>CM071595.1:165355579-170155579 GCA_036435485.1 Saposhnikovia divaricata | reverse complement strand
ATACCAGTAGTGTTGCATTTGCTATTTGAAGTGTTGCATTAGATATATATATTTTTAATTCTTACGTGATAGGTGTGGGACCCACCACTGCTGACGTGGCAATGTGGGGCCCACAAGGGTGACATGGCAGGAGGGCAAATAATGCTGACGTGGCAATTGTGGGAGCCACATCTGCTGACGTGGCATTTGCTGACATGTCAGAAGTGTTGCATTAGATACCAGTAGTGTTGCATTTGCTGTTTGAAGTGTTGCATTAGGTGTTTTTTTTTAAAAAAGTCTGACGTGGCAGTGTGGGACCCACCACTGCTGACGTGGCAGTGTGGGGCCCACAAGGGTGATATGGCAGGAGGACAACCAATGCTGATGTGTCAATTATGGGCCCCACAATTGCTGACGTGGCTGTGGTGGGACACACTCATGCTGACGTGGCATTTGCTAACGTGTCAGAAGCGTTGCAATAGCTAACAGTAGTGTTGCATTTGCTGTTTAAAGTGTTGCATTACCTATTTTTTAACTAGTCCTGTTCCGAATGATGAATCTATTTTTTTAAATTATTTTTTCGACGTCCAATCGCACGGATGTCAAGATATAATGATTTTAGTGATGCGTTAATTTTTCAAAAAAATTCCTATATGTATTTGGTGTGGTTTTATAACGGTCAAACCGGTCAAAGTGGACTTTCCTTTTAACTTAGTCTTGTCCCGAATGATGAATCTTTTTTTTAAAATTATTTTTTCGACCTTCCAATCGCACGGATGTCAAGATATAACGATTTTAGTGATGCGTTAATTTTTCAAAAAAAAATCCTATATGTATTTGGTGTGGTTTTATAACGGTCAAACCGGTCAAAGTGGAATTTTCTTTTAACTAGTCTTGTCCCGAATGATGAATCTATTTTTTTAAATTATTTTTTCGACGTTCCAATCGCATGGATGTCAAGATATAGCGATTTTAGTGATGCGGTAATTTTTCAAAAAAAATCCTATATGTACTTGGTTTGGTTTTGTAACGGTCAAACTGGTCAAAGTGGACTTTCCTTTTAACTAGTATTGTCCCGAATGATGAATCTATTTTTTTAAATTATTTTTTCGACGTTCCAACCGTACGGATGTCAAGATATAATGATTTTAGTGATGTGGTAATTTTTAAAAAAAATTCCTAGATGTATTTGGTTTGGTTTTATAACGGTCAAACCGGTCAAAGTCGACCTTCCTTTTAACTAGTCTTGTCCCGAATGATGAATCTATTTTTTTAAATTATTTTTTCGACGTTCCCAATGTATGGATATGAAGATCTAACGATTTTAGTGATGTGGTAATTTTTTTAAAAAAAATTCTAGATGTGAAGGCAGATTCAGCCACGAGCACGAGAGCAGCCATTAAAGCACGAAGCTCACGCACCCTAGCATTAAATACAAGTGAACCCTAGCCGAAATATCACAACCTATTTTTTATTCCACAACAATAGTGATTTATAAGAAAATTTGTGCTAAATTGACCAATTTATTATGGAAATATTCACTAACAATATTTTCATTAACTCTTTAATTTTTTTATTTTTTGACTGATAATTTATACACCAAATAATGTAAAGTACTATTTAAGAGTATATTTAATATTTTGAATAATTCAAATATATTGTCAGTTCAATTTTTTTCCCATTAATTATTGCATAGTTAAAAAATTTCGTAATTAAAATGTAAAAAGATGATTGGTTTAAAATTCATTCTAACATTTTAATTGTTTGATTAGCTTTTTTTATGACTGAATTATTTAATACTTTACATAACTTAAATTTTGAATGTGCATTCAGAATAGTGTGGTAAATAGTTTTATATTATTAATAATTTTTAATTCATGATTTTTATTGTACCTTATGATTTTGAATTGAAAGTTTGAGATATCAAAATATCTATTATAAATATAATGGATTCAAATATTAATATATAAATATTTAAATTAAATAATTATTGTATTTAGAATAAAATTATTAAGTAATCACTGAATAACATTGACAACCCAAAATTGTAAAAAAAACATTTAACTATAGGCACACCTAATAATGTAAATAAATTATTGTAATGTGATAAGGATCGATGCCTACAATTTAGTAAGTCGCTGAATTATTGAAGTTTACTACTGAATATTCTAATGGAAAGTAACTATGAGAGAATCAAACTGGGATGATGATAACCTAAATCGTTTTCTATTTTTTTTTGTCAGAAACGTTTTTCTATTGAATTTATTGGACTATTAAAACACGACACATATAATACATATATACAATCGAAATAAAAAAAATAATCTGTCCAAGTATAGGATGCCATATAATAAGAAGATATAAAGCAGTACCTTAACCGAAATTTATATGATTTAGTCATGAGAATGATTGACTTAGTTTATCAAAGTTGGGTTAAGTCTGATGGGGAATTGGGAATAAGCGGATTAGATTTCCAGTAATGTTTAATTTGATATAATAATTATATTTTTTAGTTTGTAAGAATTTTATTTTATATAAATTGCTTATTAGTTAACCGTTAAAATAAAAATTAGTAGTTATTATGTTTAGTTAATTGATATGAAAAAATAAAAATTAATGGTTATTGAGTGTAACTTGATTTGAGTTTGGTCTTGACTGAAATGTAGAATCTAGATCCAATAGAGAAACCTGTTACATTAAGTTTAATTGATTTAAATTTAAGAGATTCTGATTGATGTTAAAATAATTCACAATCTTGTGATTGGTTAACTAATACATGCTAGATTCGGGTATCCTTTATTATAATAAAAGATGTTCAAAAATAATTCATAACTAAAAGATATATAACCATATGTAATATACTGTTATGTGGATTTATAGAAATTAATATTTACGGTTATTAGAAATTTTATAAAATTAAAAGCCATGTGATATGCGAAGTTATTAAATTAAGATATTTATATTTAAATTTAATTTAACTGCGATTAGTAAATTAGAATAAGCATGGTAAATAATAAAATTTTGTATATGATTGATTGATTTAAAGTTTAGAAGTCTAGAATAATTTTAATTTTTTGATTGGTAACTTATTCACCAACCAATAATAATACTCTTATAGCGTATATATATTAATTAAAATAATTAAAATATATGTTGTGTTCGTTTATATGAATTTATTAATTATTTTATTAACAAATTATGAATAAATATATTTTTGAAGAACCTTTCAAAAATTCAAGTTTTTGAAGATATGGATTTTACCCAAACTATTTAAAATTTGTTCAAATCTGATTTTTAGTGTTGGATTATATGCATTTATTGATTAATTTTATTAATAAATTATGAATAAATATATTTTTGAGCTTATAAAAAAAATTAAATTTTTTAAGGTATGGATTTTATCTAAGTTATTTAAAATCTGATTTCAAATCCGATTTTTTCAAATTTAGTTAAGTTAGATTATAATTATTTAATATCGATTATAATTGTACAATATATATTATAAAAATCTTATGATAATATGCTTGTGATTGACTTTATATTAAAAGAGTGGTTGATTAATGAATGATTAATTATGAAATTTGATTTAAAATATATAATAGTATATCGTAATTGATTTCAAATTAAAATTGTGATTTTTTGGTAAATATTTTTTGATATAAAAAATATGTATTTATGAATATGTTTAATAAAATCAATATTGTATTTAAATTCGTTTATATGAATTTATTAATTATTTTATTAACAAATTGTGAATAAATATATTTTTGAACCTTTCAAAAAATCGAATTTTTGAAGATGTGGATTTTATCCGAGGTATTTTAAATTTGTTCAAATCCGATTTTGTAGTGTTGGCTTAGATGCATTTATTAATTAATTTTATTAACAAATTATGAATAAATATATTTTTGAGCTTATAAATAAAATAAAATTTTTGAAGGTATGAATTTTATCCAAGTTATTTAAAATCTGATTTCAAATTCGATTTTTTCAGATTTAGTTAAGTTAGATTATAATTATTTAATATCGATTATAATTGTACAATATATATTATAAAAATCATATGATAATATGCTTGTGATTGACTTTATATTAAAAGAGTGGTTTATTAATGAATAATTAATTATAAAATTTAATTTAAAATATATAATAGTATATCATAATTGATTTCAAATTAAAATTGTGATTTTTGGGTAAATATTTTTTGATTTAAAAAATATGTATTTATGAATATGTTTAATAAAATCGATATTGTATTTAAATTCGTTTATATGAATTTATTATATTTTTTATTAACAAATTGTGAATAAATATATTTTTGAACCTTTCAAAAAATCGAGTTTTTGAAGATGTGGATTTTATCCAAGGTATTTAAAATTTGTTCAAATCCGATTTTGCAGTGTTGGCTTAAATGCATTTATTAATTAATTTTATTAACAAATTAGGAATAAATATATTTTTGAGCTTATAAAAAAATAAAATTTTTGAAGGTATGGATTTTATCCAAGTTATTTAAAATCCGATTTCAAATCCGATATTTTCAGATTTAGTTAAGTTAGATTATAATTATTTAATATCTATTATAATTGTACAATATATATTATAGAAATCATATGATAATATGATTGTTACTAGCTTTATATTAAAAGAATGATTAATTAATGAATGATTAATTATGAAACTTAATTTAAAATATATAGTGGTATATCGTGATTGATTTCAAATTAAAATTTTATTTTTCTAGTAAATATTTTTTGATTTAAAAAATAGGTATTTATGGATATGTTTAATAAAATCATTATTGTATTTAAATTAAAAGTGTTAACTAACCATTATTAAAGAGGTAGGGTGAGATTGTAAATAACGAAAGGTCAAAATTTTTGGAATCCTAAAATAATTTCTCGATTCTTATTGGTTAACTGACGTATAGTAGACTCAGGTATTAAAATAAAAGATGGTATCTCTTATATTATAATTCAATTTAGTATAATAAAATTTATTCTCCCTCGTTTTGATATATATATATATATATATATATATATATATATATATATATAGGTTTTTCCTCAAATACAAACTACAAACTAATACTAAATCTCTTATATTTCATTTATTCTAAGGGCCCCGCCAGGGGCACCTTTATAAAAAAGTCTTATAATTCTACCCTCTATCCATTCATCTAAAAAAAATAAAAAAAACCTGCTGCCACGTCATCATTTTTTTTAAAAAAAAATATTTTTTTTTAAATTTTTTTTTCGATGAATAGATGGATGGTAGAATTATAAGACTTTTTTGTATTGGGTACCTAGTTTGGTTATTAGATTAGTTTGAAATGTTAGATTAGGATTTGGTTTTTAGTTTTTAGTTAATTTTAGTTTGTAGTAGAGTAGGACTCTATATATATATATATATATATATATATATATATATATATATATATATATATATATATATATATATATATATATATATATATATATAGTGAATTAATCAACTTTTATTAACTAAAAATTTACAAACTTTTTTTGTTTAATTATAACTTCGGTTCAATATCATTTATCATGTAATAATTAAAATTTTATTAAATACACATAATTTAATTATTCAAATCCAAAATAGGGTATAGAAATATGAAATTTTATTTGTTTAATATGAGGTGTGTTGAACCTAGTTCAAAATTTGATAAAACCTTGGTCTATAAGCTTTCCTTTCCACAATGGTAAGACTAGTTGTTGTTTATTCAAACAATGATTATAATAAACGCTTGTCCGAATTACATACGACAACAGTTTTGGAGTTTTTTGTCTGACTTTATTGCAGCACATAGAGAATAGTTTCAAATAAGTGTTATAACTGTTGTCATAAAAACACTTTATGAGAGAACAAATTCACTGTTGTTTGTTTTTTCGGGACAACGGGGTTTTGTTTAACTGTTGTGTAAATGGTGGTGTATAAACTTGTTTTTCTTGAAGTGAATTAACCTTTTAAGCTAAAACACGTTGCATTTACTTTTTTTTTCTAAGTAAAATCTCTCATTTTTTTAAAAAATATCACGGATCATTCTATTTAAAGATAAAATGTAATATTTTTTCTATATTTTCTAACATAAATCTCTCCTTATCTAAAGCTATCACAAGACAAAGTAAATATATATATATATATATATATATATATATATATATATATATATATATATATATATATATATATATATATATATATAAAATTATAATTAAAATTTATTATTTAAAAAAATTAAATCTACAAAATTTATTTCCAAAAAATTTTCAATAATACATTAAATAAAAATTATATATTATTAAAAAAGTCCTTACGTAGTAATATTGATGCGATGAATAAAGTTGAGTGCAGGGGATCTGTATATAAATATGCATGGCCTCCATTCATTCATTCTACATATGAGAAGACTCCATCTTGGAAAATAGAAAAGTCAATGGCTTCAGTATCTGCTACTCTCCACGCAAACTTGCTCTTATTACTCATGAGTCTTCTCTTCGTGCTTTTCTTATTTCAGTCAACCACTTATGATGCCGTATCATCTCCACCAGCTGAAGCAAACTTTTCTGCACGGCGCCTACTCAGTTTATTCGGGAAAGGTAATCCTCTTAATTAATTATCTTCTTACTCCTGTATAGTTTTCTTGTGTTCCAAACTATGTGTTTTATTAACATGCATGTAGGAGTTTGGTGCTATGTTTTTTTGACTCGTCCCACCT
Organism: Saposhnikovia divaricata; assembly: GCA_036435485.1. NCBI lineage: Eukaryota > Viridiplantae > Streptophyta > Magnoliopsida > Apiales > Apiaceae > Saposhnikovia > Saposhnikovia divaricata. Next base: position 170,148,864 of record CM071595.1, on the reverse strand, counting down.
TGATCTTTTCTTCTCCTGCTAAGTTTATAAGGTTCTCCTTTGATTTGTGATTAAGGTTGACAATCCTTGATGAGCTAGTCAAGGCTTTTTTTTTTTACTCTCCTTGATGAGTTTGGGGTTGTCATATGGTATGCAATTTCATAATAGAAATTTGTGTTACTCTCCTCTATCATAAAGAGTAATTTCAACTTCTTAAAACGGTGTAGCAAATTTAAATACGGAGGAACTTTAGATATATATGCATAGGGGCCGGATCAAATATTATAAATTTATATATTATAAATTTTTTTGTTTGAAATGTGTATAACTTAAGTTTGATATTATTTATGAAATAATAATAAAAAAATTATTAAATATGCATAATTTAATTTTTTAATATCTTTTTGAGATTCATTAATTAATTTAATACAATTTTTTAACATACAAAGATAAAGTTATTTTATATATTTGCGATTCCGTAGAAGAGTAACTATTATTCACACAATATATATATATATTTTTTGAACATTCGTTAGAAAGCAAATTCAATTTTCGTAAAAAAAAAATGCAAATATATTTTTAATAATTTATAAAATGTTATAAATTTGTCTTCGTTATAAGTTATGTATGTTTAATAATATTTTAATTATTATTTAATAAATGATATTGAATTCAATTATATATATTTAGAACAAAAATTATAATTTGTAATTTAAGAATTTTTTTATTGAAATAAACATCTTAGTATCTAATATATATACTTTTTTTTTGATAAGAATATATATAAACTTTATATACTGATTTCATTGCACTTTGCAGGGTGCCGTACAAAAGTTCGCGTTACTGGAAGTAAATCGGGACGTGGTCCCGGTTGCTAGGTTTATTGTGCCGCGAGATTGGACGTGCTGAACTTTTATGTTTTGATATTTAGTCGGCTCATATTTTTTTTAGGTTGTTATGGATTTATTTTTGAATAAAAGTTTTAATATTTTTTTATATATTTAATTTATGTTTGAGACTTTATAAACTACAAATAAAAGTTAATTTTTTTTAGAAAAAAATTAAGAATCTCTATCTTGTCTTAAAATAAGTTAACTTAAAGATATTGTTTTTTGTGTATGTTTTTCTGGAAGGTATTATAAAATGATCAAGAATATATAGTTCAGGTGTATCATTCACAAAAGTTTTAATTTTTAAACGTAAATTAAGATCTATATCCATTGCCTAGTAATTTCACCTCTTGTTTATTTTTGATTTAAAGAAACACTGGTAATTATAAAATACAAATTGGTTCTAATGTTCTAAAATATAATTTTATCAAACTATAAGAATTAATAATAACGTACTAATAATTAGACCTATATATGCCCGGGGATTGCAATGATAATTAAATTATGAAATATTGAAAATCTAATGAATTTAGAAACAGATTTATATTTTATGCAAAGTGAGTGAATTTTATACATGATAAATATTAAAAAAAATCCAAAAAATATTGGATATTTTAGTTGGAGGACTATCATCACTTATCACAGCCTGTTTAAACATATAGTCAATTATAAGAGTATTAACCGTCTAGTAGATATATATATATATATACACAATATCTCTTATATTATAATTAGTAACGAACTCAGTATAACAAAATTTATTCACCCTCCTTTTCAATATATAGTAACCAGTTTCTAGTACAAAATAGTGGATGCAAGGAAAGTAAATTTTTCGTTTTCTTTTTGAAAGAAAAGTAAAAAAAAATTAGTCCCTCCATCCTTTTTTTCTTTAAATTTTCATTTTTGAATGTTTCTCTCAAATCTTTATATTTCAATGCTTATTCAAAATACTAAAATTTTATAATATAAAAAATAATTACATTCATTACTTTTCTCAACTAATTAGCTCTTTTTATTGCATAAAATACTGATATATCATTTTACTTATTTTTCTTACATTTTTCTATAATTTTATATATTTTTTTAATCTCCATATCCAATCCATTTGTAAACAAATAATAGGGACCAAGTATAATTTTAGTGATCAAATGTAATTATGAAGCATTTTTAGACCATTGATGTAGTCAAGAGAGGCTACCTTTTTTCTTTCACCTAAAACCCCACACACTGATCATCCTTCAATACTCAAATCATTGCAATCTCCTACTACGGTACATGTTGTTACTAAATTTCCATAATTCATTTGAGAAAATCATGATACATTCCAACATGGTATACTTGACTATGTTTAAAGTTAGAATAGGTAATATAAGAGACATCCACCAAATAAATGTAACATATATTTAATTTGTGTGTATATATAATAAAGGAAAATTATCAAAAATATTTATAAAAATATGATAAAAATTATGTATGTAATTGCGTAGTAGATTGCAAATAATGTATTTCGTTGTATTTGGAATATATTGCGAACGAGATTGCACCGTATTTAAAAAAAAAAATCGGCAACTTGGTTTTTTTTTTAAAAATTCCTATATATAATAAATTGCTCATTAATAAATTATCGTACATCAATATGACAATATTAAAAGAATCATCTCTGACATTATTTTGAAGAAGCAAAATGTTAAATTGAATGAGAAAATATAAAATATTAGCAAAATCAATTAATGGCTTCGCTGGCTCCTGCATCTAATTCAGTAATGAACATCTTCTTGTTACTAATCACTATTAATCTCTTCATAATATCTGCACTTCAATCGATTTATCGTCAATACCCATCATCTGCATTAGTTGATTTTCTTTATTCTTCACGACGCTTTCTCGCAAGTAATATGCTCTTCATTTCAATCATTTTTTCATGATTACCCATCATTCTGATATATATCATGTAATTAATTAAATCATTGAAACTTTCCGGGCAAATTGGCGTCCGTGAAAGTTATTCTCATTTTTGACGTGGCACGTAAGCAGTGATGATGTGGTAGGTGACGTGGCAGTTTCGTTTTTTTTTTTTGAAAAAAATTGGTTCTGTTACAGAATCAGAAAAAAATTTAAAAAATATTAGTTCTACTACAAAATCATAGGGTTCTCCACGGTTCTCCACGTAAGCTGGTTCTCCATAGAGTGCTACTCTATATATATATATATATATATATTGGCTAGTGATCAAATAAAAACCAAAATTAAAATAAAAACTAGAAACTAATCTAAGCACTTAGATTAATCTAATCTAACGGCCCCGCTAGGGGCACCACACACAAATCCAATGCACCCTCACATACACAATCCTAACTAATTCCCTCCGTTTTTAATTTGATTTTTTCCATAAATCGGTGAATTTTTTTTTAAATCCAACTTCACTGTATTTTTTTCTATCTCTCAACGATCAATATGCATACCTTATGTGATATATTTCGACACGATTTAAGAAATTTTTTATTTAGTTTTTAGTTTCTAGTTTAGTAGTGGTTTTTATTAGTAAAGAGATTAAAGAAAGAAGTATTACGCATATATATATATATATATATATATATATATATATATGCGTAATACTTCTTTCTTTAATCTCTTTACTTCTCTACTAGCACGTACTTGCTACTGCATGAACCGACAGATAATTAACATATAATATAAATAATTTTATTTTAAAAATTTAGAAAAAGGAATATAGTTGTAAGTATCAGATTATTTAATTAAATTCAATTTATTTATATTCAGAAAATATTTATTAATATTAATTTTTTTTTGAGTTATTCACTAATTAAAAGTACCTTAAAAATCAAACCCAACAGGAGAAGTACGAGTATTTCATTTGATGGTTGATCTTGATTAATAAGTCAAGAGAGGATACTTCACCTCTCTTAGAACCACACAAAACTCAACCGTAAAAATTCAACACATTGCAGTCTCGGTATCATCTTGATTTTAATAAACTTCTACAGTGATCTTTTGAAAAGTCACAATACATGTGAATATGTATATGCATGCGCCTATGTTGGAATTTTAGAATAGGTATATAATTTCAACGCAGATGATAATGATGAATGGTGTATAATTAATAAGGCCGGGCTACAGGCTGGGGACGGAGAATAATCATTTACCTACACAAATTAATCACAGAACATATATACGATCAAGAAATGGCTAGCTCCTGCATCTACCACAGTAGCTCCTGCACCTGTTGTTACTAATCAGTACTCCCTCTGTCTCTATTTGTGTTGCTCATTTGGTGAAAAGCACAGGTTTTAAGAAAAATACAATGATATGCTTATCAATGATTGAATGGACAATTTTGGGGGGAGATTAGATAAAATTTGGGGGGAGATTAGATAACTTTTCCCCCTTTTTAGCATATTCAAATTACATCAACCAATAGAAACACTGCATTACATACACCTGGATCATTAAGATTACACTTCTTGGACAAATAGTACAACAGACATCACAAACACATACTCCACCAGTTTACAAGATTTCACAGAACAAAAAAAAAAACAGTGTAAACAAGAAATGAGCCAGCAGCACCACCACCAGTTTGATCTGAATGAACCACCCCCAGAAGAAATGCTCCACCAGTTTGATTTAAATCAACAAGCTGTCAACAGAAAAAGTGCCAAGGTTAGTGCAGATGTAAGATCAGAAATACTTATATTCTTGCTAAGCCACCCATCAGAGAAAACTCCCGGAAAACCTATCCAAGGTGCAATTCAAGATGCAGCCAACCGTTTCAATGTCACAAGGAGAACTATTAGCAGCATATGGAGTGTAGCAAAGAAACAAAAGGCAGCACAGCAGAGTTATAACATGGCAACAAATTGGCATAAGTCAGGAAGGAAAAGAATTCAGTTGGCACCTAATACAATTACAGACATAAACATGGGTGAAAGATCATGTATAAGGGATTTGGCAAGTAAATTGAAGGTGTCATCATCTACATGTGGAAGAATGATAAAGAGGGGGCTTATCAAACCCCATACCAATCCTTTGCATCCTGGATTAAAAGAGCCAAACATGTTGCAAAGGATGGAATGGGTTCTAGACCTCCTCATAGGAGATACACCACAAGCAAAAAGACAATATCAGACTATGTTTGATTTTGTGCATATAGATGAAAAGTGGTTCTACCTAAGTAAGAAATCACAAAGAGTGTACTTGGAAAAAAATGAAAAAGGCAAATATAGGTCTGCCAAGTCAAGTAAATTTATACCTAAGGTGATGTTCACAGCTGCTATTGCAAGACCTAGGTTTAATGTTCTGGGTGAATGCATATTTGATGGCAAGTTAGGCATATTTCCATTCACATATGAAGAACCAGCGAAGAGGGCTTCTAAGTACAGAGCTAAGGGCACAATTATCACTAAGGTGGTTGAGTCAGTGGGAAAAAAAGAAACAAGGAGCATGCTTATAAATCAAATAATTCCAGCAATTATTCAGAAATGGCCACCAAGTGAAGGTCCTAAAGTTATCTTCATACAACAGGACAATGCCAGGACACATATTACTCAAACTGATCAAGAATGGCAACAAGTGCATCAACAAGGTGAATTTACATTTATTCTTGTTCAACAGCCACCAAATAGTCCAGATTTAAATATTTTAGACTTAGGATTTTTTAGAAGCATTCAGTCCTTGATGCACAAGAAGATGCCAAAAGATATTGACGCTATGATGGATGCAGTGCATGAAGCTTTCTATGAGTTAAAGGCAAGTACACTTGCAGATGTATGGCTATCCTATCAGTATGTGATGAATGAAGTTCTAAAGGTGAAGGAGTCAAATGACTATCTTGTACCCCATGTCAACAAAAACAAGCTTAAGGCTGCTGGAAAACTTCCACTTCAAGTTACATCACCAATGTGGGCTGTATTTGAAGCATGGAACTTGGTATATGGAGCACAACAACAAGGCTGATCTATAGGTTATATAGTTTGTCTAACAGGGGCATGTTTTGGGACTTTATGTTTTGGGGACAAGACTATGTTTTGGGAGCATGTTTGAATGTACTGAACTACTAATTACATGTATTCAAAACAATGCATAAGTAATGACTATGTTTATGTCCAAGGTATCAAGTTAATGCCACAGTCACCAACAGATAAGAACTTAAATGAACAGAGGCGAAGTAGTGATGCTAAACAAGTAAAGTTGAACCAAAATGCCATAAGAATATGTACTTCTTACCAATATATTGAAATTAGAATTAATCCACTTCAAATTGGTCAATTTACTCCATATAATAATTCTTTACTCCATATATCTTGACATCAAATATAAAGAGAAACACTTCTTCTTCTTTATAACAGGGCTCTTGATTCTGCTGGTTACTCTAGCTATCCAGGTGCTTATCTAAGATCCAACACTTGTAAGTTTCCATTTTGGTCTTTAATATAATGCCACATCCCACATTTTTTTTTACATTTTGCTCTTGTACAACCACATATAAGTATCAGAATTATTTAGGAATCTGGCTAATTTATTCTACTTCTACTACCTTGCAAAGTTGATTCTTATTTAATAGGACAGATTCAAGACAGATCAAAAGCTATACAAATGGCAATATTATAAGACCATTTAACTAAGATCAAATCTTTTGTGAAGACCATTTAACACATCAGGCCTTTGCTAGTAGAATTCCCAGAAAATTGCAGACTATATAAGGTTTGTTATATAAGGTTTAACACAATGACCACACCACATAATTCTTGTGTGTTCTTGCATCTTGTTACATGCATCTAACTATTAAATTACTTAAAAATATAGTCACACTTTCAACAACAATAATCAGTCTCCTATTAGCACAAATTGAACAAATTAGCACAAAGTGAACAAATTAGCACCACCACAAATTACCACAAATTAGCACAAAATTGAAAACAAACAATTGAGAACGGGACACTTACAGAATTAGGAACATGATTGTGCATCTACAGAATTAGGAACATGATTGTGCATCTTCTGAATCGGAGTTATGGTCATCGTCACCGGAATCAGAGTTGTCACTGGAATTGTCACCGAATTCTACTGGATTGGCGTCACCGGATTTGTCATCACCGGATTTGTCATGACCCTCACAGTCATCAATTACAATTGGTTTCGAAGGGGATTGAGGTTTTCCGTCCACCGTCTCCGATTTGTCTTCAGATAGCTCAGACCGCCCCCCTCCCGATCAGAAGTATTCATTGCTGTAGGTATGTTCGCCGTTACACTCATCGCCTCTGTCGCAATGATCGGGATCGGAACAATGATATGAACCCGTAACCTCGTCATCGGAATCCGAAAAACCGTAATGGGAATTCATAATTTAGACTCAAAATTTGTGATGCATGGTCAAATTGAAGGCTGATTTTAAGACTGAAGTTTAGTGATGGTCGGCTAGGTTTGTACGTTGTGGCTGATGAGAGAAGAAGGGGCGTGCTTTTTTTGATAAAAGAAAGAAAGGTCAAATGGGGGGGGGTTGTTTTTTAATTATAATTGGCACAATTATTAAGAGAATGTTTTTTGAATGTAAGTTGTATTTTTGCTAAAAATGGAAAACAGGAAAGATATTTTGAATGTCCCAAAAAGGAAAACGAGAAACACATTTAGAGACGGAGGGAGTATTCTCTTTACAATATCTTTATTTCAATCAATTTGTCAAGACAACCCATCATCATCTCTACGAGTTGACGTTATTTATCCTGTATGGCGCTTTCTCGCAGGTACGTAGTATAACCAGCAATGTGAGTCTCTAAAACTCACCATAGAGGTTAAAAATACATACTTAGTACTTAATTATTTCCACATATAAGTAGAATATTACAGTCACTATGCAATCATGCTATGCTGAAACAGAAAAATTAGTCCTGTTTATGCACTATGTATGTATTATCTTAAAAATAAAATTGATTGTGTCTTGGAGTAAAAGACAGAGTTACAGATTTTTCGGTTTTGTATTTCCATGCTTGTCAATGTGTAATCAAAATTAGTTTCGCCCATGTTATAATATATTTAGGAACGAGGTACATTATCATTTGGTTTCATGAAATAAGATTCACACTTTTGACAACAAAAGTTAAGCTTTACTTTATTAGAAACACGATACACACGCACACACTCTTGTATGTATGTAACTGGGAAGAATAAACTGGTTTATTATTCAAATGCAGCGTACAGAGAATATAAAGGAGAATTACAAGCTACAAATTAGCAACCACCCAAAACAGACTCCAAAACAAACTCCTAGCACAATGAAACTACTATTATTCAGCTCCTAAAATTACGCTAATGCAAACGACTGATTCCATACTAACAGCTAATTTATTCGAATATGTTTAGATTATAAAAAACCCAACACATTCCCCCTAATCTAAACATGCTCCCAGACTCCAACTCAAACAGCTGCAGCAATATCCTCAACACCAATTACCCTCCTCATTTCTTCAAATTTAACTCTTCCCAATGCCTTAGTTAAGATATCTGCCCTTTGCTCGTGTGTTGTTACATATTCCACTGCTAGCTTTCCTCTTTCAATGCATTCACGGATGAAATGAAAACGGACGTCAATGTGCTTACTTCTCCCATGCTGAACTTGATTCTTCATTAACTCTATTGCTGATCTATTATCCATGTGAAATGTGACTGGTCCAACCTTTTGCCCAGAGATTTCCACCAACAGACCCTGAAGCCATATACTTTGGCAAGCTGCAATCGTGGCTGCCATGTACTCTGCTTCGCACGATGATAGTGCTACAACCCTTTGTTTTTGTGAAGCCCATGATATCAAACTCTTGTTCAGATAGAAGCACATACCTCCTGTACTTCTCCTATCTGTAACATCACCAGCTTGATCACTGTCCGAAAACCCAAGTAGAACCCTTCCACTTCTCTCGTTCCTGTACACTAAGCCATGATCGACTGTACCCTTCACGTACCTCAGAATATGTTTTTTAGCTTGCTGATGTTTGAGAGTAGGCATATCCATAAATCTACTCACTACTCTTACTGCAAACGAAATATCCGGACGTGTATGCGTTAAATATCGCAAACCTCCAATGATGCTTCTGTATTCAGTAGCGTCTGTTAGCTTACCTCTTTCGTCCTTGTCCAACTACAATTTTTGTTCCATGGGATATTTACATGGATTACAATTCATCATGCCCGTTTTATCCAGTAACTTCTTGGCATACGCAGACTGCTTCAGTGTAGTGAAGTGTTCCATCTGATTGACCTCTATACCCAAGTAGAAAGATAACAAACCCGAGTTACTCATCTCAAATTGCCTATTCATCTGCGATTTAAATTCCTTGATTTCTTGTTTACTCGAACCAATCACTATCAAATCATCGACGTAGACTCCAACGATAAACACATTTCCCTTGTCAAATTTGGTGTACACAACTTGTTCATGTAGGCATCTCTTGAAAGCCAAACCTTTCAAACATTGATCCAAACGAGAATTCCAGGTTCTAGGTGCTTGGCGTAATCCGTAAAGTGCCTTTATCAACTTATACACCTTTTGTTCCTGTCCTTTTTTCACGAATCCCTCGGGTTGAGTTACGTATACTTCTTCTTGGAGCTCACCATTTAAAAATGCAGACTTAACGTCGAGGTGGTGAACCTCCCATCCTTCCCTTGCCGACAGAGCTAACAACAAATGAACCGTATCAAGATGAGCCACTGGTGCAAACACCTCGTCATAATCAAATCCATTTCGCTGCACATAACCCTTTGCAACGAGTCGTGCTTTGTGTTTCACTATGTCCCCCTCAGGATTCCTCTTTAGTTTAAAAACCCACTTTAGTCCAATCAATTTTTGTCCAGGAGGCAAGTCTGTAAGGACCCAAGTATTATTTTTCTCAATCGAATCAAACTCCTATTTCATTGCGTCCTGCCATTCCTTATCGTCCGTTGCTTCTTTAAAATTAGTTGGCCCTTCTACCTTCAAATAGAATCAATTCATCGATTAAATCAACTATCTCTGTCTCATTGTATATTTCTGCCGAAGACCTGTATCATTTCGGTTCGCTACTTTCTGCAGAAGATGAATATGTTGACCCTGCCATGGTACTGAAGGTAGCAGTTGATGATTGTTTTGGCGTATGTGACTGAGGAGACTGCAGAGGTGTCATCGAGCATTGTGGTGTCATAGGATCAACCTCTGTTTCAGTCATGTCTCCTTCATCAATGGGACTGCCCATCTCGATATATTGATTAGGTAATTTCGCTTCATTCGCATCATTCTGCTCCCAAGACCAGAATTTATTCTCTTGAATCACTACGTCTCTACTTACGTGCTCCTTCCCCGTTGTTGGATCATACAATCTGCTTCCCTTCGTTCCTGGCTCCTTACCGAGGTACACAACCAGTTTTCCACGATCGTCCAACTTCTTCGTTTGCACTGTAGGAACCTTCATGACCGCTATGCACCCAAAAATCCTCACATAAGACAAATCTGGTCTTTCACCGTTCCACGCTTCGTATGGACTTTTGCCTCTCAGAGCACTAGTTGGCAGTCGATTCAGCACATATACAGAATGTCGTACCGTCTCTCCCCATAAGGACGTTGGCAGACCTAACTCCTTCAAGAAACTTCTTGTCATAGCAATAATTGTGCAGTTCCTACGCTCAACGACCCCGTTCTGTTGAGGGGTGTATGGCGCCGTATAGTGCCTCTGAATACCAACTTCTTCACAAAATGATGTAAATTCTTTCGAATAGAATTCCCCACCTCGATCTGTCCTTAGAGTTTTGATACTACATTCAGTTTCTTTTTTAACCAGGACCTTAAATTTTTTAAATATTTCAAGTGCACCACTCTTTTCCTTTAAAAAATATACCCACATATTTCTACTATAATCGTCAATAAATAACAAAAAATAACAGTTACCTCCGAACGTTATAGGCGAGATTGGTCCACAAATGTCGGCGTGCACTATCTCCAATTTCTTTCTTGAGCTAAACATTGCTTGTGAAGGGAATGGTTGTCTAGTCTGTTTTGACATCAGACATCCCTCACATTTTTTTTTAATGGTTGAGTCATCTCCGGAATTCCATGTGCCATCTTCTCTCTCGACATAAGCTCAAGTGCTCGAAAGTTAACATCCCCAAGTCGGGCGTGCCACAACCACGTGTTCTCTTCCACCTTCGTGAGTAGGCATGATGACTTGCTCTCCTCTAACCTTACTTTATAAAGCCAGTTTTCAGTTCTCTTTACTTTCATCACAATTTGCCACCATTCTCGTAGACCCACAGAAACTCATCCTCAAGTATTACTTTATTTACTGCCTCTGATAACTGGCCCAAACTTATAATGTTATTGCACAAGTTAGGAATGAAATATACCTCCTTGAGTATCCTTTCCTCACCATTTTTAGACTGAAATGCAACTGACCCCTTTCCTTCGATGTTCACAGTAGGTCCGTCTCCAAAGTTCACTTTCCCGGTTACGCGTTCATCCAATTCCTTAAATTTTCCGCGTTGTCCTGTCATATGGTTACTTGCCCCGTTGTCAAGATACCACACTTGTGACTCTCTTTGTTCATCAACCTTTGTACGTAGCTTTGGAAAAATTGAGTCTTCCTTTAGCAACATTGATCTTTCCTCGGTTTCTTCCACTTCAGCAATTAACAAAGCTGGCTCATCCTCATAAGTTTTCGAGAGATTGACCTCCTTTTGCAACTCTCTTTCCTTGCGTGGTTTGTGACACTCCACAGCAAAGTGTCTGTGTGCTTGACAATTATAGCATCTGTAACACCCCCAGATCCGGGGTCCGGGATCCGGTGGTTACGGTTTCCAATTCTGTCCACAACAATTGAACTTTCCTTAACATAAAATAAATTACGTCTCTATAACCCAACACAACAATATAAAACACACCCGTTATAGTCCCAGAGATGAAATCAGAGTAACAATCAAATTTTTATTAATCACATTATAAGTTCTTACAATCTAAAAGAATTTCAATATAAATACATACTCTTGCCATCCATTTACATAAGTCATACTAGACCATATTCTTGGTACTGAAAGAATAAATATACCCTACCAATAGCTTCTTCTTCAGCTCTGGTAGTCTCATCGTCCTCGCCCGCGTCGAGTGCGCCTTGTGCGAGTCATCTGGTCTAGCTGTTGTTGTGATATAATAATAAAGCAAGGGTGAGCAATAGCCCACCAACAATAATATATAACTGAATGATAATGTATAACAGTTCAAAAGTATCTTTCAAACCATATGCCATGCATTTACGGAAATGATGCCAGTATAATATGAACGATGAAGTTACAAGGTAACTTGAAGTATTTGTTTGTAGAAATATCTGCTACATCAAAGTAAGCGAGATATTCTTATTGTTATTAAGAAGAGGAACTTGCAAGAAAAGGTTGCAATTCTAGTTATGACCCTTTTCCAACTCTGCCAACAGTAATCATGTTGCAGGAAATAAATAAATTTGGATGATGAACCAATGATGGAGTATTCACCGCGCCCGCTGTTCCAATCTTGATGATCAGTCGAGATCGTACAGCTCAATTTAGATTTACTACCGGTAGAAGGAAGAACTGACGGCTTTACTTGTATACCGCCTTACTAGCTCTCCCCGGCCAACGGTTGGGCCAAAGGGGATGGACCGGCGCTACTCGGCCTCTTACACGACTCCTAGTTCAAATAGAATTCATGATTCTGAATGTAACGTTCGTCCCCCTTTCCCCAAGTATAATACTTGTTGATAAGACTCCACAAAGTAGTCGTATCTTGTTGGAAAGGAAAATTTACCAATAACTCCCAAGCTATTACTTGGTAACGGATATCAACTTGTTCCAGTAATCTTACCACTCGAAAGATGAGAAGGTAAGCAACGACTTAATAAGTCAACAGCACCCGAGTTGCGGGTGAAGGGAATACTTTATGACCGGGAAGTCGACAAGATAAATAACATTTTCCAAGTAAGGTTCCCTTATTATTAAGGAGATAGACTCAAAGAAGAATGATGTCTGAGAACCTTTCTTGATATAAGATTAATAATAATATGACTCCGAGATATTTTCTGTAATAATCGAAGAAGATAAACCTTATCGAGATTATTCTAAGTATGGAATAAATATTCAGAGAATATTTAATGAGTTAAAATATTTAAAGAATATTTGGGAATATGAAAGAATATCTTTAATCAGAGTATTTCTCAAAATAATCCCTGAAGAAATATCAGGAGAATATTTATTGAATAAATAAATATTTAAATGAATATTCAAAACAATATTCATTAATTAATAAGACCTGAAAAGAATAGTTAAGGTAATATTCATAATTAATTAGGAATTTAAATGAATATTCAAAAGTAATATTCATTTAATGAATAATATCCTAAATGAATATCAAGTAATATTCATTTAGTAATCCAAGCCTTAAGGAATATTCGAGATAATATTCGATAATTAAATCAAGCTTCAGATGAATATTAAAATAATATCCATCAAGTATTTAATATCTTAAATGAATATTCAAAAGTAATATTTATTTAATAAAATAATATTCTAAAAGAATATCCAAATAATATTCATTTAATAGTCTCATCTTTAGAAGAATATTCGAAATAATAGTCGATAATCAATTCGACTCTGAATGAATATTGAGAAATATTATTCGTTGAATAGTTACGTTCAAATAATTATTTGAAGTAAGGATCGTTAAAATAATTAGTCTCGAACGAATATTCAAATAATATTCGTCGCCCAAATAATAGAAAATATTTACTTATATATTTTCCTCCGAGGTAATCTCGATATATCAAGGAATATTGACTCCCGGTCTATTTTTGATTAATAAGATGTATACGCCCTTCTATGAGGGTCTTACAATAACCGGTTAATAACTGATATATAACTATCTAGCTTATAAGCCAACAATAACATTCAGGGAACAAGTATATCAATTCAACTTGAAAGTAGGCATGCATGCTATGGCATATGTATAACAGAAAACATATATATATATATATATATTCAATCACAACAACAGCCTAAAAGAAGGGAATTGAAACTTGCCTGGTAGTCGAGTACGGTAAGGGGTAGTGGTAGCGGGTCCCGGTTCAGCTTGGTGATCTATAAATAGCCAAGGCATTCGGGATTAATCACTTAACATATTAAAAGTTAAGTTATACTTAATTCGAAACACGTTCTCGAGTTATCTCGTTATACCCCTTTTAGTGGATTCTTTTTTATCACTGATCCGACCCGACATTCGTTCGTTAATACGACATGTCACTGTACTTATACTTGGGACATACTTAAGTCATACGGGTTCTAAGGTCGATCGTTACGAACCAATATTATACTCCGAGTTTTATCGCCCGATTTCTAAGTGTTTTACCGAAGTTATAAAAGAGTCGTCTTTTAGGGGTTCGTTCGCGTTTAACCTCGACTCGAACATTTTTAATAAATCGAAAAATGATCCTTTTGACATACGGTTTTCTTTCACACCTTCCTTTTTACCTCTAGTATTTATTTACCAAGATTCGCCATGACTTTACATATTTTACGAGGGTTCAAATTCAGTTACGAATTCTCGGTTACGGTTTCGAAATACTTTTAGTAAACCGGCCGTAACTCCTAAACCGTAAGTCCGTTTCACGTGATCTTTATATCAAAACGAAGCTTATAACATAAGCTATCCTAAAATGGCAGAAAATTTTCTGGTCAGTAGGGTCTTGATGTGAAAAATGGCATACAAAACATGATATTGTAAAATCGGGCATTATAACGGCTATGTTTACGCGTTTTCCAAAGTTTTTACACTTTATCTCGATCTAACAAAGATCAATCCAACCACACAAACGCATGATAATCATCATGACTAGTCTATCAACAACTCATCTCAACCATCTCATGGATCACAATCCAAACAACAACCATAATCAACTAATAACATAGATCTAAGCATAACATAGCATACTAACACTAAATCATCCATAAAACTCATAAAATCTCAAAATGGTACCAAGGGTTTTTGGAGCTTGTTACCTTCCTTGGAGAGTGAATAACACTTGGTAAGCCTTGTCTAGTCCTTAGATTACCTTAACAAAGCTTGGATCATCCAAACAAAACAAGAAATCAAAGTTAGTTTCTTAAAATCACTATTCACCCTAGGCTTGGATGATTTATTTGAAAATGGAAAACATGGAGTTTGAAGCCAAGATTTCTAGGGTATCACTTTTATGAATTATAGGACTTACCATAAAAATTTGGAGATCAAACAATGGTGGAAGCTTGGACTTTGGATTTGGAATTTAGGGAGGAAGTAGAATGGAATGTTTTGGAGGGGGAGAGAGTTGCTTGCTTGTTCTTGATCTTTTCCTTGTATTATTGTGTTGCCTTGGATAATATCTTGCTAAAGTAGCTTTATTAAAGTGCCTAGGTCATCCATGATGCAATCAAGAGACATGTGTTGCATTTTGAATGGTTTTCATGCTAAGTATTGGTTTGATATCTAAGTACTACTTCCATCTCCAAGTATGCTAGTTACTTTAAGCCACTTGGTTGCTAGATATTTATTCTAATAGCTTACACAAGACTCTTGCTTCCTCTGTTTGTTTCTGTGTCCGGTTATTGCCCGTTTCGATTGATCGTTCGTAGGAATATTTCACGGATTTCTAATTAGGGTTTACCGGGAATCCTTTTTAATATTAATACTTTCATTCTCCATCTTTCATTCTAACTTTCCAATTTATATTCCTTAATTCCATTCGTTAAATACTTAAGGCTATCAGTGTCCAGGGAACTCTCGGAGAAAATAAAAGTGCGGTTTTTCAGAATCGGACAGCTTTTACATACACTTATTTTCCCCCTGGATCACTAATACGAACTCGGAAATCCGTCCCGAATGCTTCTATATAGTGTCGTCTCATATTATTATATACTCCCACCAAAACACTATTCATTCTGTATTCTTTACTTGTTCTCTTAGGGTGGTACAATTGTCCGTATTCTCTTTCGATCGTTCCTTATCCTTTTTACGGAACTACTGGATTAATCGTTACCGATCTGGATGACATGAGAATATTCTCCTGATTGAAAGTGCCATATCTTATTCCCTTAGAAGATAGATTATTCTTACCTATGTTGTTACCCTTTAGCATTCTTCAAGACATAGAAATAATAAAGTCGAATTCCATTCATTCTTTCCAAATATCAATTATTACATTGTAGCCATAACCACTCCTCAGTGGTTTCCTACCTTCATTCTTAAATCAAATATAATAACATCCCAAAATATCAAATCCTCAAAGTTAATATCTCAATTCTTGGATTATAATAATATTTAATCCACTGTCCGGTCAAATATTATACCGAAAAAGAATTTGGAATTTCTGAATTCCGATCGTCTCTACATTCACTTATTTCCTCCGCGTATTACTAATATGACTTCGAAACATCCATATCACGTCCATAGGGTGGCGTGAAAAGTTTTCCAACTTACAAAATCACTATTCATCCACCAAATTACTATGCACATACAGGAAACACTATGCACGTACGGGAAATACTATGCACGTATGGGAAACACTATGCACGTACTCATTTCCCTTCAAGGATCCATTAGCTCCTTCCTGGATGGTAGATTATTCTTATCTAGGTCCTCAACCATCGAATTACTCTATTCTGACAATATACCAATGCATCAGGATCATTGTCCTAAGCAATATCCATTCATTACAATCATTGTTCTTTGAAACCACCATTCATTAGAGCTGGTGACCTTGTTGTCGGAATCATTGTTCTTCATTTTATCATTACTTAATAAAAAGTTTTATTATATCCAAAATTTGGGGTTCTTACAGTCTCCCCTCCTTAAAAGGATTCCGTCCCGGAATCAGGTAGGAAGCAAAGAGTCGTTTGCCTGTCGTTCCCTTTTTAGCTTCCCGGTCAATTCTTAGTCGTTCTACCCTTCCTCAGCACATCTTCTAGTGCTACAATCCATACTTTATCCTTTTTCCATCAACGTTGCTACTTTTCGTACAACTCACTATCCGGGTTATACTCTTACTCAGTCTTATCCTTATTGATACCTACAGTAACATTGGTATCACTATCACCCCACGATTCGGAGGTAACCTCGCTCGTACTGTGCATTTCCTGATCGCTTTAATCTTCGCAATCTCGATCAATATAGAGAAGTGGAAAGATTTACTGAGAGATCAATATGATCAATTGAACATTTGTTATATTGCATAGTTAGTACAGAAGGGGGCCAGCCTTTAGTACTTGACAAGCAATTAAACAAGTCATGGCATTCCACTTAGACTTCTATCACATAGACAGATAGTCACGTAGCAGTACCTCCCCTCCTAAAAGGGTTGTTCTTCTCAATTCATAAAGAAGATGAATAAGAGAGAAGAAGAGAAAAGAGTTCTAAAGGATTATAGAAAGCTTTCATGGTTGTAGAATATCATACTCAGAATTTACCTCTGAACTATAGAGGTTTATCAAAGAAGAAATTAATCATAATTATATCCAATACTATTTGATCGCAATCTCACGTGTCAACATATCTTGCTGCTTTGTCCATTATTCTCTGGACCTGTACCCTGGTTCCACCTTAGCAACTTACTTTTGGAAAATCTTTGAACCTTTCAGGTTAAATCTTAGTTTCTCGTTTGACACCATTGTTACTGACATTCCATGTCACGCTACTAGCTTTTTCATATCTATAATATTAACACTATCAGGTTGTCATCCCGAGAATTCATCGGAAAACCCATTTATTAATCCATTCCTAACATTCCTTGCTTCCTATTTCGTAGTTGCTTTCCCCGTCCTTTCTTTATCAATCACATCCTTCTTATTATCTGATTCTTATTTACTTCTGTTATTTACTTCCACCTTCATCTCTTTATTGAGACATCTTTTGCACTTGGCACCTCTTTATTGGTATCCCGTCACATTTACTCTATAATCATCACGTTATTTCAATTTAAACTTTCCGAAATGAATCTGGCCCGATTCCCTTAACTTAGATTCATATAATCTACTTCTGCCAACCTTGTTTCTCATCACTTGTTCTTTTCTATCCGTGGTTTTCCACAGATTGTCTTTCGTAAGTCAGACCAAGTCGCACACCTACCTGCTCGCACTCTTATCATCTGTCGAACATCTGCATTTTACTGGCGTAGCCTGGCCACATGAAAACCCGTTATGACCGTGCTATAAGTTTTGGGGGTAAGGCTGGCTCGAATACCGCCGTCCGAACACTTTAAACTCTCAGGTGGCCCAATAAGTCTCGGGCTCAACCGCCCTTCCTTCCAAGTCTCATTAATTCTTTCCATGGGAATATCTTTAACATCATGAATCATCAACCTCATATTCTCTATCTTGTTTGCGCAGAAGTACACTAACATAAACTTGTTTGTCATTCATCAACATGCCATTTAGTTAATCAATGGCAGCACTTTCTTTATCTTTACATTGTCATCTATTTTCTTAGAAGAATCACCATCGCTTGTTGTTTACGTAGTGCATTAATAGCTAACCCTACGGGTTTCAATCCTTTAGGGAGACAAAGTAATCAATATTCCTTATCCATAAGGAACACTTCTTGAACTTGATGTAGATATTACATGAAGTAGATAAAATTGCAGAAGAGTTTCAAGCATCGCAGCTAGGTCCGGTTGATGAAACCATCACTCATGCATCTCCCATAAAATACTGGAAACTTAATGGTTTACTTCGTCAATATTGTATCATGGTCCTGGTTTGCCTCAAAACGGGACCTTCTAAGGTGTGTAGTTTGCTTAAGACAATATCGGGAATCGAATCTTTACTTAAACTATTATTACCTTCGATTCTTGCACAATCATCAAAAGGAATGTAACTTCCTCCACTCCAATATGACCTTCAAGGTCTTTCCAAATATCATTTTGTTTCTTCGGTATGAACATTTATAATTATTCCTTTATAATTAGACTGTCGGCCACCTCATTGGCCTTTCCTGATAATAATAATTTCTGGTAATCCTTGTTCTCTGGATATATTCCAATTCAAACATTTCTACCTCATTCCCATCATTGTTGGGTGAAAGCATTCTCCCTTAAGCTCTGCTGATGGAGAAAAGTATATTTATCAGTCTTTCTCCATAAGTCATTGCTTCCACCTACCCGTGGGAACTTTATCACGTTTATTCCCAATCCTACTTAGGATACTTCTTTTCTTAGTTCTTTCCTTATCTTAGGATAATCTGAACCTTTATAGGTTCAATCCATACTTCCTCAGGGTTTTATACATGCCTCATCTGGCATTATTGTTACTATGTCATACATTCCTTACCAAACTTCCATTTTGAAGTTCGGAATATTACCCTTTTCCTTGTAAGGTTTCATAGGTCATCCTCATCCTTCCTCCTGTATTTTCTGGGTACAGGGTATATCAAAATGTCATTGATCAATACTCTAATAATTCTATCTATGTTCTTTCCAGAACTCTTTTTAATAATCCTTACCGGTCATTGTTGCCTTAGCAAGTCCAACTCATATCATCTGAAGTCATAATGTCGTTATTAGGGTTAATGCCACCCCTTGTGCATTCCCCAGGGTTTGTATTAATTTATGGATATCCTATCCTTAATTCAACTGCCAAGGAATTCTTGCATCTTATAATTGGCAATCAGATCATGTACCCTTAATAAAGGTCTCTTTTCAATCATTCTCATTTGATAATCGATCGGTGGCTTAATGCCACCCTCTTCTTTCAGATAGTTGTCAGCCTATTTGGCCTTCCAAAAGGCAACGTATGCCTATCTGCTCTCTTACAGAACTTGGTAATGGTAGCAAGGATGTTTTGGAAGACATTGGTCGAGTTCAACGTGAATCTCTTAGTACTTATCGTTCTTCTCAAATGTACTTGCCTTAGACAAAATTTCTACAGCATACTGATCCATCTCTAACCATTTCCATACTTTCTTCATAAACCTTCGTTGTTTACTTCCCTTAGTCGTAATGTGTTCATGGTATTCATGATACCCTAACATCATACATATACTTCCATTTTTCTCATAATCTTGGACAACCATATACACATGAGTCACTTTAGTACGGGTTACCCCATCCCAAAAAGGTCTAGTAAATTCCCCATCAAAACATGGGTTGCAAAGGGTTTAGTAGAAGATTCCTACGATCTCATTACTATTTCCTTTATATCAGAAGCCCTTGCAGTCGGTGCTTACTTATAAGCAACCCTGCTTTGTCTTTTCATTGCTGGTCTAGTCACTTTATAGTCCGTTGTGACTTGGCCTCAACTGGCCACACTAAAATAAAAATATATGATTTTAAGGGTTGGCTAATTAGCATTACTTTTCTAGCAATTGCCGGCATAGTGCCTTCTTCTTTGATACCTTTCTACCTTTCCAAAACTTTACTTCATATAAGTCTTAATCGGCTACTCAGCGCCGTCTCCGGTCGCCTTTCCTCTTTTTTTTTTTTTTTTTTTTTTTTATCTTTTCAACTATTCTTATCAATCCCGCGTGCCACGCAAGCGTACCATTCCTGGCATAACAGCCTTTTCACTTAAGTCAATCCCGGAGTTTCTCCGTCCGGCTAATTTCTTACTTACATTTCCTGTTTTCGTCCAATCTCACTTCATCATTTTATCACTACCGTCGATTGTAATGCTCAGGGTCCGTTTACTAACCCATTTTACAGCATCCTTACCCAAATCACAGGGTTTGCTCCATTTTCTACTCTCTTCCATGACATTCTCTGATAATCAGAAAGACAAGTTTTGCCAAAATTCACCGAATTCCTTTCCAGACTCAGGGAAATTTTGATCAATCTACCCACCTACTGGTAACATTAAGGAGACCAGTTTCGAAACCTGAAGAATAGTTCTATGAACCTCCAAGCAGGTGGAATCATAAGCAGTCATAGTTAACGAAATAATCATCATAAGATTGGAAGTTTACCCACTGGAGAGGAATCAATTATATCCATCCCTTAGAAGGGAATCAACAGTTTCAAACTGAAACCTGTCACAACGTCCTGATATTCAATGCTACCAAATGTCGGTCTACCTAACCCTTTATGCGAAGCATCATTGGAAGCACAAAGTCTCCTTTTTCCATTAAGCAATGCCAGCTCTTGGTCATTACCAATTTCACCTTTTAGCTCCAGGAAGATTTTCTCACATTTTTCTCTTTAACTGCTGATCGTATTACTTGATCTATTATAATTCCGTGTCGGAGTAAACTTAAGGTAACTACTATAATCCATTCAAAGAGAAGAAGGAATTTAATATTCCTTTGAATCACATGCATCTAACATTTTTGGTTCATCATTTAACTGAGTTGAATTAACTCTATACTCAGTCTCTGGCAGTAGTCTCATTACGAGTTCATCTTGACTCACTGGTCTTATCTTCCGGTAGGTTCTGAGATCATTGTCTTGCTTACTACTTCCTTATATAACTTTACCCAATCATGCTATCACTTCCCAATGTCTTTACTTTCTAAATGATTCATTCATAAAATGAACATTTTCCTTAATAAAACCACCTTAGTAACCTCAATTTGGTTCCATAATTTACAACCTACGACACCTGCCTTCTCATGGCGAATTATTACTGACCATATTCATACTAATTCATTTATCAAATGATATGGCACTTACTGCCTCCTTCTCAACTATTCCTAGGGACTCTGCTCCTCGCCCTAAATCGATGTCTTTGATAATCATACATCCCTCTAGCTCTTTCTTTGTTAAGATGAAAATCTCTAAGGATTCTCATCTATTTCCGTATAAGATCTCAAGTAATTCTTCCAATCCTTCTTTCTTGCTGGTACTACATCTGGTAGTCCGGCTATGAATTCAACATGCATCTTCAGATCTCTTAATAATATTTCGGTTCTTTATACTCACTTTTTTTTTAGCACCATATCTTAATCATCACAGTCATTCTGGCTGCGACCCTCATTACCCATGGGTAAGCTCCTTATCCTAACAGGATTTTCCTTATCTGCTGGAACCTCTTCCGGGTCTCCAGTAGGGTACTCCATCGAATTACCCGCTGATCCTCAGCATATAAAGCATCATCGCGCTGTTGCTCGTATGCCTCAAGGTCAGTCGCCTTACTCGTCGATACGATATCGAGCTAAGTTACTATCATTATACTTACGAGTTCCCATAAGGGTTTTATATGTCATCACTACATTAAGTAGTCCGACTATGAACTTGGCAAGAGTTCTTATTATCTTTTTGAATTTATTGTTTTAACGTCACCTCATCTCTGGGGTTTATAACGTACGCTCTGATACCACTTCTGTAACACCCCCAGATCCGGGGTCCGGGATCCGGTGGTTACGGTTTCCAATTCTGTCCACAACAATTGAACTTTCCTTAACATAAAATAAATTACGTCTCTATAACCCAACACAACAATATAAAACACACCCGTTATAGTCCCAGAGATGAAATCAGAGTAACAATCAAATTTTTATTAATCACATTATAAGTTCTTACAATCCAAAAGAATTTCAATATAAATACATACTCTTGCCATCCATTTACATAAGTCATACTAGACCATATTCTTGGTACTGAAAGAATAAATATACCCTACCAATAGCTTCTTCTTCAGCTCTGGTAGTCTCATCGTCCTCGCCCGCGTCGAGTGCGCCTTGTGCGAGTCATCTGGTCTAGCTGTTGTTGTGATATAATAATAAAGCAAGGGTGAGCAATAGCCCACCAACAATAATATATAACTGAATGATAATGTATAACAGTTCAAAAGTATCTTTCAAACCATATGCCATGCATTTACGGAAATGATGCCAGTATAATATGAACGATGAAGTTACAAGGTAACTTGAAGTATTTGTTTGTAGAAATATCTGCTACATCAAAGTAAGCGAGATATTCTTATTGTTATTAAGAAGAGGAACTTGCAAGAAAAGGTTGCAATTCTAGTTATGACCCTTTTCCAACTCTGCCAACAGTAATCATGTTGCAGGAAATAAATAAATTTGGATGATGAACCAATGATGGAGTATTCACCGCGCCCGCTGTTCCAATCTTGATGATCAGTCGAGATCGTACAGCTCAATTTAGATTTACTACCGGTAGAAGGAAGAACTGACGGCTTTACTTGTATACCGCCTTACTAGCTCTCCCCGGCCAACGGTTGGGCCAAAGGGGATGGACCGGCGCTACTCGGCCTCTTACACGACTCCTAGTTCAAATAGAATTCATGATTCTGAATGTAACGTTCGTCCCCCTTTCCCCAAGTATAATACTTGTTGATAAGACTCCACAAAGTAGTCGTATCTTGTTGGAAAGGAAAATTTGCCAATAACTCCCAAGCTATTACTTGGTAACGGATATCAACTTGTTCCAGTAATCTTACCACTCGAAAGATGAGAAGGTAAGCAACGACTTAATAAGTCAACAGCACCCGAGTTGCGGGTGAAGGGAATACTTTATGACCGGGAAGTCGACAAGATAAATAACATTTTCCAAGTAAGGTTCCCTTATTATTAAGGAGATAGACTCAAAGAAGAATGATGTCTGAGAACCTTTCTTGATATAAGATTAATAATAATATGACTCCGAGATATTTTCTGTAATAATCGAAGAAGATAAACCTTATCGAGATTATTCTAAGTATGGAATAAATATTCAGAGAATATTTAATGAGTTAAAATATTTAAAGAATATTTGGGAATATGAAAGAATATCTTTAATCAGAGTATTTCTCAAAATAATCCCTGAAGAAATATCAGGAGAATATTTATTGAATAAATAAATATTTAAATGAATATTCAAAACAATATTCATTAATTAATAAGACCTGAAAAGAATAGTTAAGGTAATATTCATAATTAATTAGGAATTTAAATGAATATTCAAAAGTAATATTCATTTAATGAATAATATCCTAAATGAATATCAAGTAATATTCATTTAGTAATCCAAGCCTTAAGGAATATTCGAGATAATATTCGATAATTAAATCAAGCTTCAGATGAATATTAAAATAATATCCATCAAGTATTTAATATCTTAAATGAATATTCAAAAGTAATATTTATTTAATAAAATAATATTCTAAAAGAATATCCAAATAATATTCATTTAATAGTCTCATCTTTAGAAGAATATTCGAAATAATAGTCGATAATCAATTCGACTCTGAATGAATATTGAGAAATATTATTCGTTGAATAGTTACGTTCAAATAATTATTTGAAGTAAGGATCGTTAAAATAATTAGTCTCGAACGAATATTCAAATAATATTCGTCGCCCAAATAATAGAAAATATTTACTTATATATTTTCCTCCGAGGTAATCTCGATATATCAAGGAATATTGACTCCCGGTCTATTTTTGATTAATAAGATGTATACGCCCTTCTATGAGGGTCTTACAATAACCGGTTAATAACTGATATATAACTATCTAGCTTATAAGCCAACAATAACATTCAGGGAACAAGTATATCAATTCAACTTGAAAGTAGGCATGCATGCTATGGCATATGTATAACAGAAAACATATATATATATATATATTCAATCACAACAACAGCCTAAAAGAAGGGAATTGAAACTTGCCTGGTAGTCGAGTACGGTAAGGGGTAGTGGTAGCGGGTCCCGGTTCAGCTTGGTGATCTATAAATAGCCAAGGCATTCGGGATTAATCACTTAACATATTAAAAGTTAAGTTATACTTAATTCGAAACACGTTCTCGAGTTATCTCGTTATACCCCTTTTAGTGGATTCTTTTTTTATCACTGATCCGACCCGACATTCGTTCGTTAATACGACATGTCACTGTACTTATACTTGGGACATACTTAAGTCATACGGGTTCTAAGGTCGATCGTTACGAACCAATATTATACTCCGAGTTTTATCGCCCGATTTCTAAGTGTTTTACCGAAGTTATAAAAGAGTCGTCTTTTAGGGGTTCGTTCGCGTTTAACCTCGACTCGAACATTTTTAATAAATCGAAAAATGATCCTTTTGACATACGGTTTTCTTTCACACCTTCCTTTTTACCTCTAGTATTTATTTACCAAGATTCGCCATGACTTTACATATTTTACGAGGGTTCAAATTCAGTTACGAATTCTCGGTTACGGTTTCGAAATACTTTTAGTAAACCGGCCGTAACTCCTAAACCGTAAGTCCGTTTCACGTGATCTTTATATCAAAACGAAGCTTATAACATAAGCTATCCTAAAATGGCAGAAAATTTTCTGGTCAGTAGGGTCTTGATGTGAAAAATGGCATACAAAACATGATATTGTAAAATCGGGCATTATAACGGCTATGTTTACGCGTTTTCCAAAGTTTTTACACTTTATCTCGATCTAACAAAGATCAATCCAACCACACAAACGCATGATAATCATCATGACTAGTCTATCAACAACTCATCTCAACCATCTCATGGATCACAATCCAAACAACAACCATAATCAACTAATAACATAGATCTAAGCATAACATAGCATACTAACACTAAATCATCCATAAAACTCATAAAATCTCAAAATGGTACCAAGGGTTTTTGGAGCTTGTTACCTTCCTTGGAGAGTGAATAACACTTGGTAAGCCTTGTCTAGTCCTTAGATTACCTTAACAAAGCTTGGATCATCCAAACAAAACAAGAAATCAAAGTTAGTTTCTTAAAATCACTATTCACCCTAGGCTTGGATGATTTATTTGAAAATGGAAAACATGGAGTTTGAAGCCAAGATTTCTAGGGTATCACTTTTATGAATTATAGGACTTACCATAAAAATTTGGAGATCAAACAATGGTGGAAGCTTGGACTTTGGATTTGGAATTTAGGGAGGAAGTAGAATGGAATGTTTTGGAGGGGGAGAGAGTTGCTTGCTTGTTCTTGATCTTTTCCTTGTATTATTGTGTTGCCTTGGATAATATCTTGCTAAAGTAGCTTTATTAAAGTGCCTAGGTCATCCATGATGCAATCAAGAGACATGTGTTGCATTTTGAATGGTTTTCATGCTAAGTATTGGTTTGATATCTAAGTACTACTTCCATCTCCAAGTATGCTAGTTACTTTAAGCCACTTGGTTGCTAGATATTTATTCTAATAGCTTACACAAGACTCTTGCTTCCTCTGTTTGTTTCTGTGTCCGGTTATTGCCCGTTTCGATTGATCGTTCGTAGGAATATTTCACGGATTTCTAATTAGGGTTTACCGGGAATCTTTTTTAATATTAATACTTTCATTCTCCATCTTTCATTCTAACTTTCCAATTTATATTCCTTAATTCCATTCGTTAAATACTTAAGGCTATCAGTGTCCAGGGAACTCTCGGAGAAAATAAAAGTGCGGTTTTTCAGAATCCGACAGCTTTTACATACACTTATTTTCCCCCTGGATCACTAATACGAACTCGGAAATCCGTCCCGAATGCTTCTATATAGTGTCGTCTCATATTATTATATACTCCCACCAAAACACTATTCATTCTGTATTCTTTACTTGTTCTCTTAGGGTGGTACAATTGTCCGTATTCTCTTTCGATCGTTCCTTATCCTTTTACGGAACTACTGGATTAATCGTTACCGATCTGGATGACATGAGAATATTCTCCTGATTGAAAGTGCCATATCTTATTCCCTTAGAAGATAGATTATTCTTACCTATGTTGTTACCCTTTAGCATTCTTCAAGACATAGAAATAATAAAGTCGAATTCCATTCATTCTTTCCAAATATCAATTATTACATTGTAGCCATAACCACTCCTCAGTGGTTTCCTACCTTCATTCTTAAATCAAATATAATAACATCCCAAAATATCAAATCCTCAAAGTTAATATCTCAATTCTTGGATTATAATAATATTTAATCCACTGTCCGGTCAAATATTATACCGAAAAAGAATTTGGAATTTCTGAATTCCGATCGTCTCTACATTCACTTATTTCCTCCGCGTATTACTAATATGACTTCGAAACATCCATATCACGTCCCGTACATAGGGTGGCGTGAAAAGTTTTCCAACTTACAAAATCACTATTCATCCACCAAATTACTATGCACATACAGGAAACACTATGCACGTACGGGAAATACTATGCACGTATGGGAAACACTATGCACGTACTCATTTCCCTTCAAGGATCCATTAGCTCCTTCCTGGATGGTAGATTATTCTTATCTAGGTCCTCAACCATCGAATTACTCTATTCTGACAATATACCAATGCATCAGGATCATTGTCCTAAGCAATATCCATTCATTACAATCATTGTTCTTTGAAACCACCATTCATTAGAGCTGGTGACCTTGTTGTCGGAATCATTGTTCTTCATTTTATCATTACTTAATAAAAAGTTTTATTATATCCAAAATTTGGGGTTCTTACAGCATCTCACTCTGCTCTTGTCCCTCATTCCACGAGTTCCATCTTTCACACGGTTCTCTTCACCACTTCGAGTACCATTTTCGTTGTTCCTCTTCCGCCATTCCTCACGGGTCAGAAGTAATTGTCCCTCATTGCTTTCTCGTTTCCTCCATTCTTCTTCTGTCAGTAGGAGTTGTCCTCGGCTTGTTTCTGTTATGCCTTTCAGTTTCTCCTCGTGAGCTTTAAGCGAGCCAACAACCTCTTCAACTAACATCTCTTCTACTTTACCGAACTGCTCAATCGCAGAGACGATTTGTAGAAATTTAGAAGGAACGGCTCTGAGAAATTTTTTGACAACGTAAACTTCTTGACGTCTTTTTTTCTGCAATGGACAGTAAAACATCTTCGGGAACTCCTTGATAGATAACTGCCAAAGCACGCTTGTCCAACTTCTCTTCAATCACTGCCTTAGGGTCTTTAGGTTCAATGGCATCCCACACACCATGTGCCTACATAAACACTTTCATTTTGAGGGCCCAAGCTGTATAGTTTTTCTTTGTAAGCATCGGGTAACTCAAGCCGATCGAGGTTTCTTAGATTTGTTTGTTTCCATCACGACACGAATCTGGACTTAGTAATCTCATGTGCTCTGATACCAAGTATTAGAAACACGATACATACGCACGCACTCTTGTATGTATGTAACTGGGAAGAATAAACTGTCTTATTATTCAAATGCAGCGTATAGAGAATATATAGGAGAATTACAAGCTACAAATTAGCAACCACCCAAAACAGACTCCAAAACAAACTCCTAGCACAATCAAACTACTGAAATTCAACTCCTAAAATTATGCTAATGCAAACGACTGATTCCATACTAACAGCTAATTTATTCGAATATGTTTAGATTATAAAAAACCCAACATTGGTCATTTTTTGGTCACATTTTGATTGAAAAATGGCCCCACCTTCGTTATCATCATCCCTCACATATTTTAAGTTAATAAACAATATCTAAAAATAAATAATAATGTAATTTTGCCAGGGCCATTTTCTACCAATTATTGGTAGGAAATCAAAACCTACCAATATTGGTAGGTTTTGACTATGATGGTACCCCACCATCCACGTAAGTAACCACATAAGTTTTTGCTAAAAATTTCGTGAAAAAGTTGAATTTCCCGCACACATCAAAACCTACCAATAGTAAGTTTCCGCCAAAAATTTGTGAAAAAATTGAATTTCCCTCGCACATCAAATCCTACCAATATTGGTAGGTTTTGGTAGCATTTTGGACCAATTAGGACCCCACCTTCCACATCATCATCCTTCACATTTTTCAAATTAACAAACAATTTCTTAAAAATAAAAATAAATGTAATTTTCCCAGGGTCATTTCCCACCAATAATGGTAGGAAATAGCCTTATCACGGAAAATAATATATTGTGGGAATATAGTTATATATAATTTGTATGCATATAACCGGATTGGATCCCAGCTCACTGGTAAGATGCTGGTACATTGTGTGAGTGGTCGAAGGTTCGAATCCTAGAAACCAATTTTTTTTCCTCTAGGGCTATTTCCTACTAATATTAGTGGGAAATAGCTTTATCACAAAAAATAATAATTTTTCACATGCTACTTTTTTTAAACCTACCAAAGGCACTTGGTAGGAAATATCCTTATCACGAAAAATAATATATTGTGGGATTATCCTTATATATAATTTGTATGTCTATAACCGGATTGGATCCCGACTTAGTGGTAAGATGTTAGTACATTGTGGGAGTGGTCAAAGGTTCGAATCCTAGCGAACAACTTTTTTTTTCCCTCCGAGGCTATTTCCCACCAATATTGGTGGGAAATAGTCTTACCACGAATAATAATAATTTTTTTCCTTATAAATAAATTAAAAATTTAAATAAAAAATAGGGTAGAACTGCGTACTTCTACTTTTCTAGGGTTAAAACCGACCAATATGGGTAGGAAATGGTCACAAAATGGTAGAAAAAAGACCAATCACCAAAATTAATAATTTTATTGCGAACAACTTTGTTTTTCCTCTCTGGTTATTTCCTACCAATATTAGTGGGAAAAAGCCTACAAAAAAATTTCATGAAAAAATTAAATTTCCCACTCACATCAAAACCTACCAATATTGGTAGAAATTGATCAGTAAGTTTCCGCCAAAAATTTCTTGAAAAAATTGAATTTCCTGCTCACGTCAAAACCTACCAATATTGGAAGGTTTTGATTAGTAAAAAAAATAATAAAAAATATAATAATATCGAGATATATGAATAAATTATAAGTTATTTTATTTTTGTGTGAGAAAGCATGGAACAAAATTGGATGAAAATAATTTTAAAAAATCAAAATCATTTAGAAAACTGAAAAAGTGTTAGTGATCGAAATTTGATTGAGGATTTTTACTCATGATATAGGGATAGTTTAGGGTTAGACATTTTGAATTTTTAAAAATTATTTCTCGACGAAACAACCGTACGAATGTCAAGATCCATCCTTTATAATGTTATCGCCAAAATTTCAAAAAAATTAAAAAAAATATTTGACTTGGTAATTTAACGGTCAACTAGTAGTTTGACTAGAACACCTAAATAGGGTTTCGTCCGAGTTTCGGGTTTTGATTTTTTAAAAAATATTTCTCAACGACACAACCGTACGGAGGTCAAGATCCATCCTTTCTAATGTTATTGCCAAAATTTCAAAAAATAAAAAACTTATTTGATTTGGTAATTTATTGGTCAACTAGTACTTTGACTAGAACACCTAAACAGGGTTTCGTCCGAGTATCGTTTTTCGATTTTTTAAAAACTATTTCTCGATGACACAACCGTACGGAGGTCAAGATCAATCCTTTCTAATGTTATTGCCAAAATTTCAAAAAATAAAAAAATTATTTGATTTGGTAATTTAACGGTCAACTAGTACTTTGACTAGACCACCTAAACAGGGTTCGTCCGGGTTTCGTTTTTCGATTTTTTAAAAACTATTTCTCGACGACACAACCGTACGGAGATCAAGATCCATCCTTTCTAATGTTATTGCAAAATTTCAAAAAATAAAAAAATTATTTGGTTTGGTAATTTAACGGTCAATTAGTACTTTGACTAGAACACCTAAACAGGGTTTCGTCCGAGTATCATTTTTTGATTTTTTAAAAACTATTTCTCGACGACACAACCGTACGGAGGTCAAAATCCATCCTTTCTAATGTTATTGCCAAAATTTCAAAAAATAAAAAAACTAATTGATTTGGTAATTTAACCGTCAACTAGTACTTTGACTAGAACAACTAAACAGGGTTTCGTCCGAGTTTCGTGTTTCGATTTTTTAAAAAATATTTCTCAACGACACAACCATACGGAGGTCAAGATCCATCCTTTCTAATGTTATTTCCAAAATTTCAAAAAATAAAAAAATTATTTGATTTGGTAATTTAACGGTCAACTAGTACTGTGACTGTTGAGTATCGAATACAGAGGGGGGGTGAATGGATTCTTGAACTTTTCTTTGTTCTTGAATTTTTGCAACAAGATATGTGTTGAGTGTGTGAGATATGTAAGTGCAGATAACAAAGACAAACACAACACAATATCACTTTAATCTAATATTTTATTAGATAAAGATTTTGCTACAATCTGTGAATACAAATGATAGTATTCTCAGCTTCGTTTTTCTCAGAGAGATATTTCTTCTGTATATAAAAATCTTATCTCCAAAAACTTCTTAACAACTAAAGAAGTGAGGCTGTATCCTTATAGACATGGATGCACCTACTTTCCAGTCTATCTATCTCATTTGAGTAAGAGTCCAAACGGCTACATATTTGACTTTGCAAAGCCTGTTCAGATCCACTTCTTTAGCTCCTTGTCCCTTTGTCTTATCTCTCCAAGCTTCTTTGTAGGCTTTCTAATGTGCTTTATAGTACATAGTCAAATAAAGCGTCTTGGCTTGTTACAGGTTTCTGACTTGTACAATTCTTCAGTATTTTGTCTCCAAGAATGTATTCGAGAAGTGGCTAAGTGATTGATTCGAGAACTCGAATTGACTTAATCGATAACTCTGAGTTCTCGAATAGTGTTATATTGACATATCGAATCACTTCTCGAATAGCTCTTTTCTCTGGGACTCCTTGAGATATCGAATAGAGCATTTTGACATATCGAATGCCTGTGATGTCGAATAGCTTCTTTAGTCCTTGAGATATCGAATAGGGCATTGACCTGTTGACTCTTAGAGAACTCGAATGATGCTTTGACTTGTTGACTCCATGAGTTCTCGAATAGAGTAATAGACATATCGAATCTCTGAGATATCGAATGAGATATCGAACAGTGTATTCAGAGATATCGAATAGTGTCTTCTGAGATATCGAATCTCCGACTTCTCGAATGTTAGACTTCTCGAATAGACAAATGTACTTCTCTAATTGGTACTTAGGCAAATTCTTCATTTCTTCAAATCCCAACTGTGATTATTTGGCAGTCTTTATCTCCTTGCTTGAGGCATGAACCTTGGAACTTCTTTCAAGCATTATTCTTGACTTTATAAGTACAGTTACACAACTAGGATTTGATGCCTATTACAAGTACAGAACAAATAGAAACTCTACAACTAGAGGTTCCCTCAGTTAAGAGGTCATGTAGGTAATGCATATCATTACACATACTTAGGCTTGTTATTAGATGTATTCAGGCATGCCTCTGTGACTAACAATCTCCCCCAAATTGTGAGTAAGACCCTTAGTCACAATTTCATGTCTGATAACAAGGCTAACATACATAAAGATAAAACTTGACAGTACATGTAAGAATTTTGATTAGCAATGTGGATAGAACTACAGGGTGAGTAATCTTACAGCCTATGATGAAGTACTAGCCATTGTCATTTGTTTCCCTTTCCATAGCTTTGGCTTGCAAATCATCATATGCTTTCTGTCTTCTTTCTTTCTCCTTCCTTGTATTCTCATCCATAACTTTTATTATTTCTGCCATAGCATCCAATTCTTCAAGCAAAATTGAGTCTTTGAAATCTTCAAGTACTGGTTTCAGAATGTTTGCAGGATAGTGGTTGAGTAGATTCATTCTGATGTGGACCTGATCCCCATTTCTCCTCCTATACTTCACCACATAGGGGTTAAACTGAACTCTACACAATCCCTTTGCCCTTACTTTTCTGCTTCAATCTCTAGTCTCTCAATTTCTTTCTCCCTTGCTAGCCATTTCTCAAGACACTCTTTTCTGATTCTCTCCTCATGATCTCTCTTCATCTTCACAAAATCAATTAACTCCAGCTTCCATACTCTTTCCACTTTATCTTCTGAGCTCAACAATGCAATGATTCTTTCTATGTCATGTAGCTTGCCCCAGTGTTGACATCCTCCTTGTTTGAATTTCTCCTCCCTTCCATCATTATATTTGATCTCAAGGCAGTTATCAACAATGGCAACATGGTAGATTCTCTGAGCTTATAAGAATTGCAGTTGCTCTTCATCAAAATCTTCATCTAGTGGTTAGAGTATTAAGCCTGGATAGATTGTCAGAGTCCTTGATTTGGATAGCTTTGGTTTCCTTGCAGCTTGTTTGAATTTGATCCTTTTTACATGATTGTCTGGCAGTAGCATGTGACCTTTGTTTGTAGACCATTGTAGTATTCCATTAGCAGTTTGCTTTTTGAAATATACAGATGGTTTCTTGACTTGAATCTTCTTCTCTTCTTGAGGTGGCAAGACAGTTACAGAAGCCATAGATGTAGATTTTGGTAGGTCACTACTAACAGTATTCACCCTAGACTTAGAGTCTTGTGTTGTGGTGAGGTTACTGTCAGTAATGCCTAAGGCTTGCTATCTTCCACTTTTCCTCTCAGAGACTTTACCTTGGTCATCATCATTCTTCTTCTCCTTACCATCCTTCTTCTTCTTTTTATCTTCATCATCCTTATCACTCTTGTGATGCCTTCTCCTTCCATCACTTTTGTCTCCATCCTTGTCTTGATCACCATCCTTGCTAGGGTTGAACTTAGCAGATTCAGGTACAATGCCAGTTGCAATGTATGACCTGAGATAAGATATAGCTTCCAATTCTTCTGCTGTTCTTAAACCCTTCTTCTTGTTCAGTTGCTCAATGATGGCAATAATGAGAGATTTGTTCTGAGGAATTAGATGCTTAGGGATGACCAGCTGCTTGATATCATCAATTCTTGTTGCAGCCTGATAGATGATGGTTCTAGGATTTTTGAATACTTCAAGTAGCCTTGCTGGTTGACCATCCCTTAACTCTTCAAAGAGACTCTTGCAATTTTCATCCTTCTTTTCAATCATTCCAAGGAACCCATCCACTTCTGAGTGCTTTAGACCCTGTAGAGTGTTGATGGTTAAGTGCCATATCTTATTCTTTCCTACCATCATTATCTCTTTGAGCCATAGGCCGTCAACTCTCCTTGGTACTACAGTGAGAAAGTCAATCTGACTCTTCAAACTCCTATGATATGACAAAGCATCACCAGCCTGTTCTCTTGAGACTTTCAGAAACTCCAAGAATGCATCATCATGATACACATTTGAGTTTGCAATTTCTTGTAGCTTGGCCTCAGTGACCACCTTCACTTCTACTGGCTTGGCACTCTTAGATATGGAGATTTGAGGTTTGTCAGATAGCATACTCCCTGCAACCACTGTGGTTGTAATAGATTGCTTTTGACCACTGGAAGTAGTGATGTGCACAGTTGGTAGAGTGACAACTGGCAGAGAAATAGGAGGCTCATTAACTTTGTCTTTTCCTTTGCCAGGCACATGAGTTAAAGATTTAGTTCTATGATGACCATCTTCAATGATTTTGATGCCTTTTACTGGTGGTTTCTCCCCCTTTGTATTCGAGTTTCTTGATGTCCTCTTCTCCCCCTTAGGCTTGTTGTCAGGCACAGAGGCTGTAGGAGTGACCTTTGGGGTTGAAGATTCGTCAGGTAGAGGGAGACCCATGTGCTTCATCATTGCAGACAACATTGATTGTTGATGCAGAAGAACATCAGCTGTGGTGGTGGCTTGAGTGTTCAACTGCTCAGTAAGAGTTTGTACCTTGTCTGTAAGATGAGCATTAGATTGAGTGAGAGTAGCTACCTCCTTTTCAAGTGCATCTACCTTGCTGAACAATGCAGAGGATTTGAAGCCAGACATGGATTGTTCTTTGAGTCTCTGCACTTCAAACCTAGACATCTCATGCACAGGGACCTCAGTGACCAACTTGTCTCCATATTGATTTGCAAAAAGGGTCCTGAGCATGGCATTGGCTTCAGTTGTCTGATCAGTGAGATTTTGGAATTTGTGCCCCAGGCCTGTGACAGCATCCTTGAGAATAGCCAAACCATTGTCCATCTTGGTGCAGGTAGACTTACAGGCTAGAATGTCCTTGACTACAGTCTCCAATTGAGGGAATTTGGAATCAAAAGTCCTCTTTATCTCATGCACCTCCTTGGTTGTGGCTGAACATACTTCATTAACTTCTATCTTTAGACCTTTGCCAAGGTAGTGTGCAGCCTTGAGAATGCCCTTGTAGTTGTCATTCACTGCTTCATACACATCCATTGGGGGTGAGAGATTTGGCATTGGACCCTAGTGAAGTGATGTATTCTTCTCTGAGGTACTGGAGACCTTCTGAGAGAGAGATGTCATTCTTTCCTTGTAGCCAAGCATCTACGTTTCCATCCCTATCAGTTTCATCTATGATCTTAGCCTTCTATATTTCTACATCATCTCTGTGGCATAAGAGGATAGCTTCATAGTCTGGATTGGGCATGTCTACAGTGAGAAGGTGCTGAGCAATCTTTGTGAACTCAGGGATCTGATCCACAATTAAGCTTTGGAGTGCTTCAACCATCAGTTGTGGTGGAACAGACCCTGATCCTAAAGCACTGTCATGTTGCACAGGCTTCAACCATTGAGACATATAGTTAGAGCTAGAGCCAGGCAAGCTAGACTCCTCAGTTACAGATGCAACTTCTGTAACCATATGGAAAGACTCTACTACTGTTGTCTCCACAGGAGTGGGATGAGTTACAACAGTAGTTGACACAGGCACAGAGTCTCTAGTTAAAACTAGTGAATCCTCTGTGTTTGTGATGGTGTCATTAGGAGATGCCCCAGCATGCATTCCCTGACCATCTAAATGTGGTACCTGGGTGGTGAGCAAGGTGTCTTGCACCAAGTCACTTGAATCCATTGGCTCATCAAGAGAAAAGAATTTTTGATGATCAATGCCTTGCTCCTCAATTGCTTGAGATGCAGGCTCCAAAGAAATATGAGTGGTAGATTCTGGAAGAGAAGTGTGTTGTAGATTAGATTTTGGCAGCTCCCCCTGAGAGATAGAGGGAGTTTCAATTGTGATGTGCTCTCCACTCAGTGTTGTGCCAGCCTTATCAATCCCTTGTGCTGACTCTTTACAGATTGGTGCATTGGGGAGGATGCTTGATTCTATAGATGCACCCTGTTGAGAGGATACATCTAGTGAGCTGTGTGCCCCTGATTTTACAACTTCAGCCATTTGGGTGACTAAAGAGGTGGTTTTAGACTTCTTCTTCTTTTTTAGGCTAATGATAGGTGACTCAGGTTCCTCACCTTCTAAACCTAGTTCTACAGCCAAGGCTGCTTCAGTTAAGATGGTTAAAGGTTCAGAAGCAACTTGTTTTCTCTTCTTTTTACTAACATCACCCTTTTGAGAGGATGATGCAGTTGGCTCTGTGTTTGGTAGAGTGTTTGTCTGAGAGGGTTGGTTAGCAAGCCTTGGGTTAGCATTATGTTCTTCTTGCTTAGGCTGTGCTAACTGAGACTTAGACTCAAATATTGGCATGTTGTGGGGGTAAGACCTAAACAAACCCTCCATGTGGGGAGTTATCTTAAGCCTTACATCCACATCATTCCTAGTCTCCAAGTTACCAAAATTAAGTTTGGTCATGGACCTAGGATAGCCTATTTTACTTTT
Organism: Saposhnikovia divaricata; assembly: GCA_036435485.1. Classification (NCBI taxonomy): domain Eukaryota; kingdom Viridiplantae; phylum Streptophyta; class Magnoliopsida; order Apiales; family Apiaceae; genus Saposhnikovia; species Saposhnikovia divaricata. The sequence goes on along the minus strand of CM071595.1, from coordinate 170,112,593 downwards.
ATCTAATCCAGGCAATTAAATCAATGAAGCATTTTTAAAATTAAGTACTGATTGAATAAAGCGGGGAAAGAAAATTTCAGTACCACTCTTGGCTGTGTTTTTACCAAGTCTCCCATATAGCTCTTGTATGATGAGATGTCCAACATCTATCTTTCTCCCATGAGCCAAGGCATAGGCAAGCTGCTGCACAGGTGTACTAATCTGATCAAAGCTCGATTTCCTGGCAGTGAATACATGAAGGAGTGTAGCAATAACATAGCTCCATTCCTTTCTCAAGTACTTCCTATTCAGCTTTCCAAGTTTAATAGCCTCTGAGTAGTTGATAAATTCAAAGAATTCTTCCAACTCAGCATCTGTGGCCAGGGAGTCATATGCCTCTTGCTGCAAATCCAAGGCTTGATTCATGTCTGCGGTAGTGATAGTAATATCCACGCCTTGAATCTTGCAGTAGACAACATATGAGGTATTAGCATTCTCAAGGGCGATGACCTCCACTGTAGCTGTCCTCCAGAATTGTTCTAATAAGTCTATGTACAGGGTTGGGTTGGCTGATAGTGCACCCTTAATGTAAGATTCAGACAACCATCGAACAAAGCACTTGAAATTAGCATTTGGCGCTTCCACATCACTGGTAATTGCGATGAAATTGGTTTGGGATGGTATGATGAGTTGAGTGTTTGCCATTTGGGTAGAGAAGAAAAGAGAATTAAGGTTGAAGAAGAAATTCGCAGTTAGGGTTTTCAGAGGTTTTAAGAGTTTAGATGCTTGAGAAATCGAACGAAATGAGTTGAACAGTTGTGAAATTGTATATATATGAATAACTTGAGTTGTCGATTAGATATAAGTTTTGTATCGACAAGACAGTCATTCGAGAAGTATAAAACAACTATTCGATAAGTCAAGAAAGGCTTATTCGATATCTCAAGTAGTTTGTAACTCACAGCTGGCAGTTATTTAACTCAGAAAATAATTCTAAGCTAAATAAAATGTGTTTTTATAAGCGAAATGAAATTTTGAATATAAATCCAAAAAGTGATTAAGTGTCAGCGAAAAATGAGCCTTTTCAAATGATTCGATAACTCAAATACAGTATTCGAGAACTCCATCACTTGAGAACTAAAATACTCTATTCGAGAACTCAGAGTGTGCTATTCGATTTCTCCAAAAGACACTATTCGAGAACTCAAGAGGGTTCTAGATAGGCCTATTCGAGAACTCGAGCCATGACAAAACAATGAACCATTCGAGAAGTCTGACTTATCGAACTATACTTTTCACTCATAAAATTCAATTTTCACTATCTTTTAAAATTTACCAGAAATATTCACTGAAGAATATTCTACCAAATTAAATAGTGATTCTCTCAAAATTTCACAGAAATTTCAAGCTAAAGATGTATGATTTTCAACATATGCGGCATTGTGGAATATTTATAAATCATACTCCAGTCAATACTTACTTCAAAAATATTGAGCATTTGATAAAGTAAGTATTTACTGCTGCAACAATCTAGTTGATATATTCACTTAGCCAGAATTTGAAGAATTCAGCATTCCAATCTCACTAACCAACCTTGTGAAGGTGGCTTCATCTAATGGCTTAGTGAATATGTCAGCTAGTTGTTTCTCTGTGGGAACATAATGTAACTCAATGGTTTGATTAGTTGCATACTCCCTTATGAAGTGATATCTGATGTCAATGTGCTTTGTCCTAGAATGATTGACAGGATTGGAAACTATAGAGATTGCACTTGTGTTGTCACACATGATTGGAATTCTTTCCAACACAAGTCCATAATCTCTAAGTTGGTTTCTGATCCAAAGCACTTGAGCACAGCAACTTCCAGCAGCTATGTACTCAGCTTCAGCTGTGGAAGTTGACACAGATTGTTGTTTCTTGCTGTACCAAGAGACTAACCTTTGTCCAAGAAACTGGAAGCTACCTGAGGTGCTTTTCCTATCCACTCTGCATCCAGCATAATCAGCATCAGAATAACCAACCAGATTGAACCCTGTGTCCTTAGGATGCCATAACCCCAAGTTTGGTGTGCCCTTCAGATATCTGAAAATCCTCTTTATTGCTATCATATGTGATTCCTTTGGATTTGATTGAAACCTTGCACACAAGCATGTTGCAAACATGATGTCTGGCCTACTAGCAGTGAGGTAGAGTAGAGAACCAACCATGCCTCTGTAGATTGAGATATCTACCTTCTTGCCCTTAACATCTTCATCTAACTTGGTGGCAGTGGCCATGAGTGTCTTTGCAGGCGAGCATTCTTTGAAGTCAAATTTCTTCAATAGATCCTTGATGTATTTGGTTTGACTTATAAAAATGCCATCCTTCCTTTGACTCACTTGCAGCCCAAGAAAGAATGTTAATTCTCCCATCATACTCATCTCATATCTACTCTGCATGAGCTTAAATAATTTCTCACACAGCTTCTCATTTGTAGAACCAAATATGATATCATCCGCATAGATTTGAACTAAGATAATATCATCACCATGTTTCTTGTAAAACAGTGTCTTGTCTAGTGTGCCTCTAGTGAATTGATTCTCCAGTAGAAATTGTGACAATGTGTCATACCATGCCCTAGGAGCTTGCTTTAGTCCATACAATGCTTTAAGCAATCTGTAGACAAAGTGAGGGAATTGTGGATCCTCAAAGCCAGGTGGCTGTTGCACATATACTTCTTCTTCCAACTCCCCATTCAGAAATGCACTCTTGACATCCATTTGATAAACCTTGAAATTAGAATGTGCAGCAAATGCCAAGAAAATTCTGATGGCCTCTAGTCTAGCAACAGGGGCAAAAGTCTCATCATAGTCAATGCCTTCCTGTTGAGAGTATCCTTTTGCAACCAACCTTGCTTTGTTTCTTATGACTACACCATTTTCATCCATCTTATTCCTTAGAACCCATTTTGTTCCAACAATGGTTCTATCCCTTGGTGTAGGCACAAGTTCCCATACTTTGCTTCTTTCAAATTGGTTTAGCTCCTCTTGCATAGCAATTATCCAATCCGGATCCAACAATGTATCATCAAGTTTCTTAGGCTTAACTTGGGATAGAAAGCAACCATAGAGACATTCATTTAGAGTTGCTCTCCTTGTCCTCACTCCTGTATTTGGATCTCCAATTATCTGATCTGCAGTATGTGATCTATCCCATTTCCTTGTATGTTCAGATTGATTTCTCAGCCTTGATGTTGCTTCATCATCCAAATCATGATCATTTACATTTCCTCCCCCTGTGAAGTTGCCACTAATCACAGGTGTGTCTTGGATGCTTGTTTCTTCATTGTTGGTTGACACAGGTTCTTCATTCACTTGAGTTTGTTGGATTGTGGGCTCAAATTCAGTTTCAATCTTCTCATCAGAATCATCTAGATTGTCAAACTTCAAAGGATCTTTATCTTCATCATTGGCTTCTTCTAATCCAGGTAGTTTGCTGTCATCAAATGTCACATCTGTGCTTTCCATAACTTTCTTTTGAGTGATGACATAAACTTTGTATGCAATTCTTTCCATAGAGTAGCCAAGAAAAATTCCTTCAAATGCTTTTGCATCAAACTTTCCAACATATTCTGAATTGTCATTTAACACAAAGAATTTGCTTCCAAAAGTATGAACATACTTTAGAGTGGGCTTCTTTCCAGTCATCAAGTTGTAAGGTGTCTTTACAGTGTTTTTGTTGATGAGGGTTCTGTTTTGGATATAGCATGCAGTGCTCACAACCTCAGCCCAAAAACATGTAGGCATTTTTGCATCAAGTAACATTGTTCTAGCAGCCTCAATCAGAGTTCTATTCTTTCTTTCAACAACTCCATTTTGTTGTGGGGTCCTTGGAGCTGAGAATTGTTGAGAAATACCATTCTCTTTGCAGAATGCTTCAAGCATGTCATTTCTGAACTCTGTTCCATTATCACTTCTTAATGCAATCACACTTGCATTGTTGGCCTTTGCTTCCTTGTCAATTTTCTTTATATGCTCAATGATTACTTGTGGAGCCTTATCCTTTGATGCCAGAAATTCTACCCATGTATACCTTGTGAAATCATCAACCATCACCAGAGCATACTTTTTCCTTCCTAGTGACATAATATTGACAGGCCCAAACAAGTCCATATGAATTAGTTGTAGGGGCTTGGTTATTGATGTCACTGTCTTTGACTTGTGGCTTGATCTTTTCATTTTTCCCTTTTGACAAGCCTCACACACTCCTTCTTGACAGAATTCAAGTGTGGGCATGCCTCTCACTAACTCCCTTTTGACTAGAGAATTAATGCCTTTGAAGTTCAAGTGTGATAGCTTCTTATGCCACAGCCAACTTTCTTCATTTGATGCTTTTGAGTAAAAGCAACAGATTTTGTCCTTGTTTGCAGAGTTCATATTGGCTACAAATAGGCTTCCTTTCCTTACTCCAGATAGAGCAACGTCACCAGTCTTCTTGTGGGTGATCAAACATTCATCTTTGTCAAAATTCACTTTGAAGCCTCTGTCAGTAAATTGACCAACACTCAGTAGATTGTGTTTGAGCCCCTTGACCAGTGCTACATTTTCAATGATGACATTTCCAATTTCCAATTTTCCATATCCCAGTGTGTTGCCAATGCTGTCATCTCCAAAAGCAACCATTGTGCCAGCCTTCTCCTCATATTGTGATAGCAGGGCCATATCACCAGTCATATGGTTTGAGCATCCACTGTCCAAAATCCACATGACCTTCCTTTCACTTTATTTGCCCTGCAAACACAAAGGTATTACTTCTCCTTTTGTACCCAAACAAGTTTGGGTCCATGTGGCTTAGCAACAGTTTTATCATAAACAGCATGCTTATCAATTTTCTTGACGTTAGTCTTCTTGTCACTGTTAGAAGTCTTAGAATCAGGGTTCTTAGACTTAGGTGACAGAGGCACCTTCCTAACTTTAGAAGGACTTGAAGACTTTGTTCTTGTGTAGTGTGTGTGAACATTGTGACTGATGCAACCTTCCATGAATTGTCTTCTCAAATTAAAGCAACTAGTCATTACATTCATGTTACATGGCATACAATCAAATTTATCACAGAAAGGAGAGTCTCTATGTCTTAAAGGCACAGAGCAATCATAGAATGGTTTAGCAACACTACCAGATGGTTTCTTGCATGCATGAGTTAATTGATTAGTGCTAAAACAATTTTGACAAACTTTCCTAGGGGCATTTGGCACATAAGCATAATTGTTGTCCTTATTAATCCCTAATTTGCCATTCCTGTTTTGTTTCTTTTTAGCAACTTTCTTCTCAAACTCATTATTCCCAGCTGAAACAAACTTCACAAATTTCTCAGGTCTAGGTCTACCTCCTACTGGCTCCTTGGCTTTGGTTTTGACATTCTCACTCTTAGAGGATGCTTGTTGTTCATTTGATTGTGCCTTATCTTCATCATCCAACATTTGCTTAATGAGTAAGGCATTCTCATCAATCTCAAGTGTTGGTGCTTTAAATATTGGGGTCTCAGCCTTTTTCAAAACCTGAGGCACTTCCTCTTGAACAACAATGTCATCTTCAATGACTGCATAGCCTTTCCTTTGTTTAAGAGTGTCATATTCAAGTCCAATAGCAGCCTTAAGTCTAGCTAGATTTTTCTCATGGTAGGACTGCAATAGACTAGAGGAATTATTAAATGTTTTCAATTTAAATTCATTTTCAGCTAGTTCATCCCTAAGAGCTTTCTCAACTTGACTAGCACATAGAACCTTATTCTTTAGATATTCGATTTCTTGTTTAAGGTTTTCTACTTGCATAGCCGTTAGTTCTAGTTCCTCATTTCTTTTGTTCAACAGTTCATTCTTAGTAGACAGTTTAGCAATTTCTTCATTAGCAGCAGTCATACTAGTATGAATATTAAACATCTCAACAGATAGTTGTTCAACCATAGATTTGTATTCAGAAACAGACATGTCTATAGTAGTGAGGGATGGTACCTGAGAGTCTGATTCAGATGGTTCTTCCTTGGAGTTGGCCATCAAGGCATAGTTGCAGAATTCTTGTTCTTCTCCATCACTATCAGAATCATCCCAACACTTCCCTTCAGCTATGTAGGCCTTACCTGGTGTATGCTTCTTTAGCAGAGCCTCATACATAGCTTCAAGCTCAAGAAACTCCTTATCCTTCTTTTTAGGCTTCTTGCATTCACTGGAAAAATGCCCTAGGTCATTGCATCTATAACATCTCACAGATGACCTATCCACATAGCTGGTTTTGAATTTGTTTTTGTTTGCTTTCACATGTGCCTTGCTCTTGTTGAATGAATAATTTTGAGTTCTAGACTTGAAGGGCTGATTCCTATTAAATCTGATGTTTGGGAATTTTCTAGCCATAAAAGCATATGAAGTTTTTTCCATGGCATCCAACTCTTCAAGAGTATAGAACTCATCTTCTTCCTTTTCATCAACAGGTTCAGTCACTTCTTCTTCAGTTTCTTCATCATCTACTATCTCTTCTATTCTCAGTTGACTTGTAGACGCTTCCAGGTCTTGAACGGATTTGTTGACAATCAAGGCACAGGATGTGTTTATCATTCTGCCTTTGTTGGCTTGGATAGCCCTCTTCTGAAGCAACTCAAGCTCATGAGTCTTTAAAACCCCATAGAGCACATCATATGTGACTTTGTTCAAATCTCTTTCTCTTAGAGATATGACCCTTTGCTCTAGATGGTTTGGTGCAGATAGTAGAAACTTCATGTTTAATTCCTTAGTGCTGTAAACCTTCCCATTCATTTGAAGCTCAGTCACCAGCTTGTGAAATCTCTCAAACATATCAGTAATACTTTCTTTGGACTGTGCCATGAAAGCCTCATACTGTGTGACCAGTATTTGTTTCCTATTCTCTCTTACCTCCTCTGTCACTTCACATAACACCTCGATGTGGTTCCACATGTCCTTGGCTGATGTGCATGATGCTGTGTTGGCAAACATCGACATATCCATGGAGTCTATGATCAGCAAAATGAGATGACTGTCTAGGGCAACCTTTTCCTTCTCTGAGTCCGTCCATTTGGATGGCTCTTTTGCAACATATGATCTAGGAATGACTATTGTGCCCACTGTAGATTCAGCAATTTCTTGTTGTGGTACAAATGGACCATTCTTGAGGATGTCAGGATAGAGAGGATTGGCAGCTTTGATGAACAACAGCATTTTTATTTTCCAGAGGTTGTAATTCTCTTTGTCGAACTTAGGGACCTTCACCGTACCTGTAGTCTTTGGTGTATTCGAACTCATGATCGTTTTCTGTTTAGATTAAATAGCCTTCTTTGATACCACTTGTTGAGTATTGAATACATTAAAAGAATGCAGAGGAGGGGTGAATGGATTCTTGAACTTTTCTTTGTTCTTGAATTTTTACAACAAGATATGTGTTGAGTGTGTGAGACATGTAAGTGCATATAACAAAGACAAACACAACACAATATCACTTTAATCTAATATTTTATTTGATAAAGATTTTGCTACAATCTGTGAATACAAATGATAGTATTCTCAGCTTCGTTTTTCTCAGAGAGATATTTCTTCTGTATATAAAAATCTTATCTCCAAAAACTTCTTAACAACTAAGGAAGTGAGGTTGTATCCTTATAGACATGGATGCACCTACTTACTACAAATAAAGTAGGTAAACAAACTACTTTCCAGTCTATCTATCTCATTTGAGTAAGAGTCCAAACGGCTACAGATTTGACTTTGCAAAGCCTGTTCAGATCCACTTCTTTAGCTCCTTGTCCCTTTGTCTTATCTCTCCAAGCTTCTTTGTAGGCTTTCCAATGTGCTTTATAGTACATAGTCAAATAAAGGGTCTTGGCTTGTTGCAGGTTTCTGACTTGTACAATTCTTCAGTATTTTGTCTCCAAGAATGTATTCGAGAAGTGGCTAAGTGATTGATTCGAGAACTCCAAATTGACTTAATCGATAACTCTGAGTTCTCGAATAGTGTTATATTGACATATCGAATCACTTCTCGAATAGCTCTTTTCTCTGGGACTCCTTGAGATATCGAATAGAGCATTTTGACATATCGAATCCCTGAGATGTTGAATAGCTTCTTTAGTCCTTGAGATATCGAATAGGGCATTGACCTGTTGACTCTTAGAGAACTCGAATGATGCTTTGACTTGTTGACTCCATGAGTTCTCGAATAGAGTAATAGACATATCGAATCTCTGAGATATCGAATGAGATATCGAACAGTGTATTCAGAGATATCGAATAGTGTCTTCTGAGATATCGAATCTCCGACTTCTCGAATGCTAGACTTCTCGAATAGACAAATGTACTTCTCTAATTGGTACTTAGGCAAATTCTTCATTTCTTCAAATCCCAACTGTGATTATTTGGCAGTCTTTATCTCCTTGCTTGAGGCATGAACCTTGGAACTTCTTTCAAGCATTATTCTTGACTTTATAAATACAGTTACACAACTAGGATTTGATGCCTATTACAAGTACAGAACAAATAAAAACTCTACAACTAGAGGTTCCCTCAGTTAAGAGGTCATATAGGTAATGCATATCATTACACATACTTAGGCTTGTTATTAGATGTATTCAGGCATGCCTCTGTGACTAACAGTGACTAGAACACCTAAAATGGGTTTCGTCCGAGTTTCGTTTTTTGATTTTTTAAAAACTATTTCTCGACGACACAACCGTACGGAGGTCAAGATCCATCCTTTCTAATGTTATTGCCAAAATTTCAAAAAATAAAAAAATTATTTGATTTGGTAATTTAACGGTCAACTAGTAGTTTGACTAGAACACCTAAACAGGGTTTCGTCCGGGTTTCGAGTTTTGATTTTTTTAAAAATATTTCGCGATGACACAACCGTACGAAGGTCAAGATCCATCCTTTCTAATGTTATTGCCAAAATTTCAAAAAATAAAAAAATTAATTGATTTGGTAATTTAACAATCAACCAGTAGTTTGACTAGAACACTTAAAAAGGGTTTCGTCCGAGTTTCATGTTTTGATTTTTTAAAAACTATTTCTCGACCACACAACCATACGGAGGTCAAGATCCATCCTTTCTAATGTTATTGCCAAAATTTCAAAAAATAAAAAAATTATTTGATTTGGTAATTTTACGGTCAACTAGTACTTTGACTAGAACACCTAAACAGAGTTTCGTCCAAGTTTCGTTTTTCGATTTTTTAAAAACTATTTCTCAACGACACAACCGTACGGAGGTCAAGATCCATCCTTTCTAATGTTATTACCAAAATTTCAAAAAAGAAAAAAATTATTTGATTTGGTAATTTAACGGTCAACTAGTAGTTTGACTAGGACACCTAAACAAGGTTTCGTCCGAGTTTCGTGTTTCAATTTTTTAAAAAATATTTCTCGATGACACAACCATACGGAGGTCAATATCCTTCCTTTCTAATGTTATTGTCAAAATTTCAAAAAATAAAAAAAATTAATTGATTTGGTAATTTAATAGTCAACTATTAGTTTGACTAGAACACTTAAACAGGGTTTCGTCCGAGTTTCGTGTTTTGATTTTTTAAAAAATATTTCTCAAAGAAAAAACTGCACGGAGGTCAATATCCATCCTTTCTAATGTTTTTACCAAAATTTCAAAAAATAAAAAATTATTTGATGTGGTATTTTAACGGTCAACTAGTAGTTTGACTAAAACACCGAAAAAGGGTTTCGTCCGAGTTTCGTGTTTTGATATTTTAAAAAATATTTCTCGATGAAACAACCATACGGAGGTCAAGATCCATCCTTTCTAATGTTATTGCCAAAATATAAAAAAATATTTGATTTGGTAATTTAACGGTCAACTAGTAGTTTGACTAGAACACCTAAATAGGGTTTCGTTTCAGTTTCGTGTTTAGATTTTTTAAAACATATTTCTTGACGAAACAATCGTACGGAGGTCAAGATCCATCCTTTCTAATGTTATTGCCAAAATTTTAAAAAATAGAAAAATTATTTGATTTGGTAATTTAACGGTCAACTAGTAGTTTGACTAGAACCCCTAAACAGGGTTTCGTCCGGGTTTCGTATTTCAATTTTTTAAAAATTATTTCTCAGTGATCTAACTAGACGATGTCAATATCCATTCTTTCTAATGTTATTGCAAAAATTTTAAAAAATAAAAAAATATTTGGTAATTTAACGATCAACTAGTAGTTTGACTCGAACCCCTAAACAGGGTTTCGTCCAGGTTTCATTTTTCGATTTTTTACAAAATATTTCTTGACGACCCAACCATACGGAGGTCAAGATCCATCATTTCTAATGTTATTGTCAAAATTTCAAAAAATAAAAATATTGTTTGATTTGGTAATTTAACGGTCAACTAGTAGTTTTGACTCGAACCCCTAAATAGGGTTTCGTCCGAGTTTCGTGTTTTAATTTTTTTAAAAAAATTTCGCGATGACCCAACCATACGATATCAAGATCCTTCCTTTCTAATGTTATTTCCAAAATTTCAAAAAATAATAAATTTATTTGATTTGGTAATTTAACGATCAAATAGTAGTTTGACTCGAACCCCTAAACTAGGTTTCGTTCGGGTGTGGTGTTTTGATTTTTTAAAAATTATTTCTTGACGAACCAACCATATGGAGGTAAAGATCCATCATTTATAATGTTATTATCAAAATTTCAAAAAATAAAAAAATTATTTGATTTGGAAATTTAATGGTCAACTAGTTGTTTGACTCGAACCCCTAAACATGGTTTTGTCTGGGTTTCGTGTTTCGATTTTTTAAAAATTATTTCTGGAGGATCCATACACACCTAAATAGTCTTACCCACTATTAGTGTGATGATTGTTACCCAGGTTAACTAATTTTCTATTTTTTTATTTTCTCCCATTTTTAACTAGTTTGTAAAATAAATTAAAAAATTAAATAAAAATAGAAAAAATGCCAATTTTTGGACTAAAATTCATACACACACAAGTAGTCATACTTAATATTTGTGTGATGAATGTAACCGTACTTTCTATTTTTTTTTGTTTTTCCCCCATTTGTAACTAGACCATAAAATAAAATAAAAAATTAAAGAAAAATTAACTAGTTAAAACCGACCAATATTGGTAGGAAAAGGGCCGAACAGAGAAAATTAAAATTTTCTAATTTTTTAAAATAGAAAAAATATTAATTTTTTATTTAAAAAATACTGGAATTTAGTTCTTAATGTTGGGGTAAAAGTCCCATTTTTAATTATATTTTCTTAATATATTAATAATTTTATTAAAGAAAATAATGATTATTGTTGTTTAAGAATTAAATGAAGATTATATAGAATATATTGTTTACATGTGTGATTTTATTCAAAGTTAGCATCTGGCTCAGTGGTTTGGTACTTGGTCATTCTTGGAAAGGTCTAGGGATCGAATTAGTACAACTCCATTTTCTTTTCAGTTCTACCAATATTGGTAGGTTTTGATCATTAAATAAAATAATAAAAATAGTAAAAAGTACGCACTTCTACTAGTTGTTTAAACCGACCAATATTGGTAGGAAATGGTCATATTTTCACGAAAATTTTGAACTAACGGCCGAACCCAAATTTTCAAAAATGGCGCTCACACTCAAAAATTCAAAATTTTCGTCCAACCCCATAACCCAAATATTGGTATGAATTGAGAGTTAATTTCGTGAAAATTTCAAAAATGGCGTAGAGACCAAAATATTCAAAAATTCCGCCTAAACCCAAAATTTCAAAAAGTGCGCCCAAACTTATAGCCTACCACAATTGGTAGGAAAGGTGACTTGAACCTCTATAAACAAATTTTTTCTCTCTTTTCACTTTCATTTTAATCTTCTCCACCAAACTACTTTCTTCTCTCTTTTCACTTCCCCTTCATCTCTTTCACTTTAACCATCTCAAATATCAAGGTATAAATCTTATCCATTTTACATATGTGTGCACATTTATATATACTTATTATTGTGTATTTGTGTTCTTAATATTCTTTTTCTTCTTGATTAGTTCATATATTCGTTTTTTAATGATGATTTATGTAATTAGTTCTTTGTTTTTCAAAAATTTGATATTTTATAATCATGTACTATTTATGAACGACATGTATTCATTACTTATGTGGGTGTATAATTGATACTAATTAACTATTCAGACTTTTATGTAGATTGTTATAACTCGAAGGTCAACATGGTGGTGTCGAGGCCAAGAAAATGGTAAAAACGAAGATGAAGATAACAAAATTACAAAGGATGAAAGCCAACGATTCAACAACGATGAAAACTTTGAAGATGATGAGTTTAAACTCTTTAAACATTTCTAAATTTAATTTGTTCTCGTTTTTTGTAATTCGAATAGTTCTTTGAAGATGTAATTATAATTTCTTAATTCAATGATTGTGATAATGTCGGACTATGATTTATGATGAATGTATGATTTTTGGTTATGGGTTTATGCCTATGATTTAGAGATTGATTTCATTGTGCAATTTGTTCTACATGAATATTAATGAATCCCTATTTTTTTTTAAAAATCGGTCAAACAATTCTTATCAATTTGGGCTATAACCTACCACATTCAAGACATTTCCTACCAAAGTTACAATGGTAGGAATTTATTGGTAGGAAATGACAAGTTACATGGCTTCTGTTATAAAACCTACCAAATTGACATACCTTCCGTTGGTAGGAAATAGGTCTTGATTAAAGTCAAAAATGACCTATTTCCTACCAATATTGGTAGGCTTTGATCAGTAAGTTTCGCCAAAAAATTCGTGAAAAAGTTGAATTTCTTGCGCACATCAAAATCTACCAATATTGGTCGGTTTTGATCAGTAAATTTCCGCCAAAAATTTCGTGAAAAAGTTGAATTTTCCGCTCACATCAAAACCTACCAACATTGGTAGGAAATAGGTCTTGACTAAAGTAAAAAAATGACCTATTTTATACCAATATTGGTAGGAAATAGGTCTTGACTAGAGTAAAAAATGACGTGGACTGGTTCCACTTGACACGTGGATGACACGTCAACTTTTTGGGTCCATTTTCACGTGACGTGTCACGTGACGTGTCATGCACTAGTACAGAAATGACCTATAGCGTCGCACTTATAGCGTCGGTTGTTTGCATTAATCGACGCTATAGGCATAGATTGTACCTATTGCGTCGGTTGTTTGCATTAACCGACGCTTATTGAGTTCCGCAGAAGCTATAGCGTCGGTTGTTTGTATTAACCGATGCAATAGGTATAGCCTATAGCGTCGCCCCTAAAAATGCCGACGCTAAAAAGGATTTTTGTGTCGGTCAGCAAAGAACCGACGCTATAGGTATAGCTTATAGCGTCAGTCATCTTTGAACCAACGCTATAGGTGTAGCTTATAGCGTCGCCTCTTAAAATGCCGATTCTATAGGTATAGCTGATAGTGCCCCTTAAAATGCCGACGCTATAGGTATTTAACTCAAAAATAACAATTTCTTAATATTTGACAAATAGTATAATATTTTATATTATATAATTATATAAATAAAATTTCCTTTTAAAAATTATTAAAATAAATAATATTGTACAAATAAGTTTTGTAAAATTAATATTTTAATATTTGATCAAAAATAAAATAAAATAAATATTTTTACATGAAAAATTCTTAAATTAAGAAAATACAAATAGTGCTTTAATTATATTTGCGTTATGTAATCATTTTATATTAATAAAAAATACTTTTAAAATACTATTTGTTGTGGAACAAAAAGTAAGGTTATCAAATTGCGGCTAGGGTTCGTGAGCTTCGAGCTTTAATGGCTGCACTTGTGTTACCGTGACCTAATTCGGGTCTTCACAAGATGTCTACGTATCTCAATGTCGAGAATCAAGCCAAAAAACGTAGTTCTGAGATGAGGGGTCTGGCCCTTTATATAGGCTGTAGGAGCCTATATAAATTGTATTTTAATTTGCCTATGTATTTTAATTGTATTTTTTGTGATTTAAATCTATTTAAAACATGTGTTATGTATCTCTTGAGAATTTTACAAATATATTGGAGTTATTAAAAATTATGAAATATTTTGTAAAATTACCTTTATATATTTACAGAGTTTTTAAAATTATTGGTAGAATTTTTTTCTGTATTTAAGAATTTTAAATATTTTAATTATTAGGATTATTTATGGTATCTATTAGCTAGTATCAGTATCCTATCTTATTTTAACCACCTGGATTTTAATCATATTTAATAATGAATATTTGGCTTCTAGATTGTCCATCAATTTATTGCTTCACTAAAACGACATATTAGAAATACCAAGCCGCTACTTATCTGCTTTTCTTTATCCTGATCGTAATTTTTAATTTTTTAATTTTGTTTCTTTGATTTTAGGGGCTAAATATCAAACACATGATTTATTGGGTTCAAATGTATGAAGTACATGATTAATTGTAAATTTGACTCATTGTAGTCAACTAATCTGACATGGCATAGCAGTGATATGGCAGTGACGTAACAACTAAGCTAGTGCTGTTGTTATTGCATTACCTTTAGTGTAACAACTAACAAGGTTGTAAATGTTGTACCAATGTTGCAGGCAAGTATTTCTGATGGAGAAACTGCTAAATACTTGACAAAGGTTATGCTAGGTGGATTATTTTTAAGGTTTGTTCTGTTTCACATTCTTATATATTTGTCCTGAAGTTTTTTCTTTCCACAAGTATATTGTTTACTTGATATTCTCATTCCCATTCTCCTTGCAGTGATATGATTTTAGCAGTGTTCTGAATTTTTTGATTAGATAGATTCTTACTGATAAGGTCTTTTACTGATCTGTTTTCTTGAAGAAAACCTCAGAGATTCTATCTTCTCATAAACTATATATTAAAAATACTAAATTATTCAAAAATTGTTATATACGTAAGTTAGATATAAATTACTATCAATTTTACGATACTTTATATTTTGTTTAATGCTTACCAAGTAAACATAATATAAAAGAAGGCACATTTATAAAAATTTACCAACTAAATATATGTTGTTATACTAATGTTACAGTATAGAAGTAATACTATTTATTTTTATCTGGTTAGTCTTTCCAATTGATCACCAATTACTCCAATAATTATAATCTTGTTGATTAGGATTAGGTGTGTCAATTGTCAAATAGTATTATCTGATTTGTGTCCGTTCTGTCACCAGAAACCAAACGTACTTGGTAATTTTGTTCCACAAATATTACTTCTACTTAGATTGGTATGGGTATTTGTCCATTATAAATAAATATTTTGCTTTCTGGTAAAATTGTGTTTGCCTTTTTTAAAGCTTTTACTATTCTCTTTGCAGATTTATCTTGGAAGAATCCTGTCTGAGGATATGTTCGTTCGTAGCTGATGGAATTATGAACAATCCTGGTGCTATTTCGCCCGATACTTCAATCATTTCCCCCACGTTCGTTCGGGGATTTTTTTTCCCGATACTTTGGCGATTTTTTTGCCCGATACTTCAGTCAATTCCCTCACGTTGAATGTTAAAGAATTAGATATTATTGTTCCCCTGACACCAGAAGTGCTAAATTCAACTGTTTAAATTCGACCGCGACTTAATTCGACTGTTTACGGTCGAATTCAGAATGGGAAGCTAAATTCGACCGAAATCCCTCGTAATTCAAAGCGGTCGAAATCAGGCGGTCGAATTTAATAGGTATTTTCGACCGGATTACAATGTCGGTCGAATTTAGCCACCGACAAAAACCATGCGGGAAGCGTCCCGCCAATTCCTCCCCCTGCACGGCTAAATTCGACCGAAATCGGTTGATCCAAAACTTGAGCGGGAAATTGACCACCAATATTTTCAGCAAAATAATCAAAAAAACCATTTTCCCCCGCAATGCTAAATTCGACCACTTCCCGTCGAATGTTAAATTCGACCGTTTCTGGTAGAATGTAGATATGCTAAATTCGACCAGTCTCAGTAGAACTTTAAATTCGACCAGATTTTATTGTATTTAGCCGCACTAAATTCAACCTTCTCTGGTTGAATTTAGCCGACTGTTTTTGGAAACCCTACTGCCTCCTTCCGCTTGCAATTGCAGTAGCCGACTTCTTCGATTTCTGCTTGCTCTTTGCCCTTTCACCATTTTTTTTCCTTCCACCATTTTTTCTTCATGTGAGCATCCTAAATCTTCAAGTAAGTGTATTTTTTTCTGCATTTTTTCCATTTTGTACTCTATTGTATTATAAATTTGATTGTTTTTGTTTTGATTAGTGTTGTTATGATAATTTATTTTAATATGTGTTGATATATATGCATGAATTTTATGGGTTTAAATGTGTTGCTAAAAATATTATGATTGTTGTTTGTTTTGTGTTGTCCACAATAGAATTATGATGAGTGAACACTACGCCATAAATGCACATATGCAATGCTTTTATCTAGTGTTTTACTGAAAGTGTTCTGTTAGGTATGAAATTTTGGCTCTAATGAAACAGAACTTGAACTGGTGTTGCATTACACATAATTAGCGTTGCATTTGATCCACGGTGTTTCACATAATGCAACACTAAGAGCTGGCGTTGCATTAGATATTTTTTAATTTTAAAAAATGCTGATGTGGCAGCAGTGGGGGCCACATTTGCTGACGTGGCATTGCTGACGTGGCAAGTGTGGGGCCCACAATTGCTGATGTGGCAGATGTGGGGCCCACATTTGCTGACATGGCATTTGCTGACGTGGCAGAAGCGTTGCATTAGGTGAAAAAAGCGTTGCATTCTCTATCTAAAAGCGTTGCATTAGTTAATTTTTAATTTTAATAAACGCTGACGTGGCTGTTGTGGGACCCACCTGGGTGACGTGGCAGTGTGGGGCCCACAAGGATGACGTGGCAGGAGGCCAGAGATGCTGACGTGGCAGGTGTGGGGTCCATAATTGCTGACGTGGCAGGTGTGGGGCCCACATTTGCTGACATGGCATTCGGTGACGTGGCAGAAGCGTTGCATTAGGTGTAAAAATCGTTGCATTTGCTATATAAAAGCGTTGCATTAGGTATTTTTAATATTAATAAAGTTTGACGTGGCAGCTGTGGGGCCCACTAAGGGTGACGTGGCAGTGTGGGGCCCACAATGGTGGCGTGGCAGGTGGTCCACAGATGCTGACGTGGTAGGTGTGGGGCCCACAATTGCTGACGTGGCAGGTGTGGGACCCACATTTGCTGACGTGGCATTCGCTGACGTGGCAGAAGCGTTGCATTAGGAGAAAAAAGCGTTGCATTTGATGTTTTGAAGTGTTACGTTAACTGCTGCTCTTACCGGAATGATAAAACTATTTTTTAAAATCTTTTTTTCGACGTTCCAATCGTACGGATGTCAAAATATAACGGTTTTAGTGAAGTGGTAAATTTTTAAAAAATTTGCTAGATGTATTTGGTTTGGTTTTGTAACGGTCAAACCGGTCAACGTAGACTTCCCTTTTAAATAGTCTTGTCCCGAATGATGAAACTATTTTTTAAAATCTTTTTTTCGACGTTCCAATCGTACGGATGTCAAGATATAACGGTTTTAGTGAAGTGGTAAATTTTTAAAAAAATTGCTAGATGTATTTGGTTTGGTTTTGTAACGGTCAAACCGGTCAACGTAGACTTCCCTTTTAAATAGTCTTGTCCCGAATGATGAAACTATTTTTTAAAATCTTTTTTTCGACGTTCCAATCGTACGGATGTCAAGATATAACGGTTTTAGTGGAGTGGTAAATTTTTAAAAAATTTGCTTGATGTATTTGGTTTGGTTTTGTAACGGTCAAACCGGTCAACGTAGACTTCCCTTTTAAATAGTCTTGTCCCGAATGATGAAACTATTTTTTAAAATCTTTTTTTCGACGTTCCAATCGTACGGATGTCAAGATATAAAGGTTTTAGTGAAGTGGTAAATTTTTAAAAAATTTGCTAGATGTATTTGGTTTGGTTTTGTAACGGTCAAACCGGTCAACGTAGACTTCCCTTTTAAATAGTCTTGTCCCGAATGATGAAACTATTTTTTAAAATCTTTTTCGACGTTCCAATCGTACGGATGTCAAGATATAACGGTTTTAGTGAAGTGGTAAATTTTTAAAAAATTTGCTAGATGTATTTGGTTTGGTTTTGTAACGGTCAAACCGGTCAAAGTAAACTTTCCTTATAACTCGTCTTGTCCCGAATGATGAATCTATTTTTTCGACGTTCCAAAATTACGGATGTCAAGATCTAACGATTTTAGTGATGTGGTAAGTTTTTAAAAAATTTGCTAGATGTATTTGGTTTGGTTTTCTAACGGTCAAAGTATGCTTTTGTTTTAACTATTCTTATCCCGAAAGATGAATCTATTTTTTTAAATTACTTTTTCGATATTCCAATCGTACGGCTAGCAAGATCTAACGATTTTAGTGATGGGATAATTTTTTTAAAAAATTCCTAAATGTATTTGATTTGGTTTTATAACGGTCAAACCAATCAAAGTAGGCTTTCCTTTTAACTAGTCTTGTCCCGAATGATGAATCTATTTTTTTTAAATTACTTTTTTTGACATTCCAATCGTACAGTTGGCATGATCTAACGATTTTAATGATGGGATAATTTTTTAAAATTATTCCTAAATGTATTTGATTTGGTTTTATAACGGTCAAACCGCTCAAAGTAACCTTTCATTTTAACTAGTATTGTCCCGAATAATGAATCTATTTTTTGAAATTACTTTTTCGACGTTCCAATCGTACGAATGGCAAGATCTAACGATTTTAGTGATGGGATAATTTTTAAAAAAATTCCTAAATGTATCTGGTTTGGTTTTATAACGGTCAAACCGGTCAAGGTAGGCTTTTTTTTTAACTAGTCTTGTCTTGAGTGACGAATCTATTTTTTAAATTACTTTTTCGAAGTTCCAATCGTACGGATGGCAAGATCTAACGATTTTTGTGATAGGATAATTTTTTAATAAATTCTTAGAAATTAATTTTTAAATTTTAGAGTTATGTTATAATTTTTTTTAAAAATTATTATATTAACAAATCAATTTTTAAGAAAAACATAATTTGATAGTGGTGTTTATTTATTATTCTTTATATAAGATGTTTTTCTTATAATGCAACTCAATATATGTATCTATCATGTTTGTAATATTTATAAAAAAATTTAAATTTAAATTACACTTTTCAAAAACAAAAATTAATATTACATCACCCCAAGATCCCAAGTCCCCGACACACAACGCATCACAGATCATAAGTCGAAAATTTTGGAGGAACTATTTCCCCCCAAAACGAAACAGGTGAAAATTTTGGAGTAAGTTTCCCCCCAAAACGAAATAATTCACAATTTACTTTCCCCCTTGAAAAATACTTACTACTTTGCTCATTTTTGCACTAATCCTCTAGTCCTTCTATACTTATTTCTCTGTCTCTCACTACCTCTCGATAGACAAACACTCTATACTTCTCAACAAAATCGAACTACAAATTGGAATTACAAGCTCCGGTTGGTAATTAAACTCGTTTTCTTGCAATTTTCTACTCTAGACTCATTTATATTTTGGTATTTTATTTTTCAGGTGATTTAATTTGGGACTATCATTTTAGGGCTTCCAGTGTAGGGCTTCATTTGGGTATTTAATCTCTAACTGATTATGGATTGCAATTTAGGGCTTTCAGTTTTGGGTTTTGTATCTGATTGATTAGGGATTCGAATTAGGATTTTTTGTTTGAATGTTTGGGTTTTGGTTCTGTTTGTATTTGGTTACTACTGATTCGATTGAATTTCGGGTTCATCTCTCACTAATTCTGCACAGACTCGTCCGTGTTTTAAGGTTTGAATTTCAGTGCATTAAACTGTATTCTGATTCTGGCTCTTTTTTATGCTTGCACAATTCAAACATATGATTAGGCTCTGCCGTAGTTGTTTAATTTTTATTTTACCTCGTGCCTTGCATTTATACAGAATCTGTCTTTATCTGCCTATTGATTTACAACATTTTCTCGCATATTCAAGTCAAATCGTACCCTGTTCTTATCCTTTGGTCCACCCAGGTACAAGGTGTCCGATACAATTGCCACTAATACAATTTTCAGATCATGTTGAAACCACAAGAGAAGGTTATAGCAAAGCCAGGTAAATTGCTTATGCATGATAAACTTTGTTATATTTTTATTGTTTTCTCTTGATATTTATTTGGTCATTGAATTCTATAGTATCACGGGAATTAAACTCTTAACGTTACTAGAAACTAGTAAGTGTGAAGGTATTCTATTGAAAAAATTTACAGTGCCATAAGTAAATTAGTATTTATGCCATGTGAAATTGATGTTCATTATCAAGATACAACTTCGGAAGGATGTAATAATTGAGTAAAAAAATGAATTTCAAAGCTTTAAACATCAAAGACTTAGTATCCTGAACCTAATGCTGGTTCGTACATAGTTTAATTTGCTATATGGTGTAATTAATTTATTACTTAAAGTGGCCTACAAGCTTTCTGAAGCTACACTAAATAATTTATTACTTAAAGTGGCCTACAAGCTTTCTGGACTTAACATAGATGTGCATGTGTGTGTGTTTGTATGTGTGTGTGTGAGTGAGAGAGAGAGAGAGACCTGACTTAGCCTACATGTGTGTGACTAGGTCTCTAAATGAATATAGCTTCTTCAGTGAACTTAAGAGGCTTGTGATGGAAATAATTGTATCCACTTATGTTATGGTTACTATGGTTCCATTAAATTTAAATGTTTTTTAATTTCTAACACAATGTACAACTTTCTTTTAGGTTCAATTATTAATATACTTCATGCGTAAGTATGCGATGGAGAACATTTTTGTCCCTGAGAATGAAGTTGGTGCGGTAGTGGCTTTTTGGTAAGAGTTTGAGTAACATTGTTTTCCTCAATGCTGGTACCAATACCATGCACTGATGGTTTTGTTGGTATAGCTGCACCTTTTCTTGCAAGAATTCTCCCTGTTCGTATATTTTATCTTTTATTTTTTGTTTAGCTTAGTATTATTTACTTGTTGATAGTTATCGAAAATGTAAGGTATGTACAGTCAATTAATTTTTAATTTTATTACTTGATTTTATTGATTTTGCAGATTGATCTAGCATTGTTTGGCGGCGAGATGTTATGCCAGGTAAGATGATAACTGTTCATTTGACCTTAATCTTGAAATTTAAAAGCTGCACCAACACCGTAAATAGCATGTTTGCTACACTTCTTTTACAAATGGAGTACCTTGCAGATGTTTTGGTAAAGGCAGAACCTTTTTCCACTGGTTTGGCAACTTATGTGCATGGACAGCTACTTTTCTTGTTCTGCAAGTTTATTTTTGGCAGAAATTAACTGCATCTGTATTCTGTGGCCAATGTGAAACAGATTGTTGGTTTCATTTGCTAGTTGAAATTGGTTATCTATGATAAATCATTTTCATTAAAAAGAACAGATAAGAATCTAACATGCAATGATAATACAGATTATGTTTACATAATATGTCTGTCGCATGCCAAATTTGTTTTGGTCTACCATCTATTTTTTGTCCCAACTCTTTTATAAATTTTAATAGTTAGTGATCAATTGGTGATCGCTATGGTTATCATAGTTTTATGGATATAGTAAGTCCAAAACATCTTCTCTTTGAATTACCCTTTAGATTTTATTTCACAAAAATGTATATAGTCATAGTTCATTTGATTAGTTTGTTATCCAGGAAATACAAAAATATATGAAATTCTATTTGCTACACTTGCATGCCAAGTCCCCGCACCGGCTTCTAGAATCTATTTGTTGCCATCTATCTAGGCATCTACATAATAAATTTTTTAATCTGCAGCTGATAGTTCTGAACACAAGAAATTGTTATGGCCTGGGTAGCTCAAGGAACAAGATGCATAACTTCCATTTCCGATTGAAGGAGAGCACCGCAAAGTACTTCTATCCAGGGAGTCTAGCTTGAAAAGACATTCAATCATCAATATGTTAAACTGAAGATTCTTGGTTGAAATTTCCATTTCTCATGTTAGAGTGCTAAGGCTCTCCCAAATTGTTGTATTTATTCTTGGTTGGAATGTATGTTGAATGTTTTGAATGGGTTTCTTTATGTAAGAAATTATATATTACTGAAATTTTAATTAGAATGTTGCATTTGATATTTTTAGTGTTGTGTTTCTAAAACTTGGCAGTGTTGCATTTGATATTTTAGTGTTGCATTTGGTAAATATAGTGTTGCATTTGATAAGATTCTAGTGTTTTAAAAAGCAAATAAAAGCGTTGCATTACATGCCTGTAGGACTTAGTGCTGATGTGGCACATGGGACCCCATGCTGATGTGGCATGTGGATCCATTACTGACGTGGCATGTGGGACCCATAGCTGATGTGGCATGGCAGACCCCATTGTTGACATGGCAAGTGGACCCCACATGCTGACATGGTAAGTGGGCCCCACATGCTGACGTGGCATGCCAGCTAGACTGTTGCTGACGTGGCATGCTAGATGGACCCATTGCTGATGTGGCATGCTTGTGGGGCCCATATTCGTGACGTGGAATTGTAACTATTTCTAATGTCAATTGCAACGCCTCTTTGGTGTTGCATTTGCTTGCTGTGGTGTTGCATTACATGTCAGATGCAACGCTTATTGCTGTTACTTTAGATGCCAAAAAGCGTTGGATTATGGGGTCTAACGAGACGGTCTCGAATGCAACACCCCCTGGTGTTGCATTTGGTCTAATGCAACGCTTTTTTGGCCTAAAGCAACATTAAACATGGCGTTGCATTTGAGCGTTTATGGCGTAGTGGAAATATGTTAATAAAACTTGAGATATTATTAATTCTTAAGGATTGTAATGGCAATTTATTTTATTTATTTAAATTGCATTTGCCTTATATATATGCATATTTAATTTGTAGATGGCATTGGATCGTAGTTGCAAACACCCCTGGCATTTCTAAACTCAAATTTTCAAGTTGAGCTTATATGATAGGGATTCTTATAAAATCCTGATATGAGCAAGAATCACATGAAAATATGCATTTTTGAACGTTTTAGGGGCGAAATACCTCATTCTGAGCTGATTTTCAAACCAGACCTTGTTTCAAACACCCTCCTTTTTTCAACTTCTTGAAACCATTGAGAGACCTACCTAGGCTTGTAGAGGACCTTGAGAGGTTTCCAAATCCCAAATTTGAGCACAAACGGAGCATTTTTGAGCATTCTGGAGGGTCTTGAAATCACCTAGGGGGTTCAGGCCTTCACAAGACCTGACCAAGGTGACCTAGTCGGCCAACCCTGGTCGGCCATTCGGCCAAGGGGACCTGGTCGGCCACCCCGGGTCGGCTGGGCCCCAAAATTTTTTTTTTTTTTGAATTTTGGCCAAATTTTGACTAGTTGACTTTGACTTTGGCTTTGACCAAAACCAAAACTTGTTTCAAACTCCCCTCCTTGTTTCTAGAGTGAGTCTACAACACCTTGGTTGATTTTGTGATCCTTAATCACAAACAACCTTCTTCTTAGTTTTCAGGACCTTCTGGGTTTTAACTTGTTCTTGAACTCTTAGTTTCTAATAACCTTGGGCTATACTATGGCCCTTGACTTGTTGACACCATTCCATACTTACAATAGGGTGTTTTGAACAACCTTAGCCTTGCCCCCCTTGCCATGGAGGTCTTTGTTCCTTTATTAGCTTATATTGGGTTTTTCCTCTTGTTTTTAACACCCGACTTCAAGTCTAGGGTGCTATGGTCAGTTTTTATCCTTGATTTCATACTCAAGGACTTTAATACTCCTACCTTGTTTGTAAGGCCATGCCTTGGCTTCATTTTATTCAAAGGTTCCTGAATTTTAGGCCTTGAGTTCAATCAACCGGCTTAATTCAGGACATACAACCTCGTTGGCCCTCTGGGCTTATATTTTAGGCAGGTTTTTAAAACTCCCACCATTTTCTTAGAATCTATTTTCTATATTTCTATAAAGTATTAGCTTTTTAGCTAATCTTTCTACTTAGTGCCTTAATCATGGATTTTTGGCTTAATCCTCCGTTTAGGCTCGTTAAGCATAAGTTAGTTCAACCTCTTAGGTCGTTAACTATGTTGCTGCTCCAGCCTGCATTTTCATTCGTTTCTTTCGTTTATTTTCACGAATTAGATCGTTTATTTGACCCAATTCCGAGTTCATAACGCCTTTTTCCTGCTATTTTCGGCTATTTAACCTGTAAACGCGGGTCGTCGGAAAGATGACCTGCTATGAGGGGTCGCTCATTTCCTTATAAAAGAGTTGGAGTGGAAGTCATTCTTCACATTTCCATCTTCTTCCAAAGAAAATTTCTCTCTGAAGAGCTCTCAAGATTCAAGCACCTATTTCAACTTCAAACAAACCTGATGGCAAGTGAAGGTGGTCAGAGCACCGTAGTCCCTTCTAAGTCCCTTCTCCAAGCAATTAACAGGAGGACCAAGGACAAGAACAGGAAAGGTAAGGTGTTTCCTCCTCGTTATCAATTAACTTTACCCCAACTCTTAGAAGAGCCCGGGGATGTGTTTCCAAACAATGCTAAATTTGACTCTTTCATATTTCTTAGCACTTTAGGCGTAGGAGATATTAACGACCTACTCAAATATGAATTTCCTTCTGGTTTGAGACTCAGAATCCCTTCACCGGGAGATAGGACTTGTAATTGGCACCCAAAAAATTTATATGTGTACAAAGGGGCTATCATAGCTGGCCTTAGGTTTCCGGTTCACCCATGGCTTGTTAGGTTACTAGCTGAAGTTAAAATCAACCCGTGCCAACTATATCCTAACTCCTGGAAATTTATATTCATCTTTATGGTTGAATGCATCATGGGAGGCGTCCACCTTAGCATTCCTTTATTTAGACATTTGTTTGCTTTCAAAAATAGCCCTGTTACTAGGAAAGGATGGGTAAGCATCCAACATCGCACAAAGTCCCGAATGATTATCAACGCTGCCTCCGTGCCTGACTCATGCCACAATTAGAGGCACGAATTTTTTATCCTTAGGTGGAAAGGAGGAGATTGGGGTGAATTTTTCAGAACTAAATTCAACCAC
The DNA here is from genome assembly GCA_036435485.1 of Saposhnikovia divaricata. Classification (NCBI taxonomy): domain Eukaryota; kingdom Viridiplantae; phylum Streptophyta; class Magnoliopsida; order Apiales; family Apiaceae; genus Saposhnikovia; species Saposhnikovia divaricata. Next base: position 170,087,563 of record CM071595.1, on the reverse strand, counting down.
GTGAACGATGAGGGTGTTAGTGAGCTGTAGCTCTCAACTGAAGAAGTAGCCAATCGAGACTGGCTTATTTCAACCTTTCAAAACGCCCACTACCACGAAGTTGTGACTGAGCATAACTTGATAGAGACCGGGCTTAGTAGTATCCCTCCCGAGGGTAATTCTTACTTTAACTCTTTTATTCTCATCATACTTGTTCTTATTTCAACATTGTTTTCTTTGTCTTTTATTGCAGTTGCTGAGGAGATTGACAATCTGCCGGGTCATGCTCCCCAGATTACTAAAAGGATGATCAAAAAGGCTGAGAAAGAAGCCAATCTTGACGATATTCCAGTTCCTGAATTCCTCCAACACTGCTCAAAGGCTGGGAAAAAGATCAGAAGCTCGGACGGGAGTATGAAGACTGCATTCATGCCTGAGTGAGGGATTTGCGAGCAGGACGCTATTCGAGATAGCCATCTCCTTGCTCAGGAATGGTCTCGGAATGCTATAGCCCCGGTTGACAAGGTTCACTTCGTAACATCAACGGACCTTGAGGAGAATGAAAGCTTGGGGGCATTTCATGCCTATAACGTAAGCTTATCTCCCCTTATCTTTTATTACTCTTACCAAATATTGACCATCATGGTTTAATATAACTATTTCTTATGGTGTTTTATTCTTGTAGTTGAATGCTCATTTCCAGAATGCTATCCAGTTGGGGAGATCATACAAGGATAAGGAAAGAACCGCCCTCAAGGCTGTGGAAAAGCATCAGAAAGAGTCTCAAGAATGGGAGGCTAAATACTTCACCTCCCAAAACCAACTCTCATCCCTCAGGGGTAAGTACGCAGCCTTGGAGAACAGGACCCAGAACAACGAGGATTCCATCATCCAAAACTACTTGGGCTCGGATACATTCCTTGCCTTCATCGATGAACATGACAGGGAAGTCCAACCGGACAGCATGTCCATAGGTTGGGAAAAAGCTGTGAATAAGATTAGCCAAGACCACAAAGGGGTTGTTTTTCCTTCCTTCTATCCAAGTCCTTGGAAAGTGATTGATGCTGATGACCTTGTTGAAGGTGCTGGAACTTCCTCCCAGGCAAACAGGCGTGCTTCAGGCTCCGGGGCTAAGGCCACTTCCCAACATTCAGGATCCAGTTCTGGGAGGCACTCTTCGAGATCCCGGGGGAAAGACCGAAGTGACAGTTCAGGACGCCAATTAGCTGGCCGAATTCGCGAGCTCAAATCGGTGAGTGTTACCAGTTCCTCAACTTCGACTTCCAAGAGTAGGGAAGAAGGTGAGACGGGGTCCTCCAGCGGAGAAGAAGCCCCTGTTCAGGTTGCTCCTCCTAAAGCCAAGAAGCGATTGGTGAAGACTGCTTCTATCAAGAAGTGATTATCTTTTAGGCCTTGCATGGCTTATGTTTGCCTCGTGTGGTTCTTATTCAGTTCTCGTTTTATCCTGACTTTACTCATGGTCCTTCATGGACTTATATTTTATTCGACGTTGTTTGTAACTTATAACTCTGTCCCTTAGGGGTATATTATCTACATGCTTGTTTCCTTTAATTCATACGCTCCTTTTTTTACGGTACTTGGTCATCCTAGACTTACACACATCAGGTGTTTGGTACATCATTAAAATCACAGAAACGTAGAATAGGAAACAAACTTGTATTAATAACGTGAAATGGGCTCTGCCCTTACATAAAATGATAAGTTCTACTATGAGCAACATGCTCTGCAATGGTTTTACATAAACCTTATTTCTACTTCAATAGATAGGCTAAAAGCTAAGTCCTTACTAGGAGAGCTTAAACATAATAAATCTTGAGATTCGAGGCGTGCCAAGTACGAGGCACCTCGCTTCCGTCCAAGGTTTCCAACTTGTAAGAACCTCTTCCCAACGTTTTGCTGACTCTATATGGCCCTTCCCAATTAGGGGCTAACTTGCCTGTCTGTCCAACTCCAGATGCTTCTATCTTCCTTAAAACCAAGTCACCTTGTTTGAAGAACCTTTCTTTAACCCTATGGTTATAATAAAAAGATGCCCTCTTCTGATGTTCTACATTACGGGCATTCGCTTCGTCCCTGACTTCATCAATTAAATCAAGGGCAAACCTCATGCCTTCCTCATTGGTTTCTTGATCATATGCTTCCACCCTTGGAGACGTATGAGAGATCTCCATGGGCACTACTGCCTCTGCTTCATAGGCTAGCAAAAACGGAGTAGCTCTTATTGTCACTTTACAGGTGGTACGATATGCCCATAGAATAGGCAGCAGCTCATCCACCCACATGTTTCTTGAACGTTCGACCCTTTTCTTAAGTCCATCAAGGATAATCCGATTCGCTACCTCAGCTTGCCCATTAGCCTGAGGGTGAGCTACTGAAGTGAAGCGAAGTTCGATGGCGTTCTCCTCACAATACTTCTTAAACTCCTCATTGTTGAATTGGCGCCCATTATCCGTCACAAGGATTCGTGGGATTCCGTATCTACAAATTACGTTCTCCCAGAAAAATTGGGCAACTTGCTGGGTGGTTATCTTAGCTAATGGCTTAGCTTCAATCCACTTGGTAAAATAGTCGATGGCCACTATCAAGAACTTCCTTTGTGCTGAAGCTACGGGGAAAGGACCTAGAATGTCCATCCCTCACATGGCAAACGGAATAGGAGAGTTAATCGATGTTAACATCTCTGGCGGCTGTCTGACAATCGGAGCGTGTTTCTGACACCTGTCACACTTCTTTACATAACTTTACGCATCTGCCAACATCTGTGGCCAATAAAATCCCTGACGGGTGATCTTTTGGGCTAGGGCTCTGCCCACCAAGTGTTGCCCACAGATCCCTTCATGAACTTCCTTTAATGCTTCTTCTGCCTCTTGAGGCCTCAAACACTTCAGGTACGGGATAACAAAAGACCTTTTGTAAAGGATGCCTTCAATCAAGACATATCTCAATGTTCTCACTGATAGTTTCTGCGCCTCCGAGGCGTCTTCGGGAAGCCATCCCGTTTCCAAATGTGCCTTAATAGGATCTATCCAACAACTTCCTATATCAATGGGTGCCACCAATTTCGAATTGATGGAAGGGGCCTTCAAGACCTGGAAGTAAACACTCCCTGCATAATTCTCTATCTCAGAAGAGGCAAACTTTGATAGGGCATCGGCCTTGATGTTCTCCTCCCTCGGAATGTGCTCCATATAGCATTCATCAAACTGAGTCATAACGGCTTTCACAACCCTTAGGTATTTTGCCATAGTTTCATCCTTGGCTTCGAACTCACCATTTACCTGCGATACTACGAGCCTCGAATCTCCACAAACTTTAAGGTTCTTGACTCTCAATATTCTGGCCAAGCCTAATCCGGCTATCAAGGCTTCATATTCAGCTTCATTGTTGGTTGTTGGAAAGTCCAACTTCAAAGCATATTCTACTAAAAACCCATCGGGGCTTTGCAAGACCAGGCCTGCACCACTAGATTTTGTTTCTGATGCCCCATCAAAATAGAGCACCCAATATTCATTCTGATCAGGTGCAAGCTCCTCAACTTTGCCTTCGCCTTCCTGGCCTGACACTATCTCCTGCCCCCCGACTTCTTGGTTGTCAATGGTACATTCAACCACGAAGTCAGCTAATGCCTGAGCCTTGATGGCTGTCTGAGGCTTATACGCGATATCAAACTCCCCGAGTTCGATTTCCCATTTAATCAACCTTCCACTGGCCTTGGGGATGTGCAATATACTTCTCAACTGCTGATCCGTCAGGACTTCAATCTTGTGTGCCTCGAAGTAAGGTCGTAGTTCCTCGAAGCTGTTACTAGTGCCAAAGCAAACTTCTCAATTGGTGAGTAATTCAACTCAGCTCCATGCAATACCTTGCTCAAGTAGTAGATAGGCTTCTGAATCTTGTTTTCCTCTCGAATAAGAATGACACTCAGTGCTTGTTCGGATATCGCTAGGTATAAATATAGGGTCTCTCCAGGACTAGGTTTAGCCAACAACGGGGCCTCAGCCATGTACTTTTTTAGCTGTTCAAAAGCCTCTTGGCTTTCTGAAGTCCATTCGAAATTCTTCACTTTCTTCAAAGCCTGAAAGAAAGGTAAACACTTGTCGCCAGACCTTGAGATGAACCTTCCCAATGCGGCTATTCTACAAGTCAACTTCTGCACGTCCCTCACAGAACGAGGTGGTTCCATATAGAGGATTGCCTTAATCTTATCCGGGTTGGCTTCAATGCCACGTTTTGAAACCATCAAGCCCAAAAACTTCCCTGATCCAACGCCAAAAGCACACTTGGCTGGATTTAACATCATCTTATGGTGCCTCAGCACTTCAAAGGCCTCTCTGAGGTGTTCAACATGGTCTGCTGTAAATAAGCTTTTGACCAACATATCATCAACGTAGACCTCCATGGTTTTCCCAATCAGATGGGCAAATATCTTATTTATGAGTCGTTGATAAGTAGCTCCTGCATTCTTTAGTCCAAAAGCCATGACAAGGTAACAAAAAACACCAAAGTCAGTTATGAAAGATACCTTAGGGATGTCGTCTTTGTGCATCCTAATCTGGTTGTAGCCGCTGAAACCATCCATAAAACTCAGCATTTCATGCCCTGTCGTGGCATCTATCAGTGTGTCAATCCTTGGTAAGGGGAAGCAATCCTTAGGGCACGCGTCATTCAAATCGGTGAAGTCTATACACATCCTCCACTTTCCGTTGGCTTTCTTGACCATCACAGGGTTAGCCAACCATTCAGGGAACTGAATCTCCTCAATAAAACCAGCTTCCAAGAGCTTGTCCACCTCTTTCTTAATGGCCTCTTGCCTTTCTGGAGCAAAGTTCCTCTTCTTCTGTTTTATTGCCTTCCGCTTGGGGTCGACATTCAACCTGTGAGTTATGAGTTGGGGGTCTATCCCTGGCATATCAGCTGCCGTCCAAGCGAACACATCTCTGTTTTCTTTTAAGAATTCTACCAACTTGCCCTTCAAGGGTTCTTTTAAAGACGCTCCAACGTACGTAACTTTATCAGGGTCTCGAGAATCCAGAGGTATAGGAACCAAATCTTCTGCCGGTTTCCCGCGGTATTCATCATCCCCTCGGACATCCATGTCTTCTATCGGGAGGACCTGCCCCCTACTCCATCAGCTCTTAATGCGGCCACATAACAACTTCTGGCCATCTTTTGATCACCCTTCTGTTCTCCAACGCCATTCCTGGTTGGAAAGTTAACTTTCATATGATAGCTTGAGGCAACAGCCTTAAACGCGTGAAGTCCAGTCCTTCTGAGGATCGCATTATACGTGGATGCTGCTTTGATTACCAAGAAATTTAACATCTGAGTAGCTTCCTTGGGCTCCTGTCCAATAGTAACCGGTAGTTGGATGGTCCCTTCAACATTGGATTCGACTCCATTGAACCCATATATAGGCATACTGTTAGGAGTCAACTGCGAGTCGTTGTACCCCATCTTCACAAATGCGTCATGAAACAAAATATCGACAAAAGCACCATTGTCTATCAAGACTCGCTTCACCTCTGAGTTTCTAATTGCCGGGGTTATGACCAACGGGTCGTCATGGGGGAACTTCACCCTTTCCAAGTCTGAATCGTCAAAACCAATTACTACTTCAGTTTTTGCACGTTTTGGGGCCTCTCCCACGATGTGCATCACCTCCCTGGCATATGCCTTTCGAGAGTTCCTTGTCGTGCCAGCCGCAGTCGGGCCTCCCCAAATCATGTTAATAACTGGCCCTCGTGGCTGGGGGTTACGATCACGATCGTTATCCCTTCTATCATTATCTCTTCTATCATAGTCTCTCATTTGATTTCCAAGGTCTTCGCCTTTCGTGAACCTGCTCAACTTTCCTTTTCGGATCAAGAATTCGATTTCGTCCTTGAGTTGCCTGCAATCATCGGTGTCATGTCCTATATCCTTATGGAACCTACAGTATTGATCCTTGTTTCTCTTCGCGGGATCACCCCTGAGTGGCTTCGGGCATCGGAAATCCTTGTCTTTCTCAATATCCATCAGGATTTGACTCCTAGGGGCATTCAACCTCGCGTATTCAGAGAACCTTGGTCCAAAATTTTTCTTAGGGGCAGAGTCGGAGTCCTTGCTAGTCCGGGGATATTTGTCCCTAGCATCGTACTCTTGCTCTTGCTTCCGCTTTCGGGAATTTCCGTTTTCTCCATTCGTTGTAGGGGCTTCTGCCTTCCTCATGCTCTCTTCTGCTTTTATGTATTTACTCGCCCTTCTTTGGAGCTCAGTCATGCTCTCAGGGGGATGTTTTTCCAACGACATCTGAAAGTAGGTGTTCGTTGTTCCATTCTCCAGGGCTATCATAGCTACCTTGTTCTCCAGGTCTGGGACATTCAATGTCTCCTTGGTGAAACGCTTGAGATAATCCCTCAGGTTCTCATTCTTCCCTTGTTTCACTTGCATGAGAGATGCAGAGCTTTTTTCATGGACTTTTCCACTAACAAACTGATTGATGAAAGCAGTGCTCAACTCCTTGAAGGAGCCAATTGAGTTTGCGGGCAACCGGCTATACCATCTTTGAGCCATGCCTGCCAGGGTTTGAGGGAATGCCCTACACTTAAGAGCGTCGCTGGCGGGTTGTAACAACAGCGCGTTTGAGAACGTCCTGACATGATTCGAGGGATCACCCGTTCCATCGTATGGTTTTATCGTGGGCATCTTAAATTTTCGGGAAACATGAGCGTTCATCACCTCCTCAGTGAACGGGGGTGTGGGATCGTCAGGGTCTCCGAGTGGCATCATGTCTTTGGGATCACCCCTAGGGGTTTCCACCCTTGTAACTCGTCCAGTTGGGGCATCAGCCCTTCTTTGTCTCCTTGAAGATCTTTCCAAATCAATAAAGGGAATCTCCCTCAGAGTTGGAGGGGGCCTATTCTGATTCAGCCTTGCTTGCTCCCTGGCTATATCTTCCTTAAGCCTTTGGATCTCAGCCTCATGGGCCTTGATTCTCTCAGCGGCTGTTTGAGGAGGTCCATCATGGATTCTTTGAGTCCTTCCCATAGGCTCCTTGCTTGCATGTCGCCTCCTCGGGGCTTCATCACGATCATCATCCTCAGATGAAGAATCATCAGTATAAGGTCCGGAGTAATCATAATACCCTTGCTCAGGAGGGGCTAAACCCCTAGCATTGGGAGGCTGATATGACTCAGGTATCTGTAGAGCATGACCACTTGGTCCAGGATCCCTACGATTTGGAGGGTAGTTAGGCAATCCATATAACGGATCAGTGTTCACGGGGAGTGAAGTGGCGGAGATCTGAACTCCTGAGAGTGGGGAACGGCTATTTAATGGTGAGACCACCATCTGAAGCTGATTGGTCTCAGGTCCTGGATGGACGTCCACTGGTAAGGTTCTCTCAACATGGGGATTCGTCCCTATGGGTTGAGAAACTTGAGGCTGAGTGGTTGTCTCTGTTAATGGGGGTACATACCCTTGCTCCGTAACAACAGGTGGAGCGGTGGAGATGGCTGGTGGATCAGAAGTTACAGGAACGTTCTCGGATGTCGTTCTTCGTGTGTTAACCATGGTTGATGTTGTTGTCCCACAGACGGCGCCAAATGTTGTTGAACAAAAAGTAAGGTTATCAAATTACGGCTAGGGTTCGTGAGCTTCATGCTTTAATGGCTGCATTTGTGTTACCGTGACCTAATTCGGGTCTTCACAAGATGCCTACATATCTCAATGTCGAGAATCAAGCCAAAAAACGTAGTTCTGAGATGAGGGGTCTGGCCCTTTATATAGGCTGTAGGAGCCTCAGAATCGTAGTAGGTTTGGAGACTTGGTGGACAAGTCACCGTTATTGAGGAAGGTTCTGACTCCTTCCTTATAGGAATAGTTTCCTTGTTGGATTAGGTGCCTTGGAGGCTACACAATATCCTTGGGATATTCCAGAACGTTCCTGGTTTCTAGAACGTTCCTGTTATGTGGATCAGGCCCGTGTTATAAACAAGCTTGTACCGGGCGTCCCCGGTTTGGGCTGTTCCTTTTGGGCTTAACCACTAACCACGAATTTAATGCCCGGCTAGGGTTTTGGGCCTCATTTATGAGCCAATAAATACTATATTAATTATGTCTTTAGGGATTATTTTTCACCCATATCACTATTATTGTGCGTAAATCACTTTATATGTGTTAGCGAGTGCCTGTGTATCTTAATTGTATTTTTTGTGATTTAAATCTATTTAAAACATGCGTTATTTATCTTCTGAGAATTTTACAAAATTATTGGAGTTATTAAAAATTATGAAATATTTTGTAAAATTACCTTTATATATTTACAGAGTTTTTAAAATTATTGGTAGAATTTTTTTCTGTATTTAAGAATTTTAAATATTTTAATTATTAGGATTATTTATGGTATCTATTAGCTAGTATCAGTATCCTATCTTATTTTAACCACCTGGATTTTAATCATATTTAATAATGAATATTTGGCTTCTAGATTGTCCATCAATTTATTGCTTCACTAAAACGACATATTAGAAATACCAAGCCGCTACTTATCTGCTTTTCTTTATCCTGATCGTAATTGTTCATTTTTTTATTTTGTTTCTTTGATTTTAGGGGCTAAATATCAAACACATGATTTATTGGGTTCAAATGTATGAAGTACATGATTAATTGTAAATTTGACTCATTGTAGTCAACTAATCTGACATGGCATAGCAGTGATATGGCAGTGACGTAACAACTAGCTAGTGCTGTTGTTATTGCATTACCTTTAGTGTAACAACTAACAAGGTTGTAAATGTTGTACCATTGTTGCAGGCAAGTATTTCTGATGGAGAAACTGCTAAATACTTGACAAAGGTTATGTTAGGTGGATTATTTTTAAGGTTTGTTCTGTTTCACATTCTTATATATTTGTCCTGAAGTTTTTTCTTTCCACAAGTATATTGTTTACTTGATATTCTCATTCCCATTCTCCTTGCAGTGATATGATTTTAGCAGTGTTCTGAATTTTTTGATTAGATAGATTCTTACTGATAAGGTCTTTTACTGATCTGTTTTCTTGAAGAAAACCTCAGAGATTCTATCTTCTCATAAACTATATATTAAAAATACTAAATTATTCAAAAATTGTTATATACGTAAGTTAGATATAAATTACTATCAATTTTACGATAGTTTATATTTTGTTTAATGCTTACCAAGTAAACATAATATAAAAGAAGGCACATTTATAAAAATTTATCAACTAAATATATATTGTTATACTAATGTTACAGTATAGAAGTAATACTATTTAATTTTATCTGGTTAGTCTTTCCAATTGATCACCAATTACTCCAATAATTATAATCTTGTTGATTAGGATTAGGTTTGTCAAATAGTATTATCTGATTTGTGTCCGTTCTGTCACCAGAAACCAATCGTACTTGGTAATTTTGTTCCACAAATATTACTTCTACTTAGATTGGTATGGGTATTTATCCATTGTAAATAAATATTTTGCTTTCTGGTAAAATTGTGTTTGCCTTTTTTAAAGCTTTTACTATTCTCTTTGCAGATTTATCTTGGAAGAATCCTGTCTGAGGATATGTTCGTTCGTAGCTGATGGAATTATGAACAATCCTGGTGCTATTTCGCCCGATACTTCAGTCAATTCCCTCACGTTCGTTCGGGGATTTTTTTTCCCGATACTTTGGGGATTTTTTTGCCCGATACTTCAGTCAATTCCCTCACGTTGAATGTTGAAGAATTAGATATTATTGTTCCCCTGACACCAGAAGTGCTAAATTCAACTGTTTAAATTCGACCGCGACTTAATTCGACTGTTTATGGTCGAATTCAGAATGGGCGGCTAAATTCGACCGAAATCCCTCGTAATTCAAAGCGGTCGAAATCAGGCGGTCGAATTTAATAGGTATTTTCGACCGGATTTCAATGTCGGTCGAATTTAGCCACCGACAAAAACCATGCGGGAAGCGTCCCGCCAATTCCTCCCCCTGCACGGCTAAATTCGGTCGAAATCGGTTGATCCAAAACTTGAGCGGGAAATTGACCACCAAAATTTTCAGCAAAATAATCAAAAAAACCATTTTCCCCCGTAAGGCTAAATTCAACCACTTCCCGTCGAATGTTAAATTCGACCGTTTCTGGTAGAATGTAGATATGCTAAATTCGACCAGTCTCAGTAGAACTTTAAATTCGACAAGATTTTATTGTATTTAGCCGCACTAAATTCAACCTTCTCTGGTTGAATTTAGCCGACTGTTTTTGGAAAACCTACTGCCTCCTTCCGCTTGCAATTGCAGTAGCCGACTTCTTCGATTTCTGCTTGCTCTTTGCCCTTTCACCATTTTTTTTCCTTCCACCATTTTTTCTTCATGTGAGCATCCTAAATCTTCAAGTAAGTGTATTTTTTTCTGCATTTTTTCCATTTTGTACTCTATTGTATTATAAATTTGATTGTTTTTGTTTTGATTAGTGTTGTTATGATAATTTATTTTAATATGTGTTGATATATATGCATGAATTTTATGGGTTTAAATGTGTTGCTAAAAATATTATGATTGTTGTTTGTTTTGTGTTGTCCACAATAGAATTATGATGAGTGAAATATGTTAATAAAACTTGAGATATTATTAATTCTTAAGGATTGTAATGGCAATTTATTTTATTTATTTAAATTGCATTTGCCTTATATATATGCCTATTTAATTTGTAGATGGCATCGGATCGTAGTTGGATTGGTCGTAATCGGTATAATGAGGTAAAATACTTAACGGAAGAGTACAAAATTGGTGTCGATAGTTTCATTAAATTTACTATAGATCATCTTGAAGAAGAAGACAATGGCCTTATAAGATGTCCATGTAAAGAATGTGGAAATCAATACTATAGAATCCTAGTACCGTGAAAGTTGATTTGTATCGACATGGTATCATGCAATGGTATACTAGATGGGATTGTCATGGGGAGAATGATACATCATGGGTGGAAGTTGGAACGTCTTCCAACTACAGAGATGATGATATGTATGATGCATATGATGATGATTTTGAGGATTGTGAGGATTTCGAGGAAGAACCCAACGTAGCGGCAAAACTTTTTTATGAGAAGTGAACAATGCTTCTGAATAAATTTATCCAAACAATGCTAACTTTATAGCATTGGAATATGTAATGGAGTTGCTTTCTTGGAAAAACAAGCATAATTGTAGTAACAATGCCTTTGATGAGTTGCTTTACCTCATTGGATTAGTATTGCCCAATGATCATAAGTTGCCTGAGAAGTACTATACGGTGCGAAAGATGCTTAAAGAGTTGCATATGGAGTATGAAAAGATTAATGCTTACGAGAATGATTGCATGTTATATTACAAGGAAGATAGCAATAAACACATTGCGATGTATGCAAAAAAGACAGATACAAAGTGCAAAAAGATCCTAAAAAACAGAAGACCCAATTACCACGAGATTGCAGCGTTTATTCATGGTCGAGAAGACTACAATATGTATGAGATGGCACCACGGTAGAGTTGTGGTTGAAGGTCAGCTAAGTCACCCAGCAGATGGAGATGAATGGAAACAATTTGATCGTAGATTTCCAAGATTTTCAAAGATATTCGTAATGTTAGACTTGGACTCTCCACTAATGGATTTGACCCCTTTCGTGATGCACATGCTAGGGAGTATACTGTATGGCCGGTGGTTGTATTTGTGTACAATCTTCCACCATCTATGTGTACTAAGGCTTCGTACATGTTCATGCCTCTTTTTATTCCCGGACCGACGGATCCATCAAAAGACTTACATGTCTATCTTAGACCACTCATTGATGAATTGAAAGTGTTGTGGCATATTGGGGTGGAAACATATGACATATTCTCGCGCACAAATTTTATGATGAAGGCGGTACTTTTATGGACAGTTAGCGACTTTCCTGCACTTGCCATGCTTAGCGGGTGGTCCACCAAGGGTAAGTTGTCATGTCCAGTTTGTTTGGGAGAGGTGAAAGCTAAACAACTCTAACATGGTGGTAAACCTAGTTTTTACGGCACTGCTCGGTATTTTTTTGAACCAGATGATCCCCTAAGAAGGAGTACGAAGTTTGGAAGTGTTGAGACACGATCAGTGTGTGCTCGACATTCAGGATTGCTCGCGAAGACCATGGTTGAGCATATACAGTTTCCCCCTCCGGGAAAGTCATCGAAGAAAAGCCGAAGGATTATGGTGTGACACATAATTGGACTCACAGTTCTCCATTTTTTGAGCTTCCATATTGGGAGACACTCAGCCTTCGTCACAACATTGACATTATGCACACTGAAAAGAATGTCTTTGATAACATATTCTACCCAATTCTTGGTGATGCGAAGAAGTGCAAAGATAACACAAAAGCAAGGAAGGATTGTGAAGAATTACGTGTACACCGTGAGTTGTGGATTCAAGGTGTTGACACGAAACCAGATGCACCATAAGTTCTTTCGAGGCAACAAGTTCAGAAGTTGTACAAATGGATTGAAGCATTGAAACTTCCAGATGGGTTTGCCTCAAATATATCTAGGTGTGTGAACTGGAAGACAAATTGCATTCACGGGATGAAATCACATGATTGTCATGTCTTCATGCAAAAATTTTTGCCTATCGTTTATCGTCACCTACTTCCGAAGCATGTAGTTGATCCTATTATTGAGTTATGTAACTTCTTTCAAGATTTATGCTCGTCGAATCTCAAGTACACAGATTTGCAAAAGATGGAGAAAGATATAGTGAGGATAATCTCAAAGTTTGAAACTATCTTCATTCCAGGTCTTTTTGATTCGATGGAGCATGTGCCACTACATTTAGCCTCCGAGTGTAAGTTGGGTGGCCCAGCTAATTTTCGTTGGATGTATTATGTTGAGAGATATTTGCAAAACTTGAAATTGAAAGTTGGAAATAAAGCTCGTGCGGAGGGTTCGATGGCACAACGCTACATTGAGGAGGAATGTGTACACTTTTGCTCGTTCTTCCATTCCAAAACTGGAATAATGGGTAATAAATTAAGTCGAAACGAGGCACCTCAAATGTTTCATGATGTCAATTTGTTAGAAGTGTACACATATCTGACACATCCTATTCTATGGAGTAGAGATAGAATCCTGACTAGTAATGAGCATGGACTCGTGGCATACTATGTTCTTATTAATTGGCCGGAAGTTGGAAAGTACTTGCGGTAATATTTTTGAAGTCATATTTATTTCAAATAAATTGAATTAATTTAGTTCACAATTTAAATTTTTATTGTTCAACTTGATTATGTAGTGGATTTCAAAGATTGGTACAACAACAATTCACACATCTCAATGATGAAGAAAAAGAACAATTTCAAAAGGAACAATTTAGAGATTGGTTTGAAAGAAGGGTATGTGTTTCATTTTATACATACATACATGTGCACACACATTTACAAATTATGTTTCTCACATATTTTTTTAGGTACAAGATGATGAAGAGCTCAAGGAGAAATTTTTAGACCTAATAAGAGGTCCGATATTTAAGGTGGAGTCTTATAAAGCATGCAAATGCAATGGTTACAAATTTGATTGCATAAAGGTAATGAACTCACTTCACCAAATTCCGGTGTAGTTTTCATTGGTGAGAAATTTTATTAATTCTTAACATCTAAATTGTATTTTTTATTCGTTCTTTGTTCATAAATCATTTACATTCAGAATTGTAGGGACTTCTTACAAAGAAAGTCATGGAAACTATTATGGAAGAATAGAAGAAATTTTAAAACTCTTCTATCGAAGTGGATATCAAGTGATCGTCTTCAAATGTCATTGGTTTGATCATACGACATATGTTAAAGTTGATAGACACCGAATAACTACCGTGGATGTCAAGTCAAAGCTCAATGCGGATGATGTTTTTGTGTTGGCTAGCCAAGCCCATCAAGTATACTATGCACTAAATATTTCGAATCCAAAATCATCATGGTACACGGTTCTAAAAACAAAGAGTCGACAAGTTGATGAAAGTGTGTCAAATCAAAAAAACACCAAAATCAATGATGATGCTTTACAAAATGAAGTATCAAATGCTTCATCATCACACGTCGAAAGAGTTATTATTCGAGATCCCTCAAATTTTTTCGTTGATTTGAGGATGTTCGAATATGATTACTCGATAGATCACAATGACTAAGAAGTAAGAGAAAATGAAAATGAAGATGAAGACAAAAATGAGGACAAAGACGAATTAAGTGATAATGATGATTTAGTGTAATCTATCAACTTTAATCAAATATGTAACAAAATTTTTATTTTTTAAGTATTTATTAATTATGTAGAGCTTAATTGCGATTTTTTAAAAAAATAATGTTGTGTTATTTGGTAGTATGTAAAACAGGGGTTTAGTGCAGTAGCTACTGCCTCCCAAAAAATTGTGGTTCACTAAATTCCATTGATTTCGGTTGAATTTAGTGATCCGGCTAAATTCAACCGAAAATAGTCCAACGACTCCCTCGGCTATATTCAACCAAATTCGATCGAAAAAACAGAAAATATATAAGCCAAACTTTCCCCCTTTTTTTCTTTTTCACTGCATTTTATCCGCCGCTCAAGCTCTGTTTAGGGTTCAGCTCAGGTATCAGCTCAATTCCTCTCGTTCCGTTCAATGGCTGAAGGTGAGATTACTCAGATATCAACTCAGATACTCAGATTGATAAAAAGCTCACAGGTACTCTCCTTCTCTCCTTCTGTTGTATGTATAAATTAGGGTTTTTTTGTTTGTTTTTCTCTGATTTGAAGTTCGTATATGTTGTAATTAGGTTCTTTCTCTGTTTTTGTTGTAATTCAAAATTTTAATATGTATAAATTAGGTTCTTTCTCTGTTTTTGTTGTAATTCAACGTTTTTATATGTATAAATTAGGCTCTTGTTTTCTTTTTGTTGTAATTTTGGGGGTTTTCATTGTGACTAAGGTAATAATGTCAAGTACAAGTAGTTCTCAAGATTTAGGATTCCAGAAAATTAGGGTTTTTTTGTTCAATTGTAATTAATGTCTAAATTAGGGTTTCTCTTTTAATTCAAAGTTCTTATATGTTTTAACTTTGGGGGTTTTGTTTAATTGTATAATTTTCACAATGTATGCTTCTGCGGTTCAGATTTTTAATTTGAATATGTGTCCACCAAACTTTTCTACCCTATAAAATGTTCCGTGTTCTGAAAGCAGCACATTTTTCAATTTTGACAATAGATGCAAAATCAGGAATCCATCAGGATTCATATGGGTTTTTTGGAGGCTTTGTTACATTTTCTGTATCTTTGGATTTATTTGATGACTAGTAAGAACATAACCTGCATGGATCTGCTGGGTACCCAAACAAACGGCTCAACAACAGGATATGAATTCCTTACACAGTTACACTCCACACAACACATACTATTATAATACTATTATAATAATTTCATATTTAATTTGTGCATACTTTTTCAGAATATGAAGATACATTAACACAGAATTATACGAATAATTTAATGCGAATTTTTGATTTATTCTTGGATACATGATACGAAACAAAAATGCATAAATGTGAACTATACAAGGATTTGAAATGTAGTGTAGTATTTAAGTACAGGAAAGGTTTGGGTATTCCGTTGCCATGTCCACATAGATTAGAAATCTATAAGTGTGAATTGTACAAGGATTCGAATACTTATTTTTCACAGTAAGGTTACAAGGAGAAAGTAGCCAGAAACTTATCTTTGAGAGGAAATTACGCCATAGATGGGCGTATGTAACGCACTCCTACTGTTGCATCAGACACGTTTTTTGTTACATTAGACCTAAGGTAACGCACTTTTACCATTTCATCCGCTAATGTTACCTTTGACCTCAAATGTAACGCTTAACTTCTCAATGGTAACACAAGGGAAAGCGTTACATCAAGACCATAGAGTAACACAAAATCAAGCAAATGCAATACTAGGAGGTGTTACCTTAGCTTAGCCAGAGACACTAGGTGACACGTGGCACCCATTGACACGTGGCACCAAGAGACACGTGGCACACTATGGGACCCACTCTGACACATGGCACATTGTGGGCCCACACTGATACGTGGCACCTGTGGGGCCCGCACTGACACGTGGCACCTGTGGGGCCCACACTGACACGTGGCAACTATGGGGCCCACACTGACACGTGGCATATTGTGGGGCCATACTGACACGTGGCACCTGTGGGCCCACACTAACACGTGGCAGGTGTAGGGCCCACACTGACACGTGGCAGGTGTGGGTCCCACTTTCTAATGCAACACTACATAATTACCTAATGCAACACTACATAATTATCTAATGTAACACTATAATTATCTATTGCAACACTGGAATAAGGCTAATTTAACACTTTTGTATTCTAATGTTACACTAAAATTTAATATTGCAACACTAGCAAGCATAGCAATTGAAACACTTCAATTGAAAATTTTGCAAGATTTAATTTATATATATATCAATCCCTTTACAAATCCAACCAACAAAACATACAATCCAACACCACCACTCCACCAGGCACCAGTACACCTCATAAACAACCACTCCACCAGTACACCTCATAAACATTGTGACGCCCCCAGATTCGGGATCGGAGATCTAGGCGCTCACGGTCCATTTTCCATTGGTGACATACTTGTTCTTGCACACAATGATTATAACAGCAATCGATCCCGCAATAAACTCACACCGCACACACACTCACACACACACACAGAGGTTAGAGCCTCAGAAACGTCATACAATTGATTGAGCTAAAGCAAAAGTATAAGTTTTAAAGTTATTACAGACCGAGTTAAATAGTATTTATGCTACCAACAACACTTCTACATGAAGCGGTGTTAGCGGCTTGAATGTTTGTTGCGGTACACTGCCTTGCACAGGTCATACTTATAAACAAAACGTACTAACAAAAGATGCAAACCAATCCGGCTAATGGGGCCTACCGGTGGAATCTCAACTGCAGCTTGGAGTCTAGTCACCTGCTTTCGGACAGTCTGACGGGGCCTCGCCATTTCTCTTAATTGTTGTGTTTGAAATAATAAAGAAAAACAAAAAAAAAAAAGCAAGAGTGAGCAACTATAGCTCGGCAAGATAAATATAAGATAAGAAGTGTTAACCCTTTTATTCGATTTAGCAAATATTAAGCTTGATTATAGCAATAAGTATAGAATCGTCTTTCATCTTTGAACCATCGCAAATATAAGAACCCTAATTTTTGGTAATATTTTCTTTTATTTAATATCATGTGGCATTGTCAATTTGGAACCTTTCTAGTCATCCCTGTTGATTAATAGAATTGATTGTCTGAGAAGCTATGTTGTTGCATTCACTATGTAAGATAAAAGAGAAGATTGTTGAGGGCAAGAGTCTTATTGTTAGTAAGATTTATAAAACTTGGGATTTGAGAATGATTAGAGTATTAAAAGATTTATTAAGGATTATGACGAGGAATTATGGACATTCGAGGAATTTACACAATTAAGTACTTAAGGAATTATAGGGGAAATCCCTACGCGACAAAATATTATTACGAGAGATTAATTAAGATACGATACGAATTAAAGATTAAATGTCAAGAATTGGTGGAAGAATAATGATACAAGGAGTAGTATTGCATGCAAGTCCCATGCAACCAAGTGGTTAGGAATAAGCAAACTAGTTAACCAAATGGAAGGGGAATAGTAACTAGTTACATTGCTTTTTCAAAAGAGGAGACAAGGAGTACATGAGGCCATACCCTAGGTTTGTACCATGCATATACTTACAACATTATGTATCACCCAACCTCACTTTATCAATTATTCAAACCAACAACAAAAAAATCAAAAACCAAAAGCTCTCCCCCCCCCCTTGGAAGAAAAAGCTCTCGGCCAAGCATAGAAAAGGAAGAAAAAATTTCTTCCTCCTCCATTTCTCATCACTCATAAATCAAGGCATAAATACTAGGCCCTCTCCATCATCTAAGCAAGGTATATTAAGAGTTTCAAGCCATTTCATCCATTCAAATTCAAGTTATAAATTGTTAAAGATTTTGTGAATAGTAACCATGTTAGTTTTTCTTTTAGATCTTGGATTGTAAGGGTTGTAGGAGATCATTCAAGGTGTTATTGAGTTTTGTAAGGCTTACCCAAGGCTCCTAGGTGCTCAAGAAGGTATAAAAATCATAAACCCTTTTGGCCATGTAGTGTTTATGATGTTTGGTAGTAGATCCATGTATATATGTGTTGATCTTGGTTGTATAAGTAATGGAAGACATGGATCTTGTGTTTTGATGTTGTGATTGTGATTTTTTATGATTGTGGATAGTATATGTATCTCCATGAGTGTTATAAAGCATGAACTAAGTGAATTAGGTGTTGGTTGTGTTGTGGAATTGAGAAAATTGGTTGATCTAAGTGATACATGCTTGCTGAGTTTTTCCAGGAACATTGACCTGTCTTGTAACATGGTTTTGAACCCCCAAATATTGTCCCCTAAGGTCCTACCATATATTATTGGAAATATAATTGAATGTAGTTTCTGTAAATGTAAGGTTAATGACTAGGTGATGTATAGATTTTAAGTTATGGCCGGAGAAGTAAATTGTGTTTCTGGATTCCGGACTGCACTAAGTGACCCCCTTGTGAACCTTGTTTAACCCCCTAAAAATATATGTGGGATCATGGAAAAATTTTAGAAACTAGGAAATGCAGTGGTGAAGGCTACCCAAAAAGAATTGGATTAAAATATGAATTTTTGAATTTTATAAAAATGCTAGAGTAAATTTCGCGCAAGGGAAAAAGTCGTTAGTGGAACATAATTCTAGGGGTAATGGTTATGATTCGAATGTGGTAACTAAATTAAGTAGAATAAGTGACGAGCGTAATCGAGTGATGACATGAACCTATAGTGGGGCTAGAGTGTCATAAGACGAAGTCATTAAGTTAATTTCGTACCCCCTAAAACCCCGTAATTAAAGAGATATTGTTAAGGTACTAACGAGCGGTTATTGCTTATGTATAGATCGTTCCACTCCGCACGCTCGACCACCCCAACCAAACCAAGGCAAGTTTACTTTTCAAAACTTATACATGTACAAGGACTTTCACTGTTGTGTTTTTAGTTTTCAACCATATCAAATGCTATGTTTATCGAAGTATTGATGCAATTGAGATTGTATAAGTACATATATGTTTGTACCCCTTGAACTTAGATTGAAATGTTTTCCTCGGACAACGACTCTAGCAATAGAGGTCGTAGCGGTCCGTATATACAATTGACCGGGGAGCGGTATAATATTATATCGTAACTAGATTGCGAAAACCCGAAGGGTCATTCGGGGAGTATCGTATACTCAAGTAATTATTTTCATATCTTCGTAAATACTCGAAACCCTATCTTGGATTAAAAGTTTATTTTATCGAATAATCATTTTATTAATTATTAGTATTAAACCTTAAAATATTATTTATTAATTATTGTTCATTATTTTAAAGATGAAGTCAATCCAAGATACATTTAGTACTTTCAAACTCGAACTCTTTCGAACTCAAAAACATTTTCGAAAACCCCCGGTCAGGTTCTGCTTCTTGTATGATTTCAAGAATCATCGGTCGACTGATGTCGGACCTCAATTACTCTGTTTTCAATCAAAATCAAGTTTTTAAAAGAAAAAGAAAAAGGGACTCTGACAGGTGTGGGAATCGTTGACGAACGATTTCCGGGATGTGTAAGCGGCCGTGAGCCAGGCGGTCCATCAATTATTATTCCGGCCCAGGTGTTGCCGAAGGATGATTACGGATGTAGTTTTCACCCGGGGATAGTTACGGATGTAGTTTCTATCCTTCTACCGGTAGAGAAGACCCGCGGATTATTGGACATGGATGTGGCGACTGATCATCGTCAATCCTTGTCAGGTTTTTATGTTTTCTTCCAGTCCCATCCTCCACTTTGGAAAAATACTCAAACACTTCTTCTTGGGCCTAAGTGCCAAGTTGCCGATAGTGTGGTTTTGATGAGAAAATATTGACATCGTGCAGTATCTAGAACTGCAAGATTTTCTATAAAGATTGGCACGTGTTAGTGCACTCTTGCAATTGTTTCAAAGAATGAAATGTTTTTGTATGAGAAACCTTCTAAGCTAATGGAAGGAAAGAGGTTTGCAATGATGTATTCCCTGTACATTATGTTAATCGTAGAGTGTTTTGCCGAAAATGATATACTCATATGTATATATTTTCAAACTTGAGATATATTGAAATGGGAACCTTATAAAGGGTTCATATGTTATTCTAAAGCTCCTTAGTGAGTATAGATGTTTTATTCAAACTCGGGCATATACATTGTCCAATTATGTTTTGAAATCTGAGATATATACCCATATAGTTGGGAATGTTTTCTAAATGAACCACATCATTATTTTTCAAAATGATGAACTTGTTGAGCATTATGTAGCTCATTCTTGCTTTATAAAAACTTTTCAGAAAGGGAAGAATTTGGCCGATTAACTCCGCACCAGCAGAAGAGGAGTAGAAGATTTACCCCGGAGATGATTTAGTTCCTGATAAATACTACAGAGTAGTCTGATATGTTTTCAACTGTAATAGTAAGACTTGTCTTCAAGTATAGTTGTATAAATGGAATTGTGTAAGACTCTGATTTGTACAAATGAATTGTAATATTTAGTGGCACTTTTGATTATCGTTTATGAGGCTCTAACTTGTTTGTGCTTAAGATTGAGGTCTGGAAGGATGTATTTTGGAGTTGTACAGTTAATACAGGTATGATATGGTTGGATGGTGATGTGACGACCTGAATCTTTGACCTCAGATTTGGGGGCGTCACAGAAATTGTATCAGAGCGATAAGTTACAGTACTCAGAAACGAGAGTGTTGAGAGTTAAGTCTAAGTAGGAGAATGACATAAGAGATCGTAGTAAACTTATGACTGGACTACCGGAAGAGGTACCGGTGAGTAGAATGGACTGGAGTGCTACTGAAGGTATTATACTAGGGTTGATAGAATCCTTAGAGACCTTCAGAATGATGAATAGAGGTTTGAGAGTCGTACATGACCTATCATAGGTAATGATATAGGAAGCAGAGCGAAATCTCGAGAGCAGTTGAGGTAGAGGCGATATTGCCAATATGATCGGATGACTAGGCTGGCATAAATTTTGTGGCCCATATTCCTCCATAGTTTAGGAGGCGGCATTTTAAGAATCAAGAAGTTTGGACTTCCCTACATAATTAAGGGTACTTAGTACTTGGATTAATGAAAGTCTTTTACTTTGGCTATAAGATCCGATTTTCGATAAGTAACGGGTTTACCTGAAGGTTGGTCACTACGTCGTTGTGGATTCCATTACCCTTGATGGCGAATTATACATGTGCTATTCGAGAATGTTATCATAAGACGAGCGTGTTAGATAATTCCACGCATGATTCGGACGCTAGAACATGGTAGTTCAACTTAGAGAACAAACAAGTAGGATTAACAAAGGGACTCAAGAGAAGTTGAATATGGTTGCAACGAGCGATATAGTGATCTCAGAGTCTACCGAAAGAAAAGACCAGCGGGCCTAGAATGGGATCCTTTGATAGAGACGTTAGCAGGGACTACGTATATATGTATTGTAGACCCCAATATTTTGGGTATATGTTCACATACACACACTCGCCACTGAACCTATGGACTGCACTGAGATCCCTGAGAGATCTCTATGATCTGTTCCCAGGGGGAACTGGCCACTTGTGAATCATGTCGGAAGGCGTGAAGTAGGACCCCACGGATTTAGCAGGTGTCCCCGGAATGATGTGAAGCTTGGCCTTCAATATAAAGCACGGAAATGACAGATATATTTGTGAAACCCTAACTCGATAAATGACTTTAAGATGAGGATTGAGAGACGCACTAGTTGGTGTCTTGTATTACGAAGGCGAAGAGATGGAGTTACCCTCATAGTGGTGATAATGAGATGCACGAATGATTATTAACTTATTTTGGTAACTACCGGCTGGTGCACTACTTCATTTTAAATTGTTCACTAACCATGTTACCTCGATTAGTTTATATCAGATAACCCTCCTAGCTTTCTACTTCAAGCTTGTGGAATAACAACCAGTGATATACTTTCTCGAAACCGGGACTCATCCAAAGTATCTTAATTGATCCCCGAGCATTCTATTTGAAGTTTATAATTATTTCTGCTCAGGACTATTTACACTTTCTTTCAATTATCCAAGGAAGGTTCAACAAATATTTCCTTAATTAATCGATGAATATTACTTAACGAATATTGATATTTGATTGCTTCTTTCATACTTGCACTCTTCAGTTGAGCTCATAAATATCTAACAAATTACTGAGGACATGGATGATCTAATGTCCAGACATCCTTCATGAATTCTTATCTTCTATTCAAGATGAGATTGTACATCGTACCTTGAAATCATAGTAAGGATATCATTTTGATATTGGTATTCTGAATTTAATCCTATTGTAGGATCTGATAAAGCATGTGTACAGAGGCACCCTTGGGTGGACCGTTTCACTGGTAAGTAATATTTGATGAGAGGTTATCGATTGTTCCGATACCTAGAACATTCTCTTCAGATTTTATAGTTTTCTTTTTCAAACTTAATAACTTCTTATTTCCATTCGTTGTCCGAGTAGCCTAAAGTTTCTTCATGGCTAAGATGTTGAAATTCCGTTCTAGCCAATTGAAACTGGCTAGTCGATATGTCAATATGAATGACTAGTTGATTGTTCTAACTAGTCAAAATTGTAATGTTGTGAAGAACACCTAGCTAATTGTCCTAGCTGGTGGTGATGTCTCAAACAGGTGGACTAGCAAATTTTGTCCAGCTAGTTGCTAGTGTTTCTTGAAAAGGACTAGTTATTGTTTCACTGGTCCAACTCCCAATTTAATTCGTTCTGCAATGCATTTTGCATGTGGTAAAGTATGATGACAAAAGTTTTGACGAATAACTTGATTGAGACCTAATGAGGTCGCCCACTCAACTCGAATTCTACCCATCTTCGTATCAGACTCTATGTCACTTGAATATTTTATTCTTTCATTCACACGATGAGAATTCATTTGAAACCACTGATTACTTGAATGATAAACTACTTCATTCTTTAATTGTCATGGAGTAGAATTGCTTTCTATTGGCTGACCTTCATCAATGCGACTTTAGATTTCCTCTTATTATTCGGGAGGAAAAGTATCCACCCGATGTAAGAATTGTATAAAGACCGTCTTTATGACTTTTGTATCCAACAATCATTGCCCTTGTGCAACATTCTCTATGGTATCATATTACAGAATTATCAGGACGGGAAGGAATAAACCTTGTTGTACTCTTTCGGTCCATCCTTACATCTTCAAAAATCGAGACTCCTAGTATTTGGAACCATCAACATTCTTGGAACATCCAATGTGGAATTCTTATTGAAATTATCTATTGGACCTTGTTATTTTGAAACCATTCCTTTCAAAGTGATTACTCTAAGGTGAACGGGAGGTACAATTATGAACCGTTACACCAATATGAGATCAAAAACCAAATGTTGTAATTGTGCAGCCAGAGCGTTATGCCAGTAATTATCAAAGTAGAAATAACATGTCGGGGCATACCACAAGACCTTTAATATTAGTGTGAGGAAAGTTATAAGAAATGATGAGGTGGTTGGGAGTACGCTCCTACCAACCGTTGTCAGGATGTTATAGTAATGAATTCTGGAGTTACCAAGCCTTTTCCTGATCCAAGAAATTCAAATCGATTGCGATGTAAGACATATCCTTAGAGGAAACTAACATGGAAGTGAGATGGACAAGAAAGGAAGAAATATCGTGGCAAGAATGTGAAGCTTTACTTAGCTTAAAGGGATTGATGCACATAGCGAGACATAAAGTTTAAAAGGCCCCTAATAGCAAATGGATGCATGGATATATCCCAATGATCCTTCGAGATTACCACCTAATCAAGTTTATTGGGAATCGCAGCAGCATACAGGCCTCAGGCTGATTGGCGCCAGTTGTGAAAGAGGACGAGCGTATGACATCTTACCTATACCATCGAGAACTGAAACCCTTATCAAAAATGGGGAAATTGTTGACTAGTTAAAATGAGTAGTTGTTTCTTTTGATAAGGTTGAAGAGAGGGTTTCACCAACTCAAGATCGACCTCTGTACTGTGCCAAAGTTGGCATTTCACACTAATATAAACGTTATAAAATTATGGTAGTATCATTTGAGTGGACTAATGAGTTAGAAGCCTTTATGGATTAATGAACAAAGTTTTGGAATGAAATGAGATATTAGTAACAACCTCGTTGTTAGCTTTACTTGATGATAAAAAGAGGACTTTGAGAGTCACGATGATGCGTCTTTCAAGAGTTTAAGAGGTGTGCTGATGCAGTAGAAAGGGGATGATAGCCTATACTTCTAAACAACATAAAGGTTACAGGATAGGATATACTAACCGTGAGTCTGGGATTAGTCATGATGGCGTTCACGCATAAAACTGAGACGTTAACTTTATGAGAAAAGTGTGAAATTTTCCCACAAGTGCCATAAGTATATCTTCATATTATAACTAAACATAAGAAAGAGAAGGTGACAAAAGGGAGCAGGGAGTATAATGAAGAAATCTGTTATTACCCAGGAAAGGCCAGTGTAGTGGTGGCCAATACCTATAGAATGGATTATTCGAAATTGGAATTCAGTCAGTATTGACCAAGAAAAATGGAGTATATACAATAAAGAATAATGTTAGAGGAAAATGACTAAATTATGGGGAAGGACAAAGATGTACAGAGAATTAAGAGAATGTTTGGCAAACGGATATGAAGAATGGTATTGGCAAACTATTAAGTACGAACGCAACATGTCAAAAACAAAATGATAGAGATCTAGTGGATTAATTCCGCCTGTAGAAAATCTTGAACGTGGACAGGATTATAATGAACTTCATGAGTAGGTCGCCGAAGACCGAGCCAAGAGATGGCCCTAGTTGATTTATAATTGCTGGACCAAGTGATTTAACTACGAGAGACTTTCCATTTAGAAGATTATCGATTTATGTACGGAAGAGATGGTGGTACAATATGAAACTTCTGCAGCGATTACGTCAGATAAAGACTTAAGGTTAAACTTTGAATATTGAAGGTGCTTTCAAGTATATTTAACAAAGAGATTGAGCGTATGTACTAATTTGATCTGTGGCTGACGGACAGGGAAGAAGAATTGTCCAGACGATCAAATTTATATTTAGTGTCGTGCCTTAGGTTTCACGGGGCAGT
This sequence comes from Saposhnikovia divaricata, assembly GCA_036435485.1. Classification (NCBI taxonomy): domain Eukaryota; kingdom Viridiplantae; phylum Streptophyta; class Magnoliopsida; order Apiales; family Apiaceae; genus Saposhnikovia; species Saposhnikovia divaricata. Next base: position 170,062,258 of record CM071595.1, on the reverse strand, counting down.
CGACAAAAAAAAAAAAGAAAACTTATCCATGAAATGAATGTTGTTATCACGATCATCACCATGCGAACGTAAGGACGTCTCCTGTAGAGCGTACTGCGAAAGAAGAAGTTTCGCTTTTCTTGCGTTACGAAGAGGTCAATGAACGAGGGACATAGTAGCTGAACTGGTTCGACGTATACCGAAGACTATATAGTATCCATAGCAAGTGGTAACGACTAACGTGAGGCAACACATGCGTGCTAATCAAGCCAAGGAAAATGAGGAATACCGTGCGTATTGACGTTGTCTCAGATTATAGAACACGACGATAAAGTATTCACGGCCCAACGATACAAGGACTCAACACGGATACTATGAACAAGGTAGAAGAGGAACGTATAAGTAATGGGATAGAAATTTTCATTCATAGAACAACCGATAAGGAATACAGGTCGAGGAGAGCATGCGTTGAGAAGCAACATTAAAGCGTTGGTGAGACTACAATAGCCCTAATTTTCGTGAATATTCGAAACCTGGATGAATAGTAATTTTATGGGTAGATGAGAAATTTTTGCAATCACGATATGTACGAATTATTAAATGAAGATTTCGAATTGATATTACGTCTTTACGGTATAGACGAGTGTATGTAAAAGTCATTAGTTTTTCTTTTACGAAACCCATTATTTCGAATGGTCAAATTTTATGAGATATCTAAGGAGATCGTGGTAAAGCATGGGGTCCTGTGAGCATTGTATCTGATAGAGACCAAGGTTCAACTCCAGGTTCTGGAGGAGTTTTCGGGATTGTGTGGGGACCAAGTTAAACATGAGTACTGCATACCACCCCCAATCAGACGGACGGAGCGAGAGAACCATCCAGACCATAGAGGACATGTTGAGAGTATGTGCCATCGATTTTAAGGGAAGTTGGGATGACCACTTGTCGTTGATCGAATTTTTCCTACAACAACAGTTATCATGCAAGTATAGAAATGCCCCATATGAAGTTTTATACGGATGAAGATGTCGGTCTCCCTTGTGTTGGGAAGAAGTTGGAGAGAGGAAGGTTTTAGGGCCTGAACTGGTCCCACAGACAAGAGAAACTATCGAACTCATAAGAGGACGGCTGGTAGCGGCCCAAGACAGACAGAAGAAGTATGCGGACCAGACCCGCAAGGACAAAGAATATGAGGTAGGAGAGTTTGTGATGTTAAAAGTATCACCGTGGAAGGGATTGATGAGATTTGGTAAGAAAGGGAAACTAAGCCCAAGATTTATAGGACCTTTTGAGATCTTGAAACGAGTTGGAAAGTTAGCCTATGAATTGGCTTTACCCCCGAGCTTGCAGCAAGTACATAATGTGTTCCATGTGTCCATGCTACGACCATACCATACCGACTTCCGACATGTGATAGAACATGATCAAGTGGATCTGCAACCGGACTTAACATATGTGGAGCAACCCGTAGAAATCATGGATAGAAAGGAACAGGTGCTGAGGAACAAGGTTGTCAAACTAGTGAGAGTCTTGCGGAGGAATCAGAATGTCGAAGAATCAACATGGGAACTAGAGAGCGCGATGCGTGAAAAGCACCCCCAACTGTTTTCAACCTGATTCCGGGACGGAATCCTTTTAAGGAGGGGAGGCTATAAGAACCCTAATTTTTGGTAATATTTTCTTTTATTTAATATCATGTGGCATTGTCAATTTGGAACCTTTCTAGTCATCCCTGTTGATTAATAGAATTGATTGTCAGAGAAACTATGTTGTTGCATTCACTATGTAAGATAAAAGAGAAGATTGTTGAGGGCAAGAGTCTTATTGTTAGTAAGATTTTTAAAACTTGGTATTTGAGAATGATTAGAGTATTAAAAGATTTATTAAGGATTATGACGAGGAATTATGGACATTCGAGGAATTTACACAATTAAGTACTTAAGGAATTATAGGGGAAATCCCTACGCGACAAAATATTATTACGAGAGATTAATTAAGATACGATACGAATTAAAGATTAAATGTCAAGAATTGGTGGAAGAATAATGATACAAGGAGTAGTATTGCATGCAAGTCCCATGCAACCAAGTGGTTAGGAATAAGCAAACTAGTTAACCAAATGGAAGGGGAATAGTAACAAGTTACATTGCTTTTTCAAAAGAGGAGACAAGGAGTACATGAGGCCATACCCTAGGTTTGTACCATGCATATACTTACAACATTATGTATCACCCAACCTCACTTTATCAATTATTCAAACCAACAACAAAAAAATCAAAAACCAAAAGCTCTCCCCCCCCCCTTGGAAGAAAAAGCTCTCGGCCAAGCATAGAAAAGGAAGAAAAAATTTCTTCCTCCTCCATTTCTCATCACTCATAAATTAAGGCATAAATACTAGGCCCTCTCCATCATCTAAGCAAGGTATATTAAGAGTTTCAAGCCATTTCATCCATTCAAATTCAAGTTATAAATTGTTAAAGATTTTGTGAATAGTAACCATGTTAGTTTTTCTTTTAGATCTTGGATTGTAAGGGTTGTAGGAGATCATTAAAGGTGTTCTTGAGTTTTGTAAGGCTTACCTAAGGATCCTAGGTGCTCAAGAAGGTATAAAAATCATAAACCCTTTTGGCCATGTAGTGTTTATGATGTTTGGTAGTAGATCCATGTATATATGTGTTGATCTTGGTTATATAAGTAATGGATGACATGGATCTTGAGTTTTGATGTTGTGATTGTGATTTTCATGATTGTGGATAGTATATGTATCTCCATGAGTGTTATAAAGCATGAACTAAGTGAATTAGGTGTTGGTTGTGTTGTGGAATTGAGAAAATTGGTTGATCTAAGTGATACATGCTTGCTGAGTTTTTCCAGGAACATTGACCTGTCTTGTAACATGGTTTTGAACCCTCAAATATTGTCCACTGAGGTCCTACCATATATTGTTGGAAATATAATTCAATTTAGTTTCTGGAAATATAATTTTCATGACTAGGTGATGTATATATTTTAAGTTATGGCCGGAGAAGTAAATTATGTTTCTGGATTCCGGACTGCACTAAGTGACCCCCTTGTGAACCTTGTTTAAACCCCTAAACATATATGTGGGATCATGGAAAAATTTGAGAAACTAGGAAATGCAGTGGTGAAGGCTACCCAAAAAGAATTGGATTAAAATATGAATTTTTGAATTTTATAAAAATGCTAGAGTAAATTTCGCGCAAGGGAAAAAGTCGTTAGTGGAACATAATTCTAGGGGTAATGGTTATGATTCGAATGTGGTAACTAAATTAAGTCGAATAAGTGACGAGCGTAATCGAGTGATGACATGAACCTATAGTGGGGCTAGAGTGTCATAAGACGAAGTCATTAAGTTAATTTTGTACCCCCTAAAACCCCGTAATTAAAGAGATATTGTTAAGGTACTAACGAGCGGTTATTGCTTATGTATAGATCGTTCCACTCCGCATGCTCGACCACCCCAACCAAACCAAGGCAAGTTTACTTTTCAAAACTTATACATGTACAAGGACTTTCACTGTTGTGTTTGTAGTTTTCAACCATATCAAATGCTATGTTTATCGAAGTATTGATGCAATTGAGATTGTATAAGTACATATATGTTTGTACCCCTTGAACTTAGATTGAAATGTTTTCCTCGGACAACGACTCTAGCAATAGAGGTCGTAGCGGTCCGTATATACTATTGACCGGGGAGCGGTATAATATTATATCGTAACTAGATTGCGAAAACCCGAAGGGTCATTCGGGGAGTATCGTATACTCAAGTAATTATTTTCATATCTTCGTAAATACTCGAAACCCTATCTTGGATTAAAAGTTTATTTTATTGAATAATCATTTTATTAATTATTAGTATTAAACCTTAAAATATTATTTATTAATTATTGTTCATTATTTTAAAGATGAAGTCAATCCAAGATACATTTAGTACTTTCAAACTCGAACTCTTTCGAACTCAAAAACATTTTCGAAAACCCCCGGTCAGGTTCTGCTTCTTGTATGATTTCAAGAATAATCGGTCGACTGATGTCGGACCTCAATTACTCTGTTTTCAATCAAAATCAAGTTTTTAAAAGAAAAAGAAAAAGGGACTCTGGCAGGTCTGGGAACCGTTGACGAACGATTCCCGGGATGTGTAAGCGGCCGTGAGCCAGGCGGTCCATCAATTATTATTCCGGCCCAGGTGTTGCCGAAGGATGATTACGGATGTAGTTTTCATCGAGGGTGATTACGGATGTAGTTTTCACCCAGGGATAGTTACGGATGTAGTTTCTATCCTTCTACCGGTAGAGAAGACCCGCGGATTATTGGACTTGGATGTGGCGACTGATCATCGTCAATCCTTGTCAGGTTTTTATGTTTTCTTCCAGTCCCATCCTCCACTTTGGAAAAATACTCAAACACTGCTTCTTGGGCCTAAGTGCCAAGTTGCCGATAGTGTGGTTTTGATGAGAAAATATTGACATCGTGCAGTATCTAGAACTGCAAGATTTTTTATAAAGATTGGCACGTGTTAGTGCACTCTTGCAATTGTTTCAAAGAATGAAATGTTTTTGTATGAGAAACCTTCTAAGCTAATGGAAGGAAAGAGGTTTGCAATGATGTATTCCCTGTACATTATGTTAATCGTAGAGTGTTTTGCCGAAAATGATATACTCATATGTATATATTTTCAAACTTGAGATATATTGAAATGGGAACCTTATAAAGGGTTCATATGTTATTCTAAAGCTCCTTAGTGAGTATAGATGTTTTATTCAAACTCGGCCATATACATTGTCCAATTATGTTTTGAAATCTGAGATATATACCCATATAGTTGGGAATGTTTTCTAAATGAACCACATCATTATTTTTCAAAATGATGAACTTGCTGAGTATTATGTAGCTCATTCTTGCTTTATAAAAACTTTTCAGAAAGGGAAGAATTTGGCCGATTAACTCCGCACCAGCAGAAGAGGAGTAGAAGATTTACCCCGGAGATGATTTAGTTCCTGATAAATACTACAGAGTAGTCTGATAGGTTTTCAACTGTAATAGTAAGACTTGTCTTCTAGTATAGTTGTATAAATGGAATTGCGTAAGACTCTGATTTGTACAAATGAATTGTAATATTTAGTGGCACTTTTGATTATCGTTTCTGAGGCTCTAACTTGTTTGTGCTTAAGATTGAGGTCTGGAAGGATGTATTGTGGAGTTGTACAGTTAATACAGGTATGATATGGTTGGATGGTGATATGACGACCTGAATCTTTGACCTCAGATTTGGGGGCCTCACAGCAAAAGTGTACTCGCACGTGCCCTCAATTTCAAAATAAACTTGCAGTTCTAGATCCTGCATGAAATCAATATCTTTCTTATCAAAATATAACGCTATTGGCAACTTGGCACTTAGGCCTAAGAAGCAGTGTTCGAGTATTTTTCCAAAGTGGAGGATGGGACTTGAAAGCGTTAGAGGTATTGTTAGGTCCAATATGTTTGTAGAAGGGGGGGGTTGAATACAAACGGTACTGTTTAATCGAAATTTGTCCTACTTGACTACTTGATTTAAATTAATTAAAGAAGAATAATTATATATCCTTGGATTGTCTTAATTCTTTTCTGAATCACTGAAAGTAATAAAGTAATACCACTGAACATTTTGTTGACGTTCCATGCACGGTCTGGTTCATGAATGACTAACTTCAATGACTGTCCTTTAATTTTCACATTAAAAATGTGATTCATTTTTCTTCTCATCTCTTTCTCCTTCTTGTACTCCACTGTATTCTGTCTGAACCTGTCACTCTAGAAATCTCTGTCTTAGAAATAAATCCACTTCTTTGATGCTATACTGAGGCTTGATCAGCAATCTGAGCTTCTTCCAATGTAAAACATCAAAACTATAGATTGACTTTACGGTTTTTCTTCTGACAGATAGTATCTTCTGAGATTCCTGTGACAGTTAAAGTTATTTACTTATTACAATCTAAGCTTAAGTTGAGTTGAGTCCTCGAACTACAAATAGGATGTGTCATATGCCTTTCAATCTCCCCCTATTTGTTTGTTAGAAAATAACAAGCAAATACCTAGAGGATTACTCAAATAACTCAACTTAACTTAGTAAAAGATAAAACTTTAAATACAAAGTAAATAAAAGAAAGGTTCTGGTTTATATTTAACATTGTCCAGATTCAAACATAAAAGATAAATACAAGATAGATGATCCTCTAGACTGATCATATAATACAATTTTCTATCTTGTCCTATCTAAGCCCTAAAGATATCACATGTAGAGCTGATCTTCACTTAGAAGTATCTTCCTCCCTTATCTCTCCAGATTCACCTTCATCTTCTTGTTCTAGAAATCTTCTGATATTCTCTGTGTCAAATCGTTCTTGATCATCCAAGGTTTTGATCAAATCTTTGTCAAGTACACGTTCATAATCTGACAAAAGTCCTTTAGGTTTCTTAGGCAAAAGTCCAAGGTTGCCCCATAGCCGATTCCGAAGAATGTAATATTTCTTTTCAAAGCCAGTTAAAGCATATGATCGGATAATGTCAGCAACAAAGATACTTTCTTTATCTTCGAATCCTGTAGTCCTTAGCATATGTTCTAACCAGACCAGATGAGATGCAGTATATAATTTCATCGACTTAGAATCAAGGAAGCAAGAATGTAGTGTATTACCCTTGAGAAACTTAACATGATGTGGAGTTTGAATAACTTGTGGACTATTCCTTTGAGCCTTTCATGAAGTAAAATATTCAGTTCAGAAAACCTTTTTACCTTTAGAGACATAATCCACAGTTCAATCAAGCTTCTCTGTTGAAAGATTTGAAGTGACACATAGAGAGAACCCATTGAACGAGAGTCAATCTGAATTATCAGCTGATCTGCACATCTGTCAAACCCATCTACTATCCTCGAGATTTCCAGCATCAATGCATCCATATATTGCAAGTAATTTGGATTGGTCTCTTGAAACTATTGAAGTAGTTGGAGAAAACGTTCATCATCATTAGGAGTGTTTTGAATAGAATCAAAAATTTCTCTTGCTTTCTCCCACTTTGGACCAATCTTCAACTGAATATCTCTTTTCCTTTCTCGTACACTAATTGCATGTAGCTTTTGTTTCTCTGCATCTTCAGCTTGCTTCAGCTTCAATCTTTTATCCACTACTTGTCTGGTCTTCTCAAGCTTAGCTTGTCTCATCTGACGATCAGCTTCCTCCTCTTGAAGTTCCTTCTCAAATTCAGGATCATCTTGCCAGTTTGAAAGATCTTCTTCGATGTCATTTAATTGCTGTACCTCAAAATTACTATTCTTGAGATCAAAATCAAAATCTGATACATCCTGATCATGAGCTTTTTCTTTTCCCTTTGTAGACTTCTCCTTATGCCTCCCTTGAGTTGACTGACCTCCAGACTTACTTCCTCCTACTCCTTCAGACTTCTCTCCTCCAGACTTCTCCCCCTTAGTTGAGGAATCCTCTACAGACTTTCTTTACTGTCAAGCTCTCTATTTTCATCATTATCCCCTCCATTATCACCATCGTAGTCTTCAAAATATGCTCTTTGTTCTGGTGTGATATGATGATTAGGTTTAACAATGTTGTATAGATGGTCAAGTCCTTCAAACATATAATCATATTTTTCTTCAAGCTTCGCAAAGGTTGTTGAATATGATTGAGCAGTTACATGCATTTCCACTTGAATTTCATCCACCCTATTAGAGAGTCTATCAATAGCATTTAGGATATCTGATATTTCTGTAGATGCCTGAGAGTTGGATTGCATCAATGTATTTATTGCTGGAGTGAGTGTGGTCTTTATGTTCTGAACATCGTCACGAATAATCATGAGCTGATTGTTGACAGAGGTGGAAGAAGAAGACCGTTCATCCACTTGTGCTATGAAAAATTGTTTTTCAGCCTCAGTTTCCATCAATTTCTTTTGCAGATCTTGTATTTGAGCTATAAGAGACAAAGTGTTTGTGTCAGTGTGTGCGCTCACCTGATGTTCACTCAAGGATATGTCACTCTCCTTTCGTGCATGTGTTTCACTCAAATTTAAGGTGGTCCTCACATCACTCAACACTAGCTCCTTTCCATGAGCTGTACCTGCAATAGAAATCACCATAGCCTCTTCTAGAGAGGTTAGTGGTGGTGCAATGGGAGTTCGCAATTCCCAATCCTCAGTCATCTCTATTAATTCATCTGGATTTGATAACTAAATTTCTTCAGTGATAGGATGACCAAGTTGCCCTTCACTTTCTCCAGATAAATCTGCGAGTGAAGAATCCCTTGAGGGAGCCAGGAATGTTCCTCCTGGGAGGGGAGATGATGACTCTATTATTAATGGCAAAGAGTTAAGATTTCCCTCTGAAGCCTGTGAAGGCTCTTCTACCGTAATAATGGTAGGCACTGTCTCAGTAATAATCCTATCGTGCACTTCTTGCTCAGTGTCCATAACAACATCGGATTCTAAGGTAATGTCTTCCCCCATTGTGAGTAATAGAGGTGTGCTTGACTCTGTACAAGGTGCCACGGCCCTTTGGCGAATTTCAATAATTTCATCCTGTTGAGAGGATGAAATTAGTAACAGTTCATCGGCCATTTCAATGTCCAACACCTGTTGGGAGGAAATGGATGGGCTAAAAGATGCCTCAAGTAGTAGGTTTCTTCTCTTCTTTGGTGGAGCCAGAGCTATGGGATCACTCACATTATCACTTCTTCTATCAGCTCTTTTTGTCAACAACTTGCTTCTGGCTTTAGGTTTAGAGATTTGATTAGACACAGTGTTTGGCTCTAAGACCTGGGATAGAGGCTGTGGTTCTACAACCTCTTGGTCTGACCTATCAGCCACTTGGGCTCCAGAAACATTTTGAGAGATAGAATGCAATACCTGCTCCGTTGATGCAGTAGCTGTACCTGAAGGAATGGATTGTTCCATTTGAGGTTGAAGTTCAGGGACAGGTACATTTTCAGGTTCAGGTTCAGGTGCATTTACAAGTCGAGGAATGATAGGTAAATCTATGAAGGTAGACAAGTATGGTGTTACATACACTGGCACATTTGGTAATTTTCTATGTGTGTCTAGGCTAGTGAATATTTTCTTGGTTTTCCTGCCTGATACCATAGGGTTGTCATTCCTAAAGATTGCTTGTTGACCAACAGGAACAAGATGATTACATATCAAAGTTAAGAATCTAGGATAATAACATAAAACTTTATTACCCGCATCAAAATCCCTTCTAGCCTTAACAATTCTACCAACAATAGTATTCCAAAGTAAATTACCAATATTGATTCTACGGTTGTTAGCAACAGCATAACCAATAGTTTGTAACATAGAGGTAAGTAAATGAAAATTACCTCTGGCCGTATTAGCAAATACCTTGGAGATCGTGTCGAAAAATGCATCCCATTGTTGAACCAAGTTCTTTTTGCTCAAATTGTTCATATCAATTACTCCACGATAATTAATATCACTGAAAAATTGATAGAGTTGTTCACTGGTTGGAAAAGGATCAAAATTATCCACCGGAAGGCCCAATACAGTAGTAATGGTTGATTCAGTCACAATGTGGTGTGTTCCATCAAAGTCAAAAGAAAATGAGGTCAAATCTTCATACACCACAGCTTCTGTGCAAATCAATCTTAGTGGTCCTATTTTAATTGGGGTTTCCATCGAAATAGTAGTTCGGATAATTGAATCATCATTTAGAAAACGTATCCAAGGCTTAAATCGATCATAGGGACAATCGTTCGGATTAAAATACCCAACCAAATTATGCTTCATTATCTCAAAATTATCAGCCATTTTTTTTAACACAAAAACACACTTCAATTTTGGAAAGATTAAACACAATTCGAAAATTTTCAGAATTATTAATTAATTAAAATTAATTAAAAATTTGAATTAATTCAAAGTTGTCAGAAAAATCCCAAAAATTAGTATGATGTTCTCCTAATCACTGGGAGTCTCAATCTATTTTTAGATTTAACAGATAAAATCTAAAACAACCAAAACAGTGAAAACCCGATTGAAATTTTTGAAAAATTGAGTTTTCAAAAACTGAATGAAATTCGGTTCAATAAACAGGAAATCGAACAATCTATTTGAATCCGGTCTCAGATTTCAGTTTTGTTGAAGAAAATCGAGCAGAGTTTCGATGCAAAAGTGTGTGTATAGTGTATATATATGTATTTGTTCTCTGTGTCAATACACGAGAGTTAATTGTCTTGGCTGTTCTGTTTTTTTTTGTTTAAGTATAGAATTAACATTACAAGACAATCGGTTGATTGTCTTGCCGATTGTCTTGGTAGTTCAAAAACTATCAAGACAATCGTTTATTTGACTGATAAATAAAAGAAAACGTAAATTTTTTTTTTTAAGTACTGAAATGATTCTCCAAGACAATCAGGTGATTGTCTTGCCGATTGTCTTGGTAGTTCAAAAACTATCAAGACAATCGTTTCTTGAACTAATTAACAAAACAAAACAAAACAAAAAAAAATGAAAAACATTTTATTATTTACAAAATAACCTGCCAAGACAATCTGTGGATTGTCTTGGCGATTGTCTTGATACTAGAATGACACTTACAAGACAATCGATTGATCTCTACACTAGCAAATATATATATTTTTATTTTTTAAAAAAAACTGGTAAAATTGAAAAACAAAAATCAAAAAATACAATTACCAAGACAATCACAGGATTGTCTTGACTATTGTCTTGACATAATACATATTCTAATAACATACAAATTTATGTACAGAATTAATCCAATTAACATACACTCTCATTTATTACTAAAATTACTATAAATAAATATATAGCAAACACATGGATTAATCTTTTTACGACAACAAATATAAATAACAAAAGGACAAACACTACAAAACATTTAATAAACTATTAAATATATTTACAAGAACATTTATAATAAATTAATGAATCTAAATATTTTCTAATAAATAACTTTCTAATAGAAAATTATTTAAAGAGAGAATATGATTCATTAAAATATCACAAATATTTCAAAACACAAGAAGTAATAAAGAAGTTATTATAAACATGTTGACAAAGATTTTTAGCAATCACAAACAATAAAATGTTGATAAAATAATTATGCAAGTGATTAAAATTTAAAAATAATAACAAAGTCACTTGCAAATTATTAAAGAATAAACCTCAGATATTAACAAGCTTAATTACTAGGACTGTTCAACATACCCAATTCACCAACAATTTTGGTGAATGTGGATTCGTCAAGAGACTTAGTAAAAATATTTGATGTTTGTTCTTCTGTGGGTACAAATAACAATTCCACAGTACCATTCATGACATGCTCTCTTATAAAATGATACCTGATGTCTATGTGCTTGGTCCTCGAATGCTACACAGGATTATTGGAGATTGCTATGGCACTTGTATTATCACACAAAATTGGAATTTTTGTTAATACAAAACCATAATCTTTCAGCTGATTCCTAATCCACAAGATTTGAGCACAACAGCTTCCAGCAGCTATATATTCAGCTTCAGCTGTTGAGTTGGAAACTGTTTGTTGTTTCTTGTTGTACCAGGAAACTAGCCTGCCACCTAGGAATTGACAACTCCCAGAGGTGCTTTTTCTATCTACAACACTTCCTGCATAATCTGAATCTGTGTATCCAACAAGATTAAAACCAGATTCTTTAGGGTAACAGATACCTAAATTAGGAGTACCCTTAAGATATCTTAATATTCGTTTTACAGCAATGAGATGAACATCTCTAGGATCCGCTTGGAACCTTGCACACAAGCATGTAGCATACATAATATCTGGTCTACTTGCAGTAAGGTAAAGTAATGAGCCTATCATACCTCTGTAACTTGTGACATCTACTTTGGCAGAATTTTCACAAGCTCCAAACTTGACAGTTGTAGATGATGGTGTCTTAGCTGAAGATGAGTCCTCCATTTGATATTTATTGAGGAGCTCTTTGATATACTTGGATTGACAGATAAATATTCCATCTGTCCTTTGACTTATTTGTAATCCAAGAAAGAATTTTAGTTCTCCCATCATGCTCATTTCAAATTTACCCTGCATTAACTTAGCAAATTTCTTGCACAAAAGATCATTAGTAGACCCAAATATTATATCGTCCACATAGACTTGGACTAGTATTGTATCATTTTTATGTTTCTTAGTGAAGAGAGTTTTGTCTATGACACCTCTAACAAAGCCATTTTCAAGTAAAAATTCAGAAAGGGTGTCATACCATTTTCTTGGTGCCTGCTTGAGGCCATAGATATCCTTGAAAAGGAAGTAGACATAGTCCGAAAGATCTAGATCTTCAAAGCCAGGGGGCTGTTCTACATAAACCTCTTCATCCAGCTTACCATTTAGAAAAGCACTCTTTACATCCATTTGATAAACATTAAAGTTTGAGAATGCTGCGAATGCCAAGAATATTCTAATGGCCTCGAGTCTTGCCACTGGAGCATAGGTTTCATCATAGTCAATGCCTTCAGCTTGTGAATAACCCTTTGCTACCAGTCTTGCTTTATTTCTTGTGACTGTGCCATCTTCATCAAGTTTGTTTCTGAATACCCATCTAGTGCCAACCACTGTTCTATTTGAAGGTCTGGGTACCAGCTTCCATACTTCTTGTTGTTTGAATTGATTGAGTTCATCTTGCATAGCAATCACCCAATCAGGATCAGAAAGAGCTACTTTAGTTTTCTTAGGTTCCATTTCAGATAGAAACCCTGAATAATTGCATATTGATTCTGATAAGCTCTTCTAGTCTTTACTCCAACATCTGGATCACCAATAATTAACTCAAAAGGATGAGTTCTATTCCAAACAGTTTGTCTGGGTAGATTAGTTCTTGATGATTCCCCTTGATTTGAATTATGTTGTTGAGTATGACTTGTTGATCCTTCACTAACTCCCCCTGAGTTGTTGCCAGGATGATTAGATGAGTGTTCAGAAGTATGAGTGGTGTTTTCAATATTATCATTATTTTCACCACCATTATTCTGATTGAACTCATCATTGACATTGTTGTCATTAGCATCAGCAAAAACATCAGGTGGACTATCATCATCTGAATCTAGATCTGTCATATCTTCAAAAGATAGCTTTTTAGATGAATCTTCAGTTTGGATACTAGGGAGTTTAGTGTCATCAAATGTTACATTGACACTTTCCATCATCTTCTGATGTTCAATCAAATACACCTTATAAGCTCTTCTTTCATAACCAACAAAAATTGCTTCATGTGCTTTGGCTTCATATTTTCCACCTTGATCGTCTCCTTCTTTAAGTACAAAGCATTTTGCTCCAAATACATGAAAGTATTTGAGTGTTGGTTTCTTTTCATTTATGGCTTCATAGGGTGTTTTCATCAAGTCTTTGTTGATAAGAGTTCGATTCTGAGTATAGCAAGCAGTGTTGACAGCTTCAGCCCAAAAATACAATGGAAGCCTTGATTCACTTAACATAGTACGTGCAGCTTCAATCTATTCTTTCTTTCAACTACCCCATTTTACTGAGGAGTTCTTGGAGCTGAGTATTGTCTGGTTATACCTTTTTCAGTACAAAAGTCATTCAGAACTGCATTCTTGAATTCAGTTCCATTGTCTGACCTTATAGCCCTCACTTGATACTTGGAATCCAACTCAATTAACTTGATGTGATCAATCACCAGTTGTGGAGTCTCATCTTTAGAATTCAGGAACAAGACCCATGTGAACTTTGAAAAATCATCAACAATCACAAGAGCATATCTTTTCTTTGACATAGACATCACATTCACTGGACCAAATAGATCATGTGAAGTAATTATAAAGGTTCAGTTATTGAAGATATATCAGTGCTCCTTTGAGTTGCCCTTTTTAGTTTGCCTTTTTGACAGGCATCACATAGTCCTTCCTGTGTGAATTTCATGAGAGGTAAACCTCTCACCATTTCCCTCTTAACCAAATAATTCATTGTTTTGAAATTCAGGTGAGAAAGTTTCTTGTGCCATAGCCAGCTTTCATCTATGGATGCTTTAGTATAGAAACAATTGATTTCTTCAGTGCTTCTAGTGTTCATATTGGCTACATACAAGTTTCCTTTTCTGACTCCCGTCTCAGAGACGATTGTTCACTTCTTTTGTGTGAAATCAGACAATTCTTTTTGTTAAAGTAGACTTCAAATCCCTTGTCACAGAATTGACTGATGCTGAGCAAATTATGCTCAAGTCCTTTTACAAAGGACACTTCTCCAATGATAACATTTCCAGCTTCAAGTCTGCCATATCCATCAGTTCTACCTTTGTTGTTATCTCCAAAGGTAACTACTGGGCCGGCCTTCTCCACCACATTTGTCAACAGGGTTCTGTCTCCAGTCATATGCCTTGAACATCCACTGTCCAAGATCCAGGTTACTCGTTCAACCTGTTCAATACCCTGCAATGACAAATGGATTAAACCTTCTTCGGGACCCAAATTTGATTGGGTCCTGCGGATTTAAAGTATTGACCTTTATCAGGCAAAACAACATTTTTAATTTTAACCTCTTTAGTCAATAAACATTTAACCTTATAAACAGATTTGAAAATCTTTTGTTTTATCTTAGGTATCCATGTTTCTTTAGCACCAATAACACTTGTGTCATTGACTGGACATTTGACCTGGTAAACATTCTTGGTAACCCTTTGTTTAGTCTTAGGTACAAATGTCTCTCTCCTAACTTGAGGAGGAAAAGCAGTCTTTGATCGAACATTATTGTTCCTGTTCATATGCTGTCGAGGAGCAGTCTGTTTATCACATGCATAACTACCATTAAAATAAGCACGCATACTGTTAAAAGCACAAGACATACAATTGATAACACCACATGCTTTATGATTAGAATCAATGATAGGCATGGTACTCATGTTAGACATGTTATTTTTCTGCTTCAACTTATTACCACCTAATCCAGTCTTAGAAGAACTAGCTGTATCAACAACCTTGACTGGCACTTTAGGTACATCTTTCTTGGATGAAACATTCTTTGGATTAGTGTCCTCAACAGATTTAGCCTTAACAAAGACTGTGACATCTTTCTTGGATGAAACATTCTTTGGATTAGCGTTCCTAACAGATTTATCCTTAACAAAGACTGTGCCATTGCACTATCCTCATTTCTCATTTCTTCCTGGATAACCATAGAAAGAATATCTGGTGGTCCAGCATCAGATTGTTTAAATAGAGGTTCTTTAACATTTTTGAGCACATGTGGTATTCCCCTTTCTTTAGCACTAACAGGGTTAGGGGAATTTATGCCCAATGATCCAACAGCTTCATTGTAACCATACCCTATACCTGTTGTTCGTTCTACAACTTGATTGTTAAAAAACTCTTTGTAAACTTTAACAGAATTATAACAAGCCCTGACCTGTGTTTCAAGTTCAGTAATTCTAGCTATTTGTTTGCCTACAACTTCTAGAATAGCTTTCTCCTTTTTATGAAGCATTGTTATTTCATCTCTTTGTTGATCTTGATTAATATGCACCCTTTTCAATTCTGACACTTCATTGCCAAGTTTAGTGCTTAGCAAATCTAGTCTATTATATCCAGTTTGTGCATTATCTAAGGAATTATATAGACTAAGAATCAATTCAGTGTCAGTAACAATTACCGGTTTGTTATGATGATCAGATGCTTCATCATTTGCCACCAACGCAAGATTTCCATATTCTTCATCTTCGCTATCCGTGTCATCCCAACTCTTACCAGCCGCAACATAGGCTTTTCCAGGTTTCTTCTTCTCAGCAGCAAAATCTCTTCTTTGAGTTTGCTTGGGTTTCTGACATTCAGTGGCAAAGTGCCCCAATTCATTACAATTGAAGCAACGAATCTTGCTTCTGTCAACAGATCCAGTTTTGTATCCTCCCCTGTTACTAGAGGAAGAAGAGCCTCCTCTTTGGAATCTGTTATTTGACTTGAACCTGTACTTTGGATTTCTTCTGAATCTAAAGTTGTCAAATTGCCTTACCATCAATGCCAGTGATTCATCTTCCAGTTGATCTAGCTCTTCCAATGAATAAAAGTCTCCACCATCCTGAGTAGGTGGTGTCTGACCAAGTTCTACTTCAGTCTTTTCCTTGTCTGAGCTGTAAGGTAGAACAACCTTAGCTTCCACTTCCTTAGGTGCCTCAACTACAAGAGCTGTAGATGAACTTGGCACTCTTCCTTTACCAGAGACCTCCCTCTGCTGTACTTGTTCCAGTTCATAGGTTTTCAGAACACCAAACAATCTTTCAAGAGCAATCTTATTCAAATCTCTTGATTCTCTGATGGCCGTTATCCTATGTTCAAGATGAGTGGGCATCGTCAACAAAAACTTCATATTAATCTCCTTCTGTGTATATTGCTTGCCATGAACTTGCAAGTTATTGATTATTTTGTTATACCTTTCAAACACTTCCTGAATGCCTTCATTAGGGCCAGCTCTAAAGTGTTCATACTCAGAGGTTAAAATCTGAAGTCTGTTTTCCCTGACTTCATCAGTTCCTTCATTGATAGTCTCAATAGTTTCCCACATGTGTTTTGCAGTTTTACAATTCATCACATGACTATACATCACAGCATCCAGGGAATCTATTAGAATAAGTCTCGAATTCTTATCTAGTCCTGCGTCCTCTTTTTCATCAGGAGTAAAAGAAGCAACAGGCTTTGGAAAAGATGATGCAGGTGTTACAACAATTCCTCCAACAATAGATTCAAATACATATTCTTTTGGAATTATAGGTCCGTTCTGTAGAACACCCAAATATTTAGAATTTGCGACATCAAGAAACAACTCCATTTTATTTTTCCACATTGCATAATTGTCCTTGTTAAACATGGGAATCTTAACAATGCTTTTTGACGACATGATGAATTTTTAAGTGAGTTAAAAATTCGAGATAGATTTTTGACGGAATAAAATTAGGATCTTGATTTGTGTATCAATCAATAAGCTCTGATGCCAATTGTTAGGTCCAATATGTTTGTAGAAGGGGGGTTGAATACAAACGGTACTGTTTAATCAAAATTTGTCCGGATAAATTTAATTTATATTTTGACAAATTTGAGCGGAATTAAATGAAACAAAATTCAAGTTGAATATAAAATTATATTAACTTGAGGGGTTTGTTACAAATACAGTACAGAAATTATATCTAGTTAATAAAAACAAATTAGAAAATTCGACATGAATTTTTCTAGATTTGTTAATAAAAATCAAGATATAGATTAGGAGTAAAAACTCGCTAATAGTGCAAGAGTATCAAGTAAACAAGTTCTATCGGATCAGATATTAAAAATAAGATGAACTTGATTTTCTATGAATTTTTCTGCTCCTGCAGGTTGTGTTCTTGATGAGAGAGAAGAGAGTAAATTGCCTTTTCTTGAATGTAATATTCTTGTCTGTCTGATTTGTGTCGCCTGTGTCTTCATATATATTGTCTACTGCCTCTTTTTCTTCAATTATAACTGTCAAGACAATAGGCAATACAATATGTTCTTCCAAGACAATCAATTTTGCACTGCAAAGACAATAGGCAATACAATCGGCAAGACAATCAGGTTCTTCCAAGACAATCGGTAAGACAATCAAATTTTGAGATATTTGTCTTGCTTTATCAATAATTATCAATATGTCTGAAGCTTTTTCTTTTTGATCATTATCAAGACAATCTGATTTGAACTGTTAAGACAATCGTCAAGACAATCAAATCAGATTTTTATTCTCCTTTTTTTAAAGCTGTTAAGAATAATCATTACCAAGACAATCGGCAAGACAATCAGAGATTGTCTTGCTTTACTGATTTCCTTCTTCAAGACAATCAGTGATTGTCTTGTTTTTCTGAATTCCTTCTTCAAGACAATCGGCAAGACAATCACAGATTGTCTTGCTAGTTCATTTTTTCAGTTTTAAATTAGACTGATTAATAAATAATCATTTCAATTTAAACTTACTTAAATAATAATTATTCAGATTTAATTAATTTAATAATTAATTTAATTAATGAATTAATTCTTGATGAATTAATTTATTAATTAAATTGACTACTTGATTTAAATTAATTAAAGAAGAATAATTATATATCCTTGGATTGTCTTAATTCTTTTCTGAATCACTGAAAGTAATAAAGGAATACCACTGAACATTTTGTTGACGTTCCATGCACGGTCTGGTTCATGAACGACTAACTTCAATGACTGTCCTTTAATTTTCACATTAAAAATGTGATTCATTTTTCTTCTCATCTCTTCCTCCTTCTTGTACTCCAATGTATTCTGTCTGAACCTGTCACTCTAGAAATCTCTGTATTAGAAATAAATCCACTTCTTTGATGCTATATTGAGGCTTGATCAGCAATCTGAGCTTCTTCCAGTGTAAAACATCAAAACTATAGATTGACTTTACGGTTTTTCTTCTGACAGATAGTATCTTCTGAGATTCATGTGACAGTTAAAGTTATTTACTTATTACAATCTAAGCTTAAGTTGAGTTGAGTCCTCGAACTACAAATAGGTTGTGTCATATGCCTTTCAGGTATCTTGGTTTAGTTTTATTTTTTTAAAAAATAATGAGTAATAATTAATAAATAATAATTTGGGATTCAATAAAAATTAATAAAGTAATTTATTTAATTAAAATAATCCTTTAATCCAAGATAAACGTTTTTGGGTATTTTTAATAACGTATAAATAGTAGTACTACAAGTGCACGATACTTCCCACGTTACTCCGCGAGTCATCGTAATTTAATTACGACATAAAAAATACCGCTCCCCGGTCAATAGTAGATTTGGACCGCTACGACCTCTATTGCTAGAGTCGTTGTCCGAAGAAACATTTTTCATTCTAAGTTCAAGGGTGTAAGCACATTACGTATATCTCAATCTCAACAAAATCCCGTATAACATAAGCACATAATATGTATGAAATCTATAAACACAACAGTGAAATCTTTATATAAGAGTTTTGAAAAGCAAACTTGCCTTGGTTAGGGTGGGGTGGTCGAGCTCGCGACGTGGAACGAAGATCTATACATAATCAATATTCGCACGTCGATTGATTTATTTGGGTGAACCACAAATAACTTCAATCTGAAAGTGTTCACACGACTTCAGAAAAATCCAAGTTACTACCATATTTCCCCAACATTAGCAACTTCCTTTTGCAGGGAATATGAACTTTTGAACATGTTGGAATTTAACAGTACAAGAAAGAGGATGTCTGTTATTGTGAGATTTGAGGGGGAAACTTTTGCTGCTCTGCAAAGGAGCTGACAGGTTAGTCAAACTTACTGCTGTTATTCAACCAAGATAACAATTTTTTTTCCATTGACATATCTATGTTACTTTGAGTCATCAATCTTGGTCCTTCAAACTTTCCTTTCTAATACTTTAGTTTTGGTGTCTTGTTAGTGTTATATTTGAAAGACTAGGAGAAAATGGAAGGGAGTTTGAAGAAGATACCAGAGAGCATGTGGATGAGTATGCTGAAGCAGGTTTAAGAACATTGATACTTGCTTATCGTGAACTCACTGAAGAACAATACAAAGATTTTAATGAGAAATTCAAAGTGGAAGAGAATTCAGTAAGTGCAGATAGAGAGATCCTGATTAATGAAGCCACAGAGCTGGTTGAGAGGGACTTGGTCCTTATAGGTGCAACAGCAGTTGAGGACAAACTCCAACAAGGGGTGAGCTGAAAAGTTTCTTTTGCAGAAAAAACACAAATGTTATGCAACTTCTTAAGTACCAAGATTCTTATTTGATTTATCTTCTCTTCTGTCTTGCAGGTCCCTGAATGTATTGACAAACTTGCTCAAGCAGGAATAAAGTTGTGGGTTTTGACCGGAGATAAAATGGAGACTGCAATTAATATCGGGTACTGATTTTTTGTTTTTGTAGTTTTGACATAATACATGTAACATGAAGTGTACCCTTGCAATACACTGTAATTTATATAATAGATATCATTCAGGTTTCCTTGTAGTTTACTTAGACAAGGAATGAAGCAGATAATAATCACCTTGGAAACACCTGAGATTAAACAAATAGAGAAAGAGGGAGAAAAGGGTCATATTGCTCAGGTATAGTTCATATATGTAACGTATTAAAGTGAACAAATTTAAGTAAGGATCAATTTAATTGTTGAAAAAGACAAAACGGAATGAAGATTCATCAAGAAGAGAGTCTTCAATATTCCCACACTACTGATTTTTTAAGAAACTTGTTCCTGATATAATTTAGCTTCTTTTATAGATATTAATGTTGCGATGTTCATGGAACACGTGCATCTCTTTTTAGGCCTTAAAGAAGAGTGTCTTCCAGCAGATAAGTGAAGGAAAGGATCTCATTGCCTCGTCAGGAAATGAGGCATTTGCTCTGATCATTGATGGTAAATCACTTGCATATGCTCTGGAAGATGACCTGAAAAAAATGTTTTTAGATCTGGCAGTTGCGTGTTCCTCTTTTATTTGTTGTCGCTCATCACCTAAACAGAAGGCTCTGGTAAGTGTTCAGCTATATAAGAAGTGCTTAGTTTCACAAAAAAGTGTAAGCAATTCTTTTGCGTTGCTAACAAATCAAGTTTAGCTCTGTTCTAAAAGTCCAGTTCTAAAAATAAATTGCAGGTTACTAGACTTGTTAAAGAAGAAACTAGAAAGACAACATTGGCAATTGGTGATGGAGCAAATGATGTGGGAATGCTTCAAGAAGCTGATATTGGGGTCGGAATCAGTGGTGTTGAAGAATGCAGGTGCTTAACTAGTAGCTACTTATGATTGTCGTTATAGGTTACATTTCATATGATTTCTTCTGAGCCCGTAATGTATCTTTCCATATATCAGGCGGTCATGTCAAGCGATATTGCCATAGCTCAGTTTAAATTTTTGGAGCGCTTACTACTGGTGCATGGGCATTGGTGTTATAGAAGGATCTCATCAATGGTAATAACAATTGTATGAATATTTCTATTTGTATTTACATAAACACCCTTTTGTTTGTATTAGAAAAGCTTTTAACCTCAGGGTGCTACATGAAATCACCATCAGGTACATCAAGCTCTATGGGTATATGGTGTTAATAAGATGTAAACTTTAGGATCTATCAGGTTTTGATATATTTAGTTGTATTTCCGAAATGGCCAACAACATGTTGGTGCAGTGGTTGAGCCACTGGCCTCCTTTGAAGGAGGTCAGGGGTTCGACTCCTGCGTGTGCGTGAGTTTCCTAGTTTGTATTAGGTTTCCTTTCTGTATTTGTATTTCTGTATTTGTAATTCTGTACTAGGCCGGGGGTCCTTCGGAAACTAGGTCGGGGGTCCTTCGGAAACAGTCTCCCTATTGTATAGGGGCATGGTCTGCGTACATCTACCCTCCCTAGACACCACTCACCACTTTGAGTGGTATTATAACTGGATAGGTTTCGTTTTAGTGGTATTCCCGAACTAAAGCAAACAACTTTTCCTTTTGTAGATATGCTACTTTTTCTATAAATATGTGGCATTTGGTTTCACTCTCTTCTGCTATGAGGCACATGCCTCATTCTCTGGTCAAGCTGCATACAATGATTGGTGTGTGTCCCTTTACAATGTTTTCTTTACGTCACTTCCGGTGATTGCTATGGGAGTTTTTGATCAGGATGTATCAGCCAGATATTGTCTCAAGGTATGCTTTGGAATTGTCCAAAAAATGTGTGTTAAATGTCTCTGTTAATATATGGTTCTGAAACTCTAACTTAACATGGTATTAGAGTTCTAGTTGGGAGAGGTTTAAGTTTGATTCCTTCCTACCCCTAAAATTCTAAAATATTAAAGAAGGCATACTGTCCAAAAAGATGGTCGCTCATGATCCACTCTTTGACCAAAGAATGGGCTTTTAGGTGAGAAAGAGTGTTAAAATGTCAAATATGATATATCTATACTCTTTAGTAACGTGAAAAACTATTTTTCCACGTTACTAAAGTACCAAAGTACCGAATTTGTTTATCACTAAATTCGGGTTTCATTCCTTGCAACTACATAATTGTACAAGATTTATTTACTTTAATTTCTTTAACTTCACCTCAAGTTCGATCCCTATAACTCGGGTGCGATTCCATGCAAATACATAATTATACAAGATTTATTTACTTTAATGGGATATTATGAATGGTACCCTTCTGGTATTGGCTTTTCTGAATGGTACCATTGCATATTTTTGACTTACGAGTGGTACTATCAAGGTTTTGTCTTCTCAATAAAAATACCTCTCCGTCATTAAAAATTTAGTCAAACAGTAATTTTAATTAATATTCTGAATGGTACCCTTCTGGTATTGGCTTTTCTGAATGGTACCACTGCATATTTTTGAAAATCGAAATTAAACTTCTAAAAATCAAAATTAAATGGAAAATTGGTGAAAAATTAAAATTAAAATTTTTAAAATGAAGAGTATGAAATTACAAACACCCACATATTTTTAAAATATTTTTAGAATCAAAAGCTCACATTCAGGGCACCCATTCAGGGTATATTCTGGGCACCCATTAAATAAAAATAAACTATGTTCAGATATTCAGATGTCCAGTAATTATTTCCGTCTGTCTATTGATTCATTGTTCAACTTACAGATGCATGCAATTACACACTGGCATGCTGTTCTTATACATGTACTCCTTCCGTTCCATTTTATGTGAACCTTATTCCTTTTTAGGACGTCCCAAAAAGAATGAATCTATTATAATTACTATTTTTTAACACTACTTTTCAATATTACACCCACTACTTCTCTATTTTATGCTCTTTATTTATTAAATAAACAATATTACACCCACTACTTTCCTTCACTATGTCAAATCTATTATTAAATATTAATAGGACCCATCACTTTACACACTTTTCAACTAACTTTATTCTTTTTTTACTACATTTTCTTAATCTCCGCGAAAGTCAAACTATGTCATATAATTCGGGACGGAGGGAGTATATCTGTAACTTAATTTTATTCAAGTCAAACCTAGTGGAGGCAAATTGGAAGACAGAGCAGCCCTACATATTTAAGGCCAAAATTAGAAAAAGAACAATATTTATGTTATAAAATAAATTTAAATTAAGTAATCATATTTGAGCTTTTCAAACAAGCATGATCCAACCACATTCCCTGTTCATGTCAAAGATATGTGGGTGTTTGTAATTTCATACTCTTCATTTTAAAATTTTAAAAATATTGTAAGTCAAAAATATGGAGTGGTACAATTCAGAAAAACCAATATCAGAAGGGTACCATTCAAAATATTAATTAAAATTATTGTTTGACTAACGTTTGACTAACTTTCTAATGACGGAGGGGCATTTTTATTGAGAAGACAAGACCTTAATGGTACCACTCGTAAATCAAAAATATGCAGTGGTACCATTCAGAAAAGCCAATACCAGAAGGGTACCATTCATAATATCCCTACTTTAATTTGTTTAACTTCACATCGGGTTCAATTCCTTGTAACTACACAATTGTACAAAAATTATTACTTTAATTTCTTTAGCTTCATCTCGTGTTCGATCCCTATAACTACATAATTTAAATAGTGTTTATTTATCTATTAATATTAATATTTAAATTTCGGCTCGTGTTCAATCCGTGACATTGCTTCGCACAGCTAATTTTTCCTTAAACTTTAAAGTTAAAATTGGAGGGTTTTGTGAGAATTGGTAAATTAACTTTATATCATTGCCTTGGTTAGTAGCTCTCTCGAGTGTGATTTCCTGTCAACCTCAATAATACTCATAATGTATAAGGACACGTGCACAAATTATTGAACCAAAGATGTGCATTCGTGATCCACTATTCGATCCAAAGATAGATTTTCGAGTGACGGGGGTGCTAAGATATTTAAGATCATGTTAAGCCCTTCTCTGTACTATGGGAAATTGGGAAGTGTTAAGATATACAATATGATCCTGATAAGCTTGGTAACTTAACAGTCTCCGCATCAAGTTAAATTTTCAACTAGTGCAAATGTCTCTGAAAACTATCACGGTTTTTAAATGTGACTTATTTCTAACGTAAATCCTTTGATACATTTGTTGTGTATGACAGTTCCCTTTACTGTACCAAGAAGGTGTGCAAAATGTTCTTTTTAGCTGGCGAAGAATAATTGGCTGGATGCTCAATGGGGTTTGCGCTACTGTTATAATCTTCTTTCTCTGCATAAAAGCACTAGATCCTCAAGCCTGCAAGAAAGATGAGAAAACTGCAGGATTGGATATAGTAGGTTCGACATTATATACATGTGTAGTCTGGGTAGTTAATTGCCAAATGGCCATTTCTATCACTTACTTTACCTTGATCCAACATATCTTCATCTGGGGTGGAATATGTCTGTGGTATTGTTTCCTCCTGGCATACGGGGCCATGTCTCCCAGCATTTCAACCACTGCTTATAAATTCTTCAGTGAAGCCCTTGCTCCATCAGCATCCTACTGGTTGATCACACTTTGTGTCGTGGTTACTGCCCTGACTCCTTACTTTTCATACAAATCTATTCAGATGCGGTTCTTCCCAATGTACCACGGAATGATACAGTGGATAAGGCATGACGGCCGTTCAGATGACCCCGAATACTGCAATATGGTTAGACAAAGATCGATAAGGCATACCACAGTAGGCATCATGGCGCGGTCAATGGCAAGAACTAGTCCTCGCACTGGAAGTACTCCTAGGAAGAGATAACAAATCAATTTGTTGATCCGTCCATTAAAATTATTGAACGGGACCTTTACCCCTAGCACGTGATAAACGAAGGGGATGTTGTTCCATAAATATCACAAGGTCCTAAAATCTGTACAGCAGCAAAATACAAATGTACATTATGTATGATTGTCAGATAGAACTTAGAAGTCCCAAAATCTAACAACTTCATTTCGTCAATTTTTATTGTTGTGCTAGTTAATCAATATCTATATGGTGAAAGTTGTGTTGGAGTTAATCTCAAACATTCTTATGTCTGTTAGCATAATATTTTGTTTGGAATAAGTGTGATATGATTTGATATGATTAGATACTCTTGTTTTGATTTGATTTAATCATATTTCCTTTCTAGTATTGTTAGGTGAATAAGTCGAGTGTGACTGAGTTCATTTAGGGAGTAATGTGTGTCAAGTTGTCTCTTTTCTATTCTATATATTGTAAACGTTTCAGCAATAATAAACAAGGCATTCAGTTGAGCCATCTTTCTTTCTCAATTTATACATTCTAGTAACATTGTTTGCTAAGGATTAGTATCAGAGCAGGTGAAGAAGGTCTAGGCAAATGTCAAAGGCACCAACGATGGAGGTGACAAAGGCTAAGGGAGGATCTATAGGCTTAACTTATCCTATGCTTGCAAAAAGTAATTACACAGTTTGGGCTCTCAAGATGAGAGTCTTTATGCAAGCACAAGGGGTTTGGAACGCAGTAGAGCCAAGTGATCCAAAAGTAGTGATTGAAGAAAAGACGGACAAGGTGGCAATGGCTATGATCTACCAAGGCATACCAGAAGAGATATTGCTGTGTGTTGTAGAAAAGAAAATGGTGAAAGATGTCTGGGAGGCAATACAGACTTTGTGTCAAGGAGCAGATCGAGTGAAACAAGCCAGAATTCAGACGCTGAAATCAGAGTTCGAGGCATTGAACATGAAAGAGAACGATCAAATAGATGACTTTTACATGAAAATGAATGGACTTGTATCAAATATACGAGCACTATGAGAGACTCTGGAAGAAGCATACATTGTAAAGAAATTGCTGAGAGCAGTTCCTTCGAGATTCTTACAAATCGCATCAACCATGGAGCAGTTTGGAAACTTGGATAAAATGTTGTTGGAAGAAGCAATAGGGTCTCTCAAGGCTCACGAGGAACGTATAAAGGGAAAGCCTGAAACAAATGAAAATCAATTGATGCTGTCAGAGGAAGAGTGGGCTAAGCATGAAGGCAATGAAGGAAAATGTTATTTACTCGTGATGAGTGGATTAAATGATCAAATAATGGAGGTAGTCACTCAAATAATGCAGGTAGTTACTCAAATACCAGGGGTCGAGGATTGCGTGACAAAAATGGGAAGATAAAGTGTTACAACTGTAACTTGTTTGGGCACATTGCATCTGAGTGCAGAAAGCCTAAACGCTATAGAGAACAAAGTCAAGAAATTAACATGACCATGATCGAGGGAAATGAACCAGCTTTGTTGATGGTAAAATGTGAAAGAAATGGTTTGGAGGTGCAACTGGACGAAAGAAAGACAAGTTTTTCTCTGCTGTCAAAAAATGGGGAGGAAATGAGTGAGTCTAATCTGTGGTATCTCGATAATGGTGCAAGCAATCACATGACAGGCTTGAGATCAAAATTCAAGGAATTGAATGAGGGTGTGACTGGTCAGGTACGCTTTGGTGATGGTTCTACTGTAAAAATCCAAGGTAAAGGAACAGTCATGATGATGTGCAAAAATGGAGAAGAAAAAGCCTTGCAAGACGTATACTATATTCCTAGTTTACGCAGCAACATCATCAGCTTGGGCCAACTGTCTGAAGATGGAAACAAAGTGATGCTCAAAGGGGATTTTCTGTGGATATTTGACAAGCAGGAACGATTACTCATGAAGGTAAAGCATTCTCCAAACAGGTTGTACAAAATTATCATTGAAACGAGCAAACAGGCCTGCCTAATGTCAAAAACGGATGAAGTTTCAAAGCTGTGGCATTCACAACTTGGACATGTCAATTATCAAGCCATGTCTCTAATGTCAAGACATAAAATGGTGCATGGAATGCCAAATATTGTCCAGCCAAAAACTATGTGTGATGGATGCCTCATGTCGAAGCAAAATAGAAAATCATTTCCAAGCAAAGCTAACTACAGTGCAGAGAAGGTGCTCGATTTGATTCATGGTGATTTGTGTGACCTCATTTCTCCAGAAACGGCATCAAGTTTCAGGTATTTCTTCTTGATAGTAGATGATTTTAGTCGTTTCATGTGGGTCTACTTGCTTAAAACCAAGGATGAGGTACTCTCAGCATTCAAAAGTTTTCGTGCACTAGTAGAAAAGAACTCTGAAAGAAAAGTGAAAATTTTTAGAACAGATCGTGGAGGAGAGTTTAATTCAAGTGAATTCAAAAGCTATTGTGAAGGAGCAGGAATTGAAAGACACTACACAACTCCATATACGCCTCAGCAAAATGGCATTGTGGAGCGCAGAAATAGGACAGTAGTGGAGATGACAAGGAGTTGCTTGAAGGAGATGCAAATGCCAACGAAATTCTTGGGTGAAGCTGTCAGAAATGCAGTATACATCTTGAATAGACTTCCCACAAGAGCTTTGACAGAGTCAACTCCGTATGAGGCTTGGACAGAAAGAAAACCAGACATTGGTCATGTTCGAGTTTTTGGGTACGTGGCTCACATGAAGACACTAGGAGATCAACCAAGAAAACTTGATGATCGAAGCAAAAAGGTTGTTAATCTCGGAAGGGAGAAGGGTAAAAAGGGGTACCGTTTGTATGACCCTGAGACTAATCGAATCCATGTGAGTCGAGATGTGATCTTTGAAGAGTCTAAGTCATGGCCTTGGCAGAAAAATGAAGATAACATCTACACAATGATGCAATTCTAAGACCTGATAGTAAACGAGCTTGATGATGTGATGACAACAGACACTGGAGATTTTCATGAAAATAATGACACGGTTGACAGCAACAATGACACAGAAGATAGCATAGGAGGCACTCGTACTCCTTCATCTCAAACCTCAACCTCAAGGTTTAACAGTGAGAACACTCCATCAACACAGCACTCAGTCTCAAGTGTCAACAGCGATAACTATGATGACAGCATAGAGCCAAAGAAATTCAAGTCTCTCAGTCAATTATATGATGAAACAGAAGAGGTGGAGTTAGATGAAGAACTCTATCTGATGGGTATCGATGAGCCTGTCAATTACAAATAGGCTGTCAAGGACAACAAATGGAAACTTGCAATGAAACAAGAGTTGGAATCTATTGAAAATAACGAAAGATGGAAACTAATAGTCCTGCCACCTGGGGAGAAAGTAATAGGCATGAAATGGATCTACAAGTTGAAAAAGGATGCGAATGGAAAGATTGTGAAGTATAAAGCTCGTCTTGTTACAAAAGGCTACGTCCAAGAACTGGGAATCGACTTCGATGAAGTGTTTGCTCCTGTGACACGTCCCGAGACAGTGAGACTATTACTAGCATTGTCAGCCAAAAATAATTGGGAAGTACATCACCTTGATGTGAAAACAGCGTTTTCGAATGGAGATATAAAAGAAGATGTCTATGTGTCTCAACCTGAGGTCTTTGAAAAAACTGGGCAAGAACATTTGGTTTATAAGCTGTCAAAGGCGTTGTATGGCTTACGACAAGCCCCACGTGCCTGGTACGCCAAGCTCAATTCATTCTTTTATGAGCATGCAGTCTACACTAAACGAGAAAATGGTGAGAACTTGGTGATAGCTGTGTATGTAGATGATTTACTTGTAATAGGTACTAGTGTTGCAATGATTGAAACTTTCAAAAAACAAATGAGCCTGTCAACACAAAATCACGCAAGCGTACGTGGTCACAAGTAATATATGAATAAGTCGAGTTCGTTCCCACAGAGATCTGGTTATGGTTTTAATTCAGTTATTGTACCTATGCAACAATGTATGATTATTACTCACTGCTAAGACAAATAACAAATTAGGGTTTTAATTAACTAACTAACTAAGATGCAAATTATCAACTAAGAATTAACTAACTAACGAGAATTGGAATCGAATTACTTCTACAAGAGTAAACCTGGGATCCTAACTTCATTAAATACTTCGCTTAGATCTGACGCCTTTAATCACTATATGCAATGGTTATGATATCTGATCGGATAACACGAAAAGAGTACACGCTACCTGTCAGCATACGTATACCAAACTACCCATACATCCACAAAAGAGATAGAAGATGAATAGACACCAATTATGCTTAGACCCTATATGTCTATAGAATTTGAAAACATAACGGTTGAAGAACAAGTTATCCATATTGATCACATAGGGCAATATAAGTATTTTCATCTTACACTACGAATCATGTTGATAAACAATCATGAACCTATGCTAGCATGGCAAGTTCTAAATCTCAAGATCCACTTCCACTTCACAAGAGATTAGCAAATTAGATATTCGCGATGCATCTAGCAATTAAGCACAACCATACAAGGATATCATATATACATCACACACAGATCTTTAAAGCAATCAAGATACTAAAGCTCCATAAATAAATCCGTTAGAATCCCATGACAAAAACAAAGTATGAAAAGATACAAATAAACCTAAGTAATTGATATGTAATGATGATCCAAATTACAATGGTAGGATGTGTTTAAATAGGCTCTAGAAGTCTTGCCCAGCAAGGAAACTACCAAATTAGAATTAAAATAGAATACGTTTCCTAAACTGATTCTGTTTTTAAGGAAAATTCGTAGCTGACTTTTCCTCAATATTTCTGGGCCGTTCCAATCATACCTCTGAACCACTTTAGAAAGATAGAGAATCTCGTTAGCTTCACGTGGACTGTACGATCGTCCAAAACGGACTTGTAGAACTCAAGATATGGCCCAAACAGTAAATCAGGATTTTCTGTCGGACCTACGCGCCCCAGGCGCGTGCTACGCGCTCCAGGCGCACACTTCTGCTGTTTCACGCGCTCCAGGCGCACGTTTACGCGCTCCAGGCGCGTAAAATTCCTGCCTAAACTGATTTTCCTCCATTTTCTTCATTTCTGAGCCGTTTTCTTCCGTTCTTCTTGCACGAACTTCCCGTCTTCAATTCCTTGAATCATAACCCTCTTGGTAGTTGATATTAAGACGCCGTTCTTCATTCCATATCATAAATCAACTCCAAACAACGGAAAATTCATCCCTAATCGACATTCTTGCAAACCTGCACATTTAAACAAAACACATCAAAAATACCAAAAACTTGAGTCCAAGTACACCAATTCAAGCCGATATGGAACGTTCCAAGTGGATATAAAATCCACTTATCACACCCCCAAACTTAAACCGATGCTTGTCCTCAAGCATAAACAAATATAACTATATACAACTAACTAGTACCACTTCCGTAGGTGATCACGGTTGCATTTGGTATATGCAACAAGCCCTTTAAACCCCTAGGCAGTCCTAGTGGACGAGTAAGGTCTCGTGAGGGCCTATATCGAATGTACCCACAAAATTCATTTAACTAAACAATGCAAACATAATGCAATGCATGAATGCAACTAATATGAAAATGCAACGATCCCCTTCAAACTAACCAAAACCAACTAGCAAGCAAATATCTCAAAGAATGCAACTAAATCCAAATAGAGCCCAACTAAGTCCCCGTATACTAACAATACATGAACAGAACGTGCGTGTGTGCGATGCTCATCAGAAATACTCCCAAAACTAGATCAAAAATCATACATATTCTTCGCCAAGACAATCACAGGTTTATAAATAGAATAGACGGTAAACACTTCATAACCTAAAGACACCTCCATCCTCATCTAAGTTAGCCAAAAATCCATGCTTTATTACTAAACAACAACTACGACACATAATATACAAGCATGCTTATTTAACCGTGCAATGGATGAGACCCCAAAAGGTTTATACAATAATACCCATGTAGCGAGCGTTGGGTTAGTGGATCCCAGACTATACAAAACCTTAGGTCACTAGGCACAAAGTCCCCGCGAACTTAATTGCTCGAGTATTAAAGAGCTCACCCTGGTTAATTTTGCATTTAACAATTGAACTTTTGACTCTTTTTTTTTCTTTTTCTTTTTTTTTTCTATTTTTTTTTCAAACATGCAATCTGGAATTAGAATTCTCAATTCCAACCCTAGACTACTCATATAAATATGAGCCGGCTACTAGCCATTTGAGGCCTAGCCATTGTTGACAACTAGCATGAAATCCCTGGTTTCCCCCAAACTTAGACTTAAGTGCTCCTAAGCCATCAAGGGAATAACGAAAATTCTAAATATAATCAGGTGATTAAATCTCAAAACAACCAAACAAGCATGACCCTAACCTAGCCCAAAAGCACCCAATGAGACTGTGTAATTAGTTTTGTTTCTGAAACACATAAGTCAATTTCATATAAACTATAAGTCAACCCTCTATTCATCATTACCACACTCAATTAGACATCGACCCACCAATCAGAATTGGCTCATCCTAAGGGATCATGAAATATGCATGTCATGAAATGCAACTAACATGAACTCACATGGTATACGAAACAAAAACAGAATGCCCTACATGAAACAAACATGCAATAGTACGAACAAAACATGAATGAATTACTACTAAGCATGCAAAACATGATATCTAAATGAACACAATGACACAAACAACTACCACATACTACTTATCCCCAAACCA
Source organism: Saposhnikovia divaricata (assembly GCA_036435485.1). Lineage (NCBI taxonomy): Eukaryota > Viridiplantae > Streptophyta > Magnoliopsida > Apiales > Apiaceae > Saposhnikovia > Saposhnikovia divaricata. The sequence goes on along the minus strand of CM071595.1, from coordinate 170,030,794 downwards.
CCCCCAAACTTAAAATATTCAATGTCCCCATTGAATGGAAGGTAATATAAGGAAAAGTAGAAAAACATACCTACTTGTCGGAATATGCAAAACAAAATGCAACACAAATGCGTGGGTTGCCTCCCACAAAGCGCTTGTTTAGAATCAATTAGCTTGACTACGCCATGCTTCCATTAAGGATGATAATAGTTGGTCTGGTCTTCTCTTCGTGAGACTTCATCATCATCACGGCGGCATACTTTCTGCCCCTTCTCCTCGCTTGGCCTATTCGTATAACAACTATATCTCGTTCCAATGCCTTCCTCGGTTGACCCAAAATCTGTCAATTTGTAGAACAACACACATTCGCGAGCTTCGCTTGAATATAATGGAGGGGGGTAAATGTAAGTTGCTGAAGCCTTTGGTTCCTCAATGAGAACTTCCTCCATTGGCTCTAATGCGCTACCTCCATCTTTATAATCTGAGACAAGTAGAAGACCTTAATCTTTCCCATGGTCATCAGCCTCTTGGTACGCACATACCAATTCTCGAAATTTGTGTAGCTCACCAGTGTCTGTCCCAAATAGTGCCCTTTCCAAAGCATCCACCTCACCAGCATGATCAAATTCCTCACATGGGTTGCGAATGTTCACCTCTCCTTGGAATTTGTCTTCCTCAATAATGCATGTAGTACCTTGCTCCAAGTCACCACTATTTTCTGGAATTGCCTCTAATATGAATTGATGTTTCTCTTGTTCCAAGGCACTCCTAACTTGAGCAACTATTGTTTCCAAAGATTTGATAGACGCCTCATTACTCTTTGCAAGCATCCTAATCTCCTCCAGAGTCTCTTGTTCCAATGATCTCACAGCTTGAGCAACTAGTGTCTCCACGGATTTTAAATACTCCTCATTACTCTTTACAAGGCTCCTAATCTCCTCCATAGCATCAACCTCATCTGTTTGAAAAGTAGGAGTAGGTTGCGGATGTTGAAACTCTTCATTACCCAAAAAATATGACATATTTGGAACACCTTGCTGGTACTGTTGAGGTTGGTACTGAAAATATGGTTGTTCCTCATAAGTGACATATGGATCAACTCCTTCGTAGTAACAATATTGTGAGGTCTCATGAACGCCCGAACATAGCTCACATTGCTGAGGCATGGATGTCCTCGAATATGCCCACCATGGCAACTCCTCGCCTGCCATTTTCAAACAATCAAGTACCTGAACACACCAAACTAAACAAGATAGATAAGTAACTAATCTGAGTCAGTGAACTTTAACGACAACTGATGACAAGCACATAAACTAAAATAAAATACCGTTGATCCCCGGCAACAGCGCCAAAAACTTGTTAACACAAAATCACGCAATCGTACGTGGTCACAAGTGATATATGAATAAGTCGAGTTCGTTCCCACAAAGATCTGGTTATGGTTTTAATTTAGTTATTGTACCTATGTGATAAGTGCATAATTTTGTATATTTTTATTACCTATTTATTGCTTGGAATCGTATTTTAATAAATTATTTTGTTGCATTTCAAGTAATTTCGAGAAAAATGAAGAAATGGCAAAATAAATAAATAAAGGTTAAAGAAGAGAAAAAGAAGAAGAAGAGGGACCAAAATAGAAGAAAAATGAAGGGGGTGTGGTGCAAGAAAAAATGGAAGGCTAGGATTAAACCACACCAAACAAAAATGAATGGTGGGGATTAATCCACACCAACCAAAAATCCCAAATAAAATTCCTATAAATAGCATTCATCTTCTCTTGTAAAAACTCACTTAGAATTAGGATTAGATCAAGCCTTAGTATTAGAACACTCTTAAATTAATGTTGTAAATTTTCTTTCTAATTATCGTAAACATTTTAATGTTCAGTTCAATTCCTTTCTGCATTTATTTTTTTTATTCGAAGTTTGATTCCCTGCTTTACCCAGAATTTAAGTTCATTCCTTGTTTTTCTTATTTTAGAACAAGCCTTAAGCCCAAAGCCCAGTTCCCCTGTTTTTCGTTTAATCCAAAACCCATCTCTTTTTAATTTAGTCGGCTTCATCTTTCTTCCCCTTTTTCTTTTATTTTGAAATCCCATTTCCCCTTCTTAATTCATTACACAGACACACATATTTACCCTTCCCTGTTTTCTTCTTAAACCCACCATTTTCATTCTCCCTTTTCGATTCCAGCTCAAACCTTTTCTCTTTATCCTCCCATTCTTCGACCCCTCCTTTCTTCTCTCCAAACAATCAATCAAACCCATTTGTTTTCTTCTTCACTGCAACCTCCAACCAGTTTCTATCCCAATTTGCTTCTTCCGATTGCCATGTGTATCGCGCCCGCCACTCTCCTTTTTTTCTGAGTTTTCATTGGTTCCGAATTTCCTTTTATTGTCCGAGTTGTTGCTGCGCGTTTTCCGGGTTTTGACTTGCGAGTTCGCGAGTTTTGTTCCCCCGTTTTCTGTTTTAAGTTTCTGTTTGTTGCTGAGTTTTTCTATCGCCTGAGTTCTACCGAGTTTGTCGCTGAGTTTGCTGGTTGGGTTCCACCGTTGTGCCGTTGTGTTGAGTCGAGTTGTGATGGGCTAAGTTTTCGTTTTGTTGAATAGAGATGCGGAGATTTATTGAGTTTCATTGAGTTTTGTTATTGTTATTGTCTTGTGTTGTTAATTGTCATGTTCGATTTAGAATCAATGAGTCTTGCTGAGTCTACAAGTTAGCGTTTTGTGTTTTTCTTTTTTGCTGGTTTTTAAATTGCCATTTCGTTTTGGTTTTCGTTTTTGCTGTTGAACTTTTGATGCTGTGAATTCCGAGTAGTCTGAGTTCTTTTGTTCGAGTTTTCGCTGTCAAACTGTTCGAATTGGGGTTCATCTTTTGGTCGAGTTATTTTGCGAAGTTCATTATAGTGTTGTTTTAGTTCGTTGAAAATAAATGTTCGAACTTACAGTTGTTATTGTTCGTAGTCGACTAGGAGTTTTCTGGTTTTTAGTTGGTTTCTTGAGTTCTTGCGATCTTTGCTGTTTTTTTCTTTTTTCTTTTTTCTTTTTTTTTTCATTTCTGTCGAATAGCGTGGTCTTGTAATTTCGTTTCTGTTTTGTGTGTCGAAATTCGTTGTATTGCTATGCTTCGTTGCTAGCCGAGTTGCTGCCGAGATTCCGGCGTTTTAGTTGGTTTATTTCTGCATTAGTTTGTGTTTACTACTGTCAAGTTTTCTGAGTTCGAAGTCGATAGTCTACAATTCCCACGATGAAACGAATTTCCTGCGTTTTGTTCCGAATTTATTATCAGAGTCGTTGTTAGAGTTTTGTGTTTGAGACATTGTTAGTTCGAACTGTTTATGTTTATTTTGCTGAGTTCTTGCTTCGTTGTTGAGTTTGTGTGTAACGAGTTCTGCAATAGTTGTGTAAATAAATTTTAATCCCAAAAAAAAAAAGTGTGTTAGAATAAAGTCTAATTTTTACTTTCGAATTTAGGAATTTAGAATAATTTTAGAATATTATTTAGAATAATATAAAATTTTAGAAAGAATTAAAATGATTTAGTTTAAATTAGTTTAAAATAAACTAAAATTTCAAGTAGTTTTTATTTTAATTTGTAAAATCCACAAACCAAAATTGCCTTATTTCGAATAAATTAGAAGTTAATAGTGACTAATTTTTCTATTATTTTAAATTTTAATTTGTTAAATTAAAATTAGATAAATTAAATTCTCTTTTTGTAATAGCTTAAATTTACTTTAGGAATTAAATAGTATAAAATCAAATTTTCAAAATCACTTTTTTCTAATTCGCCCAAATTAAAAGTTAAGGATCGCGAAATTGAATATTATTCCTTGTGGATCGAATCATAAATACTAGAACGATGATCGTGCGCTTGCGATATTTAATTGTCATGTATTAGTATAAAATCTAAAATTCTCCAAAAATCAATTTGATCTAATTCGATTAAATTGAAAATTAAGGATCGCGAAATAGAAATTATTCCCTGTGGATCGATTCTTAAAATACTAAAACGAAGATCGTGCGCTTGCGATATTAAATGTCATATTTTTAGCACATCACTATGCAACAATGTATGATTATTACTCACTGCTAAGACAAATAACAAATTAGGGTTTTAATTAACTAACTAACTAAGATGCAAATTATCAACTAAGAATTAACTAACTAACGAGAATTCGAATCGAATTACTTCTATAAGAGTAAACCTGGGATCCTAACTTCATTAAATACTTCGCTTAGATTTGACGCCATTAATCACTATATGCAATGGTTATGATATCTGATCGGATAACACGAAACAAGTACACGCTACCTGTCAGCATACGTATACCAAACTACCAATACATTCACAAAAGATATAGAAGATGAATAGACACCAATTATGCTTAGACCCTATACGTCTATAGAATTTGAAAACATAACGGTTGAAGAACAAGTTATCCATATTGATCACATAGGGCAATATAAGTATTTTCATCTTACACTACGAATCATGTTGATAAACAATCATGAACCTATGCTAGCATGGTAAGTTCTAAATCTCAAGATCCACTTTCACTTCACAAGAGATTAACAAATTAGATGTTCGCGACGCATCTAGCAATTAAGCACAACCATACAAGGATATCAGATATACATCACACACAGATCTTTAAAGCAATCAAGATACTAAAGCTCCATAAATAAATCCGTTAGAATCCCATGACAAAAACAAAGTTTGAAAAGATACAAATAAACCTAAGTAATTGATATGTAATGATGATCCAAATTACAATGGTAGGATGTGTTTAAATAGGCTCTAGAAGTCTTGCCCAACAAGGCAACTACCAAATCAGAATTAAAATAGAATATGTTTCCTAAACTGATTCTGTTTTTAAGGAAAATTCGTAGCTGACTTTTCTTCAATATTTCTGGGCCTTTCCAGTCGTAATTGGACCTCTGAACCACTTTAGAATGATAGAGAATCTCGTTAGCTCCGCGTGGACTGTAAGATCATCCAAAACGGACTTGTAGAACTCAAGATATGGCTCAAACAGTAAATCAGGATTTTCTGTCGGACCTACGCGCCCCAGGCGCACACTTCTGCTGTTTCACGCGCTCCAGGCGCACGTTTACGCGCTCCAGGAGCGTAAACTTCCTGCCTAAACTGATTTTCCTCCATTTTTTTCGTTTCTGAGCCGTTTTCTTCCGTTCTTCTTGCACGAACTTCCCGTCTTCAATTCCTTGAATCATAACCCTCTTGGTAGTTGATATTAAGACGTCGTTCTTCATTCCATATCATAAATCAACTCCAAACAACGGAAAATTCATCCCTAATCGACATTCTTGCAAACCTGTACATTTAAACAAAACACATCAAAAATACCAAAAACTTGAGTCCAAGTACACCAATTCAAGCCGATATGGAACGTTCCAAGTGGACATAAAATCCACTTATCAGAGCCAGAAGTTCGAGATGAGTGACTTGGGGAAGTTGAGTTACTACTTGGGCGTTGAAGTGGAACAAGGAAACGGTTATATAGAGTTAAAGCAAGCTGGTTATGCACGAAAGATACTTGAGAAGGCAGGATTGGAGGCTTGTAATCCTACTATGTATCCAATGGATCCAAAGGAGCAATTAACTCAAGATGAGAGAGGGATAGCTGTTGATTCAACTCAGTATAAAAGCATGGTAGGTGGGTTGCGATACCTGGTCCACACTCGACCAGATATTGCATACTCGGTAGGAATTGTTAGCAGATTCATGGAGCGTCCTACAAAGTTGCATCAAGATGTTGTGAAAAGAATTATGAGATATGTGAAAGGAACAATTCAGTTCGGCTTGGTGTATTCTGCTAACAGTAGCAACACTGTCATAAATGGATTCTCTGATAGTGACTTGGCTGGCCAGCTAGATGATAGAAAGAGCACTGGTGGGATGGTGTTCTATTTGAATGAAAGCATGATTACGTGGGTTTCTCAGAAGCAGAGGTGTGTTGCACTTTCTTCATGTGAAGCAGAGTTCATGGCAGCTACAGCTGCAGCTTGCCAAGGGATATGGCTTCGCAACTTGTTGAGACAGTTATCGGCTAAAGACATTGGTCCAGTTATTCTTGTATTGACAACAAGTCAGCTATAGACTTGGCCAAAAATCCAATGTTTCATGGCAGGAGCAAGCATATCGACATACGATATCATTTTATTAGAGAATGTGTGGAGCGAGGAGAAGTTATTTTGAAGCATGTTTGTAGCAACGAGCAACGCGCTGATATCATGACCAAAGCTCTAGCAATTGACAAGTTTGTGAAGATGAGGAATCTGCTAGGTGTTAAGGATTTGAGCAGGCAAGTTTGAGATTACCGAGGAGAATGTTGGAGTTAATCTCAAACATTATTCAGTCTGTTAGCATAATATTTTGTTTGGAATAAGTGTGATCTGATTTGATATGATCAGATACTCTTGTTTTGATTTGATTTGATCATATTTCCTTTCTAGTATTGTTAGGTGAATAAGTCAAGTGTGACTGAGTTCATTTAGGGAGTAATGTGTGTCAAGTTGTCTCTTTTCTGTTCTATATATTGTAAACGTTTCAACAATAATAAACAAGGCATTCAGTTGAGCCATCTTTCATTCTCAGTTTATACATTCTAGTAACATTGTTTGCTAAGAAGTTGTAAATTACATTTCAGATTCGAGTGAAGAATACGATTATGACATCCAAGTTTGTCTATCGATTTTTGTGCCCAGATTCTGCGGTATAACAAATTCTGATGGAGATAGTAAACAGTAATTAGTAAGAATTTAGCAGGGTGATTTCATAATATCGTGTGACGTTCTAGTGAATTGTACAATTTTTTTGAAAAAACTTATAACACTATCACAATTCACATATGCTTCTCGGATCATATCCAATAACTCATGGTACGTTAATGGCTGTCCCATGTTCGCCATTTGCCCAGCAAGTTCTGCTGCAGTATTGTAACCATATCCATCAGGATCAAATGATCGAAAAAGCTCCATTAATTGGTCTTTGCTGATCAACACATCATCTACATGACTTGCACTGTTGCTTAAAATTTTTGGGTCAGTTTACGCTTGCAATTCACCTATTTGTGGGAAAATTAAATTGCGAAAAGATTCATGATATGTATAGTATGTTGTTCTTTCGGACGAAATTGAAAATTATAAAGCTTAGCTACAGATTGACCTTCTGTCATCCAAAATCAACGGCTGTTCGACAAAGTCTATAGCCATGTAAGAATTTGTATCATGAATACCATTAAAAGTTAATGCATGTATTAGAATGACTAATTACCTTGCTAAATAGAGGATTTAATAGCAAATAAACAACATTTTGAAAAGTAAAAAAAGATGGTACTATTAGCTATCTCATTGCATGTGCTCACTACATTAACCAATATCAGATCTAAGTCATCTGGCTCTTTGGACGGTGAGACGTTGTTGGTTTCGACTGCCACGCCTGCCTTACACTTCTTAATCATAATAAAGTAAAGCAAAGCACTACAGCACGAATCTTGAAACACTAATAACAATCTTTTCTACAAATCCGGTTAAGTAATCTATTTTTTCATATATGATCGTTGATCGATTACAGAAATTTAAATAAAACATGTGTTCCCGTTGGGACTTAAACGTCATCATTTTATTACGATTAGATTAGAAAAATAGTGAGACTTTCACTTAGACCTGTTACCAAATGTGCGAGCACTAGACTCAACAGCAATAGACTGAACAACTTGCGCGTATGAGCAACTGAGTATGCACTAGGCTATACATAATTAGAATTAGAGCCGGCAATTTCGTACACGACACGAAAACACGACACGAAAACGATACGAAAATTACGGGTTTGGGTTGACCTTTACGGTACACGAACACGAAAGTATACGAACACGAAATTACACGGATGAATTTAGTGTCGGTTTTGGGTTTACCTTGGGTACACGACACGAAACGAAAATACACGAAATAAATAAATATTTAAATAATTTTATTAAAATTATATGAATACATATTTTAAAATGATATTTATATATAATTTTTACATAAGATAAATACAAAATAGTTTCAAATCTTAGTTTCACAAGACTTAAGCACACTTCATTCCTTATGACATATTGACTTAAGACTGGACTAGTAAAAAATTAATATTTAAATATTTTTATTTTTATTCAAAAATTACACGAAATACGACACGAATCGTACACGAAATGAAGGTACACGAACACGAAACGAAACGAATCCTTAACGGGTCGGTTTTGGATTTAGCATTACGTACACGAAACACGAAAGTACACGACACGAAAGTACACGAAACGAACGAATTGCCCGGTCTAATTAGAATCCTAATAGTATTCTAAGAGACTAAGACTAATTGAGTATACATGCTCTATGTTAAGACTTGAACTTCAAAGTATAACTCAGACTGGATCAGTATGCACCGGGCTAAGCATCAGACTAGTTGAGAAAGAATGATTGATTCACCTACTAATTTTTATGTTGCTTCATGCTCGTTGCCGAGGAAGAATCAGTCTTTTACCGATGCTAAAATCTACCTCGAATGTACTAGTGTTAGGATAGTATGACCAGAAGATCAGATGCAGAAAATTAAAATGTTAAAGGATGTAAATGGTAACACCTAAAATATGAACATCCTAGTATGCTAAGCTATTATCCGAATTGTATTGCGAATCATAGCATTCAAGATTTTGTACAAGAAAAGTTGGGAAGCTATCTTCCAGATCCTCCCCCCTCCAAAAGCTTCCGAATGCAAACTCACCCTTCCCCGACATATCCTCCAACGCATTCTCAATTCTCTCCATACAACTAAAACAACAATCCTCGCATGAAATTCCTTCAAATTGAATCCTGAAAGATCCAGAGTCATTTTTTATGACTCCATCAATACTATATCTACTCAACTCCCTTGCGATCGTGTTTCCTTCTTTCTTCTGGTTCCTTAACTTTTTTTTGACATACCGCTTGGTTTTTCGAAGTAATCTATATGGAAGTTTGAGCAAGATGAAGACTACAATCTGTAAAACCAGACACTGGCAGCAACAAGATATGACAACACAGTCTGCAGCTATCATGTTCAAGTCTTCCATGGTTTGTTAAATGTCAGAGAGATTAAAGGAGGGCCTAAAAGAGAAGTTATGTTGAAGTAATAAAGAAAACAAGTCATTTCTTGGGAGGGAAAAGATACCTTATCCTCGGGGGAGGATATTGTCAAGGGTGAAGCAATAGGTTTTAGAAACTCGCAAACTCCTGACTTGCAAGACAACAAAATACCTGAATATGTGTTTAAACTTTAAAAATTATAGCTACTACTTTCGAAACACGTCAATGCACAAATCTCCTGCATCAACACAATCGAAAAAGAATTCCAACAAATACCGTCTTACCCTTATTTTCCATAATAGGTTGTTTTCGTTAGTAAACTAACCAAAACAAACATACTATAAAATCGTAAAAACACCCTTCTCTTTTTTTTTTCTTTTTTTCGCACCTCCCACAACATTTAATTTAAGTAGGCCAAGGTGCACTTATCCTCTAGTGGGTACTCATTTTTAAAAGAAGAGTAGAGTACAAGGAAACATAAGCAAGCTGTCACCACTTTCTAATGGAGTAAAACTTCTGTTGATAAGTTGAATTTTTCTCTTTATTTGATGTCCTATAGCTCTTACTTTCAAACGAAGAAATCAATGTGTCTTCATCTTTTCTTTTGCTTTTACTCTCCATCCATAAGGACTAGAGTACCAGCTGGCTCCTATGAAAGGAAGTATTTAAGCCTAGATATACAGAATATCAATGAACGAAATCGAACTGGCGAATACAGAAACGTAAGGATTTGTTACAAGGGATTTAAATAGGAAACAAACGTAGAACAAAGAATCCTACTAAGAGCATCTCCAATAGCATTAGGTATAAAGGTTAGCTAAAACAAGTGTTAGCTAAAATTTGCTGAAGCCTGAAGCTGTAACACATTGTGGTGTTATCAATATTGGTTAGGTATAATTAAAAAACAGTATTTTATTATTATTTTGGTTCACCTTTATCGGTACTTCACCATGGATATAATTTAAATAAGGTAAAAAAATGACGTGGATATTTTAGATAATGGTACAGACTCAACAAGATATAGAAGATGAAATAAAGGATATCTATAATTTTTGCTAACTTGTGGCTGGAGGGGTATATTTTTTAGCTAATATGTATATCATAGTGCCACCTAGACTTTTTACCTAACTTGTGGTGGTGGTTGGAGATGCTTAACATCAAATTAATTGTGTTATCTGTCAGCAACATCTAATTCATCGGGAAAAAAAAAATGGAACTTTAGACCATTGTTGCACATCAGTGCTTTCTTAATCAACAGACACATCCCAATTATCTAAACCGAAAAGGAAATAATTAAAGAGTGAGGATTTCAGCGAAAGCGAGTATAAAGTTCAATAAACCCAGCATAATTCTTGACAAAATTGGTTGCCATAAACTAGCTCGTCATTTGCTCAACAATCCCGGTTAAGCTTTATACTCTGGATACAAAATTGTAATGTTCTTGAAGTAAGACCACAAGTATGGTTGAGATTTGTGAATAACATTAGACTATCTTACATATTTTAGATGCAAACATCTGCTATCTCAACTAATAAGAAAAAGAAAAGTCTGCAAGATAGCTTTTCAACTTGTCAAACTTGACTTTCTTCTTGAAATAATTTCAGCTGCCCAGCTCTTTCCAATATCAGTTTGAAATTTCCCTGCAACTCAAATTTGGATACAAATTTTTCAAACACGATAGTCATTAATAGAATTATTTGGTTTATGCACTAGTTAAGAGAGATTATAACATTACCGGCTGTTGAAAGGAAAAACTCATCCAACACCATCCCATGTTCTGTCACCACAACGTTAAGACAAATCAATTAAGCACACAAATGGCACATTAAAATTGCTCAAGTAGACAACACGCAAAAAAGAATTAGGCTGAATATATTGATCTGCAAAGAAATATACAGCTTGCTCTATTGGATTGAGTTTCAGTCTTTCATATTCACAACAATCGATAAGAGGGGGCACATTTTCTTGCCCAATCACTCGGGCAGCGGTAGGTTTAGGACATAAAGAGTCGCACAAGGTGGGCTAGTATTTACTCTGGTCTCTGTAGCACAAATATTAAGAACCTTTGTACACCTACATACTAAAGTAAGATCCTTGGTTGTATAAATAATTAATCCTCAGTAATTATAAATGCATCAAACGCAAAGACATCACAACAGTTGATGTCAATGTGTTGGTCATAAGCAAACAAATGAGAAGCACATGGGTGCTATATCGATATTTGACAACAAATAATTGCATATAATCTCACATTCAAAAAAGAAATGTATATATGAAAATATATTTAATACTGTAGCCTCACCAGTTTCATATTCCAATGCTTGCAGAATCATTTCAACCTAAATAAAGATAAAGCAGATTAATAAATGTAAGAAAAATTCTTAAAACATACAAAAGAAGCATAAGCTCCTACCAAATCAGTTGAACTCCGAACAAAGATCCATTACAAGCGCATTCATTTTAATGATAACTTCACTTCAGACTTTAGAGAGGAAGAGATGGGACTAAAAGATGAATCCTAACCTCAATTTGCCGTAAAAGTCAAATGGTTCATGTGTACCAAACATGCAGTAGTGCGTTGATGATTGATTTACAATTACTAGATAAAAAAGTTTATATGAATTTATGGGGATTCTATCTTAATTTGAGAATCTACACTGAGGAATGCCAGTAGGTTCATACTTTGTCGAAATCTTTCACTAGATTAGCCTCTATGGAAGAATTATTTTCATATTCTGCCCACAGCTCTTGGATTTCGTCAGCTGTTACAAGCAGAAGAACAAATTGAGATAAATTAATCAGTGGTAAGAAAATGTGTTTTGAGATACTAGGTGCTAGTCAATACCCCTCATCCCTCCACCAAGAACTTTGCACATTTCATTTAAAGCTGCCTGTTCCATTCTACTCTTTTCTACTTTCGGCACACCATCAGAAGGTGTAATATCTCCGACAATGGCTGTAAAATGCAAAAGATATATAAAAAGCCAAAGAAACAGTGTACTAAAAACTTAGATATATATTTCGTCAAAAAAAACTTAGATATTAATCGACACATAAAGTTTAAACAACTGTGACAGTTGACAGAAATCAACATATATTGATTTTTCCAAATGAACAATAGGCATTTAGCAAATGTTTGTGTTTATCTTAAACACCACTAGTGGCATCCTTTTTCTAACGTGATTTATTCAGAGAAGACTGAATATAAAAGATGTACCTTCTGCAATATCATGCACAAGTGCTAGCTTGATACACCTATCCAGATGAAGAAGACGGCGAAAAGTAATTCAGTATAAGAGTAAAAAATTAAAAGAATGTAATTTGAAGCATACAAAGCCGGGTGACATAACTCAAATGAATTAGCTTGGATCTCATTTTAGAAATTTAAACAGATGACGAATTGGATAAGAGCAGAACAAAAGGGCAGAGCTTGATTGAGTATTTCCATGAAGGATTTCTAAGCTAATAGGGATCTAGAGCCTATATGGTAAGAGAAAGAGTAAACTAAAGACACCCTAGACTCACTTTAATTAGTCCAGCTAGATTAAGGTAAACATAGCTGAAATAGTTATGGCTGCTAGCTTAGCTGAAAATTGGCTCGACTTAAAATAGATAAAGGTGCAGATAAGGGGTTGCCTTTTTTACATCTAATTCAATCACTTTAAGGAACCACTCTGAAAAGCTCGGAAGATTAAGCAGATAGGTTCTAAGTAGACATATGCCCATCCATAAGATGCGGACAGATTAAGCAGTGGTTATGATTTTGAGGCAGTACAATATAATTGTTATATAACAAAAAAAAAAACTGACAATGTTAATGTAATATAACAGAAAAATTATAATTTAACATGTGTACATGCATTTGACCTCTCTCTATTCACACCAGAGTTGTCTCCAGCAATCAGTGCCATCAACGCCATGCGATACATATGATCAGCAATGGATTCAGGACCCTTAATCCCGTGATTGATCCATCCTTTTCGTTTAGTGGTCTAAAAATATTAAGAGAGACAGAGAAAACCCATCAAATATAATCACATAAACCTCCCTTCAACAGGCCACTTTCTATGATCAGAGATTCGTTGATAAGACGTACAATAAAATCAATATCCACAGGTCATAGGGCTTGACCTGATGTTTGTATGATACTAAAAGAAGCTACCATAAGGAAATTTTTCAAAGCCAAATTTCTGGCCCACAGGAGTAGCATATATAACCTTCTTATTCAGCTCTAGTTTTGTTCCTTTTATAAGATAAAAATACTAGAATCCAATATAATAGTATACTTTATATGTATATGCTAAGACACAAATGGGAACAATATCAGCATGGAAACCATTGTTCTGCACATGATTTCAGCTATATAAATGTAGCGTGAAGCAAATTATTGAAAGTGCATAACAGGTTCTCCATATTTCTCTAGATAAACAACCATTACATATATATGTATGTATAACAGTATACTTCTCCTAATTAGATCGTCCCATAGGTTATCCATACGGTTATACCCCATAGGGCTTGATGTCTTGTATTTTTAATACTAAAAGCAGCGACTTCTAGGTTATTATAAACATTCCTCTGGCTCATAGTGTTAGCATACAAATAATAACATATTCTATAGTGCAACAATCGAAACCAAAAAAAAAGTATATATAAACTTCTTTGAATAGATTAAAAAATACAGGTCTTGGAGAGATGGTGGCACAGGGGAGAAATAAACTACTGTGTAAAATTAGAAACTGTGCATATACTTTCTAAATTAAATAAGTCAAGAAAGGCATAATTTCTCAAAAAAAAAAAAAAAAAGGTTCCTACTTTCGACAAAAAATCTTATTGGCAGCATCATAACAATCAAATTTCAGCCTTGAAGTTCATCTGCTTACAGGAGATAGCTGAACAATATTCTTAGTATTGTAGCATTAGTTTTCTCGTGCACCAACTATCTATTAGCTCTTAACAAAAATCCACATGATTTTTCTGAAGTAAAAGAAATCAATGCACCTCCACATAGTCTGAGTCTAATGTCCCAACCAAAGCACTACATATAATATCATTGAAGTCTTAAGTACTCCTCACCTTTTTACTCAATTATATCCATGGTCTAGTTTGTTATTATTCACTTTCCTCCTAGAATAAAAACAATATAAAATACTATAATTAAGTTCTATGGAGACCGTGATTTATTTGGAGACCATGTACGACCATATATCTGCAAGTAAAATATGTGCATAACATACTTTGTATAACAAGCATCATTATCAAACTGGATATGTTGTAGATCATGTACATGTTATGCTTGCAGAACACTGCAATGCATGTTACTCCATAATACATGTTCTGCAAGTAACATAACATATTTTTCAGAACAAAAATCATCATCAAATTGGGTATCTTATAGACCATATATGTTATTATGTTTATGCTTCAAAACATTGCTATAATATTGCTACGTAAGTATGTTATTAACATATTTTACTTTTACTAATGTATTTTACTAGCGGTGCTCTCCAAGATCTCCAACTTGGTCTCCATATAACTTTTCTCCGCAACATAATACTAACGCTTCTCCTATTTAGATTGTTGGTGAGTTTCATATACTTAAATAAAATATTACAAACACTATAACATACCCTGAAATGCAAGAAATACAACAATTTAAATATATCTATATATAAAGGGAAAAGAGAATCTAAAGGTGATGAGTAAAAGAAGTGGAAGTAAAATAGAGTTTTTATATAGTTTATTCATATCTAGTATCCAAAAAATATACTATAGATATTAGTTAAACGGGTTCTAATTATCTAGTTTATTAATAATATGTCCAATTGTTTATGGTCTTCATTGACAAAGTAGATATTTGGCTTGCAAGTTTTTTTTTTTTTTTTTTTTTTTACATGGGAACCCGCAGCTGCTACCCTTCGGGTGCGCTCTGGGTAAACCCATGGGTTCACGCAATAGTCTGCAAACCACGTGATCCAAGGCAAACCGCACAAGTGCGACAGGCTCTGCCCCAGGATGGCATAATCACAAATCCGCCTTCCATGGGAGTCGAACCTGTGACCAAAAGGTGAGATGGTCTCTCTTTAACCAACTGAGACAACCCTTGCGGGCTGGCTTGCAAGTTTTTATCTTTCACTTGAAAGAGTTTTTCTTGTTCTCAGCACTTAGGATTTTATTTTTATTTTTTTTCGATTCTACATATTATCTTGAACTCAAGATCAGCTAGAAATTTAGCTAATACCTGAACCCAACTAGAAAACCATCAAAATCCTGGTCTAACTTGAAAAATAAAATCCTAAGTGCTTGAAACAAGAAAAACCATTTAAAGTAAGAGGTAAAAACTTGCAAGCCAAATATCTACTTTGTCAATAAAGCCCATAAACAATTGAACTTATTATTAATAAACTAGATAATTAGAACCGTTTAACTAATATCTATAATATATTTTCTGAATACTAGATATGAATAAACTTTAAAAAAACTATATTTTACTTCCACTTCTATTCCTCATCAAAAGGCCACTAATGAAAAATTTTCTACTAGTGCACCTCGAATTCACAATATTTACACACAGTCCAGGGGGAGTCGACATAGGCCCTCGTCTAGGGCAAAAAATTAGGGCCCGCATATTTTCAAAATTGTTCATAGTTATTGTAAAAATCATTACGAGATTACAGTTGCTACTACTTAAAGAAGTTTCTCCAAATTGAAGTTGATACAAAATTACTTTGATTAACCATGTTATAATGTGTTGTGCATTCAGAATAAATTGTTAGCAAAGCTAGATTACAGTGATTTACTTCAAGATTTTGCACACCCAAAAGCGAGAAGAGTTGTAACTTCTTATCTTTAACTTACTATTATAATTTTATTTTGTTTGACACTACAAAATTAATGTGCTATTGCAATTTTCGTGTTATTTTGATTTATAAAATTTAAAGTCTTTTATATTTATAATTTGAAGAAACTAGGGTTTCCAAAATGCTGGAGACGGCCCTGTTTACACATCTAATTAAAAATCAAACCGTACGGATGTTAATATCTAGTAAAACTAAATAAATATGTAAATCTTCAAATGAATTAATGTTTTGGATCAATCACTTTTTACCAAAAAATAATCGATCAATCTCTATTGTTAACATTATAAAAGAAAATAATACCGATATAAAATCAATACCTTACAAGTTACAACTTAAATTTGCACAAAAACTATTCTACAACAATATTTTGACAAAATCTTCAAATCTGTATAGTCGGGTCGTTGAAAACATTCATCAAATATGATTATATGCCGCACAAATAGGATAATTCTATGTATGAAAAAGCCGTGCCTAGTAAGAACTATTAAGTGGAAAATGCAACAACAATTATTGTGCACCTCTCTATAGCATCCCCTAAAATGCAACAATTTCAATAAAATATCAAAATATAAGGTCGCGCTCTACTAAGAAATATTTAGCCAAAACGTGACAACAATTATTATGCACTATGCTCTGCAAATTTTTAACAATATAAAACAAATTCTTAGAAAAAACATTACCAAGAAAAAAAAAAGGCATTATCGGTAAATTAAATATGACGGACCTTAAGGCTGTGACACAATGTAAGAAAATCAATAGCCGAAGAAGACGAAGACTCGTCATCCTCATCACATTGCAATGCCTTTTTGGGCCCAAACCCATCAATATTTGGGTCAGAAACAATATTATCAGAGCCTGATTTGGGAATTTGAGCCCGACCCATCACAAGATTTGGATGATCATTGTATAGAAATGGAAGCTTTAGATAGGAGCGTCGAAATCGAGGTGGGTTTGTACAACGGTTGAATGGTGAAGGAGAGTAGTGAGAAGAAAGTGAAGATTGGTTCAAAGCCATTGTTGTTGTTATTGTATGTATAGGTGTATGTATAGTTTAATGTTGTGAAATGTGTTGTGGCCTTTTGGGTTTGATTGTGTAATGGAAGTGAAAGAGTTTGCAATAGTTTGGTCCGAAAGGTAGAGAAAAGTAAGGGCCAAACATGAGTTTGTGTTGTGAGGTGGGCCAGGTGTAAGAAAATTGTTGATTTTAATTATTGAAAAACAATTATTTTTTTCGTAGGCGTGAAAAACAACTTCCCAGTGCGAACTGCTGAAAAAGCTCGACAAAATTAATGATTGATAAATCAAAATTGTAAAATAAATTAATATTTTGTTATTCAAAAAAAAAATTAACATTTTGAATTAGAAATTTTTTTTAAGGAACACGATAATTAGCGGATTAAACTTAATCGATTATGCGGAATAAATCGTACAAATTTTTTAAGAGATTCCCAACAATAACAAGTCATACAAACATCATCATATAATTTTGGATACTACCCCATATCAATTTTACAAGGATAAATCTAATTGATCTAAATCTCGCATCGGCTTATAAAGTTCACGAATCACGACCCAATTTTTAGATGAATATCGTGCAGCACAAATCCAAAGTAGTATACATCCATTGTGAAATTATATTATATTTTTTATTTTTATTTTAATATTTAATATTTTTATCTTATTATTCATAATTTTAATATTTTTTTTAATTAGTAAAAAATAAATTATAGAAGATAATAAAATATAATAATACGTATTTGATAGTATTCTAAATGATAGTGTTTTGCTTGTATATTAAAATTAAATAAATAACTTTTTAAATTTAGGGTATTAGTTTGATATGTCCAAAATTAACAAGTCAATTACAAATATGTCCCTCTTTATTTAATAATTATAAATATGTCCCATGATTAGATTTAACTCATATATAACTTATTTACATATAATTATACATATATTTATATTTCCTCCGGTCCATTATGTAAGGCATTTGATTTTTCTGCACACGTAACTTTAGGTGCTTTAACTACACATTTAAAAATATGTAAGAGGACAAAGATTAATTAGTACAATTTTCATTTAAATATAGGACAAATAGGACAAAATTATAATGAAAGAATGCCCTAAATACCCAAAAAATGGATACCCACTTACCAAAATACCCAATTCTGAAAACACCGACCTCTGTACCCACGGGATACGCCACTCCCGTGGGCGTGTCCACTGCTACAGTGCATCGCCAGAAAACTCGTCTTCTTTCTTCTTGTCATCACCGACGACTGTGACGATTCCGGTCTCACCATTCGATCTCTCTCTCCAGCAACTTATCGAACCACTATAGCATGTTAAAATGATCGCAATCTCTTGAACTTCATCCTACACGTCTTCGTTTTTGTCCTCCGGCACCGCAGGTGCTCAACCAAGCTCGTCGGAGTTTTCGATCCGTTGAAATCGATTTTTTAGGCGTTTGCAATCCGGTAATTTAAGTGTTATGAAATTAGTATCATTGTGTAGATAATCGAACCACGGTTCTAATGGTATATGGTACGTCAATGGAATGTTAGGGATGTGGACGAACGAAGAATTAGAAAAATGCAGCCGGAATCGCCATTGCTGTCGCCAGTCGGGAGCTCTGTGATGACGTAAGATACGCATCTTGAAGATGCGTATCTACTGTTACGCCACATCGGAAGGCGTATCTCAAGGCATTGTCAGAAGGCGCATATGCTGTAACTCCTTATCAAACGGCGTATGTAGCCCTGTTACTCCTTTTCTCTAGGCATATCCAATGGTTACTCCTTTTCTGTGGGCGTATCCACCGGTTACTCCTCTGTCATGGGCGTATCCCGTGGGTAATTTGGGCGGTACTTCCAAATTCTGGGAATTTTGGTGAGAGAAAGCTGATTTTTGGGTATATAGGGCAATCACCCAATTATAATTGACCTTTTAAAATGGGACATATTAGGAAAAAAAACCCCTTAAATTTAATATGTTGTTGACGGGAATTGAATCTTAAAATTTTTGGAGTAGTTTATAATATACTTTCTCTTTCCTATTGTTAGGTCCAAATGTGTTGTAGAGGGGGGGTGAATACAACTTTTCGAATTTGATAAGTAATAAATACGATGCAATAAATGAACACACAGATTCAAGGAATATATGTCTTATATATAACTTGAAGTGGTTGCTACAACATTCATTACAAAGTATAACAGAAGTTCAGAGAGTAGTGAATGATACTAAGCTCTGTGAATACACTCTCTCTCTTTTACATGTGTTTCTCTCAAGAATTGCTCTCTAACAAAAACATTACACAAGTACTTCTATTTATACTACATGTAATCTATGTCCTTTAGTCTTCAAAGACTAAGATATACGTGGCCCAATGATGTCCACATAAATCTTGCCTTATCTTGAAAGCTTGGAAATCTGCCAATCAGAAGATGCCATGTGTCATGTTGAAACTGCACTCTAAGTAGAACTTCTACTTGAGAATTTCTACTTAGCCATCTCGAATTTCTAAGTAGAACTTCTACTTAGAAATATTCTACTTGGTCATCTAGAATATTTAGTACTTAGAAAATATTCTGGTTTTTCAACTTGAAACTTCAATGCACATCTTGAACTTGTGATATCTTCATGTCTTCTTTATTCTTCACCAAGCTCTTGAACATGGATCTTTATTACTGACATAAACTTGCTATCAATGTCCTGACACTTGATGCACTGGTCTGGTTCATAAGTGACTAGTCTTGATAGTGTTTTTTCTTCTTGAATAAATTACCATATTCAATTAGTAATGAGGCTTTCCAATGTTAGCTTTCCTTCTTGTTCACTTGAAATCAATTTGTCTTATTGATACTGATAGTTATGATCTTTATTTTTGCCTTTTCAAATCACTGAGGCATGAACAACTTTGACTTGAACTTCTCTCAATGATTTCTTCTTGGCTTGATCATAGTTAACATGTTGAATTGTATCAATTACCTTGTCTTCTTTTAGTGTTGATTTCTTTGTGGCTTCTTGTTCTTGATTGTCTTCTGGTTAAGTATCTTTTCCTTTAGTTGAGTTACATTAGTTATAGTGTTACAAGTTTACACACTCTGCCTTTCAATCTCCCCCTATTTGACTGTCTAACAATGACATTCAAATTAATGAAGGATAACTCAACTAAACAATGAGATGAGAAAAGATAACTAACATTAAAGTCTTGAATAATTTACAATTGAAATGTACTTGAAAACAATACAAAGAACTTAAACTAGAAACATAATTCGAACTTCGAATTAAGGATCATTTGAGTAATTCCTATCACCTGGATTATTTCATACCTTTTAGTCAAACTTATATCACCTTATTGGATCCACTCTGAGGTGAATTTTCCTCAAGTGAGTTAAAGCAACCGAAAGACATGAAGTTTTTCCAACTTCAAGTTCACACCACTCTGACCTTTAATCCTAATTCCGTTTCCTCTTCCTAGCTTCAGCAGCTTGGCGCTTCTCCTCTTTCTGCTCTCTGCGCTTCTCTTTCTGCCGCTGTTCTTTCTTATATACTGGATCATGAAGCTGCTTCCACCTAGCATTCAATAAACTTACTGCTTCCATTTCTAGAGGATTCGTTGGCTCTGGATAAGGATGTTTGAAAAGCCTTCTGAGTTTGTCCACTTCCTGAGTAGTCCTGATCTTTGGAATGTCCTCAAAGTTCTTCATTATGAGCTGAGGTTTCCAATGTGCTTTATCAGCTTTAAACTGACAATAGATCATCTTGGGGTAGCCCCTGACACGGTTAGTATTGTGGACACTAGCCGCATCTCGCTCCATCCGCTTCTTTTCCACCACTACCTCAGACAAGTAACTCATGAGTCTCTGCTTTTCTTCCACATACTTATTCTCCACTTCGCTCCATTTGAACACATATAAAACTCTCTCCAGAAATGCAGCATCTTGAGTCTGTAACAGCCATGTTCTACTCATATGCAAGAGTGTTTGATTCTGGTCTGCGTCTATGAATGCCAAGGCATCAGCTGTGTCATCGACATATGCGTGTATCCAGTATACACTATCTCTTCCTCGAACACCAACTGCCTCCCTTATCTCTCCTTGTTCCAGTGATCCAGACGGAAGAGTCAGAGCTTCATCTACATTTTTCATTGCTTGAAGAATATTCCATTTCTTCTCCATTAGCTCCGGCTCAACCTTCACATTATCTAGAGGGTTTGGAGCAATAATATCACACTTCCATATTTCATTGCTCTTCTTGAATATGATTCTTTCAATGACCTTCACATATTTTTCTTTAATTTCAGAGTAAAACCCCTTACTCATCATTTGTCTACAGACATCTTTGAGAGATTCCACTGAAAGATCCATTAAATCATTTTCTTCCAAACTTACCCTCTTCATCTTCCCATCTACTACCATTCGGACAACATCAGGATATGCTGAGAATTCTGGACCCTTGTCCTCTACAAGCTGCATTAACTGATCTCTATACAGAATGATGAGCTCCTCAGATTGAGAGTATTGAATTTTTGTTGCTAGCAAGAACAACTCTGACGCAGATCTTCTCGCGATGAATTGATCATCCACATACAGGAAAGACGTCGGGATTCCTTCTACTAGAGACAAGATAACCTGCCACTCCTTAAGCATCGCATTGTATCCAACCCTGACTTTCGAAATTATGCTCTTCAACGCACTTATGTAGTTCACAGTCAGTGGATTCTGCATGTTCAAGTTATAGAACAAGTCATCTGCCTCCTTGTTGTTAACTCCTTTCGCACAAGGTCCCCTCAAAATCTTCCTTGCATCATCCCACTTTTGTCCAATCCTTCTCTTGTCCAAATCAACTTGAGGATCAGCTAGCCTTGCAAGCTCATGATCATACTGCTTCCCTTGGAGCTCTACTTTCTTTTCAAGGAACGCAGCATGTTCTTGCATCATCTTCATTTTATGGAACTGAGCTTGTTCCAAGGCTAACTGTTGAGATTTCAGAGTCTCCTCATCAACAGGAATTTCTTCAGGCTTTCCGGAAGACATCCCAGCACCTCCACCTTGTTCCTTCAAAGATCTATTTATTGCATGTGCTAAAGGTACGTCCTCCATGTCAGAGTCTGAATCAAGTACCTCCTGTACTTTTTCTTGATGATGACTCAGGTCAATGAATGGTTCATCTTGCTCAACCATCGTTTCCTTACCCTTTCTCTTCCTCAAAGCCTCTTCATCACCAACCAGCTCACTTTCTTTTTCTGTGACAAGATCAGCCTGTTCTTCAATTTCTTTCTGTCTCGTCTCCTTTCCACTCTCCCCCTTAGGTGAGTTATCCTGAACACCACCTTGCTCTCCAAAGCCACCAGCAGCATATGATCCACCAAAACCAGAACCAGAGGCTCTAGCTCCACTAGCACCACCAGCACCACCAGCATTATCATCGGGGGGAGGTTGATTGTATTGCGACTCGAAACACTCTGGGGGCACAAAACTCCTGACTGCAAACATCATTTTACTGATCTCCACCGCCATTGTATGCATTGTAGACTCCATTGCTCCCATTCTTTCATTCAGAGTGCTTCCCAAGACACCACCAGCATGGCCCAAGTCATTGACCTTGTTTGTCAATACATCGAATGCTGTAGCTTGACTTGCCATTCGTGCTGCGTATTCATCAAGAGCCCCTTGATTATTTCCAACATTGATCCCTAACTGCCCCATCGATTGCCCAAACTGCCTCATTTGATCTTCCATTGATGTCATACGTGTTTCAAGATTTTGAATATTAAGGGACGGTGTTTGGCTTAGGTGACCTCGCTCTAATACTGGTTCTGAAAGTATTTGGCGCTCAGTTTCGGGCCTTAAAAATGAAGGTCCCTCTCTCCCTAAACGCTCACACACACTCCCTGTCTCACGCTCGTGTATGTCTTCAATAATAGATCAAAAATAAGAAGCAGTACCTGCAAAAACTGGATAAGAAAAATAATTTGAAGTTATGGGATCTGTTCCTGTTGTTTCCTGAGTTGGAATTTCAGGCTGAGAGGCTGCAAAGTGTTCTTGTACAACATCAGAACCGATCATCTTTGCAGCATCAGTACATACCGGTGAAGGTACTTCTGAAGTTCGTAAAGCTTCATGTCCTTTTGAAGCAACAGTATCTTCAAAAGGTACAAATTCCTCACCAAAATCCCTAGGTGCAGACTGTGCAAGGGGAGAATCACTCACGTGAGTTGGAGTGATTGAGTGCGACACACTAGGTTTGGACTGGATTTTTGAAGTGGCAGCATGAAAAATTTTGGCTTTCTTTCGAATAAGTGGCTGCTCTTCGGGGTCACTCTCAAAATCATTTCCTAAATCTATAGGTGCTGGCCTTTTAGCTTCCGTCAACAAAGGTGAAAGAGAATAAGAATGTGTGTCAGACTCAGAAATATAGCTCTCACCCTGGGATAGATCCTGCGGGCTAGCAGTCTCTTGGGTCTCGGAATCAGATACATAGGAAGAGGTTTGAGTAGTATGCAGAGAGAGATTACCTTCGTCATTACCTTGTTCATCATCACTTTGTTCATCAGGAATCGCTTCAAATGCTTCAGCATGAGCAGACGGATTCTGAGCATATGACGATACTTGCGATGATTCCGCCAAAGTAGTAACTCCTGCATCATACGTAAGCCACAGTTGAATGTTTTCAGGAATTGACATCGGTTTACCTTGATGTTTATCCTGATTGGCAATTGTAGTAAGTGACTTAGTGCCCATCCCTAGCGGTGCAGATGTTGGACTTCTGGCAAATCCCTGTCGAACAGCAAGAGCAGCCCTCGGTACTAAATGATTAATAAGCATTTGTAAGAAACGAGGATACCAGCATACAACATCAGTTGTAGTAAGGTCTCTGCTTGCAGGAGATCCCATTGAAGCCACTATCTCGGAGAGAACTATGCGTCCATAATTGATATCCAGTTCTCGTGCTAGGACAACTCCAAAGATTTGCATGGGAATTGGAATCTGATGATAATCTTTTTCGCGTGCCCGAAAACATCTTGTAATGGCCTCGAAAAAGTAATTCCATTCCACTTGAAAGAATTGTTTCTAGATGTTTCCAGTGATCCGGCCAGTCGGAGGATAACATCTTATTTCTTCAAAGAATGTGAGGCGTTCTGCCGCTGTAGGTTCGGGATCATAAACAGCTTTGACCGGGAATTCCAGAACCCTGTTGAAAATTTCCTCTGTCACCTCATATTCTTGACCCGCCAAGGTAAACCTGAAACCATAGGGGGTGGATTTGCTCCCAAAAGTAACCGCACTGGTCCATAATTGCTGTAAAGCATCATGTACCAGTGTGGGTTTAGCAGTAAAAGCAAAGCTAGCCTTGGAATACAAATTAAGAAATCGTACCCAAAAGTTAAAGCGCGGGAGTTGATCAACAATTTCCGTAGAGATGTTATAAAAATTATTTTTGGCAAGTGAAAATTGGTGAGCCATTTTAATTAAATGTTTTTCCTTAATTAATATGATATTTTTTGTTTTTGAAAAACAAGCAATTAAAGAATCCAAAGTTATAGCCCTTTTAATTTATCGAGAAGACCAAAAGTCACTCTGAGAAATTAAACTACGGGATATACACAATAGCCAATTACTAAATCTGTAATATTCAATGGAGATGTATATGCGTATGTGTGTACCAGTGAAATTGTGTGTGTATGAACAGTTACACAAACACACAAACACTTGATGTTCGTGTGTATATATATACGTGTGTATATGAACTGTTACAAAACACAGTAACACAGAGATTAATGGTCACACACAGATAATAGTAGTCTGAAATTGGCAGTAATTCGTGATCTGTATGAGTTTAATCACAAAAACAGCGAATAGTGGCATGAACTTTTGAAATCGCCTTGTTTTTGTGTGAAGGCTGCTGTAAAAGTGAAATTAGGTAAAAGTGAGAGAATCATCGAGTTAGAGATGTATATATAGACATGATTGTGAAATGACAAAAGTGACCCTGTAAAAAAAAGTGAAACACTAAGTACATACAGGGAAGACCTAAGTCGAACAGTATCTCGAACATTAAGTCGAACTTCGAGATGAAGTTCGAGATAGATGCTAACTCGAACAAACACACTTAAACCATGTAAGCAGCAAAAACTACTAGGGAAACCTATCTCAAACTTCAAGTCGAAATTCGAAATAAGTTTCGAGTTAGGAGTTAACTCGAAAAATCCCTGTAACCAACTGAGAATTCTATCTCGAACATCAAGTCGAAATTCGAGATGAGTTTCGAGATATAGATAACTCGAAGTTATTCTCAGAATTGGATCTTTTCGAAATATCCCCTCAAGTGGAACCTCATCTCAAACTTCGAGATTAAGTTCGAGATAGACCTTATCTCGAATATTTTGAAGATGGAACTAGGCACACTGGTAACTCGAACTCGAACCCTAAGTCGAGTTTCGAGATGAAGTTCGAGATAAACACTAACTCGAAAATCTTCCCAGAATTAGAATTTTCAAAACTTCACTCCAGAAGCTCAAATCGAAATCCAAGTCGAATTTATAGATGAGTTTCGAGATAGAAACTAACTCGAAATTTTGAAGATACTTAGATTTCTCAACAATTAAATTTCCAAATTAATATAAGTATCAATTCAAGGATTTTTAATAAGTGACATAATTAAAACATTCCTTGATAATTCTAAGGCCTCTAATTACATGAAAAACATAGGTAAATTCATCAAAAAATCATGCAAAATTTAGAATATTATGAATTTAACTCCCCCTATGATCATGCAATCTAACAAGCATAAATTCAAAGATTTGTACTATTAAATACACTTAAAACACAATGAATTCATGCAAAATAACATTATATGCAACCTATAACAATCATTAATTAGGCATTTTAAAGTCTAAGCACATAATGATTAAATAGCTTGCACAAAAGAAAATTTGGATTTTACAGATAAGAAGCTTTACTAACTTGTGTTAAGCATTTCCAATTCACCAACCAATCTATTGAATGTTACTTCATCAAGAGGTTTGGTGAATATATCTGCAATTTGTTGCATTGTGGGCACAAAATGTAGCTCCACATTCCCCTCCTCGACATGTTCTCTTATGAAGTGATACCTGATGTCGATGTGCTTGGTTCTTGAGTGATCTACAGGATTGTTAGTTATGGCAATAGCACTTGTGTTGTCACACATAATTGGAACTTTCTTGTGCTCCATGCCATAATCCTTCAATTGGTTCCTCATCCACAGTATTTGAGCTACACAGCTTCCAACAGCAATGTACTCAGCTTCAGCAGTAGAAGTAGATACTGTATGTTGCTTTTTACTTTTCCAGGACACCAATCTTCTGCCAAGAAATTGACAAGCACCAGATGTGCTCTTCCTATCAATCCTGCAACCTGCATAGTCTGAATCCGAATAGCCAATTAGATTAAAACCTGTATCTCTTGGGTACCAAATCCCTAGATTTGGTGTGCCCTTAAGATACCTAAAAATTCTTTTGACGGCTACGAGATGTGATTCTCTAGGATCCGCTTGGAACCTTGCACATAAACAAGTTGCGAACATTATATCGGGTCCACTTGCAGTTAAATAGAGAAGGGAGCCAATCATACCTCGATAGCTTGTGATGTCAACTGATTTACCTGATTTGTCTTCATCAAGCTTCGTGGCTGTTGCCAAGGGAGTCTTAGCTGCTGATGCATCTTCTAGATTGTACTTCTTGAGTAAATCTCTGACGTACTTGGATTGACAGATAAAGATACCATCTTTTCTCTGACTGATCTGTAATCCAAGGAAGAAGGACAGCTCTCCCATCATGCTCATCTCATATTTTTCCTGCATTAGCTTAGCAAATTTCTCGCACAAGCGCTCATTAGATGACCCAAAAATAATATCGTCCACATAGACTTGAACAAGTATTAAATCATTCCTTACATTTTTATAGAACAATGTTTTATCAATTACTCCCCTAGTAAAACCATTTTCAATTAAGAATAAGGATAGGGTTTCATACCATCGCCTTGGGGATTGCTTGAGGCCATAGACAGATTTGAAGACACTACAAGAAAAACTCGATCATACAACACCTTTCACACAACGGTTAAACAAATACCCGTTGTCCCGAAAAAACAAACAACGGTGAATGTTTTGTCCTCGTAAAACTGTTGTGTGAGATGTTAAACAGACAACTATTATCCATGTTTTTGCAAACTGTTGTCTATGTGGAGTCCTCCAATTTAGTCAGACAACAGTTCTTAAATTGTAATGTTGTCTTACATCTTTAACACAACACTCCAAAACCGTTGTTAATAAACTAACTAATAGTAGCCTGAGACAACGGTTTTGGTCTTTACGTTGTGTAATTCAAACAAGTGTTTATTATAACCGTTGTCTGAATAAACTTAAACAACGGATCTTACATACCGTTGTGAAAAAGAAAGCTCAAAGACAACGGTTTTATGAAACTGTTGTCTGAACTATTGAAAAATTTGAATTAAAGTGGGTGGCAAATAATGAAATATTTGGTGGGATATGAAATAATTTGATTGAATTTGGTGGGAAATAATGAAAATTTTGAATTGGATTTGGTGGGAAATTATAAAATACTCAGACAACGGTTTCCTAATAAAAAAAATGTTGTGTGATAGTGAACCACAACACCGTTTTTCATAAAAACCGTTGCGTAATGTTTTACACTTTTAAATCATTAAAGAATAGTTTGCGTGTTTTACTATGTTTTTGTTAAAATCTTGTACTACCCGACCTTTTTATTTTTTGATTATTTTTTTCCTATAATAAAATGAGTGCTTATTGACATTCGTACGGTTCGATCGTCGAAAAAAGCATTCAAAAAAATTAGTCAGTAAATCTGGATCGTGACCCGTTATAGGAAGCATCACTTTTCCTATGTTTTTGTTAAAATCTCGTATAACCCGACCTTTTTATTTTTCGATTATTTTTTCCCAACACTAAAATGGGTGGTTATTAACATTCGTACGGTTCGATCGTCGAAGAAATCATTCAAAAAAATTATTCAGTGAATCTGGATCGTGTCCCGTTATAGGAAGCAACAATTTTACTATATTTTTGATTAAATCTCGTACAACCCGACCTTTTTATTTTTCGATTATTTTTTTACAGCAATAAAATGAGTGTTTATTACCATTCGTACGGTTCGATCGTCGAAGAAATCATTCAAAAAAATTATTCAGTGAATCTGGATCGTGTCTCGTTATAAGAAGCAACACTTTTACTATATTTTTGCTAAAATCTCGTACAACCCGACCTTTTTATTTTTCGATTATTTTTTTCCAGCCCTAAAATGGGTGTTTATTAACATTCGTACGGTTCGATCCTCGAAGAAATCTTTTAAAAAAATTATTCATTGAATCTGGATCGTGTCCAGTTACATGAAGCAACACTTTTACAACTTTTTTGTTAAAATCTCATACAAGCCGACCTTTTTATTTTTTGATTATTTTTTCCTAACACTAAAATGAGGGTTTATTAACATTCATACGGTTCGATAGTCAAAGAAATCATTCAAAAAAATTATTCAGTGAATCCGGATCGTGTCCCTTTATAGGAAGTAACATTTTTACTACATTTTTGTTAAAATCTCGTATAACCCGACCTTTTTATTTTTCGATTATTTTTTCCCAACACTAAAATGAGTTTTTATTAACATTCGTATGGTTTGATGGTCGAATAAATCATTCAAAAAAATTATTCAGTGAATCTGGATCGTGTCCCGTTATAGGAAGCAACACTTTTACTATATTTTTTCTTAAATCTCTTACAACCCGACCTTTTTATTTTTCGATTATTTTTTCCCAACACTACAGTGAGTGTATATTAACATTCGTATGGTTCGATCGTCGAAGAAATCATTCAAAAAAATTATTCAGTGAATCTGGATCGTGTCTCGTTATAGGAAGCAACACTTTTACTATATTTTTGCTAAAATCTCGTACAACCCGACCTTTTTATTTTTCGATTATTTTCTTCAGCACTAAAATTGGTGTTTATTAACATTCGTATGGTTCGATTGTAGAAGAAATCTTTCAAAAAATTATTCAGTGAATCTGGATCGTGTCCCGTTACATGAAGCAACACTTTTACAACTTTTTTGTTAAAATCTCGTACAAGCCGACCTTTTTATTTTTTGATTATTTTTTCTAAACACTAAAATGAGTGATTATTAACATTCGTACGATTCGATCATCGAAAAAAATATTCAAAAAAAATTATTCATTGAATCTGGATCGTCTCCCGTTATAGGAAGCATCACTTTTCCTACGTTTTTGTTAAAATCTCGTACAACCCGACCTTTTTATTTATCGATTATTTTTTCTCAACAATAAAATGGATGTTTATTAACATCCGTATAGTTCGATCGTCGAAAAAATTATTCTAAAAAATTATTCAGTGAATCTGCATCGTGCCCCATTATAGGAAGCATCATCTTTCCTACGTTTTTGTTAAAATCTCGTATAACCCGACCTTTTTATTTTTCGATTATTTTTTCCCAACACTAAAATGGGTGGTTATTAACATTCGTACGGTTTGATCGTCGAAGAAATCATTCAAAAAAATTATTCAGTGAATCTGGATCGTGTCCCGTTATAGGAAGCAACAATTTTACTATATTTTTGCTTAAATCTCGTACAACCCGACCTTTTTATTTTTCGATTATTTTTTCTCAACACTAAAATGAGTGTTTATTAACATTCGTACGGTTTGATCATCGAAAAAAACATTCAAAAAAATTATTCAGTGAATCTGGATCGTGTCCTCAACACTAAAATGAGTGTTTTTTTCGACTATCCAACCGTACAAATGATAATATATATTGAATATAGTGATGTGCAAAAAAAAATAAAATATTTAAAATTATTCTTGCATGAGTTTATATTATAAT
Source organism: Saposhnikovia divaricata (assembly GCA_036435485.1). NCBI lineage: Eukaryota > Viridiplantae > Streptophyta > Magnoliopsida > Apiales > Apiaceae > Saposhnikovia > Saposhnikovia divaricata. The sequence continues at coordinate 170,000,910 of CM071595.1, read as the reverse complement.
TTCACCAAAAGTACTACTACTTCTAACTAGTTTCGTCCCGATTAAACGCAATCCATTTTTTAAAAATCATTTTCGAACAAAAAAACTATACGAATAATAATATATATTTATTTTAGTGATGTGCCAAAAAATAAAAAAATTTAAACTAATATTCTATAATATTTAGTAATATTAATAGTATTATTTATATCTATTTTAAAAGTATCAACCAAATATTTCCCCAACAAATTTTCCCCCCGTCGTATTCCCAATTATTTAGATCTTCCCCCCAATTATTCACATCTCCCCCGCCGCCCCCCCCCCCCCAAATTATTCACATCTCCCCCTTTTTTCACATAAACACCTCACTCACACATCTCTTTCTCCCCAACATCTCTCTCGCTGCTCACCTCTCCAGACTCTCTCTCACCATCTCCGACTCTCTCTGGCTGCTCACCTCACCAGCCCTCTCTCTCTACTCACTTCCCCCTCTCTCTCTAACAAACCATCTCCTCCTTGAATAAGAATCCTAGTTTTAGGGCTTTAAAAAAATACAATCACTAAATCCTCCAAATTGTTTTTGAATTAGGAAAAATCGAAGCTTAATTGGCTCGATTGGATGGTGGATTGTTTCATCTCTAACTATTAGAGTTTCAATCTTTGGATTTGTATTTTAACTGATTAGGGTTTCAATTTGGGTTTTGGGTATTTGATATTGTGTCATAAAATTTCAGAAAAAGGTTCAGGAAGATGGTAAGCTTCTACCTGAGTTTGCAGATGCTGAAGAGCGTAAGTGACTATCATTTGTTTTAATTATAGTGCTAACGTGCGTGTTCTTTAATTCTCTTTCTCTTCAATATGGTCAAATTGATTTGAGGTCAAACTGCTCTAATGGTTAACCATTGTTTTGTAGAGGAATTATATGAAGCTTTGAATCTTCTTCTGGAAAGTGATTTGGATGTAGACCGGGGTTAGTACGTTTCCTTAATATTTCTACCTACAAAATAATCAGACATGACTAGGCAAATATACCGGCCTTCTTAATTGTTGGGTTATAGATCTTAATGCAGAGAACATGTGTAGTTGTCACTATGTTGCACATAGTTTTGTGGCTTCAGTTGTGACAGTATTTGTAAATTGGCATAGAAGACATGACAAAGAAGACTTGGTGGTATTTGTAAATTGGCTAGATGAAGAACTCTCCTTTCTGGTATGATCTTAAACATCTCCTAATCTAGGTAATTTTTTTCGTGTCAAATGGAAGTTTGGGATAAGTCTATCAGTTATAGATTTTTACAAAGCACTTGAGCATAATTGAGTTGTCATATTCAAGAAATTGTTGTTGATGGGAATTTATTCTTTTACTTGAATAATTCTGGTAGTTCTTTCAAGTTTAGGCTAATAACTATTTGATGGATACATCACATACTTGTTGCTTGCCTCAACTTTCTTTTATCACATACTTTTAACATTCTTGTATAGTTGTTTTCATAAAAAAAGACCTTGTGCTTTTGACAAGGTTTATGAGCGAGCAGTTCTAAAGTATTTTGATTGGCCGGAAGGGAAAGCAGATGCATTTATAGAGGCATCTTTCGAGTATCAGGACCTCATGAAATTAGAGAAGCAAGTCACTTCTTTTGTTGATGATCCCAATGTCCCTTGTGAAGCTGCTTTGAAGAAAATGTTCAATTTACTTGAGAAGTATGTCATCCTTGTCTATATATATATTCAACCTGTACATTTAGGAAATATATTATTAGCTCAATTTGGATCTAATATGTGGGTATATTTACAATTTGCCGAGTAGAGCAGAGTGTTTATGCATTATTGCGTACACAGGATATGGCTATTTCACGTTATAAAGAATTTGGCATTCCAGTTGACTGGTTACAAGATTCAGGAGTTGTTGGCAAGGTGTGCTTTTAAAAAGTCTAAATTGCAGTTAACTGACTCTCACTGTGTGACTATATTTAATTCTATTATATGTTGCTTCTTTAGATACATTGTTTTTAAAAGGTTGATGTTAAGTGATTTTAACTTCTCTATACCTGTGCATGTGCAATAATTTGCTCTCTCTGCCTACATGTTTTACTTTCTTAGTTAGAGATCTGCCAATCTAATAGTTCCCTGCAGCTATATATGACTTGCATCAAGAGCTATAACACAATATCATTCTCTCTAGTTTCTCACCTCCTTTCTGTTTTTTTGTTGATTTAAACTTCTTTTCTTTTTTACTTCTCTGTTTTCTCATCTTCTTTCTCAATTTCATAAGTATCTTTGTCAAATCAAGGAGAGTTCACAGCTCCCATATTATATTTCTTATGTTTCATTTGGCTTTTTGCATATCTTAAAGTAAGAGTCGTTTGTTTTTACTAAATAAGTATGTAGCATGAAGTTCAGTTAGGTTTGCCAAAAATCACAATCAGCATAAATAAATTAGTATATGCATACAAGAGATTGCTGTGAATGTGCTATAAATATAATTCTATGTAAGAAAAGGCACATATGCAAGATTGTATGCAAATATCCTTCTTTTCTTGATTATACAGAGGTAATGGTTCAAGTTTCAGAAGCAAGTGTGTCACTAATTGAATTCTGCAATTCACCAAGTGCAAGCCTGCAAACTTGCTACGTACTGGATAAGGGAGTTTGATGTATTTTAGTTTTCGAGATGCTACACTGTATGATTGTTTTTAGGGGCTTATATTTACTCCCTTGATCTTCTTGGGACTTAGGTGTATGCTCTGTTTTGAATGTTGATATCACAATATATGTGTTTTGAATGTTAAGAACTTCTGTCTGATTTGAGTTTCATTTTTAAAATGCAGATGAAGTTCGAGCGCAACATCAAGAAAGCTACCGAGAAGGGACAGGAAGCTTAATTACATTTACAAAATCTATGAGATGTTGAATTCATATTCTTGTTTCCAATACATAGTTCATTTCAATTATATTTTACTGTAAATGTTTTCTCTTCAAATCTGGAACCTATAATAATGATGTTAATGTGTTTGTATGTTTAACTGCTTAAGTTTCCTGTACATGCAGGTCTATGGTTATGGTGGAGTTGGAATTATAGTTGAAGTTTTAACTAGCAAAGTTAATAGACCAGTGGAACTTGTCAGAGAGGTTGTGAGGGATTATGGTGGAAAGATCAGCTCCTTGCTATTGCTTTAGATGCTGGTTCTTCTGGTTTTCTTTCTCAAGAGACTCTGCTGTTGAAGAAGAGGAGTTCCAAGAAAAATGCAATTTAAGTCGCGTATTGCTAACATTAGATGAAGAATCTGATTTATATGTATGTATATTAATTGGTCTAGTAGATATTAGACCTTATTTTCTGATGGTAGTGTAATGATTATATTAAATCTACAATGTTGACATTGTTTTTAGTTGAGTAATGTGTAATTTATAGTAATTTTGATGTGTTGATTGTATTGTATAGCATAGTTTTTTGCATACATAAACCATTGTCTAGTCTATTTTTAGCCAATGAATGCATCTTTAATAACAGTTGTTATATATCATATGAGACAATAGCCATGCTTTAGAAAAAACCATTGTAGGACTTCTTTCACATAACTCTTTCTTATATAAAACCATTGTATATAGAGACTCTTCACAACGGAAAACATATCTAATAGCATATATGTTGTAGTGTTAGAGTTCTAACAACTCTTTGTATTTATGGAACCATTGTCTTAACCCTCGAACAACAACAATTTTTATTTTTAAAACACTTAACTGACTTATTTCAGACAAGGGTTTTTAAACATAGCGTTGTTGTTTCTAGGTGTTATACAACGGCGTCCAATAAATGGTGCGTTGTCTTGAAAGATGTTGGACAACGGTTGTGGAATGGTTGTGTTACTTAATTTTTAACAACATTTTAAAACTGTTGTGTTACCTTCTTCTACACATCGGGTAAATAACCATTGTCTGATTTCAATCAGACAACTGCCGGATAGACAACGAAAAAAATGGAGGTCAGACAACGGTGAAAAACAGTTGCAGGATCGAGTTTTTCTTGTAGTGAGAGAAAATACACAAAATCTACAAGTTCTGGATCGATGAAGCCAAGCGGCTGTTCCAGATACACTTCTTCTTCTAACTCTCCGTTCAGGAAGGCACTTTTCACATCCATCTGAAAAACCTTGAAGTTCTTATGTGCTGCAAATGCCAAGAACATCCTGACTGCCTCAAGTCTTGCAACCGGTGCATAGGTCTCATGATAATCAATTCCTTCTCGCTGAGAATAACCTTTTGCAACCAAACGAGCCTTGTTTCGTGTTACAAGTCCATTTTCATCCAGTTTATTTCTGAATACCCACCTAGCTCCAATTACTGATGTGTTCTTTGGTCGGGGTACCAGTTTCCAAACTTTCTGCCTTTCAAACTGATTGAGTTCCTCTTGCATTGCAATTACCCAATCAGCATCACCAAGAGCTTCTTCTATTTCTTTAGGTTCAAGCTTGGATAAGAACCCAGAATATAAGCAAATATTAGCCAGGTCAGCTCTTGCAGTTCTTCTAGTAGTCACACCAACATCTGGATCACCAATAATTAATTCAAACGGATGATCTCTATTCCATACCCGTTCTCTTGGAAATTGTCTTGATGATTCAGCTTGACTTTCTCAGTTGTGGTGTTGACTACTTTGATTATTTTCACTAACTCCCCCTGAGTTAGTTCCAGCTCCTACAGAACTAGTGTCAACTCGTCTCGAGCTTTGAACAGTTGTTCTTGAGCTGCTACTTACTCCCCCTGAGTTGTTGCCGATTCGTACTGAAGAAGTCTCTTCTGATCTTGTAGAATTAGATCGTTCACTAGACTCAGGTTCTTCACATACACTTGGGACATTTAATGGGACAACTAACTGAGGTTCATCTTCAAGTTCATCTAAGTCTAGATTCTGAAATTTTAGGGACTCAGGTTCACTAGAATCTCTAGAAATTAATGGAAGTTTGGTATCGTCGAATCTGACGTTGTAGCTTTCAGTCACTTTTCGATCATTCACTAAGAACACCCTATAAGCTGCCACCACATCTGTGGAGTAACCAACAAAGATTCCTTCACGAGATTTTGCTGCAAACTTGCCTAGATTTTCATCATCTATAAGTACATAGCATTTTGCTCCAAAGACATGAAAGTATTTGATTGTTGGTCTTCTGTTGTTCATTAGCTCACATGGTGTCTTTTCTTTATCTTTTATGATCAAGGTTCTATTTTGAGTGTAACACGCGGTACTCACTACTTCTGCCCAGAAGTACAGAGGAAGTTTCGAATCATACAACAAAGTTCTTGCTGCTTCAACCAAAGTTCTATTCTTCCTTTCAACTACTCCATTTTGATGTGGAGTTCTCGGGGCTGAATACTGACGACGTATTCCCTTAGATACACAGAAGTCATTCAGCACTGCGTTTTTGAATTCAGTGCCATTGTCTGATCTAGTCGTCTTCACAGTAAGTGTTGAAACATTCTCAATTTGAGTGATGTGATCAATGATTAGGAAAGGTACTTCGTCTTTCGTCATTGCGAACAATACCCATGTATACTTGGAGAAGTCATCCACGATTACCAATGCATATCTTATCTTAGACAAAGATAGGACATTCACTGGGCCAAACAAATCCATATGAAGAAGTTGCAGAGGCTCAGTAATACTAGAAATTTCTTTGCTTTTATGCGATGCTCGCTTCGACTTTCCCATTTCACAAGCTTCACAGAGTCCTTTCGGAGCGAACTCCATTTGAGGTAGATCTCTCACCAATTCTCGTCTCGCGAGAGCATTCATCATTTTGAAGTTTAAGTGAGATAGTTTTTGTGCCATAACCAGCTTTCATCATCCGAAGCTTTGCTGTAGAAACAGGTGACCTCATTCTGATTTGCTGAATCCATGTCCGCCACAAAAAGATCTACCTTTCGAATTCCTCTCAAATCCAATGAGCCTTCCTTGATGTGAGTAATTGATACACCTTTCTTGTTGAAGACAATTTCGTAAACTTTGTCACAGAATTGACTGATACTCAATAGATTGTGCTTCAGTCCCTCAACATAGGAAATATCTTCAATGATGACATTACCCGTCTTCAGTTTGCCATATCCCTTTGTCACACCTATGCTGTCATCTCCAAAGGTAACATAAGGGCCAGCCTTCATAACCAACTCTGTAAGCAGGGACTTGTTTCCTGTCATATGCCTCGATGCTCCACTGTCTAGCACCCATATAACTTTACTTCTGTTCTGCTTAATGCCCTGCATTGACAGATTGATTAGACGTTCTTCGGAACCCAACTTTGATTGGGCCCGGCTTTTCTATAAGATCGAGAATCAACAGATTTAACAACTGGAGATGCACTTTTCTTAACATTACTAGAGCTTTCGACTTTCTCCTTTCCTTTCTCAGACTTGACAGATTTGTCAGTCTTAGGAGAAGGTTTGTCACTCCTAACTTTAGGAGGACTAACAGTCTTGGCTCTCACATGCTTCTTTTTGATGTTTGAACTAGCAGCAGTATTTGAGCATGACTGGCTAGATGCATTCATTAAATTCACAAAAGTTTGCATGATGTTAAAAGTGCATGGCATACAATTAAGTTGACCACACTGTGCATGATTCTGATGCAGATTATTCATTGTATGTGTGGCAGACATGGCATGGGCAGCAGGAACATTTATGTTAGCTTTACATGCATAAGAAAGATGTTCAGTAGATTTACAGTGATAACATGCTTTCTTTATTCGTTCAGCCTTAACCTCTTTTATGCCTTTTTCTTTCTTACCTTGTTGTTTAACAGCCTTAGCTCCTAATCCTGCTCTAGATTCATCTCTAGGGCAATTGATTTTAACTTGTTTGATAGGAGTTATAGGTTGTGCTTTCTGGCGATCTTCCATCTCAATCTCATATCTAGCTATTAATTCAGTCTCTTCTTCTAATCGAGGAACAAGGTGTTTGAAGATAGGTTTGACAGCTGATTTAAGAGGGCTAGGAATTTCCTTTTTAAGGTCACTGGAACCAGTGTCGATAGGTCTCTTTCCTTCTTTCTTAGGAAGGTTAGAATAGTCAAGTCCTATACCTATTCCAGTTATTTTCTTAAATGTGTCGTTATCTACATACACTTTACTAGCAGCTAGTTTGTAAGCTTCGCATTTAGTTTCTAACTCAGCTAGGTCGTTCCTAAGACATGCTTTTATTTCTTCCTTAAGGATGAGATTGTGTTCCAAAGATTTAATAAAGTCTCTTAGGGAAGTATCTACAGTGCAAGCAGCCTCTAACTCTTCCACTTTTGCCTCAAGCATTCTGCTTTTGGCGACAAGTGTTTTCTGTTCCTTTTGAGAAGTGTCTAGGCTTTTGCACAACATATAGATCTCTTCACTAAGAGCCCCGTTCTGTTCCTTATACTCATCAATGGACATTTCTACTGTAAGGGTTAGAACTGGTACCTCTGGTTCCTCTGATGTCTCAGCCATGAGGGCAAAGTTTGCTACATGAGTAACATCTTCCTCATCTGAATCATCCCAAGCTCTTCCTTCTGTTACTAATAAAGCTCTTTTTCCATGTCTTTCCTTCACCAGCGATTCATACTTGCTTTTGAGGGCTTCATATGTCTCTTTTGGATAAGTCTGTTTAGGCTTTTTGCAGTCCGTAGCAAAATGTCCAGCTTCACCATAGTTATAGCATTTGAACTTCATTTTGAAATCCAAAGGAGATTTGTAGCTGGTACTCTTGCCTTTACCTTTGTAGCCTGACGAACTACCACCACCACTAGCAACCCGATAGTAAGATGAAGAATTTCTCTGGGGTCGGTTGCTCTTTCTGAATCTCATGTTGCTGAACTTCCTTGCCATGTATGCCACGACACTATCGTCCATGTTGTCCAGCTCCTCTTGGGTGAAGTAGTCATCATCACTGTTAGATGTGCACTCGTCATCATTATTAACTTTATGTGGTGCAGGTGATGATTTAGACTTTTCTCCAACTATTGCCTTCTTAGATTCTTCCTCATCAGCAACTAATCCTGATGCAGTTTTTTTTCCTTTTGAATCATTGTCCCATGCTTGATCTTGAAGTGTCTCCAGCTCATAGGTCTTTAGTATTCCATAATACTCTTCCAGAGAAGTTGTCTGCAAGTCTCTGGTTTGTCTTACTGCGTAGACCCTATGTTCAATGCTCTTTGGCTGGTTCCTCAGATATCTCGTATTGGTCTCAACCATGGGGAGAGTTACACCTCTCAGATTCAAATCCAATACCAACTGACTGAATCTTAGATAGACGTCTGTTATGCCTTCTCCTTTTCTTATTCTGAAGGTGTCATACTCCATCTTGAGTATGAGTGTCTTGTTGCTTCTAACCTCTGCAGATCCTTCCATGAAAACTTCTATCTTGTCCCAAATCTTCTTTGCTGTATTCAGACCTTTGACTATGTTGAACATTTCATGGTCAAGGGATTCCATCAAGGTTTGTCGTACGGAAGTATCATAAGCTATTTGCTCCTTGTCAGCATCTGAAAACTCCGATGCCTTTTTAGGCTCAGACCGAGGTGGTATAACCTCCTTTCCTTCCATATGCTCAGGAATAATCACCATTGGAACAAATTTACCCTTGTCAAGGACTTCCAGATATTCAGGGTTAACTGTTTCTAAGTAGAGTCTCATTCTGAAAACCCATTCTTCATAGTGATCTCGGTTGAACATTGGGATCTTGAATGCATTTTTAGGAGCCATTTCAATTCTGGTCACCAAAAATTTCTAAGTACCCAAGACTTGGCTATGTAGAAGTTCTTCCTAAGTCGAAATTTCTCTAAGTAGAAATTTTTGTTCAAGTCGAACTTCACCAAGTAGAAATTATCCAAGTCGAATTTCTATGTAGAAAATCTCAAGTAGAAACTCTATGTAGAACTTTTGTCCTTGGAATAAATTTGCTGCAGATTACTTTAATATTGAATAAACAATATTATCTCTTTAACACCTTTTTGACTTTTGAGGCTTTACTCACCTAAATTACCTAACCTACGTGCTAGGTACTGAGTATGTTTTGCTATGCTTTCTGCCGTGAATAACGCACATCAAAAGTCCAAAAACACCCTCTCTTTTTTTACTTTTAATCTTTTTGAGAAGGAAATCAAAAAGTTGTTGGGTTGTCTTCTTTAATAAGAACAAATGATGAACACTCAAGAACACCAAATATCAAAGAACCCAGATTAATTCACAAAAATTAATTAAAATACATCCAAGCTAAATAATAACAATAATAACACCTGGAGTATTTAAGTAATTATCTTTGGATGAGTTTTCACTACAAACGAATTAAAGCTCACTTTTCTAGAATTTTAGAAAAGTAGATCTAGAAAATGAAAACTCACGATTCTTCTACCAAACACAAGGATCTATGTTTTGTGTGTTAAACATATAGCTCTGATACCAATTGTTAGGTCCAAATGTGTTGTAGAGGGGGGGTGAATACAACTTTTCGAATTTGATAAGTAATAAATACGATGCAATAAATGAACACACAGATTCAAGGAATATATGTCTTATATATAACTTGAAGTGGTTGCTACAACATTCATTACAAAGTATAACAGAAGTTCAGAGAGTAGTGAATGATACTAAGCTTTGTGAATACACTCTCTCTCTTTTACATGTGTTTCTCTCAAGAATTGCTCTCTAACAAAAACATTACACAAGTGCTTCTATTTATACTACATGTAATCTATGTCCTGTAGTCTTCAAAGACTAAGATATACGTGGTCCAATGATGTCCACATAAATCTTGCCTTATCTTGAAAGCTTGGAAATCTGTCAATCAGAAGATGCCATGTGTCATGTTGAAACTGCACTCTAAGTAGAACTTCTACTTGAGAATTTCTACTTAGCCATCTTGAATTTCTAAGTAGAACTTCTACTTAGAAATATTCTACTTGGTCATCTAGAATATTTAGTACTTAGAAAATATTCTGGTTTTTCAACTTGAAACTTCAATGCACATCTTGAACTTGTGATATCTTCATGTCTTCTTTATTCTTCACCAAGCTCTTGAACATGGATCTTTATTACTGACATAAACTTGCTATCAATGTCCTGACACTTGATGCACCGGTCTGGTTCATAAGTGAGTAGTCTTGATAGTGTTTTTGCTTCTTGAATAAATTACCATATTCAATTAGTAATGAGGCTTTCCAATGTTAGCTTTCCTTCTTGTTCACTTGAAATCAATTTGTCTTATTGATACTGATAGTTATGATCTTGATTCTTGGCTTTTCAAATCACTGAGGCATGAACAACTTTGACTTGAACTTCTCTCAATGATTTCTTCTTGGCTTGATCATAGTTAACATGTTGAATTGTATCAATTACCTTGTCTTCTTTTAGTGTTGATTTCTTTGTGGCTTCTTGTTCTTGATTGTCTTCTGGTTAAGTATCTTTTCCTTTAGTTGAGTTACATTAGTTATAGTGTTACAAGTTTACACACTCTGCCTTTCACCTATTTTGACTTTTCAAAGTCAAACTGATCGTGTTTTGACTAATAATCAATAAATATTGATTAACATATAAATTACAAAAAAAATAATCATAAGAAAATTTATGTAAAGTATTACTAAAATTGATTTTTAAATTTGTAAAAATATAAAACAATAAATTATAATTTACAGTTAAATTTCGATAAATTTGACTTTGAAAAGTCAAAATGGGACACAATAAGTGGGACAGAGTGAGTAATATAAATGTTTAATAACAATATGGTGAAAATTGATGATATAAATTTTTAACTAAAATTAGTTGTTGAGGGGAATCGAACCTTGAACTTCTATGAGTAGTTTATAAGATGATATAAATGTTTAATAATAATATGTTGTTGATGGGATTCGAACCTTGAACCTATAAGAGTATTTTATATATTATAAAAATAATATTTTTTTTAGCATTACATCCAACGGTTCTCATTAATATATCTCAAAATCCAACGGTTGCTACTGAGTGACAAAAAAAAGTGTACAAAAAAAGTGTACCAAACTACCAACCAAATATACCCTATTCCGCTTATAATAGTATAGTATAGATAGTATATAGATATAATAACCGAAACATTAAAAGTTTGGTTGTTCGGTTGGTCGGTACGATACTTGTTGATTTTACTTATTTACCTTTATTTAACGGTATATGTTATTTTTATTTAATTATCCTTAATTAATTACTTATTAATAATAACTAATAAATGTCAAGTAGTTTCCAATAAAGATTTTCAGGATTTGTCATCTCTTGCACAAGTATGTAGACGGTTAGTTGAAACATACTTAGCGAAGTTTTTCCCCTTGATTAATATGTTGATTCGTTTAGTCTTGACACTTCATGTTTCCACTACAACAACTGAACGTGCATTTTAAGCTATAAAAATCATAAAAAACTAGACTAAGAAATAATATGGAAGAAGGATATCTTTCAGGTTATATGAGATTTCACATTGAAAATGAATACGTGGATGGTATTCATTCAGAAGTTGTGATTGATCATTTCGAGTTAATCGGAGATCGTAAAACTCAATTCAAATAAATAACCGTTGGGTAAGTTTTTTTGGCTAGATCCGCCATTGGTCACAACCATTGCTATATACACCACCCTCCCTCATCTATTATTATGTATCTAATACACCAACAGGGGGTTTTCCTGAGCAAATTAATTCATAGGCTCGGTCCCTCCGAACCTCACTCCAAACCTAACTCTAAATATTTGTAAAAATATTGTTATTCAAAAGATTTGAACCCCAGAACTAATTTCAACACCACAACCAGTTGAGCTGTGTGAGCAATTGAGTTAATATTAAAAATCATTAGCTATACACATAAATATTTGTATAATGTATAATCCCAATAATTATACATGCATACACACATACATACATACATACATACATACATAATTATTAATTATACATACATGTACATAAATAATTATACACACACACACATACATACATACATACATACATCCATACATACTTACATAATTATTAATTATACATGCACACGTACGTACATACATACATACATACATACATACATACATACATACATACATAATACATACATACACACATACATACATACATACATACATACTTACATAATTATTAATTATACATGCACACGTACAAACATACATACATATATACATACATACATACATACATACATTTATGTTATATAATCTATTAATATTTCATTATTTGTAATCTATTAATTGTTGTATAATTAATATGCATATTAATACATACATACACATGTACAAACATAAATACATACATATATAAATTTCTGTCGATATATAATAATATACTATAATATTATATACATACATACTTACTATTTAACATACATACATACATACATTTTTTTGGTAGTTTATACATACATACATTTATGTTGTATAATCTATTAATATTTCATTATTTTTAATCTATTAATTGTTGTATAATTAATATGCATATTTATACATACATACACATGTACAAACATAAATACATAAATATATAAATTTTTGTGGATATATAATAATATACTATAATATTATATACATACATACATACTATATATTTTTGTTTATATATATTAATTTGTAGATAAATCTAAGTTGGCATACCTCAGATAATGTATAATTATTAATTATAATGAATATTTGTAGATAATTGTACATTAATGTATAATTATTAATTATACATGCATACGTACATACATACATAATTATTAATTATACATGCATACGTACATACGTATGTACATACATACATACATAAATACATACATACATACATACAATATATACATACATTTATGTTGCATAATCTATTAATTGTTGTATAATTGATATGCATATTTATACATACATACACATGTACAAACATAAATACATACATATATAAATTTCTGTGGATATATAATAATATACTATAATATTATATACATACATACATACTATATAGCCTACAAACATACATACATACGTACATACATACATACATACATACATACATTTATGTTGTATAATCTATTAATATTTCATAATTTGTAATCTATTAATTATTATATAATTAATATGCATATTTATACATACATACACATGTACAAACATAAATACTTATGTATATAAATTTTTGTGGATATGTAATAACGTACTATAATATTCACTAACATATACCATATCTTATTAATCATTTTAGATCTACTGTAGTTATTTACGAATTAAATATTATAAAAAATATCGCAATACAAAAAAAGAACCTTCATGCGTATATAAGTATAATACAAACTTGTATTAACATTAACTATCGTAAAACTCATCAATCACATCTTTAATACGTAAACGCACAAAACAATATAACAAATATATATATATAGAGTTGCACTCCATAGCAAACAATAAAGAACACCTCATATCTAATATAATTTAAGAGTTCCGTCATAGCACCCAATACAAAAAGTTATTATTTTTTACCCTCTAGCAAACCAGCAAAAAAAAAAAAAAAAAAATTTTTGAAAATTTACAATAATTTTCAATTTTTTTTTTGCAGACTTGATAGAGGGTAAGAAAATAATAACTTTTTGTATTGGGTGCCCCTGGTAGGGCCAAAGGATCTAATAGATATAAGGTGTTCTTTGTTGTTTGTTATATAAGAGTGTTCTGTATGGAGCAAAGGCCTATATATATATATATATATATATATATATATATATATATATATATATATATATATATATATATATAATAGAGCAAATAGGGGGGGTTCCATGAGCAAATTTATTCATATAAAAAGTTATATTTACCCTTACTAATTATATCTATGTTATATTTCTGGGGCTATTTAGGTATTGCAACACTAACATATTTATTACATAATAATAACTAATATGAACTAATATGAAATTATTATTATGTAATTAATACTTATATGTATCTCTGTTTCCATCCATGTTAACTCTATATATTTATATTTCGAAGTACGGTTTTGATCTTAACATTAACCAATTTATTACATATCGTTCAAGTTTTCTTTAACAAAACAAAACATAGCGTAAAATATAAACAGATTTCATTTAACCAGAAATGTAATTTGCATGTCACGATCGGGTATTGCATAAATTCTATTTCCTCACAACAATTGCTGCGAAATATGAACAATCGAAGATATCAACAATCCAATCCTACGTGATCACGAATAATTCATAAATATTTGTAGTATAGAGCATACTCGTGTCTTGCACGGGCTACAAAGCTAGTTAGATTAGTAATAAGGGAGAGACTAATGATATAGCTAGGATTTAGTTGGAATTGGTAGAACTTTTGTGCTCCCTTTTTAAGGCCACTTAAAAATCACTAGTACAGGACTGTCTTTTAGCGTCGTACTTTTAGCGTCGGTTATATAGAGAGCCGTGGCTTATACATACTTTAGGCGTCGGTTGCTAGCTTAACCGACGCTTAATGTCATTTGTGTTGGACCTTTTTCGTCGGTCATGAAACAACCGACGCCTAAAACTGATCCTTTAGCATCGGTCTTTACTCATCCGACGCCTAAAACTGACCCATTAGCGACGGTTCTTTTTTAACCGTCACCTAAAACCAACCTTTTAGCGTCGGTCTTTACTAAACCGACACCTAAAACCTACCTTTTAGCGTCGGTCATAAACAGCCGACGCCTAAAACTGATCCTTTAGCGTCGGTCTTTACTCAACCGACGCCTAAACTAACCCTTTTGTACCTTATGTGTCGCCTTACATTTGACCGACGCTAAAAGTATTATAATTTAAAAAAAAATCTAAATTATATTCAAATAATATTTTTATACAAATAATACGTTATTTTATATTATACCATTCTTATCAAAAAAATTTAAATTGAATAATATTATTTAAAAAAGATTTATACAAATCAAACAATATTTTATAAAATGTTACATTTAAATATTTTCATTACACAAATAAATAATTTGTATTCATTTCTACTTATTATATATCTTTAAAAAAATGTTGTGCTTCATTATGTAAATTATGTAGTTTAAAAAAAATGTAAATTATGTTTCTAAAAATTACACTTTTATCTAAGTAAATTTTTAAAAAATTTGAAATTTTATATAATATCAATCAATTAATAAATATAAATTATTTTATACTAAAGTTAATTTTAATTTAATCTTTCATTCAGGTTACAGCGTTTTACACGGGTCTAGCAACTCTGACTCACCCGCTCTTCTTCTTTCCCTAATTCCTCAATTGCTCGATGCTAATCGCTAATGGAAGCTTTATTCTTGCTAATCGCTAATGGAAGCTTTATTCTTACTAATCGCTGACTCTCACTAATTGTTGCCCATTGATACGTATCCGTAATCGAAGCTTTATTCTTATTTTCTCCACTCACTTTCATTACGCTACGTACTTGAATTCTCCGGTGTGATTTCACTTCTCTAGGTTCGATTTGGTATCTCTTGCTTTGATGAGGTAATTGTTTGCCCTTATCTCGGTTCTCTGTATCAATTTAGGATTCATGATATTGTTGGTATATATGTATGTATGTATGTATGGCCATGTTGTTATATTTTCTATATATGTTGTATGTTTTGTTTTTTGCTTTATCGGATAGTGTTCTTATTTCAATACAATTAAAAAAGATGTCTATTTCAAAATTGGTACTGGCCTCCTCACTGGTATCTAATGCATATACATGACTCACAGTCCTATTTGTTTGCAACGAGTACGAAAACTAAAACTACTATATCATTGTACACCAGTTTAATTAGCTAATAAGAACGTGCTTAAAATTTGTAATATTATTATTCTTTGGGCAGGGCTTCTGAGGAAGTATGTGGTAGACACAGCGTACATGTGGTGGCCAAGCAGTCTGGTTCAAGTATCAAAATTTTGCAACTAGTATTTCGTTATATTTTCACATTTATAAAATATCTGATAATTGTGACCCTTGTAGTTAATTAGCATTCTACTTTTCAGGGGAACAGTTCGATATGCTAGTGTGCATGCATATTTAGGCAGAACTGCTAGTAGAAGAGATGATCTAGAATCTCTTGCTTACACACTTATTTTTCTCCTCCGTGGTCGTCTTCCTCGGCAAGGATATCAGGTCATCTCTCATTTTAGTTATAGATTAAAATTCAGTAATCGTTTTTTTTTCGCTTTTAGTTATATTCTTAGACAGTGAACACTCCAGGTATTTTGTCAGTTCTCCAGGATGGCAACCCCTTTTCTATTATAGATACTTTGATCGATACCTATATATTTTCATGTTGTTTGTATCTGTATATACAAGTGCCTGACGTGTAGGTATTCTCGTAAGGTGAGAACAAAGGGATTCTTTTAAATTATTTGTAGAATATGTGGTAAACCTCAAATTTGATAAGGAACCTAATTATGCAAAATATATCTGAAAGGCAGAGTGTATAAACTTGTAACACTATAACTAATGTAACTCAAACTAAAGGAAAAGATACTTAACCAGAAGACAATCAAGAACAGGAAGTCACAAGAAATCAACACTAAATGAAGACAAGGTAATTGATACAATTAAACATGCTAACTATGATCAAGCCAAGAAGAAATCATTGAGAGAAGTTCAAGTCAAAGTTGTTCATGCCTCGATGATTTGATTAATCAAGAATCAAGATCATAACTATCAGTATCAACAAGACCAATTGATTTCAAGTGAAGAAGAAGGAAAGCAAATATTGGAAAGCCAAATTATTCAGTGAATATGGTAATTTATTCAAGAAGCAGAAACACTATCAAGACTAGTCACTTATGAACCAGACCATTGCATCAAGTGTCAGGACATTGATAGCAAGTTTATGTCAGTAATAAAGAACCATGTTCAAGAGCTTGTTGAAGAATAAAGAAGACATGAAGATATCACAAGTTCAAGATGTGCATTGAAGTTTCAAGTTGAAGACCAGAATATTTTCTAAGTACTAAATGTTCTGGATGGCTAAGTAGAAATTCTCAAGTAGAAGTTCTACTTAGGAATTTCGAGATAGCCAAGTAGAAGTTCCACTTAGGAATTTCGAGATAGCCAAGTAGAAATTCTCAAGTAGAAGTTCTACTTAGGTGCAGCTTCAACATGACACATGGCATCTTCTGATTGGCAGATTTCCAAGCTTTCAAGATAAGGCAAGAATTATGTGGACATCATTGGGCCACGTACATCTTAGTCTTTGAAGACTACAGGACATAGATTACATGTAGTATAAATAGAAGTACTTGTGTAATGTTTTTCAAGTAAGTGAGCAATATTTGAGAAAAACACAAGAGAAAGAGAGAGAGTGCATTCACAGAGCTTAGTATCATTCACTTCTCTCTCAACTTCTGTTATACTTTGTAATGAATGTTGTAGCAACCCTTTCAAGTTATATATAAAGAAATATATTCCTTGAATCTGTGTGTTCATTTATTGCATCGTTTTTATTGCCTCTCATATTCGAAAAGTTGTATTCACCCCCCCTCTACAACACATTTGGACCTAACAATTGGTATCAGAGCTATATGTTTAACATACAAAACATAGATCCTTGTGTTGAGTAGAAGAATCGTGAGTTTTCATTTTTCAGATCTACTTTTCATTTTCTCGAAAAGTGTGTTTTAATTCGTTGGTAGTGAAAACTCATCTGAAAAATTATTTAAATACTCCAGGTGTGATTATTTAGCTTGGGTGTATTTTAATTAATTTTTGGTGAATTTATCTGGGTTAGTTCATATTTGGTGTTCTTGAGTGTTCATCATCTGTTCTTATCAAAGAATACAACCCAACAACTTTTTGATCTCCTTTTCAATAGTAAAAGAATAAAAAGGTGGTTTTTGGACTTGTTGATTTACTTTATTCAGCCGAAAGTAAAAGACATACTCAGTACCTAGCATGTGGGTTAGGTGGGTTTGGTGAGTAAAGCATTCAAAGTCAAAAAGTGTTAAAGTGATAATATTGTTTATTCAATATTTAAAGAAATCTGCAGAAAAATTATTCTAAGGCAAAAATTTCTACATAGAAGTTCTACTTGAGAATTTCTACATAGAATTTCGACTTGGACAATTTCTACTTGGTGATTTCGACTTGAGCAAAATTTCTACTTAGAGAAATTTCGACTTAGGCAAAAGTTCTACATAAATATTCTACATAGCCTAGTCTTGGGTACTTAGAAATTTTTAGTGACCAGAATTGAGATGGCTCCTAAAAATGCATTCAAGATCCCAATGTTCAACAAAGATCACTATGAAGAATGGGTTTTCAGAATGAGACTATATCTAGAGACTATTAACCCTGAATATCTGGAAGTCCTTGACAAGGGTAAATTTGTCCCAATGGCAGTTATTCCTTCACATACGGAAGGAGGAGTGGTTATACCACCCCGGTCTGAGCCCAAAAAGGCAGCGGACTTTTCGGATGCTGATAAAGAGCAAATAGCTTTGGATACTGCTGTACGACAAACCTTGATGGAATCTCTTGATCATGAAATGTTCAACATAGTCAAAGGTCTGACTACAGCGAAGAAGATTTGGGACAAGATAGAAGTTGTCATGGAAGGATCTGCAGAGGTCAGAAGCAACAAAACACTCATACTCAAGATGGAGTATGACACCTTTAGAATAAGGAAAGGAGAAGGCATAACAGATGTCTACCTACGATTCAGTCAGTTGGTATTGGATTTGAATCTGAGAGGTGTGACTCTCCCCATGGTTGAAACAAATACGAGATATCTGAGGAACCAGCCAAAAAGCATTGAGCATAGGGTCTACGCAATCAGAGAAACCAGAGATTTGCATACAACTTCTCTGGAAGAGTATTATGGAATATTAAAGACCTATGAGCTGGAAACGCTTCAAGATCAAGCATGGGATAATGATTCAAAGTCAAAAGAAAGTGCATCAGGATTAGTTGCTGATGAGGAAGAGTCTAAGAAGGCAATGGTTGCAGCAAAGCCTAAATCATCACTTGCACCACATCAAGTTGATAATGATGACGAGTGCGCATCTGACAGTGATGATGACTACTACACCCAAGAAGAGCTGGACAACATGGACGATAGTGTCGTGGCATACATGGCAAGGAAGTTCAGCAACATGAGATTTAGAAAGAGCAACCGACCACAGAGAAGATCTTCATCTTATTATCGGGCTGCTAAGGGTGGTGGTAGTTCGTCAGGCTACAAAGGAAAAGGCAAGAATACCAGCTACAAATCTCCTTTGGATTTCAAAATGAAGTTCAAATGCTATAATTGTGGTGAAGCTGGACACTTTGCCTCCGACTGCAAAAAGCCTAAACAGACTTATCCAAAAGAAACATTTGAAGCTCTCAAAAGCAACTATGAAGCACTGTTGAAGGAAAGACATGGAAAACGAGCTTTATTGGTGACAGAAGGAAGAGCTTGGGATGATTCAGATGAGGAAGATGTTACTCAAGTAGCAAACTTTGCGCTCATGGCTGAGACATCAGAGGAACCAGAGGTACCAGTTCTGACTCTTAAAGTAGAAATGTCTATTGATGATTATAAAGAACAGAACGGGGCTCTTAGTGAAGAGATCTACATGTTGTGCAAAAGCCTAGACTCTTCTCAAAAGGAACAGAAAACACTTGTTGCCAAATGCAGAATGCTTGAGGCAAAAGTGGAAGAGCTAGAGGCTGCTTGCACTGTAGATACTTCTCTAAGAGACTTTATTAAATCTCTGGAACACAAGCTTGCCCTTAAGGAAGAAGTAGAAGCATGTCTTAGGAACAATCTAGCTGAGTTAGAAACTAAATGCGAAGCATACAAACTAGCTGCTAGTAAAGTGTATGTAGATAATGACACATTTAAGAAGATAACTGGAGTAGGTATAGGCCTTGATTATTCTGACCTTCCTAAGAAAGAAGGAAAGAGACCTATTGACCCTAGTTCCAGTGACCTTAAACAGGATACACCTAGAATTCTTAAATCGGCTGTCAAACCTATCTACAAACATCTTGTTCCTAGAATAGAAGAAGAAGAGACTGAATTGATAGCTAGATATGAGATTGAGATGGAAGATCGCCAGAGAGAACAACCTGTAACTCCTATCAAACAAGTTAAAATCAATTTCCCTAGAGATGAATCTAGACTGGGATTAGGAGCTAAGGCTGTTAAACAACAAGGAAAGAAAGAAAAAGGCATAAAAGAGGTTAAGGCTGAACGAATAAAGAAAGCATGTTATCATTGTAAATCTACTGAACATCTTTCTTATGCATGCAAAGCTAACATGAATGTTCCTGTTGCACATGCCATGCCTACCACACATACAATGAATAATCTGCATCAGAATCATGCACAGTGTGGTCAACCTAACTGTATGCCATGCACTTTTAATATCATGCAAACTTTTGTGCATTTAATGAATGCATCTAGCCAGTCATGCTCAAATACTGTTGCTAGTTCAAATATCAAGAAAAAGTATGGTAGAGCCAAGACTGTCAGTCCTCCTAAAGTTAGGAGTGACAAACCTTCTCCTAAGACTGACAAATCTGTCAAGTCTGAGAAAGGAAAGGAGATAGTCGAAAGCTCTAGTAATGTGAAGAAAAGTGCATCTCCTGTTGTTAAATCTGTTGATTCTCGATCTTATCGAAAAGCCGGGCCCAATCAAAGTTGGGTTCCGAAGAATGTCTAACCAATCTGTCATTGCAGGGCATTAAGCAGAATAGAAATAAAGTTATATGGGTGCTAGACAGTGGAGCATCGAGGCATATGACTGGAAACAAGTCCCTGCTTACAGAGTTGGTTATGAAGGCTGGCCCTTATGTTACCTTTGGAGATGACAGCATAGGTGTGACTAAGGGATATGGCAAACTGAAAACTGGCAATGTCATCATTGAAGATATTTCCTATGTTGAGGGACTAAAGCACAATCTGTTGAGTATAAGTCAATTCTGTGACAAAGGTTACGAAATTGTCTTCAACAAGAAAGGTGTCTCAATCACTCACATCAAGGAAGGCTCACTAGCTTTAAGAGGAGTTCGAAAGGCAGATCTTTTTGTTGCAGATATGGATTCAGCAAATCAGGATGAGGTCACCTGTTTCTACAGCAAAGCCTCGGATGATGAAAGCTGGTTATGGCACAAAAAGCTATCTCACTTAAACTTCAAAACGATGAATGCTCTCGCGAGGCGAGAATTGGTGAGAGATCTACCTCAAATGGAGTTCGCTCCGAAAGGACTCTGTGAAGCTTGTGAAATGGGAAAGTCGAAGCGAGCATCGCATAAAAGCAAAGAAATTTCTAGTATTACTGAGCCTCTACAACTTCTTCATATGGATTTGTTTGGCCCAGTGAATGTCCTATCTTTGTCTAGGAAAAGATATGCTTTGGTAATCGTGGATGACTTCTCCAAGTATACATGGGTATTGTTCGCAATGACGAAAGACGAAGTACCTTTCTTAATCATTGATCACATCACTCAAATTGAGAATGTTTCAACACTTACTGTGAAGACGATTAGATCAGACAATGGCACTGAATTCAAAAACGCAGTGCTAAATGACTTCTGTGTATCTAAGGGAATACGTCGTCAGTATTCAGCCCCGAGAACTCCACAGCAAAATGGAGTAGTTGAAAGGAAGAATAGAACTTTGGTTGAAGCAGCAAGAACTTTGTTGTATGATTCAAAACTTCCTTTGTATTTCTGGGCCGAAGCAGTGAGTACCGCTTGTTACACTCAAAATAGAACCTTGATCATAAAAGATAAAGAAAAGACACCATGTGAGCTAATGAACAACAGAAGACCAACAATCAAATACTTTCATGTCTTCGGAGCAAAATGCTATGTGCTTATAGATGATGAAAATCTAGGCAAGTTTGCAGCAAAAGCTCGTGAAGGAATCTTTGTTGGTTACTCTACAGACGTGGTGGCAGCTTATAGAGTGTTCTTAGTGAATGATCGAAAAGTGACTGAAAGTTACAACGTCAGATTCGACGATACCAAACTCTCATCAATTTCAAGAGATTCTAGTGAACCTGAGTCCCTAAAATTTCAGAATCTGGACTTAGAAGATCTTGAAGATGAACCTGAGTTGGTTGTTCCATTAAATGTTCCAAGCGTACATGAAGAACCTGAGTCTAGTGAACAAGCTAATTCTACAAGATCAGGAGAGACTTCTTCAGTACCAACCGGCAACAACTCAGGGGGAGTAAATAGCAGCTCAAGGACTACTGTTCAAGGCTCGAGTCGAGTTGACTCTAGTTCTGTAGGAGCTGGCACTAACTCAGGGGGAGTTAGTGAAAATATTCAAAGTAGTCAGCACCCCAACTCAGAAAGTCAAGCTGAATCATCTAGACAATTTCCAGGTGAACGGGTATGGAATAGAGACCATCCGTTTGAGTTAATTATTGGTGATCCAGATGCTGGTGTGACTACTAGAAGAACCGCAAGAGCTGACATGGCTAATATCTCCTTATATTCTGGGTTCTTATCCAAACTTGAACCTAAAGAAATAGAAGAAGCTCTTGGCGATGCTGATTGGGTGATTGCAATGCAAGAGGAACTCAATCAGTTTGAAAGGCAGAAAGTTTGGAAACTGGTACCCCGACCAAAGAACAAATCCGTAATTGGAGCTAGGTGGGTATTCAGAAATAAACTGGATGAAAACGGACTTGTAACTCGAAACAAGGCTCGTTTGGTTGCAAAAGGTTATTCTCAGCGAGAAGGAATTGATTATGATGAAACCTATGCACCGGTTGCAAGACTTGAGGCAGTCAGGATGTTCTTGGCATTTGCAGCACATAAGAACTTCAAGGTATTCCAGATGGACGTGAAAAGTGCCTTCCTGAACGGAGAGTTAGAAGAAGAAGTGTATCTGGAACAGCCGCCCGGCTTCGTTGATCCAGAACATGCAGATTTTGTGTATCTACTCTTCAAATCTGTCTATGGCCTCAGGCAATCCCCAAGGCGATGGTATGAAACCCTATCTCTATTCTTAATTGAAAATGGTTTTGTTAGGGGAGTAATTGATAAAACATTGTTCTATAAAGTTGTGAGAAATGACTTAATACTTGTTCAAGTATATGTGGACGATATTATTTTTGGGTCATCAAATGAGCGCTTGTGCGAGAAATTTGCCAAGCTAATGCAGGAAAAATATGAGATGAGCATGATGGGAGAGCTGTCCTTCTTCCTTGGATTACAGATCAGTCAGAGAAAAGATGGTATCTTTATCTGTCAATCCAAGTACGTCAGAGATTTACTCAAGAAGTATAATCTAGAAGATGCATCAGCAGCTAAGACTCCCATGGCAACAGCCACGAAGCTTGATGAAGACAAATCAGGTAAATCAGTTGACATCACAAGCTATCGAGGTATGATTGGCTCACTCCTCTATTTAACTGCAAGTAGACCAGATATAATGTTCGCAACTTGTTTATGTGCAAGGTTCCAAGCGGATCCTAGAGAATCACATCTCGTAGCCGTCAAAAGAATTTTTAGGTATCTCAAGGGCACACCAAATCTAGGGATTTGGTACCCAAGAGATACAGGTTTTAATCTTATTGGCTATTCGGATTCAGACTATGCAGGTTGCAGGATTGATAGGAAAAGCACATCTGGTGCTTGCCAATTTCTTGGCAGAAGATTGGTGTCCTGGCAAAGTAAAAAGCAACATACAGTATCTACTTCTACTGCTGAAGCTGAGTACATTGCTGCTGGAAGCTGTGTAGCTCAAATACTGTGGATGAGGAACCAATTGAAGGATTATGGCATGGAGCACAAGAAAATTCCAATCATGTGTGACAACACAAGTGCCATTGCCATAACCAACAATCCTGTAGATCACTCAAGAACCAAGCATATTGACATCAGGTATCATTTCATAAGAGAACATGTCGAGGAGGGGACTGTGGAGCTACATTTTGTGCCCACAATGCAACAAATTGCAGATATATTCACCAAACCTCTTGATGAAGTAACATTCAATAGGTTGGTTGGTGAATTGGGAATGCTTAACACAAGTTAGTAAAGCCTTCTATCTGTAAAATCCATGTTTATGTTTGTATGTGCAAGCTAATCAATCATTATGTGCTTAGACTTTAATATGCTTAATTAATGATTGTTATAGGTTGCATATAGTGTGATTTTGCATGAATTCATTGTGTTTTAAGTGTCTTTTATAGCACAAATCTGTGAATTTATGCTTGTTAGATTGCATGATCATAGGGGGAGTTAAATTCATAATAGTCTAAATATTGCATGATTTTTAGATGAATTTACCTGTGTTTTTCATGTAATTAGAGGCCTTAGAATTATCAAGGAATGTTTTAATTATGTCATATATTAAAATCCTTGAATTGATATTTATATTAATTTGGCAAAATTAATTGTTGAGTTTTTCAAAGAAAAATTGTCAAATTATTCTAAATATCTTCAAAATTTCGAGTTAGTCTCTATCTCGAAACTCATGTAGAAATTCGACTTGAATTTCGACTTGAGCTTCCAGGGTGAAGTTTTGAAAATTCTAAGTCTGGGAAGAATTTCGAGTTAGTACCTATCTCGAAATTCATCTCGAAATTCGACTTAGAGTTCGAGTTCGAGTTACCAGTGTGCCTAGTTCTATCTTCAAAATATTCGAGATAAAGTCTATCTCGAATTTTATCTCTAAGGTTGAGATGAGGTTTCCATTAAGGGAATATTTTGAAAAGAACTGAGAATTAACTTCGAGTTAGTCTATCTCGAACTTTATCTCGAAGTTCGACTTGATGTTCGAGATAGAGTTCTTAGTCTATCTCGAAACTCAACTCGAATTTCGACTTGGTGTTCGAGATAGAGTTCTCAGTTAAGCTAAAGGGAATTTTTCGAGTTACACTCCTAACTCGAAACATATCTTGAATTACCCTGGACTTTTTGATTCAAGGAAGTATTTTGGAAAGAATTTGAGATTAACTTCGAGTTAACTTCTATCTCGAACTTTATCTCGAAGTTCGACTTGATGTTCGAGATAGAGTACTTAGTCTATCTCGAAACTCAACTCGAATTTCGACTTGATGTTCGAGATAGACTCTAACTCGAAAAGTATCTTGAATTTTCTGTTTTTTCAAGTTTACTACAAATCAATAATGTTCAAGATAGTATTTCCCTATAGTTTCTGCTGTAATTTTGGTTAAAGTGCTTCTTTGTGCATAATTGTTCGAGTTAACTTCTATCTCGAACTTTATCTCGAAGTTCGACTTGATGTTCGAGATAGAAAAGTTCGAGATAGAAAAGTTCGAGATAGAGTTCGACTTAGATGTCCCCTGTATGGACTTAGTACTTTTCACATTTTTTAACAGGGACATTTTTGTCATTCCACATTAATGTCTATATATACTTCTCTAACTCGATCTATTCTTTCACTTTTACCTAATTGAGTTTTACAGCCGCCCCAAATACATACAGGCGATTTTGACTTACAACCACTGATTCGTAATCTTTGTGACTAATCTCATACGGACAACGAATTACTGCCCGATTTTTTTACTGCCATTATCTGAGTGACCAGTAATATCTGAGTTTGTGTGTTTGTGAATTTGTTCTTCTTTCTCGACATATATATACATACGTATATACACACACCGTTTCACAGTCATATACACACGATTTCACTGGTGTGTACACACATAACTTCACTGATTTCACTAGTATCAGATTCTGTTAATTGGTTGTTGATTTTCGCCTCTCACAGTGATAATTATCTATAACCCGTAGTTTAATTTTTCAAGAGTGACTTTTGGTCTTTTTGTTAAATTAAAAGGGATATAACTGATAATTCCTAAATTAATTGTTTTTCAAAATAACAATAAAAATTCATATTTTTTTTAAAAAGAAAAACATTTAATCAAAATGGCTCATCAATTTTCCCTTGCTAAAAACAATTTTTACAATATTTCTACGGAAATTGGTGATCAACTCCCGCGGTTTAAGTTTTGGATACGATTTCTCAATTTGTATTCCAAAGCTAGCCAAGCTTTTACTGCTAAACCTACGCTAGTACATGATGCTTTACAGCAATTATGGACTAGTGCGGTTACTTTTGGGAGTAAATCAACCCCCTACGGTTTCAGGTTTACCTTAGCGGGACAGGAATATGAGGTGACAGAACAAATTGTCAACAGAGTTCTAGGATTCCCCATTAAAGATGTCTATGATCCAGAACCTACTGCTGCAGAACGCCTCAGATTCTTTGAAGAAATTGGATGTTATCCTACAAAAGGCCCAATCACGGGAAATATCCAAAAGCAATTCTTCCATGCGGAATGGAATTACTTTTTCGAGGCCATCACAAGATGTTTTCGGGCACGCGAAAAAGACTTTCATCAAATTCCGATTCCCATGCAAACCTTTGCAGTAGCCCTAGCAAGAGAACTGGATATAAACTATGGACGTATAGTTCTCTCTGAGATAGTGGCCTCAATGGGATCCCTTGCAAGCAGAGACCTCTCTACCACTGATGTCGTCTGTTGGTTTCCTCGGTTTCTTCAAATGCTAATCAATGACTTAATACCGAAGGATGCTCTTGCTATTCGACAGGGATTTGCCAGAAGCCCCACATCTGAATCACTAGGGATGGGCACTAAGTCACTTGCAACTATTGCAAATCAGGATAAACATCAAGGTAAGCCAATGTCTACTCCTGAAAATATACAAATGTGGCTTAGATATGATGCAGGAGTTACCAATTTGGAGGCATCATCACAAGTCTCATCACATGCTCAAAATCCATCTGTTCATGCTGAGGCATTTGATGAGATTCCGGATGAGGAAAGCGATGATGCACAAGGTAAGCAATCAGGTAATCTCTCTATGCATACTATTCATTCCTCCTCCTACGTTTCTGATTCCGCGACCCATGAGACTGCTAACCCGCAGGATCTATCCCAGGGTAAGAGCCATATTTCTGACTCTGAGTCTGATACACATTCCTATTCTTTATCACCCCTGTTAACGGAAGTCAGAAAACCAGCACGTATAATTATACAAGACGATGAGGAGAATGAACCCGAAGAGCAGCAACTTTTTCGCAAGAAAGCCAAACTTTTCCACGCTGCTACTTCACAACCACAGTCAAACCCTAGCGTGTCACACGCAACCACTCCACCTCACGCGAGTGGTTCACCCCTTGAACATTCTGCACATAGGGACTTTGATTTTGGTCAAGATGATGTGCCTCTTGATGATACTGTTGCTTCAAGAGGACATGAAGTATTAAGAACTTCAGCCGTACCTTCACCGGTACGTACTGATGCTGCAAAGAGGATCGGTTCTGATGTCGTACAAGGACACTTTGCAGCCTCTCAGACTGAGATTCCAACTCAGGAACAAACAGAATTTGATCCCATAACTGTCAACAACATTTCTTATCAAGCTTCTGCAGGTACTGCTTCACTTTTAGGATCAGTCATTGAAGACATACACGAGCGTGAGACAGGGAGTGTGTGTGAGAGGTTAGGGAGAGAGGGACCTTCATTTTTAAGGCCCGAAACCGAGCGCCAAATACCAACAGAACGCGTATTAGAGCGAGGTCACCTAAACCAAACACCGTCCCTTAATACAGAAAATTTTGATACTCGTATGACTTCAATGGAGAATAAAATGGAGCAGTTCGGGCAGTCGATGGGGCAGTTGGGGATTAATGTTGGAAACAATCAACGGGCTCTAGACGACTACGCAGCAAGAATGGCAAGTCAAGCTACAGCTTTTGATGATTTGACAAATAAGGTCAATGACTTGGGCCATGCTGGTGGTGTCTTGGGAAGCACTCTCAATGAGAGGATGGGGGCATTGGAGTCTACAATGCATACAATGATTGTGGAGATCAGTAGAATGATGTTCGCAGTCAGGAGTTTTGTGCCCCCGGAGTGCTTCGAGTCGGAACAACCTCCCCCCGATGCTGGAGCAGATGGTGCAGGTGGTGCTAGTGGAGCGGGAGCCTCTGGTTCTGGTTTTGGAGGTTCCTATGCAGCTGGTGGATCTGAAGACCATGGTGGAGCTCAGGATAACTCACCTAAGGGGGAGAGTGGAAAGGAGACGAGACAGCAGGCAGTTCACATCGAAGAAATTGAAGAACCCGCTGATCTTGTTAAGGAACCAGAAATTGAGCCTGCTGTTGCTGAAGAGGCTCTGAGGAGGAGAAAGGGTAAGGCAATAATGGTTGAAGAAGATGAACCAGTTATTGACCTGAGTCATCAGGACACAGTACAGGAGGTACTAGACTCAGATTCTGATATGGAAGACGTACCTTTCGCACATGCTGTTAAGCGATCTTTGAAGGAACAAGGTGGAGGTGCTGGTATGTCTTTCGGAATGCCTGAAGAAGATCCTGTTGATGAAGAAACCCTGAAGTCTCAACAGTTAGCCTTGGAACAAGCTCAGTTCCATAAAATGAAGATGATGCAAGAACATGCTGCGTTCCTAGAACAGAAGGTGGAGCTACAAGGGAAGCAGTATGAGTATGAGCTTGCAAGGCTAGCCAATCCTCAAGTTGATCTGGACAAAAGGAGGATAGGGCAGAAATGGGATGAAGCAAGGAAGATAATGATGGGACCATGTGCAAAAGGAGTTCATAACAAGGATGCAGATGATCTGTTCTACAACTTGAATTTGCAGAATCCAATGACTGGGGACTATATAAATGCTTTGAAGAGATTAATTTCTAAAGTCAGGGTTGGATACAATGCAAATCTTAAGGAGTGGCAGGTTATCTTGTCTTTGGTAGAAGGAGTCCCAACATCTTTCCTATTTGTGGATGACCAATTCATAATGAGAAGATCTGCGTCAGAGTTGTTCTTGCTAGCGACTAAAATTCAGTACTCTCAATCTGAGGAGCTAAGCATTCTGTACAGGGATCAGTTAATGCAGCTAGCAGAGGACAAGGGTCCAGAATTCTCAGCTTATCCAAATTTTGTCCGGATGGTGGTTCAAGGAAAGATGAAGAGGGTGAGCATGGAGGAAAAGGACTTAATGGAACTTTCAGTGGAATCTCTTAAAGCAGTATGTAGACAAATGATGGGTAAGGGATTCGCCTCTGAGCTTAAAGATAAATCCGTGAGGATCATTGAAAGAGTCATATTCTTGAAGAGCAATGAGGTGTGGAAGTGTGATGTCATTGCTCCAAACCCTCTCGACAACGTGAAGATTGAGCCGGAGCTGATAGAACAGAAATGGAATATTCTTCAAGCAATGAAGAATGTAGATGAAGCTTTGACTCTTCCTTCTGGAGAACTGGAACAAGGAGAAATAAGGGAGGCAGTTGGCGTTCCAGGGAAAGATAGTGTATACTGGATACACTCTTATGCTGATGATACAGCTGATGCCTTAGCATACATAGATGCAGACCAGAAACAAACACTCTTGCATATGAGTAGACAATGGCTGCTACAGACTCAAGATGCTGCATTTCTAGAGAAAGTGTTATATGTGTTCAAATGGGGCGAAGTGGAAGACAAGTTTGTTGAAGAAAAGCAGAGACTCGTGAGTTACCTGTCTGAAGTAGTGGTGGAAAAGAAGCAAATGGAGCGAGATGCGGCTAGTGTCCACAATACTAACCGTGTCAAGGGCTACCCCAAGATGATCTATTGTCAGTTCAAAGCTGATAAAACTCATTGGAAATCTCAGCTCATCATGAAGAACTTTGAGGATATTCCAAAGATCAGGACTACTCAGGAGGTGGACAAACTCAGAAGGCTTTTCAAACATCCTTATCCAGAGCCCAAGAACCCTCTAGAAATGGAAGCTGTAAGTCTGTTGAATGCTAGGTGGAAGCAGCTTAAAGATCCAGTATACAAGAAAGAAAAGCAGCAGAAGGAGAAGCTAAAAAGGCAGAAAGAAGAAAGAGACCAAGCTGCTGAAGCTAGAAAGAGGAAACGGAATTAGGGTTAAAGGTCAGAGTGGTGTGAACTTGAAGTTGGAAAAACTTCATGTCTTTCGGTTGCTTTAACTCACTTGAGGAAAATTCACCTAAGAGTGAATCCAATAAGGTGATATAAGTTTGACTAGAAGGTATGAAATAATCCAGGTGATAGGAATCACTCAAATGATCTTTAATTCGAGGTTCGAATTCTGTTTCTAGTTTTTATGTTCATTGTATTGTTTTCATGTTCTTTTCAATTGTATATTATTCAAGAATGTAATGTTAATTATCTTTTCTCGTCTCATTGTTTAGTTGAGTTATCCTTCATTAATTTGAATGTCATTGTTAGACA
This sequence comes from Saposhnikovia divaricata, assembly GCA_036435485.1. NCBI lineage: Eukaryota > Viridiplantae > Streptophyta > Magnoliopsida > Apiales > Apiaceae > Saposhnikovia > Saposhnikovia divaricata. The sequence goes on along the minus strand of CM071595.1, from coordinate 169,970,726 downwards.
ATCAAATTGGGGGAGATTGAAAGGCAGAGTGTATAAACTTGTAACACTATAACTAATGTAACTCAAACTAAAGGAAAAGATACTTAACCAGAAGACAATCAAGAACAGGAAGTCACAAGAAATCAACACTAAATGAAGACAAGGTAATTGATACAATTAAACATGCTAACTATGATCAAGCCAAGAAGAAATCATTGAGAGAAGTTCAAGTCAAAGTTGTTCATGCCTCGATGATTTGATTAATCAAGAATCAAGATCATAACTATCAGTATCAACAAGACCAATTGATTTCAAGTGAAGAAGAAGGAAAGCAAATATTGGAAAGCCAAATTATTCAGTGAATATGGTAATTTATTCAAGAAGCAGAAACACTATCAAGACTAGTCACTTATGAACCAGACCATTGCATCAAGTGTCAGGACATTGATAGCAAGTTTATGTCAGTAATAAAGAACCATGTTCAAGAGCTTGTTGAAGAATAAAGAAGACATGAAGATATCACAAGTTCAAGATGTGCATTGAAGTTTCAAGTTGAAGACCAGAATATTTTCTAAGTACTAAATGTTCTGGATGGCTAAGTAGAAATTCTCAAGTAGAAGTTCTACTTAGGAATTTCGAGATAGCCAAGTAGAAGTTCCACTTAGGAATTTCGAGATAGCCAAGTAGAAATTCTCAAGTAGAAGTTCTACTTAGGTGCAGCTTCAACATGACACATGGCATCTTCTGATTGGCAGATTTCCAAGCTTTCAAGATAAGGCAAGAATTATGTGGACATCATTGGGCCACGTACATCTTAGTCTTTGAAGACTACAGGACATAGATTACATGTAGTATAAATAGAAGTACTTGTGTAATGTTTTTCAAGTAAGTGAGCAATATTTGAGAAAAACACAAGAGAAAGAGAGAGAGTGCATTCACAGAGCTTAGTATCATTCACTTCTCTCTCAACTTCTGTTATACTTTGTAATGAATGTTGTAGCAACCCTTTCAAGTTATATATAAAGAAATATATTCCTTGAATCTGTGTGTTCATTTATTGCATCGTTTTTATTGCCTCTCATATTCGAAAAGTTGTATTCACCCCCCCTCTACAACACATTTGGACCTAACAATATCTCTCTCTTTGATGGGATTATCCCTCCAAATCCAGATGTCAGGCCTATAAACACTGATGGTGCTCAGAAGGTACTCTTAACATCTTTCTTCATCTTTTACTGGGTTCATTGCCCTTGATTTCAGCTGTAGTTTCAATTTGTGTTTTTTTTTGTTTGTAAAGCGGGTACATCAGGTTGGTCATAAGAGTGGTCGACTGGCATTGAAAAATGGGGAAGATCACAACCTAAGAAAAAGATACGAATGAGGATGCCTGCAACCCAATGGATAAGCGTGTACAATGCTCGTCGTCCAATGAAGCAAAGGTAAATATCTAAGTCTTCTCTATGGTTATGACCTGGACTTGTTGGTACCTTGGCAATTTTAAATTATTTGTAGAACAATCTTACCTTTTGGCAATTTTAATTGCCACAGGCCACATACTACGAATTGTCCTTGGGAAAAAGCCCTTCATATTCAAAGAACTTTAGAAGGTTCTGTATTGCCAGTTAATGTCATCTGAAATTCAAAAAAATTATATAAATGACAATAAAGAACAAAAGAGGATGTTTATAATGTAACGAAACTCAAAAATAGGAGAATATGTATAAAATAAACTAGGTAACACTCCAAAAGCCTCAAAGGTATTATTAGTTCTCACTCTTTGGATTTTACAATTTTAAGAGAATATTAATAAAGAAACACTACTGGGCCGAAACTCCCTATTTCTTGCAAGGGACAGCTCAGCTTAACCATTGCTAGCCTAAGCATTGTGACCTCGGATTACATCTAACTATGCAGAAAAATGTCAATCCAGACAACCATCAGACTCCGCATACTCAACAGACAGTGTATTTGAGTCAGAAGTAGGCATAGGGTGTCTTGCATATATGCATTAAAATATTTTTTAGAACAGGTAAACAAATCAATTTTACTGATAACACCAACACTGCAGCAGAAAGTTTATTGAGGATATTATCAGTGGTTATTGGAGGAATGGAGGGCGAATAAGCAAGCTACTGAGACTTATTTAGAAGAGTCTTACTATGGAACAGGTAATTGCTACAATTGAATATAAATTATATGCAACTAGTATTGGGTTCTCCAACAATCCTCCAAGAAATGATTTGCAAGATTACTATAATACTTGTTGCTGAATTGTTATATAGGGTTTTATGTACAAAAACAAATGGAAGATGCTCTGTGCAAATAACTAACCACAATTACTAGTCTACTAGTACCAAAGAGTTCTACAGATCCTAGTGACTTGAAAAGATGGATGCCCTTCACTCCTGTATTTCAATATAGTGTTAAAAAATATTGCTTGAAAACCTTGTAGCTTGGCATCCACATTGTCCCCTAGCCCTTTCGTATCAAATTACATTTTCACTAGACAAAAAATTTTAGTCACGTTTGGTTGTGAGGAATTTTTTACCAACAACGATTCATATGATTAATCAGCCAAGTATCTAAGTCCAGGTCATAACCATAGAGAAGACTTAGAAATATCTAAGTCTGTCAGCCAAGTATTCTTGTCTATTGATACCTTTTCATATGTGTAGTGGAAAATAAATTAGCACTGCATTATGTTTTCTCAAACTACTTCTGAATCCTTAAATCAGCATCCCGATTAGGGATGGCAAAAAAATCCGATCCGACGGATACCCGATTCGAAACCCGAAATTTTGGATAACCCGAACCCGATTTTTTGGATTTAGATTTGGATATTATGAAACCCGATCCGAAACCCGAAAAAAAACCCGAATATATATATATATATATATATATATATATATATATATATATATATATATATATATATATATATATATATATATATATATATATATATATATATATATATATATATATATATATATCTGTGTGTGTGTGTGTATGTGTGTGTGTGTGTGTATGTATATATGTATATATGTATATAATTTATACTATAATATATTTCATAATGTAATACATTTTATATAAAAGTCATTGGTGCATCGTATAACAAATAACCTTGTATTATTAAAACCGAAATATTAAAATATTTTTAGACTCTAAGTGTTTAAGATGTATTTCATATCAAATCTATTTGGTTATTTTAATGATTTAAATTCATTTAAAAATTGATTATATGTAAAATTTTATAACAAAATTAAATATTAAAATATTAAAATTAATGCACAGAATATAATTAGTTATATAATATTAATAATACTTTTTATAATGTATAAATATCATAGTGTGTGTTATATAAAACTTGATTGAAAATTTCTGGTTTTCGGGTTTCGGGTTTCGGGTATTATCCAAATCCAAAAATTTTCGGGTATACCCGAAATCCACCCGAAATCCATTGGATCGGGTTCGGGTTTCAATTTTCGGGTATTTTTTGGGTTCGGGTCGGGTTCGGGTTTTATCCAAAAAATCGGGTTTGGATTTGGATTTTGCCAAACCCGACCCGATCCGACCCGATTGACATCCCTAATCCCGATAGCAGTTCATTGTTAATGTGGCGTCCTCTTCCATTCTTATATTAAAATTATGAACTAAGAAATTTATATGGTGCTGATTAAATTTACGCTTGTGATGGATTAAACATGATTAATATATGTGTAGTATTAATTAAATTAATGCAAGAGATAAGGGGGGATAAACTATTTTTTTGCTATATAATTATGTACAAATCTTAGTGAAGCTAATCAATTGTCCTATATAGAAATTCAGTCCTTAGTGAAGCTATATAATTATGTACAAATCTCAACATTTAATCTTAATTTCTACTTCGGGTCTTTTATCACTATATGTCGAGTTAAGAAATCTAATTTGACATAGGAGTTTATTCACAGCTCACAAGTTTATTACACGTTCATGTAGTTATTCAAATGTTATATATAGAAACGCATCAGCATCCAGGTTATTGCCCCACCTCTTACAATTACTAATCCTTGCTTTTGTAGTTATTATATGTTACTATCGTTCTATTCATATAAGACTAGTTGTGCTGTGGTCGGCTGCTCCCTTCTATTGTATCACATTATTAATATTTATGATGACCTGAACCAAAACAAAGACTATTGCCCCTGTTCTCTATCGTGGTCTATCATCTATAGTCTTTCAACGATAAAATTATCATTTAGAATATATCCCATTTTACACTACCCAGTCGATCTTAGGAAAATAGTTAGTTATTAGGTCTAGGTTTCTTTTTCACTTGTTAGCACAATGGTTCAGAGCTTTTATTCCTATGCATTAACTATGATTATTTGTAGTAAACAATGGAATCAATTGCAGGTTTCTAATAGTAAGGCAGCTTGTCCGCCAGGGGCATGTTTGTGATCTTTTCGCTTCTGCACTTGCTCAGGTTTGTGCTGTAATATTCTGCGCAACTTTCTAACTAGTGCCTGGCTGAAATGTGTGTATGTACCATTTTGGTGTTAGCCTTTGGCCCTGTGAAGTTGTCAAAATGAAGCTGACTCCATTTTTGGTGTTATTCTACAGAAAGATGACTTATTAAGTAAGTTGACATGAGTCATTAATCTGTGATTACATGTAATTAGGAATAACAGTAGCAAGTGCTTGAGTCCTCACTCCATTTTTTTCTTCTAAATTCCAATTTGAAGATTAGTCTAGTATAAAAACCTTGTTAGATTGTATCCTACCTGTGTTTCTTGTTTCTTTATTTGTTATCAATGAAAATTGTTGCACGGTCATTTTCTATGTCTATATTTATGTCATTTTCTCACTATTAGCCTTTGTTGCATCCCTCCATGAGTTTTTGTTGTGTTTAGATGTTTCAACAGATACTTTATGTAACTGTTTGCTACGAAATTTGTGTGCATGCGTTTAAATTTTTGAAGCGTCTTCTCAGATTGCACTTTCAATATCTGTGCTATTGGTTATCTCGGGTATGCTTTTACAGCCTTTAAATTTTTGAAGCGTCTTTACATCTGTGCTTTTGCTATCAGTTGTTTTATTTGTAATGGATTTTGGTGTAGAAACGGAAAGGACTAACATGTTAAACTTGTGTAATGTTTTTTAGAAAGGTTTTAACACATCTGCAACTCGACTGTTTCCCTGATAGGCTGATACCAAATATTAATTATCGGTGAACATGTTGGATCCAACGCTCACAAAGAAGTCAGACTAGTTCTATATATAAACCTGTTGGAGAATGGAGATAGAGGTCATGGGTTTACTATTGCCAAATATATAAAGAGAACCATAAAGGAATTGTTGGCTTGGGCAGGAAGTTTAGTAAATGTTAGATTCATGTTATCGGGATTGTTAGCAATATGCAGGAACAGTACTTTTTCTTAATGGTGTTCAATTGTATGTGTACTTGGTGGTGATTAAATTGATGTGGAGGATGGTTATGTGACATTTTCTGTTATTATTAAGATTGAATGTGGTCTCTTCTCTTTTGTTGTTTGAGATTAGTTTTTTAGATAATAAATCTGATATTTGTTGGCATGGGATAATTGCGATTGTTATATGCTATAATGTGGTATTTGTTGGTACGAGGTAAAGGTTACTAAAATTGAAATTTTAATTTTTTTTTAAAAAAAATTAACTTTAATCGTTGGTTCTTTAGGCAACCGACGCTTATAACCTGACTTTAGGTGTCGGCTCTTTAGGCAACCGACGCTTATAACCTGACTTTGAGCGTCGGTTCTTTAGGTTACCGATGCTTATGCCTATACCTATAGCGTCGGTGTTTCAGGTAACCGACGCTTATGCCTTTACCTATAGCGTCGGCGTTTCAGTTAACAGACACTTATGACTATACCTATAGCATCGGCATTTCAGTTAACCGACGCTTATGACTATTTTAAGCGTCGCCTAAATAACCGACGCTACAAACCCATACCTATATTGTCGCCTGCATGTACTACGCCACTTGACCGATGCTAAAAGTATGTTTTGACCGACGCTATTGGTCCTTTTTCTACTAGTGAATCCACATGTCACGTTAATATAAGCTGGTAAATCTTTTCGGGTGATGGCCCAAAATAATCAAAAATAAATGCTGTTTGCCCAAAATACCGACGGGACACGATAGATCGTGTACCGTGATAGAGGGTGTGTTGCGGAATACGATCTTCCGTAATGGGGCATGATACGGAGCTACGTCTTCCGTGTTATGCATGATACGCTGTACCGTGTTCCGTGACAGTGCTGCGCACCCACCTAACACGGAATACCGTCCACCGTATCATGCATAACACGGTAGACGCAGCTCCGTATCTACGTAATACGGAGGACGATGCTCCGCATCATGCTAATACGGAGGACGATTCTCCGTATCCCGTCGGTATTTCGGGCACTTTTTTTCAAAATCATTATTTTGGGCAAACACTTGTGAAAAATAGGCATTTTGGTCATTTTCTCAATCTTTTTCTATTTAAAGTTTGAACACAGTATGGATACATTATTAGTAACTAGTTAACTAAGTCGTGTTTCGTTACGATCTTATAATATTTTTTAAATTTCTTAAAAATTAAATAAATTAGTTTTTACATTTAAAAAATAATTTAAAGAACAAAATATAAAAATACTATATTAGTAGTATGAGAAGTCTGAATTTGTAACATTTTCTTCAGTATTATTATATTTATCACCATTATTTATTTTTCTCAAAATTCCAAAATCGACTTATATTTTATAATGTATAAATAAAAAGCATCACATCAATATTACATCCCAACAAAATATGTTTCTCCCAATGAGTTGTTCACTTCTCCTGGTAAATAGTTCTCTCATTAAACATGTTTTTCCCAGTGAGTCATTCTTTTGTTGTTTTCAAATTTAATAGGTAACATGTTTTAACGAAAATACTATATAAATAGTAATGTATGAGTAGTCTTAATCCTAACATTATCTCCAATATAAATATATTTATCTTCATTATTTATTTGTCTCAAAACTCATATATCGACTTATATTTTAAAATTCACAAACTAAAGTCATAACATCAATATTAAATTCTAGCAAAACATGTTTCTCCCATTGAGTTGCTTGTTTCTTCTAGTAAACTGTTCTTTCGTTAAACATATTTCTCCCGGTAAATTGCTCTTTCGTTGTTCCGAAATTTTATAGGTAATTCGTTTTACCTGATGAGCTTAATAAACAAATATTTACCCCTACTATTTTTATCTATGTTATATTTCCGGGGCTATTTAGGTATTACAATACTAATATATGTATTACATAATAATAACTATATAAATTAATATGCATTTATTATTATGTAATTAATACATGTATGTATCTCAGTATCCATCTATGTTAACACTATATATTTATATTTCGAAGCACGGTTTTGATCTTAACATTGACCTATTTATTATATATGGTTCAAGTTTAATTTAACAAAACAAAGCATAGCAACCAGAATTATAATTTGAATGTCACGATCAGATAATGCATAAATTCTGTTTTCTCATAACAATTGTTGCGAAGATATGAACAATTGAAGATATCAACAATTCAATCCTCGGTGATCATGAATAAGTCATAAATATTTGTAATCAAGAGTATGCTCGTGCCTTGCACGGGCTACAAAGCTAGTTATTATTAATGCATCAAAATCTAAATTAAATTGGTAAATCTTTTCCCATTTAAAGTTTGAACACAGATACATTATCAGTAATTGAAAATCAAACTCAATATACTGATTAAAACTTTCTGACAATTACAATTATTTCAGTAATAAAATAACTGAGCTAGTGAGCTGTCTGCTTTAGAAAGATGTACCACCTACCAACAATGCACCTTGTTAAAATATTGTACTCCTAATCACCATATATTTTCATTTTCAAGCTATCTCCCCCTCTCTAAATGTGTGTGTATACTGAAGCAGAAACATAGAGTTGATCTTCTTAATTATGAAACATGGCAATGAACCGCAAACTACATTCAGAAGACAATATTTTCATGTTTCTTCTCCTCTTCATAGCGCTCCTCATTTGCATCAACCACAAGTTCAACCCTCGATTCATTCGAATAAAGAACTTGCTTCAAATTTTCATTAAATCGAACACTACTACTACTACTACGAAAAAATATCCGGATGGAGTAAGTCAAAGCAGGTACGGAGAAGAAGGCGAAAAAGAAGGTGAAGAATGTTCGGTCTGTTTATATGATATCTGATGGACTACAGATATTCTAGCTCTGATCCGTAGCGATCATCAGAAGATTTTGATGGTGGTGTGTGTGTGTGTGTGTGTGTGTGTGTGTGTGTCTTATTTTGTAACCCCCTTTCCGTTGGTCTTTCCTTCCTATGTATAGCCCATTTATTGGCTACGTGTCTCCTTTCCGTTTGTCCGTTATGCTCCCGCCGTTGATCTCATGGTAGTAGGATAGCCAATGAGCTGGAGCTGTCAGGCCAGCTGTTCGTTTGGTAGGGGTAGAGTAGATGACGGGGCGAAGCTAAGGGGTTATGCGTCGGGACAGGTGGATAAAGGGAGGACACATGTCTGAGGACTCGCCCTTGGGATCTACGCCCATATGGTCGACCTTAAACCGTAGCGCCGTAGGGGCGCTATGGTTGTAGCTGGCCTGGGGTGTCATTCTCTCGGCTTCGGCCTAAGCCGTAGGGCTGGGGTTATTTTGTCCATCATTTGCCCCACGAGAGATAGGGTTTTCTTTAGGAAACCGTTTTCTCTCGTTGAGCTCTGTTTCTTAGTCGGAAAAGGCGGGAAAAAATTTCTTCCACGTAATGGCAACGTGGGGGACCCACGATCGAATGCGGTTATCGAAGTAATGGTGGACCCCTACTTTTGTTTCAACTTTTCCTAGAAAACAGGGTCCGTTTGATTTATTGGGTAGTTATACACATCGTGGGTTATTTCTGTACACGTGTCTAACCCAATTTTTACATATAAATCTCTTCACATCTTTCTAACTTCTCTTCATCCCATTTTCTTAAGTGACCAAGTTGTCCGAAAAGACATCACGAGGAGTGCTTAGCAAGAGCGAACACAGGTGCGCCCTTTATTTCTTTCACTTTCTTTCTTCAATATATATGCATTTCTCCTTGTTTCAGTAGTATAGAGGGGGAAAGGATTCGGTTGTCACTTTCGATTTAGGTTTGCGATTTTTTTTTTCTTTTTTTCTTTGGGGATTCTTTAGACTGAGTAATCGTTAGATTAAGGTTTTTAGTGATTCCCATTTCTGTGATTCTTCTTGTTTAGTGAGGAGATGACCAAGAAAAAGAGAGACACGGGTATCCAGGAGGATGAGAGCGCTACAGATTCAGACAATGAGCAGTTATCTGGATCTGGGAACATAGGGGGTTTTGGGAGCTGGACTGAAACTTCCAACCCAAGTGAGGGGTCTTCCACGGAGGGCAGTTCGGATAAACCTCTGGCATGGAGGATCCCTGTTGGGAAGTCGGTTGTCGTTCAGAAGAACCCTAGGGAGGTTATGGCGATAGGGGGTATGAAAAAGGGATTTCTGAATAAGGGAAAGTCGCCTAAGGGGAAGGAGAAGGTAACCAAGGGTGCCGAGACACCACAAGCGGGAAAGGGGTCTTTAGTGGGTATTGCTAAGGATAAGGGTAAGAAGAAGATAGTTAAAGAGCTCAGGATTCCCACTAGAAGTTGTCTCGGCTCGGAAAAGGGATGGTTGGACACTACAGATAAGTTTGTGAACACCCCTCCGGACTTTGATAGGAAACTCTATTTCAAGGTCTATGGGAGAGGATGTTATCACAGAGCAGGGGAGGCGAAAATCCCTGACGACATTCTTAAGAGGGAGCTGGGGAATTTGGAATACATTAACAAACGGTGCACCTTTGATAGGGACTATTTGTGGGCGGTGAGGTATGCTTTTCAGATTCCCGAGGAGTATGAGATAAAGATGCCGGAGGAGGGTGAATTTATATACCATCGAGGAGGTGATCTATGGGTGGGGATTCCTTTAGAGCATTTCAGGGCAGGACTGCGGTTGCCGATGCACAGATTCTTTCATACTCTCCTGAAAGATTTGAGGTTGGGTCTGGGTCAATTGGGTCCCAACTCTATTAGGAAAATTTGTGCCTTCATTGCTAGATGTACGGAGTTGGGGAGGGAACCTACCCTCTCCTTGTTTTGGTCTCTACATAAGTTGCAAGCTTCCCGGACGTACGTTCCCTTGTTTGAGCTTCATTGGAAAGAGGGCAAAGCCTTAGGGGGATCGTTGGTGGAGGGTCCTTCTACCAACAAGGGCTGGCACGGGGAGTTTGTTTTTGTCCGAGGGGGGGATTTGGGGTATCTCCCGGAGTATCGTAAGAATGATGGGGTCACAGGGGCTGTCCGAAGGGTCGAACACTTGCAACCTGAAGAAATGGAGGAAGCCATAAAATTTGCAGGGGAAAAGGCTGAGGGTTTGTGGAAAGACAAGACTTTCTTTAATGTTTCTTTCTTGATTGAGCATAATCGTGAGGATCTAACTGGCTTTGTTCTTTTGTTATCCGTTGAACACGATTTAGGGATTCACTTATGAATTTCTTTTGAATTATTCTTTGGTGTTTTGCTTTTGTCGATTATTTTCTGACTTTATCTGATTAAACTTTTCTTTCTTATTTCTTCTTAGTTCTGCTGGAGGACCTTCCTATTCGCCCAGGCATGAATAAGAGTCGAATTCTTTTCTTAGCTCAAAAACGGGCCTTAGCGAAGAATAGTGAAAGTAAACAGAGTGAAGGGGACAGTACTCAAGTGGCTGAAGCGTCCGTAGGGAACGTTGGTGTTGCCGTGGATTCGAACGTTCAAGCGGAGGCTACGGTTACGGTGCCAGTGACCAAGTCTGGAAAGAGGGGTTCAGAGTCGGGCCAGCTGGTCCTAAGAAAGAAACAGAAGGTTAGTGGGGCTGGGCTTGATTCCAGAGACGGTCCCGACAGCGACAGTGAGGTTGAGGAAGTCCTCCCTACACATATCCGAGAATCTAGGGGGATTCCTTTAGAATTGGTAGCAGGCGCTTCTGGATCAGGGCAACCCGAAGGGGTGAAACGCGTCCCTTCCATCGGAGGGGTCGAAGGGTACACTATGATCCGCTTCCGGACCGGTGAAGGATGGCTTGGCGAAGAGGTCCAAGGAAAAGGTCCTTTGGGGGCCCTTGATGCCTTCTCTTTGTCTCCAGACAAAGCTCGGTTGGTAAGGATGAACGATGAAGAGGTGTTGGGGAACGCAAAGGAAATGTTGGGGAAGGTAAGGTTTCTTTTTGGACTTCTTCGTTTGATCCTTTCCGTTTCTTCTTATTCAGTTTTGTCAGTATTGTTATGATGACTTCTTCATCTGTTTTCCAGTTTGGAAGTTATTTCATGGATGCGATGGAAAGGATGCTTTACAATAAGCGTCAAGCGAGTTTAGAGTCTGAGAAGGCAGGCTTGGAGAGGAAGGCTAAGACAGAGGCTTGGGGAACGGCTGAAAAGGTTAAGACCCAGCTGAAGGGTGTGAGCCAGGAATTACAAAGTGAGAAAAAAGCTCGTGGCGAGGTCGTTAAACAGTTGGCCGAAGCTCAAAGTCATCTGAAGACGGAGAGGGGGACGTGTGCTAATCTGCGATCCGAAATTGATTCGCTGAAGAAAGCTCTCATGAATAAGGAAACGGCTCTAAGTGAGATGACTAAAACCTTGGAGAAGGTGGAGCAAGAGGCTTGCATTACCTACGATGATTGCGTGAAAAGGTATAAGGAATCAGCCGCTTTCAGAGAAGACGTAGAAGTTGAAGCGGGGATTTATCACGAGATGGGTTTTAATGATTGTCTGGGTTTTGTTGGCGTGGGGAATGCCATTGATCTCAAGGTGCATTCTGTCGAGTGTTTTCGAGAGGCGGAGTTGGCCAAAGTCCAAGAAACTCGAGAAGGGGATGACGGGGCCAAAGTCCAAGAAACTCGAGAGGGGAATGACGGGGATACCGTAGCGGTAGCCATGGGGGCTGAGAAGACTACGGTTGAAGCTGGTGGGGATGGACAACCTGTTGAAGAACCTAGGGTTGATCCCGAGAAGATGGATGATGTTCCAGCCGTCTAGGTGGCGGTCTTATGCTTACGATGTTTTGTTTTGAAGTATTTTTCTTTATTATCTCACTGTAAGCCTAAAGGGCGTAACTTTGAAATTTTTATTTTGTGGATTAGTCCTTTTTATGCTAATTCTTGCTTTTTCTGCGGGTTCCTCATTTTTTGCACTTGATTTTATGATGGATGATTGGGGGTCTTGCCTTCCCCAAACAGTATGCATCCTTTAGGTTGCATGGTGATCCTGTTTGTGACATGGGTCGTAGATGTTGATGAAACCCTGGGTGTAAAGAGTGTTTATTTGAATAGTGCTTGTTAGCCGTAGCCTTGCATCTTTCTTGTTTTTTGGGTTTGGTAATTCTGACGGTCAAGTCTTGGGTCTCCGCACTTTGACTTTGGTTTTAATGCTGTTGCAGGTTTCCAAGGGTCATGAGGAGTATGAAACGTTTGGTCTTTTGACCCGTTTCATAACTCCTTTTTCACTTATAAATATCACCCTTTGTTTATTAGCATCTTCACCCTTTTCTCCCGAATCATAATTTTCTTTCTCTTCTTTTACATGGATCCAAAAAATTTGATCTATCTCTGGGAGGAGAACAAAGTGATCGTGGACGGGCTTGTTTTCGATGGGCCAGAATCTGTAGCTGACTTTCCAGAGATCTTTCGCAAGATCGAGGAGGCGTTGGCGAAGCGAAAAGAAGCCCAGGAGGAAGCTCAGAAGATGGCGGAGAAGAAGAAAAAGGATGGTGATAACGGGGGTGGGGATGCAGGTTCCTCTTCCAGCTCTACTGCACAGGTTGCATAGCTGGTTGGAGTTGGAGGGGGAATTTTTATGTTTTTTTTTTTTTTTTAATAAAAATTTGTATCTTGTTCTTTTAATTATGAATGGATAATGGTTCGGTTTCCTTTTACTTTTTGCGTTTCTTTCTGTCGATTTATTTTGCATTGTTCCTGGCCTGGAGAAGGTCAGTTAACACACAGTTTAACAATTGTATTAACTGTATGATTTATCCTAAGCACACAGTTAATTTGATTATGTTCTACTATAATTTTGCCTGAAACTTCATTTATGAAGGAAATGAATGAGTGGGTTATACTAGTAATCGATGATGTAGGTAATTGGATGTAAACATAGGTTGTCATAATCGAAGCGGATATCCTGGCTATTTGTACCTTAGCTATGTGGCCGTAGCTGTTTGAATACCTTCGGATGAAGAGTTGTTTGCGAAATGATATTACATAAAAAGAATTAAAATTATGCAAAATACGTAATGGTCATATTTGTAGGCTTTTGAATGAAAGGGTTAAAACACGGCTAGGGCCGTAGCCGAAGGCTTTTAAATTCTATAAATGGGCATGCTAAGTCATGTGTTGATCCTCGTTTTAGTTTTTTCTGAAAACCATATAGAATTTGGGTGAATCATTTATCGAACATACAAAATCTGGATAATTTAAACAATGCAGAATCCGGACAATATAATCAAAGTTCTACATTCGAGTTTTTTAATTAATATGGGTAGGGTTTTTCCCGTTTGAATAAAAGGGCTAAAACACATCCTTTTATGAGGAAGGCATGGTTAGAGCCGTAGCCGAAGGCCTTTAAATTCTGTAGCCCTGTAGGGATCGTAGTTGAACCGCCAGTTATGCCTGAGTATAACCTTTCAGGAAACTGTAGATATCGCAAGTCATTCGTTCATTTTTCGCTGTTTCTTCCTCCGGAGGAAGAAAGGGAGTCTAGATAGTATAATAATTTTAAAACAAGATTCAGATGACATAAACAAAGTCGAATCCGGACAATATAATCAAATATTCGTTTAGGTATTAGTTTGAGCGATAAGCCTTTTCCTGTTTGACCAGGGAACCAATTCATGCCGTAGTTTCTTTGGAACTACATAGGTTGGCTTAAGAATGAAAAGGTGTTGTACCAGAATCTATTCATGCCGTAGCCTAAATAGGGCTACATATGTTGGCCCATTAATGAATAGATTGCCCCATCTATGCCTTTAGTCCCTTTCGAACTAATCATACTGGCTATTTGAATAGGGGGCTATAGATATCCTCAAATACATAGGCATGGCCTCATAGGTATAAGGCTTTGATCTCGGGAGACAGAGAAATATTTGACAGATATGATACAACATAGCCAACTTAAACGATATAATAATTTAAACGAGTAGCGCAAAAACGTACACCCAGTGATAATTTATACATATAATAATTCCGCACACATCAAAACAAGATAAGTAACTTTTAAGTTACTGCTAGTGGGTTCTTTTACAACAAAAGCATATGGTAGATGGGGTGGAAACAGTACCTAAGGGAAGAACCTCTTGAGATGGATCGCGTGCCAGGTGTTGGGGATTATCTCCCCATTGAGTCTAGCAAGAACGTAAGTACCTGGCCGAAGAGCCTTTCGTATCACATAAGGGCCTTCCCATACAGGGTCCAGTTTTTTGGTGTGAGATGGGTCTGAAACAGCCGTAGACCGTAGCACTTTATCCCCTTCCTGAAATTGCCGAGGGTGGATCTTTTTGAAATATTTGGCCGTCGCCTGTTTGTACGTGGCCATGCGGATGACCGCATTCTCTCTTCTTTCTTCTATCAAATCCAGGTTTGTTCGAAGCCCTATTTCATTAAGCTGTTGATCATAACTTTGCACTCGGTGAGAAGTCTCTCCAATTTCCACTGGTATCAGGGCCTCGGTTCCATATGTGAGTCTGAAAGGACTTTCCCCTGTGGGCTTCCTATTGTCAGTTCTGTAAGCCCACAGGATGTTGGGGAGCTCTTCGGCCCATAATGATTTATGCTCTTCGAGATTTTTCTGGAGGCTTCTTAGAAGACTGCGGTTGGTCACCTCAACCTGGCCATTAGACTGGGGGTATGCTACAGAAGATCTTCGATGCTGAATGAGGTAGGCGGAGAGATAGTCTTCAAAATCGGCATCAATGAATTGCCTTCCATTGTCCGTTATCAACACTCTGGGAATTCCGAATCGAGTCACCACGGCCTCGTGAAAGAACTTTCGACACACAGCAGCTGTGATATGAGCCACTGCCTTGGCCTCTACCCATTTAGTCATGTAGTCGACCGCCACTATGAGAAACTTCAGGGCTCCTTTGGCTGGAGGAAATGGTCCGACAATGTCCATGCCCCAGACATCAAAAGGTATCGGAGATAATATAGATGAAGGTAGAACCGGGGGTTGTCTGGGAATTGAAGCAAATAGCTGGCACTTAGTGCATTGTTTGACATAAGTTATGCAATCTTGCCTCAACGTGGGCCAATAATACCCTTGTCTGAGGATTTTGTGTGCTAATGCTTCTCCCGACGAATGGCTCCCGCAAATCCCCTCATGAACTTCTAACATGCAATAGTCAGACTCGGGACAGTCTACACATTTGAGAAGGGGTGCCAAGAAGGATCTTCGGTAGAGACATTCGTTAACCACAGAATATTGTGCCGCTTTCGCCCTCAGCCTTTGGGCTGCCCTTTTATCTTCGGGAAGGATTCCTTCTTGTATATATAGAAGGATCGGAGTCATCCAATTAGGGCCCTGGGTTATCATCATGACTTGTAGGTGCTCGTCCGCAGGCATATTGACTGAAGGAACCGTTAGGGTAGAGTGATAGATGGCAGTGGTCATTTCAGCCTCTTCGGCTGTAGCCAACCTTGCCAAAGTGTCTGCCCTTTGATTCTCCCCCCTCATAATTCCGGTGAGTGTGACTTCCTCGAACTGTGACAAGCGTTCTTTCGTTTCTGTCAGATATTGTACCAGCATTGGTGACTTGGTTGTAAAACTACCCTGAATCTGATTTACTACCAACTGTGAATCACTGTATGCTTGAAGGCTTCGAATCTGTAAGGCTTTGGCGAGGCGGAGACCCGCAAGGAGTGCCTCATATTCGGAACAATTATTTGTAGTCGGGAAAGCGAATCTGATTGATTGCTGTACCTCAAACCCATCAGGGCTGATCAGAAGGACGCCTGCTCCGCTACTGTCCGTTGTCGTGGAACCATCGACGAACAACTTCCAAGGAGAGGGTAATTTTTGTGAGGGAGCACCCAAGTTGGGGTCAATCTCTTCATCTGGCAATCCGGAGCATTCAACTAAGAAATCAGCTAAGGCCTGGCCTTTTATTGAAACTCTTGGTAGATATGTGATGTTGAACTGACTTAGTTCAACCGCCCAGTTGACTAATCTCCCGGATAAGTCTGGCTTGTGGAGTATCTTCCGCAATGGATGGTTGGTGTAAACATTGATATCATGTCCTTGGAAATAAGGCCGTAGCTTCCGACTAGCCAGTAAGAGACAATACACCATTTTTTCTATGGTTGGGTAACGAGTCTCTGCATTCCTGAGTACATGGCTGACATAGTAGATGGGTAACTGCTTTCCATTTTCCTCTCGGATGAGACATGAGCTTACGGCTTCGTTGGCCACAGCAAGATATAGGTATAATGGTTCACCCGTGACTGGACGGGATAGTACTGGAGGAGAAGCGAGGTACCTTTTTAGAGATTCAAAGGCTTCCTGGCATGATTTTGTCCATTCTATTTGTCGAGACTTGCTAACCCCCTTCAGAACTTCGAAGAATGGTAAACTTTTTTCTGACAGTTTGGATATAAAGCGTCGCAGAGAAGTCAGACATCCATTGAGGGATTGTACATGTTTAGGAGTGGATGGGGGTGGCATGTCCAGAATGGCTTTTGTCTTGTCAGGGTTAGCTTCAATTCCCTTGGCGCTAATTACGTGACCCAGAAACTTACCACTGGCTACGCCAAAAGTGCATTTAGAAGGATTAAGCTTGAGGTTAGACCTTCTCAAGTTTTCAAAAGTTTCCCGTAGGTCGGCCAGGTGAGCTTCTCTGCTTTGAGACTTGACAATGACATCATCCACATATACCTCTAGGTTTTTCCCAATTTGGGTTGAAAAAATCTCATTCATCGCTTTTTGGTAGGTTGCCCCTGCATTCATCAATCCCATCGGAAGCACTCGATAAGCATACACAGCCCTATGGGTAATGAAGGAAGTTTTTGGTCTATCTTCCGGAGCTAAGCTGATTTGATTATAGCCTGAGAATGCATCCAGAAAACTGAACAAGACATATCCCGCCGTAGCATCGATAAGATGGTCTATGGTGGGCAGGGGATAGTAGTCCTTCGGTGTAGCCCTGTTTAGATCCGTGTAGTCTATGCATACCCTCCACTTTCCGTTGGGTTTCTTCACCAGGACCACATTGGCTATCCATTCGGGAAATTGGATTTCGTAGATGAAGTTTGCCTTTAACAACTTGTTGATTTCTTCGTCCACAGCTTGTTGCCTTTCGGGAGCAAAATTCCGTCTTTTTTGTTTGACGGATTTTTTATTCGGGTCTAGATGCAAGCGGTGTAGAGAGATGGTTTCATCTAGACCCGGCATATCCTCCGGCTTCCATGCGAACACATCAGCATATTCTCGAAGCAACTGTATGACCTTTCCTTTCAGGGGTTCTTCGAGGCCTTGCCCCACGGACAGTAATTTCAAAGGGTCTCCAACAACCAATTCTACTTGTTCAGTCGGCTCACCCGGAACTGCCTTCGGAAGACGGGAGGTTGAGTGTTGGTCTTCGTTTCTGGGATTGGGCTGATAAGAGTTTTCGATGAACAGAACCTGCGTTCTTTCGGACTTGGGGGCCTTGGAGGCACTTCCCGAGTCGACCCTTTTTTCAAATTCGGATATCTTCCTTTTACGAGGATTGGTTTGAGCCAGATTGAGTGAAGCAGAATAGCACAGTAACGATGCCTTAGCGTCTGACTTCAAAGCACCTGTGCCCTCGGGAGTTGGAAACTTTACTTTCATGTGTGGAGTGGAAATAATGGCTCCCAGGTAGAACAAGGTTGGTCTCCCAATTATGACATTATATGAAGAAGCAATATCGATTATATAGTATCTAACAAGGGCAGTTACTTCTTGGGGGGAGGTACCAAAGGTGGTAGGTAGGTCGATCGTACCTTGTATCGGAACAGCATTATTCCCGAAGCCGTAGAGGGGTCCCCTTGTGTCTTCAGCACTCTGGTTTTCAATCTGTCCATCCAATATCATTCTTCTCAAAGTGTGCCGGAAGATGATATCCACTGAAGAACCATTGTCTATTAGAACTTTCTTTACGTCTTGACCTGCTATGTCCAACTGGACGGTGAGAGGGCCACTCTGACATTCATCTCCTTCTGGATAGTCCTTGTCTGTGAATGAGATTGTCGATTCAGACCATCGGAACGCTTTCTGAGCATCCAAGTGTAGGATTTCCCTCTTATGTGGAGGTGGATTTTCCCCTCCCATGATCATGTCTACGACATGCCTGGCCGGTTGTCCTCTACCACGAGGTTCTGGTGGGGGGGCGTTCTGTCGCCGTGGCTGTACATAGTCGTTTAGTAAGTCTCTCTTGATGAGTCTTTCTAAGAAATACTTCAATGAAGTGCATTCATCTGTGTGGTGACCCACACTCGCATGATAAGCGCAGAATCGGGTTTTATCCCTCTTGTCTGCTGGGGTTCTCATCGGAGGTGGTTCCTGGAAAAAGTCTCTACTTCGGATGCACTCCAAGATTGCCGAAGGACTCCTGTTGAGAGGGGTGAAGGTTGGAGCCTCTTTGGCCTGACGGGGCGGGGCTCTTAGGTCCGTAGGGAAGTTCTTTTTCCCTGTCCCTCGAAAATCATCTATCCCATCCACTTGCATATTCCTTGGTTCTGAACCGGAGGCCCTATTTCGAGAACTGGGATAGTATGCCCTTAGCCTTTCGTCTGTGGCAATATAAGCCGTGGCGATACTGTAGGCCTCGTAGAGGTCTTCCGGTTCTTTGTTGCATAGCTCCTTACAACAATCTTTGCATTCTTCGTAATTCATATTTCTTACAAACGAATCTACCGCGGTGGCTGGTTTAAGTTCTCTAACTTTAGACGCGGCCGTCTTGAACTTCTGTATATAATCTCGCAATGATTCCCCAGGATTTTGCTTTACATTTTCTAGAGAAATGGTGTGCACTGCGTGAGGAATATTTACTCGGAACTTGGCCAAGAACACGACCTTAAATTCTTCCCACGAGTTGATACTTCTGGGGGGTAAACTCGAAAACCATGTCCTCGCGTAGGCTTTGAGAGTAGATATAAACAAACGACACTTTGTTATATCATTATATCTGTGGCAGATCATTAAATTTTCATAATAGCTGAGATGGTCATTGGGGTCTGTGGTACCATCGAAAGACTCCAGCCCTGTTATCTTGACTCCTAGATCCACCTGAGACACCTCTAAGACTTCCGAAAACGGGGACCTTCCCCCATTCATGTTTAATAGGGGTCCGGCTGCCAAGTCTTCCAACCGGGCTAGCCTCGCCATTAATTCCTCCTGCCTTTCCTGACGTGGGGCCGCAGAGTTCTATTGGATTATTATGGGAGGGATTCTTCTGCGGTGGTCCCCTGATCTAGACCTCCTGCGCCTTTCCGCACCGGGGCTTCTCTCTCGATAAGACCTCCTAGCACGGGGTTCTGTCCGCCCGGACAACCGGGAGAATACGGACCCCCGGGACCCTGAGGATGAACGCTCCGGGCGCTGTCGGAGTGAGCGGCTGGAGCTAGAGCTTGGGCGACGTTCTTCGTCGCGTGATGAGGAGAGAGAACGCTCTGAATGATAGTCTTCAGGGAACTGGGTAGCGAAGGAGCCCTGCCTTTCATCTGGATAGTAGGGCTGATGGTGTGCTTCATGATAATTCCCTGCCATCTGGGCTGTCAATCGATCCATTTGTTCTTGCATATATCTTTGCTGTGCTCTCAGATGCGAGAACTGGCTGTGTATAGGTGAACGAGGGGGTGAGTGTGACGCTGAATGAGAAAAACTTCTCTGAGTACTGGATTCTCGACTCATCTTTCTTGTGGTAGATACTAGCACGTATCCAAATCTGTGTTTTAAGTCTTAGTTTCGGGTCGTTGTGGGTTGATGGGATAAGCACTTTTGATCCCCGGCAGCGGCGCCAAATGATGGACTACAGATATTCTAGCTCTGATCCGTAGCGATCATCAGAAGATTTTGATGGTGGTGTGTGTGTGTGTGTGTGTGTGTGTGTGTCTTATTTTGTAACCCCCTTTCCGTTGGTCTTTCCTTCCTATATATAGCCCATTTATTGGCTACGTGTCTCCTTTCCGTTTGTCCGTTATGCTCCCGCCGTTGATCTCATGGTAGTAGGATAGCCAATGAGCTGGAGCTGTCAGGCCAGCTGTTCGTTTGGTAGGGGTAGAGTAGATGACGGGGCGAAGCTAAGGGGTTATGCGTCGGGACAGGTGGATAAAGGGAGGACACATGTCTGAGGACTCGCCCTTGGGATCTACGCCCATATGGTCGACCTTAAACCGTAGCGCCGTAGGGGCGCTATGGTTGTAGCTGGCCTGGGGTGTCATTCTCTCGGCTTCGGCCTAAGCCGTAGGGCTGGGGTTATTTTGTCCATCAATATCAAACGAGGTGATGAAATTATGCGACTCCCTTGTCGTCATTTTTTTCATGCACTTTGCTTAGACAAGTGGTTGGTTTCTTATGGCCATCTTACCTGTCCTTTTTGCCGTGCTTCTTTATCTCCTCCGTCGTCGCCTTCGCCATCATCTGGTGCTACTGCGGTATTATATTCAGAGTCGGAAATCGAAGTTTTATCGTTCAATTTCTTCAGTACTTCGTCTCCTTCTAGAGGAAGAAATACTTGGGGACTCATGTAAACTGCTCCTGTAAATTACACTACCACTTAAGAGTTGAGCTATAGTTTGATTCGCTATTTTAAATTTGGAATAATCGGTTGTTGTCCGTCATCCTCTTTTTTATTTCAGTAACGAGATTTGAAGGGTTCGAGTCTGAGTGGTAGCAATTGATACATGCATGACTCAATTATGTCAGGAGTACCGCAATTAGCCAACCACGAATATTTCTAGAATTATTCTAGCATAACATGAGTTTGGGGTGGACTAAATTACTACAGCAAGAACAACATGCATGTATTATGCCTTGCATCAAGATGATTAAGCACATAATTTATTCCATGTGACCGTAAACATGTTAAAAATATACTGATGAAGCCCGCCATGTTTTATTCATCTTGCTTACGGTGGTCTTTTCCTAATAAGTGAGCAAGTGATGACCAAGATTAGATAAAAGTATGTGATGGCAAACATACTTAAACACTGTATTTGTGGTTGTTCCCTTTCGAACCAAAATCATGACCGTCTTCACACAAAATTAGAGTCGTAGCACAAACCAATAAACTCATCAATGTGATCCAATTCAGGATCAACACTTTACACTTTGAAGTGATCCAAAGCAGCATACCTTGAGTCGGAGCTTAATCTCAACAAGAACGTATATTTCTCAACACCAAATTTTGGCTTTTAATTTTCTAAAGCTCCAGTGCAGATTTCAAACCCGAAAACCGAACAAGTAAAAGACCCTCAATCCATCTTTTTTGGTGTTCTTTTTTTGTAGAACCCAACATCAATAAATCAAACCCATTCCATCAAATTATCAAACAAACACGAAAATATTTGTTCTGCACCTCACTGATATCCTCCAACTAAATTGAGTACAATGCAAGCATTAGCAAAGTCAAGAAGCCAGTATGGTTCATAGAATCCAAAACCTGTGAGGAGGTTCCCAGGAGTGGAATTCCCAAAAGCTGCATAGCCAAAGCCTCCACAGCAGAGGTAAAAGAAAGTTCAGTTGTAATGCTGGTTGAAATTACAGATGCCTTTTTCATAGTGACCTTTTCTTGTGGAGGAGATCTCAAAGTATCCTGTATGTTGAGAAGGATTAAAGAGTAAGTAAAGCCAACAGCCATGTCTCCCAGTGTTTGACAGCTTGACCATAATTTCTGAGTAGTATTAGAAGCTAGAACTCCTCCAATGCTACCTTTGATCTGTCCATCTCCTATTACTTTCGCCAAGCCAAGTGCAATTCCAATACCAGCATAACTGAAGGACATGATAGCAGCAAAAATGGACAGCCCCTTTGTATTACTAAAATCGGGTATCTGAGAGACAATTATTTGAACAATTCCAAATAGAGGCATTTATGAAGTATGTACATATTCACAAGAAGCCTTGTGCCCTTCCTTGTGATAACGGTTTGATTGCTGAATCGCTCTCATGCTAATTCCAGATGTAATGATATAGACAACTCCATTATTGAATAAATTGAATTGAAACAGTACACTACATAAGCGGACACTCCATTTCCCTAAGATGGTCTTAACAGCATCCATGTAAGTACTATTTCTGGATGGTCCGAAATCAGGATGAGGAGATCGATAGCATTCACATAAAAGAAAAACAGGAAGCAGACTCATGAGCGCAAACGAAAACATGAATAAAGGACCAGCAATCCAGCCAAGCTGCGCCATACTCCAGGCCAAAGACAGCACTCCAGACCCTATCACCTCTGTTATTATATGTGCCACAGCAGTCCATATGTTCCCTTCATCACAACCAAATCCAATTGCACAATCACTAAATTGGCTACAAGATGAACCTTCAAACAGGAACAGAGCATAGCACAACTCTGCACCAAAGATATTACAACAACTAAGCATTCCTGGGCAGTTCTAAGATTGCTAATTCGACGCCTCAGATTGTAGCGCAAGACAGCAAATGCAGATCCCAGAACCTGGATAAATTTATAACAGCATCCTTATCATTTACTAGATTTAAGTCGTTGTAAAAGCTTCTTCATTTCTCATGCTGAGGTCCCAGCTTCAAAATCATCTTCGAATTCTCATGTTTATACCTCTAGTTTTGGAAACACGTTACTAATTATTCTGGATAACTGTCTCTCCTTCTACAATTGTAAATAAATTTTTTAGCAGCCATCGGTATGTTTGTATGATTTTTACATATTGATGCTACTCGTAATTACGTACCCTTCTTTATTTAATTTCTTTGCCAATAAAGATAAATACTATCTCCTTTTTTCTTTTGCTAAATAAGATATATGTACTCTTTCTTTTTGAAAGCAAAGATATGTACACTTTCTTTGTTTTCTATTTTGCTAGATTAAGATTACATATATTAGTTTTCTCATTTTATAGTTAAGTAATCTATTGCATTCAACCCATTATAGGATCTTAATATTTCTCGAACCCTTGATAATTTCGAATAAGCAATAAAAAAATATTACATATTTTAGTTACAAAATTTTAAATTAGTACAAAAATATCATGTATGCGATAAGAGATATAAAAAAAATTTAAACAGCATAAAAATATACAAACAGTCAAACGCTAACAATTGCAAGGTCCTTTTCTTATAAATAATATAAAAAAAAAAAAATTGCATCGTCTAACCACAAATTGACGAAAGAGAAGTACCAAATGCATGAAAACGACTAATAATACCGCTAGCTACAGTACGTACAGAATATGGCTTTATATGAAGCCCAGAACATTGCCAGTATGTCTATTTGACCAATATGGCACATACAGACAGCTACAGTATGTACAGAATATGGCTTTACATGGTGCGCATTCAAGGACCGGCTTACCAAGTTGCTCTTTGTGACATTCTTGACAATTACGAACTTTTTTGTTCAAAACAAACTTAAGGCTGTGATGATGGAGTCCACGTATAGAAATGTCTGTATGCCCAAACTTGACATTTGAGTAGTAGCGAAAACTTGACTTCTCAAAGCAGTATCCAAGATGAAACGAAAGATCACAATCACTGCAATGGTAGAACCAAAAATTTGTATTTATTTCCTCCGAGCAAAACTCACAATTGAACTCGTAGTCATGATTCATGACCATGCCTGCATCATATCTCAGGTGGAGGGGGTGAGGATCCCACGGGTGTGTAACTGTTCTTGCCTTCATGCTACATCCTTGACATAAATAGAATTCACATTGTTCACACCGATGCATACGTACTTTTTCAAAATATCTTCCACATGCATTACAACCATGATTAGGTAAATACACTTGATGTAAATGGTGCCGATGAGCCTCATGTTTGATCGTTTTAGGTAGGAGCGTGCATCCAATATGAACGCGATTTTTCCGACTTACATCGATAAAATCGCGACTTACATCGATATTGATGAAGAATCCATTGCTGTAAACTCCACACCAAAAACAACAAAAGATCCAGATTGGTTGGAACTTGTTTAATGTCAATGTCATTCTTGGCAAGTCCATCTCAATAATATGGGGAATCTCAGCACAGACTTTGTGCAGAAAGTATTTACAAAGAACACAACTATAGAATAGATCACCATCTGTTCGAATGGGTTTGACACAGCCATCGCATAGCAACACTATTCTATCATCCTCTTTTTGATTATTTAACTCGGTATGAGTAATGAGTTGTAAAGGATGCTTGTGACTCCAATGTTCATAAGGACGATCTTCTGCACTAAAGTTGTTATTTACCATCAACTTGAGAAATTGTTCGACTAGCAAATTTAGGGATGATTCATCCGCTGCTGGGAGGTGGCACAAATTGGAATCATATGTTTCATATTCAATACATCTGAGAATAGCAATATTATAGAACTTAAAGTTAACAGGAAATAACAGATAGCTAAAAATATAAAAATATTAAAAAAATATATTATTTTCAGTAGATCTGATCGATAATACCATGAAAGAGAAGAAAAAAAGTTGTCAGCGCAGTACCTTGATCTGGCACAGCGAAAATGGGTGAAGTATGTGCATTGATCCCTACATTTGTAAAACCAGTCGAGTTGATTGATATTTTCAGTGCAGAGTCCGCACCACTGATTATATGTGTGATACCGTTGTGGACGACCATAAAAGAGGATCAGAGGGTGATCATGGAGAGACTGGAACAGGGAAAGGAGGTTAGGAGCATCAGCACAGCTCTTGTGGATCCAAAACCGACATGTCTGGCATTTATACGACATGTCTCTGATATTCTCATCCAAACCGCAAGCATCACATTTGAATGAGGATGGACGATGGATTAAGGCTAATGAGTGTTGTGGGTGAGCTACATGAGTAATTGTGAGCTCCTTAGCTTGGAACATTGCACATTTGAGGCAAAGACAGAATTTAAAATCGGAATTGCAATAACCATAAAGTAATTGCATATCACAAATGTTACAATGGCAATTATCGCCTGGAAGGTCTAATTCTTGTTGGAACAAAGTTTGTTTTTTACGGGGATCGGAACATAGGACAAGGAACTCTTTGTGGTTGGTTGGATTTTCGATGCTTTCGGGTAAATTTGCGCATGTTTTGTGGAGTAAGAATTTAGCGCATCCATCATGTACAAATCCATCATCTACAAAAGCAACGTAGTAGTAGCGTTACAAAAAAAAAAAAAATTTAAAAAAAAAAAACAGACGTAGTACCTGTGGTGCTGCGGAGACTGCTGCAACTATAGATATATGATCTGCATGAAACCATTTCTTCTCGGCAACAGAAACAGACATCACCTTGCCTTGCAATGTACCTATCATTCAGGACAAGTGAATGATCGTGGCAGAAATGCTTCATTTCCCTACCTATTTTCTATTTTCTTGCCTTTAATTCGTGTAGAGTGAATGAAATATGTATAAACTTCTATCTGTCCTATTATCCGATTATATAGAACAAATTATAAACCTCCCATGCATACAAGCATATACTTGTCATCGGAGGCACGAAAACATGAAAGTAAAAAAGAAAAGAAAAAGAATAAGTATGATTGACTCAAAGTAAAAGAATTTAATTGAAGTAATTCCTTGCTATTAGACTTTAACAAAGTAGTACATATATGCTGTGTCACTTTCTTCTTTTGCTTTTAAAATATCTTTGCCTTGTGTTATAAGAGCATCTCCAAGGCTCTCACCTGTTAGTTAAAAACGCTCTCACCTGTTAGTTAAAAAATTGATGTGACATAACATTATAGCTAATAACCCAACGCTAACAATTGTTAGCAATATTTTTAGCTCATGCAAAAGAGATCTTCTATATTTGTCGAACCTCACCCCATCATCTAAATGCTCCACATCATCTGTCGCTTCTTTCTTTTTCGCAGCTCCTTCTTCCCGTCATTCTTTCTTTGTGTTGCAGAGGTATGGATCCTGTACAACGTAATAATCAAACACATTTTATTGATATGAACGTATGATTTGCTCTAAGCACCATAACTTGAAGTTATGGCAGGCCACCATAACTTGAAGTTATGGTGCCAAGTCACGGTGTCATCCCATTGCTTTAACAAATTTTCTTAGACTCTTTATTGCTATTATAATTTGAAAATAATAATAAAATATTATTTTTAAAATATATATGTTAAAATATAAATGTTAATATATAGTCGTTAGAATTTGTAAATAATAATAAAATACTCTTTTTTGAATTATAGCTAATCAATATAACTAATACCAAGTTCAGTAAATTTTATCCAACACTTATTATATATTATTTTAACTAACCATTACAGTTACTAGCATCGGAGATGCTCTAATGCAAGTACTTTGGAGTTTCGAATTAATACCTCGAGTACGCGTTCTTTTCGTCATATATGGTCGTTATTCTTTAAGGCTTTATGGGCCTTCAACTAAAAAAAAAAAAATTTCAAGGTATGATTTTATTTTTTAAAAAAAATCAGGGTATGACTTGTTAGCTAAACACTTGAATCTATCTTCTAAATTAAAAAATAATTTCAAATTATAATTTTTTATTTACTAACAATGAGTTAAAATATAACGCATATGTAAGATTGCTATTGCATTATTAGGTGTTTTGTTTAGCTAATTGCATTTTAGGTGTTTATTTATGGGTGACGTTCCATAATTAAAGAAGATTGAAGTAGTGAAAATGTCTTATTTATAAAATTCTTTACAAAATCATGTTTATTTTGAATTTATTGTTAATCTTTGTTAATATAGCTAATTTATTATACTTATTTATTAATATATTATGTCGTGCAAAAATAGAACAATGTTCTGGTATTCCTAATGTTCATATTTTTCAGTTTAGACACTCGAATATGTGTTATTTTCGATATTCCGTAACCAAGTCTAAGTAATATATATAAAGTATATAGCATATGTAATTTAAATTCTAATAAAATTATTTTATTAAATCTTTATATTAAGGGGATGTTTGGTTCGTGTTGGGAAACAGAATGAAATTCAGAAAGGGAAATAAGAAGAAAAGAAAGGAATGATCCTGAATTAGTTTACGTTTGGTTTCGATCCGAAAACGTAATAAAAAATTTTATCAAAATTATTTTTAATTTATAAAAATTAAATTATAAATTACTTTTAATTTTTAAAAGTGATTTATATGTAAATATATTTTATTATGATTTAATATATAAATTATAATTGAAATAAAAAAGAAATGAAGAAAGAGAAAGAAAATAACTAGTGAAAGGTGAAGAATGGATATTCACAAATATTGGGGAAATCTCAAACCAAAACAGGTAAAAAAAAAAAAAAGGGATGATAATTTTTGTAAACCAAAACGAATAAACACATTTCTTTCGCTTTGCTTTATTTATTACCCTAAACTAAATATCCTTTAAAAGTATTAATATCTAACAAAATGTGAAAAACATTTCCCCAACTTTAATTTTGAAAGTGTATAAATGGGCACGTGGGCTTTTGACAAGAGATGGGTAATTTAGTGGATAGATTCTGTATAAATCTTCTTCCACTTACAAAAGCAAGATTCGAATATGCAAAGCAACTTCCTGTTCAGCTAAGTTGAGAAACACGACATGGGTTAAATCTGAATAATTGAGATGTACGTGGACGGTGACTCGGTGAGTCGGTGACAGTAATTTTCATGCACATGTGCTACAATTCTAAATGTGACCAAAATCTGTACCCAATTTTGCATTTTTTTTATTACTTTTTTGTAAATAAATTTGTTAATTTCGGTACTCATCTTCCAAAAATGAATGTGATAAATTTATAATGAACAGAAAATATTAAAAAGTTTTAACGGATATTTATTTGTTGTTGTTCTACTTATAATGAATGTAAGCCTAAAAAGTCATCGGACGGAGTAATAAATTTAGATTAAATATGTAAATGTACTTGTATTCGAATAAACTTATTTAGATTTGCTAATTACATTTAATGATAAAAACTTTACGAACATATAATGCTACGCCTACTAATCATTCTTGACATACATGTAAATCACATGAGCCTTGCCTTAAAAATATTTACATTCTTTACCACACCTCCAATATTCAAAGCTTCGATTCATGTATTTTGTGAAAATTAAATGTACTTCAAGCTCCCTAATATTCTCCTCTTCTCATGTCAATAGATAAATACAAATATGCGCTTAGAATAAAAGCCACGAGTCATATTATTTTAAGTTAGTAAATATTTCCCTAATCAAACACAATATTAAATTCAAACAATAATTAATTATACAAAAACAGCCTCGTACAGTACTAATTAACTTTTTTAACAATTACTCCCTCCGTCTCACAATTCTTTTCTCGTTTAATATGTCGGGACTGTTCATAACATGAGACAAATTACTAATTTACGTCTAATCTACAAGTCCAAATATAGTCATGAGTGATTTTGTTGGATTCGTATTTATGAGTACTTTAATACAGTAAAGTTTTTATATTTAAAACTAACACGAAATTAAAGATATTAACGATCAAAAGTGTGCATTGGCAAACGTGATAAAGGTAAACTGGAAAAGTTTTAAGAGACAGAGGGAGTATATATTGAAGTTACTCCTATTACTTTTTGTTTTGTATGTCTACACCTACCACTAACATTTCATTTTGATGCTCTCACTAAGTCACTCTTTGTCTATAAATAGAGAAGCAGAGACACATAGTTGATCATGTAACATTGTGAATCATCAAACATGAGAATGCATCTCAAATTACATTCAAATGACAATATTTTCATGATCCTCTTCCTCTTCATAGCACCTCTCATTTGCATTAGCCTTAAGTTCAACTCTCAATTCATTCTAATGAAGAACTTTCTTCTATATATCTCTAAAACTGCAACTACTAACAGAAGATATCCGGATGGAGTACGACGAAGCAGGTACGAAGAAGAAGGCGAAAATCAAGGTGAAGAATGTTCGGTTTGTTTATGTGATATCAAACGAGGTGATGAAATTATGCGACTCCCTTGTCGGCATTTTTTTCATGCGCATTGCTTAGACAAGTGGTTGGTTTCTTATGGCCATCTTACTTGTCCTTTTTGCCGAGCCTCTTTATCTCCATTATCGTCGTCGTCCTCGCCTTCCTCTAGCACGACTAGAGTTTTATATTCCGAGTCAGAAGCTCAAGAAGTTATATCGTTCAATTTTTTCAGTTCGGCTCCTTCTAGACGAAGAAATTGTTTGGGACTCATGTAGATTGAACCATTAATTAGTTTAGATTTGAGGTAGTGGAGTCAATAGTTTTTTTTTTTTTTTTTTTTTTCAAGAATGGTCAGTTTCTATTAGTCATTCTCTTCTTCTCTGCAGATATTTTGAGCCAAAGCAGGCTCCAGGAATTATGAGGATTAAGGCCGAATACTAAATTTAAAATCTATAAAAATTTGGCAATTTCGATAAAAGATTTTTTTTTTCCCATATTTTTTAAGGTTTTCTTGAGAAAATCTTCCCCGGATCTATGTTTTATGAGAACCTCGTGAACTTCAAGTTGTATTGAAACTTTAGTTTCAGTGTAGATTAATGTGTTGTAAAAAAAGTGAAAATGGTATTGATAGGCCATAAACAGCCAAGGCCCAACAAGGAACCCAAAACAATGAGTAAATCATCTCATGAGAATAAGAGCGGCCCAGCCCAGAGTAGTGGACCCCGGGCCCGGGGCCACTACCACGTGGCGTGGTCTCCACCCCAGACTAGGGGGCCCCAGATGGGTGACACTCGACACACGTGGCACCCCACCTCAGCTGACATTCCGACATATGGCGCTGACCAACACTAAAAGACAAGGGAAGGCACGTGCCAAATCATTTCTGCAACAACTTGGCCACACTCCAGTCAACGGTCACCCCAGACTGGTCCACGTGTCCTACATCCCGAATATTCAGCGGTTTGTCCCCCAGATCCAACGGTCGGGGGTGAAGGTAACCTCCCCTAAACCCTAGGCCTAGGGCTATAAATACCCCTAGTAAATAGGGTTTAGGGGTTGAACACTATTACACATCCACACACTCTTATTACTTTGTGGTACTCTACTTGATTATTACCTTCCAGAGCCAACTCTTATTCTCACGCCGGAGGCACCTCGGGGGCCAAACCCCCCCTCC
Organism: Saposhnikovia divaricata; assembly: GCA_036435485.1. Taxonomy (NCBI): domain Eukaryota; kingdom Viridiplantae; phylum Streptophyta; class Magnoliopsida; order Apiales; family Apiaceae; genus Saposhnikovia; species Saposhnikovia divaricata. The sequence continues at coordinate 169,940,383 of CM071595.1, read as the reverse complement.
GGTGTTGTTTTGCAGACACCCCACAGCAGCTACACTACTTCCGAGACAGGAGTTGGCGAGGAAGGACCCGATCAAGATTTGGAGTTATCAGGTAGGGCTGCACAAAGGTCCAAAACCGGACCGGACCGGACCGACCCGGACCGGACCGAAGACCGGATTTTATTGAATTCATGGACCGGGGACCGGACCGGTCATAACCGGTCTTTGGGACCGGACCGGACCGGAAAAACCCGGACCGGACCGGAACCGGACCGGTTTGGACCGGTTAGTTAATATTTTATAAAAAAATTAATTTTTATAATTTAATTTTCATTCTTTGTTGATTTATAAATTACTTGGTAAGTTAATTTAAATTTAAAAATAAGTAAATGTCATATTATTTGTAAAGTAACATTAATTCGTAAACGTAATTATAAATTATATATAGTATGAAATATGAAATTTAATCATTTATATTATAGTGTTTATATATATTATTTCATAAATTTATTATTTACCAATTTGGATCACTAAAATATGTTATGTGTGAATATTTAATCATTAAATTATATAATTTAAAAGACAAAATAATGTAAAATTAACTATATACATAAAATCCGGTCCGATCCGGTCCGGACCGGGTGTTTTCAGGGTTTGGACCGGACCGGACCGGATCAAATACCAAGCTTGGTATCAAATACAAATTTTTCTAAGTTACAAATTAGTAAAAAAAATTCAATACATATATAACTAGAATTCAACATCATTTACTACATAATAATTTATATTTTATTAAATGTAAATAATCTAATTCTTTAACATATTACTAAAGTTTACAAATATCAAATTAGGATATCAAAATGTAAAATTATATTTATTTAATATGCGGGTGTGTTTAACCATAATTATAAATTTGTTTAATAAATATCATATAATTCTTAACCGATTCACTAATATCGAATTAGGGGATGAAAATATGAAATATTATTCACTTAAAATAATTTCCTTAATCATATCAATGAAAATTATATTATATATTTAGATTTAAAACAAGTACAATTATTATTCAACGATGTTGAACTCTAGTTATGGAAAAATTACAATTTTTCATTAAAATGTTGCAAATATGTTTTTATATATTTTGTAACGATTTATATTAAATAAATTTTTAAATATTATTTAATAAATGATGCTAACCCAAATTATATATATATATATATATATACTCCCTCAGTCCCATAATAAAAGTTCTAATTTTTTTTCAAGTCTCTGGCACGCATTTTCAAGTATATAAAAAACGTAGTTGTAGGTAATATTTTTCGAATTTTTGTTTTGTATAAAAGTTTAAACATCCTATTTTTATACAAAACAAGAAATTGAGAAAATAATTTCTACAAGTATGTTTTTTATATGCGTGAAAATGTGTGACAAAGACTTGAGAAAAATTAGGACGTTTATTATGGGACGGAGGGAGTATACAACAAAAAATAGTTTATAAATTTATATTTAAGCATATTACTTATAATTTTACAAACATAAGTACAAATTATTTAATTTAAAAATGTAAACTTCAATTTACCTTATTTTAAAATGTACATATAAAATATAACTTTTTTTCATATATAAACTCACGTAATTAGGTTTTAACCTCACTGTTCTAGAAATCGACTTAGGGGGCCACATAGGTGCTAAGCGCCACCAAAACGTTTCGAGGCGGGGTTAGATGGAGATTTAGGTGTTTTTTATGTAAATTGGTCAAAAACGGTTGAAATTGTCTAGGCGGTTAAAAATGATAAAAATCGATTGAAAGACGATCAAAAATAAACAAAAAACATTAAAAAAATTAAAAATCGACAAATATTTGACAAAAATATTTAATAAATAAAAATATTAAAAATAATATTTAAATAATTAATGCTCCAATTAATCCTTCTAATTAATCCTACCTACCCAATTAGACGCTAGGATACCCCACCTTATCACTTAGCTATTTCTTGAACACTGGTTTAGAAGGTTCCAGCATTCTAGGGTAAGTGGCCCGGCACATGGAGAACTAAAATTAGCCAATAATTACGTTAACTCAGGGGCCATTTGATAAATCTAGATCGTATTTTTCTGAATGATTAAAATTCTGAACGAGTTCATTTTCTGGATGAGTCAATTTTCTGAATTGTTCATATAAATCAAAAATCATTTTAAAAATCTGAATCATAGTTTAATTTTAATTTTTAAAAACTTTGACAAATGTGAAGTATGCATAATATATATTCATTCATATAATAAAAAAGAAATATGAATACAAAAAGTGTTATTTAAATAATAATATACAATATAAAATTTTACATGATTCATATTCCAATATCAATTTTATATCCTTGTGAAACATGTAAGGATAATATCAATTTTATATCTTTTTGGTAAATGAAAAACCAAATTACTTTTATATAAATTAAAAGTTTATAATATAATTAGATTGATTCCAATATAAAAATCATTTTAAAAAATATTATAAAACAAATAACAGGAAAGAAATAGTTTGTATTAGAGTTTGTAGGCGTTCAATTACATTTCATGACCGGTTCAGCCAACTTTCTTTGTCCCATTCGTCCACTTAAAACTCATGCTTGGTCCAGAAACTTTTGCTTCGTCCAGAAATCAGAAAATAGCAAACAAATGATCTTAACCATATCATTCCTCTCATTCAGTTAAATTGCTTTCATTCAGTCATTATCAAATGACCCCTTAGTTGGACATGCACAACAGTAAACATGCATGCATCTGTATCGAGTCTGAGACGATTATGCAAAAAAATTGTTCAATAATAATAGGAATACACTACTCCCTCCCTCCATCCCAAAAAAATGTTTCCCATTTCTGTTGGACACATTTATCAATGCACATTTTTAATCGTTAATATCTTTAATTTCGTATTAATATTAACTAGTATAAAATTTCAATGTATTAAAGTACTCACAAATACGAATCAAACAAAATCACTCATGACTATATTTTGTCTTATAAATTATGCATAAATTAGTAATCAATCGCTTATAATTAATAATGTAAAAAGTCAAATTGTACAATATTTTATGGCACGGACGGAGTAAAAAAGCCCACCGTATTTGAATATATCATCAGGATGCCACTGACATAATCGTACATATACGTTGACTTGGGACTTGGGAGACAAAATCCTTTGCTTAGTTTGTAAGAGCATCACCAATAGAGCTGTAAACGAACCGAACTTGCACGAACTCTTACCGAACACGAGCAAATTTTTATCGAACCGAACAAAGTTCGGTAACGTTATCGAACGCTTTTGTCTGTCCGAACTCGAGTTCGGGAACAACTCGAACCGGACACGAGTTGTTCGCGAACTTCTCGAACCGAACCGAACTCAGACGAAAACCGAACAGTTCGTTAAAAAATAGCAACAAGTAAATTTTTTGGGTTTTTATAAACTAAGCCCAATTGAAATTGCTCGGTCGAAAATCTGAAAATCCAAATCCAATGTCATTTCAATTTCCTTGTAAAGTTGTAATGGTTCAAACCAACAAATTTTAATAATTTAACATTTTTATTAATTTTAAAATTAAATACACAAAATAGAAAACAAATATACATTTAAGTATTTAACCGTTCAATAATTCATTCTACATTTTTACGAATATAGATACAGGCCTAGACATATTGAATTTTTACTTTTTAGGGTTCACTTGATTCAAATTCAGGAATCGCCGAATCGAGACTAGTACGTTTATTTGCTTCAATTGATAATCGATTAGGGAGGAGAAGAGTTTAAGAATTTCAAGTCTCTCAAAGTTGTGGAGGTTAAGGACTTAAGGTAATGCCCAGAGGCCTCAGATTTCATATTTTCGTTTTTTTTTTCAATTCCTGAAAGTTATATATTTTTATTTATAATGATATATGCTCATTTGATTGGTGGGTTTGATGTGCTTGGTTGATAGCCGATATGTTGAAATTTTGAATTTGTTGTTTATGTGCCAACTGTTTGATGAAGGTCCTCAGAGAAAATCTAGTTCCAAGTACCTGTTTTGACTGTATTGGTTGTTTTTTGGATCTTTTTTGTTTTAAATTATGTATCTTAAAATGAATGAAACTCTCATTCGATCAAGTGGGTTCGTTAAGGTAACACTGGGCTCGTAAAGACAAGGTATCTAGACTGGGTTCGTTAAGGTTAGAACTTGTACTAGTAGAACAGAGACCATTATGCAATTAGTTTAGATGAGGTTAACAGGTAATGAATAAATGCTATTATTAAGGTAATTACACTTTGGATATATTGATCTGGACTGTTTTCGTATAGAGTATAGACCCAATCAAGTTAATCTGAAACTCTGTTTATGAAACAAAACATATATGTCCAGTGGCTTGATACAACAATATTGGTGTGCAGTGGACAAATTCTAACAGAAACCTATTATTAGTGAATTCTGTTTGTTTATCTAAGAATTAATATTTTGCAGATGGGATTTTTTTCTCAAGATGGGATTTTTCAGATGTGCAGATGGAAATAATATATTTCAGGTTCACAAAATGTTCAAGGATGTCAGATGTGCATGTTTTGTTTCTCGGATGTTCAGAGCTTCAAAAGTTCTAGACTAGCTATCTAGGCTGTACTTTAAATTGTAATCAATTAATCATGGATGGATTTATCATGTTAATGTTGATTACTTTGAGTTCAGCTTTTGAATTATTATTGTATTATGAATTATGATCACTGATCAAACATTTAGACATCAGACATATATGTATGCTAATTTCTAATTCTCATTTACATACTTGTTACTTGTTACTAGTTAGTAGTAGTTACTATACTACTGAGTACTGATACTGGGTCAAAATAACAAGCTACAGGTTATTATGTGATGTCGAACGAACTCGAGCTTAACGAACTCGAGTCGAACCCGAACGAACTCGAGCGAACTCGAGTCGAACACGTATAAAGTTCGGTTCGTTAAGGTAGTCGGACAAAAAATCTGGTCCGAACTCGAGTTCGGTAAAATGTCGAACCAAGCTTATCGATCACGAACTCGAGCGAGCTTAACGAACAGTTCGGTTCGTTTACAGCTCTAATCACCAACAAGCTCCTCATTGAGCTCCTAAGTCAAAAATGTGAGGAGAATATATTAAAATCCAACTCCAACAATCTCCTAAGTATTCTTTGAATTCTTAGGAGCCTTAATGTTCTATTCAAATTTAAGACTCTCTCTCCTCTTCTCACTTCATTTTTTATTAATGTATATCACTTTCTCAACTTTGTACTAGCAGAGCAGCAGTAGTTTTTGGTTATAAACAAGATGACATTACCATTAGAAAATAAATTAAAAATAAATTGAGATAAATTTTGAGGATGATTGTTGGAATGGAAAGATATATTTGTATCCTAAATGATTAGGAGCTCATTTAATAATAATTTTTATGAGGAGAGTGTAAGGTTACTCTTGGAGTTGCTCTAAACTAGTTAAATAGATTCGAAAGCTTAATTATTATATTAATTTTTTAGATTAAAATGTTAGCCCGCGGGGATTATATTCATCCTGTTTATGTTTTGATTTGTTAAATAACATTTTAACACGTGGTTATAAAAATTCTGAATCTTACTATAAGATGCTTTGTAAATTCGAGTAAACGTACGTATCTTTTGAAACAATTTTTAACAATCACTGTATTAGATATACAATACAATAATGTAGATCAAATCTATTCAATAAAATACAATTATATAATAAGCAAACAGGGGTATAATTTGGTTGTTTGGTTTAACTTGGTTCAACCATCTAAAAGAATAGGGACCGTTAGATATTTAGTAAATAGATAATAGTCGTTAGATCTAATAATAAAAAGTATTATATATTTAAATCCCTCTTCTAAAGATCCAAGGTTCGAATCCCGTCAACAACAAATTTACATTAAGATTTTATATTATTAATTCTAATCAATACATATCATTTATTAAATAACTATTATTATTACTAATAATTTTATTAATTAATTACAAAGTTAAATTATATCGATAATAAATTATTATACTCTATTTTATTTAATCATATAATTTTAAAAGTATTTAAAAGTAACTCGAGGCTATTAGCTAGTATATTATAATTTAAAGTTAATGATATAGTAAGTATGTATTGTTGTTGGTAAGCAAAATCTAATTGTATTATACTTGGTATCCCAAAAATTATGGGATTAGATTTGATTTCTTTCATTCTTTCTCTAGTTGTACACTTTATATATTCATATTCTTGTAACAATGAAAAAAAACCAAAAATATTGTACTGTTTTTGTTAATTTTTTCCCTTTTCTCTCTCCCTCCCTTCTCTTTCTCTGCACCTTAACCGGTGGGGCTTCCACCGGTTTTTCCGGTGGAAAGCCCCAAATTCTTCTTTTATTTTATTTCACTTATCTCTTTCAATAATCTCCCTCTTTGGGTAAGGATTTCTATTCTCTTGGTTTGCGTTGGTTTGTTTTTCCAGATCTACATTATCGGAGCTTCTGGCCATCTTTCTTCTTCGATTCAAGCGGGGATTTCGAGAGTTAGCCGCCTATCTGTGGTTTCGTTTGTCAGATCTAATTTTTTTAAAATTTTTTTTGTATTTTCAGTTTGTTTTATTCGGTTGTTGGCTTGTTATTTAATTTCTCTCCTTGGTGAGAGGTGTGGATTTCTCTCCTTCAATTGTGAGAGTTGGTTCGGATTCAATGATAAGAGCTTGTTCGGATTTTGGCGAAGATATTGAGCGTAGAGCGGGTATTTATAGATATATCATTTTTTCCAGACATATGCTTATTTGTCTCATTTTGATTATGAAGACGAGCGTGTCATCATGTTCTATGTTTGATCGATTCGATCATTCTTGTAGATGTCGTATGGCTTTCATGAATTGAATTATCACCTTTCATCAAAAAAAAAACTAAAAATATTAGTCTATACTTTTTATGAGTATTGACTACTAAAATTTAGTTTAATAGTTAAACATTTTCATATTAGTTGCTACATTATATAAGTACTTTGATTAATTTCACTTATCCAATTAATCCCTATAAATTCATTATACCAATTAGTTTCATTTAGCAATTTTACAAAATCCTGGATGCAATAATTTAGATGATAAAGCTTAAATATAAAAGTTTGATGACAATGATTATTTAAATAATTCTGATGGAAGTCAAATGGTATAATAAAATTATTCTATTTAAAAGATGGGATTGAATTTAACTCATTTACTTACAATTCACGCATAAACTGAAACACACTTCGAACAATCATGAACTCAATAAATTAGCATTCAGGCCTTTTGGTGTTGTGCCCAAGATTTCGTATGGTAATTTAAGGCCCATGGGCCTGGTAGGCCCAATTTAAGTGGATTGGATTTATGATAAAAAGGAGCAAATCTTAGCACACTCGTAGCTGAGAGGTACGAGTGCAGTCGTACATGTGAGGTACGAGGGCAGCTGTAGCTGGAGCATAGGAGCACGGTCGTAGCTCCACCTATGTGAACAGAAGAGAAGTATGGTTAGGACTCTTGTTCCTACTTTTTAGGAGCAACGAAATATCTATGTAAAAGGGAGTTTTATTACGGGATCATTACTATAAATGCGATAAATACTATATGGTTGTGATATACATGGATTCTTGTGGAAATATCTATGGATTTATGAGGGTTGAGAGTCATACTCGAACCAGGATACTTTGAGCTCAAGATTGAGCAGCTGGATAAGTTGGCACAGGTGGGCTTTGACTTATCTAATCACAAGCTTGGCCCAAGAGGAGAGTTTCAACCTAAAAGAACTACATTAGGGCTTGATTCCTATAAATAGGATATGTAGGCAATTGGTAAGGGGGTCCTTCTTCTCACTTCTCTTTTACACAAGGCACGTGTAACCTAAGTGATTAGTTTCCGGGCATATTTTGGCCGGATTTCAGTGCCATTCTTGTCCGGTGACCTTACCAACTCAGCCCCTTAAACACCTTATATCACTCTCAGGCACAGCTTCTAGGAGGCAGTTACGACTGTTGTACCTGTCTGGTTATCTGAAAACCAAGGATAAATCCGTTTTATTCCGCGATATTCTCTCGGGGTGTTGTGTGAATTTTTTGCACAACATTTGGGTTAGCAAAAAAAGTTATTTGTTGCTTAATTTGTAAAAGAAAAAAAAACAGTACAATAATTAACCACATCAAAAATCAAAAATTTCTTAAAAGATGACCAGCTCGTTATAACTATCATCAGTTAAAGTTTTAATATAAAAAGGTGACACTTCACATAAATTTTATAAAAACGGAATTAAACAATTTAATTCCAGCACCGTTACTACGTTGAACATGAAGACTTAGAGCATCTCCAATGGAGAAGATCCCTTAGTTAAAATCAAATAAATAATACCATAAATAAAATTTATAGATATTATGTAAAAAAATATTCACTCCAATGAGGCATTACTCTTAGCAAAAAATTTAGATAATCTGTTTACGTTGGCTATATTTGGCCATTCTCTAGAGGTATGTAAGGAAGATTTTTTATGATCTATTACCTTATAAATATATATATTCTATTTATAACAAACTGAAATAATAATAACGTGCTATATTTACAATATAACCAATCATTATAGCCAATATAACATTGGAGCACAACATCTAACAGGTTCAAGAAATTTTACATAATCAATATTTTATCTGATTTTTCCAACCATTTTTAGCCAATACCATTGGAGATGCTCTTAGACCTGGTAAATTGGATCCCAATCCGAAAAGATAAACCGAAATATGGAATCAAATTTCATTTTATATTCGAATTAAAACATTTGATAATTATCTGAAAATTAATTTGATTCGATTCAAAAGATAATCGAACCGAAAATAATTCGAAATACTATATCCGATTATAATCTGGAACCGTTCAAAACTGAATGATAAATTAACCGAACCGAATATGATTTGAAATAGTGGATCCGATTTAGATCCGAATTAAAAAGAATGATAAATTAAGTAGTTTTACTTTTAACTTTTAAGGAGTTAGAGCGGGTAGCCTATTATATCCTTATATATAATAAGCATAAGAGGGATCTTATCCATAAATTTCGTCACTGTACTACCAAAATAATCTCAACCGTCGAATCTAATATGTTTATAAATAGACCATCAAGATTATATTATATTAAAAACGAAAATAATAATCTAAAACGAATATAATTAGAAAAAGTTGCATTAGAAGTAAATTTTAAAAATAAATTTATAATCTAAAAAGAATATACTTAAAAAAAGTTATATTAGAATAGAATTTTATTTTTTTATTAGTATTTAAAAAAATTCATATTTACTATTTAGGATCTATCTTGCGATCTAGAAAACTGATTTGGATGATTTTACAATCAAAGCGAGACTCATAAAATTATCTTTAATTTAGTGATAATTTAATAATAATTACTCAAATTAAAACACTCAGAATCTCATGAGAAAATATAATTACGAATTTTTGCATTAATCCTATTTAATGTAGAAGACCTACATTGAAAGTGTTATTCAATGTAAAAAAACCCAATTATATATAATTTAAATCATTGACAGACACCTTTTCGTATTTCAATATAAATACACTTTTCAGTTTATAACATATTAAAATATAAATATTTTTTATGCTAGATTCAACGGTTTTCATCTACTTATTTTAAGATCAAACGGTTCTTATTTATTTTGTCGTACGGAGGACCAGACTACCGATTATCAAAGTTTTGAGGTTGTATTAGAATTGAATTTTATTTTTTTTATTAGTATTTCAAAAAATGCATATTTACTACTTCGGCTCTATCATGAGATCAAGAAATTTGATTTGGATGATTTTACAATCCAAGCGAAACTCATAAAATTATCTTTAATTTAGTGATGATTTAATAATTATTATTCAAATAGAAACATTTAGAATCTCATGAGAAAATATAATTACAAATTTTTGCATTAATCCTATTCAATTTAGAAGACCTACATTGATAATGTTATTTAATGTAAAAAACTCAGTTACATATATTTTAAATCGTTGACATACACCTTTTCGCATTTCAATATAAACCCACTATTTAGATTTATAACATATTAAAATAGGGTAAATGGCCAAAATCATCACTGTACTATATGAAAACTTTCACTTGGGTCACCAGCCCAAAAAGGCTTTCAAACGCATTACTAAACTTAATATACCTTTCAAGTCGGTCATTGTACTTTAAATTTTTTTCACTACCGTTAAATTTTCGTTGACTTTAACGGAAGTCTGTTAAATGGTTACAACTCAGCAGCCAACTAATGATCCACATAATAAGAAATGCCACATAAGCGTGCCACATCAATTATTGATTTAAAAAAAATGAGCCCAAAATTGATTTAAAAAAACACAAAAACAAATAAAACATCACAAACACAGCAACCAACCCCACCAACTGTTTGTTTAAATGTCTCAAAGAAAAAGTTGGCCGGAAACAATGGAGGAAACAACCCACATTCTCCATTCATCTTCAACAAAACACCACCATCCATCCAATTCCGCCGCCAAGCTTCAACTCAACTCCGTTCACCTCTATCATGCCGTTCACATCAGCCCACCCATCTCCCCTTCGACAACCACCATCCTCACCTCGCACCAGACACTAATCGCCACCACTCTTCACACCACCGTTCTTCACCTCCTCTCCCTCACAATAGTTCAATACCAACCCACATCTTCTCCTCCTACAATCGCCACCATCCCACCATTCCAGCCTCCCACCTCACTTCACCGCCCTTATTCCCCCTTCTTTCCCCTGCAACACCCCTCCACCCATTTCACCAACATCACTCCACAACCCCACCTCCCTCCTCTGTACACTTCACATCTTAACTGCTCTATCTCCTCTATCTCCCCCATCTCAACTCCTTGCATGCAATTACCAACATCAGCCGTCTTCTCCTTCGTTCTCTCTCTCACCAATCGCCTCCCAATTCACCTCCTTTCGCCCTTATTCCACCACCGACTCACCTTCTTTTTTCCGCCGTGACAACATCACGCACCACCGTCCCTCAACTCCACCGTCGTTCTCCCTTTCATCGACCATTGAACTACGCAATCCCCATCACCAACAACCAATACAGCCTTCTCCTTTCATTAAACCCATGATATTCTTCCTTCACCTTCGACCAACAACCCCTTTACAACCACGCCTCACCGTCCACCCACCTCCTCAACCACCCTTCTTATTCCCTCCACCTTCACCACCGTTCCTCTGCTACCAATTCTCCCTCGTTCTCACCAATTCCAACCCTCGATCATCTCCCCTGCCTCCCTCGTTTAAGCTCCAATCCATATAATTATGTTGTAATAGACTCGAATACAAATACATATACTTGTATATAGATCGATAATTTAAATCTAAAACCCCCAATTAATCACATCTGATTTAAGCGAGAGAGAGAGAGAGAGAGAGAGAGAGAGAGAGAGAGAGAGAGAGAGAGAGATGAGCGAGAGACTGAGAGTAGATGAGAGAGATGAGTGGTTTTAATTAGTTAAAAATAATAAAAATAATATTGGTGGCATGTCAGCATCCACCTCATTATTCCGTTAGTCAATTTAACGGAGACTAACAGCAGTAACCTTTTTGAAATTTTTTAATAGTTTAAGTGTTTGACTGAAAGTTTTTTTGGGCTGTTTGACTGAAAGTTTAATGGCCATTTACCCTATTAAAATATAAATGTTTTTTTATGCTAGATCAAATGATTTTCTTCTATTTATTTTAAGATCTAATGGTTCTTATTTATTTTGTCGTATGGAGGACCAGACTACCGATTATCAAAGTTTTGAGGTTGTATTAGAATTGAATTTTATTTATTTTTTTATTAGTATTTCAAAAAATTCATATTTACTATTCGGGCTCTATCTTGAGATTGGAAATCTCATTTGGATGATTTTACAATTCAAGCGAAACTCATAAAATTATGTTTACTTTAGTTATGATTTAATAATTATTATTCAAATAGAAACCCTTAGAATCTCAATAGAAAATATAATTACGAATTTTTGCATTAATCTTATTCAATGTTGAAGACCTACATTGATAATGTTATTCAATGTAAAAAACCCAATTATATATAATTTAAATCACTGGTATACATCTTTTCGTATTTCAATATAAATACACTTTTTAGTTTATATCATATTAAAATATAAATATATTTTTTTATGCTAGATCAACGATTTTCTTTTATTTATTTTGAGATCTAACGGTTCCTATTTATTTTATCGTACGAAGTACCAGACTACCGATTATCAAAGTTTTGGACAAAATATCTCCTACACTTATTATTAAAATTATATTTAGTTGTTAGTAGAACTATCTTGAATAATAACAAGTGTATTTTGATAATCAAAACGAATTAGAAGTAGAATTTATAAATCGAATAGAATTTTCAACATAAAAAATCGTCAATTTCTTCTCTCTTTTTTTCTACGTAGGTTAAACTGGGAAATAATTGTTAAACCATCATTAAATTAAAGATTATTTTGTTGATTTTACGTGGACTGTAAAATCGCCAAGTCGAATTTTAATAATTCAAGATAGAGTACAAATATTAAATTGAACGTGTAAAATCTTATATATATATATATATATATATATATGTATATATATATATATCAATTTTTTAACAACAATTTGATATTTAAATTAATAATATATAAAATAAAAAATTAATATAATTATATTATTAAAAAAGAAGCCGTACATTGTACGGGTTATAAGCTAGTATGCATTAACACATATTTCATTCAATATTTACTTATTCATAAACAAAATACATATTTAAAGCAATTTTTTGTTAAATATATCATAATTTTTTAATAATCTTTTTTTAAGAAGTATATAATTTTATACTAGAAATATTTTATTCAATAATTAGCTATTTTTTAAAAGCTCATAAATTAAAATAACAAATGAGAAATGATACGAATCAATTCGATCCAAGCCTAATTTCACCTGGTTTTAATCTAAATTTTATCCTATTTTAATTCGAATTAGACCCAAACCAAATCAAATCTGAACCAAACCCTATTCAAATATATCATAATAAAAAATTGATCCAATCCAAAATTGATTCGATTCAAAATCCGATCCTATTATCCGAATTACCATGTTTAATCAAGACGGGCACTTGCCGCATAGAAGCCAGTCAGATGGGACAAGTTTACAAACAAATATCACAACAATGATCAACATCTAATTATAATCAGGATAATTTTATTATTAATGTAATTTATGAGTTGTTATAATTTAAAATTAATAAATTTATAAATTTATAAATACCTCATACCAACTTATAAATTTAAACTATCTTTTTCAAATTTAATTTAATACTTTTAATTTATTACAAAAATATATATCTATTAACTTGAGTAGAAATTTTTTGAATTAAGGCTAAGCCAAACAGGCTCAAGCATTAGTTCTTGCACTCACATGCTAATTTAAATCAAGATAAATTTGCAGGGATAGTCATTTAGCCAAAAAGAAAATGGCAGGGAATGTTAACATATGCCCCTCTTATAAATAACTTATAAGTTACTTTTTTCGAAAAAAAAACTATATTTACATATTTTCTTTAAAAAAAATATGTTTTAAAAATTTAATATTTGTTATCTTGCAAAAATAAGTTATTTATTTCAAAAAAAATTAAACATTTATATATATTTTTTAGAATAAATAATTTATTTCTAAAAATAAGATTTTCAAACTGGACCATAGAGTTAAATGAGACCTTGCTCGCGGATAGGTGTTCTTGGAGACGGCGTATCAGAGTGGTGGATTCCCTTTTAGGTTGTGGCTCTGTTGTCGAGAGCCTCAGAGTTGCCATGTCTCGGTTAGCGATTTTTTAGAAGTTCGGCTTTAGCACTCTCACTTTTCGTTTTTAGTGTCTACTGTTTTCTGGTTTTGCAGTTGCAGGGAGCTTGGCTCGGTGTTATCTCTGTGCGGGACTTGCCGTGTGGTTGGAGCGCATCAAGCTAGGAGTCCATGTGGAGTTCGCCATGGGCCTCAGGTACAAGGAGCTTCGCGTGTTGGTATGTAGAGGCATGGTTAGGTAAGTCCCGTGTGGAGAACGCCATGGGCTCAGGTACTGCTGTGAACGTTGTAGTATTTACTTTTGATCCCTTTGTATTTAGCACTCACCATATATGTCGTGCACATAGCCGAGGGTCTTCACGGAAACAGCCTCCCTACCCTAAAAAGTGGGGGCATGGTCTGCGTACAACCTACCCTCCCCAGACCCTGCTCTGAGCAGGATATACTGGGTATGTTTGGTTTTGGTTTTTACCATAGATTCGCCTCGATGCTCTAACCTTTGGTTAGTAATAGAAATGACCACACATCACCAATGTGACAGCACTTTGGGTCAGAACCAAAATACTTCTTAAAATCATACTCCCTCTGCCCATTTTATATGACTCTTATTTCCTTTTAGAACATCCTAAAATTGAAGTACATTGATTCAAATGATTATTTTTATTTTGAGTCGGTTCGTAAGTTGAAGTACATTGATCCAAATGCTTATTTTGTTTTTGAAAGATTCAAAACCCGAATTAGGACTTTAAGAGTTGAAGTTATGCTTCTAATTTTATGTTTCAGTGTAGTACATTTTACAAATGAGATATTTTGCCTGTATTGGATTTTGATTTTCAACAAGTTAATTAATAATGTAAGAGACCTTCATAACATTGGCGCAAGATCAAGTGAACCAGCAAGCAAACCATCAGGCTGCCGTTGAGGCTAAAACAAATGAATTACAAACTGAAAACTCATTCAAACCAGCCAGTGGTACATATATAGTCGTTCTTATGAGTTATGACCCTGAACTGGCACGTATACCAACTAACCAAACGGGTGCCATTATATCGACAAGATAATAACCTCGAGAATATACAGGGAATATAGAAAGATATAGATAACCTCTCAATGATGCAGGTGGTAGAAATGTGATATAGATAACCTCTCAATGATTCAGGTGGTAGAAATGTGATATAGATATCCTATTACATTTAAGTAGAGATCCTGACAACAAGGAAAACATGTAGAACAGTAATAGATAACCTCTCAATGATGCCAGGTGGTAGAAATGTTCGGATATAGAAATATTTTGAAGGAAACCGTAAAGCTTCTTGTAGATATCCTATTACATTTAAGTAGAGATCCTGACAACAAGGAAACTACAAACCTTTAAAGAAAATGAATTACGGGCCTTCATGTTAGTCCGATCATTTAATAACTTCAACAGGAATCGCAGTAAGGCAGCCCAATCTTCTGGCCAGTCATAATTTGCAACGATACTACAGCCATACCAGCTGCCGTGACATATTTTTCTATGTGAATCATTCAGTGACAGTAAATTAAGGATATGTATACTCCTAATGTACTTAAAAGGGAATTCACACTCTGAATAAAATAATGGTCGCTGAAAAGATCAAGATAAATACAAAGAGGCTAATAAACTAAAGAAAATGCGAACATATTTAGGGAATACTATCAGTGTTACAGATTTCGGAAATCGGAACTATTCGGTTGAGTTACCGATTTACGATTTATCGGATAATTCGGTTAAAAAATCAGCTTAAATCGGCGATTTTTGCAAAATCGGCCGAATCGATTCCAAAATTTTAACCAATTTTTGGCCGATTTATCGACGATTTTTCAGAAATCGGCTGATTTCTATAACAATGGATACTATAGATAATAATACCTTTTTCCTTAAGTGAAACGATGGATGTTCAAATGTTCTTCATCCTCCTGCAAATCTTTCTGTTGTAACTGCTTGGATGAACTACAACTAGGTCAAATATATTAATTCTAAAAATGCAGAAGAACGATAATATAACAATTGCATATAGGAAAAAAACATGCAATTTCAGCAACATTTTGATTCACTACCTATTTAACCATAAAATGCAAAGAAACATTTGGTTCATGTTTTTAACACTGAGAAAATCATCACAAAATAACACAACACTTAAACAACGTCAGCAATCGTCAAAAAAGGAAAACCTGACACTACCCTAACAGAAGCTCCTTGTTTCCGGAAATCCTATGGAAACCCTCCCAAAACCTTCCACAGATCCACAAACCTCAATATTAGCAACTATGCTGCTGATCTGCTCTACCTCAACACCACAACATATAAGGTACATTAAGTTTTATTCTATAAATCGAAAAGTAATCGAGCAGGATAAACAGTAGTAAATTTGAAATTAAATAGTGATCCAACATTAGTTACAACTCTAGCAATCATTATTGTAAATACACAAGATATACGAATATATATATATTATTGTACTCACACACACAGATGCAAGAGCTTTCTTTAGTATTGTAAATACACAAGATATACGAATATATATATTATTGTACTCACACACACAGATGCAAGATCTTTCTTGGCTGAACCATTCACTTGGTTGTTTTTATTCAACAAATTAATACAAAGTTTAAATAGAGAAACAGACTTGTGAGAAACAGAATGATAAAAACAGAACCCATGAATAAGGACACTGATTTCCTAACATGACTCTAACTCTCCAGACTCAATCACGATCCAAGAATCACGATGCAATCGTGCTTGATTTATTCAAAAGATACTACAGCAAATTATAATTAAGTAATAATCAAATTTGAGATTAACTCCAACATTCTCCCCTTTAATCTCAAATTTGATCGACTCCTAAAAGTTTTCTCATCTGCTCAAACTTGAATGTTGCCAGGCTCTTTGTCAAGATATCTGCACGTTGTTCATTGCTGCTAACATGCTTCAACACTACTTCACCTCGCTCCACACATTCTCTTATAAAGTGATACCGTATGTCAATATGCTTACTCCTTCCATGAAACATAGGGTTCTTAGCAAGGTCAATAGCTGAACGATTGTCTATACACAATGTAACTGGACCAACTTCTTCAGATGTGATTCGACTAAGAATATTACGCAACCAAATGCCTTGACAGGCTGTAGCTGTTGCAGCCATGAACTCGGCCTCACAAGATGACAAAGCTACGCATTTTTTCTTCTTCGATACTCAAGTTATTACACTTTCATTTAAGTAGAAAACCATGCCTGTTGTACTCCTCCTGTCATCCACCTGGCTACCTAAGTCACTGTTTGAGAACCCAGTAAGAATATTGTTACCACTGTGCTTCGAATACACTAATCCAAACTGAATTGTTCCTTTCATATATCGCAAGATCCTCTTTACAGCATCTTGATGAAGCTTTGTAGGTCTTTCCATATACTTGCTGACAACCCCCACTGAAAAAGCAATGTCTGGTCTCGTATGAACCAAATATCGCAAACCACCTACCATACTTTTGTACTGAGTTGCATTCACAGCTTTGCCTTGCTCATCACGATCTAATATCTCCTTCGGATCCAATGGGTATTTTGTTGGATTACAGCTTGCCATTCCAGATTTATCGAGAATTTTCTTTGCATAACCTGATTGTTTCAGCTTAATATATCCTTGCTCCTGTTCGACTTCAATTCCTAAATTATAACTCAACTTGCCCATGTCACTCATTTATAATTTCTAATTCATCTCCTTCTTGAAATTTGTTATCATGGACACACTAGAACATGTGATGAGTAAATCATCGACATAAAAAGCTACAACCATGCAGTCATCCCCTTGCTTTCTTGTGTAAACAGCATGATCATAATGACAACGATTAAAACCAAGTTCTAGCAAGCAGGCATTCAATTTTGCGTACCAGGCACGCGGTGCTTGACGAAGACCATACAATGCCTTTGATAGTTTATAAACCAGGTGTTCTTGTCCTACTTTCTCAAAACCTTCAGGTTGCGTGACATAGATATCCTCTTTTATATCTCCATTCAGAAACGCTGTTTTTACATTAAGATGATGAGCTTCCCACTGATTTTTGGCAGCCAATGCCAACAAGAGTCTGAATGTTTCAAGTCAAGTGACAGGAGCATATACTTCGTCGAAATCTATTCCGTGTTCTTGAATGTAACCCTTCGCTACAAGACGTGCTTTATGTTTTAAGATTCTTCCACTTGCATCCTTCTTTAACTTATAAATCCACTTTAGTCCTATGACTTTCTGTCCAGGTGGCAAGCTCGTTAACTCCCAGGTCTTGTTTTCTTCAATCGAATTCATCTCTTGTCTCATTGCAAGTTTCCAATTCTTGTATGTTTCAGCTTGCTTGTAGTTTACTGGCTCATCAACATCCATAAGGTACAGTTCTTCATCTAACCCCACAACCTCAATTTCATTGTATATGTCAGCCAACGTTCTGAATCTTTTTGGCCTTGAACTGTCATCGTAGTTATCACTATCGGTTCTTGAACTGGAGCTTTGAGATGGAATTCCCAGTAGTGAAGAGGAATAAGTTGTTCTAGGTGATGTTCCCTCTGTTGTGTCATCATTATTAAAATCATCATTCTGATCATCACCTCCAGATTCAGTTTGACTTTCTTCCTCGCCCTCAGACCCATTTAAACCCGAAAATTTCACCACCAACTCGCTTTCCTTCTCCTCTATTTGATCCCAGGGCCATGCCTTCCCTTCTTCAAATACAACATCACGGCTCACCTGAATACGATTAGCCTTAGGGTCAAAAAGTCTATATCCCTTTGTTCCTGGTTCACGACCAAGATTGACAACCTTCCTGCTTCGATATCTAATTTATGATTGTGTATACTAGGAGTTTTCATGTATGCCAAGCATCCAAACACTTTGATGTGACTGATGTCAGGTTTCTCATTATACCATGCCTCGTACGGAGTTTGTCCTGTCAGAGCTCGTGTAGGGAGTCTGTTTAAAATATACACAGAGTTTCTCACTGCTTCACCCCAGAAACTTGCAGGCATTTTCATCTCTTTTAAACAGCTTCGTGTCATCTCAGCAACGGTTCTATTCCTATGCTCTACCACCCCATTTTGCTGTGGTGTGTAGGGCGTAGTATAGTGCCTTTCAATCCCAGCACCTTCACAATATTCCTTAAATTTATTTGAAGTAAATTCTCCTCCCCTATCCGTCCTAAATGTTTTGATTTTCTCCTCAGAATTTTTTTCGACCAAACCACGAAAACTTTTGAAAGTTTTAAGTGCTTCGTCTTTGCACTTCAGAAAATAAACCCACATATAACGGCTGAAATCATCTACAAACAAGTACAAAGAAATACCTGTAGCCAGAGGTTGTTTCTGGAGATATTGGTCTGCATAGATCACCATGGACTAATTCAAGTACCCTTTTAGCACTGTAGTTGGTCTTGGTTGGAATTGGTTTTCGAGTTTGCTTTGACATAAGGCATCCCTCACATACCACATTTGGCTTGATTGCTCTTGACATTCCATGTACCATTCATGTTTTAAACATCAGTGACATGGCTTGGTAATTAACATGGCCAAGTCGTTTGTGCCACAGCATTGAATCCTCATCCAACTTAGACAGAAGACACGATTGTGTGCTAGTTTCCAGAATTAACTTATAAAGTCTGTTTGGAGATCTTTTAACCTTCATCAACAGTCTCTTCGTTTCATCATAAAATCTGAGAAATTTTCCCCCAATGACCACCTTGTTGCCCTCTTCAGACATCTGCCCTAAGTTTATGATATTGTTTCGTAAACTTGGAATATAGTACACATCATGAAGAGTCTTCTTCTCTCCATTCTTGCATTTCAACATAATGGTGCCTTTTCCTTCAATTTTAACAGCAGACCCATCTCCAAATCTTACTTGGCCCGTTATACGTTCATCCAACTCTGAGAATTTTGCTTTAAAACCAGTCATATGATTACTTGCACCGTTATCAAGATACCACATGTTTGATTCACTCGTTTTATCATTATTCTTAAAAAATAAAGAGAGTATCACCTTATTTATATCGATCATCAGTTCTGGTTCTCCTTTCGTATGTTTGGCTAATAGTAAGGCTGGTTCCTCGTCTTCTACCATTGCCATGTTGACCTCATGCCTCTGTTCTCTCTTTTTCTTTGGCTTTCGACACTCCACTGCAAAATGTCCAAATACTCCACAATTAAAACATTTAATTCTACTTTTATTAAAGTTTCCCCGACCTTTGAAACCTGACTGTCTTTCCCCACTTGTTCCTGAATGTCTCTCTCCACTAGTTCTTTTAAGCCATTCATCACAAGTGAACAACAGCTTCCCTTCATTTCTTTCACGTTTATTCCACTCCTCTTCAGTAAGCAATAACTGACTTTCATTTGTCTCCACTTTGCCTTTTACTCGTTCATCGTGAGCCTTGAGTGACCCTATTGCTTCCTCGATAGCCACTGTGTCAAGATCTCCAAATTGCTCCATGGTAGATGTGATTTGCAGAAACCTTGCAGGAACAGCTCGTAGAAGTTTCTTAACAACGTACGATTCTTCCAAAGTTTCTCCCAAAGCTCGTATATTCGTTACGAGCCCATTCATCCTCATGTGAAAATCATCAACATTTTCGTTGTCTCTCATGCTCAGGCTTCAAACTCAGATTTGAGAGTTTGAACCCTGGCCTTCTTTACTTTATCAGCACCTTGACATATGGTCTTTATAGCCTCCCACACATCATTTGCCGTTTTCTTCTCCGCGAGTGACAATAAAACATCTTCAGGTATGCCTTGGTATATCATAGCCATAGCAACCTTGTCTGTTTTCTCATCGACTGCAGCCTTGGGGTCATTTGGTTCCACAGCATTCCAGACCCCTTGTGCCTGCATGAAGACTTTTATCTTGAGTGCCCAAGCTGTATGATTACTTCTTGCCAGCATTGGGTATGTCAATCCTATAGATCCTCCCTTTCCTTTGTTCACCTCCATCGTTGGTGAGTTTCAATAACAGCCTAGACCTTCCTGCTCTGATACCAAGTATTGTAAATACACAAGATATACGAATATATATTATTGTACTCACACACAGATGCAAGATCTTTCTTTAGTATTGTAAATACACAAGATATACGAATATATATATATATATATATATATATATATATATATATATATATTATTGTACTCACACACACAGATGCAAGATCTTTCTTGGCTGAACCATTCACTTGGTTGTTTTTATTCAACAAAGCAATACAAAGTTTAAATAGAGAAACAGACTTGTGAGAAACAGAATGATAAAAACAGAACCCATGAAATAAGGACACTGATTTCCTAACATGACTCTAACTCTCCAGACTCAATCACGATCCAAGAATCACGATGCAATCGTGCTTGACTTATTAAAAAGATACTACAGCACATTATAATTAAGTAATAATCAAATTTGAGATTAACTCCAACAATCATACCTGGGCACTGCACTTATTAGAGTGTGTATCTCACACACACATGCAAGAGAGGCTCGATGCAGAAAAGTCTCTTTAGCAGTTAAGTGCATCTCCAATAGGAGTTGCTAATCAAGTTGCCAACTTTGCCAAATCATCAAAAAAAATTAATTTTTTAATTGATCTTCAATTTGGCAACTTTGAATAGAAAAATGATCCAATGATTGGCAACTCTAAAAGTTGTATAAATGGTCCCAATATAAATAATTAAATAATGTAAATTTGAAGGAAGACATGTAAAATAGGTATATTAGTATATTTCTTTTAAACAAAAATATGCACTTTAATCATTTGAGGAAGTTGACAACTTTTGGCAACAATGTTGGCAACCTTAAGGCAAACTTGGCTCTTCAATAGGAAGGCAACCAAAATTGCTTGCCACATATATGTTGGCAACCTTCTTGGCAACTCCTATTGGAGATGCTCTAAGTATCCATCGCTGATCTTCAACCATCATTTTCACACTCAGAATCGCGTAAGTGTGTGTTTTCGGTGCATGTGTTTTGGTCTTTTGGTTCCTGAGATTTGTGTGGCAAATTGGAGGTGTTAAGCTGCAGACGCAGCTTATAACTCACAAGTAGGGGTGTACACGGATCGGGTTGTGCGGGTTAGGGGAAATTTTCAACCCAACTCAATTAAATCGGGTTGGTAAATTTTCAACCCAACCCATAAAAATTAAATTCGTAACCCAATCCAATTTGTTGTAATCGGTTTGGATCGGATTGGGTCGGGTTAATCGGTTTAATAAATATTTAAAATATTTTTTTTCCTTTTTCATCAAACGTAGTAAGTATAACGCATTAACACTAAATTTCAAATTTAGAGGAAAAAAAAAACTAGTCCATGATCATTAGATCCATTACATATATTACATTTCACATTGACTAACTATAATATACTTATATTATACAGAAAACCCCCGAAACATATATTAAAAAGATTTACCGGTTATATTGTATTTATATTCACTAGTTATATTATACTCATATTTGTAAAAAAATTATTTTACTTTATTAGAAGCTTACTAAATTATCGAGTCTCATGTATTGGGACAACAACAATGGACACAAGACGTATTTATTAATTTTTTGTAACTTCCTTTATTTTTAACTGGATCGGGTTGGATTGGGTCGGTTTGAAAAAATCGAAACCCATACCCAACCCATTAATATCGGGTTGACAGTTTTTAAACCCGAACATATATCGGGTTGAAAAAATTCGGTTTGGATCAGCCGAAATAATGTCGGGTTGGATTGGTTTGGTCGAGTTAGCCAACCCGTGTACACCCCTACTCACAAACATGGTGTTGGAAGGACTCTTAACTAATAATTTTTTTCCATCTCTTATTACCAAACATATCCTTCAGACTGCAACACAGGGGATTCAGTTCAGGTCCTAGCATTTTTGTTTAACCACTCAAGCAAGCAAATAAGCAAGTACTGACTTGGTTTTATGCTAATTACATACTAATGTTAAGATTAACGTCAAAACTCTTACTTAACTAACAAGTAATTATGCTGGCATTAAAATAATAAAGCAAACACTTAGATGTTTGGCTTATCAATTTGACAAATCCATATAAAAACAGAGTGGAGCCAACAACATGTTGGTGCAGTGGTTGAGCCACTGGCCTCCTTTGAAGGAGGTCAGGGGTTCGACTCCTGCGTGTGCGTGAGTTTCTTAGTTTGTATTAGGTTTCCTTTCTGTATTTGTATTTCTGTATTGTAATGGCCGGGGGTCCTTCGGAAACAGCCTCCCTATTGTATAGGGGCATGGTCTGCGTACAGCTACCCTCCTCAGACACCACTTTGAACTTTGAATGGTATTATAACTGAGTAAGCTAAATTTTTTTTTATATAAAAACAGAGTGGAAAGAACAGAGTGTCACTTTCCAGTAACACATTCCTAAAGATTTAGAATTACATTGATTTCATTCTAACAAGGAATACTTGTATTACTACTTGTTTATCGGTATGAAAACCTAAGCATATAAGCATTTTCATGAATAGTTTAAGATTTATAATATTATCCTCTCGTTCATTGACAAGTTCAAGCCATCAACATTATGAGCTTTTAAAATCACCTAAAAAATTTCAAGTTTTATGTTCTGTTTTAGTGTCTCATATGCTGTTCTCAGATGGTTCCTTCTATGTCAAATACGCTAAACAAAGTTAAATATCAATGATTGTCGCATCGGCTCAGCCGTTTAGGTGCCTAAAAAAGGTCATGGTTTCGACTCTCGTATCCGATAACGCCCGGGTTATTTTCTGGAAACTTCACTTTTCCCTTCGGTATCAGATTTTTTGTTTACATATGTAACAAGAGCATAACTTAGAAACCTCATTGACAAAAAACATACACATTGATGATTATTCATTGATTAACAGAAGCAACAAGCATAATCTTTATATGACATTACAAGAAAAAAGAAGGAACAACAAACATGAATATAAACAGATACATTCGCTTTCCATTAACTCATTCTTAAAGATCTAGAATTGAAAAATGAAATTAAACTTCTAACAATATAATTCTTGTATTACTTGATCATTAGTCTCAGATCTTCAAGATTTGATTTCCATCTTTCTTACTTGCACTTCTCCAACCATGATGATGATGACTGAAGATCCATCTCCAAACCTTCTGTCCTTTACTTCCCTTATTAATCCTCTTCTCATTCACTGTAATTCTGCATGATCCTCCATGTCCAGCCATCTTGTTTTCTTTCAAATTCCCAAACTTTCTTCCATTTTCTGAACTTGAGATTGGAAAATCACTCATCTTCAAAGCAGAGTACTCTGTTTTCGACTCTGTTTTCGGCTCAGATGATGATGATAAATCAAGCTTCAAGTCAATAAATCTTGAATCATCCATACCACTAAACTCACTTTCTGGAAACACACACTTCTTCATCTCCTCAGTATCTAACAACCCTCTACTGAATCCACTCTTTCTAGGCTCCGAAAAGTCCGAAATCTTCGCACTTTCGACATCCATCAAGCCTCTACTGAATCCACTTCTTCTTGGCTCTGACTCATTAAAATCAGAAATCTTAGCACTTGAAAATGCAAAATCACTACTTTCATGATCATGGTCATTCAAGAAATGATTTCCTCTGAAACTACAAAGGGATCTTGATCTAGAAACACCCATATAATCAGACACACACATATCACTTTTTTCACACACACCACTCTGCTTCTCCCTTTTCTTCCTAAACAATTTCCCAAACTTCCAAAACTTGTTACTCCTCTTAACTTCAGTACAAGTACTATTACTCCTCTTCAACACAATCACTTCATCATCAGATTTCTCAGTTTTGAGCTGATCAGTCTTCTCATTTTCGATCAAAAATGAGATTCTACCAACACTTCCAATCTCCATAGTACTACAAGAATTTCGATACGAAGAAACATCAGAACAAGAACATGAAGACAGCCTTTGTTCACCACAATCTGAGCAAACCAACTTGATCAACCTTTCTTTAAGACAATATGGACATATTCCAACAGAACTAGAAGAAGGGTGTTTTTTGCATGGAAAAGAATATGCATAAAAATCAGGATAATTATTATTCCCACTAGATTCTTCAACAGACTTACCTCTTTCTCTCATAGCTACAAGATCAAGATGCTAAAAACAGCAAAATTGATGCTGTGATATTTCGTAACTAAAACGACTCTTACACGATAAATCCTTGATAACTTATAATATGTGGATATTTCATCAAGACGGATAGATAAATAGAGTTGATAACATAGCATAGCCCTGCATTTCTTGAAAAGGACAAAAGAAACAGATAATATGTAGGGTGACTGATAAGAATCTTTGGTGAAAATATTTTGGCCTTAAAATTTGGTTTTATGCAGATCTTAGAAGGCTAGTATAGCAACAAAATTACAAACAACTGGTAGATTTGTATACAGAAAATGCACAGAGACAAAAGGTTGAGATGAGATAACATGCCTTCTTAAACACTGTTGTGTCTTTTATATAATACTAGTAGGGACATGTGTTGTTTTTTTACTTTTTAAACGGGAATTTGTCATGGTCACTAAAGCTTTGTTTTGAATTTAGGGTCGTTTTCTCATTGTTGCCAATAGTAACAATTTAAAGATTTAATTTAGCAAAAAAAAAACAATTTAAAGATTTGAAATTAAAACTTAAAATTATTAATGTTTATTAATCGGATCAACGAATTATCGAAATTTGATAATGTAATATTTTTTTATTGATCCGTCAATTAAATCCAAAAATGACAAAAAATAAAAATCAAAGGTGAGAATATTTTGGGAGGGGGTGTACTGCAGCATGCATCACTTATTAGTAGAGCAAGAAATATGCGTCAGATTTACGTTTTCTTTATTGGTACAGAGAGAGACATTATTATCAGTAACACAGGAGGGAGAAGAGTGAAGAGAAAATAAGGTATCAAAACAAACAGTAGTGTGAGTTATTTTTTATTTATTTTTTATAATTCAGTATCATGGGCGGTCCTAACCCGGTGCGGGCAGGAGTCCAAAAGTTTATATAATTCAGTTTATGTATGTATATATAATTAATTTGAGTTTAAATTTTATGCATGCATTCATAGTTAAAGGTCCAAGACATTATAAGCAAACATTTTTAGTAACTGCTATATTTAGTAGAGGTCCTGTATAACTCTTCGCATATAAAAGGGAACTCTTTATTTTGTAGTTAAATTTTGATTTACAAAATAACTTTGATTTATAAATTTGTAAATATGTTTAAAAAATGAAAATCGAAAATTCAGGACCGGCGCTGTTCAGTATTCGGGTTAATTTTCATGTATCTCCACTAATTCAAATTTTGGAAGATTAGTAGCACTTTCATATTCATGGAACATGATAATTCACTAATTTTCGTGCCGTTCGATAACATCGAACGTATGGATATTGAAATAATAAATTTCTAAATCACAATACCAAATAACTGAAACATCAATGGTGGATTAATGTGAGTTTTTTCTTCTTTGTTCTAGCATACAGGGATAGGATGAATAGATATGATTGAGTGGGGGAAAGTGATTCAGACATATTAGTAATTGAGTGAAGGAATGTATCAACATCTTACTGGAAAAGATGTAGCCTCTGTCTGTAGCCATGTAGTCTATCTATGCTACTCTACCCTCCATCTCTTCATTCATTCATGCACACTTCAATTATTACTGTTTTTTGTTGACATATGTTCCAACTCGAGTGCTTGTTAGGTCAACCAGCCGTGCCCAACTAACATACTCCAACAGTAGAACATAGTTTCTAACGTCTCCTTCACTTGAACGAGTACTCGAAAATCACAAATTTAGTGATTAATTGAACTGAGTACTCGAAATTTAAATTGAGCATTCAAAGTTAAAACGAGTATTTAGAATTATAAAACATTACTCCCTCCGTCCCGATTTATATGAACTAGTTTGACTTTCACGGAGATTAAGAAAAAGTAGTAGAAATAGAGTAAAGTTAGTTGAAAAATGGGTAAAGTGCTGGGACCTATCAATATTTAATAATAGATTTGAGATAGTGGAAGAAAGTAGTGAGTGTAATACTCCCTCCGTCTCACAATTCTTTTCTCGTTTAATATGTCGGGACTGTTCATAACATGAGACAAATTACTAATTTACGTCTAATATACAAGTCCAAATATAGTCATGACTGATCTTGTTGGATTCGTATTTATGAGTACTTTAATACAGTGAAGTTTTTATATTTAAAACTAATACGAAATTAAAGATATTAATGATCAAAAGTGTGCGTTGGGAAACGTGATAAAGGTAAACATAAAAAGTTTTAAGAGACAGAGGGAGTAGTATTTATTTAATAAAAAAGTGGAGAAGTAGTGGGTGTAATATTGAAAAGTTGTGTTCAAAAATAGTAAGTATGTTATGTTCATTCTTTTTGGGACGTACCAAAAAGAAAAGAGTTTCACGTAAAATGGGACGGAGGGAGTATTATTAAGTAAAATCAGTTTTCAGATTTCATAACCTTGATATTTGCTATTATTCATCGCACAAGATTTACGAATCAGTATCCGTTATTTAATAAAATTCGAACAACCATCCCTGGTTATCGTAAAATCGTAAGTACAATCCAATATACTCCCTCTGTCCCATCCATTTCTTCACACTTTCCTTTTTGGGATATCCCATCCAATTCTTCACATTTCAAAACTTTCCTAAAATAGTAAAATTTTATATATATAAAAATCAACTACATCCACTACTTTCCTCCACTATACCCACTTTATACATTATATATTTATGGGTACCATCACTTTACTCACTTTTCTCCTCCACTATACCTACTTTATACATTATATATTTATGGGTCCCACCATTTTACTCAATTTCCTCACTTTTCACCCATTTTTTTATATATTTCCTTGGTCTCCGTGCCCGAACCCTTATGTTAACTAATGGGTGGGACGGAAGGAGTAGTACAATAAACACATCTTTTCTCAATAATTCGGTATCGGCGCTCAATTAATTTGAAAAATTGTTAATACATTCGTATCCATTAAATATGGTAATTCACTTACTTTCGTAATTCTAAATGGAATCGAACAACAAACACATCTTGTATCACTGAAATTCGAATCCTGAAATTTTTTATACCATGTACACTGATCTATCCGAAGAACATGCACAGGTGCCATTTTAAGTTTTCGAAATAATATGATGAGTTTACGAGCATGATGGTGGTTGCGCAGGCGGTGGGCATGCGGGGGTGATCGATCAATGCGAAAGGAACCAACATTAACACAGACACCTATACTTGTGTTTGATGTGTCAAGAATAAATAAAGCAAGCCTATAGGTTCAGCTCCCTTTTTTTCTTAATTTTTAAATTATTCTACTATATGCTAATCATCATGTTTTCTTCCTTTTTTATTATTTCTTTACTATTAAATAATACTCCAATTTGCTGCTTGGTATTATTACATTTGCACTTTTTGACTAGTGCTATATAGCTAGATCATCATTAACAGTACTAATACGTGTCATTATCTTTGTTTTCTGTCATTAGTAGGTCGGTATTTAAATCAGCGTTTTAATATAATGAGGACATAATATATTGAGGAGTACAGTTATATTCCTTCCGTTTCACTCATTTTTTTATATATTTTCATCACTACTTTCTACGCATTTTAAGATATATATAATGTATGGTTTTATAATTTATTTTGAAAACTTTTTTTATTAAAATTTTATTTAGAAGAAAAAAACTAAAAAATTATGAAATTATATTTTTTAAGAACCTTAAAATGTTTATCATGTTCTGGTCCCCAATGTAAACAATTCGGGGGAGAAGGGAGTAATTGGTAAGCTGAATTAGGATCAGGTGAGCTGTGATCTCTGTTAATTGTTCTAAAATATAGAAAAATGTAAAATTTGAAAAATATAAAATATTTTGTATCGATTATTCCACATATTTTTTAAGACGTGCAATAAATTATGGTACGAATCCAACGAGTTAGACAAAATAAAATTATATAAATTTTTTAAGAAATGATCAACAACAATTAACAAGATCGATATAATTATCATCATTTTATTTTTCTTTCAAAGGTTAATTCTTTTGTAGATTCGAATCATATGAGATGTGCGTGACTGTGAATCGCTATTTTCGTAAATTTTAAAGAAAGGTTCAACTGATCTTTATATTATATACTATTCTAACATATGTTAAATAAATCGATCCCTTTAAAACCTTAACTCCTTAAGGTGTTAGAGAAAGGTTCAATTAAATTTTTATAATATACTAGCTTATAACTCGTGCAAAGTACGGATTATTTTTATTTTTTTTAAATTTGTTTATAATTTATTATATAAAATACTTTAAACATTATTTTTAGTTTAGTATTAAATCTAAATTAATATGTTGTTGGTGTGAATCGAACCTTCAACCTTTCTATATAACATAATCTAATATTAATTTTATATTAAAATGTTGTTAGCGAGATTCGAACCTTAAACCTTCAACTTTTAGTATTGTTGTATCTATCATGATCTATTTGAATCGAAGATCTAACGGTTGTGAATGAGGATAACCAAAAATAAGGGGGTAACTAACTACAAATTATACCTCTTTTCGCTTATTATAATATAGTATAGATTCTAACACTTCTTTAGAGAAGTTAGTCTTTCATGTCCATAATAATTATGTGAATATTGGAGATCGCAGAGAGTTGAACATCGGACATTTGCGTGCTTGAGCTCTGATTAGGGGAGTAATTTAACCGAGCCAGCTCAAATTCGACTCGAGCTCGACACGAAAAAGTGAGTTCGACTCGGCTCAACCTCGTTAACGAGTTCGAGTTCGAACACGTTTTCAGACTCGATAAAAAACTCGAGTCGAGCCGAGTTTTTTTTAGCTCGACTCGAACTCGACTCGGTCCGAACTCGATTAATTTTTTTAAAAAAAATAGTCATGTGTTTAATATTCTATGTGTCATCACTCAACTATTTATGAAGATTACTTTTAAAACTTAACTTGATATTTTTTCACATATTATATGAAATATTATATTATTACTTTTAAAACTTAACTTGATATTTTTTTTCTTATCACATTATTACATTAAATTAATTATTTACATTTTATATGCAGACATAGTGATTAGCAACTCCAATCAAATTTTTTTACATACACAGCTTTTAAAATTCAATTAACATTATAAATTGTTATTAAAGTATCAAAATATATCTTGTATCACACTTAGTTTAATCCTAATTGATCTTTTGACCGATCCTTAGTTATCAGCGATTTAGTTCGGTTTCGAAATTTTACTTCCATATATTTTGTCTTTGTATAATTATAAACTACAATAGCAAGATAGTAACTTCATAAACTTGTATTATGCAACATTTCTATTAAATTATAAATACAATTTATAAAACTACTAATGACTCTCGATGTAGGGTGCCTATTAAAGGGAAAATTATTTCTAAAGTCCCTGAACTATTACCGTTTTTTTTTCTAAGTCCCTGAACTAACAAAGTGAATTTCTAGGTAATCAAACTTTTGAATTTTTCCCATCGCAGTCCTTCTGTTAGATTTTGACTAACGCCGATAGTCAATGATTTATTACTATTAGGCATTTCTTATGTAAGTCCCTAAACTATTAGGCATTTCTTATGTAAGTCCCTGAATTGAAAATTTATTTACTTTCATTCTTTTTAGTTTAGAATTTAATTTATTTTCTTTTTTAACTTTGCATTTATTTGTGTTCTGAAAAACATTAAAAACTTAATATATATGTACAATGTTTTCATTTTAACTTTGTTTATATTTATATTTTTAGTAATTTTTATAAAGTCGGTGTATATAATATAAAAAATTGTTTAATTTATTCCTGATATGTAAATTTTAGATGTATATCACACTTTGGCGAATGATTTTATTTATATATTTTCAATAAATTAGAATAAATAATATTATAATTTTTTTTCTAATAAATAAATAAAATATAAAAAAATTTAATCACTTGATTTTTTTATATATAAGTTCATGTATTTTTATAGTTCAGTTAACATTACTCATTTTAATATAACTAGCTTATAACCCGTGCGATGCACAAATTCTTTTGATATGTAATAAATTTTATTTTATGTGAAAAAGGAAATTGATTAGTTATTGAAAAATAGAAAAGGTAGCATGTTTTACCTGAAAAATGAAATTTATTAGTTAGTAGTAATAATAAGTAATTAAGTAATAATATATGCAAAGTTAAAAAAGAAAATTAGTAAAATTCTAAACTAAAAAGGATGAAAGTAAATAAAAAATAAAAGAGTAATAAATGTGATTTTTAATATAAAATTGAGATTTAAATTTAAATTTTCAGTTCAGGGACTTAAATAAGAAATGCCTAATAGTTTAGGGACTTACATAAGAATGTCTAATAGTAATAAATCATTGACTAACGGCGTTAGTCAAAATCTAACGGAAGGACTGCGATAGGAAAAATTCAAAAGTTTGATTACCTAGAAATTTACTTTTTTAGTTCAGGGACTTAGAAAAAAAAACGGTAATAGTTCAGGGACTTTAGAATTAATTTTCCCATTTTGATAAAATAAGACACATGTGATGAGCTCAAAATCAAAAAATGTTTCACATTTTATCATTTTTATTATCACCGTTTACTACTTAACATGCTTAGTTAGATAGTTAGATGCATAATTTCTAGTAAAGAAAAAAATTATCCGTAAATATATATATAAATAGAATAAACAAAAAGATTACTTAATTGATTGAAAAAGTTGATTATCGAAATCATAAAATGTAAAATTTTGAAAGTGGAAAAAAAAATTAAGTTAAACTTGAAAAGAAAATAATATAAACAAATAGCTTTCATAGAATTTAAGTCAAAACTTGAAAACTCGACAAAAATCTGATAAACTCGAAAACTTGATAAGAACCGGATAAACTCGAAAACTCGGTAAAAACATGAAAAGCTCGAAAACTAGGTAAAAATTCGATAAACTCGAAAACTCGATAAAAGCTCGGAAACTCATTTAAAAACTCGATAAGCTCGAAAGTTCGATAACAGCTCGAACTCGACTCGTGTAGTAAACGAATCGAGTTCAAACATAAATTTCAATTTCGATAAAATTGAGGCTCGATTGGACTTGAAAAAAAAAGCTTCAAACTCGAATTTCATAAGCACAAACTCAACTCGACTCGAATTACGTCCCTAACTTTAATATCATGTTAAATAATTAATAATTCAAAAATCTTATGGGGTTAAAAAAAAGTTCAACTGAATCTTTATCTATCTATACTATTATATTAAAGCCGAAATATTGAAAGTTTTAAAAGTTTTGGTTTTCGGTTTGGTTATCCTATTTATTAAAATAAATAATAACATAATATAATTAGTGGTAATAAGCTGATTGGCTTTTTCACGTTAACTTTTAGTTAATTTAAAATATTATCCTTTATAAACAATTAAAAACATAAATTATACCATATCTTTTAATCATTAATATTTCTATCTAATTAAAATATATTACCTCCTATCTAATTAAAACAGGTTACCTTTTACTTTAAAACCAATCTTACAATCATTAATATATATAACTAAATACGTGCATCATACCTTATCTTTTAATCATTAATATTTTTATCTAATTAAAACATGTTACATTCTACCTAATTAAAACACGTTAGCTTTTTATAATCATTAATATATATATATATATATATATATATATATATATATATATATATATATCCAAAAATATTGCACCATATCTTTCAACCATTAATAAACACCTAAAAACATACATATCTTTCAATCATTAATATTTTTTTAATTAAAACACGTTACCTTTTAATTTAAAACTAATCTTGCAACCATCAATATATATCAAAAAATGTCACACCATATCTTTCAATTATTAATAAAATATATTAAAAATCACTATACATTATTTATAATAAGAAAACATAAGTATAATCCTTAAACATGAATATATCACATCATATAATATTAAAATTAAAAAATGTTGAAAATAATGTTTATATAAAAAACTATACTATACTATAATAAGCGAAAAGGGGTATAATTTGTAGTTTCGTTATCCCCTCATTCACCCGTTATATCTTCAACTCGAACAGATCGTGACAGTTAGATATAACAATACTAAAAGTTGTTATATATAAAGAAGGTTCGATTTGTGCCAACTACATAATAATTTATATTTAATACTAAAAATTATTATATATAATAATGTAACGTTCGAATTTTTTCAATAACATATTAAAAATAATGTTTATAATATTAAACTATACTATAAATAAATTTTAAAAAATTAAAAGTAACACTTACTTTGTACGGGCTATAAGTTAGTATTATATTATAACAATTTTGATATATATTATATATTGTGCCAGATTTGTTCTACTAAATCTCGTTAGTCGTTAGGAGTGGACCTATGATTCAAGTGGAAATTAGTTTTTAGTGAACTGTATGTTGATTATATTAGATGTAAGATGATTATAAATCTAGTAATTAAAATATATTTTTTAGTTAAGTATATCGAGTGTATAAGATAAATGATCTTCATTCTCATTGTGATCAAACAATCACAATGTAAAATTATATCTTTATATATAATTTATAGGGATTTATAGAAATATATAAGTTTTTTAGTTTCTTTTACCTTTTTACCGTTACTATTTTAGTGTTATAAATTTATATTTACCGTTTTTTTATTAATACGGTTAGCTTCAGTTTTATACTTTTCTGTTTTCAAAAATACGATACAATCAGTTGGGCTTTAAAACCCGTTAACATCCATCTCTTCTTATCTCCTTCAATCGCATCTCCGGTCACCACCAACATCATCACTTCCGGCGCATCTCCGATCTCCGGCGCAGGCGACCTTATCCATCGATCTCCACTCTATCTCCGCCGATCTCCATCGATTTCCACTCCATCTCCGTCGATCTCCACTACTTCAGCTTTCTCTCTCTCTCTCTCTCTCTCTCTCTCTCTCATATATGCCTATACATATGTTGTATATGAATTTTGATATATACTGTGATAGCTACTTTTATCTGTGTTGAATTGAATTTAGTGTGTGATTAGTCCACTTCTATCTGTTTTAAGGGCAATTAGATTATACGTACATGAATTTTATACTTATATATAACTGTTTTTGTTGCTTATTTATTAGTTTACAATTGCCTCTGATTAGTTGTTAGAGTTTGTAATTGATTGAATTGCCGGTAGGAATATTAGATTATTGATTCAATCGCGTCGATACTTATTTTTTCTTTTCACTTCTTGTCAAATTAACTAGATCACAGTTACCCTTGCTAAGGTGACTCGAATCAGACTCTTTTGGACCATTTATGTCCCGTTCCATGTTCAAAATTTCTAGTTTTACGATATGAAGGTTCCAATCCTGTTATTGCATTTTTATGAGCAATTACAAGTTGTTCAAATGTTGTGCCTGCCATTAGTAGTTCCTTATAGTTTCCTGATTGAGTAATTCGCCCGCATTCCATAACCTTGGAAAGAGTAAAACAAGAGATGCTAACTAAATATAAAAATATATATGATATAGTTGCATTTTTAACATTTTAGTTACTATAATATTCCCTATTACAAGAATGTTGTCCACCACCGGAAGAAATTCTACTTGATGAGTCACGAGGTAAGTATGTTGCAGGAGCCTCCATTCTTGTTATACTCAAGGTTTTTTCATTCACTCCAAGATATATCATTCTGGTTTGATTAGACAGGACCCGCAGGGGCTGTTTAAAATTCATATTCACTGCACTAGTGTTTACAAAAAAGGCAATGTTTAGTCCGCTGTAATGATGGTTTAGTCCATTTACTATGAAAAGCGTGGCATCGATGTTGTCACGGGTACTCATATCAAGTCTCACCTCGCAAAGCCTGATTGGCGAAAGGTCTACCGGGGAATTGTGACGTCGAAAAGCTTTTGATAATTACCTTTACAGCACTCTCTTGTTTCAAGATTAATATGGTGAATTGACAGATCTAGCTGCAGTTAGTGCCGAAAACAACTATGAAATAGAAAATATGATAGCAGAAGCAATTAGTAAAGTGGGTTGAAAAGGTGTGGTGACCTTGGAAGAGGGAAAAAATGCGGAAAACAGTTTATATATAGTTGAATGAATGCAATTTGATCGCGGTTACATCTCACCATACTTTGTAACCGATAGTCAAATGTATAATGTGTGTATGGTACTTGTATGTAGAGATGGCATTTTATGGTCAATCAATTACTCTTTTGCTCGGAATTTGATGTAACCAATAATTATTTTATCTAGCTTGGTGCTATTAGTCTGTAGTATTTGCTTGTTTGTTCTGTTCAATTGGATGATATTGGTGTAAGATGACAATGTTGCCTCTCTCAATCAACATGCATTTGCTATTTCTGTCTTTGTTTTTATATTTCCATACTAGCTAGCTTCTCCTATAGCTTGAATTTACTATAACAGGCCCCGCAGGGGCACCCATCTCGATAGTCATATTCAAGTATTTCTATCAGTTTTAATTTTTGCAACATCAGTTGCAACTTCTGCAACACTTTGCAACCTTGGTTGCACCTGCTGCCACCATATTTGCAAGACTTAATTGCACTTAAATGGGCTGAATTATTTTGTTTTTGCAAGAAAATGACTCAGTTATAAAAGTTGTCAAATGAATAGCCGAACTTTTATTTTTTTAACACTTGAATGAATCCCGTCAAAAATGTTAGACGGCGTTAACATGTTGAAGGGTATTTCTGGGAAAACAAGAATAACCCGCCGGAACCGGGTTTACCAGATTCCGACCGAGTTTTTCCGGCGACCAGAAAATGGCTACACAGCACAAACACACTCTAATCATTTTCCCAGCATCTGGACACAACAACTCAGCAAAATCACAATCAAACTGACCAAAACGAACCAAAACTTCCATGCTTTCCGGCAAGCTCGACAATTCCGGTTAAGAACTCGTTTTATGCTAAAAATCGAACCAAACTCAGCGTTTAGGGTATCAAATCAAAGCTTACAATACGTACAATCTACCCATAACAACCATACATACAAATGATTCCTCAACAACAAGAAGCGAACGAAATTATAATTGGAAAAAAATGCTTGAACTCGTTTTATACCAATGCGAACACAAACACCTCAAATAGATACATGAATCGATTCCTAGAAACTAGATAAAGCTTAAGAAATCATCAGAATTACCAAACAATCATTCAATCAAAAGTCCCCAAATCAAGAACATGAACCCTAATAATATTCGAAATAAAAAAAATCGCAGAAAATCACAGAATTAGCCTTTGTGAAATCTGGGTGGAGATTATGAAACTAAAAATCGAGGATTTCGTTTTGAGTATTTGTACGCTGAAATCGGATTCCAGAATCGCCTTCAAATTGAGGTTTGATCTTGAAGAACACTTAAGAAATTGAGTATTTAACTTAATTAAATATGCAGCACATTTCTCCCAGAAATACCCTTCAACATGTTAACGCCGTCTAACATTTTTGACGGGATTCATTCAAGTGTTAAAAAAATAAAAGTTCGGTTATTCATTTGGCAACTTTTATAATTGAGTCATTTTCTTGCAAAAACAAAATAGTTCAGGCCATTTAAGTGCAATTAAGTCTATTTGCAACCATGGTTGCAGAAGTTGCAACTGAGGTTGCAACAATTACAAACATGGTTGCAACCTCAGTTGCAACTTATCAATATCAGTTGCATACTATTTGTAACTTATCAATATCAGTTGCAACACTATTTTTAACTTATCAATATCAGTTGTAACTTATGCAACCCTATTTTCAACTTATGCCTTTCAATATAGTACTTGTCGAGGGGAGTTTTTGCAGGAGCTAGTTGTATTTCCTTTGAGAGGAGTCCTCTCACACTGTTTGTAAATATTTCTTTTTGATATATATATATATATATATATATATATATATATATATTTAGTCATCTGATAACAACCATATAGTCCGGTTTAACTATTTCTATCATTTTTTTTGGAGTATGTTCCAAGATGGTTATACATGGTTGTAAAGGCTCACACATGTCATTCATATACTTTTATATTTCTAAAGATAGTATCATTCTCCGTAGAGCAGGCCCCGCAGGGGCACCCATCTTGATAGTCAGATTTAACTATTTCTTTCAGGTGTAACATTTATAACATTTGTAACCTTGTTTGCAATTTCTGCAACTATGTTTGCAAAGGTTGCAGCCATGGTTGTAGAAGTTGCAAACATATTAGCAACTTATATGTATCAGTTTGTTAGTCACAGAGGCATGCCTGAATACATCTAATAACAAGCCTAAGTTGCTTGTAATGCTATGCATTACTTACATGACCTCTTAACTGAGGGAACCTCTAGTTGTAGAGTTTCTACTAGTTTTGTACTTGTAATAGGCATCAAATTCTAGTTGTGTAAATGTACCTATTAAGTCAAGAATAATGCTTGAAAGAAGTTCCAAGGTTCATGCCTCAAGCAAGGAGATAAAGGCTGCCAAATAATCACAGTTGGGATTTGAAGAAATGAAGAATTTGCCTAAGTACCAATTCGAGAAGTACATTTGTCTATTCGAGAAGTCTAGCATTCGAGAAGTCAGGGTTTCGATATCTCAGAAGACACTATTCGATATCTCTGAATACACTATTCGATATCTCATTCGATATCTCAGAGATTCGAAATGTCTATTACTCTGTTCGAGAACTCAGGAAGTCAACAGGTCAAAGGTGATATTCGAGTTTTCAAAAAGGGTCAACAAGTCAAAGCTACCATTCGATATCTCAAAGACTCAAGATGTTATTCGATATCTCAGGGATTCGATATGTCAAAATGCTCTATTCGATATCTCAAGGACTCCCAGAGAAAAGAGCTATTCGAGAAGTGATTCGATATGTCAATATA
This sequence comes from Saposhnikovia divaricata, assembly GCA_036435485.1. Taxonomy (NCBI): domain Eukaryota; kingdom Viridiplantae; phylum Streptophyta; class Magnoliopsida; order Apiales; family Apiaceae; genus Saposhnikovia; species Saposhnikovia divaricata. The sequence continues at coordinate 169,902,585 of CM071595.1, read as the reverse complement.
ACACTATTCGAGAACTCAGAGTTATCGATTAAGTCAATTCTAGTTCTCGAATCACTCACTTAGCCACTTCTCGAATACATTCTTGAAGACAAAATACTGAAGAATTGTACAAGTCAGAAACCTGCAACAAGCCAAGACGCTTTATTTGACTATGTACTATAAAGCACGTTGGAAAGCCTACAAAGAAGCTTGGAGAGATAAGTCAGGGGACAAGGAGCTAAAGAAGTGGATCTGAACAGGCTTTGCAAAGTCAAATCTGTAGCCGTTTGGACTCTTACTAAAATGAGATAGACAGACTGGAAAGTATTTTGTTTACCTACCTTATTTGTAGTAAGTAGGTGTATCCATGTCTATAAGGATACAGCCTCACTTCCTTAGCAGATAAGTTTTTAATATACATCACAAGAAATATCTCTCTGAGAAAAACGAAGCTGAGAATACTATCATTTGTATTCACGGATTGTAGCAAAATCTTTATCTAATAAAATATTAGATTAAAGTAATATTGTGTTGTGTTTGTCTTTGTTATCCGCACTTACATATCTCATACACTCAACACATATCTTGCTGCAAAGATTCAAAAACGAAGAAAAGTTCAAGAATCCATTCACCCCCCCTCTGTATTCTTTTACTGTATTCAATACTCAACACAGTTGTAACTTATGCAAAACTATTTGCAACTTATTCAAAAGCATTTGTAACTTAATTAACTAAGCAATTCTACTCAAAAGAAAAAAGTGGCATAACGAAAAAGCCACCACCATCTCTTATAAAATTTTTATAAAATTAAAAAATATTTACAAACTAAATGATCAGAGGACTCCCTCTAAAAAATAAAACAGAACAAATCGCCATAGAGTATGTTCCAAGATGATTATACATGGTTGAAAAGGCTCAAACATTTCATGCATATAATTTTATATTTCTAAAGACAATATGATTCTCCATAGAGTAGGCCCCGCAGGGGCACCCATCTTGATAGTCAAATGTAACTATTTTTATCAGTTGCAACCATATTTGCAACTTCTGCAACCTTGTTTGCAACTTCTGTAACCATGGTTGCAAATATGACATAGCTCCGACAAACTATATTGCAATGACATAGGCAAATCAAAGACGAGTACAAGATGTATAGATACAGACACATGTATGTATGAATACCTTTGGGATCTGAATAAAGAGAGTGTAAATTAGGGTTAAAAAACCAAGGAGGAGGATTAATTCCTTGTTGTTCAAAAGGTAGGTTTGTAGCTTCACTTGTTGTACAATCCAATTCAATCTAAATTAACAATCAAAGATGAAATTAAGGCACATGGCGTCATCGCCGTAGAACTCACCTCCACCGCTTCGATTGAGACAGTGCCCCTGCGGGGCCTGCGATTAGTAGTCATATAAGTTTTTACTGTAGTTATCGTCGGCGATGAAGGTCGGGGAGGTGGAGGTCGAAGGCCGGCAAAGGTTGGGGATGGACGAAGATGAACACCACACTAGATAGAAGAGGAGGAAGAAGAAAATGAAGAAAAAGAAGCCGTATTTTTATAAAACTCAAAGTATGAACCGTAGCACTGGAATTTCAGAAAGGTTAGCCCGTATATTTAAAACCCAAAAACGTAAGATGGGTAGTTTTAAAATTAACCCTTTGATTTTTGGGGCTGGCACATTCCCATTTGGTACACTCTTTATTGAGCTTTTCTTCATCATGTCCAGCATCTGGTTGGGTCAAAGTATATTACGTTTACTTTACCTATTAAGGATTACTCACCAAAGGTACATATGGTATATTAATCCTAACATGTTTTTCCATTTAAATTCTTTATAGTTCGTTAATTTAGTTACTTGATTTATTCATTTGAACTGCAGATATTAACTCATTGGTAGAGAGCTCCTGAGGTCCTTATGTGTATTCATTTGAACCTGAATTATTGTTTATTAAGTATTGATACATTTGAACCTGAATTATGGCTATGGAGCATCCTTACCTTGATGGCCTAAAGAAAGATACCCTTTGATTCTCACTGTTGGGCCGATAATCTTAGGAATGTTTCAATGTTTTATTTATCATAGGAATGTTATGCTTTCATTAATTTTAGGACAAGCAGCGGATCCTACAAAATATTAATGTTTTAACAATGTTAGGATTTTTGTTTTTACTTTCGTTTTTTATCTTGGAATATGTTCCAAGATGATTATACATGGTTGTAAAGGCTCACACATGTCATGCATATACTTTTGTATTTCTGAATATAATATGATTCTTCATAGAGCAGGCCCCGCAAGGGCACCCATCTTGATAGTCAAATTTAACTATTTTTACCAGTTGCAATCTTGCAACCTTGTAGGCAACCTTTGCAACCATGTTTACAACTTCTGCAACCATGTTTGCATCTTATTTGTATCAGTTGCAACTTATTAAAATTCAAATTAGACATATTATTAAAATGCAACCATACCCATTAGACATATAATTGAAATTGCACATGTTTTATGTAAAATAATTATACAATATGACACATGATTTTATGGTAATATGAAGAAAATATGATTTTATGTGGAACAGGCCCCGCAGGGGAACCCATCTCAAGAGTCGGAGTTAACTATTTTTATCAGTTGCAACTTTTGCAACCATGTTTGTAACTTTTGCAATCATTTTTGCAAAGGTTGCAACCATGTTTTCAACTTCTGCAATTGCTGTTTTCAAATAATATGTCATACATTATAACATGGTTGCAACCTTTGCAAACATGGTTTCAAAATTTACAAATTTTACTATTTTCATCAGTTGCAACTTTTGCAACCTTGTTTACAACTTCTGCAATCATGTTTGCAAAGGTTGCAACCATGGTTGCAAAGGTTGCAAACATGGTTACAGAAGTTGCAAATATGTTTGCAACTTATTTACAAACAATATTTAGCAAAAAATTTATAGATAAAAAAATATTTACTAACAATGCAAGAGGACTCCTCTCAAAATAGGAAAACGGAACAAACCGCATATGGACTAAAAACTTCCTCTTAGAACACTCTCCAAGAGAAATTACACAACAAAAACACCATACACATCAACTAACAAAGATGCAACCTCGACAGCCACCAGTAGAGCACCCTCCTGAGCTAACCCAACTCTGTACAAAACCCAGCCCCTGCATACCACTTACAACTGCAAAGAACAGACTCCTTCAAAAAACCAGCAGAAAAATAGACATAGTTACTTTTGCTATTCCTGTTAAATCCCTATCCCGCTACGTCGCAAACTACAACCACCAGCAAGCACGAAACCCAGCCACACCTTTGAATCCCCAAAGTTTTGCCTCTACCTACAAAAAGCTGATAAAATCACGAGCTAACAGATTCGCAGAAAAACCAATATGCACCTAATCCAAAAACAAAACATTGCAAATCAATACCAAATACACAAACAATTTGAACATCTGACCAATTTGAAATCTCCAAGCTGATAAATTTGTCGGATTGTTATCTTCAATTTTTGAAACAATCTCAGATTTCTCTCTTGCCATAACATGTAGACAATAGCACCCAATAGAAGCTTATTAACAACACATACTAAATATTTATATCTTAACTCAAAAATTCAACCTGAAGACTTTGTGGCGTATTTGAACATTAGAAAATTATCGTAATCTGTTAAAATTCAGTTATCACCAAACTATAAATATTCGTTTCGTTTATAACTTCAAAATTATTAAGAAATCTAGGGTGCACAACACGGAATGTAAGACTAACAACTAATTATACACCAACCAGAAGAATGTAGCAGAATTCAAAACCTAACAACTAACAAGCACAAATGCAACTTCTACGAGCGTAATGTTTTTGAAAAAAATCACAAATTTAACAATTAAGCACAAAATTACCAAAAATTACATTAGCATCTCACATAAACACAATCAAACAATTTAAAAAGCTACCTAAAGAGCAGAGTCCAAGTTATTCCCATACTAGTTTCGTTGAGGCAAATTAACAAACACATCACCTACACTTCGTTCTAAGTCCTGTGTTTGTGTCAAAATCCCCAAATCGCAACTCAGTACCTTGGTCCTTAGCATCGACCTCAATACCATTCACCAATTCAGTGGCACCGATAACTCCATTATTCACAGCTTCATCATTCCCACCCCCTTGTCACTTCCATGTCTAAACTCGTTGTTTTCTTGTTCAAAACTCGAAAATGGATATGTGCCCCTGCGGGGCCATAATATATAAGAAGAAGAGCCAGTAGTGGTTGCTTTGAATTGATGATGTAAAAATAGAGATAAGGCCAGTGGATGAAGGCGATAGTGAGAAGAGAGATGACGGGAGAGAGAGAAGAGGGATGAGTATAAATGTATTTTTACAAAAACGAAAGTAATGAACGTAGTTTGGTAATTTTAAAAAGTTAGGTTGTGTATTTTTAAAAGCCCAATAATTAGCATGTGTAATTTTGAAAAAAGCCCTAATTTATATAAAGGGCTTAAGTGCTATGCTGTGGTATGATCATGTCGTGGATTAGCTAAAATATTATGTATTATTTTATATTATATTTCATATATAATTGATGTAAAGGAGTTCAAATGGTATGGTCGTAATGGTAGAATTGTTCTTTCGAAAATATTATTTTTAATATTTTTAAATAATATTAAATAGGAATTAAAATATTAATAAATTGTACACTTTATTAAAAATTATGAACGTGATTTAAAAATTATATCCTTATATATAATAAGCGTAAGAGGAATCTTATCCATAATTTTGGTTTGGTCACTGTACTACCAAAATAATCTCAACCGTTGAATCTATTAAATTTTTTAAAATAGACGATCAAGATTATATCATATAAAAAAGGAAATTATAATGTAAAAAGGATATAATTAAACAAAGTCGTATTAGAATTTAATTATAAAAATAAAATTATAATATGAAAAGATATAATTAAAAAAGGATACAATTCAATTTTATTTATTTTATTTTATTAATATTAATGTATTAATTGAAAAATAATTTTTAAACCATCACTAAATTAAAGATTATTTTGTTAATTTCATGCGGGCTGTAAAATCGTCAAAATCAAATTTTAATAATTTAAGATAGAGCACAAATATTAAACTGAACGTGTAAAATCTTATATATATCAATTTTTTAACAACAATTCGATATGTAAATTAATAACATATAAATATTAAAATAATTAATATAATTATAGATATTAGAAAAAGAACCGTGCGGGTTATAAGCTAGTATTATATAATTGGTCTAGGAGTGTATATCAGGTTTGATCGTCGATGTGTTATTCAAGAAGTACTAATAATAATTATATTTTAAAATAATATTAAGTAAAATTTAAAATTATTGTTAAATTGTACACCTTATCTCAGAAATTATGAATAGAATTTATAGGTATTATTTTGGAATTTTTCAGTGAAAAACAAAATCAATTATATAGAGTATAATGAAGTTATTGAGAAATAAATATAAAACAACATTTAATAATTTAAAATTAGAAAAATATGAAATTTCAGGTAAAAAATACAATAATAAGAAATAATAAAAAAAGATGTTAAAAAAATAGTATCATCAATTTTTGGAGTTTGCACACATTATTTGACAATTCTTCTAAAGAACATTTAATATTTAAAATTTCATAAATTATATTTATAAAGTGTCTGAATCACAATTCACATCGATATAAAGCTAGTAATGTTAACAATACATTAGATTGTATTTTAAAGTATTTTTAGAAGTGAAAACTTAAAACGACCAAATAATTAAAAAAAATAAATTGCATTTCGGACATCATTTCACAAAAAAATGGATGTAGTATTAGAATTGGGAATAAATTTTAAAATATTAAATTTTCAAGAAAAAAACAAAATTAATTATATACGAAAAATCACTAAGTGAATTATATATAGGATATTTAAAAAATTAAATGACTATGGATTATAATATTATAAAATTCCGTTCAAAAGATTAATAAAATTTAGAAACATTAAGTTTTCTTTTAATAAATTTCAATTTTATTATTGTAAAAGAAGAAAGAGATATACTAAACAATTCTTAATTTTCTTAGATAAAATTATTTGACAATAAATATAAAATATAAAACATATTATTATTATAAGATATTACCAAATAATTTATAATAAATTAAACATATTATAATATGATAAAATAAAGAAATAACATATAAATAATCATTAATAAACTTTAATGATATAAAAAATATACAATACCTCAAATAACACTTCAAATTGAATCTTCAAAGTAAAAAATAATTTGTAATAGATTTTGGAAAAAAATGATGAGATTAGAAAAATAAACTAAACAAATTAATAAATAATATATATATATATATATATATATATATATATATATATATATATATATATATATATATATATATGGGTCTTTGCTCTATACAGAACACTCTTATATAACAAACAACAAAGAACACCTTAGATCTATTAGATCCTTTGGCCCCGCCAGGGGCACCCAATACAAAAAGTTATTATTTTTTTACCCTCTATCAAGTCTGAAAAAAAAAAAAATACTGTTCACGTGATGACGTCATCATGACGTCATCACGTGAACAGTAAATTTTCAAAATTTTTTTTTTTTTTTGCTGGATGGATAGAGCCTAAAAAAATAAGAACTTTTTGTATTGGGTGGCCCCGCTAGGGGCAATGGATCTATGAGATATGAGGTGTTCTTTATTGTTTGTTACATAAGGTGTTTGCCATGGAGTGCAACTCTCTCTCTCTATATATATATATAGGGTCTTGTTCTAATAGAAACTAACTTAGAATAAAAACTAGAAACTAAACCTAAATTAAATATTTCAAGCTAATCTAATGACCAAATTAGGGGTACTCCAATACAAAAAACGTTTAAAATTCTTGGCTCTATTCAACAAAAATATAAAAAAATTAAAAAATTTTTAAAAAGTTACTGTTCACGTGATGACGTGGCACGTGAACAGTAACTTTTTTTAAAATTTATTTTATTTTTTTTTATATTTTTGTTGAATAGAGTCAAGAATTTTAAACGTTTTTTGTGAAGGTGCCCCTAGCGGGGCCATTAAAATAAATGAAATATAATTTATTTAGTGTAGGTTTCTAGTTTCTATTCTAAGATTGGTTTCTATTTGAACGCATATATATATATATATAAACGAAGCAGCTTAGAATAAAATCTAAGCAAAAAAACATTTTTAGCGAAAGAAAATCTTAAAAAAGTCGACCCAATGGACCTTTTTAGTTATTATATTTTTGGGCCTGGCTCATGCTATGTAGTTCTTGGCAGGGCCAGTTAATCTAACGCAAATTTCTGAATTCCCGCAATGGTGGGTAAAATTTTCGACAAAAAATCATAAAAAAATTTTATCTACCAAAATTGAATTAATGAATTTCTAACATTACAGGTTCGATGATTATTCAAATTTAGTCAAAACTAGTCGATAAAGCCGCGCTTCGCGGCGGCATTACAATATTTTATAAAAAATTCAATACATTTATGTATATTATAATAATAATATTAAATTTTAATACTTAAATAATCTTCTCTAATTAATCGATTTTTTGTTAAACACGATTTTTTCGATTGAGCCGCTCTCTCGTTAAAACCGAAACACCAACTCTAACATATATTATAAAAACTTATATAATAATTTTTATCCATAAAATTGAACCGTAAAAATTAAAAAAAAATTATGACATCAGTATCAATTCTAATAGCTAATACAATATTTTCTAGTGAGTCGTGTTCCCGTTAAATACGTGGAACCGCTCTTATTTGGAACCGAAATTCTAACTTCAATATATAAAGAGAGTAAATTCCAATTTTTATATTTTTTAAACTTTCTAATATTTATGGAGTTTTAAAGATGAAAATACATCTTATATTTTCATTATATTAGAGATATTCTTGTATTTATTTACAACTTCCGCATGAAAAATGTTAATCTGTTATGTTAACATATCAAAAAAAAATACAAAGACTTTTCGTTACGGGAATAATAAAAAATTCATGGATATATTTTTCTAATGCAAGTATAATTAACTTATATAAAAAAAAGTTTAAATAAAAGAATTCTGTGAAATATATATATATATATATATATATATATATATTTTTAAACAATCGTATAAGACGTCTCCACCGTCCTCGTATTATACTTCCAATAAAACATTTTATTTTATGTATTTCTCATATATTCAAACATCTTTTATACGGTCTCTAATGAACCGTTTTCTCGTTAAACATAGTTATTACTATTGATCCGCTCTCTCGTTAATACCAAAAACCTAACTTTTACATATATCTATAAAAATCAAATCTTAAAAATTAAAATAAAATTTATAACATCAATATGATTTTAATAATTAATACAATCTTTTATAGTGAGTCGTCTTCCCGTTAAACACGTTTCGAGCCGCTCTCGTTTGGGATCGAAATTCCAACTTTATTACATATTATTAATGATACTTATCTTACACAACAACTTTTTTCTTAAAATCAAACCTAAAAAATAGAATGATTTCCAATTTATTCTTTCTCTAGACTTTCTAAAATTTATGGAGTTTTAGAATATGAAAACACATCTTATTTTCTCTTTGTATTATAGATACTCCTGTATTTATTTAGGATTCTAGCATTAGAATGTTCTTTTATTATGTTAATACATTAATTCTTTTCTTTTTTTAATACGATGACTTTTTTATGACAATAGTATTGGATTTATGAATAAAATTTTCTAATAGAAATATAATTAACTTATATAAAAAATATATAATTTAAGAAGATCGTACTTTCTATAAAATATTTCATTATATGTCTACTCTATATATTCAAACAATTATTTACTTCTAATAGAACTTTTATTCAATTATATGTTTTTTATATAAATTCGAACTCTTATTTTCTACAAATTCGAACTCATATTCTACTTCCAAATAGAACTTTTAATCGTACGCTTTATGAATACTTATTATACTCCAGTAGAACTTCTAATCATATGTATTTCTATAAATTCGAACTCTTTCTCCTCTATAAATTCTAACACCTATTCTATTTCTAATATATTAAATGATATTTTTATATTTATTAGTATTTAAAATTCTAAAATTCTATAGATAGAGACACCAAGAATGATGATGATGACCTACACTAAGAATGAATGACTTTTAAGGTTTGAATCCTTTTCTATTCCATGTGACGAATCATGTGACGAATTTTCATTCATATTATTCGAATATGTTAATATTACAGTATGTTTTAATTTTTAATATTTGAAATTATAAATTCTAAAAAAAATTGAAAACAGATTCACGCGATTTTAGAACGCCACAATTTTCAACCGACTGAAAAGAATAATAATCAATTATCAAGAATTTAACAAAAATCAATATTAATCATAATTTTTGTGTATCTTGAACTAAAGAAAATAGGTGATATGGGCTGAAAATAAGCCCTAAAAACACATTTAATGTGGCATTAATTAGGCCAAGGATGGTCCAAACGTGGGGCCCACCAGGTGGGCCCAAAACCCAAATTATAATATTAATTTCGTAATTAATATTGGGGGTAATAAACAGCTCAGCAATAAGAGTTGGATAAGGATATTATTTCCACCAGACTTAGCCACCAAGGCATCCAATTCAATATGGAAACTGATTCCTACAAGGAATAGATCTAGAACCTTCCCCAAAGACTTGTCTACCAAGTCTCCTATTCCTACCATAATTCTAAGGCTTCTCAGCCTATATAAGGACCTGCTCCTTCACCCCTAGAACTACGTTGGCTTGATTCTCAATACGAGATACGTAGGCACTCTGTGAGGACCGATTAAGTCTCGAATGCAGAAACAGCCATTAAAGCTCGAAGCTCAACCACCCTAGCATTAATTACAAATCGTAACCTAGTTTTTATTCCACAACATTTGGCGCCGTCTGTGGGAAGAAAACATCAACCATGGTTCAAACACGAAGAACAACATCGACTGAGGCCATACCCCTTAGCTCTGCTCCACCTGCCATCTCTGATCCGCTCATCACCGCTGAAGAAGGACAATTACCCCCACCAACAGGGACGGTCATTCAACCTCTCACCTCTCTACCCTCAGGGACGATTCCCCATGTTGAGGGAACTTTACCCGTGACTATCCCTCAAAGCCAAGAAACTAACCATCTTCAGATGGTGGTTTCTCCTCTTGATAGCGCTGGACGTACGCTGCCTCCGGGGGTACAGATCCACACCACGGATCTCCCTTTGAATACCAACCTGATGTATGGGCTGCCTAACTATCCCCCTCAACACAGGGAACCTGGACCGAGCGGTCATGCATTACAGATCCGAGATCGAGAGTACGATGATTACTCTGGTCCCTATACTGATGATTCAACGTCTGAGGATGACAACGATGATCGTGATGAAGCCCCGAGGAGGCGACGTGCTAGTAAAGAACCTCGAATGAGGTCCCAAAGAATCCATGATGAACCTCCACAAACGGCTGATGAAAGGATTAAGGCTCATGAAGTTGAGATCCAAAGGTTGAAGGATGATATTGCTAGAGAGCAAGCAAGGCGAAGTCTGATTCAACCTCCTCCAGTTACAGGGAGGATTCCCATTATAAATCTGGAGAGGCCCTCAAGGAGACAACGAAGGGCCGAAGCCCCAACTGAAAAATCGACAAGGGTGGAGACCCCCAAAAGTAACCCTAGGGATCTGATGCCCCTTGGGGATCCTGATGATCCTACACCTCCGTTCAGTGAAGAGGTAATGAATGCTCGCATCTCAAGGAAGTTCAAGATGCCGACGATTAAGGCCTATGATGGAACGGGCGATCCCGCAAACCATGTTAGGACATTCTCAAATGCACTGCTGTTGCAGCCTGCGAGCGACGCCTTAAAGTGTAGGGCGTTCCCTCAAACCCTGTCTGGCATGGCTCAAACTCAATTGGCTCATTTAAAGAGCTGAGTGCCGCCTTTGTCAGCCAGTTCATTAGTGGGAGAGTTCATGAAAAAAGTTCTACATCCCTTATGTATGTAGTGCACGGGAAGAAAGAGAATCTGAGGGATTACCTCAAGCGGTTCACCAAGGAGACGCTGAATATCACTGATCTGGAAAATAAGGTGGCCATGGTAGCCCTGGAACACGGAACCACTGATCTCTTCTTTAAAAGGTCTTTGGCAAAACATCCTCCTGAAAATATGGCCGAGCTCCAACGGAGGGCCGACAAATATATCAAGGTTGAGGACAGCATGAAGAAGGAAACCACAGGAGGCAATGGCAAGGGTTCTAATGATTCGAAGAAACGAAAGCAAGAGCAAGAGTACGATGATAGGGACAAGTATCCCCGGACTAGCAAGGATTCCGAGTCACCACCAAAGAAGGGTTTGGGACCGAGGTTTTCTCATTATGCAAGGCTGAACGCTCCTAGGAGTCAGATCTTGCTAGATATTGAGAAGGATAAAGACTTACGATGGCCGAAGCCACTTAGGGGTGATCCCACGAAAAGAAACAAGGATCAATACTGTAGGTACCACCGTGATGTGGGTCATGATACAGATGATTGTAGACAGTTGAAAGACGAGATTGAGTTCTTGATCCGAAAAGGAAAGCTAAGCAGGTTCATGAAGAATGATGATCGTGGAACCCAAAGAAGGGACTATGACAGGAGAGACAATGACAGAAGAGATAACGATCGTGATCGTGATCGTAACCCACAGCCCCGAGGGCCAGTTGTTAATATGATTTGGGGAGGCCCGACAGCGGCCGGCACGACTCGAAACTCTCGAAAAGCGTATGCCAGAGAAGTAATGCACATCGTGGAAGAAGCCCCAAAACGTGCTAGGACTGAAATAGTTATTGGGTTTGATGATTCAGATCTCGAAGGGGTAAAGTTCCCCCATGACGACCCGTTGGTCATAACTCTTGTGATTGGAAACTCGGAGGTGAAACGAGTTTTGATAGACAATGGAGCTTCTGTTGATATCTTGTTTCACGATGCGTTTGTGAAAATGGGGTACACCGATTCTCAGTTGACCCCCACCAACATGCCAATCTACGGATTTAATGGAGTTGAGTCCAAGGTTGAAGGGACTATTCAGTTACCCATGACAATTGGACAGGAACCTAGAGAGGCTACTCAGATGCTGAATTTCCTTGTGATCAAGGCATCCTCGACTTATAACGCAATCCTAGGAAGGACTGGACTTCATGCATTCAAGGCTGTGGCCTCCACATATCATATGAAGATTAAGTTTCCAACCAGGAATGGTGTTGGAGAACAAAATGGTGATCAGAAGATGGCAAGAAGTTGTTACGTATCCGCGTTAAGGGCTGATGGAATCGGGGGGCAGGTACTTCCGATCGAAGACATGGATGTCCGTGGTGATGATGAACACCGAGGAAAGCCAGCAGAGGACTTAATACCTATTCCTATGGAGCTAGGTGACCCTGAGAAGGTGACTTATATAGGAGCCTCTTTGAAGGAACCCCTGAAGGGCAAGTTGATAGCATTCTTGCAAGAAAATAGCGATGTGTTTGCTTGGACAGCAGCTGATATGCCAGGGATTGATCCCCAACTCATAACTCACAGATTGAATGTCGATCCTAATCGGAAGATAATACAGCAGAAGAAGAGGAACTTTGCACCTGAAAGGCAAGAGGCCATAAAGCAAGAAGTGGAAAAGCTCTTAGAAGCTGGGTTTATTGAAGAGATTCAGTTTCCAGAATGGTTGGCTAACCCTGTGATGGTTAAGAAAGCCAACGGTAAGTGGAGGATGTGTATAGACTTCACCGACTTGAATGACGCATGCCCTAAGGATTGCTTCCCTTTACCAAGGATAGACATGTTAATAGATGCCACAGCTGGACATGAGATGCTGAGCTTCATGGATGGTTTCAGCGGCTACAATCAGATTAAGATGCACAAGGATGACGTCCCTAAGGTATCTTTCATAACTGACTTCGGTGTTTTCTGCTATCTTGTTATGGCTTTCGGTCTAAAAAATGCAGGAGCTACTTACCAACGACTGGTGAATAAGATATTCGCCCATCTGATTGGAAAAACCATGGAGGTCTATGTTGATGACATGCTAGTCAAGAGCCTGTTCAAGGCAGACCACATTAAGCACCTCAGAGAGGCATTCGAAGTGCTGAGGCACCACAAAATGATGTTGAATCCATCCAAGTGTGCCTTTGGCGTTGGATCAGGCAAATTTTTGGGTCTGATGGTTTCAAAGAGAGGCATAGAGGCCAACCCTGACAAGATCAAGGCGATCTTAGACATGGAGCCACCACGCTCTATAAGAGATGTGCATAAGTTGACAGGCCAGGTAGCGGCTTTAGGAAGATTCATCTCCAAGTCTGGTGACAAATGCTTGCCTTTCTTTCAAGCATTGAAGAAGGTGAAAAATTTTGAGTGGACCCCTGAGAGCCAAGAGGCCTTTGAACAACTGAAGAAGTACATGGTTGAAGCCCCGTTGCTGGCCAAACCTAGTCCCGGGGAGACTCTTTATCTATACCTGGCGGTATCTGAGCAAGCGTTGAGCGCCGTTCTCATTCGAGAAGAGAAGAAGGTCCAGAAACCTTTCTATTATGTGAGCAAGGTGTTGCACGGGGCTGAGCTGAATTACTCTCCCATTGAGAAGTTCGCCTTGGCATTGATAACAGCCTCGAGGAAGTTACGCCCGTACTTCCAGGCACATAAGATTGAAGTCCTGACGGACCAACAGTTGAGAAACATTTTGCATAGCCCGAAGGCTAGTGGAAGGCTAATCAAGTGGGCGATTGAACTTGGAGAATTTGACATCACGTATAAGCCTCGAACAGCCATTAAGGCTCAGGCATTGGCTGACTTCGTGGTTGAATGCACCATTAGCAACCAAGAAGTCGGGGGGCAGGAGATGATAACAACCCCTGAGAAGCAAGATAAAGATGAAGAACTTGAACCTGATTAGAAGGAATATTGGGTGCTCTATTTTGATGGAGCATCAAAAACAAAATCTAGTGGCGCAGGCTTAGTATTGCAAAGCCCCGATGGGTTCACAGTCGAATATGCTTTGAAGTTGGATTTCCAGACAACCAACAATGAAGCTGAGTATGAGGCCTTGATAGCTGGTTTAGGCTTGGCCAGAATCATGAGAGTCAAGAATCTCAAAGTTTGTGGATATTCAAGATTAGTAGTCTCTCAAGTAAATGGTGAATTTGAGGCCAAGGATGAAACTATGGCAAAGTATCTGCGAGTTGTGAAAGCTGTCATGACTCAGTTTGACGAGTGTTATGTAGAACACATACCGAGAGAAGAGAACGTTAAGGCCGATGCCTTGTCTAAGTTTGCTTATTCCGAGATAGAAAATTATGCTGGGAGTGTATACTTTCAGGTCTTGAAGGCCCCAACCGTTAACTCAAAATTAGTGGCACCAATTGATGTGGGAAGCTCTTGGATAGATCCTATCAAGGCACACCTTGAGACCGGGTGGCTCCCAGACAATGCCTTGGAGGCACGAAAACTTTCAGTAAGAGCATTGAGATACACTTTGATTGAGGGCATTCTGTACAAGAGGTCATTCGTCATCCCATACTTGAAGTGTCTAAGGCCTCAAGAGGCAAGGGAAGCATTGGAGGAAGTTCATGAAGGGATTTGTGGGCAGCACTTGGGGGGCAGAGCCCTAGCTCACAAAATAACTCGTTTGGGATTCTACTGGCCAGAGATGTTGGCCGATGCACAGAGCTATGTCAAGCGGTGCGATCGATGCCAGAAGCATGCTCCGATAGTAAGGCAACCGCCTGAGATGCTAACATCGGTTAACTCTCTTATTCCATTCGCGATGTGGGGAATGGATATACTTGGTCCCTTCCCCGTAGCTTCAGCACAAAGGAAGTTTTTGATTGTCGCCATTGACTACTTCACCAAGTGGATTGAGGCTAAGCCTTTAGCCAAAATAACCACCAAGCAAGTTTCCCAGTTCTTTTGGGAGAACATAATCTGCAAGTATGGCATCCCACGAATCCTTGTGACGGATAATGGGACACATTTCAATAATGAAGAATTTAAGAAGTACTGTGAGGAGAATGCTATTGAGCTTCGTTTTACCTCAGTAGCACATCCGCAAGCAAATGGACAGGCCGAGGTGGCCAACCGGATCATCCTTGATGGACTTAATAAAAGGGTTGAACGCTCAAGGAGCACTTGGGTGGACGAGTTACTGCCTATACTCTAGGCTTATCGCACTACTTGCAAGGTGACCACAGGAGCAACCCCGTTTCTGCTAGCTTATGGAGCTGAGGCAGTTGTGCCACTGGAGATCATGCATGCATCACCTCGAGTTGAGGCATTTGAACCTGAGACAAATGAAGAAGGTATGAGGCTCGCCCTAGATCTGATTGATGAAGTCAGGGACGAGGCAAACGCCAGAAATGCGGAGCATCAAAAGAAAGCATCCTTCTATTACAACCACGGGGTTAAGGAGAGGTTCTTTCAGCAAGGTGACTTGGTTCTGAGGAAGATCGAGGCTTCTGGAGTTGGCCAGAAAGGAAAACTAGCCCCAAATTGGGAAGGGCCGTATCGAGTTAGGAAGACGTTGGGACGAGGATCATATAAGTTGGAGACCTTGGACGGGGTTGAGGTGCCCCGTACTTGGCATGCCTTGAACCTCAAGATTTATTATGTCTAAGTTGTCTTTGAAAGGATGTAGTTTTTTTTTATTTATCTAGTAGGAGAAGTAGAAATAAGGTTCGATGAAACCATCCCAGGGTTTGATGCCCCGAGTAGGACAATAATGAGCTGTGTAAGGGTTGAACCCTCTTTGAGTTATTAATGCAAACTTGTTTTCCATTTTATGATTCTATGTTTTGTTTATGTACCAAGCACCTGTTGAGTGTGAGTCTAGGAAGACCAAGTACCGAAAATAAATGAACATATGAATAAAACAAACAAGTGCATAAATAAAGACCCCGAAGGGCCAACAGTTAGGGTTACATCATTTAAGCAAAATAAAAGTTTAATCACGAAGGACCGTGATTGAAAGACTAGAAATAAAAGCCACATACGACTAAGCTAGGCCATGCAAGGCCCGAAGCGATCCCAGCTACTCATCCGAGGACTCCTCGCCGTTCTCCTCTTCATCAATCTCTTCCTCGCTACTCTCCTCCTCATCACTCTCTTCCTCAGAGCTTTCCTCAGCATGGCCCTTACCCGGTTCGGCTACCGCCACTGGTGGAGCTGTCACTTCCATCGCCTCAACCTCTTCCTCCTCGGAAGATGAGCTATCTTCAACTACCCTGTTTGAGGGGACTGCTTGGCGAACTACTCTCCCCTTCTGCACGGTCATAGGCCGTTTCTCTCGAGGATCCGAGGAAACTGAGTCATCCATAGTTGCTCGGACACCCCTCGGACCGGAGCCGGAACGGCGATGACTTCCCCTAGAGCCGGAGCCCCAAGCCTGAGCTACTGGGTTGGCCCCTGCGCCCGAAGCAACTTGACAGTAAGGACTTGGAAAGTCCCTCGGGAAAACCACAGTAGGGTGCCTCTTACTCACAGCATTGATGGCTCGATCCCAACCAACAGACATGATACCCGGGCGTACTTCATCGTCATGCTTATCTATAAGCTGAAAGAAATCCTCAGACTCCTGGTAAGCTTTCACCACTAGCTTGCAGTCTGCTGCCCTTTTGTTATACAAGGAGTCATACTGTCTCTGGAGAGAATGAGCATCAGCTTCAGCCCGGATGGCCCTGGACTCCAAGTCTTGGTATTTCTCATCAAAAGTTGCTTTCTCCTTCTTCAAGGCCACATTTTCATCTCGGTATGTACGACCTAGCCGAGTGCTAGCCTGGAACTGGGAATTTGCCTGGAACAAAGAATCAATGAGACAATTATAATCACAAGTTACGTGAAAACACTACGTCTAGGATGAAAGGTTTGAAACCTGATATAGGGCTTGAGCTCCGAGTTTCTCCGCTTCATCAAATTTGTCCCCGACAGTTACTGTCAAAAGGTCGGGGGGAGTGATGCTGAAATTGGACCAATCCAAGGCTGCCTCTGGGCATCCCAAGACAGAATCCTGCTCACAAATCCCCCAACCAGGGATGAAGGGGGTCTTGACTCTCCCGTCAGCATTCCGCGATCTCTTTGAAGAGCATCCCGACAGGAACTGAGGGATTTTCGGCCCAGGTTGAACGCAAGCCGCCTAGGCTTTCTTGATCATCCTTCTAGTAACTTTCGGCTGGTTCTCGGACCGACTGTCTATCTCCTCAGCAACTGAAATGACAACAGAAAAGATATCGGAATAAGAACAAACAGAGTTCATAATACATAGATAAAAAATTACCCTCAGCAGAAAGTAAGCTAAGGCCAGCTTCTACAAGTCTCTTCTCGGTTAAGAAAACTTTGTAGTGAGTACGGCCGTCGTCAGCAAGTAATCTATCACGATCAAGAAGCTCCTTCTCATCAAGATCACATACAAAGTGTGTAGCATCATGCACTTCCCCAAACTTAGACATAAAGAATTGGCCCCAGTCGCCACCACGCCATACCAGAATCACGAACTCTCTGTCCCAGTAGTGATGGGAATCTGGGAATGAATAGGCATTCACAATATGTGGAACATTGGTTCTATGCTGAATGGTGACCAATCCCTTCTGAATCTCAGAAGAATTCTTGGTGGCGAATATACTTCGGAACATTGTAGTAGTTGGTTCGATACCTAGATCCCGGCATCTCAGCATGAAGATGATGATCGCCCGCCATGCATTGGGATACAATTGGCAGGGGTGAACCTGAAGCTCTGCTAGGAGCCTTATGATGAACTGATCTACCGGGAATCTCAGGCCTGCTTCAAG
This sequence comes from Saposhnikovia divaricata, assembly GCA_036435485.1. Taxonomy (NCBI): domain Eukaryota; kingdom Viridiplantae; phylum Streptophyta; class Magnoliopsida; order Apiales; family Apiaceae; genus Saposhnikovia; species Saposhnikovia divaricata. Next base: position 169,884,747 of record CM071595.1, on the reverse strand, counting down.
GGCGCCCTTGTAGACACATAGCCTCTCTGGGTGCCAATTACAGGTTCTATCAGCTAAGCCAGGAAGGCGAACCTTGATCGCGTCCAGGAAGCCATATAACTCCTTAATCTTTTCGACATCTTCCTTGTCGAACTTGCACGGACTATGATACACAGCTAATTCAGAGTTGTTGGGAAATGCATCCCTCATGGTACTCAACAAGTTAATTAAAGAATCAAATCGACGATCAATATATTTAGGGGGATTCAGTCGAAGATTACCTCGCAATGTTTTGGCCAAAGTTCTCTTGGCCATCGCCTCGGACATAGAGAATGACGAAGCTGGAGCGCGGTCGCCATCTGCCATCTTGGGCTCGAACTTGAAGCTAGAACTTGAGAGTTTTAGAGCTTGAGAACTTTAGAGAGAATTTTAGAAGTAAGAAGAAGTGAAGTGAATGAAAATGAAGGCTCCTCCCACTCTTTTATAGAAGATGGATGACCTCTTATATCAGGTTGAAACACAGCCTGGATCGTGTTTGCAGGTCATCTATCGTTCATATACAAAAAAAAATGGAGTTCATCTGCTATATCCGGCAATAATTATACCGGTATGTATGATTCCGGGAAAGAAAAGAAGGATTTACGTGAAGATATAATAATAAGCTGTGCCAAGGCACTCATCTAAGCTTAAGGAGCTAATTACGTTTAAGGAAGATAAAACACTATCAATTAGTCTTTGCTAATAAAGAGACTGATTATGCTCTGAAAGGAGGTATACAACATCCAAATGTCAAGGACGTGATTCAAGAATGAGACTCCAGGCATTGCGAAAAGCTCCGAGAGGCACGACAAAGCAACCATGGAGCACCTGTCAGGCAACCAGGATCTCCTGGCAGCCGACCAGGTGCCATGAAGAAGCTCTGGCCGACCAGGATCTCCTGGCAACCGACCAGGTGCCATGGAGAGGGTCTGGCCGACCAGGATCACCTGGCAGCCGACCTCCTTGCACCTCCAGTCAGTTGGTCGGATCGTTTGATGGTTCTGTCGAAGGTTTCTTACTTTCTGAAACGAACATCGACCTCCAACTAGACATCGTTTAAGCATCGATTAGCACCGTGTAGTGCCGTCAAATGCCATTCAACGTCGTTTAACATAAATTGAAACGTCGTTTAAACACTTCCAGGCAACTTGGAGCACCTGGCAAGCGAACAAGGAGCACCTGGCAGGCAACCAGGATCTCCTGGCAGCCGACCAGGTGCCACAGAGAGGGTCTGGCCGACCAGGATCTCCTGGCAGCCGACCAGGATCTCCTGGCAGCCGACCAGGAGCGCCTGGCAGCCGACCAGGAGCCACGGAGAGGCTCCAGCCGACTTCCCCGTACCCATATTGGCACCCCCCATCGTTTGATTGGATCGTTTGTTGGTTCTGTTGAAGGTTTCTCACTTTCCGTGACAAACATCGACCTTCGAATTAGCACCATATAGTGCCCTTTTATGCCATTTAACGTCGTTTACACAAACATTGAAACGTCGTTTAAGCATCGTGTGACATCATTAAAGTCAACCTGGATCTCCCGTCAATCTGCCGGCGATCAAGAAGCACCTGTCAGGCGATCAAGAAGCACCTGGCAGGCAACCAGAAGCACCCGGCAGGCAACCAGGTTCTCCTGGCAGCCGACCAGGATCTCCTGGCAGCCGACCAGGAGCACCTGGCAGCTGGCCAGGACCCTCGTCGGCTGACTCGCTGCCCGGAAGAGGTTACAATTGTCCCGAATCTCCTCCATTTAGCACCGTTTAGTGCCGTTTATCGTCGTTTAACATCGTTTAAGGCTGTTTAGCACCGTTTAGTGTCGTTTAGTGCCGTTTAGCACCGTTTAGTGCCGTTTAGCACCGTTTATCGCCGTTTAGCGTTGTTTAACATCGTTTAAACGTCGTTTAAGGCTGTTTAGCACCGTTTAGTGCCGTTTAGCACCGTTTATCGCCGTTTAGCGTCGTTTAATGCCGTTCAGCACCGTTTAGTGCCATTTAGCACCGTTCAATGCTATTGGCACAATCTAACATCGTTGTAAACGCGTCGGTCGCTCCACGCTTTACATCAAAACGATATAAAAGATAAACCCTGACCCGAGTCTTGAGTTAGACAAGTAAAACTTCAAGGAAAGCCTGATCAGCTTTCCTAGAAGTTGGGGGCAAATGATATGGGCTGAAAATAAGCCCTAAAGACACATTTAATGTGGCATTAATTAGGCCAATGATGGTCCAAACGTGGGGCCCACCAGGTGGGCCCAAAACCCCAATTATAATATTAATTTCGTAATTAATATCGGGGGTAATAAACAGCTCAGCAATAAGAGTTGGATAAGGATATTATTTCCACCAGACTTAGCCACCAAGGCATCCAATTCAATATGGAAACTGATTCCTACAAGGAATAAATCTAGAACCTTCCCCAAAGACTTGTCTACCAAGTCTCCTATTCCTTCCATAATTCTAAGGCTTCTCAGCCTATATAAGGACCTGCTCCTTCACCCCTAGAACTACATTGGCTTGATTCTCAATACGAGATATGTAGGCACTCTGTGAGGACCGATTAAGTCTCGAACGCAGAAACAGCCATTAAAGCTCGAAGCTCAACCACCCTAGCATTAATTACAAATCGTAACCTAGTTTTTATTCCACAACAATAGGGATGCAGGAGATGTGGTTACTTTCCATCATCTACAAAAGCTTCCTCCTTGCAGTATCTTTATATTTTTCGTTCCTTCCCGTAAAAAATGAAAAAATTCCACACACAAAAGAGATAAATTAATTTAAAAGATGATTGTAGGTATTTGGCCTAACAATCAAACAAAAGTTAAAAACCAAAGAAAAAAAACAAAGTAATGGCATATTAAATATCAAGAAAACTATAAATTTCATTTATGCAAGCAAGTTACAATAATCTATAAAAATATAAAACTCAAATTAAAGAACACAAAATATTAACCTGTTAAGTATCACAGCTAATTATCACATTCAAATCATGAAAAAATGAGGAAAAATCACCTTGCAGGTAGTGCTGGCCAAACGGGCGGTCCGTGCGTTCCGGGCCGGGCTTCGCACGGGTCCGGTCTGTGGCTGTATGATTCGTGAACGGCACGTTAGATAACCGGGCCGGGCTCGGGCCGGTTACGGTTTGACAGATGATGATTCGTATTCGACACACGATTGCGGGCCGTGCGGGTCGAATAATGCGGGCCGTGCCTATATTTTTTTGTTTAAAAATACCGATCAGTTAATTAATTAGGAAGCAGCTATTACTTTATTATACTTTTTCTTAATAAAAGATTTTGAAAACTAATTTTATAAATGTAGTTAAAAGAGGACGGTACCTCATATAAATTTTATTAATTAAAAATATTTTACAAATGATTTGAGAGGACTCCTCTCTAAAAAAACGGAACAAACCGCATTAACATACAATAATACAATACAAATTAAATAAACTATCCACTATTTATACAAATTAAATAAACTATTCACTATAATTGTTGTTCGCTTGTTGATGTGCCAGATTCTGATGAAGTATCCATTATCATCCATGGGGATCGTCTTCACCATCTTTGTCTTCGTCTTTCTTTCCTTGTTGTCTTTTTGCGGCTTGATCCCAATCTTTTTTGCACACACAAATCTTTACCGCGTCTGGCGCAAGACTTGATATCTTCTCGTCTAACACTCTTCTACCTGCAATAAAAGCGGACTCGGACGCAATTGTAGAAGCGGGAACGACTAAAATATCCCTTGCAATTTTTGCTAAAACCGGAAATTGTAACTCATGATTCTTCCACCATGTTAGTATTTCAAAATCATCATTTAACTCATAACTATAAGAAAAAAATTCGTTAATCATACTAAAAGCAGAAGCAGGTACAGGATCAGATGTAGTGGAAATTCTACATTTTTGTTTTTTAGTTAGTATAGATGCAATAGTACTATTAAACCTACTAACACCACTACTACTCTTAGGTGGCATAACATTTTGAGTTTTAGGAGCATACAAATCTATAAGTTTATATAACAAGACTAAACAGTTATTTACATATACCATATGATCATAATCAACTCCTAAAACTTCATAATAATGCTCTAACATATTTTCTAAACCCTCTTTTCTAACACCGGGATCAAGAAGACATGCAATACCATAAATATAAGGAAATTCCGTTAAGTATTCGATCCACTTAACTTTCATATCACAAATAACCGCATAAAAAGCATCATCTTTTTCATAATTAAATAAACTAGTAACAATATTAACACATTCAATAATAACATGATGTACATTTGGTTCATAAACATAAGAAAAAATGGTAGTAGCATGCGCAAAACATTCAAGTAAGTCACGTACGGTAGTTGCCAAATACCAATCATTATCGGTAATTAATCCACCATCATATCGGTTTCTCGGGTCATCATTATATAACACGGTGATAATGGGTCTATATTTAATTGCTTCTTTTAATAATTTATAAGTCGAACTCCATCTCGTAAGACAATCGATACCCCACTTCTTTGGCCTTAATCCATTATCCTTACATAATTTCTTGTACCTAGACCTATATGTACCCGCTAAACGTAGATACTTAATTACTTTCCTAATAGGTTCTAATAAATGAGTTAATTGTGAAATTCCTTTTTGGGCCGACAAGTTAATGATGTGAGCACAACATCTAACGTGTAAAAATTGTCCATCTAAAACTAAAGGGATATCAGGCCTAATATAATCCATACATTTGTTATTGTTAGCAGCATTATCTAAAGATATTGTGAATACCTTCTTATACAAATTAAATTCATTTATTGTTTCTAAAATTCTTTGTTTTATGTTATAACCTGAGTGTGACTCATCCATCACATCAAATGCAATAATTCGCTTTTGTAAGATGTAGTGACTATCAATCCAATGAGCCGTAATACAAATATAAGGCTCACCTTGACTCGAACTCCAACAATCACTAGTTAAAGAAACCATACCATCAAAATTACCTAAATATTCAATTAATTCGACTCGTTGACTATAATATTGTTTTTGTATGTGCCGTTTAAGTGTGTTCCTAGGAATTCTTTTAAAGGCCGGATTTATTGAATTCTTCATCATATGCTCTAAATTTGGACTCTCACCGTGGGAGAAAGGTAATTCATCTAAGGTAACATATCTAGAAAAATCATCAATCATTCTATCTATACTATAAGCAAAAGGCATACCTCCACCGGCCGACGATGTCATAAAACCACCAAGTTGTGTTTGTTGTGGACCTCGACGTGCTTCTCCACTTTCATGATTCGCCTTCGTAATTTCGTGAATATTTTCCAAGTGTCGATTAAGTGTACCCGTGCCTTGTCCCCTAGTCCATGTAAACGGTGCTTGGTGTCGACCATTTTGTATACAAAGCAAGCAATGACTTTAAATTTTGGTGGAGCATCCGATATTTGAACTCTATCAAAGTATGTCCAAACATGTGACGATTGCCTCGAACTCGTACTACCTACAAAAATTACAAAATAAATAAATTATAAATGAAATAAAAAATTTCGAAGCATAAATAAAATTTAAAAATGCATATTACAAATGAAAATTAGAAGTTAGAAATGAAATGAAATATTCAGTGTTAATTTTAAAATTTAAAAATTTAATAAACAACATAACGAACAAAATTTATGTAAACAATGTAAAAGTTCGAAGCATATATAAAATTTAAAAATTTTAAAAACTAAACAAAATTTAAAAACTAAACTAACGAACCAAAAACAAAATTAATTGTACCTTCTTCGTTAAACTGTGTATCAGTTGCCGGAGATCGAGGTGGTAACATGCCGGTTAACGAAGTTGAACCTTGAGATGAAATAGTACCACTTCCCCTTGCTTGTTCCATTTTGTGCAGAAAAGTAAAAGTTTATAAGTTTTAAAAATAAATATTAGTAACCGGAGATGAGAAATAGAGATAGAGAGAGAATTAGAGATAGAGAGATTGGTGTGGGGGAATGGTGAAGAAGTTCTATGTATTTATAGGGCCTTGCACTTCCGACCGTTGGCCACAAACGGAAACTACAAGTCTGCAACTACAACGGCTACAACACAACGGCTAGAAACGGCTATAAACTGCAGCGCGTGTGTGGCAGACGCGGGCCGGTTCACCCCGGTTCGTGCGATCCCGGGCCGGGCCGGGCCGGTTCGCGGTTTTACACTTCCTGAACCGTGTTCGGACCGGGTTTTTTGACGGGTTCGTGCTGGTTCGGGCCGGTTCAATGCGGGCCGAATTAAACCGGTTAAAAAACCGGGCCGGTCCCGAGCGGGCCGGTTCAACCCGCACGTTTGGCCGGCTCTACTTGCAGGGTTTGGTAGTACAGTACTTGCCTTGGTCCTGCATGATGAAAACTGAAAAGGACGATTAATCTATTGAAGTGCAAGGGAAATCATGAGAATTGGATAATATAAAATCAACATGCAAAAAATATATCTCTTTAAATATGTACTACGGTCTACGGCACCTCCCGTCTTCTTCTTAATTATTGATTCTTGATTCTTGAATTCTTTCCAACTTTGAATATAACAAATGAAGTATCAAATATATTTTTTTTATATTAATTTGAACTTTTCTCCGCTATAAATTCGAATCGGACTTCTACTTTCAATATGATTGGGAATATTTTATATGAATTCGAACTCTTCTCCATTATAAATTCGAACACATATTCTACGTCTAATATGTCATAGGGATATTTATTTATTTATTTGTATTTAAAATTCTAAAATTCTAAAAAATTGGAAAAATAGATTGAGGCAATATTAACACGCCACCTAATCTCCCGCGTATCCTCCTTTATATATATATATATATATATATTGATATTGTTTCCTTTTGCTAAATCAATCAAAAAATTGTTTGTATTTAGCAACTAAAGAACTCGTTTGTTTAATAATTTCTTTTTAAAGATTTTATTAAGAAAGCTGTAAGAGTTGCATGCTAGATATGTAGTCAAACAATTAGTATGATTTTTATATTTTTAAAATATGAATTGTGTTTAGTTAACTGTTATTATAAATCTATACTATACATATAAAGCAAAAAAAATTGGAAAATAGGTATACAATACTGAAAATTTGGAGAAAATTAAAATTTTATATATTTAATTTATACGGTTAGTATGAATATTACAACAAAATTTGATTAATATGTAAAAGTAATTATAGTTAAGTAAAATAATCATAGTTATCATATTTAACCTTTTTTTGACATAAACACATTACTTAAATTTCTTTGGGAGCAATAATATAATCAACAACGGAACAGCAAGTTAACTTTATGTAGTTATTATTTTCAATAACAGTAATCCATAAAATAAAACGAATTTATCAAAAATAAATAAATATTTAATTTTATATACTTCCTCCCTCCTTTCATGTTCTTACAATTTTTTTTTTACCTATTGACACGTGCATATAAAATATAGCTTTATAATTTTTTTTAAAAAATTTTTCTTTTTTATTATTCTTTTGTAATTGCTTTGATTTTATTATAATATTCTGACAAAAGCATCAAAATGCAAAAATTGAACAAAAATCTCCCATGAATCTCATCCCAAGAATCAAGATTCATGGCCTTCACTACCCCAACCCATCTTCTTCACCTTCCCTCCCCTCTCTCTCTCCTCCCCACTTTCTCTCTCTACACCCTCTTTACCAAAAACCCAATCTCTCTCTCCCAAACTCTCCTTATTTCTCTACCTCAAAACCCAATTTCAGGCTAAAATATGTCAGGGTTTCGAATCTTGGAGAGGCCAAATACACTGAGAATTTCAAGAAAATTTTTGATGTGAATGACTTGAGCGTGGATGGAGAAGTGTACAATAAGACACTGAGATTAGTTGAGTGCTCCATGTTTGCTGCACTTGGTGGTTTGGCTTATATACTCAGCAGCTCTCTTGCCATTGAGGTAAAAATAAAGTACTTGCAACCAATTTTTGTATATATGTGTGTGTGTGTGTATATGATCACATTTTACTACAAACTGTCTTGACCTTATGATGGTATAAATTACCCATCACAGTACTATGAATTATTATATGCAGGATTGTTTTCGACTACAAACATTTTAGCCTATAAAATGAAAATAGACCGGGTTACGGTAGTACAAATTACCCGTCACGGTAGTATAAATTAACATATGTAGGAATTTGTTCGACTTCAAATTTTTTGGTAGAAAATACTGGTTAGAGTAGTACATGTTAACTGTCACATGAATCTATGTTTACAAATCTCAGTCATAGTGCTGTAGATTATGTGTCTTAATGACAATAATCATCGGTTAGTAGTTTGTTTGCATACATGTTTTTTGTTTTTGATGGACAAGTAGGCCACATATTGTATTGCTTATACTAAAAGACTTGTAACAAATGTGACATGATTATGGTCTGCTATTTTTAGCTTGGCTTTTTCGTTCAGTTATTCTAGCGTAGCTTTTTCATTGCTGCCTTTTGTTAAACAGATGATGTTCTTGTAAGTTCATCTTCAGTATCAATGAATCAATTTATATTTCACAATTTTATATGGTCCACAGCCAAGGAAGACATTTTATATGCATACAAAGGGGATATCCTTTTCCTGCTCTCAGGGGTTAATACACACGTTACCCCTTTATACTCGGAAAGTGATAATGTTTGAATACATACTTTTTAGCCTACGACTCGACAATTCACCATTTTAATTTACGATAGTACATAATACCCATTTATTGGCTATATGACTACAAATCATCGTTATATGAATACAAATCACTAGTCTAAATATAAGTTATCACCAGTTTGCAATTTGCAAGCAGAATTAGTTTGGTTTCCTTAATATATATGTTGGCTAAGGCTCAAATAGAAACCAATTATTACTTGGAAAACTCGGGGAACTTAATCTTAAATCCCCTAATTTTTCAAATCTAACCTGGCCCAATTATTTAGGTTAATTGTTTAATTGGAAATCAATACATGTTAGTTATAATTGAAAAACAAATGAGTTAGGTCCTCAAAATTTATAATAAAGTTATGCCGAAAAATTTAAGTGATTTTTGATGAGGATTATTGATTATCCACGGTTAATAAAGCAGAGATGACAACAATAAACTAATAATGGTAAATATTTTTTTAGGTTATATCAACTAAGGAAGTGATAATAATTGCATGTTAGTTATGTAGTTAAACAAATTGTATGATTTTATAAATAGAATAAGAGTTGTGTGTTAATCCAAATGGTGTGATTTGTTAATTTAAATATTTACACATATAGAGAAAAAACTTGGAGAGACTTTCTGGAAATCAGTAAGATTGAGAAATGGTATAATACTTGAAGAATTGGAGAAAACTAAAAAAAAATTATATATAAAGTTGAAGCTTGAGGGTATAGTTAACTTACCTAGTGTAGTGTGAATGAGTGGTGTACTGGTGTATTGCCATCATCCTTGCTGCACAAAAAATTGATTAATATAGGAAATTAATTATATTTAAACAATAAACCCTGATTAACTACTACTAATTAATCTGAAATTTGAGCTAGTTTTGTACTTATATATTTGTATAATTATTTTGTTTTTAACTTATAGTAGCCCATCAACTCTTAATAATTGAACCAATTTATTTTTTATAAAACAAAATATATCTTTCAATTTTATATGAAGTTTGAGTTTTTATTTCTAGTATTTCATAGTGCTTGTTATAGTTGCGCGTGTTATCATATTGTTTTGTTATTTCTTTTGCTACTTGTTTTGATTTTCTTTTTTTGTATGATTGACTATTAAAAAAATTGAGGCAATTATGATATTTTCTAACTTCAGCCTTAAAATGCAAAAATTCTCCATGAATCTCATCTCAAGCATCAAGATTCATGGTCTTCACTACCACAACCAATCTTCACCTTCCCCTTTCTCTCCTCCCCACTTTCTCTCTCTATACCTTCTTCACCAAAAACCCAACCTTTCTTTTTAAACCCAAATTCAGGCTTAAAAAATGTCAGGGTTTCAAATCTTGTAGAAGCCTCATCACAATACATAGACAATTTCAAGAAATTATTGGATGAGAATGACTTGACTATGGATGGAGAAGTGTACAATATGACACTGAAATTAGTGGAGTACTCCATGTGTGTTGCACTTCGTGGACTAGCTTATATACTCAGAAGCTTTCTTGCTGTCAGGTAAAAGAAAGTACATACAATCAGTTAATATACATACACATATATGTGATTATTTGAGTACAAACTATGTGGCCCCACCAACTAATGAACAACGGCTTACAATAGTACAAATCACCTGTCACGGTATTATAAATTTTAGTGTGGGATTTTGTTCGACTACAAACAAAAATTTAGCATCTTAACTAATAAACACTAGTTAGAGTAGTAAAAATACCTGTCACGTGATTATATCTCTACTAAATCACCGCTGTACTATAAGTCTTGTGTCTTAATTGTACTAATCTTTAGTTTGTAGTTTCTTAGCCAAATTAGTGTAAGTATATTGTGTGGAAATGTGATTAAGCGACATTTTGTGGTTATCAATTAGAGACTAAAACAATGAAAATGTGAGAATAATTTCAGCTGATATAGCTTTTAGTTTTTCTCATTGCTCATTTTGTTGAACAGTTAACGGGGGAGTTTGGCTATGATTATAAGAGGTTTAAACAGATTATAAGTGTTATGCCTCTTGTATATATGTTTGTTTTGTATCCCACAACCTCTTATAAATGGGCAATTAAAGAGGAGAAAAGAAGTAGGTAGAGTCGTAGAGTGGTACATATTTTTCTCCTTTTACAAGCTGAAGAGGTATTAGTCAAACATCCCTAATGTTCTTATAAGTTACTTGTAGTATTAGTGTCATTTTATATTTCACAATTATATATGGTTTCAAATCTCTGTCCGACACTAGTTGCAAGTCTGCTGCCAAGAAAGACATGCTTTTTATATGCATTCCCGGGGGGGGGGGGGGGGGCTTTTCCAGCTCTTACGGCCCAGACGCATTTGTATTATTTTAGCCTACAAATCACCAGTTGTGATAGTATCATGGTACATACTCGTCTCATCCCTGCGACTATAAATCATCGTCACAGTGCTACAAATCACCCATCTCAATAATGTAATATCACCAGTTTGTAATTTGCAAGCCGAAAAGTCCTGTTTTTAAATACATGTATACATATTTTGTGTACGCAAATATTGATCAATGTCTGCAAGTATGCCATATATGGTATTGTGGTTATACTGAAAGACTGAAACAATGAACATTTGACAGAATTATTTTGGCTGTTTCTTCGCGTTGCCAATAGTATTCTCCTCTATGAGATGGGGTTTAGCTGCTGGCAGAAAAACCATGGTTTGCTAATGTCCATTTATTCTTTTTGAAGTTTTTTCTTTTATTTTTCGTAGATGTTAGTTGAACATCACAATATCTTCGCATATTGCAGGTCGCAACTGCTATACTATTACTTGTTTTAGCTGGTCCGGTTAAAGCCTTAACTTATCTGGTTTGCCCTTTTTAACTCATATGCGTCTTCATAGAATAGAATATTGTAATTTTTTACCATCTTTTATCAGGAAAAGACTGTCATTTGCTCCATTTGGTGTTCCTCTTGGTTACATTCAGATGTTGAAGGCATCCTGTATAGGTCTCCCATATATTTGTGAGGGTTTGGACCTTATTTTCTAGTCTATCACCAACGTGATAGATTTGCTCTGGGCAGAGACTGTTAATTTACCTGGTTGATTAATTGGTTCTATAAAGTACCATCTCTATACCTCCTGCTTGCTGTTCTACTCAAATATGCGGCTTTTATTTTGCAGTTGATGTATGGGTTTCTAGGGCTTACAATGGGTTCACTGTGGAGGTATGTACATTTTATCTATATTGTGCCTATGTTTAACATTGTACTGAAAAACAATCTAGAGGGTTGTGATTTTGTAAAATGTGTAGTTTTATTATCATTTGTGACCTTTGTAAACAGTTGTGTGATGCATTAAAATTTGGGGAAGTTGAAGATTGCTATGCAATTAGATAACAAAGACTTGTTATACATTACAATTTAGCAAGTAAGAAACACTAGCTATATTAGTTTAATGAAGCAAAAAGATGTTTGCAATGAGCCTAAGGAAAACTAGGACTATAAAATTACATATAAACAAGTACCTGCCTAGAACGAAAACATTATATGGAGTTATCATATAATTGCTGCTTACTTCTGTGTAGCGCAGTTCGTCTTATACAAGTTCCTTGTAGAAAAAAAATCCATACCTTATTATATAGGATACACCAATGCTTATGCAATAGTGTAATTATTATTTTTTATAAATATCTCAATTATATTATAACAGACTTTTCCATTGTAAAATTCTTATTCTTCTGAAGCAACCTAGGCGATCCTTCAAAAGTTTGAAAAACTATCTCCGTCATTTTCGGTTTCTTTTTTCTTTTGTAGAACTTTCAAACAGCCACCCCTAAAAGTATAATTAAATGGATGTGTATTCAAACCATGTTTTTCTAAGTTGTCTCCAAGTATATTACAAGATCAAGTTGATAATTATTGTTTTTTAAGATGACTTACTTCCACTTTTTATAATTTACAGGTTAAGGGCAAGTTGGGGGCTTTCGGTTGGTCTGTCCGCAATTGTAGTGTTTCTTCCTTGCACCATTAATTATGCACTTCTTTGAAGCTGTTATAGGTTAAACCAGTAGTCGTAAAGTAATGCTCGATAAATATAGGTCTATTTGATTTGCAGGCTCGGGCTTTGGGTGCCTCAGCGTATGTTGTGATGTTATCGTTCCTAATCAGAGAGAACATTTTTGCTCTGGTATATTGGTACATTTTTGCTCTGGTATATTGGTACATTTTTACAAATCTTTCCCTTATTGACTTTCCTTTCTTTGTTTGTAGATCACAATAAATGTTCATGCTTCTCTCACATATATCCTTACGTCATTAGGATTTTTCTCAATTCCATCAATGAACACTATATACGTCATCTTTGGAACCCTGGTATGTCTGCTTATATTATATTATCAGATATCATTCTCTTCATTTCATTGTGTTTTGTCAATGCTCTCTTCCTCTTTTCGAACAGGTTTTAATCAATAGTAGCTTCTTCGTGTTTCTGCTCCATCTTCTGTATTCAGTATTCTTCACTCGGCTTGGAATGAAAGAGTCACTAAGCTTGCCAGAATGGCTGGAGAAGGCAATGTGATATAAAAGAAATTTACTTGATCAACTGAAACTTGTTTATAAACTTGTCACTTGAACTGCACTGTAATTGAATTTTATTGCCTAAATGAATAGTGGCACCACGAGAAGGGGAACCTCGTTAAAATATGTGGAAGTGTTTGACAAATTTTGCAACAAATCGGTGCATAGTAGTAAAACAAATGAGGAGTCCTATGTGGTGTCATAAAAATCAATTTTATAGGCCGTGCCTAGCAGTTAGTGTTGTATGGCTGCATGCAGGAAATAATAGATTCTAATCCTCAACTAATCTCAGGTAAAATTGCTATCTTATGTCACTAGCAAAAGTAAATAAACAAACACCATCACAACACTTGTCTGTTGGTAAAGAGGCACCGGTTACTTGTAAGCCACGCCTGTTTGGCTGTTTACAAATTTTAAAAATGTTATGTGAAAAGTAGTTAACCATTCAAAAATATATTAAACATGGATAATATTGGTGACGAATGTATCGGGTTTCAGCTGGATCTAACTTTCCGAAGAGATTACAAAGGACAGTTTTCATCACCACTTCTACCCCTATGCCCGAAGCAAAAGCCAAGTATAAATATAATGCATCGCAAAATCAACTAGGTCAAGTAATTGTGCTAGATTTTCTACTGCATCCTGCAAGAACCCAATCGAACGACCAAACATACTTCTCCAGTTGATTTCACAAATAAACCTTCCATACCAATCTGCCACCTGATAGTAATAAAGGCAAGCAAAAATGTTCATACCTCCTGTCTGCAGATACATAGAAAGCAACTCCAAAATTGTAAAAAATAACAATGGGTAATGCTCAAGCATTAGCACAATACCTGATTTTGAGACTCCTAAAAGTAAAAACAAGTGCACATTCTCAAGCCTCCTTTCTTGTTATCCTGTACATCATCAGACAACTAGTCAGATACTTTAGATATTTATTAATAAATACACTTGGAGATAAACAAATTTAGGGAAGAACAGGATTTGATAAAGATATAAAACACTTTCAACTTAATTCAACGATTTTGCATATATGCACAATGGCATAAGCAATGACATATATACAGTATTGATTCTTTAGACATTGCAATACAAGTCAGCTTTCTGCAAATTATAAGATGGGACGTATCCCTAATTATAAGATGGGACGTATCCCTAATTATAAGGTGGAAAATACCCCTAATAATTTGAAAAACAAAATGATTTAAAACACCAAATTTGTCACCTGAAGCAGTAGATTCCTAGAGCAGTTGTTATTTCATGGATAACTGATGTTGCAAAATGTAGATAGAGCGCACCTGCATTCAGTTAAAAAACTAATTCTTAGATCATCATCTATCACGCTTCTGACAATAACTAGTAATAGTAAAAACGTGAACTAAAGAAAAAACAGTCAAAATACAATTACAAGCCTGCATTTTTCTTCCAAGGCAAAAGTAACAGATGTGCACCAACTTAAGTTGATGCACATTATTTTCAATGATTTCTTGAAGTTGGAAAGTGTAAGTCACTAGAAGCAAGTTATGTAACGTTAAGGAGCAAGTTCAAAGTATTCATACCCGTGTATACACAATAACCAAGGAGAACCCATTTCTCTTCGACCAATGGAATTCTGCATTGAAGTACAATTTTAACACAACGAAGTAGAACAATCATTAGTCTTGATAACACTTAAGACTTTGAAGAGTACATGGAAACTTTCCCTTTAAAGGTTTAGTTGCGTTAGTACTCAGATTTATAGAATGTTAGCACATACCCATCATTTAGTTTGGCAGTGAGTGTATTTGCAATGGCAAATGGGAGATATACCAGTGACTGCAGATTGTAACACAGTTCATATTAAAAGTTTAGTCAATAGCAAGGAAATACAATCTATCTATTCAGCATTTCTCAAAGGAGACTTCTTTTATCTTAAAAAAAAACTTTAAAACTGAAAACTGTTATAGCTACTCAAAAGGTAACCTGATGCTTATATTAAACTACACTGACAATTAAGTGGTAGACATATTTTAGCTTGCCTTACTGACAAGCACCTATCATCTTCTCAATTTTGCTATGTATTAATAAGCCTAGATATATTCTGTGCATTAAAAATATATTCACAACATAACACCTGACAACACCATAATGCAACAAACTTTTCAAGGATTTTGCATTCCATATAAGCAAAGCTTAATCCAAGACTATATAATGCATGCACTAACAGAAATAAGTAACATCTCATATCAGATTGTAGAGGGGAGAAGGTGGTTCAGCATATTTGAGCTGTACAGAAAACAATTCAACCAAAAATCCTAGGAGCTCACATTTTTAATTTGACGCATATAAAATAATAAGGTCATTAATTTGTTACATGTCAGACAGGTCAGCTGGTTACGAACGAAGGAGAATGAAAGTCACCAAATTTTTGTACCATCAAGACAATTACCTAGATTCTCGTATTATCAAATATACACCTAATGTCAAAATATTTCTAACAAAATTATAAACCAATAGACCATAAATGATTAGTAGTAATCGTTCATTAAAGCATAACCTACTTAAATAGTAGAACATACCATGCACATATTAGTTTTCAATCCCTTTGGTTCATCACACAAGTGAGCCAGAACCATTCTCCCCTGCCAAGAACGTATCAGAAGACCAAGTGAGCAATCAAGAACAATATTTTATAGGAGAACTCACTATTATTACACTGCGAAGTTACGAAGTGACAATAAACCCCCCAATTCCACACACACAAAATACACCCGGGTTTCATCGGACAAGGAGCCAAATAATTGTCAACTTAAGTAAAAAGTGGCCATAAGTGAAGAATGGTAACTTCTTTGGCTTTAACAAAAAATAAAAGAGAGAACTGTGTGGAATCCTAGAGAATGCTTTCAGAGGTTTAGTTTATGTTAAGAGCAAGTCCTTTGCTAAATGCAAAATCACTAGCCATTTCTATGATTTGGCACCAAAAAGTGTTTTTTGGTGCGAAAATGAAACTCGCACCCCAATGCTGGTTGCAAAATGCAACCAAGTAATTCCAAGTTTAAGTAACATTTTATCCAACTCTTTCACTTTCATTTGAAGTGGACAGACCTGTACCCCATTTCTAGTTAATGATATGGCAAGGATGGCTATAGCATCTTTGGTTCTAAACATACAACCACTTACCCATTATGCATTTTCCCATTGAACTATGCTATGCATTGAAGCTGTATTTTGTATTTTGTAGTTTTAGTTCTATATTATAGCTAAAGAACCAATTAAAGCTATGCATTGGACTTGCTCCACATTTGCGTTTGAGGGGAACAAAGCCTAACTTTTTAGGATTAGGCAATAATTATATTGGGAGCTCGTGTCTTACCACCAAAAATCCAAAAGCAAGTCCAGTTCCCAACACAACCATATATGGATAGTTCACCATTATATCATATGGAGAAAGATAATCCCTGCAAAAAAGATGGTCCTTTTCAGATCTATATATGCATGCATCTATACAAATTAAGGTTCGTGAATCTCAGTAAAGCATTTTTAAGAAAAAAAATGTACTCATATATTAAATTTATGCTCGTAGATCTCAGTAACACATTTTTAATTAATGAATAATACTCATCCACTTAACTTATGTTACATGCATTTTTTTAAAATTCTAAATACAAGTTTAGAAACTCTCAGAACAAATACTAGCTGTAATCTGGTTAAGTATGAGTTTATTGAAATTCACAAACCTCAGTGTTGAGCCTCTCCTCAATATAAAATAAAAAAATGTGTCTATTGTCAAAGACATCGTATATTCACATATTGATGGTTAGTACTTTGAAGATGAAAAAAATCCTATGTGGAGAAATTAGTACAGAGAGACGTACCAGATCAAGATCCCTGCCATTAGCACCACAAATGGGTAAAGCTGGGGAAGAAGACCAATTTCTTAGAAAGATATGAGCAATACAACAAAATAGATGTGTCATGGAATAAGCATACCATTGCTAAAGCTAGAAGCATGCTTCCTTTTCTTGCCTGGACAACTTTATAAACATTTTGCACACTGCACAGAGCACATCACCATGTAAGATATGCATAATCTCATGAATTGTTTGTCATACAAGGTTTGGCAGACAGCCTTTGTAGTCAGTAAAAAGTATGTTCTGCATTTTTCATAATTGACTCCTAATCTTAGAATAGTGGTAATAAAGTATAGAAAATTACTTGAATGTCAACGTCGGAATAACAGCAAAAGCAACCATCAAATACAATACGGCTCGATATGTTGGAACTTCTGCAGTACGAGACACACAAACAAGAAGCAAAATTAATATTAAATATCCAATTCTTTTGCATGGTTATAGATCAAAATTTACTGCAACATTTACAGTACATAAAAGGTCACTAATCAGATATAACAGCAAAGCGGTTGAAGCAGAGTTAAAATTGTGCATAAGCACTGTTCAGCGTTCGCCAAGTACATAATAATAATAATAAACGAATTTCTATAGTAGTGGAAAATTCAGAAAAGCACACCAATTTGATGCATTACCACTTAGAATTGGGACCCAACTCAAGAACGGCAAAGATTTTCCAAACTGATGGACCCACCACTCGGCCCCTAAACAAATGACAAAATATATTACACTGACATGAAGGGTGTAATGTAGTAAATTTTAAGTCTATATTATTAAGAACATGATACATGTCTGGCCAATTGAACATACCAACTATAGCTGTAAAGATATGGGCCACATATATCAGCATGAGGCCCTCCGTGGGTCCATTAACTACGGGAAGGATTAGTGTATTGGTAAAAAAGCTGCAAAACAGATGAGCAGCAATAACTTAGCCAGTACTATCACGTAATTATGCAATTAAATCACATTCTTATTACCATCTAACGACACCTCAACAGTGTGGCAATTTACCATACAGATACATTGACATACTATTTTATACACAAAAATTTATCACAAAATTCTCTGAAACCTATTTGGAAAGTAAGGGTGCGTGGTGGCGCATGCATGTTACTATGTCCCTCCGCATCTGCTGATATCTAACCCTAAACATACAGGCTGATCATAAAAAAAAAAATGCAAATCCAAATGAAACAAGCCAGTTTAATAAAGAACACTTACTGTTCCCATGTGGCAACATAAAATGGAACAGCTGATATCACCCAAAACCAAAAAGTATCTTTCCCACACATGGCAGTGCTCCCGAACGCTAACGCCTCAAACTGAAAAGTTGTAGGAAAAAGATGACACTGTCTGCTAATACTTGCTAGTCCATTAAATAATTGAAAAGGAAAGATATATACATTTATTTTTTAAACAGTCGCGGTGAACATTTTTCAGATGAAATTATCTAGTTTGTACAATGTATAAGAATGTAATTTAAAAAAACGTTATTAAAAAAGTCAATTTGTCTAAGAATTGTAGAAAGGAACACTATTTAGGAACAGATATAACAGATAGGTACTTACGGTACATGCAAGTGCATCACATCCTGCAACATTAATTTATGTATCAGTAGTGTGTTTCAAGCAAGAAAGAAAAGAATGAGCAGAGCAGCATGCATAGAAATAATCACCATGATCAAAAAGCTCTCCCAATGGACTAGAAGAATTGGTCCTTCTTGCTTGCTTACCATCCACAGCATCAAAAGTCTAAAATAAAAAAAAAAGGCCAAAAGTCTTATACGAAATAGAACCGTCAAAAGGTAATTAAAATAATTATCTAGCTTACTCCAACTAAGTACATTACAACAGTTAATACTCTCAGATTATATGAGAATACTACGAAAATATAAAAGGGATCATAGTAGAGAGGAGAGAAAGAGAGGCAGAGAACTGAAATTGTATAAATTATATATTGTCTACTGCATATTACAAAGGAGGCAGGAGCCTCAATATATAGAAAACATGAGACTTGGTGGCTACTCTTGCTACAGTAACCAAGTACTATATGATGTCATCTTGATGACCTAAGCAAGCTTATGTCATAGTTATTGCTGATATTTAACAGATACACATTACTGACGGACCGTAACTAATTTGAACAGGGGACAAAGAGCAAAAGCAGAATGCATAGACAGCAATCATTAACCATGTAAAAACTACAGATAGAAGGCAAAAACTACATAACAAATGTACATAAATGTCCAAGTCTTTAACAAACCTGGTACAGGAATAGAAGTATTCCATGAGCAAGATGTACCCATCTGGGTGGAGGCGAATCTAAGTGAGGTGAATAAATCTGTAAACAATGATCATGAATTGAGTTCGATTCTCTAAAAAAGAATACAAATTACACAAACCATCTACAAGCTATACTAGATTTAATGACAAGAGAAGCAAAGAAAACAATTTAGTTTGCTAGGCAAACAAAAAAAGAACAAAACATGAAATGCCTATGCTAGAAGATTATATGCAGATGCTTAGCATATAATAGCTTGAAGGACCGACTGACTCGGTGAAAGTAATTTAAGGAAATGAAAAAATAAACTTCCACTTACAAATCCAAGGGAAGCAGATGTGACCAAGAACATAGATCCTATGAGAGTAATCTGGCAAAAGACATTCAAAATATGTACAGGTAAGTGAACCGAAACGGCATTCCTCGAGCTTACAAATCATGAAAATCAAACATACTAGGAAAAGATGTATACCATGTTGGGTCTGGAATAGCAATAGATTACCATGCCAAAGAAACAGAAACAGAATGGTTAGTTACTTGGATTACAAAAGAAATAAAGGTAACAGCATACAATATGACTCAAATAACAAAAGATAAGCATTATGTTCTAAATGACCGAAACTTAGACATAATGCCTACACTTAAACATGCGGTACCTCGGTACTTTCATATTATTCCTAAAATTGATTTATATCCATGTTTAACACTAATATTAAAATAAAAATTATACACAAATCATGTGAGCATTGAGACAGCACCTTAATATGGAATTTTCACA
The DNA here is from genome assembly GCA_036435485.1 of Saposhnikovia divaricata. Lineage (NCBI taxonomy): Eukaryota > Viridiplantae > Streptophyta > Magnoliopsida > Apiales > Apiaceae > Saposhnikovia > Saposhnikovia divaricata. The sequence goes on along the minus strand of CM071595.1, from coordinate 169,864,568 downwards.
AAAACTATGAGAAAACATAAATATGTTATTGAGATCATTGAAATGAGGAGGAAGAGAGGGTAGTAACTTAGAGAGATAGAAAGGGGAGGAGTGGGAGTGGGAGTGGGAGTGGGAGGGGAGGGGAGGGGAGGGGAGGGAGGGAGGAGAGATAGAGAACAGTTACACATTTACACTACTATAAGTATTACAAGGAGGGTTTGCCTCTATATATAGGAAAACAAAAAAACTTGGTAACTAATCTAGGAATAGCACCTGATGTCAGTGTAGTAGCATGTCTAGCTAATGTCATGCTCTTGATAATTTTAAGCAGGGTTTTTTCTCTTTACTCAAGTACAAAGAAAAGTCATGAAAACCAAAAAATCAAAAAGCATGGTACTGGTGGGTGCTAAATTCATCAAGTTACCATGTTATAGGTGTTCTATGGTGTTAGGAAGGAAGAATTTAAGTGATATGGGCTGATCATTAAACAAGCAAGCACAACTAAAGTTACTAAACATAAGTCGGCAATCAAGTTCAGCCAACTTGCAAGTCGCAAGCCAATTTTAAAGCTTCCTAAATTTCTATGATATGGTGGGGAAGGGTAACGCAGTTTTATTCTTCCTACATGATATAAAACTGTTCAGTTAGATTTCTAGTCTTCTGGTAATTCGCATTCTAAATTACACTTGCAACTTAGATATCCACATAAGATGTATCCACCTATGTGAAAATGTTACAGAAATAAAAATCAGTTAGAAACGTAGCGCAATGAAAAAAAGTTGATAGGGAAAACAAGAGATGCACAATAGAAGGCGTGATAAAGATCTAACCATCAAGACAAAAGCAAAAAGTGTAATAATATACAAAATCCACCATGGACATGTTCTATCAATCCAGGTGAACAAACCAACATATATGGCTCCTAAAAGAATTTTCAAAGAAAAGATGAAATGGAACACAGTAGCTGAAAACCCCATGTGACTGCCATAAGATCCTGCTAAAGCGAATCATGAGGACAAAGCGATCAATTAATAAATAATTTTGTATAAGGTATATACAATATATTATTCAGCAATGAAACTGATTAAAATTGATTAGACGTTTTAATAACATTAATCAGGGATATTCTACATTTGTGGTAATAAAAAAATAAAAAATGTAGTTCATGGTATTACATAGTAGTAAAAAGTAGATATTGATAAGATAATAAGAATCAACGGCTTCCACGATAAGCGGACCGACTTTCCCTCTACATGCTCAACCTAGTCGCCTCCACCTTTCTGACTTTTGAACTAGTCATATACTAGTCGGACGAATTAATAACCATGGTAAGGATTGATTTTCTTTTCATTAAAAATTCAATAGATATTTTACTCTTCTAATTCTCATTATGAATCTAAACTGAATACTTGAATATAAACTATATTTAAGAAAACATCTAAAGAATTTTAAGTATAACTACATCTATTGTCCTACATCGACCAACTTCCACATTTCATGTTTCGACTGGACACTAATATATCCAATTTGATTGTAGCATTTTCTTTTCCTTAAACGTATATGGATATAAAGTTATCCCACATTAACTTAACAACTTTGCAGCTATCCAACAAATGTATGAAGCAACTTCAACGCAAAAATACAACACGGCACAGCATCCAATTGGGGGAGAAAAACCCAACACCAACAAACAAACCATAATATCCGACACGGGTAGTCCCAATACTGCCCCAATACTACACATAAACACAATCATAAAACCCCCAAACCACAATCATAAAACCCAAACAACATTGAACAAAACTCGAAAGAGTAAGCACACTTACGGCATCCAAAGCGGGAAGAAGGTAACACATCTAGTCCAAAAGGGTTGTAAGATATATTTAGCAACATAAGAGTGATCAACCCCACTGTACTTGTGCTTATGTAGAGCAGCAACACCATGAGCCCCTATATATCCCATCTCTCTCCTCTCTTTCTTCCCACAATTTTCACTGCCAAGAAAAACACAAAATGAAATTAATCATGGAGGCGACTTTCAATCTAAGCAAGACATCAGTTACATATCACACACACACACACACACATCACAAAAACAATAAAACAGTAGATTAAAACAAAATAAAAAATCAGATAACAAAAATTCAAGAATTAAAAATACCCAGATCTGAAAAATATCGAATTACATACGTACATATATGAATTAAATTTACCTGATAAAAATGCGGGGTGGGGGGGAATAAAATGGGAGAGGCAAAAGGGCTTATATAAACATGTAAGTATATGTGAAGAGAATATATGAAAACGAATAAAGGGGTCACAAGATATTTATTTTTGTTTTTCTTATTTTGTCTCCCGCCCTTAATAATGGTGGATAGTAGAGTGTAATGAGGAAGACAAGAAGTGGGTACAAAACGATGTCGTTGGGTGATTATGATTTTTGGACAGAACAGTTGGGTAATGTATGTAAGTGGGTGTTTGACTGGCATAGGGATGTACCGTGTCTTGGAGTTTGTGTTTTTTGGGAGTTCGTGGACTTGGTTCCCTTTTTTGTTGTAGTAGTAGTGATTTTGGTATAGTCAATGCTCAATACTTTATGTTTAGCCCATCCAAGAGGGCCAATTTCTATTGTTGGGCTTATTACTCGAAGCCCATATCTATCTATACTAACCAAAATATTAAAAATTAGGTCTTTCGGTTTGGTTATCCTAATTATTAAAATAAATAATGACATAATATAATTAATGGTAATTAACAATTGCCATTTTCACATTTACTTTTAGTTAAAGATATTACCTTTTGTAAAAACATCAATCGCACCATATCTTCAAATCATTAATATTTCCTTTCTAATTAAAATACGTTACCTTTTTCTTTTAAAACTAATCTTACAATCAATATTAATATATACCCAAAAATATCATAGCATATTTTCAATTATTAATAAATATATTAAAAATCCCTATATGTTGTTTATAATAATAAAATATAGTATAATACGTAAATATGAGTATATTAAATTATATTAAATTAAAATTTTAAAAATTATTAAATGATAATTATATAAAAACATAATTGTACAATTAACTAAAATTTAATAAATACCTAAAATATATTATTTTTCAATCAATTTAAAAGACGTTTACTTTTAATTAAACATATTACCTTTCATACACACCTAAAATATCATATCTTCCAATCATTAATATTTCTTTATAATTGAAATACGTTACCTTTTAATATAAAACATAAGTTTGCAAACATGATTTTCCAATCATTAATATTTCTTTTCTAATCAAATACCTTATCTTTTAATTTAAAACATAAATTTACAATCATTAATGTATACCAAAAAATATAATACCATATTACCGTTAGATTTTTAGTAATTAATAAGAACTGTTAGATGTAATTATAAAGTATATTTAATGACTAAATTACTTTACTAAATATTTAAGGTTCGAATCCTGTCACCGATATATTTAATTTAAAATTTTATTATATAAATTTTAAATCATGCAAATATTTATTAAATTTTATTAAATTAATTTTAAAATAATTTTAAAATTAATTATTATATAAAAATATAATTATAGAATAAAATAAAATTTATAACATATCAAAAGACCACGGTCATCATCTATTTGAGCTACCGATCTAACGGTTGTGAATGTAAGCGATAACCAAGACCAAACTACAAACTATACAACTTTTGCTAGTATAGTATAGATAGTAAAGATTTAATATCCATATATAGGTCTTTGCTCCATACAGAACACTCTTATATAACAAACAACAAAGAACACGCTTAGATCTATTAGATCATTTGGTCCCACCAGGGGCACCCAATACAAAAAGTTGTTATTTTTTTACCCTCTATCAAGTCTGTAAAAAAAAATTGGAAATTACTGTTCACTGATGACGTCATCAATGAACAGTAATTTTTCAAAAAAAAAAATTTTGTTGTTTGCTAGAGTGTAAAAAAATAACAACTTTTTGTATTGGGTGCTATGACGGAACTATTAAATTATATTAGATATGAGGTGTTCTTTATTGTTTGTTATATAAGGTGTTTGTAATGTAGTGCAACTATATATATATATATATATAGGGTCTTGTTCTAATAGAAACTAACTTAGAATATAAACTAGAAACTAAACCTAAATTAAATATTTCAAACTAATCTAACGACCAAATTAGGGGTACTCCAATACAAAAAACGTTTAAAATTATTGTCTCTATTCAACAAAAATAAAAAAAATAAAAAAAGTTACTGTTCACGTGATGACGTAGCACGTGAACAGTAACTTTTTTTAAATTTTTTTTTTATTTTTTTTATATTTTTGTTGAATAGAGCCAAGAATTTTAAACGTTTTTTGTGAAGGTGCCCCTAGCGGGGCCATTAAAATAAATGAAATATAATTTATTTAGTGTAGGTTTCTAGTTTCTATTCTAAGGTTGGTTTCTATTTGAACGCTATCCTATATATATATATACCCACACACTGATGAAATACACCCTCACACATACAATCCCACCTAATCCCCTCCGTTTTTAATTTGATTTTTCCCGTCAATCGGTGATATTTTTTTAAAATCTAATTTCACCACATTTTTCTCCATCCCCCAACGATCAGTTTGCATACCATATGTGCTATATTTTAATTTAGTTTTCTAAGTTCTCCTTTTAAAGGGATTCTCTCTAGATAATATTATTGATATAGTATAGATAGTACAGATTTAATATATTATTGATTAGCTCTTGATCTATTTTGGTTATCCTAATTATTAAAATAAATAATGACATAATATAATTAATGGTAATTAGTTATTGCCATTTTCACATTTACTTTTAATTCAAGATATTACCTTTTATAAAAATATCAATCGTACCATATTTTCAAATTATTAATATTTCCTTTCTAATTAAAACATGTTACCTTTTTTATTTAAAAATAATCTTGCAATCATTAATATATACTCAAAAATATCACACCAGAATTTTAATTATTAATAATATATATTAAAATCCATGTACATTGTTTATAATAAGAAAATATTAGTATAATACTTAAATATGAGTATATTATATTATGTTAAATTAAAATTTAAAAATTTATTAAATTGTTAATTATATAAAAACATAATTGTGCTATTAACTAAAATTTAATAAATACCTAAAATATCTTATCTTTCAATCAATTTGAAATACGGTTACTTTTAATTGAACATATTACTCTTTATGTGCACCTAAAATATCGTAACTTCCAATCATTAACATTTCTTTTCTAATTAAAACACGTTTTTAATTTAAAACATAATTTTGCAATTATAATCTTCCAATCATTAATATTTCTTTTCTAATTAAATACACCACCTTTTAATTTAAAACATAAATTTACAATCATTAATGTATACCCAAAAATATGACACCATATTATTGTTAAATTTTTAATAATTAATAAGAACCGCTAGATATAATTATAAGGTATATTTAATATTAAATTAATTTACTAAATATTCAAGGTTCGAATTCTGTTAACGACATATTTAACTTAAAATTTTATTTTAAATTTACTTCAAATTTTATTAAATTAATATTAAAATAATTTTTAAAATTAATAATTATATAAAAACATAATTATAAAATAAAATAAAATTTACAACATATCAAAGAAAACCCGTACATCGCACGGGTTATAAGCTAGTATATAATTATAATTCATATATCTCAAAACTGACATACACGGCCTGAATTCCTTTTAACAGTTCGAATATACAGTAATGCAAAGCGAACGGCGGTGGTGGGTTGGTGTGGAAAGAAGAAGAGAGGAGAGGGGCGGTGGTTGAGAAAAAAATGAAATGGGGAAACAGGGGAACTGTTGGGGCTAGGTTAGTTGAGGATAATAATTAATAAAAAAATTGTAAAATGGTTAAATAATTTAAAACTTCTAAAAAGGTACAATACAAAATTTTCGAGCATTTTCCTAAATTTAATAAAATAAAAAGTTTGACACAAATAACATGTAAATTTAAGCTCGAAAATTTTGAAATAATCCGGAAAATAAAAGGATTGACACAAATAACATGTAAATTTAAGCTCGAAAATTTTGAAATAATCCGGAAATGATAATATCAAAATAAACGATCAACTATAACATATCCGAATCTATCTATACTATCTATCTATCTATATTAAAGCCGAAACATTGAAAATTTTGAAAGTTTTAGTTTTCGGTTTGGTTATCCTGATTATTCTATTATATTAAAACCGAAATATTGAAAGTTTTGGTTTTCGGTTTGGTTATCTTAATTATTAAAATAAATAATTAAATTATAAAAACAACGCAAAAAATTAATTACTAATGTTTGCGTAATTATATTCCGATTAAAATTCCTTCATCCACATTAAACTTCTACTTGGACTCTTTTTTCTGCTCCAACAACTCAATTACCCACTTTTTCTAAAGATTTTTCTTCTAATTAAAACACTTTACCATTTTAATTTAAAACTAATATTACAATAATTAATATATATTCAAAATATCACACCATATCTTTTCGTAATTATTTGTAGTAGTAATTTTTGTAATTAAAATACGTTACTTTTTAATTTAAAATTAATCTTGCGATCATAAAAAGATTCAGATATCCCTAAAAAATAGAAAATCTGCTTTTACATGTAGCGATTTTTTTCCCAACTTTATACGTACTAGCGTTCTACCCGTGCTACGCACCGAAAGGTAAAATTTATTAATTAATTAATATCAACATATTATTTTAATCATGATGCCGGAAGCTCCTGTGAGGAGGGTGGAGAGTATTTTGGTTGTTGGGTTGAGGAGGAAAGACAGACCGAGGAAGTCATGGGAAGAGCAACTTAGGTTGGATTTGAAGGCTTTAAACCTAAGTGAGACCATGACCGCCGACAGGTGTTCGTGGAAGAGGCAGATCAGAGTGGTGGACTCTCTTCTAGGGGACGGCCTTGTAGTGGAGAACCTCAGAGTTGGGTTGTCTCGGCTAGCATTATCCTAGGAGTGCAGGAGTGAAGGGAACTTAGCTTGGAGGTATCTAGGATCGTGGTAGGTAAGGACCGTGTGGAGAAAGCCATGGGCGCAGGTATAGTTTTAAACTTTGTTACATATCATTTAGATTCCTTTGTATATATCTGTCATGCACAGAGCCGAGGGAGACTTCACGGCAACAGCCGGTCTGCGTTCGACGTGGATATGTTTGAGTTAGCTTGGTCTGTGGGGCTTTTGTTTGTGGTGTCTTCTTTTCAGGGGTTGCGACCGGAGCTACCATAGCGAGCTGGTGGAGTGGAGCACATCAGGAGCCGAGTAAATGATTCCGCGCAGATAAGTAAGTCCCATGTGGAGAACGCCATGGGCTCAGGTATAGCTTTGAACGGATTTTCGATTCCTTTGTTTATAGCAACCACTACATAGGCCGTTCACAGAGCCGAGGGTCTCCACGGAAACAGCCTCCCTACCCTAAAAAGTGAGGGTATGGTCTGCGTACAACCCACCCTCCCCAGACCCTGCTCTGCGCGGGATATACTGGGTATGTTTGGTTTTGGTTTTTTATTCATAAGAAAGGATAATTTAAATAGAATGTAATTAATATAAGTACAAAATTACCTATTCGTCAATCTATTCCAATTACATTAATATTTAATATTATCGAACAACTATCATAACATTGTGTTCCCCCGCTGAAACGTTCTAAGCCCCTCTTTATTGCTTTTTCTTACTTTTGTTTTTCATTTGCTTTCTCTCATTTTTGAGAATCTTTCTACGAAGTTTATAAGTTTTTTTTACCCATATTTTAAGTTTTATCCTTTTGTAAATTTGATATATTTAATTGTGCAATATTGTGGGTTTTATAATTTTTATTATATCAATTCATTCAAAAATATTGTAGGAGTCGCGATGAATTTTTCGAATACATATTAAACATTCGGAAACACTTATTTTTCATGATCGTTATAAATCATTAGATTGTCTCTCAGAAAAAGATTATATGTTTATTTTCTTTTCTCTCAAAAGTTTTAACGATATGAGAAAAGATTTTTACTGTGCAAGATCCATTAAATTAACATAGATATGATATAGAAAACTTTCAAGTAATCTAATTTTCTATGTGTTCGTTCAATATCATTTTTACAAATTTTATGTTCTTTTACTATTGAATTGATTTACTATAGGAAAAAAACATTATCAATCAACCAAATATATCCAATGTATCCCGTTCTCAGAGTAAGATATGATTGTTAGAGTTTATGGTGATTGTCCTTGGCTTGTTTTTAATAACAACTTAAAATGTGTATATTCATTTTGGGAGTTTGCATGTTAAATTTTTTATTTTTTTTTCTATTAGAATATGGTATATTAATTATTAGTTTTCTTTTACACATAAATAGCAATGGCAAATTAATACGATCTAATGGTACCCAATCTGAAACCCAAAATTTTGGATATACCGAACCCGAATTTTTGGATTATTCAAATTTTAAACCCGAAATAGTTTTGATTTGGATATGAATTTCAATTGTACCGAACCGATATCCAATCCGAAACCCGATACATAAATAATATAACACCATAATTTGAAATTATTATATGTAATATTTTGGATATAACACATATAATTTATTTATTTTTATTCAAATATTTCATTAGAAATAGTCAGTAATAATTTAGTACTTAGAACTACTATATCTCAATCTCAAGTTTCATTGAAATATTTAAGATGTAATTTTCTTAATTTACATAAAATTTTCATCTGTATTTTATACGAATAATTAATTTTTAACATATTTTATATCTTACTTACTATGTCAGTTCAGTTCGTACAATATGTTAAATTTAACAGCTTAATTAATTTAATCATTTTAATTTTTAAGTATTTTATATATATATATATAAAAATATTATTTGTGTGTAACAATTTTTTATATTTGACTACATTGTTACTAATTTTAGATACAGGGAAAAAATCAGATCTAATCCGAAACCTGACGAATTTGGTTTTGGATTTGGATTTATTTTTAAAACCCGAAAATATTTGGACATGTGTTTGGATTTGACAAAACTCGAACTGAATTCAACCCGTTGTCATCCTTACGCGTAAAATAAAATATTTGAATCTTTTTTCCATTTGACTATCATGCTAAAATAGAAAACATAGAAAATTACATGAAACTAAAATCAAATGTGTAATGTACAAAACATAATCACATTATTTTATATATGTCCTCGTAATTTAATTATCCGGTTAGAAAACATGAAATTCATTTTTCTTAAACAATGTGTATATACGTTAGAAGAAAGCGTTAAGTGTAGACCTGACAAATCGTTTGTGTTGTGTACATTAATTTATGAGGTGTGTCTTTGGGATCTTGTATGAAAATGACATGAATTTTTTTTTGTACCAAAAATTCAAACACAAAACACTATTAAATTACACAAATTTTGTTTTGTACACGAAACGAAAATATTACGTGAAAGAAAAAATGTGACAATCACATATAAAATTACTTTATGCCCAAGTTATTTATGTATGTCATTCTATAACTGAAAACAACATTGAGATACTACAAAATAAAATTAAGAGTAAAGTACATAAAATGAAGTTTTTTTTTTTAAATTATGTTTACTGTTAATAAATATCTATGTATGTTTAGAATCTATATGCCAAGTTATTAAGTTTTTTTTACCTCTATTTAAGGTTTTATTGATAATAAAAAATAAATATTATCAACCAACCAAACAAATTTGACATGTTTGCTCTTAGAGATTAGGATATGTGAATTGAATACTATTACTTTTATTCATGAAGACCAAATTAAAAAGGTCACTTTTTATTATAAACAATATATGATTTTATATGTATCGACCTAGTTATTGATAGTAGTGATTTTTATAACGAAGGTCGTAGTGCTTCCTCTCTCTCATCCTCTCCCAAAAATACTAAACTAAAGATTAAGTACTGACATCTGCGTTTTGGTTGTTAATAAACATCCTTTTTATTGTTTTCCTTGATTTTGCTTTGTTTTTTTTATCTCTTTTTACTGAGAGTCTAGTACCTTGTTGGTGGGTTTTATCGACAGATGTATTGAATTTTGTACTTTCTCTTTGTGAATGATAACTCCTGTTTCTCAACCTTGATTTTACTTTGCTTTTCAATAAAAATATCTCTTTATTGAAAGTTTAGTACCTCTTTAGTAGATTTTGTCTACCATATTGGGTTATGTTCTTTCTCTTTGTGAGAGTAGGTTCTTTTATTCTAACATCCAGGATCTTAGATTTATAGGATTTTATTATATTGGTTCATTGATTTGGATAATATAGAATCGCAATTATGGTTGATTGTTCGAATACGTCCGAACAAATCAGATTTACATTTTTCTTATGATTACAATAAATTGTTGGATTATCACATTAAAAAGGCTATATATTTTAGTGATATAAGCGAAGGATGTTGAAAAATTTAAGATTTAATCAACAATCGTAATTTGGACGAATAAAAACCTTGAAATGATCTATGTTAATATGTGTTTGTCCGATCTTGATTATTTTTTTTAGATATTGCATGACTTTTTTTTGATGAAATAATTACCTATAAAAAATTGTGATCTATAAGAAAATTTAAAATTTTGATTATTTTTGCAGATGTCATATTCTCTTTTTTTGATAAATTAATTATTTATCAAAAAATAATGAATTATAAGAATTATGCGCTGAGTTGACCAATTTGCTATGAAAATATTCACTAACAATATTTTAATTAACTCTGTAATGAATTTTATTTTTTTATTGATAACTTATACACCAAATAATGATATTTGAGAGTATAATCCTAATTGATTTTAATTTAAAATATTAATTTATTATAAATATTTTTTAATATATGGATATGTTAAATCAAGTAACTACTATATTTATATTAGAATTGTTAAGTACTAACCATCATTAGTATAATAGGATGAGAATGGTAAATAAGAAAAACTTTTAATATAATACGATTGGTCTAAAATTTAGGAATGATCATTTAATATCTTTTAGGAATGATATTTTAGTAAATATTGAAAAAATATGTATTATATGAATATGTTAACAAAATCATTATTGAATTTATAATAGGATTGTAAACTAACCATGGTTGGTAAAGTAGGATGTGAATGTTAAATAAGGAAAACTCTTAATATAATATGATTGGTCTAAAATATAGGAGAGGAATCTGATTGATCCTAAAATAATTCATAGTTTTCTGATTGGTTAACTGCATATTAACTGTACTATGGTAGACTCAGGTATTATAATAAAGGATTTGTGCGCGTGCGTGCATATATACATAGCCATCTCTGTTCCCTGTCGCTATCTCTATTCTCTCTTTTTTTGAAACAAATCGTATTTGCAAATTATCACTTTCGAGTACATGATTAATAAACATAAACCTCAAAAATTGGGGATAAATCAATAACCCCAAAAAATTGGGGACAGTCAACAACCCAAAAAGATGGGTACGACAAAAAGATCTCACCCAAAAAGGATTAAATCTCGATTTTATTGAAAAACTAAAAAAAATAGAAATTAATGATTCATAGAGGAAACGGGATGAGAGGATGGATGGGATGGGTGCGGGTTTGATGGAAGGATGGGGCGGTGAAGGATGGGTGAAGGATGAGTGGAGGCGGCCGACTCTCAAAACAAGGCAGAGGGTTTAGGGTATGTATATCTCTATTCTCTCTTTAACATTCATATTTACAAAAGAAAAAAAATCGGTAAATAATTTTTTTCCTTCTTCATGCTTGATATATATGTGTGGTTTATATCATGCTTGATTTATTTGGATTTTTTTCAAATTGACAAGATCGATAGAAGACTTGTGATGATACTACCGGGAATTTTATTTTATTTTGTGACTATTTATTCATCCTATCTCATTTTTTTCATTTTATGTGAATTCATGTTATACAGTCATGAAATAAAATTTTGACTGCGTGTGTTATGACTAATAAACATATAATGGTTATGTAAACTATAGCTGAGTTGGTTCATTTCATTGCTATTTTAAATATTAACATTCCCACGTCAATCACCTATCTGTTTGATAATTTCACTCAAGAAAGATTGTTGGCTAGACATTAGAATCATAGATCAATAATTCAAGATGGTGATGTAGCTTGCTTAGATAATTTGAGAATGGATAGAGCTTGCTTCTATAAGTTATGTGAGATGTTGGAAGATTGGGTAGTAATAAGAATTCGAGCTTGGAGAAAGTGGTTGCAATATTTTTATACATACTTGTTTATTATACAAAAAATCGAAGAGTTCATTTACATTTTAGAATAATTGGTGAGACTCTATTTAGACATTTTAATTATGTACTACGGGCTATTCTTAGGTGGATGTCATCATTTTTTAACTAAAAAAGCCATAACAAGTAACACAAGATTGCCAAGATGAGAAATGGATGTGGTTTCAGGTAAAATAAAATATTAATATAATTTTAGATATAGTCTCACCTTAACTATACTTCTTGTTAGATATACGCACTATTATGCATTTATAATATTCACATAAAATCATTCCTTTTCTATTCGTATAGATTTTTCATGGATTTTTTTATGGACATGGCTCCTAGTTTGGAAGAAATGATGCTACATTACCAAGGTGGAGGATTGTGTGAATAAATTAATTATATGTTAGGTCAAATATGTTTGTAGAAGGGGGGTTGAATACAAACAGTACTGTTTAATCGAAATTTGTCCGAATAAATTTAATTTATATTTTGACAAATTTGAGCGGAATTAAATGAAACAAAATTCAAGTTGAATATAAAATTATATTAACTTGATGGGTTTGTTACAAATACAGTACATAAATTATATCTAGTTAATAAAAACAAATTAGAAAATTCGACATTAATTTTTCTAGATTTGTTAATAAAAATCAAGATATAGATTAGGAGTAAAAACTCGCTAATATTACAAGAGTATCAAGTAAACAAGTTCTATCGGATCAGATATTAAAAATAAGATGAACTTGAATTTATACAAATTTATTTCTCTTGTTGTGTTGTTCTTCAATGAGAGAGAATGGCTTTTTGTTTGTTGAAGACGATATGTTCTGAGTGTTGTTTTTTGATCTGGCCGCTTGTCTTGAATTATATAATCTTCTGCCTCTTTTCATTTTCATTTGTACTGCCAAGACAATCGGCAAGACAATCTGCTCTTCCAAGACAATCAGTTTTGTACTGCCAAGACAATCGGCAAGACAATCCAAAACCTTCAAGACAATCAATTTGTATTGCCAAGACAATAGGCAATACAATAGGCAAGACAATCAAGGCTAACCAAGACAATCGTCAAGACAATCAAAATTGTCTTTAACAAATAAAATAATTAAATCCGACTGAATTAATTTGTTTTGGGCACAACTGATTTGACCTGCCACCTGAAAAGCCAGTCGCAGGATGTGGAAGTGAAGCACAAACGCAGCTTTAACTCAGGCGCGTGGAAGACACGCGCGGTAAAGGCGCGTTGAAGCAGGCCGACAGCATGTGCATGGACAGACATAAATTCTTTTGCTTTTGACAATTCTAATTACTTGAACATACACACCACTTCAACTTGTCTGGCCTTTTAGTACACTTGCATTTCTTTTGTTTATATCTTTTACTCCCTCCGTCCCATAAAGTTTGAGCTGGTTTGACTTTCACGGAGATTAAGAAATTTACAATTGACTTGTTAAAAAATGAGTAAAGTTAAATGAAAAGTGGGTAAGTGGTGGGACCTATGACTATTTAAAAATAGATTTGAGATAGTGGGAGTAAAGTAGTGGGTGTAATAGTGTTTATAGTATTTGTTTAATAAAAAAGGGATAAAGTTAGTGGGTGTAATAGTGTAAAGTAGTGTTCAAAAATAGTAAGTATAGTAGGTTCATTAGTTTTGGGACGTCCCAAAAAGGAAAGTGTGTCAATCTTTTTGGGACGGAGGGAGTAATCAATAAGTCGACACAAGCATCTCCGACTCTTGTTTGTTTAATTCGAATACATAGCTGGACTACTCTTTTTCTTTTTATTTATTTAATTTAATTAAACAACTTAATCAACTAATCATTTAGAAAAGTAATGATTAATTAATTAAATTCATAATTAAATCAAATAAGATTAATACATTAATTCAAAGTTAATTAATATGATAATTAATTTAATAAATAAATTAATTCGGAATGAATTAATTTATTAAATTAAATCAATTACATAATTATATTAATTAAAAGAGAATTAATATAAATCTTTTGACAGCTCAAATCTTTTTCTTGAACCACTGAAGGTAATAAAGAATTACCACCGGATTTTCGTTGACGCTCGATGCACGGTCTGGTTCATGAGCGACTAACTCCAACGGCTTTTCTTTATTTTTGACTCTATGGCTGTGGTTAATGTCTTTTCTTAATATACCTGTCTTGATAGCTTGAACCACTGAAGTTAATGATAAACAACCACTGTTTAATGTTGACACTCGATGTACTGTCTGGTTCATGAGTGACTAACCGCAATGACTGTTCTTCATATATTGACTTTAAAATCTGGTTCCTTTTCTTTTCCTTTTCCTCTCTCTCTCTATTAATTCTTCTGTACTGTCTCTGTCACTGTCGAAATCTCTGTCACTTTAAATGAATCCACTTCTTTAACGAATACTTCACTGAGGCTTGATCAGATGTCTGAACTTCTTTCAATGTAGTAATTCTTCAAGTCTGTAGATTGACCTTGATCTTTTTCTTCTGACAGATAATACTATCTGAGATTCCTTGTGACAGTCTATATACTATTTACTATTACAATCTTGTTTAAGTTGAGTTGTATCCTCGAAATACAAATAGGCTACATCATATACCTTTCATTATATGTCCCTCCTTTTTGAATATATGTGAATGATTTACATAGAATTTCTTCTGAGAAGAAAAATCCATCTATGAGAATCGTGAACAAGGTTAAATGGGATTGCTATTGAATTGTCGCAACTAGAGAAGCTACATTTGAAGGTTTAAGCAAATAGTGGACAAATAAGATTTCTTATGTTAAAATTTTGAATATTATATTGCTGCAAAGGAGAAGATAATATAATGAAAGTAACAGTAAAACTTTAATTGACAGGGGAAAAAACTAGTGATACATTTATATATATTTGTAAATATATTTATTAATTTCAATTTTTTTAATTTACTCATAGTGTAGTTACATAATATTATAAATATTTTTAATATGTTGTTGGCATGATTCGAACCTTACACCTTTGTATATAACAACTTTTAGTATTAAATCTTAATTAATATATTGTTGGCGGAAATCGAGCCTTCAACCTTTTTATGTAACATCTTTTAGTATAGATTTTAAATTAAAATGTTGTTGGCCGGATTCGAACCTTAGACATCTGTATATAACAATTTTAGTATTACATCCAACAATTATTATCTATTTGAATTATCGATCTAACGGTCATAAATGAAAGAGATAACCAAAAATAAATGGATAACAGAAAATAAGGGGCTAATCAAACTATAAAATATACCCTTTTTACTTATAATAGCATAGTATAGAAGTATATATGAATTTGTAAATGTATTCATGTTAATTTCTATTTTAAAATATTTTTTTCACATCAAGGACATAGTAATCATTTGAAACATATTAAATGGGAAGTGGATTAGTTAACCAAACAACTAATGAGAAATGAATACCCATAAACTTTAAATTGGAGTACTTGCTATCGCTATCAATCAAACAAAAAATTTACACTTCTTAGAAACTCTGGTTATATGGGAAATTTAATTTAACTTGGAAATTCAATCCCTTACCTATATTAAACAAGCACCGTGTGTTATGTTCACTATTGAAATGATTTAATTAAAATATAATTTATAACTCACTTTTTGTTAATATATTGTATGAAAGCATATATTATATTTTGAAGTTAATTTATTATACAATTTACAAATAAAAAAATTATTAGAACAATATATGTTTAATAAATTATAAATTGACTAGGGCTGTAATTCGAGTCGAGCCGGGCGAGTTCGAGCCGAGCTTTGAATCGAGTCGGGTTTTTTTAAACGAGTCAAGCCGGGCTCGTTTATTAAACGAGCCGAAAATCCCCCCGAACCCTGCTCGTTTATTATATGAGTCGGGTCGAGTTTACTCGCGAGCCTAACGAGCCGAGTCGGTTAGCATTTAAACGAGCTGAGCCGGGTAGCTCGTTTAGTCATTGATTTTTTTTTCAAATTCTGAAAATTACTTTTTTTTATAAAAATCTGAAAATTACTTATTAATTATATAAACATCTTTACACATAATAAAAAAGTAAACAAAAAAGATGTTAGAAATTATTTAATTTACAAATTATTAAAAAAATTATCTAATTTTCATTTATTTAACCAAATATAACAAGAATAGTAGTATTTTATTAAGATCTTCAACCAAATTAATTTTTTATTTTTTGAAAATTTGGGAATATCATTTAATTAGATAGATCTTGACATCTGTACGGTTGGATCGTCGAGAACTATTTTTAAAAAAATAGAAAAAATAATTTGGGACGAAACACTAGTTACGAGTACTAGACAATACAGTAGTGTTCTATTAAGATATCCAACAAAATTAATTTTTTATTTTTTAAAAATTTGGGAATATATTAATTAGATATATCTTAACATCCGTACGGTTGGATCATCGAGAAATATGTTTAAAAAATAGAAACAATAATTTGGGACGAAGCACTAGTTACAAGTATTAGACAATATAGTAGTGTTATATTAAGTTCTCTAACTAAATTAATTTTTTATTTTTTGAAAATTTAGGAATATCATTTAATTAGATATATTTTGACATCCGTACGGTTGGATCGTCGAGAAATATTTTTAAAAAAATAGAAAAATAATTTGTGACGAAGCACTAGTTACGAGTACTAGACAATATAGTAGTGTTCTATTAAGGTCTCGAACCAAATTAATTTTTTATTTTTTGAAAATTTAGGAATATCATTTAATTAGATATGTCTTGACATCCTTACGGTTGGATCGTCGAGAAATATTTTTTAAAAAATAGAAACAATAATTTGGGATGAAGCACTAGTTACGAGTACTAGACAATATAGTAGTGTTCTATTAAGATCTCCAACCAAATTAATTTTTTATTTTTTAAAAATTTGGGAATATCATTTAATTAGATATATCTTGACATCCGTACGGTTGGATCATCGAGAAATGCAATTTTTTATTATATAATATTTACAATCTTTCATTATATAATATTTACAAAAAAAAAATATATTTTAGATAAACGAGTTCGGGTTCGAGCCGAGTCGAGCCGATTATACGAGTTCGAGTCAAGTCTTAATCGAGTCTCGAGTATACTCGGCTAAACTCGTATAAATAAACGAGCCAAAAATTCGGTCTGAGCTCGACTCGTATATATAATCGAGCCGAGCCGAGCGCATTAAACGAGTTCGAGCCGAGCCGGGCTCGCGAGTAGCTCGGTCCGAATGACATCCCTGAAATTGACCAATTAAATAGTAAATTAATATTGTTAGATAAAATATCACTAAATAATATTAAATAAAATAAGTATAATGTATTTAAATTAAACAACATCATATTTAAGATATTTGTATTGAAATTGTATTTCATTTTATAAATAAAAATAAAATAATATATAATTTGATACCTCATATCCCTCCCTCAAATATTATTTTGTTCCTCCAATAAACATTGATAATAAAAAGAAATATTCATATAAAACAAATGTTATTGATCATAAGATAAATTAGGCTTCATAAAAGATTATCACAAAAAAAATAAATATTTATATAATATAATAAATTAATATAATTGTTAACTCGATAATATTAATAATTGAACATATTCATTTCGATATATTTTATAATTTCAATAACCGAACTTCAATCTCATACCATCCAAAATACAAATTTTAATTCTTGACCCAGCTAACCGTGCGAACAACTCCTAAATAAAGAAAAAAAGCAGGTAATATCATGAATATCGATGTATCAAATCCTCATTAATTTATTAATGTTATTTTACACCAATTTCATCAATTAATCAATTTTCTTTTGAGGGTTTTTGATAAATATATTGCTAAAAGTAATTTTTTGCAATTTCACTTTTTTTAAGAAAAACTATTTGCAAATTTACCATCAATTATCCCAATTTCATTTTAGAAATTGCGAAAATACACAACCTCATTAGCCCCAACCACATTATTTCAGACCCATTTATTAAGAAGAAATAAATAGACTTGAAAAGATGTGGATGTCACAGAGGAAGTTCAACCAGTTCGCGAATCTGGGACATCTGTTTCCTCACACCACCAACATTATCGTATCCAACTTCGTTTAGTCTCTCCTCATCCTCGCGCCTGATAAATAAACGGGGGGTTAAGATTGTAATTAAGATGGTAAAGACGTCGTGGTGGTGGTGGTGGTTGCGGAAGGGAGTGAGATGAGAGGTGGTGAAGAGGCGGAGATGCGCTAGACGGCAGGGGAAAGGGAGACGTGGTCGACAGACGGCATGCGGCCCTAGGTCATCGGAGATGGTCGTGGGGAGTAGATTGGAGGTGGTGATGGATGGTGGTGATGGTGATGGTGATGGTGGCGGTGGCGGTGGCGGGCGGGGGTTAAGGAGGTGGGGTTTGGTTGGAGAAGAAGGTGGGTTGAAGAAAGGTAGAAAAGAGAAAAAGGGAGATGGGGAGTATATTTGCAATTAAGATAGTATATTTGTAATGAATTTGAAAAGATAATTTCTTGCAAAACAAAGTAGAAAATATAGCATATTTTATAAATTTCTTTTCTTTGTAAGTTAAAACACATTATATTTTATATCTTATCTAATTAAATTTTTTTTCTTTCTAAAAACAATACGAGCAAATATATTTAATAAAATAAAAATATATTATTATAAATACTAACAACTTACCTTTTTTAGCTAACATTACGGGCAATTCTATTTAATAATATTAATATTATAATTTCTAACCAATGGAATACCTTTTTCAACTAAAACACGTTACCATTATCTTTTATATTTTCTCTAACTAAAACATCTTATTTTTCAATAATATCACGGACGGTTCTATTTAATTAATTATCATTTTCAGCTAAAACATATCCATTTTTCAATATTTTTGCACTAAAATTGCTTATTTTCTAAAATTACCACAAATAATATATATAATTACTATCAAATCATCTCATTTAAAAATTCTAAACCTATTAATTTATATATAAAAAAATTCAATTCAAATAAAGAAAAATTTTAATACTCCATTAACTCCGTGCATCACGCGGTTTTAAGCTTACTACTAAAAAAAGTAACGAATCAATTAAAAGCGTTGGGCTAATTTGTACGCACATTCACATTCTTGCCGAACCAAAAGCCATAACTAACACGCCTAATCTAGGCCCACGGTCCATGACTAAACAGTAAAAAACCAAACCAAACATACCCAGTATATCCTGCTCAGAGCAGGGTCTGGGGAGGATAGAATGTACGCAGACCATACCCCCACTTTTAGAGTGGGGAGGCTGTTTCCGTGAAGAGGTCCATGACTAAACAGTCAAAGTCCTATTTTATCCTCAACAGCTTCATTAATAGTAAGGCTAATAAAGTCTTTTCAGTACACCCTTCCTTATCCATCTCACCAATATATAAGCCACCCGCTACAAAACTAGGGTATAAAAGCTCCAATTTTTCTCCCTCCTCTCCTTTCTCTCGTCTCTCTCCCTCATATCTCGCTGAGCTCTCAACTGTAATTTTCAATCTCTCTCTACTAAATCTCTTTAATTCCTATATATTATACACTCTCTCTCTCTCTCTCTCTCTCACACACACACACACACACATACATGTAACTGTTTGATTTGAGTTTGAGTACAATCTGCAGATGTTTGTGATTGAATTCATGTGTTGATCTTGATTTGTTAGATTTGTTATATATGAATAATAACACTGTAATACTATGTGAATTTCACACGCAATTGAAAAAGTATCGAAATCATCGAAACTAAATAGATTTGTTATTAGTAGTATGATTAACTATCATAACTATGTTAATGTGCAAGTAGTGATGTATACTCCTATATACTCGGTGGCGCTGTAAATAATTTGTTCGAAATAGAAATCAGTTATCGTAAATTTGAGTAACTGTTTTTATTCAGTTAAGTTAGAAGGAGCGTAATGTGTAAGATGAGCTAGTACATTTGCACGAATCACTCCCGTGAGTTTTGGAAATGGTAACTGGTTTTACGTTATATATATAGCTTAATTTAATTTGATGAGTTGATGTATTATTAGTCTGCGTACTTGTTATTAACGATTGTACTCTAGGTAATGTCTAATCCTAATTTGCAAAGTTCTATAAGACCTGTTAAATGTTTATAAGTTGATATTCAAGTAATGAAATTAGGAAGATCTTAAATCTCGAAAATACAATACCTCTATAAGAGTTTGCATCTCAACAACTATTTGGTGCAGAGAGTTCCCCCAGTTCCCTTTATGAAGCAATAACATTGTCATTTGTTATTTGTTAAACGCTTTTCCTATGAATAAAACCAATGTTTGATAAATGTGACTATAGTCACCAATATCAGCAGTGAAAGGACCAGTTGGATCCTTCTAAATGTTGTTGACAGCCAAAGTAAACCTGTGTTATGGTGTAGTTAAATGTGGTCTTACATGTCTAGGTATTTAAGCTTAATGTTTTACTTTTAGACCCAATGTAGTCTTATGATTTATGAATCTTAGCTGTGCACACGCGTGTGAGTGTTTCAATTAAGTTGCGGGTGCGCTTGTTTCAGTTAATGTCAAATACTAGAAGTCAAGACTAGCACATAAGTCAGGGGTTGGTTTAGTTAGGCATGAACAAAGTCATGGTTAGGCAAGAGTTAGTATTGAAGATTAAGGCTTCAATATCTCTATATATAGCCTAGCATTCCTCTTGTATTTTTTACATCAATACACAAGCTATAAGCTTGCTTCCTTCTCTCTTTCTCAGATTCTAACATGGTATCAAAGCAGGTTGCAACATAGGAGAAGAAAGGAGGAAGAAACAAGCTCAGAAACTGCCCAGAAACAGCAGAAACTGGGTCAGTTCTTCAAAAATCAAAAAAACTCGAAAAAACAAAACATATGGAAACACAAACTGATCATACCTCGTGGTAGTTTACACACCCAAAAGCCACCAGAAAAAATCAAATCTGCAAGAACACCACCCACGCGCCTCCACGCGCCTCCCCACGCGCGGCAGCGCCGGAACACGCGCGCCACGCGCCGACGCGTGGGGACCCTTCCGGCCGGTTTCTGGCGAAGTTGCTTCAGGCTTTCTTGATCGTCTCTTGATTTCGAGTCTATATGTGGTACTATTTCTTTAATCTGAGCAGTTTGATTTTTCTGTCCATTTTCTGTTGTTTTTTGTCAGAGTGTCTGTTTGATTTTCTGTGGTTATTTCTGAGTTATGGGCTACTGACCAACTCGGATATATTGATACCGATTGTGTCTGTTTAGGTTGGTTTTAGCTATATGTGTTTAAAATAGAGGGCTATTAAAACAAGGGGCAGCTCTATCTGTGTTTTTGCAGCCTCTATTTATTTTAAGTTGTTATAGTTTATTTTAAAGGCTATTTGTTTAAAGCCGTTATAGTTTATTTTAAAGGCTATTTGTTTAAAGCCGTTATAGTTCATCATGCCTACCGACGCCGACGCACCAAAGGATGTTGTTGCTACAAGTAACAGTAAATCCGGATTTCATAGTAACCCGTATGTGAATCCAAAATTTGATGGGAAGAATTTCTTGGAATGGTCCGAGTCTTGCACACTAGCACTTAAATCTCACCGGTTGATGAAATATGTCAACGGGAAGGCTAAGAAGCCCTTGGAAAGTGATGTGAGCTTTGATGATTGGGATAGCGAAAATGCCATGGTCAAGTCATGGTTGTTTAACTCCATGGATTTACGTATTCGTAAAAGCTATCTCTTTCTTGATACTGCGGAAGCCGTTTGGAATTCTATCTCCAGAACTTACTCATATTCGGGCAATATGGCTAAGCATTTCGAAGTAAAGCAGAAAATATGGGCTCTAACTCAAGGGGGGAAAGCATTGACCGAATATTATTCGGAACTTACATCACTATGGTAGGAGTCAGACCACTACACTGTGTTCGAGTGTAAACAGGCTGAAGACCAAGAGAAGTACCAAAAATTGGTACAAGAAGAAAGAGTGATGAAATTTCTTGCTGGACTGACAATAGAGTATGATTCAATCAAAAATCAACTCATTGGTCAGATTCCCTTTCCTACAGTTGAGGAAGCACATGGACGAGTACAGCTAGAAGAGAGTCGTAAAGAAAGCATGACTCCGGTTGATACTGTGCCCGATCGATCAGCGCTTTTTACGAGAAGTGCTCATCATCAAGGCAACCCAGAACAGATAATTGCGAGTGAAAAAGATGTTATTCGGTGTGACTACTGTTATAAGTTAGGCCACACTCGTGATACATGTTTCACTTTGCATCCTCATCTCAGAACTCAAGGACGAGGAGGACGAGGCCGAGGTAGCTCATCCGGTAGAAGCTCAGGAAGAGGCACCCAATATAATGCTCATCACACTACGTCTGGAGACCATGGTGACTCTACTACTTCAGCAACGGAAGCAATAAGTTCAACTGAACTCACTGCTCTCCGGCAGTTATTATCTCAAATGGAGACTAAACCACCAGGACCTTCTTCCGCCAATTCTGCTCATAAAGAATCAGGCGTCCAACAAAATGCCTGGCAGTGGTAAAGTGATTGGGTGGCCATCCATCCATCCATCAAAATAAGGTGGACATCCACCAAGTACTAATTTGTTTATTTTCCTTAAAGTGATTGCAGGACTGACGACCTCCAGTCTTACGCCAGTCCTGACTGAGTTTTTGATATAGCTTGAAAAATACTGCGTGGTCGCGAAATCGATTCCCAGTATTCCCAAAAGGCTCCATTCCTACAGATGGGATTTGTTGGAAGCTTGAGTTATGCAGATATGCTACTAAGTGTTCCACTCTTCAATCCCATGATAGGTCATCCCAAGATGGGATTTCGAGTGAGGGGGCGTGTCAAATACTAGAAGTCAAGACTAGCACATAAGTCAGGGGTTGGTTTAGTTAGGCATGAACAAAGTCATGGTTAGGCAAGAGTTAGTATTGAAGATTAAGGCTTCAATATCTCTCTATATAGCCTAGCATTCCTCTTGTATTTTTTACATCAATACACAAGCTATAAGCTTGCTTCCTTCTCTCTTTCTCAGATTCTAACAGTTAAGTTGCGCTGAACAACTGGAGTGTAGCTATGTATATGTAGGTGATCGAAGATGTGGATATATAGAAATTTGCAATTGCAAGATGTGTTGATCTGTTATTTTATTATTATTCCAAAATACTGATTTCAGTATTGTTTTAGCAGATCCTCAATAAGGAAAGGAAGAAGAATGGCGACTTTTGAGCTCTATAGGAGGTCAACAATTGGTATGTGTTTGACTGAAACATTGGATGAGATGGTTGATAATGGAGTCCTTAGTCCTGAGCTCGCAATTCAAGTCCTTGTTCAGTTTGATAAGGTTTCGTATCTCTTGATTTGACATTCCTTTTGCACCTTTAGGTCTTGTATTTTTGGCAATTGCTAATTGCATCAGTATTGGTCAGCTTACTGTCTTATAATTTTTATATTCCTTTATATAAATGTGTTTACACTTTGTACTACACACTTAATTTGCTTTTTTAAATTATGTTACCAATTTCTGCTTAGGATTAATGTTGTATTTGGTTGTGCAGTCAATGACTGAAGCTCTGGAAAGCCAAGTTAAGAGCAAAGTGACTATCAAGGTAAATGGAGAGACGTGACAAATGTAGTTTACAATTAATATCTCAATGCTCTGTTAGATATGTTGAATATTGAATGGTATAGGTAAAGATATCTTGTAAAATATGTAAGCTACATATTTTTAAACATTTAGATGACTTCCAATATACACAATATTCTAGGGAATGGCATTTATTTTGGTCAAAACGGGGAATAGCGTTTTAGTAATGGTGTCAGATGTGAATGATACTCTATATATGGAACTTGTGAGGGGTACAAATAAGCTTAAAGGTCACTAATTAATGGGCATGCCAGGTAGGGTTTGTATCTATGCATCTTTGTTTGATGGGCATGTTGAAGCAGGGATACAAGGGTCCGTACCACCAGTCACCCCCTGAATTGGATTTTTTGGGACACTCGGATGTTGACAAAATATTGACTGAATTTTTTCTGTTTCACAGTTTTACCACAAAATATATTATTTGCCTTAAATCCTTGTGTTTTTTAAATGCTTATATCATGTATTTGATTAAATTCGCATAAATCTATTAGTTTTGTTAATGGATTTTATCATTTATTACATCAAATATTTATTTATAATATTATTACATATGCCGTATCCCCCCCCCCCGGCACCCCTGAATCCCCATATCATAATCCCTGCACCTGTATCCTTGCTTCTTAGGTTGCAGCCTTTGTTTAAAGCTGGTATATGTTGTGCAAGTTATTTCATAAAGAAGTTACATAGCTTTTGTCCGAAGCAGATATACCAGAATTGCCTTGCAAGCATGGGTGCTAAGTGCTGAATAGTAAAGCTGATATAGAATGTAAATTCAAAGGATCACTTTATGTGCTCAGGCTTTATCGTAATTAAGTTTCTACCTAGGAACTTTGAGCTGTAATTAAGTTTCTAAATAGGAACTTTAAGCTGTGAGGCATGCCATAATGAGATGCGTGAATAAATGTCTTGCAATATGGGTTGTTATGTTACAATGTGGCCGAGTAGGAATCATATTTGAAGTAATAAATGCTGTAGTAGTGAAATCTTGTCAGGCCCATCAGGCTGTTTAGCTAACTGCTTTGAAAATTTGCAGGCATATTCCTTGTTCCTCGTAACAGTCTTCTCATATTATCAAATTTCTCTCTTCTACTGGTCTATGTTCTTGCTCTTTACAACAGTTATGATGTGTTACTGTTTAATAGTTTAATCAACTCTTATATACTAATTATGATTTTTTTACTCATCTTTTTGTCCATCAAGTCTTTATTGTCTGTTATATGATAAACTATCCGATTGGGAGCAGCAAATTATGTGAAAAACTATATATATATTAGACTTGAGTTTTTAAGCTGAAACTGAAAAATGTCGGCTGACATGCCTGGTCAATATATATGAACTGATTGTTGCACTTTCTCAATTGATGTGCCATTTCTGATATCAACAAATCTTATGTCTACATACATTTCGCCTTCTAATATCAGCTTATAAAGTTAGTCTGTTAGCCCCTTGCTTATTGTCTATCCTTGCATTTTGGAAGGATTATAGTAGTATGTTTCTGTTAGTTTATTAGGCTGGCAATAAACAACTATTAGTTGCAGACTTGCATTTAAAAGTTTGTTGTGTGGTATGCACTATATCAGTTGGCCAGTACCTGGTGGCGGCTCTATTGAAAATTGTGAGAGCTAGTGACCGGGAAAATGATTGTGTCGACAGTCTGTTTATCAAGTATATAGGAGTAGTTCTTATTGAAACAAAATGGAATTTTAGGTTGGGGAGAGGTCTGCTTTTAGCTTGTTTTGTGCTGCAACTGCTGTTTGTTATTTGGATTCACCTTGTCAATTCACTTTTTGTCATACACTCATATCTCATAAGGATGAGTGTTCAAATTCTGATTTGTAATACAAATGTCTGAGAAATCTTCCTTGCCAATGTATCAGGGACATCTGCACACCTACAGGTTTTGCGACAATGTCTGGACTTTCATTCTACAAGATGCGGTCTTTAAGAATGAGGATTCTTCAGAGGCAGTCGGTCGCGTTAAGATAGTGGCGTGCGACTCGAAGCTGCTCACACAATGAGATGTCTGCTCATCACCGAGACCTCATGTGGATTTGTACTGGATATTTACTGCTGGCTGACTTGTAGTGTAGAAGATGAATTTGTTGAATTTAAGCAAGAGATAAGACACAATAAGTATAACCGTTGACATAAACTTGAGCATTTCTATTTACTTGTATTTCCATTGTACCATAGGGGCTAATACCATCGAAAGTGTGTTTGGATTGGATTCTTGATGGAGTGAATTCATTCCATACAAATTATTGTTGAAATGTAGGCTGTATAGTATTAATGTATTATTGGTGTTGCTTTCGCAAGTGGACCTTAAAATCAAAGCAATCAATTCTGAAATCTCACCTTCTTGGAAATCAGACTGTTGCAGTGCTGTAGTAGCTGGATAAGATTACTAAGAACATTGCACTATAAATCTATAATATTAAGCAAATAAATAAGTGTATACAGCTCGAATATTGTCCTAGATGGCTAGATCACATGAGAATAAATAAATAATGGTATTACATGGAATAAAATAGTGGTGGATATGACATGTTTGTGACTGGACAAGGTGCATCTTATCTTGGCTCGATTACATTTCTAGTATAGTAGGCAATTCAGTTTTCGTTTATGGTACATTTCGTTCAGCGTTTTCATTTCTGGTATAGCTGAGAAAATGTAATAGAAAACTCCACTTCTACTGGCGTTTTCTGTTGAATTTCATTTCAACAGAAAACGCCACTAGAAGTGGAGTTTTCTATTAGATTGTTTGCTTTCCACTTTTCCCGTCACTTGGCATATTTGTAACTAAAAAATGTACTTTGCAATACTCATTTTCTATGGCTTAGAAAATATATTTTTGAATAAAATTGATTCATTTTTTTTGCTTCGTATTAAAGGATTGATATTTTACTTTGGTATAATACGAAAATCTCGAAAAGTTATTATGTCTAACCATCTTAATTTTTGGTCCGAACATGCCAACTCAACATCAAATTGTTAAAAATTCCTTCGAGTAGCCATGTTTAGGGGAATAAAAAATATATTTGTACATGTTTTTTTTCATTGTTTCTGTTCCGTATTCAAGTATTGACGTTGTATTTACTTCCTACTTTGATACAATACGAAAATCTCCAAAAATTATTATGTCTAGCTATGTTAATTTTTGATCCGAATATGTTAACTCCACATACGTTTCTTAACAATTCCTTCGTCAAGTCATGTTTAGGGCCATAAAAAACATATTTGTACATGTTTTTCTTGCGTTTTTTTTGTTCCGTATTGAAGTATTGATGTTCTACCTTGGTGTAAGCCCAAAAAAATTAATATATCATATGTGTAACTATGTTTATTTATGGCCCGAAAATGACAAAAATTTTCAAATTTTGACAGAAAATTTTTATTTAAATGAAGCAAACAAAGTACAAGAGATGAAGCACACTAAAATTAAAATGCAAACATAGGAATTTAAAAGCATAGATAAAATAACCAACAAGTTATTAAATTCGAATTAGGCCAACTCCCTAATTCTCGTCGCTACATTCCTCAATTTCCTGGAGGAAATTGACGCTTCCTTGCTTCATATTCGTGAACATAGTCTTCCATTTCCGCCTCCTCAGCGTCGAACAATTCATCATATTTTTTGTGCATCCGATTAGCCAGCAGTTCCACCTGAGTGTACCATTCCTCATCAGAAATCTTTTTATCTTTCAATTCTGCATCTAGCTTTTTACGACCATCACAGAACTCAGTCGCGAAATCATCATTGTAGAAGTCGAAGTTAAACATCTCGTCCTTAGTTTTGACCCAGTCTTTTCCCTTTCTCTCCTCCCTGCTCTTAAAAATCTTCATTTTTTTGATGAACAAGGACTGGCCAGCCCTTACAATCCCAGCCCTCCTCTTCTGATGGTCGTCTTCTTTCTTTTTATCCATATCGTCGTAGAAACTTGTTTCTGGCACTTTCCCCTTCCCCTTCCTCTTATCCATTTTGATGCAAGCGCCTTGAAAAAAAATAATTGGATCAAAATTAATGTGAGAAGAAACCAGTGAGTTGTGCATATGAATAAGAAAGCAGAACCTATTTATAGAGAATTTTGTAGTTGTCTTCGTTAATAATACAGAACAACAGCTGTAAATAATGAAATATATGTTACTGTTGACGGGACTACACTACTTTATACAGACTCTGGGCAATTTTTGAATTTCACATAAATTTTCAGCTTTGTTTCAGAGTATTGTACAGCTTATTATAGTGCTTTGGCAATACTGCAAAGATTCGTGTGTTGTTTTTCATGTGCGTTCACGAGATTGTTGTAATTATGTTACTGTTGACGGGACCTCACATCTTTTGACAGACTAGCATCCTTGTTTTCAATTCGACAAGAAATTTGATTCATCTTTCTACAGCGCTTTTTAAGGACTGGCAAGATTCTTGTTGTTTTTTTCCTGTGCACTCACGGGAAGCTTAAAACAGCAATGGTAAAATCGTATCCCACTTGAAATAAGAAGATGTGACAAGGCATTTGTTATCGTTACAGAACTTTTCATTATTTGTTGCAGATTACTGTACATGCACGAGATTCTTCACTATGTGAGTAGAAGATATCGACACAAAATGACTTATACTCCTGGTGATATTTTTCGAGCTATGGGTAGGAGTTGGGTGTGTGAAGATGAATTTGCTTTGTAAATGAATTTTTTTGATTTTTTTTGCTTTGTATTGAAGAATTGACATTTTACTTTGGTGTAATATGAAAATCTCCAAAAATTATTATGTCTAACTATTTTTTTTTTGGGCGAACATGGTAACTCAACAACAATTTGTTGAAAATTCTTTCGAGTAGGCACGTTTAGGGGAATAAAGAAAATACTTGTACATGTTTTTTTTACGTTGTTTTTGTTCCATATTCAAGTATTCACGTTGTACTTTGGTATAATATGAAAATCTCCAAAAATGATTGTGTCTAATTATCTTATTTTTTGTGCCGAACATGGCAACTCAACATCAAATTGTTAAAAATTCCTTCGAGTAGGAATGTTGACATAAGTAAGAAAACTTGCACTTGCGGAAAATGGAAATGTCACCATATGCCTTGTTCTCATGTAATGGCTGGTTGTTTAGTGGACAATATTGATTGGAAGCAGTGGGTTGGACCTTACCACTACTCGTCCAAATTGCATAAGTTATGGGAACCCCTGATATTTCCACTGCCAAGCACGGACTTGTGGAACTACGTTTTACCCGAAGAGTGGCAAGTGTTTGGAAAATTGATACCAAATCCGGCCTACAAGAAGGTGAAGAAAAAGAGTGGCACAAGGGGACAGTCTGTAAGAATTCGAACTGAAATGGACCAGTTAAGATCGGGGATAAAGTGTAGTCGGTGTAAGCAAGAAGGACATACAAAACGGAGCAGACTTTGTCCACAGCGTCCCCCGGAGCCTTCTACTTGATGATATCAAGTCTTTAGATGTCTAATGTCATTTTACTTCATGCTGCTAGTTTGTTTATCCTAATTTGATTTGGTGTGATTTTATTTTTTCCATGTACTTTGCCTCGTAATAGTTGTATTTGTGTGCTTTATATCAATTTCATTTCAATTATGAAAACATGGCAGTTTTCTTTTATGTAGAGGCATATATGATTTTGTGTTTGAAACATAACAAATGCCATAAATTATGAAATCATAGCAATTGCATAAATTAACACACTTCCAAAAATAAAATTACAATAGTCTACTCCTCGTCGGACATGTCGCAGTCCGATTGATTTTCAGGACTTATGCTCCATTGATGATATTGTCTAGCTTGTAGGATGTCTCCGTCCTCTGCACACATCCTCGCATCTTCTGCTAGGCTGTATCGTCGTGCGCGCAAACGCATTCGATTTTCCTCCTCACGTGCACGAAATAACGCGGCTTCCAGTTGTCGAGGAGTGTTACGTGGCATGGATTTAGCGCGCTGTTTTACTACTCGTAGCCCATTTGTTCGGCATTGTTCGACACAAATGTCAAGAGTTCGTGCACGCCATTCCCACTCCCTCTGCATTGTTGCTACTGAAATAGTTGAGTAACGATGATTAGGGTTCAAGGAGTAAGCAAATTCATCTTCACACACCCAACTCCTACCCATAGCTCGAAAAATATCACCAGGAGTATAAGTCATTTTGTGTCGATGATAATTATTTTGGTTACATATTTATAGTCAAACCGAATGTTTTTTCCCACTTTGATTATTATCCACCACTTGCATTATTTTAGCTACCACGGACAAATCACAGGAACAAATAATTTAAATTTGTAGGCATTGCACCCACATCTTCTACTCACATAGTGAAGAATCTCGTGCATGTACAGTAATCTGCAACAAATACTGAAAAGTTCTGTAACGATAACAAATGCCTTGTCACATCTTCTTATTTCAAGTGGGATACGATTTTACCATTGTTGTTTTAACCTTCCCGTGAGTGCACAGGAAAAAAACAACAAGAATCTTGCCAGTCCTTAAAAAGCGCTGTAAAAAGATGAATAAAATTTCTTGTCGAATTGAAAACAAGGATGCTAGTCTGTCAAAAGATGTGAGGTCCCGTCAACAGTAACATAATTACAACAATCTCGTGAACGCACATGAAAAACAACACACGAATCTTTGCAGTATTGCCAAAGCACTATAATAAGTTGTACAATACTCTGAAACAAAGCTGAAAATTTATGTGAAATTCAAAAATTGCCCAGAGTCAGTATAAAGTGGTGTAGTCCCGTCAACAGTAACATATATTTAATTATTTACAGCTGTTGATGTGTATTATTGACGAAGACATCTACAAATTTCTCTATAAATAGGTTCTTCTTTGTTATTCATAATCACAACTTATTTCTTTCTAAATAACATAAATTTTGATCCAATTATTTTTTTTCAAGGCACTTGCATCAAATGGATAGGAGGAAGGGGAAGGGGAAAGTGTCAGAAACAAGTTTCTCTGACGACATGGATAACAGGAAAGAAGCCGAGGCACAAAAGAGGAGGGCTGCGTGGCTCAAGCATTGTGAAGAAGACCACTTCATCAGAAAGATGAAAAATTTTAAGAGCAGGGAGGAGAGAAAGGGAAAAGACTGGGTCAAAACTAAGGAGGAGAACTATGACTTCTACTTGTACAATGATGAAATTGCGAATGAGTTCTGTGATGGTGCAGCAAAGCTAAATGAAGATTTTAAAGATGGGAAGATCTCGGGAGAGGAATGGAACCATTTGATGCGTGGCCTGCGTGCTCAAACTCACCAAAAACGGGATGACATGTTTGCAGCTGAGGAGGCGGAAATGGCAAAGTATGTTCAAGAATATGAAGCAAGGGAACGTAATTTTCCTCCAGAAAATTGAGAAATGTAGCAAAGATAATTATGCAGTTGGCCTAATTCAAATTTAATAACTTGTTGTTGATTTTATCTATGCTTTTAAATTTCTATGTTTGCATTTTAATTTTAGTGTGCTTCATCTCTTGTACTTTGTTTGTTTCATTTGAATAAAAATTTTCTGTCAAAAATTGGAAATTTTTGTCATTTTCGGGCCATAAATAAACATAGTTACACATATGATATATTAATTTTTTTGGGCTTACACCAAGGTAGAACATCAATACTTCAATACGGAACAAAAAAAACGCAATAAAAACATGTACAAATGTGTTTTTTATGGCCCTAAACATGACTTGACGAAGGAATTGTTAAGAAACGTATGTGAAGTCAACATATTCGGATCAAAAAATAACAAAGCTAGACATAATAATTTTTGGAGATTTTTGTATTGTATCAAAGTAGGAAGTAAATTCTTTAATACGAAGCAAAAAAAGTGAATAAATTTTATTCAGAAATATATTTTCTAAGCCGTAGAAAATGAGTACTACAAAATTCATTTTCTAGTTACAAATATGCCAAGTGCTGGGAAAAGTGAAAAGAAAACAATGTAATAGAAAACTCCACTTCAAGTGGTGTTTTCTATTCAAATGAAATTCAACAGGAATCGCCACTTGAAGTGGCGTTTTCTATTAAAATTACTCAGCTATACCAGAAATGAAAACTATGAACAAAATGTACCAAAAATGAAAAGAGCGTACGTTACTATACCAGAAATGCAAGCGAGCCTCTTATCTTGGACTGTAATAAAGAAGAAATACTGTATATAGTACTAGTAGTACTACTAATAGTAAGAGAAGTGGGGAAGGAAAGAAAAAGAAAGGGCCACACAGCTCGATGAAACGACTTTCCGGAAAAAACGACCATGGCCAGAATCTTAAATTTGTCTTTTTTCATCAGTCCATCTACTCCACTAATTCTAACATTACGACCCACCACATCAAAAAATATTGTCATTAGCATAATCACACGTACACTTGATCAACATTTTCGAGGATGGAGCCTGAGTTGTGGGCAGCCGGAAGTAAAAAACTTAGCTTACTCAGTTATAATACCACTCAAAGTGGTGTCTGAGGAGGGTAGCTGTACGCAGACCATGCCCCTATACAATAGGGAGGCTGTTTCCGAAGGACCCCCGGCCATTACAAATACAGAAATACAAATACAGAAAGGAAACCTATTACAAACTAAGAAACTCACGCACACGCAGGAGTCGAACCCCTGACCTCCTTCAAAGGAGGCCAGTGGCTTAACCACTGCACCAACATGTTGTTGGCTGTGGGCAGCCGGAAGTCTTAACGTTAAAATTTTAACTTCTCAAAATTATCTATTGTTTGAGATTGCAGTTAAAAATTATTGTGTACAGTTAAAAAAATGTTGTTACAAAAATCAGATAATTATTGGATAATATTTTTTTATATTTCTATATTTTGGATGTAATTCTTAAAAAAATAGTATTTTTGATAAGGTTTGATGTTGAAATAAAATTGCTTCCCACAAAAACTAGAAAACGGCTTTTTTTTAAAACATCAGAGAACATGCTTTCTGAGACGTTTTATCATACTAAAATGTCAAAAAATATTTAGTCCAATTTGTTCTGTTTTAGAAGAAAATATAAGTACAACTTTTTTACTCGAACTTTTACCTTACTAAACTTCAAATTCGAGAGTGTAGTAGTGGGAATTATTTTAATCATTCTGGTTCGTAAAAAGTCTAGAGACCAGGGGTAAGCATAATGAAATTTCAGGTGGAAGAAAAGACAAATTCCCTGCCATAAGATTCTAAAAGGATGTCATTATTGATATGCATTTTCAAAAGCTTTTATTTACAAGAATCACGCAGGGGAAAAAAAAGCTAAATAAAAAAAGATTCTCGCAGGAAAATTGGAATACTGAAGAAAAAGTACAATGTGAAAGCAGATCGATGTCTCATCTTTTCAAATGCTCGTCTCGTGACTCTTCGTGGCTCCTTCATAATTTGTCGTTTGATTCTTGGAAGTCGAAGATAATTTAGAAAATTCTTAATGCAGTATAAGCCAACAACATGTATGTTGGTGCAGTGGTTGAGCCACTGACTCATTTGAAGGAGATCAGGGGTTCGACTCATGCGTATACGTGAGTTTCTTAGTTTGTATTAGGTTTCTTTTCTGTATTTGTAATGGCCGGGGGTCTTAGTTTGTATTAGGTTTCCTTTCTGTATTTGTAATGACCGGGGGTCCTTCGGAAACAGCCTCCCTATTGTATAGGGGCATGGTCTGCGTACAGCTACCCTCCTCAGACACCACTTTGAGTGGTATTATAACTGAGTAAGCTAAGTTTTTTAGTGCAGTATAATCTTGTTAAATTAATATTTGATAGCATGATAAATTAATATTTTTAATATTAATTTTTGATAAAGATAATATAAATTTAATATTAATTAATAATTTTGTTAAATTAATAAAATTTATAAATTCGAACAATATTAATTTGTAGAAATTTTATTGTGGAAGAAAAAAAATTAAGAGAAAAATTAAGTTAACAACGTGAACATAATTAAGAAAATAACAGTAAAAAGTCATTTTCTTTTGTTAGAATGGTTTATACTTTATAAGATTAATCTAGCAGGTAAATATTTTCATGTACACATTTCGTAAAAGATAATTAACTTACGGTTAGTTAAATAGATGTAACATAATCATATATTTAAACGATTATTTTCTAAAAATAATAATAATCACTTCTAAATTTGTCTTATTGTAACGCATGTAATTTTTTTGTCGTCCCACCTAAATCTACAATTTACAATTTTTAGCAATCACAATAACGTGCAATCTTGCACAATAGTGGAGTATCAATATCATCAATATCAATCAATCATCAATATATCTATCTATCTATCTATCTATCTATCTATTATATATATAAAGGAAAACCCCGGGAGTTTGGTGGAGCTCTAGAATCGTTCGATTCATATTTATCTATTTTTCTAGAGCTCCTCTATTTTAAATATGTAAAATTGAAATTTCCTTCTTTAAATCCTATTTTTTAGAAAAGAAATCAAAATTTCCTTTTTTAATATTTTTGTCGTTTTTTTTTCTTAAAATGATCTTTATTTAAAATTTAAAAAAAAAATTATAAGGCCGCCGCGAAGCGCGTATCAAAACTTCCTTTTTTAACATTAATATAAACGTTAACATAAACATCTTTGAAATAGAAAAGGTTCTCGAATTCGAATTTGTAGGGAAGAAGAACTCAAATTACATATTCGAAATTGAAAAGGTTTTCGAATTTGTTGGGAAGAAAAAATTATATATTCGAAATAGAAAAAATATATTATATTCTTATAGTATATTATATATATTCGAAATAGGAAAGAAATTTTATATTCTTATATATATATACAATCATTACTTCTAATAATCAAATTTTATCACCATGTTTGTAATCATATTTACTCGATTTATATTGTATATAATTACTATTTTTAAAATATATTAGAATCGCTCGAATCCTATTTATCTATTTTTCTAGAGCTCCTCTATTTTAAATAATAAAATCAAAACTTCCTTCTTTAGGCCATATTTTTTAGAAAAGAAATCAAACTTCCTTTATTAACATCAGCACTAACATCTTCGAAATAGAAAAGGTTTTCGAATTTGTAGATCCTACTTTTTAGAAAAGAAATCAATACTTCCTTTTTTAAGATTAAACATTAACATATTCAAAATAGAAAATGTTTTCGAATTTGTAGGGAAGAAGAAGTCAAATTTATATATTCAAAATAAAAAAGAAATTTAAAATTTCAAAATTTTCTTTTTTAACATTAATATTTTCAAAATAGAAAAGGTTTTTGAATTTGTATGAAAGAAGAGCTCCTCAATTTTAATTAATAAAATCAAAACTTCTTTCGTAGGTCCTATTTTTTAGAAAAGAAAATTAAAACCTTTTTTAAATTGGATGTAAAAAGCAAGTTTGGAAGAGATTTAAAATTTATCTTTTTCTATTTCGAATTTGTACCTTTTTCAGACATCTATATAAACAACAATGTGTGTAAACGAAATCATGAATCTATAAGCGTTTTAACCCTTTCTTTTATGCTTTTGGATAAGCTTATGTTTATTTTTCTTTTTATTTTTATTCGTATTTGTTTACTTTGTGGAGTTCTAGAATCGCTCGAATCATATTTATCAATTTTCTAGAATCCTCTATTTTAAATAATTAAAATCAAAACTTCCTTCTTTAGGCTCTATTTTTTAGAAAAGAAATCAGAACTTCCTTTTTTAACATTAACATATTCGAAAAATAAAAGGTTTTCGAATTTGTAGGGAAGAAGAAGTCAAATTTATATATTCGAAATAGAAAGAAAAATTACATTTCAGAAATTCCTTTTTTAACATTAACATGTTCGAAATTGGAAAAGGTTTATAAATTTATATGGGAGAAGAATTCAAATTTATATTTTTGAAATAGAAACGAAATTTTTATATTCTTATATATATAATCATTGCTTCTAACGAACAAATTTTATCACCATGTTTGTAATCTTTTTTCTTGCTTTTGTTTGCTTTTTTCTTCGTCTATTTTTTTTTAGTTTTTTAATTCATTCTCTTTTTTTTTTAATTCTCAATGTACATGGATATTTGTGCTCCACTAATATTTTACGATTTTCTGATAAAAGAAACCAGAACTTTCTTTTTTAACATTAACATCTTCGAAATAAAAAAGGTTTTTTAACATTACCATGCTATTGGTTTTTTATGATTTTTAGGATACTTTTTTTTGTTGATTTTTAAGTTTTATTTTTGTTTGTGCAGAGATGCTTTTTTTTGTTGATTTTTAAGTTTTGATTTTTGTTTGCGCAGAATCAAAAGCTCAAGGCCAGAGTGTACAAACGTGATTGGAATTAAAATTAAGGATCGGAAATCAGAGTCGCGGTTCGTGGCCCGGTCATGGTATGCTTATAATTTATTATTTCAAGTTTTTTATAACTT
Organism: Saposhnikovia divaricata; assembly: GCA_036435485.1. Classification (NCBI taxonomy): domain Eukaryota; kingdom Viridiplantae; phylum Streptophyta; class Magnoliopsida; order Apiales; family Apiaceae; genus Saposhnikovia; species Saposhnikovia divaricata. The sequence goes on along the minus strand of CM071595.1, from coordinate 169,828,249 downwards.
CTCTTTGAAAATCTTTGTGTAGTTTAATGTTAATGTTTATATTACAATATTTGATATAATATAAAATATTGTAATATTATAGTTTTGATGAAAAAATGTAGATTTGATCTTATTTAGCATGTATTTGTTGCAATTTAATTGTTTTTTAGATATCGTATGACTTTTAACTAATAAATTATTTGATTTTCAAAAAAAAAAATTACAGTATTTGATATTCTCTCGAATCCTATTTATCTATTTTCTAGAGCTCTTCTATTCTAAATAATTAAAATCAAAACTTCCGTGTTTGTACCCTACTTTTTAGAAAAAAAAAAATAAAACTTCTTTTTTTAACATTAACATTAATATTTTCGAAATAGAAAAGATTTTCAAGTTTGTAAGGAAGAAGAAGTCAAAAGTCAAATTTATATATTCGAAATAGAAAAAAAAATTTATATTCTTATAACCCACTTATTTTAAATATAAAAATTACAACTTTTTTCTTTAGGCCCTATTTATTATAAAAGAAATCAAAACTTTTTTTTTAACATTAAGATAAACATCTTTGAAATAAAAAGGTTTTGAATTTGTAGGGAAGAATAATTCAAATTTACATATTCGAAATTAGAAAAGAAATTTTATTTTCAAATATACACACACACACATATATATATATATATATATATATATATATATATATATACACACACACATTCATCATTGCTTATAACGATTAAATTTTATCACCATATTTGTAACCCTTTTCTTGCTTCTGTTTACTTTTTTCTTGGTCTATTTTCTTTTAGGTTTTTTATTCATTCTTATTTTGTTTAATTCTCAATGTACATGGCTTCTGTTTAGTGATTTTCAGGTTGTTTTTTTTTTGTTGGTTTTTAAGATTTGAATTTACTGATTTAATATTTGCTTTCTTCGTTTTATTTTAAAACTTATGATTTATTATGATTTTGGTTATAATCATGGATTATTAGTAACGAGTGGTTGTTCTTTACTTTGGCTTTTGTATTTTTTTGTTAGTGATCTCGGTACAGAAACACCTGATCGTGTGAACAAGAATTATGAAAATTTTCTCTGTTTGGAAAGTAGAAGCACTTGAGAAACTTGGTACAAAATGTTTGAACTTTTATCATTCTTTCTTTATTTATTTACTGTTAATTGTTAATTTATCATTATTATATTCTCATTATTCTTGATCATAATATTCCAACGTCTTCTTTTAATTAATTCAATCAAATATGCTTATTTATCTATATGTATTTATTACAACGGGTGTCGGACTTAGAAAACGTGACACAAAATCGACGTAAAAAGTAAGTGCATAGTTTATTTTGTTTTCTATGTATGTATTAAATTTGTACAATATTGTGTTCACTAATTTATTTGTAGATATTTACTGTTTGATTTCTTTCTTAAATAGTCTATATTTTGAAAATATTTAAAAAATATTACAAGGCCACAGCAACATGTGACTTATATCTATTTCTTACAACGGGTGTCGGCCTAAAAAAATGTGATACAAAATTGACATAGAAAATAAACATATAGTTTATTTAGTTGTCAATATATATTATAATTTATACAATATTGTGTTCATTAATTTATTTAAAAATATTTTTTTTCAATTTCTTTCTTAAATTTATATTTTATATTTTTTTTAAAAAAAATTACACGGCCGCCGCGAAGCGCGGCTTAGTCAACTAGTTATTATATATATAAAGGAGAACCCGCAAGAGCTCTAGAATCGCTCGATTGCTATTTATCTATTTTTCTAGAGCTCTTCAATTTTTAATAATTAAAATTAAACTTCCTTTTTTAGCCCCTATTTTTTTTAGAGAAGAAATCAAAACTTCCTTATAAAGGAGAACCTGCAGGAGCTCTAAAATCGTTCGATTCATATTTATCTATTTTTCTAGAACTCCTCTATTTTAAATAATTAAATTAAAACTTCCTTCTTTAGGCCCTATTTTTTAGAAAAGAAATCAGAACTTTCTTTTTTAACATTAACATTAACATCTTCAAATTGGAAAGGTTTTCGAATTTGTAGGAAAAAAGAAGTCAAATTTATATATGCGAAATAGCTAGAAAAAATATATATATATATTTCAGAAATTCCTTTATTAACATTAACATATTTGAAATAGGATAGGTTTTTGAATTTGTATGGAAGAAGATTTCAAATTTACGTATTCGAAATAGAAAATAAATTTTATATTCTTATATATATATATATATATATTCAAATCAGTCGAAATATTCATGCAATAATATGATATGATCTACTTTCAAAGTTTTATCATTACAGTGCATCTTATAGACGTGGAGTTCGTATTTTCCATTATAAAAGTTGTAATATTGTTAACTGTATACTCTTAGATGCAACGTTAGATGTTTTCTTGGTTACGTGGTCTAATAAAGTTTTGTTGCTTCTATCTATTCTATTTTTCAAGGATATTGTCAAAATTGATGCACACAAAAGTCAGAGGCCGGAAACAAGGAGCATGTTAGTATTAACAACTTTAATTGCTCTTCTGAGATCTTTTATGCTTTCTTTAAGATTTTTTTTTTCGAAACCATGCTTTCATATAAACAATTCTTAAAGACAATTCTTATGCTTTCTTTAAGATTTGTTTATATACATGAACGTAAATATTTGTATTTTGCTTCTCACTTACCTATGTAATAGATTATTGAGAAGCTATTGAGAGGGAAGTTAAAATTTTGAATTTAGCGAAGCCGAAAATTGAGAGCCCTGATCCTTTATTTCTTTGTTTATTTTTCCTTTTTTTATTTTTGCATGCATATTCTCTTTTAATCTAGGTTTTTTCTCTATCGCTTAGCTTTTTATATACATGCACAATTCTCTTTTATAAGGTAAAGATATTTTTTAGATTTAAGAGATTATTATTTTAATATTTGACCGCATATACGTCCATATATCTCAGAAGGTTGTGAAGAATCCTAGGGAGTATTTATTTATCTAACTTTCGTTCATTGTATGCATGTTGGAAAAATACAGTAATGATGATCAATTCATTGACCGAAACATCTAAATTCTGAGATACATGTGTGAGGCGATTGGTAGTCAATCATGGCTTTTCAAGGTAACATAGATTTTCTTTAAATTTTGTGATTTATAGAAAAGAAATTTTATATTCTTATAATATATACAATTATTGTTTGTAACGATCAAATTTTTTATAACTCTTTTATTGTTTTTGTTTACATTTGTCTTCATCTATTTTCTTTTAGTGGTTTTTATTATTCTTATTTTGTTAAATTCTTAATGTACATGACTATGTGTGTGCATCACTGATTTTTTGTGATTTTCAGGTTTTTTTGTTGGTTTTAAGGATTGAATTTACTAATTTAATATTTGTTTTTTCGTTTTATTTTTAAATTTATGATTTGTTATGATTTTAGTTATAATTATGGATTATTAGTTACCAATTTACCATTGGGTGTTCTTTACTTTGGCTTTTTATATATTTTTTGTTAGTAATCTTAGTACAGTACAGAAAAACCTGATCGTATAGACAAGAATAATGAGATCTTTCTATGTTTGAAAAAGTAGAGAAACTTGGCACAAAAGGTTTGAACATTGACAATTCTCACTTTATTTATTTATTGTTAATTTTTAGTTTGTCGTTATTATCTTCACATTGTTCTTGATCATAATATTCCAACGTCTTTTTTTAATTAATTCAATCAAATCTGTTTTTTTATCTATACATATTTATTACAACGGGTGTCGGCCTAAGAAAACGTGACACAAAATCGATGTAAAAGATAAGTATATAGTTTATTTTGTTATATATATATTTATATATATATATATATATACAATATTTTGTTCACTAATTTATTTATATATATATATATATATTTTATTTCTTTCTTAAAAAGTCTACAATTTGAAAAAATTTAAAAAAAATGACAAGTTTGCTGCGAAACACGACTAATATGTATTTATTACAACGGGTGTCGGCCCAAGAAAACGTGATACAAAATCGACGTAAAAAATAAGTATATAGTTTATTTAGTTATCTTAACATTAACATTAACATCTTCAAAATTGAAAAGGTTTTCGAATTTGTAGGAAATAAGAAGTCAAATTTATATATACGAAATAGCTAGAAAAAAAATTATATTTCAGAAAATTCTTTATTAACATTAACAACTTTGAAATAGGATAGGTTTTTGAATTTGTATGGAAGAAGATTTCAAATATATATATTCGAAATAGAAAAGAAATTTTATATTCTTATATATACTCAAATCAGTCGAAATATTCATACAATAATATCAAAATTTATACAATATTGTGTTCATTAATTTATTTATAGATATTTTCTTTTTGATTTCTTTCTTAAATTTATATTTTGATTTTTTTAAAAAAATATTATATGGCCGCTGCGAAGCGCGGCTTAGTCGACTAGTTATATATATAAAGGAGGATAACGGGAGTTTAGGTGGCGCTCTAAGATCGTCTCAATTTATTTTTCTAATTTTCTAGAATTTTAGAATTTTAAACACTAATAAATACAAAAATATCAATTAACATATTAGAAGTAGAATAGGTGTTCGAATTTATGAAGGAGAAGAGTTCGAATTTATAGGGAAGACATATGATTAGAAGTTCTATTGTAAGTATAATAAGTATTTATAAGGCATACGATTAAAAGTTCTATTGGAAGTAGAATAGGAGTTCGAATTTATAAATAATAAGAGTTCGAATTTATCGAAAAAATATATAAATAAACGTTCTACTAGAAGTAGAATAGGTGTTTGAATAAATATAGCAGAAATATAATTAAATATTTTATAAAAAGTACGATCTTCTTAAATTATATATTTTTTATTTAAGTTAATTATACTTATATTAGGAAAATTTATTCATAAATCCAATATTATTGTCATAAAAAAGTCACCGTATTTAAAGAAAAGAAAAGAATTGATGTGTTAACATAATTCACCGTATTTAAAAAGAAAAGAATTGATGTGTTAATATAATAAAAGAACAATCTCATGCAAGAATCCTAAATAAATACTGGAGTATCTATAATATAAAGAGAAAATAAGATGTGTTTTCATTTTCTAAAACTCCAAAAATTTTAGAAAGTCTAGAAAAAGTATAAATTGGAATTCACTCTATTTTTTAGGTTTTGATTTTAAGGAAAAAAATTGTTGTGTAAGATAAGTATCATCAATAATATGTAATGAAGTTAAAAATTTCGATCCCAAACGAGAGCGGCTCGAAACATGTTTAACGGGAAGACGGCTCACTATAAAAGATTGTACTAGCTATTAAAATACCATATTGATGTTATAAATTTTATTTTATTTTTAGGATTTGATTTTTATGGATAAACATTATCATACAAGTAATATATGTAAAAGTTAGGTTTTTGGTCTTAACGAGAGAACGGATCAATAGTAATAACCGTGTTTAACAAGAAAGCGGTTCATTAAATAAGACCGTATAAAAATTGTTTAAATATATAATACATAAAATAAAATGTTTTATTGGAAGTAGAATACGAGGACGGTGGAGACGTTATATACGATTTTTTTAAAACTATACATCTTTTTTCCTAAAAATCCCTTATTTTAACTTTTTTATACAAGTTTATCTATAATATACAGAAAATATAAGATGTATTTTCATCTTTTAAAACTCTATAAATATTAGAAAGTTTAAAGAATATAAAAATTGAAATTTACTCTCTTTATATAGTGAAGTTAGAATTTCGGTTTCAAAAAAGAGCGACTCGAAACGTATTTAACGGGAAGAGGGCTCGCTAGAAAAGATTGTATTAGCTATTAGAATTGATACTGTAGTCATAATTTTTTTTTATTTTTACGGTTCGATTTTATGGATAAAAAAATATTATATAAGTCTTTATAATATATGTTAAAAAGTTGGGATTTCGGTTTTAACGAGAGAGCGGCTCAATCGACAGAATCGTATTTAACAAGAATTTGGTTCATTAGAGAAGATTATTTAATTATTAAAATTTAATATTAATATTATAATATAATGTAAATGTATTGAATTTTTTTAAAAATAAAAATTGTAATACCGCCGCGAAGCGCGGCTTTATCAACTAGTTTGATATAAAAAAATAATACTATAATAATCTCTAGCCCATTAGTGCTGAGCACTCGGTCGATTCGGTTCAGAATCGGACCGAAACCAAAAACCGAAATGTGATTTTCTTTCTGGACCGAAGTTTAATTATGAACCAAAGCGGACGGAAAAAATCAATTTTTTTTTAAAAAAACCTATATTATAAATAAAGCTAAAATTCATGATTTATCAAAGAAATAATAATCAATTAATCATCACTATTTCACCAACATGGATATAATTACAATTTATAAATTAGATTTAGATATTATAATTATACCTTGTAAGATATATATAAAATGCACATAATATAAATATAAAAATTAAAATATATATTATTCGAACTATTCAGTCTATTCGGTCCGGACCGATATATTTTTTAAAGAATCGGACCAAAACGATTTTTATTTCGGTCTATTCGGTCCGGACCAAATAAACCGAATTTTCAGAAAACTAGAACCGAACCGAATTTGCACGATTTGATTCAATTTTTCGGTTTCGGTTCGGTTTTGCTCAACCCTATTATAGAGTTTTAATTCCTCGTAATTTGTTAGCCAAAAATGAATTATGAGGAATCCCATTTCTAGACGAGAAAATGCCCAAACTACATCACTTTTGTGATCCACTTGCCCAAAATACCGATATGCGCTGAGGGTCGCCCTTTTTACCCACGGTGTACGCATGTTGGGCATGCGTACACTGAGATACGCATTCTGGTAATGCACATCTGGGGTCACGCATCACCCAGATGCGCAATGACGTCAACTGACGTCACTTTTTTCAAAACCAAACCGGCGTCTCTCTCCCTCTCCGATCGCCTCCCCGTCGTCCTTCTTCATTCTCCCCCCTTCCGGCAACCTCCACCAAAACCGAGGGCATCAAAGAAAAGCCCACACCTCCCTCTCCATTCTCCCACCTTTCTTTGTTGATTTCTGGCCCCGCAGGGGCATGTATGGGCAGATCGGAAAATAAATCGGTGATATAAGCTTTGTTTTGGGGCTTTCAAATTTGGCGAACTTAACGGAAATTGATTAGTATAGGTTTGTAGAGCATGAGCAGACGAGTATGTTGATGTATAGTATGATTGTGAACGTTCCTGAGTAGGGGGTGAACGAAGGTGGCCGGAATTTCGAAGATTTTCGCCTCAAAAATCGTCTGTCATTCACGTCTGTGAAGACGATGAACAGTACATGGGTTGCGCATTTCACAAATGCGTGGCTTGTGTTACGCATTCTCTATATGCGTATCTCAGATACGCATGTGACGCCAACCTTCAGTTTTGTAAAGACCACGCATGTGTAACATGCGTGTACTGTGTACGCATATGAGACATGCGTGGTCCGTAGTTAAAAAGGGCGGAGGTTCGCGTGTACAGGTATTTTGGGCAAGTGGAATAAAAATATGGGTATTTTGATTTTTCACCCTTTCTAGACCGTTCGATAAAAATACAGTTTGCCCAAATTTTAAAATTTACCACTTTTTCTTTTAAAAAAAAATACTACTTTTTCTCAAATAACAATCACGAAAAATAATTAGTAAACTTTTTAAACATTACCATCAAATTTTAATATCGCTCAAAAATTATTTATCAATAAATAACATTTAAATATTTAAGTAATAAATCTTAAAATTAAATTTAATTAACGATTGTCAACAACGAGGAACCAAACGAGTCCGCACTTTACCAGACCCATTGCACCACCAAGCAAATTAACAAATCATAATCATAATAAAATAATCATTAATCAATCATTAACAAATTTCCAAAACAACCCATTTATTTCCACAAAAGTCTAAACATATCCATCCCATCCTGGTTACTTCCTCACCAAGCACTCACACACTACAAGGTCATTTCCGGCATTTTAACAAAAAATAAATCAGTGGCAAAATCCGTAATAATATCCAAAATCAAGGGCAATTAAATTAATCATTGCGTATATAATAAACCCCTCGCTCATTTTATATCGCCGCTCACACAACCCTAATCACCTCGAAAGTCACGAAAACACAAAGCCTGTAAACCACTCTCGATAGTTATACATACAACCTTTTTGTATCTATACATTTGATTTGAGTTGTAAGTACTTTTGATACCCTTGTCTGTAAAACATGTCTTATGTTTACTTGCATGTTGTTATGTTATGTTTTGTAATAATCAAGATTTGTTTTACTAATAGCTTTTTGTTTATTAATTTTTTTTGTTTTGTTTTGCAGGTGGATTGAGTTTTTAGCAGGGGAAACAATCTGGGGAATATATATAATTGAATTTTGTAAGTCTTTTTTTTTTTTTTTTTAATTTGGTTTGTTATGAATATTTGAGATCTGGGCTGTTCTTGAATTTACTGTTTGATTTGTATTATAATGTTTTATAATGATATTGTTATAAAATGTTATCCTGTTGATGCTTTATAATTTGTGAAAAAAATGATATGTTTATAATTGACAAATTTTACATGTTGTGTTTGTGATTCTTGGGCTTGTGTGTGAATTTTTGTTCTGTCATTACATGAGATCGGGCTATAAATGAGTTTTGATATATCTGTTTATAATTGTTTTGGTTTTGTTCATGTTCAATCCTTTTGGAATAAAAGAATGATTTTTATGTTTTTATGTTGTAAAAAATGATTTTGTTTTGTAAGCCTTGTATATGCTGACTTTTAGATATGTTGTGGCTGAATTTGTCAATGTGGAAAATCATATTAATACAGATGTAAAGTAAAATGCAAAAACTAAATGATTTTTGGCTTTGTGAAAGATGAAGCTTTGTTAAGGATTGTAATTTTGGTCTGTAATCATTATTGGTTTGTTAAGATTTTCTGGTATCTGAATAGGCACTATTAAAGACTTGTTAATGAAAAAAGTTTGCAGTAGCTTTCTTGATTTGATGTAGTCTTTGGTTGACCTATAAAATAATTCTGAAAGTGTGGCTGCCATGAAATTTCCAAGTTACTGGGCTGCCGAGATATGACAGTGACTTGATTGCAATTTAAGAATAATTTACTTCCTGTTAGCTGTTACCCAAAACATAGAATAATTTTCTTAGATTTATCTGTTGGCCCGTGTTTTTTGTTATTGTTGATAGAGTCGATCTCCGTTAATATTTTTCCTGTTTATTTGAGGCCCATTTATGTGGGTACTTGTAGCTTCAAAATGCTGATTTGGTTGTTCTGCTCGATCTATCTATCAGGCAAACTGAATGTTCTAATGGAGACAAAAGGTGGGAAAAAGTCTAGCAGTAGTAGTAGTAGTAAATCCTTATTCTATGAAGCACCCCTCGGATACAGCATTGAAGACGTCAGGCCAAACGGTGGAATCAAGAAATTCAGATCTGCTGCATACTCCAACGTAAGTTTCGGGTTATCAAAGCTTGAATGCGTCTCTCTAAGATATACAAGTATTGTTGATTTTCCAGTTGCTACATACACTGACATTGTTTTCTATTTTCTTTATGCAGTGCGCTCGCAAACCATCCTGATAGACCTTAATTAAGTTTGTTTATCGCGTCTCTTGACGTGAGTAGTTAGGTTTTAGATTTACAATTCTGTGTTTGATCCCCTTCTCTCCTTTTCTTCTAGTATCAACCAATCTCTCGTTTGCCTTCTCTGTGGCTGTTAATTTCTTTCTAAAAACATGTCTTCCGAAGTTTCTGCAATTGGTTTCGAAGGTTTTGAAAAGAGGCTGGAAATCTCATTTTTCGAGCCAAGTTTCTTTGCTGACCCTGAAGGAAAGGGATTGCGTGCCCTTTCCAAAATCCAACTCGATGAGTTTTTAGGACCTGCTGAATGCACTATTGTTTCGTCTTTGTCAAATGAGCATGTTGACTCTTACGTCCTCTCTGAGTCAAGCCTATTCGTTTATGCTTACAAGATAATCATCAAAACTTGTGGGACAACAAAATTGCTGAAGTCCATCCCACCAATCTTAAAGTTAGCTGATTCTCTTTCCCTCACTGTCCGATCTGTGAGGTATACTCGTGGGTGCTTCATTTTCCCTGGTGCTCAGTCCTACCCTCATCGGAGTTTCTCAGAGGAAGTTTCTGTCCTTGATAGCTATTTCGGAAAGCTTGGCTCAGGCAGCAAGGCTTACATTATGGGTGGTTCCAACAAACAACAGAAATGGCATGTTTACTCTGCTTGTGCTGCATCTCTGCGCACTCTTGACCCTGTGTATACAATGGAAATGTGCATGACTACTCTGGACAGGGACAAGGCATCTGTTTTCTATAAAACCAATTCAAGCTCAGCCACTTTGATGACTGATAACTCTGGTATACGAAACATTCTTCCAAATTCCAAGATATGTGATTTCGAATTTGACCCCTGTGGTTACTCCATGAATGCTGTTGAGGGCCCTGCAGTCTCTACTATTCACATTACACCTGAAGATGGTTTCAGTTATGCTAGTTTTGAAGCTGTTGGATATGATCCAAATTCTACAAGTCTCGATCATCTTGTTGCCAGGGTTCTGAACTGTTTCCAACCAGGGGAGTTCTCTATAGCTCTCCAAGCTGATGTCGCATCTGAACTACTTGAAAAGACCAGCTCTGTACATGTGAAGGGCTATCATATGGAAGAGAGAACCTGTGAAGAGCTCGGAATGGATGGCTCCATTGTTTACCAGAAGTTTGTGAAGACATCCGAAAGATGTGAATCTCCTCGATCTGTCCTGAAATGCTGCTGGAAGGAGGAAGAGAAAGAAGAAAAGGAGTACCAATAAATTATGGGTTATTTTTCTATATGTTTATCGTCGTTTCCGTTAAATAAGTAAAGGCCATAGCATGGTAGGTGGCAGATTGCCATAGTCTTGGTGGTTTACATATTTAGTTCTTGTTGAGATTTTCATTTGTTGATCTGTTCTGAAATTTTATTGTACCATGGTTGCTGTTCTGCACCATTGGCTAAATTATTATTATCGGATTATTTTGCGGTTTTTAGATTATTTGATTTCATCAGTTGTTTTTACTTTGGCCAATCTAGTTTTGTGAATACCTAAAGATCAAGTTGCAAGAGAAATATCAAATTTGACAATGTTCCTTGATGTTCTTGTCAATAGAAGACTTGTTAATTTAATCTGGCAGAAAAGCTGGAAATAGAAGAAATGTTCAACAAAACATGAACTTGACCAAACATGAAAGGGGACCATAGTTTAGGTATCACCAAGCACTCAAGTGCTAAGTTTTTATTTGAGTGCTATGTGTGTGGAATTTGTTCCTGGACTAAGAAATGTGTTTAGTAAAATAGCTGGATTTTGTATTTTCTTGGGTTTAATAAATACTTTTTAAATTGTTTTTTTTTTTTTTTTTCTAATTCGACATTCTACAAATGAAAACACGACAAGAGGTATTCTGAGCCCAGTCGCTGACTCTATCTCCGACTTTGAATAAATTGAGTACTGATTGCGAATGTGTTGACTACTTCGACTGTATAGTTCAACTTACAATTGAATGAATTTTTCACATTTATTTTAAAGTATTTTGATCAATTACTTTTTTAACTTTTTCTACTCATTACACAGAAATAGAGGGCAGTTAGATATCCGATAAAAATATATTTGAATTGAAAATTTTATTCATTCATTGGAATTACTTGTTTATCGAGGGTAAATGTATTAGTTTCTTAATATTATGTTGAGGCTAGAAAATATTAGCTAATTATTTCTTTGAACAAATAAATTTTGTTTTGTTCATTATTATTTTTTTAAAAAAAAACAAAAAAAGTTTATAAATATACCAGTCAAGCAGGTAACAAGTTGTGTCGCAATATCTCGAATAACAAATCAAAATGATTGTATTTAACCAAGTTATTCAATTTTCATACCGTAATTTATCAAAGATTAAAAAAAATGAGATTGGCAAATGAGTCCATTCAGGTTTTTTTTTTGTTAACCAAGACTGTCTTGCGTACATCTCGATTAATTCTAGGTGAAAACTAGCATAATATTTCATCGTCATAATCCCTACTTAAATCTCCCCACTTAAATTTGAATGTCGTACTAGAATTGAATTTTGGATATTAAGATAGTAAATCCCTAAAGTTTCCATTAGGCTTCTTGCTTTAGCTAAGGAGCTTCCATATTCAAAGCTCGGCTGGATGGTTCTTGGAGGAGCAAGGGCAGCACAACAGCTGTCACACACAAACAAAGAGCAAACAAAATCTCCCCAAATCGCACTGCTTGTATGAATAAACAACTTTTGTACAACCAGCTTACGTGGGAATTATTTCATTCAATTAAATTTTATTAAACTACAATTTTGTCTTCTCATCGATCTGTTAACGTACGTAATCTAGAGACCTTGAAATGGGAGCAATACTTGAAATGGCATCATAAGAGCATCTCCAATAGGGGTTGTCAAGAGGTTGCCAAGTCCTATGTGGCATGACACCCTTGGTTGCCCACCTATTGGAGGATCAATGTTGCAATCAAATTGCCAACCAAAGTTGTCAAAAGTTGGCAACTTCCCCATTTAGTTAAAACACATACAAATCCCCAAAAGTGTATTTAATTTTACCCTTTTTTATATCTCCCACATTTTATTATCTCTTTAAATGTTTTTTTTTTCTAAATATCTCACATATCTAATATCATTAATGCACATGAGAAGAAAAGAAAAAAATATAATTTTTTTTGCACTATTTTCATTTAATCAAATGATATTAAGTAAAGATAATATTATTTTATATTTAAAAATTTAAATCATTTGATATTTTATATTAATGTAATGTCAAAAAAAGGAAAAAAATTATTACGGGAGGGAATTAAGTATTTTAAATATCCAAATTTTCAATTTTATTTAGAATATATAAATATAATATGTGTTTATAGGATAATATAAAATTGATGTATGTGACCACATTGACAACTTTTAAAGTTGCCAACTATTGGAGTAGATTTGTAACAAAAGTTGCCAACAATGAGATGGAGGAGAAAAGAAATAAAAAAGTAATATATGTGATGATGTGTTCGAAGTTGGCAACTATGTTGGCAACTTCTATTGGAGATGCCCTAAAAAACACACCAATACTTAAATCGATCCCTATGGACGATCCTGTTAAATATCATCACTTTTTTGCAGTTGAAAACTATCATGCCTTTTTAATGAAAAACTGACTGGCTCTTAACAATTGACCGGCTCTTAACATTTGGCGAGTTAAAAGAAACAAATCTTAGAGAGCTTTATGGAATAAATGTGGGTGGTGCAGAACCGGATGTTCTGCCTCCATGAACTTGCTAAAATTTCAATTTTTAAATGGCTTTATTTCAAATGGCTTTATGCGATATGTAGATGATAGGAAGGTGAGGCATCCCAAGCTTTAAATAACGCATTTGTCACATATAGCATATATTCTATTTTTGCCAAATAAAATCAATCATATAAACGGCCAGTTTTCAATTATAATGATAATTAATTTAGAGTGGGGTAAATATTGATTGCAATAGTTTTATACACGTACACTGCAAACTGAATGGTGTCGACTGTTAAGAATAGAATAATTTCCTAACTCATTTATCATCCACTATATAAGCGAATAAATTCTTTAGGAATTTTGACCCTCCTTTGCCTGCTAATTATGAGGGTGTTTTTTCCAGAATAAGTCAATGCTAATTATGGGGGTGTTTGGGGAAACTTTTTTCCAGAATAAGTCAACTTATTTTAAGACAAAGTTAGAAATTCCTAACTTTCCAACTTATTTTTCAACTTATTTTTGCAACTTATTGAATCTTAAACATACATTAAATACTTGTATAAAATTTTTTTATCAAAATATAAAATTTTTACCCGAAAATAAGTCCATAAATTCTTAAAAAATGTCGAGCCAAACAGGGACTATATTTATCAAATGGATGCAACACGCCAACACTTAACTGCGATGGTTAAATGTTAGGTTATTGTTACAATAATTTCACTACATAACTTCCATCATCACTTACAAATAGAGATTCTGTTCGAGTAAATTAATATTTTTTCACACCGTAGGTTTGCATTATATCATGTATCTGCATTCCACCTTGAGCTAAAGTTATTCGAACTTAAATTAGTTAAATAAGTGTTCCGCTAGACTCAACTCGATTAAATAAATAACTATAAATTATCTTATATTACACGATAATAAAATTATAGTACGAAAACGTACCTGATTTTATTATGATAAATATGAATATGGATCATGAGATTTAATCTTCCACATACTTGATTTGCCTCTAACTGTATCTTGCTCTTACGGATGAAAATAGAGTTATAGAGGTTGTGAATAAACTTGGGGAACAAAACCCTCTTATGTTCTCTAATTAGATTACATTAAACCTAATATAATCTAATCAGATTATATTACATAATTACAAAGCCCATATTGGACCTTTTATTTCAGATAACTTAATTAGTTCAAATATTAAATAAATTTTAAATATAATTATTTTTAATTTTTAAATTCATAAATTATTATTATTATAAAAATAATCTAACATCAACTCCCACCTTGAACTAAAATTATTCTAATTTAAATTAGTTAAATAATTATTCGATTAGGTTCGACTCGAAGTCGGCAGAATTGAACATATTAGGATAGGAAAAATCTATATATATATTAATAGCAGGAGATTGTGTAGTTGAGGTGGCAGTTTAGCAACAGTTCAAAATAGGTTACTCATTTTCTTATTCACCGATTTCCTCAAAAAGTGGCGCACGATTGTCCAGTTATAAGATTAGACATCGATCCCCGACTCAATCTTCATTTTTTGTGTACTAATTTTCTAACACCAATCTAAGAAAGAGAAGCACCAATAAACTCTTATTTCGTCTCTTACTGATAAAAAAAATTGCATTAATGTTAAATTCTTTTTATATTCCAATATTGATAATAACTTTTCAAATTTACAACACTATGTATGTATGGATAAAATAATTATTTAGATCCACTTAAAATATAAATATTTCTATTACTTGAGGAAAGAAAAATTACATTATTTTTTCACAACTTCTCATACTCTATAATTCTATAATATAATCTATATATATATACACTAAAAGCAAAGGATTTTTGGCAGTTTAAAAATCATTATAAATCATTTTTCTAGCTTCTCATAGGCAGATTAGAATTTCTTTTGTTTTGACATCAAGCAGAACAACTAACCTTGTAATATTTGTGACATGGGTTACGAATATTTTGATCACCTTTAATGAAATTTCAGTGCCAACTAATTTCTATAGATATAATTTTGAATTTAATAATTTTAATGATTTTCATAGTTTAAATTCAATAATAACAAAATATTACTCCTTTTAAAAAAAAAATTGTCATCAAATTCATCCTATCCTATATCGTATAACTTGTGACTTCCCAATTTACAGTTATAATCAAGAATAGCAAGAAGGTATTCGATTATTAGAAAAGTTACCAAGTTAGATTTTATGTTTATTTTTATAAATTTTTTTAATGAATTAATATTATTAAAAAATAATGTTATAAGATCACAAGCGTGGTTAAATTAACTAATATCGATATTTATGATAATAATATGAAATTGGACAGGTCAAATCAGATATAAAAAATTATTTTCAAATGATATGTCGTGACTTGTATTAATGGCATGTTTGGGAAAACTTAAAATAAGTCCTTTTAGACTTATTTTCGGGGTAAAAATTTCATATTTTGATAATTTTTTTTATACAAGTATTTAATGTATATTTGAGATTCTATAAGCTGCAAAAAGAAGTTAACTTTTTTTTAAAAAGTTAAAAATCTCTAACTTTGTCTTAAAATAAGTTGACTTATTCTGAAAATAAGTTTCCCCAAACATCCCCTAAATATTTTGATTACTCAATATCAATGCAGAAGGGCCAATCTTCATTTAATATTGGGCATGTTTGGGACTAACTTAGAATTTGATTACTCAATATCAATGCAGAAGGGCCAATCTTCATTTAATATTGGGCATGTTTGGGACTAACTTAGAATAAGTTCTTAAGACCTTATTTTCGGGTAAAAATTTCATATTTTGATAATTTTATTTTATATAAGTATTTAATGTATGTTTTAGATTCTATAAGTTGCAAAAAAAAATTAATTTTTTCAGAAGAAAGTTAGGAATTCCTAATTTTGTCTTAAAATAAGTTAACTTATTCTGAAAAATAAGTCCCCCAAACACTAAAGTGCTACTCCCTCCGTCCCAACATGTTCTTTACAGTTACTATTTTGGGACGTCCTACCTATTTCTTTACATTTCCAAAATAGTAACTTTTAATAATAAAATACATTATCACATCCACTACTTCACTCTATTTTTTCAACATTTTACACTATTACACCCATTACTTTACTTATTTTAACAATAAAATCACTATTACACCCACTCATACACTATTACATTCACTATTTAAATTATAATCCTTGGTTTTCTAAAAGTATCTCCGACATGCACTTTATTTAGCTAAAATCATGATCTGTTAATTAATTTTACGTTAGGATTTTTCTTTTCTCAGTTCCGATCCTCTCTCCCTCTTAACTAGAAGTATAGATAATTTGTTTCAAGTGTCACTATCTAAATTTTTCACAAAAACTCTAAAGTGATACATTATCCTAACAATATCAATTATTTGTATTTTTAACATATAATCAATCATTAAAATAAATAATTTTCATGTTCAATAAATTTTACACACTATAAGAAAAATGACCATTTACAATAAAAATTTTACATTGAAATCGTCGCAATTGGTCCAATTACGACGGAAAAATTTCATCGTTTTTGCTCGAATCTTAAGTTCGGATTTTACATACCTAATATATGTAATTAAATCGGAATTGTTTTAACATTTTCATTAATAAAACTAATTCCTGATTTGATGGCTTAGCCAACCAAAAACTACTGTCAGGTCAAATTGTTGACCCTTTTTGATAATAATGGAGAAGAATTAGCCGTGTAAGTTGATAATCAATTTCAAATATACAATTATAAAACTAATTAATAAAATGATTATTATATTTTCAAACATAAAAATCAAATTAATTTAGTAAGTATTATATTAATACTAAAAAATAACTGTTCTTATGATTAAAAATAGTAAAGGGACGTCGGCTAAGTAGATCGTAATCAAAATGCATTTAATAATATAAACCAATTATTGTATAAATTAATTTTCGTATAACAAAATTTGTCGAATACAATTTTTTGTTATTTAAAATAAAAATTTATAAGATCGCGCAAAGAGCGGAAAATAACTATTAAAAGATAATTAGTAATTATTAATAATTATAATATTATTATTTTATTTCATTGACTAGAATTATCCATGATATATTGTAAAAGAAGAGGTTTTGGTTATATTAACAGGAAATCGGAAAGACATTCACTCAGAAAATTTTATATATTTTTCTTGATTTTTCACATTTTTTGTTTTTTTTATTACAATAATTTCCTTACATTTATAAAATTACAATTATTTAAAGGTAAAATGATAAAATTAAATTATTTATATCGTCCATAATTCCATTTCTAATCCTTATTTAAAATCACTGCAATTTTTTTCGGCAGCAAGAAATAGACGATTTTAACTTTTCGATAAATTCATAATCAGTGACCGTGAGAATCATGATAAAGTACGGAAGTATATATAAATTTTCAAATTAACATCCATAATTTAAATACAAGTAATATTGGAGAATTTACTTTTACACGTGAATAAATTACACACAGGTGTGACCAACTCGAACAAACCCAATCCATTTCTTCACTTATTAAATCAATAAACAAATTATACATTCGTTGTTCCATTATATTGTGTTGGAATAAATTAATATTCTAACTAAACACATTCTTTTACTATTGCTAATCAATTAATCATGCATGTATGTTATGAGACGAGCATCAGATTTAAGAACCTTAATTAGTTATACTAGCTTATAGCTCGTGCTTTGCACGGGTACTTTTAAATATTTTAAAATTATATGATTAAACAAAATAGAGTATATTAATTTATTATGGATATAATTTAACTTTATAATATTAATTAATAAAATTGTTAGTAATAATAATAGTTATTCAATAAGTGACATGTATTATTTAAAACTAATAATATAAATCTAATTTAAATTTGTTGTTGATAGGATTTGAACCTTGAATATTTAGAAGAGAGATTTAAACATAGAATAAAAAATATTATTAGATAAGCAGTTATCATCTATTTACTAAATATCTAACAATCACTATTTTTTAACGGTTGGTTGAACCAAACAACCAAATTATAGCCCTGTTTGCTTATTATATATTAGTATAGATTTAATATTTATTAATTTTTACTATAAAAATTATGTTGACATTGTAATTTGGTATGAAAAAAAATAAGAGATCTTTATGGAGTTGATGAATTGGATAACTGTTAGAGGATCATCATTTTGTTTATATAACTAATTTTAAACGACTTAGTGTTTATTCAGGTTCCAATGATTTTAATTACATGTAGAAATTTATTATAAGATTTAATATAAGAGTATTAGAATATGTGAGTACCACTTTGAACATGTGCCCATGAATTTAAATTTAATATTACACACAAAAAAGCTCTTATAAATGCTCAAAACAAAAATATCAAACGAAAAGATACTGGTGTCGGTTCACTTCAAAAATATGAAGCATGACTTAAAAAATGCATTTGAATTATGTTTTGTTTGTCATACAACCAAATTCATCGACAAGTTAAGTCTGTTCACATTTACATTATGCTTCTTTTTATCACACAATCAAATTTATTTACAAACTAAGCAATCACGTCTCTCATAATTCCATCGACAATAAAAAAAGATTCAAAAATTTTACTTTTATTTATCCAATGCCAAATTTTGCAAATGTTTATCAATATTGGATTTTATAAGCATTTTTTTTGCATCAAAATAGGTGTAGTTAATATATTCGAAAAAATTATTATTAATACTTATGATTTTAACTGAAACATGTTTTTTTTCCGGCTAATTCTTTTTTCTATAATTATTAAATATTCAAATTTAATTACATTGTACATAAGTTTCAGTTTATCATATCAAGTTCCAAATAATAAAACTCAATGAATAATGATGTTATGTATATGATTTATAAAAATATTTTCGTGCCGCGCATAGCGCGGCTTTTTGACCTAGTTCTTTATAAATATAAACAAGCGAGATGATGGCGTTTTACGTTTCACGTGTAATTGTGTTCCATGCTAGTATAATACTCGTTACTGATTATTCTCTTATGCAAGGGTCACCCCCCAGTCCCCCACCACAAATTTTCACTATGAAAGTCGAAAGACAAAGGGTTCATTATTGAGGGTCGAGATCAATATTTCGAATAAAATAAAATCAGAATTAAACATCTGCACTCCCATATATTCATCATACGATAGAAACATATTTTAATGAAGTAATGAACTTATGAACTAATTATTTATAGTCAGTGGCGGAACCAAAACCTAAATCTAGCCGGGGCTCAAATATCTTAGTGCTACCGGCGAAATTTTTTTTGGATCCGACAATATTGTCATCGACGGGAAAACTTTTTGGATCCGACAATGTTGCCACTATAAATGACTTATTTTTACTATTTGGACTATAAAAGACTTATATTTACTACTTGGACTATAGTTTTGACGTCAAGAAACAATCGAAAGAAAGCAGAGAGTGAGAGTGGGATGAGACTGTTGAGCTCGTGACTTATTTTTACTACCTGGATTATAGTTTTGATGTCAAGAACAAAGTACAATCAGGTCATCATCCGGGGCTAAAATAATTTTAATGTCAAGAACAAAGCACAATCAGGTCATCATTCGGGAAATACCCCGGACTAAAAAAAAAATTACTTAATATTTTTGGTTCGACAGGCGCTAGCGCCGGGGCTAACCCCCTAGTTCCGCCCCTGTTTACAGTACTACACTCCTTGATTTCACTCACCAATATTGCATGGCAGCTTTTGATTCTTTTCATGTTATTGTAATGGACCGTATCTCAATCTTTGACTGTATGGTGGGAGATGAAAGGGTTACTGCACACTTTTCTGGCAAAACCTTGGGGTTCTATTATCAATTGAAGTGTTCAGGTGATTGATTCAGAGCTAAAGTGTCCATGAGAATGGACTTACTACCTTAATTTGAGCTCATTAACACAGACACTAATCTATAAGCTATTTGAGCTCATAAACACCGACAACAAATTATAAAATTGATTAAATAAGTGTTCCGCTAGACTCGACTCGATTAAATAAATAATTATAAATTATCTTATATTACACAATAATAAAATTATAGTACGAAAGCATACCTATTTTATTATGATAAATATGAATATGGATTATGAGACTTAATCTTCCACATACTTGATTTGCTTCTAACTGTATCTTTCTATTACGGATGAAAATAGAGTTGTAGAGGTTGTGAATAAACTTGCGAAACAAAACCCTCTTATGTTCTATGTAGATTACATCAAACCTAATCTAATCAGATTACTATTATATATTACATAATTACAAAGCCCATATCGAATAAGAGGTTATTGAACCTTTTATTTTAGACAACTTAATTAATTCAAATATTAAATAAATTTTAAATATAATTGTTTTTAATTTGTAAATTCATAAATTATTATTATTATAAAAATAATCTAACATGGACTCCCACCTTGAACTAAAATTATTCTAATTTAAATTAGTTAAATAAGTATTTGATTAGGTTCGACTCGAAGTCGGCAAAATTGTACATATTAGGATAGGAAAAATTCTTTATAAATATAAACAAGCGAGATGATGGCGTTTTACGTTTTACGTTTCACGTGTAATTGTGGGGCCGTTTGGCTTACCTTAAAATGAGTAGCTTATGATTTATAAGCACTTATGTCATATGTCATATAAGTGATAAGTAGAGTAGAGATTAGAGTGTTTGGTAAATCACAACTTATAATCTTATAATCAGTAGACTGTTTGGGTAAATCAGAACTTATAAGTTAACTTTTTTTTTATAATTTTCAAAATATTTGTTTTTTATATATATAACAATGGATATCAATGGATAGATCTCGATGAATAGGAAAATTTGATATATACATATCAATTTTCTAATGAATGGATCGAGAGATATATAGTTTTGAAGATTTGAAAGATATTATATATTACTTATATCGAAAATAAGTTATAAGTTGAAAGTTAAGAATTCCTAATATTCAACTTATGAAATTATATGTCATAAGTTTAGCTAAAACTTATTTTGACAAACATCCCCCTTAAGGACTTAAGGCCTTATAAGCCATAAGTTTCCAAACAAATGAAATGCCAAACAGCCACTGTGTTCCATGCTAGTATAATACACTCATTTAGGGGTGATCATAAACCGCACCAACCCGCATAAACTGCCCGCACCGCACCAACCCACACCACACCGCGTGGTTTTTTATTGTCCGTGGTGCGGTTTCAAATTTTGACAAACCGCGCGGTGCGGTGCGGGTTGCGGTTTAAAGTTTTTCAAACGCGGTTCAAACCGCACCGCAATATTTAATATATTATATAATTATATAATTATATATATATATATATATTAATTATATATTATTATATATATATGTATATATTATGTTAGTATTTTGTTAAGAATTTAAGTGATAGTTTGAAAGCTATTTGCTTAGATGATTAAAATTTGCCATTTTCACAAACTTGAGGCCGAGATAGCATTGAAACTGTGGAACTCATCCACTGACTGTCACTTGCTAACCTTAGTTCATTCCAAGAGCGAAATATGATATAATTCTTATGTACCTAGGGGTAGTTTGTCCTAAATCTGTACTGAGATATCCTCCTGACAAGCTGTTAGAGAGACCATTTGCATGTTTAAATGTGATGACTTTTTAGCACATTTTAAGATAAATTATGATTAAACTTAGTCTTATATGGGATCAAAAATATTAGTTAAAAAATGTGGTTGAGTAAGAACTTTAAAAATTAATTCCACATGTATGATAATTAATATTTCAAATTTATAATTATTTTTATCGAAGGTGTAAACTGCAACGAACCGCACCACACCGCACCGCATTTTCGCGGTGTGGTTTATGCGATTTTAAAATTTTGTGGTGCGGTTGCGGTTTGAAAATTTGACTAAACCGCATGTGCGGGTTGGTCCGCGGTCCCCAAAACCGCACCGCCCGCACCGCGATCACCCCTACACTCATTACTAATTATTCTCTTATGCAAGGGTCACCCCAAGTCCCCCACCACAAATTTTCACTATGACAGTCGAAAGACAAAGGGTTCATTATTGAGGGTCGAGATCAATATTTCGAATAAAATAAAATCAGAATTAAACATCTGCACTCCCATATATTCATCATGAGTCACACTCCTTAGAGAACCAACTTACATAGAGTCCATGTGGAGACCCATCATCTGACCATTAAATCAACCAACGGCTGTGATTAAAACAATTAAAAAAACAAAAATCAATTAAAAACAAAAACAAAACCCACGCACACTCTAACAACTCTCAGGCCTCAGCTCACTACTCTTTCCAAAATATACACACGATACATACAATCGTACGTCGGAAACGATAATACGCCTTGCCTCTGGGTCCAAGCTCAAGTCTATTTGTTGGTGAAGAATGTTGTGTTCGTAGCTAAGTAGCAGCGCATGTGTTCATAATCTAACTCGAATTTTTTTAATTTCTTCAGGTTAAGCCCGAAAAAGATGTTTGGGAGAAGAATAGGTAATTTTTTATCTAATTCAAACTTTGATTCTATAGTAGAACTCGAAATTAATAGGTAATTGGTAATTATATGGTAGAATATAATCAGATCTGATATAGTTGTGTGTTTTGTGTATTTTGCTTCTGCTATAGAACCATGTTTATTTTGATATTCCTTGGCTTCATTTTGTTTTCTGTATTTTGATTCTAGTATAGAATCATATTTGTATTATAGCTGTTTTATGCTTTAAAAAATGTATATGCATGCTTAACTAGATCTGATTCTAAAGTGGTTCTACACGTGGTTCTGTAATAGAATCAAAATTTATGTTGTACATGTGGTTCTGTAAATGAGTTTTAGTTGTTTTATGTTGTTTATGTGGATCTGATACTTTTTTTTTGTTTTGTGTATTTTGATTCTACTATAGAATCATGTTTATGTTGATATTCTTTGGCTTCATTTTTGTTTTGCGTAAATTTTTGATTATACTACAGAAGGTAATTTGTCTACTTGTAGTTTTTGATTCTACCATACAAGCATGTTTGTATTTGTAGCTGTATATAACTTGTATAGTAGAATCACATGAGTTTCAGGCTTGTAATCACATGTATGTGTTGTGCCTAGATTTTGATTGTACTATTGAAGCATATTTATGTCTTTGTAGTTTTTTGATTGTACTATAGAAGCTATCTTTACTTATACTAAACTGCTTCTCATCTGCTGGAACACAATGGCATTCCATGGCTGTTGGAATTAAAGTTTTTTGGTGTAATATTTGTATATTTGGTTCTATTTAATGTGTTCTAATATGGTTGCATTGTAGAACCAAAAAAACATAATACAATTGATTCTACATACGCTTCATTTAAAAATTTTCAGAATTATGCTTTATAGTGGAGGCCTTGACAAAAGTTTAAGACTCTGGTGGTTGCCAAAGTACTCAGTTGATAAACCAGATGGATCTTCTGTAAAAAAAATAGTAGCAAAAATAGTCTAATTTCATTGTACTAGCTTGTGAGTGTTCGTCATAGCACTGGTCCGTTTTATAGCGTCTTAAGTGCTTGTTTATGTAGTTAGTGTGCTTGTTTATGTAGTTAGCTATTTTGGTCGACAAAGAAAGTGATGATAGGTGCTTGTCCTGGTCATTTTGTTTGTTCATTGTGAAGTATCTACAAGTGATATTTGGTTTGATTACAGGGAAAAAGTGAAAATTTATAGGATACAAAGGCAGTAGGATAACATTGATTGTTTCATCTTTTGTTTTACACACAAGTTATACATTATTTGGAAGTCTGCAATACGAGTTTCTGGTGTTCTTAGATTTCAATCAAAATTTCATCACAGTTTGACACTGACATTCAATGTTTCTTCTATGAACTCCATGCATCAGTTGTTTCGAAGATTCCTTAACAGCTCTGTTGTGTTTGCCTTGAAATTGTTTTATAGATTCAGAATGTTTGTTTTAAAAATTTTCCAGGTACGCGTTCCGGGAATCGATTAAAACTTGGACCTAAAAGTTTTTCAGAAAGGAGAAAGAGAATGAAAAGAAAATCTGTAAAGATTATTAACATAGAAGAAGAGTTGAACACAAACACGTTTGATCAACATCAAAGGTAAAAGAAAACATGATTTTTGTTTTTCCACTTTGTTGTCTTGAGTAGTTATAATTTCCTTTGCTTAAGAAAACATAATGATGTTAATATGTTTGTTTTTTTTTTGAAGTACTATCTGGAAAATGATACCAAGCAAAAAAAGAGAAGGTTGCATATGTTTTGACCCTTTATGGTACAGTTCATATGCTACGAAGAAAAAAGAATCTATAACTAATGTAATGTACTGGATCTCAATCGAAAGCGTTTTTGAGAAACGATATGTGTTCGTTCCAATGTGTCAAGCGTAAGTAAATATTTAAGAATCAATTGTTTTTTTTTCATATTATTTGCATCCATCCATTGAATAATTCTGATTAGTTTCAATTTTGTTTAATGACAGGAACCACTGGAATCTAGTGATTCTATGCAACTTGGGTAAGGATCTGAATAGCACAACAAGTCCATGCATATTGCTACTGGATTCACTTCAGAAAGCAAACCCCGAAATGCTTGAAACAGATATTAGACGGTACTTATTACTTTATATAATTAATTTATAACAAGTAGAAAGTATAATTAAATCTGACTTGTTTTTGCTAATAATTTCATATTTTACAGGTTTGTCATTGATATTTACAAGAATGAGCACAGAGAAGGATATGATGACGTGTCATTCATGGTTCCAAAAGTCCCACAGCAGAAGGATGGTACAAAATGTGGGCAATATGTGTTGTACTATATATACAAGTTCATATTGTCATGTCCAGAGCATTTCAATGTTAAAGAAGACTATCCAGGATTTGTAAGGATGTTTTTATGCTTCAAGACTTTTATACCATTCGAGTGTTTTGATTATTAGATTTAATTCTACTATGGAACCTTAACACTGTTCTTTATTGTTATTCCTACCAGATGGATGAAAGATGGTTCAGTGACAGTGATGTTCAAGAATTTTTTGAAAGCATAGCATCTGGTCCAAATGAAGAAATTGAAAATGAAGACAAAGAGGAAGATGTTGGTGCTGAACCAGATGTTTCAAAGGAAGCTGATTTGGAAAAAGGTATGAACAAAGTTTATAAGCCAAGTCAGATAATGTGGAGTTGGTGTAATATATGTTCTTTTAAGTAGTTAGAAATGAGATAAGATAACGGAAATGTCGAATGTCGAACATTTTCGGGATACATTTCGGGATATGTACATTAATACACATATTAATAAATACAAGAGATTGTGAGTACCTTAGGGATAGGAATGAGAAACACTTGGCTTTTGTTTAATCTCCTGTGAGGAATTGAAGCCTGCTTGGGGGGTTGGGGGTTGCAAAGGAGAGGTGTTCGCTTATGGACAGTTGGTATGTCGTCTATGTGCATCACTGCATGTATATATAGTGCTGGGAACTCCCTTGTTAATAAATTATTCTACTAGCTTATATGTTCTTTTAAGTAAGTTGGAAACCAAATAAGTTTTTGTGATGGTATTATTGCATATATGAGTATTCTTTTCCTACAATCTTTAGCTAATTAGTTTTTTTTAATCCATCTAATGAAGATATAGGTGCAAGTACTCCACCTGTAAATGATTTGTTTCAAGGAAGCGATGCTCTACGTGCATTGGTGGTATACACTCCAGAGAGCTCGCAGCCAGATAGCTCACAAGAAATGTTTAAAACAGTCCAACCACCACTAGAAAATGTGCAGCAGAATGAAACTCACAAAGGGGATTCTGTGAGTTTCATTAATGAGTCAGATTTTGAACGTAATAAAATGAAAGGTCCAAGGAGAGTGAGGATAAAGGTGAGGGCAAACAAAACACCTTCGAGGCTTAGAACTGATAAAGATGATGGCCCTGAGGTAATTGCTGTTTCTGATGTGGGAAAAGAGCCAATCGAGATTGAAGAAAAGGTATTAAAACAAGATCAGGTATTAAAACTATGCAGTAATTATTTAGTGGTTTAGTGGCTGAGTGTCTTGTATTTATTGTTTGTGTCTGGTATTAGGCATAATGTGTTTTTTCTTTTTGCTGGTTTCTCACTGAGTTTGCAGTAGAGTAGAGTTTTTGAGTTTGTAAATTGTGGAGTCGTTCGGTTGTATGAGTTTTGAGTTCGTTGCTGTGTCACTGAGTTTTGCGAGTTGTGTTGTTTTGATGCTGGGTTTTTGTAATAAGATTGTAGTTGAATGAACAGCCTTGTTTTGTTATTGTCTGCGATTTGATTCACAAGTTACTGTTGAGTTGACTCTGGTCCTGTTAATTTTAATAAGTATGATAGCTTGAATGGCACTAAGTTATCTGCATTGTTCCTTTGAGTCAACTGAGATGTAGTTGTTGTATAGTCCAAGTTTAAATTGCTTAGTTCAAATTGATAAATGATTGGCTGTTTGTAGTATTTTTAGTCCTCTTATGTTGTTCGAATTGAATTGTTGTTTTAAAGGTGAGGGCAAACAAAACACCTTCGAGGCTTAGAACTGATAAGGATAATGGCCCTGAGGTAATTGCTATTTCTGATGTGGGAAAAGAGCCAATCGAGATGGAAGAAAAGGTAGATGCTGAAGTTGATGAGCAACAGATTGTTGAAATTTCTAAAGTGAAGAAAAGGAAAAAACAAGATCAGGTATTAAAACTATGCAGTAATTATGATAATATATTTTTATGTTCATGGTTCTGCAGTAGAATCAAAAAAAAAATTGGATCTATAGTAGAATAAAGTATAACTAATACAATGACTAACTTGGATTGCATCAGGGTAAAACAACTACTGCAGCAAAAAAGAAAGGGAAATCGTCTACTATCATAAGTGGTGATGATAGTGATTTCGAAATAACTCTACCTAAGAAAGAAAGAGGGACAGAGGAGGGGAAGAAAAGAAAAGCCCGAGTGCAGGTATTTAACACTAATGTAATTATTTAGTTTGTTGTCTTACATGAAAAAAAGAGTGTTATTTTGCTTGGCAGCTGAGATCCAGTTGATCAACAGAAACTGGATTGGCTTGGTTTCAGGCAGTCACCTTATTTATTTTGACACCCTATTTTCTCCTTGTTGTTTCTGTCAGACAAGTCAGAAGAAAGGAAAGAAGCCAAAGAACCTGGCCGAAAAATCAAACAACCACGGGGAACCAGAGAAAGTGAATTTAAGAGCGTACCCATCTACATTCACAGCCGTGGTGGAAGGGCTGTCTACTGCTCAGAAAGAATGGGTGACCAAAGCAGGGTTTGGACATTTGCTTTCTTTTTCGATGAGGGGGAAGATGTTTCCCCATTTTCTGGCAGCAAAATGTCTATGGTGGTATGACCATATGCAGAGTTACATGTTTCTGGTTCCTGATCGAAAACTGAAAGTCACAGAAGAAGACGTTGTTGATGTATTAGGTCTTCCAAGAGGAAAGGCGGATGTTTCTTTTGATGGTGATAATGAAAGAATAGCTGAATGGAAAAACCAATTTCCGGGAAAGCTAGCTAGCAGAATTACCGAGAAGGAGGTTCGTGAAAGAATAGAAGCTTCTACCGTGGCGGATGATAATTTCAAGCAAAATTTCATGGTATTGATGACGAACCTCTTTATCAAATCAAACAAAACCTCATTTGTCTGTCCAAAAGTATTGAAATTCACTGGAAATTATGATGACGCAAAAGACTATAACTGGTGCAAACCAGTTATAGAAGGTTTGCAAACTGCTCATGAGAGTTGGTGGGTAAATCCACGTACTCAGTTCTACACCGGTTCACTAGTTTTCCTACTTGTAAGTAATAATCATTTAAGTTTACTTTTATTTATTTAAAAGTATTCTTCAATTGTTATGTCACCTAATGCATTATAATGTTGTACATTGTAGTATTTCTACCTTTCCCGGACAGAGAACAATTTAGTCACTGTGGAAAAAACATATCCCGCTTTCATTGGATGGGTTCACTCGAGGGTGAGAGAAAGGAATACAGCTGAGATGCTTGATAATACATTTGGCAAAGGAAAAATTGTAAGTGAAATTTTGTGGTTCAGAAAACTTATTTACAATAGCTGTGATATTTGTATGATAATCATTTACAAAAAAAAAATAATGCAGATTGATATCCAAAAACCAAGAAAGGAAGAGAATTTGGAGCAGAATACTAAAGATTTTGTTGAGAAGCATGATGAAGAAGTTGTTCATCAAGAAGTAGCTGACAAGGATGTTGGTATACCTGTTGAACAGGTATAACTGTATTATATGTTATAGGATGCCGTAGTTCATCATATACTATATTTGTTATGAGTTTTGGTTCTATTCAATTACAGAATCAAAAATTACATGACACTTTCAATTAAAGCGGATTGACTAAAATATAAATTGCTTTTAAACTAGAATTGAAGATTTTATATGATTTTTTTTGTAATATTGTTTTTGTGAGTTTTGATTGTGTACTAGAATCAAATTCAATTAAGGGGAATGACAAAAACATAAAGTTGGTCCTACAGTAGAATAAAAGGGTGTAGATGGTTCTAAAGTAAAAAATATATTGTTGTGTAGAATAAAATTACAATACAACTTGCTGACAAATTTCATGCAAAATTTTAAAAAAAGGAACTTGGAGATACTCACATTGATGCTGATTTTGCTGAAGAGGAAGAGGCATGTGATACCAATTTTAACCAGCATGATGAAGGAACAGTTAGCAAGGTAAATTTAATTCTGTTCCTTTTCAAATTACTATTATCGTTTTTCCTACAGTTGTCTTTTTGGTGTTCTATTTGACTATAGAACAGAAAATAGAACTAGCTCAGTAGCAACGTTTATATCCTTCACAAAGCAAAACAATAATGCAGGTGACGGAATTGGAGTTTGAACAGAGAACAAAGAAAGACAATGTCGAAAACAATTACTGTCTACAAGAAGAAGATGCTGAGGTATGAAAATGAATTTTAATGATTGGATGGATAGTATTTAGGATTAACATGGTGAATGACTAATCATAAAACTTATCATGTAAAAAATAGCTGTTCAGAGATATTGATGGTAACTGGGATTATGCTCAGAAAGAAAATGTGCATGCCGGGGCATTTGCTGAGAATGTAAGTTGTCACGTAAATATTTATAAAAATGTCTTTACATATTTGTCCCTCTAGTACATTGTATGTGCTATGCTAATAAATCTAATACCTTGAATATTAGTACTTTATAATTAATTTATAACACATTAATATCCTGGTTCTATAGACTTGTTTTTTTTATAATGCTTTTGGGGAATCAGAAATTAACATATTTAAATATGCTTCTGTTATAGAATGATGAGGTGTAGTTAGGTTAATATTAAATACAATCACAATATTTTATCTGGTTCTGTAGGCTTGTTTTCTATAATGCTTTTGTAGATATTTTTTTTTTTTTACATAATTAACTATGGTTCTATTATAGAATCTTAAGTTTTACCACCTGCTTTAAATTATATACAATTACTATATTTAATTTATCATATTTAATCTGGTTATGTAATATCTTCTAGGAATTTGGATATCGTGATGATTTGAGAACTCCAAAAGAAACTATTAGAGGGGTACAAAAAACTTTGAATTTTTCGCAAGGAGATGAAGTGAACGATTGTATCATGTCTGTAACCAGAGACATACAAAATACACATGATACATCTGATAAACTTGCAGAGAAGGTACAATATACCTTTGAATTATGTTTCTGAAACTCATAATATTTGAAAGAATAGTTATTTCAGTATTTATCATTTGATTTTGCTGAAAACTGTTTATTTTTTATTTTACTAGGAAATGTTGTCAAGAGTCCAGAAAGACTTTAATGAACTAGAGAAGGTGAAGAAAATATGCTGTGACAATTTGGCAAAGGCGAGGGAACTTTTTCCAAATAATGAAGAGCTGAAACAATATGGACAGAAGCTTGCAAAGATGGATCAATTGTCAAGCACAGAAGTAGAAAGGTAATGCTATTTATGTTGCTTGCAAATTTTATGTTTTTCTTAGCAAGGAATTTCTTAGCAAAGAAATTTCTTTCCCCCCCCCCCCAAAACAGTGAATGGCCTTATTTCACCAAGAACGATTGGAAAACATTCAACATTTTAATGCTTCCTGAACATGACCGAGCTTATAATAAATTAGTCGATATAGACGACTTCTTAGGTGAATTATATATAGGAGGGGAAATTGTTGATGATGATCTTTTTAAAAGAAAATCTACCAGGCAAATAGAGTTCGGTGTAAACAAATTAAGGAGGGAGCAAAAGGTGGGAGAATTCCAGAAATCGCCATTCCTAGATCGAACAATCGACTTCAACCGACCAAGATTTACAAAAGAAGAGGAAGAAGTTTGGAATTGGATCAATGGAACACGGCAAGGAGCTATGTAAGTATAATTTACACAAAATGAAAGAATTCTTATCTGTTCTTGTAGAATAGCAATTTACTTTGTTTTCTATTTCTATGGAAATAGAAATTCTACTTTTGCATATTTAAAATACCTGCATTATTTATGTTGATTGTATGTATGATTATTCATTCACCAGGGATGATATTTTCTTCTGGAATGGTACTAGTTGTTTCAAGCACCACATTCAAAGCTTGCAACTCGAGAAGAAGATAGTTTTTAATGTCGTAGATGTGTATACGTGCATTCTAAACGAGGATGAGAAATACAAATCATCAAACTCTCCTCGCAGATTTTTTTGCAACACATTGACCACGGTAAAACATTTAAGAGTTTATTAGGATATTTTAACTATTTCTTTTTAGTGGGTTCTGAGTTTGATACGAAATTGTGGTTTTATGCCAATGCATGATTTAGAAAGTACTAATAATTATTTTGTAAATTGATTTGGCAGATGGGGAATGTGGTTGGAGGTGAAAAAAATGACAATACACTTAATTTTATGAAATTTCGTATAAATTTGGATTCAGTCCTTCACAAGCATAAAGTTAAAATCACTGATGTTGATCTGGTAAATTCTACAACAGTTATTGTGTAATTCTCTTTCTTTCATTTATATGCAAGATTCTGACCTATAGACTATTATGCAGATTTTCTTCCCCATCCATTATTCAAATCATTTCTATGTGGTTTGTTTCAATTTGAAGAATGTTGCAGCTGAGATAATAGACAACAGATATGGGGGAGATATATTTTCATCCTACAATGGAATCCCACAAAATTTGGTAAGTTTCTGACCTTACAAAGTACCTTATACCTATTCCATTTCATCCTATCAACTAATACAGTTTTATAAAATTTTAGCCAGAGAATTTTTCGAAGTACATGGAAGAGCATAGCTTAAGGAAGAGCCAGCAAATAAGGAATGCTACCATGACACTTTTACAAATGAAATGGCAGACAAAGAACAAGAATTCAGAAGCTGCAGTGTTTGCAATGAACCACATGGAGACGTACATGGGAAATGGCATAAAATTATGGGATTGCAAATTTTCTGCTGAAAATGTAATTAATTTTCTGCTTCTCATCTTATTTTTCGCCGATTTTCATCTTGGTTTTGAGTTTAATTCTACTTTTCTTTTTAGCGTTTTGTTCGATTTATGGATTACTCTTGTTCTAAATCTTTGTTTTATTGATTTTGTTCGTTCGATGTCCGAGTTCTTTTCGTTTGATGTTTGAGTTTACAGAGTTAATTGTGTTCGCTGGTTTAGTGGTTTAGTGGCTGAGTGTCTTGTATTTATTTTTTGTGTCTGGTACTTAGGCATAATGTGTTTTTTTCTTTTTGATGGTTTCTCACTGAGTTTGCAGTGGAGTAGAATTTTTGAGTTTGTAAATTGTGGAGTCGTTCCGTTGTATGAGTTCTGAGTTCGTTGCTGTGTCACTGAGTTTTGCGAGTTGTGCGATGCTGGGTTTTTGTAAAAAGATTGTAGTTGAATGAACAGCCTTGTTTTGTTATTGTCTGCGAGTTGATTCACAAGTTACTGTTGAGTTGTCTGCGAATGGCACTAAGTTCTATGCATTGTTCCTTTGAGTCAACTGAGATGTAGTTGTTGTATAGTCCAAGTTTAAATTGCTTAGTTCAAATTGATAAATGGTTGGCTGTTTGTAGTGTTTTTAGTCCTCTTATGTTGTTCGAATTAAATTGTTGTTTTTCGAATATGGGTGCAGGACAACATGCAAAAAAGGCAGCTGGAGAGAGCACGGCAGATATATGCTGCAAAGATAATATACTCGCCGATCAATTATTTCAAACACAAGATGTTCAAAGAGATCAAGTCTATGCATCAACAATGACAATTGGAAGTGATAATTGAATGAATTACTTGATTATGTGTGCATCCTTGTTAACAGTAGTAAAATGAAAAGTTAAAGAAATCTAGATTGATTTTCTTCTTGTAGTATTGTAGTTTGATGTTGGTGACTATTTTCTATTGGTTTGAGGTCAGATGTTGTTACAGTGAACAATGAATATCTTTATGATTATTGTGGGAAACAAATTTTGATGGTGTACTATCAGTCCAATGCAACCTATATATAATTGTCCTGTTATCGGAATGTGCTTTCTGAAAATGGAATTTCACAATGCCATTACAGGACAGTTGTATGTGGAAGGTGCAACTTATAGCCTGCAGAATTCTACAATGGAATCAAGAATACTTGAGATTTGATTCCATTGTAGAACCAAAAATTATACTTACATTTAATTTGTATAAATGTAAATATATAAATTAAATTATAAAACTAAAAACTAATCTAGTTATACAGTCCACCTTTTATTTATACATTGGAATAAAAAATAATTGATTTATATAATAATTTTCAAAGTCATACTATAGAATCAAATATTTATATAATAATTTTGTTAATTGCGTTTGTTTACTAATTACGTATACGATTTATTCGTCATTATAAATATTTATAAAACCAAAAAATGCAAATGTTGAACCCCAAAAAGTTAACTTTTGAACCCCTAGGGGAGGTACAAGTACAGATAAATTTAAAATTTTCATTTTAGTTACTAAGTCCGACGGCCTGGTTTAGGGTTGTTTAAACAACCCTAAACTCTAAACCTATATGCTTGTCCTGTTATCGGAATATGCATTCTACAAAAAGATTCTACAATGGAATCAAGAATAATTGATTCTACAATGGAATCAATAATAATTGAGTTTGGATTCTAAGTTCGTATACGGTTATTTTTTTATTCTGAATGTTTCTAAAACCCAAAATGCAAATGTTGAACCCCAAAAAGTTAACATTTGAACCCCTAAGGGAATATAGATAAAATTTTAAAAATTGATTTTGCTTACTAAATCCGGCGGCCTGGTTCTTAAAAAATCGGGGACCAGCCCCGATTTTTTAAAAACCAGGAAAAATTAGGGTTTAAAGTCTAGAGTTTAGGGTTGTAAACAACCCTAAACTCTAAACCTTAAACCCTAAGTTCGTATACGGTTTAATCGTCATTCTGAATGTTTCTAAAACCCAAAATGCAAATGTTGAACCCCAAAAAGTTAACATTTGAACCCCTAAGGGAATATAGATAAAATTTTAAAAATTGATTTTGCTTACTAAATCCGGCGGCCTGGTTTTTAAAAAATCGGGGACCAGCCCCGATTTTTTAAAAACCAGGAAAAATTAGGGTTTAAAGTCTAGAGTGTAGGGTTGTAAACAACCCTAAACTCTAAACCTTAAACCCTAAGTTCGTATACAGTTTAATCGTCATTCTGAATGTTTCTAAAACCCAAAATGCAAATGTTGAACCCCAAAAAGTTAACATTTGAACCCCTAAGGGAATACAGATAAAATTTTAAAAATTGATTTTGCTTACTAAATCCGGAAATTTAATAATTCCAAAAACCAAATGGAACTCCTTAAACCCCAAATAAAAACTATTTAAAACCAAAGTAAATACCAATAAAATTTTAAATTAATAATTCAATAAAATGATATATAAATTTTTAATATTAGGAAAATTTATTATTAATAATTTTATTCTACATTGAAATCAAGAGTAATTTAGTCTGGATTACATTGTAGAACCACGAATTAGGTTGGGAAAAAGAATAAGCGAAATGACAAAATTTAAAACTGGTGCTGCAATAGAATCAAAAAGTTCAATATAAATAAATTACAAGAAACCATATAAATGAGTCACGACTCATTTTTTGAATTGAACAGCTATTTAACTTAAGTTTCAATTTCAGTTACAACTACAAACCGCCACATATTTTCTTTTTCATAAAAAAGCAAAAGAAACTACCCTAAATTTATACAATATGACTTCATTATCCAAATCAATGAAAAAATCTGGCAGTTCATCATCAACAAGCAAGGAAATATGGTTCCTTGAAGGTCGTAGGATTGAGGCGCACCCTGTGGCAAATTTTGAAGTACAAAATCCCATTCAACTAGTCCCGATTGAACAACTTCAATCATGGATAACACCAACATCTGCCGAAAGGGTTATGCATGCACAATCTCGCTATTCTGCAAGGGATAAATTTTTTTCTGATTTGGAATCAAAAGGTATAACTCCATTAGACTACTATAAATGTTCGCTTTTTGA
This sequence comes from Saposhnikovia divaricata, assembly GCA_036435485.1. Taxonomy (NCBI): domain Eukaryota; kingdom Viridiplantae; phylum Streptophyta; class Magnoliopsida; order Apiales; family Apiaceae; genus Saposhnikovia; species Saposhnikovia divaricata. Next base: position 169,793,352 of record CM071595.1, on the reverse strand, counting down.
TGCTATTTCGAATGAATCAGGCAATGATATTCACAACACTTATCACTGCTCTTCCTATAATTGCTCCACAATTGTCCATCCTCCATTACAATTCTTTGTAAATGCTGAAAAGGCTTGGAAACTTAGTTGCTTAGGCTATTTTGTTGATCATGCTTTAAACAAGAAGTCTAACCTTCAAATGGTACAACAATTCATGTCATCAAGGTTTGAATCTTGGGGTTTTAATTTTATAAATTTTGATGAATCGGGATTCTTTTACTTTAAATTTGACAATGAAGAAATAAGGGACAAAGTCATCTCTCTAGGGCCTATAAATATAGAAGGGATGATCTTTGTTTTTGGTCCTATAATTCACAAATATCCTTCCATCAAACACACCCTTGATACATGTACCCAGTGGGTGAACATTAAAAATATTCCAAGGCCATATTGGTCCGTGGAAGGGCTTACATATATTGCTGAGGCATTAGGTACAATCATCCACAAGGATGGGCTTAGTACCTGGACTACTGCTGCCAGAAATGAGACTGGATATTCTGCCAAGATATGTCTTGAAATGGGTCTTATGCACTCTAGGCCAAAACACATTCTTGTTGTAGTTCCTGGTATTGATGAAACCTTCACCCATGCAAGAATTACCATAGAATACCTGCAAAATGGATCATGTTCACTATGTTGCAGCCCTGATCATAAACTTGAAAATAAATGTCCTCACAAACCAGGATTTGAGAGAGATTATAATCTCATGGACTGCTCTGCTGATCCTCTTGTTAATCTTTCTGAGGAAACCTCTAGTACTGCCGCTAGCCATGCAGGTGATCCTAATTATGCAGGTCCGCCTCGTCAAGCCATTAGACCGGTTATTTCACCTGATAGGGAAAATGATATAGCTGAAGGGCATGACAGCAACATGGAGGTCGACTAGTGTTGAAAAGGATCCTGAACACTTGATCATTTACTATGTTTTATTTAATATAGACTTGTTGGTTAAAGTGTAATTTTATTTTGTGATTGCTTGTAAATAAATCTGTTTAAGAAATTATGGTAATTTGTTGTAAATAACTTTGATTCTGTACAAATTAGTCTTGTATATAAGTGGTTTGGATTTGTGTAATGTGTTCATTTCATGGTGAATATCCACATGAGTCTGCAACAGAAACAAAAGTATTTATCTTTTGCTTCTATTATGGAATCAATAGAAAGGAAAAAACTACAAATCGAAAGATTTGATTATCAATTAGTGACAGATTAAGTAATTTTATAGAGCACTAGAATAAAAAAAAAAATATAATACAAAGAACATCAACTAATAAGGATGTTTAAAACCGTTCAAGCAAAACGGTGTCTTTTTACAATGTAGGAACAAAAAAATTAATACAAAACAAAGAAAATTGACATTATTCAGATATTCAAACTGTAAACAAAGAAGTAGTCAGAAATGAGCATTTTTAATCTTTTATCAATGTTTAAACAGAACAGAGTTTCAATCTTTAACTCCATGAACTCCCTCAGTGAAAGTGTTGGATTCAATCCTCTATGTTTCTGAACACGCTGCATGAAAACAAAAACAAGACTTTAATTTTTTCACTCAACTGTAAAACTATAAAGCTCTATACACAAACAAGTAAACAGTTAACTTAAAAATTCATTTTGATGCAGCTAGTATGGAAATAAGACAATTAGCAAGAGTTACCTGTTTGTACTTCAATAGTGGAAATGGGGATTCCATTCGTCTGAACATTCTGACAATCCAAAGACGGAGAGTGTACTTCAATACTGGGATCAGGGATTCCATTCGTATGAACATTCTGACCATCCAAAGTTGGAGGTTGCATGGACTGATTTGATTGAATCTGAACGCCCTGAACCTGTTTCACTTTTCCCGGGCAATTACGTTTATCATGATAGCCATACGAATCACATCCTTTGCACTTCTTCAGTTTTCTCTTTTTACCATCACAACTTAACTCTGCAGGACCAGGAATCCTTTTTCGGCTTCCTTTATTATTACTTGGCAGTGGCGGACGAACACTAGTTGAACCTGAAGGCCTAACACCAAATATTTCTTGAAGCATGTCATCCTTTGTTACTGGACACTTCTCATATTTTTCTTCAATTCTAGTCCTCAAACACTTCATTTCATCCAACAAATACTGTAAACCATTTACATTACTGGAAACATTATCAAAGCAAGCTTGGTACTCCCTCCATATTTTATTTGATGTATCTCTAATTATCTGCCCATCACTACTAATTTCAGTTTCAGCAGAAAACTTCAATTTGCAAAATCTATCTGCATTTCTCATCCAGCGCTTAAATAAGAACTGATTTGGAATTTTATCCACCCCCCAAAGACCTAAACAGTAAAAACAATGTCGACAGAGATAACCCACTCTAGTAAAAAGCTTGCAAGAACAGCTTACATCATTTGTTGACGGAGAAAAGACAACCTCAAAAAACTTCCCGTTCAAACTTTTATCATGAACTATGTGCTTATTCACACCATCGACAACCGTTGGTTGGCCTGCCAGACTGATATGAAAACAACTCGCCTTTATTTGTTTTTGAACCTTGTAGAACATAGAACGAGTGTAAAGCCGAGCTGCATGCTTTTCAATATCCTTCTCAGTTATAGGTTGTGGAATACAATTCAAATCAGTATTATTCAGTTTCTTTTGATCATGAAACTGTTTGTCAATGGCACTCTCATAACACAAGTAGAACTCTGAAAGTGTGTCACCTTTTTGAACAAAATGGTTAAAGAAAAAGTTGCTGCTTTCTGACCTTGAAGTTGTTCTGAGTAATGCTCCCATTGGCTTGTCCCTAAAGAAGGCAGGAATCCATGAGGCTCTAATAGAATAGATCTCTTTCAACCAAACATGTTCAGTCAATCCAAATTCCTTAAGCACCGCATCCCAACCTTCTTCGAATTCAGCAACCGTCAAGTGTGACGACCAAACAAACTTATTAAGTGCTTCCATGAAACCAGACTCCGCACAAAAAACAGGACCAATCTACAATTTTTTTAAAAAAAGAAGAAGCATAAAATCATAAGAAAAACGCCAAGTATGAAAACCAATACTAATTTGGTTTTATTACATTTGTTGTATTTGTGGTTCTTTAATAGAACCAGTTTTGTTTACAGATAGTAAGGTATAAACTATGATTCTTTAATAGAACAAGTTTTGTGCTTCTGTAATAGAACCAAAATTTGGCAAAATTTGGTTATACAGTAGAACAACTATTTAAATCAAATTTATTAAGTACTTCCATGAAACCAGTATCCGCACATAAAACATGACCAGTCTACAATTTTATTTTTATTTTTTAAAAAAAGAAACATAAACTCATAAGAAAAATGCCAAATATGAGAACCAATACTAATTTGGTTTAAAAGTTAAAAATTTCTAGAATTCATTTACCTTGGCTGGAAACTTCTGCATGATGTGCCACATACAGTATCGATGCATAACACGGGGAAATGTTGTATCAATTGCTACTTTCATCCCAAGACACTGATCAGTTATTATGCATTTTGGAGGGCGTGTAAAAGCTTTTAGAAAAGTCTCACACGCCCATGTAAAATTTGTTGCATTCTCTTGGTTAAGCAAAGCAGAAGTGAATGTAACACTTTTCCAATGATTATCGACACCAATGAATGGCACAAATACCATACCATATCTGTAATACAAATAAATAAATAATATAGTCAGTGATATATGTGAATGACTGAAAGATGATTGAATGTAAAGGTACAGTAAAAAAATTACTTATTTGTACGATATGTTGCATCGAAAGACACAACATCTCCAAAAACATCATAATTTCTGCGCCCTCGAACATCACACCAAAATAAACGAGTTAGGTGGCCATTTGAATCTGTCTGATATTCATAAAAGAAGCCTCCATCTGATGTGTCCCGTTTATTTTCAAATTTTTGAAGCAGCATGTCAGCATCATGCTTACCAATGTAAAGCTTAATATCCCTCATCCAATTTTGGAAATCCACAGCAGTTGCACCAACAGAAGAGTAAGAGCCAGAAATGGACTTGCAGAGGTTGTGAGCTCTATATGGGCCTAAGTTTGATTTTGCAGAATCTAAAACAAATCGACGCTCAAAAGAAGTCATACATCGATTGGACCGAAGAAATTCTTTGTCAGATGCAGATGTTAACGGGTGGTTATGACCTTCGATAAAAGAGGAAACTGCATAGCAATTCAAGCCCATGTACTTGAGAATTATCTTTGCATTGCATTCACATTTCTTAGTGACAGTCCTCCTACATTTAAGTTGCACATCAATAGTACTGGATGAATGAGATGAATCTGATTTAGCAGCCAGATTTTTTGACATAGAAGTTTCGTGGTGCCCTGCTTTTGAACAGACTATATATTTCGTAACAATAATGCCTTGTCTGACTTTTTGTGTTGACTTCCGAACCTCAAATCCACCCTGCCTTCCATACTCAGTGTAGAACTGAAAACAAGATTCAATATCGGTAAATTGAAGGTCAGGGTATGGTATAACTTTGTCATCAAACACTTTGGGAATCCATAAATTGCTGCTTTTACTAAAAGAATCGTCAAAGCCTTCTAACAAATCTTCGACCATATCATTAACAATGGAATCAGATGTAAGTTCAACAGCATCACTATTTTCAGTATACGGAACATTGACTGAATAAAAGACAAAAATAAACCATTAAAAATGTTAGTCAGGATAAAAATTCAATATTATGATAATGTAAAAGAACCAAGTAAAAGACAGTGAAAAAAGGCAGAGATGCAATTAGTGTACATCAGGTTTCAACTTGTTTAAAATATACCTAATTACCTTTACCTATACACCCTGTACAAATAATTACAAAACTAGACATTACGATGCTAGAATAATACACAGGGAAATGTAGACCTAACAAAAAAATTGGATACTAATACCTTGAGATGACTTTAGGTTCAATATTAATTGTAGCAGATATCAACTACTACGACTACTCAAATTAGGTCAACTGTATGTGGTGCAATAACAGAACCAAATATAATTTTGAAACTACATAGTTTCAAATCACAAAAACTAACTATGCAACTATTTTGATGCTAATGTAGAACCAAGACAAATACCAACATAATAAAGTAATTGTTGGATGTAGAATGAAAGTAATTGTTAATTGTAGAATCAAAGTGTTCATCAGAAGCACTGAAAATCGTAAAGCTTATAGAATACAATGGAATACTAAAGCCTATAAAATCATAAATTTATTTGTGATTCTACTATAGAATACTCTAAAAATCGAACGATATGTATAAAAAAATTATTGGTAATCATTCAATAAAGCTAAAAAGGAAGCATATGAACACAAATATGAACTTTTATCATAAACAGTAAATTGAAACTAATATGAATAGTACTAACTGATCATTGAAGGATCTTACAGGTTTGTTAGATTCGATAACAAAATCAGAAACAGTAGAATAAACTTCAAAAGAACAACTAAATATGTAACAAACATAATTTTGATTCTACTACAGAATCAAAACATAAACTAACAATTTTTTTTGTACGAAACTGAAGGATAAAGATTCAAGCATGATGAGCAGTGAATGTACAGTAGACGCATAGTTTTTGACATTATGATTTGATTCTACTACAAAATCGAAGCATATATTAACAAATTATGTGTACAAAACTGAAGGTTAAAGATTTAAACCTGATGAACACTCAATATCAAAAGTAGAATCATAGTTTCGAGCTTGATTTGATGAAGACGCCATAGTTTCCGTTGAAAATCACAAAAAGTGAGAGGAGGAGATCGTACGAAGATAAAACGGAAACTACGATTGATTAGATTGAGCGAAAACGATCTAAAATCGATTACAATTGAAGATTGCGAGAGAAATACAGTACGGAGACATATCGCCGGAGGAATTGACGCTGAAATTTAATCGGAGGGATTATCGGAGAGATTGCAGGAGATGAGCTTAGTGTATGCCTATTTTTTTAATTTTAAATTATTATAAGCCGTTGGATTTGATTTAGATCTAATGGTTGATATTAATGGAGAGGGTTCTCCATGGTTCTCCATATAAAATGGTTCTCCATGGAACAATAGCCTATTCATCATACATACGATAGAAACATATTTTAATGAAGTAATGAACTTATGAACTAATTATTTATAGTGCTACACTCCTTGATTTCACTCACCAATATTGCATGGCAGCTTTTGATTCTTTTCATGTTATTGTAATGGACTGTATCTCAATCTTTGACTGTATGGTGGGAGATGAAAGGGTTAGCTGAGCATGTTTATAACCATCATTTAGCCCTTTATAGTTCAGAAAATGTAATTTTTTGACGAAGAATTGTTAAGTAACTGGTTACTTAACAACTTTTCATCTAAAAACTATTTTTTTGATGGAATGGGAAATGTGATTAAAACGAATGAAACGGAATGAGTATAGTTTAGAGTGGGGTAAATATTGATTGCGATAGTTTTATACACGTACCCGGCAAACTGAATGGTGTCGACTGTTAAGAATAGAATAATTTCCTAACTCATTTACCATCCACTATATAAGCGAATAAAATGTCAACAACATGTTGGTGCAGTGGTTGAGCCTTTGAAGGAGGTCAGGGGTTCGACTCCTGCGTGTGGCGTGAGTTTCTTAATTTGTATTAGGTTTCCTTTCTATATTTGTAATGGTCGGGGGTCCTTCGGAAACAGCCTCCCTATTGTATAGGGGCATGGTCTGCGTACAACTACCCTCCTCAGACACCACTTTTAGTGGTATTATAACTGAGTAAGCTAAGTTTTAAGTATATAAGCGAATAAATTCTTTAGGAATTTTGACCTCCTTTGCCTGCTTATTATATTTATCAAATGTATGCAACACTCAAACTGTGAATGTAAAAAATGATCGGTTATTGTTACAATAATTTCATTACGTAACTTCTATCATCGCTTACAAATACAGATTTCGAATAAATTTATATTTATTCACACCGTATGTTCGCGTTATATCATGTATCTACATTCCATCTTGAGTTAAAGTTATTCGAACTTAGTGCCCGTTTGGCTTACCTTAAAATAAGTAACTTATAGCTTAAAGTGATAAGTGTCATATAAGTGATAAGTAAATCAGAACTTATAAGTCAATAGAGTGTTTGGTAAATCAGAAATTATAAGTCAGTAGAGTGTTTGGTAAATCAGAACTTATAAGTTAACTTTTTTAAATATTTTCAAAATATTTGTTTTTTAATATATATAAGTGGATATCAATGGATAGATCTCGATGAGTAGAGAAATTTGATATATACATATCAATTTTTTAATGAACGGCTCAAAATATATATGATTTTGAAGATTTAAAGGATAAGAATATTGCGTGTATCGAGAAATAAGAATAAGTTGAAAGTTGAATGTTAGGATTTCTTAACATTCAACTTATCCCATATAAGTTGTTAATAAGTTCGTTCACTTATTTTGCCAAACACTACAAAATAAGTTGAAACGGACTTTGACCATATAAGTTAACTTATATGGTTAGCCAAACACCCCATTAAATTAGTTAAATGAGTGTTCGACTCTATTGGATTAGACATATGCAAAATTGTACTACCTCCGTCCCAAAAAGACCGAATCTGTTTGATTTTCACGAAGATTAAGAAAAGATAGTAAAAAAAGAGTAAAGTTAGTTGAAAAGTGGATATAGTGGTGGGACCTATCAATATTTAATAATAGATTTGAGATAGTGGAGAAAAGTAATAGGTGTAATAGGGTAAAAAAGAATATAAAATAGAAAAGTAGTGGGTGTAATAGTGAAAAGTAGTGTTCAAAAATAGTAAGTATAGTAGGTTCATTAGTTTTAGGACGTCCCAAAAAGGAAAGTGTGTAAATCTTTTTGGGACGGAGGGAGTATATATTTGGATAGGATAAATTCTTTATAAATATAAACAAGCGAGATGATGGCGTTTTACATTTCACGTGTCCTTGTGTTCCATACTAGTGCGTGTTTGGCTATCCACCTAAGTGGACTTAAATGGGTCAAAGTTCGTTTGCAGCTTATCAAGATTATTTGGCAAAATAATTTAACGCTTATTTTGAACACTTAAATGGGATAAGTTGGAAGCTAAGAAATTGGTGTTTTGGATATCTTAAAATGATGAGTAGCTTATGGTTTAAAAGCATAAATGTCATATAAGTGATAAGTAGATCAGATCTTATAAGTCAGTAGAGTGTTTGGTAAATCAGAACTTATAAATCAGTAGAGTGCTTGGTAAATCAGAACTTATAAATTAATTTTTTTTCATTATTTTCAAAATATTTGTTTTTTAATATATATCAATGGATAGATCTCGATGAGTAGAGAAATTTGATATATACATATCAATTTTCTAATGAATGGATCAAAAAATATATGATTTTGAAGATTTAAAGAATATTATATATTAAGTATATCAAGAAATAAGAATAAGGCCGAAAGTTATAGCTAGATTAGTAAGTTTTTAAAAGTGCACAATGTCACAAATTTTCTGATACAGTCTGAACAATAAAATAAACAGAGCACAAGAGAGAACAAATTCTCACCGTAAAATGGCCGAACCATGTTGTTTTTGTAAAAGGAGAGGAGAAAAAATCTTGGCATTATTGCTAGTTAGTACTATTATCTATACGTTGCAATATTGCATGCATCTTTAAAAAAGTTGGCAAAATATTATACAACCATAATGGATACTTCACAATGAAAAGGCCAAACAAAAATTTCTGGAGACACGATTCTCCAAGAAAATGCATGATTGAAAGAATTTGCTTTTGAATTAATATGCTTTACCTTAGCTTTTCCATATTTATAATTATTCTTGTCCCTCCTTCAACTTTACTGAACAATGTGGCAGGCATGGTAGTGTTTGCTCTCAACTTTACTACCAATTCTCTTTGTCTTTTACAAATAATGTGACCCCTACATTGCAGAAAAGACTTCTTTTTACCAGAGAGTATGTGAATTTAAATAATACAAATAGAACTCAGAAAAAATTAAAATTGCAGTTCAAGATTTTATATTTATTGAATCAGTTTAGTTACAGTAGCTACTCATTAGCTTCATAGCTTTGTTTAGAGCCATGGGAACAAAAAGAGAGGAAGCTGCTTTGTTGTGTGTAGTTTTCTTCAGTCTGTGGATTTTTACAAGTTCTTTTCCAGCTTCTAGAAATGTTAATCCTGAAGGTAATTTATCGTTTTTCGTATAATTTTTTAGCATGCAGAAATTATAAAGATTATAATGATTTGAAGTTATAATTTTGCAGTACAAGCTCTAGTGGATATCAAAGAAAATTTGAAGGATCCTCATGATGTTTTACGAAAATGGGATGGTACTTTTGCAGATCCATGTACCTGGACATTTGTTACTTGTTCACCTGATGGTCTAGTCATAGGCCTGTATGTTCTTTTCCTTAATCTACATCAAGTTTAGTGATTTTACAAATGATTAGCCTTATGAACATAGAGAAATGTAGAGTTTTCATCTTTGTTAAAATTGCAGAGTAGCATTAAGCCTAGGTTTATCTGGTCCTCTTTCACCAAGCATTGCCAAGTTGACAAATCTTCAGACGCTGTAAGTGTTTCTTACTGATCTGTGTGTGTGCGTGCTCGTGGCATACATGAATATTAATGGTTAATATTATTGAATTGTAATATTTTTTTCATCAGGGTATTACAAAATAACAAAATATCAGGGGAACTTCCATCTGAACTCGGAAAGCTGACTAAACTTCAAACACTTGATCTTTCTCACAATCTCTTTACTGGTGGAATTCCCACTTCGGTAGCAAACCTTGGAAGCCTCCAATATCTGTAAGCTAGCAAAATCTAAAAACATACTGAATATGTCGAATTTTTTTAATATTAAGTATGAACTTCAGTTTTCGAGTTGTAACTTGTAACAGGCGGCTTAATAATAACAGTCTTTCTGGTACAATTCCTTTGTCTATGGCTAACATGACCAACCTTAAATTTTTGTAAGTCTTCTACTTTAGTTAAACTTAGTTTAAGTTACTGTAGTTTGTACTTGTCATATGACGATAAACTGCTTGTGTTTGTGTTTTGTGTGACAGAGATTTGTCTTACAATAACTTGAGCGGTCCTGTGCCAAAGTTACTTGCTAAAACTGTCAAGTAAGATGCTTTAGAAAAAAAATAGTTTACTGTTTTTTAAAAAACGAAACAGATGAAGATTAATCGATCTTTCTTTTTTCGTGTTAATCTTTGAAACAGCATTATGGGAAACCCCATGATCTGTGCCACTGGGAAAGAGAAGGGATGCAATGAGAAAAAACCTATGACCCTCTACTCAAATAATCAACAAAGTAAAGTTTTGAACTAATTGTAATTCATGACTTGTTTCAGTCATTCGTTTACAATTCTGTTTACTCATGACATGTATAGTGACCTGAAACTGGTATGTTTCCTCAGGTTCCCAATCTTCTGGAAGATCTAATAGTCAGAAGATTGCATTAGCAATAGGGTCAAGCCTTGGGTGCATCTGCCTATTTGCAGTTATATTTGGTTTTCTTCTTTGGAGGAGGCAGAGGCATAATCAACAAATATTCTATGAAATAAATGGTTGGTACTTGGTACTAACAAAAGAAGCTCAAACTTGTAATTTTGAAATGTGATTACTATTTTTTATGACTTAATTCTTTTTGTAATTTCAGAACAATATCGCCAAGAAGTATCGCTTGGAAACTTGAGAAGGTTCCAGTTTAGAGAACTTCAGGTTGCCACCAACAACTTTAGCAGCAAGAACATTATTGGTAAAGGTGGTTTCGGAATAGTCTACAAAGGACATCTACAGGATGGAACAATTGTAGCTATAAAAAGGTTGAAAGATGGAAATGCAGTTGGAGGTGAAACTCAATTTCAAACAGAACTTGAGATGATCAGCTTAGCTGTTCATCGGAATCTTCTCCGGCTCTATGGCTTCTGTATGACTGCAACAGAAAGGCTTTTAGTGTACCCTTATATGTCCAACGGAAGTGTTGCATTTCGTCTCAAAGGTAAAAGCACATCATACAGCAGTCCTTTTATACAAATTACAACATTAGCTAGATTGTAATAGTGGAAATTCTTCTTGAATGTTGTCACTTCTTGCAGCAAAACCAGCTTTGACCTGGGGAACGAGGAAACAAATAGCAGTGGGAGCTGCAAGGGGTTTACTGTACCTCCACGAGCAATGTGATCCAAAAATAATTCATAGGGATGTTAAGGCTGCAAATATATTGCTCGATGATTATTGTGAAGCTGTGGTTGGAGATTTTGGATTAGCAAAGCTCTTAGATCACACCGATTCACATGTCACTACTGCAGTCCGGGGTACAGTAGGGCATATAGCTCCCGAGTATCTTTCAACCGGACAGTCTTCAGAGAAAACAGATGTTTTCGGGTTTGGAATTCTTCTACTAGAATTGATTACAGGCCAGAGGGCTCTTGAATTCGGAAAAACAGCAAGCCAGAAAGGAGCCATGCTTGATTGGGTAAGACAAACAAAATGAAATTTTCTGAAATTGCTAGATTGTTAAGCTTTGACCAAGTAGTGTTATTGGAACTTGAGTTTGATGGTTTGAGCCTTCTTGTAGGCATGTGTGTGTGAGTATCAAGGTTAGGCGTTGACATTAAACGTGTGATTAAAATGCTATCAGAACTTCCGACTTATATTTTAATGGCATTGGATTGCAGGTTAAGAAGATTCATCAAGAAAAGAAGTTTGATATGCTAGTGGACAAGGACTTGAAAAACAATTATGACAGAATAGAGCTAGAGGAAATAGTTAAAGTAGCATTATTATGTACACAATATGTACCAAGTTATAGACCAAAGATGTCGGAAGTGGTTCGTATGCTAGAAGGAGATGGACTAGCAGAGAAATGGGAAGCTACTCAGAGTGCTGAGGAAATCAGGTGCAGAGCTAATGATTTTTCTTCGCCGCAGCAGTTCTCAAACCTTAACTCTACATTGCTTGTTCAAGAAATGGAGCTGTCAGGACCAAGGTGATATATTACTAACTATACAAGAAATTAGTAGCAACTGGCAACATATACAAGGTGCTTAAGAGGGTTTGTCTATATATGCATGGGATACATTGCTTGAATTTGTATATTTGAATTGTCTGATTGTAAAGTATTAAACTTTAGTACTGGGTGCAGCATTGATCATCTGTTATTTAACTTTAGTACTGGGTTTGTCAAACTTATTTTGTTACAGAAATCTTCATCGACACCGATGATAATAATGTATTGAACTGAGAAATGTATGTTAAGATAAACACATTTCTCCACTGTATAAGGTAGATGATAGACTTCATCATCTTTAAGCTACTAAACTCAGAGAGAACTTGAAAGACATTACTTAGCTTTCAACACTCTCAGGATCATGAACAATCGATTTTTTTCGAATGTAGGCTATGTGAAAATATGTATGTTAACGAACTTAACAGGGAGTTTACTCATTTTTGAGATACATAACCCCTAAACAAGAAGATCCCCACACCACCAATAGCCAATGTTAGAATCATCGAAACTGCAACATGTTCCAAATCAACAGACATGCTTTTCTGGACACTTTTTGTTCGATGAAATGTACCTCCCATGTTTTCACCGAGATGATTGGTAAGATTTTCCAACTGGTGCAAGATTTGACGTTGTCCACGAGCAATTACTGATATCTATAATCAAGACTAACACATCAATACAAAGAACACGTTTGGAAATATTCAGGTACTATGACTATGGCAAGCATACGAGAGGAAGTCTTCTAAGGCTCTGCCTATTTTTCAAAAAATAAAAAATAACTGTCAAGCAAATGAAGTCAGATGCTGATAGCTTAATATTTAAAGAAAGATTACGATCATGATCAAGTCAGGCAATCTGGATGTTTAGCATCCAGCGACTTTTTACTTTTTCTTATTTTTTGTGAAGTGTCTAGGGATTGTTTCTGATTTGTTCTTACTTATTATCACATGTAATCTGTCAAAACAGTCACATAATTATCTTTAGTTTTTGGAGGGGTTCGATGGTATTGTGTGTTCCTTTTAATAAAAAAGCAGTTACACTCAGCAAAAATGAGATCAAGAACACTTCTGCAAATATTATCACAACCACCGGCAGTATAATTGTGAGTGCTTGTTGCTCTTGGAGCTAAGTTTGGTAACTCATGTGCATATAGGTTTTCTAAGAGCCATACATATAGGAACAGAAACAACGAATTGAGGTCAGTCATCGTACCTCTTCCATTATAAGAGATTCTTTTGCTAGCAGAGATGAAGACGAAGAAAGCACAGTAGACCCAGTCCGCAAACTGTTGCCTGAACTAGAGACAAGATAGGACATTGGAGCTGATCCATTGCAGGCTTCAGCTTTTTGTGAGCTAGATAAGTCCCTTTGAATGCTAAACTTGGCATTCAGTTCTTCAACTTTAGACGTAACATTGTCAATTCGATCATCTAGGGTAGATATATGTTCTAACAGCCGTGTAATGGCTCCCTTCAAAATTAACAAGTACATCAGAAAGGTGCCACTCAGAAAAAGTGAATGACAATGCGTGGAAACCATTTTGCTCAAGTTTACCTGATTACCTATGGTGGCCGGTGACTTTGTGGTCTCATCATCAAAAATTTGGCCGCTGAAATCAAACCCAGCAAACCTCGGTAGACTCTTGTCCCTCTGTGTTGAGTACGAATGCGACAGTCCACTGTTTAAAACAGTCATCCAAACATAAACAAGTTTATTAGTACATTTTGGCCTTCTGTAATCAACAAATGTTTGGAGGTAGAATGACAAGAAATAAGACTAAGATAATATATACATTAACCCATCCCCATTCCTTTAAATTCAGATGACACTTGATGAAATGTAGTAAAGTCAAGTGTTTGTTGATCTGAATTATTTATCACTAGTGATGAGAGGAATATTTATCAACCACATTATACCAAACTTTATACTATTAATGTTTGATGCAATAATCTCAATAAGCATATTATTGCAAGAAAATCCGAAAATTCTAGGGACGTCTAACATTTGGAGGATGAGAGATCTAACATTTGGAGGATGAGAGAGCCGCAAGATCATAAAAATAGCTCAAACCAGAAAGAATGCTAGAAACTAAAATCCTACATCAAAAGCAATTTCTGCTTAGGAGGAAATGAAAAGAGGGATAACCAATGGTTTGACCGGTGTATTAGTGTATATATGTTCTAAAATGGCAAGCATAGTTACGAGTAGTAAATTTGTTCCCAAATTAAACAGTAAATTTAACTAAATACATGCTCCATCCTAGTAAATAATAATGGATTAAGGTTTAAATCATGCAGCCCAAACTATTGACTACTGCAGGCAGCCGCAGAGCACACCTTCTAATGTTGTTATGTCTCATTGCGACCCTCTCCGAGGGAGCTTGAGAAAGTGCATCACTGGGGCTTGATACCAGCTCCTCATCTATGCTTAGTTTTGTTCTCAAATCATCAGGTACAGCCTGCGTCTTATATTGATTAGTAGAATGATGTTAAAAAGCAAGTGACTTAACTATAAATTTGACATACCATAATCTCATCTACTATCTTTTCAAGCTGAATTTGTTCTATGTAAGTACGAGGAATGTATGAACCCTCTAATCCTAGTTGCTCAGCCACAGACTTGACAACTTGCCGATCTCTTCCGTGCACCTGTTGAAAATTTTAAAGATTGAATGAAAGAAACAGAAATTAACATTGGCGACACTGGTGATAAAGCAAAATGAACACGCTAAAACACCAAGAAGTGTGCACAATGAAGTTACTATCGGACAGTTTGACTGGCTTCTGATCTTTTCTTAGTAGTGTTTTGTCCTGTTTTTTTTCCGTTTCTTGGTCTCCTCTTCACCGTCCTCCTTTTTCCGTTCTTTCTTCATTTCATCACCTTACATACCTCGTCCCTCTCTCTCGCGTTTTCTTATCGTCTTCGCAGCTCTCTTTCTTCTTCTCCCTCGTTTCATCTTGTGCGCTGTTTCCCTAACAAATCGACTCTCATCCAATTTCAATCACGCTCCTGTTACCTTCTTTATCGACCTCTCTTCCCTTCCTTTTCCCCTTCTCCGTTTCCCTCACCGTAACATCCTCCACCATTCACGTCGTCATTCGGTCCGTTCTTAATTCTACTCCCCCACCCTTTCTTTTTCCCCCTTCACCCTGCTCTTCTTCTTTTCGACAATCATTGAAACCTTGTGGCTTCCCTTCTGCGTTCCACCCGGCCTCGCTATCTCGACCACTCCCTCGCCCCTCTTCTTTCAACAAGCTTACAATCCTTAAATCATCCATCTCTCTCCGTTTTTCCGTCCCTCATCCTCGTTCGTTCCATCCTTTCCCCCTTCTCCAGCGGCGATCGTCATCTCCCCAATCTCTTCTCCCTACCTCTGTTTATTCGTTTGCTCTTTTGTTTCTTTTGTTTTTTTGTAGTTCTTTTTTCGTCCACCCTTTTCCCTTTTTGCCTTGTTTATATTTTTTCTTTGTTTTTGGTTTCGGTTCTGTTGTTTTTGGTGTGTATTCGTGTGTTGTCATTTTGAGTCTCCTGTGTCATTCTGATTCTCCTGTCATTGCTCTTTTGTCATTTTGTTTATACTTTTTTATTCGTTTTGTTATTGTTTCGTAATTCGTTTGTTGTATTTTTATTACTTCTCGTTTTGCTTTTTCCGGTTCTTTGTTCACGCTGGTATCTTGGGTTTATCGATGTTACGTAATTTGCGTGTTGGTAGTTTGAATGTAGGTACCTTAACGGGCAAATTTCTGGAGCTAGTAGACGTGTTGAAAAAGCGTAGAGTGGATGTGGCGTGTATCCAAGAGACGAGGTGGAAGGGGGCGCGGTCAAGAGTAGCGAACGGGTATAAATTATGGTATTCAGGTCTTGCAAGCTCGAGGAACGGAGTGGGTTTTCTTTTGGCGGAAGACCTTTTAGACAACGTCGTGGAAGTGATTAGATGCAATGACAGGATCATGGCCGTCAAGGTGGTGGTGGGGGAGATTGTGGTGAATGTGGTGTGTGCGTACGCCCCGCATGGCGGTCTGGGTGAGTCCGAGAAGGAGGCTTTTTGGGTTTGTTTAGACGGGCTGGTAGGCAGTTTTCCCGCAGATCAATTTTTAGTGCTGGGTGGCGATTTCAACGGTCACATCGGCGAGAGGTCAGATGGTTTTCCCATGGCGCATGGGGGTTTTGGCTTTGGGTCCAGAAATGTCGGTGGGTCCGCCCTGTTGGAGTTTGCCACGGCCCAGGAGTTGGTAATTGTAAATTCTGTTTTTCAGAAGAGGGCTGAGCACCTCATCACCTATAGTAGTGGGGGTCGCAGCACTCAAATCGATTACCTACTTGTGCGCAGCCGGGACGTTAGAGCATGCGTGGACTGCAAGGTGTTCAGGAGTGCGGCGTGCGCTTCCCAGCACCGACTGTTGGCTATGGATCTTTCCATGGGGAGTCGTGTTGTGCGCAGAAAGAGAGAGTTTAGACCTAGAATCCTTTGGAAAGACTTGAAGGGCGAGAAGGCGGCGGTTTTCAGGGAGGCTTTGCTCAACGAAGGATGTTTTGCGAGCGGTGGAGATGCTAACTTCAGGTGGTCCAACATGGCAAAGGCCATTAGGAGTGTGGGCGAGAAGGTGGTGGGGGTTTCCTCAGGTAAGTTCAGTGGTCATAAGGAGTCGTGGTGGTGGAACGAGGAAGTCCAAAAGAAGGTTAAAGCTAAACTTGCGCTATTTAAAGAGCTTTTATCGTCTTGTGCAGGGCCGGAGAGGATCCGGAAGTTGGAAGCTTACAAGGTGGCGAGACGAGAGGCAAAGAAGGCAGTGGCGAAAGCTAAAGATGAGGCGTACGAAGGGATGTACAAGCGCCTAGATACCAAGGAAGGAGCAAATGCCATCTTTAAGCTAGCTAAAGCTCGGGAGAGAGGGAGGCGCGACCTGGGGTCTGTTAAGTTTGTTAAAGATGAGTCAGGCCAAGTGTTGTTGAAGGAAGACGCTATTAAGGACATGTGGAGTTCGTATTTCCATAATCTTTTCAACGAGGCTAGGGGGAGTGGTGCTAGGGTGGATCAAGGGGTCCCCCTCTCGCCTGTGATTCCCATCGATCCCAGTGAGCGCATCAGCAAGGATGAAGTCAAGGGTGCCTTGCAAAAGATGGCTAGAGGGAAGGCGGTTGGTCCGGATCTTATCCCAATCGAGGTTTGGCTTTGTCTCGGTGAGGTGGGCGTTCAATGGCTAGCGGATCTGTTCAATGTTCTTCTCTTGGGTGATAAGATGCCAGTTGAATGGAGGCGTAGTGTTGTGGTACCTTTTTTCAAGAATAAAGGCGATGCTCAAAGTTGTAGTAACTACCGGGGTATTAAATTACTCAGTCATACTATGAAACTTTGGGAGAGAGTGGTTGATAGTCGGCTTAGAAGAGAAGTGGTAATATCAGAGAATCAATTTGGATTTATGCCTGGGAGATCTACGATCGAGGCCATTCATCTTGTTAGACGCCTTATGGAGAAGTTCAGGGATCGTCGCAAAGACCTCCATTTGGTGTTCATTGATCTTGAGAAGGCCTATGATAGCATCCCCCGTGAAGCTATTTGGAAGAGCCTTGAGGAGAGGGGAGTGTCGTCGGCGCTCGTTAGGGCGATTCAAGACATGTACTCCCAAGCTAGTTCGTGCGTTCGGACACCAGTGGGGGACTCCCGTTTCTTCCCGGTTGAGATGGGGCTTCATCAGGGATCAGCCTTGAGCCCTTTTCTTTTCGCCCTTATCATTGATGTCATGTCGCGGGGAATTCAAGATGCTGTCCCGTGGTGCATGCTCTTCGCGGATGATATCGTGCTAGTGGCGGAATCGAGGAGGGAGGTGAACGACAAATTGGGGCTTTGGAGATCTACTTTGGAGGCCCGAGGGTTACGTTTGAGTCGTTCAAAAACCGAGTATCTCTGGTGTAACTTCAGTGGGGAGGACAACGAAGAAGGGGTGGAGGTTAAGTTTGAAGACCAGAACGTCCCGCAGACGGATAAATTCAAGTATTTGGGTTCGATCATCCAGAAGGAAGGTGAGATAGAAGCAGATGTCACGCATCGTATCAAGGCTGGGTGGCTCAGGTGGAGGGCAGCGTCAGGGGTTATGTGCGATAAGAAAGTCCCTTTAAAGCTGAAAGGGAAATTCTATAGAGCGGCTATCCGTCCTGCGATGCTGTACGGTTCGGAGTGTTGGGCGGAGAAGAAGGCTCTCGTTAACAAGTTGGAAGGGGCAGAAATGAGGATGTTGCGGTGGTCTTGTGGGCGCACGATGCTGGACAGAATCCCGAACTCGGTTTTTAGGAGCGAGCTTGAAGTGGCTCCTTTTTCTGCGAAAGTTAGGGAAGGAAGGTTGAGATGGTTCGGCCACGTTCGTAGGAGGCTGGCTGAAGCCCCAGTTAGGAGGGTTGAGAGTCTGACGATTGCTGGGGCGAGGAGGAGAGGCAGGCCGAGGAGGTCGTGGGAAGAGCAACTCAGGATGGATTTGAAGGCCTTAGACTTAAATGAGACCATGCTCGCGGATAGGTGTTGTTGGAGGCGGCGCATCAGAGTGGTGGATTCCCTTTTAGGCTGTGGCTCTGTTGTCGAGAGCCTCAGAGTTGCCGTGTCTCGGTTAGCGATTCTCTAGAAGGTCGGCGGTAGCATTCTCACTGTTCGTTTTGAGTATCTTTTGTTTTCTGGTTGTGCAGCTACAGGGTGCTAGGCCTGGTGATTTTTCCGTGCGGGACTTTCCGCGTGGTAAGAGCGCATCCAGCTAGGAGTATCATAAATCCTCGCAGACAAGTAGGTCCCATGTGGAGTACGCCATGGGCCGCAGGTTTGTCATTGTCCATTCCCGTATCATTTTCCGTTGTATTTCCCACACTCTATGTTTGTTGTGCACTCAGCCGAGGGTCTTCACGGAAACAGCCTCCCCGCTCAAATAGTGGGGGTATGGTCTGCGTACATCCCACCCTCCCCAGACCCTGCTCTGAGCGGGATATACTGGGTATGTTTGGTTTGGTTTGGTTTAAGTGGAGGGATGTAAATATAAAGTCTAATAGCCAGTATTTATTTTAATCAAACAACAGGAAGGGAGAAAGGAGATAAAATTAACCATTACCTGAACATACTGGCGGTTCAGTTGTTCGAGCCAATCAATTTTCACAGACACTCTTTCATCAGAGAATACATTGCTACTTCTTTTCAAGATTGCTGCTATTGTGTACCCCAAAGCCATCAGCCCACTAAGAAGCCTCACGCTGACTTCGAAAGTTACTCTAGGTGATATAACAAATGGAGAATCCGTAACCCATTCCTACAGTTAAGAAGCATGAAATCTATCAAGACTATACAGATTTATAAGTTTTCTGCTCAAAATATACAAAGTCTTGACAAGAGACCAGACAACACATACTTAAAAATTAAAATCATCTCACTCGCAGCCTGTCAGGTAGATAGGGACATAGAGCAGGAATAAAGAGCACTGATCGGAGACATTGATACAATCAAGTCTAAAGAGGACAGAAGGGATCTGAGAAAATAATTTAATAATTGACTACTACTCTTAGGCTATGTTTGTTTGCAAGGATCATATTCCCCAGACTATCTAGCATCTGACTCATTTTGTCATACTAAATTCTATGGACATTATTTTATCTAACCAGTAAATGAAATTTTGTTATATAAGTATAAGTTTAAGACTAAAAGAGTATAAATTTAGAGCAAATAATTAGGTAAGCTAATACTCAGGTGATTATAATCTCTTAAATAAACATGAGTTTGGCAATTCTATCCAGAAGCATTACTTTTGTTACATGGGTATTGCAACTTTTAAAAGGAACCATAAAATTTTTTAATGTTAAGACTAAACATCCTCATGGATTACATTTGAAAGGTAGAGAGACCATCGGCAACTTCCTGCAAACCACAGCTTATGGTGAATGCAACATTTCCTTCAGTTTCAAGTTTATCAAACCTACCTTTCTGCAACATGGTTCTTCAAAAAATAATTCACTCTTTAATGTTGATCTACTAAATATATCACAAATTATTTCAGCTGATATATATGAAACAACTGTGAAGTGCATACTAAGCAAAAGTTATGACATGAAAGGCCAAAGACAAACCTCAAACATGAGAATATATTTTCCATCTCTATTTCGCATCCTTAGGTATGATTGACAAGACTCTGGATCTTCACCCGGTGGCAGAAGATATATATCATAAACCTCTTCCATAGTTTCTGTGTGCTCTACAGGCAACACAGACTTGATTTGCTCCACTGTAACATCCCTTCCTGACTGAACAATAGGCACATTGCAGTTAGTAAGAAAATTTATTACTTTGCAAAATCTTTCCTAGCTTGTGCCTACAATCACGAAAACACCAATTAAAGTTTACCTTTAAGATATAAGTAGGACTTTGAAATCCATTAAATGGATTGAAGTTGTTATTAATTCTGATGTGTGCTGTTTGAAGATCAGGTTCAATGAAAGCCTTGTACATTGGATAAACCTGATTGATAAAATGTATTAAGAAAGTATTAGAGAGGGTCTTGTATTATCTCAATTGTTAGCTGCGGATGCAAGAGCAAACCGTTTCAGATATCTGGTGGATAATCTCTGCAGGTGCTTTCCCAGCACGTTGAATGTCCCGAAAAACCCGCTTGACAAAATCAAAGTGAACTCCACCTGTCACAGATACTCGAAGATCCAATAAGGGCCGCAATTTTTCACTCAGAGCATAGATCCCTTCAATAATTACAATCCGGGAGCTTGGGACTTCAATTGTCCTGCATGCAGCACATAATGCATAAGTTTAACACATATTTTGCATATGGAAGAGAACTATAGAATCGTATAGTCAACTTTAAATAAGAAATACATGCACAAGTTATCAAATAGTTCAAATCAGAATTCATTTTTATTTAAAGAATACAAAAATCCAGAATCGAATAGATGAGTAAAGAGAATACTACAATAAGACAAGTTCCTGAAACAGATTTAATATTGCAAAAGACTACAAATTGAAAGATCTATTATTGTCTGGGTGATCAAACTCAAAAATTGAATATAACAATTAACAAGCAGATGAGACAATCCACGGATATTCGTATTGAAGAAATTGAGCCTCAAAGCCACTAACTCGAACGAAGGATAAAGAGATAGATGGCTTGTGTAAGAGGAATTCAGAGCAATCAAACCTGTATCCTGTGCGTAAACTAGCTTTGAAATCATAAATTGGAACTTCAACATGCTTCCCCGCCTTCAAATCATGGATGTTCTTCAGCAATGTATCATAGTCTGTCAAGCGTGGGTCTGCTCCAATACATTACCCAATAAAACAATCATTTAAAATTTTAAACACCTTATATGCTGCACTCAACATGACAGAGGAAGACAAATCACAAGAGGACTCAAACTTAATAGTTCAAGTCACACAGATGACCCACAATTAATAAATCAAGAAATTGTTGGGATGGCTGAACTATTTTTACTAAAATACTGAGTTATAATGACAGAAAGCCATGAAAAAAAAACCAATTAGTTTAGTGCTCAAAGAATCAAAGATTAAAATTTCCCAACTAAGTCAAACGCCTACCCATAAGAGACAGATCGGGTAAAAATTAGGTCAGGGACAAGGCTAATCTTATTGTACCAACTAAGACTTGTGCCTTTGTGGTGACCGGATACACGAAACTTTCTAGAGCCTAAATAAAATGTTTGCACAATACTTTTAAATCGATATTAAGCAGAGAAATACAGCTTGCGAGTAAAATTTTATAACTCACCTCCTTGTAATATGATGTTTTGCAATGTTAAATGATTCGGAAATAGAGAAGATGAAACCTAAAGCTCAAGTTTTTTTAACAGGTTACACACTGTCTCCATGCATAATACTCTACTTGGGCTAAGCTGTTTACTTTTTTAAGAAACCAATTGAGAACAAGAGTCCTAACTGATTGCAAATGTCTTGTGCCTCTTGTTCATAAACATAACGAAAATAATATTAAAAGACAATCTGTATACGACACAAACATGTTTTTACATGAGTGGATAAGATAGGACAGGCAAGCCATCATGCAAATCTGCCATAAAGAATATATCAAGCATAAGACAAAATGTCAACATGCATGAAGCAAGTGCTCACCATCAAAGTTTTCGTCAATAACCCGACTAGCATCATTGTAGTTGTCCATCGATATTACAGCAATGCTGGGCATAAAGTTCAATATTCTCTCGGTAAAAGCAGTCTTCCCAGCACCAGAAGGACCAGCAATCCCAACTAAAATAAGCCCATCATTCATCTGGGCTAGCAACTGGCATGCACGGATTGCCGCAAAGAAACCTTTGTCATACGAAAGCCTATCTTCAATAGAAACAATCTCATAACGCTCAGAGTCTTTCCTCTTCACTAGGCGAACTTGATCTTTTAAGAGACCAGTCCTTCCATGACTAAACTCCTCACTGAAAGTATTTTTACCCATCATGAGAGATGCTAATTGCTTTTAAAACTTGCACCTGTAAAAAAATAAAAGATACAGAAACTAGGCATTAGATGATAGTAAATCGTTCCATGCAACAACAAACTTCTGAGACAACTATAAATGGCATGCACATCACTAAATCATTGTGCACATTATACATGTTTTTCAAAACTGATTTCCTAATTATAAGTAAGCACTTTTGTTACCAAGGGTTTAAATCAAAATAATCCCCTTCAACCCTTGGGATAGGGGCGAGACATACCTTACTTTCGAGTGAGACATACCTATCAATCAAATAATCGGCTAATTGCTTTCATCAACTCAATTTACACTAGCCTAATGCTGAATACCAGAATTCACAAATTCCTGACACAGAAATATAAAACCATAAAAAAATTCTCATATACTTTATTACATGAAAAAAGAAACACTGAAACCACAAAAAGAGAATCATTAAACAGTAGAAGATATCAACGACCAGCATTAAAGAAATTTATCTGAAAATCCACAATAGATTCAAAGCCGAGAAAAGTAAACACCAACAACGTAACAACCATCAAATGTTCAAACTTAAAGCAAGAAAAATGTGCAGAGGGAATGAAAGATACCAACTGAGTCCAGTCTTCTCAAACACGCAGACGTGGTCCAACCATAACAATAAATATTTAATTTATTCTACGGGGCAGGTCGGGTTCCAACCATGTTTAAAATTTACACTGTGTTCAATACAAAGTTGCATATTCCATTACTGAAATTTTTTGTAAAATTATGTGTTCCACTAAATTATAAATAAATGAGTAAAATGCTTATATGGCAGTTATTTAAGAAAACAGTCTGCTATATATAAATTAATTAATGAGAAATAATTATTATAACATCTATCCGGATGTTTTCTTAAATAACTCCAGGTAACTCCTAATTCCTAAAGTAGAAATTTCTTATTTATGAAAACTTTAACGGACAAGACGTTAAGTATGTGCAAACATCCATGTGTAACAAGCTTAAACTTAGAACAAGTCTACAATTATACCATCTTCAAATTTGTACTTTATTGTAAATTATACAACATATATATTTTGTATATATATATATATATATATAAATTATGTTCAGATCACCGAACAATCTGACAGTAAGAGTTTTTCTTAAAAAAAAAAAAAAAAAACACACATTCATACTTTATAATTCATAAGATACACCACATTTCTTCTTTCACAAAAATAAGAGGTTAAGAGTTCAGTCTTCACATAAACTAAATGTCGAATTATATTATATATGTTATATAAAGACTACACAACATCTTTACATGATATAGAATGATGTTGGTTTTCCTCATTTTCTATAAATAAGGGTATACAATTGAAGTTGAATTACATAATTTATCAGATATCTCTGTGATTTTGCCCTTGTTCGAGAGATCTGATTATACCAGGCCTGTAGAACAAGAAAGCCAAGATACAATAACAAATATGACCAAAAATGAAAATGCAGGAAGATGCTAAAATTGTTTTGACTAGAGAAAGAAATTAAGAAAATGAAGACAAGCCTCTATGCTTAATGTAGTCAGAATTTGGCACATGCTTACAAGCCCTTCCAGAATCCAAACATATTGAGACAGGGAGGGTGCTTAGAAAGAAATTTCAGGAAAGGGAGGTTGAAAGTCTGAGTAACAAAACGATTTTTAGGTATACATATCAGAATCAAAGACACCAGACCTCATATATTCATTCTCACCATCACTCTTAATACTAAGTTCCAGACCAGGTAAGACGTCTTTGAGCAGTAAAGACCTAACTAGCGAAGTAACTGAACCACCAAATTCAGGCCATGAAACAGAAAGCGTTCCCCTAAGCTTCTTTATCTCACATCGACTCAATAAAGCAGCAGCCAGGCCATCTACAACACTTCCAGATGGAAAATAACACACACTTCTCAACAATTTAGATTCTTCAGGAACATTCACAGCCAATTTACTTTCCATTGATGTCTCCAATTTCAAGGCAAAGGTTTCATCCGGTGGGAGCTTACCACGGAAGTTTCGACTCTGAACAGAATCCAATATCAAAACCCTCTCTGGAATTATATGCTCACCAATCAAAATCTTTGCAACAGCATGAGTTCGCTCAGCACCAACAGCATATTGTACAGATACAATGACAATCATTTTTCCTGCATTATTGAGGGAATAGATGTTGCACGATTTGTCTGCAAGAGATGGTTCAACTGAGTTGCCAGAGAAGGGAATCTCTGGGAGGACTAAAGTTCCAATCAGAACTTTAGAAGGTAGATGGTGCAAAAAATTCTGAGACGCAGAGGACAGTGCAAAAATTAAAAGAGAGGGACAGAGGGGTTTGCTAGGTTTTGGGGGAGAGAAAACCAGGAACGGGGAAGGAATAGTAGTCGGCGGTGGAGCAAAATTGTTGAGATCCTCCAGGAAGAACCTTGAAGGAGGAGGAATATCTGTTATCACATCTTCCATATCACTCCTTTATCAATAAAACGAGACCCTGCACAATTCATAACATCTTAGGATACATGAAACACAATTCAAATTCAAAATAATAACAGATATTGAAATACATATGAAGCATAGAAAACTCTAATGAAAGTTGCCCTTAGGCACCACATCTGCCGCTTATGACATGCTAACCAATTTCAGTAGCACTCGTACTTGAGCATGTATATCTTAGCAGAAAGTTAGTCCGCTGGTTATACATAGCATTTAAGCAAATGCAAGATATATAAATTCTCTAGCTAATTTTTTGTAAGAGACTTTCCATTTGATAGAACCTGAGACGACACAGGCAACAGATTGGTGACCGATTCTAATCTAATAACATCATGATCGAAGAAATACCAAGTTACTTGATATACTTTTAAGCTTTAATTAATCTCCAATCAAAGTTTAACTTAAGGAATGCCAATACCTTCTGCAACCCACAGGGAGCAAGGTAAGACTGGAACTAGAACTGGATCAGAAAATTGAAGAAGGGTACCTCAGGGTTTGAAGAAGAAGAATAACCAATGAAAAAAGTATCTAAATTTATAAAAGGTCAGTTTACAGCTCACAATGACCCGGTTTATTGACAAACTTCAGACTTCGGAGTGAACTAAATTTGTACTAGTGAGACCCGCCACAACCTAAATATTATTAGGGTGTAGATGTTAAGTTCAGGTTGTAGACACTTCTCAATTGCTCGTGACAAATATACTTCTCTGCTCGTGAAAAATATATCAAAAAGACTTGACTTGTAGTATTGCCCTCTTGCTACCATTACATGAATCTATGTGATGGAAAAAATTGAAACTGGCAGCATGCCACAACTTCAAATTAGATGTTAAAAAAAAGTGCAAGAATCATTTTTAATCAAAGCAAAGAAGGAAAATGGAATACTCTGCTAAGTCGCCATATGTTATTCTATATGTGATCTTCATCTTAAACCTTCCAAGATGCTCCTACAATTCTCACTTTTGCATTTTATATGAAATACAGGGCTAATGGAAGACTCCACCGACAAAATACATTAGTGATTAAATAACACTAAACTCATCATCATCCATTGTAAACAACACATAGTGAGATAAAAGTCCACATTCGTCTCTGCATAAAATTTAAAAAACCAAAGCCACTTAAATCTACTGCACTGACATAAAATGTGTGAAACTCACTACCGCTCTACTAGTGTATTTCACCATCCCAAACGTATCTCACAAAAAACAATACCGGCTCCAATTTATAAAAGAAAGTATCAAAATTTATAAAAGATCAGTTTACAGCTCACAGTGACCCGGTTTATTTACTAACTTCAGACTTCGGAGTGAACTAAATTTGTCCTAGTGAGACACCCCACAAATTAAATATAATTAGGGTGTAGATGTTAAGTTCAGGTTGTAGACACTTCTCAATTGCTCGTGAAAAATATAGCAAAAAGACTTGACTTGTAGCATTGCCATCTTGCTACCATTACATGGATATATGTGAAAAGATTGAAACTGGCAGGCTGGCACGACTTTGGATTAGATTTTGTTTTTAAAAGGCAAGACTTTTTATTAATTGATAAACACGGAGAAAGAATACTCTGCTACGTGACCATATGTTAATCCATATGTGATCATCATCTAAAACCCTCCAAGATGCTCCTACAATTTTCACTTTTGTTTTTCACGAAATACAGGGTTGGTAAGACTCCGCATACTTCCACTTAAAGCTCATTAACTAACAGTAAGCTTGTCATAATCCAGGTTCCAGGGAAAAAAAAAAGACATAGTGAGATACAAGTTCACATACGTCTCTGCACATAATTACAAACTAAAGTCGCTTAAAACAAATGCACCGATCAAATTGTTTAGCGTTCTACTAGCAAAGTTCACCATCCCAAACGTATCTTACACAAAACAAAACCGGCTCAATTCTACATGTTCAACTCTACGTGAAATACTAATTACAACCCAAACTAAGGAATGTTATATGTACAAGCAATTTAATCTCCGTGCAATAAAAAATCCATTTCCGAAAATCCCACTAAAACAAAGCAAAACCCACAGCAGCATTACAATTAAACACATAAACTCCAAAACAGAATACAGTAAACCCAAAACATAACAATTCCATATATCTACCATTTTTCGAGTTTTCGACAAAATTTCACTTTTTAACTTAGATATTACAGTTGGGCAAAATCAATTGCGAGGAATTAACAGAGTTAATTAACGAGTTATCAACTAGAACTACTACAATAGTTAAACCCTAAACCTAATTGAGAATATAAACAAGTATTTAATTAATTAATTAATTATAATAAAGCAAAAATTAAAGATTTCTTGTAAAAGAAGAAAAGTAATTGAACTGTTTATGAATACAAAAAGAATGAGATGTTACCGAGTTAAATGAAAGCACCGGCGGCGAGAGTGTGTGGCGAGTTAACTCAGTGTTTACTATGTATGTGTGTGTGTTGGATCTGTTGGTGGGCCGAGCGTTGTATATGAAGAAGGCCGCCTGCCTTCTTTCCCAAGTTTACAAGAATAAAGATCCAATATCACAATTTCAACACAAACGACCTCAAATATCATAAATATAAAAGATAGCCTCATATATCATTTCAAAACACAAACACTATATTATTTAGCGTTTATTTTTTTTTAAAACGCTATGACTTTGGCGTTGTAGTTGGGGGATTGGGGAACGCCACATTATGTGGCGTTTGGGGTTGGATTTTTTTTTTTTTGTTTATTCTAAATATATATTTGTGAGAGGCCATGGTCACAGGTTCGACGATTTGTGATTATGTCATCCTGGGACAGAGCCTGTCGCACTTGTGCGGTTTGTCTTGGATCACGTGGTTTGCAGGCTATTGCGTGAGCCCATGGGTTTACCCAGAACGCACCCGAAGGTCCCATGTTAAAATATATATATATATATATATATATATATATATATATATATATATATATATATATATTTGTAAATAATATTAAAAATTTATAAACAAATGGTCAATTAAAATTATATTTTTTTAATTTAAAAAATAAAATTTTAATTAACCTTATGGGTTCAATAATTAATTTTTGGGGTTCAACGTTTTCATTTTGGATTTTAGAAATATTCTGAACGACGAATAAACCGTATGTGAATCTAGGGTTTAGGGCTTAAACCCTAACTTATCATTTAAACGCGTTAGCGTTTAAAAATCAGACCGCCGGATTCAATTTTTTAATAAATTTTTTTAAATTTTATCTATATTTTCTGGGGATTTCAACGGTTAACTTTTGGGATTCAACATTTCCATTTTGGGTTTTATAAATATTTCAAATGACGAATAAACCGTATGCGAACTTAGGGTTACCCTGAACCTTAGACCCTAAACCCTAACTTATCCAGATTTTTAAACGCGTCTTAACCTTTGGGGTTCAACAGTTTCATTTTAGGTTTAGAAATATTCGGAACCATAAATTAAAAAATATAAATTTATATTTTAATTGACCATTTGTATATAAGTTTTTTAATTTTTTTTGCAAATTTATGCTTAGGATAAAACAAAAAACAAAAAAAAAGACAAAAAAAAAAAAAAAAAACACCTAAACGCCACCTGAAGTGGCGTTCACCCCCTCAAACGCCATTTCATGTGGTGTCCCTATAGCTTTCCTTTCCTTTCCCCAAAATAACATTCTCCATCTCTCTCTCCCCCAGCTTTAGCGTTTTCAAAAAAAAAAAATCCAAAACGCTAAACGCAATTGTGTTTTGGAGTAATATTTGGGGCAATGTTTTTGAGTTGTGATATTTGGGACAATTTACTTGGAAATTGTGATAGAAAAGGGCAACACCCAGTTTATGAAAAAACCAAGTGATTTTTATTACAGATAATTACTATGATTTTATTTTTTGATGAACCTTATCTTTTCACTTATTTTCTTAATATTTAATAAAGAGAGTGAACGATCTCAACCACTATCCCTTATAATTTTACATGTAAAAATCATCAAATTTTAAGATTTCAACCTAAGGATGATCTCGGATCATTTAACTCTTTAATAAATTTATACAAGTATAAAAATATATACTTGTTTATAAATGTATGAACATGGGATGATAATAAATTTTTAATACTTGAATTATTTTATTACGCTCACATAAACGAATGAAATTGTATCGCAAATCTTGTTAAATTATAATTTTTTAGAAACAATTTATTAATTACAAAATGAAAATAATTTAAATTATATATATATATATACACACGAAAGAAATGGACAATAAATCGTATCGTCAAATCTCGTTAAATTGTAAATCAAATCCGTTTAAATAAATATTCAACTGAACTAGAGAAATTGCCCAAAATGCCTAGATTTCCAGTTACATGGCCTGAAATGCCCATCTGCGAAAAGTTGGCCCGAAATACCCACGAATCACGCATCTCTGAAATGCGTGTCCTCGGATGCGCATTTCTCACATGCGTATCAGGGGTCACCCATCTCCCAGATGCGTGATGATGTCACATGACGTCATTTTCTCACAAACAACTACTGCGTTCGCTCCCTCTCTTGATTGCCTCTCCGTTCGCCCACCTTTGTTCTCCACCCTCCGGCTGCTTCTACCATTTCTGAGGACATTGTTAGGTCCGATAAGATTGTAGAAGGGGGGGTTGAATACAATCTATATCATTTTCTCGAAATTTGTTCTTTAAATAAAATTTATCTTAAACAAATTTGTGCGGAATAATATAACACAGATTTCAAGTTGAATATAACAATATATTAACTTGATGGGTGTTACAAAATCAGTCCAAATGATTATCAAGTAATTAATAACTAATTAGAAAATTCGACATGAATTTTTCTAATTTAGTTAATAAAAATCAAGATATCAAGTTGTGAACTAGGAAACTTAATTCGCTAGTAGTACAAGAATCACAAGTAAACAAGTTCCAATGGATAGAATATTACAACTGAGATGAACTTGAATTTACAGAAATTAATTTGTATGTGTTCTTGAGCTTGAGAGAGAGAGAGAGATAAGCTGCTGTGTTTGTATGTAATGTTATGTTCTGTCCGTTCTGCTTCTTTTACAATCTGCTGTCTTTTATAGCACAGCCACAGTCATATTGCTTTGTTTCAAGTGATATAACAATCAGTTAACAATAATATAACATTCGGTATGACTATCCACTGCAAGTAATATGACAGTCTCTTCTAATATAACTTTCGGTATGACTATCCTTAATACTTGATATGACAGTCTGTTGAACTAGATATGACAATCCATCCCAATATAACTTTCGGTATAACTATCTTTTTGAATGAGATATGACTATCCAGTTGAGATAATATGACTGTCCAATCCAACATCTTGATATGACTATACTCTTTGAACTGTATATGACAATCGGTATAACTATCCTTTGATAGTTATATTATCATATTTTTTTAGCTTATAATTAATCAAATGATTTATAAAAATCATTTAAATAACTATTTCTTTTTCATATTAATTCTGATTTAATTAATCTAATAATTACTTTAACAAATATATTAATTCTGATAGAATTAATTTATTTATTGAAATTAATTATTTGATTTAATTAATTAAAGTAGAATTAATACAAATCCTTTAATAGTCAATACTTCACTGTGTACCACGTAATTATAATAAGGAACATACACTGGATCGTTGTTGACGCTCGATGTACTGTCTGGTTCATGAACGACTAACTCCAATCTCTGTTCTTTATCTTGACTTTAAATTGTGGTCTTTTTCCTTTCTCCCCTCTCTTCATTCATTCTGTACTAATACTGTTCCTTATCACTTATAGAAATCTCTGTCCTTTAAAATGAATCCATGTGTTTCAATGCTACCTTGAGGCTTGATCAGATAACTGAATCTTCTTCCAGTGTAAAACATTAAAACTATAGATTGACTTGTTGATTTTTCTTCTGACAGTTATCATCTTTTGAGATTCCTGTGACAGTTGATATTATTTACTTATTACAATCTAGTTTAATTGGATTAGGATCCTCGAACTGCAAATAGGCTGAGTCATATGCCTTTCAGACATCAAAATGATGCCCAGACCTGCCTCTCCATTTTTCCCGTTAGTTTGTTGATTTGTGGCCCCGCAGGGGCGTGTACGAACAGATCGGAAAATAAAATCGGAAAAAGCTTGGTTTTGGGGCTTTCATATCTGGCGAAACAAATGAAAAACGTATGGTAGAGGGTGAGAAGGCGATCATTTTAGTATATAGTGATAGTATTTTGTCCTAAACCCAATCATGTGTGATGAGTTAGGAAATACTTTCATGTAATCTTATTTGATTTTATTTATATTAATAAAAGACTTGTTGTTTTTATTACGGGCCTTTATCTATTTAAAGTGTTTAAATAAGAAGTTCCATAGTTTAGAGTAAAGCTTCTAGAATTATAATGAGATTATAATAATGAGATCTAGAAGATGATAACAATAAACTTAAATAGTTCCCGATCGTAGGATAACTAATTGGGAGTTAGTCAATCCGTAAAGATCGGTACATACTATGCTTGCTTCCTCGGAAGGATGTCTGTTCTCATAGACATTCGTGTGGTGACACTATAGCTAGTATGTAGGTGCTTATTGGAGAATAAGTTCACTGAACGTGACTTGATCTAATGAACGACTAATGGAGTTTACTCACGTGTTAATAGTTGTTCATAAGTTGATGGTGGTACAAGTGTCCTTAGACTTGAGACCGTTAAAGTAATCTTATATACAATGAACTATGTTTTGGTTTAGTTCTAAGTCCTCAAGGGACAATCATTAGTTCTATTCCGAGTATAGGAATTTGTATATGAAGATAGTTAACGATCGATAAAGAATCTACCCCTTTCAGTAAAAGAAAGTGAATATCCTATGATGTTCTTACTATGTTAGTTCTGGAATCTCTGGCCAGAGTAATTGAAGTTAGAAAGAGTTTCTAATTCAAATGAACTAGACATAATGTATAAGAAATTATATGATTAAATTAAATAGGCTTGACACGCGATCCATGCCTTGTATTTAATCGGGATATTGTCGGGTAGAAGGAATTGATTGTACGGTAACCATTTGCTGAATAGGTTTTATATATTCTAAGCAATGAATTCATATTATCCGGATAGTCGCGATATATTGAAAAGTATCACTCACGATGTAGAATAAATATTAATTACTTATGTAATTGTATTTAACGAATTAATTAGTAATTCGTATAAGTAATAATAAATAGTTTATTATTATTTATTTCTACTACCGGCTTAATATTGAACCTAAAGGGTCACACCATAAAAAGGTTAAATATTTATAGATGATGAGAATAATTAATAATGGCTATGAATTATTTATTTATTGAATAAATAATTAATTAGCAATTATTTATAATTTATTAAATGAGATTTAATAGATTATAAATAAATTAAGAAAAGTTCTTAATAATTATTAATTACAAAATTTAGTTTGAGAAATTAAATTTTATGAGAGAATTATTTTCAGAATGGGATTAATAATTAAAAAGGTTTTAATTATTAAATGATTATTTAATTAGATAAAGTAAAGACTTTATTTCTTTAAATATCAGTCATTCAAAGAGTTGGAAGATAGAACAAAACACTTAACAAAAACATCCCAGGGGTTTGAGAGGATCATTGAGAGCTTTTGAAGTTCATCAAAATCATTCCAAATCATTTTAATTATTTTCTCAATTGTTCTTCATCTACTATATGATATTTGATCTTGGTGGATACCATTAGAGTACTCCACACTTGAGGGGTGATTGCTGGAAATCAAAGATACATTCATAACAATCCCAGGAAAGCTATCAAGGTATTTTTCTTGTGTTCATACAATTTTTTAAATCTATATACATGATTAATTAGGTTTTTGTGCAAATAATGTGATTTACGCTTCCGCTACAGCCATAAATTCCTTCATATAGAATGCTAGTGAAAGATTGTTGGAAGGGAGTGAACGAATTGGTGAAAGTTTTGGTCGAAAAACGTATCCGGTGGCGTTCCGAAGGAGATGATGAACAATACCTGATACGTATGTGTTAATAGTATTTTTGTTAATAGTTCGTTCTCAGGGAAGGACTAATATGTAGAATCAAGTTCAAGTATTTTATCTCTCACAATTTAGAAGTGTAGAAGAATGTTTGGTTTGTTTATAAACTAATTAAACTAATTATCAATTGAGAATAAAATATATGAGGGAAATAATCCAAGAACTGGGGTTCTTCACTTGGTTTCAATGCACATTCAATATCTATGTGACATCTACGTTCTTACTATGCTGAAAACAATTCTTCTAAGGTTATAATGTTCTCTTCCAAGATACAATATAGAGTCTACAACTACACCTTTATTGTCACTACCGTGATACAATCAAAGTACAATCATAAACTATTACACACCAAGAATTATAAGTATCACAACTCTCCTATTAATCTTCCAATCAAATATTCGAGTTATGTCTGTTAAATCTTGTACTAAAATAGCACAAGGTTCTTTCGTTAGCCCGACATTACTTCCTCAACTCATGGCGGTTTCAAAAGAATAACTGACCCGCCCTCAACAGAAAGACCATTCATACGAATGTTGACATCTTGGTTGCTTGTTTTCCACAATTCTTTTCCAACAGACTTCAACTTGATTTTACTACCAAACGACCAAATCTTCTTCTTTTTCTTCTTCACACCTCTAAGGTGCTTCTCCGACTCAACCGGTTGGTCAAAAATTTCTTCTTCCTTATCATCTAACACCCGTTCTGCTCCCACGAAGTGTTCATTTTCGAGCTGCACCATTTCATCAACTATGTCAACTGTAAAACAAGTTGCTCCAAAAGGAGGCATCTTCATTG
Organism: Saposhnikovia divaricata; assembly: GCA_036435485.1. Taxonomy (NCBI): domain Eukaryota; kingdom Viridiplantae; phylum Streptophyta; class Magnoliopsida; order Apiales; family Apiaceae; genus Saposhnikovia; species Saposhnikovia divaricata. The sequence goes on along the minus strand of CM071595.1, from coordinate 169,759,478 downwards.
CTTTATTCAGATCAAATTCCACTTTGTCCTCTCCAACATTCAATGTCAATTTTCCAGCTTTAACATCGATTGTAGTGCCAGCAGTAGCCAAGAATGGCCGTCCCAAGATAATGGGTATCTCGACATCTTCATCCATCTCTAACACCACAAAATCACAAGGTATGACAAATTTATCCATTTTAACAACCACATCTTCAATAACCCCCAATGGATACTTAACAGAACGATCCGCCAACTGAAGTGAAATCCGTGTCTTTTTAAGTTCTCCAAGACCAAGCCTTTTGCAGATTGAATATGGCATCAAACTCACACTTGCCCCTAAGTCACACAAGGCTTTCATGTTTTCCATCTTCCCAATAGTGCAAGGCAAAGAGAAGCTTCCCGGATCTTTCAATTTCTGAGGAATAGCCTTCTGGATGACTGCACTGCATTCTGCATTAAGAGTAATAGTTTCTGCATCTTCAAGTTTCCTCTTCTTTGTCAACATATCCTTAAGAAATTTAGCATAAAGTGGCATTTGATTCAAAGCTTCAGGCAATGGAATATTAACATGCAACTGCCGGAACATAGTCAAGAACTTCTCGTACTGCTTCTCTAACTGCCTGTTGTGAAGTCTCTGTGGAAATGGAATAGGAGGAACATAAGGTGGTGGAGGAACATATGGCTTTTCTGGCTCTTCTTCCTTTTTCTCTTCATCTTCTTTTTCTGACGTGTCTGTAGCAATCTCTACTGGCTTATCCTCTTTCTCAACATCACTCTCTTTAGGCTTAAGAACCTCAACCTCGGGCAACTCTTTTCTGCTCCTCAAAGTAATTGCTTTGCATTGCTCTTTACCAGTCTGGTCGGGTTGACTAGGAAGAGACCCTTGCTCACGAACACCCATCTTTGAGGCAATCTGTCTAATCTGTGTTTCTAGCATCTTTTAAGATGATGCCATCTGATCTATTCTTGATTCCATATTAGCCAATGCCCCAGAAGTCCCTTGCATAATCTTATTTAGTGCAACCTCCCACTCAGCTGGTTCTTTCTTTGGTGGAGGTTGATACTGCTGCTGTGCTTGATATGGCGGTCGTGACTGAAAACCAGGAGGTTGATTCTGCCTTGGAAATGCATAGGAAGGGTTAGATGCATGATTATTGTTGTAAGAAAGATTGTTGTTTGGCCTTTGATTCGGATTGTAGTAAGAATTATTCTGCACAGGCCAAGGCTGTCTTCCTTGAATAAAAGATGCTTCTTCTGGAAATTGTTGCACATAAGAGTTCTGACTAGCACCATAATCATGATACCCTTCCATAGGTGAAGAAATAGCATTCACATTTACCTTTTGTCCTCGCACCTCCTGAGTTAGAGTATCCAACTTTTGAGCCAGCATGTTGATCATCTCAGATTCTTGTGCTGCTTTTGCTGAGCTCGTCCCACTAGGTGCCCATGAATAATTATTAGATGCTAATTCCTCAAGGAGTGCTTTAGCCTGTGTAGTTGGTGCCTTCTTGAAATTTCCACCAGCAGCCACATCCAAACTCAAACGAATATCTGCATTCATGGCCCCATAAAAAGTACTAATGATCTGCCAATCTTCTAAGCCATGATGTGGACACTTCCTCAATAGTGCCTTGAATCTCTCCCATGCCTGATATAGACCTTCACCCGGTTGTGCTTTAAAACTCATAATCATAGTCCTCAACTGTTGCGTCTTGTCAGAAGGATAGTATTTGGACAAGAATGCAGTAGAAAGACTCTCCCATGTAGCAACCGTAGTGTTTGGAAGTTGCTGAAACCATTCCAAAGCTCTTCCCTTAATAGAGTAGGGAAACATATGGAGACGAATCTGATCACTCGTAACACCAGTGATTCTGAATGAGCCACACATCTGCACAAAACGCTCTAGATGTCTGTGTGGGTCTTCTAATTCAATGTCTCCTTCAAAAGCTTGATTGCTGATCATCTGAATTAAGCTCGGATTAATATGGAACTGAGCTGCACCAATCTCTGGAGTTTTGTACATGCAATTGGCTGGATTCGGTGTCTCATGGTCCCAAATAGAAGACTGATCAACATTAACAGCTTAATTCTCCGCATCTCCCATCTTAGCATTCTCTTTTCCGATCTTTCTCAAAGTACGTTCGATTTCAGGGTCAAATTCCAATTTTCTAGCGCACGAAGAACGTCACATACACCTGAAAATCACCAACAAAACAACTTGTGGAACCAATTAAAATCTAAACAATAAGAAACAATTAACCTAAACTCAACTATACTGCCTTCCCCGACAGCGGTGCCAATTTGTTAATAGTATTTTTGTTAATAGTTCGTTCTCAGGGAAAGACTAATATGTAGAATCAAGTTCAAGTATTTTATCTCTCACAATTTAGAAGTGTAGAAGAATGTTTGGTTTGTTTATAAACTAATTAAACTAATTATCAATTGAGAATAAAATATGTGAGGGAAATAATCCAAGAACTGGGGTTCTTCACTTGGTTTCAATGCACATTCAATATCTATGTGACATCTACGTTCTTACTCTGCTGAAAACAATTCTTCTAAGGTTATAATGTCCTCTTCCAAGATACAATATAGTGTCTACAACTACACCTTTATTGTCACTTCCGTGATACAATCAAAGTACAATCATAAACTATTACACACCAAGAATTATAAGTCTCACAACTCTCCTATTAATCTTCCAATCAAATATTCGAGTTATGTCTGTTAAATCTTGTACTAAAATCGCAACTCCTCTTCCAAGTTATTACAATCCCTAAAATCCAATCAAAGGTTCATGACTCCCCTAATTGTATTAAGCCCTCAATAACAGAACAGCAAAGCAAGAAAATCACAGATAATTAAACATACATGAATACCAAGGAATACTACCCAATCCTAAGATTAGAGATTTAGTTACACATAATTAAGGAAGAAACCAAAACACACGAATTAATAGAAGAACTCATAATTATAAGAATATAGAAAAAACCTTTAATCTTCAATCTTCAAAGAAAATAATAGTTCTCCAGAAAAATTCCTAAAAGCTGCGTACAAAATTGGATCTCTCTCCTAATGTTTTTCCCTAGAAGTGTTTATATAGACTCTAGAAATCTTGCCCAGCAAGGAAACATCCTAAAATACAATTAGAATTCAATTTAGGTGCCAAAAGCTGCCCAAAATACAATTAGAATTAGAAAAAGGGCAAAACTGGAATTTCTCTGCATGGCTTATCATAGAATACGTGCGCGATTTTATTCAGCACGTCTCCAGCACCTGATTTCTTCCTAAGGTTGTAGAAAATCTCCCAAGCTTCGCGTGATCTGTAAGATCACTGAAAATGGACTTCTAGAACTCCAGATATGGCCAAAACAGTGTAGACTGCGCAACCTTCCCGGAAAATCCGAATTTAAATCAAATAATCCTCCAAACATGATAAAAGCATCAACCTTAATTAACATTCTCGTAAATCTGCACAACTAAACAAAATACATCAAAACTACAAGAAACTTGAGTCCAAGACAATCAATTTAAGCCTATTTAGAATGCTTCAAGTAGATATAAAATCCACTTATCAAACACCCCCAAACTTAAACTGATGCTTGTCCTCAAGCATTAACAATTACAACTAACTAATTAGTATCACTTCCGTAGGTGATCACGGTTGCATTTGGCATATGCAACAAGCCCTTTAAACCCCTAGGCAGTCCCAGTGGACGAGTAAGGTCTCGTGAGGGCCTATAGCGAATGTACCCACAAAATCCATTTAACATAATGCAATGCAATGCATGAATGCAACTAATATGAAAAATGCAACGATCTCCTTCAAACTAACCAAACCAACTAGCAAGCAAATATCTCAAACAATGCAACTAAATCCAAATAGAGCTCGACCAAGTTCCCGTATACTAACATTACATGAACAAAAACGTGCGTGTGTGCAATGCTCATCAGAAATACTCCCAAAACTAGGTCAAAAATCATACATGTTCTTCGCCAAGACAATCACAGGTTTATAAATAGAATAGACTGTAGACACTTCATAACCTAAGAACACCTTCATCCTTATCCAAGGTAGATATAAATTCATGCTTTATTACTACTACTACGACACATATATACAAGCATGCTTATTTAACCGTGCAATGGATGAGACCCCAAAAGGCTTATACAATAATACCCATGTAACGAGTGTTAGGTCAGTGGATCCCAGACTATAAAAGCCTTAGGTCACTAGGCAAAAAGTCCCCTCGTACTTAATTGCTCGAGTATTAAAGAACTCACCCTGGTTAATTTTGCATATAACAATTGAAACTTTTTTTTTCCTGTTTTTTTTTCTTTTCTATGCAATCTGGAATGAGAATTCTCAATTCCAACCCTAGACTACTCATATAAATATGAGCCGGCTACTAGCCATTTGACGCCTAGCCATTATTGACAATTATTTACAATTTAGCATGAAATCCCTGTTTTCCCCCAAACTTAGACTTAAGTGTTACTACGCTATCAAGGGAATAACGAAAATTCTAAATATAAACAAGTGATTAAATCTCAAAACATCCAAACAAGCATGACCCTAACCTAGCCCAAAAGCACCCAATGAGACTGTGTAATTAGTTTTGTTTCCGAAACACATGAGTCAATTTCATAGAAACTATAAATCAACCCTCTATTCATCATTACCACACTCAATTAGACACCTACCTACCAATCAGAATTAGCTCGTTCTAAGGGATCATGAAATATGCATGCCATGAAAATGCAACTAGAATGAACTCACATGGTATACGAAACAAAAAATTGAATGTCCTATATGAAACAAACGTAGATAACACGAACATATATGCATGAACTACTACTACTAATATGCAAAACATGAAATCCTACATGAACACATAATACAACAACAACTACTAATCCCTCAAACCACCCCCAAACTTAAAATATTCAATGTCCGCATTGAATGGAAGTAAATACGAGGGAAAGCAGAAAACATACCTACAAGGCGCTTTACAGATCCTTCTCCATCGCAACTCAACATGCTTGTTCGGCAAAAATCCCCTTTCTTTAGAACACTAGCACCACCTCTCCAACGATTAAGATCCATAAGAATCAATACCCAACTCACAAGAAGCTCATCCAATAATCACCAAGCAATATCACACCAAAAATAGCCCAAATACCAAGAATAATACAAAATCCCCAATTTACAAGAACACAAATTCGTAATAAAAATAAGATTAGAGAAAAGATAAACCAACTACGAATTGAAAGAGGTGAACTTGCAATGAATTCCTCTTTAGAATTGAATTTTTAGAGATTTAAAGAAGTAGAAGAGGAATTGGATTTGTATGTATGGGTGTGTATATATATAAGATGATGGATAGGTTTGGTAAAAAATTTAGAGTGTAGGAGAGATTTATAGTGTATGGGATTGATCTAGAATAGACATAGGAATTAGGGATTAAGGGAATTTGAGGTAAGATAGAGTTTGGGGGAAATAATGTAGGCTAAAACACCAAAAATCGGTAGAAAAAAAAAACTGAATGTTATAACGCAGGCGCAACCTGCGTTGCCCATGCGCAGACTGCGCGAGAGGCAGTAACGCAGGCGCAGCCTGCGTTACAGAGCCGCAACCTGCCCGAGAGACAGAAACGCAGGCGCAGCCTGCGTTACACAGGCGCAGCCTGCGTACTGTTCACTGTTCTTCATATTTTTTTTTTGAAATACAACACTCAATTTTTTATTTTTTTTCACAACACTCTTTTTTTTTTTCACAACACTCAATATATTTTTTTTTCCTACACTAATGCGTGGGTTGCCTCCCACGAAGCGCATTTGTTTAATGTCGTTAGCCCGACATTACTTCCTCAACTCATGGCGGTTTCAAAAGAATAACTGACTCGCCCTCAACAGAAAGACCATTCATACGAATGTTGACATCTTGGTTGCTTGCTTTCCACAATTCTTTTCCAACAGACTTCAACCTGATTTTACTACCAAACGACCAAATATTCTTCTTTTTCTTCTTCACACCTCTAAGGTGCTTCTCCGACTCAACCGGTTGAACAAAAATTTCTTCTTCCTTATCATCTAACACCCGTTCTGCTCCCACGAAGTGTTCATTTTCGAGCTGCACCATTTCATCAACTATGTCAACTGTAAAACAAGTTGCTCCAAAAGGAGGCATCTTCATTGCTTTATTCAGATCAAATTCCACTTTGTCCTCTCCAACATTCAATGTCAATTTTCCAGCTTTAACATCGATTGTAGTGCCAGCAGTAGCCAAGAATGGCCGTCCCAAGATAATGGGTATCTCGACATCTTCATCCATCTCTAACACCACAAAATCACAAGGTATGACAAATTTATCCATTTTAACAACCACATCTTCAATAACCCCCAATGGATACTTAACAGAACGATCCGCCAACTGAAGTGAAATCCGTGTCTTTTTAAGTTCTCCAAGACCAAGCCTTTTGCAGATTGAATATGGCATCAAACTCACACTTGCCCCTAAGTCACACAAGGCTTTCATGTTTTCCATCTTCCCAATAGTGCAAGGCAAAGAGAAGCTTCCCGGATCTTTCAATTTCTGAGGAATAGCCTTCTGGATGACTGCACTGCATTCTGCATTAAGAGTAATAGTTTCTACATCTTCAAGTTTCCTCTTCTTTGTCAACATCTCCTTAAGAAATTTAGCATAAAGTGGCATTCGATTCAAAGCTTCAGCAAACGGAATATTAACATGCAACTGCCGGAACATAGTCAAGAACTTCTCGTACTGCTTCTCTAACTGCCTGTTGTGAAGTCTCTGTGGAAATGGAATAGGAGGAACATAAGGTGGTGGAGGAACATATGGCTTTTCTGGCTCTTCTTCCTTTTTCTCTTCATCTTCTTTTTCTGACGTGTCTGTAGCAATCTCTACTAGCTTATCCTCTTTCTCAGCATCACTCTCTTTAGGATTAAGAACCTCAACCTCGGGCAACTCTTTTCCGCTCCTCAAAGTAATTGCTTTGCATTGCTCTTTACCAGTCTGGTCGGGTTGACTAGGAAGAGACCCTTGCTCACGAACACCCATCTTTGAGGCAATCTGTCTAATCTGTGTTTCTAGCATCTTTTAAGATGATGCCATCTGATCTATTCTTGATTCCATATTAGCCAATGCCCCAGAAGTCCCTTGCATAATCTTATTTAGTGCAACCTCCCACTCAGCTGGTTCTTTCTTTGGTGGAGGTTGATACTGCTGCTGTGCTTGATATGGCGGTCGTGACTGAAAACCAGGAGGTTGATTCTGCCTTGGAAATGCATAGGAAGGGTTAGATGCATGATTATTGTTGTAAGAAAGATTGTTGTTTGGCCTTTGATTCGGATTGTAGTAAGAATTATTCTGCACAGGCCAAGGTTGTCTTCCTTGAATAAAAGATGCTTCTTCTGGAAATTGTTGCACATAAGAGTTCTGACTAGCACCATAATCATGATACCCTTCCATAGGTGAAGAAATAGCATTCACATTTACCTTTTGTCCTCGCACCTCCTGAGTTAGAGTATCCAACTTTTGAGCCAGCATGTTGATCATCTCAGATTCTTGTGCTGCTTTTGCTGAGCTCGTCCCACTAGGTGCCCATGAATAATTATTAGATGCTAATTCCTCAAGGAGTGCTTTAGCCTGTGTAGTTGGTGCCTTCTTGAAATTTCCACCAGCAGCCACATCCAAACTCAAACGAATATCTGCATTCATGGCCCCATAAAAAGTACTAATGATCTGCCAATCTTCTAAGCCATGATGTGGACACTTCCTCAATAGTGCCTTGAATCTCTCCCATGCCTGATATAGACCTTCACCCGGTTGTGCTTTAAAACTCCTAATCATAGTCCTCAACTGTTGCGTCTTGTCAGAAGGATAGTATTTGGACAAGAATGCAGTAGAAAGACTCTCCCATGTAGCAACCGTAGTGTTTGGAAGTTGCTGAAACCATTCCAAAGCTCTTCCCTTAATAGAGTAAGGAAACATATGGAGACGAATCTGATCACTCGTAACACCAGTGATTCTGAATGAGCCACACATCTGCACAAAACGCTCTAGATGTCTGTGTGGGTCTTCTAATTCAATGTCTCCTTCAAAAGCTTGATTGCTGATCATCTGAATTAAGCTCGGATTAATATGGAACTGAGCTGCACCAATCTCTGGAGTTTTGTACATGCAATTGGCTGGATTCGGTGTCTCATGGTCCCAAATAGAAGACTGATCAACATTAACAGCTTGATTCTCCGCATCTCCCATCTTAGCTTTCTCTTTTCGAATCTTTCTCAAAGTACGTTCGATTTCAGGGTCAAATTCCAATTTTCTAGCGCACGAAGAACGTCGCATACACCTGAAAATCACCAACAAAACAACTTGTGGAATCAATTAAAATCTAAACAATAAGAAACAATTAACCGAAACTCAACTATACTGCCTTCCCCGGCAGCGGTGCCAATTTGTTAATAGTTCGTTCTCAGGGAAAGACTAATATGTAGAATCAAGTTCAAGTATTTTATCTCTCACAATTTAGAAGTGTAGAAGAATGTTTGGTTTGTTTATAAACTAATTAAACTAATTATCAATTGAGAATAAAATATATGAGGGAAATAATCCAAGAACTGAGGTTCTTCACTTGGTTTCAATGCACATTTAATATCTATGTGACATCTACGTTCTTACTCTGCTGAAAACAATTCTTCTAAGGTTATAATGTTCTCTTCCAAGATACAATATAGTGTCTACAACTACACCTTTATTGTCACTTCCGTGATACAATCAAAGTACAATCATAAACTATTACACACCAAGAATTATAAGTCTCACAACTCTCCTATTAATCTTCCAATCAAATATTCGAGTTATGTCTGTTAAATCTTGTACTAAAATCGCAACTCCTCTTCCAAGTTATTACAATCCCTAAAATCCAATCAAAGGTTCATGACTCCCCTAATTGTATTATGCCCTCAATAACAGATCAGCAAAGCAAAAAAATCACAGATAATTAAACATACATGAATACCAAGGAATACTACCCAATCCTCAGATTAGAGATTTAGTTACACATAATTAAGGAAGAAACAAAAACACACGAATTAATAGAAGAACTCATAATTATAAGAATATAGAAAAAACCTTTAATCTTCAATATTCAAAGAAAATAATAGTTCTCCAGAAAAATCCCTAAAAGCTGCGTACAAAATTGGATCTCTCTCCTAATGTTTTTCCCTAGAAGTGTTTATATAGACTCTAGAAATCTTGCCCAGCAAGGAAACATCCTAAAATACAATTAGAATTCAATTTAGGTGCCAAAAGCTGCCCAAAATACAATTAGAATTAGAAAAAGGGCAAAACTGGAATTTCTCTGCATGGCTTATCATAGAATACGTGCGCGATTTTATTCAGCACGTCTCCAGCACCTGATTTCTTCCTAAGGTTGTAGAAAATCTCCCAAGCTTCGCGTGAGCTGTAAGATCACTGAAAACGGACTTCTAGAACTCCAGATATGGCCAAAATAGTGTAGACTGCGCAACCTTCCGGAAAATCCGAATTTAAATCAAATAATCCTCCAAACACGATAGAAGCATCAACCTTAATTAACATTCTCGTAAATCTGCACAACTAAACAAAATACATCAAAACTACAAGAAACTTGAGTCCAAGACAATCAATTTAAGCCGATTTAGAATGCTTCAAGTATATATAAAATCAACTTATCAGTATGTTGGACATGCGGATCTGTAGTCACGCATGCTCAACGTGTATATCCCAAGCTGTTCACGGGCAGCACATAATTCAATTTGTGAAATATACTCCTCTCTCACATACGTGTCTTGATACTCCTCTCTCACATGCGTGTCCCTTGGATATTTAGGACCATCCCAAATGCCCGTGAATATTTTGGACCAAATATTCTGAAATATGGGTATTTAAGGCCATCACCCACTGTACAACGCCACACCACCCCACCTTCCCACTCGTCACTATTTTTTTCCTCCGTCGAACCCACCACCATCTTTCAAACTCGCAACCCTCCCTTCTTCTGCTGCTTCTTTCGTATTCTAGCTCCGGTCCCCTGTCTAACACCGGTGGTTTTTGTTGTTTGGTTTTTTTTGTCCTAAGTTTTAGACTGTTAGATTCGTCCTCAGCTCTTCACTGCCATCTTCCCCTCACCCCAACCCCCCGCCGTAACCCCCCCTCCCCCTCCACCCATTGTTTTCACCTTTATTTTCATCCCCCCCCATTCTCGTCTAATCCTTCTCTCTCTCGCCCCCAATCCCCCCATCCCTCCTTCGACATTTTACAAAACAAAACATAACAAACCTCAAAAACTAAAAGCCAACATCAAATCTCTCACACTCGTACTCTCCCTCCCCTCTCTCGCTTGTCCTTCTCTCGTCCTTTTTCCCTTCATCGCTCCCTCTCAACCCGCTTCCCCCACCTCATTATCCTTAACCCCGTCGACCTCACCCAATTCCTCCCCCTCCCCCCCATCTGTTTTCCCCTTTACCCCCTCGCTATTTTCTCCGTTGCCCCCCCTTTTTCTCATCTTTGTTTTCGTTCTGTTTGTTCGTTGTCCATCTGATCGGTTTTTTGATCTGATCTTAGTTTTTTGGTCCTGTGTTTTGATCTGTATTTGTCTTGTTTTTGGTTCTGTATTTTTTTTTCCCGTTGTATTTTGTTTTGTTTTTTGATCTGTTTTTTTATGTTTTTTGTTTTTCGTTGTATTTTGTTTTTGTTTTGTTTTTTGGAAAAAAAATCTTTACTTCGCGTTTGCTGTTTCCGGTTCTTTGCTTGCGCTGGTTTATTTGGTGTGTCGATGTTGCGTAATTTGCGTGTTGGAAGTTTGAATTTAGGTACCTTGACGGGCAAATTTCTGGAGCTAGTGGACGTGTTGAAGAAGCGAAGAGTGGATGTGGCGTGTATCCAAGAGACGAGGTGGAAGGGGGCGCGGTCAAGAGAAGCGAACGGGTATAAATTGTGGTATTCAGGTCTTGCCAACTCGAGGAACGGAGTGGGTATTCTTTTGGCGGAAGACCTAAAAGACAACGTCGTGGAAGTGAATAGATGCAATGACAGGATCATGGCGGTCAAGGTGGTGGTGGGGGAGATTGTGGTGAATGTGGTGTGTGCGTACGCCCCGCAAGGCGGTTTGGGTGACTCTGAGAAGGGGGCTTTTTGGGTCTGTTTAGACGGGCTGGTAGGAAGTTTTCCTGCAGACCAATTTTTAGTGTTGGGTGGCGATTTCAACGGTCACATTGGCGAGAGGTCAGATGGTTTTCCCATTGCGCATGGGGGTTTTGGCTTCGGGTCCAGGAATGTCGGTGGGTTCGCACTGTTGGAGTTTGCTACGGCCCAGGAGTTGGTAATTGTGAATTCTGTTTTTCAGAAAAGGGCTGAGCACCTCATCACCTTTAGTAGTGGGGGACGCAACACTCAAATCGATTACCTACTTGTGCACAGCCGGGACGCTAGAGCATGCGTGGACTGCAAGGTGTTCAGGAGTGAGGCGTGTGCTTCCCAGCACCGGCTGTTGGCCATGGATCTATCAATGGGGGGTCGAGTTGTTCGCAGGAAGAGAGAGTTTAGACCTAGAATCCTTTGGAAAGACTTGAAGGGCGAGAAGGCGGCGGAATTCAGGGAGGCTATGCTCAACGAAGGTTGTTTTGCGAGTGGTGGAGATGCTAACTTCAGGTGGACCAACATGGCAAAGGCCATTCGGAGTGTGGGCGAGAAGGTGGTGGGGGTTTCCTCAGGTAGGTTCAGTGGTCATAAGGAGTCGTGGTGGTGGAACGAGGAGGTTCAAAAGAAGGTTAAGGCTAAACTTGCGCTCTTTAAAGAGCTTTTATCGATCTGCGCAGGGCCGGAGAGGATTCGGAAGATGGAAGCATACAAGGTGGCGAGACGAGAGGCAAAAAAGGCAGTGGCGAAAGCTAAAGAGGAGGCATATGAAGGGCTATACAAGCGCCTAGATACCAAGGAAGGAGCGAATGCCATCTTTAAGCTAGCTAAAGCTAGGGAGAGAGGGAGGCGCGACCTGGGTTCTGTTAAGTTTGTTAAAGATGACTCAGGCCAAGTGTTATTGAATGAAGATGCTATTAAGGAGAGGTGGAGTTCGTATTTCCATAATCTTTTCAACGAGGCTAGGAGGAGTGGTGCCGGTGTGGAACAAGAGGTCTCTCTTTCGCCTGTGATTTCCTTCGATTCCTGTGAGCGCATCAGCAAGGATGAAGTCAAGGGTGCCTTGCAAAAGATGGCTAGAGGGAAGGCCGTTGGTCCGGATCTTATCCCAATCGAGGTTTGGCTTTGTCTTGGTGAGGTTGGTGTCCAATGGCTAGCAGATCTGTTCAATGTTCTTCTCTTGGGTGCTAAGATGCCAGCTGAATGGAGGCGTAGTGTTGTGGTCCCTTTTTTCAAGAATAAAGGCGATGCTCAAAGTTGTAGTAACTACCGGGGTATTAAATTACTCAGTCATACTATGAAACTTTGGGAGAGAGTGGTTGATAGTCGGATTAGAAGAGAAGTTGAAATCTCAGAGAATCAATTTGGATTTATGCCTGGGAGATCGACGACCGAGGCCATTCATCTCGTTAGACGCCTTATGGAGAAGTTCAGGGAACGTCGCAAAGACCTCCATATGGTGTTCATTGATCTTGAAAAGGCTTATGATAGCATCCCCAGTGAAGCTATTTGGAAGAGCCTTGAGGAGAGGGGAGTGTCGTCGGCGGTCGTTAGGGTGATTCAAGACATGTACTCCCAAGCTAGTTCTTGCGTTCGGCCCCCAGTGGGGGACTCCCGTTTCTTCCCTGTTGAGATGGGGCTACATCAGGGGTCGGCCCTAAGTCCTTTTCTATTCACCCTTATCCTTGATGTCATGTCGCGGGGGATTCAAGATGCTGTCCCTTGGTGCATGCTCTTCGCGGATGATATCGTGCTAGTGGCGGAATCGAGGAGGGAGGTGAACGAGAAATTGGAGCTTTGGAGATCTACTTTGGAGTCCCAAGGGTTACGTATGAGCCGTTCTAAAACCGAGTATCTCTAGTGTAACTTCAGTGGTGAGGCCAGCGAAGAAGGGGTGGAGGTTAGGATTGAAGACCAGATCGTCCCGCAGACGGATAAATTCAAGTATTTGGGTTCGATCATCCAGAAGGAAGGTGAGATTGAAGCCGATGTCACGCATCGTATCAAGGCTGGGTGGCTTAGGTGGAGGGCAGCGTCAGGGGTAATGTGCGATAAGAAAGTCCCTTTAAAGTTGAAAGGGAAATTCTATAGAGCGGCTATCCGTCCTGCGATGTTATATGGTTCTGAGTGTTGGGCGGAGAAGAAGGCCCTCGTAAGCAAGTTGGAAGGGGCTGAAATGAGGATGTTGCGGTGGTCTTGTGGGCACACGATGTTGGACAGAATCCCGAACTCGGTGTTTAGGAGTGAGCTTGAAGTGGCGCCTTTCTCTGCGAAAGTTAGGGAAGGAAGGTTGAGATGGTTCGGCCACGTCCGTAGGAGGCTGGCTGAAGCCCCAGTTAGGAGGGTCGAGAGTCTTGCGGTTGTTGGGGCGAGGAGGAGAGGCAGGCCGAGGAGATCGTGGGAAGAGCAGCTCAGGATGGATTTGAAGGCCTTAGACTTAAATGAGACCATGCTCGCGGATAGGTGTTCTTGAAGGCGGCGTATCAGAATGGTGGATACCCTTTTAGGATGTGGCTCTGTTGTCGAGAGCCTCAGGGTTGCATTGTCTCGGTTAGCGATTTTTTAGAAGTTCGGCTTTAGCGTTCTCACTTTTCGTTTTTAGTGTCTTCTGTTTTCTGGTTTTGCAGTTGCAGGGAGCTTGGCTCGGTGGTATCTCTGTGCGGGATTTTTCGTGTGGTTGGAGCGCTTTAAGCTAGGAGTATCATAAATCCTCACAGGTATGTATGCCCCATGTGGAGAAAGCCATGGGCCTCAGGTATGTCATTGTCCATTGCCGTATCATTTCCGTTGTATTTACCACACTCTTTGTATGTCGTGCACTTAGCCGAGGGTCTCCACGGAAACAGCCTCCCTGCTCTAAAAGTGGGGGTATGGTCTGCGTACAACCTAACCTCCCCAGACCCTGCTCTGAGCGGGATATACTGGGTATGTTTGGTTTGGTTTGGTTTACCCACTGAACTAACGTCATTATATTCTTATTGATGACTTTACGTATTCTACCGAGAAATTGAACAACATCCGATTTTTATTACATTTTTTATTTAAATATTTTGTCTTTTTTTTTTTGAATTTATGTAATTTAATTTTAATGCAGTAATATTTAATAAAAAGCTTACTTTTTTAAGAAAAATAAAATTTTGAATTCAAACTATAGCCAAATCAATAAATTACTTTAATTTATCAAATCTATTATATTAGAAAATACATTTAAAAAATTAGAAGTACAATAAAACCTTTATAAATTAATATAATCGGGACCGGAGAATTCTATTAATTTAGAGAGGTATTAATTAATCAATAAATTAATAATTATTAATTTATAGAGTATTTTTGATATCAAAAAAATTTATTTCCAATTATATACATTTAAATAGAATGAATTTTACAATTTATATTTATACTTAATTCAATTAATCCAATATACATTGTTTGACAAGTTCAATGAGTATTAGCGAGATTCAAAGTAAAAATTCATGTATTTTAGATGATATAAAAAATAAAACAACATTTTTGTAAAGACGCACTCAAGATATCGAAAACATTGATTAAGGACTTTTTCATGCTTTACGAAAACACTATATTCGCCTTTTGGATGCAACAAACGGGGTTAAGAATGAGTTTCGTATAGATTCAAATTTAAGAACCCTAGAATCATATTTTATAATAGGGGTAATAGTGTAATACATATATTTTTATGATTATAAAAGGTTTATTTATTTTTAATATTAGTGGGATCATATATTTATATAGGGTTTTTAAAAAAAATTATTATTTTATTATTTTATCGAAATTGATCATTTTTTGAACTGGTCCAAATTTAGACCGGAAAAAATCATTAACTTAAAAAATTATTAATTTATCAAGTATTAATTTAACGAGGTTCTAGTGTAAATGGCAATTTTCTTAAGGAATTCTTTATTTTGTATTTTTAAGCCTTTGGAGTTTAGACCCGAATTCATAAAAATGGGCCGAATATAACGGGTCAAATTAATCAGAAACATAGGTTTTAGAAGGGTTTTAGGCGGCTGCATAAATCTCACACCAATACACACACTCAATTTTGTTTCTATAGCTCTGTGATTCACTACTACACACATTTCATCACAATAATTTGATTTTTTCATCTTTAATCACTCTTTTAAGTCATTTTATTTAGTTGAAGATGTGGAGAAGCTTGGGCCACAAATCTTTTAAAAAGATCAAATTTTTATCTGATTATTCTTGCTCTAATTCACATAAATCTCTTGTGGGTTTTCAAGATTTGTCGTGTATTGGAAAGATTAGGAGTTTTGGTGATAGCCCATGTAATGTAAATCGTTTTCGGGTTTTTCGGTTCGATCAGGCATTTTATCAAATAGGTGGTGTGCATAGGTTTTGTTTGGGGTTTTCGAGTAATAATGCAGGGGGTTTTAGAGGGTTTGCTAGTGCTGCGGAGGCGGTGGTGTCTACGGAAGATGAGAGTGATGAAGTTCAGGAACTTATTAGTCACATGGCGCGAGAAATTAAGGTTGTTAAGCAACCAAAATTAGTTGGGGAAATGGCGCAAGGGAAGTATTTTGTGTTGCGTAGACGACAGATAAAGATGGAGACGGAAGCGTGGCAAGAAGCAGCTAAGGAGTATCAAGAACTTCTTGATGATATGTGTGAGCAGAAATTGGCTCCAAATTTGCCGTATATGAAGTCGTTGTTTCTTGGTTGGTTTGAGCCGTTAAGGAATGCTATTGCTACTGATCAAGAATCGTGTGTTGAAGGGAAGCATAAGACGGCTTATGGTCCGTATTTTGATTTGTTGCCGGCTAATATGATGGCGGTTATTACAATGCATAAGTTATTGGGATTGTTGATGACTGGGATGGGTAGTAATGGTGGTTGTCGAGTGGTGAATGCTGCTTGTCAGATTGGTGAAGCTATCGAGCATGAGGTATGCAGTTGTAAAGTTCTTAACTTTTTCTTTGTTCATTTCATCATTTGTTGTTCGGTTGGCTAGTTTGCACTATATTGAGGTTTTATATTGTTTGTCCACCTAATGTCCATACTTTACAAGTGGATGCAAAAAGAATTAAATTTTTTCGTTCCTTTATTGGTGGAAGTCCTTGTCGATATGTTCGTCATTCGAAAAAACTCAGAGTATATGTAAGTCTCCTGTCAGGGCTGCTATAGTCTCAAAGGTTCTATCTCGTATGTGTTACTTAGAAAAAATGCATTAGAGGAATCTTATGCGAATTGTTGTGAATCATTGGGTTGACAATGTCGTTAAAAGTATACCCAGACCAGAGGATGCTTTTGGAAATTTAATATGGTTAGTTATATGGTCGTCTGTCCTTTGCTACCGTCACATTTCTTATATTTTCTCATATCTATTTCTGTAATCCATCTAGTTCTGTTCTCAAGTCACGGAACTTTGATCATACGGTATCCCCATTAATCCATTAACCTGTATAGAATTGAAGCTTCGAAATCTTTACAACTTCACAGAAAGAGGCATCAAGTTATAACGGCAATCAATAGAAATCAGTATTTTGAAATTACTGAAATTTCTATGGCTTAGAAGTTAAGTTAAATTTAACCTTTTTAACTTCAATTATCCGTGTTTCATTAAGAGTATTCTCAATAATAGACAGCATTTAAGTAATTTATCTATTTTTGTGATAGTTTGTGATGAATTAAATCATATGTTAAATTTTTCTGTTCAGTACTACATGATATTCATTTGAAATTTCTCTGTCTTCCAATGTAAGAATACATACTTGCTAATTATACTAGTTACTAATATAGTATCTACTTTACTCTCCTAGTAAGTAAAGAATCATACATTAAAAGTTATAAAAAGCTCTCAGAACAGTAATAATACATCAAACCATTGTATTATAGTTTGTTTTCATCGTTATAGCCCTGTTGAGGTAACTTTGCTCACTCCAGATCCACAGCAACTTCTGTATAGTCAAAACAATATGTGGTATTGCAATGTGACTCATATTATAATCCAGAATCCTGTTGTATCCTTCAAACTGAACCCATCTTAATAGTGTTACCCAGCAAGATAGAGATCAAAACTATGTAAATCTCATACAAGAATTGTGGGATTTGCTCCACAACCAATGGCCATCTAGTAAATGTTCATAAGCGACAAAAAAACTTGCCCAATGATGCATGCTCTATGTGGTATTACTCGTCATATTTTTCTTTGTTTATAAATTTCCCTCAACCCTGGCTAGGTAGATCCTCTTTGGATAGGTTTATTGAATTAGTTTTGCATTACTTTATAAGTTGATCTGCAGTAGATGGAAATGGACTTCTGGAAGTGTTAGAAGCTTAAGTGGTAATTTTTTTTTCCCTTGGAAATCAGGTCAGAATACAGAACTTTCTAGACAAGACCAAGAAGAAGCCTGCATCGAGTAAGGATTTAGATAAGGTATCCGATCCTCCTACCGAACAGCAGGAGAAACTGAGGAAAAAGGTTACTAACTTAATGAAAAAGCAAAAGTTGCATCAAGTAAGATCAATAGTAAAAGAACATGACCATGGAAAGCCGTGGGGCCAGGAAGCTCAAGTCAAGGTTTGTACGTTTGATGATTTTTCTTTTTGTCAGCTTCTTTTTATCATTAACATTTCACTTATTGTTTTTATATATTATTTCCAGGTGGGATCGCGTTTGATTCAGTTGTTGATGGAAACAGCCTACATACAATCTCCAGCTGATCACTCAGAAGATGGTCCACCTGATATTCGACCTGCGTTTGTACACAATCTAAAAACTATCGATACCCGGTGTGTGTACCTTTCTGTTTTGATATATATATATATATTTCTTTCAAACACACAGACACACACATGCACATTACTCTTTTTGTTAAACACATATATCTGTTTTGATTTTTAGGAAAGGCAGCAGGAGGTATGGAGTTATTGAGTGTGACCCAATGGTTCGGAAAGGCCTGGAGAAAACTGTAAGTATTAATGAAGTATTGATAGTTTGTATGCCTAATTATTAATTTATTACAACTATACTAGTGGTGGGCTTGGTTTTAAAGAATGTATTTTCCTTGACTTGTACTGGATATTTCTCAAAGAAAAGAGAGCAGTGTTTGTTCCTTGTTTAGTATAACTAGTTTTAAGAATTTGTTTAATTTTTGATGTTGATGCAGGCTAGGCACATGGTGATTCCATATATGCCGATGTTGGTTCCTCCAACAAATTGGACGGGGTAATTTTTCTGGATTCTAATAGATGTTTTGGTATTCTGTAGTCTATTCATAATTGAAGCCTGTTTGCTATCTTAAGTTTTTTTCTGAAACTCACAATCTGTGGATTGAAGTACATTTTAGCAACTAAATCTTAATAAATAAAGAAAGATTTCAACCAAACAGGCTTGTAGTCAAGTAGTCCATGTCCATGTATGTCACGGATGGTGGTCTTTTGCAGTTGATTCACCCTGGCATATAAAAAAATATGTATTTTATAGATATTTTCTTCTTCTTTCCAACATTATTGTTCTATAAAGGCATAATATTTTGTAGGTATGATAAAGGAGCATATTTATTTTTACCGTCCTATATTATGCGTACTCATGGAGCGAAACAACAGCGAGAGGCAGTTAAAAGAGTTCCAAAGAAGCAAATAGAACCCGTTTTTGAGGTATGATGACATTTTTTAGATATATTTCTAACTTTCTGATTTTGTGCATTGCATGATGCATTTTGAGCCATTCTGCGTGAAAATTTGTGTCTGATTGGTGCCAGTCAATTTGTTATGTGTCATCAGGCTCTAAACACACTTGGCAATA
This sequence comes from Saposhnikovia divaricata, assembly GCA_036435485.1. NCBI lineage: Eukaryota > Viridiplantae > Streptophyta > Magnoliopsida > Apiales > Apiaceae > Saposhnikovia > Saposhnikovia divaricata. The sequence continues at coordinate 169,740,510 of CM071595.1, read as the reverse complement.
CCAAATGGAGGGTAAACAAGAAGATTCTTGACATCGTAGACAGAATTTGGGCTAGTGGAGGCCGCCTAGCTGATTTGGTTGACCGTGAGGATGTACGTCACAGTTATGGAACATAAATTTCTACTTCTTTAAATAATATTAGTAAAACATTTATACTCTTTATTAATAAGTAAAACCACGTTTCAATGGAACGCTATAGCACCAAATACCAAAATACCAAATTTAGTTATTATTAAACTCGAGTTCAATTCCCTACAACTATGTAAAGTACATGATTTATTTATCTCTATAACTACATAATTAAATTATATTGATTATTGTACATTTTCATCCTAATTTCAGGTTCAATTCTCTACAAGTACATATTCAAATAATACTTAGTAATTATATTTATTCTCAGTAACATAATGTTCAATATTATGTCTATATATGCAGTTGATCTTGACTATTTTGGATGGTTATATGATTGTTGGCTGTTGCAGGTTGATCTGCCCGAGGAACCAGACACTGAAGATGAAGCAGAAGCTAAGAAATGGAGGTGGAAAGTTAAAGGAGTAAAAAAAGTGAATAGTGAGAGGCACTCACAGAGGTGCGACATTGAACTTAAACTTGCGGTAAGAAGCAGAATTACTCCATGATTTGTTCATCATGTATTTGTATGTATTTCTATGGTTAAACTGTTATAAACCATTAGAGGGAGCTATCAAGATTCAACATATTGAACTTGTTGAATTTTTAATTCTCGAAAGTACCTGTACTGTATTCTGGTAATGATGAACGTATAAAGGGACATTACATTGATGGAGTGAAGGTGTAGCTACATTTATTTTGGGAATGATGTAACCTCAGTGCGAATTGATATTAAAGTAAAGAATTAACACGTTCAATATGTTGAATCTAATTGGTTCTTGTTTGAGCAAAGACACTTTATTTTTATACACCAAGTTGTCAAATGTTCTGATCTAATTTGGGTAGGTTTCACGGAAGATGAAGGATGAGGATGGCTTCTACTACCCACACAACCTAGATTTCCGTGGCCGTGCATATCCCATGCACCCATATCTAAACCATCTTGGTTCTGATTTATGCCGAGGGATCCTGGAGTTCGCAGAGGGACGTCCACTTGGAGAATCAGGCTTACGCTGGTTGAAAATACACTTGGCAAATTTATATGCTGGCGGTGTGGACAAGTTTTCTTATAAAGGCCGAGTAGCATTTACTGAAAAACACTTGGATGATATATTTGATTCTGCAGACAGACCTCTAGATGGAAAACGGTGGTGGCTGAAAGCTGAAGATCCTTTTCAATGTCTGGCAACATGCATTAATCTGTCTGAAGCATTGAGAAGCTCCTCTCCTGAGAGTACCTTATCTTATATACCTATCCATCAGGTATCAATCTGAAATTTCCGCCTGATTTTATTTTTTCGTGAATGCATAATGTTTACTTTTCAGTCCTAATATACTGATATAAAATCAAGTTATAAGAAATGATAATTTAGGAAAGCCAACAGTAAGTGCAACTGTGAAATCATGTATGTGTCAAATTGGATCTGTACTATGTACCTTTATCTTGCAGGCACTTCTATTTGAATGAAATTTCTGCACGGAGATTATTAGATAGGAAAAATGAAAGTGTCACTTTAAAGTGGTAGATGAATTTTTTATAGTTGGTTGATGTTAATATAATATCGCATGTGTAAGATGACCAAATTGAACACCAGACAAGCATCTGTCCGGACCATGGAGACTACAAATTTTTATGTGGCAATTGTGTGATCATTTTTTTCTCATTGTTGTTTAATTTTGTATTTTTAGTTTTTAAATTAGCTACACATGGAATTAAATATGAAAAGGCTGATTTGTATTGTACATAATGGTGGAGAGAATTTTAACCAGTCATCTTGAGAAAATCAAATGCTCTTTTAACATTCCCTTTAAGCTGGTCTTCAGTTGCATTTTTGGTATCATTGATTTGTTTTTCGTGTTTCAGTTTAACTTAGTTGTGAGTAGACATCTTAATGCTCTTGGTTGTCTTTTCGAATTTAAATTTAATGAGTCTACTTCCTGTTTACAGTGACAAAAGTTGGAATTTTTAATCAAATTGACTATTAATAATATAAATCAATCATTTTAATGCTTTGGCAAGTGTAAATGTTATGCATTATTATACTGTTTAAAGTTTCTTTTTTCTACCAAGAAAATAGGTTGGCAGTTCTTGACTGAACATTGTTTATTGCAAACGTAATTGTATGCTATTTGAAAGGGTATAACTGTCTGTACAAACTACAAAGTACAAACTATAGATCGTAAAATGTCTGCAGACCCCGTCATAAGTTGAACATGTTAAGGTCCTTAAACTACATTCTTGTACTATAAAAGTAACTGTGACTGTCTGTTAATACTAGCTGCTGTTTGTGAGAAGATTTAGATGACCCATAAAGTTATATTGTACAGTGTGTCTCTGTTTAGGGTGTGTTGTCACACATACAGCGTACTTATTTTAGCTTATTCTGCACAAGTGTATTTTCTGCATATCCAGATACGAAGTGTATAACAATGTTTTTTGCTTTTTCAAGGATGGTTCATGTAATGGGTTGCAACACTATGCAGCTCTTGGCCGGGACAAGGTATAGATCTCCATTTGATAGCACAACTGTAATATTGTGGCATTTGTTTGTATGGCAGAAATGCATTCTATATAAGTGACAGGAATGGTGCGGTTAGTGGCTTAGTGCCTAGTGCCATGAATTGCAGTAAGCCTGTCACGAAATAGACTTACTTGTAAAATTTATATGCATGCTCCCCAACTAATTTCAACAGATTACCATATTTTGATTTACTAGACGACCTTCGTCATGTGTCAAACTGTTTCGCTTTATATTTTGTGGAGTGCAGTTTGCCACATGTTTTGGTGTTACGTGTGGGAACCAAATTACATTGGTTTTCTATTGAAGTTCTTACCATATTTTCCTCCTTTTTTAATCTTCCATCTGATCTTACTGTGCTAGTTTATAAGTTTAGAAAAGCCACATAAATAAGCAATTTTAGACTGTCTCTCCTTGGTCCTTAACCATTTAAATGTTCGGAGGAATGTGTCCAGGTAGATTTACAGTCCACTTGAATTGAAAGGTATCACTCAGTTTTAGCAACTTAATTGACATGTACCTTAAAAACTTATGCAAGTTCAGGGCCTTGCTTAGAAGGTTCAGAAACTTGAATGACTTTTTTTGAGATTACAGGTTGTGAGCTTAGATGCATTATGTTGGCTGTATAGAGAAAGAGATGTATGAAGTGCTTCGACTTTTATTCGCATCGTCTGTGGTTTGCTCATGTTCCAATATCTGTTATTTTAAATAATGAGACATGGGATTGTACATTTACCAGTTGAGTTTGGTGTTTACTATGGACACATTTACGCACACGACTCTACTAAAGAAATCATTGTAAGGGTGTCCAGAGCCTATTAAATGATGGAAATTTTTGGCTCTCATTCCTTGGCGAAGGAAATATCACTTTTTGATCTTGTCTAGCTTTTGCATATTTATCGCTGAAATTATCACCCCTATCTTTTCAGCTAGGAGCAGCTGCAGTGAATCTCGTTGCTGGAGATAAGCCGGCTGATGTTTACTCTGGAATTGCTAATAGGTGAGTGACATTGTAATAACTAATAACTAATATGATAAAGGACATTTATGTGTGGTTATGCGATCCAATTTCTATTGTTGCAGAATATGATTCTTTATTGTGCTTGAAAGAAAGCCAAGCAGTGGTGAGATTAATATTCTGAGAGCGAGCTAGGGGGGGGGGGATGGGAGAGAGGGAGAGAGAGATTATATAAATGGAGAGATAACAAATACAGCCTCTATTCAGCTCCACCAACCTTCATGTCCAAACTCAGATACATCTTTTATCTGCAACAGAACTTAACTTTAGTGTTGGTTATATGAATGCTATTACCTCTGCTGAGATTATTCTGCAATGCAGAGTCCTTGATATCATGCGGAGTGATGCAGCAAAAGATCCTGCAACCAATCCAAATGTATTGCGTGCTAGACTTTTGATAAACCAGGTACTGTTTTCATGTTCTTTGACCTGAACTTCCATTTATTCATGCTATTAGGTTTGCAGATTTAACATTCTGTAGTAACCGCGTTGCTTACATTGCAATGTTCTTTTACATTTTATCAAGCGATAATCTGTGCGTTGAACGAGTATTAGACACTTTTTCAATAATTCGTCATCATTGTGGTCGATGTTTTTTCTCAGGTAGATAGGAAATTGGTAAAGCAAACAGTGATGACGTCAGTATATGGCGTCACTTACATTGGAGCACGTGACCAAATTAAGAGGAGGTTAAAGGAACGCGGTCTCATTGAAGATGATAACGAATTGTTTGCTGCAGCTTGTTATGCTGCAAAAGTAAGCAAATTCTCATGCACCTGATATGAACATTTTTTCTCTATTGCTGTAAATATTAGTAATATTTTCCCCTTGTGCGTCACAATTTTTATATGGAAATTGGAAAGGCATGAAAAAGAATTTTGAAGTTTTTAGAGGCATTATAGGTTTCCCCACATGAAATGTATTTGATAAGTTGTAAATGAAGTAAAGATGCAACACTCTACGACATTATGTATATTCTCTTAATATGTAAATATAAATGCCTTTCATATAGTTGGTTGTCTAAACTACTAATATACTGAATTAAATTGTGTGCTCTAACTGAGTCAAATTTTGTTCAGACTACCTTGACTGCCCTGGGAGAAATGTTTCAAGCTGCCAGAAGTATAATGAGTTGGCTTGGTGATTGTGCAAAGGTTTGTTCTTATTAAAATAAGTCCTGTCTTGTCTGTGGTCGAGCATTCTGTGTGATGACCTCTCATCATGTTGAAAATTGCCTAGCCTCTGATTCTATGGCCTTGGAACCTGAAGTGTTCCAGTAACTCGTTGATGTATACATTTACAGCTCATGCATTATTTTTCCAATTATAGTGCAAAAAATGAACCCATTGTTATACTTTTTTGGGTAGAATCTAGGTGGTGAGGGGGTCAATTAACAAGTGTTTATACATACTGATGCATATATGATTATTAAATAAATAACATTGTCTTAAAGCCGTCTTGCAGGATATGACTGTTATTTGTTTAAAATTTTCTTATTGTGTCTCACCCATGTTTTCTGCTTCTTCCTTGAGCCAAATCAAATCTTAGTATAGATTGGTTGAGATATGTATTTGATAGGAAATTGAATATTTGCAGGTTATATCAATGGAAAATCAGCCCGTTCGATGGATTACTCCTCTTGGGCTTCCGGTTGTGCAACCTTACCGCAAACTAGGGAGGCATCTAGTAATGTCCAGAAACATTTATACTTCAGAAATAGGCATTATATTATATTTTGTCTTTATTCATTTCAATCTCTCTGTTATAAATACATACTCCTCTGCATGCAGATAAAGACTTCTCTTCAGGTTTTGACACTACAGCGGGAAACTGATAAGGTAACTTCCGCTCTCTTAGAACAAGTTTAGCTCTTTTAAGATTCTGACATAATGTAACTTAAATTATGTTAATGATCACCATTATACTTTTTTATTCAATGTCCAGTCATTTCTATAGGTTTATGTTATACCCTGAATCTGGAGAAGTATTAAAATTTGATCTGTGAGAAATATGATTCCTGAAAAGTACAAATCTGCAACTATCCACTAGTTTATCTTCATTCATCCGTTCATAGTCTCCTCCATGTCACATTGTGTGGATAAATGTTCTGAAGACCTTATTAAATTTTTTCCTCTTGTAAAAGGTCTTGGCTAGGCGGCAGAGAACAGCTTTTCCTCCAAATTTTGTTCACTCACTCGATGGAACACACATGATGATGACTGCCATTGCTTGTAAAGAGGCAGGCTTAAATTTTGCAGGTCTTCTATTGTTCTGAACCACTCTTTCCTTTGAAGTGTGCAAAGTACCAACTACTGTATGTATTGACTAGTTTGATTGCAGGAGTTCATGATTCCTATTGGACGCATGCATGCGACGTTGATAAAATGAACATAATCCTTAGGGAAAAATTCGTTGAACTCTATGAAGCGCCAATACTAGAGAATGTTAGTATCCCTTCTCTATTCCCATGATAAAATGTTAGTGTTAGTGCACCTGCCAACTAATATATTTTAACTTTTTTTTTCTGCGCGTGCTTGATTTGTTGTTGCCTTAGATCTATTTTGTCACTTTCTGTCTTTTTCTCTTGCTACAAATTATTATAGTTTATGAATCAAATTATAGTCAAAGGAACAACAAAAAAAACGAATATACTTGTGAATGGCTTCTTTTTTCTTTTCCACTAGACTTATTCGCTTTAGTTTTTGGTATCTTCTAGTGGAGATTTACAGGCATTTTTATATAAGAGATCGTGTAGATCTATTGGCTTTTTAGTTTTTAGTCTGTACTTCCTTTGTTCCCTGATTTGTTCTGTTGCCATGTGCAAATGTGTTGTATGGTGTAAAAACTGTATACAGGAATTTTTGACAAGGGCCTTTCACATTGATATTTCCAGTATTCTTCGTGAGTTCCTGATTTATGATATGATCTCCGGTTTGTTATTTTTTTCCTGTATCAGTTGCGGGATAGCTTTCAGAAGACCTTCCCTGAATTAAATTTCCCTCCCTTGCCAGAACGGGGTGACTTTGATTTGAAAGAGGTGTTAAAATCACCTTACTTCTTCAACTAATTATGTGGAGCTTTATTCTTCGCACCGGCTTATTTTTTTGGCGCTGGTTCTTTGGTATACCTCATACTGGTATACAGTATAGAGCTGGTCCTTGGTGATACCTTCGCCTCCATTATCGAGTGGCCGGTAGGCATTCCCGGAGTTTAGAGCATCAGTCTGAGGCTGAATGCTCTACTGCCACGTGTTCAGACTTCTTATTAACTGGAGCTCCCTGCAATACCTACCATTAGACGCAGAGTGTTTTGTACATTACATATAGAGAAGATATCTTCCAAACTGTTAGATGTCCGATATAGGTAGTAACGATTAGATAGTCTTTGAATCTTCTATGGGCAGAAGGAAAACTTGATTAGCAGCTGGATGGCCAAACTGTAGAGAAATAATATACTAAAGTTTTGAGGTCTGTGTATAAGATGGAAATCATTCATTTGTTTGTGCAAGAACTTCCACAGCGGAAACCTTCATGATGCCTCTGACAGCACTTTGGACATAAATGTCTCTAGATTAATGAGGATCTGAGCGGGTATCTTTGTAATAGGAAAAGTGCATGCAGATCCTAGTATAAAGTGCAACGGCTTTAGTGCCTGTTGGCTTCTGTTTATTGTAATTGTGAATCTAGCTTATGTAACATCAACATGTACTTCCTGTGGAAGGGAGAGCAAATATCAAGTGAACGGTAATAGAATAGGTTATCTTGTTGTATACTTGTATCTTAATTGATTTACATGCGTGCTGCTGCGTAGTCATGTATCAAGGTTTCTTGAATAAAAGAAGAAAATATTATACTTACCTGTTGATGTCTTTGGAAAGTTTCAGTACGATGTCATACTCTTTCATTGATAGACAGTGTCTGCTTATCACATATATCTCCAGTGTCATGCAGTTCCATTTAACGTCAAATTTCTAATTTTCTTCGACTTGATTGAATCGACGGAATCACGAAACGGGTATTTAGCAATGTTGACTTGGTCCAACTGTGGGGGTGTTTGGGGAAACTTATTTTCCAGAATAAGTCAAACTTATTTTAAGTTGAAAGTTAAGATTCCTAACTTTCCAACTTATTTTCCAACTTATTTTTGCAACTTATTGAATCTCAAACATACATTAAATACTTGTATTAAAAAAAATTATCGAAATATAAAATTTTTACCCGAAAATAAGTCAATAAGTCCGTAAAAAAAGGTTTGCCAAACAGGCACTGTATTGCATTGTGATTCCTTCGAGCATGAAGAATCAATTTAAACGTCTACGAATGCTACAAAAATTTACAAGATGAAATCAAATAGTGTACAAAACTTCAACATCGGTAGGGTTTTGGGAATTCGAATTCATAGGTTTTCCATATTATTTAATAATTTTTGCTAATCTCAAATCTTATTGTATAGTACGCTTAATTATTAGAATTTTGAAAATTCATAATTGATCTGTAATTAATATAACTAAACACTACGTTTGGAGTTATTTTACGCATCAATCATCCTAAAGGTCATCCACCCTGTGTTGTATAAAAATGCCTGAATAGCGGTGAAACATCACTACAATATGAAGGCAAAGTAAAATAAAAGACAAATAGCCAGATACTTAATCTGACTGATCTATAATCAAATCAAATCATACCATCTCATTTTTTGTAATCAGCTAATCAGTTAATACAGGGTTAAAACTTAAAACACAATTGATCTCCTCTGCACTTCATTATGCACCCGCTGCCACTGCTTAAGGTACGATACTCGAAATCTAGACAGATCACAACATTGATTTTACAACAAAAGCCTTAGGCATCACCATCACATATTGCATTCTGGGAGTACTAATTTACTGCAGCTATACTTGGAAACATCCTGTTGTTTATAGAGCTAGTCATTCAAATTTGATCTTGGTTGTATAACAATAAGTGGCCTTTGCTAAATCTTTATGCCAAAAAGGCATAGTGAAGCCGAGTACATAGACCTTGGAGCTTTGCACAGATCTTTCACCGAGAAAAGGATGAAGCATACATTTTTATCCTTGTAATAACTGAGAAGGAGCTTAAATTGCATGTTTTGATCCCATAATTGTAATGGAAGATAATCAAAAGAAGTACATCAGTTAGAGCAAAAAATACAATTAGAGTTCAGCTTTCATATGGCCTGTTGGCGAAGGCCCTGCATATATATAATATTAAAAAATGATTAGATTAGAAACAGAACCAGTGCTTTTAGCAAACGGGGTGAATGGAAGTATTTGCAATTTATACCTTGTAAATCTTCTTCGTCCAGGGTAATATTAGAATTAAGACCCATCTGCACAATATTGTGGAGCTCATCGTCCCAGACATTCGGTACCTTCAGTTAGATGAATCTAATGAAATTTGGGTGTAATAATGACTAGATTACTAATCGCAATCTGTTATCTAACAGGCACTACACTGCAGTGTCTGAAATTTGCTTATCATACAGACAATAAATATGCATTAACAAGCTTCTACTTATATGTGACAGGGACCTCCTAAAGGAAGCTAAAACATTATACAGCATGAGCAACATTTTTTAAAAAAAAAAAACTAAGAAAGAAAAAACCAATGCTGTACAGTCTCAGCAGTTGACTATAAGTTACCTGGGAATTAGGCAACTTATATCCTCCACTCATGGAGGTCAAATGGGCAGTGAAGCTTCTCTGAAGTGCATCTGGAGATGGTCCCATGCCAGTAAGATCGGCTTGAACAAGTCCACGTTGTGATAGATGCATAGGAGTGTAAGGCATAGACATGTCAGGATGAAAGCCATGGGTAGATGAAGGGCCAGCTCGTGACTGAAGGATCTGCGTCAAATTGCAAATATTTGGACAATCAAAGGTACATTATTCATAATAATGCATCAAATGTCAATTTACTTTGGGATGTCATGTACGTGCTGGTGTGGTTTCTCTTACATCTTTAGCTAAAAGCCCTTCAATGTTAAAATCCAACCGAGGATTAACTGTTGCAAGCTTCATGGAGAGAAACTGATGCATATATGAAAATGGTAGATATTAGTTTCTAATAACAAAAGCCAGAATTAGGTAAACATGCAAATTTAAACTACTTCCAAAACGTTTTGGTCACTTGTAATGATTTGTTGAAATGCTGTAGTCATCTTCACTCCCCAAAAAACTAAAGTCTTGCAAAAGGTATAGAAGACATGCAAAAGGTATAGAAGACATTGCTAGATGCATATAAACCCGAATTTCAACCTTGCATTCTCATTTTTATGTATAGGAACTGCATACGAAAAAAGAGCAAAACAACAAAGGTTACAAAATCTAGATAAACTTTAATGATGTACCTCAACTTGTCGTTGTAGTGATTGAACATAATTAATGATTTCGTCTAGCATGACTGCTTTACCAGTGACCTGAAAATATTATCCATCGTCATGAATGGACTGTCAAAGAAACACACCCTATATACATAAAAGGGTGTAGCTGAATGTAACTGCCTTGAAAATTTGATAGGCGTTTACGAACCTTGCTGCAACCTGGTACAAGGTCCTGGAGAAACTTCATCCTTTCACTGATCTTCTCCCTTCTCACCTATTAGAGAAATCCAACTTAACGCAATATACAAAAATATAAACTTTCTTGCAATAATTCAAGAGGATACACAATTCAAGAGGATACAGAATGAAATATTACTCTTTCTGCAAGACTGTGGCTATTTGTTGCCTGCCCTCTTCGTGCACGAACATGTATGTATTCTTCCTTGTTCGAATCTGAAGCTTGAGATCCCTGGTTACCACGTTTCCCACCAGGCTTATTGACAGTTGAAGTTGGGTTTTGATCCCCCTTCAGTTGAATTCCTGAGCTATCCTTTGTAGTTTCAGGTAGATTTGAAGTGCCTTTGACTTGGTCAAGCTCAGTATCCTGCTAAATACAGGTGATGAGAATTTGAGAACACATCAAAAAAGTAAGGAATCAGACTAAAGCATCTTATTTATTTTACAAAAAAAAAAAAAAATAGTGAACATCTTGTTCTACCTGACCAAGTCTTTTCCTTTTCTTTAAGCTAGATGTCTTGGCAGGAGTTCCTCCACCCTCCGATGCTGATGGCTCAGCTTGAGCACCCCCACTACCGAATTCACCTTCATCCGACTCGTTACTGGGATGACACAAACTCTGTTTTTCCTGATCATTAGACCTCAGAAAGCCATTTATCCTTTCATTATTGAGAGGGCTCCCTCTACTAGCTTCATGCTCAATAGGCATGGTACCATCTTTAGAGCATTCAGCCGTTCTCATCTCTTTTTTCTGGTACTGCCCTTCAATTATTGAGTTCAGTCTACTGCCAGCATAAACTTCTTCTTCCCCTTGCATTTTTGCTGCTCCTGTAGTATAAGGACTTGTTGATTCTGGAACGCTGAAAGGGTTTACTATATCACTGAAGTTGCCTCCACTGAAGCATGAGAACCTGGCCGCTCGCTCAATGAACCCTGAATCTGTTGGAAACTGAGATAAGCTCTGAGGAATCATTCTAGAAGATGTTGGTGAAAGCATATTCTGTTTTAACATTGAATTATGCGGAGTCCAACCCATTTCAAGAGCTCTCTCAAGATCAGTTCTAGCTGCGACCAGGCTGCCAGTTCTGAACCCAAGTGTACTCATAGAACTCGCATTAGTTTGCACATTTGCATCACAAAATCCCATGTTCTGTGAATTGGGAATGGGCTGGTCCCATATAGGAGGGCAGAATGAATCCACCATAGATGCAGTGGAACAAGACGAAGACTCGATTAAATCTCCTTTACAACTTACCATGGGACTACTATCCCGGATCAATCCCATCGATGTATTTGTGAGATTTGTACCACTATATCGCCAATCCGAAGACATGTTCGGTGCATTGTAGTTCCTAGAATCCTTATCCCCCTTTTCTGCCTCAATTTTATCTGGGCTTCCCCTATCCATATCACCCCTTCCCAAAACTAGCAAAAGCACGCGAAACCAGATGCTCTTCACTTAACTTGTCTAACAATTTCTAACAATCAACCTGTATAAGAACTGAAATTTCAGAATTACTACCCTAGAAATATCAATATACTCAAGAAGGAAAGGGAAAGTGCAATTCTAATAACCCTAAAAACAACTTAGTTTTTCCTACAAAAAAACTTAAATTCTCGAGCAACACCAATTAGGCTACTTTAAAGCTAAAGAATCAAATGCAAGACCTTACAGTTATACACAAACTCTACACACAACTTCTTAACTAACCACTGTAATAGCATCCAAGATCTCCAAAAACACAACAAAAGTCCTTGAATGACAAGGAAAACACAACCCCAAATTCATAAATGAGCTGACACACAAATATTAATTAGACAAAACATTGATTTCAGCATCATAAATAAGCATTCAAACCCTGAACTTATCAGTAATAAAGAAACTCTAGTCAGAACCAAAAGGGACCCTCATTAGCTCTGAAACAAAGAAAAAGACCAAACTAAAGTAGATAGAGAAAAAGATACCCATTACAGATTCTGTAGTACACCATTCTGCAAAGTCATTTTTTTTCACTGATCAGAACTTTTGCTTCAATTTAGGGACTCTGTTCAAACACTTCTTTTTTCAGCTCACACCCTAAACAAACAAAGTGTACAAAATTTAATGTACAGAACAAAATATATAACCTGTACTCAAAGCTTCTGAACCACAGTTGTTCAGAGAGAAACAAACAAGAAAACAAGAAAAAAAATTCAAGAAAATTTATAAAAATGAGTATTTGAAAGACCTGCAAAAGGGTGACTAGTATCAATGGTCCTGCACTTATACCCACGCCTACATCAAAAAAAGAGCTCTTGATGATTAACCACCTTCACTGCAACAGTGCAACTGTAAAAATAGGCACACTCCATTTTATAATATTTAAATACATAAAAATAATATTTTAATACATACTCATTTATCCCGCTCGAATGTTATCTCGAATAATAATCAGCTGTTTGGCAACTGATGCTTAAAGCAAAATGTTGCTTTAAGTTGTTTTCAGCTTGTTTGGATAAATAGCTTAAAATCCGGTTTTAAATTAAAAAACTGCTATAAGTTATAAGTTTCATTTAGGTACTTTTGACTTATTACTTATGACTTATGGAGTTTTTTTTTTCACGATTCTTGTAAAGTTCAAATATTATGAATTTAAAATTTTTTTAAGTCAAATTTCACTTTAAGTCAAAATTATTAAACCCCCATTTAACTTTAAGTAAAATTACCCAAACACATTCATTCAACTTAAAGTAAACAACTTTACTTTCTCCTTTATGTTAAAAACATCTCCATTAAATCAAAAATAACTTATTTTAAGTAATACCAAACTCCCTCGATATCAGTTACAAGATTGTTAAGACCTTGCCCTCTGTGTAGGTGTGACCATCAAGGCATCAACTAGTGCATAAAGTAAGAAACTTTCTTTAAATTTTCATAAAATATTAGTGCAAATTATGAAAGATTTTGTGGTAATAAATTTAGTTGAGCTAGCTTTATTTTTGGTGACACGCTACAATAATTTAGTTGGACAGTACAATAATTATAGAGGTTGAGCTAGCAACTGACATTGCCAACTCTCTTTGGATTTTCTATCATCTTTTTATTACTAGTATAATGTTGTTTATAAAGACATTGGGAAGTGAGCTATTAGTCTTTATTGGTTAAGTTTCCTAGATAGGCCCCTACTTTTCTAATTTTGGTTCATGCCGTTACTATTTATATTTAGGTTTACTTTAACTTGAAGAAGCATTCCTTTCTTTTACTAGGATTTATTATTTGCTTATTTTTCATGTTTTTTCACATTCTTTATCCAGTTTTTGCATGTTATTATTCTTCATATGTCATGTATGTCAAGTTCTTTTTAATAATATATTTATCCAGTGTTCTAAAAAATGGCAATTAATAGAAAAACGGTGATTACTTGAGATTAATCGCCGATTAATTGATATACCTCAACGAACCGGAAATAATCATGATTAGTCGAGATTTATCACACTGTTCGATAACTCTACCGATTAAATTGAATTCCCGCTTTTTATAACACAGTATTTATCCATTTATATTTTAACGAGCTACAAGTCCAGTATTGGGTGAAGATTGAAACTCATGCAATGTATACATACAGGACGTAACAAATGATTAAGTTTCGATGGAATATCGTATAACATTCAAAAATTAACGATATTTTTCAAAATTTCAATTATATAAAAGCTTAAAAATATGACATTGGGATTTATTGATAAGTTATAGAGTAGTACTTCATTTGTCAGAAAAGTTGGTTAGGCAAACATATGGAAGAGTCACTTGTCAAGAATCTAAGTACTACTTTTGTTTACTCTACACGGCCATAGCCCAACAACAATGCAAAGCCTGCTACGTTATACGTAGTCAAACTTAGGGGTGAGCAAAATTTTCCAAACCCGCTCAAACCGTCCAATCCAAACCGCCCAAACCAGAATTTACGGTTTTGTAACGGTTCGGGTTGGTAATGGTTTCGATTTTTTAAAAACCGAAAAATAATGGTTGGGTTCGGTTTGCCTTGTCAACCCGACCAATACAACCCATTCCACCCGAATATATAATAATATATAATAATTAATTTTTATTATTATTTAAGAAATATAATTCAAATTAATAATTAATATATAATTATATAAAAAGAAAAAAAATGTGCTTACAATTAGTTACAATATCACATATGTAAAAAGACTAAATCGGTAAGTTTGTAACCCTCTTTTTCACAACTATCATTTTACCCAAACTACGTTATTTTGCTGGTCCGTAAGACTTTGTAACTTAATTACCATATTTTTATGATATTTTGTGATGTCAGTTCATTGATGCATTGTACAATTGTGTCGCTTAATTTTTTACAAGTTTAAATTTTTTTAAGTGGTTTAAAACTCAACCCGCCCAAACCAACCCGTTATAATTTGGACGGTTTTTTTTAGTACTAACGGTAACGGTTACGGTAACGGGTTGTTAAATTCCAAAACCGTAAAATATGGGTTGGGTGGTTTAGTCTTTTCAACCCGACCAACCCGACCATTGCTCACCCCTAGTCAAACTGCCAAAATGCTTTACAAATCATATCACTCTGTACATTTTTATACTACTCCCTCCGTCTCACAATTCTTTTCCCGTTTAATATGTCGGGACTGTTCATAACATGATACAAATTGCTAATTTACGTCTAATCTATAAGTCCAAATATAGTTATGAGTGATCTTGTTGGATTCGTATTTATGAGTACTTTAATACAGTAAAGTTTTTATATTTAAAGCTATTACGAAATTAAAGATATTAACGATCAAAAGTGTGCGTTGGCAAACGTGATAAAGGTAAATAGGAAAAGTTTTAAGAGACAGAGGGAGTACTATTTTATAATCATATGCTCCCTGGAATTTCAAAAGATTCTACTATTGCCTTGCCTCTTGACTACTTTGACTGCATTATACTTCCCTTCCTTCATCCATTTTATATGATCTTTTAATTTTTTCAATCATTTCAATACGTTCTTATATTTCTATAAAAAAACAAAAAAAAAATCAAAAACTATCATTTACAAGTGTCAAAAAATTATAGAATCATATAAAATGGAATGGAGGTATGAAAAAAAAAAGTTGGTAGAAAAGTTACAAAGCATCCCCGGGAGTAAATCAAGATTATCATTCTTGTTTTCCTAATTAATCTTGTGATTATTATGACTTAAACCAAGAACCATCCAACAAAATGAGTTGTTAAACATAAATTAGGAGGAGGATAGGAGTACTTTATATGCTTGCTGTTGATGGACTGTCAATCTCTTTTTTTCCTTTCTCTCATGTCATTATTAGTTGTCCTTGGGACTTGCAATCACCAAGACCCAAGCTTTATTATATTTTCCACACTTTATTTTCAACTATCCTTTTCCATGGTTAAGCCTGGTCCTGAACAAGTAGAATTCATTTGTACTGATTGGGTTTATTTACGGTAACTTTTTTTTATGGGTAATGCTAAACATAGCCCTTAGAATTATGGATAAGCATTAATGTAGATGGATAAATGCATTTAATATATTAATTTTACACTAAATTCAATATGATTATTTAAAAATTTGGGATGTTTTTATAGTTGGAAATTAATGTGAATGCAGGAGGGTCCATTATTATTACTTGAAAAATTAAATTTGTATTGCAAAGAGACATTGGGAAACTAAAAACAACTAAAAACCTTACAAAAGATGTTGAAAATATAAGAGTATTTAATGCTTAACCATAACCCTTATGTTATGTTTGGTTGAGATAAATGAAATTGGAAGGAATGGAATGAGATTTCAAGTATAAAATGAGTAGAAATTCAAAATTTTCATTCTTTCCTCCATTCCATTCCTAACCATTGATATTATAATTCAAGCATCTCATTTTGAGAAGGAATGCTCCATTCCTTATCAGCCCCATTTTCTTCACAATTCTTATCATAACAAATTTGTACTATATCCATTTTTTCAAATCTTCTCTCTAATCTTCACTAATTTCCTTTAATTTCACTCATTCCATTCCATTCCATTCACCCCAACCAAACACAACATTATGGCTATGGTTAGCATTTCCCTTTTTTTATTTTTTAGTAGCAACAAAGGTTAACTCATTAATTAAACTAAACTATATTAAAATTTATAATATAGCTTACTAGCTACAATATATATATACAAAACAAAACAAATTTATAAAAAAAATTGAACACACTCGCACATTTATACACTCCATTCAATTATTTTCGAATTATACTAGAAAAATATAACCCAGCCACGAGATCATTAGTTAATATCAGGAATATTAGAATATAAAATCTATACTATACTATTATAAGCAAAACAACCTCTATTGGTTGGTAGTTTGGTCACTTATTTGGTACACTCAATATCAACCATTGGATTTTATGATAGATTAATGAGAACAGTTAGATATAATAAAAAAAAACTCTTTTGATACATTTATATTATAAACTACTCCAATAAATAAAAGGAAGTGTTTGTTTTTCATTCATGTTCCACCTGAAGGGTTTCGAGGCAACAAATGCAGCGGAAAGCAATAATTAAAAATAATAAAATCGAAACCCTACCGCAGGATCCATGCAAAAACATGATATTTTATTCGAAGTTAGATGATTACCTTAAAGAAACTTTACAAATTGATGACAGATGGAGGTCCAAAGCAATCACCACGCAGCCCTCTTCGAGATCTACGTTGCCAAAGTAGTCCACACGAGCGCTTGATCGTCCAACGAACACCGGAGCCGGTACTAGCCGAAGAACATGCCTATCTCTCTAGCCTCTCATACGTTTTTCTCTAAAAACGAATTACAAAAGTGTAACCCTAAACAATACATCATAATGTATTTATAGGGAAGAGAGATTGGGCTAAACCCTAAATCGAATTGGGCTTCTCCAAACCCATTCTGATTTGGTTTTAATATTAAATTCGAATTCTATTTAATTATAATTAAGACCAGCTCAATTAATTAAATATCCAATTTTGAATTTAATAATTTAACTTAAATTTGTAATTTAAATTAAAACTCCTTTTAACGTTCTTAATGTGTAACCCTTTAGGTTATTATTACGTTGGCAATAATTTTAATATCCAATAATAAAATTATAAACAATGAGCGGCATCTAGTAATACATCATTGCTACCCAAGTAATAATAATAATTGGTGATCCAATTAAACCTTTCGTGATTAATGTTTCCATGTAATATAATCCCTTTGACCATATATTACAGATTAAACTCGAGGCATGTCATTAGTCATCCTCTTCAACGTTTAATCCGGATTTCCTTGATCAATGAGTAGACTATTAAAACAAATCAATATTTGAGCATGGCCATGCATTTTCATAGTCTCACTCAATCAAGAGGCCAATAACATCTCTCCTAATAATACTCAACTCAACTCAACGTACTCAGTATATCCCGCATGAGCAGGGTCTGAGGGGGGTAGGTTGTACGCAGCCATGCCTCTACCCAAGGATAGAGAGGCTGTTTCCGAATTTTTTGACGGTTAAATCATATATCTATCATTCGTATTTCTCATACGACTCATAATATACCCGATCTTCACTTTTATCATCACCCGGTCAAAGGTAACCTTTAATGTAGTCAAAGTATATTAATCCTTATATAGAAATATAATGATGTCAAGTCTAAGGATCATTACACCATTATCACTGTGAGTCTTTCTAATGACCTTATTAACATGTAGAATCTCACAACGGGTTAATCCAGTGCCATGTATAATATTACATGCACCTATGTTATTGACTTTAGTATCACTATACCTATGACCAATGAGATGTGGTCATCTGTCAATAAACATACTAATCTTTATTCATTATAATTGTCCCTTAATAATAATGCTCGATTAGGGATATTTAGGAATATAAACAATATTCATATAATCTCATTTTTAAGTCACATACTTAAAGATATAGAATACATGTTCTATATTCCAAGGACATTTATTACTCTAGCATTTATATCGCAGTAAATTAAGACATAATAAATTAATGTAGAATCCATAGAACATAATCATCAAATAACAAAATAGTCTTTCCTAGAAGCACAACTACATTGTCTCTAGGGCACTAACACTATCACCACCGGCGTAATTTTACAAAAACACAACTAACACTTTCATAGTTATTTATCTATTTTCAATATACAAGAAAAAGATTGTCAATTAGAATACTATCAAAAACGTATAATCATATTTTATTATCTTTTATAAATTATATTATTACTAATTAATTAGTAAATATTAAAATTATAATAAAAATATTTAAAATGTACACTTTTTTGGTACACTCAACAGCAACCGTTGGATATTGAGATAAATTAGTGAAAACCGTTGGATCTAATACTAGAAGAATATTCATTTTCTAATATTTAAAATATTCTTCATGGGTTAAGTTCAAATCCCACCAACAACATATCTTTATTAAACATATATATTATTTTATAAACTATTTTTAAGAGTTTGAGGTTCTATTCTCATCAATATCATATCATAATCAAAAACATTTATTATTTTTTAGATAAAGTATTATTATACATTTATATAATCTTATAAGCTACTCCCAAAAATTCCCGTCAATAACATATTATAGTTAAAAATTAAAACATTATTGTTTAAAATACCATAAAAATTGTATTATGATATTTTATTAACGTAAATAATTTTTTTTCCTACTAATTAATATATATATATATATATATATATGAAAATATGAGTAATAAGATAAAAATTATTTAATAAAACATCCGTGCATCACACGAGTTATAGATTATATAGTTAAAAATTACATAAAATCTAGAAAACACTTATAATATAAAAAATTTTGTATAAAAATCGAAAAAAGTCTACATGATTAGATAAATTTCACACTTTCTACTAAATAAAAGTTAAAAAAACTACTTTTATGTAATATTTTTATATATACATGTGTATTTGAAAGTAATAATTAAAATACATAATTATAATAATATTTATATTCATGAAATTTATAAAATTCAAAAAATATTTTAATAATAAAAACATATATCTATACTATACTGTTATAAGTAAAACAACATCTATTTGTTTGGTTGGTTATTTGGTCACTTATTTGGTACACTCAATATCAACCATTAGATTATGTAATATTTTTATATATACATGTGTATTTGAAAGTTATAATTAAAATACATAATTAGAAGGGATAATCTCAAAACTACCCGTGCTTCAAATTATTTTTTTTAAAATACTACCACTTTTAAAACTATTTATAAAAATACATTTCTTTAAAATTCTTTTTTCAAAAATACGTTTTGCAACCTTTGCAACCACATTTTGTATATTTCAAAAAACTGGTCAAAATGACAACTGAAAACTCACACGGCTGGCGCCGTCCTGAAGTTACAAATGAGGTTGCAAAGGTTAAAAACTGATAACTGAAAATTGGAACTTGCAATCGGAAATTCGTCTAGCAACCTAATATGCAACCGAAAACTGAAAACTGACTTCGAAGTTGCATATGAGGTTGCATAGCAACCTTATATGCAACCGAAAACTGAAAACTGACTTCCAGTATATATATATATATAGGCCTTTGCTCCATACAGAACACTCTTATATAACAAACAATAAAGAACACTATAAAATCAATTATTCCAATAGATCCATTGGCCCCGCCAGGGCACCTAATACAAAAAGTTCTTATTTTTTTATCTTCTATCCATCCAGCAAAAAAAATTTAAAAAATTTTTTTTTTTGAAAAAAATCACTATTCGTGATGACGTCACTGCTGATGTCATCATGAACAGTGATTTTTCCAAAAAAAAATATTTTAATTTTGTTTTTGCTAAATGGATAGAAGATAAAAAAATAAGAACTTTTTGTATTGGGTGTCATGACGAAACTCTTATATTGAATTAAATATGAGGTGTTCTTTATTGTTCTTTATATAAGGTGTTCTTCATGGAGTGCAACTCTCTCTCTCTCTCTCTCTCTCTCTCTCTATATATATATATATATATATATATATATATATATATATATATATATATATATATATATATATATATTTAAAAAAATTGGTCGAAAATTGACAACTGAAAACTCACACGGCTAGCATCGCCCTGAAGTTACGAATGAGGTTGCAAAGGTTGCAACCCATATTTTTCAACAAAGAATTTTAAAGAAAGGTATTTTTATATAACGTGGTATTTTAAAAAAAAATAGAAGTTAAAAAAAAGACGATAGTATATTTAGAAAACTGAAAGTATATATTTGAAACCCCACTTTAAGTATAGTAAAAATGTAAAAGAAAGTTAAACACGTATATATTTTTGTAAATATCCCTGATTAGATTAATATTTATATTCATGAAATTTATAAAATTCAAAAAATATTTTAATAATAAAAACATATATACAACTTAAATTTTAACGAAATATAGTTAAACAGAGTTTATAAGCAATCGTGCATCGCACGAGTTATAAGGTAGTATATATATATAATATAATGTAAAGATTAAGACTTCTTCTGGTATGAGTTGGTAACATAAAGAAACATAAAAGATACCCATTGAGTATGCGAAAATATGTACAGTATTATCGTAAAGATAATATATGATCCTTTGGTAAGATCTCATTGTATATTAATGTAGGCTACAATATAAAATTATTTTGAAAAGAAGCCAACCAAAACACGTTGAAGAAAATCTTGAAGAGTGATTCGTACGAGAAAACGATGAAAAACTGATCTACCGCATACATTTATCGGTTCCTTGTAAGATGATATTTTTGTTTAATTCGGTAGAGATTAAACACAATATGCAATCTGTATGTTTTAAAAAATATGATTAATTTGAATGATCGTTAGGGGACGATTCTTATGAGAAATTAAGTAATTTGGATAACCTAATTTTATGAAAAATGTTAATCAAATATAAAATTGAAAAAAAAAATTGAAATGCATATCTTCGTTTAATGAGATGGATCGCATGTATTTATAAAAATCCACCAATCAAAATATTTCAATTTATTTTCTTTTATACAAAACATGGGTGGATCGAAAAAATCAAATTGAAGTAAAGTAATACTTTCTTATTCATAAAACATGTTCAAAAAGACTAAGAAATATTATTCTATTTTATCTTGTATTTCACATTTTTTTTTTCCTTTTGAAATTTATTAAGAAATTATATGTTACTTATAAATAAATTAATAAGATACATGTTTTGTATTTTATAGAAAAGATTTCACTAATTATGATTGTTCGGAATTGAAACAAAATGATATATATATATATATATATATATATATATATATATATATATGACCAATTGAGAAATTATAAGGAGATTAGTAGTTTTATCATTCGAAATAATGGATTTATCCTTTTAATTTGACAATGAATATTCATTTAATGTAATAAATCTAAGGATTCTTATTTAATTACACGGTTATTTAATATTTTTAATTTCTAAATAAGCCTAGGCATGATTGTTTAGATTGATGGATTTTGTTATTATTAAGCAAAATTTGAGTGGATAAATGATTTTTTAAAAAGTTGGATTAATTGGTCAAAATGATCAAAAAATTGAACAAAATTTGATCATAATTAATAAATTTAATTTTAAAAAGAAATTATGAAAGAAAAGTATATAGCTCTAAATCTCTAATTTTAAATTTTTTCTCAATTTCAATTTTAAACTGATTTAAGATATTAAGTAATCATAATAAAGCTCAGTAATATTTTACATAATTTTTGAGGGTCAAAGGTAATTTTGAATAAGAGAAATCATCTTTAAAACTAGTTAAAAGTATTAAATAAATATTCAAATAATATTTATTAAATCATAAATAATTAAAGAATATTTTTAATCAAAAATATTGCTCATAAATAATCCTCGAATGAATATATAAAAATATTCAATAAATAAATAAATCCTCGAATGAATATTCAAAATAATATTCATTAAATGAATCAAATCCATAAATGGATATTCAAAATATTATTCATTTAATAAATAAAACTTTAAATGAATATTTGAAATAATATTCCTTAAAGAAATAAGGAAAAACATTTACTTAATATTTTCCTCAGAAAATAATCACAAGATATACAGAAATACCGACTCCCGGTCTATATTTAAAGAATGAAGATCATATGACCTTCACTAAGGGTCTTAGCGAAACATCCGGCTTATAACTAATATAGCTCATATCTAGCTTATAAGCCAATATCCATTCGTAAAACAAGTATCACAATATACATTCGAAAACAGGCATGCATGTTATGGCATATGTATAACCAGAAACATATATATATATATATATATATATATATATATATATATATATATATATATATATATATATATATATATATATATATATATTCACAACAGCAGTTTTTAAAAGGTTTTGAAACTTGCTTGGAAGTGTCGTAGGGGTAGCGTGTCTCGGGTCGGTCCGATGATCTATAAATAACCAAAATTATACAAGGTTAATCACCTAACACTTTGAAAGGCTAAGTACATACTTTACTTAAGCTAAAACACACTTTCAAGTTAGCTTTTATTAATACCGTTATAATCCGACACTTGCTCGTTATCAAGACATGTCATTATACTTACACTAGATAGGTACTTAAGTCATATAAGTTCTATGGTTGGTCGTTTGTTTGAAAAGATTATACCCCAAGATTTATTGTCCGTTTTCTAAGTGGTTTTCCAAAGTTATTACTAAGTGCTCTTTTAAGGGTTCCCTCGCACTTAACTTTGATTCGAACATTTTATAAAATCGATCCTTTTGACATGAGATCTTCTCTCACACCTTCCTTATGATCTTTAATATTGTTAGGAATATGTTGTACTTGATGATAACTTCACAATCAATCAAATTGTATAAGGTTTTGTAGCTGTCAACGGATGAGGATTTATAACTCTATCCGTTGACAGGTAGCTCATCAACAGATGAGGTTTTGTAGCATACTGCAGTATCTCTATGTTATCAGTTGATAGTGTTTTTATCCACAGTCATGTTGACCATCAACGGATAGGCAGAGTAGGGTAGCCAATTGTAAATAAGCTATGCTATGTAATTCTGTCTAAGTGAAAGTGTATCAACAGATGAAGACAAAACACTATCAACGGATACAACTCAAATCCACTCTATCAACGGATACAACTCAAATCCACTCTATCAACAGATACAGCTCAAGTCTCAATATCAACGGATACAGCTCAATACATCATCAACGGATGTCAGTGTACAATATCAACGGATAATCATTGACACTGTCTTCTATGATTAGCTGGGGATTAGCAGTTGATAAGGACATGTTTGACTGACAGATCACATGGGTTGATAGTAGATACAAAAAGCAGTATGGCAGCCATACTTTGGAAACACAGAAGAAAGAAGCATTCCGTTTACACTATGAATACAAGAAAGGTGCAGGAGACATGTCTGAACACAAGGACAACCTTTCGGCTACATGTGTATTTGGAGTGTAGTAGCAAGTCAACTAGAATTAGATTAATATTATCTTATTCCAGTAGTACTTGTAAAACTTGGGATTTATAACCAAGTGTAGCAACTTTTTGTAGACTAAGAAAACACATACATTTTGCTTAGGGTTTCTATTGAATATTCTTAGAAAGCAAAGAGTTGTAAAACAGAAGCTGTGTACTTTTGTATCACAGAGTTTTCTTCGAATAAAAGCTTCAGGTGGTGAATTTAACCACCTGATTTTTATGTGTTTGTGCATTAATCTTTCTACAGAAATTATCTAAGTATAGATTTCTGGAGTTCTTATCAGAAATTTATAAATATCAAGAATTGTATTCAACCCCCCCTTCTACAATTATACAAGTGTGTAATCTGGGAATAACAATTGGTATCAAAGCGAGCTTCTAACATATTTGAAGTTTAAAGATCAACACACTTCCAACATGTCTAAGAAGGATTATGGAGTAAAGATTCCAGTTCTTGATAGAGAAAATTACTTTCACTGGAAAGTAAAAATGCGTCTACATCTCTCGTCTATTGATGAGGGCTTTGTGGATTGCATTGACAAGGGTCCTCACGTTCCAATGAAGACTGCAACAAGAGTTGGCCTGGCTGAAGGTGTGCCTGACACTCTCATTCCCAAACCTGTTTCTGAGTGGAGTCTTGAAGATATTACAGAAGTCCACAAAGACAAAAAGACCATGAATATTCTGTTCAATGGTCTAGAAACAAACATGGTTGACAATGTTATTAACTGTACTACCGCCAAGGAAGTATGGGACACTGTTCAAACCCTTTGTGAAGGAACAGAACAGGTAAGGGAAAACAAGATGCAACTACTAATCCAACAGTATGAACATTTTCACTTTAAGAGTGGAGAAACATTGAATGATACATTTAGTAGATTTCAAAAGCTACTAAATGGTTTGAAACTGTATGGAAGAATCTATCAAGTTAAAGATTCTAATCTCAAATTTCTGAGATCACTGCCCAAGGAATGGAAGCCAATGACTGTTTCTCTAAGAAACACTCAAGAGTACAAGACATTTACTCTTGAAAGGCTCTATGGAACTTTAAAGACTTATGAGCTGGAAATGGAGCAGGATGAAGAGATTGAGAAGTCTCAAAAGAAAAGTGGGTCAGTTGCACTTGTTGCCAACTTGGAGCAAAAGGAGGAAAGGACAGAAACTGCTAGTTCTACACCAAACAGGGAGGTTTGTAAAGGTAGAGCAGAATCAAGCAGGAGCAAGGAAAAGGTGTCTGAGGAATTGAATGTTCTTCAGCAGGATGAATTGGATGAGATAGATGAGCACTTAGCTTTTCTATCTAGGAGATTCTCTAAGCTGAAATTCAAGAAAAACTCTGGGGTGGCCAAGCCATTTAACAAGGATTTTTCCACAAGCAACTATGTGGATAAATCCAAAATTAAATGCTACAATTGTGGAATTGCTGGTCACATGATAAATGAATGCAGGAAACCTAGATCTGAGAACAAGGGAAAGTCAACTGAGGCTGTTGACTATAAGAAGAAATATTTTGATCTTCTCAAGCAGAAAGGAAAGGCATTCTTGACCCAAGAGTATGACTGGGCTGTTGATGACAATCATTCTGATGATGATGTTGAGTTAGTCAACCTTGCTTTAATGGCTGATTCTGGAGAGCAGGAAGCAAGTTCAGCTAGCAATCAGGTATTTTCTACTAATCTCTCTGAGCTCACCAAAGAGGAATGCAATAGTGTTATAGATGAAATGTCTTCTGAACTATATCAATTAAGTGTTACTCTTAAATCACTTACTAAAGAGAACAATAGGATTAAAGAGTCTAATCTGTTTTTAAGTGATAGAAATGCTGCTCTAGAAACTCAATTTCTAGAATTTGAGAAAATGAGAGTTGATTGCAATAATGCTAAAAGTGAACTTGAAGCTGTGTTAAAAAGAGAACTGATTTTAAAAGACCAGCTTGAAAAAGAACAAGGGATAATTGCTAAATTTCAAAGTTGTAGGAATATTTCTCAAAACATAATAGAAGTTCAGGGAATAGAATCGTTTGTGAAGGATACCTGGACTCAAAAGAAAAAGGAGCTAGAACCTGGCCTTGAGGATCTAGAGACTATTTGTGAATCAACGGATAGTGATCATCCGTTGACAGATGAACCGTCAACGGATGAGAGGTATCCGTCGACTAACAAAAAGTTTGTTAGTAAGAAGGAACTCAAGGAACTGGATATCAAGTACGGTCCAGTCAACAAGAATTTTGTTAGTGGTGAGTGCAGCAAAACCAAATCCAGTGGGAAGGCTAAGGCAGGTGATTTACACAACAAAAAGGCTGTTGGTAAATCAGATAATGAAAAGGTAGAAATTGAGGATAAAAAGAAAAAGAACAGAAATGGTAAGGTAGGCATCAACAAGAAAAACAATTACTCTCCTGACAAGTTTGCTCCTAGGAAAACTTGTAGTAATTGTAATAGTGTCAATCATCTATCTTCTAATTGCAAGATTGTCAACAAGGCTCCTGTTCATGTACCTCAACCAATGCCATGTATGCCTGCAATGCCTGTTATGCTTGGTTTGTATCAAAATGCTAGTTTTTCAAATCCATATGTGAACATGCCATATGTGTCTAATCCTTACTTTCAATCTATGAATGTGCCACAAATGTCATGGAACATACCTAACATGAATAATATGTATGCCAATTTTCCACACATGCATGCATCAAATATTCATGTAAATGAGCATTTGTCAAACCTCATCACTCAAGCATCTACACCTAAGTTGAAGAATGCTAAGAGTGCAAAGTCAAAGGCTAACAAGAAAGGACCCAAGGAAGCTTGGGTACCAAAATCAACTTGATTTGTTTTTGAAATGTGTGCAGGGAAACAGAAGGAATCAATGGTACCTAGACAGTGGATGCTCTAGGCACATGACAGGAGATTCAACCCTGCTCACAGAGTTCAAGGAAGGAGCTGGCCCTAGAATTACCTTTGGAGATGACAGCAAATGATATACTAAGGGCTATGGCCTGATTTCAAAAGACAATGTCATCATTGAAGAAGTGGCTTTAGTTGAAGGTTTGAAGCACAATTTGCTGAGTGTCAGTAGAATTTGTGACAAAGACTATGAAGTAAAGTTCACAAAAGAAGCATGTGTTGTTTCTGCCAAGAAAGACAACAATGTGGTATTGACAGGCTTTAGAAAAGGAAACGTTTACATAGCTGACTTCAATTCAACATGCTCAGAATCCATTACTTGTCTCTTCAGCAAAGCAAGTAAGGATGAGAGTTGGCTATGGCATAAGAAGCTGTCACATTTGAATTTTAAAGTTATGAATGATTTGGTAAGAAAGGATTTACTAGAGGAATCCCTCAATTGGAGTTTGTCAGAGATGGACTGTGTGATGCCTGCCAATTAGGGAAACAAAAGAAATCATCCTTCAAAAGCAAGACAGAGTCATCCATTGTTAAGCCTCTTCAATTGCTGCATATGGACTTATTTGGTCCAGTAAATGTCATGTCTATTTCAAAGAAGAAATACTGTCTGGTGATTGTAGATGATTTTTCTAAGTTCACATGGACCTTCTTCCTGCACTCCAAGGATTGTGCAAGTGAAATCATCATCAATCACCTCAGAATACTAAACAATGGTTCTGAAGACAGGGTACAAAGAATCAGGAGTGACAATGGTACTGAATTCAAGAATTCCACAATGAAGATTTTCTGTGAAGAGAATGGAATTGTCCATGAGTTTTCTGCTGCCAGAACACCTCAACAAAATGGGGTTGTTGAAAGGAAAAACAGAACTCTCATTGAAGCAGCTAGAACAATGTTAAGTGAATCAAGGTTACCAACATATTTCTGGGCTGAAGCTGTCAACACTGCATGCTTTACTCAGAATATTTCCTTGGTCAATCAAGCTAGAGGAATGACTCCTTATCAGTTATTAACCAACAAGAAACCAACTTTAGCTTTCCTACATGTCTTTGGATGTAAGTGTTTTGTGCTAAGGAATCATGGAGATAACTTGGGCAAATTTGAAGCAAAGGCAGATGAAGCTATTTTCGTTGGATATGCAGCAGGGAAAGCCTACAAGGTCTACAATCTAAGAACCAACATTGTTATGGAATCTGTACATGTTGTGTTTGATGATCAAAAGATTCTAGGCCTAAATGATGAAGGTTCCCATGAAAAGTTGGAATTTGAGAATGAAGGTGAAGGAAGAATGTACTATGATGATGATGAGGACAATGAAGATCATGACCACAGAGATCCACCTAGAGCTGTTATACCAACTAGAAGTGATGCTTACACTGAAAATGAAGCATCCGTTGACAGTCATTCTGCAACATCCGTTGACACTATTAGAGATGCATCCGTTGACAGAGATTCTCAAGCATCCGTCGACAGGCAAAATGATGCATCCATTGACAGTCAACTTCATAATTCAGCAAGGACAACAAACTCAGGGGGAGTTTCTCAAGGTCAAAATTCAATGCTAAATCAACATGATCATGCTCATGGAAATGAAGCAACCTCAACAAGATCAAACCTTCCACCTGCAAGAAAATGGACTAGAGATCATCCATTTGAGTTAATTATTGGTGAATCAAATTCAAGAGTCCAAACTAGAAGGGCCACTCAAGCAGAATGTCTATACAGTAGCTTCCTGTCTCAAGAGGAACCTAAGAAAGTGGAAGATGCCCTTCTAGATCCAGATTGGGTGTTAGCAATGCAAGAAGAGCTAAATCAATTTGAAAGAAATAAAGTATGGAAACTTGTGCCCAAACCTAATGATAGAAGTGTCATAGGTAGTAAATGGGTTCTCAAGAATAAGACAGATGAAAATGGCATAATTGTGAGGAATAAAGCTAGATTAGTGGCAAAAGGCTACTCTCAAGAAGAAGGAATAGATTTTGATGAAACTTTTGCTCCAGTGGCAAGACTTGAAGCAATAAGAATCTTTCTAGCCTATGCAGCACATGCCAATTTCAAAGTCTATCAGATGGATGTCAAAAGTGCCTTTCTAAATGGGGAACTGGAAGAAGAGGTCTATGTCCATCAACCTCCTGGCTTTGAGGATCCAGAATTTCCAGGATATGTATATCTTCTCATGAAAGCACTTTATGGTTTGAAGCAAGCACCAAGAGCCTGGTATGACACCTTATCTCAATTTCTTTTGGAGAACCACTTCACTAGAGGTACAGTAGATAAAACCTTATTTCATAGGAATATTAATGGCTCTTCAATACTTGTTCAAATCTATGTAGATGATATTATTTTTGGGTCTACAGATGAGAAGCTTTGCAAAAAGTTTGCCAAACTTATGCAAAGTAGGTATGAAATGAGCATGATGGGTGAAATAACTTACTTTCTTGGCCTACAAGTAAAGCAAGTTAATGAGGGCATTTTCATAAGTCAAACAAAATATATTTATGATCTCTTAAAGAAATTTGACTTAATAGATTGTGCATCTGCTAAAACACCTATGGCCACTGCAACTAAGCTTGAGTTGAATACTAAGGAAAAGTCTGTGGACATCTCAAGCTATAGAGGCATGGTAGGTTCACTTCTATACCTAACAGCTAGTAGACCTGATATAATGTTTTCTACTTGTCTTTGTGCTAGATTTCAAGCTGACCCTAGAGAGTCTCACTTAATAGCTATTAAAAGAATTTTCAGGTATCTCAAGGGAACACCAAACCTTGGCATTTGGTACCCAAGAGAATCTTGTTTTGATCTAACTGGCTATTCAGATGCAGATTATGCAGGTTGCAGAGTTGATAGGAAAAGTACTACAGGTTCCTGTCAATTTCTAGGAAACGGGCTTGTTTCATGGTTCAGTAAGAAACAAAACTCAGTCTCCACTTCTACAGCTGAAGCTGAGTACATTGCTGCTGGAAGCTGTTGTGCACAGATTCTATGGATGAGAAACCAACTCATTGACTATGGTCTAAAAGTTGAGAAGATTTCAATTTTCTGTGACAACACAAGTGCTATTGCCATCACAGGGAATCCAGTGCAACATTCGAGAACCAAGCACATTGACATCAAATACCACTTCATTAGAGAACATGTGATGAATGGTACAGTAGAAATGCACTTTGTGCCAAGTGAAATGCAGCTTGCAGATATCTTCACCAAGCCTCTTGATGAATCCACATTCACAAGATTGGTAGGTGAGCTAGGTATGCTTAACTTGTCATAATTCCTAGTGATATTTGATTTCACTACTTTGAAGCTAGAAATGTGTTTTGATTTACTTGAAAGTTAAAACTTTCAGAAAAATTTTCTGCAGAAATTTTGTCTAAGGCAAAATTAGCTTATCAACGGATATCCTTTTATCCGTTGATAGTATAAACACATTACTAGGTTTTCGCATGTCAATGGGTAACAGGCTATCTACGTCATCAACGGATAAACTGTATCTCAACCGTTCATTCTATATCCGTTGATATACATTTTTTTATATAGCCGTTGGTAACCGTGTATATCTAATCATGGCTGTACTTATTTTCTTTTCATTTATTATTTGACAGTTACTTTTGACCAATGGGGTAATTACTTTTAATTATTTCATTTTTAACTCTTGAAAAATATAAAAGGCTGACTTGTACTCTCACATCTCACTTTTATTCATTTTCAAGCATATCAAAAGTTAACTGCATCTTCTTCTCTAAAACTCTCTGTAACCAAAGTTCAAACACTTCAATGGCGCCCATTGTTAAGATGATGTCCTCCACTGGGTTTACCTATGAGAAGAACAATTTCGCGGCCTTTGTTGACACAGTGAATGCTCCAGAAGCTTACCACACTTTGATGAGTTTCGTGAAGAAATGCAAACTGTCATATGCTATGACTGCCACCACTCCCTTAATCCACGAGGTAATTGAAGAGATGTGGACATCTGCTGAGTACAATGGCACAGACGGTACAATTGCTTTTTCTTTAAAGGGTAAAAACTATGTAGTTAATTCTGATGTAATAACTGCTTGTTTAAAATTGCCTGAGAATAACTGTCTGAAAGTACCCACTGATGCTGAAATTGTTGCCATGCTTAATTCTATTAATTATGCCCTTAGTACTGAAAACTTAGGGAAAATTGTTAGGAAAGGAATGGTTAAAGAATGGAGCTATTTCTGTGATGCCTTCATTAAAACTTTTTCAGGCAAAATTAGTAATTTTGATGCTGTTACCCAGTCCATGCTAACTATGATGTGTATGCTCTTAAATGATAAATTCTATAATTTTGGCACACTAGTTATGTATGAGATAGCTGCAAAGTTAGGTAAAAAGGAAACTAGGAGCAGGAATATCTACTTTGCTAGATTTTTAATGCTCTTAGCACTGCATGTATCTGAGAATGAGCTATCCATTGCTAGCCCGGATAGCAAGTTCCAATGTTTTGTTCAGGAGAAGAGAGTCTTAAGTGACCTAATTCGAATGAACCTCAATGCAGGAGTACAATTGGTATATCTACCAATTGTTCAGGTAACTATTTCTAACTCTGAAACCCCTATCTCCAACCCCCAAATTTCTTTGCCTTCTAGTGTCACAATGGAGTCTGTAGTTGTGACCAAACAGGCTCCTACCAAAGTGACCAAATCCAGAGTTCCAAAATCACATTCTAGTAAGCAAACCTCAAGTGTCTCTCAAAAGACACCTGTTGTAAAATCTACCAAAACTCTTGAGGGGAGTGTGAAGGTGGTAGTGAGTGGTGAGGGACAGGGTGAACATCAAAGAAGCCCTAAGGATAAGGAAGGAGAGATGAGTGCAACCACCATTTCAGTCTCTCAAAAGACTGCTAATGTAACTACAAGCCAAATTCTAGTTACACTCTCTCAACAGAGTGTGACTACTGAATCAAGTTCCCCACAAGGAACACTGCACAAGAGGGTTAGAGACACAAATAGCCCACTCTCAAAAACCTATGGAAGAAGAGTGAAATCTAAAACCACAGGGGAATCACAGGGTGCACACACAGTACAGGAAACTGTACCTTCTCAAATTCAGTTTGATGTGACTTCAATAAATGTGGAGTCACAGCCCCTTGATCTTAATCTTCAAATCGATACACATTACAATCCACCATCACCAACTCCATCTCTGGATGTGGATATGATATCTACATCAATTCCTGATTCTCCATCTTTAAGATTCTTGGAGAAGCCCCACTCTGCAATTGGTGGTCATCATCTTTTAGATGATTTGTTGGACCATCAATCTTCCCTTCCAGAATTCTCAACACAGACTGTGGCCTCGAACTTAAAATCAATCTCCACAGATTCAGTGTTGGTTTTCTCTTCAACGGATAAAATTATTCCTTCCTCAACGGATATCCTTCATCCGTTGACAAGTGTTTCTCCATCAACGGATGCGCCTCTGTCTAGCCATCCGTTGACAGCTATAACTACTCCATCAACGGATATTCCTTATCCGTTGATAACTCACTCTACCACTGCTATATCTGACATTCCTGTGTCAAGTGTGGAGGAGTTCTTAGTAGTTGAAACACTTTTAGGATTGAGGGAAGGGAGTGAGAAGCTGCCTTGTGAGCAGGCAAAAGGAGAGCTAAATAATGAGAGGCTGGCCATTTCTTCCGGTCAGGCAAAAGGAGAGACTGAGAGTTCCACCTTAGTAGGTGAAGGTGAGGGTGTGAGAGGTGTGAGCCAAGGGGAGCCCTTGATGCAAGAAAAGAGAGATGAGAGGAGAGAAGGGACTACAGGAGAAATAAGGATGGAAGAAGCAGCCATTGCTAGTGAGTCAATGGAGGTTGAGGATGCAGCCAAGGAAATGGAATTTCAAAGAGAATATCAGTCCATGATTGACTCCATTTCTTTGGATGCTAAAACCTTTACTCACCCTGTTCCTGCCTATCAAATTCTGGCACAACAGGGCAATGTGGAAGCAGAGGAGGCAATGCACCTAGTGCACACCTCACAGTCTCTACTTAGAGCTAAGGAATCTTTAGAAGCTCTGCCAACCACTGCTGAGAGTGAAGAATTTGAAGATTCTGAAGATGAAGACAGCCAGAGCCCTGAAGATGAAGGTGATAGCAGTATTCATGATTGGAAATTTGCTAACAACTACACCTATCATCAACTTGATGTGGAAATCATAAGGCAATATAAATCTACCCTGGCTGAGCACCAAGAAGCAGATCCACAGAGAAAGGTTGTTCTTCAACAGGCAATTGACTCCCTTAAGTTACAAAAGATGCAAATGGTGATTCAGAGATCCAACTTAGAGGAGGTCAAACAAGAAATCAAGGATGTGAAGATCTCTGTGGATTCCAAGTTAGAGCAACTAGCTCCTACAGCCACTCAGAGGGTGTTGCAACAAAGGTTCATCAAAGAAGACAACCTGGCTAAGTCTGTGCAACTACTCAACTCAAGAGTGGAAAAGATGGAATCCCAGATGGAGCAATTTCTTCACCATCAAAAACTGCAAACCCAACTGCTAGAAAAGTTAGTTGCAGCCCCAACTTCTAGTCAAACCCTTGATGCTAACAAAAAGGGGGAGAAAGTGGAAGAGGCTGTGGCAACTACAAGTCAAATCTTAATTTCTGAAAGAAGGGAAGCAGCAAGTGAGGGGGAGCAGCAGCCTACCATAGTGGTCAATCCACAGGACTTCATTGTCGAAGCTTCCCCCAGCAAATCCAAACCCCTACAAGTAGCTCTATCTAAAGAGTTTGATTTCTCAAACTTGACAGAAGAGGAAAAGCTAGCCAAGATTGAAGACCTGCAAAGGATGAAAGAGGAGAACAATGAAAGAATAATGAGGACAGAAAGATTGATCAATGCATCTATTGTATCAAATCTGTTCTCTAGCCAAACCTCAGCTCCAACAATATCTACCACAATTCTGAAGGTGCTCACTCCAGCAATTGTGGCTCCTACATTCTATGATGCTGAGCCTTCTCATGTTAAAGAATTTGAACCCTACATCAAAGCAAGACCCTACTCACCACCAAAAGAAAATGGGAAGAACAAGTTACAACTGGACTTTCCATTTCCCAAGGATGATGAAGAGAAGCTGATGGGTAAGCAAATTAAGGAATTCAAGGAGAAGACTAACAGTTGTGTAAGAGAATGGATGGCTGTAATCATAAGGAATGGAAAAGTTCTACACATATCCAACAGCCATCCTAGATTTGTTGAAGCCAAGAGAGAAGAGACTTCAAGGCTGCTAAGAGAATCTCAACCAAGCACTGAATTGCAAAATGAAAACTCAGATGAGAAGCAAGCCAGGCTGGCTCAAGAGTTAATGGATGAGGTAGATGATGAAATGAGGGAACCTGAGGAAGTCCCCAAATCCAAAAGGAAAGGGAAATCAGTCCCCAAATCCAAATCTAAGAGAATGAAATCAAAGGCAAGGAGGCCTGTCTCTCCGGAAATTGAAAACAAGGAGACAGTTGACTCATCACAACCTATTTCTGTAAACTGTGAATTTCCATGGTGATCCTATAGTACCTAAAGAGGAACCAATGAATCTTGACTCCATTGAGGTTCCTTCATTCTTGCTGAAGCCTCAACAGAAGCCTATACAGAAGAAAAGGATACCAAGGAAGCAACCTTCAAAGGAACCAATTCAAGTTGCTAGGGTACCTGCTATTGTCAGGCAGCCAATCTTGGAAAACAAGGATGATTTTATCTATCAGGCAGATATTGAAGAATACTCTGGCATGAATCTTTATCTGGATGAATTGTCAGAAGTAAGAGGAATTGACAAATATAAACATCTGCCTGAGAGGTTGGTCTTTGTATACAAGGGAGGAAAGGAAAGGACATGGCCACTACAAAGGGTTCTTGGAGAAAATTATCTGACCTTAACCAAAGTGTTCTCTGCAATCAAGAGGTACACAGGGTTCTCCAAGATAGCAAAAGGGGAGATACTAGACAGAATAGAACAGATAAGGAGGGAATGGAACTCACCATTGAAAGTTCTTCCTAAAGACAACTAATGGAGTTTACTCACGTGTCAATAGTTATTCACTGAGTGATAGTTGTACAAGTGTCCTTAGACTTGAGATCGTTAAAGTTATCTTATATATAATGAACTGTGCTTTGGTTTAGTCCTTAGTCTCAAGGACATCCATTAGGTCTATTCTGGGTACAGGGATTTATGTATGGAGATAGTTAACGATCAATAAAGAATCTATCCCTTCCAGTAAGGAAGTGAATATCCTATGTTATTCTTAGTATGCGAGTTCTGGAATCTCTGGCCAGAGTGTATGAAATTAGAAAGGAGTTTCTAATTTGCATTAATATGAACTTTGCGTTATGAATAAGAAATCATATGATTAAATTTGATAGGCCTGACACGAGATCCATGCCTTGTATTTAATCAGGATATTGTAGGATAGAAGGAATTTATTGTACGGTAACTAGTCACTGACAGGTTCTTGGTATTCTAAGCAGTGAATTCATATTATCCGGATAGTCGCGATATGTTGAGAAGCATCACTCACGATGTAGAATAAATATAATTAATCAGTTAATTATATTTAATGAATTTTAGAATTCATATAAATAATAAATAAAAGGTTTATTATTATTTATTTCTACTACCGGCTTAATATTGAACCTACAGGGTCACACCATAAAAAGATTAATTTATTGATGAAGGTATTTTGAGAGAGCAAGTTGTTTTAATAATGATTAAAATTGTTTTAATTATTATTTAACATTTTATAAGGTAAAGTGTAGGATTTATATATTAATATATAATGATATATTAATTATGTTAAAAACCTACTTGTGCCCTATAAATAGAATGAGATGAGAAGAGTATGATACACTTTTGGTTTTTGTGAAAAACCTAGTAGCCTCCATCTTCTTCCTTTCTCTCTCTCTCTCTCTCAAACCTCCATTTTTATAAAAGCTCGGTTTTATAAAAGCTTCGTCGAAGAATTAATCTTGGTGGATACCGGTAGAGTGCTTCACACTCTGAGGAGCAACTGCTAAAACACCATTTTTGTAAAGCTTCGATTTCAAGGTATGGTTACGAATCCATCGTATTTCATTTTTACATGATTTTCTATATGTGCGATATATGGTTTTTACGGAAATAATTGTTATTTGCGCTTCCGCTCATCCGAAAATTCCTTCAATGGTATCAGAGCTAGGTTCTTGCATATAGAGAGTCATATAAAAATTTCAGATTTTTTTATGCATGTATGGATTTATTATGATTTTTGCAAGTTTATTTGGATTTAATTATGAATTAATTCGAAATAATTTTTGCATATGATTTTGACCACTAATCTGAGTTCTACAAGTGTTGTAGATGATCTGGGTATTTTCTCATAATTTTGTGATGTGTAGATTATTTGTTATGAATTTTTTAAAATTGTTTTAATTAAAATTAATAAAATAATCATGCATGTGAATATTATGAAATTAAAATTTGCAAAGGGACCCCTGGCTGATCTGATAATTTTATGCTACTGTTGATTTTCTGAAATCATCTTTTTATAATTTTTATTAATTTATTAATTAATTGTTAATTAATTTATTAATATTAAAATTATAATAATAAATAATAAAAGTTATTACGTTTTAAAAGGGTCAGGCGTTTTTTTTTGTCAAGTTATGGCAGCAGTTACAAACACTTCTGACAGAAAGAGACAAACAGCAACGGTCGGCAATCTATTAAAAAAAAAAAAAAACTGCTGCTGGCTGTGTCTGACGCGCGTGCAGCGCAAACGCAGGAGGGGGTGTCACGCATTTCAGAAATGCGTGACAGGGGTGTTGCGCAATTTACGGATGCGTTACAGCGTTTAATGGCTTTAAATGCTTGTAACGCATTCCGGACATGCGTTACAGCCTTTCTGTCCACAATAAATTTGATTTATTGGGAGTTTCGTAACTCCGTTTTGGGCGTGCAATATATCGTTGGATTCGTATTTCCGAGACAGATCTAATGGAGTGGTCAAATATTTTTTATATAATAATTTTGAATTATTTATATTTATGGGAGTGTTTTAAAGCATGTTTTAATTGGATTAATTGCTTTTAAATACTATAATAAATCCATACATCATTATATCATTGTGTGACATGATATTGCTTGCATGCTTACTTGTTGATTTAATTTTATATATGTGATATATGCCTATGTTTACCATGCGATGATAGATTTAGGTGAACTTAAATCAAAATAAGGCGTGCTCTAGAAAATCTAGAATAGGAATCGTTTCTTGCCTTAATAATAATATTATGAATACAATCATGAGATTCTTGTGTTTGTGAAACACGTAATTAAATATGAATTTTCAATATTGAGAGAATGGATGATTCTGTCAAAAACGGATTTTGATCTGTAAGAAAGGGGTATTAAGTGACGCCTCTTGACAATGCTCCCCCCGATCTGGGAATCATCCAATTATCGATTATTGATTTGAAATATTTAATTTAAAAGGAAGAATCTCTTTATAATAAGATTATGATTGTAACATAATATAATCCCTCTAAAATTAAATAATATCAAGTAGTAATTGGCCAATGACACAACGGGCTTGTGTCGGTCATAGCCTTCCAACATGGTAGAAAGTAGTTCTCATTTTTGAATCATTGTCGTTTCGTGCTACAGCCGAGGGCTCTGATTTCGAAATAAGAAATACTTGTCTATTACATAGAGATGTGTACAATGAATTAGAATCTAATGGTCGTTACGTGCTACAGCCGTGGGCCATTGGAGACTGATTCAGTTGTACGGAATGTTGGGTTAGACTTGACTTAGAATATTGAGTTTGTCGTGCCACAGCCGTGACTCAATTATTCAAGAGGCTAAAGTTTTATTAGGGAATAACATGAGATGTAATTGACAAGAGTTGTCTGCCTATTGAACATCACATGGCATTTCGTGCCACAGCCGAGGTTGTGTGATGGAATATAGGATCCCTATTCCCACTAGCATTATGAATGCTTAATTTTTCACTTAGGGGGTTGAATAAATTATATAAACTAGTGGGAGTCACTTATGAATAAAGACCCGATTCATATAGTGTTTTTAAAATGAAATTGAATATTTGCTAAGTGTTGTTATGTGTTTATCATTTACAGATTTACTATATACACTATGTCTGGTGCACTATCACTCCGGAGCATACTAGATGCTCACAAATTGACTGGTCCGAATTTTGCTAACTGGCTTCGAAACTTGAGAATTGTTCTCAGGGTTGAGAAGCTGGAATATGTGTTTGACTCACCTAAGCCTGCTGAACCTGCTGACGATGCACATAATGATGAACATGTTGTGTATCGTAAGTGGATAGATGATGCTAATGTTGCTCAATGTATCATGCTAGCTTCCATGAACGATGAGCTACAGAAGCAACATGAGCTTATGGATGCTCACACTATCCTAGAGCATCTGCAAGAGTTGTATGATGTGGCAGGGAGGACAGCTCGATATGAGATATCGAAGGAGCTGTTCCGTTGTAGGATGTCTGAGGGATCATCCGTGAATGACCATGTACTTAAGATGATCAATTTGATTGAACGTCTTGGGCAACTTGGTTTTGTCATGG
The DNA here is from genome assembly GCA_036435485.1 of Saposhnikovia divaricata. Lineage (NCBI taxonomy): Eukaryota > Viridiplantae > Streptophyta > Magnoliopsida > Apiales > Apiaceae > Saposhnikovia > Saposhnikovia divaricata. The sequence goes on along the minus strand of CM071595.1, from coordinate 169,702,222 downwards.
ATAGGGAACTGACTCAAGACTTGGTCTTGCAATCACTTCCGGGTTCATTTTCGCAGTTTGTTGTGAACTTTCACATGAATAAGTTGGACGTCAGCCTGGCTGAACTCCACAACATGTTGAAGACTGCGGAATCGAATTTTCCCTCTAAGAAGAGTTCTGTTCTTCTAATTGGTGAGGGTTCCAATCCTAAGAAAAGGAAGAAGAATCCTTCCAAGAAGAAGAAAGTTGGTGAGAAAAAGCCGGTTCCACCAAAAGCTGAAGACCCCAAGAGCAAAGCTGTTTGCTTTCACTGTAACAAGGTGGGGCACTGGAAGAGGAACTGCAAGGTTTACCTTGCAGAAATGAAAAAGAAGAAAGATAGTGAGACTGTCGCTTCTGGTTCAGGTATGTTCATGATTGAAGTGAATATGTCAATAAATCAAAATTCTACTTGGGTATTAGATACCGCCTGTGGTTCTCACATTTGCAATTCGTTGCAGGGACTAAGGAGAAGTAGGACTCTCGAGGAAGAGGAGGTGATTCTACGGATGGAAAATGGAGCAAGAGTTGCTGCTGAATCTGTAGGGTCGTTTGATTTACATATGCCTACGGGCAAGACTATTGTTTTAAATAATTGTTATTTTGTTCCCTCGATTGTGAGGAATATTATTTCTATTCCCATGTTAGACTTGGATGGATTTTCGTTTGTTATTAAGAATAATGAATGTTCAATTCTTAGAGATAATGTTCTTTATGGTAGTGGTATTTTAAATAATGGTCTATATGTGTGTGACATAGAGCATGATTTACTACAAATTGAACATACTAATAAAAGGAAAAGAGATGATGAAAATCTCACCTATTTGTGGCACTGCAGACTTGGTCATATTAGTGAAAATAGACTGCGGACATTGCATAAGGAAGGGTTACTTGACCCCTTTGATTTTGAATCATATCCTACATGCGAGTCTTGTCTATTGGGTAAAATGACCAAATCTCCATTTAGTGGACATGGAGAGAGGGCTGCAGAATTGCTAGGACTGGTACACACAGATGTATGTGGACCGATGTCTACGCAAGCCATGGGCGGATTTTCGTACTTCATTACTTTCATAGATGATCGATCTAGATTCGGATATGTGTATTTAATGAAACACAAATCTGAAGCCTTTGAAAAGTTCAAAGAATATAAGAATGAAGTGGAGAAACAAACCAAACATAGTATTATAACCCTTCGATCAGATCGAGGTGGTGAATATTTAAATGGAGAGTTTCTAGATTATCTCAAAGAAAATGGTATAGCCTCTCAGTGGACTCCTCCATATACTCCACAGTTGAATGGAGTATCTGAAAGGAGAAATCGAACTTTGTTAGACATGGTTCGGTCCATGATGAGCTACGCAAATCTTCCAGTATTCCTTTGGGGTTATGCATTGGAAACCTCAGCATATTTACTGAATAAGGTGCCTTCCAAATCTGTTCCTCAAACTCCATATGAGATATGGAAAGAAAGGAAACCGAGTCTTAAACACGTTAAGATTTGGGGATGTCCGGCTTATGTCAAGAAAGTTGACCCTGATAAGCTGGAATCTCGATCCGTGAAATGTAGTTTTGTGGGATATCCTAAAGAAACTTTAGGGTATTACTTCTACACCAATCATAGTGTATTTGTCTCCAGACATGCTACCTTCTTGGAAAAACAGTTTATCCTAGAAGGAAACAGTGGGAGCAAAATAGAACTTAATGAAGTTCAAGAAGCACAAACTACTACGGTTCAAGAGGAAACACCTGTTCAGACTGAACAACCTTCTGTGGTACAGCCCATTCGTAGGTCAGAAAGAGTGTCTCACCAACCTGAGAGGTATTATGGCCTTGTCATTGAGAATGACAATGAGTTATCAATCGTTGATGATGACGACCCTATGACCTATAATGAGGCTATGAGTAGTGTTGACTCAGAGAAATGGCAGAGTGCCATGAAATCCGAAATGGATTCTATGTATACCAACCAAGTATGGACTTTGGTTGAAGCACCAAAGGATGTGAATCCTATTGGGTGCAAATGGGTATACAAAAGAAAGATTGGAGCAGATGGCCAGGTGGAGACCTATAAGGCCAGGCTTGTGGCAAAAGGATTCAGACAAAAGCAAGGCATTGACTTTGATGAAACTTTTTCGCCTGAAGCCCTGTTAAAATCAATTCGGATTTTGCTTGCGATTGCTGCTTACTACGACTATGAGATCTGGCAAATGGACGTGAAAACGGCCTTCCTCAATGGGAAACTTGAAGAGGAAGTGTATATGACACAGCCAGAGGGGTTTGTTTCCAAAGGGAATGAACACCTAGTATGTAAGCTGCTAAGGACCATATATGGATTAAAGCAAGCTTCTCGTAGATGGAACATCCGTTTTGATGAGACAATCAAAGAGTTTGGTTTTATCAAGAACATGGATGAACCATGTGTCTACAAGAAGGTTAGTGGGAGCGCGGTAACTTTTGTTGTATTGTATGTGGATGACATACTTCTTATAGGAAATGATGTACTGATGCTGCAATCAGTCAAAATTTGGCTATCGAAGAACTTCACTATGAAGGACTTGGGAGAAGCGTCCTACATTCTCGGTATGAAGATCTATAGAGATAGATCTAGAAGAATGATAGGTCTTACCCAGAGTACATACATCGAGAAAGTGCTTAAAAGGTTTAGCATGGAAAACTCCAAGAGAGGTCTCATACCGATGAGCCATGGAGTATCTCTTTCCGAGAAGATGTCTCCTAAGACACCTGAGGAAAGAGAGCGTATGAGTAAGATTCCTTATGCTTCAGCAATAGGATCTATTATGTACGCGATGTTATGTACTAGGCCTGATGTTGCTTATTCAATTAGTGTAACGAGTAGATATCAGTCCGATCCAGGTGAAGACCACTGGAAAGCAGTGAAGAACATCCTTAAGTACTTGTGAAGGACTAAGGATATTTTTCTTGTTTTTGGTGGATCTGAATTGAAAATAGAGGGTTATACTGACTCTAGTTTTCAATCAGAAAGTGATAGCAAATCCATGTCAGGGTATGTGTTTACTCTGAATGGTGGTGCGATTAGTTGGAAGAGTTCCAAACAGTCTACAACGGCCGACTCCACAGCGGAAGCAGAGTATATAGCTGCAAGTGAGGCTGCAAAAGAAGCCGTTTGGATGAGGAAATTTGTTTCTGAGTTGGGAGTTGTTCCTAGCATTGAGGATCCTATTATGTTGTATTGTGATAACAACGCGGCAATAGCTCAAGCCAAGGAACCTAGGTCTCATAAAAATTCCAAACATGTTTTGCGGCGCTTTCATTTGATTAGGGAGATCATTGAAAGGGGAGATGTCAAGGTTGAGAGAGTTGACACACATAACAACATAGCAGACCCACTCACAAAGTCATTGTCTCAGATTCACTTTGATCGTCATAAAGAGAAGATGGGTATTAGATACCAGGGTGATTGGCTTTAGTTCAAGTGGGAGATTGAAAGTGTTTGTCCTAAATCCAATCATGTATGATGAGTTAGGAAGAACTTTCATGTATTCTTGTTTGATTTCATTAATAATAATAAAAGACTTGTTTTGATTTTATTACGGGCATTATCTGTTTAAAGTGTTTTAAATAAGATGTTCCATAGTTAAGAGTAAAGCTTCTATAATTATAATGAGATTATAATAGTGAGATCTAGAAGATGATAACTCTAGACTTAAACAGTTCCTGATCATAGGATAACTAATCGGAAGTTAGTGAATCCGCAAAGATCGGTACATATTATGCTTGCTCCCGTCAGGAGGATGTCTGTTCTCATAGGCATTTGTGTGGTGACACTATAGCTAGTATGTAGGTGCTTATTAGGGAATAAGTTCACTGAACATGACTCGATAAGTTGGACAACTAATGGAGTTTACTCACGTGTCAATAGTTATTCACTGAGTGATAGTTGTACAAGTGTCCTTAGACTTGAGATCGTTAAAGTTATCTTATATATAATGAACTGTGCTTTGGTTTAGTCCTTAGTCTCAAGGACATCCATTAGGTCTATTCTGGGTACAGGGATTTATGTATGGAGATAGTTAACGATCAATAAAGAATCTACCCCTTCCAGTAAGGAAGTGAATATCCTATGTTATTCTTAGTATGCGAGTTCTGGAATCTCTGGCCAGAGTGTATGAAATTAGAAAGGAGTTTCTAATTTGCATTAATATGAACTTTGCGTTATGAATAAGAAATCATATGATTAAATTTGATAGGCCTGACACGAGATCCATGCCTTGCATTTAATCAGGATATTGTAGGGTAGAAGGAATTTATTGTACGGTAACTAGTCACTGACAGGTTCTTGGTATTCTAAGCAGTGAATTCATATTATCCGGATAGTCGCGATATGTTGAGAAGCATCACTCACGATGTAGAATAAATATAATTAATCAGTTAATTATATTTAATGAATTTTAGAATTCATATAAATAATAAATAAAAGGTTTATTATTATTTATTTCTACTACCGGCTTAATATTGAACCTACAGGGTCACACCATAAAAAGATTAATTTATTGATGAAGGTATTTTGAGAGAGCAAGTTGTTTTAATAATGATTAAAATTGTTTTAATTATTATTTAACATTTTATAAGGTAAAGTGTAGGATTTATATATTAATATATAATGATATATTAATTATGTTAAAAACCTACTTGTGCCCTATAAATAGAATGAGATGAGAAGAGTATGATACACTTTTGGTTTTTGTGAAAAACCTAGTAGCCTCCATCTTCTTCCTTTCTCTCTCTCTCTCTCTCAAACCTCCATTTTTATAAAAGCTCGGTTTTATAAAAGCTTCGTCGAAGAATTAATCTTGGTGGATACCGGTAGAGTGCTTCACACTCTGAGGAGCAACTGCTAAAACACCATTTTTGTAAAGCTTCGATTTCAAGGTATGGTTACGAATCCCTCGTATTTCATTTTTACATGATTTTCTATATGTGCGATATATGGTTTTTACGGAAATAATTGTTATTTGCGCTTCCGCTCATCCGAAAATTCCTTCAACCATCAAGTCTACCAAGGAAGATGAAGATCCCATACAATGGACAGAAAATCCACCTTCAACCCTTCTGGATGATGGAGTTCAGGGATGAAGATGGTAACAGGAGATTCTTCAGGTTAGAAGACCAACTATCAAAGGCTAGTTCTCAATACCTGAGATGGTTACAACAAAAGCTAAATCCAAAGGTTGATGAAGAAGATGCCTTCTATAGGCAACTCCAAATTCAGATTGAGTCCAACTCTGCCAAAGAAGGAAAACCAAGGGTGATGCCAACAAGAGAAAAGAAACAGTCTTAATCTGCTCAGTCTAGAGGAGCACTTCTCTGTAAATTTCTCAAACTTTCAGTTTTTAATTTTTGTAGCTTAATACAATTTTTGCATTGTTCTATATATATCTTTAGGAATGTTTTGTTATCATCAAGGTCCTGAATTTATGCTTTATTGCCATCAAGTATAAATTGGGGGAGATTGTTAGGAATATGTTGTACTTGATGATAACTTCACAATCAATCAAATTGTATAAGGTTTTGTAGCTGTCAACGGATGAGGATTTATAACTCTATCCGTTGACAGGTAGCTCATCAACGGATGAGGTTTTGTAGCATACTGCAGTATCTCTATGTTATCAGTTGATAGTGTTTTTATCCACAGTCATGTTGACCATCAACGGATAGGCAGAATAGGGTAGCCAATTGTAAATAAGCTATGCTATGTAATTCTGTTTAAGTGAAAGTGTATCAAGAGATGAAGGCAAAACACTATCAACGGATACAACTCAAATCCACTCTATCAACGGATACAACTCAAATCCACTCTATCAACGGATACAGCTCAAGTCTCAATATCAACGGATACAGCTCAATACATCATCAACGGATGTCAGTGTACAATATCAACGGATAATCATTGACACTGTCTTCTATGATTAGCTGGGGATTAGCAGTTGATAAGGACATGTTTGACTGACAGATCACATGGGTTGATAGTAGATACAAAAAGCAGTATGGCAGCCATACTTTGGAAACACAGAAGAAAGAAGCATTCCGTTTACACTATGAATACAAGAAAGGTGCAAGAGACATGTCTGAACACAAGGACAACCTTTCGGCTACATGTGTATTTGGAGTGTAGTAGCAAGTCAACTAGAATTAGATTAATATTATCTTATTCCAGTAGTACTTGTAAAACTTGGGATTTATAACCAAGTGTAGCAACTTTTTGTAGACTAAGAAAACACATACATTTTGCTTAGGGTTTCTATTGAATATTCTTAGAAAGCAAAGAGTTGTAAAACAGAAGCTGTGTACTTTTGTATCACAGAGTTTTCTTCGAATAAAAGCTTCAGGTGGTGAATTTAACCACCTGATTTTTATGTTATTGTGCATTAATCTTTCTACAGCAATTATCTAAGTATAGATTTCTGGAGTTCTTATCAGAAATTTATAAATATCAAGAATTGTATTCAACCCCCCCTTCTACAATTATACAAGTGTGTAATCTGGGAATAACAAATATTTAATTATTAAAATTTACAACTGAATTACTCATGTTAAGGGGGTTCAATTTCAGTTACGAACTCGCACTTACGGTTTCGAACGACTTTTACTAAATCGGCCATATCTCCTAAACCGTAAGTCCATTAGTTTCGATTCTTGCGCCAAAACGATCTATGACTCGAGATCTATAAGGACAGTTCATATAATCATTAAGGTCCGAGATTTAGACCTACTGTGATGCACGGTTATTTAAGGTTTAACGAAATTTCGGCACGACTGCTATGTTTACACGTTTTCCCCAAATTTTTCAATCCACCAAGATCACTCAATGATCAAACCAACAACTTATAAACATCATCTACATCTTAACAAGTCCAAGAACATCTCACTTAACCATCATTTGTGTCATAGCTCTTAGATCTACTAAAACAACTACATAATCATGCTTATAACAACATCATAATCATAACTCATCTAAACCATCAAGAACATTCAGAAACTCAAAGCAAGATCTAAGGTTCATGAGAGATATACCATCCTTGGAGTGTTTAAAGACCTTAATAAGCCTTTATTAATCCTTAGAATACCTTAACAAAGCTTGGATCATCCAAAGAAATCAAGAAATCAAAGTTAGTTCTTTGAAATCACTATTCATCATCAACTTTGATGATTTATTTACCTAGAAAGGAAATGGAATTTGAAGCTAAAATTCATAGGAGATCTAAGTTATGAAATGTAGTACTCAATTAATTAATCTTGAGATTTTTGAATGGTTGGAAGTTGGATTTCCTCCTTGAATTTTATGCATAGGCTGAATGGAGCAAAATGGGAGAGAATGGTGGAGTTGCTTGGCTTGCTTGCTTGGTTTTCTTGCCTTATGTGAATTATTGAGATATTATCTCATAAAGTGGCTTTAATAAAGTGATTAGGTCATGCATGATGCATCATCAAGGGACAAGTGTTGTGTTTTAGTGGTGAGATGATGAGATCAAGCTAACTACCTTAGTTATCTTCTAACGTTGCTAGTTCCTTTTGTAACTAACTTGGTTCCTTGATCTCATCCACTTGAACATGTTTATCTCTTGGTTCTCTGCTTGTTTCTTTGTCCGGTTATTGCTCAATTTCATTGATCGTTCAGTGGATCATCTCAAGTATTCATTGTTAGTGTTTTACCGGAAACCTTCTTGGTATTTATACTACCATTTTCAATCCTCCTTTACAATCCTTGAATTTAAATTCCTCAAATCTTTTTATTAAATCCTTAAATCCTTCAGTATCTAGGGAAATCTCGGAGAAAATAAAAGTGCTGCTTTTCAGAATCTGATATCATTTACATACACTTATTTTGTCCATAGATCATCAATACGAACTCAGAAATCCACTCTGAATACTTCTGTATGGGGTCGTCTGATAATATTCCAAATTCCACTAAGAACAATATTCATTGCTTATTCTCTTTTTATTCCTTGTACTTAGAAAATGTTCTCGCGCTTTCTCGAGCGTTCCCTATCTCTTTTACGGATTTACTTAACTTATACCAGATATCGATTTGGATGACATGAGAATATTTCCTTTCTTGGAATACCATAGCTTACTCTTTTGGACGATAGATTATTCTTACATAATTTTGTCAACCTTTTATCTCATTCATAGCATATAAACACTAGAATCCAAATCCATTAAATATAATCATTCATTACAACCACTGATACATTGGAGTCGTAACCACTATTCATTATTACACTACATAATAAAAGTTTTAATTCCTCCAAAAATCTGGGTTCTTATAGCTATATTCCTAACGATCATATTTCAAATGTTATAAATAATAAAAATGAGAAATTAACATAACACAAACTTTAAACAAACTCAAATTCACTCTCACTCTAAATTATTCATTTGTAATGGACAACACTACAGGAATGATTCTTGATATTATGCAAGCAGAAGAAGAAGAAGAACATGAAGCAAGAATGAGAATGAGTGCTGCTTACCTTCATCATCGGCGATAAAGAGCGAATTCTGAATCGCATTACGGTGGTTCTACAATGAATCATCGTGTAATTGATCGGAATAGAGAAGAAGGTCATGCTAGATTGTATTATGATTATTTTTCTAATACACCGACATACAAAGATACACAGTTTCGTCGAAGATTTCGGACGCGTAGATCATTGTTTTTAAGAATTGAAGAAGCGTGTACAGCTCACGATGATTATTTTACTCAACGATCTGATGCTGTGAGAATGCGTGGACTATCATCACTCCAGAAAGTGACTGCTGCACTTAGGATGCTTGCATACGGAACGGCAGCCGATGCTGTTGATGATTACGTTCGAATTGGTGAGAGTACAACAATAGAGAGTCTAAGAACATTTGTTAAAGCAATCGTTGAAGTCTTTGGTGCTGAATATTTAAGACGACCAAATGAAGAATATGTGGCTAGATTGTTAGCAGAAAACGAACAACGAGGCTTTCCTGGAATGTTGGGGAGTATTGACTGTATGCACTGGAAGTGGATGAATTGTCCAACTGGTTGGCAAGGTATGTATACAGGTCATGTTCATGAACCAACTATTATATTAGAAGCAATAGCTTCAAAAGACTTGTGGATTTGGAATTCTTTTTTTTTGGGTTACCAGGATCGTTAAATGATATTAATGTATTAGATCGATCTAATTTGTTTAAAGAATTGGTAGAAAGTCGTGGACCTGAAGTGAGGTATACCATCAACGGGCATGAATATAACATGGGATATTATCTTGTTGATGGTATATAACCTTCATGGCCAACTTTTGTCAAAACTATTTCAAAACCTCAAGGTAACAAAAAAAAGTATTTTACAAATGCACAAGAATCTGTTAGAAAAGATGTTGAGAGAGCATTTGGAGTGTTACAATCTCGGTTTGCAATGATTCGTGGACCTTCACGATTTTGGGATGTGGAAACAATGAAATATATTATGACATCCTGCATTATATTACATAATATGATCATTGAGGATGAAAGGGAATTACATACGGAAGAAGAACAGTTTGATACAAATGCTGAATCAATTGTTGAAAGAGAACCACGTCATCCAAGTACCCTTAGAGAATTCATACAAGTACACCAGCAGATTTGAGACAAACAAGCTCATGTTCAGTTGCAAAATGATCTTGTGGAGCATCTTTGGCAGATTCATAGTGGTGACATGAATTAAATGTTTGTTATGTAATTTCCTTTCATAATAGTTATTTGTTATGTAATTTGCTTTAGAATGATAAGAAGCATTGATTCGTAAAATTAACAAAATTAAGTCTAATACACAATATTCGCACCGTAAAGTCAAGTACATAAATTGAAAACAAATTATAATATATTTTTCATGATCCTAGCTTTTAGAGCATCATAATATTTAGCTTGATCCGGTAGCATTTTACTAGTCCACTGCCATGATCGATGCTTCATAAACCTGCCTTTCTCGATCCTCTTTTTTCCTCTCTCGCTCCTCCTTAGCTAAGCGTAGTTGTAACTCCTCCTTTTGTAACTGCATCATTTCCTTCTGCAATTGCAAGCTAATTTGAAGTGATTCACTTCTTGATTCTGCAATGGCCACTGCATCTTTTTGCATTGTTTTAAGAATTTCCAGGCCTTCCTCATCTTTTGCTTCATTTGCAACTCTTTTCAATTTCTTTGCAACTTTCCATCTAATTGGACATTCCATCATTTCATCGGATTCTAGGCTCGTAGGAATCTGACTATCGGTAGAATGTGAAGATGCATCTTTGTCCTTAGCTAACTTGTTTTTTTTGGCCAAACTAGATTGATATTTTGGTGAAAATAGCAATAGATTACAGTGACGTATGAACATAAATTTCTCTTTCATAACCTGCTCATACATCTCTATTGCTTCATCGACCTGCACAACAAAAATTTAAGGCGCACAATATAAAGCTTGCAATTAAGTAGTGAACTCTGTTTCATTAAGTAGTGAACTCTGTTTCTTCTTGAAGTGAACTAGCTCATTAAGTAGTGAACTAAAAAATTTACCATTAATCCAGTAGGCACATATTGATCATATCACACATAACAAAATAAAACTAAAAGAAACATCAAATACCTTATCTAGCTTGGTTTTTCCACTTTGATTTCTTCCGCAACTTTTGTTATAGAATCCAACAAGTTTTGCCACTTTTTCATTGATTGTACACCATCGATTACACAACGAATTAGCGGTTCGTTCCCCTGCTTTATTTTCCTCAAAATAATTCCTAATCCTATTCTAATAACATGTATGTGTCTGATTATTACACCGGATCCGTGCTAACATTCAACCAAGCCGAAATAAGTAACATATCTTCTTCAATTAAGAAATTCTTTGAGCTCTTGCCTTTTTTCTGTTTCGGAGCCTCTTGTTAGGGTTGGGATTGAGGGATTGGCTCAGAAAATGCCATATCTTCAAACTGTGAGAATGAGCCTTTATAGAGTAAAGAAATAAACGAGCCTTCCATTTTCTATAACAAGAATACAAGATATGAAAAATGAGAATATTGTTTAAAAATCCCCAATTTTCTAAACTAGAACCCTAATTTAAGAGATGATATGAACTGAGATATAAAACAAATAAAGATGATATCAAATGAAATAGTGAAGAAATCAATAACCCTAAATTAAGAGATGCATTTTAAATGAACAGAGATGAAATAACTATTTACCTTTGCAGAGAATGAAGTGGTGGGAGAGATGGGAGAGATATAGTGGGAGATGGCGGGAGATGAGGCGGAAGATGAGGTGGAGTGTTTAGAGAATGGGCAGCAATTCAACAAATATAGAAGAGCAATTCCTGATATCTAAAAATATAGCTAACATGAGCTTCTCCTTGGAGTCCCTCTTTTCTTACCCAATCTGTATATCTGCTACTGTTTGAAGGCCAGCTAAACTTTATATCTAACAGATGCAGAGCGTTGGAGATGCTCTTACATGGTTGGCAGTGGCTCTTCTTTCAGAAAAGCTTAAAATAAAAAAACAAAACCTCTTCAAGCGATTCAGCAACATGCGATGAGAGTTGGGTATCCGAGATCTCATAACAAGAGCCTTCCAATTCTTTAATTACCTTAATCAAGACCTGTACTTCTCTTAATTTTGCATTCTTATTTTATATATACTAATTCCTGTTATTATATGTGTGCATGTCCGAATAAGTTAACTAGAGATACAAAGTTTTTCTCATGATGTTCCGGATCTTAAATTCAATTCTCCATCATTTTGAGATTTATTGAGAACAGAATAAACTTATTTATTTAAAAAAGAGATACAGAGCTTTAATCAATTACGGGAATCATGTTTGGGTTTTCTTTAATTCTTTTAATAACTAAATTTTTATATCTTATAAGTAGGGCTGTCAAAAAAATTCGATATCAGTCCGAAATATCTGCATCCGCATTAAAAAAAAATCGGATATTATCAATATTCGAAATAAAAGGGATATTATCCGTATTTGAATCTGGAATATCCGAATCCGAAATTAAATATATATGATATGCAAATTATATATATATATATATATATATATATATTTGTATATATTAAAAAAAATTCTATTAGCTTATAGTGTTTATGTATGTGTGTATATATATATGTTTGAATATTTTGGCTTATTGCCTTTTACAATGAGTATTTGTTCATTGACAAATCTCGTGGTAAGCGAGTATCGAACCTAGAACCTCTGGGTCGACTAGAGGTAAGCTCAACCAACTGAGCTACCTCAACTTGCTTATGTGTGTGTATATTGATTAAATAATATATGTGTATAATATATAATTGTAAAAATATAAAGACATATCTAAAAAATATCATTTGGGTTTAATATTTTAAGGATAATAAAATTAGATTGAAAAGATAAATAAAATTAGTATGGCGTTCGTGGTTTTATTTTTTCTATATGAAAAAAATTATTTTGAAATAATCGTGAATAAATGTCAAAAAAATTAAAAAAATCCGATATCCATCCGAAATATCTGCATTCGTATTAGAGAAAAAGCGAATATTATCCGTATCCAAAATAAAGCGGATATTATCATCCGTTTGACAGCCCTACTTATAAGTAGTATTTATTCTCATAAATTCTGGAATGAACAAGAATCGAAATAAAATTTAAGACAACAAAAAATAAATTACTTACCATTTTTTATTTCTTGAATTATTTTATCACGTTTTAGGAAATCTGAGTTTAAAAATATGTAATACACTAAAATTGTTTTGGTGGTGGTCAAACCAACCATACATTCAGTTTAATTAGCATATAACAACAGTGTCAGCACTTTTATTACTCAAACTAGGGTAATCGCCCGTGCAAGGCACGGGCCCTTATATGAACGCCTTTAAATTTTTTTTAAGGAAGATGTTTGTGGTTGGTTTACTAATGTTGATAATGTGCACTCGTAATTCTGAGATTGTAATATGAATAGCGATACATGTTGATATGAAGAGTTAAAGAACCTCGTTGTCGAGTAGTTGAAACCATGAATACATCAATATCAAGTTTTCGTTGTTGTTTATAGTGAGTAGAAAAGAAAAAAAAACAAATAATTTTGATGGTTGTTCATTACGAGTAATAACGACCGAAAAATTATTGATTTAGGTTTGTTGCGAAACCCAATTGCAGCGTTGCACACCCCTGAAATTATGACAACTATCATGAACGTTACACCATGATTGCAGTACCATGTATGCATGGCAAACCGTATTTTTAATTTGAGAACAACATCCAATTGTCACACATTTCAGTTAGAACATTAAAATATGGATGAACCTACCCAATAAGTGATTTAATTAAGTCATATGTATCACATTCAATATAAGATGGTAAGGTTCATAAGGAAAAATCAACAAACACGACTTTAGTAGAAATATAGGAGTAAATACTGTCTGAAAATTGAGATCCGAGACTATACATTTGATGTATATATTGTAGAGGTATGTATGTTGTAGACCATATCAAGTGTCTATTTTGGACCAAATCAACGTCAACGGATAATATTAAGTGAGTGTACTGAACACTATTTCATCCAACTATAAATTTTATTCTAACATTTTTTTTGTATTATCATCATTTTAACTTGATTATATTAATGTAAATGTATTTTAACTTAATTATCTATATGGATTTTATCTAATTATTCAAGTGATAATACAATTCAAAATTCAAATCTCATATCGATCAATTCGATTATAAATATTATTGACCGGGATATTTTTAATTCACATTATTTTATTAAAAACTCGTATAAGTAAAAAGAATACGTAAAAATTGTTGAGTATAATAAGTTACGTAGAAATTGATACGATTTAATTTGTAACCTAATAGCATATAAAATTTGAGGCATCATATACTAAATGCAAATAAATAAAATTTATAATATAAAATATTATATATAACATCAAATGGTATATATAACATAAACGGAAAGTTATGGGAGGGCGACGAACGGAGCTTGGCCGGACTTTGGTCGAAAATCACCTTAAAAGAGTGAGAGTCGTGTTATTCTGGAGAATAAGAAGATTGACGATACACATCTGCCAGATGTGTATCTTGAGATATGCATTCTTCAGCAGCGTATTTCAAGACACGTATTTGCCGTGAAAATTTCAATTTGTACAATACACGCATTTCCCACATGCGTGTACCGTACACGCATCTCCCAGAGGCATGTTTCGTAGATATTTAGGGCCGCCCTCAACGCCCATCGGTATTTCGGACCAAATATTCTGAAAAATATGTATTTAGCGCCATCACCCCATGTAATCCTTTTAAAAATAAATAAATATATAATCTTGTTTTAACGGATCAATTTCAATTTCATAATATGCTGTGTATCTGCTTATTCTATTCTAATATAGTTAGATTTTCAAAATATTAATTAAGAACATGATTTTGAGGCACTTATATTGATAAATTTTATAACTTAGGCAAGTAGATTAGAAAAAGAGATCAAAATAGAATATAACGTGTGACATATTTGTGCATATTGATAATGAATTTTATAATTTTATTAAATTGAGCATCTAGCATAGTGGTTGTGATTGTCACTTCTAAGTTGAAAATCGTGGGGTTCAAGTCCCGACACCTACTTTTATTTTTTTAAAAAGAAAACAATAGTGGCATTTTTATAATTTTGTGATAAATAAGGGTATATTGGTAATTTCACAGGTATTATTTTGACACTTTTTACCCTTATGTTGGCATTTAATATATAGTAATAGATGATTTATCATTTTATCTGTTTTCGTCCTATTAATCTTGTTCACGAAAAATTTAATTCTTCCATATTAGTGTAAAGACAGTACTATTTCTATATATTGAATTTTAAACTCTACTAGCTTAAACTTCGTGCGATGCAAGGATCTTTTTAATATTATATGATTTTTTAAATAATTTGAATTAATTTTTTAAGATATGAATTTGTAAGTTAAATTTTTAAATAATATTATTTGATAATAATTATATATATATATATGGGTGGGTTCAATTGGGAACTTTCCATTTTGGGGAGCTGAGTAACTAAATGTGGATGGTTAGATTAGCATAAACATTAACGGTTCAGATGAAAAACAAACCCTATTTTTCAGTTCAAATACACATAACAAACCCACTAACTCTTTGTTCCACAGTTGTATCTCACTTGTGTATATATGTACGACATATTTATGCATCTCTTATGTACTTATTTTACAATCACTTTTTTTCTTAAACAATGTTTGGATTTCTCAAAATTATTAATTACGTTATACGATAAACACATAAAAAGTAATATGATGATAAAAATTTCAAAAGATAATATAAAATACAAATAAAAAATTGCGGGACCAAAAAAAATTAAAAATACATAACATAAACTACAAAATACAGGATAAATTAAACATATCACAATAAAAATGCAGAATAAGAATAACTATTTTAAAAACTTCATTAAAAAAATATATTCTAAAAAGACACAAAATTAGCACAAAAAAAATACAGAACATGGAAAAATAGAACATAAAAATACAACAAAAATAATTATGTAATTAAAATACATAACATAAAAATAAAAAATACACAATAAGAAAGTACTAAATAGGTAAAAATATAGAATTTGGAAATACAAAACACAGGACAAAAATAATTATGTAATTAAAAATTATTTCATATATAACAAAAAAGTCAGGACATAATAAAATAGGTTTTGTATTTTATGTTAAAGTTTTAAGAAAGGGCTGTACTTAATAATATAGATATTTATATATTAAATAGCATAAATACATTCTATAAAACACTACGTCTGGTATTAAAAAAAATTGAAAACAACAAAGTATAGAAAATGTAAAGAAGGTCCTGTATATAATATTAATAAATATTATATAGTGATGTCAATAGTGATGAAGAGAGATCGGAGAAACCGCCTAGAAAGTCCAACAAAAAACAAAGAATAAGTGTGCAAAGCTGCGATTAGTCTTTTTGAAAACAAACAAAAAGATCAGATCGTGGATAATCAAAGTCATAATTGAAAAAATGTAAAGAAGGTTCTGTATATAATATTAATAAATAGAAAAAATTATTGTATGAAAAACAGAACATAAAAAAGAATTTAATTATATTATATATAATAATTAAAATAAACTGTAGAAAAGTAATTAAGTGGGTGTTTGAACCGCAGGTGCATGAAAGATGATCTAGTAATTACTTAATATTGGATGGCTAGGATATTAGTTCCTAAGTTACTCATTTTAACTAGTTACTCACTGAGAAATATTACTGCCAATATATATATATATATATATATATATATATATATATATATATACATACATATTGGCCGTAATATTTCTAAAAAATAAAAAAATTTAGTTATAAGATGCAAATAAGATGATGCATTTTAGCTCAAAAAGGTAATCAACTAATTATTAATTATTATATTATTTTATTGAATACAATGAAACGTGATACTATTTGAAAAGAGAAGTTTTAATAAGAGAAAAAAAAAATATAAAAGACAATGTCTTTTAGTTGAAAATGTAATTGGTTAGTTATTAGTAATTACTAACTTATAAGTTATAAACTGTGCGATACACAAGTTTTTTTATATGAAATAAATTTATTTTATGTTACAATTATATTTTTATATAATTATTATTTTTAATAATTATTTTAATTTAAATAATATATAAAAATTTAATTAATGATATACATGGTTTAAAACTTATATTTTGAAATTTTGCATTAATACGTCGTTGGCAAAATTCGAATCTTGAATGTTTTGTAAAGTAACTTAATCATATAAAATATTTAATCATCAGATCTAATGGTTCTAATTTTTTTGCTAAAAATTTAACGGTAGTTATTCGTTGTATACGAATTTCTATTATATAACTTTATTAGTGATCGAAAGATATGGTGTGATATTTTAGGGTATATATTAATAATTGCAAGATTATGTTTTAAATTAAAAGGTAACATATTTTAATTAGAAAAGAAATTTTAATGGTTAGAAGATTATGATTACAAAATTATGTTTTAAATTAAAAGGTAACGTGTTTCAATTAGAAAAGAAATATTAATGATTGGAAGATACGATACTGATATTTTAGGTGTTTATAAAGGGTGATATGTTCAATTAAAAGTAAACGTCTTTTAAATTGATTGAAAGATACGATATTTTAGGTATTTATTAAATTTTATTTAATATTACAATTATGTTTTTATATAATTATCATTTTAATAATTTTTTAATTTTAATTTAATATACTCATATTTACGAATTATACTAATGATTCCTTATTATAAACAACGTACCGGGATTTGAATATATTTTATTAATAATTAAAAATATGGTGTGATATTTTTTGGTATATATTAATGAATGTAAGATTAGTTTTAAATAAAAAAAGGTAACATATTTTAATTTGAAAGGAAATATTAATGATTTGAAAATATGGTACGATTGATGTTTATAAAAGGTAATATCTCCAACTAAAAGTAAATGTGAAAATGGCAAAGGCTAATTACCACTAATTATATTATGTCATTATTTATTTTAATAATTAGGATAACTAAACTGAAAGCCAAACCGACAAACTTTCTGTAACGACCGGGAAAATCACGTGTAATTTATTATGTTAAAATATATTTTTAGTTGATTTTACTGTGCTTTAGTTTATTTTTAATGCATTTAAACGCGTTATGATTTTTATTAAATAGGAAAATTATTCCATACGTGTTATGTAACTTCTGTGTAGCATAGAATATTTTATTCTATTTTTCTGTAATTTTTATATTTTTAGAATACAGTTATTTCACATTTTAATTTACGGATTCAGCCCCTGTACTGAATTCGAGGCCTTGTTTTTCATAAAATTATTTCTATATAATGACAGGATATTTAAAAATGCATTATTTTGTAATTTATGTAATATTCGTAATTTTTGGAAAATTTTGGCACTTATATTATATTTGTTTAAAAATAAAAATTTTACTTTTTTATCCCATAAATATTATTATTAAGGCTTAATAATTTTAATTAGGGGTTAAAAATATATTTGGGGTATTAATTTTTGAGTTATATAAATAGGAAATAAGATTTTTTTTATTTATTAATAATTCATAAAAATCAGATTTTTATGTATATAAATAAATATGAAAATACATTTTCTCTCTCCTGTTCTTGAGGATCAAAGCTACTTTTGAAAGTGATTCTTTCATCGGATTTTGGAATTCTAGTACTCGAATCGAAGCTCTTGACATCTAGTTTCATAATCTACAATCAGTTTTCATGTTGGGTAAATTTATGATTTTCTATGAATTTTTCTTTGAATCTGCCGAATTAGGGTTCTTCATGAATTTGGGGGCTTTTGATTACTTGATTTTTCGGTTGAATTGATTGTTTGTATAGCTTTATATTGATGCCAGGAGTTCAATTCCATGTTTAATTTCATCATTCTATTGCTAGTTTTGTCAATGCGAATTCCAGGGTTCTTGAGTCAAATTGGGACTTTTTAATTGAGTGCTTTTCTAGTTGTTTTGATGTTTCCATTAGCTTCCTGTGATTGTTTGGAGTCGTATTATGTGATTAATTGCATAGTTTATGTCCGAGAATGTATAAAACAAGTTTTAAAGTTTTAACCGAAGTTTTGAATCAATTTTCCATCTTAGTAGTTGATTGTTTGTAAGATTGGTTGCCATGGGTAGTTTGTAAATGTTCTAACCTTCGTTTTGATACCAAAAACATGCCATTTGGTTCCCGATTTTGTCGAAAACGAATTTTGGCCGGATTATTATTTAAGCTCGCCGGATTTCGTCCATTTATGGTCGATTCTTGCTTGTTTTGGTTCGTTTGTGGTGAGTTATAAGTTGCCCAGGAGTTTAGCAACGTTTTGGTGTTAATTTGGTGTCCAAAGGAGGCTCATCGGAGCCTTTTTTGTGTTGGCCGGAAAATGGAGTTGCCGATTTCCGGCCGACAACCTCCATTGCTGGTAGTCAAGCATTCAAAGGCTTGAATGTGTGGAGATGGTGATGAATAATACTGTTTAATCCGTTTTCCTGTAAAACTTTTCAGAAAACTGTTTTTGGATCAAATTTTTATAAAATTTTTCTAAAATTTACAATTCTTTTATGAATTATTATTTTAATATTTTAAAATTAAATTAAATTTAGTTAATTATTTTAAATAATAATTTAATTTATTTAATTAATTGATTAATTCATTTTAATTGATTAATTATATTAATTAATTATTATTTACATATATAATTGACTTAATTGAATTTAAATCTTTTATTATAAAAGATTTGTTATTTTATTGAGTTGATTCATAAATAATTAATTTGAATATTCCAAATAATTTAGTTATTAATTGAATTATTCTTATTAATTGCGTATTAATTAAACCGTTTGTCCGTTTTTGACGAGAAAAGTATTTCTGGAATCAGAAGAATGACCCGATTTTTATAAAGATGATTTTAAGTTAAAATCCATCTTTTAAATTTGGGTCGACTTTTTACCGAACCTTTTTAATAAGTCGGTTATATCCGGTGATTAGGGTTTTGACCCGTTTCTGTTTTAAAAACACCGGATAAAATCTTTTCATGATTTGATCTACAAGCGATGTGTATTATATTCTTATGTGCTGCAAGTTAGGGCAGTTATTTTCCTTAATTGTTTAGGTGCTGCAAGTCTGGGCAGATCATTTCCTTAATTGTTTTCTGCAAGATGAGTCAGCTTTATTTTCGTAGTATATATACAGTTGAAATGTGAACTTGAAAAACAGATGGATAGTACTATTTACGAATATTTCATGCCGAAATTTTCTAAAAATCCCCTATTTATAGATTTATTTAACTTATTTGATTACAACAATTTGTAGACATGTTTTGAGTGTTAACTATTTATGTATATATGTGTTAAGTAGTTGTCTCGAGGATTAATGATGTATCTCGAGGATTAATGAATTATTTCGAGGATAGTTGTTGTCTCGAGGTTTATTTACTTAATTCGAGGATTAATTGTTGTCTCGAGATTTTGTTTACTTAATTCGAGGATTAAATGCCTTTTGAGGATTATCTATAGATTGAGTTGGATTAAGTTGTATGCATAATTGTTTACCTGGTTTGTATTATAAGATGTTGTTAAGAGTAGACGGTTTTTTTTTTGAGTTACTGACTAGGATTGTCAGATTACTTTTATTTTTACGAGGATTGAGAGGTGGATATTGACTTAGGTTTATCGATGGAGATTGGTGGATGTTAAATGAAGAGGATGAAGATGGATGGAGTATTGGTTGCGGTTATTGGGTTCACTATGAGGCGTTTTAACACCGAGAAAACGTCTATGTTCAAAGGGGATATTTCCGATTATTTTCTTCCAACAGAGAAACTAAAGTTGACGCGCGGGCTCGATATCGGCGGATCAGATTAGTGGCAATCGCAAGAGCGTCTTAGCAACGAATGATTGAAATAGAAAACTGTGATGCCGTAAGATAGAAGAAGAAGGTAGCAGCACTGCAACTTTACGTAATAGCTAAGGTTCAGAGGCAAGTATTTTCCCCTTGATCATCTTAAACACTTTTTATTTTATGTTTCATTGATTCATATCATGATGAATAGCTATTGTTCAGAGCTATTTGTGATTCTTAAATATTTTGTGCGAACACAGTTACTTGATATTGGTACTCTTGATGTGGGAAATTGTTTAAGATAAACTCTTCATATCCTTATTATCGTAGTAAATAATAGGGATGTGACCAGTATTTAAAACTAAGCATTTCCTGTTGAATTCGGAAATTGCTCTATTGGATTGGAAAATGGTAAAGCGTAGGAGACCACGTTGAGTAGTTGGTCCAGCTATATTTAAGGACGATATGGTAACCATTCCATCTTCCTATAGGCTAACATTACTTGCCTATTTTGGTACCCTCAAGAAATCCGAATTATACCCACGGGTATAGAGATGTACCGGTGGTAGTATAAAGGGTCCCATTGCTTTTGAACCTGATCATGGGGCAATGGTGTTTTGTTTTTCTTTTTATATATCCAATCCATATCGCCAGAATGGCTATTATATATTGTGAGTTGACAGATGAGTCATTTTTATGACATGTCAAATGATTTCAGTTATGGTTGAATTATATCACAGTTGTTGATTCAGTTTTCTCTATAAACTGTTTTACATTTCAGTTGATTTTATTTCCCACTTATCCTGGTTTTATATCAAAAATTTTATACGCTTGCTGAGCATTTCTTTCGTTCATACTTGTTGTTTTAAATTCTAACATTTCAGTAGGTAGGTTGGCGAGACTTATCTGCACAGTTCAGAAAAAGAAGAAGCGTGATGCTATTTCGAAAATGACTTGGCTCAGGGTGTCTGGATTTAGTGTAAGATCTATTTTATATAACTGAGTTCTAATATTTATTATTATTATTATTATGATGTAATAGTCTAGTTGGCCTGGCGTACTTCTAATCGAAGTTACACCAGTGGTTTAAGATTTGATTAAAGAGAATGTTGTAAAGAAGGAATACTTTTTATTTAATGGGATTTGGGTTCTTGTTTCTAGCCCTATAACCTTAAAGATCTTGGTATGTTTAGGGTCACAGATGTTATATTTCCAGTGTTGGACAATCACAAGTGAATGATTATTATTAAACAGATGTTTTATTTTGAGGATTTTCGCGTGACGACCAAATCTTCTGACCCCGGATTTGGGGTCGTTACAGTTTCAATCTTTCGGCTTTAATATAATAGTATAGATAGATTACTACTCCGTCTGTCCCTTAATTCTTTTCCTACTTTCCTTTTAAGGTAATTCAAATAACTTTTCATGTTTCTATTTTAGGCCATAAAAAATAATATTCAATACCCACTACTCCTTAAAAACAATATTCAATACCCACTACTCCACCCACTGCTTCTTAAAAATAATACTCCATTCGATACCCACTATTCCACCCACTACTCCTTAAAAATAATATTCAATATCCACTACTCCACCCACTACTCCTTAAAAATAATATTCAATACCCACTACTTCACCCACTACTCCAAAAACACAATATTCAATACCCACTACTCCTTAAAAACAATATTCAATACCCACTATTCCATAAAAAAACAATTTTCATTACCCACTATCTTATAACCCGTATCATTTAGCAAATAAGAAAAAAATACGATATGGAGGGAGTATCATTTATCGGATATGAAATGCACAACCTGATGGGACTGTGGGAGTGGACCTGTGACCCTGGTACGTATGTATGACCGATGGTGCCTGCACCAAATCAAAATCTTTGTGCTAATGATGTGCTCAACCACCGCTAATAACTTGGGCCATGTTTGTTTGGTGAGATTAAAATTTCGGGATAAAAATTCGATTATAGTAGTTGCATTATTTATAATTTTTAGGATTATATTTCTTTAAATTATTCAATTTTATGTTTATTTTGAAGTATTTAGCTTAAGATTGGACTTTAATCCTTTAAAAAAAGAAAAAAAGGAACCTGAGATACATCTCAGGTAACTTTCCTAAGATACTTATATATTTTTAAACAAAACGATGTAGTTTTAATTATGCAGAAGTAGGTCCCGCAGGGGCACCAAATTTTTTTAATTGATTAACTAGAAATTTGTATAAAGATCTTAGGGATGATACATAAGATGCATCTTAGGTTCCCCATTCTCTTAAAAAAAATTTAATCCTTTAAATTATCCTATCCCATATTTATTTCGAGGGAGGATAACCTATGAATTGTTATAATCTTTTAAAAAAATTACCTGTGAAAGGGAATTATATAATACCTCCTTCAACCATGTGTTAGATAGGATTATAATCCTATCTCTTATAGTAGGGGTGTAAACGAGCCAAGCCGAGCCGAACACTGCCAGGCTCGAGTTTGAGCTCGACCGAGCCATAATTTGTAAGCTCGAAGCTCGGCTCGACAAAAGTTCGATAGGCTCGAGCTCGGCTCCAAAGCTCGAATTGATTCTACTAGATATTTTGACAAAAGCTAGAACGTGATAAGTCCGGCTCGAGTTCGACTCGATTTGATATATAAAATTTATTTAAATATTAAATATTTGTATAATAATATATTTATAATATATAAATAATAAAAATAACTAGAGACTCGATTAGGCTCGCGAGCCTCACGAGCCGAGTACTTTGAAGCTCGAGCTCGGCTCGATAAAGTATTCGAATAGCTCGAGCTCGAGCTCGGCTCGATTATTATCGAACTGAATTCGAATATTTTACGAGCCGAGCTCGAGCCGCTCATGAACAGTTTGACTCGTTTACACCCCTACCTTATACCAACCAAACAAACAAACATGGGATTAATATTTTATAGGACTATAATCCTTAATTTAATCATAATTTAATTTTTACAAAATAAACATGAGATTAAAATTTTTAATGAATTACAGTTCTATCCTCTACTTAATCCTATAAAACAAACATGGCCATAGTCTCGCAATTCATCACGGATGTCCCAATTAATTAGTATCGATATTTAGGAATTTACCATCCCAAGATTATAGGTTCGATTTCATTGAAAAATTTATTTATTTATTTTTCTAAATACAACTTTGCAACTGAATGCAACTAAAAACAAAGCAACATTTTTAAGAAAAAACTTTTTAAAAAATAGCATTTAATTGCAAATTCTAAAATAATAAAGTAAAATTTGGCTGCAAACTATATTTTTATAAATATTGTCAAAAAATAGGTATTATTGGAAATAAATTTAACAAATTAATATTTTTGATAATCTTTCAAAAAAAAAATTAGAATTTTCATCATCATAAAATCTTCCCATCAACAAAGAATCACATACGCACACGCGAGCCAAAAAAACTATACTAATGAATCTCGAAATCAATTCTTCTGTTACATGAATTGTAGTAAGATTTTGAACTTCTAGAATTGTGTTTAGTTTTCCATGTAACTGATGTTTAATTTGAGGTTTTCCTTTGCATTTATTTTAACCTATAAGTGGAAAGTAAAGTTTTTTTTTCCTGCCAGAAAGAAGTCAAATTTTATTAATCACTCAAATCATTCGACAAAACAGAATTGAAATCGGGGTGAACATTTCCCACCCTTCATATACGATCAGCTATAGAACAACTGGTTCTCGCTAAGTAGTGAGCGACCCCATTCGCGGACCGTTTAACAAACTTAAACTTCCCATTTTTGCTATTAAGGCTTGCTAGAATATGTCGACATTCCTCAATCACTCGCCCTAAATACAAAAAACACATAAAAGAGCTACGAATGGCTTGAACAATCTGCAAGCAATCGGATTCGACCACGACATTGGAAATGTCTTAGTTCTTCACCCAACTCAATGTCTCACGTATTCCTATTGCTTCTGCCAGTTCTGCACTAATCCTTTCCCTTGAACACTTCGAACGAGCTTCAATCAAGCTTCCCCCGTCATCTCGAACTACAAAGGCATAACTGTAACAATTTGTTTCCTAAAAAATGGCTGCATCAGAATTTACCTTAACACTATTAGACAATGGTAAGCTCCAGTGTTCATCACCGTCTTCATGAGACATATATCCTAGAAAACGATCGAAGGTACGATCCTGAACACTTTTCCATTGGTTAAGGACGGAGAGTGCTGATTCTACCACCTCTGAGGGTTCCAAACTGCGTTGGTTCCATATAATCTCGTTCTTATTCTTCCATAACATCCAGCATACCATGACTATAACTGAGATATCATCGTTTCTTTGCTTTATAAACATTGAATTGAGCCATTCTGCAAACGAAACAAAATCTCCTTGCACCTTTAAAATATTAACCTTCTCCCAACTAGCAACAGCGTGAAAACACAAGACTATAGTATGTAATGTAGTTTCTAGGTGGCCGTTACAAACATGACATAAATCATTTACCTAAACTCTCTTGATTCGAAGCATATCTTTAGTAGGTAAACAGTTCAAAGAGACACGCCATAAGAAGTTTTTAACTTTTAGTGGAATTTTTAAATTCCAGAGTTTTCACCAGAAACCATAGTTAGCATGTAGGCTGTTTTCATTCTTGTCCTCCTCCCTCCATAAGTAAGTAAGCACTCTTGACCGAATAGTTGCCTAAATTTTCACCCCACCAATACCAAGAGTCTTCAACTTCAGTGTTCAGTGGTACTGAAAGAATAATACTTGCATCTCTGCTGCCAAACATATCAAGAAGCAGGTTAGAATCCCAACTATTATCGTTCAAACTTATTAAAAATGCATCATTATTTGTCTGAATATAGGCATCTTTCTCCAGAGGTAACCATGGATCCTCTACAATGTTGATAGAATGACCATTATCGATTCTACAATCAGTTCCACGCTTAATAACAGATTGAGACTCTAGCACGCTCCTCCAAATATAACTGGGATTATTCCCTGTTTTAGCATTTAGAAAAGATCCTTGGTGATAATAACTTTCCTTGTAAATTCTGCTTACCAGTCTTCCGGATACTTAAGTAATCTCCAGCGCTGATTACTGAGAAAAGCAATATTAAAGTCCCTCACACTTCTTAATCCCATTCCTCCATTCGATATCCTCTTGCACATCGTACTCCAACTCTGTCAGTGAATGTTTCTATCCTTTTTCGAGTTCGTTTTCCACCAAAATTTACACATCAGCCTTTCAAGTTGCTGACACACATCTATTGGTAACAAAAATACACTCATGGCATAATTCAGAAGTGTCTATGCAACCGTTTTGAACGACACCTCTTTGCCTCCTTTTGACAATGTTTTTTTATCCCACCCTTGAATACGGTCCTGCATTTTTGCTTCAAAAATCCAAAGATTGACGACTTGTTCCTACCAATCGTATTTGGCAATCCTAGATACAAACTTTGATCATTAGCCTCCGTAAACCTGAGCCTCTGATATAGCTCCCTTTTCAAATGATTAAGAGTGTTTTTGCTGAAGAAAACCGAGGACTTGTCAACGTTAATCTGTTGCCCTGATGTTTTTTCAAAAATCTCTAGCAGCTGCAAAAACATTGTGGGCACTCTCCATGTTTGCTTTACAAAAAATATACGAATCATCTGCAAAGAACATGTGTGTAATAGGAGGTGCATTCCTAGCCACTTTAATTCCTTTTATCAACTTGTGACTTTCGTAGTCATGAAGCAAAGCTGTCAAACCTTCTATACAGATTAGAAACAGATACGATGATAGTGGGTCTCCCTGTCTGAGACCTTGTTCTGGAATAATTGAACCAAAATTCCTTCCTGCGTTGGATATCTTATAATTTTATGAGGAAATGCAACTCATTAACAATTGAGTTCAAATCCCATTTTTAATAACACAGCTTCCAAATATTTCCACTCAACCCGGTCGTAAGCTTTAGACATGTCAAGCTTTAAGGCCATCCAACAATCCTTCCGTTTTGTCTTTCGCTTCATATAATGCTAACCTTGAAGGCTACCATGATATTATCCGAAATTAAGCATCCGGGTATGAATGCACTTTGAGTATCAGATATAATTAAATCAATAATTTTCTTCAACCTGTTCGCCAACACTTTAGAGATTACCTTGTAGATCACATTACATAGAGAGATAGGTCTTAAAGAAACATTGGACTATTGACACCACATCTGCTTTTACTTCTTAGGGATTAAGGCAATATTTGTACTTTGAAGCTGAGCATCGATCTTACCAGTCTTAAAGAAACATTGGACTATTGACACCACATCTGCTTTCACAATATTCCGGTAAACTTTTGTACATCTCGATTAATTCGGAAAACTATTAATACATTTGCACTCATCGAGTATGACAATTCACTTACTTCCGTACAATAATTTTACAAATAATATTAATTTGTAGTTTGGTTAACCCCCTATTTTGATTATCCCCTCATTTTTGATTATCCCTCATTCACGACTGTTAGATTTTCAACTCAAATAGATCATGACCGTTAAATACAACAATACTATGTATAATTTGCAGTTTGGTTAACCCCTATTTTCCTATTTTTGGTTATCCCCTCATATTTTGTTATCACTCATTCACAACCGTTAGATCTTCAACTCAAATAGATTAAAAACATATTTAATACCAAAAATTATTATATACAAAACTGTAAGGTTCAAATTTTTTTCTAATAATATATTAAAATTTATAATATTATACTATATATTATAAACAAATTATAAAAATTAAAAGTAACCGGTGCTTATAGCCCGTGATACTTAAAAGGTGTAATGACGGATGAGTATCTAAATTTTGATCATTTATGCCAAAAATGGGCCGATCGTTATCTGAATATTCTACTTCTTCTTGCAAAAAAGAAGGCCTTGGACCATTTGCAGATCACTATTTCAAAATGTCCATCGGACAGTCCAGTACCAATATGTCATCATATCCACAACAATAGTCCAGTGCAAATGCAATTTTGACTGGCTTGTTCATTTTTATGTTTAAAATTAAAATGGAAACCGAACACAGACACAAAACTTCGATAAATCTATACTATTACATAAATTCCGAAACATTAAAAGTTTGGTTAGTCGGTCGGTCGATCGGTCGGTCGGTCGGTACTGTTGATTTTACTTATTTACCCTTATAGATAAGCTAAATAATCAATTTACTTATTGAGTTTAAACATATTATCTTTTTTATTTTTCAAGAACTAACTAATTTCCTAAAATATAATATCCTTTTATATTTTATCTAACTAAAATTTCTACTTTATTAATCAATTACCTTTTTCAGGTTAGACATATTACCTTTTCTACTAACTAATCAATTTCTAAATAATCAATTAAGGTTAAACATATTATCTTTTCTCTTTTTCAAAAACTAAATAATTTCCTTTTTATGATAAAATATAATATCCCTTTATATTTTATCTAACTAACTAATTTCCTAAAATACAATATCCTTTTATATTTTATCTAACTAAAATTTCTCCTTTATTAATCAATTTCCTTTTTGAGGTTAGACATATTACCTTTTCTACTAACTAATAAATAATTACAGATAAACTAACTAATCAATTTCCTTCTTGAGTTTAAACATATTATCTTTTCTATTTTTCAAGAACTAACTAATTTCCTAAAATATAATATCCTTTTATATTTTATCTAACTAAAATTTTTACTTTATTAATTAATTTCCTTTTTCAGGTTAGACATGTTACCTTTTTCTACTAACTAATCAATTTAGGTTAAACATATTATCTTTTCTCTTTTTCAAAAACTAAATAATTTCCTTTTTATCCATTTATATTTTATCTAACTAACTAATTTCCTAAAATACAATATCCTTTTATATTTTATCTAACTAAAATTTCTCTTTTATTAATTAATTTCCTTTTTCAGGTTAGACATATTACCTTTTCTACTAACTAATAAATTTCCTTCTTGAGGTTAAACATATTATCTTTTCTATTTTTCAAAAACTAAATAATTTTCTTTTTATAATAATATATAATATCCCTTTATATTTTATCTAACTAAAATTTCTCCTTTATTAATTAATTTCCTTTTTCAAGTTAAACATATTACCTTTTATATTTTTCAATAACTAAACAATTTTATTTTTCAAGTAAAATAGAATATCTTTCACATTTTATTTAACTAAAATATCTCTTTTTTTAAAAATAGTACGAGCAGTTTTGTTTAATAAAATAACGTAATTATATTATAATTATTATTAACTAATCAATTACCTTTTTCACCCAAAACACGTTACCTTTTCTTTTTTCTCTAATTAACATCTCTCTTTTTTCAATTATATCATGAACGGTTACCTTTTTCAACCAAAACACGGTACCTTTTTTCTTTTCTCTTACTAAAATCTCTCTTTTTCCAATTATATCACAGATGTTTCTATTTAATAAAATAAAATAATAATATTATAATACTAATAATTAACCGATTAACTTTTCAGCTAAAATGTATCATCTTTTCTATTTTTTCTAATTAAACTCCCTTTTTTTCTAGAAATATCACGGACAACATTAATTTCTCATTTTCTAAAAATTATGAGCAATTTTATTTAGTAAAATGACATAATTAAATTATAAATATATATGCTAATCAATTACCTTTTTCACATAAATCATGTCATTTTTTTTAATTTTCACGTTACCTTTCTATTTTCTCTAACTAAAATCTCTCTTTTTCCAATTATATCAAGGGAGGTTTTATTTAATAAAATAAACTAATAATATTTTAATATTAATAATTAACCGATTACCTTTTTCAACTAAAACGTATCATCTTTCCTATATTTTTTTAACTAAAATCCTTCTTTTAATAGATATATATATCACGGAAAATATTAATTTCACCTTTTCTAAAAATATTTCGTACAATTGTATTTAGTAAATAAGGTAATTAAATTATAATTGCTATAAACTAATCAATTATATTTTTCACCTATAACATGTTTCCTTTTTAATTTTCTCTAAGTAAATCCTATCTTTTTCTAATCATATCACATGCATTCTATTTAATAAAAATAATTGATTTATAATTACCAATAATTAATCCATTACCTTTTTCAACTAAAACCTATCATCTTTTCTATATTTTCTAACTAAAATCCTTCCATTTCTAGAAATATCACGGATAACATCTGTATAATTATTATAAAATCATCTGATATAATAATGTAAGCCTCCAAAATTCATCTTTTAAAAAGTTAATTTAAATAAATGAAAAAAATTATATAATATTAAAATAAAAAAATCCGTGCAGGGCTTTAAACTAGTAATTTTATAATTTCGGTATATTAATATTTTTTCCGTCTCCAATATGATAGATGCATTTTGTCATTTTTGAGAAAGTATTGGTGATTACTGATTAGGACACCCAATTTTAGCCCTTAATATGATCAGTTAAGGAATCAAATTCCATCTACTGGAATCTTATATTCCACTGATGGCCAGGAGCTAGCAGGACTAAACCAGCAAGAAATACAATTAAGAAAAATGTGCATGCAGCTGTTTGCAGTAGCGAGAATCGCTTTGGTTATGGGTGTGTTGTTCGAGATCATACTGGTAATTTTATGAAGGCCAAAGCTAACAACTTCGAAAGTACTCCATCTGCAGAGCTTGCTGAAACCGTGGGGTTCAAAGAAGCGTTAAGCTGGATAAAATCGCGTTAATGAAGTAATGTAGTTATTGAGTCGGGCAGCCTTGATGTTATTCAAGCCCTTGGAAGCTCTATCTCATTTGTGTCACCATTTGATTTTGTTATTAGTGATTGCGAAATCCTGCTACAGGATAGTTCAATTGTTGGCTTAAATTTTGTTAAACGGTCAGCATACAAGGTTGCGTATTACATTGCAAGAGACTCTTGCTTTTCCCTGATTGTACTTATAAAAGACTGATGCACCTGGTGAAGTGTTATCTCTCTGTATGCTTTCATATTTTAAGTTGATGAAAGATGATCTCTTGTTACTCAGAAAAAGACTCTAAATATTTTTGATGTATCCCTAGTTTTCGTTTGTTTAATTCTGCGAAAACATTTTTCATAAAAACAATGATATATGAAACATATCCTATATTTATTATCTGTCTTAAATTGTCACTGAAATATACTCCTAACTTTGTAAGTATAACTTACGTTAATCATCATATCAAAACTGAAAATATCATAAAAAAAGAGATTACAAGTATATTAAAGTCAGAGATATGATTTCTTTAATAAATGGGAAAGAATCATAGAAATTAATGTTTTTTTTGTCAGAACAGTAGAAATTAATGTATCTACTATATAGTCTATATTGAATAAAAAAAAGGTCTCAAAGTTGTTATTATAAATTGGAGCAGTATGTTTAGTTTGTCACTTGTATAGAAATTGAGAATTATTCCACTGTTCATACATCCAGTTCTTCTGATTTTTATTTTGCAATGACTCACTTTAACCTTCTTTTCTTCTGTTCTATGTTCTTTGCTGCTTTTGTTCTATGTGGATATGGATATAGCTCGGCAGAGAATCAAGAAAGACATGCACTTTTTTAAATTTTATATGCTTAAATTTGGATATATAATATTATTTGTAGAGTTTTTTTTTTTTTTTAATACATAGACTTATATGTCTTACATGATTATCTGTTCTTATAATCGGAACTGAAGTTATTACACAAATAACAGAGGTTTAGATTGTTACAGAGCTATATACAGAGGTTTCAATGCATACAGGTTTACATCCTGTATGCATTCAATATTTATTAAGTAAACATTAACATTTTCATGTTGCCTAGTGATCTTGCT
Source organism: Saposhnikovia divaricata (assembly GCA_036435485.1). Classification (NCBI taxonomy): domain Eukaryota; kingdom Viridiplantae; phylum Streptophyta; class Magnoliopsida; order Apiales; family Apiaceae; genus Saposhnikovia; species Saposhnikovia divaricata. Next base: position 169,670,934 of record CM071595.1, on the reverse strand, counting down.
CAAGCATTGTTGCTTAGGAGTTACAGGAGAAGTTTCAATGGTTTTGCTGCTTATCTCACCGATCAAGAACGTCAAAGGTAACTGCTAATTATCTCTTAAAATGTACATAGATCATGCTGGACATGTATAAAAGGCAGAGAGAAAGTAGCTAACCCTAAAAAATGTGCATGCAGAACATGAAGGGGTGGTATCTGTTTTCGAAAGTAGGACACTCTATCCACAAACAACAAGGTCATGGGATTTCATGGGGATTTCTGAGAATGTGCCAAGGAACCCGAGCTATGAGTCCAATGTCATCATTGGCGTTATTGACTCTGGAATTTAACCAGAATCTGAGAGCTTTAGCGACAAAAACTTTGGTCCGTCCCTGCCAAATGGAAGGGAGCATGTATTGGAGGACGAAATTTCACTTGCAACAAGTATCTTACAATCTATTTATGCTTATCCGATACATCGTGTCACATACATGATATTGTTTTATCTTGTTTTTTCCTTGTATCTATTGTTTTATCTTGTTACTTCTACAGAAAGTTGATTGGAGCTCGGTACTACAATTCACAAAAGTCAACTGATTCTGCAAGAGACACAGATGGTCATGGAACTCATACAGCCTCGATAGGCGCTGGGAACCATGTAAAAGGGGCTAGTTTTTATGGGCTTGCTCAAGGAACTGCCAGAGGTGGAGTGCCCTCTGCAAGAATCACTGCATACAAAGCTTGTGATGATGGTGCATGTTATGATGCTGATGTACTGGCAGCATTCGATGATGCTATAGCTGATGGAGTTGATATTATTTCCATCTCTTTAACTTACTCAAATAAATATTCTGTTGGACCCATTGAGGTGGGAGCTGTTCATGCAATGGAAAGGGGTATATTAACCGTGGCTGCTGCAGGAAATTTTGGAAATTCATCAGGAACAGTCACTAATTCCATGCCATGGATGCTTAGTGTTGCAGCAAGCAGCATGGATAGGCGATGTCGATAAGTTTGTCCTTGGAAATGGAAAAATACTAATAGTATCTATGTTTTCTGTCAACTTCAAATTTATCTCAATAGCAACTACCTTTCGTTTATATAAATCCAAAGAGTTATGCCTAATTCTATGTGCAACATGGTCCTGCCGTTAATTCTTTCCACTTAAACGGATCATCTTTCCCACTCATACGTGGACAAGATGCTACAAAAACTTGCGTAGGAAAATATGCAGATTTGGCAGAGTATATTCTGTTAATCCCATTAAAAGTAATTCCATCCAAACTTTATATGAACCATAAATTTCAAAATTTTCACACATTTCAGGAAATGTGCTTTTGATTGCCTCAGTAGTGAATTGGTGAAGGGGAAGATCATTGTCTGTCGTGATGGTGACGCTTCTGTAATAAGTGCTTCTACTGCTGGTGCTATTGGTTCAGTTGCATACATGGACGCACAGTATACTTATTCATTCGTTAATATCATGTCTGTATCAAGCCTGAGTATTGAAGATTTTTCGGTTGTGGAGGCTTATCTTGACTCAACAAAGTATATACATTTCTTACACCATCGTTCTTCATATTATATGTACTACTCATGTAGTTGATTTTCCGATCTCATTTGTTTCACAGAAAACCTCATGCAAACACTTGAAGAGTGAAGTTATAAACGACAATGAAGCTCCTGTTGTAGCACCTTTCTCTTCAAGAGGGCCCAACACAAGAATCCCAGAAATTCTAAAAGTACAAGTACCTTACAGTTCAATCTCTTTGATTCCTTACATTCATCCTATTCCTTCATTTATATGAATGTAATTTATCCAGTGTACTGATCTTTCAGCCAGATTTAAGTGCTCCCGGAGTGGCTATTTTGGCTGCATATTCCCCAGCCGGTTCGCCTGCAGGCACCAAACTTTTTGATAAAAGATCGGTAAAGTACAGTATATTGTCCGGAACTTCAATGGCTTGTCCTCATGTTGCTGGTGCTGCAGTTATGTAAAATCGTTACACCCGAAGTGGTCTGTCTCTGCAATACAATCTTCCCTCATAACTACTGGTAAAAAATTTGTTCTTGCCATAATTTACTATCATAGTAAGCTGAATTAATTAAGGCAGCCATTTTCATGTTTTGTTACTTTGCTAGCGTGGCACATGGAAGCTTCAAAGAATCCAGACGTGGAGTTTGCTTATGGATCAGGACACCTTAATCCAGTAAAAGCTGTAAATCCTGGTCTAGTGTATGAAACATCCAAAGAAGACCATCTTAGAATGCTCTGCAGCATTGGTTACAATAACTCCAAAGTTAGAATTGTATCCGGAGATAACAGTTCCAGTTGCCCTGCATCAGACACATTCACACCTAAGGATCTCAACTATCCAACAATGACCATTAATATAACAAAAAACAAGCCGTTTACAGTAAGCTTTCCAAGAACAGTTACCAACGTTGGCTTATCAAATACCACGTACAAGGCACATCTTTACAAATTCTCGGTTAAGCATTAATGTGAAGCCCAGCACTCTGGCCTTCAAGCGGTTGAACGAGAAGCAGTCGTTTGTGGTGGTTGTCACAGGGAAAATATTTCATCAAAATACAAAACAATCTGCTTCACTTGTGTGGTCTGATGGCATCCACAATGTGCGCAGTCCTATTGTTATTTACACATATTCGTTTCCTCAGGCCTAATATAATGTCATCCGAGAGAGACTTGGTACTTGTAGCTGTAAGCTCCAGTTTTTAGCAATTTAAACATTGCCCAACGTTTTGCTTGTAATAATCTAAATTAAAGTTGAACATTTTTCTGTTTCTTTAACAGAAATATGCTTCTTTCCAGAAATAGTTTTTTCCTGTCTTCTGGTTTTTAGGCCTTTTTCTGATCTTCACCTTGAATATTAACAGTTCCTTGAAGTAAGATTGGAAATACTAGTCCTCTGAACCAGGGAAGCAATTTTCTTACAAGCCATTGAAATACTCGAAAGTACTAGAGTAAAGTCTGCATCGATATCACCAGCTATATCTTGCTTGAGTAACCAACCCGTCGTCTCCACTGGCATGAGCTCTTCTTCTTTGGTGGCCGGTATTAATTACTGTCGTCTCCACTGCTATGCACCTTACTTCGCTGAAAAGGAGTTAAATTATGTACATCTTTTTTACCATTACTGTCTAATTTATTATTTTAGTTTATTCATATATATGATTTTTCCATAGAAAACCTCGTGCAAACACTTAAGAGTGAGGTCATAGGTTACCAGGTAGCTTCAATCTGTTGTAGCACCTTTTTCTTCCAGAGGGCCAAACACAAAATTCCAAATATTTGAAAGGTATAAGTATCATACGATTTTGAGAGTGTTTGATATGTCCCAAGTCATCTTCAGTTCTTGTTGAATAAACCTTTCATGATCTCCGATTGAAGGTTATATTTGAAGACTAGAATTTGTTTAAGATTTTGAAATTTAAGGCTTTTGCTCAATCTTCCAGCCGGGATGATGATGACAATGACACAGTTCAGGAATCTTTATTCTGATTTTCAGTATGCTCACATTTCTGATGGCCGCTCTTTCCGTGGTGTTCTACGATATTTTAGACAGAGTATTCTTGTGCTACAAAGGCGGTCCAGAACTGGAACAATTGCCAGAAGCTTAAATTTGTAATAAAATTTGGAGATATAGTTGATGCCTTCTGCCCAAAAGATCAGTCTTAAAATGCTGTCAAGAAACTTGGATTGTGTATTTGTGTTATCTAACAATAACAAGTTAATCGCAACATTTCATACATCGTATCAGCAAATCTTTTAGTTAGTTCTATATGTTGTAAACTTTAACAAGAAACTGAAGTATATCCGTTTCTAGGAAAAATTTTGACAGAAATTGGCACACACTCGACACTCCTCACTGTTTCTGAACTTGGCATTGTTCTTCCTATGCCAGCATTAGAATATAATCATATAAATATGAATTATTGTATTTTGTATACCACGAAAAATGTCTGCGGTTTCGAGCATAACTGGTTCAAGGAGTGTAACGTTGTGATAGAAATAGTCTCTGGGATACAAGGAGATTGACATCCTCATGATTACAAGAGTATGATACGGATTCCTGGTACTGGAGTGGCAGTTATATGATCCATACTACCCTCCACTACCTCTCCTATCTCTTCTACGTCTCAAATACATTGAGAATCTCCATTAACCAGCCCTCCATCTAGGGGAGAGCACGGTTCGGTTCGGGGCGGTTTTGCCCCGAAACCGAACCCGAAACCGCATGTTTTCGGTTTTAAAAGTTGAAAACCGCAACCGAACCGTCGGTTTCGGTTTTAAAAAGCTCGGTTCGGTTTTTAACGGTTCGGTTTCGGTTATAAACCGAACAAAAAAAATCATAAATATATTACAAGATTTTAAATTTATAAATTATAAATTAGAATTGTACTTTTTAGGAGTAGAGATTTGAAGTGTCGAACAAATGATAAATTAGAGTAGTACTTTGTAGGAGCGTAAAACTCTAAAAGTTACTTCTCACTCCAGAACAAATGATAAATTATAGTAGTACTTTGTAGGAGTGTAAAACTCTAAAAGTTACTTCTAACTCGAGTACTTCTACAGGTGCACCCTAGTTTCACCATTATACTAACTGTCTGTGATCTTCTAATGAACTGTTTTGATTCATTACAGTTTATCCTCCTATAACTTCACACAAAACAATCTTTATTCATTAAAACATATTGTCTTCCCTAATGTAGTCATTTATGTTATAAATATCAAGAATAAAAAAAACTATAAACTTTTGAGTGTTAAAACATGTAAATTATATATTTATTAATTTTAAAAATACATATAAATTATTATTAAAGATATAATATATTTATTAATTTTAAAAATACATATAAATTATATAAATTTATATAAATTATATAAATTATATAAATTTATTTATTTATTTTAATAATTGGTTCGGTTCGGTTTTAGCCGGTTCGGTTTTAACATATAACCGGAACCGGAACCGGAACCCGAAGTCTCGGTTTTTAAAAATCAAAAACCGCAACCGCCGGTTCGGTTTCGGTTTCGGTTTTTTCGGTTCGGTTTTGGTCGGTTTCGGTTCGGTTTCGGTTTCAATTCGATTTTTTGCTCACCCCTCCTCCATCTCATACATCAATTCAAATAACTGTATTCGATTCATTATTTGATAATAAATTTTCACTGTATTCGGTATGTTACCTAGTCAGTCAACCGCACCACTCCTCATCATCTTAAAGCAACATGCACCAAATATAGATATAATTTTTAGTAAATGTCAACAACATTTATTTCATACATTAAGTCTAGTGAAGAATACTGGAGATCTCAGGTTGTGTGAAAGTCTAACAATTCAATTATGCACATGTCCACTACAAGAAAATCCAATTCGGCCAACGGAATCTGCCAACGAAAATATTTCCGTTGGCATTTACTAACGGATTGGCAACGAATGAGCAGGTCTGCTATACCAACAAATTACCAACGGATCAGTAACAGATATTTACTAACGGAATTTTCCGTTGTTATACCAAAAAATTACCAACGGATCAGTATTTACCAACGGAATTTTTCGTTGGTAAATATAATTACCTTCATATTAGTAACGGAATAACAACGATTTATCAATGCCTTACTAACGGAATACTAATGAAATTAGTTTGTTGTTCATTGGTAATTTGTTGGGAGTCCGTTACTATATATTCCGTTACTAATTCATTTCAAAAGTAGATTGGTTATTTTTCCATTCCGTTTCAAATCCATTGCAATTGTATGTATTCCATTGGTAATCCGTTAGAAAGCCGTTAGTATCCATTAGTAATTAGTTAATTATTTACAAAAACGATTAGATTTCCAACCAAATTATTTTTTTATTTTTTCAAAATTTGGGATTATCATTATATAAGATATATATTCACATCCGTACGTTTGGATCGTCGACGAATATTTTTAAAAAGATAAACAATAATCCGTGACAAAGCACTAATAAGTACTAGTCAATGTAATAGTGTTCTACTTGGATCTCCAACGAAATTAATTTTATATTTTTTGAAAATTTAGAAATATCACTATATTAGATATATCTTGACATCCGTATGGTTGGATCGTTGAGAAATATTTTTAAAAAAACACAAACAACAATCAGTAACAAAGCACTAGTTACGAATACTAGTCAATACAGTATTGTTCTACTAAGATTGCTAACCAAATTATTTTTTTATTTTTTGAAAATTTGGGAATATTATTAAATTAGATATACCTTGACAGGCATCCGTATGGTTGGATCGTCGAGAAATATTTTTTAACAATCAGTGAGAAAGCACTTGTTACGAGTACTAGTCAATACAGTAGTGTTCTACTAAGATCTCCAACCAATTTTTTTTTTTTTTTTTTTTTTGTAAATTTGAGAATATCATTATATTAGAGATATCTTGACATCCGTACGGTTGGATCGTCGAGAAATATTTTTAAAAAATATAAACAATAATTCGTGACAAAGCACTAGTTACGAGTACTAGTCATTACATTAGTGTTCTACTAAGATCTCCAAACAGATTAATATTTTATATTTTAAAACCTTTGGGAATGTCATTATATTAGATATATCTTGACATCCGTATAGTTGGATCATCGAGAAATATTTTTAAAAGAATAGAAAGAGCAATCAGTGACAAAGCACTAGTTACGAGTACTAGTCAATGTAGTAGTGTTCTGCTAAGATCTTCAACCAAATTATTTTTTTTTTAAAATTTTGGGAATATCAGATATATCTTGACATCCGTACGATTGGATCGTTGAGAAATATTTTCAAAAATGTAGAAACAACAATTCGTGACAAAGCACTAGTTACGAGTACTAGTCAATACAGTAGTGTTCTACTAAGATCTCCAAACAATTTTACTTTTTATTTTTTAAAAATTTGGGAATATCATTATTTTAAATATATCCTGACATCCGTACGGTTGGATCGTCTAAAATTATTTTTAAAAAATTGAAACAACAATCAATGACAAATAACTAGTTACGAGTACTAGTCAATAAAGTAGTGTTCTACTAAGATCTCAAACCAAATTAATATTTTAATTTTTGGAAATTTGAGAATATCATTATATTAGATATATCTTGACATCCTTACGGTTTGATCATCGAGAAATATTTTTAAACAAATAGAAACAATAATCAGTGACAAAGCATTAGTTACGAGTACTAGTCAATACACTAATGTTCTAGTGAGATCTCCAAGAAAATTAATTTTTTATTTTCTGAACATTTAATAATATCATTATATTAGATATATCTTGACATTCGTACGGTTGGATCGTCGAGAAATATTTTTAGAAAAATAGAAAAAACAACTATTGACAAAACACTAGTTATGAGTAGTACAATTGTATTCTACTAAGATCTTCAACAAAATTATTTTTTTTTATTTTTAAAATGTAATTATACGAATTTTTAAAATAATAAAATACATAAACTAATTTTTAAATTTTGTTTTAAAAAAATTTAACAATTTATCGAATGAAAAGAACTTTATAACTCTTAGCCCCATTTTGAATTTGTATTATCTATCTAGATGTTGGTATTATAAAAAGAACTTTTCTTATTTTTGGTTTTTAAAATAAACTAGCCTATAACCCGTGCAAAGCACGGGCTATCATATATTATTATTATGAATTAATATATTAATTTTTTTTATTTATTAAATAGATTTTTATTATTAATTTTAAATTTACATTTGTTCATCATTAATTTAACATTATTTTTAAGTTTCTTGTTAAATATCTTAAGAATTCAATAGAAATTTTTAAAAAATTATTTAGTGTAACCTAAAAGCGTAGAAGAAAGAATCGTAGGAAGAAGTGTGTGCGGGCGATGATTCTAATAGGGATATAATTGAAAACGTTTATAATTCTAAAAAATATGTGGTTTTTTATTTTTAAAAAGTTATATATAATGTAACTGAATTTGGAATTTTAAACACATTTTTCAATTTTATAAAAATATGATTTTGTGCATTATTGGTTAATTTTGTTGTTTATAATAAATAGATTAATATTTTTAATATAAATTTATAACTTGTTCGTTTTTAGGAAAGTATTAACAATTTTTTTAGAAGGCATTAACCAACCAACAAACTAACTAAATATAGTTTGTTTTGCTTATAATAGTGTGCGATGCACAGTTTTTTAAATTTAAATAATATTTTATTTATATTTTAATAATTATATATCTCATATGTATTACTTAATGTAATATTGGCATAACATCTAAATTATTAAATAATAATAGTTTAATTATATGATATATTGTTATATTTTATTATAATAATATAAATATAAATGAAAGTATCAAATATACTTACATTCAAATTTTGGTTGATATTATCATATTCAAATTATGAATCCATAATAATCCTAATGTAATATTTGTCTAAAATAGAATTTAATATTAATTTGTACTTTTGTGAAATTTTATTGTTTATTATATAGTTTTAGTTTGTTTTCACTCTGTTGATTTATAATTTGTTGTAAATTTGTTAATAAATATGTGATATTAAAATTATTAAAATTTATTTTGAAAATATTTGATTTCCAACTGATTGAAAGAGTCTAAAAAAATTGGGTGTAGGTGAAGAATTTTAATTCAAATATAACTAAAAGAGTATGTAATTGAATATTAATTGGAGTGTAATAAAAAGAATTTGTTATTAAGTTAAATAAAATTTTATATGCATTTTAATTTATTTTTTCATTTTTGGAAGGTGTTAACAAACGTTTTGAAAGGTGTTAACCGATCAACCAACCAATTATACCATGTTTCGCTTATAATAGTATAGTATAGATAGATTTATAATTTGTTAATAAATATATGATATTAAAATTATTTAAATTGATTTTGAAAATATTTGATTTCCAAGTAATTGAAAGAGTCTAAAAAAGTTGATTGTAGGTGAAGAATTTTAATTCAAATATAACTAAAAGAGCATGTGATTGAATATTAATTCGAGTGTAATTAAAAGAATTTGTTATTAAGTTAGATAAAATTCTAAATGCATTTTAATTTATTTTATGTTAACAAACTTTTTGGTAAGGTGTTAACCAACCGACCAACGAACCCATTATACCGTGTTTCGATATGTAAAACTGTACAGGTATAAAAAAATAAAAGGTACTTACATCTGCTTCTATTTCGTTAGTAAAATTCGTTGCAAAAGTGTTATTGACAAGAACCATAATTACCAACGGATAATTCTGTTGCATCATTTTTACTAATAATAGTAGAGTGTTGTTAGAATTGCCAACGGATTATCCGTTAGCATATAGACACAAAAATACCAACGGAAAATTTTGTTACAACGTTGGTCTAGCATGGTTATATAAAAAACAAGAGTTCTGTTACTACTTTGTTGATATTCCGTTGTTAAACTTAGCAACGAAAATAAATCCGTTGGGAATGACTTCCCGACGTTTACTCTAACCAACTAATTCGGTGACCATTCCGTTGACATATTGTTTTAGCAACGGATTTTCTTAATATACCAACGGATTTTTCTGTTGTTAAAATTAAATTTTCTTGTAGTGAGAAAGCCAAGATACAATAACAAATATGACCAAAAATGAAAATGCAGGAAGATGCTAAAATTGTTTCGACTAGATAAAGAAATTGTTTTCCTGTTGTTAAAATTGAATTTTGTTGTAGTGGTCTAACTACTGATCCGGTTTCCCATTTTGGTTTTACGTGTTGGCAGTGCTAATTGTAATACGGGTAGTTTGTTTGTAGAGAGAATTGAATATTGTAATAAAGTTCTTGGTGGCAGAAAATGATGGTCCCGCCGCCTATAAAAGGACTACAACAGGTGATGAGAAAACTATCACTAAAAAATTTTGAAAACATTACAAGCAAAATGAACATGAAAATATTTATCGTCTTCTTTGTGCTCTCCGTCCTGACTGGGACTGTGAAATCAGATATTATATTCAGTTGGGATTGCAATACCCAACTGAATAGAATATCAATATATTAGATATATCTTGACATCCGTATGATTGGATCGTTGAGAAATATTTTTAAAAAAACACAAACAACAATCAGTAACAAAGCACTAGTTACGAATACTAGTCAATACAGTATTGTTCTACTAAGATTGCTAACCAAATTATTTTTTTATTTTTTGAAAATTTGGGAATATTATTAAATTAGACAGACATCCGTATGGTTGGATCGTCGAGAAATATTTTTTAACAATCAGTGAGAAAGCACTTGTTACGAGTACTAGTCAATACAGTAGTGTTCTACTAAGATCTCCAACCAAATAAATTTTTTATTTTTTATAAACTTTAGAATATCATTATATTAGAGATATCTTGACATCCGTACGGTTGGATCGTCGAGAAATATTTTTAAAAAATATAAACAATAATTCGTGACAAAGCACTAGTTACGAGTACTAGTCATTACAGTAGTGTTCTACTAAGATCTCCAAACAGATTAATATTTTATATTTTAAAACCTTTGGGAATATCATTATATTAAATATATTTTGACATCCGTATGGTTGGATCATCGAGAAATCAATATATATCAATATATAAAGGAGGATATCGGGAGTTTAGGTGGCGCTCTAATATCGTCTCAATCGATTTTTCTAATTTTCTAGAATTTTAAACACTAATAAATATGAAAATATCAATTAGCATATTAGAAGTAGAATAGGTGTTCGAATTTATAAAGGAGAAGAATTCGAATTTATAGGGAAGACATATGATTAGAAGTTCTATTAGAGGTATAATAAGTATTTATAAGGCATACGATTAAAAGTTTTGTTGGAAGCAGAATAGGAGTTCGAATTTATAGAGAATAAGAGTTTGAATTTATAGAAAAAATATATAAATAAAAGTTCTACTATAACTAGAATAGGTGTTTGAATATATAGAGCAGACATATAATTAAATATTTTATAGAAAATACGATCTTCTTAAATTATATATTTTTTATATAAGTTAATTATACTTATATTAGGAAAATTTATTCATAAATCAAATACTATTGTCATGAAAAAAGTCACCGTATTTAAAAAGAAAAGAATTGATGTGTTAACATAATAAAAGAACAATGAGTAGAAGAACAATCTCATGCAGTCTTTATAATATATGTTAAAAAGTTGGGATTTCGGTTTTAACGAGAGTGCGGCTCAATAGAAAGAATCGTATTTAACAAGAAATTGATTCATTAGAGAAGATTATTTAATTATTAAAATTTAATATTAATATTATAATATAACGTAAATGTATTGAATTTTTTTAAAAATATTGTAACGCCGCCGCAAAACGCGGCTTTATCAACTAGTATTTTTAAAAGAATAGAAAGAGCAATCAATGACAAAGCAGTAGTTACGAGTACTAGTCAATGTAGTAGTGTTCTGCTAAGATCTTCAATCAAATTATTTTTTTTTGAAGAAAACCAAATTATTTTTTTAAATTTTTTTTTTTGGGAATATCATATATATCTTGACATCCGTACGATTGGATCGTTGAGAAATATTTTTAAAAAAATAGAAACAACAATTCGTGACAAAGCACTAGTTACGAGTACTAGTCAATACAGTAGTGTTCTACTAAGATCTCCAAACAATTTTACTTTTTATTTTTTAAAAATTTGGGAATATCATTATTTTAAATATATCCTGACATCCGTACGGTTGGATCGTCTAAAATTATTTTTAAAAAATTGAAACAACAATCAACGACAAATCACTAGTTACGAGTACTAGTCAATACAGTAGTGTTCTACAAAGATCTCAAACCAAATTAATTTTTTAATTTTTGGAAATTTGAGAATATCATTATTTTAGATATATCTTGACATCCTTACGGTTTGATAATCGAGAAATAATTTTAAACAAATAGAAACAATAATCAGTGACAAAACATTAGTTACGAGTACTAGTCAATACACTAGTGTTCTAGTGAGATCTCCAAGAAAATTAATTTTTTATTTTCTGAACATTTAATAATATCATTATATTAGATATATCTTGACATTCGTACGGTTGGATCATCGATAAATATTTTTAAAAAAATAGAAAAAACAACTACTGACAAAACACTAGTTATGAGTAGTACAATTGTATTCTACTAAGATCTTCAACAAAATTAATTTTTTTTATTTTTAAAATGTAATTATACGAATTTTTAAAATAATAAAATACATAAACTAATTTTTAAATTTTGTTTTAAAAAAATTTAACAATTTATCGAATGAAAAGAACTTTATAACTCTTAGCCCCATTTTGAATTTGTATTATCTATCTAGATGTTGGTATTATAAAAAGAACTTTTCTTATTTTTGGTTTTTAAAATAAATATGTAAAACTGTACAGGTTTAGAAAAATAAAAGGTACTTACATCTGCTTCTATTTCGTTAGTAAAATTCGTTGCAAAAGTGTTATTGACAAGAACCATAATTACCAACGGATAATTCTGTTGCATCATTTTTACTAATAATCCGTTGGTAGAGTGTTGTTAGAATTGCCAACGGATTATCCGTTAGCATATAGACACAAAAATACCAACGGAATAGCAACACAAAAATACCAACTGAAAATTTTGTTACAACGTTGGTCTAGCATGGTTATATAAAAAACAAGAGTTCTGTTACTACTTTGTTGATATTCCGTTGTTCAACTTAGCAACGAAAATAAATCCGTTGGGAATGACTTCCCGACGTTTACTCTAACCAACTAATTCGGTGACCATTCCGTTGACATATTGTTTTAGCAACGGATTTTCTTAATATACCAACGGATTTTTCTGTTGTTAAAATTAAATTTTCTTGTAGTGAGAAAGCCAAGATACAATAACAAATATGACCAAAAATGAAAATGCAGGAAGATGCTAAAATTGTTTCGACTAGATAAAGAAATTGTTTTCCTGTTGTTAAAATTGAATTTTGTTGTAGTGGTCTAACTACTGATCCGGTTTCCCATTTTGGTTTTACGTGTTGGCAGTGCTAATTGTAATACGGGTAGTTTGTTTGTAGAGAGAATTGAATATTGTAATAAAGTTCTTGGTGGCAGAAAATGATGGTCCCGCCGCCTATAAAAGGACTACAACAGGTGATGAGAAAACTATCACTAAAAAATTTTGAAAACATTACAAGCAAAATGAACATGAAAATATTTATCGTCTTCTTCGTGCTCTCCGTCCTGACTGGGACTGTGAAATCAGATATTATATTCAGTTGGGATTGCAATACCGTTTTCAACCCCTGCATACCCTTTATCACGAACACCACTTCTATGCCTGATGTCGTTTGTTGTAGCAGAGCAAGAGCTCTCTCTTTCTTCGCTGCAGAATCACCGATTGAGCAGGTGCTCCTATGTCGCTGCTTCAAGTCCCTTTTACAGATTAAGGGGGGCTGTAGGCGAAATCTTATATTCCCTACCAGGCACCTGTGGAATGTTTGTGTGGGTGGGAACTAATTGTTAGCTTGAAATAAATACTAGCATTGATGCTCCTCTTCGCAGGTCTTTATCTTTGTAAATTCAATACAATTTTACAAAAAAATAGAGGATTAGTATAAAAGTTAAATACTAGTATAAGATACTAGAAATAAGATTATTTACTAGTATAGGATTATTTATTTCAAGCTAACAATTAGTTCCCACCCCCACAAACATTCCACAGGTACGTGGTAGGGAATACAAGATTTCGCCTACAGCCCCCTTAATCTGTAGAAGGGACTTGAAGCAGTGACATAGGAGAGATACTGCTCAATCGGTGATTCTGCAGCGAAGTAAGAGAGAGCTCTTGCTCTGCTACAACAAACGGCATCGGGCATAGAAGTGGTGTTCGTGATAAAGGGTTTGCAGGGGTTGAAAACGGTATTGCATTCCCAACTGAATATAATATCTGATTTCCCAGCCCAAGTCAGGACGGAGAGCGCGAAGAAGAAGATAAATATTTTCATGTTCATTTTGCTTGTAATGTTTTCAAAATTTTTTAGTGATAATATTTCTAGAAAAGTGATTAATACGATATTTGAATATTTAAGGGATCAGCTTAACAACCAATATTGATTTCCGGAACTGACGACTGCTTACTAGCAATCTTAAGCTCCTTCCTCATGTTATGATATAAACATATGTATTCAGAATGTAAGATTTTATGAATTTGCTCGCACACTTGTGTAGAGCAAATTAGACGAGTTGCTCAATAACAAGCTGATCTTGTGCATGGTAATATTTGACTCAGAAAGTTCTCGAGCAAAGTAGCAAACTAAGTTAATTAGAGGCCTGAACATTTTATAATTTATGGTATATATATGTACTTGATTAAGTAATGAGTATCAAGCTATTTTAAAGATTATCAAGTTCAATTCTCTTAATCATCTTTTACAAACTCATTAAACTCATTAGCTCTAAATCAGTTCAATTATAGCTATATTTGTCTTAATCATGAAATGAGATTATAATCCGAAAAGTATATATTGTCAAACAAAATATTCATGTCAAAGTTTTTGATACATTTGTAAGCTTTAAGGCTTCCTCTGCAAACACTTCTTTCATTCATGGGAAGCATCGAACTTGCACGAGCCATGACTTGTCATCATAAGTAGTTGATAGATTCTTAGTAAATTTCTTTTGCTCTATTTTATAAAATCGAATAACTTACATATTCTTATGATCTAGTTAATCTAAGTACAAGAGTGATGATAAATGTATGTTTACTTTGTTCTCGGAGTTTGAGTTTGATTCTCTCTTACTTGAACTCTGAACATTATTTAAGATTGAATACAACTTCTTTAGCATATTACTTTTACTTGCAAAATAACTATAAAATGATCAATTGATTAGGTATTAATTTCTATGTCACCATGTTTTAATTATTCAAAGTGTGGAAATTGCTGAACCATGAATCCTTGTATATGTATATTTATCAGATTATGATTGATGGGATGGATCTTCAATGGATGTTTTCAGAGCAGATAAGAAATATCAAGAGATGAAAAAGGTACAAAATGAAGTGAGACAAGTCCAACAAGGTAGAAAAAAATAAATGAACCCGATGTCCAGGGATTGAGTTACCTAAAACTGGTGATCAAAGAAGCACAATGCCTACATGCCCAGGTTCCATTTATGATCACATTTGATATGGTGTCAGAAGGAGAATTTGTGCTGGCATTGGATGCTGCAGCAACATTCGAGCTTATATTGGCCTAATATCTTTATTATTTTGATTAGAAACCTCCAAATGACATGCAACCAGAAGAAGATCTTGATTCGTGGCACTGAGAAGAGTAATCGTACCACAGGCACTGGACAAAGAAATTGATATTGAACCGTTGGATTCTATTTTGAACACTCCAAGCCTAAATGACCAGAGTTGAAAGTGAGGTTTTGTGATCCAATGACTCTGTTATTCATATGATCCAAAGATACTTCAGATTAATCCTCAATTACAATTCATGTAAAATTTTATTTCAAGGTCAGATTATCACTTATCCATGAAGTTGAACAGACTTGAAATCAGTCTGGTTAGATCTTATTATAGAAAAAGTGTTTACTACGACATCTGATTATTTTAGCAATCAGCTTAACAACTAATGTTGATTTCTGGAACAGCCGACTGCTTATTAGCAATCTTAAGTTCCCTCCTAATGTTATGACATTAATATATGTATTCAGAATGCTTTTTAAAAATATCCATTATTTAAATTCTGTGAACAAAATCATGATTAGCGAAAACTCAGTTCAATTACAGCCATACTAGTCTTAATCATGAAATTGGATAATCCGAGAAGTATATATTGTCAAACAAAATATTCATGTCGAAGCTTTTTTACATTTGTAAATTGACAAGTCAATATCTGTAAACTTTACGGCTTCTTCTGCTAACACTTCTTTCATTTATAGGAAGTATCGAACTTGCACAAACCATGATCTATCATCACAAGTAGTTAATACTATATTCTTAGTAAATTGCCTCTCTGAGAGGTACAAGAACTTGTTATCGGTGAAAAGTACTGGCAAATCAAGGCTAAAATGATGTTATGAAAAAATTTGTTTGAGTCGGTGACTAAAAGAATGTATATATGAAGCAATCATTAAGAAACTTCCTCTTTTTCTTTCTTTCTTTCTCGAATATGGCCCTACTTTGATACTTCTGTGAGATTTAGTTGAAATTTGATTTGAAGAATTTCAGTTCTGACTAACATGGGGATATAATTTTATATATAGCAAATCTGTACAAGGATCTCCTTCAATTAAAATCTCATGTAGTTATGAAGGGAGCAAAGTAGACCTGGCAATTCGTTCGTTTCGTGTACTTTCGTGTCGTGTACTTTCGTGTTTCGTGTACGTAATGCTAAATCCAAAACCGACCCGTTAAGGATTCGTTTCGTTTCGTGTTCGTGTACCTTCATTTCGTGTACGTTTCGTGTCGTATTTCGTGTAATTTTTGAATAAAAATAAAAATATTTAAATATTAATTTTTTACTAGTCCAGTCTTAAGTCAATATGTCATAAGGAATGAAGTGTGCTTAAGTCTTGTGAAACTAAGATTTGAAACTATTTTGTATTTATCTTATGTAAAAAATATATATAAAATATCATTTAAAAATATGTATTCATATAATTTTAATAAAATTATTTAAATATTTATTTATTTCGTGTATTTTCGTTTCGTGTCGTGTACCCAAGGGTAAACCCAAAACCGACACTAAATTCATCCGTGTAATTTCGTGTTCGTATACTTTCGTGTTCGTGTACCGTAAAGGTCAACCCAAACCCGTAATTTTCGTGTCGTTTTCGTGTCGTGTTTTCGTGTCGTGTACGAAATTGACGGCTCTAGAGCAAAGTACGCATATGTGATTTTAAAACTCAAATTTCATGAATTGCCGATTGAATAAAAGCTATTTACTTCTGAGAAGAACAATAACATTAAGTGATCAGCTCGTCAAAACATAAATGTAACAGCACGAACAAATATATACATGGTGCATATCGGATGATTGGTCAGGATGCAATAGATAACCAATCTCTTAATCTGGAAAACAAAATGTACAAGCCATATTCGAACACAGTAATAGAGTTAAAAATGTTATTGTTCTTACTTAGATCAAGAGAGGTGATAATTGCAGTGGCATTGAAATAGCAATCTGTTCCTTTGCTCTTCATGTTTTGATAGTAGCTATTGAATGTAAAAGAAGCTCGTGCATGCATTACGCTTATAATACTAAGTTATATGACTTGTTTAAGCATAGAATTACAGATCAGTAGATATTCTGATTACACAATCATAGATTATGACATGTTTATGGAGAAAGCATGTTGTATAGGTAATATAGATATTTTACAGAAAAATAAAATGTATAACACATATTTGTTGGGTCGCGCAACACCCATTAACTCCACATTAGTATGATATTATCCGCTCTGTGCCGTGGCCAAGCCCATACGGATTTGTTTTTGGGCTCCTCCCAAAAAACCTCATAGGCAAATGATTGATTTACCCATTCAAATCAATTTATGTGAAGGATTCTCTTTAACAGAATATATTATTTCTTGCTACGGAGTCTGCAAGGGAGTTGTGGATACTGCTGTACGAACTTCAGATGCTGGATATCTCACGCGCAGACTTGTTGAAGTAGTTCAACACATTGTTGTACGTCGAAAAGATTGTGGCACCACCCGAGGTATTTTTGTTGGGCCGAATAACACCCATTAACTCCACATTAGTATGATATTGTCCGCTCTGTGTCGTGGCCAAGCCCGCACGGATTTGTTTTTGGGCTCCTCCCAAAAGGCCTCATACATATGGAGTTATTTTGGCTACTTATATTCAAGATAATTCTTTTTTATCTTAACGATGTGGGACTTGGGTTGACACCCACTCTACAATATCTTGGTGTCAAAAAAATGATAGTACTCTTTAGGTCAATCACCCTGTTTATCCTGAGCAAGTTCTCGAGTCCCTATAATCCCAAACAATTCAAAGATGATTGGAATATTGAAAGTAGATGACATACTTTTTTTAAGTTACACTTACAAGCTTCACTTATTGGTAGACGGGACAATCAGAGCCGTCGGGGCTAGTCATTGGCGGCTTGGTCTCATTTGTGGGAAATTGGGGAAGGCAAGGACCTGATCACATGGTGAGTACTCTAAGAAAAATGTGGGCTGGACATTGGCACAAAACGGTGGGACGCTGGTATACTTAGTTGGATACGCGCTAAGGTCATTGAGCTTTGCGTTGGGCTGTTTTGATGGTGGCAGCCTTAGCGGGTTTTAGTGCCTTATAAATGGACGTGGCTAAAGTACTTGGGCATTCAGAAAGGTTTATTGGGCTTGTCTAAAGATGGGGTAGATGTGATCCAAAAAGAAAGTGGGGGTCCAGAAAAGCAATGCATGTGCAAAGCTTATGATGAGTGGTTGGCGGCGGTTACTAGAATGTGGAAACTGCTCCTAGATCATGGGTTCTACAACATGGCATTGCTGGGACTGATAGATATATGTTATATATATATATATATATATATATATATATATATATATATATATATATGTTATATATATATATGGGCATAAAGGCAGTTGCAAGGCTCAAGGACTATTTTGTGACATGGGGTGGCAGTTATAAAACTGCCTGGCAGTTTGAAAACTGCCCATAGGCTGGAAATTCGTGGTTATATATATGGGCCTGATTCTAGTTTGTTTAGAGGAGGAAACACTTGTATTCTCTAGATTGTGTTAGGCAAAAATGTTGTAAACACTTAGAGAATTCGGGATAGGCCTTAGAGTGTGTTTGGTGGGGTTATTTTGATGTAAACCTCGGCCAAAAGTCTTTTGTATCCTTTGTATTGAGTTGAGCAATAAAAGGTTGGACGTTTGTCCATAGTTGCTGGTGTGTTCTGTTTGATTTTCTTGATGATAAACATGCACTTCATGTTGGCTGCCCAGAGTTGTTGAGTTGGTTCCATCCGCTGTGTGGTTGTGCGCTTTGCTGAAAATGCAGGGCGACACGGGAAGGCTACTATTCTTGACACCAGGTGAAAAGAGCATGCCGCACAAGGGTGAAAATTCAGGTTTAAAAACCCACCCCTGTGACAACTGGTATCAGAGCTTCATTGCTCATTGTTGGTTGATTTCGTTGGTTGAGTTTTATCAAAAGTCATGGAGAATCCGCCAGATAGTGACGCCTATGGTGATGTTGCTCGGTTGGAAATGGTTATGTGTGAATCACTTGACGCTAACTTGTGGCCGTCGGTTCAGAAATGCCAAGTCATGAAGGAGGACCTTGATGAGATTAAGAAAACCATGGAAAATCAAATGGATGCTATGGAAGAAAAATTTAATGACTTGTCTTTGCAGGTTGCTTCTCTTGCCGATCGATGGTTGGATAGTTTGCAGGAAATCAGATATGAAATGATGTTCTTTAGACGGGATGTTGCTAAAGTCTCGTTGGGTGGTGGTCATCCTAAAATTGATGCTGATGTATCTGTCCCTATGGAATTTGTGAGGAATCGTGGAAAGAAGGTTTTGCATGGTGAACAATCTGCCCGAATTGAAACCAAAAGCGCTGGATAACCTAAAACGAAGTTGTGTTTTATTTGTAAAGGGCCTCATTTGGCAAGGGTTTGTCCCCATAGTGAGATGGTTCGTGCTACGGTGGATGTGGGTAAAGATGCTGGTTGTGATTTTGAAAAAGGGTCTAAAACTGCTATAGGTCATGATGGCGCCATTGACGACGTTGCGCAGCCTAGGGGAAAGGCAATTGGGTGATTCATCTGTGGAGGACCACACTTACTGAAAAAGTGTCCAAATGTTGGAAAGTAGGCTTCTTCGTGGGCTGATCTTTGTGAAGAAGATTAGGTGCTGGCTCGTATGGGGTGCACCAACATTCAGCGACATGGCTGGATGGATAGGCTGGGATGCGACAGTCTAGAACTTGTTTATGTTCGAATAAAGTGCTGTGTATGCACATGGGTTGGGATGTGACAACCTTGGAGAAGTTGATGCCTAAAGTGGGACTAATCTCATGCAGAATTTCAAATGGAGGGCTAATGAAGTGGAAGATGGTAGCAAGGTACAAAAGGCAGCGTGCATAAGGTATCATTGTTGTCCCAAGACTCCAGAATTTGAAATGCTGAGTTTATAGTCTATGGATTAGAATTATGTTTATAAATTTTAGATGTGTGATGTGCGTAAGTGTTGTGCATATGTGTTGAAGTTAGGTGTTTGATTCCATTGTAATTTCCTTTGCAAGTTGTAATGCCTAGTGATGTAAATATGGCAATGTTGTGTTCTTGGTTCTGCACACATAGATTGTATATGTTTCTGGCTTCCATTGAAAGATGTCATGCTTAGTATGTGTTCTATAAATATTTTGCATTAGGCATAGTCATTGTTGCATAATTTCTGCACAAAGGGAGTTGGATTTGTTGGCATTCTGTCTTGGGGAAATATGGAGCCTAGTTCTACACTTATAGTGGTGGCAATTGATCATCTTTAGCATGATCAGAAGTGTGTCTTTCTGTGGCATACGTTTGGTGGGAAGTCAGCCTTTGTACAGTTGGCATTGGAGGGTGGTAAAGTTCAAGCAATTGGTTTGCAGCCTTTTTCATGGCATTGGGCTTACTACATTGAGTTTGGGAGAATATAACTCTCAGGCTGGAGGTTAATTAATCAGCTTTGATAGTTGGTTTTTGGGGGCAGTGGCATACCGCAGGCGGGGACTTGCAGCCTTGGTTTTCAGGCATTGGTCTGCTACTTGGAGAATTGGTTTCTCAGCATTGTTAACATTTTGATGAGGACAACAAACTCAGAGCGTGGGAGAGTTTGTAAGGAACCTTGGTTGGAAAACATTTTGGGATTCGAGTTGGGCGGCTTCACTTATTGGCAGCCGGGACAACCGGAGCCGTCGGGGCTAGTCAATGGCGACTTGGTCTCATTTGTGGGAAATTGGTGAAGGCAAGGACCTGATCACATGGTGAATACTTTAAGGAAATGTGGGATGGACATTGGCACAAAATGGTAGGACGCTAGTATACTTAGTTGGATGCGCGCTAAGGTCATTGGGCTGTTTTGATGGTGACAGCCTTAGCAGGTTTTGGTGCCTTATAAATGGATGTGGCTAAAGCACTTGGGCATTCAGAAAGGTTTATTGGGCTTGTCTAAAGATGGGTCAGATGTGAACCAAAAAGAAAGTGGGGGTCCAGAAAATCAAGGCATGTGCAAAGCTTATGATGGGTGGTTGGCGGCGGTTACTAGAATGTGGAAACTGCTCCTAGATCATGGGTTCATCAACATGGCATTGCTGGGACTGATAAATATATGTTTATATATATCTATATGTGGGCACAAAGGCAGTTGCAAGGCTCAAGGACTGCTTTGTGAAATGGGGTGGTAGTTATAAAACTGCCTGGCAGTTTGAAAACTGCCCATAGGCTGGAAATTCGTGGCTTATATATATGGGCCTGACTCTAGTTTCTATAGAGGAGAAAACACTTGTATTCTCTAGATTGTGTTAGGCAAAAACTTTGTAAACACTTAGAGAATTCTGGGTAGGCCTTAGAGTGTGTTTGGTGGGGGTTATTTTGATATAAACCTCGGCCAAAAGTCTCTTGAGCAATAAAAGATTGGACGTTTGTCCGTAGTTGCTGGTGTGTTCTGTTTGATTTGCTTGATGATAAACATGCACTCCATGTTGGATGCCCAGAGTTGTTGAGTTGGTTCCATCCGCTGCGTGGTTGTGAGCTTTGTTGAAAATGCAGGGCGACATGGGAAGGCTGCTGTTCTTGACACCGGGTGAAAAGAGCAGGCCGCACATGGGTGAAAATTCAGGTTTAAAACCCACCCCTGTGACACAAGGTCACACTGTCAAGCACTACAATTTTTGTATTGTCAACTTGCATAACTAATAAAGTAATCTCATAATTCTTCTATCTTTCACATTTGGAGGCATAAGTCTCGAGACGAGTGTTTATATAAAAAATCCTTAATCAATAATATCGGAAACTAAGATAATAAGAGAATTCTTCCTTTTTCGGTAATAAGAATAATAAATGCAATTCTCATTTTTTAAATAATAATATAGTAACATATATGTTAACATTCGTCTCAAACTCAATATACTCAAAATCGAGAGTTTGCTAAAATAAAAAAAATTGAATCATCCGCTCCAATCAATATAACTTGAATCAGCTTTCTTGTCATGATCAACTTCCTCGTCCACGTCACTAAGTTTTTACTCATCGTCATCTTTGTCACCGCTGTCACGATTCTTCTCAAAATATCTCTTTTATCGTCGTTGATTTGGTAAAATCTCTCCGACAACGTCCTTGTCAAACTCACTATACTCAAAATCGAGAGTTTGTCAAAAAAAAATAATTAAGTCATCCGCTCCAATCAACATAATTACCCACTTTAATCAGCTTTCTTGTCATGATCAACTTCCTCGTCCTCATCAATAACTTTTTACTCATTGTCATCTTTGTCACCTGCCACGATTCTCTCAAAATATCTCTTTTGTCGTCGTTGATTTGGTAAAATCTTTTCTACAAACCCATCACAAATCCATCATCAGCAAACTATCCTACCTCGTTGATTTCGTAAAATATATGTCGTTGTTGTGTTTTCTGTTGGTTTGAGAAAACTATCCAACAAGAGTTCGTGAATATGAGAAGAAGATCATGCGAGAGTTCGTGGGTGAGAGTGAAAAAAACAAAAGATCCCACGATAGTTTGTGGGTGAGAAAGAGAAAAATAACATCATACAAGAGTTCGTGGATGTGGAGGAAAAAAAAAGATTATGCGAGAGTTTCTAGGGGAAAAAATAATCTTGCATTCGTGGATGTCGATGGAGAAAAGTTTTGTGAACGAAGTTGAAAACAAGATTTCATGGATTTATGGAAGAGACTATCTTAAAGTAACGATGATAAAAAGAGGAATATTTAGGAGAATCTTGAAACTATGAAGGAGGCATGTGCCTCCAATATTGAATGAGATGAAAATTTACAACTATTTAATCAATAACCCCTATCTTAAACATGGACACTTTGAAAGGCATATGATTCAACCTATTTGTAGTTCGAGGATTCAACTCAACTTAGATTAGATTGTAATAAGTAAATAATATTAACTGTCACAGGAATCTCAGAAGATGCTATCTGTCAGAAGAAAAATCAACAAGTCCTCTGATCAAGCCTCAGTGTGATATATAAAGTCATGGATTTAGTTTTTAAGGGATAAAGATTTCTACAAGTGACAAGAAACAGTATCAGTACAGAATATTTGAAGAAAGTTGAGTGAAGAAATAGACCACAACTTAAAGTCAAAATGAAAAACAGAAATTGAAGTTAGTCGTTCATGAACCAGACCGTGCATTGAGCGTCAACAAATATTCAGTGGAGGTTCTTTGTTTATTTCAGTGGTTTTAAAGTGAGGGTTAGACTATTAAATAAATAATGTTAATTCTTTCTTAATTAATTTAAAGTATTTATTTAACTTAATTAATAAATTAATTTTTCAAGAATTAGTTTATTTATTAAGTTATTTATTGAATTAATTAATTTGGAATTAATATAAATTGCTAAAGACTATCAGAAATGTTTTTAGAATATGGTTTAATTGTTAAAAGACTTTAAAAAGTTCAAGTGGTAGTGTGTATACAGATAGTCTGTAAAGGATAGTCTGTATATGTGTAAAGGATAGTCTGTATACAGATAGTCTGTAAAGGATAGTCTGTCAAGGTTTGAACTATTGTATGACTATTAGTCTGATTGTCATTCCGATTGTCATATTGTTCAGAGTGATAGTCTGTAAAAGCAATAGTCCTACCGATAGTCATACAAAGAAAGAGACAGTCATGCAGCTGAAGTCAAAGTGATAGTCTGTAAAGCTAATTGTCCTACCCATTGTCCTGCAAGTCAAAGGGATAGTCTGTAAAGTTTGAAAATATCTCAGAAGGCTTTGAAGACCAACTCATTGATATAAATATCAATGTTGTTGTTTTAACAGAAGACACGAACTGACTTGAAGATACAGAAGAAACTCAACATCATATCTCTCTCATCTTTAAAGCTCTTACCCAGGCAATTAATTCCACCATAAATTCTTAAGTTCTTGTTTCAAAAATTGTATCCATTAGAACTTAATTATTTGTGACTCTTGCACTAGTAGCAAATTAAGTTTCCTAGTCTTAACTCGATTTTTATTAATTAAATTAGAAAAGTTCATGTCGAATTTTCTAATTAGTTTTTATTAACGTGATAATAATCTGTACTGATTTTGTAATAACCATCAGGTTTAATATATCGTTATATTTAACTGGAATTTTGTTTCAATTGATTCCGCATAAATTTGTCTAAATTAAATTTAAATCTTTCGGACAAATTTTGATAAAAAGCTATAGATTGTATTCAACCCCCCCTTCTACAATCTTAACGGACCTAACAATTGGTATCCGAGCCGTTTGATCGATATACAAATCAAGATCATATCTTTATTCAACCAAAAAAATTCAAGCTCGAATTTTTAACTCACTTAAAAATTCATCATGACTTTGAAAGCAATTGTGAAGATACCTATCTTTGACAAAGGTAATTATGATATGTGGAAGAGTAAGATGGAGTTGTTTTTACATGTTACAAATTCCAAATATTTGGGTGTTTTGAAAAAAGGACCTAAAATTCTTATGGTCTATCAAACAGAAGTTGTTGTTGAAGGAAAAGTTGTAACACTTGGTAGAGCCTATGAAAAGGACCCTGCTACATATACCCCTGATGAAAAGGAGGATGCTGGACTAGATAAAAATTTAAAACTCATCCTAATAGATTCCCTGGATGATGTAATGTATATCCATGTGATGAACTGTAAAACTGCTAAATACATGTGGGAAACTATTGAAACCATCAATGAAGGAACGGATGAAGTCAGGGAGAGCAGACTCGAGATCCTAACCTCTGAATATGAACATTTTAGATCTGGTCCTAATGAAGGCATTCAAGAAGTGTTTGAAAGGTATAATAAAATAATCAACAACTTACAAGTCCATGGCAAACACTATACACAGAAGGAGATTAATAGGAAGTTCTTACTGACTATGCCTACTCACCTAGAACACAGAATCACTGCTATTAGAGAATCCAGAGACATGAATGAAACAACTCTCGAAAGACTCTTCGGTATTCTAAAAACCTATGAACTGGAGCAAGCTCAACAGAAAGAGATTTATGGTAAAGGTAGAGTTGCAAATACATCTACAGCTTTAGTTGTTGAGACTCCACGGGAAATGGAAGCTAAGGTTGTTCAACCTTACAGCACTGATAAGGAACAGTTTAAAGTTGAAGTTGGTTAGACACCTGCTACTCAGGATGGTGGAGAGTTTTATTCGTTAGAAGAGCTGGATCAGTTGGAGGATGAATCCATGGAAATGATGGTGAGACAGTTCAGTAATTTTAGATTCAGAAGGAATCCCAATTCAGATTTAAATCTAACAACAATAGATTCTAGAAAGGAGGTTCTTCATCCACCACTAGCAAGAGTGGTTATAAAACTGGAACTATTGATAGAAGCAAGGTTAGGTGCTTTAACTTTAATGAACTTGGACATTTTGCCACTGAGTGTCAAAGACCCAAACAGAGTCAAAGGAAAGATTATGCCTCTGAAAATAAAAAGACTAGTAAAGCCTATGTGGCTGCTGGTAAAAGCTGGGATGACACAAACAGTGAAGATGAAGAAGTTTGCAATATTGCGATGATGGCAAATTCTGACGATTCAAATGGTTCCAATGGTTCTACCTCACAGGTAAAATTTACTGATGCTGAAATAATACGTCATCTTGGTAGTACTTTGGAATGTGCTAGGAGTGAAAATGCTAGAATAAATCTGTTAAACACTGAGCTTGAAAATCAAGTGCTAGAACTACAAAATGTGCACAAATGTCTGGATAAGCAAATAGAGGAAATAGAACTACTAAACAAAAGGAAAAAGTCCTTAGTGGAAGTAGTGTCTAAGCAACTTGATAAAATCAGTGAACTTGAAACCAAGGTTGGGGATTACTTTAATTCTTGTAAAGAATCTAAAGAGTTTTTCAACATACAAGTTGTCGAGCAAACCGTAGGGATAGGGTTTGGTTATAACGAAGCTGTTGGAATGTTAGGCATAAATACACCTAATCGTGTTAGTGCAAAAGACAGGGGAATACCATATGTACTTAAAAATGTTAAGGATCCTCTCTTTAAGAAGTCCATTGCAGAACCTCCAAACTTCACTTCTATGATTATTAAGGAGGAGATGAGAACTGAGGACATTGTCAATGCAAATGTCTGTTCTAAACTAGATATGCATAAGGTGCCAGTCAAGGTTGTTAATTCAACTAGTTTGTTGAAGACTGGACTAAATTGTAAAAATGTGAACAATAAAAACAGGTCTACCATGTCAACCATGCCTATTATTGATTATACTTACAAAGCATGTAGTGTTGTGAATTGCATGTCTTGTGCTTTTAATGTCATGTCTGAATATTTTAACAGTCTGCATGCAACAAGATATATGAATACTCCAAGGCAATATATGAATAATAGGAAGCATGTTAGATCCAGGACTGCTAGCACACCTAATCCTAGTTCAAGGACTTCAAGTCCTCCTAAGGTTATGGTGAAGACATGGACACCCAAGCTAAAACCAAAGAATGTTAAAGATGTTTACAGGGTTAAGTGTCCAGTCTCTGCTGAAGATGTTGTTGTTAAGATTAAGAATGTTGTTTTGCCTGATAAAGGCCAATTCTTCAAGTATTCTGGACCCAATCAAATTTGGGTTTCGAAGAAAGTTTAATTCATTTGTCATTGCAGGGTGTGAAACAGGTTGATTGAGTAACCTGGATCATGGATAGTGGATGTTCAAGGCATATGACTGGAGATAGAACCCTGCTGACAAATGTGGTTAAGAAAGCCGACCCAGTGGTTACCTTTGGAGATAATAGCAAAGGTAGAACTGATGGATATGGTAGATTGGAAGCTGGAAATGTTATAATCGAGGAAGTGTTCTTTGTAAAAGGACTTGAGCATAATTTGCTAAGTATCAGTAAATTTTGTGACAAGGGATTGAGGTCTACTTTAACAAGAAGAATTGTCTGATCACTAACAAAAGATATGAATAACCATCTCTTCTAGGAGTTAGAAAAGGAAACTTGTACGTGGCCAATATGAACACTGGAAGCTCTAAAGAATTCAACTACTTCTATTCTAAAGCATCTATAGATGAAAGCTGGCTACGGCACAAGAAACTTTCTCACCTAAATTTCGAAACAATGAATTCTCTCGTTAGGAGAGAAATGGTGAGAGGTTTACCTGCAATGGAATTCACCCAGTAAGGATTGTGTGATGCCTGTAAAAAAGGAAAGTTAAAAAGGGCAACTCATAGGAGCACTTACATATCCTCAATAACTGAACCGTTACAACTACTACATATGGATCTGTTTGGTCCAGTTAATGTGATGTCAATGTCAAAGAAAAGATATGCTCTTGTGATCGTTGATGACTTTTCAAAGTACACATGGGTCCTGTTTCTAAACTCCAAGGATGAGACTCCACAACTGGTGATTGATCACATCAAGTTGATTGAGCTGGATTCAAAGTATCCAGTAAGAGCTATAAGGTCAGACAATGGAACTGAATTCAAGAATGCAGTTCTAAATGATTTCTGCACTGAAAAGGGTATAACCAGACAGTATTCAGCTCCAATAACTCCTCAACAAAATGGAGTAGTAGAAAGAATGAATAGAACCTTGATTGAAGCTGCACATACTATGTTAAGTGAATCAAGGCTTCCACTGTACTTTTAGGCTGAAGCTGTCAACACTGCGTGCTATACCCAGAATCGAACTCTTATCAACAAAGAATTGATGAAGACCCCCTATGAATCGATGACTGAAAAGAAACCAACACTCAAATACTTTCATGTATTTGGAGCAAAATGTTTTGTGCTTAAAGAAGGTGATGATCAAAGTGGAAAATTTGAGGTCAAAGCACATGAAACAATTTTTATTGGTTATACAAGAAGAGCTTATAGGGTGTATGTGATTGATCAACAGAAAATGCTTGAAAGTGTCAATGTAACATTTGATGACACTAAACTTCCTAGTATCCAAACTGAGGATCCATCTAAAAAGCTATCTTTTGATGACATGACAGATTCAGATGGTGACAATCCACCTGATGTTGTTATTGATGATAATGATAACAATGATGATGATGATGATCAGGGTAATGGTGGTGGAAACAATGATAATAATTGAGATACACCTGACACTCCTGAACATTCATCTAGTCAACCTGGAAACAACTCAAGGGGAGATAATGAAGGATCAACTAGTCATACTCAACATCAAAATGAAGATCAAGGGGAATCATCAAGATCTAACCTTCCCAGACAGACTGTTTGGAATAGAGCTCATCCCTTTGAGATATTCATTGGTGATCCAGATGTTGGTGTGAAAACTAGAAGAGCTTATCAGAATCAATGTAATTACTCAGGGTTTCTGTTTGAAATTGAACCTAAGAAAACTGAGGAAGCTCTTTCTGATCCTGATTGGGTCATTGCTATGCAGGATGAACTCAATCAGTTCAAACAACAAGAAGTATAGATGCTGGTACCCAGACCCAAAGACAAGAAAGTGGTTGATACTAGGTGGGTATTCAGAAACAAGCTAGATGAAATGGCACAATGACGAGGAATAAAGCAAGACTGGTAGCAAAGGGTTATTCACAAGCTGAAGGTATTGACTATGATGAGACCTATGCTCCAGTGGCTAGACTTGAGGCCATTAGGATATTCTTGTCATTCGCAGCATTCTCAAACTTCAAAGTTTATCAAATGTATGTCAAGAGTACTTTTCTGAATGGTTAGCTGGATGAAGAGGTTTATGTGGAACAACCCCCTGGCTTTGAAGATCCAGATTTGTTGGACTATGTCTACTTTCTCTTCAAGGATATTTATGGTCTTAAGCAAGCTCCAAGGAAATGGTATGACACTCTCTCTGAATTCTTACTTGAAAATGATTTTATTAGAGGTGTGATAGACAAAACTCTCTTCATAAAGAAACATAAGAATGATACAATACTAGTCCAAGTCTATGTGGATGATATAATATTCGGGTATACTAATGATCTTCTATGCAAGAAATTTACCAAGCTAATGCAGGGTAAATTTGAAATGAGCCTGATGGGTGAGCTGAAGTTCTTTCTTGGATTACAAGTAAATCAAATGACATATGGAATTTTTATTTGTCAATCCAAGTATGTCAGAGAACTCCTTAAGAAATATCAAATGGAGGACTCATCTTCAGTAAGGACACCATCATCTACAGCTATCAAGTTTGGGGCATGTGAAAATTCTGCCAAGGTAGATGTCACAAGCTATAGAGGTATGATAGGTTCACTACTTTATCTTACTGCAAGTAGACCTGATATTATGTATGCCACATGATTGTGTGCAAGGTTCCAAGCGGATCCTAGAGATGTGCATCTCATTGCTGTTAAACGAATATTGAGATATCTTAAGGGTACACCTAACTTAGGTATTTGGTACCCTAAAGAATCTGGTTTTAACCTTGTTGGATATACAGATTCAGATTATGCAGGAAGTGTTGTAGACAGAAAATGCATCTCTGGGAGTTGTCAATTCCTAGGTGGCAGGTTGGTCTCCTGGTACAGTATGAAACAACAAACAGTTTCCAACTCAACAGCTGAAGCTGAATATATAGCAGCTGGAAGCTGTTGTGCTCAGATCTTGTGGATCAGGAATCAGCTACGTGACTATGGCTTTGTACTTGACAATATTCCAATCTTGTGTGACAATACAAGTGCCATAGCCATCTCCAACAATCCTGTGCAGCATACAAGGACCAAGCACATTGACATCAAGTATCATTTTATCCGATAGCATGTCATGAATGGTACCGTGGAGTTACATTTTGTACCCACGGAAGAACAAGCAGCAAATATTTTTACTAAGTCTCTTGACGAATCCACATTCACCAGAATTGTTGGTGAATTGGGTATGTTAAATAGTCCTAGTAATTAAACTAGTTAATATCTGAGGTTTGCTCTTTAATAATTTATAATTGATTATTTTGTTAAAAATTATTATTAAAATCACTTGTATAATTATTTTATCAACTTACCTTCTTGCTTGTTAATTCTCAAACCATTGCCATTATTTTCTTAGTATATCTCTACTTACTTCTTTTTAATTTTAGAATAATTCATTTTCTCTAAAAATATTTTTCTCAAATTTTACAAGTTGTAATATGTGAGACACCTATTTTTCTTGAAAATGTCATTATTTTAATGTCACTTTTGAATATTTGTGATGATTTAATAAGTCATATTTTCTCTTTAAATTATTTTCTATTAAAAAGTTATTTTATTAGAAAATATATAGATTTATTAATTTACTACAAATCTTTATGTAAATATTTAATATTTTAGTTTATTGATTTGTAGTGTTTGTCCTTTTGGTATTAATGTTTCGTTTCCGTTTAAGGGATAGCCTATGGTCATGTTAGTATTCTTGTAAATTATTAATCTATTGAAAATTATTATTATTATATTTAATGTTCGAATTTTCTGTAATATTAGGTAATAGCAGTACATGTTTTTTTTGGGTCTGTTGGTTTTGTTACTTGCAAGACTATGGTTAGATAGTCTTAGTATATTCTATAGTCTATAAATTGTTTATTTCATAGTATAGTGGACTATCGTTAGTATTAGTCATGCGATGTATATATTATTTTCCTATTTTTATTTTCTTTACAGACTACCTATATAGACTATTTCTCTTAGTCTATAAAGATTTAGTATTGTAGGACTACCGGTTTGACTATCAATCAGCAGTCATACAAGGCTTTTGATTATACAGACAATGAGTTAGTATATAAGTAGAAAAGCTGTAGGACTACTCGATAGTCTATATGATTTTTCAATCTCACGAGTTAAGTCTCTGAGAACCATTCTTGGTCTATACACACAACTACATACACTGTCGAACCTCTGCCCAATTTTTCTCTCAAAACTCGCTCGTTTCTCAACCAAATCGAACACTGTTGACACCACTGAACCGATCTAATCGAGCCTGTTCTGTTGACTGTTTAAAATTGAAGTTTGGTTAAGGTTTTAAAACTCGAATTATTTGAAAAAACCATTCGATTTTTGACTGGTGTGAATTGTTGAGTTGATTTTTCAAAATCTAAAAATAACAGAGTGTTCCTGGTGTTAAGATCAACATCATACTAAAATTTCATAATTTTCTGAGAAGTTTTGATTTTTTGGATTTTCTTAATTAATTTATTAATTGATAAAATCCCTAAAATTCGAATTAATCACATCTTATTGAGATTTTAATTCTGAGTGTGTTATTTTAAAATGTTTGATAATTTGGAAATCATTAAGCACAACTTTGTTGGTTATTTTAACCCGAAAAATTGTACTTTTGAAAGAATTAAGCCTTGGATTCGATTTTTAAACGAGCATTCTCTCGTTCGTAATGCAATATCTCTCAATGCTCCTTTAAAAGTTGATCCACTTTGGGTGATTTGTTCCACATTTGTAATCTCCCCTAATAACAGATCTTTTACCTTTAGAGTGGGAGATACCTCTTATAATTTGGATGAATCAACTATTAATACGATTCTAAATCTTCCAACAAATGATTTTGATGAATTACCCTCTGCTTCTGCTTTGACACAATTTTTTACAGATATAAATTATCGGGGGGTAGTGAATCTTACCAGATTATTTAAAAAGGAGTTAGTGTCAGAATGGGACTATTTCTTTGACACCCTTTCTAAAGTGTTTGCCAACACACATAAGAATAATTTTAACAATATTCCATCTTTAATTCAGAATATTGGTTATGCGAT
Organism: Saposhnikovia divaricata; assembly: GCA_036435485.1. NCBI lineage: Eukaryota > Viridiplantae > Streptophyta > Magnoliopsida > Apiales > Apiaceae > Saposhnikovia > Saposhnikovia divaricata. Next base: position 169,639,031 of record CM071595.1, on the reverse strand, counting down.
TGTTTACAATCGAAGAATCAATATTGACAGACTACTTTGGGGTGATTTGATTATTCATCTCATAACTCCTAGGAACGATCATGATTTGGGTAATCCAGTGTTGTGTTACTATCCTAGGTTCTTAACCTTGATATTTAATCATCTCGTTTCTGAAGAGCATAAACCTTTATTCAGTAACTCCCGTGATGAATCATCTGGAAAAACACACAAGAAATTCTTTACCAGGTTAAGACTGCAAACAAGTTTCGAAATGTTCCTGTACTCATTACAAGGTATATGTCTGCATTCATTGAATTACCAGTCATACCTGAGCCAGCTCCTCAACATCCTGAACAACAACTACAACTTGCAATTGTTCCTGAACCTCAACCTCCAGTGGTTCAACCAACTCTGACAGAGAATGTTGCAAGTGCTATTGATCAGGTATTGCCATCTATCTCTCAAACTACTTCCCTTTTGCAATCTACTTCTGGAACCCAAGTAGCTGTTAGGGCTGACCAAGGGAATGTAGCACCACAATCTCTAACCCAGGTCAAAGAGCCAAACACTAAGTCAAACAAAACCCAAGTCCATCAATCCAAAAAGAAATTGCAGGTTAAAAAATCTAAAAGAAGTAGTGTAGAGTTGAGTGAACCCACAGCTCCGCCTCCTACAAAGAAGAGTAGAAATGAACCTGAGGCAACTGTAAGCCCATCCATCTCCTCCCAACAGGATTTGGACATTGAAATGGCCGATAAATAGTTATTGGTTTCATCCTCTCAACAGGATGAAACTATTGAAGTTCGCCATAAAGCCGTGGCACCTTGTAAAGAGTCAAGCACACCCCTATTACTCACAATGGGGGAAAACACAACTTTTAATAAATCTAGGGACACTTTGCAAGGAGAGCACATAGGAATGGATACAGTGCCTACCATAGTTACGGTAGAGGAGCCCTCACAGGCTTACGAGGGAAATCTTGATTCTTTGCCACCTATAATAGAATCATCATCTCCCCTCTCAGATGGAACATACCTTGTAAGAACCCTAATTTTTGGTAATATTTTCTTTTATTTAATATCATGTGACATTGTCAATTTGGAACCTTTCTAGCCATCCCTGTTGATTAATAGAATTGATTGTCTGAGAAACTATGTTGTTACATTCACTATGTAAGATAAAAGGAAGATTGTGAAGGCAAGAGTCTTATTGTTAGTGAGATGTATAAAACTTGGGATTTGAGAATGATTAGAGTATTGAAAGATTTATTAAGGATTATGACGAGGAAATAATGGATATTAGAGGGATTTACACAATTAAGTACTTAAGGAATTATAGGGGAAATCTCTACGCGACAAAATATTATTACGAGAGATTAATTAAGATACGATACGAATTAAAGAATAAATGACAAGCATTGGTGGAAGAATAATGATACAAGGAGTAGTATTGCATGCAAGTCCCATGCAACCAAGTGGTTAGAAATAAGCAAACTAGTTAACCAAATGGAAGGGGAATAGTAACTAGTTACCTTGCTTTTCCAAAAGAGGAGACAAGTAGAACATGTGACCATACCTATGCTAGTACCTTGCCTATACATACACATTATGTATCACCCAACACCTTTTAACAAAATTATTCACCAAACAAACAAACACAAAAATCAAAAACACCAAAAGCTCTCCCCCCCCTTGGAAGAGAGCTCTCGGCCAAGCACCAAAAAGGAAGAAGAAAATTCTTCCTCCCCCATTTCCCATCACTCATAAATCAATACATAATTCCTAGGCCCTCACCATCATCTAAGCAAGGTATGTTAAGAGTTTCAAGCAATTTCATCCATCCAATTTCAAGATATTAATTATAATAGATATTGTGAATAGTAACCATGGTTAGTTTTTCTTTTAGATCTTGGATTGTAAGGGTTGTAGGAGACCATTCAAGGTGTTATTGAGTTTTGTAAGGCTTATCCAAGGCTCCTAAGTGCTCAAGAAGGTATAAAAATCACAAACCCTTTTGGCCATGTAGTGTTTATGATGTTTGGTAGTAGATCCATGTATATATGTGTTAATCTTGGTTGTATAAGTAATGGATGACATGGATCTTGAGTTTTGATGTTGTGATTGTGATTTTTATGATTGTGGATAGTATATGTATCTCCATGAGTGTTATAAAGCATGAACTAAGTGAATTAGGTGTTGGTTGTGTTGTGGAATTGAGAAAATTGGTTGATCTAAGTGAATACATGCTTGCTGAGTTTTCCAGGAACATTGACCTGCCTTGTAACATGGTTTTGAACCCTCAAATCTTGTCCCCTGAGGTCCTACCATATATTGTTGGAAAGATAATTGAATGTAGTTTCTGTAAATGTAAGGTTCATAACTAGGTGATGTATAGATTTTAAGTTATGGCCGGAGAAGTAAATTGTGTTTCTGGATTCCGGACTGCACTAAGTGACCCCCTTGTGAACCTTGTTTAAACCCTTAAAAATATATGTGGGATCATGGAAAAATTTGAGAAGTTAAGGAATGCAGTGGTGAAGATCACCCAAAAAAATATGAATTTTTGAATTTTATAAAAATGCTAGAGTAAATTTCGCGCAAGGGAAAAAGTCGTTAGTGGAGCATAATTCTAGGGGTAATGGTTATGATTCGAATGTGGTAACTAAATTAAGTCGAATCAGTGACGAGCGTAATCGAGCGATGACATGAACCTATAGTGGGGCTAGAGTGTCATAAGACGAGGTCATTAAGTTAATTTCGTACCCCCTAAAACCCCGTAAGTAAAGAGATATTGTTAAGGTACTAACGAGCGGTTATTGCTTATGTATAGATCGTTCGACTCCGCACGCTCGACCACCCCAACCAAACCAAGGCAAGTTTAATTTCAAAACTTATACATGTACAAGGACTTTCACTGTTGTGTTTGTAGTTTTCAACCGTATCAAATGCTATGTTTATCGAAGTATTGATGCAATTGAGATTGTATAAGTACATATATGCTTGTACCCCTTGAACTTAGATTGAAATGTTTTCTTCGGACAACGACTCTAGCAATAGAGGTCGTAGCGGTCCGTATATACTATTGACCGGGGAGCGGTATATTATTATATCGTATCTAGATTGCGAAAACCCGAAGGGTCATTCGGGGAGTATCGTATACTCAAGTAATTATGTTCATATCTTCGTAAATACTCGAAACCCTATCTTGGATTAAAAGTTTATTTTATCGAATAATTATTTTATTAATTATTAATATTAAATCTTAAAATATTATTTATTAATTATTGTTCATTGTTTCAAAGATGAAGTCAATCCAAGATACCTTTAATACTTTCAAACTCGAACTCTTTCGAACTCAAAACATTTTCGAAAACCCCCGGTCAGGTTCTGCTTCTTGTATGATTTCAAGAATCATCGGTCGACTGATGTCGGACCTCAATTACTCTGTTTTCAATCAAAATCAAGTTTTTAAAAGAAAAAGAAAAAGGGACTCTGGCAGGTGTGGGAACCGTTGACGAACGATTCCCGGGATGTGTAAGCGGCCGTAAGCCAGGCGGTCCATCAATTATTATTCCGGCCCAGGTGTTGCCGAAGGATGATTACGGATGTAGTTTTCATCGAGGGTGATTACGGATGTAGTTTTCACCCGGGGATAGTTACGGATGTAGTTTCTATCCTTCTACCGGTAGAGAAGACCCGCGGATTATTGGACTTGGATGTGGCGACTGATCATCGTCAATCCTTGTCAGGTTTTGTGTTTTCTTTAAGTCCCATTCCTCCATTTTGGAAAAATGCTGTGACACTGCTTCTTAGGCTTTTGTGCCAAGTTACTGATAGTGTTCTATTTTGATAAGAAAGATGTTGACTCAATGCAGTATCTAGAACTGCAAGCTTATTTTGAAAACAAGGGCACATATTGTTGCACCTTCGGAATTTATCAACAATGACAAGTGATTTTATGTCTGATTGATACAAACAAGTTTAATAACTGCCAATCATATGAAATGTTATATTGCTTACCTTATACATATATTTCTTGCTGAGCTATAGTTGCTCACTCTTGCTTGTTTTCAAATTTTACAAACACAACAGGTAAGCGAAATGGCAAGACCCAGACAGACTGCTCGAAAGCAGGTGACTAGACCCGAGCCAGCAGTTGAGATTCCACCGGTAGGCCCCATTAGCCAGATTGGTTGGCAGCTTTTGTTAGTTCGTTTTATTTATCAGTATGACCTGTGCAAGGCAGTGTATCGTAACAAACTTTCAAGCCGCCAACTTCGCTTCATATTGAAGTGTTGCTGGTAGCATAAACACTATTTAATTTGGTCTGTAATAACTCTGATACTTTTATTACTCCTTAATCAATGTTGTGACATTTCTGAGGCTCTAACCTGTATGTGTGTGTGTGCGGTGTGAGTTATTGTGGGGTCGATGGCTGTTTTATTTATATTATGTGCAAGAACAGGTATGTTATTAATGGAAAATGGACCGTGAGCGCCTAGATCTCCGACCCCGGATCTGGGGGCGTCACAGAAATGGTATCAGAGCGAGGTTACAGTTCTCAGAAACGATAGTAATTTAAGAAAGCAACCCTAATAATAATAAAAATAATAATAATCCTAATAACAACCTTAATAATACTTAGAACTCTCATCGAGTTTGTAGTCGGGTTATCGGATATAGCCCTGACTTTAAAGCCCATGAGGGAACTACTCCTTAAACCTTTCTTTATGGTTAGTGACCCACCTTATTTCCCTTGTGTAGATGGAGGAGATACCAGACCCTGAGGCTTTCGAGAGAGAGCATGATGAGGCACTGATGCGAGATACCGAGGATCCTGAGGAGGACATGGGTGCTGACTCTAAGCTCGGCCCCTGGATTACGCTGATAGGAGATACTGATGATGAGGATCCCGTTGAGGAGCCCTTTGAGCCTGAGCCTGAGCCAGAGCCTGTTACCCCATCTCCTGTAGCTACTGATGAGGAGAGTGTGAGATCCGGTGAGGGTCGTGTTGTGTCACCCCCACATTCTCCACAGACATCTAGCCCTGTTTCATCGGACGGTGATTCCGAGGATGATACTTCTGGCGAGGAGGAGCTTGACCCTACCCCTGCTACTGCTCCTGCTCCTGCTACTGCTGCTGCACCTGCTCCTGTTCCTGTCATACCACCTCCACCGATGGACCTACCCCCAGTGTCGGGTCATGAGCACGCTTACGTGGTAAAGTTCCTGACCCGAGACTTACTTTCTGCGGAGGCCCGACTTAACGAGGCGAGGCGGGCACTAGTGGAGGAGCGCGAGGCGCGCTTGAGGATCCAGGCTGAGATGAGGACCGCTGTTGCTAGGAGGACTAGGGCTCGACTCCATAGGATTGAGAGGAGGAGTCGCGAGAGGATTCTTGGATTAGGGATCCGCGGGGGCGGAGTGATCCAGGCTAGGGATGCTAGGCATGTTGTGCATCGTGCATTTGCCCGAGTGAGGACCTTGCTCCGCTGCGGTGCGGCCCCGTGATGTGTTACTGATAGCTCAGTCCCCTAGGTTCAGATGACATTAGTGTGTCGATTTTGCGGGATAGTTGACTTGTGCAGTGGTATCCTTTCTGACCAGTGGATGAGTAGACTGACCTACAGATATGTAGATGTGATTTCGGGTAGTATGTACGGATGTAGCCCTACTTTTGTGTAGCCCTGACTATTCGGATGATGTACTTGTATTTGTTCCACTTTTGCTAGACTTTGACATCGAAACTATGTATTTGGCTCTAACATCCAAACTTTGTGACAACCCTTGTACCGTACTTATTTAATTTCAGTTTCCTTGATATTGTCTCAACTGCTTTACTTTCCGATGCCATGCTCTACTGTTTTGATATACAACTGTGATTATACAATTGCTACAAGCCACAAATACAACCATGCTGTTTCAAATTTACGATATGCGATTTCAAATTGTTCTCTACATTTTCCAAAAATGTTCCTACAATTTTTTTAAAATAAATTTTTCAAAAAAAAAAAAAATATTTTGAGGTTTCGAAATTTTGAAAACTCTTACAAATGTTTTCGCAGCCCATAGAGATTTTTCCCAAAAATGTTTTGACGTTTTATCTCTAGCATCGGGTTATTAAAACTTTTGCAACTTCCACCCTTATGAGAAGGAACGATACGTTCCTGACCCGTGCAAACGCTGTCACGTAATTGGAAAACCCTAACCCATTTCTTGTTTTATTATCAGAATCATGCCACCCAGAAGAATGAACACTCGAGCTCACCAGATCAGTTCTGAGGGCCAGGGTAGCCACCATGGAACCGGAGGCCACCAGAACCGTGAAGGGGAGAATGTCAACCTGAGTGAGAGTGAGGGCAACGATCATAACTTGTTTGATGACTCTGAGTATGAAGAAGAAGAAGCTGGTGATGACACCCGAGAGGCAGAACATCCTAGGGGAGGCCCTATGGAACAGTTCATGGAGTTACTTAGGCAGAACTTGGACCGTCCCCCAGTTCAGCAACCACCCCAAAATGCTAATGCAAATGCTTTCCGGAACTTCAAATCCCTGAAACCCCCAGAATTTAAAGGAACTGCCGATCCGGTCGAGGCAAGGGCCTGGCTGAAGGAAATGGAAAAATCTTTCGAGATACTAGGTGTCGCTGAGGAGCAGAAGACTGTTTTCGCCACTTACCTTCTGAAGGGTGAGGCGAACTATTGGTGGGAAGCTAAGAAGAATTTGGAAGGAAGAGGTGTGGTGACCTGGGAGAGGTTTAGCGAGCTGTTCTTGGAGAAGTACTTTCCTAGGTTCATGGAGACATAAATGGAGCTGAAGTTTTTGGAACTGAAGCAAGGTAACATGACGGTGGCCGAGTATGAGGCCAAATTTACTGAGCTGTCGAGGTTTGTGCCGGAATATATGAACTCTGAGGCAAAGAGGGCCCGAAGATTTCAATTAGGGCTAAAACAATGGATTCAGAATCATGTGGCGGTTCTTGAGCTGACAGACTATGACACCCTGGTACAGAAAGCATCAATTGTTGAGGCTGGGAGTGAACAGATGCAGAAGGAGAGGGAAGGAAAGAAGAGGAAGTTTGATAGTCGAAAGGGAAACTCTGCGGGAGGGAGCTTTCCGAACAAATTTAAGCGAGGAAAGATGTCCCAACCCAGCGGGAACTTTGGAACCAAGAGAGCTGAAAGTTGGAGTGTGGGCCAGAGCGGCCGACCACAGGGATCGTCTTACTCTACCCCATCCGGAGCCCAACCCCCAGAATGTAATAAATGTGGAAGGAAACATGCGGGCGTGTGTAACCTACAAGATGTGAAGTGCTTCAAGTGTGGGCTGACAGGACATTATGCTAACGCCTTTCGAGGAACTAGTAACAACACCAGTGCCGGAGGTAATTGCTTCAAGTGTGGGAAACCAGGGCACCGAATGAGGGAATGTATGTCCTCTGGGCCAGCTGCATCAAGAGTGAGTGGAACTGCTTCTAACAAGGCCCCTACTGCAAGAACTTTTAACATGACGGTGCAGGATGCCGTGAGGAACACGGATGTGATTGCAGGTACTCTACTACTCAACTCAGTTAAGGCAAATGTTTTATTTGATTCGGGAGCTACCAAGTCTTTCATATCTCTAGATTTTGTATGTCAGTTAGGCCTTAAGACTGAACCATTGAAAGACAGACTGCAAATAGAGATAGCTAATCATGAAATTATTCCTGTTAGCCACGTATGTCCAGGATGTGACCTAGAAATAGAAGGGCGACACTTTCGGGTAGAATTAATACCTTTTAAACTCGGAGAGTTTGACGTAATAGTAGGAATGGATTGGTTAACAACCCAAAGAGCCTAGATTGATTGTTTGAAGAAGCAAGTAAGTTTGAAACTGCCAGGGGACAAAGAAGTAGTGTTTAGTGGGAAACGGCAAAACCAAAAGTTCCTGACTATGATTCAAGCTAAGAAGCTGTTACGTAAAAGATGCGAAGCCTATTTAGCCTATGTGAAGGATACCAAGAAAGAGGCACCAAACCTACAGGAAATCCCTGTCGTTAATGAGTTCGCGGACGTATTTCCGGATGATCTTCCAGGACTACCACCTGATAGAGACATCGAGTTCGCTATAGACTTAGTTCCGGGCACGGCCCCAATTTCGAAAGCCCCGTATCGGCTAGACCCAGTGGATATGAAAGAGCTAGCCACCCAGTTACAAGAGTTGTTGGATAAAGGGATGATTAGACCTAGTGTGTCACCGTGGGGAGCCCCGGTGTTATTCGTGAAAAAGAAGGATGGTGGTATGAGATTATGTATAGACTATAGGGAGTTGAACAAGGTGACTATAAAGAATAAGTATCCCTTGCCCAGGATAGATGACCTGTTTGATCAATTAAAGGACGCAGTTTATTTTTCCAAAATTGATTTGAGAACCGGGTATCACCAGTTAAAGATTAAGCCAGAAGATATACCAAAGACGGCCTTTCGCACCCGGTACGGACACTATGAGTTCCTAGTGATGTCATTTGGGTTAACGGATGCCCCTGCAGCTTTCATGGATTTAATGAATCGAGTCTTCAAGAAGTACTTGGACAAGTGTGTTATAGTCTTCATCGATGACATCTTGATTTATTCCAAGACGAAGGAGGAACATGCAGAGCACTTGAGGATTGTATTGGGAGAATTGAGAGAAGAAAAGTTGTACGCTAAGTTTTCGAAGTGCGAATTTTGGTTGAAGGAAGTTCAGTTTCTAGGGCATGTGATTAGCGAACAAGGCATTCTAGTGGACCCAGCCAAAATAGAGGCTGTATCAAATTTGGAGAGACCAACCACTTCGACAGAGGTGAGAAGTTTTATAGGGTTGGCTGGCTACTATAGGAGATTTGTCCAAGACTTTGCAAAGATAGCAGCCCCTTTGACCCGACTAACTCGCAAGACCGAGAAGTTTGTGTGGACTGAAAAATGCGAAGAGAGCTTCCAAGAGTTGAAGAAGAGGTTGGTGACAGCACCAGTACTAGCCCTACTGATGATAAGGGAGATTTTGTGATTTATAGCGACGCATCCCATAAAGGTTTAGGGTGTGTGCTTATGCAGCACGGTAAAGTGATCGCGTATGCATCCAGACAACTTAAGGAGTACGAGATGAGATACCCCACCCATGATTTGGAATTAGCAGCGATAGTTTTTTCTTTGAAGATTTGGAGACATTATCTTTACGGAGAAAAGTGTGAAATCTACACGGATCACAAGAGCTTAAAGTACATATTCACTCAGAAAGAGTTAAACATGAGGCAGAGGAGATGGTTAGAGCTAATCAAGGATTATGATTGTGAGATTCATTATCACCCAGGGAAGGCCAACGTAGTGGCCGATGCACTTAGCTGAAAGGAGAAGCTTAAGATGATAACGTCAGTGGACGAATTGATCAAGGACCTCGAGAAAATGGAGATTGAGGTGAGGTTACCAGGAATTGGACAAGAGAGTCTAATGGAAATAAAAGTCCAACCACCGCTATTGGAAAAGATTAAGTTATGCCAGGAAAAGAAGATAGAAGAAGAAAAGAATTCGATGGAGAAAATTTTGACTGGCGAGGAAATTAAGTGTGAGAAGGACGGGAATGGAATTATGAGGTACGCATCTAGGATATGGATCCCGAACGTTCAGGAATTAAAAGACGAGATTTTGCAAGAGGCTCATAGTTCGAGGTACTCAATTCACCCTGGAGGCACTAAGATGTATAGAGATCTGAGAGAATACTATTTGTGGCCAAATATGAAGAAGGACGTGGCAGAGTGGGTAAGTAAATGCTTGACATGTCAAAGAGTAAAGGCCGAACACCAGAGGCCCAGTGGATTGTTGCAACCCTTGGAGATACCCGAGTGGAAGTGGGAGAAAATTGCAATGGACTTTGTGGTCGGATTACCAAGGACCAAGACTAATCATGATGCCATTTGGGTAATTATCGATAGATTGACCAAGTCAGCACATTTTCTTCCAATCAACGAGAGATACACTGTCGACAAGCTGGCAGATATTTACTTAAAGGAGATCGTGGTAAGGCATGGGGTTCCTGTGAGCATTGTATCAGATAGAGACCCAAGATTCAACTCCAGGTTCTGAAGAAGTTTTCAGGATTGTGTGGGGACCAAGTTAAACATGAGTACTGCATACCATCCCCAAACAGACGGACAGAGTGAGAGAACCATCCAGACCATCGAGGATATGTTGAGGGTATGTGCCATTGATTTTAAGGGAAGTTGGGATGACCACTTGTCGTTGATCGAATTTTCCTACAACAACAGTTACCATGCGAGTATAGGCATGCCCCCATATGAAGCTTTGTACGGTCCAACAGACAAGAGAAACTATCGAACTCATAAGAGGACGGCTGGTAGCGACCCAAGACAGACAGAAGAAGTATGCGGACCAGACCCGCAAGGACAAAGAATATGAGGTAGGAGAGTTTGTGATGTTAAAAGTATCACCGTGGAAGGGATTGATGAGATTTGGTAAGAAAGGAAAACTAATCCCGAGATTTATTGGTCCTTTTGAGATCTTGAAACGAGTTGGAAAGTTAGCCTATGAATTGGCTTTACCTCCGAGCTTACAGCAAGTACATAATGTGTTCCATGTGTCCATGCTACGACCCTACCATACCGACTTCCGACATGTGATAGAACATGATCAAGTGGATCTGCAACCAGACTTAACATATGTAGAGCAACCCGTAGAAATCATGGATTAAAAAGAACAGGTGCTGAGGAACAAGGTTGTCAAACTAGTGAGAGTCTTGTGGAAGAATCAGAATGTCGAAGAATCAACATGGGAACTAAAGAGCGCAATGCGTGAAAAGCACCCCCAACTGTTTTCAACCTGATTCCGGGACGGAATCCTTTTAAGGAGGGGAGGCTGTAAGAACCCTATTTTTTGGTAATATTTTCTTTTATTTAATATCATGTGACATTGTCAATTTGGAACCTTTCTAGTCATCCCTGTTGATTAATAGAATTGATTGTCTGAGAAACTATGTTGTTACATTCACTATGTAAGATAAAAGGAAGATTGTGAAGGCAAGAGTCTTATTGTTAGTGAGATGTATAAAACTTGGGATTTGAGAATGATTAGAGTATTGAAAGATTTATTAAGGATTATGACGAGGAATTATGGATATTCGAGGGATTTACACAATTAAGTACTTAAGGAATTATAGGGGAAATCTCTACGCGACAAAATATTATTACGAGAGATTAATTAAGATACGATACGAATTAAAGATTAAATGACAAGCATTGGTGGAAGAATAATGATACAAGGAGTAGTATTGCATGCAAGTCCCATGCAACCAAGTGGTTAGAAATAAGCAAACTAGTTAACCAAATGGAAGGGGAATAGTAAATAGTTACCTTGCTTTTCAAAAAGAGGAGACAAGTAGTACATGTGACCATACCTATGCTAGTACCTTGCCTATACATACACATTATGTATCACCCAACACCTTTTAACACAATTATTCACCAAACAAACAAACACAAAAATCAAAAACACCAAAAGCTCTCCCCCCTTGGAAGAGAGCTCTCGGCCAAGCACCAAAAAGGAAGAAGAAAATTCTTCCTCCCCCATTTCCCATCACTCATAAATCAAGACATAATTCCTAGGCCCTCACCATCATCTAAGCAAGGTATGTTAAGAGTTTCAAGCCATTTCATCCATCCAATTTCAAGATATTAATTATAATAGATATTGTGAATAGTAACCATGGTTGGTTTTTCTTTTAGATCTTGGATTGTAAGGGTTGTAGGAGACCATTCAAGGTGTTATTGAGTTTTTTAATGCTTATCCAAGGCTCCTAGGTGCTCAAGAAGGTATAAAAATCACAAACCCTTTTGGCCATGTAGTGTTTATGATGTTTGGTAGTAGATCCATGTATATATGTGTTAATCTTGGTTGTATAAGTAATGGATGACATGGATCTTGAGTTTTGATGTTGTGATTGTGATTTTTATGATTGGGGATAGTATATGTATCTCCATGAGTGTTATAAAGCATGAACTAAGTGAATTAGGTGTTGGTTGTTGTTAAATATAATTGATGTGTTTTAATCAGTGTTTAAGTGTTACAGTGAATTATCAGAGTTTAGCTGGAAGCAGTCAGAGTTTAATGTAAACTCTGACAGATGGAAGCTTGACAGAGTTTGTCAAACTCTGTCTGGAGGAAGCGTCTACTGGTCAACAGTGATTGAAGATTTATTATGGAAGCGATATCTTTGAAGATTGGATAGCTATCAAAGAGATCGAGTTGACATAGGAGACGTGTGACAATCTGTAATTGATATCATTGTATAGCTGATTATTAGGAATATCAATTAGAGATTGTATCGTAGCTGTATGTTATATAAATACAGTTAGGTTAACCCTAGAAGGGTATCGTACAACGAATTATCTTTATTGTAACCTAGCAGCTCTTTGTGATATTTTACATCACGAAGAGGGTTCGTAATATAAGAAGATTTTAAGTGCATAAACGCTTTTACTTGTTAAACTCTCATACAAAGTTGATTATTAATTGTGTATTCGGCCTAACAAGTGGTATCAGAGCCAATCTATTACTTTATTACAGGTTAAGATCCAAACACAAAAATAATCATGGCAGCAATTCCTCCAACAACACCTACTGTTTCTGAAAAGGCTCCTACTACTGTGAGTCGTTATGAACCAATCAGGGTTCCTATTCTCAGGCCATTAGAGTATGCTATGTGGAAGGTCAAGATGACTATGTTTCTGGAGGCTACAGATCCAGAATATCTTGACAGGATTTATGAAGGCCCTCACAATCCTACAAAGCTATCTGTTGCAGTTGCTGGTGAAGAAGCAAAAATGGTTCCAAAGGAAAAGAAGGACATGACTCCTGAAGATCTATCATCAATTGCTAAGGATGCAAAAGTTAGGCATTTACTGCATAGTGCTTTAGACAATGTTATGTCTAACAAAGTCATTAACTGCACCACTGCAAAAGAGATATGGGATGCTCTTGAAGTCAGGTGTCAAGGAACTGCGGCTATTAAGAAGAATAGGAGAAACATACTCACACAAGAGTATGAGCATTTTGAGGCTAAACCTGAAGAGACCATGACAGAAACATTTGATAGATTCTGTAAACTGATTAATGATCTGTCATTGGTCAACAAAGAGTATGATCTAGAAGACTCGAATCTCAAGTTTCTTCTTTCTCTACCTGAAAAGTGGGATGTGAAAACAACCACTATTAGAGACAACTATGATCTTGCTGAAACAGAGATTGATGAAATCTATGAACTGCTCAAAACTCATGAATTGGAAATGGAGCAGAGAAACAAGAGATCAAGCAGGAAAGGAAAGTCTGTTGCTCTTAATGTTGAAGAGAAGCCTCAGAAGAAAGAGGCAACAAGAAGGAAAATGAAGGGAAAAGCTTTGGTCATACATTCAGAAAGTGAATCACCAAACTCTGATTATGATTCAAACTCTTCTGAATCATCTGACTCTGAGGATGATGAAGAAGAAATGAGAAAAATGGTTATGTTGATGGTGAAGACTTTCAAGAAAATGGGCTTCAAGAATTTCAAGAAAGGAAAAAGGTTTTCTAGGGATTCAAATGAAGACAGGAAAAGCTACAGGAAGTCTGATAAGAGAGATTCTAAAGGGAAGAAGGATAAGTCTGAAATTCAATGCTACAAGTGTAAGGAGATGGGTCACTATGCTCCTGAGTGCAAGAAGGGTAAAACTGGAAAGGTACTCTTCACTAAAGGCAGAGATTGGGCAGATACTTCAGATTCTGATGAAGAAGTAAACTATGCTCTCATGGCTACTACTGAATCAGAATCCTCTGAAAATCAGGTACCTCTAACTACCTATGCTTATAATATTGATGACATTGCTCAATTAAGAATTTATCTTAAGTCATTGCATATAAGCTATAGGGATCAGACTTTAGAAAATGAGAGGATAAAAGCTGAAAATTCTGAACTTAAGGTAAGAAATAAACTTGTTGAAGAAAAACTTGAAAACATGCAACAAGTTCAGAAATAGAGAGATGATGCTGTTTGTAAAGAACAGAATTTGCTTCAGAAGTATAATCAACTAGAGTCAGAGTTGAAGGAAGAAAATAATAAAATTAGGACTTGGACTAATTCTGGAAAGGACACTCAACAGATTTTTCAAACAGACACTGTTGGTCTAGGTTATAATGAGGGAGATGAACTTAGATTTCAAAATCAAGTTAAAGTCAGAACTCATTTTGTTCATGGAACCAGTAAATTTTTGTCTGAAAATGAAAAGGAAGCTGTCAAAAGTAAACCAGTAAAAACTAGTGTTAAACAGGTTAATATTGGTTCAATGACAGATAAACAACTCAAACATAAACTGAAGGAGTTAAAATCTGTTGAGAAGAAGAAAGTGTCAAACAAGAACAGAAATGGAAAAGTAGGCATCACTTCAGGAAATAAACCAATGCTTGCTAGTTATGCTCCAAGAAAGACATGTCATAACTGTGGAAGTACTAAGCATCTTGCAAATTTCTGCAAGAAAAATAAAAATATAAATTCTTTACCTACAAAGTCTGAGGTAAAGAAGGATTTTGCTAGAACTAAGCCACAGACTTTATGCACACACTGTGGAAGCACTTGGCATTCCATTTATACTTGCAGAGAATATCATGCTATCTATCATAATTACTATGAACTAAAACCCAATCTGAAATGGGTTAAAGTTGATACTGCAAGTGTAAACACTGATACTGTTAGCTCAAACTCTGATAATGTTAATTCCGCTGCAAAAGCTAACAAAGTTAAGAATGCCAAAGGATCCAAGCAAGTCTGGATCCTTAAAACTAATCCTCAGTAATTGCTTGTGATTGCAGGGCAACAGGGAGGCAACCCTAGTCGTGGACAGTGGATGTTCAGGACACATGACTGGAAATAAAGCCCTGCTATCAGAATATGAGGAGAAGGCTGGCCCAAAAGTTTCCTATGGTGATGGCAATGTAGGAAGAACATTGGGATATGGCAATATTAATCTTGGAAATGTCATCATCAACAATGTAGCTCATGTCCCAGGACTCAAGCATGACTTGTTATCTGTGAGTCAAATCTGTGACAAGGGATATCATGTAGATTTTCAACCTGAATATTGTGAAGTAATCAGCAAATCTACAGGAAAGGTTGTTCTAGTTGGTCACAGGCAAAACAACATTTATGAAATCAAGCTTTTGATAGACTCTGTTGGAAAAGCTGTTTGCCTGTCTACAAGAATGTCTAGTGAAGAGAGTTGGAAGTGGCACAAGAAACTCTCACATTTGAACTTGAACAACATCAATGAATTGATCAGAAAGAATCTTGTAAGAGGACTCCCAAAGGCTCTGTTAAATGTTGATGGCCTGTGTGACTCATGTCAGAAGGCTAAACAAAGGAAGTCATCTTTCAAAAGCAAGACAGAATTTTCTATCACTTATCCCTATCATCTTCTGCATGTTGATCTCTTTGGTCCAGTAAATGTTATGTCTATTGCAAGGAAGAAATATGCTTTAGTCATTGTTGATGAATACACTAGATTCACTTGGGTGTATTTTCTAGCAAAGAAGGATGAAACTGCATTAACTCTGATGGAGCATGTGAAGTTTCTGGACAAAGGATCAAGCAACAAAGTCAGAATCATCAGAAGTGATAATGGAACAGAGTTCAGAAATACAACAATGGAAGAATTCTGCAAGGACAATGGAGTGAAACAAGAATTTTCAGCACCTGGTACACCACAACAAAATGGTGTAGTTGAAAGGAAAAATAGAACCTTAATTGAAGCTGCCAGAACTATGCTTGATGAAGCAAAATTGCCAACTTATTTCTGGGCAGAAGCTGTTCAAACTGCTTGTTTTACTCAAAATGCAACACTGATCAATAAGCATGGAAAGACACCATATGAGATGGTGAAGAAAAAGAAGCCTAACCTGAAATACTTTCATATTTTCGGGTGCAAATGTTTTGTTTTGAAGACTCATCCAGAACAGTTGACCAAGTTTGAGCTAAAGGCAGATGAAGGAATTTTTGTTGGTTATCCACTGTCAACAAAGGCATTCAGAGTTTACAGTCTGAGAACTAAAGTGATCATGGAATCTATACATGTTTCTTTTGATGATAAGAAGATAACTGGACTTGAAGACAAAGATGAATATGATCAACTGAACTTTGAGAATGAAGATTTAAACTCTGATGAAGGAAACTCTGATGAAACAATTTTGACAGACTCTGTTGAAACAAACTCTGAACCTCTACTGGTAAACACTGGAGAAACTTCTCAGTCACAACTAAGGGGAGAACCAGTTGAGGGGGAGCATGATCAAGATAAAGACTCAAACACTGATACTGAGTCAACTGAAAAATCTGGATCAAACTCTGATGCTTCAGACTCTGAAAATTCAAATTCTGACTCTGGGCAGTCAAGTTCAGGGGGAGTCTTAGAAAACGAAGAAAGATCAAAACAAAATCAGGAGAGCATGGATCAAGGGGGAGGATCACATGCTGATAGAAGTCATTTACCTTCTGCTAGAAAATGGACTAAATCTCATACACCTGATTTGATAATTGGTGATCCAGATGCAAAAGTAAAGACAAGAAGTGCTACTGCAAGTGAATGTCTGTTTCATGCATTCTTGTCTAAAAATGAACCAAAGAAAGTGGAAGAAGCTCTTCAAGATGCAGACTGGATAACAACAATGCAGGAAGAGTTGAATGAATTTGAAAGGAATGAAGTTTGGACTCTTGTACCAAGGCCAAAGAACAGATCTATTGTTGGTACTAAATGGGTTTTCAGAAGCAAGACTAACAGTGAAGGTGTTATTACAAGGAACAAGGCTAGACTGGTAGCAAAAGGCTATTCACAGCAGGAAGGAATAGACTATGATGAAACATTTGCTCCAGTTGCAAGATTGGAGGCAATTAGAATTTTTCTAGCATATGCCTCTCACAAGAAATTCAAAGTGTTCCAGATGGATGTGAAAAGTGCTTTTCTGAATGGAAAGCTTGAAGAAGAAGTGTTTGTTGAACAACCACCAGGATTTGTGGACCCCAAATATCCAGATTATGTCTACAGGCTAGATAAGGCACTATATGGACTTAAGCAGGCACCAAGAGCATGGTATGAGACACTTGCTCAGTTTCTTCTAGAAAGTGGATTCAACAGAGGAACAATTGACAAAACTCTGTTTTATTTCAATCAAGGAAGTGACCTCCTTTTAGTTCAAATTTTTGTTGATGACATCATCTTTGGGTCTACTAATGATAAACTCTGTAAGAAGTTTGCCAAGCTCATGCAGTCCAGATATCAAATGAGCATGATGGGAGAGCTTAGTTACTTTCTAGGCCTACAGGTGAAACAAACAGATGATGGAATTTTCATTAATCAAGAAAAATATACTAGAAATCTTCTCAAGAAATTTGGTATGCTTGACTGTTCATCTGCATCAACTCCCATGGCAACAGCAACTAAATTGGACAAAGACACAGGAGTTTCAGTGGATATGACAAACTACAGGGGCATGATAGGATCTCTCCTATACTTGACAGCTAGTAGGCCTGACATCATGTATGCAACCTGTCTTTGTGCAAGGTTTCAGGCAGATCCTAGAGAGCCACATCTGACAGCTGTGAAAAGAATCTTCAAGTATCTCAAGGGCACCATATCATTAGGTCTGTGGTACCCTAGAGAATCAGATTTCAAGCTACTTGGGTATTCTGATGCAGACTTTGCAGGCTGCAAGGTAGACAGAAAGAGCACTAGTGGAAGTTGTCAATTTCTTGGTGACAGACTTGTTTCCTGGTACAACAAGAAACAGAAATCAATCTCCACATCTACAGCAGAAGCAGAGTATATTGCAGCTGGTAGCTGTTGTGCACAGATCTTATGGATGAAGAATCAATTGCTGGATTATGGATTGAGGTACAGTAATATCCCTATTTACTGTGATAATCAAAGTGCTATTGCTATGACAGGTAATCCAGTACAGCATTCAATGACCAAGCACATCAGCATAAGGTACCACTTCATCAGAGAACATGTGGAAGAAGGAAATATTGAACTACATTTTGTATCTACAGAACAACAGATTGCAGATATCTTCACTAAACCATTGAGTGAAGCTACATTTACAAGACTGGTCAATGAACTAGGAATGGTCTCTAGTTCTGACTAGGAATGTTGGTTAGATTCAAATTTTACTTATGTGGTGTATTACTCATATTTCCTGTTTGGTTAAATGCTAAGTGAACTCTGTTGACTAAACTCTGTTATGCATACTCTGTTAAACTCTGTCAGCATGCCTATATGTAATTCACTGTTAATAAGTTTGATAAACTCTGTGAACACTGAGTGATTTTTGTCTGAATGAAAACACCAATGAAGAAATATGTATGAAGCATGATTCTCAGCAATTAATCATGAATCTTTCTGAGTTATTGTGATCTAATCTTAGATTGTGCAGAAAGTTAACACAAGCATGATACTGGCTCATATTTATAGCATCTCTTAGTTTATTTTGTCCTAAACTCCGAGTCTATAAATACTGTGTGCATTACCTTACAAGAAAAACTACTGATGTTGATGAACTCTAAACTCTGTTAGTTATACTCTGGTAGAATAAAAAGATTACTGCAATACCCCAAAGAAAATGTATATAGGTTGTTATACTCCTTTGAGATTATGTTGGATACTAGGATGACCCAGGAACCTATTGGTATATAATATGTGCTAAAATTCTCTGATTTTTGGTGACTAGTTAAATACTAGGATGACCCAGGAACTTATCAAAATGATAAGGGCTAAAATTTTTGAATTTTTGGTGACTGGTTCCAACCTCTGATTACTGGAATGAAAAAAAAAAAATATAAATAAAAAAAAATGTATATAGAGGGGGTATAAAATAAAAGTCAATGTATATAGTTATGAGTACTTCAGAGTTTAGCTTTCATCATACAATCAGTGTTTACTATGACAGTTTGTGCATCCAGTGTTTATTGATTTACTTTATGGATTTTATGAAAAATTAGATGCTCTAAAAATTGACTTAGTAAACTCTACTTCACACACACATATATTCACAACTGTGCAATTTATGAAAGGGTTTCGGTGATAAAGTTGGAGAATTGACAAACGCTGTTGATTCGTGATTTGTACTCTAAGGTAAATTTTCACTTGGACAATTTGAAAATCTTGGAGTAAATAGG
Organism: Saposhnikovia divaricata; assembly: GCA_036435485.1. Classification (NCBI taxonomy): domain Eukaryota; kingdom Viridiplantae; phylum Streptophyta; class Magnoliopsida; order Apiales; family Apiaceae; genus Saposhnikovia; species Saposhnikovia divaricata. The sequence goes on along the minus strand of CM071595.1, from coordinate 169,619,831 downwards.
GTTTTTGACAACTGCTAATCAGTGGAGTGTTGATGAATGTGTTCTTTATATGATTACTTTAATTAGTTTTCATATTCTCTTCTTGATTTATTTTCTTGAAGAACAGTTCATAAAACATAAATAAAAGTTGCAGAACACAATGAATAAGATTAGAGAAACATAATTTTTCATTGATAATAAGAAAGAGATTACAAGCAAATATTACATCTTTTTGTTCTCTCTATCTGCTAATCTATTCAACAGGAAAATAAAAGGTCAGTCCAAACCACTCCATTGTTAGCAAAAATTCCCAGATCCCATCTTTGCCACTTTATTTGGGTGGAAGTTGAAGGGATAAGGTTATTTTTGCTGACATATTCATTAACAATGGTTGGTGGTGTTGGATGAGGATGCCTTCGAGGAGAGCCATGCCAATGTTGCTTGGAGGGCAGCATCGATGTCGATCACCCTTGCAGGTTTCTCTCTCTCGATCTCTTCCAGACCGGCATCCATTTGCAGCCACAGCGTTTCAAGCTACCTTTCCCACTCAAACGCTTCAAATTCTTCACGCGTATAGCTGAAGATGTCCCTATTCTCGACAAGATGAAGGTTCTTTTCTTTGATGGTAAGGTTGGCCATTGTTTTTCAGAGTATTTGGTTTGAAGGGTTTGTGATTTTACAAGGGAGACTGAAAGGTTAAAGGTTTAATGAACTAATCTGAGCAAGTCTCTAGGCCTTAAATAGAGATGGGTAAGAACGAAGTTCTTAAACGCTTCGTATTCTGGTTATTAAAGGCAACAGGTAAACGCTTCAAATTCTGGTTTTACTTGGGTCCAGATATTTTAAAAGAGTATTATTTGATTTTTGTTTAAATCAAATATTTTAATGTTTTAATTTTCAAAATACTCTTCTTAAAAATAAGCGCACGTGACCCACTCGCCCATTAATGTGTCCCACTTACCCATTATCGTGTCCCACTACACGTTAATCTAGGAACTGATTGAGTGTTTGTTACATAAGAGATTGGGTTTTTAATTACTTTAATCACTTTTGTGTCCAAACGATTGTGTTTTATTCTTACATCTCACAGTTCTCGTATTTTTCACTTGGGCATTCACGCAAACACCATTTCTACATATATTTCTCTTGGAAATTCTTGCAAATTTCTTAACTCAATGGCTTCTAAAGCATTCACTGCTCTTGGTTTACGGTTTGTTCCTAACAACTATGAAGCTCCACTCTATCATCAACGCGTTCCAGAATCGTTTCATCTAATGCAGAACTTCTTGAGGGATTCAGAGATTGGACAAGCTCTGATTGGACCTGCTACTCTCTCTGCGTCTCAAATTGCTACATTTTGGCAGAATTCAGTTTATGTGGATGGAGGAGAGAATGGAACTCCTAACATTATCTTCACCTATGAAGACCAAGATTATGTGATTACTCCACAGACTGTACGAGATACAATGGGGTTTGAAACACATACTTCTTATACTCTGGTTAATGAAACTTATTTGAGAGAGATGCTACAAGAGATAGGTTACATGGAATCTCTTGACAAGCTTGGCGGTATAAAGAGACCAAATCTCAGAAAGGAATGGAATTTTTTCTTTGATTGCATCACAAGGACGTTCCAGAAGAAAGTCACCAACTGGGATGCCATTCCAATAGACAGTCTCCAAATCGGGTATTCTCTACTCTATGGTACTAATTTTGATTTTGGTCGACATGTTCTGATGAGCTTAGGTGATAAACTGTCAGAATCTACTACTGTTTATTATGCTCGTTTTTGTCAAATGCTGTTCAATGCCTGTGTGCCTGGTCTCGAAATTGATGATACTGATGAAATTGATCCTTTTAGAGTCAATAAAAGAATATTTTCTGATATGACTAAAAAGGATGTAGGTAAAGCAAATCTCCCTGCTTTTGTCATGCCACTTGCTCTGCAAAACTTTCTCAACCAACCACAGGAACCACAACAACCTGAACCTGACCAATAACAACAACAACCTGAACCACAACCACAACCACAAAACAACCTTCACAAACAAACTCTGAATCATCACAATCTCCACCAGATTCACAATCTACAGCACAAAGAGTTAAGAAGGCAGTTACTGAACAACATGCAAGTGATAAGCAGGCGAAAGAGACACAAAGAAAATCAAAACGGACATCCCCTGACGCTGTTTATACTAGAAGAGTGAAAAGAATAAAAATTCGGGCAAAAATGCCTAAGTCACCATCTAGTGAAGAGGATTCAGATAATATACCTCTAGCAAAACGCAGAAAACTGGTATTCTCTGATTCTGTGGATAAAGATATTGATACTCCAGAGGTTGTTTCACAGCAAACACCTCCTGTTGAAGTTGAGAAAGATGCAATACCTGCAGAGGCTGAAATACCTGCAGAGGATGAAGTGCCTGCAGAGGACAAAATGCCTGCAGAAGAGGATGCTAGAGATGGCCTCTCTCCAATAAATGATATTCTTGATTCATTTATGTCATTCTCTGATCCTATCTCTGATATTGGTGTAGCTGATCAACCTACGGTTGTTCTTTCTGAAGCTGTGGCATCCCATACTGAGTTAATATCTGATGCTCACCAAACTGTTGAAGGAGGAGAAGAAATTGATCAGGCAACCAAAGTCACTTCTCAGTCTATGCCTGTTGCTGAGCCTGAGCAACATGGAGAAAATCTTGACAAGCCGACAGAAGAAATTGCTAAACCTATGGCTGAAGATGAACCTGCTAAAGTTACAAGTGTTGAAACTGAAGGTGAAAGTAGTGCAAACTCTGATGCTTCTCTGAGTGCACCAGTACAAACAGATAATAAACATACACCTTTCACTCAACCTTGTACTTCTCATGAAGTTGAGAGAGCACAATTTGCAAAGAATGCTGCTGAATGGTACAAAGAGGATTGTATTTTTCCACGAGGAAGAGCAGCTGATTTTGTTAAGAAAACTGCTGATACTATCTCCAATCCAGAGATTCTTTCTTGCTTGAAAGCAACTGTAGTTCAAGTAAAAACTTTGGATAGAAGATTTGATGATACTACATTGGCAATCACTGCTTTGCGTAATGAGGTTGTAGCTAGAGACATGAAAATGGAAAGAGATTCAAAACTAGTGACTACAAAATTCTCTAAAGCTCAAGACAATCTCTTTGCCAGGCTGAGTAAAGTTGAAGAGAATCAGTCTGACTTATCTGCTAAAATTGATTCTATTGCTACTTCCCTGGAGTTAATAACATCTATTCTTATGCCTGATGATGTCAAAAAGGGGGAGAGAGTTGTCAGAAGGGATAGTGCTGGAAAGAACAAGGCTGAAGAGGTTCAAACTCTGAGAACTAGCAAGTCATCAAAATCACAGTCTGTTGGGAGAAATACTGATACTCAAGGTACTTCAAAGACCAAGAGTTTGCTGTTACCTTCTAATCCACAAACTGATGAAGAATTGGTTGCTAAGCTGTTTATTGAAGAGAATGAGGAAGGAGTTACGATTGAGGATATTGAAGCTGAAGAGAAGAGTTTACAAGAAGAACATCTTAAAGCTTTAAAGTCTGGTAAGGTACAAAGAGGAAAAGCTCCTAGACCTGTTGTTAAAGGTGTTGTGATCAGAGAAAGGGCTGATGTTAGTCAAAGATCTCGGTTTTCAAAGGAAGAAATGGCAGCAGAGGCTAAACTCAAGCTAAAAGGCATTGAAGGAGAAAGTTCACAGAAGAAAGTCACAACTTCTGTTGTATCACAAGCAATGATCACACCTTTACACTCTTCTCAGTTGAAATCGGTTTTTGGGAAAGGAACAATTCATGATCCAAATGTATTATCTGGAGTCTCTATGAATGTTTCTGATGGAAAAGCTTTATCTGGAAAAGTTGGTAATAATAAGGGTGGACTAGGTTCACACAGAGACAAAAGGCAATATACTGGTCCTAGAGATCCTTCTTCACTGGCTGTTCCAGGTCGTGGTGTTCCTCAAGAGAGTTTGGATAGACTGGAATCAGTACAGTTAGTTCATCAGAAGAGTTTAAACAAGGATTTTTTTTGTACTTCATGGCTGATGGGACAGTATTTAAAGTTGGTGAGGATGATATTGGCTTGAAATGTTGGGAAGAACTAGAGTATGTTCTATATCTTCTCAAGGTGAATAGTCGAAGGACTCAATCAGTTGCTAATGTGCTCAGACAGAGAATGACTCAGAATCTGGCAATCAGAGGAGAGAAATATAATAGCAGATATGTTCCTAAGTACAGGGATTACAAAGGAAATCTCATTGAAATGAAGAAAGGTACTGCAAAGTTAAAGACTGATTTGGGAATCATAGTACTTGATTTCAATTCACAGTCAGAAAAAGTCAGATTTATCAGACTGGGAAATGAGATGAGAAGGAACAAAATTTATGATCTTAGGGCTGCTATCTACCAGACAGATGAAAGTGATCCTCAGCTCAGAGAAATTAAAGAAGCTATGAAGATTGAGCTTGAAAATGCAGAAAGAAGATTGCTGATAGACTATCTTAGAGCTATGCCAGATCTTGAAATGATAAGAGATTAAGGTCTGTAAGGTTTTTCTTATTCTCTGTAGTTTTTATTAAGTAGAAGCTTAAATTCTGAATTTGTATAAACACTGTATTTGTTTTGACATCATCAATTATTGTCATTAACTTGTGCATTTTTGTAATGAACAAGTTGGGGGAGATTGTTAAATATAATTGATGTGTTTTAATCAGTGTTTAAGTGTTACAGTGAATTATCAGAGTTTAGCTGGAAGCAATCAGAGTTTAATGTAAACTCTGACAGATGGAAGCTTGACAGAGTTTGTCAAACTCTGTCTGGAGGAAGCGTCTACTGGTCAACAGTGATTGAAGATTTATTATGGAAGCGATATCTTTGAAGATTGGATAGCTATCAAAGAGATCGAGTTGACATAGGAGACGTGTGACAATCTGTAATTGATATCATTGTATAGCTGATTATTAGGAATATCAATTAGAGATTGTATCGTAGCTGTATGTTATATAAATACAGTTAGGTTAACCCTAGAAGGGTATCGTACAACGAATTATCTTTATTGTAACCTAGCAGCTCTTTGTGATATTTTACATCACGAAGAGGGTTCGTAATATAAGAAGATTTTAAGTGCATAAACACTTTTACTTGTTAAACTCTCATACAAAGTTGATTATTAATTGTGTATTCGGCCTAACAGTTGTGTTGTGGAATTGAGAAAATTGGTTGATCTAAGTGAATACATGCTTGCTGAGTTTTCCAGGAACATTGACCTGCCTTGTAACATGGTTTTGAACCCTCAAATCTTGTCCCCTCAGGTCCTACCATATATTTTTGGAAAGATAATTGAATGTAGTTTCTGTAAATGTAAGGTTCATAACTAGGTGATGTATAGATTTTAAGTTATGGCCGGAGAAGTAAATTGTGTTTCTGGATTCCGGACTGCACTAAGTGACCCCCTTGTGAACCTTGTTTAAACCCCTAAAAATATATGTGGGATCATGGAAAAATTTGAAAAGTTAGGGAATACAGTGGTGAAGATCACCCAAAAAGAATTGGATTAAAATATGAATTTTTGAATTTTATAAAAATGCTAGAGTAAATTTCGCGCAAGGGAAAAAGTCGTTAGTGGAGCATAATTCTAGGGGTAATGGTTATGATTCGAATGTGGTAACTAAATTAAGTCGAATAAGTGACGAGCGTAATCGAGCGATGACATGAACCTAGAGTGGGGCTATAGTGTCATAAGACGAGGTCATTAAGTTAATTTCGTACCCCCTAAAACCCCGTAAGTAGAGAGATATTGTTAAGGTACTAATGAGCGGTTATTGCTTATGTATAGATCGTTCGACTCCGCACGCTCGACCACCTCAACCAAACCAAGGCAAGTGTAATTTTCAAAACTTATACATGTACAAGGACTTTCACTGTTGTGTTTGTAGTTTTCAACCGTATCAAATGCTATGTTTATCGAAGTATTGATGCAATTGAGATTGTATAAGTACATATATGCTTGTACCCCTTAAACTTAGATTGAAATATTTTCTTCGGACAACGACTCTAGCAATAGAGGTCGTAGCGGTCCGTATATACTATTGACCGGGGAGCGGTATATTATTATATCGTATCTAGATTGCGAAAACCCGAAGGGTCATTCGGGGAGTATCGTATACTCAAGTAATTATGTTCATATCTTCGTAAATACTCGAAACCCTATATTGGATTAAAAGTTTATTTTATCGAATAATTATTTTATTAATTATTAATATTAAATCTTAAAATATTATTTATTAATTATTGTTCATTGTTTCAAAGATGAAGTCAATCCAAGATACCTTTAATACTTTCAAACTCGAACTCTTTCGAACTCAAAACATTTTCGAAAACCCCCGGTCAGGTTCTGCTTCTTGTATGATTTCAAGAATCATCGATCGACTGATGTCGGACCTCAATTACTCTATTTTCAATCAAAATCAAGTTTTTAAAAGAAAAAGAAAAAGGGACTCTGGCAGGTGTGGGAACCGTTGACGAACGATTCCCGAGATGTGTAAGCGGCCGTGAGCCAGGCGGTCCATCAATTATTATTCCGGCCCAGGTGTTGCCGAAGGATGATTACGGATGTAGTTTTCATCGAGGGTGATTACGGATGTAGTTTTCACCCGGGGATAGTTACGGATGTAGTTTCTATCCTTCTACCGGTAGAGAAGACCCGCGGATTATTGGACTTGGATGTGGCGACTGATCATCGTCAATCCTTGTCTGGTTCTGTGTTTTCTTTAAGTCCCATTCCTCCATTTTGGAAAAATGTTGTGACACTGCTTCTTAGGCTTTTGTGCCAAGTTGCTGATAGTGTTCTATTTTGATGAGAAAGATGTTGAATCAATGCAGTATCTAGAACTGCAAGTTTATTTTGAAAACAAGGGCACATATTGTTGCACCTTCGGAATTTATCAACAATGACAAGTGATTTTATGTCTGATTGATACAAACAAGTTTAATAACTGCCAATCATATGAAATGTTATATTGCTTACCTTATACATATATTTCTTGCTGAGCTATAGTTGCTCACTCTTGCTTGTTTTCAAATTTTACAAACACAACAGCTAAGCGAAATGGCAAGACCCAGACAGACTGCTCGAAAGCAGGTGACTAGACCCGAGCCAGCAGTTGAGATTCCACCGGTAGGCCCCATTAGCCGGATTGGTTGGCAGCTTTTGTTAGTTCGTTTTATTTATCAGTATGACCTGTGCAAGGCAGTGTATCGTAACAAACTTTCAAGCCGCCAACTTCGCTTCATATCGAAGTGTTGCTGGTAGCATAAACACTATTTAATTCGGTCTGTAATAACTCTGATACTTTTATTACTGCTTAATCAATGTTGTGACGTTTCTGAGGCTCCAACCTGTGTGTGTGTGTGCGGTGTGAGTTATTGTGGGGTCGATGGCTGTTTTATTTATATTATATGCAAGAACAGGTATGTTATTAATGGAAAATGGACCGTGAGCGCCTAGATCTCCGACCCCGGATCTGGGGGCGTCACATACCTGGATCCCTTAAGAGAGTCTTCACTCGCAGATTTATTTGGAGAAATTGAAGGGCAACTTGGTCATCCTATCACTGAAGAAATTCAGTTATCAAATCCAAATGAATTGATAGTGGTGACTAAGGATCGGGATTTGCAAACTCCCATTGCACCACCACTGACCTTCCAAGAGGAGGCTAGGGTGATTTTACTTGCAGGTACACATTCTGGAGTAGCTAAGGAAATTGAGAGGAGTGATGTGAGGATTACCTCAAAGTTGAGTGAAACACATGCACGTAAGATGAGTGAAACTCAGAGTGACATTCAGGTGAGCGCACACACTGACACATACACTATCTCATTGCAATAAAGGATAATAGCTCTAGAAAAGGAACTTGAGGAAAGCAAAGCTGAAGCACGATTACTTCGAGCACAAGTGGGTGAACAATCTTCTTCATCCACCTTTGTCAATAGTCAGCTTATGGGAATAAAGAATGACATTGAAATAATGAAGACTGCCTTTAACACCAAGATCAACACTATCGAACTCTCTGACATCACTGTTGCCCAGGATAGAATTATCAATGATCTCTTAACCAAAGTTGAATAACTTCAGACATAAGTACATGAGAATCAGTTATCCACTGAACATCGTCTTGATGAGATTGAAAGGCAAAATGCACATCAAGCTAAGGGACTGAAACATTTGTTTAATCTAATTAGCAAGACTCGCACACCTATAGCAGAAGAGAAGGAATTCTTTGAAAGTAACGGTGGAAATGGTGATGAGCGAGACCCTGGAGATAGTGCATTTGATCCATCTGTAGAGGATTCCTCAACTAAGGGGGAGAAATTAAGAGGGGGAGCTAGTGGAGCTACTGGAGATAAGTCAAAAGGGGGAGCTGCTGAAAACAAAACTGAAGATAAATCTAAGATTGATCAAAATGAAGAAGGAGAGATAAGGGGAAGAAGAAAGCAATTGAAAATATTCAAGCTGAACACAAAGATTACTACTACACAGGTGAACCTGATGACTTGATGTTTTTGCTGATTTGAAGATCCCTGATGTGGGTGAAGAAATTCCTGAACCAGATCTTAGCCACTGGGAAGATGAAGTGCCAGTGGACCCCGAATATGAAGCTGAACAACTACGATTGGATTTTGAAGCTAAAGCATTAATTGATGAGCAGGAAGCAAATCTGTAAATGAGAGAAGAAAGGATTTAGAAGACATTAGATCTGATTTCACACAAGGAAAGACTTTAGAAAGAAGAAGCGGAAGCAAAGCAATGGGAACATGCTCTCAAGGTTCAAGCAAGGAAGTTGTACATCAGGTATACGAGTGGTGAAAAATGGGAACGTGCTCAAAGAGCAATAGACTCACCTCAAATTTCTGAATATAATGATCGTCATCTTGGTGCTATCTTTGATGAGTTTAAAAAGTCTAATCCAATACATGAGATGTACTTAAAAGCCTTAAAAAATGAAATTGTCAAGATAACTTCTGCATTTGACCCGAGAACCGATGAGTTGGTAATTTTTGTTGATTGTCATAATGTTGGAACACACAGAGTATCTCTTTAGTTCTTTTATGACAGATCATTGACAGAGCTTTGGGTTCTTAGGCCAAAGGTGCGAACATCTTCTGAACTGGGTGTTTTACTTCATGAGAAATTTAAAGAATTTGCTGAAAGGGCTGGTCCAGAAGTGATAGAAGAGCCTAGTCAAGTAAAATTCCTTAAGGGTGAGGTACTTCATACAGTTAACCTTCAGACAGATGAGTTATATACACATACTGCTAGGCACTTAGTATATGTTGAGTATATTCTCAGAAATCATGGATTTACATCTCAAGCAAAAAGGGAAGCTGCAGATCATATTAAATCCTATGCTCAAACCAACATTGCTGACTATAAGAAGTTCCAAGGTGAATTGAGAAAGAAACTTGGAATTCCACTAGTCCTTCCTACAGGATTGTTATCAATAAGAGAGCTACTCGTTGATTCTGAATTGCACAAAAATCTGCCAGAATTGGATGAACCAGAAGAAGGAGAAATCAGGAGGGAAGACAATCAGAATTAAAGGCCTGCTCTACATGTAATATCTTTAGAGCCAGATAGATCAAGATAGGATTATGTTAAATATGATCAGGCTAGAGGATCATCTATCTTGTATTTATCTTTTTGTTTGAATCTGGAAATTGTTATAAATACAAGAACTTGTTCATTATTTACTTAGCAATTACAGTTTTATCATTTACTAGTTTAAGTTGAGTTAGATGAGTTATCCTCTAGGCATTTGCTTGTTATTTTCCAACAAAAAAATAGGGGGAGATTGAAAGGCATATGACTCAGCCTATTTGTAGTTCGAGGATTTAACTCAACTTAGATTAGATTGTAATAAGTAAATAATATTAACTGTCACAGGAATCTCAAAAGATGCTAACTGTCAGAAGAAAAATCAACAAGTCAATCTATAGTTTTGATGTTTTACACTGGAAGAAGTTCAGTCCTCTGATCAAGCCTCAGTGTGATATACAAAGTCATGGATTTAGTTTTTAAGGGACAAAGATTTCTACAAGTGACAAGAAACAGTATCAGTACAGAATATTTGAAGAAAGTTGAGTGAAGAAATAGACCACAGCTTAAAGTCAAAATGAAGAACAGAAATTGAAGTTAGTCGTTCATGAACCAGACCATGCATTGAGCGTCAACAAATATTCAGTGGAGGTTTTTTGTTTATTTCAGTGGTTTTAAAGTGAAGGTTAGACTATTAAATAAATTATGTTAATTCTCTCTTAATTAATTTAAAGTATTTAGTTAACTTAATTAATAAATTAATTCTTCAAGAATTAATTAATTTATTAAGTTAATTATTGAATTAATTAATTTGGAATTAATATAAATTGCTAAAGACTATCAGAAATGTTTTTAGACAATGGTTTAATTGTTAAAAGACTTTACAAAGTTCAAGTGGTAGTCTGTATGCAGATAGTCTGTATAGGTGTAAAGGATAGTCTGTATATAGATAGTCTGTCAAGGTTTGAACTATTGTATGACTATCAGTCTGATAGTCATACCGATTGTCATACTGTTCAAAGTGATAGTTTGTAAAAGCAATAGTCCTACCGACAGTCATACAAAGGAAGAGATAGTCATGCAGCTGAAGTCAAAGTGATAGTCTGTAAAGCTCATTATCCTACCCATTGTCCTACAAGTCAAAGGGATAATCTGTAAAGTTTGAAAATATCTTAGAAGGCTTTGAAGACCAACTCGTTGATATAAATATCAATGTTGTTGTTTTAACAGATGACACGAACTGACTTGAAGATACAGAAGAAACTCAACATCATGTCTCTCATCTTTAAAGCTCTTACCCAAGCAATTAATTCCACCATAAATTCTTAAGTTCTTGTTTCAAAAATTGTGTCCATTAGAACTTAATTATTTGTGGCTCTTGTACTACTAGCGAATAAAATTTCCTAGTCTTATCTCGATTTTTATTAACTAAATTAGAAAAGTTCATTTCGAATTTTCTAATTAGTTTTTATTAACGTGATAATAATCTATACTGATTTTGTAACAACCATCAAGTTTAATATATCGTTATATTTAACTTGAATTTTGTTTCAATTGATTTCGCATAAATTTGTCTAAATTAAATTTAAATCTTCCGGACAAATTTCGATAAAAAGCTATAGATTGTATTCAACCCCCCTTCTACAATCTTAATGGACCTAACACACTTTTGTCAGACCTCCGGTAGTATAGATTTTCTTATGTTCATCATCATGAAGCATGTAATTTATTTCTTCAGACGAGCATGGTGATTAGTTGTGCGTGGCTATATATTTTAACATTGTGTAGCTATTTGTTTTTTTATGATATATAGTATTTCTAACCTGTTTATTTTTTAATTTTTTTTAAATCATCGGAGTTCCAATGTTAAAGGTCTTTAGTGTCATTCACATAAATGATGGCATGAGAGACCGTAAACCCTTTGGCTATATTCAGTTAAGAAATGCACATGATGTCCAACGTATAACATCATCCAAAAATTTGGGACCTATTCATTACAATGATGAAATTGTTCTGATAGTGAGATGGCACATCTCTTCTTTAGATGTAGTGTTAGTAGATGCCACCTGTTTGATAGAAATTACAAGTATGATTGTGTTGAAGATTTCAGTGACGGTAAACCTTATCAGAATGAAGTGGAAGTGAGATAGATTTCGTTAAGATCTATGGCTGAGTTAGAGTCAATTTGCATCATGTATGGAATTGTTTAAAACGGCAACACTAGCGAAACTGAAAGTACAATTATTTCAATTATGTGATATTGACAGCTGCTTTAAGCCATGTGCCCCGACAATCTTTATGGAGTTATCACAGCTATAAATAGCAGGCTGGACTCGGAAACCTGTACCAATAGTTTATTTGTAACAGACAGTGATCATAAAGTCAGCACAATTGATGATGGGTGTATCATTTTATCTCAATCTGGTATTGTTGTACCATTGGGATCTGAGCTAATCATGAATTTATCACCTTTTTATGAAGGACAACACTACAAAGGTTCCACACAATTTGATACAAAAACTATAAGAGAGGTCACAGAATATGTAACGGTAGCACTAGAAAATATGATTCAGTGCACAGTAAGTTGGATGGTGGATCCGGGGTCTTTGCATTCTTTCTGTGATGTGGACTTAACCTCCGACGATTAGAGCGCAAGGTTTTTATTTAAAAACTAATATGAACTTTGCTTTCAGTGCTCAAACTTCCATCTAATGTGGATAAAACAAAGAAATAAAATAGCAACCAAAACTTAACTTCCTTCAATAAATACTCACATCTTCTTTGTTTATACATTACAATCCAATTAGATAAAACATTCCCCATAAAATCACAAGATCTTCTTTTGAAGGTAACATGGAAACAAATATTATATAAAGGGGAAGGTAACATGGTAAGAAAGGAATATCATATAAAGGAAACAAAGAAATCAAATAGCAACCAAAGCCAAACATCCTTTATTAAATGCTCAAATCTTATTTGTTTATACTTTATACATAACAGTCTAAATAGATACTAGCATAAGTATATCTCAGATAACAGTTTATTGCAAAATTAAATATTTCTTCTTAACTTCTATAAGGCATCACTTTGACATTTTTTTGTTACATCAAAGAGTGGAGCAATGTCTATAATGTCATGTATACAAGTTGGGGAGTTCCTCGCTGTGATTGAAAATGAGGCAGTTCCATACATTGTGCGACTTCTCTCAGTAGATGAGCATGAGCCATTGCAAATGACGGTAACCATCCACATATTATTAAGTAGTAATTATTGTTGTATTTCTGAATTCTTGTTTGACAGATGGTGCTATATAAATGTGTAGGCTGTTGAGGCTTTGATTTGTCTCGCCAATTCTTTCCGTCGTTACGTATCAATGGTCTCTAAAGTAGATGCCTTCAGAGCTGCATCAGCAATTACTAGGTGTCCTCAATGCGGCATGAAGATTTTTAAATATTAACACAGGGATGATGATTGCAGCTCTTTGCGAGAATGACTGGATCTTTGCAGAGGGACCTACACAAGTTCTTCTTGAAGTTGTGAGAACTTTTCCTTCAAGACTTGGGGTCTCGTGATTTTCATAAAGTCATAAAATTGCAGGCCGTTCGTTATTGGAAGAGATGTTTGTTTGTACCTTGTTGATTTCATTTAGTAAATGACTCATTTCTCATTTCTGCTACCTGTTAGGTATTTTCTTTGTGGTGATGATCATTCTTGCAACTTGTTCTACATCTTTGCAGTAACGAGGATACGCCAACTCAGCTTGTTGGTGCTACACTTGTGCCATCGAAAATATTGCGGTATGGGAAAATCGGGACCCGATCGAGGTATGTATGTAATACACGCGCATGCCTACACATATGCGCACGCTATAAACACAAGTTAATTTGTTTAATATACCAATAATTCTATATATGTATGCATTGACAAAAAATTGAAAAAGTAGATTCCAAGATCAGTTGTAACAGCTCGACCTTTTTGACCATTAATTAATAGAAAAATAACAAAATAAAATCTAAATTACATTTAATCGGTATAGGGATCGAAATTCCTGATAAATTTGAATATTTGAACAAAAATACTTGTAAATCTAAAATCAACTAAACTGAGTTCACAAATTTATCAAATCTTCTAAATATACTTGAGCTAAAGATTGGGAATCACTCATCTCAAATCTCCGCTAATCCCTGATTACTTGTAGAAATAGAACAGTAAAAAGCGAACGAAAGGCCCAATGCGAATAAAATTTAAAAGAAATCATATGTTAAATAACTGAGTGAACTGTGTCTTACCGACAAAGAATTTTCAAATCAAGTATATATATATATAATGAAGCAAGATAACTAACAAGAATAAAATAATGAATCGAAGCAAAACAAATATAAGGCTAAATCAAATAAGGTATGTATCCATAAAGGTCTCGTATACAAATATGTACTCGCACAAAGAGAAGTACAAACAGAGGATTATTCCCCGGTAATCCACGAAAAGAAAACACATGAAATGCATAAAGCATTTCTACAAAACAGAGAATCCTTCTTCGGTAATCCAGAAGAAGAAAACACACATTAGCGATCATGATCTATGCACAATCTCATACCCCAAAGATGTGCTTGTATACTCACAACACCGATACGAGTAAGTACCGATTTCACCAGACACTCCAAACTCCATGAACTCGTCTATGATTTAACCACATAGATAGGTCTAAGAGCCTAACAAATAGGTTTCAAAATATTTCCAAGCTCATTTAAATGAACGGAATAGAACAAAGCAAAACAATGTCGTACTAAAAATGCGAAACAAAACGAAGTGAAATTATTTATGAGTTGGCAATTACAATTTCAAAAAATAAGAAATACGAATTGAATATACGAATGTGTACTAGCAAGTAGCAAGTACACATATAATACAAAAGGATCATAATTTAAAATTTTGACTCGAAAATAAATATAACGAGTGATAATAGATATATAGAGTGAATAAAATTTATGTAACACCCCCAGATCCGAGGTCAGAGATCTGGTGGTTACGGTCTTACATCCATTCATAATACTTGACTTGAGTCCACAATAAATAAATCACATGCTGTGACCCCACAATAATTACCACTCACACACACAACAGTTATAGTCCCAGAGATGAAATTGAAATAAGTCTTACATTAAAGGGTTACGAATAAAAGTTATTACAATCCCAAAAGGATAACATCATAGGTTTAAAAGTTTTGCCGTTGATTACATTAATTATACATATAGTTAAACAGGAAACAGAAGCTGTCTAACTATGCTACCTCAGCAATGGCGGCTAGCATCTCAGCGGGTAGTCCGGTGGGTCGGGTAACCTGCTTGCGCCGAGTGCGCCTGACGCGAGCCATCTGTCCTAGCTGTTGTTGTGACATAATATAAACAAAGCAAGGGTGAGCGAAAGCCCACCAACAAATCTATAACTGAACGATAATTTAAAACAGTTCAAAGCTATCTTTTAAACCATATGCCATGCATTTACGGAAATGATGCCAGTATAATATGAACGATGAAGTTACAAGGTAACTTAAAGTATTTGTTTGAAGAAATATCTGCTACATCAAAGTAAGCGAGATATTATTATCGTTATTAAGAAGAGGAACTTGCAAGAAAGGGTTGCAATTCCAGTTATGACTCTTTTCCAACTCTGCCAATAGTAATCATGTTGCAGGAAATAAATGAATTTGGATGATGAACCAATGATGGAGTATTCACCGCGCCCGCTGTTCCAATCTTGATGATCAGTCGAGATCGTACAGCTCAATTTAGATTTACTACCGGTAGAAGGAAGAACTGACGGCTTTACTTGTATACCGCCATGCTAGCTCTCCCCGGCCAACGGTTGGGCCAAGGGGATGGACCGGCGCTACTCGGCCTCTTACACGACTCCTAGTTCAAATAGAGTTCATGATTCTGAATATAACGTTCGTCCCCCTTTCCCCAAGTATAATACTTGTTGATAAGACTCCACAAAGTAGTCGTATCTAGTTGGAAAGGAAAATTTACCAATAACTCCCAAGCTATTACTTGGTAACGGATATCAACTTGTTCCAGTAATCTTACCCCTCGAAAGATGAGAAGGTAAACAACGACTTAATAAGTCAACAGCACCCGAGTTGCGGGTGAAGGGAATACTTTATGACCGGGAAGTCGACAAGATAAATAACATTTTTCCAAGTAAGGTTCCCTTATTATTAAGAAGATAGACTCAAAGATGAATGATGTCTGGAAACCTTTCTTGATATAAAATTAATAATAATATGACTTCGAAATATTTTCTGTAATAATCGAGGAAGATTAACCTTATCGAGATTATTCTAAGTATGGAATAAATATTCAGAGAATATTTATTGAGTTAAAATATTGAAAGAATATTTGGGAATATGAAAGAATATTTTTAATCAGAGTATTTCTCAAAATAATCCCTGAAGAAATATCAGGAGAATATTTATTGAATAAATAAATATTTAAATGAATATTCAAAACAATATTCATTAATTAATAAGACCTGAAAAGAATATTTAAGGTAATATTCATGATTAATTAGGAATTTAAATGAATATTCAAAAGTAATATTCATTTAATGAATAATATCCTAAATGAATATCAAGTAATATTCATTTAGTAATCCAAGCCTTAAGGAATATTCGAAATAATATTCGATAATTAAATCAAGCTTCAGATGAATATTAAAATAATATTCATCAAGTATTTAATATCTTAAATGAATATTCAAAAGTAATATTAATTTAATAAAATAATAATCTAAAAGAATATCCAAAATAATATTCATTTAATAGTCTCATCTTTAGAAGAATATTCGAAATAATAGTCGATAATCAATTCGACTCTGAATGAATATTGAGAAATATTATTCGTTGAATAGTTACGTTCAAATAATTATTTGAAGTAAGGATCGTTAAAATAATTAGTCTCGAACGAATATTCAAATAATATTCGTCGCCCAAATAATAGAAAATATTTACTTAAATATTTTCTTCCGAGGTAATCTCGATATATCAAGGAATATTGACTCCCGGTCTATTTTGGATTAATAAAATATATACGCCCTTCTATGAGGGTCTTACAATAACCGGCTTATAACTGATATATAACTATCTAGCTTATAAGCCAACAATAACATTTAGGGAACAAGTATATCAATTCAACTTGAAAGTAGGCATGCATGCAATGGCATATGTATATCAGCAATCATATATATATATTTATTCAATCACAACAACAGCCTAAAAGAAGGGAATTGAAACTTGCCTGGTAGTCGAGTACGGTAAGGGGTAGTGGTAGCGGGTCCCGGTTCAGCCTGGTGATCTATAAATAGCCAAGGCATTCGGGATTAATCACTTAACATATTAAAAGTTAAGTTATACTTAAATCGAAACACGTTCTCGAGTTATCTCGTTATACCCCTATTAGTGGATTACTTATTATCACTGATCCGACCCGATATTCGTTCGTTAATACGACATGTCACTGCACTTATACTTGGGACATACTTGAGTCATACGAGTTCTAAGGTTGATCGTTACGAACCAATATTATACTCCGAGTTTTATCGCCCGTTTTCTAAGTGTTTTACCAAAGTTACAAAAGAGTCGTCTTTTAGGGGTTCGTTCGCGTTTAACCTTTACTCGAACATTTTTAATAAATCGAAAAATGCTCTTTTTGACATACGGTTTTCTTTCACACCTTCCTTCTTACCCCTAGTATTTATTTACCAAGATTCGCCATGACGTTACATAGCTTACGAGGGTTCAATTTCAGTTACGAACTTTCGTTTACGGATTCGAACTACTTTTAGTAATTTGGTCATAAATCCTAAACCGTAAGTCCGTTTCACGTGATCTTTATATCAAAACAAAGCTTAGAACATTACCTATCCTATCATGGCAGATAAGGTCTCTGGACAGTAAGGGTTTGACATGGAAAATGGCATACAAAACATGGTATTGTAAAATCGGGCATTATAACGGCTGTAAATCGAATATCTATCAATTTCGAATCTTCCCTTACACATAGCATCCAACCCAAACAACATATACATGGCTTATATACATGAACTGTGGCCAAGCAATGCCTTTCCGTTCATCTAAACTATTTTTAACATTTATCAAAACTACATCATATACATGCTTATAATCATGCTAATATCATATCTTATACTAAAACCCATCAAGAGCATGCAAGATCTCAAGGTAATGCCTAGGGTTTAAAGTTGTTATACCTTCCTTGGAGTATGATCTAGCCTCACTATGCTTGGTATGATCCTTAGAAGTGCTTAAGCTTGCTAAATCAACCAAAGAAATCAAGGAAAAACAAGATTAGTTCATGAAAACACTATTCACCCTCCTCTTAAATCATTTTTTTGAAAATGGAAAAAGAAGAGATTGAAGCTAGGATTTTGAGGAGATCATTTATATGAAATGTAAGTCTCACCATAAAAGTTTCAAGATCAACAAATGGTTGGAAGTTGGATTTTGAATTTGGAATTTCTTGTTTGGTCGAATGGAATGAAAAGGAGAGAGATGATGGTTTGCTTGCTTTGTTCTCTTGGTTGGCTAGGCTAAATGAATTATTTGTGATGCTAAGATAATATCTTGGGTCATAAAGTAGCTTTATTAAAGTTATGATGCACTAGATGATGTAATTTGCAAGCCATGTGTTGATATTTTGGTGGTTTAAGGCTAACCAAGTGGTTTGTGTGCTAAGTACTTGGTTGCATTCTAATTGATCTAGTTCCTTGCTAGTTACTAGATATTTATCACTTGCATGTGCATGCATCTTGCTTCCTCTGCTTGATTCTTTGTTCGTTTATTGCTCAATTCCTTGATCGTTCGAGGGGATAACCCATTCGTTTCTAGTTAGGGTTTTACCGAAAACCTTCTTAATATTTATACTACCATTCTCCACCTTTCTTACTAACTTTCCATTTTATATTCCTTTAATCCAGTCGTTAATTACTTAAGGCTATCAGTGTCCAGGGAACTCTCGGAGAAAATAAAAGTGCGGTTTTCAGAATCCGATAGCTTTTACATACACTTATTTTCCTCCTGGATCACTAATACGAACTCAGAAATCCGCTCCGAATACCGGGTATATCATTATTATAATAATATTCCAAATTCCACCAAAATCACTATTCATCACTTATTTTTATTTAATTCCTATAATTAGGAAAATGAACCTGGTTCACTCTCGAGTGCTTCTTAACCTTTTTACGGAACCGCTGGACTTATAATAGATATTGATTTGGATGACATAAGAATAATCTTACTTGAAGTAATATACTTATATTCTTAGGAGATAGATCATTCTTATCTATGCCGTCAACCAAAAGTATTCTGCATGACATATAAGTAATTGAATTCAAATCCGTTCCATTTATTTAATAGATCTTCGTTACATCGCAGTCATAACCACTATTCATTCTTACATCATTAAATACATAAAAGTTTTAATCCCACCCAAAATCTGGGTTCTTACAGTCTCCCCTCCTTAAAAGGATTCCGTCCCGGAATCAGTTTGAAAACAAGTGGGGGTACTTTTCTTGCATTGCGCTTTCAAGTTCCCAGGTGGATTCTTCTACATTGTGGTTCTGCCACAAAACTCTGACTAGCTGAATGACCTTGTTTCGGAGCACTTGCTCCTTCCGGTCTATGATTTCCACAGGTTGCTCCACATAGGTCAGGTCTGGTTGCATATCCACTTGCTCATACTCTACAATATGCTTTGCATCCGGATTATACTTCCTCAGCATCGAAACATGAAACACATTGTGCACCTGCTGTAGATTCGGGGGCAATGCGAGTTCATAAGCTAGTTCCCCAATCCGTCTCAAGATCTCAAATGGTCCAATGTATCTGGGACTCAGCTTTCCTTTCTTCCCAAATCTCATTAAACCTTTCCAAGGTGACACTTTCAAGAACACTAGGTCCCCTACCTCGTATTCCTTGCCTTTCCGAGCTAAGTCGGCATATTTCTTTTGTCGATCCTGGGCTGCTACCAACCGTCCTCTGATTAGATCTACTGCATCTTTAGTTCGTTGGACCACTTCGGGCCCGAGCATCTTTCGCTCTCCAACTTCATCCCAATACAAGGGAGATCGACATTTTCTTCCATAAAGGGCCTCATAAGGTGGCATCCCAATGCTTGAATGATAACTGTTATTATAGGAGAACTCAACCAATGGCAAGTGATCATCCCAACTCCCCTTGAAGTCTATCGCGCAGACTCTCAACATATCCTCTAGTGTTTGGATGGTCCTTTCACTTTGCCCATCTGTCTGGGGGTGGTAGGCTGTGCTCATGTTCAGCCGGGTCCCTACACATTCCTGAAAACTTCTCCAAAACCTGGAGTTAAATCTAGGATCTCGATCGGATACTATTGCGACGGGGACTCCATGTCGCGCCACTATCTCTTTTAAGTAGATGTCCACTAGTCTATCGACCGTGTACCTTTCGTTGATCGGGAGAAAGTGAGCCGATTTCGTCAGTCGATCTACAATTACCCATATGGTGTCATGATTAGCCTTGGTCCTGGGTAAACCTACTACGAAATCCATGGCTATATGTTCCCATTTCCATTCTGGAATCTCTAAGGGATGTAGAAGTCCGCTGGGTCTCTGGTGCTCTGCCTTCACTCGTTGGCAGGTCAAGCATCTGCTTACCCACTCTGCTACGTCCTTTTTCATATTGGGCCACCAGTAATACTCCTTCAAATCCCTATACATTTTAGTGCTACCGGGGTGCACTGAGTATCTTGAGTTGTGTGCCTCATTTAAAATCTCATCCTTGAGCTCCTGAACATTTGGGATCCATATCCTGTACGTGTACCTCATGATCCCTTCCTTGTCTCTTTCGCACTTAATTTCCTCCCCGGTCATTAGCTCTTCTGTGGAGTTCTTTTCTTCCTCCATCATCCGTTCCTGGCACAGTCTAATCTTTTCTAGCAATGGAGGTTGGATTCTAATTTCCATCAACTTTTCTTGGCCCTCTTCAGGTAACTTAACCTCGATTTCCAACTTCTCAAAATCCCTCACTAGCTCTTTCTCTGAAGTTATCATCTTGAGCTTCTCTTTCCGACTAAGGGCGTCAGCCACCACATTGGCTTTACCCGGGTGATATCGAATTTCACAGTCGTAATCCTTGATTAACTCTAACCACCTCCTCTGGCGCATGTTAAGCTCTTTCTGAGTGAAAATGTATTTGAGGCTCTTATGGTCTGTGTAAATCTCGCATTTTTCCCCATACAGGTAGTGTCTCCAAATCTTTAAAGCGAAGACTATGGCTGCTAGTTCTAGATCATGCGTGGGATATCTGACTTCATAATCCTTCAATTGCCTAGACGCATACGCTATCACCTTGCCGTGCTGCATAAGCACGCATCCCAGTCCTTTATGCGATGCGTCACTGTAAATCACGAAATCTCCTTTTCCATCAGGTAATGCCAGCACTGGGGCTGTCACCAGCCTCTTCTTTAACTCCTGGAAACTCTTCTCGCATTTCTCAGTCCATTCAAATTTCTCGGTTTTACGGGTAAGTCGAGTTAATGGAGCTGCGAGTTTCGCAAAGTCTTGGACAAATCTCCTGTAATATCCGGCCAGTCCAATGAAACTCCTCACCTCGGTTGGAGTAGTTGGCCGTTCCCAGTTTGAAACTGCTTCTATCTTGGAGGGGTCAACCAACACTCCTTCTCTATTGATCACGTGCCCTAAGAATTGTACCTCATTTTTCCAAAACTCACACTTGGAGAACTTGGCATATAACTGCTCCTTCCTGAGTATTTCTAAGGTTATCCTTAAATGTTCAGCGTGTCCTGCCTCTGTCTTTGAGTAGATGAGAATATCATCAATGAAAACTATCACGAATTTGTCCAAATATTTCTTGAACACCCTATTCATTAGGTCCATGAAGGCTGCTGGGGCGTTGGTCAATCCAAACGACATAACTAAGAACTCATAATGTCCATATCTGGTGCGGAATGCAGTCTTCGGGATATCTTCAGGTTTGATCTTCAGTTGGTGATATCCCGTTCTCAAATCAATCTTAGAGAAGTATTCAGCTCCTCTTAGCTGGTCAAACAAATCGTCTATCCTGGGCAATGGATACTTATTCTTTATGGTTAGCTTGTTCAATTCTCTGTAGTCGATGCATAACCTCATACTTCCATCCTTTTTCTTAACAAACAACACTGGTGCGCCCCAAGGCGACACACTGGGCCTTATCATGCCCTTATCCAATAATTCCTGTAATTGTTTAGCTAGCTCCTTCATTTCTACTGGGGCTAGTCGGTACGGGGCCTTCGAAACTGGCGCCGTCCCCGGGGCTAATTCGATGGCAAACTCAATTACCCTATCAGGTGGTAGTCCAGGAAGATCTTGTGGGAACACGTCCTCGAACTCATTAACTACCAGAATGTCCTGCAATCTTGGCACTTCCTTCTGAGTATCTATAACGTAGGCTAAATAAGCCTCGTTCCCTTTTCGTAACAATCTCTTGGTTTGTGCCATGGTCAGAATTTTCTGGGTCTGTCGCATCCCTTTAAACACTATTTCTTTCTTCCCTGGGGTTTTCAACTTAACCTTTTTCCCTTTACAATCTATCTGCGCATCATTGCGAGACAACCAATCCATATCCAAAATGACATCGAATTCCCCTAGCTTAAAAGGAATTAAATCGACATAGAAGGATCGTCCTCCTATTTCTAGCTTACAATCGGGGTGAATTTGATTAACCGGTACGATTTCCTGATTAGCTATTTCTACTTGTAAGGAATCTCTTAGTTGCTGGGTTTTAAGTTTCAAGTTATGCGCAAAATCTCTAGATATAAAAGACTTAGTTGCTCCTGAATCAAATAAGACATTTGCACTGACTGAATTAAGAGAAAAAGTACCTGCTATCACATCTGTGTCCCTCACGGCATCTTGTACTGACATATTGAAAGTCCTAGCAGTTGGTGGCCTATTTGAGGCAACCTTGCTTGCTCCTGATGCTGCTGGTTTGCTCTTTGGGCAATCCTTCCTCATGTGCCCTCGCTGTCCACACTGGAAACAGGTTGTGCTGTTAGGGATGACCGTGGTGCAAGCGGTAGCATAATGCCCAGCTCGCCCACACTTATAACAGTTTATCTGCTTCAGGTTGCACACCCCGGAGTGCCTCTTCCCACAAGTAGCACACAATGGCAATGGAGGTCGAGAAGGGTTGGAACGGGACATTCCTGATTGGTGGCCGCCCTGGCTCACACTCACACTCGCAGATGGTTTAAACCCTACACTCCTCCCTGGTAGGGAAACCGCTCCTCGATTAAACTTGGTTGGGGGTTTTCCTCCAGCGGATCTTCCGCCCATACTAACATGCTTTCTCTTTATCCCCCCTTTCTCTCTCTCTCTCTGCATCTGATCACTACCAGCCTCCACTATGGTTGCCTTCTGCACCAAGGTGGCATAATCTGTAATCTCTAAAACAGCCACCCTATTCTGGATCCACTGTTTCAGCCCTTGTTGAAACCTGTTAGCTTTCTTCTCTTCTGTGTCTACAAACTCTGGCACAAATCTTGATAGCTCAGTAAATTTAGCCTCATAGTCAGCCACTGACATATTGTTCTGTTTCAGTTCCAAGAACTTAAGTTCCATCTGGGTTTTCATGAACTTCGGGAAGTACTTTTCCAGGAATAATTGTTTGAACCTTTCCCAGGCTATGACAGCATCAGTCTCCATGTTTTTCTTGGCTTCCCACCAATAATTGGCCTCTCCCTTTAGTAGGTAAGTAGCAAAAACAGTCTTCTGAGCCTCATTGATACTCAGAATCTCAAAAGACTTTTCCATTTCTTTGATCCAGGCCCTCGCCTCAACGGGATCAGCCGACCCGTGGAACTCTGGGGGCTTAAGGGACTTAAAGGCCCTAAAGGAATTTGCCACTGAAGTGTTGTTGCTTGGTGGTGGTTGGGGGTATTGGTTCAAATTCTGCCTAAGTAGATCCATAAACTGGCCCATGGGGTTTCCGCCCTGGTTCTCCCCTTCCTGTTCTACTTCAGTTTCTCCACCCTCTATTTCCCTTTCAAATTCTTCAGAGTACAGGGGTTCATCCTCTGCTCCATACTGGGAATCTTCTTGCTCATTATAGTCCTGATCTTGTTCCTCACTACTTTCACGGTTTTCCTCGTGTTGGTTGTGACTTTCTTGGTCAGTAGATTCGCGGGGGTTAGCCCTAGTGCCCATTCGTCTTGGAGGCATTTTACTGAAAATTTGGAAAGTTATACATTAGGTTCACTGATCTGTTTTAGAGGATTTTTCCTTGCACATTTCTTTACATGATTGGGTTTAAAATCCCACAGTTTTATATCTCATGGCAACTTAATCGAAAAGTAATACATATGTTAATAAACTCGTGATCACATCCCAACACAATTGTAATGACTGAAATGGAAACAAATATATACCAGGTACCGAAAAGGTACAACATCCGAGTTACAACGATAGTTTAAAGTACAACCATCCTAACAACAACAACAAGTCAAAAGTGAAATATGCTGTCTATCTGTCTAGTCTGCAAAAAGGGAAAACAAGTACAAGAAAACCATCCCTACAAAAGCCGGCACTACTATGTCTGTACATGACTAGACAACTAGACCACTGTATCACTACATCTGAAATCAGCCGTCACGACGAAACATCCTCCGAACCCTCCCCATGGCGATGCGGAAAACCTCCTCAGCCGCTGCTCTGTCTACCCTACCATGCCCATCAGTAGGCAACTGTCGCACCCTCACCCGAGCCCTCAGCTCGATGCGGGTCACAGCCCTATACCCAACTCTGTCATTGATAGTCCTCCTGCCCTGCACCCTCATCCGGGCGGCTCTCTCTGCTGCTAACTCACTCCTAGACTCTGCCAACCTGGCATCTGCCACAGACAACTCTCTATAAAGCCCGTTCACAATCAAGTTGTGAACACATACTGGGACTCCTCCTATCGGGGCATGAGGTGGGGTGGATGGCTCAGCTGGAGCGGCAGTCTCTGTCTGCTGGGGCTCTGGGGTAAGCTCCTCAAACTCGTCGGGGTAGGGGCTCACAGGTAGTGGTGGTGGGGTAGGGGCTCTCTCAACAGGGAGGAGTGGCACAAAAAGTCCAGAACTCCCTACAGCACCAACTACTGGCTCATCTATATCTCCCTCAACACCCTCATCCACCGGCACCACCTGATCCGTGGTCATGTCAGTGTCATCTCCCATAGTCCTGAACTCAGTCATAACCCAATAATCATCATCCTCAACCACTAACTCAGCGTCCTGTCCTGTCTGGACCCCCTCCGGGTCCTCCTCCCCCTCAGTCTCAACAACATCTGTGTCAGTATCATCCTGGACCTCCTCAGGGTCCTCCTCCTCAGACTCGATCACATCAGTATCAGCCTCAACCTGGACCTCCTCAGCGTCCTCCTCCTCAGGCTCAGTATCATCCTCAGGCAAGTGCTCATAGTATGGGTCCCTAGTCCGGAACATGTCCTCATCATGCTGTCTCGCAGCTGCCTCCTGGGCCGACAAGTCGCTCGCCTACACAAGACGAACTATGTTACAATCATGATACTTAAAAAGTTCCCGTAAGGGTTTTAGGTGAACCTGGCAAGGGTTCTTATTATATTATTGAATTTATTATTATATAACGTCGTATCATCTCTTGGGATATATAACTCTCGCTTTGATACCATCTCTGTAACACCCCCAGATCCGAGGTCAGAGATCTGGTGGTTACGGTCTTACATCCATTCATAATACTTGACTTGAGTCCACAATAAATAAATCACATGCTGTGACCCCACAATAATTACCACTCACACACACAACAGTTATAGTCCCAGAGATGAAATTGAAATAAGTCTTACATTAAAGGGTTACGAATAAAAGTTATTACAATCCCAAAAGGATAACATCATAGGTTTAAAAGTTTTGCCGTTGATTACATTAATTATACATATAGTTAAACAGGAAACAGAAGCTGTCTAACTATGCTACCTCAGCAATGGCGGCTAGCATCTCAGCGGGTAGTCCGGTGGGTCGGGTAACCTGCTTGCGCCGAGTGCGCCTGACGCGAGCCATCTGTCCTAGCTGTTGTTGTGACATAATATAAACAAAGCAAGGGTGAGCGAAAGCCCACCAACAAATCTATAACTGAACGATAATTTAAAACAGTTCAAAGCTATCTTTTAAACCATATGCCATGCATTTACGGAAATGATGCTAGTATAATATGAACGATGAAGTTACAAGGTAACTTAAAATATTTGTTTGAAGAAATATCTGCTACATCAAAGTAAGCGAGATATTATTATCGTTATTAAGAAGAGGAACTTGCAAGAAAGGGTTGCAATTCCAGTTATGACTCTTTTCCAACTCTGCCAACAGTAATCATGTTGCAGGAAATAAATGAATTTGGATGATGAACCAATGATGGAGTATTCACCGCGCCCGCTGTTCCAATCTTGATGATCAGTCGAGATCGTACAGCTCAATTTAGATTTACTACCGGTAGAAGGAAGAACTGACGGCTTTACTTGTATACCGCCATGCTAGCTCTCCCCGGCCAACGGTTGGGCCAAGGGGATGGACCGGCGCTACTCGGCCTCTTACACGACTCCTAGTTCAAATAGAGTTCATGATTCTGAATATAACGTTCGTCCCCCTTTCCCCAAGTATAATACTTGTTGATAAGACTCCACAAAGTAGTCGTATCTAGTTGGAAAGGAAAATTTACCAATAACTCCCAAGCTATTACTTGGTAACGGATATCAACTTGTTCCAGTAATCTTACCCCTCGAAAGATGAGAAGGTAAACAACGACTTAATAAGTCAACAGCACCCGAGTTGCGGGTGAAGGGAATACTTTATGACCGGGAAGTCGACAAGATAAATAACATTTTTCCAAGTAAGGTTCCCTTATTATTAAGAAGATAGACTCAAAGATGAATGATGTCTGAAAACCTTTCTTGATATAAAATTAATAATAATATGACTTCGAAATATTTTCTGTAATAATCGAGGAAGATTAACCTTATCGAGATTATTCTAAGTATGGAATAAATATTCAGAGAATATTTATTGAGTTAAAATATTGAAAGAATATTTGGGAATATGAAAGAATATTTTTAATCAGAGTATTTCTCAAAATAATCCCTGAAGAAATATCAGGAGAATATTTATTGAATAAATAAATATTTAAATGAATATTCAAAACAATATTCATTAATTAATAAGACCTGAAAAGAATATTTAAGGTAATATTCATGATTAATTAGGAATTTAAATGAATATTCAAAAGTAATATTCATTTAATGAATAATATCCTAAATGAATATCAAGTAATATTCATTTAGTAATCCAAGCCTTAAGGAATATTCGAAATAATATTCGATAATTAAATCAAGCTTCAGATGAATATTAAAATAATATTCATCAAGTATTTAATATCTTAAATGAATATTCAAAAGTAATATTGATTTAATAAAATAATAATCTAAAAGAATATCCAAAATAATATTCATTTAATAGTCTCATCTTTAGAAGAATATTCGAAATAATAGTCGATAATCAATTCGACTCTGAATGAATATTGAGAAATATTATTCGTTGAATAGTTACGTTCAAATAATTATTTGAAGTAAGGATCGTTAAAATAATTAGTCTCGAACGAATATTCAAATAATATTCGTCGCCCAAATAATAGAAAATATTTACTTAAATATTTTCTTCCGAGGTAATCTCGATATATCAAGGAATATTGACTCCCGGTCTATTTTGGATTAATAAAATATATACGCCCTTCTATGAGGGTCTTACAATAACCGGCTTATAACTGATATATAAATATCTAGCTTATAAGCCAACAATAACATTTAGGGAACAAGTATATCAATTCAACTTGAAAGTAGGCATGCATGCAATGACATATGTATATCAGCAATCATATATATATATTTATTCAATCACAACAACAGCCTAAAAGAAGGGAATTGAAACTTGCCTGGTAGTCGAGTACGGTAAGGGGTAGTGGTAGCGGGTCCCGGTTCAGCCTGGTGATCTATAAATAGCCAAGGCATTCGGGATTAATCACTTAACATATTAAAAGTTAAGTTATACTTAAATCGAAACACGTTCTCGAGTTATCTCGTTATACCCCTATTAGTGGATTACTTATTATCACTGATCCGACCCGATATTCGTTCGTTAATACGACATGTCACTGCACTTATACTTGGGACATACTTGAGTCATACGAGTTCTAAGGTTGATCGTTACGAACCAATATTATACTCCGAGTTTTATCGCCCGTTTTCTAAGTGTTTTACCAAAGTTACAAAAGAGTCGTCTTTTAGGGGTTCGTTCGCGTTTAACCTTTACTCGAACATTTTTAATAAATCGAAAAATGCTCTTTTTGACATACGGTTTTCTTTCACACCTTCCTTCTTACCCCTAGTATTTATTTACCAAGATTCGCCATGACGTTACATAGCTTACGAGGGTTCAATTTCAGTTACGAACTTTCGTTTACGGATTCGAACTACTTTTAGTAATTTGGTCATAAATCCTAAACCGTAAGTCCGTTTCACGTGATCTTTATATCAAAACAAAGCTTAGAACATTACCTATCCTATCATGGCAGATAAGGTCTCTGGACAGTAAGGGTTTGACATGGAAAATGGCATACAAAACATGGTATTGTAAAATCGGGCATTATAACGGCTGTAAATCGAATATCTATCAATTTCGAATCTTCCCTTACACATAGCATCCAACCCAAACAACATATACATGGCTTATATACATGAACTGAGGCCAAGCAATGCCTTTCCGTTCATCTAAACTATTTTTAACATTTATCAAAACTACATCATATACATGCTTATAATCATGCTAATATCATATCTTATACTAAAACCCATCAAGAGCATGCAAGATCTCAAGGTAATGCCTAGGGTTTAAAGTTGTTATACCTTCCTTGGAGTATGATCTAGCCTCACTATGCTTGGTATGATCCTTAGAAGTGCTTAAGCTTGCTAAATCAACCAAAGAAATCAAGGAAAAACAAGATTAGTTCATGAAAACACTATTCACCCTCCTCTTAAATCATTTTTTTGAAAATGGAAAAAGAAGAGATTGAAGCTAGGATTTTGAGGAGATCATTTATATGAAATGTAAGTCTCACCATAAAAGTTTCAAGATCAACAAATGGTTGGAAGTTGGATTTTGAATTTGGAATTTCTTGTTTGGTCGAATGGAATGAAAAGGAGAGAGATGATGGTTTGCTTGCTTTGTTCTCTTGGTTGGCTAGGCTAAATGAATTATTTGTGATGCTAAGATAATATCTTGGGTCATAAAGTAGCTTTATTAAAGTTATGATGCACTAGATGATGTAATTTGCAAGCCATGTGTTGATATTTTGGTGGTTTAAGGCTAACCAAGTGGTTTGTGTGCTAAGTACTTGGTTGCATTCTAATTGATCTAGTTCCTTGCTAGTTACTAGATATTTATCACTTGCATGTGCATGCATCTTGCTTCCTCTGCTTGATTCTTTGTTCGTTTATTGCTCAATTCCTTGATCGTTCGAGGGGATAACCCATTCGTTTCTAGTTAGGGTTTTACCGAAAACCTTCTTAATATTTATACTACCATTCTCCACCTTTCTTACTAACTTTCCATTTTATATTCCTTTAATCCAGTCGTTAATTACTTAAGGCTATCAGTGTCCAGGGAACTCTCGGAAAAAATAAAAGTGCGGTTTTTCAGAATCCGACAGCTTTTACATACACTTATTTTCCCCCTGGATCACTAATACGAACTCAGAAATCCGCTCCGAATACCGGGTATATCATTATTATAATAATATTCCAAATTCCACCAAAATCACTATTCATCACTTATTTTTATTTAATTCCTATAATTAGGAAAATGAACCTGGTTCACTCTCGAGTGCTTCTTAACCTTTTTACGGAACCGCTGGACTTATAATAGATATTGATTTGGATGACATAAGAATAATCTTACTTGAAGTAATATACTTATATTCTTAGGAGATAGATCATTCTTATCTATGCCGTCAACCAAAAGTATTCTGCATGACATATAAGTAATTGAATTCAAATCCGTTCCATTTATTTAATAGATCTTCGTTACATCGCAGTCATAACCACTATTCATTCTTACATCATTAAATACATAAAAGTTTTAATCCCACCCAAAATCTGGGTTCTTACAATTTACATATAAAAAAAAGAATAAAGAATTCGTACAAGAAGTACGTAGAGTCCAAAATGATGACAACTTACAAATTTCACTCAACAATATACGCAACGAAGATTTTTAATTCAGATGATGAAAGAAAAGAGTAAGAAATTCGTAGCTTAATATTATATCTAATTTAATCCAATAAATACCAACAATTCATTATAATCTCCAAACTCAATCTAGTAATAGAATAAATAAGTTTACATATCAGCAAATTCTATAATAATTCTATAATACTCATATATATATATATATATATATATATATATATATATATATATATATATATATATAACTATTTATATAAATATATGTAAGCCGATGGTTTGTCATGTAAAACTCATCTAATTTAGTATTTAGTAACAATTTAATATGTTATTTGCTATCTAACTATACATTATTTAATTAAACTAATGGTAGCTAATTTACATGTATACATATGCAATACATGGCATACAGGAACCTCAGAGTGAATAAAGCATTTATAAAATATATATATTAAAATAATGAACCTGTGAGACCAAATACTCCTGGTTTTGAGAAAATAGACGCACACATAATGTAAATAAATTAAACCATGCTTTGAAATTAACATATAATTAGTAATATTGAAAAACAAATTTAGTGCTATAAGAGCATCTCCAATCATAGGGACAAAACCCTTGTCTATCATTATAAAATAAATCTTTTGATCCATCATTCGAGTATCTCTAAATCCCTTTTAGTGACCTCCAACATACCGTTCTTCATCATAACAGTATATCCCAAATCAACTAATTTACCCAATGAAATTAGATTTCGATTTAACTCTGGTACGTATCTCACTTGAGTAAACTTTCGAACACGACCATTGTGAAGTTTCATCATTACCTCACCAATGCCAGCAACCTTTACCCTTTTACCGTTAGGTAAAGCTACCATTTTTCCATCACACTTCTTGTAGAACGAGGACCACTCCCTCCTAGCACATATGTGATGAGAACATCCCGAGTCAAGCACCCATTATTCTTTCGATCTCTTCTCTTCTTAGACCAAAAGAACATCACCTTCCACAAGCGAAACACTACCCCCTCCTCGAGTTTTCTTCAAATCCTTCAAGTCTTCTCTTGCCTTTGGACACCAGGATTGTATATGTTCCAATTTTTCACAATAAAAGCATTTGATATTAGGGTTATGTTTCTTACCATACTTCTTTTTCTTGTCTTGACGTGCATCCACCACGAGTGCACTTCTATCAGACGCGTCACTCGATCCTTGCTTCATCAATCTTTCGGACTCCAGAAGAACAACAATAGTCTTAACCAAAGCTAACGCCGTATTCTCAACCAATAAAGAAGTAATCACAGTACTATACTTCTTTGGTAGGGACACAAGTAGAAGAACAAATCTGTCCTCATCCTTCAATTTTTCATCCAAATTATTCAACTTGTTGATCAAGCCATTAAAATGATTCAGATGATCTCTCAAATCTCCATCTTCTTCCATCTTGAGCCCGAACAAATCTTTCTTGAGCAACAGCTTATTTGCCAATGACTTTGAGTAATACGTCTTCGTCAACTTCTCCCACAATTTTTTAGGGTTATCCTCCTCAAGAACATCATACTTGATTTCCGGTGCAAGGGCCAATCGGATTGTCAATGTTGCACATAACTTCATATCTGCCCACTTTGTATCTTCCACATCAGCAGGATTCTTATCTTCAAGAGTTGTATACAACCCTCATTGAATCAACAGATCTTTTATCATGCTCTGCCACAAGGTAAAATTGTTTCTTTCATTAAACAATTCAATTTCGAATGTTCCCCCGACCTTATTCATCACGAACCACGGCTCTAGATACCACTTGTTAGGTTAGGGGCTACACAATTACAAGATTTAAACAAATAAAGCAAAACAAAGCACACACACAAATATACTTGACGTGAAAATTCCACGTCCTAACTCGTATTATTAATCTTAACAATATCAATAATACATCAATCACTCGGTGTATCACTCACAGGATACTTAAGCCAAAACAGTACTCAAGCATACATCAAACATAATATGACTATGTTTATAAAGCCACCCAAAACTTAGCCACCAAGACTTGCCGTTCTTGATACCTAATTACCTAACTTTGTGAACAAGACATACCATGTATAATAATTGTCTACCCATACAATTATTACATGACCCATATATGACTTGTATCCTCAAGGCCCATACTACCGTATTGGGTTTAAGCCCAACAGTTGCCTATATTTGTCGAACCTCTAGAGACCTGTAGTGAATTGCCATATTACTTATTTCTATAATAAAATAATATATTCCATTAATAACAACTTGAAATAAATATACCATTTTTAAAATATAACCATTCATTATAGCCAATACCTCAAAGCACAATGTCTTACAGGTTCGACAAATTTTACATAATCAATATTTTATGTAATTTAGCCAATCATTTTTAGCTAACGCCGTTGGAGATGCTCTAACATTCTATCAAATTATATTATAAAATTAGATCACAAATTCATATTGCAAGAACATATCTACTAGTATCTACTATCGAAATTTTAAGGAAATTAATAAAGATATATTTGCATCTAAAATAAAAAAAAAATCAATCAAATAATTCTGTTTAAATATACTATACAAAATGTTTATCTAATCGACAAATGAACAGGTTCTAGACATGAGTGGATAGAACGAACAAGACCAAATAGAAACATCTACTAGTGTGGCCACATGTATGCGTGTATAAAAGCAATTATATACATTAACATGGAAAATATAGCTGATCAAATCCAATGTAGGGATAAAATTGCTTGAAGTTAGTTCTATGTATTATGACATATTTCATTATATGATCAGTGAATGTGCATTTTAGTTTATTTGATTAATTGTAATGTATAGGAGGATATTATGCATGAAGCTAAGTTGATGGAGGCACTTTACAAGCTGCTCGAGAATGATGATCCTGATGTACAGATTGAGGTAATTTTTATAGAGTGGATGTCAACCCAAGTCCCACATCGATAAGATAAAGAAGAATTATCTTGAATATAAGCAGCCAAAACAACTCCATTAGTATGAGACCTTTTGGGAGGAGCCCAAAAACAAATCCGTGCGGGTGTGACAACGGCCCAGAGCGGACAATATCATACTAATGTGGAGTTAATGGGTGTTGCGCAACCCAACAAGTGGTATCAGAGCCGATGGTTAAGAAGTTGATCCTGGGGTTGCGGGCTGCAAGTTGTGTGGTGTGGGAGGCTCTCCAGAACTACGATTGGAGATCTTGGACTGCTTGTGTCAAAAGTCTTCCTGACACTGAGGTGGTTGGGTGGCGTGTCTCGCAAGATGAGGAGCCACAGATGAATAGCGGCGGTACAAGGGTCACAAGATTGGTGGTTCTTGGATTGAGGGAAGATTGTAGAGTGGGTGTTAACCCAAGTCCCATATCGACAAGATAAAGAAGAATTATCTTGAATATAAGCAGCCAAAATACTCTATTAGTATGAAGCCTTTTGGGAGGAGCCCAAAAACAAATCCGTGCGGGCGTGGCCATGACCCAGAGCCGACAATATCATACTAATGTGGAGTAAATGGGTGTTGTGCGACCCAACAGTTTGGGCATGCGAAAATGTATTATTTGATTTTGCCCCTCATCATATTGACAACCAAAATTAAAGTATGCCCACATGACTTCATATTCACGTATCAAATTTGTGATATTTAAATTTACAGGCATCTGTTTTCTTGTAGGTCCAAATGGGATCTTTTGGAAGCAATCAAACAATTTTGTTTGTTTGTTTGCTAATGAATTCCCCCAAACCTCTCACCATTCTTTAGTCCGGGCCAAAGAAGAAAATCAAGCAATGTCATTCAAGCTTTAGTCTTCTACTAGAAATAAATACTAGCAATTTATTTTTAAACAGGTGCCAATATTGTTACATCTACGAAATTACAAGTATTATTATGTGTAGTACGAGATTATAAGTATTATTTTGTGTACTACGAGATTACAAGTATTATGAGTGCAATTTGTGGTCAGATTATAATATGCCTACTATATTATATAGTCTTTTAAGCATCTTGGTGGGATCTAAGATCGGCGGGGTAGAGAGTCGTTTAAGTTGAGACTGCTATTCCTTTAATCTTTTACTATGTTTTATCATCATGAACTCGCGTTGATGTTCTTGCTTCGGGTAATGGTTCTTTTAAGCACAATTTCTGGAAAAAAATGGCCAAAATAAGCCATATGAGAAAATAGCCTTTTTAACAGTGAAAACCTCATTTTTAAAATAAGTGTTTTTTACGCGTATATTCGTCTGAATAAATAAAAACAAAATAGCCGTAGACATGTTTACGACGTTACTCTCAACTAGCATAAAAATCCGTGTGAGTCATGAGTCACTATCTTATATTATATTTTAAAATTAAATCGTGCATGATCAATGTTTTTTAATGTATGTGATTGATTTTAATGGAGGGCATACGCTACTATTGTGTACTTTTAAGTATGTTTAAGTTTGTAATCTGAAAAATAATATGAGTAATATTGATAGTAGTCATGTCAGTTTTTTTTATAAGTCATAGAATAGAATTCGAGTGTTTTATGGGCATCGTCTAGTTAAGATGATTGTTCAGAACACTTACAATACTAAACTGTTCTTCCACTTGTTCGAAAATGATACATCCGTTTAGTTCGATCTCCAATAATATTCAAAATACAAACTAAATAGCCTTCAAGATATTGCATTCTGAGAGTGCAGGTTTTACTCTTGATTTTAATCAAAAACTTCGTAAATCTTCTAATACTCTACTCAGGCCTTGCGCTTTCACTTCTTAAAACTATCTTTCTAACTCTTTCATCTTTTTACTTTTAATTTCTTCATTTTAAGCATCCTTTGCCCTTTACTCTTCCTCTGTACGTTAGACTTTTAAAGCACCAGATAATTCTAATTGACTGAGTGATTATATCTGTTATAACTACAAGCTTATCACACTTTAGAATATTTTTTCGTACTTCTATCATCATAAGGTAAAATTGCTCATATGCCTTATGTTCGTGCCTTGACAATGAATTCATTCTTTCCTATTTCAAATACAGCTTCATCCAAAGATCCTAATTAGAGTGAACAGATTGAGCAAAGACTTGAATGAGTTTGTTGTTTCTCTTAGCGAATTACGAGCCACTAGCTTTACTTATTTTCTAAAATTTATTATAATTTTTTAATTGATATTTTAATTATTTAAAAAAATTCTAAAAATTTACCTTTTAATCAATCGTGTCTTGGTAAATAAATATTTGATAAATCAATAAATTCGTCAAATAAATAATTTGTATAGTTCTAAATATTGACATCGATAGAGAATAATATTAATAAATGATATAACATAATATACTATAATCCAAATCAATAAATGTAAAAATAAAATATAGCTAAAAATTGTTAATATGTTAATATTAATAAATGATATAATATAATATACTATAATCCAAATCAATAAATGTAAAAATAAAATTTAGCCAAAAATTGTTAATATGTTACAATAATTAAAAATATCAAAGTTTGTTTCACTCAATTAACATGCACACACATCTATAATGTGTATGATTCAAAACAGATGTGACTGAGTGGTCTAGTGATAGGAAGATGTGTGAATTAAATCGGTGACCCTACAAATATTATGTTGATTATTTTTATTATTATTATTATTATTATTATTATTATTATTATTATTATTTTAAAATATATAAACAAACTATATATTATGTATCACTAATTGATATTTTATATAATATAATTTATTATGGCCCAAATCCAAAATAAAACATATGATAAAATTTACTTTTCAAAGCTAATTAATCATCTAGTAAATTTAACATTAGAACATCATTAATCATCTATTAATTTTGATATTAGTACACGCCAAAAATTTAATTTACAAGATAGCATTGAAAAATTGCGAGCATATAAGCACGAAGCAGCCCTCATCTCTTCTATAAAATACTACTACGCCCTGGTATTTTGGAAACAATCCAAATCAAACCTCTTTAACTACTAAATAGTTCCGCTTCAAAAAAAAAATTCATGTTTGTCTTCCGTACTTCATATGTGCATATAATTTACATTAATATTGGAAAAAAAATCAGGTAATAATAAGATATAACAAAAAGTCAAAAATAACTTATTATTAGTTATATATATAATTTTTCTTACAAAATCTATACTATCTATATCTATATTATTTTATAATATAATATAATAAGCAAAATGGGATATATTTTGTAATTTGGTTTTGGTTATCCCTTTCATTCACAACTGTTAGATCGATAGCTCAAATAGATGATGATCGTTGAATGCAATACTAAAATTTGTTATAAAAGTTGTTATATACAGAGGTTTAAGGTTCGAATTCCGTCAACAACATTTTAATATAAATTTAATATAATTAAAAGATGTTTCACAGAAAGGTTAAAGATTCGATTCTCGCTAACAACATATTAATTTAGATTTAATACTAAAAATTCATTACACCATAAACAGCCTACTGCAACTTAAAATTTGTGTTGCCTCAGGGGTCAAATATGTTACAGTAGGCCCAAAAAAGGGCTAAGGTAACATCTTTTTTAAGATAGTTTTTTCAATGTTACCCTAGGGTATCTAAGGTAACATCTTTAGTAGATGTCATTTTATGTTACCCTAGAATGCTATAGCAACTCAAATTTGATCTATACCAACATAAAATATATGTTACCTTTGGTGTATCAATTTTTTTAAAAAGTGGGCCTCACTATGGGTCCCATGATCTATGGCAACATAAAATATATGTTACCTTCGGTGGATTAAATTTTTTAAAAAATTGGGGCCCACAGTGGGCCCCACTATGGGGCCCATTGTGGGGCCCACTGTGGGGCCCACTGTGGGGCATCTTTCGTTGGTGTATGGTAGCTAGTGCGACATATTAGCAACCTACTGCAACATATTAGCTACCTAAACTGCAACATTTTACCAAGAAAAATAAAACTACTGCGCAATAATGCCAAAATAACCTGTTCGTTCTAAACAAGCATTCCAAACAATACACCCATAAACCAACTCCTAAACACCATCAGTTACATCATTCCAAATATTACATCCAACTCCAAAACATCATCAGTTACCAACTACTTTATTAAACCAACTCCCAAATAACACAAGTCTATAGTCTAGCGCAACTGCAATACACTTAAAGAACCAACTAGTTCAAGGCCATACTTAATAGTAGCAAAAGGTTATAAACTTATGACATAGAAATCGCAGTCATACTAAAAGGAAGAGCCTCCTGTTATTGGCATTCCATCATCGTCACTCGTACCTGCGTAATGTTCGGGTTTGCTTCTCCAATTTTTTTTCAGAGCTGATGCCAAATCCTGCTACACCTTCATCTTCACCTGTTGATCAACTTGTGCCTGGATTTGCTTCACTTTCTCCTCGACTTTAGCAACAAGGTCTTGCCTTATCTTTGTTGTCAGCTCCTTCACATATGTGTCTGTTGGAGGATTAGAAGTAGGCTTTTTTGATGGCTGTACGCATCTCCCTAAGAGCCAATTCGGACCGTGTTTTCTCTCCGAAAGAAGTTCATCATCTGCATCTCCGGTACTAAGTTTTTCGTTAATCCTTTTCTGCAAAATAAAGCCACATTAACATATGAGATTAAAATGAAATACGAAATAATCAACTACTCATCAATTACATTTAAGTAATTATGAAATAAAACACTTAAAATTTTCTTTTTTATTATTTCAGGATTGGTCTTGTACTCGCGTCCTTCAACTCGTGTCCGAGTTTCAATAAATACCTCTCCAGAACATGGATGAGACTCATCTGGTTTCTTCTTTTTCTAGCAAAAAAAGATTAAACAAAAATAATGAACATGGAATCTTTATTACATTAAACTGATCACATCATAAATTTAATATCATAAATTTTTATTACATGGAATTTTTACAGTTTCATCATTCCAATATTCCAAGAGCATTTTGAAACTCTCAAGGGGAATTTCTTCTGGCCTATTTTCTAGCCTAATTTCATCATTTTCAAAGGCTGTATAATGCGCTGCCTTAGTTCGGCTCTTATACCCCTTCCAAGCTGCATGAATGGACTCGATCACCCATTTTTCCAATTCATTAGGAATAATATATCGGGCCTTGCAAACATCAATGAGAATAAATATGTCAGACAACTCATACAACTACATGCAACTAATTTCATTTCTATAACCCAACTCAGGCAAATTTATAACTACATGACATAATTACCTTGACATAATTCCACATAGTGTGCTTCAGGTTTTTAGCACTACAAGGATTTTTGCTTTAGACAACAGGCAAAACGTGTTGTCTGAATATACCAAAAACTGTTGACTATTGAGAAGTCGTCTGATACACACCTCAGACAACACACAGCAAGCTGTTGTGTAAAAGTTGAAAGACAAGTAAAAGCCACCTGAAAAGTGTTGTCTGATACCCAGAAACAACAACACTTCTTTGGAAACCTCTTGTCAAAACTCTGATAACGCAACACTTTTTAACGAATATATTGTTGTTATTAAGCAGTAAAGACAATGGTTTTTAAAATAAAGCCTATTGTTTAAGTGCAAAAGATACAATCGTTTACTTGATCAGGGTTGTTGTTGTATGTCACTACAGAGAATGGTTTCTTAGCAAAAACCATTTGTTTTATGGTTAGATGTACAACATGTTATCTCATATGGCATGTTGTTGTACAGTAGGAAGGATAACACTTTCTTAGTATATAACTCTTTTTTGAAATTATTTCAAACAACGTTTTTGCAGAGTATAACATGTTATTTGTTAAAAGAGACAACAGTTTTGTGGGTTTTAACCTGCAGTGTGTATTCTTCTCCCACATTACTTTGTTAAATGGTACATGTTGTTTGATCGCATTTTTTTACAACTGTTAACATTAAGTAGTTTTTATTTTCCTGTTGTGTGAGCATTTTCACACAAAGGATTTTAATAAAAGCATTGCTTGATATATAATACAACAAGTGTTAATCATTGGTGGACATTGGCTAAAAGTATCTTAAACAATGGTTCTGGACATGTAAAGAAAACCAAACTACACTATAAGGTCATCAGAAGCGACATCCACACCATCACTATGTAACAAACTAAATGCCCTCAGTGACTTGTGTGAGTGTCTGGATGATTTGCTTCGATTGCCAGTTATGCATTCTTGTGATTCTGAAGATGTTCTCGGGGCATCTATTAGGCTTTTATATTTGTGCAACATGACAAAAGATGCATTCACACAATTGAGAACTTGTTACTTGTGTTCAAGATCTTGAGGCATCTTTTAGAAGAAGAGAAGTTGCTGTTTCAAGAAAAATCGGAAGCTACTTGATCTGTATGAAAAAGATTTACAAAATGGTTTCCAAGTGCCTTGCTAGTTTCAAGAAATCACAAAATCCGGAAAGCACTAGGATTTCTGCTATTGTAAGACTTCTAAGAGAAGTAGAAGAAGTCAGTATTATGGTATTCGAGTCCCTTTTTTCATCAGTCTTTCCTGCAAAAGAAACATCAAAGCAAAATCAGTGGTACATGGAGACAGTGAAGACAAAATCAATGAAGTTCAAAAGTTGCAAACTAACTTGGAAGCTCTGTACAAGCAGAAAATAAACATGCAATCGGATTTCTTGAAAATTCAAGAAACACAAAAGTGTTTAAGTGCATTGGACATGAACATGCAATAATGTGAGGAAGATCTAGATTGTCTTTTCAGATCTTTGATCAAGAGTAGAGTCTCTATTAATGAAGCATGATTCCTGCAGATTGCAGTGTGCATCCTTAGTTTAATTAGAAAAACTAATTTAAGCTTATTGCTGATAAGCATGATCTTAATTTACAAAAATTGTGTTAGTGCATTTATTATGCTTCATTGGCATTTAGTGCTTAGGTGTATCTTAGGCTGCTCGGAAGAGTTAGCATACAGTTTTTTCACAAGATTACTTAGAACAATTATGTCTTTTCCATATTGTGATGCCCCAACCTTTGCAGATACTCCAGACCCGGATAGCTCGTTTCCTATTCATATTTTAGATCAATTAACACACTTACATGTATTAAAAACTGATCAGGAACATATGTATGCACCAAACAAATTTATACTCTTGCATTCAAATAGTTAAGATTGGAATTCTATTTTTACTGACCAAGTTCGTACGAATCAATCTTGTAACCTTTTGCGATGGTGTACTTCATGAAGTCATGGGCATTTAATTTGTTCCAGTTACCTACCCAAAGAGTGATGTTCTTCTTCTCTAATTTCCTTCCTCGAAGAGCATTCAAACTGAATGTCACTTTCGCCCTGCAACGATTATCAAGCCAGTCACTCGTATAGACTAGATTTCATACATTACCATCAAAACACACAAAGAAGAAAAAATTTACCCAGTTTCGTTGAATAGCTGGTTGAGCCGATCCCATCTTTCCATGGTAATGCAACCATTCGAGAATCCAAAACGTCGAACATTCTTTATGTTTTTGAAGTGTGGACATTTGGTGACTAGTCCAACTTTGTAAACAGTCTGATCTTCCAAAGATCCTCTAATTCTTATCCTCATGGGATTAAATGCTTCATGTAATTCAGTTGTAAATAGTTATAGAAGCCAACAAAACTACGTAGTTCAAACAATTGTGCATCACAATAGTACAAGCAAATTCCAATATCACTTTTTTTTTCCTTATTGATGAGACTAACATTAAACAGACTACAACTAACCATTTAAACATGTAAAATTTTGGTATACATTTGCTTCATTTTTATTTCAATTTCTTCTTTCGAAAGCACTAACAAAATAAATGCATACTGCAATTAAATCCTTAGGTGTCATGGGGAGAGTTCTATCAAACAAACCTTGAGTTAGTGTTTCATTGGCATCTAATTCCTCTTGCAAATAAAATGGCAGCCTCTGTTGCAACCACAAAAGCTAGTGCTCATTTTCGTTCCATCAGTTTACCATCCAGATCGAATCCTTTGACTGCCACTGTTGAGGAGCACTTGTGCAGATTAAGGACCCCAGAAGAGACATCCTCTTCGACAATATCTAAGTTCAAAAAATTATCCGCCCTTCAAGACTTGTACGAGTGTGTAGAAGATTTGCTTCAAGACTTATTTTCTGAATAGAGGCAACTATTTAATGCTTCTATGCAGTATGCAAAGTTGCGAAGTGCTGAACTAACTTTGAGGTACTGTTTCCATGGATGGTTGAAACTGAAAAGGCCATGAGCAGGCTCCCATCTAGCAAAATTGGCCTGCAAACACAAAATTTATATTTATACTTAGTAAAGGAACATTAGAAGCAATAAACCACTAGAAAAATGTAACAAAGAGTTGTCGCATACCATTGCATCTTCTGAACCTTTTGAGTTTAGAGCACTTTTATAAGTTTCAAGGTTCTTGGAACATGCTTCATCACTGTTGGGTTTTGCCTCATCGTCCTTAAAATAATCTTCCACATAACCTGTCGTGAAAGAAAACGAATAAGAACTTTGGACTATGATGATAGTTCCTATGATGATAGTTGGTAACCTCTGATGAGCCATATCTAGTAACTTCTCCACTCGATAGCCTGATAAAGATACTAAACTGAAAGTGAAGCGACCCCCTGTGCTTCTAGCCTACGCCCCAATCATAACATCAAGCACACAACAAGTTCTCAATAAACAGAAGACTTAAAAAAGTCTCCAAGGTAAATCACAATGATATATATAGAAAAGACTACAAAGAGGTTACAATAATTCATGTAGAAGTTCAAGTGTTCAACTAATTAAAAAATGAACTTACGAGAATATAACCTGAAATTGAAACTCAGATTCAAGAAAATCCCTAACTGAAACCCTAATCTGAACCCAAATCTAAGAAGCCCCAACTTAAATCAAATCACCAATCGAACCCTAAATCAAGTGAATGAGAGATAGAGAGAGAGAGAGAGAGAGAGAGAGAGAGAGAGAGAGAGAGAGAGATAGTGATTATTGCGGACAAGAACAAGAGATAAAAGTTTTGTGTGTTTGGGTTTGTTAGAGAACAAGAGATAAGCGGCTGTTGAAAAATAAGGGGGAAGGAGAAGGGGAAATGAAACGATGGGGAAGAGGGAAATAAAATTTAAATTTGGGGGAAATGAATTATTGGTTGAGCCGTGAGCGGCAAAATAAGAGTAAGTAAATTTTGGCTTGATTAATAATTTGTGAGGGAATAAAATTATTTAAAATATATTTAATATTTATAAAATTTTAATTATTTGTTCAATTGGTAGATTCAAAATTTATATTAAATTTTTTAAAAAATAAAAAATTAATTTGGTCGGATTGTACGAGATTTTAACAAAAACGTAGTAAAAGTGATGCTTCTTTTAACGGGGCAGGATCCAGATTCACTGAATGATTTTTTTAAATGATTACTTCAACGATCGAACCGTACGAATGTTGATAGACATTCATTTCAATGTTGGAAAAAATAATCAAAAAATAAAAAGGTCGGGTTGTACGAGATTTGAACAAAAACGTAGTAAAAGTGATGTTTCTTGTAACGGGCACGATCCAGATTCACTGAATGATTTTTTTTAAATGATTTCTTCGACGATCGAACCGTACGAATGTTAATATACACTCATTTCAATGTTGGGAAAAAATAATCAAAAATTAAAAAGGTCGGGTTATACGAGATTTGAACAAAAAAGTAGTTGAAGTGATGCTTCCAGTAACGGGCACGATCCAGATTCACTAAATGATTTTTTTTAAAATAATTTCTTCGATGATCGAACCGTACGAATGTTAATAAACACTCATTTCAATGTTGGGAAAAAATAATCAAAAAATAAAAAGGCCGGGTTGTACGAGATTTGAACAAAAACGTAGTAAAAGTGATGTTTCCTGTAACGGGCACGATCCAGATTCACTGAATGATTTTTGTAAATGATTTCATCAACGATCGAACCGCACGGATGTTAATAGATACTTATTCTAGTGTTGGGAAAATATAATCAAAAATTAAAAAGCTTCGGTCGTGCCGCATCTTAACCAAAATGTTATAATACTACCGATTCAAGTAAAAGGGCGCGTGCCAGATTCACTGAATGATTTTTTTGAATGATTTCTTCGACGATCGAACCGTACGAAAGTTAATAAACAATAATTTTAGTGTTTGGAAAAAATAATCGAAAAATAAAAAGGTCGGGTCGTACGAGATTTTAACAAAAAAGGTAGTAAAAGTGCTGGTTCCTATAACGAGGCACGATCCAGATTAACTGAATATTTTTTTTGAATGATTTCTTCGACGATCGAACCGTACGAAAGTTAATAAACAATCATTTTAGTGTTGGGAAAAAATAATCTAAAAATAAAAAGGTCGGGTTGTACGAGATTTTAATAACAAAGTAGTAAAGGTGCTGCTTCTCGTAGCGAGGCACGATCCAGATTAACTGAATAATTTTTTTGAATGATTTCTTTGACGATCGAACCGTACGAAAGTTAATAAACAATCATTTTAGTGTTTGGAAAAAATAATTGAAAAATAAAAAGGTCGGGTCGTACGAGATTTTAACAAAAAATGTAGTAAAAGTGCTGGTTCCTATAACGAGGCACGATCCAGATTAACTGAATATTTTTTTTTGAATGATTTCTTCGACGATCGAACCGTACGAAAGTTAATAAACAGTCATTTTAGTGTTGGGAAAAAATAATCTAAAAATAAAAAGGTCGGGTTGTACGAGATTTTAATAACAAAGTAGTAAAGGTGATGCTTCTCTTAGCGAGGCACGATCCAGATTAACTGAATAATTTTTTTGAATGATTTTTCGAAGATCGAACCGTACGTATGTTAATAAACGTTCCTTTTAGTGTTTATAAAAAATAATCAAAAAATAAAAAAGGCGGCTTGTA
The DNA here is from genome assembly GCA_036435485.1 of Saposhnikovia divaricata. Taxonomy (NCBI): domain Eukaryota; kingdom Viridiplantae; phylum Streptophyta; class Magnoliopsida; order Apiales; family Apiaceae; genus Saposhnikovia; species Saposhnikovia divaricata. Next base: position 169,575,998 of record CM071595.1, on the reverse strand, counting down.
CGAGATTTTAACAAAAACGAAAACGTTGTAATAGTATAGATTCCGGTAAATATTGTTCTTGAAGATCAAAGTCCAATTCGAAGACGTTATTGAATTCGGATTTTGACGGTCCTATAGTCGAATTGAAGCTCTCAACGAACCCTACGTGTTTTTGCCAACAGATGTGGTGCAGGTGATTTCGATTTTTTTTCTTAAAATCGATTTATTTTCGAAATTATTAGGATTAAAAATAAAAAAATTTGTAAATAGTGTTTGTTGTTAAATCTGAAGAAGCTATGTTGTAGATCTTGTTTTTCTGGTCAATTTCATATATCATATGTTGGATTTTGAGTTCCATAACATATAGAAATTGGAGATTGATTATTGTGTTTTTCGTGTTCTTCATGTTCTTGGAATGAAAGCTTGAAGATGGTGATGAATACTATTGCTTTAATCCTATTTTGGTAAAAAGGTAAAATTGGAAATGCTTTTGACCTTTTCACCTTTTAACTTATTTACTTATAATTACTAAATTACATTTTATTTAAAAAAGAAAATTATTTATTTACTTTTCATAATTGTTTTTATTTTGATTATTTATTTAAAATCCAAAATTTAGTTATAAAAATGCAGAAATGTTATTTTCTAAAATTGTCATTCTAACAATACTTTTTACGAAGTATTGTCTATGCTTCATTCACATAATATTTCTAAAAAATGTTGTGTGTTGGTTCACTGTCACACAACACTATGGATAACATATTGTATGACTGCTACTTAGGCAACAGACCTAAAAACACTTGTCTGAATACAACAACGGTTTTCCGGGATATTGTGTTGCAGGCATTCACGCAACACTTATTTGCTAACGCTTGTCTAATCTTAAAAGTACTTATGCATTTACACAACACCCCTGGTCAAGAAATGCTTGTCTGGTAAGATTTATCACACAACGGTTTTGGCCCATTGTGTGAATGTTGGATTACACAATACTTTCTCGAGTAGGAAAATAACAGTTGTCTGATCATTTCGGGCAACACTTTTTTCCATGGGTGTTTTCTGATACGTGTCGTCTATTTCCAGATTTCTTGTAGTGTAGGAACATGGCGCCAAGTCACATAAGTTAGCGACACACATCGCTTAGCAAGTGTTCCGAGAAAGCTGCTTAGTTCAGATAATACTTTGTCATCTCCCGTAATGGGTTGGCAAAATTCATTCATCCCAATGACAAGTCTCTTGTCCAAGCTTCTTGTATGAACTTTATCCATCCTTGTCTTTCCTCTCAGCCTTTGAGGAACTACAACTGCAATTGATAATTTTTTTGTGGCTGAATCTATATTCTCAATATCTAACTTATGTAATATAATTAAACTACATAACAGTTAACACTAAATAATAACATGAAATATAATGAAATTTTTTTTGACATAAGAAGATTCCGCAATTTGATTTAACACAATAACAAATATCCTCGAAGTTAATTACTGAAAGATTAGTGCTCCATTTTTCCACTTAGCAAAACAGTTGTTGGTCATAATACAAAACCTAGGTTGCATTCAAAAATCTCCTTTAAGAAAATTCTAGTATTGTAATAAACTAATAATTTAACTTGTAAATTAGGCTGCAGCACAGAAACAAGAATGTACTATTCCTAGTAAACATTAAAAGCAGATAGGCGTATATAAATTAATTGTTGGACATATAAAATACTTGTTCTGAACTTAAGGACATTACATTTTTTTTGTTTTTTTATATGAATACAAATAGTTTTTTTAGAATTTTCACATAACAACAAGCATGCCCAAATTAAACGACTTAAATTGAAAAAAAAAAACATTAGGCTATGCTAACCTGGTACATCGCCTTCTTCAATATCAGGCAAGATAGTTTCCATGACAACATTCTTACTTGTAGCTGCAACATCTTTTTCCTTTAGGGCTTTTTCTTTTTCAGCCTTTTCTTTTTCAGCTTTTTGTTTCTCAACTTTTTCCATTTCAGCTTTCTCCTTCTGGCGTTTTCGCATAGCAAAAAATGCAGCCATCGAACCGTTGCCTTCATCTGATTGTGGTAACTCAATTAGAGGACTTGCAGATATTGCAGGTTGTACAGATCCCCCCTTTCGCTTGCATCCTCAGTTCCAGGCTTGGTTGTAGCAGGCTTGATTGTAGTATTAGCTCGGGAACGTGTTATTGGTCCACGCCCCATAAGAAGCTTTTTCTTATTTGCCTTCTTTGTTCCCTACAAAATAACAGTGGATTATGTACTAAATAATATGACTCTAATCACAATTCCTACAAACCATAAAAATTAATTCCAGCTATGACACACCTTTGGTGGAGTCACCGATGCATCACCGTCACTACCATCATCCTGTCCTGGATTATAATCCTCATTTCCATCCTGCCTCTTTTTCTTTCCTTTGTTTCTCTGTTCAGAACTTGTCATTCCCGCTGACAGTGCAGGTCCTTTCTAATGCCAAGTTCTTGCAAATCTAAATGAGCGTTGACATGGTCTTTTGTCTTGCCAGCAATATTTAGCAAAGTGCCAATTATACTATCACAAATGTTATTCTCGATATGCATGACATCAAGGTTATGTCGATGTAAATTGTGGCTCCAATAAGGTAAACTGAAAAATATAGACTTCTTTTTGAAAGGGGAATCGATCTTCTTCACCTTTTTTCGGCCTGGTTCCTTCTTCTTCTTTCCAAACTCATTTTGAAATAATTCTTCTATGTCCGTTCCCGATAAAATTACAGGAGGCTGCCCCAATTCGATTTGACCATTGAACCTTCTTTTATCGAATCTCCACTTGTGTTCGGGATCAAGAAACTTTCTGTGGTTCATGTAGCAAACTTTTTTACTATGTTTTAGGTACCTTGAAGAAGTCTCATAATTGCATATGGGACAGGCTGAGTAGCCCTTCGTGCTCCAACCGGATAACATTGCATATCCCGAGAAATCGCTGATCGTCCAAAAAACACTTGCACGCAAGATAAAATTCTGTCCAGTAGAAGCATCATATGTTTCTGCGCCTTCATCCCAAAACTCTTTCAACTCGGCCATTAGAGGTTGCATATACACATCTATGTTATTATTAGGGGACTCTGGACCAGATATAAGTGTTGAGAGAATAAGATTTTATGGCTTCATACACAACCAAAGCGGAAGGTTATAATTTACCAAAACGATAGGCCAGGTACTATGATTGATATTCATCGAACGGAAAGGATTAAATCCATCAGATGCAATACCCAGTCTTACGTTCCTATTTTCTGATGAAAAATGAGGATATTTTACATCCATCATCTTCCAAGCCTCCCCATTAGCAGGATGTCTAAGTTTTCCATCCATTTTACGTCCAACTGCATGCCATAACATAAGGTCTGAATACTCTTTGCACATAAACAATCTCTGCAGCCTTGGTCTTAGTGGAAAATATCGCATCACATTTTCCGGGACTTTGTGAATCACCTTATTCGGATAATTGTCGTTCGTGCTTTCCTTTTCCACTACAACCCACCTCGAAAGACCGCAAGTTTTGCATACTTCTTCATTTTCATTTTCACCCCAATACAACATGCAGTCATTTGGACATGCGTGTATCTTTTGATAATCAAGCCCTAAATTTTTAATTATATTCTTTGCAGCGTTGAAAGATAAGGGTATGTTTGCCTCTGGAAAAGCTTCGTTTATCAGCTCTAGTATATCCCCAAAACCAGACTCTGAAATTCCATGAACGCACTTTAAGGAATAAAGGCGGACAAGGAAAGTTAATCTTGAAAAGTTTTTACAGCCTGGATATAAGGGTAGTTTTCCCTCTTCAAGGTGGCTAAAAAAAATTTTAGCTTCAGTATTTGGTCCATTTATACGATGCAACATCTCGTCTAGGTTATCTCCAAAATTTATATTATTCTCTAAATCCATATCCTCGTCACTACTTTCATAATTTGGGATAGGAACCTGTGCAACTTCTGCAATCCAGTCTACATACAATGGAGAAGGACCACTGCAGATGAGATGATCGTAAACAAGGTCTTGACGATGCCACTTGATGTTCTTAAAATTTCTGCAAGGGCATGTCATTTCATCACCTACGGCTAACTCGGGGAATGCATTTTTTATAAATGCTTTTATCCCCTGGATATACCCTTGACTATACTTTGGAAGGCTTATCCAAATATTTTCCACGTCATCCATCACGACAATTAAGATAAAGGAGAGTGTTATATTGAACCACATCTATTTGTGTGTCTACTCATTCAAACCTAAGCAGCCTAGCCCACCTAAGTAGCCTATTCCACCTAAGCAGCCTATTGCTAAGAACCTAGATGCTGGCAGGGGAATGGAAAGCAAATGATGATAATCTACATATACTAAAAAAACTTGATTTCTAAGAACTTAAATCAAACATATCAGATAAGTAAATTAGTGCTAAAACTAATACATACAAGCAAATAATTATCAAATATCATTACATAGTTATGCAGGGCAGTATTAAATAAATGGTAATTAGGCAAGAAAACAAAAAGGAAGTACAACACTTAAAATTAATTTAAGCATACATCAAATAAGCATAACAGAGCAAAGAAAATTTGAAGTTTCTCAAATTTCTCGTAAACATATATAACAATTTCTCGTAAACATGAACCAAATGACATATACAGAGACACAAAAAAAACAAATAAAACTAGGACCTTATTTGATAAATTGAAATAAATCAATTAAAAGAGCATATTTTACAGAGAGACGAGAGAGAATAAATCAACAAAAGTTAAACAAATCAAACAAATATAAAATCAAGAAGCTGAGAAATAAACACATTGTTATATGTGAAACTCCTAGGTTTTTATGATAACAAACAGTAAGCTATTTGGCGTTTACAGATATAAAACAGCATGCCATTGTGTTAGTTCTAACTTGGTTTTGCAGGTTAAAACAGCATGCCATTTGTGTGTGCTCTAACTTGTTTCTGCAGGACAAAACAGCTTACTGATTTCATAATCAGTATACCTCAAACAGCAAGCCAATTGTCACAAACAGCATGCCAATTGTACAATCAGCAAGCTGATTGTGTCTGATGGAATTAAAGATCCATTCGGGAAATTCAAAGGGCATCAAGAGGAAATGATATATAGATTATATGTAAAGTTCCTCAGAATATATGATGAACATTCCCACCTCTCAAGCTTTTGGAAACAAGCAAATATTCCTTTTGGTTAAATAAGGTTACTTTACCTTATTTTAATACACCACCTTATCTCCACTCAAAATATATCACATGGGACTCATCATAACTTTGTTCCCTGCATATTCTTATCTCCATACACGCTCCAGATTCAGCTTTGCATATTATCAAAGTATATCTTCTTGCTCAAAAGCATTGCTTCCTCTCTAACGGATTAAATTCATACCGTTGGCAAATTTATCAAACAATTTCAAACCCTTCTTGTTCACTGTTAGATATAATTGATGTGATTTAATGTCAGTGTTTAAGTGTTACAGGTAAAGAGAGTTTAACTTGTTATTGAAAGCAGTTGTAACAGAGTTTGAGTATACGCTGATTGCTGGAAGCGCAAACGCTGACAGAGGAAAGCGTAAACACTGATAGCTGAATACATGGAAGCGCAAACACTGTTAGCATGGAGAGAACAGAGTTTGCTAAAGTCTGTCTACTGGGAGCGTCTACAAGTCAACAGAGTTTGAAGATTAATTTAATATTAATATGGAAGCGATATCTTTGAAGATTGGATAGCTATCAAAGAGATTGAGTTGACTTAGAAGACGTGTAGCAATCGTAATTGATATCAATTGTATAGCTTAATTTTAGGAGAATCAATTTACGATTGTACGTAGCTGTATATCTTATAAATACAGTTAGGTTAACCCTAGAAGGGTATCCATCGTGAACGAATAACATTCTTGTAACCTAAGCAGCTCTCTGTGATACTTTACATCACCGAGAGAGGAATTATCTATTCCAAACAGTTTTAAGAGTTAAAACGTGTGTTCTTGTTACTTATTCATACAGTACTTGATTATATATTGTGTATTCGACCTAACAAATGGTATCAGAGCCAAATCTGTTACTTTATTACAGTTAAAGATCCAAACGCAATAGTAATCAATGGCAGAGATACCTCCACCATCTGAGAAAGCTCCTACTACTGTTAGTAGGTATGAAACAATTAGGGTTCCTATACTAAGGCCATTAGAGTATGCAATTTGGAAGGTGAAGATGACCATGTTTCTGGAGGCTACAGATCCAGAATATCTGGACAGAATTTATGAAGGTCCTCACAAACCTACAAAGTTATCTACTGCTGCTACCGGTGAGGAATCAAAAGTTATTCCAAAAGAGAAGAAAGATCTAACTGCTGAGGATCTTTCATCTATTGCAAAGGATGCGAAGGTAAGGCATTTACTTCATAGTGCGTTAGACAATGTTATGTCTAATAAAGTGATAAACTGCACAACTGCAAAGGAGATATGGGATGCACTTGAGGTTAGATGTCAAGGAACTCCTGCAATTAAGAAGAACAGAAGGAACATACTCACTCAGGAGTATGAGCATTTTGAGGCAAAATCTGATGAAACCATGACAGAAACATTTGACAGATTCTGTAAACTGCTCAATGATTTGTCATTGGTGGACAAAGAGTATGATTTAGAAGATTCAAATCTCAAGTTTCTTCTCTCTTTACCTGAAAAGTGGGATGTGAAAACAACCACTATAAGAGATAATTATGAACTTGGTGAAACAGAAATTGATGAAATTTATGGACTACTCAAAACCCATGAATTGGAATTGGAGCAGAGAAACAAAAGATCTAGTAGAAAGTCAAAGTCTGTTGCTCTTAAAGCTGAGGAGAAACCATCAAAGAAGGAAGCATCAAGAAGAAAGACAAAAGGAAAAGCTTTAGTCATTCATTCAGAGAATGAGTCATCAAACACTGATGTTGACTCAAACACAGATGAATCATCTGATTCTGAAGATGATGAGGAGATGATGCAAATGGCTGCATTGATGGTAAAGACCTTCAAGAAGATGGGATACAAGAACTTCAAGAAGGGAAAGAGATTCTCCAAGGACTACTCAAAGTTTGACAAGAAGAATTTCAAGAAATCAGAGGGAAAGGACTTCAAATCTGGTAAGAAAGATAAGTCTGAGGTTCAATGCTACAAGTGTAAGGAGATGGGTCACTATGCTCCTGAGTGCAAGAAGGGTAAAACTGAAAAGGCACTCTACACCAAAGGCAGAGATTGGGCAGACACTTCAGATTCAGATGAGGAAGTCAACTATGCTCTCATGGCTACTACTAAGACTGAAAATGATGATCTCAAGGTACCTCCAACTACCTATGCTTATAACACTGATGATATAACTGAATTGAGAATTTATCTTAAAGCATTGCATATCAGTTATAGGGATCAGACTTTAGAAAATGAGAGGATAAAGTCTGAGTGTTCTCAACTCAAAGAAAGAAATAAACTTGTTGAGGAACAGCTAGAGAACATGAATAAAATTCAAAAAGAGAGAGATGATGCAGTGTTTATTGAACAGGAGTTGCTAGGTAAGTATAAGCAACTAGAATCTGAATTGGAGGATACTAAACACATCATTAAAACATGGACACACTCTGGTAAAGACACTCAAGAAGTGTTTCAGTCAGATACAGTAGGTCTAGGTTACTCTGTAGGAGATGAACTTAGATTTGAAAATCAGGTAAAGGTTAGACCACATTGTTCATCTGAGGGTAATGTCATGGGAACAGGTGGACCTAAGACTGAAGCACAGAAAAAGGCTGTTAAAGAGTCATATGCTAAAACTTTTGTTAAAGAGGCTAACATTGGTTTAATGACAGATAAACAACTCAAGCATAAGCTTAAGGAGATAAAATCTGTCAACAAACAGAGAATGCCTAAGAAAAACAGAAATGGTAAGGTAGGCATAACATCAGGAATAAAGCCAATGCTTGCTTCATTAGCTCCTAGGAAAACATGCTTTAACTGTGGTAGCACTAATCATCTTGCTAATTTCTGCAGTAAGAATAAAAACATTAATTCTTTGCCCTCTAAAACTGCAGTAAAGAGTGATTATGTGAGAACAAGACCACAGACTTTATGCAAACACTGTGGAAGTACTTGGCACTCTATTTACACTTGCAGAGATTATCATGCTATTTACTATAATTACTATGAACCCAACCAAATTTGAAATGGGTTAAAGTAAACTCTGCAAATGTAAACTCTGAAAAAGTTAGCTTAAACTCTGTTAATGTGAATTCCGCTGCAAAAGCTAACAGAATTAAGAAAGCCAAAGGATCCAAGCAAGTCTGGATCCTTAAAACTAATAATCAGTGATTGTTTGTGATTGCAGGGCACCAGGGTCAGTACCCTAGTCGTGGACAGTGGATGTTCAGGACACATGACTGGAAATAAAGCCCTGCTATCAGAGTATGAGGAGAAGGCTGGCCCAGAAGTTTCCTATGGAGATGGCAACATAGGACATACACTGGGATATGGCAATATTAATCTTGGAAATGTCATCATCACAAATGTAGCTCTGGTTCCAGGACTCAAGCATGATTTGCTATCTGTGAGTCAAATCTGTGACAGAGGATATCATGTAGATTTTCAGCCTGAATATTGTCAAGTGATCAGTAAATCTACAGGGAAAGTTGCTCTAGTTGGAAACAGACACAACAACATCTATGAAATAAAATTGTCAACCAACTCAGATGGAAAAGCAGTGTGTCTGTCTACAAGAATGTCCAGTGAAGAGAGTTGGAAATGGCACAAGAAACTCTCTCATTTGAACCTGAACAACATCAATGAGCTAATCAAGAATGATCTTGTAAGAGGTCTACCAAAGTCCTTGTTGAATGTAGAAGGACTGTGTGATTCTTGTCAAAAGGCTAAACAGAGAAAAGTCTCCTTCAAAAGCAAATCTGAGTCTTCAATTGTTGATCCTTATCATCTACTACATGTTGATCTTTTTGGTCCAGTGAATGTGATGTCTCTTGGAAAGAAGAAATATGCATTAGTCATTGTTGATGAATATACCAGATTCACATGGGTATATTTTCTTGCAAAGAAGGATGAAACATCATTAACACTGACAGAACATATAATCCAACTGGACAAAGGGTCAGAGCATCAAGTGAAGATAATCAGAAGTGACAATGGAACTGAGTTCAGAAATTCATCTATGGAAGAATTTTGCAAAAGTAAAGGGATCAAACAAGAGTTTTCTGCACCTGGCACTCCACAACAAAATGGTGTAGTGGAGAGGAAGAACAGAACTTTGATAGAAGCTGCTAGAACCATGCTAGATGAAGCAAAGTTGCCAACTTATTTCTGGGCAGAAGCAGTTCAAACTGCTTGTTTTACTCAAAATGCAACACTGATCAACAAGCATGGTAAAACACCATATGAAATGGTGAAGAAGAAGAAGCCAAATCTAAAATATTTTCATATTTTTGGATGCAAGTGCTTTGTGTTGAAGACTCATCCTGAACAGTTGACCAAATTTGACCTAAAGGCAGATGAAGGAATTTTTGTTGGCTATCCACTGTCAACAAAGGCATTCAGAGTTTATAATCTGAGAACCAGAGTGATCATGGAGTCTATTCATGTGTCATTTGATGACAAGAAAATAACTGGACTTGAAGATGTTAATGAGCATGATCAACTGCACTTTGAAAATGAAGATTTATTAAACTCGGATGATATAGATCTGACAAACACTGTTGAGGTCAATTCTGAACCTCTACTGGTAAAAACTGAAGAAACTTTTCAATCAGAAACAAGGGAAGAACCAGTTGAGGGGGAGCATGAAGAATCACATCAAATTGATAATTCAAACACTGATAGTGACTCAATTGATAACTCTGAATCAAACACTGTTGATTCAAACTCTGAACATTCAAATTCTGAGCAGTCACATTCAGGGGGAGCATCAGAAAGTGAAGAAAGGCACCAAGAAAATCAGGAGAGCATGGATCAAGGGGGAGGATCACATGATGACAGAAGCAATCTGCCTTCTGCAAGAAAATGGACTAAGTCACATACACCTGATTTAATTATTGGTGATCCAGATGCAAGAGTAAGGACAAGAAGTGCAACAACAAATGAATGTCTGTTTCATGCATTCTTGTCACAAACTGAGCCAAAGAAAGTAGAAGAAGCTCTGAAAGATGCTGACTGGATAACAGCAATGCAAGAAGAGCAAAATGAATTTGAGAGAAATGAGGTGTGGACCCTTGTACCAAGGCCAAAGAACAGATCTATTGTTGGTACTAAATGGGTTTTCAGAAATAAAACTGACAGTGATGGTGTGATCACAAGGAACAAAGCAAGACTGGTAGCTAAAGGCTATTCACAGCAGGAAGGAATAGATTATGATGAGACTTTTGCACCAGTTGCCAGGTTGGAGGCAATAAGGATGTTTCTTGCATATGCTTCTCACAAGAAATTCAAGGTTTTTCAAATGGATGTGAAAAGTGCTTTTCTGAATGGAAAACTTGAAGAAGAAGTATTTGTTGAACAACCACCTGGTTTTGTAGATCCAAAATATCCAGATCATGTCTACAGGTTAGACAAAGCACTCTATGGACTCAAACAGGCACCTAGGGCATGGTACGAAACACTTGCTTTACAGAACTTTGTCAATCAACCACAAGATTCTTCATCATCAAACCATGACTCACCTGAATCACATCAACCAGAACCACAATCTATGCATGAACCTTTAGCCACTGATCGTACAGAAAACATCCCATCTCAACCTACTCAATCACCTGAGCCGATACCAACAACCACTGATCAACCTATATCATCTCATACACAAACAGAACCTCAACAACAATCTGACCACATGACTACTGAACCAACAAACCCTGTCACTACCACTCATCCACAACCACCACAAAAGCCAAAAAGGAAGATACATACTGCAATCAACACCAAACATGCTAGAAGATTCAAACAAAGGGCAAATAGACCTTCTAGTGCAGAAGAAGAATTTGTTGTAGTACCTCAAGTTAAGAGGAGAAGGCTTATTTTAACTGATTCTGATGATGAGCATGTTGAAGAGGCTCAAGAGAAAATCTCTTTTGATATTCCTACTGGTGAGCCAGAGGTTATCATAGAATCTATAATACCAGAATCTGAAGTCAAGCTTTCTGAACCAGAAGTTGTTAAGGTTCAAGAAAATGAAGCTGTTAGAGATGTTTTGTCTCCAATGGAAGAGTTTGCTGAAACTCCACTTTCTTTTAATCATGAAGCATCTACTCCACCACTCATGGAGGTTACACTTTCTATCGATACTGGTGTTGCTGATGGGCCTACTGTTGTTCTTGAAGATACTGTGGTTGCATCACATACTGAGTTGAACTCTGATGCTAATCATGTTTCTGCTCATAATGAAGAGGTTGATAAACCAGAAAAGGTTCTTTCTTCAGAGCAAACTCCAGTTGATAAAGGAAAACAGGTTGCTCAAGAACCTATTTCTGCTCAAGAACCTATTGCTTCTGTTGCCTCTACTAGTGAGTCAATCAGTGATTCAGTTGAAGCTAAGAGTACAGGAGTTGCACAACCACAAAATCAGACTGATGGTCAGAAAACAGGAGAAAAACCAGATTTTGCTGGCCCTTCTAATAATGAAATTGATGCTGGTTATTTGGCCAAGCAAACTGCTGATTGGTACAAGTCAGAGTGTATTTTTCCTCCTGGAAGGGCAGAAAAGTTTCTTGAAGTCAATTCTAAGAAGATTACAAATCCAGAAATTTTCACTTGTTTGCAAGGCACAATGATTCAAATCAAAACTTTGAATAATAGATTTGATGATACTCAGAAATCTATTGTTGATCTTCGAACAGAAGTTGCTACTCATGAAGAGACAGCTCAACTAGCTAATGCTAAGCTCTTTCAACAATTTGCCAAAGCTCAAGCAAATATAAATGACAGACTGAGCACAGTTGAAAAGAATCAGATTTTACTAAATGAGAAGGTTGATTCAATTGCAAACTCTCTTGAATTAATCACCTCAATTCTGATTCAAGATGATGATGATGATGTCAAAAAGGGGGAGAGAATTGCTAAAACCAAGTGTAAGCAAATTCAAACTCTGCCAAAGAAAGATCATCTTGATGATGAAGGTACCAATGATGAGAAGGGCTTAAGAAATGCAAATTCTAGACAAGGACATGGGAGGTCTACAAGGTCAAAGCCTAATTTGGTGATAGATACAAATGCTCAGAGTACTTCTGGTTCAAAGCCAAAGGATTTGTCATTCTCTGACAATCCACAAACAGATGAAGAATTGGCTGTGAAACTATTTCGTGAAGAGAATGCTGAAGCTACACTTGAGGATATTCAAGCTGAAGAAAAGCTGTTGCAGAAAGAGCATTTAAAAGCTCAAAAGTCCAAGAAAGTGAATAAAGTTGTTAAAGCTTCAAAGTCTTCAAGGCATGAAATGAAAGGAATTTAGATCAAAGAGAGATTATCTGATATTCAAGAAGAAGAAGAAGAAGAAGAAGAGGATAAAGGAAAGCTGATTAGAAAGTCTTCTATTGATGACAAGCTGAAGTTAAAAGGAGTGATGGGTGAAGAGAGCAAGAATAAAATGATAATTACAACCTCTGTTGGTACACATGTTGTACAGAAGAATAAAGACACAACCTCTGTTGCTACACAAGTTGTGACTACACCGATACTGTCTTCTCAGTTGAAATCAAGATTTCGAAAAGGTGCTCTTCATGATTCGAGTCTTGCAGCTACAGCTTCAATGGATTTTACTGATGGTAGAGCTTTATCTGGTAAAATTGCATATAACAAAGGAGGCATTGGCTCACATAGAGATAAAAGACAGAATGTTGCTCCCAGAGATCCTTCTTCATTATCTGTTCCAGGTCGTGGTGTCACTCAAGAGAGTTTAGACAGACTGGAGTCAGTACAGCTTGTTCATCAGAAAAGTTTAGGGAAGGATTTCTTGTTATACTTCATGATTGATGGAACGGTGTTCAAGATTGCTGAGAATGATATTGATTTAAAATTCTGGGAAGAACTAGAGTATGTTCTGTACATTTTCAGAGTAAGAAATCAAAGAGCTCAATCAGTTGCAAATGTGCTCAGACAAAAGATGATACAGAATCTTGCAAATAGACATATGAAATACAGCAAGTATGTTCCAAAGTACAGAGACTGGAATGGGAATTTGATTGAAATGCAGAAGGGAACTACAAAGCTGAAGACTGATCTTGGGATTACTGTTCTAGATTTTAATGTAAAGTCTGAAGAAGTGAAGTTTATCAGATTGGGAAATGAAATGAGAAGAAACAAGATCTATGATCTCAGAGCTGCTATTTTTCAAACTGATGAGAATGATCCAGATTTAAGAGAGATCAAGGTAGCTATGGAGATTGAACTTGAGAATGCTGAGAGGAGGTTGTTGATTGATTATCTCAGAACAACTCCAGATCATGAGGAGGTTAGGTAGACAGAATCTGTAAGTAATTCAAATTTTCTGTAAATTTTGCTAAGTCAAGTTTAAACTCTGATTATATGTTAAACACTGTGTTTTTATTTGTTAGTTTTGACATCATCAATTATTATGAACTTGTACATTTTTCTAATGAACGAGTTGGGGGAGATTGTTAGATATAATTGATGTGATTTAATGTCAGTGTTTAAGTGTTACAGGTAAAGAGAGTTTAACTTGTTATTGAAAGCAGTTGTAACAGAGTTTGAGTATACGCTGATTGCTGGAAGCGCAAACGCTGACAGAGGAAAGCGTAAACACTGATAGCTGAATACATGGAAGCGCAAACACTGTTAGCATGGAGAGAACAGAGTTTGCTAAAGTCTGTCTACTGGGAGCGTCTACAAGTCAACAGAGTTTGAAGATTAATTTAATATTAATATGGAAGCGATATCTTTGAAGATTGGATAGCTATCAAAGAGATTGAGTTGACTTAGAAGACGTGTAGCAATCGTAATTGATATCAATTGTATAGCTTAATTTTAGGAGAATCAATTTACGATTGTACGTAGCTGTATATCTTATAAATACAGTTAGGTTAACCCTAGAAGGGTATCCATCGTGAACGAATAACATTCTTGTAACCTAAGCAGCTCTCTGTGATACTTTACATCACCGAGAGAGGAATTATCTATTCCAAACAGTTTTAAGAGTTAAAACGTGTGTTCTTGTTACTTATTCATACAGTACTTGATTATATATTGTGTATTCGACCTAACATTCACCTATATAAGAACTGAGTATTATCAGTTCTTTGTACTGAATACAACGTGCATAAAACAAGAAATACTCAAACAACTTCTGAGCGTACATTGCTAAACCCTTCAAAACCTTCAAATCTCTTCATACACGCATATTCATTATTTTGAGGATTTATAGGTTGAGTTGTATTCTTTCAAAACATTTGTATTGTTCAAAGTGTATTGTTTTGTTGCTGTACAAGATTGGCTTCAGGTTTTAGGGTGAGTCGAACTAGACTAGAGAAGTATACTTGGGAAGTAGTACTTAGAGGGTTGGTTCAGCACAGGTAAACAGCAAGCCGTTTGTAAGCAGCAAGGGTTAAGGGAGATATATTGTTGTATCTTGTAATTGGATTATAGTTGATCAATAATATATTCTCTTACCAAGTTTGGTAAGGGACCAGGACGTAGACCATAGGGGATTAGGGGTCGAACCTGGCTAAAAGATTGTGTGTCTCTTTTACTTACTGTTTATATTCTCTCTACATTGCATTTTAGATACAAACAGCGTGCTGTTTGTGAACTGTGTTATTACAAACAGCAAGCTGTTTTCAGTTATTTTCAAAACAGTTCATAAATTCACATTAATAACCATAAACACCTATTCACCCCCCCTCTAGGTGTTGTTTTACAATTGGTATCAGAGCGTGGTATACTAACAATTCTGTAACAGGAAAGTATCGATCATGGCAGAACATTATCTTGAAGCAAAAGCCGATTATAGGGCTCCTCTCCTCACTGGATCAGAAAATTACAATTGGTGGAAATGTAGAATGGAAACATTCTTATCCAAGAGGCCACTGGTGTTAAGAGTTGTACAGAAAGGAGATTATCAATTCTTGGATGAAAAGAATCAACCGAAAGATGTTGATGATCTCACTATGGCTGAAATTATCAAATGTGGTTTTAATGGAGAAGCTAGAAACTCCATAATGAATGCTCTAGATCAAGCTGAGTATGACAAAGTCTCCTCCCTAAAAACAGCAAAAGAAATGTGGGATGCTTTGGAAACCTATCATGAAGGATCAAAAACCTTGAGGAAGGTGAAGCTTAGCAAACTAATGAATGATTTTGGAAACTTCAAGCTCAAGGATGATGAAACTATCAAAGAAGGTCAAGCAAGGTTCCAAGTTACTATAAACTCATTAAAGAGACTTGGAAAAGACATTCCACAAGATGAAATTAACATGAAAGTGTTAAGTGCGGTACCATTTATTTACGAAGCCAAGGTCACGGCTTTGGAATCATCCTCAACAATCGACACCATGGATCACCTAGCTGTGTTTGCAGAGCTAGAACAATTTGAAAGCAAGATAAGCAAAGGTCAGGCTGAAGATGTTCGGGTTCCCATAGCTAAAATGAGGAATTTGGCTCTTCACTCTACAAACAGCAAGCCAGAGTCTGCAAACAGCAAGCTGTTTGAATCTGATGAAGAATCTGACGAAGAAATGGCACTCATCTCACAAAAGATCAAGAGGCTGATTGAAAAGAAAAATAGAATGAAAAGGGAAAGAGGTGAATACTCCAAAAGGAAAGCCAAGGAACAAACTTGTTTCGAATGTGGTAAACCAGGCCATTTTAAGAAGGACTGTTTTAAGCTAAAGTCCAAACAGCAAGCTGCTTTCAAGGACAAGAGAAAAGCAAAGGCTCTACTGACTTGGAGTGATGATGATTCAGACTCCAGTGATGACTCAAGTGAAGACATGGTGAATTTGGCCCTTGTAGGTCTAAATGATGAAGAAAGTTCACTAGGATCCATAAAAGAAGATTGTGTGGATAGTGATTATTCGAATTCAGAAGATGATGCAAGTGAGGTAAATTCAATATATTCTGATTTAAATTCATATCATAATATGCCAGAAGAACTAACCGTGCAGGTACCAAATCATGCATCCATAATTGAATTTATGGAACTAAAACATAAGAATAGCAAGCTGGAAAAGAACAACAATCAGTTAAAGAAAATGATTGCTGATTTAATGGCTGAGAAGAATCCAGAAACAAATCACAATGATCTTATTACTGATTTGAAGGAGAAATTAGTTCAATTCGAAGGAGTCAACAAAGTGATTCTACAAAGAAATGAGGTTCTTATTAAAGAACTTAGGAGATTGAAGTCAGAGATTGAAGAAAGGAATGAATGCATACAATCATTCAAGAACACAGAGTCAAACCAAGCCGAATCCTCAAAATCTGTGGAAAAGAGAAAACAGCAAGCTGAACTTATCAATCAGCAAGCTGATTTGATCTCTCTTCTGGAAAAAGAGGTCAAGGACCTCCAGATAGGGATGGAAAATTTTGTACAAGGAGAAGACACCTTAAAGACAATGATGAAGAAGGAAAAAGTCCCTGTAGTCAGAGAAGGAGTTGGCATGGACATACACAAGAAGCTTGGAGTCCTCAAATATGATGGTAAAAATGGCATACCTTATGATTATGCCATGCCTTGGAAAACATGCAACAAATGTGGTGGAAAAGGCCATCTGGAAATTCATTGTGTGGTTCAAATCAATGATAAAGGGAAAACAGCTTACCAGAATGGACCAGTCAGGCGACAAACAGCATACCAGAATGCTCCTGACAGAAGACAAACAGCACGCCAACAGTCACCAAAAGTGATCCAAAAATGGATCAAGAAAGCTGAATTAAATGTGTTATATATTCTTGCTACTAACCAGTTTGGACCCAAACCTATATGGGTACCAAAACATTAAGTTTGTGTTTGTTTGTTTTGTAGATATGTCTTGCCGCCAAAATAAAGTCGAAACAATGGATCTTGGATAGCGGTTGCACTAGACATATGTGTGGAGACAAGTCTCAGTTCATAAGTCTCAACATGAAGAAAGGAGGAAGAGTTACAATTGGCAATAGCAAAACTCTTCGAATCCTTGGTATTGGTTCTATTGGTAATAGTAATATTTCGATCGATAAAGTTCAATATGTCAAAGGTCTTTCATATAATTTACTTAGTGTCACTCAATTATTTGATGATGGACACTTTGTTCAGTTTGGCATAGATAGAACTATTATTACTATTGGTGCTAACAAAATCCCACTAGTTGCTAGAAGGGAAGGAAATATATATGTATTAGACTTCGAAATGCAGGAAACAGCATGCTGTTTGGCTGCAATCGACAATGATCCATATATATGGCATAGGAGGTTGGGACATGCACACATGGACTTGATCAATAAACTTTCAAGTAAGAATCTGGTCAGAGGACTACCAAAAATGAAATATACTAAGGTTGAAGTATGTTCAGCATGCCAATTGGGTAAACAAATTCGAAGTACTCACAAAGCTAAGAAAATGGTATCTACTTCTAAACCCTTAGAGCTTCTGCACTTAGATTTATTTGGTCCAGAATCTTATAAAAGTATTGGAGGTAAACAATATGGTTTTGTAATTGTAGATGATTATTCTAGATTTACATGGGTATTGTTTCTTAGTAATAAAAATTGTGCTTTTGATGAATTTGAGAAACTGATTAAACTACTTGAGAACAAGCATGATACAAGACTTGTAGGTATAAGAAGTGATAGAGGAGGTGAATTTGTCAATGACAAATTTATCACATTTTGTGAACAAAAGGGAATCTCTCATGAATTTTCTGCTCCAAGGACTCCACAACAAAATGGAGTGGTGGAAAGAAAGAATAGGTCACTTCAAGAAACAGCAAGGACTCTTCTGCAAGAAAGCAAGCTACCTAGAAGCTTTTGGGCCGAAGCTGTGAATACAGCATGCTATTTGTTGAATCGAATCATAATCAGGCCAATGTTGGACAAAACTCATTATCAATTGTTGAGAAACAAGAAGCCAAATATCAGTTACTTCAAGATTTTTGGTTCAAAGTGTTTTGTCCTCAAAACAATTGGTAAAGATGGTAAATTTGATGCTAAATCCTATGAATCCATATTTCTTGGTTATTCTTTAACAAGTAGAGCTTATAGAATTTATAATATTAATAAGCATATTGTTGAAGAATCTATTGATGTTACTTTTCAAGAACCTAACAATGATCTACCAAGAGTTGAGGAAGGATTTGCAGGTGAAGAAGATGTGCAACCTCAAGTCACTGATAATCAGCAAGCTGAAAGTTCAAATCAGCAAGCTGGAAGTGCAAATCAGCAAGCTAGAAGTATAAATCAGCAAAATGGCAGTTCAAATCAGCAAGCTGAAGATGAAAGTGATATCGAAAGTCAGCAAGCCAAAGAGGATGTAGACACTGACAATCAGCAAGCTGAAAGTTCAAAACAGCAAGCTGACGTGGAAGATTCAATTTCAAAAATGGCAAAAATGACTTTGGAAGGTCCTAGAGGATCTAGGGCTACTGCAAAATTGCCTCTATATGATGGAGAAGAATAGCCACCACCATCAAAGATGAGAAAGACAACTCATGAAGAAATAGCTCAACATTCTTTACCAAGGGCAAAAAGAACGGTCAAGAATCATCCACCTGAGTTAGTCATTGGTGACATTACTGATGGAATTACTACAAGAAGAGGGAAGGCAAATTATTGTGCTCATGCAGCCTTCCTAGCTCAAGAAGAACCTAAAAATATAGATGATGCATTAAAAGATGAGAATTGGATCATGGCCATGCAAGAAGAATTAAATCAATTTGAAAGGTGTGATGTTTGGGAACTTGTCAAGCCACCAGAAGATGCTTCACTTATAGGAACTAAATGGGTGTTCAAAAATAAAGTTGATGAATTTGGCACCATTACTCGAAACAAAGCAAGACTTGTAGCTCAAGGCTACAACCAACAAGAAGGCATTGACTTTGATCAAACCTATGCTCCTGTTGCTCGTTTGGAATCAATAAGGATGCTTCTAGCCTATGCTTGTTACAAGAAGATCAAGCTATATCAAATGGATGTGAAGAGTGCATTCCTAAATGGTGTACTAGAAGAGGAAGTCTATGTTAAACAACCTCCTGGATTCGAAAATGAACAATATCCAAACTATGCGTTCAAGCTAAAGAAGGCTCTTTATGGTTTAAAGCAAGCCCCTAGAGCTTGGTACAAAAGGCTTAGTAAGTATCTAATCCAAAATGGATTCACTCGACGTAAAATTGATCCCACATTATTTATTATGCAAAATGGTAAAGATATTTTGATTGTACAAATATATGTGGATGATATTATTTTTGGTGCTACTAATGAATCTATGTGTAAGTGGCTTTCCAAGTGTATGCATAGTGAGTTCGAAATGAGCATGATGGGCGAACTCAATTACTTCTTGGGTCTACAAATCAAGCAATCTAAAGATGGAATTTTTGTGCACCAATCCAAATATACAAAAAGTCTATTGAAGAGATTTGGTTTTGAAGATGTAAAGCCAAAATCAACTCCCATGGTGCAAAACAGCAAGCTGATTGTAGATGAAAATGGTAAGGCTGTTGATATTAAAAGATATCGAGGTATGATTGGAAGCCTACTGTATTTAACTGCTTCTAGACCTGACATAATGTACAGTGTATGTGTTTGTGCAAGGTTTCAATCAAACCCCAAAGAGTCTCACTTAAATGCCATTAAAAGAATATTTCGATATTTAAGTGGTACCATTTCTCTTGGTTTGTTTTATCCTATCACAAATACTTTTGATCTTGTTGGGTATAGTGATGCAGATTATGCAGGTTGCTTAATTGATAGAAAAAGTACTAGTGGTGTTTGTACATTCCTTGGACAAAGCCTAGTTTCTTAGCAATGCAAGAAACAAACTTCGGTTGCTTTATCCACTGCAGAAGGAGAGTATCTAGCAGCTGGGAGCTGTTGTTCTCAACTTCTATGGATGATTCAAACTCTAAGGGACTTTGATATCAAGTGTAGAAAAGTTCCAATCAACTGTGACAACACTAGCACCATTAGCATTTCTAAGAATCCGGTGAATCACTCAAGAACGAAGCATATTGATGTTTGACACCATTTCTTGAGAGACAATGTTGCTAAGGGCAAGATAGAGTTGGTCTTTGTTCCAACTGAATATCAACTAGCTGATATTTTCACAAAGCCCCTTGCTGAAGAAAGATTCTCAGTCATTCGAATGCAACTTGGTATGTGCTCTATGTAAACAGCGTGCTGATTGACAGTTATTGAACAGGTCAGCTTACCATTTGTCCTAACTCTAGTTACAAACAGCATGCTGTTTGTCACCTCTGGTTTTTCTACTTGTAAAAATAGCCATGATTATATTCTGATTATTGCTATAACATGCTAAATGATTATGTGCTAAGAAAATTGCTAAAGTTTAGATGAATGCTTATTTAAATTCATAATTTAAGAAATCATGGTTAAAATCAAAAATTTGAGAAATTTGCCTGTTTTAACAATAGTCATGTGCTTATCAATTGTTTATTTAATTAGAATTTAGTTTTATTAATTAAACCTAAATTCTCCCCTAAAATCAATCAAAACTAGAGAGACACGGTTTAGCCGGTTCATTTCAACTCAAACACACCCTCTTTCTCTAAGCGGCGATTAGGGTTTTTCAGCGGCGATTAAGCGAAAATTAGGGTTTATCCATCTCCTACCATGGTTCGAAAGACTAGGGCTCGTAGGGAACTTTCTCCATCTGTTTCAAAGAAAGAGGAAACTATTATGCTAGAAAGTGGTGATGAAATCACTCCAACTCCAGAATCGAAGAAGCTCAAAATGACCATGTCGCCAGTGTTTGTTTCTCCTGCGTGTGAAGACCGGTACAAGGATTTGGATTTGGAGAATCGGGGTATCATCAACGGCCAACCTCTATCAAGTAAGATTACTCCTCACTTCGATGAGTGTGGTGTAATGAAACTATTTCAAGATATTGGTCTAGAGTCGTTCGTATCTGATATGCCTAATTACTTTTATCCTGATTTAGTAAGAGAATACTATGCTAATTTGCAAACTGATAAGTTTGGGAATGCTATATCCACGGTTAGAGGTACGAAGATTCAATTGAATCCTCCAATTCTAAGTTCGCTTCTTAAAATTGAAATGGATAGTGCTACTGATGTTTATACTGCTCAGGGGTATGTGTCCCTTCCTGATTTTAGTGTTGATGATCAGTTACAAGTCTTAATGGGTAATGTCAAGCTCTTAGACACAAACCCTCCTCCTACCACCATAGTAACTCCTTTAGCTCACCTGGTTTTTAAGATAGCTAGGTCACATATCTGTCCTCAAGTGGGAAACAAATCAAATTTCACTTGCCAAGATGTGGTGATTGTGGCTATGATTTTAACTGGAAGGTCCTTTGATTTATCCTCCTTTATTTTGAAAAAGATGCAAGCTACAGTGGAGAAATCTGTTAGTGGACTGCCTTATGCTTCTTGGCTATCCAAAGTGTTTAAGTTGTTTAGAGTCAATGTTAAGGGTATGACTAAGGTTGTTGTTAAGGACTGCATGGACCAGAAGTTTTTGTCTTTGAACAATCTGCAAATTGAAGATGGTGTGTTGTCTAGAATTGTGGTTCCTCAAGATGATCCTCCACATGATGATCCTACTACCTCTACTGCTCCCCAAACTTCAACTCAGAACTTGGTGTCTCAATCTCTACAAGCCGATATGACAATCATGACTAGTGAGATCATTTCCCTTCGAAATGATACTCAAGCAATCAGAACTGATGTGCAGGACCTCAAGGCTGAATTTCAAGCCATTAAGGGTGCTATGAAGGATCTCATATCTCAAGTCACCACAATGAAGGAATTAATGCTCAAGTCAGTTGGTAACACATCCACTGCTCACTCAGAAATTGAACATGGTCAAGGGTTGGACAACTTAGCCAAAGCTGCTGCAAAGGATGCTCCTGGAGATGACACAGATACAGAGGCTACCAAGTCAAATGCTCAAACAAGTGACCCTTAGTTTTTGATGAATTAAGGGGGATAATTTAGGAGAATTCAATGTGTTTTATATGTTCAATGTGTTTTATGTTATGTTTGAACTCGGTTTATGTCTTATGTCTGTGGAACTTGCTATGTTTGTTGTGGTCTGTTGTGGTACTTGAATTTTATTCCTGTTGAACTGGATTTTATTCCTGTTGAAATGGTTATGTGGCATATGTTACTAAGTTTAAGTTTATCCTGGATATGCTATATTAATGCTCATAACCTTCAGATAATTATTGTTTTATATCTAATGTTGAGATGCAGGAATTTAGGGGGAGTTTCAAAATTCTCCTAAAAAGATTTGTAATCATCAAAAAGGGGGAGATTGAAACTCCTAGGTTTTGATGATAACAAACAGTAAGCTATTTGGCGCTTACAGATATAAAACAGCATGCCATTGTGTTAGTTCTAACTTGGTTTTGCAGGTTAAAATAGCATGCCATTTGTGTGTGTGCTCTAACTTGTTTCTGCAGGACAAAACAGCTTACTGATTTCATAATCAGTATACCTCAAACAGCAAGCCAATTGTCACAAACAACATGCCAATTGTACAATCAGCAAGCTGATTGTGTCTGATGGAATTAAAGATCCATTCGGGAAATTCAAAGGGCATCAAGAGGAAATGATATATAGATTATATGTAAAGGTCCTCAGAATATATGATGAACATTCCCACCTCTCAAGCTTTTGGAGACAAGCAAATATTCCTTTTGGTTAAATAAGGTTACTTTACCTTATTTTAATACACCACCTTATCTCCACTCAAAATATATCACATGGGACTTATCATAACTTCGTTCCCTGCATATTCTTATCTCCATACACGCTCCAGATTCAGCTTTGCATATTATCAAAGTATATCTTCTTGCTCAAAAGCATTGCTTCCTCTCTAACGGATTAAATTCATACCGTTGGAAAATTTATCAAACAATTTCAAACCCTTCTTGTTCACCTATATAAGAACTGAGTATTATCAGTTCTTTGTACTGAATACAACGTGCATAAAACAAGAAATACTCAAACAACTTCTGAGCTTACATTGCTAAACCCTTCAAAACCTTCAAATCTCTTCATACATGCATATTCATTATTTTGAGGATTTATAGGTTGAGTTGTATTCTTTCAAAACATTTGTATTGTTCAAAGTGTATTGTTTTGTTGCTGTACAAGATTGGCTTCAGGTTTTAGGGTGAGTCGAACTAGACTAGAGAAGTATACTTGGGAAGTAGTACTTAGAGGGTTGGTTCAGCACAGGTAAACAGCAAGCCGTTTGTAAGCAGCAAGGGTTAAGGGAGATATATTGTTGTATCTTGTAATTGGATTATAGTTGATCAATAATATATTCTCTTACCAAGTTTGGTAAGGGACCAGGACGTAGACCATAGGGGATTAGGGGTCGAACCTGGCTAAAAGATTGTGTGTCTCTTTTACTTACTGTTTATATTCTCTCTGCATTGCATTTTAGATACAAACAGCGTGCTGTTTGTGAACTGTGTTATTACAAACAGCAAGCTGTTTTCAGTTATTTTCAAAACAGTTCATAAATTCACATTAATAACCATAAACACCTATTCACCCCCCTCTAGGTGTTGTTTTACAATATGTAAAGCAATGAACAAAACAAAGAAATCGAGTGTTACACATAGAAGAATAGGGATTATATACCTCAAATCGAAGGCCTAAATCCACGGAAATCCAAAGCCCCAAATCCAAGTCCCCAAATCCAAAGCCTTAAAATCGAAAAGAAAACCTAATTAGTTCAATTTGAACAAATATGCCTCAAATCGAAGCCCTAATTTGAACAAATAAACTCAAAACAAATATGTACGAAAAAACCCTAATTTGAACAAATATGCCTCAAACCGAAGACCTAATTTGAACGAATTAGAGAAAACGGATGAGAGAAAATGAGTGAGAGACCAGTGAAAACGAATTAGTGAAGAGAAAAAGAAGAATGAGAGAAGAGAGAGTTGAGAGTTTTACAAGAGAGAGATGTGAGGTGAGAGAGTGAGAAACTAAAGAGAGAGTGATGTGAGGTGAAAGTGAGCGGCGGGTGAGTGATGAGTATTTTGTCTAAGTGAAAATTTTGTCTAAGCGGGCTAAAATGCCGCTCTTTTATTTCACTGGTAACTGTGCCTCATTACATCATTATTACTGTAATTGCATTTTTTCCTAATCAAATTCTGTAATTTTTTTAAAATAGCATTTCAAAATTAATAAAATAAAGAAAATTTGGAAAATAATAATAAATAAATATATTAATTTTTATAAATAATAACTCATTAATTTGATAAACTATTAATTTTCATAAAAACTAATTGATTTCATGATAAATTTAATTTTTAAATGATTATTCAATTTTTAATTAATAAATTAAAATTTGTGTTTATTAATGATCTAAGGCAACATATTGTGCATGTTGCCCTGCATCCAACACTTTTCTAGCTAGATTAACATTACATTTCTGCCTAAGGTAACATAAAATTAAAAGTGTTTTATTAGGCTATACTAGGCCAAAAGTAGTATACCTAATGTAACATATTCTAGCAACACATGTGAGGAAGAGGTTGCGATAGCTTGTTTATGGTGTAGTGATTATTATGTATAAAGGTGAAATATTTATAATATTATATAACTACATTATAAGTAAATTAAAAAAAAACTAAAAGTAATCCGTTTACGGGTTATAAGCTAGTATATATAATAGAAGATTCTTATAGAATATGTTGAAGTTTGGTGGAGTCAAACCCACACGTCAGCTGCGTCCTTTTCATGTAGAATGATTTTAACCTTTTAGGGATAAATATCAAAGACATCATTTTCTAGATTCAAATGTATCAAAATGATCACTCATTAAAAAAGTGATTCATTTTAATCATTAACTTAAAAATTTGTATCAAAGAGATCATTTAGCAATGACTAAATTGATACAAAATTTTAACTTTTTAATGATTATGTTGATACAAATTTTCAAATTAATGACTAAAATGAGTCACTTTTTTAATGAGTGATCATTTTGATACATTTCAATCTAGAATATGATGTATTTGATATTTATCCCTAATCGTTTTGTCATATGCCTTAACGTACGCAATTTTATTATATTATCAACGTATGCGAAATGAAATAAAATATAATGATTTAGAACTGGGATACATTGAAATAAAATGAAATTCCTGTAGAAGTTTCAAAGTTTAGCATAGGACAGGTTTAAAAAATTTTCAACTTAATTGCTTAATACATAATTATAGAATTAGGGGTTAATGAGCTATTCCACCACTATACAATACACAAATTTTCAGTTGGGTTATCGAGCCAAAAAATTTTCAGTTGCATAACTGTTGCTGCTAATCGTAATACCGTACTTTAAAAAAATTTCACGACCGTTAAATCCACTTTGACTTTGACGGAAAATGTTAAACTATTTATCAACTTTCAATTAGGTCACTGAACGTTAAAAAAAAATTTAAAATTTCAGAAAAAAATGAGTATGTATGTTCAATTTTAAATTTAGAAATTTGAAAAAATTTGCAATTTTTTAATTTGAAAAAATTTGAAATTGTTTAATTCAAAAAATTTGAAATTTTGTAACTCGAAAAATTTATACACATATTTTAAAATATTCGAAAAAATTTATACGCATATCTTGAAAATTTTTGAATTTTTTTTAATTCAAAAAAATTTATACGCATTAAACTGAATGAATATGTTCATTTTTAAATTCAAAAAAAATTTCAAAATTCACTTTTGATTGAAAAACGTGATATCTTAAAATATTTGTTCGCATGTATCGATTTATACGCATATAAATTGAATGGGTATGTTCATTTTTAAATTTAATTAAATTCTAATCATTTGAAAAAATTTAAAAATTCGAGATAATTTACTCTAATATTCATAAACTTAACGGGAGTGACCTGTTTAAATTATTTTTATTTTTCAAGCATTTGATTGAAAACTTCATTGCGCCATGTCACCCGCCATGTCACCTTTCCGTTAGTAAACTTAACGGAAGTAACAGCAGTGACCTGTTTGAAATTTTTTTATTGTTCAAGTGTTTGACTGAAAATTTATTTGTACTGGTAACCCAACTGAAATTTTTTATATTGTGTAGCAGTGTTCCAGAAATCGCTAGGAGGTCCAGGGCGGTTGGGGTACCGCCTAGCGCCTAATCGGGTAGGCGGGGATTAATCGGATGGATTAATAGGAGCATTAATCGGTTGTATTTAAATATTATTTTTAATATTTTATTTATTAAATATTTTTTCCAAATATTTTTGCCGATTTTTTAAGTTTTCAACAATTTTTACCGATTTTTGACCGCCTAGACCGCTTTTTGACCGCCTTTCAACCGATTTTTGACCGCCTAGGCCGCTTTTTTACCGCCTAGGCCGATTTTATCCGTTTTTTGGTCGATTTATACGAAAAACCGACTAAATCTCCGCCTAACCCCGCCTCGGGGCGTTTTGGTAGCGCCTAGCGCCTAGGCGGCCGCCTAGGCGCCGCCTAGGCGCCGCCTCAGCCGATTTTTAGAACACTGTTGTATAGTGATGAAATATCTCATTAACCCATGGAATTAGTCATTGCTAGGTTCCATCCAGAACTAAAAAGGTCAATTGACGATATCGACCACACCCTTGTTCGCATTTTATATTCATTGTTCCTGCACAGACCAGAAGTTGATGTGACTATCCTACGAAACTGTGACAACATAATGGCCATCTGCAGCAAATAAACATGATATTATATTAGTTGTGAACTGCAGGCAGCAGAGTCGGAGGCTTAGAGAAAACAGAAATGATCTACCCATCAAATCCGTCACAATTTAGATAATGAGCGAAAGATTTCTTTAGTAACAAGGTTCCAGCTGCAAGTGGAACGAACTTATATACCACATATATTATGAGGTACTAACTGCATACATAATGAAGTAATATTTTTTCTTTGAGTATAAAATGATATGTGCTGAAGAAGACTAAGTAGAACCAAGAGAAGAATAAAATTTGATCATGAGGGGAGATCAAGTGACAGTCTAAAGCTGATAGAAATTTACTTACATGTTTGTGTATAAACGAAGAAGAAGAACTAATTTTATTGAAATGAAATTTAAGCAACAATACAGAGTCTGATAGTATTTATATTCAAAGCTTAGTCAACGTATTTACTTGTAACTAACAGAATTGAATAATACCATATAACCCAAAACCCTTTACAAATTTTATTGAAAATTACCCGTCCTCCATGGATAATAAATTAATGCCCTCCTTCTAGCGCCAAATGTTATAGGGAGAAATTGGTTATAACAATATTTGGAGGTTCCTGGATCTACAGAGCAAAATACGGATATTTTGCTAAGAATAAGGGAAGAAGGTTTGGGTGTTTTATGGCTGATCTTGCTAAATGATTTTTAGGGTTAACTGTTTGATGATCAATAACAAGAGCCTGCGTACCCTATTTATAAGGATCAAGC
Source organism: Saposhnikovia divaricata (assembly GCA_036435485.1). Classification (NCBI taxonomy): domain Eukaryota; kingdom Viridiplantae; phylum Streptophyta; class Magnoliopsida; order Apiales; family Apiaceae; genus Saposhnikovia; species Saposhnikovia divaricata. The sequence goes on along the minus strand of CM071595.1, from coordinate 169,548,393 downwards.
CACACGTAGTTCTGAGCTAGGGTTTTTGTAGATAACTCATGGCCCAAGTCCACTCACTTTAGGGTTTTCATGCAAATAGTCCATTAATTCTGCCCATGATCCATGGCCCAATAAAGGTTACCTCTGGCTAACATGATGCTAGAACTATGAGGCCTCGCTGGCGAGGCTAATAGAGAGCTCACGAGGGCCTCACACGCGACCTCATTGGGCTTAGTCATGCGATGCTGACCCACGTGTTAATATACTCATGCGACCTCACTGGGCTTAGCTATGAGTCTTCACAAATAGGGACTGTCTAGGCCATACTGGACCTCGTAGTAGAAACGGGAGAGATGCGACCCCTCGCTGGGCGTGACTAGCGAAGCGACCTTTGGGCTCGTGCCCGCGAGCTGAATCCATGTGATGAAAGTATAAGGCTGATACTATGCTGGGCTGGCTCCCTAATAATGGGCTCTGGTGACCCGATCTTCATATTTGAGCCCAGTATAGCTTATGGACCATCATTTTAGCCCATTAGGCCTGTTTGCGAACTACGCCATATTTAGGCATAACAGTTTACATTGAACAAGCAATCGAATCTCCAGTACTGAAAAAATAAACACATGTTTATAGTGAATAATCAATAAAAATGAGTATCGAAGTATTGTTTTACCTTGATTTGAGCTAATCTTCAGTAAATCCTCGCAAATCGTGATTAAAAACCGTAATTATGTATTGAGTTTGTAAAACTGATGACTTGTAACAAATCGTGTAAATCGTAGTTGAGAACTTCAGTGATATCTCCGGTGAAATTTGCCATTGAAATCAAGCTTAGAGATGAAGAGAGAGACCAAAAAGCGATAGAGAGTGTTAGAGAGAGAAAGAGAGACTGTGAGAAAAGAGAGCAGTTCGTTAGAGGTATTGCCCGTAATCTTTGTCTTAGCAATTAATTATTAATTAATTATAAAATAATTAATTGAACGGTTGAGATAAAAAGTTGATAATAAATTTGGAGGGATGAGATTAGATCTCATATATCACAAAAAATGAGGGTTCTCATTTGAGCAAAAACCTATATAACTTATAGGTCAACAAATAAACAAGAAAGATAATAAATTACTTTACTTCAAAAAATGAAATTTCAAGAAAGACAAATCTTAGGTATAACTGTTCGCATGAAGATAAATACATTGATTCAAGGAATTTTTTGAACACCTGAGTGAACTGGTTGTTGTATTTTGGCAATAAAAAAAACACGCCAAAACCTCAAAATATGTGTGGAGCTATACACTTATACTAAAAGTGTGCACGCTAAAATTATTTTGGGCCGGCACTGTCTAGGTGACATGTTGAAATGTATACCTCCACAACGTATTTTCTTGTGTGGAGTTTGAAAAATGTAGTTCCTACTGGATGATTTTTCTTAGTTTTATATCATTTGAGAAGATAAAAGCCTTGATAATCAAGTAATTTATTTACTCTACACTTGAAATAAAATGGTGGATTTTAACATTCTAGTTTATATATCAACAAAATTTTTTATTTTTCTTCGAATCTTTATGCTTAAAAACATCCTGCAAGTGGAAATATAGATGATAATCTATGTTGAAGGTTCTTCCATAGATGAAATAATGTTGGAAGAATATCAATTTCTAGGTTCTTGGATTCCTAATCCTATTGATAATACTAGTTCAGCGGCTTACGTGTAAAATAGCTCTATATAGGTTTTATTATGTCCAGCTGGTAGTCTAGCTGTCAAGTTAGTTATAGTAACAAATTTTCCCTCCAAATAGACTAGCTTGTATAATGTAAATATATTTAGCCTTGTATTTAAGTCAATCAACATCTTGTACTTTCTTCTTCAATTAATGGAGATATGAGTTTTTCGCAGATTTACCGATTCTATCATGGTATCAAAGCAAGCCGTAGTTCATTCTCGACGTCGTCGTCCACACATTTCTGTAAGAGTTTTCATCTTCGTTGATCTTTATTTATTGTTCATCGTCGTCTTTTCTCATCGATAAATTTTAGCGTAATCAAACTGTTCTTTTGTTCTATTTTTTGATCAAAACTTCGACAAATCAATTCATAATTGTCATATCGTTCTTGTTCTTGAACAATTTTGTTCTTGTTCTAATTTTGAAATTTTGCATAATCTTGAGATTTTTCTATGAATCATATTTGTTCTTTGTTTCTGATACTTGTTTTCTAAATTAGTGTTATTAATTTCTGATATATGGAGTTGATTTTATCAGAAATTCGTATAATATTTGTTTTTCCTCTTTATACACGAAAACTGTTTGATAAAATTCCTCTTCGAAATCATATCAAGTATTTGAGTATTAAGCATGACTACTAGTGTCCAAGGAAATCAAGATTCTTCTGTGTATATTATATTCATCCGTCTGATGCTTCTTCGACTCAAATTGTTTCAACCAAATTCAATGGTACTAGTTTTCATAATTGGAAACGATCGATGATGTTAACACTTTCTGCTTAGAATAAGCTAGGGTTTGTCAGTGGTACTATTCCAATTCCTGAAGTTACTTCTGTGGATTATAATTATTGGTCTCGATGCAATGATCTAGTTATTTCTTGGTTGATTTTTAATCTAGATGACACAATTGCGAAGAGTGTACTGTTTTTGCCTACTGCACGAGAAATATGGTCTGACTTGGAAAATCATTTTGGTTATGCTTCAATGACTCAAGTCTATTCTCTTGAGAAATGATTTCAAATTTAACACAAAGCACTCAAAGTGTTTCTGAATTCTTCATTTCTATCAAAACACTCTGGGATAGTTTTGCTGATACACATCGATCCTTTGCCTACGTGTACCCGCAATAAATTCACCTGCAATCTTTCACAAAAGATAGTTCAGAGACAACAAGAACATAAGTTACTTCAATTTATGATGAAATTAAATGAAAATTTTGCTGCTGTTCGAAGGAACATTAATGCTTATGATGCATCCTTTGCCTAATGTGTCACAAGCCTATCGGTTGTTTGCTCAAGAAGAGGCACAAAGAGATTTCTCAAGAAACTACTTTTGAGTCTATGGCTTTTTTGTCAGACAAAAGAAGGTTTTATAACTCCAGTGATATTAGAAATGGTATGAATTCTGGTGGATTTCATGGTAAAACTAATTTCATTTCTACAAATTTTAAGCAAACAGTGTCTGGAGCTGGTAATAAAAGGTTTACCGGGAAACCTGGTTCTCACTATTACTGCACACACTGCAAGGCTCGAGGTCACAGTATAGATAGATGTTTCAAGGTCCATGGTTTTACACCAAACTTTAAAGGCAACAGAAATAGAGTTGCAGTTTTTGCTAATACTGATCAGACTTTGGATGTCACAGAGCAATCTCAAGATGTTTCTCTTCTTTCCAACCCAACTCAAATTACTATTGAGCTGTATAATCAGATGCTTAATCTCTTCAATAAACAACAATTATCAAATGTTGCTTCTACTTCAGAAACTGAGAATACAAATCATGATGCATTTTTGGCAGGTAAAGCTTGTTTGATTTCCTGTTCTAGATCATCTTGGCTTATTGATAGTGGAGCTACTGACCACATAAGTCCTAGTCGAGAGGATTTTGCCACTTATTCACCTATTTGTGCTTCTGAAAACTCTATCACTATACATGATGGTTCTAAAATACAGGTTCTACACATTGGTACAATGATTTTGAATGACAAAAACACTTTACATAATGTTTTGCATGTACCTAATTTCCATTTTAAACTGATTTCATCACACAAGTTGTGTAAAGATCTTAATTATCGGTTAATACTAAGTTCTGATAATTGTTTCCTTCATGACCATTTACAGAAAGGTCCTCCAATTCTTCTTGGTAAACTGAGTAATGGTTTGTATAGTGTTGAAGAATCACAGATAAAGATGCAGAATTCTTGTCCCTCTTCATAGTCTTCTTGTTGTTAATTTGTTCTCTGATGTTGATAATGCAAAGCTATAACACACCAGACTGGGTCACATGCCTTTTTCTCAGATGAAATTGTTGCTGCCTTCTTCACTCATTCAATCTTTCACCGAAGAACACATTTGTTAAGTTTGTCCTCTGGTTAAGCAAACCAAGTCTCCTTTTTCTACTAGCACTATTAAGTCAACTTGTGTTTTTCAGCTTATTCACATTGATATTTGGGGTCCATATAAGACTAAAATTAGAGCTGGTTGTAATCAATTTCTGACCATTATTGATGATTTCAGTCGTTTTACTTGGATACATCTCCTTAAGCATAAGACTGATGTTGTTCCTGTCATGAAAAATTTTCTCAATTATGTTGAGACTCAATTTAAGACTAAGGTTTTATGTGTTATATCTGATAATGCATTGGAATTAACTGAAGGTTCTCTTAAGCTTTTATATCAATAGAGGGGTATTGTAAATTAAAATACTTGTGCCTACTCTCCACAACAAAATGGAGTTGTGGAGAGAAAACATAGACATATACTACAAACAACCAGATCTTTATACATTCAATCTAAATTACCTGCTAAGTTTTGGAGTGATTGTGTTTTGTGTGCTGCTTATCTGATTAACAGAATGCCCTTGACAAGTATTAATCAGGCAACTCCTTATTTTAAACTGTATAAGACAAACTCTTCTTTAGACGACTTGAGATCTTTTGGTTGTCTTTGTTATGTGTCTACTTCTAAAGTCCAGAGATCTAAGTTTGATTGTAGGGCTACTCCTTGTGTGTTTCTTGGTTATCCTCCAAATACCAAATGATATACAATTCCTGATCTAGCTACTAACAGAGTTTTTGTTTCCAGAGATATTCTGTTTCATGAAACACATTATCTTTTCCATTTACTTCATTCAAAATCTTTCAATTTATATGATACAGCTCTTTTCTTACGTACTATAACTAGCATTGATTCTAGTTTTTATTCTGATAATCCATCTCATACACCAACACCTCATACACCAACACATCATACATCAACACCTGATACTAATACATCTTCCACATCTACATTCTCTATAGAATCATCTTCCACATCTCAAGATTCTTCTCTAGACTCATCTCATATTACTACTCATCTCATATTACTGATATTTCAGTTCCCATTATACATTCTGCTAGAGTTATTCAAACCCCAAGTTATCTTAAAGATTATCAATGCAATTTGAGCACTTCAATAAATCCTTCTACACATTGGTGTAATTTCTTCATTACACATCAATATCCTGCCTCTCATCATGCATTTCTTAGTAATAACATGCCTTTTATTGAACCTAAATCATATTTAGAAGCTGCTAGCCATCCACTTTGGAAAGAGGCCATGGATAAGGAAATGCAAGCTCTTACTACTAATAACACATGGACCTTAGTTGATTTGCCTACTGGTAAAAAACCAATTAGTTGTAGATGGGTATATTACCTTGGTAGCAGTTTATGTTGATGACATTATTGTCACAGGCAGCAATATGTCCAACATTCAGGCTTTAAAAGATCATCTACATATTACCTTTAGTATTAAAGATCTTGGAATTCTACATTACTTTCTTGGTCTTGAGATTTCATATACTTCAGAAGGTATTGTTCTTAGCCAAAGAAAATTTACCAAGGAATTGATGACCCTAGTTCCTGATGATATATCACAAGGTGCAGTAACACCACTACCTTTAAACCTCAAATTACATGTTACAGATGGTGATTTATTGGATGATGCAGAACTATATAGATCATTAGTTGGTAAACTTAATTTTCTAACGAATACAACTTAATTTTCTAACGAATACAAGACCTGATTTGACTTATACTTTCCAGCTGCTGGGTCAATTTCTGTAAACTCCTAAAATACTACATTTTAAAGCCTTGTTACATGCCTTGAGATATGTTAATCAGTCTGCAGGAGAAGGATCCTTCTTCAAGCTTCTGATTCTTTAACTTTGAAAGCCTTTTCAGACTCTGATTGGGCATCATGCCCTGATACTATAAGATCTATGACAGGATATATCCTTTTGTTTCGTAACTTTCCTATAACATTGAAATCAAAGAAACAATCTACAGTTTCTAGGTCTTCTTCTGAAGCTGAGTACAGAGCAATGGCCTCTGCAGCCTCTGAAGTTACATGGACTGTGAGGTTGTTAGAAGAGCTTGGAGTGACAAATTTAAAACCTGTTCAACTTCACTAAGACAATAAATCTGCTATTCACAAAGCTAATTACCTAGTTTTCACGAGCGTACTAAACATATAAAGATCGATTGTCATTTTACTTTATATAAGGTCTTAGAATGTCTCACTCAATTGACATATCTTCCCACAAAAAATCAACTAGCAGATGTTTTTACCAAAGTTCTTCCCTCAGCTTAATTTCAAGATCTTCTATCCAAGTTGGGATTGCATTCTCCTCCAGTTCACATACCTCCCAACTTGAGGGGGGCTATTGATAATACTAGTTCAGCTGCTGACGTGTAAAATAGCTCTATAGGTAGTTGAGCTGCTGACATGTAAAATAGCTCTATAGGTTTTATTATGTCCAGCCGGTAGTCTAGCTGTCAAGTTAGTTATAGTAGCAAATTTTCCCTCCAAATAGACTAGCTTGTATAATGTAAATATATAGATTTAGCCTTGTATATAAGTCAATCAACATCTTGTACTTTCTTCTTCAATTAATGGAGATATGAGTTTTTCACAGATTTACAGATTCTATCTGTGGTTAGGAAGTCATAGTTCATTTGATTCATTAGCTATTTATATATGTTTCCTTGAGCATAAAAAGAATGATTTGTATGAATTTAGTAATATTACCACTTTATATGAATTTAGTAATGTGTTAGAAGGCCCGATGCTAAAGCTATGGGAAGATCGTGCAGTTGTGATCGCAAAGGGTGGTTGGTCCTGGGACTACTCGCTTTTAAACCGTAATATTGATAGTGTGACAATCACAGTCTCACTTGTTGGGTGACGTGTTATCGTGGAAGCAACTTTTAATGAGTTTGCACAGCTAACTAATGTAAACCATCCAGAAAACAATGATTCTTACTCTACAACTGACCCTAGGAGGTACGAGATAACCTGATGTCCGCCGGGATGGTGAATAACATAAGGACCTGTACTTAAACCATGTCTCTGGGCATAAGTCATGGTTGTAGTTTTTCATGTGTATAATTTGGTTGTTAGCTCATAGCTGCACTACAACTACACACAACACAACGTACTCAGTATATCCCGCATGAGCAGGGTCTGAGGGGGGTAGGATGTACGCAATCATGCCCCTACACAAAGGTAGAGAGATTGTTTCCGGTTTTTTGACCCCCGGCAGGAGTCGAACCCGTGACCCCACGGTTCACGGATTGGGCACTTACCACTGTGCCAACTCAACCCCTTCACTGCATACACAATCCCGGGTTCAAGTATAAAAACATTAGAACAAGCACTAAACACATTGGTATATAAAAAATATCTAGTTCATTAAATACAAGAGCTGATTTCCGTTTCATAATCGCACATCCGTTGTAGTCTAGTTGGTCAGGATACTCGGCTCTCACCCGAGAAACCCGGGTTCAAGTCCCGGCAACGGAATTTTTTTTTATTTTTTACTATGCATGATTTTTCTTTGCTACCAAGTTCGTGCTACAATTTTGCCACTCGAATGTACCAACAGTACTTATAAATCAGGATACATTACAATTTCACCACAAATCAAAACACAGATATACATGAGATTTTTTTTGTCAAAAAAGAAAAGAAAAAAGAATACTCAGATACAATTCATGTGATTAGTAAATGGTAATCTTAAAAGGTTGAGTTTTTTTTTTTTTTTTTTTTAACATGGGAACCCGCCGCCGCTACCCTTCAGGTGCGCTCTGGGTAAACCCATGGGCTCACGCAATAGCATGCAAACCACGTGATCCAAGGCAAACCGCACAAGTGCGACAGGCTCTGCCCCAGGATGGCATAATCACAAATCCGCCTCCCATGGGAGTCGAACATGTGACCAAGAGGTGAGATGACCTCTCTTTAACCAACTGAGACAACCCTTGCGGGCTAAAAGGTTGAGTTGCATAACACAAATCAAGTGTCATCTGGTAGATCTAAATAAATAATCACGGATCATTTTATGCGATATTATCAAGGTTATACGATAAAATTGTAGCGCAAGTGTACCTATTCCATGACGGTATATGTATACGGATTCGGGACTTGATCTTCCATAGAATTGATTCGCCTCTAGCCGTATCTCGTTCTGACTGATGGGAATAGAGGAGTAGAATTGTGAATAGCCTTGGGGACCAAGACCCTATTATGTTCTTTATATAATCAGATTACTATTGTGTATTACACATTACAAAGCCCATACCGAATAAGATGTTATTGGACCCTTAATTTAAGATTACTTAATTAATCCAAATATAGAATAAACATTAAATATAATTATCTGTAATTTGTAAGCCCATAAATTTTTATTAAATTATAAAAATAATCTAACATCATCAACTTTGAGTGTCTCCACTTTTCAAGGAAAGAGCCTACCTAAATGTGTCCTAATACGGTGAGCAAAAACAAAAGTTAATCTAAGATAACGCAAGTTGTTCAACTTGTGATGACACTAACTCTGTAGTTCATGCAAGAATCATGACTTCATCCAACAAGCATGAACACTAATTCTTGTTTGAGGAATAGTCTACATCATATATGTACATGCTATATTGCGAAAATTCATTTCCGAGTATCTTATCCATGAGTACTAACATCCAAAAGCTGCCTAGCTCAAGCCTTGGGTGGGTAATCAACTTATTATGCATGACAATAGTGCTTATAATAATGTTGCTGCTGCCAGGTACATCCATGGATGCGGAAACGACATTACAGGCATCAACAAAATCAGAACCATCACTGCCATCACCACCACCGGTATCTCAAACTGAACAAACACCAGAAATGGTTCCAGCTGCAGTTGACCTCAATGATTATGGGATATGGGATCCAGCACCTTATACACCGTATTATGGCGGATATGGTGGAGGTCGAATTCCACATGGAAAAGTGTGAAAGTACGTAATTGTCAGTTAATTGTTGTCGATTATCCCAGCTCCATTTTAAGTTCGCGAAGATACGATACAGCTACATTTACAGCAAGATACAATACACAAATTCAAATAGCAGTTCACAGAAGTCGCAGCAGTCACTCAGTCAGCTTAGCGCTCGCAACGATCATTAAATCAGAATTCATTGACGATATCAATGCACATTTCTGTAAACATGACACTGATACTATTAGTCTGCTATTTGATATGTAGTAAACTACATGTAGCAACGGTAACACATCATATTTACATGGTGAAAGTAATGTAACTTCGATTGTTTCCATGGTGAGCTAAAATGGAACTAGTTCTAATGCCTTTCCAGTTATCTGGTAAAAGAAACAAAGAGAACATCTATCTTAACACACGTGCAAGTAAGTATAAAACTTCTGGCTTCATTGTGATTTCAGTGCAGAATTAAAGAAAAGAAAACTATGTAGCTAGCAAAATCATACACAACACAAAATTATATGCTGAAGACTACAAATATAACAAGATAACACCGACCATTAATTTCGTTCCGATCAACGGTGAATTTACCGACCGTCATGCAATGTCATTTGGTAAATTAAAAATTCTGACCAAAATCAAAAGTGTGTCCCATATCAGTGAGTGCAGTGACTGTTGACATGTCCACAGTAACCACATTATTAACGAAACCGACCACCCCTCCGTAAGTCAACGGACTTTTCGACCAAAAAAATCCGACCAGGCGAAAATCGACCGGGACAATGTGGTCAGGTTAATATATAACTGACCAGTTGTGACCCTAGCCCGACTGTTGGTGCCGTCAATATTTGTAACTTATTTTTTCTTGTAGTGAAACACTGTATTTGCATTTAGTTTCACTGGTAGTCATTCATGCATAGAGATTTCCTTTGGTCACTGCAATCTATAGCGGTGAGCATCACAATTGAATTTTATTAGCGAGTGTATGCACATCAAGAGGAAAAACAACCCTGCCACGCAACAAGATATCACCTGTTACAATTGAAAACTGGAAGCCAACAGTTAAGCGTGCAGCTTGTTACATGCCAACATCTTCAGGGAGAAATAAGGAAAAATATTTTCCATTATTATGATCTGTTGTACATTACCAAACATAATGTGAATCAACTGTTAATATTGACAGTTACATGAGATAAAACTTAAAAGGAAGTTGGACTAGTAAAAGACAGCGCAACTTTCAATGTACACTTGTGCAGACCCTTGAATAGCAACGTGTTCCTCGTTGTTTCTCCTAAAACGAAATTCAGCATCAATGCCAAAGCAGATATGATACCAAAACATGCACAATGAAGTTATGCATATAATTGATTGAAGCATTAATGTTATAAGAAAAAGAATTAGGAAAGCAAAATCGTTACTGCCACTCAAAGACTACGAAAAGAATATCACTGATCTTTTGTACAATCTTGATATTAGAGCTCTCATTTGCTTGGCTTGTCAGAAGCAAACGTCCACAAGAGTTTTTGAAGTTTTATAGGGCATTGTACCACCACCGGTGTTCTTGATGTCCCTCTGATGAGGCAAAAAATAATTTCCATCGTTTGGAAAACTCAGTTCCGATATCTCCTTCCTTATACTCTCTAGCTAAGCTGGTGTTCCCCATTCAGCAGTACAGAGTACTGCATTGCCCTCCTGGAAGCTCTGCTATGATCTTTATCATCACAATCATCGGGAGCTTCAACAAGTATTGAGTCGAATCAGAAGCATCACGTGACTTCATAAAAACTCCTAAATAAGCAACAATTATCATCAATACTACAAACATTGTAACTTGAATTTCCCTCGTTGTTAATAGAAAAACAGGTGTTACAAGCTATCGACTGAAAAGATGTAGACCTTTATTCTTTGATAAACATGAAACAATTTTTAATAATCACAAATATTTGCGCAATGTTCAGAAACTGGTCAACCAGTGTATCCTCTAGTAAAGTTAGTGTACTGCATTGGTCTCCTACAGAAACACAGGTATCACAAGCTATCAACCGAAAAAGATGCTGATCTTTTTTTGTTAATAAACACGAAACAATTTTTAATAATCACAAAAATATGCGTAATATTCAGAAATTGGTCAACCTTTGTTCCTCTAGCAAAGTTGGTGTTCCCCTTTCAGCATTACAGAGTACTGCATTGACCTCAAGCTCTGCTCCGATCTTTATCATCACAATCATCAGGAGCTTCAACAAGTATTGAGTAGAATCAGGTGCATCATGTGTAAAAACTTTATAAAAACTCTAAATTAGCAATGCTTATCATCAATTCTTATAAAAATTGTAACTAGAATGTCCCTCGTTGTAAGCAGGAAAGGTGTCACAAGCTATCCACTGAAAACTTGCTGACTTTTTTTTGTTAATAAACATGAAACAATCGTTTGGTATTCACCAATATATACGTGGAAAAAATCCCTTTTTTTTAGTACGGAAACAATCTTTTTAATAGGCAAAGAAACTAAATTACCCCATTCTTCAAATTTTAAGAGGCAGTCTGTAACATCATATTCTATTTAATAGTTGACATTGTAAATCTAAAATTTGAAAGAATAAAAAACCATTGCATTCCTTCCAACCAAACGAACCCTAGAGATTCTGGCAGAAGGAGAATTTTAATTTTTTATCTATTTCATGTCATCGATATTTGCTCAATAGTTTGTAGCATTTATAAAGCTGTTGTATGTGCTTATGTTAAGTAATAAAAATCAGACGTTCCTCCTCAAACTCAATTTAGTGTTCAACATAGATTTATAACAGTATCAAAATTTCATAGCAAAAGAACATTATTATTGTCAAAGCAAAATTAACACAAACATCTGTCTTAGGTAGCCAAGACTAAAACCAAAATCCTAAATACATAATACGCAATTATAAGATAACAGAATTCCTAATCCAATACTGAGGGCATCAGCAGTCTTCATAGGTAGGATCATTCAAAGGCCCAAGCATTCTCATTACGAACCTGCTCCTCTTCCTCGGGAGTGAAGTCATTCTTGATGTTGAAAGTTTTCCTGATCTCCTCGGGCGTCTTCCCCTTGATCATATCAGCTACAGTCTGACAAGTCAAGTCCAAAAGGCTCTTGATGTTGAGATAATTTGCAGCCAGAATAAGATCAAACAGATCAGATTTCTCAACCTTAACAAACTCCTCATCAAACTTCTTAAGTTGATCATCCTGAGCAGTCTTGTTAGCCTCATCATCAGGTTTCGAAGATGTAACATGCTTCTTACAATACTCAATAACTTTAGCCAAGGTACTACCAGTTACATTGGGAAGAGGAATAGCTGTGTCTCCACAGTCATCTTAAATCATGTGTTTGATTGTCTGAGACTCAACAGCTACCGCTTCTTCCACCTCTAAAGTTTCGTTATCTGAACTAGTCAACACGATCATCTTTGGTTCAGAAGACATTGTCGGTTGGTTGAGACTGATTTTACAGAGAGATAAAGAATGTATATGTTATGCAGAGGGCTTAAGAGAATATTGAAAACCGTAGCTTGTGAGATGTTGCGTGGATTTGGGTTGGGGTCATGGGGTTTATATAAGCCCGGGAAAGAGAGAGCTCGATACTAATTTGTGTTGGTAAAGGAATTTTAGTTTGTCTATTTTCTAATTTACCAATTCAAACTCGATTTAGTAATCGGGTTAAATGGCTATTTGGTCACTGTACTATTCAAAAACTTTCAATTGGGTCACTAACCCAAAAAAGTTTTCAATCGCATAATAAAGCACTCAAAAACTTTCAATTGGGTCACTGCCGTTAGTCATTGCCGTTAACTTTAACGGAAAAACGTCAACTTTCAATTAGGTCATCTGTATTAAGTTTAACTTTCAATTAGGTCATCGGTATTATAAATTTTTGAATAAATTTTTAAATTTTGAGAATTTTGAATTAAATTTTTGAATAATTTTTTAAAATTATTAATTTAAATTCTCAAAATTCTCAAATTTTTATTAATTTAAATTCACAAAATTTACCAATTTATTCAAAAATTTCGAAATTTAAAAATTTATTCAAAAATTTCGAAAAATTCAAAAAATATTTCAATGCAGAGAAAGAGTAGTATGTGTCTATATGTGTGTATATTTTTGGAAATACTTGCAGTCAAACTAACTTTATAAAACGCTCGCGATTCCCACAAACTTAACTCGATTTAATAAATTTATATTCAAAAATTTCGAAAAAATTCAAATATTTCGAAATTTCGAAAAAATTTAAAAAATTATTCAAAAATTTAAATTCGAAAAAATTTAATTCAAAATTCTCAGAATTTAAAAAAAATTAAAAATTTATAATATCGATGACCTAATTGAAAGTTAAACTTAATACTGATGACCTAATTGAAAGTTGACGTCTTTCCGTTAAAGTTAACGGTAATGACTAACGGCAGTGACCCAATTGAAAGTTTTTGAGTGCTTTATTATGCCTTTGAAAACTTTTTTGGGTTGGTGACCCAATTGAAAGTTTTTGAATAGTACAATGACCAAATAGCCATTTAACCCTTTAGTAATCTAATGCAATTTGAATTTGTTGAACTTAAACCATTTTATGGAGTGTGTTCAATGTAGATTTTTTTTAGGATTTTTTGGACATATTAAATTTAGATTTAAAATAATTTATTAGAATGTATATTCAACAAAAAAAATTAAATAATTTTTTAAAATTTGATGATATTTAATTCTGATTTTAAAAAAATTGGGATATCTAATTTGGATTACAAATAATTTCTTAAAATTTAGAGGTATATAAAATTCCATGAATTTTAAAATTCATAGATTTTGTTAGATTTTACGATGTATTTTTAACTTTTTGATATCTCACTCAAATTCAAGAGATTTTATTGGATTTAGACTCTACAAAGTTATATGGATTTAACGAATTCTATATAGACTCACCTAGAATGTTTAATTAACGATAATCTATTAAAATCTATGGATGATTAATAATCTGAATTAAATACACCTCCCGTATTTTGTGAAAAAAACGTTTTTAATGCCATAAAAAAGTTTTTTTTTTAATTTTATGGTTAATTATTTTGCATATTTAAACAAAAAAACTTAATTGACATTACAATTATTTTTAATTACTAATATATAATCTGTGTAATACACGGTTTTTTTTTAAAAAATTAAAATTATTATAATTTAAGATTTTTATCTTAATATTTTTTTTAATTTTCAAATACTACTAATATTTTTATTCTAATAATGTAAATTTTTATAATGTAAAAGTTAAAAATATATATATTTATGTAAATATCCCTTATGAGCAATACAATATATTTTACATTTTATCTAACTAAATTTTTTCCTTTTTTAAAAAACTACGAACAATTTTGTATAATAAAATAACATAATTATATTATAATTACTATTAACTAATCAATTACCTTTTTCAGCCAAAATACGTTACCGTTTCACTTTTCTCTAACTAAAATCTCTCTTTTTCCAATTATATCAGGGACGATTACTTTTTCAGCCAAAACACGTTACATTTTTTCTTTTATCTTACTAAAACTTCTATTTTTCCAATTATATCACGGACGTTTCTATTTAATAAAAATAAAATAATAATATTATAATACTAATAATTAACTGATTACCTATTCAGCTAAAACATATCATTTTTCTATTTTTCCTAATTAAATTCCCTTTTTTTCTATAAATATCACGAGCAACATTAACTTCTCATTTTCTAAAAACTATGAGCAATTTTATTTAGTAAAATAACATAATTAAATTATAATTATTATAAACTAATCAATTACCCTTTTCACATAAATCATGTCATCTTTTTAATTTTCACGTTACCTTTCTATTTTCTCTAACTAAAATTTATCTTTTTCCAATTATATCACGGGCGATTTTATTTAATACAATAAACAATAATATTATAATATTAATAATTAACCGATTACCTTTTTATCTAAAATGTATCATCTTTTTTATATTTTCTAACTAAAATCCCTCTTTTAATAGAAATATCACGGACAATATTAATTTCTCCTTTTCTAAAAACATTACGAGCAATTGTATTTAATAAAATAACGTAATTAAATTATTATTACTATAAACTAATCAATTACCTTTTTCACCTAGAACTTGTACATTTTTAATTTTCTCTAACTAAAATCTCTCTTTTCCTAATCATATCACGGGCATTCTATTTAATAAAATAAAATAATAATTCTATAAATACTAATAATTAGCCGATTACATTTTTCAAGTAAAACCTATCATCTTTTCTATATTTTCTAAATAAAATCCCTCATTTTCTAGAAATATCACGGATAACATTTATATAATTATTATCAAATCATCTCATATAAAAATTTAAGGCTCCCAAATTTATGTTTTAAAAAAACTAAGTTAAATTAATTAAAAAATTCATATTATATTAAAAAAAATCTGTGCATCGCACGGGTTTGAGCTAGTATTATTAAATTTTGTAATCGTGTTTTATAGTGATCAATAGTATATGCTCTTACCAGGTTTGGTAGGGGACCAGGACATAGACCATAAGCGTTAGGGGTCAAACCTGACTAAAATTCTTGGTGTTCTTTACTTGCTATTTATTTGTTTCTGCATTGCATTCTGTATCTTAACAAGCTGAACAGCAAGCTGGCTATTCGGTAAAAGTTTTAAAACACGTTAGATTGCCATAACACCTATTCATCCCTCCCTTCTAGGTGTGCATTTTCATGATCCAAACCCGAAACCCGGAAAATACCCACATATATATACACACTCTTTTTTTATATAATATATTACACATTATAATATACATTTTAATAAAACATTATACGTATTTTTCAAATTCAAATTTAATAAAATATTTTAATAACTAAAATCTACCACTTACCTTGTTGTAACTGAAGTCAGATGGCATCACTTGTACCTAGAGGCGGCCAACCGTGCGGGCCATGCGAGCCGGGCCGGGCATTGCATGGTCCCGGTTCACGGTTGGTGTATTCGTATTCGGCACTCTTATATTCCGGGCTGGGCCGGTTTCGGTCCCGGTTCACGGTTGCTGGATTCGTGTCCGGCACGTGCGGGTTCTGTTTTTTTTATAACTTCTTTATTTCTATTATTAGAACTTAATAAAAGGTTTTGAAAATTAATTTTGTAACACTACGCCATAGATGACCTACAGTAACACCACGACTGTGTTACCTTAGATCCTATATTCGGTTGCCAAAGGCCCAAAAAAGGCTAAGGTAACACCTTAGCTGGGTTAGTTTTGTTCTATGTAGCCTTTGGAGTCTAAGTCAACACGTCGACATGCCTAAGCTAACATATCCATATTCGTTACAAAAGACCTATACAGCAACATACTAAGCATTCTATAGCAACACCAAATCTATGTTACAATACATGTTATAATTTTGCAAAATTATTTATCAATTATGTGTGGGGCCTCTTTTTGTGGGCCCATAAACTGTGCAACATGTTTTAGTCTATTGTAACACTTATGTTACCAACTGCAACACACTATGTGTTTATTTACACAATATCACGCAAGTATACGTGGTCACAAGTAATACAATTAAGTTCGTTCCACTCAGATCTGGTTAAGTTCTTTTCAGCTAATGTGCCTATTCAACAATGTATGATCTTAATTCACTGCTAAGATGATAAATAAATTGAGGTTTTAATTAACTAAATTAAACTAAGATGCGAATTAAGGAATTAAGAATTAACTAGCTAATGAGATCTAAAACTGATTTACTTATATGAGAATAAACATGGAATCCTAACTTCATTATCTACTTCACTTAGAGTCGCAGCCTTTAATCAATACATGTGATGGTTTTTATATCTGATCGGATAACACGAAATAAGTAAAAGCTACCTCTCGGTATACTAATACCAAACTACGCATGCATCCACAAAAGAGATAGAAGATGGGTAGTGTGACGCCCCCGGTCCCGGGATAACCTCAGAACCCGACCCGGGGCACGACAAACAAACCAAACGTCATAATGCATGCTTGCACAAATCTTAATGTAAGTAATAACCAAAAGTAGTTACAACATGATCAAGTCTTACGATAAAAGGTTACAACATATTACACGCTTCTAAACAACTTCAACATAGGCCTACTACAAAAGTATTCTTCTTAGAATTCTACAAACTTCTTATCCAACTTCAGTAGTTCAGATTATAACATCTTATCCTTTCCCGAACCTCCTCCAACTTTACTCCCTGTGGAAGTTAGTGACATAAAAGGGTGAGCTCATAGAGCCCAGCAAGCATATATCATACTGTTTAACTGAGATTTTCCAAAACAAGTAACAGAGTTCATCATAACAAATAACTTTTCACATAATTTGAAAATGAGTATCAATACATGATAGATTCACAAGTTCTACTGGTGGGGATCCCGGCCTGCTAAACAATTGGTTTAGCTTTACTTCCGATTTGGAAGCATCATCATCAATTCACAATATCAATGTAAGAATACTCAATTTTCATTAACAAATCATCGATATTTCAAAAATCGATTTAATCATTCACAATAGTAAATCAGTACAGTATATACTTACAGTAAACCGCTTCTACTCTTTGCTTCTTTCTTTTTCTCGAAATTTTCCAATCTTATCACATTCGTCTCCCAAAAACTATCCAACATTTACACTATCATTATTAACACATTATTTCTAATATTACTAATTACTAAAATAAATAAATATTAACTAACTTAAATTAAATCAAATAAACTGAATTAAAGTGAATAAAAATAAATAGAAAGAAAAGTCCGAAGAGGACTTACCAACAGTAGGTGGGTTTTACTCCTACTTTCCTAATTCATATACTGCAACATATTTATACAAGGAAAGGGGAAACAAAATCTCCTTCCTACTCGATGTGGTAACCATCAAGAAGCTTGAAAATAAAAGAGTAACCCAGCTTTCCTCAAAACCAACTACAATCGAACTAACATTCAATTTAACAAGTCCAGAACCAATTTATTTTGCTATTTCCAAGTGAAGCTCTGTAATATAACCCCCCTTACCACTCCTTCTGTTATCGATGTGGTACAAAAGAAGATTGGTAAAAATAATAAAATGCTACTCAAATATAACTCGAACAATCAGAGTTGATCCAAGGACTAGCTACGAAGAACACACCTGAATCGACTTCATCGTCCTCATTTTTATTTTTTTTCTTTTGTGAAAATAAAGTCAAGTTGATCCACATATACTCCTAAGTCCTCCCTCTAATTATCAATGTGGGAGTGTGCCTTTCTCTATTTCCTATAATAACTACTTATCCCACATCGAAAAGGTGTCTTGAGTAACTCTTCTCAGGGTCTATAAATGCTAAGTTAAGTAGTCTCATTACTAAAAATCTTGTGCCCTCACCTTTGCTTGGACATGGCCGAGACTAGGAGTTTAAAGATTTTAAATGCTAAGTGAGTTTAGCATTTTAAACTGATTTCAAGTCTATTGGCTTGTTGATGGAAATTTTGAAACTTCTACTTGATTTAGAACTTATGAACTTATTTGAATGTTAGAGAACACTTGGTACTCACTAGGTGCTCTTAACATAAACAATTTTTGTCCCACATCGAATTGTTTAAGAGCAGGTCTTCATATAAGCTCTATAAAACTTGAGTTAAGCAAAAATTTCTTTCAAACTTTCCTTGGCTTTGCTCGGAGCCAATCTAATCTCAAAGTATAAAATTTTGAAATAGAGCAAGAGCGAAACAATAAGAAGTGGAGCCTTGTCACCCTTACAAGTAAATTCAAACTTTTGAATATTTGAAGACAAAAATGAAGCTCTAGTTTTTCCACCATTGAAAATAGTTCATTTCGTCCCACATCGAAATGGATTGGGAGTGAACCCCTCACATGCCCTATATAAATCTGGTTGGTTTTCTACTTGCATCCTCAAATAAGGTTAATAACGTTCACCTTGGCTTCCTTTGAGAGGCCTAAAGTAAATTTAAACTACAATAGGTCGACCCCATGGCAGCAAGAAAAGGCTGACCCAAAATAATTGAATACACGATAACTCAAAATGAATTTAATCTTAAACTTCATGTGGTTGAAGTGTGGAAAACCAAGTATGGCAAATCTACTAAAACTTAAATTCACATTATCCCACATCAAAAGATGTAGGACTACTTATCTCATTTCTCTTTTAAAAAGAGGCTCACACAAGATGGAAAATAACACAACTATATGGGTTTATTACTACTACTATGTAGTCCCACATCGAAAGAACTAAAGAGCCAATCTCCTCAAAGTTCTATATAATCACTTAACTTGTCAAGTTAAGATTTTAAGTTGCATAATGTAACTTGGCCTTTACGGCTTAATGGTAGTTCAAAATTTCTCCCATTCCCCCTTTGGGCCTCGAAGCATGAGCTCGGCCCATTTCCCCTAGTCAAATTTTATGGGCCTTGATGCATTTGCTCGGCCCATACCCTAGTCAAATTTTATGGGCCTCGATGCATTTGCTCGGCCCATACCAATGAAAATAAATATAATCGATGTTAACTAGTTTTTATAAAAAAACTACGAAATTAATATAATAAGCACATAAAATTATAAAAATTTATATTAATCAGACAAAATTAAATTGGGGTATTACATCCTTCCCCCCTTAAGAAATTTCGTCCTCGAAATTTAGAAATTAACTCAGTACCTGACTTATCAAATAACTGAGGATATTTTGATCTCATCTTTTCTTCATGTTCCCAAGTTGCTTCTTCTACCGCATGATTTCGCCAAATTACTTTCACAAGGGGTATCACTTTATTTCTCAAAACCTGTTCACGACGATCTACTATTTTAACAGGAAGTTCTTCATACTGCATATTTTCTTGGATTTCTATTGGTTCATATTCTATAATATGGGATGGATCTGTAACATACTTCCGTAGGTATGACACATGAAAAACGTTATGAATACGACTCAAATTTGGCGGCAATGCTAATTCATACGCTACATCTCCAACTCGTCGAAGAATCTCGAATGGTCCAATATAACGGGGACTCAACTTTCCTTTCTTCCCGAATCTCATAACACCCTTCCATGGTGAAATCTTAAGAAACACAAAATCTCCCTCCTTAAATGTCACATCACGACGATCCGTATCTGCGTAACTCTTTTGCCTACTTTGAGCCGCTAAAATTCTCCTCTGTATCACTTTAACTTTTTCCGTGGTTACACGAATCAATTCTGGCCCTAACAATCTTCTTTCACCAACTTCATCCCAACATAATGGTGTTCTACATCGACGCCCGTATAAAGCTTCATATGGGGCCATTCCAATTGTCGCTTGATGACTGTTATTATATGCAAATTCCACTAAGGGTAGATGTTCCTCCCAACTTCCTTTAAAATCTAGTACACAAGCTCGTAACATGTCTTCTAAAATATGAATTGTACGTTCTGATTGTCCATCTATTTGAGGGTGAAATGCCGTGCTCATACTTAACTTAGTGCCCATCTCTTGTTGAAAACTATTCCAAAATCTTGATGTAAATCTCGGATCTCTATCTGATACAATCGAAACAGGCACTCCATGCAATCTAACAATTTCTTGGATGTATAACTTCGCTAACTTCTCCAATGGTGACGCTTCAGATATAGCTAGAAAATGTGCACTTTTTGTTAGTCTATCTACAATAACCCA
This sequence comes from Saposhnikovia divaricata, assembly GCA_036435485.1. Classification (NCBI taxonomy): domain Eukaryota; kingdom Viridiplantae; phylum Streptophyta; class Magnoliopsida; order Apiales; family Apiaceae; genus Saposhnikovia; species Saposhnikovia divaricata. The sequence goes on along the minus strand of CM071595.1, from coordinate 169,527,708 downwards.
GATAACATCGTTCCCTCTCTGCGTTCTTGGCAAACCTAGTACAAAATCCATTGTGATATGTTCCCATTTCCATTCGGGAACAGGTAGGGATTGTAACAATCCTCCAGGCCTTTGATGTTCTGCTTTCACTTGCTGACAAACTAAACATCTTCCTACCCATTCAGCAATCTCTCTTTTCATCTTAGGCCACCAGTAATGTTGCCTCAAGTCTTTATACATCTTCGTAGATCCAGGATGTACCGAAAAAGGTGACGAATGAGCGTCAGACAAAATTTCTTTCTTAATCTCCATATCAGATGGTACAAATATCCTGTCACGAAACCTCACTATGTCATCATTTCCTTTCCTAAAATCTTTCTTTCCTAGTTCTGAATTAGAACTATTCCAAATTTCCTTCAAGCATTCATCTTGTCTCTGACTTACCTTTATTTTTTCTAACAAATTCGGTCTGACCTCGATTTGATTTAGCAAGCCTTCATTCCTTCCCTGCTTAATAAATTCAATACCAAGTCTCTCTAACTCCTTAAGATTGGTCGATTCTACAATAACACTCGAACAAGTCCCAACCTCCTTCCTACTTAGTGCATCAGCCACCACATTTGCCTTACCCGGATGATATAAGATCTCACAATCATAATCCTTCAATAATTCCAACCACCTTCTTTGTCTCATATTTAAATCCTTCTGTGAGAAAATATACTTCAAGCTTTGATGGTCAGTATAAATCTTACACGTTTCTCCGTACAAATAATGCTTCCAAATCTTAAGAGCAAAAACTACGGCTGCTAATTCTAAATCGTGGGTGGGGTAGTTCTTCTCATGATTCCTCAACTGGCGAGATGCATAAGCAATTACCTTCCCTCGTTGCATTAGAACACACCCTAAACCCTTCTTTGATGCATCACTATAAATCACAAAATCTTCGGTTCCATCTGGTAATCCAAGTACTGGAGCAGACGTTAATCTCTTCTTCAGTTCAATAAAGCTTTGTTCACACTCATCCGTCCAAACAAACTTAACGTCTTTCCTTGTAAGGTTCGTCAATGGCCCTGCTATCTTAGAGAAATCTTGTACAAACTTCCTATAATATCCAGCTAGACCTAAGAAACTTCGAATTTCCGTCACGGTCTTTGGCCTTTCCCAATTCATAATCACCTCAATCTTTGCAGGATCTACTGTAATTCCTTCCTCCGAAACTACATGACCAAGAAAACTTACTCTCCTTAACCAAAACTCACATTTTGAAAACTTGGCATACAACTTTTCTTCCCTCAAGGTTTGTAATACTATCCTCAAATGTTCCTCATGTTCTTTCTCGCTCTTTGAGTATATAAGAATATCATCAATGAATACGATTACAAATTTATCCAAATAATTCCTAAACACTCGATTCATCAAATCCATAAATACTGCTGGTGCGTTCGTTACTCCAAATGGCATCACTACAAACTCATAATGGCCATATCGGGTCCTAAATGCCGTTAGTGGAATACTCTCTTTCTTTACTTTTAACTGATGATAACCTGAGCGCAAATCAATCTTCGAAAAGTAGGTAGCTCCTTGCAATTGATCAAAAAGATCATCTATTCGTGGTAATGGGTATTTATTCTTCACCGTCAACTTGTTTAGCTCTCTATAATCAATGCATAATCTTAGGGAACCATCTTTCTTTTTCACAAACAACACTGGTGCTCCCCAAGAAGAAACACTCGGCCTAATAAACTTCTTATCCAACAATTCTTGTAATTGGATCTTAAGCTCGGCTAATTCCGTTGGCGCCATCCTATAAGGTGCTCTTGATACTGGTTGGGCTTCTGGAATCAATTCAATACCAAACTCAACTTCTCTTTCGGGTGGTAACCCTGGTAGCTCCTCGGGAAAGACATCTAAAAATTCTCTAACTATAGGTATATCCTCGGCTTTAGCTCTAACTTCTTCGTCCCCAACCACGTACGCAAGAAAACCCTCACATCCTTTTCTTAACATCTTACAAGCCTTCAAGACCGATATCATTACATTTGGCTTTTCTGACCTATCTCCTTTAAGGTACACTTTCTTCTTGTTTGGTCCAATTAAGTTTATTCGCTTCTTACTACAATCTAAATTAGCCTTATATCTTGTTAACCAATCCATTCCCAAAAATCATCCCAAAGTCTCGTAATTCTAAAGGTAGTAAATCCACCAAAAAGGTTTGACCACTAATCACTAAGGGACAATCTTTGTAAATTTTATCTACGAATAAATTGCTACCATTTGGGAGTTTCACTAACAATCCATTTTCCAAACTTTGCACAGGCATGGTTAACTTATTCACATATTTCAAATCCACAAATGAATGGGTCGATCCCGAATCAAATAAAGCATGAACATCTTGGGCACAAAGTTGAAGCGTACCTGACACCACATCATGAGAATTTTCAGCATCCTGGGTTGTCATTGCGTAAGTTCTAGCTACTGCCTTGAGTGCCGGTTGTTGGGGTGCTCCCGTTGTAACAGTCTTGTTCCCTTTAGTTTCAGCTTCAATCTTGACTTTCTTTTGAGTGCAATCCCTCGCTAAATGACCTTGTCTTCCGCAATTAAAACAAAAGGTTACTTTAGGCTTTGGGCATTGAGTCGCTATATGCCCCTTTTCTCCACAGTTATAACACAATCCATCAGCTCGATAACAAACATCACCACCATGCTTTTTCCCACATTTCTTACACTCAGGTGCTGCCATCCTCCTCTCATTTTCCCGAAAATCCTCTTTCTTTCTCACCTGGAATCTCTTATTATCTTTCTTGTATCCTAATTTAGTACTCGAATCTGTCTCCCTTCCTCTCTTCTTACTGTTAAAGAACTGAGTGCGAGCTTCATATTCTCTCTCCGCAATCCTAGCTTTTCCAACCAACTTGTCAAATTGCTCCAACTCCAACAAAGATACTCTTTCCCTAATTTGAGGCTTCAGTCCCTCTTGGAACCTCTGACATTTCCTAGCTTCAGTATTAACCTGATGAGGAGCAAACCTAGAAAGTTCCAAGAATTTTGAAAGGTACTCTGATACAGACATCCCTTCTTGTTTAAGTCCTAGAAACTTCATCTCCATCTCATTCTTCATACACGTAGGAAAATATTTATCAAAGAACAACTCCTTAAACCTTGGCCAAGTCATTGTAGAACAATCCTCAGTTTGTTTAACCGTATCCCACCAAAATACAGCTTCCCCCCTTAATGAGTGTGTTGCGAATTTTACCTTTTGTTCATCTAAACATTCAGAAATCTCTATCACCTTCTCCATTTCTTTAATCCACGTATTCGCAACATGTGGATCTAAATCTCCTTTAAATATCAGGGGATCTGCATCCTTAAAAGTCTTATATGTACACCTACGCTTATTCTCACCTTCCCGTTCTTGATTTTCCACATGCTCCAGACCATCTACACGTTCAGCATTCACCTCAGGAGCATTCACAGGTGTTCGCACTTCAACTAAACTCTTCAACATGTTTTTCATTTCTGCTAAAACCAACAACATCTCAGGACTAATCTGTATGCCAGATACATTTCCACCAGAATTCTCGTCAACCATCTTTACCTACAATTCAACATATACTATTAATCCCACATCATTCTATATTCACATCACGAATATATGTCACAACAACAATTATAAAACGCTACACACGTAATACATCCTATTCTCTTCACGTTCAAAAATATGTTTACGCATCTTAGATGTTCTCGGACCCCTAGGTTTCTATTTCGGGATCCTAATTTCTACGTTCTCTCCTATTCCTAACCTTAGCTCTGATACCACCTGTGACGCCCCCGGTCCCGGGATAACCTCAGAACCCGACCCGGGGCACGCCAAACAAACCAAACGTCATAATGCATGCTTGCACAAATCTTAATGTAAGTAATAACCAAAAGTAGTTACAACATGATCAAGTCTTACGATAAAAGGTTACAACATATTACACGCTTCTAAACAACTTCAACATAGGCCTACTACAAAAGTATTCTTCTTAGAATTCTACAAACTTCTTATCCAACTTCAGTAGTTCAGATTATAACATCTTATCCTTTCCCGAACCTCCTCCAACTTTACTCCCTGTGGAAGTTAGTGACATAAAAGGGTGAGCTCATAGAGCCCAGCAAGCATATATCATACTATTTAACTGAGATTTTCCAAAACAAGTAACAGAGTTCATCATAACAAATAATTTTTCACATAATTTGAAAATGAGTATCAATACATGATAGATTCACAAGTTCTACTGGTGGGGATCCCGGCCTGCTAAACAATTGGTTTAGCTTTACTTCCGATTTGGAAGCATCATCATCAATTCACAATATCAATGTAAGAATACTCAATTTTCATCAACAAATCATCGATATTTCAAAAATCGATTTAATCATTCACAATAGTAAATCAGTACAGTATATACTTACAGTAAACCGCTTCTACTCTTTGCTTCTTTCTTTTTCTCGAAATTTTCCAATCTTATCACATTCGTCTCCCAAAAACTATCCAACATTTACACTATCATTATTAACACATTATTTCTAATATTACTAATTACTAAAATAAATAAATATTAACTAACTTAAATTAAATCAAATAAACTGAATTAAAGTGAATAAAAATAAATAGAAAGAAAAGTCCGAAGAGGACTTACCAACAGTAGATGGGTTTTACTCCTACTTTCCTAATTCATATACTGCAACATATTTATACAAGGAAAGGGGAAACAAAATCTCCTTCCTACTCGATGTGGTAACCATCAGGAAGCTTGAAAATAAAAGAGTAACCCAGCTTTCCTCAAAACCAACTACAATCGAACTAACATTCAATTTAACAAGTCCACAACCAATTTATTTTGCTATTTCCAAGTGAAGCTCTGTAATATAACCCCCCTTACCTCTCCTTCTGTTATCGATGTGGTACAAAAGAAGATTGGTAAAAATAATAAAATGCTACTCAAATATAACTTGGCCTTTACGGCTTAATGGTAGTTCAAAATTTCTCCCATTCCCCCTTTGGGCCTCGAAGCATGAGCTCGGCCCATTTCCCCTAGTCAAATTTTATGGGCCTTGATGCATTTGCTCGGCCCATACCCTAGTCAAATTTTATGGGCCTCGATGCATTTGCTCGGCCCATACCAATGAAAATAAATATAATCGATGTTAACTAGTTTTTATTAAAAAAAACTACGAAATTAATATAATAAGCACATAAAATTATAAAAATTTATATTAATCAGACAAAATTAAATTGGGGTATTACAGGTAGACACCAAATATGTTTAGAACATATATCTCTATAGAATTTGAAAACATAAAGGTTTAAGCACAAGTTATCCACTTAGATCACATAGGGTAGCATAATATCTCTATTTACGCCACAAATCATGATGTTAAAACATCAACCTATCCTATGCTAGCATGGCAAGTTCTAAATCTCAAGATCCACTCTCGTTTAGCAAAAGATTAACAAATTAGATGTTCGCGACGCATCTAAATACATGAAACACAACCATACGAGGATATCAAGAATTCACCACACATAAATCTTTAAAGCATGCAAACTACTAAGCTACATAGATAAATCCGTTAGGATCCCATGACAACGATTAGTTCATAGTTGAACTGTTCGTCACCATGGGATTAGATGAAAACATGATATTAAACAAGATATGAATAAAAGAAGTAATTATATTAATAAATAAAGAGTTAAGAAAACAAATCTAGAATCCAGAATAACACAAAAGATGAAGTAGATCTAGATCCGTTGCTTGTCACGAGCGTTGAATCCTTCTCTCCTTTCTCCCTTGCAGATCTAAGCTATGATACTAATAAAAACTCCTCTAATTACAATGCTAAGTTGTGTTTAAATAGGCTCTAGATTTCTTGCCCAGCAAGAAATTACCTTCTATTACAATTAGAATTCGATTAAGGTACTAAAACCTGCCCAAAATACAATTAGAATTAGAAAAAGGGCAAAACAGTAATCTTTCAGCCTTGCTTCACAAAGAACACGTGCGCAAATTTTAACTACACGCTCCCTGCACCTGCTATCTATCCCAGGTTGTAGAAAATCTCTCAAGCTTCGCGTGAGCTGTAAGATCGCTGAAAACGGACTTCTAGAACTCCAGATATGGCCAAAACAGTGAAGATTGCGCAACCTTCCCGGAATATCCGAATTTTAATCAATTAATCCTCCAAACACGATAGAAGCATCACTCATAATCGACATTCTTGTATGTCTGCACAACTAAGCAAAACACATCAAAACTACAACAAACTTGAGTCCAAGACAATCAATTTAAGCCGATATGGAACGCTCCAAGTGGATATAAAATCCACTTATCAGTGTTACCAATGAATGACTTTTGTAACATATATATAGTACCTAAGGTAACACCCTGAGTTCAACATAATAAAAATGTAAAGATTAAATATTGCATTTCCCATTAGAAAAACCAACAAACCAATTCATATTAACCAACTACATATGTAAGATAGATTTCTTGATTAAAGATGGTGAAAAGTGAAGGGTATGTACTACATTGGCAATGTTTTTCCCCTATTTTTTATTTGATAATCTGGTATGTGGGCTATCTTTTGTGCACCTTGACTAATCGGAGAGTTACTAGTACTCTCGTACCCACCAAGTAAAGCAGCCCACTTATTTCCATGTCTCTTAGTAGAATTGAACCTATAACCTTGAGTTGGAAAGCCCCTAAATCATAGTCTCAATCAACTAGAAGTTCCATGGTAGATGTCCTGCCTCTATTTTACCGTGGCATAAAATCATCTTGCAGTGACCGGTGGGTTAAAGTTTGAACTTGAGCACTAAAATGATATTGTTCTCTTTTTATGCATTATATTTGTATATTTTAATCCATTGATAGCACAGCCAAGGAAAATATATATATGGGTATTAAAGCAGAAAGGAAAGATATGGGTGCATCCATTAGTCATCAAGTGTGAGTAACATATAAATAAATAAAATTTGCCGTCTTTCAACATCAAGACACTTTGGCCGAGTGGTTAAGGCGTGTGCCTGCTAAGTACATGGGGTTTCCCCGCGAGAGTTCGAATCTCTCAGGTGTCGATCTTTTTTCTAAATTTCGGTTTCTTCTGCAGAATACTTGAAGTTGGTAACATCAATAAATAAGATTTCTTGGACAGCAACAACTAAACATCCAAATTAATCTCTCTCTCTCTCTATATAAATTGGTGGTCTTTTGTTAGTTGTTACACATTAAAGTGTCTTTTTTTTTTTTTTTTCTAGACGATTATTAAGTGACTTCTTCCAAACAACAAGAGCAACCTTTGCATCATTTATAGAACTTCAAGTAACTGTTATCTTCATTACACATAATTATCACATAATGCGAAACCATACTAACTTTATTTCTTGCAAGCGGAAAGGGCATATTAAATCAGAGGTGCCAGTGGGATAGGGAAGGTACACTAGCCGCATACACGAGTATTTCATAAACTAATTTCGACTAAAAACCAGTTACAAAATGTCAACTACATTAGTGGGCTTGAAATGCATGATAGAATGAGTACACTCGAAGAGTAAACATTCAGAAGAAGAGCAAACACATGGGTCACCCTTTACGAAGTTGGCTTTCCTCACAGCTTCTTGGACGGAATGCAAGCAATCCACTCACCTAGTATCTCACATCATTTCACGTTCATGTATCTTAAACTGTCCGCAGCATCTTGTTTTCAAAACATGTGTCATATTTACATTTATTTATGAAAAAATATTAGGGAACTGAATAAATTTTCCCAAAATTTGTCCATAATACTAACGTGTTCAGGTATAAAGGGTAAACTTCTCAATAAAAATATGAGATCCCGCGTATATTAATATGTGTCCACAAATAAAAATATTGACACGTGTCTCCCACATTATTTTGTACAAATTTGGGATCATTTTTTGAATTTCCTAACATTACTTTATTTATGCGAAGAATCCTCCTTTTCCGCTATAAATTATATAAAAGTTTCCGAGGTTAGTGCTACAATTATGGACTACATGTGTGTGGTAAGGGAGCATTTAAAACGTGTTTGGTGCTTAAAATAAGATAATGAATATATAAATTATTCACTTTGAAGTTCTTCCGAGAAAATGACCTTTTTTTTCTTTTTTTTTTTTACTCAAAATAAAATTCCATTAATTCACTACTTGAGAAAGTACATCGATAAGAAAAGAGGGGGTATGAAACCACTCCTTACGACCAGTTATAGAATTAGCCACTCTAGCTATGGAATGAGCCGCTATATTCGCTGATCTTCTCACAAAATAAACAAAATGGGACCTCAAGTCCTTTAGAATATTTAAACAATCGAAAATTATAGATCCGAAGAAGGAAACATCCTGGTCTTTCTTGCGGATTGCTTCGACTACATTGAGACTATCAAGTTCAATATAGACTTGATGCTTGTTCAATCTCTTTAGCCAAAAGAGCGCTTCGCGAAACGCCAAGGCTTCTGCTACACGAGGGTCAAGAGCACCAGACAAGCGGCCTCCACAACCTGCTACAAAGCCACCAGAATCATCCCTCAGAATGCAACCATAAGAACTTCTATTGTCTTTCTCGACATACGCAGCATCAACATTGCAGGTAAGCCATCCAGGAGGGGGAGGCCTCCAAACCATCATACCTTCACGATCATAGCAAGAACTTTGCCTATTTTGATTGCCCTGTGCTAGTTGCCAATGAAAAAGAGTAGAGCTTGCCTCGTTATTCACTTGCGAGGGAGATTTGAATATGTTATTCCACACCATTGAATTTCTGTGGTTCCAGATACTCCACAAAATAGAGCAGCCCAGTTCCAGGTCTTTCAAAGGAGAGGAATTGAAGAGATTGGCAATCTTCTGGCCAATATGGGCTCCTGAAGGGGAAGGCATTTGAATATTACTCAAGCTCCAACATCTACTTGCACAAGGGCATTCTAGCAGAATGTGATCTAAAGACTCCATCGAACTTTTACAAACTTGACATATAGGATTAACGTCAACAAATTTCCTTCTCAAATTCTCCAGGGTAGGTTGACAATTATGAATAACTCTCCATATGAAGTTCTTAATTTTCGGAGGGATAGATAAATTCCAGAGCTTTAACCATTTAAACTCTGCGTTTCCAGCTGAACTTTGGAGGCTCAGTCTATTTTGGCTTCTATACCCACTCTTCACCGAGTAATGACCCTTGCTATCTTCCAACCAAATCCACCTGTCCTCCTGGACCGAGAGAGGCAGTGGAATTTTTTGAATCCTCCTCACATCTTCTGGGCTGAAGATGTCTCTCAGTAAGTCATCATCCCAACCATTAGCATCCAAATTCATAAGGTTTCTAACTGTCGCACCTTCGAATCCTTGAACTGCAGCTGAACTTACTTTCGTGAAGCCTATTTCTGGAATCCAGGGGTCATCCCAGATGTTAATAGATTCTCCATTACTCCCCCCTTTAATAAGGTTTTTTGCAGCTAGAATACTTCTCCAGACGAAGCTAGGATTATTCCCAACCTCTGCATCCAGAATCGATGAGGAAGGGAAGTACCTTGCTTTTAACAATCTAGCTACAAAAGATTGAGGAACAGTGAAGATCCTCCAAACTTGCTTTCCAAGAAGGGCAATGTTAAAATTACTAATTCTTTTGAACCCCATCCCACCAAATTTTTTTGGGGCAGATGGCTTTCACCCTTCAACCACTGCATCATGCAAGGCAGGTGAGGGACAAGGGGACGTCCAGGTCATTAGTTTTTTTTGGTACTTTTGGATAACTTTCAAATTCTTTATATATCTTTTCATTTTATTTAAAATTTAGAATATAAAAATACTCAGTAAAATCTAATCCATAATCGAATTTTCCATCCCCAATTCTATTCTTTTCAAATATTCGATAACCTTCCCAAATATTACTTACGTAGTTAAGTAACTTTTATTATATTTATCCATTTCTCCTTCTTATTTAATTTTCAAAAATAATCAATTAAGCATTACAATATTAATTTGAAAAGAAAAACAACTACTACTAGTACAACATTCTAAAAAAGCATAAAGTCAACAATATTATATTATTATTACATTATTAAACGTGTTAGTTGGTCAGTCTTTTTATATCATTTCTTACTCGTATATATTCGGATGCAACAAATATTCAACTTACATCATCAGTGTACCTCACCTTCACATTCCTTCTGCTGCTACTACTTTTCTTTGTACATGGTACATTTTTACAGCACGAAAGACAGAGTAAATTAAAATGGCATTTGCTAAAGAATTCATGGGAATTTCTGTACTGAAAGAATCTTCATTTGTTACAACATCGAACATTCTTTTATTTAACAGTCAATTCAGGCAGAGAAATGGTGGCAGAGTTTGTTTTAGTCCTGTTGTTTGTTCAGACAAAAAGAGATTTCATAGGACTACTCCTCTGGCTGCTGTTACTCAGAGTTTGGTCAAGGACTCAAGATTGCTCCTCAACTGGCTGTTAAGTTTACGGCGAAAGCGGTGATTACTGTTAGAAATAACAGTAAAGAAGATTTTAGTACTGAAGTTGATCCAAGTTTTTCATTTTTCTTTTCTAGAATCGGAAATTTTAAGAAATGCTGTGATTTTTCTTAAGATTTGTGTTTAGTCAAATCTTTCTGGTATAGTATCTCGGATACTTCTTTATCCACATATATTTATTGTATTATAAATTTCTATATCCACTGTTTTTTTTTTTTTTTGTTCTTTATCCACTTTTTTTTGTTGTAGTTTCTTTGTGATTGTGATTGATTTTGAATTTTAATGTTTTAATGTTGCAGGAACCGGAACACCAAAGAAAAGCAGGGAAACTGTACTGAAGGATTGGTCTGAAAAATCGAATGTGAAAGACGAGATAGTGAATCACACAGCAGATTTTGTGGTGGACTCGAATTTTTGAGTGCCAGGGGCAATCACAGTGGTGAACAAGAACCAGAAGGAGTTCTTTGTGGTGAGTATCACCATTGAAGGATTTGCATGTGGTCCACTTCATTTTCCTTGCAATTCATGGGTTCAATCTAACGAAGACCTTCCTGGAAAAAGAATATTCTTCTCTAATCAGGTAAACAAAACTTAATTAATCATGCCATATTCACTAAATTTGTTTACCTGATCACTTTTTGTTATCCATACTTTTTAATATATTCGTCTTCGATGGTCAAGTTTGGATCATCTTATTCGAATAGTTTACAGTTATTTTTTCATACGAGTCAATTAGTATTTAGACACTTAGCTTTTCTAAAGATACAAGAACTTGGTAGTATTGAACCATTCATGCCAAACCATTTTGAACTTTTATAATTGTTCGCCCTTTGAAAAATCCAAAAGTTCTTGCTACCTTACTCTTTTAGCAGGTTCTCGTCTTTCCTTCTTTCCTTTTTTCTTTTTTGTGAATGAGTGTAGATTTTTCGGTATAAAAGCAGTAGGAATTTTAGTCAAGCAGCAAGAACAGGGTAACTTAGATATCAGAAAGGTCTTTGTTAGAGTTTATACCTTGCTATACAGTTACAACCATAATTTTGACTTCAATGTGCAACTAAGCTGCTATTTAGGGCATTGAATCATAGTCATCAATGCTTCTGTATGGACCCGTTGATGGTGTTTTTGATAAAATATCCCAATTTTTGTATGCTTTCCTGGGCCATGTATATACGAGTGTATTAATGGTTGCCTCTATTCATGTGATCATCATCAACTTGTTAAGTTTGATTTTAATTGTCTATAGAACTGGCATTGTACGAAGAACTGTAAGGTGAAATACTTCTCATTTTGTGGAAAATTACTAATAATATCTATGATTTTCTGAATGAACAGCCGTATCTGCCAAGTGAAACACCAGCAGGGCTTAGAGCATTGAGGCGAAAAGAACTGAGAGATTTGCGGGGTGATGGCAAAGGCGTCAGGAAATTGTCAGACAGGATATATGATTATGATGTGTACAATGATCTGGGAATTCCTGATAGGGGCATTGACTTTGTTAGGCCAACACTTGGTGGTGAGAAAATCCCATATCCAAGACGCTGTCGCACTGGACGCCTTCCATCCATTAGTGGTAAGTACCACTAAACTCAACATCAGAATGATTCTTAAAGATTAATATGAAGTGAAAATCGAGATATTGTTCCTACTTAAGCATGGTCATGCATTCTTGGTCTATGTAGTGCAGCATTTCTGTAATAAAAGTTTTTCTGCACTACATTGTTGAATTAAATGTTGTTTGGTTTTTCTTTCGTACAGATGAGCACGCAGAGAGCCGAGTGGAGAAGCCATTGCCTATGTATGTGCCACGAGATGAACGGTTCGAGGAGTGTAAAGCGAATACATTCTCATTTAGTAGGTTTAAGGGCATGCTCCACAACTTGCTTCCAGCTATTACGGCAAAATTCTCACCGAAGAACCCTGACTTTAAGGGGTTTGAACAGATTGACAACCTCTACAGTGACGGTCGTTTCCTCAAGCTAGGGTCAGAAGATAAAATTTTGGAGAAGTTCCCTATGCTGAAGGGATCAAGTCATGCTTATCTTCTTAAATATGACATCCCCAAGATATTTTCGCGTAAGCATTTGTCACCTTGCGGTCTTTTTATATTTAAACAACCAAGATTTAAACTACTTCGCAACTGATCTGAAATAACTATAAGGCACCTAGCACGTACTACCAAATTACTGTAAAGGTTTTCCTTGTAAATTAGAAATTCACAAACTACGTATTATTACCTGTAGCCTGTGGGCTGCGAATTTGTAATGGTTTTTCTTGATAGAAACCAATTGTAAATTAGATATTAACACTGCAACTTATCATTTGCATATGCAGAGGACACGTTTGCATGGATGATAGATGATTCGCTCGTCAATCAATAGCAGGGGTTAACCCTGTAGCCATTGAAAGACTTGCAGTTTTCCCTCCAGTGAGCAAGCTTGACCCTGAGCTGTATGGTCCACAAGAGTCTGCTCTTAAAGAGGAACACATTGCTGGTCAGCTTAACGGCATGACAGTACAAGAGGTAACTAATACTCCCTATGTCCCCACTGATTCTTTACAGTGGGGTAATTCTGCCACGGATTTTAAGGTGCAATTTGCGGATAGTTTCATAACTTTATTTTTAAAATTTTCTTTTTTTGTATAAAAATAGAATTGTTCCATTTTTATACAAAAATAGAAAATTTTAAAAATAAGTTATGAAACTATACTTTTTAAGAGCCTTAAAATGCTGTCAAGCAGTGAAAAAAAACTGTAAAGAAATGGGAGGGACATAGGGAGTAATCACCTTCACTTGGGATAATAAATATTGAAATCATTACTTCTTTTTTCTTAATGAGAACTCATTTAAGCATTGTAGAATGCGTACAATAGTTATTGGGTTATCCAACTCAGTCTTTTTTCGTTTTCTTCTGGTGATTTTACACAGGCTTTAGAGGGAAATAAACCTTTTATTGTCGACTACCATGACATCTACCTACCATCTGTCGACCAAATAAATGCCCTTGATGGTCGTGCAACATATGCAACGCGCACCATCTATTTCTCAACTCCTTCAGGTACTCTCAAGCCTATTGCTATTGAGCTTAGCTTGCCTGGTACTTGTTCCAGGTCAAAGAGAGTATTCACCTCCAGTAGATGCCACTACCAACTGGTTATGGCAGCTTTCAAAAGCACATGTGTGTTCTAATGATGCCGTAGCTCATCAACTCGTATATCACTGGTAAGAAGCAGTATTCTCTTCTACAACCATTCTTTGCTTTGCCACGCGTGTATGAGGTGTTAACATAAATTGGTCTGGAAATATATATAGGCTACGCACACATGCCTGCACAGAACCATTTATCATTGCGGCTCACAGGCAACTAAGTGCAATGCACCCTATATATAAGCTTCTTGACCCACACATGAGATACACCCTTGAGATCAATGCTCTGGCTCGCCAGAATTTGATCAATGCTGATGGTGTTGTTGAGTCATGCTTCACTCCTGGTCGCTACGCCATGGAGCTTAGTTCAACTGCCTATAAGAATTGGCGCTTTGATTTAGAGGGACTTCCTGCTGATCTCATCCGGAGGTAAAACTCTTGCAAAAAGTTCTTGATTACTTTCAGCAACTGCAGTACACTGGACTATCATGAGTTCAACAGTTTACAATCGCAACATGCTAAAGATAGTTTCGCAACTTTTGAAATGAATAATTTGTACTAATACTATGTGGATATATCATCTAGACTATGGAACTGCACTTGTTTAGACATCTAGCAGTCTAATTAATTTTATGTTCATTTTTAGGGGTATGGCAGTACCAGACTCAACACAGCCCCATGGTCTAAAACTCCTAATTGCCGACTACCCATATGCTGCTGATGGACTACTAATCTGGGACGCTATCAAGAACTGGGTCCGCACCTATGTGAATCATTACTACCCGGACTCTGACACAGTCTGCAACGATAGGGAGCTCCAAGCATGGTTTGCAGAATCCATTAACGTGGGCCATGCTGATAAGCGTACTGAAAGCTGGTGGCCAAGATAAGCCACTAGCGAAGATCTCACTTCCATACTCACCACCCTAATCTGGCTTGCATCTGCTCAGCATGCTGCATTGAACTTTGGTCAGTATCCTTATGGTGGTTATGTTCCGAACCGGCCCCCACTTATGCGGCGATTAGTACCTGATGAAAATGATCCTGAATATGTCAAATTTGTCTCTGATCCCGAGAAATATTTCCTGGCTTCAATACCTAGAATGTTACAAGCAACAAAGTACATGGCTGTGGTGGATACTCTGTCAACTCACTCAGCAGATGAGGAGTACATTGGGGAGAGAAGTAACCCCTCTATCTGGTCTGGAGATGCAGAAATCATCGAAGCATTTTACAAGTTCTCAGCCAAGATCGGACAGATAGAGAAAGAAATTGAGGAAAGAAATCGTGATCCAAAACTCAAGAATAGATGTGGTGCTGGAGTGTTGCCATATGAGCTGCTCACACCAAGTTCTGGTCCAGGAGCAACAGGTAGAGGTATCCCCAATAGTACAACTATATGAAAGGCTAGTCAGCTAGTTGACTTTCAGTCCCGTAAGGTTAGATGTGGGATGGCTGTAATCAGGACTAGTTAGGACTTAGGGTATAATAAAATTTCTGGAACATATGTATTGAAAGATGACCTTTAAAGTGGTTTTATGATTATGAAAATGGACGTATATATGTTTAAGTTAAAGGTGTGTGCAAGCATATGGAATAAACTTATAGACAAGACTTAGCACTGATTCGATTGAGGTCCAGCCGTCTAGGGGAGTTGCAGTTACATGGATTAGAGAATGCCGTTGGTTCGAGGCTTGTTCTGTTAGGGAATCGCTTGAGCTCCTTTCCGTTGGAATGAATTAAATTAGCTGGAAAACAAATGAATTTGTTTCATTTGATTGCTAAGCTGTGTCAGCTTCGAATTTACCTCAGAAAGTCGGTATATGAGCTCCTACAGACGCTGATGAAAAATAAATACTTAAATTGTACTAGGTCTTTTAAGTCTAAATGCCAACCAGATTCAAAATTCTATTGAAGGTCAAGGACTGACTAAACAGAGAAAATCGATTCCCAGCAAGTAAAATTTCTTCTAGAAACATTAAACAACACTAAAGGCCTTAAACCTACCTTGACTGCCGACAAGTGCTCTTGGAGGCGTCACATCAGAGTGGTGGATTCTCTTTTAGGGAGTGGCTCTGTGGTGGAGAGACTCAGACTTGGGTTGTCTCGGTTAGCTTTATCTTAGTAAATCGGCTTTTTCGTTCTCATTTTTCACTTTTATTGTCTTCTGTTTGTCGGTTGAGCAGGTACAGGGAGATCGGACAGGCCTTATCTCTGTGTGGGGTATACTGGGTCTGTTTGGGGAGTGTGCTTGGGCTCAGGGGGCCCGACAGGAGTTTATTCTCACAAGCTGGTAGAGCGGAGCGCACCAGGACATGCGAATCATACTCCCTCCGTCCCATTTTGTTTGACACTCTTCTTTTTGCACGCATTTCAATGTGCTTGGACGGGGTACTTATAAATTATATTTTTAAATTTTTTTTGTTTCGTATAAAAATATAGATTCTATATTTTTATATGAAACAAAAAAATTTAAAAAATATAATTTACAAGTACCTGGTCCGAGCACATTGAAATGCGTGAAAAAGTCAGAGGATCGTACTTATTGGGACGGAGGTAGTAATTCCTAGCAGGCAGGTAGGTCCCATGTGGAGAACGCCATGGGCGCAGGTATTGCTTTGAACATTTTCGTACCTCTTGGATTCCTATGTATATAGCACCCACCATATCTGTCATGCACCTAGCCGAGGGTCTACACGGAAACAGTCTCCCTGCCTTAAAAAGCGGGGGCATGGTCTGCGTACAACTTACCCTCCCCAGACCCTGCTCTGAGCGGGATATACTGGGTATGTTTGTTTGGTTTAAACATTAAACAACACTAACTAGCCAATCTAAAAAAAAAACAGGTAAAAGTATATGTTGCTGCCAGAACCACCAAATTACATGGAGACAATCAAAATAAAATGAACGAGAAAGAGCAGACCTCCTCATGCTTGCAGTGGTTTCCATGAAATGAGACTGTTGGTGTGAACCTTCACACGATCTAATTCAGTAATTTTAATGTATTTGTTTAAATATGTTATTCTCTTCGTCTTCAAATTGTAAGTACAATATATCCACTTGTCCCCCACAGCAAACCTATAACGGTGATATGACTTAAAACAGGAACCCACAAATATCGCATAACAGGAACCCTTGTAACATGAACCTAAGACATTGCAGGATTCAAATGTACACAAGCGCACAAGCAGTTCTTCACTATTGTTTATCCAACCGAGGAAGTGTAGAAATTCAAGTGGTTGTTGAGGTATAAATCCATAGTCAAGTAGATGATAGAGACTCCATTTTCCTGCATGAAAATCCGTCAAAACGTGTATGAATATTCTCTCAGACTTGCGTGAAAAACATGAGAGGTCATTCCCCATCTGAATATAAGTCACTTGGGAATGTTCTATGTCAGGGGAACATATCATCCGGATGGTTTCATCACTCACATCAAAGACAAGAACACTATTACATACTTGGTAAACCACAAAACTCCCTATGCTCATGCCAGGAAAATCAACAATAGTTTCAGACGTGTGACTTGCACTAATCCTTTTCCACGAATTTTCAATTCCAAGTTTCTGCACATACCAAGAACATTCACCATTGTTCCGCTGAATAGCATACACCAGCTTAAGTTCCCCTGAGCAACGATCACGTATAACACTAAAATTGAGCATTCCATTACAACTTTCCCTGTACTTAGGTACCACAACAGGTCTAAAGATTTCAACACTTTGAGTAGTAACAAGATTCATAACATAATCAGCTTTGGTTTGATAATTATAAAACAAGCAGACACCTTGGTAACTAGAATACACTATGCCTGGGCACTCGAGCTCGAATTTTGTAATTTCAACGTTGCCACTAATAACCTCTAAGAAGTAATTAATCATGTCGCCTTGGACGAAAATACCAGATCGTGATTTACGTAGATGTTTGTCAACAAAACAAGGACGACGTATCATAGCAGCCCAGGTATTCGAAACACGGGACACAATGTTGTAAAGGCATGTTGCAGAAAGCCATGACAGAATTTCGAACCAGGTATCATGGTGCAGATAAGGCCTTAATGTCTGGTTTTCTTTCTCATTATTAGAATTGTCATTTGCAGCAGCACTGGATAATTTTCGCTAAGAATCAATGAAAAAACGAAAATCAAATAAACATAAATTTGTATTAAAAATATTAAATTATCTCGATATCTGAGTATTAATTTAACATTCGAGTCTAAAGTAGATGTTACGTTATAGCAAAACACATGCATTAAAACAAGTAACATGAGACATGTACAAATCAAGAAAAGCAAAAGCAGAACAAGTGACATGTAAGGTCACAAACTGAAATTACCTTCTTCGATTTGGGAGGCATTGTTGAGGACTCGGGATTTTAAAAATCCGAATTAAATCGATTTCTGGGTTTAGTCAGTTTGATTTAAAATAACTGCACAGACACGTACATTAGTTGTATTAGGTTTTTAATCCAGCCATTCATTTGTATTGTATCGTAGGGCTCATATTTAGTTACCCAGTTACTCAAAATTTTTAGTTCCTAATTGAGCCTATGCCTATTATAGTATATATATATATAGGGAGGTGCTCAAATGAGACCCCTCTTATTATAATAAGACCCTCTATTATAATGAGTCCCACTCATATTTCATCTATTTTAAAGGGCCCCGTCAGGGGCACCCAATACGAAAAAGTCTTATAATTCTACCCTCTATTCATTAATCAAAAATAAAAAATAAAAAAAATAATTTTTTTCCAAAAAAAAAAATGATGACGTGGCAGCAATTTTTTTTTAAAATTTTCTTTGATGAATGGATAGAGAGTATAATTATAAGCCTTTTTCCCTTTAGAATAAAAGAAATATGAGGGGGACTCATTATAAGAGAGGGTCTCATTATAAAAGGTTCTCATTTGAGCAACCCCTATATATATATATAGGGTCTTGTTCTAATAGAAACTAACTTAGAATAGAAACTAGAAACTAAACCTAAATTAAATATTTCAAGCTAATCTAATGACCAAATTAGGGGTACTCCAATACAAAAAACGTTTAAAATTATTGTCTCTATTCAACAAAAATATAAAAAAATAAAAAAAATTTAAAAAAAAGTTACTGTTCACGTTTTTAAATTTGAGTAACTTTTTTTAAATTTTTTAAATTTAAAATAAGTTCTCATTTGAGTAACTTTTTTTAAATTTTTTTTTATATTTTTGTTGAATAGAGCCAAGAATTTTAAACGTTTTTTGTGAAGGTGCCCCTAGCGGGGCCATTAAAATAAATGAAATATAATTTATTTAGTGTAGGTTTCTAGTTTCTATTCTAAGGTTGGTTTCTATTTGAACGCTAGCCTATATATATATATATAGGGGGTTGCTCAAATGAGACACTCTTATAATGAGATCCTCTCTTATAATGAGCCCCCCTCATATATCTTGTATTCTAAAAGGCCCTGCCAGGGTTACCCAATACAAAAAACTCTTTTAATTCTACCCTCTATCCTTCCTCAAAAAAAAATTCTTTAAAAAAAAAATGATGACGTGACAGCAGTTTATTTCTATTTTTTTAATTTTTTTTGATGAATGAATAGAGGGTAGAATTATAAAACTTTTTTGTATTGGGTGCCCCTGGCGGGGCCCTTTAGAATAGATAAAATATGAGGGGGACTCATTATAAGGGTCTCATTATAAGAGGGGTCTCATTTGAGTATATATATATATATATAAGCAAAATTATATACATATTGGCCATATAATTTTTTAAAAAGGAAAAATTTAGTTATAATATATAAATAAGATGATACGTTTTAGTTGAAAATGGTAATTAGTCAATAATAATTATTATGATATTATTTTATTGAATACAATTATCCGTGATACTATTGGAAAAGAAGAGGTTTTTGTAAGAAAAATGTAAAAAGGTAACGTGTTTTAGCTGAAAATGTAATTTTTTAGTTATTAGTTATTAGTAATCATAAAAATATTATTTTATTTTATTTTATTAAATATAGTTGCCCGTAGTATTTTTAGAATATAAAAATGAAATCAATCATTTATTTAAAAATAGAAAAGGTAACATGTTTTTACCAATAATAAATATTTAAGTAAGAATAATTAAGTAAGAGACAAAAGTTTGAAAATAAGATGTCTTAGTTAGAAAATATAGAAAAAATATTACATTTTAGCTGAAAAAGGTAATCAATTAGTTATTAGTAATTATAATTTTATTAGTTTATTTCATTAATAGAATGACCCGTGATATTTTTGGAAATGAGAGGTTCTAGTCAGAAAAGATAGAAAAGATAATTTGTTTTAGTTGAAAAGGTAATTGGTTAGTTATTAGAAACTACTAGCTTATAACTCGTGCGAAGCACGGGTTTCTTCTGATAGGTTATAAAATTTATTTAACATTATATTTATGTTTTTATATAATCCTTATTTTTAATAATTTTTTAATTTTAATTCAATATAAATTTATATAATGATATGCATGGTTTAAAATTTATTTTGTAAAATTCTAAATTAAAAATGTCATTGACGGGTTCGAACTTTGAATTTTTAGTAAATTAATTTAATCATATAATATATCTTATTATTAGATCAAATGATTCTTATTTATTACCAAATATAATGATTTGAATATATTGTGAGATATTTTTGGGTGTATATTAGTGATAGCAAGATTAATTTTAAATTAAAAAGTAACGTGTTTTAATTACAAAAATTACTACTAAAAATAATTACGGAAAGATATGGTGTGATATTTTGGATATATATTAATTATTGTAATATTAGTTTTAAATTAAATGGAAAAATGTATTAATTAGAAGTAAAATCTTTAGAAAAAATGGGTAATTGAGTTGTTGGAGCAGAAAAAAGAGTCCAAGTAGAAGCTGGATGAAGGAATTTTAATCAGAATATAATTACGTTAACATTAGTAATTAGCTTTTTGAGTTGTTTTTGTAATTTAATTATTTATTTTAATAATTAGTATAACCAAAGAAGAATAGAGTTCTGTGCGCAGTGTTCGTGAAGGCAACGAAGGTTTTAAGTTTAGCTGTATTAGTAATGGTGTAAATATAAAATACTATTGTGTCTTTAGGACTATAGCCAATAACGGATTAAAATTGATTTATTTTATATTTAAAATTAATTAAAAATTAAATTAACCAAATCGAAAACCAAAATAAATAGCTTATAATTCGCACGGGTTTCTTTCGATAGGTTATAAAATTTATTTAACATTATAATTATGTTTTTATATAATCCATATTTTTAATAATTTTTTAATTTTAATTTAATATAAATTTATATAATGATATGCATGGTTTGAAATTTATTTTGTAAAATTCTAAATTAAAAATGTCGTTGACGGGTTCTAACTTTGAATTTTTAGTAAATTAATCATATAATATATCTTATTATTAGATCTAACGATTCTTATTTATTACTAAAAATAATGATTTGAATATATGGTGAGATATTTTTGGGTGTATATTAGTTATCGCAAGATTAATTTTAAATTAAAAAGTAACTTGTTTTAATTACAAAAATTACTACTAAAATAATTACGGAAAGATATGGTGTGATATTTTGGATATATATTAATTATTGTAATATTAGTTTTAAATTAAATGGTAAAGTGTTTCAATTAGAAGTAAAATCTTTAGAAAAATTGGGTAATTGAGTTGTTAGAGCTGAAAAAAGAGTCCAAGTAGAAGCTTAATATGGATAAAGGAATTTTAATCTGAATATAATTACGTTAACCTTAGTAATTAGCTTTTTAAGTTATTTTTATAATTTAATTATCTGTGAAAACCAAAATAAATGGGATAACCAAACCGAAAACCAAAACTTTTAATGTTTCGGCTTTACTATAATAGAGTCCAAGTAGAAGCTTAATATGGATAAAGGAATTTTAATCTGAATATAATTACGTTAACCTTAGTAATTAGCTTTTTAAGTTATTTTTATAATTTAATTATCTGTGAAAACCAAAATAAATGGGATAACCAAACCGAAAACCAAAACTTTTAATGTTTCGGATTTAATATAATAACCCGTGCGAAGCACGGGTTTCTTTTGATAGGTTATAAAATTTATTTAACATTATAATTATGTTTTTATATAATCTTTATTTTTAATAATTTTTTAATTTTAATTTTATATAAATTTATATAATGATATGCATGGTTTGAAATTTATTTTGTAAAATTCTAAATTAAAAATGTCGTTGACGGGTTCTAACTTTGAATTTTTAGTAAATTAATCATATAATATATCTTATTATTAGATCTAACGATTCTTATTTATTACTAAAAATAATGATTTGAATATATGGTGAGATATTTTTGGGTGTATATTAGTTATCGCAAGATTAATTTTAAATTAAAAAGTAACTTGTTTTAATTACAAAAATTACTACTAAAATAATTACGGAAAAGATATGGTGTAATATTTTGGATATATATTAATTATTGTAATATTAGTTTTAAATTAAATGGTAAAGTGTTTCAATTAGAAGTAAAATCTTTAGAAAAAATGGGTAATTGAGTTGTTGGAGCTGAAAAAAGAGTCCAAGTAGAAGCTCAATATGGATAAAGGAATTTTAATCTGAATATAATTACGTTAACCTTAGTAATTATCTTTTTAAGTTATTTTTATAATTTAATTATCTGTGAAAACCAAAATAAATGGGATAACCAAACCGAAAACCAAAACTTTCAATGTTTCGGCTTTAATATAATAGTACTAGCTTATAACCCGTGCGAAGCACGGGTGATATGGGCTAAAAGTAAGCCCTAAAGGCATAGTTAATGTTGCATTAATTAGACCTAGCTTGGCCCAAATACGAAGCCCTGTAACGAGGCCCAAGACCTTAATTAATTACTAATTTTCGTAATTGATTAGAGGGATAAATCAACATCTCATTAATTTGAGATATAATGGGAAACAACTCCTACAAAGGAAAGAAATCAGTATATACAATCATATCACGATTCTAATTCCACGTAATAGGAATTAGGATTGACTCTTATCTGAAAAGGATTCTGGATAACTATTACTACATGGAAACTAATTCCTACATGGAAGGAGGTTAGAAACTTCTAGAATTGGGCCAAGGAGGTGACTTGCCCACCAAGTCACCTATCCCTATTCTAACTCTAGGCTTTTCATGCCTATATAAAGAACGCAACCCCTCATCTCAGATCAACGTTTTTTGGGCAGAGCTCAATACGTCATCAACGTTTTAGGCTTTATCCTCGAATAAGGACATACAAGCCACTACGTCACTACGCCGCGAGGGCGCATCAAGCCACGTAGGCAACTCTAGAACTACGTTTTGGCTTGATTCTTGATATTCATCAAGGTACGTAGGCATCTTGTTAGGACCGACTTAGTCCCCGACAACAAGAGCAGCCACCATTAAAGCTCGAAGCTCACCCCCCTTTGCATTCAATACACACTCCCTAGCTGCAATTTCAATACTTGTGATTTTCATCCACAACATTTGGCGCCGTCTGTGGGAAAACGACATAGCAACCATGGTTAACGCACGGAGATCTACACCAACAATCACCGACACCAACGCTAGCACCGCTGTGCCACCCATCAACTCTAGCACCGTTGTGCCTCCAACCACTGGATAAGGGTCGACACCCCAAACGGAAGGATCTCAAATTCCTCCTATCCAACCCCAAGAGACGAATCCTCGGGGGCAGAGACTCGGACTCAAGGGATGATTACCCATGATCCTACACAAGGGCTAAATACCCCTCAAGAAGCATGATAAACAATTTCTTAAGAAAATTCGCAGCATATTACATGTGCAGGCCAGCAGACTTTGAAAATTCGTAGAAAATTCGTCATACATCGGAATTCAATGATTCTGGACTTTTTGGAAAGATATTTTCCTCTTCTACAACTTTCGTTCTTTATGAATTTTGAAAAAACGTCATCTAGAGGGACTAAATCGACAAAAACTAAACTGATTCGCAGATGCAAAGCACAGCAGCCCAGCAATCTTGGAAAAATCATAACAAATTCATCTTACATCAGAATTCATTGGTTCTAGACTCTTTGGAAAGATATTTTCTTTCTCCACGACTTTCGTTCTTCGTATTTCTCAAGAAAACATCATCTAGAGTGTCAAAAAAGCCAAAAACGGGACTGACCATATGGGCAACAGCCTATTGCACGACCGTCCGGCAAGCAGAATAAACTGCTCTCTTCCAGAATTTTATGGGCATCAAGACCTACACCATTGGAAAGCTCTTGGAGTCTAGTTTCTTATGCAAAAAACGGTTCGCAAAAAGAAATTTTCTACAAAGAGTTACGGTTATTTTAGTAAAGGGGGCAGGATTGTTATGACTACCCATCCTTGATAAAAACCTCCGAAAATTGTGCACCATGAAGCAAATTCACCAAGGTCAGAGGGAACTCATAGCTACTCCACACCCGAAGGTAAGGGTTATCAATTTGGAAAGAACTCCCCGAAGAAGGGACGAAGAAAACTGCGAACGAAGGGCTGCGCCCATAGCACTAATGCCTCTTGCAGATCCAGTTAATCATACTCCCCCTCTCACGGGAGAAATTATGAACACCACAACATCTAGGAAGTTCAAGATGTCTCTGGCCAAGCTCCCTCTAACCGATACGAAAGGGTGGTTTTAGCCTCGAAAGGGCAGTATTAGCATCGAAAGGGCATTTTTAGCCTCACAATTAAGAACAGAAAGCTCCTCCTCCATTAAGGGTCGTTGCCCACCACCGAGAGCTGAAAGCTCCTCTTCAGCCAAGGCATGAGCCCCCTCTTGTGACTGATAGTGCCCCAAACAGGAGAGAACCTCCAAGGGCTGATCCTGCCAAACTAATGGCTTTAGGAGATCTGATGATCCAACTCCGCCCTTTAAACGGACGAAATTATGAATGCTCGAATTTCAAGGAAAATGAAGATGCTAACTATCAAGCCTCACGATGGCACGGGTGATCCCGAAAATCATGTAAGGACGTTCCCCAACGCTCTGCTTCTCGAGCCCATATCTGATGCACAAAAGTGCAGGGCCTTTCCTCAAATACTGGGGGGCATGGCTCAACATTGGTACATCCGTCTGCCTCCAAATTCGGTAGGCTCGTTTAAGGACCTGAACAAGGCTTTTATAGCCCTATGTGTTAGTGGAAAAACTCTTGAGAAAAGCTCTGCTTCACTGATGAACTTGGGGCAAAGAAAGGATGGATCCCCGAGGGACTATCTGAATATATTCATGAAGGAAGCACAGAGAGTGCAGGATCTTGACGAGCAAGTGACCATGGTAGTCCTGCAACAAAGAACTATGGACGTGTATTTTAAAAGGTCATTGGCCAAACATCCTCCGGAAAACATGAATATGCTCCAATGTAGGGCAGGAAGATATATTAAGTCTAAAGAAAGTATGAAGAAGGAAGCCATGACTGGCAATAATGGAAACAATGACAACTCAAAGAAGTGGAAGGCAGAGCCAGAGTACGATGCTAGGGACAAGTATCCCAGGAATGGCAAAGGCTCCGATTCTGTACCCAGAAAGAGCCAAGGACCAAGGGTTGAATGCTCCAAGGAGCCAAATCTTGATGGACATCGAGAAAGACAAGGACCTAAGATGGCCGAAGCCAATAAGGGGCGAATTTCCCCATGATGACCTGTTGGTCATAACACCTGTGATAGGCAACTCACAAGTGAAGCGAGTCTTGGTAGACAACAGATCTTCTGTGGACATTCTGTTACACGACGTCTTTCCTAAGATGAGATATAACGATTCACAGTTGACTCCATCGAACATGCCAATCTACGGGTTTAATGGCGTTCAGCTACCCATAACTATTGGGTAGAAGCCAAAAAAGGCCACTCAGATATTGAACCTTTTGTTGGTTAAAGCAACTTCTGCTTACAATGTTATCCTTAAAAGGACAGGCTTGCATGTCTTTAAGGCGGTTGCCTCAAGATAAGACCCGATGGTCACATTTCCTACAAGGAAGGGAGTTGATGAAGAAAAGAGAGATCGAACAATGACAAAGAATTACTACCTGGCCTCCTTGAGGATTGATGAAGTCGGGGGGTAGGTCCTCCCAATTGAAGACACGGATGTCCGAGAAGATGAGAAACAAAGAGTAAAGCTCACTGAGGACTTGGTCCCCATTCACTTAGTTCTTGAAGAACCTGAAAAGTTGCTCACGTAAGGCATTACTGAATGAGCCCTTCAAGGGCAAATTGGATGTGTCCTCCACGGGGCCGAGTGAAATTACTCCACTATTGAGGAGTTCGCACTAGCACTGATTGCCACATCAAGAAAGCTACGGCCTTACTTTCAGGCACACAAGATCAAGGTCCTTACAGACCAGCCTCTGAGAAACATCTTGCATAGCCCTAAAGCCAGTGTAAGGCTCATCAAGTACAAGCCTAGGATGGCCATCAAAGCCCAGGCTCTAGCTGACTTCGTGGTTTAATGTACCATTGACAACCAAGAAGTCGGGGGGCAGAAGGTAATAGACCAGAAAGGTCAGCAAGGTGAGAAGCCCCTGGAAGAGAAGAAGGAGTATTGGATGCTCTATTTTGATGGGGCATCAAAAACAAAAACCAGTGGTACCGGTTTAGTTCTGCAAAGCCCCGATGGATTCGCAGTTGAGTATGCATTGAAGTTGGACTTCCAAACAACCTACAACGAGGCATAGTATGAAGCTCTGACAACCGGCCTTGGATTGGCAAGAGCCCTGAGGGAGGGTGAAGAACCTGAAGGTCTGTGGAGACTCAAAGCTGGTAGTCTCACAAGTCAATGGAGAGTTTGAGGCTAGAGAAAAGAATATGGCCAAGTACTTGAGGATTGTGAAAGCTGTGCTGTGATGGCTCAATACGATGAGTGCTATGTGGAGCACATTCCAAGAAATTAAGGCCGATGCCCTATCTAAGTTCGCCTCTTCTGAGATAGAGAATTATGCGGGGAGTTTTTACTTCCAGGTCCTGAAGACCCCACCATCGATTCAAAATTGGTAGCACCAGTTGATGTAAGCTAAAGGATAGACCCTATCAAAGCTCATCTTGAGACTGGTTGGCTTCCTGATAATGCCTTGAAGGCACGAAAACTGTTAGTGAAAATATTGAGATAAGAGATCCTTTGTCATTCCATACTTAAAATCTTGAATCCCAACAAAGTTTAAGCCTTGATGGCCAACAAGGCTATCTACCTCCAATCGAGCTTGTCGTTTAAATTCAAGGCCTTGAATCAAGAGTCGTCAGTCAAATTCAAGCTTAAGCAAGGTTCTATAAGCCTAAGAAGAAGGATTGAAAACCAACCAAGGCATCCTAGACTTGAAGTCAAGTGTTAAGGAGTAAGAGAACTCCCTGAACGATCAACAAAAAAGTAAGACCTCCTCCGTGTAAAACAAGGGGGCAGGAAAAAAATTCTACAAAAGGATTGGTGATAACCAACAACCACGAATGAGTTCAAGGTTTCAAATATTCAGCAAACGAATTAAGGCCCCGAAGGTCAAGAAAGCTAAGAAACGGGTCATTTGAAGGTTCCACAAGAATCTCAAAATTGGAAAAATAATAAGGTTGGGAGCCCACAAATAATAAGGTTGGGAGCCCGACAAAAGCCAATTTTCCATGCCGCGCACACGAGAAAGAGCCTCCTTGGCGGGGGTACCCACGCCCCGGGGGTACTTCTCCAAGTGAAGGAAGGTAAAATGACCAACGCCCAGGAGGCTAAAACTCCTAGGCGGGGGTACTTCTCCAAGTGAAGGAAGGTAAAATGACCAACGCCCAGGAGGCTAAAACTCCTAGGCGGGGGTACCTCTCCAAGTGAAGGAAGGTAAAAAACCAACGTACAGGAGGCTAAAACTCCTAGGCATTGTTCACCAAATGACCTCCTTGGCGCGGGTACCCACGCCCAGGGGAATCTCACCAAGTAAAGGATGACCAACGCCCAGGGAGCTGTTTCCTCTAGGCGTGATTTAAGAAAGGGTCTCCTAGGCGGGGGTACCCACGCCCAGGAGTCACTTTTCTTGAAAGATTCGTTTTTTGAATCATTTTAAATAAGCAAGAAGAAAAATACCCGTGAGTACATAAAATTCTTAAATTATTAGGAATAATTAAGAAAAATACTTGTGAGTACAAAGAAGGTTCCGAAAAGTGCAAGAAAATTGTGATGATTTTCTATAAGACACCAGAACCATTGTTTAGCCTCGAATAAGTCAAATCGTCGTAAATGTGTAGGTCGCTCCACACTTTACAGTCAAGACGATATCCGTGAAACACTAGTGTAAAATAAATCCCCATATAAGGGTAGGAAAATTAAGTCCCAGGTAAGGGATAAAAATGACCCCGAGTCTCGAAAAAGGCAATTATAACTTCTACGAAAATCTGATCAGTTTTCCTAGCAGTTGGGGGGCAAATGATATGGGCTAAAAGTAAGCCCTAAAGGCATAGTTAATGTTGCATTAATTAGACCTAGCTTGGCCCAAATACGAAGCCCTGTAACGAGGCCCAAGACCTTAATTAATTACTAATTTTCGTAATTGATTAGAGGGATAAATTAACATCTCATTAATTTGAGATATAATGGGAAACAACTCCTACAAAGGAAAGAAATCAGTATATACAATCATATCACGATTCTAATTCCACGTAATAGGAATTAGGATTGACTCTTATCTGAAAAGGATTCTGGATAACTATTACTACATGGAAACTAATTCCTACATGGAAGGAGGTTAGAAACTTCTAGAATTGGGCCAAGGAGGTGACTTGCCCACCAAGTCACCTATCCCTATTCTAACTCTAGGCTTTTCATGCCTATATAAAGAACGCAACCCCTCATCTCAGATCAACGTTTTTTGGGCAGAGCTCAATACGTCATCAACGTTTTAGGCTTTATCCTCGAATAAGGACATACAAGCCACTACGTCACTACGCCGCGAGGGCGCATCAAGCCACGTAGGCAACTCTAGAACTACGTTTTGGCTTGATTCTTGATATTCATCAAGGTACGTAGGCATCTTGTTAGGACCGACTTAGTCCCCGACAACAAGAGCAGCCACCATTAAAGCTCGAAGCTCACCCCCCTTTGCATTCAATACACACTCCCTAGGTGCAATTTCAATACTTGTGATTTTCATCCACAACAACGGGTTTCTTTTGATAGGTTATAAAATTTATTTAACATTATAATTATGTTTTTATATAATCTTTATTTTTAATAATTTTTTAATTTTAATTTAATATAAATTTATATAATGAAATGCATGGTTTAAATTTTATTTTGTAAAATTCTAAATTAAAATGTAGTTGACGGGTTCGAACTTTGAATTTTTAGTAAATTAATTTAATCATATAATATATCTTATTATTAGATCTAACGATTGTTATTTATTAATAAAAATAATGATTTGTATATATGGTGAGATATTTTTGGGTGTATATTAGTGATCGTAAGATTAATTTTAAATTAAAAAGTACTCCATGTTTTAATTACAAAAATTACTACTAAAAATAATTACGGAAAAATATGGTGTGATATTTTTGATATATATTAATTATTGTAATATTAGTTTTAAATTAAATGGTAAAGTGTTTTAATTAGAAGTAAAATCTTTAGAAAAAATGAATAATTGAGTTGTTGGAGCAGAAAAAAGAGTCCAAGTAGAAGTGGATGAAAGAATTTTAATCAGAATATAATTACGTTAACATTAGTAATTAGCTTTTTGAGTTGTTTTAACCTTAGTAATTAGCTTTTTAAGTTATTTTAATAATTTAATTATCTGTGAAAACCAAAATAAATGGGATAACCAAATCGAAAACCAAAACTTTCAATGTTTCGGCTTTAATATAATAGTATAGATAGATGTTATCATATTTGATTTTATAAAATAGAAATACATGTTTCTACCAATAATAAATATTTAAGTAAGAATAATTAAGTAAAAATCAAGTTTGAAAATGAGATATTTTTGTTACAAAATGTAAAAAAGATATTACCTTTTAGTTAGAAAAGGTAATCAGTTAGTTGTTAGTAATTATAATATTATTAGTTTATTTTATTAATTAGAACGACCATATTTTTGGAAAGAAGAGATATTACCTTTTAGCCGGAAAAGATAATCAGTTAGTTATAAGTAATTACAATATTATTAGTTTATTTCATTAATTAGAACGGTCATATTTTTGGAAAGAAGAGATTGTAGTTAGAAAAGGTAGAAAAGGTAATAGATATAAAAAATAATTGGTTAGTTATTATTTAGGAATATAGAAAACATTTTTGAAAGATATTCCTATTAGATGTAAAGGTAATCCGTTAGTTATTAGTAAATATAATATTATTAGTTTATTTCATTAATTAGAACGACGATATTTTTGGAAAAAGAGATTTTAGTTAGAAAAGTTAGAAAAGGTAATAGCTGATAACGGGTAATTGATCTTTTCTATGTATAATACGCCAACAAGGTGAAAATATTTCTAAGATATTTTAATCTCATAAAAACACGATTTTACCCTTTTGTTAAACCATATTCCACGCACACAGCCCATAAACATAGTTATACACTGTACTATATGCGAATTGCAATTCTCTGTCTTGCTCGGGCGCAGTATTCCCCTCAATCGTTGGTTACTATCAACAATTTCTCTTCTCTGTTAATGGCATCGTCGAACCTCCTGACCTGAATTCGAACCGTATGCCATACCCCTCCTGAATCTCTCCTTCCAAAGTTTCGCAAACGAGGATGCTTATTCAATCGAGACCTTACTCGAATGATCACAACAATATCAATTCCACATCAGCACGAGCTTCTTCTTCAATCTCTTCTTTAAATCAAAATGAACTTATCAAATTCTCCGCCTTCACCGACTCCTGGTATATAAATGACAGTTATATATTTATATGTTATGGCCCCCCACTAAGTTTGATTGCGTTTGTTATTTTTATGCAAAATATGCTCATTAATTTTGATTTAATGTGTTCTTTCGTATGTAGTTTGATACAACTTTAAATTTTGAGTTTGTAACTGCAATTGTGGTCGTAAATGAGTATGTTAGTCGTGGGTAGTTCCTGACTGCAAATCAGCTGTTTGATAGAATGTTTGTCAATGGATGTTTTTCAATCAAGTTTACAAATTAATGGGTATGTAATGCTGATTATATGAGAATGTTATCGAGTACATAGGCTTAATGTTACTACATAAAGAATTCAACGGTGCAATGCAGATTATGAGTCTCAGATTATGATGACCTGTAGAATCAAATTATGTCATGTAATTGCTTGTAATCATTTGATTCTTCCGCTTATTTGTGATATAAAATTCTCGTAATTCAGAATGAGGGTTCAATTTGCTCTTGAAATGAATAGTATATTGCTAGCATATGATTAAAATAGGATTCCTCTTACAGTTATTTGCTTGTGGTTTGATGTCGGCCTTCTGTGTGTATGTATGTATTCGCAAAGCTATACACCTGTAAAATTCTCGGTGAGGTTAATATAGATAAATAATCTTGAGATCTGATTCATAATTTGTTTCCTCTCAAGACACACCATCATCATTTCTTGCAAGAGGTATAGCGTGCGTAATTTTAACATAACTTCATATGGGTTTCATCTATTATTATATTATTAATAGCCAAACAAGGGCCAATAAATTATGAGCCTTTTTTTTCCAAAATAAATCCTAAGACATTTTATTTTGTGTTAGAAGAACTGTCATCCTACACTAATAGCCAATACAATGTTTGGAGCTTGAGAGAGCAAAAGGCGAGGATCATTTTGTATCTGTGTGCCGTTGCTTCATCAGAAACACAATAGAGAATCGAGAGATCGGGATGGGATATACTTGTCGTATTGGTCTGGATGAACAATTGAATTTTGCACGCCTCCTAGGTAATTGCGTGATCTGAGCTTATTCTTTTTCTTGTTGTCTGATTTAGTTTTATTGGTATCTTCCCTTGTAAGTATTTTTGAATCCCGACTAAGACCTGATTTATTGTTGTATTAGTAATTGGGAGCATTCCTATTATATGATAAGTACCATATTTTGATAATCTGATCCAATGTGATATTACCAGCTAGTTTGTTGCATTTCTCTTTAATGGATGCAAAATTATCATCAATGTAATGTTTTTTAACAGTCAATATGTAACTTGCTTCTTTTACCTTAGACGAACACATTTTTCAAGAGTTTATCAAATTATTTTGACATAATTCTTTCTTTTTGGATATTCCTGATGTAAGCGCCTTGCCCTGAGTGAAAATCTTTCTTCTTTAAAACATTTTTTTTCCAGTGATTTGTATACCTTCAGCCAGGGCATGTCCCCTGATATTGAGTTTATTTTTAACTCCTGGATAGGTTCACGAAAATTGAATGGCCTTTGTTGGTTGTTAGAAACTACAACTACAGGTATACTAAACTATAGTTACAATCAATTAAAGAGAGAATTGCAAATGAATAGGCCATAATAATATAAAATACATGATAATTATGGTACATGTCAACAAAGTAAAGTCTTGTATAGAGGAAATAAATCCAAAAACTCCCTATTAGACACTATAGGCCTCTCATTTGCCGCATGTACCTGAATAAATATCTTAGTATAACATTTGTGTCCAGTAATGTACATAGAAGGCCAAGCTTTTCCAAATACTGTTATGCTTTTTTGAGTTAAATATTGATAATGATGTCACTATTGTGCTTCACTGGTGAAACTCTTAAGTCTCGTGGTCTTTGACGTCTTAACCCGCTTCTTTCAAGTTTGTCTAAAAATCTCTTCTCGGTGCCCTGACGGCCATCCTTACTTATATCATCTTGCAGGTCCTTTTTCTGATCATTAGCGCTTTGGTCGAAATTACAACCCATGAAATCTGATAATGACATTGAGATGGGCCCTCCCTCTGAGAGCCTCTCTAACTCTTCCCTACCTTTTAGGAATTGTGAGCTTTTAATTGATTCTGTAAAAGAGGACCGCCTTTCATTTGAAGCAAGATTATCAGCATGGAGAACGTCTTGTATACGTGAGATGACTTTATATACCAAGCTTTCCAGTACTCTTGAACAACTCTCAAGAACAGCATTCATCAGATAATTTCTATTTTTTTGCTGTCCAACCTAGAATGTGATTTAAAAGCTACCAAGTACCAACTGAAGTGAACGGGCCCGGTGCCACAACCACAATATTATTCTTACGAGTCTTGTCTTTCAAATAGGAGTCTTTGGTCTTCAGGTTTACCGATTCAGGACAATGTCTAGAGGTGGCTTGTACAGTCTCAAGTTAGAGATATAACTTGAGGTTTTGTGGGCTGACAAGTGCAGCGAATTATCACTCATATTCCCATGCCACATCATTGAGTTTGAGGGTTACACTTTTGAATTCTAATATTTTCAGTTACTACTTTGCTGGAACATATCTATGACATTGCCCCTTTCAAACATATATTTATATAGAGTCCTACTCTACTACAAACTAAAATTAACTACAAACTACAAACTAAACACTAATTCAATATTTCATGCTAATCTAATGATCAAACTAGGGGTACCCCAATACAAAAAGTGTTTAAAATAATTGGCTCCATTCAGCAAAAAAATAAAAAAAAATAAAAAATAAAAAAAATTTCACTGTTCACGTGATGACGTGGCAGTGGATTTCACTGGTTAACGGTGCTTCGCACCTTCTTGTACGGCGCTTCGCGCCTTTATCATTCTAAAGTTGTAAGGAATGGTAATCAATGGTAAAGGCAATAGACGATTGACGGGTGTGTCGAGGGCCTGCGGCCCTCATGACTACCTAACTCATCCGTTTACTGTCTTAAATGCTTCGCATTTACACGGCAAGTTTTTTTTTTTTTTTTTTTTTTTTGGTGGATAGAGCCAATTATTTTAAGCATTTTTTGTGAAGATACCCTTGACGGGAACCTTAGAATAAATGAAATATAATTAATCTAGTGTTAGTTTGTAGTTTGTATTTAAGGATTTGTTTGTATTTGAACAAAAGCCTATTTATATATATGTCTGGCAAGTACCTTTTGTACCATCTATTGCACAACATCGTTTGTCTCTTCTATTACTTCTTTAACATCTCCCTTGAATCGCCAAGTGCTGTAGGTTGTAACTTCCATTAGGGAAAAATGTGTCTATTTCAATAATTGATTACGATTATGCTCGAAAATAATAAGAAACTTTTAATAATGTATCAATGTACGGGCCTGTTAGATTTCAATCTTTTCAGGTAAATTTATTTTAAATTAATTTGTATTGCTGATTCTCCAAGTAGAATGTCATATATCCTATCATATCTTGGTGCAAGATATTGTTGAATGCAAAGTCTCACACGCGAATTCTGGATCTCAGCTTATGGTATTAAATTCTACAAGAGGTATGCTTGGTTGGTAATACACTTGACTTAAATTTTGACATACAACTAAAACTACTATTCTAGTAAGAAAAACAAAGTCAGAATGTTTTTTGTAGGCTACAAAGATGAGACAAACTGATATATAAAAATTAACACTACCATTTCAACATTACATTAATATCTTATATATCTATGTCATCTTATCAGTTAGTTAAAAAAAATCAAGTTGTAAGTTTAATTGTAATTTGTAAATAAAATTACATGAAAAATACATTCAGTTATAATGTTCACATAGTGGACTATACACTTTAATGTTTATAAATTTTGACATAACATAAGTGTTAAATAACGACATTGCATATAAATATCAGAATGTTAACATTGGAAGTAAAAAATGCTATAATATTTTACATTAATACTTAAATATCTGAATTGGTAATTTAGAAAAAAATAATAATAATATCTGAATTGGTAGGGTTAATATTTATATATTTTTCAATACACAATCCAATATTCATGACTCTCAGATTTGGAAGGTGGTATTTAAATGAATAGGATAAATGGATAGATTCACTAGCTTAGCAACCCATTCACGACCCTGGCTTTTCTATGATTAGTTTTCATCAGTTAAGAATATGTCGGTTTGAACAGCTAATTATGATCATGCTCGCTACTAATAAGAAAGGTTTTTGAGTACATAAATGTAATCGTCTGTTATATTTCCACCTAGCTATTTAAGTATACTAAAAACCAATTGTCTTGTTATATTTCAACCTAGCTATTTCACTACAACAAATCTGGCTATAGAACACCCATGGAAAAAAGTGTTGCCCGAAATGATCAGACAACTGTTATTTTCCAACTCGAAAAAGTATTGTGTAATCCTACATTCACACAATGGGCCAAAACCGTTGTGTGATAAATCTTACCAGACAAGCATTTCTTTACCAGGGGTGTTGTGTAAATGCATAAGTATTTTTAAGATTAGACAAGCGTTAGCAAATAAGTGTTGTGTGAATGCATGCAACACAATATCCCGGAAAACCGTTGTTGTATTCAGACAAGTGTTTTTAGGTCTGTTGTCTAAGTAGCAGTCATACAATATGTTATCCATAGTGTTGTGTGACAGTGAACCAACACACAACATTTTTTAGAAATATTATGTGAAGGAAGTATAGACAATACTTCGTAAAAAGTATTGTTAGAATGAGACAAGTGGTTTCCAATGTGGTGTTGTGTAATAATATTTAACACAAGTGCTTTACATAGTGTTTTATGAACTTAATCCAACACACAACAGGTTCTGGCCTATTGTGTGTTTCAACTCATACAAGTGTCTTCTGTTTAAAACTGTTGTCTAATGAACTGTACATGAAAAAAAAACATATTTAAAAGATGACTAACCATTGTCTGTAGTGACTTACAACAACAGCCCTGATCAAGTAAAAGATTGTATCTTTTGCACTTCAACAACAGGCTTTCTTTTAAAAACAATTGTCTTTACTGCTTAAAACAACAATATATTCATTAAAACGTGTTGCATTATTGCAGTTTTGACAACAGGTTTCCAAAGAAGTGTTGTTGTTTCTGGGTATCAGACAACTCTTTTCAGGTGTCTTTTACTTGTCTTTCAACTCTCACACAACAGTTTGCTGTGTGTTGTCTGAGGTGTGTATCAGACGACTTCTCAATAGTCAACAGTTTTTGGTACATTCAGACAACAAGTTTTGAGTGTCGTCTAAAGCAAAAATCCTTGTAGTGTTTAAGTATGTTGAAATCCAATGAATTGACAGTAATGATCCTCCAAGCTGAATAAATTATATTTCTCATCATCTCTTTATGCTGAGTTTGTTGCACTCGACGGTGCACATGCATATTCAGTAGCTAAGCTCACTCCAACATTAAATTCTACAAAAGGTAGCCTTTGATGGTGTTATTTTTTATACGTGTGTATTCGTTACTTTACGACTCTACCTATATATCTATTAGATTTTAATAGGGAGTGCATTATGTTGGATGCAAATATAGGAAGTGTGTATACATCTGATTATTCGCAGACTAGCTATAGTATCTAGCAAAACAACACCCGTGTATTGGTATTTGATGAGTATACTGATAGCTCAAGACAATTATGCATGAAAGGTGTTTATGCAGAACTGGAAGAAGCAATGTCTCTCATTTTATTCAACACAAACAAGCTACTTAAATAGGATCTAAAATACAACCTAAAACATGAGTTACAGCTGCCCAGAGCATGCATTCCATGACACCTCTTTTATTCCACATGCACTCCATCAAACACACCACTTAGGTCTGTCCAGAACATGTAACCAACTACATGCTATGACAGCTTTACAACACACAACCAACTCAATGAAATAAAGTACTGAAATAAAAAAACAAGAGTTTCAAATTAAATAACTTCCAACATTCACCCCCTTAATTTGGAACTTACTCCTCCAGCTGTTTAACCCCAAGTAGTTGCCTCATTCGTTCAAACTTAACTGTAGACAATGCCTTTGTTAATGAGTCTACACGCTGCAAGTCGGACCTGATATGCTTGATGACTATCTCCTTTCGATCGACACATTCCCGAATGAAATGAAAGCGAATATCTATATGCTTGCTTCTACCATGGAACATTGGGTTCTTGGCTAAGTCAATAGCCGATTTGTTATCAATGAGCAATGTGACAGGACCAATTTCCTTCCCAGTTAGCTTACCCAGCAGGTTTTTTAACCATATTGCTTGACAAGCCGCCGCTGTGGCGGCCATAAATTCCGCTTCACAAGTCGATAACGCAACACACCTATGTTTTTGAGAAGCCCAAGTGATCAGACTGTCGTTCAGATAGAAAACCATCCCTCCAGTACTCTTCCTATCATCGGTTTGTCCTCCTAAATCGTGTTGAGATTTAAACATTGAAGATATAAGGATAATTAAACTAGCTAAAAGAAGATGAACAAATATGTACAAAACGGGAAATGCTTTCAAGACTACATTGTGTTTGTTTTTGTTATTAGAAAATGAAAGCTACAGACTCGATACTTATACTAGAAAGAAAATACTACATGGTTTAATACCACACACACCATGTGGTTGACACAAACTAGAACACTGATGTTTAATGCTCAGATCGCACTAGGACACTGCTGTTAGATCGCACTTCATTTGATTCTCGAATCGCACTAACTAGATGAAGCTCCACATGCTTCCTAATATTCCACTGGACCATAATGATGCACCCATGTGCCAAGCCTCCAACCATGTGCTGCATTTTATTCTAACACAAACAAACTTACTTCTAATACTAAGTTTAGATTAATAAAGTTCCAACAATCTCCCCCTTAATCTAAACTTGACATCAAATCCGTTTTTCTTTAAAACTTTTGTACCCCTCTGGCACTCCACACGGGCAATGCATATTTGCTCGTATGGCACGTCGACACCTGTGCCACGTCGACACCTGCGCGCCCGTCTGGCACGACTTCCTGCGCGCCCACTGGCACGTTCCTGTTCCCGTCCGGCAATTCACACTTGCCCGGGATTTGGTGTGCACACAGCACACTCTCCATCTCCCTTTCGGAAGGATCATCACAGCCCGTATGGCTTCCATCCTGTCTATACTCACGACAAGGTTCAACACGCCCACATGGCGTTCCCTCGGGAATCACTATCCCCAGTCACTATCAGGTGATTAAATCACAATCTAATCACTACCCTGACATCTCACGAGTCGATTTAGGCAACATGATGAAAAATCAACAATTACCCCCCAGCAAAATTCAATCCCGAAAAATGCCTTCAATGGAAACTCGACCTCGTGAACCTGTGACTTCATCAGCCCGTTTGGCTCTCATCCTGCCTGCACTCAGACAAGGTTCAACCCATCAGCCCGTATGGCTTTCTTCTTGCCTCCACTTTGACAAAGATCAATTTCATCAGCCCGTATGGCTATCAAACTTCACATTCAGCAATGCCAAGTTGCTTTCTTCATCTGCGCCATTTGCGCCACTAGCATTATCTGTTTCAGGTCCTGAATCAGAACCATTTTGTTGGCCACTTCAAAGTAATCATCCCTCTAGACCTCTGCACTCTCAAGCACGCACATACAATTGACATAACCGTCCTACTTAACACTCTTACTCACTCACTGATGAGATACCCTCATCCGAATACACTTCCGAACACCAGCACCTATACTTCACAACTCTGTTTCTCCCGGTCACATTCTTTTTTCTTAGCTTAGTAATTATTTTCCCTCTCCCATGTAGCGACAAATACAAATAACCACGCACTCTCCTGCCTCCTTTCTCCTTCGACTTTCCACTGTCACCGTCGTCACTCTTCTTACCACTAGTACCATATGAACACCTGAACACCACAATTACTACTAATCAAATCTATTTTGCATACAAATGAACCCCCAAACTGACTCCTACCTCAGCCACATACACCCTCTTTTACAAACAACTACACTGGGACATATCGCACACACGCACATAGCATTTTCCCCTGTTTCAACCAGTCTTGATATCATCATTGGCTAGTTTTTTTCTTTTGTTATTCTTGTGGGTTTGAGGTTTGCTTGGACTTTTGGTGGGGCTTTGCTTCCCAATCTCATCACATATTGGAATTTCACTATCAGTATTGCAGATTTCCTTATCTTTGATTAGCCCATCAGTTACATCATTTTTCTTAGCTTTTCCCCATGATTATCCCTTGTCCACGGGGCTGGATCATTATCACAGCGAACAAACAGATATCGACAAACCTTAAAACCTTGGATTCCAGGTTTTCGCCAGCATTTTTCTATCCTGTAAATCCCATCATAACGAACTCCATTTTCTGGTGCATAAGAAGAACGTTTCTCTTTATGGGACCTTACAACCCGAACAGGATAACCTTTTCGACAACTGACTCGAAGAGACTCGTTTTTCTTCTCAAACTTCTGATCAAATGATTGTGTCTTGTTTGTCCGCTTATTCCCACTTAAATCTCTCCCACCACTTCCAGTATAAAGAAACCACTCCCCGTGATCTTCATCATCCTCATAACCACCCGAGAGTGCTACAGATTGAGCCCCGTAATCTGATTGGCCAGATATCCCTGCAACACGAGGAAGATGAGCTCCCCACTGTCTACATTCCAAGCGATCTACCCAAATCTCTCCAACCAAGACACCCTGGTTTCTGTCGGGATCATTTTCTGCTAGAATTGGTCCAAAATGATCTGGAGGAACAGTGACAAATATCTTTCCACTGCAAGCATTTGCTTTTCCAGATTTAATTGCACGCTCTGTGGTGTATGCTTGATCAGGTCGATCTTGATTATGAACAAACTGGTAGACCTTTGGCTGAACCTTAGAGGCATCATCCTTTGACATCTTAGCCATTCTAATAGCAAGTTAGTGCTTAAACAGCTCGTCAATCTGCTTTGCAGCACTTGTGTAAGCATCATCAATGCCTTCAAATATTCTCCATGTCGGACCAAATGTGTCATCAAGAGAAACAGTGACTTTTTTTTTTTGCAGTGCCAAGGACGTCAATGTTAACTTTGTCAAGACTTGAACCACGTTCTTCACTGATAACCTCTCCTCCAGTGAGAACAGCAATGTCCTCCAAATTGGCTCTTCTGTTATCCCCAAAACCAGGAGCTTTGATAGTACAAACTTTTACACCAGCCCGGTGTTTGTTAAGAACGAGCATAGCCAGTGCATCACTCTCCAGATCCTCAGCAACAATTAGAAGTGGTCGCTTTTTCTTTATAGCCAACTCCAATATTCGTACAAGCATGTTCATGTCAGAAATTTTCTTATCATGAATAAGAATCAAGGGATTTTCTAGTTCACATTTCTGGGTTTTGTCATTAGTAACAAAGTATGGAGATATATAACCTATCTCTAGCTTCATCCCTTCGACCACTTCTAACTCGTTATCCAGAGTATTACCATCAACAACTGTAATGACTCCTTGTTTTCCAACTTTCTCCATTGCACGGCCTATTAGTTCACCAATTTCACGCTCACCATTGGCAGAGATAGTAGCTACCTGGACAATTTCTTCTTGTGTGCTTATCATTGTTGCTCTGCTCTTTAAGTTGGATGTTACAGCATCGACTGCCATGTTGATACCACTACGCAAGTCCATGACATTAATGCCAAAAGCTATCGATTTACAGCCTTCGGCGTATATTGCCTGGGTCAACACAGTGGCACATGTAGTACCATCTCCTGCAGCAGTATTAGTAGCATCTGCCACCTGTTTCACTAAAGCAGCACCAACATTTTTGGCTTTATCCTTGAAATTGATACTTTTGGCTACTGTCACGCCATCTTTTGTAACATTTGGACTCCCATGGCTACTCTCAATTATCACAGTACGACCCTGAGGACCCATAGTGACTTTAACAGCTTCAGCAAGGGCATTTACTCCTTGTAACATAGCCACCCGTGCCGCAGTCCCGAAACTGATATCTTTAGCAACATAGTGTCTGGAAGATAAAATCCTACTACATACCAATTTTCTTGAAGTAGAAGAAAACCTGGCTGAGGAAGCTAAGGCAGCAGCAGCGATCCGATACATTTCTCCAAACAAGTCCTAAAGGTTGTAGAAAATTGTGTGGGCTATGGATGAAAGAGATTTCGGGGTTTAGGGTTTAAGCCTAAAACTTGCAGAGCAGTACAGGAGCAGACAATACATAGTACCATATGTGAATATGTCAACAACTAAACGTGCAGAGACACTCCAAATCTTAACGAAACTTTCAGTCATATAAAATATCAAACACCTTTAGTGCATACTTGATGAAACAGAGGTTTTGAAGAAAAACGTGAACAGACATGACCCAACAATTGACAAACCGAAATTTACAACTTAGAGATTTATTTAGCAATAAATCAAGACCGAAGTATGGGAATAACAGAGGCAACAGAGATGAAGATGAGCAATACGAACCAATAGAAAAAGATGACGAACAACATCGATAATGGTAGAAACAAAGAGAACGAAGGACTCAAGGATCGGAGGCTCTGATACCATGTTGAGATTTAAACATTGAAGATATAAGGATAATTAAACTAGCTAAAAGAAGATGAACAAATATGTACAAAACGGGAAATGCTTTCAAGACTACATTGTGTTTGTTTTTGTTATTAGAAAATGAAAGCTACAGACTCGATACTTATACTAGAAAGAAAATACTACATGGTTTAATACCACACACACCATGTGGTTGACACAAACTAGAACACTGATGTTTAATGCTCAGATCGCACTAGGACACTGCTGTTAGATCGCACTTCATTTGATTCTCGAATCGCACTAACTAGATGGAGCTCCACATGCTTCCTAATATTCCACTGGACCATAATGATGCACCCATGTGCCAAGCCTCCAACCATGTGCTGCATTTTATTCTAACACAAACAAACTTACTTCTAATACTAAGTTTAGATTAATAAAGTTCCAACAAATCGCTGTTAGAGTAGCCCAGGAGCATATCATTATCACTGCTCCTTGTGTACACCAAGCCATACCCCAAAGTACCCTTAACGTATCTCATAATCTGCTTCACAGCACTCATATGCAGAACCGTGGGGTTTTCCATGTACCGAATTACTATGCCCACGGAGTATGAAATATCCGGACGTGTGTGGACCAAGTATCGCAAGCCACCCACCAGACTTTTGTATTCAGTAGGATCCACTTTCTTACCTCCTTCATCCTTAGTAATCAACTGTTTTGGATCCATGGGATATTTGCAGGGATTGCATTCACCCATACTAGCCTTGCTCAAAATTTTTCGTGCGTAACTGGTCTGTTTCAACTCGATGCAGCCTTCCATTTGATTCACCTCAATACCCAGATAATATGATAGTTTGCCTAGATTGTTCATCTCGAATTCCTCATTCATCTGTTGCTTAAATTCATCAACCACAACTGTATTCGTGCCTGTGACCAACAAATCGTCGACATACACCCCCACAATGACAACATCATTGCCACTACGTTTAGTGTATACAGCATGCTCATGAGGACATCTTGTAAAACCCATATCCTCGAGACTCTTGTTTAACTTAGAATACCATGCCCTGGGAGCCTGACGAAGCCCGTAGAGTGCTTTCAACAACTTGTAAACCTTGTACTCTTGTCCAGGTACCACAAATCCCTCCGGTTGAGAGACGTAAACCTCCTCCTGAATATCACCATTCAAGAAAGCTGTCTTCACGTCTAAGTGATGGACCTCCCAGCCATATTTAGCAGCTAGAGCAAGTAGTAGTCTCACCGTTTCCAACCTTGTAACTGGCGCAAATATCTCGTCAAAATCCACACCCTGCTTCTGAACATACCCCTTCGCCACGAGCCTCGCTTTGTATTTGACTATTTTTCCATTTGCATTTCGCTTGATCTTGTATAACCACTTCAATCCAATTGCCTTATAATTGGCTGGCAAGTCTGTCAATTTCCAGGTGCCGTTTTGCTCTATGGATTGTATTTCATTCTGCATAGCCATTCTCCAGCTTTGCTCACTTGCAGCCTGAGCATAATTACTTGGCTCATCGACCCCCATAAGAAGAAGTTCATCATCCAATTCAATCTCCTCTGTGTTGTTATATATATCAACAAGCGATCTAAACCGCTTTGGCTCACTGCTTCTTGACATCTCGCTGTTAGCAGACTCAACTTCTGAATCAGTACCTAGCGATGATGACCTTTGTGACTGTGGTGTGGTCATTCCATCTTCAGGGTTTGAGTCATCACCCGATTCCTGCACCTGTACACTATCTGCATTGCCTTCATCTCTCACACGGTTGTTATAAACAACTGTGAATGTTGTTTCCTGAGCAGTTGCAATTTCTTCATTTTCAATTTTCTTCCAAGGCCATGTTTTCTCCTCCTCAAAGACCACGTCTCGACTCACCAGAATTCGATTACTCAAAGGATCAAACAACCGATACGCTTTTGTGCCAGGTTCACGACCAAGATGAATAACTTCTTTGCTTCTATCCTCCAACTTCTTTGTATGAGTTCCAGGTTGCTTCATATGCGCTAGACAGCCAAAGACCTTAATATGGCTAACATCGGGTTATTCACCTTTCCACGCCTCATATGGAGTTCGTTCATTCATCGAACGAGTGGGTAGTCTGTTCAACAGGTACACAGAGTGCCTTATCGCTTCTCCCCACAAATTCAAAGGTAGATTCAGTTGCTTGAGAATGCTCCTTGCCATGGCGACCACAGTACGATTTCTCCTCTCCACCACCCCATTCTGTTGGGGGGTGTATGGTGCAGTATAATGTCTAGTTATTCCATACTCATCACAGAACGAGGTGAATTCTTGCGAGCAAAATTCTCCTCCGCGATCCGTCCTGAACACCTTTATCTGCTTCTCAGTTTCTTTCTCAACGTGCGCTTTAAATTTTTTGAACATAGCAAACGCCTCATCTTTGCTCTTGATCATGTATACCCACATCATACGACTTAAGTCATCCACAAGAAGCAGAAAATATCTATTTCCTCCAGATGTTGTAGGCGATATAGGACCACAAAGGTCTCCGTGGACCAACTCCAAAACTTGTTTAGCACGAAAGTTCGCATGAGAGGGAAAAGAATTTCTTACTTGTTTTGCCATGAGACAACCAGTGCATACACTGTTAGGGGTAGAAAAAATTGGCATACCATGCACCATCTGCTTGTTGTTCATCAGCTGTAGGGCTTGGAAATTCACATGTCCCATCCTAGAGTGCCACAACCATCCCAACTCATCTGTTTTGGCCATCAAACAGTTCACCTTGCTGGTTTCGAGATTTATTCTGTATAGCCTGTTTGCTGACCTCTTCACCTTCATCAACAACCTCCCTTTTATGTCATATACCCACAATAAATCTCCATTCAATACGACCTTGTTTCCTTCCTCCGACAATTGGCCAAGACTTACAATATTATTGCATAATGTCGGGATGCAGTATACCTCTTGTAGCGTGCATTCTTCGCCATTCTTGCAGAGAAAAGTAACAGAACCTTTTCCTTTGATCTCCACGGTTGATCCATCTCCAAACCTTACCTTC
Source organism: Saposhnikovia divaricata (assembly GCA_036435485.1). Taxonomy (NCBI): domain Eukaryota; kingdom Viridiplantae; phylum Streptophyta; class Magnoliopsida; order Apiales; family Apiaceae; genus Saposhnikovia; species Saposhnikovia divaricata. The sequence continues at coordinate 169,483,626 of CM071595.1, read as the reverse complement.
CCCGTTACGCTTTCATTCAATTCCCTGAATTTTGCACGTTGGCCAGTCATGTGATTACTGGCTCCGTTATCTAGATACCACAAGTTTGATTCCTCTCGTTCACCTTTCTCTCCCAGCATTGGCATCACTCTTTCTTCATTCAGCATCATCAGAACATTTCCTTCTCCAACTTTCTCTGCTAATAACAGGGCAGGTACATCATCTTCAACTTGGGCCATGTTGATCTCCTGTTTCTGGTCCCTTTCCTTCCGTGTCTTCCGACATTCAATAACATAGTGACCATAACTGCCACATCCATAACATTTTACCTTGCTTTTGTCCCGGCCCCTTTCTTTGCCTCTAAACTTCTGAGTGGATGACCCCTCTGAACCACCTTTATTTTTCCTTTTGATCCACTCCTCTCTTGTTAGCAAAAGCTTTCCATCACCATTTTCACGTTTGGACCATTCCTCTTCGGTCAGCAACAACTGTCCTCCACCACCATCAGCTTGCCCTCTTGTTCGCTCCTCATGAGCCTTTAGAGACCCAATGGCTTCATCAATCGACATGGTTTCGACATTGCCAAATTGTTCGATGGTTGAAACAATTTGCAAGAACCTTTGTGGTATTGCACGAAGCAGCTTTTTTACCACGTAACTCTCTTCAACGCTTTCACCTAGAGCGCGTATGTTCGTCACCAATCTGTTCAACTTTACACAAAAGTCGTCCAGACTTTCCCCGTCTTTCATACTGAGTCCTTCAAACTCGCTTTTCAGCGTTTGGACCCTAGCCTTCTTTACCTTCTCAGCACCTTGGCACATATTCCTAATGGCCTCCCAGGTCTCCTTTGCCGTTTCCTTGTCGGCCACAGATAACAAAACATCCTCTGGAATTCCTTGGTAGATGGTGGCCAAGGCGATCTGGTCATGTTTGTCATCAACTGCAGCTCCCTCCTCATTGGTTTCTACCGCATTCCACACGCCTTGAGCCTTCATGAAAACCTTCATTTTAAGTGCCCACGCCGTATAGTTGCTCCTTGCTAGCATCGGGTAATTCAAACCAATTGCACCTTCCTTTAGCTTGTTTGTCTCAGTTGTAGTCATCTTTGGCATGTACTTTGGCATACAACAGTGTGTTAGCTCTGATACCAAATATAGTATCTAGCAAAACAACACCCGTGTATTGGTATTTGATGAGTATACTGATAGCTCAAGACAATTATGCATGAAAGGTGTTTATGCAGAACTGGAAGAAGCAATGTCTCTCATTTTATTCAACACAAACAAGCTACTTAAATAGGATCTAAAATACAACCTAAAACATGAGTTACAGCTGCCCAGAGCATGCATTCCATGACACCTCTTTTATTCCACATGCACTCCATCAAACATACCACTTAGGTCTGTCCAGAACATGTAACCAACTACATGCTATGACAGCTTTACAACACACAACCAACTCAATGAAATAAAGTACTGAAATAACAAAACAAGAGTTTCAAATTAAATAACTTCCAACACTAGCTAAATACTTCTGAAAATATTAAATTTTACGTGTGTTGTACGACCGTGGACTCATTACCAAAATTCATACTGTTAAACATTTTTTCTCATAAAGACAGGGGGCTTCAAGTAGGAGATGACACCCTGGAGTTGTCGTGAACAAAGAACTTCTGGAACGGTGAAAATAATCAAGGCAGAGGGTGAATGTTTCCGATCAAAAAGTGAGGCCACCAAAAAATATCGTAGTATACATTTGTCTTTCTGGGTCATTTTCCAATAGTTCTTCCCGTCACCTCTTTCTTTAAGTATTGTTGAACTTGAAGCCTCCCACACAAGACCTGCGTCCATAATTATTCCTACAACAAGCTCAATGGAAGGTAGCCTTTGTTACTCATATTTTACATGTGTATGTATTCTGTTATCTTCCTTTATTCCTATGTTATATAAATATTTGCCAACCAGATGCTGACATTTGTGACAAAATTGCGAGTCTGGAATGTTAGCCGTTTGTATGTATTCGTGAGAAAATCGTGTTCCATGGCTTTCATACCTTACTTGTATTTATGTTTATAAAGGCCCAATAAATCAGAATTAATAACCAATTTATTTCGGAAATTCGTAATGTTTTTGGGTGGCTAACTTGATATATTAGCCTTGATTTGAATCTAATTTGATATATTAAACTAAATTTTGGTCAATTAAGCTTTTGTTTGATGTAGGTTCATTTAACATTGCAGTAACAATTATCTGTTTGTTAGCTGCATATCTGGTTCGATTAAATTTATTTTATTACAGGTTAAGCACCATGTTTTTTTAACCTAAATATAGTAATTTTTATCCACATTATGTTATACATTCTGGTTGTGGCCTGTTATTTGATTAAAAAAATTAATAAGAATTTGATACTATTACATTAAACTCCAGCTTTCTTTTTTCCATTGTCCGAGGCTGCTCAGAAGCTATTCAAGCGGTCATTCCCTCTAATGGCATCTGTATCTTATACTTGTGAGGCATCTTCCACGGCTACTAAGCCTACTATAACTACTATTTTCCCAAAATTGTACTCTGTTTAGGAAGATAGTTGACCAGGAGATTTTGATTATTTGGGAGATATGAAGCACAACTTGGTGTTCTCTTGTGTATATGGTTATAGTTTTTTTTAAATGTTTCTGGTATATCATGAAGAGTTGGTACACTTTTGCTATCATGACTTGAATCTCTTGCTGACCTATAGTTATTTTAGGTAAATGGACCATTTCTTAAGAAGAATTTTTGAGGTGACATGGATAGAGATGTTGGATAATGGGAATAATTTAAGTTTTGATGTATGTGGTAAAAAACACTTATAATTTATAGTTAAACCTACCATCACTATAGTACAAAAGTCCTAGAAAACTAATTTGGGGAGCCATAGGAAACTTGTGCACAACCTTGAGCCTCGACTAGCCTCTTCCAATATTGATATATACTTGTAGCAATTTCAAAATCTTGCGAGTCCAATTAGAAGGATCTAACCATGGAAATTAATTTTCTTGTCATAAAATGTGGAACAGTAAGGCTCATTTAATAAGGAAACGACCAATAACTTTGTCCTAATATTTGGGTAAAACCTTTGATTTGGTTTTAGTCATATATACAAAGCAGTATTGGAAGTTGCTCGCATCCTCATTCTTGGGGTGTGTATTGTATTAGAAGAAATTTTTTTAATAGGGACTTTAATTGTATTGGTCCCACATCTATAACAAAACATCTATTATCATTATGTATTGATGTGTAATTTTTTTTATTTGGTTAATTTTTGGAGGCAATTGTTTTAGTGCATGTTTGGATGGACTTATTTGCTGGAACTTATGGCTTATAAGTCCATAAGTGCTTATTGGGGGTGTTTGTCTATTTAAGTTTTAGCTCAACTTATGACTTATATGTTGATAAGTTGTATATTAAAAACAAATATTTAAAAAAATAATAAAAAAAAAGTTAACTTATAAGTTCTGATTTACCAAACACTCTACTGATTTATAAGTTCTGATTTACCAAACACTCTACTGACTTATAATTTCTGATCTACTTATTATTTATATGACATAAATGCTTATAAGTCATAAGCTACTCATTTTAAGGTAAATCAAACGGCCCCTTAATTTGTAGACACAATATGGTTAATTATTTTATTGCAAGTTTCCAGGAGTGTCCAACTGTGCTACAACTAAGCTCATACTCTAGAAAACAGGCACAAGTCTTCTTAATGTCATTACAGGTTTCTAGAGGTTCGATAAATATAGCCAATATTATGGGATTATCTAAAATTTTAGATAATAGTAACGTCCCATTGGAGATGAATTTTTTTACACAATCTCTATAATTTTTATTTAAGGCATGTTTAACATATTTTTAGCTAAGGGGTTAGCATGGTTGGAGATGCTCTAACTGAACCTTTTTTTTTTTTTTGAAAATGGCCAAGTGGTCACGGTGAATTTCTCATTCATGAATTGTATCCAAATACAAGAAACGTACAAGGGGATTTATTCATTTAAGAAAATTCATCATCTAACCGTAAAGCACGCATGTTGCTTCCGGACGTTTAGACAATAAAATCTTCAAGTCTGAAAGGAAGAACCCCACGATAGAAAGGCCTCGTTAAAAAATCCTCAAGAGCAAAACCCTGTGGGAAAAAACTTTAGGGAGAAAAAGAGTACCCTCAAAATATAAAAATACATCATTATACAAATTTTCAAAAAAATAGAACTAATTGTTCCTTATGAGAGTCTCCATTGCCATCAATTATTGTCGCATACTTGCTTGATTTTCCTCTTCATCTTGACTGTTCCAATACTACAGGTCACCACCTCTGCCTATAATTAGTAGCTGCCTATAATTAGTAGCATACTATTTAGAATAAGACTTTAAAGTCTTATAATAGAAAATTTCTAAAATCCTGAAAATCACAAACGAAACAAAGAGAACATAAGTCGATATATAAAAAGATTATATATATATATATATATATATATATATATATATATATATATATATATATATATATATATATAGGGCTTAATGATCCTATAGTTAATTATAGGAGAATTTTTTACAGTTAACCACTGAAATAATGACACATCATATAGTTTCCTAAATAAAAATACACATCTTTAATGTCCCTGCGGGGCCCATATAAATAAAAGGTAACACTCAAATGTTTTTAAAGGTTAACTTTAGGAAATTCTCCTAAAGTTAACTGTAGAAACATTTATATATATATATATATATATATATATATATATATATATATATATATATATAGGGGGCTAGTCCAATACAAACCTTCTTAAAATACAAACCTACAAACCAAGCATAATCTAATATTTCAAGCTAATCTAATGACCAAACTAGGGGTACCCCAATACAAAAAATGCTTAAAATAATTGGCTCTATCCAACAAAAAAAATAAAAAAATAAAAAAATAAAAAAAAAGAAAAAAAAATTCACTGTTCACGTGATGACGTGGCAGTGGATTTCACTGGTTAACAGTGCTTCGCACCTTCTTGTACGGCGCTTCGCGCCTTTATCATTCTAAAGTTGTAAGGAATGACAATCAATGGTAAAATCAACTTCTTGTACGGCGCTTCGCGCCTTTATCATTCTAAAGTTGTAAGGAATGACAATCAATGGTAAAATCAATAGACGATTGACGGGTGTGTCGAGAGCCTTCGGCCCTCATGACTACCTAACTCATCCGTTTACTGTCTTAAATGCTTCGCATTTCCACGACAATTTTTTTTTTTTTTATGGATAGAGCCAATTATTTTAAGCATTTTTTGTGAAGGTACCCGTGGCGGGAACCTTAGAATAAATGAAATATAATTAATTTAGTGTTGGTTTGTAGGTTTGTATTTTAAAAGTGGTTTGTATTTGAGCACTTGCCTATATATATATATATACATTAAAATTAATAAATGTTACGTCAAAATAATGAATACAAAATTATTCTTTTGGTAGATTTCATCATCGGTCTAAAATTATCCGTCAAATGTTTTGCATCCGGCTCAATCCGTCAAAAGCCGGGCCGTCAGAATAAGCGTGATGTGTTGTAGTGGCAATTGAATTTATTTTTTTGTGCGAAGAGTGACAATTGATGTTTAATATATAAGATTGTTTTATATGACAATATTTAATTAAAAAATAATATAATAATGAAAATAAATTAGGTCTAACTAAAAATTTGGTGTAGCATGGGTAGTACAAATACAAATAGATGTAACTTGTGTTTATCTGTAGAGGCAATCTGGGGAAAAAAGTAACTAAAGCACGTTATAGAGAAGTTTTCTATTAGTGCGGCTTAAAATATGATAAATTAATTATTATTTTAACAATCCAACCATATGGATGTTACATTCATACAAAAATACGTGAATGTACAAATTTTCGTGTAATTTAATTATTTGGAACTATAAATTTATAGCAATAAGATTATGATAAATCTGTGTCGTTGAATATATATGGAAAATAGTATTATTATAAAAGTGATGCTCCACTATTTCAAATATAATAAAAATTTGTATACAATGTTATTTCAACAAAAAATTTCATCCGTACGGTTGGATTATTAAAAATAATAATAAAATATAAGATTTATGGTGCACTAATAGAGAACTTATCTATTGTGTACTATAGAAACTCCATCCCCTCTATACTATACTATTATAAGCGAAATAAGGTATAATTGGTTGGTCGGTTGGTTGGTTAACACCTTCCAAAAATTTTGCTAACAACTTCCAAAAATGAAATAATAAATTAAAATACATATAAAATGTAATTTTACAAAAGATAAACCACATATTTAACTTAATAACAAACTTTTTAAATTACACTCCAATTAATATTCACTTACATACTCTTTTGGTTATATTTGAGTTAAAATTCTTCAGCACCCAACTTTTTTAGACTTTTTTAATTACTTGAAAATCAAATATTTTCAAAACCATTTTTAATAATTTTAATATTACATATTTATTAACAAATTTACAACAAATTATAAATTAACGAAGTGAAAACAAATTAAAAATATATAATAAATAATAAAAATTTCACACAATTACAAATTAATATTAAATTCTATTTTAAACAAATACGAAGTATTACATTATGCATTATTATGGAATTATAATTTGAATATGATAATATCAACAAAAATTTGAATGTAAGCATATACGATACTTTCATTTATATTTATATTATTATAACAAAATATAGTCATAATTCGAATAATATATCATATAATTAATCAATTATTATTTAATAATATATATTATGCCAATATTATATTAAGTAATATATATATATATATATATAAGATAAATAATTATTAAAATATAAATAAAAAATTATTTAATTTTAAGAAAGTCGTGCATCGCACGAGTTATAGGCTAGTATAGAGTAAAGGCAATATAAAGGAAATATTTCGCAAATTATTTATGTCATCATAACTAACTATAAATCCCCGCGTCATTATTATGATGTCATTAAACAAGCTGCATGTGTTAGGGTCCATCTGACAATTAAGTCAATCGTCGGCAACTAACTCTAACAATTACTCCTTACCAGTATAATTAAATTGTAAATACTCCTTCAAACTCTCACTGATTCTGCACAAGTACCAGCAATTCATTCCCTACATAGTAACTAGCTTGTAGCCCGTGCAAGGCACAGGCAACCTCTAGCATCACATGTTATGCAATTGTATATATGTATGTTTGTGAAATGTTACACTAGAGATATATTAGTGAAATTTTATTATTAATATAATTTAGGAGGGGTAATTTAGTAATTTCATGATAATAAAATTGTCTCTAGATATATTAATAATGTGTTTTCCAATATATCCAAAATTAATGTCAAGTATAATGATAAGTAATCTTTTTCCTAAGTTAGAGATCAAGGGTTCAATTTTTTTTTATCACATTAGCAATATATTAGTGAAATGTTATTATTAATATAATATAGGAGGGGTAATTTAGTAATTTCATGTAATTAAATTGTTTCTCGATATATTAATAATGAGTTTTACAATATATCCAAAACTAATATCTAGTATATTGGTAAGTAATTTTTTTCTAAGTTAGAGGTCAATTGTTCAATTCTCTATATGAACAATTTTTTATCATTAATATAATATATGAGGGTTGTTTCACGATATATTAATAATGAGTTTTAAAATATATTCACAACTCATATTTAGCATAGACGCATAGTGGTAAGGATTATCACTTACAATGTATTTATGTTACTTTATAATTAAATGGTGCTAGAACATGTTAATGCTTAGTACGCAAAATATATCTAAAAGATTATCTATAATGTATATATAACCAAAAATAAAATATTCTCAAAATTGATATCTAGCAAGTGGTAAAAAATCTCACTTCTAACTTCTAAGTTGGAGGTAAGGGGTTTAATTTTCATTAGAAACAAATTTTTTTATCATTAATATAATATAGAAGGAGTAATTTAGTAATTAAATTGTCTCATGATATATTAATAATGAGTTTTATAATATATTCAAAATTGACGTAGCATAGTGATAAGGAATCTCCATTCTAAATTAGAGGTCAATGATTCAATTCTTATTAGGAACAACTTTTTTTATCATTAATATAATATATGGGGGTTGTCTCGCAATATATTAATAATTTGTTTTAGAGTATTTCAAATTTGTTGTGTAGCCTAGTGGTAAGGAATCTTCATTCTAAGATAGAGGTCAAGGGTTCAATTCTTTCTAGGAACAATTTTTTATCAAGGTTGTATCACGATATATTAATGATGAGTTTTAAAATATATTCAAGTCTTATGTCTAGCATAGTGGTAAGAATTTTTACTTCTAACTTAGAGGTCAGGGGTTCAATTCTCACTCTGATCAATTTTTTTTATTATTAATACAATATAGTAGCTGAGGTGGCATCTACGTGGCAGCTGACGTGGATTAAATTGTCTTGCCAAAACCCCATGTTGTACTATTAATAATATAATAGATAGATACACACACACACACACACATATTACATATAGAATCAACATGGCACACAAAGCTGGAGCTCTTACCTTGTCTGCCATCTTCGTTCTCTTCCTTATAGCTAGCTACTCAGGTACGCGATTCACTAGTATAGACGGGAATGACATGTCTTATAAATAATATATAATTTAAAATATGTAGGTCATAAATAAAAGCCTTGTATATAAACAGATGATTTCTACTGTTTCGTGGGTGCGCACAGCCAATGAATAATGATAGATGCATGCATGCATGATGCATACATAAGTATATAGCTAGTCTTTCTATATACTAAGTTGAATAAATCATTAATATATATATATATATATATATATATATATATATATATATATATATATATATATGCATGTGTGGACAGTGGGAGGAGCAAAGGGAGGCCGAGCCGTTGCAGAGGGAGAAGTCAGAGGAGCAAAGGGAGGCATAGCGGTGGCAGAGGGAGAAGTCGTTAACCCAGACCAACTGTGCGAGAAACCTAGCCAATCATGGTTAGGATATTGTGGGAACACAAAAGCCTGTGACAATCAGTGCATTCAGTGGGAGTCTGCACGCCACGGAGTTTGTCAATGGTCAGGAATTGTTAGGAAGTGCTTATGCTACTACGACCAGTGCCCCTAATCTATCTATATTCCTGCAGTGGGAGCCCATTTGCGATATTATTGTTAGGCAGCTGCCTACTTATTTCCAAACTCACCAACCTCTCACCAACCATTCCACCACCTACCACCACCTACTACACATCTAACTCCTATAAATACTCCTCTCCTCCTTCATTATCAAAATTCTCTCTTCTCTCTATATAGCTGCTAGATAGTCCGTCTAGTAGGGGAGTCGATTTAGCCCGCTTTCAGGAAGTGTCGGGATAGAAGGTCCTCGTGCCTAAACTATTCCTTAGGGTACTTGGGTTTGACTGCAGCCATCGGAGGTGGTCCCGCTGTAGGGGTCTTTCTATCAGGTTGTGTGGCACTGTCCGGGGTTGGGAGAGGGAGAGAAGGAAAGATTGTTGGGAAACAGTGATAGGGGGAGGTTTTGAGATAAACACTTCAGTGAGTTGGGGATATACATAATAGGTATCGTAGGGCTGAATTTGTATATAAAATTCAGGGGCCGGATACCCAGATATTGTAATCTCTTTTATCTAGTGTGAAGTTGTTGCTCTTGTGGATGTAGGCTGGGCCGAACCACGTTAAATATCTTGTCTCTTTTACTATATTGTTGGTTTGTTGCTTTCATTACTGTCACGTATATTTGTGGGATCTAAGCACACATATTTACCAAATCACTTCCGCATTCACCGGGAATCGGTCAGATTCCTAACAGTTGGCATCAGAGCTAGTTGTGTCTAAATTATTGGTGCCGAAGGAAAGTCGTTAAGAAAAGTTGTTGTCTGATTTGGCGCTGTTTTGACGGAAGTGCTCCCATTGTTTCTTACACTTATCTAGCCAATTGATTTAGTTGCTTGGATTGGTTTGTGTGTGCAAACGGAGATCATGGCAAGTATTGGAGGATTCAAGGTGACTCCATATGATGGTAAAGGAAGTTTTACTCTTTGGCAGAGAAGGGTAAAGGATATCCTAACCCAACAGAAGCTAGCAAGGGCTTTGTAGGGGAAGGAGGGAAAACCAACAAAGATGGATGATGTAAAATTGGAGGAAGAAGATAAGGCCCTTATTCTTCTTACTTCACTTCCAGAGTTATTTGATCAATTGGTCACAACCATTTTGTACGGAAAGGACACGTTAAAATGGAGGAGGTTCAGTCAGCACTTTTGTCAAATGCTGGAAGGAAGAACCATGATGGTGACAAGGACGGAATGACAGTTTTGGCTTTGCGTAGTGAAAATATTAGAGGAAGGGGTGCTGTGAGAGGATCTAACAATAGTAGGGTGTAATTCAAGATACAGTGAAAAGGGCATGCAGTGCTTTGGTTGCAAGGAGTAGGGTCATATTAGGCCGAATTATTCGCTTAATAAGAAGGATCCAGATGCATCATTGGTTGTGGTTACTCTCGATTGTGAAGATATTTGCACCGTCTTCAATCGAGCCACTAGTTCTCCAGGAGAATGGATATTAGACTCAGGGTCATCTTACCATGTATGTTCCGAGAGGGGGCATTTTGACAAATTCCAAGATACAAAGAATAAAACAGTTTCTTTGGCTGATGGTTCTACTTGTGAGATCAAGGGGATTGGAATTGTGAAAGTCAAAATGTTCGATGGAATAGTTCGCAGCTTGAACGGGGTAAGATATGTGCCTAAGCTGAGGAAGAATCTAATATCTATCGGTCGGTTAGCTTCAGAAGGCTACAGATGCTCTGTAGTAAGGGGAGCTATGAATATCAAAAGAGGCCGTGTGATTCGGATGAAGGGAGAGCTACGTAGGGGAATATATCGTCTGATTAGTACATGGCCAGAACGTAATGGAACTTCAAAAATTTGGTTATCTCGTGCACGAGGGAAGAGTGACTTGAAGGATACTGCTGCGGTTGTATTGCCTTCCAGTCTAGACGATAGTGCAAAGACTGCTGGGATGGATGCTTGGTCGAAGAGCTTCCACGACATCAACGAGTAGTTGGAATGTTGCAACTGCATATGGGCATCGATCAACACGAACCAAGTGAGTAGTGAACCATGCAACAGATTGATTTGTTTGATATGCAGTTGGGGAGTAAATGAAAGATCGATGGTCACACTTGTGTGTGTGATGGTCACACTTGCGTGTGTGATGGACTACATATGGGATTGGCCGATATGAATCAAGTGAGTATGTGTGTATACAACAGATTGCTTTACATGTATGTAGTTGGACAAATAGAGGTCAATGGTACACTTGTGCGTATAGCAAGTGGGCATTCGAGAATGAATGTGCAAACTAGGGTATAGTTTGGAGTCTTGGACTCGGGGGGAGTTTTGTCGTAGGGAATTATACGGATCGAGGAAAACTTGGAGTTGTGCCAACAGGGCGCAGGTATGGAGTGCAAGTGAAGAGCTGTGAGTTTGGAAAGAGGGGCAGATTGTTAGGCAGCTGCCTACTTATTTCCAAACTCACCAACCATTCCACCACCTACCACCACCTACTACACATCTAACACCTATAAAGACTCCTCTCCTCCTTCATTATCAAACACACCATCATTCTCTCTTCTCTCTATATAGCTGCTAGATAGTCCGTCTAGTAGGAGAGCCGGTTTAGCCCGCTTTCAGGAAGTGTTGGGATAGAAGGTCCTCGTGCCTAAACTATTCCTTAGGGTACTTGGCTTTGACTGCAGCCATCGGAGGTGGTCCCACTGCAGGGGTCTTTCTATCAGGTTGTGTGGCACTGTCCGGGTTGGGAGAGGGAGAGAAGGAAAGGTTGTCGGGAAACGGTGATAGGAGGAGGTTTTGAGATAAACACTTCAATGAGTTGGGGATACATAATAGGTATCGTAGGGCTGAATTTGTGTATAAAATTCAGGGGTCGGATCCCCGGATATTGTAATCTCTTTTGTCTAGTGTGAAGTTGTTGCTCTTGTGGATGTAGGCTGGGCCGAACCACGTTAAATCTCTTGTCTCTTTTACTGTATTGTTGGTTTGTTGCTTTCATTACTGTCACGTATATTTGTGGGATCTAAGCACACATATTTACCAAATCGCTTCCGCATTCGCCGGGAATCGGGCAGATTCTTAATAATTATAACATATGAATAAAACTGTGGTATATCACTAGAAGAAAATGGGCCTTATAATCGATTTCCAGATCGGTCTATATGTTATATTTGTAATGTCATTTCTTTTCCTGTGTGTACTAGCAGTGATCGAGTGTGTCTAGATCACTGCGCATATATAAGAATGTGTATGCTGTCTTTTTATATATCAGTTCAAGTACTTTTAAATTTTAATATTTGTCTTTTCATCCTTTTTTCGATAAGTTGTACGTGGACTCGATAAGTTGTACTATTACTAGAAAAACTGCAATAGATATCGGCTAAAAATCAATGTCTATTTAAAACCAGAAGCGATGTCTTCGCATTGTAGAGAAAGGTATGGGTCATAGACATGGCTTTTTAACTGATGTCTGTAGGAATCTTAGACATCGTTTCTGAGCAAAGAAGTGATGTTGTTTCCTTCAAATTCTTGATAATATATCATGACTACCATGTGAATCTTACGTTAATATAAGATTTATATCATCTTAAACATATGACATGTAAAATAAAACAAGATATTAACATCGAAAAGAATGCTGAACTGATGTCCATGTCAACATTTAACACCAGTTATAAAGATGAACTGATGTCTATGTTTATGTTTAACATCAGTTTCTTAATAGTGAACTGATGTCTATGTTTCAAATTTACATCGATTTCTTAATAATGAACGAATGTCTATGTTTCAAATTTACACCGGTTTCTTAATATGGGACTGATATGTTTCTTTGTATTTTATATCAGTTCTCTGGTAATAATCATTGCCCTTTTATTCATTAGACATCAGTTTTTTGGTTTTCTGATTTATTTTGTTCTTTTATTCAATGATGCCCTGTTTATATGATAGACCCAAATACCAAAAACCAATATATCAAAATCAGATATACCAAAACCCAAATATGCATTCATTCAGTCAACTACATTATCCAATTCATCCAATATCGAAACTAATTACATAATCCAAACCATCCAATTTTGAAACTACATTGATATAATATCTTAAATGAAGACAAATCTGGTCTACAAGGCATCATCTGGGGACCATTATGACCTGAAAAAAAACAATTGCAAGTAATTTAATTAGCTAAAATTACTTTAAGAAGGGAAGAAAATATTTATTTATAGAGAGATCACCTTGAATTGGAGGTGCCCAGTCATGTATATAAATATGTTCAGGCAGATTGCCCGAACCATTATATTCACATGGCAACTCTGCCATGGTACATGAAACTTCTCGGGACACTGGACTATAGGTTAACTTTTTACCGTAACTATATTCTTCTTTTACAAGAAAGTCATCTTTTGCAGTTGCATTCAATGCAAGTAAACCTGGTGCCAAGTATGAGTCTGCTTTCTTTTCCAGTGATTTTAATGACATTGTCTGACCTATTGACCATAGACGTAAACTACTCAGAAATGACCACCATATGATTGGATCGTTGAGAAATATTTTTAAAAAAATGGAAACACTAAACCCTGACAAAACCCTATTTAGGGGTTCTGGTCAAATTACTAGTTGATCGTTAAATTACCAAACCAAATTAATTTCTTTTTTTCTGAAATTTTGGCAATAACATTAAAAAGGATGGATCTTGACCTCCGTACGGTTGGGTCGTCGAGAAATATTTTTTAAAAAACATATTTTCTTTATGAAATATCAGGATTATTGCACTGTTGTGCTTCATACACTGCAATAATAATCATTCGATGCATAATTTTCAATTTTTTTCTTAAAACTTAGATCACATATGCATATTTTGTAGAAATCAAAAGCTATACGTATAGATATCTTGTGTGTATTGTTACTGAACTCTGAAAGACAACTATATTATTTAACGTTAACTTAAAATGACTGGATACAAGAGTTCAAATACTACAAGCCCAAATAAAGAAACTACCCATCACGTACTGGACTCCTACTTTTTTTCCACAACCTTATTCAACTAATAACACTCCTAAAAACTCTCCACAACGTTGTGACTGAGTCTGCTAGACACAAAATAAATAAAATAACTTAAATAAAACAACTTAAATAAAACTAATATGTTTAGATTAATTTCAACATACTCCCCCTTAATCTAAACTAGCCTTTTAATTCCTAGCAGCTCTCGCATCTTCTCATATCTATCTGTAGACAAAGCCTTAGTTAGGATGTCTACTCGTTGTTCTTCAGAACTCACATGCTTAATGATAATCTCACCACGTTCAATGCATTCACGGATAAAATGGTAGCGTACATTAATGATTTCTCCTCCCATGGAACACGGGATTCTTTGCCAAATCTATTGCTGAACAATTATCGATATACAACACAACTGGCCATGTGCTTATATCAAAGATGTACCCCAACAGATTCTTCAACCAGATCCCTTGACAAACTGCTATAGTTGCAGCCATAAACTCTGCTTCACACATGGATAATGCAACGCAGCGCTGCTTCGGAGATACCCACGTTATCACACTTTCACTTAAGTAAAAAACCATTCCACCCGTGCTATTCCTATCCTCCACCTAGATGTGGGCCCCAAAGTTGTCCCTGTGCAAAATTGTATCATCTATTATAACACACAAACTATATTGCTGTAGAGTGTTTAAGATGTTGCTATAGAGGTCTTTAGTGACCGCATTTGCCATGTTACCATAGGTTGTTTTTTATGTTACCTTTAATACCTATAGCAACTGCTGAGAACCTAACACGGCTGAAGTGTTACCATAGCTCTATTTTGGCCTATAGCAACTTTAAACAGGGTCTATGGTAACATAGTTTTGGGGTTGCTATAAGCAATCTATGGCGTAGCTAGCAAAGTCACTATCACTAAAACCATACAACATATGATTACCAGACTTCTTTAAATAGATTAAACCAAACTCCAGCGCACCTTTCACATAGCGCAATATACGTTTGACAGCATTCAAATGGAGTTGTGTTGGTCTCTCCATGTACCTACTCACCACTCTAACAGCATACGAAATATCTGGTCTCGTGTGAACCAAGTATCTCAAACCTCCTACAACGCTTTTAAACTGAGTAGGGTTAACTGTTTTTCCAGTAGCATCCTTATCCAGTTTACATATTAGCTCCGTGGGGTAGCGACATGGATTGCAATCCAGCATACCAGCCTTCTCCAATAGTTTTTTAGCATAAGCTGTTTGTTTCAACTCGATGAAGTCTCTAGTCTGATCAACTTCAATGCTAAGATAATACGATAATTTACCCATATCACTCATGTCAAACTCCTTGTTTATCTGTTTTTTAAATTCAACTATGTTTTCCACCTTCGTTCCTCTCACCAGTAAATCGTCCACATAGACTCCAACAATGAGGGATTCACTTCCTTCTCATTTCACATAAATTGTATGCTTATATGGACACTTTATAAAGCCCAACATTTTAAGAAAACTCATTAAGCGAGCATACCAGGCCCGTGGGGCTTGTCGAAGCCCATATATTGGAATTGTATGGTACAACTTCAAGATTTTAGAGAGGAAAAGAAGAATCTTTCAGCAGAGAGAATTGCAGCCAAGCTTGTACTAACTTTTGATGCAATCTCATGTTCTAGGAGATGTACTTTTTGTGGAGGTAAATGTTGTGATTTCTAGTCATATTACATGTGCCACAATTTTCCTTGTAAAACTTTACATGTTTGTTTGTTGAACTACATTAATTAATAATATAGTGTGTTTTACCTACTGGTGCCGAGTTTGTCTAACCTTCTATGTAGTGGTCAATTTTGAACTACATTTGCTGAATGGAGAATTGTTCAAGTTTGAGACATATTTCACTAAGTAGTTAAAACTAGATAGACTCGTAGGTCCAGTAAATACTAAATTACTATGTACTTTGCTTATTTTGGATAATGAAAACACTTTAATCTAAGGGTTTCTTTCTATGACGTATAGAAATTTACGTTGTATTATGGCCAGTATATAAGATTCAGAGTTCTACTAAATTCACCAATAATCTTGTGCTTCTAATGTTTGGTAATTTTTTCTGATGTTTAGCAAGTTTGCTTGTGTTATAGATCTGTAATATGTACTGGTTAGAACATCTCTCGCTCCATGCCAAGAGAGGAGATGATTTTGTAATTTTTCATGTTTCAGACTCATAATTCTACTTGATGCTGTTTGGATGTGGAAACGGGTTGAGTGTAAAACATGGTTAGATAATAGGCTTAACAGCCTAAAAAATAACAAATCAATGTTTTTCATTTTGTAAGCCAAAAATAACAGAACATTTCATCTCTTTGTGTGGGTCTCACTGTCTCTGTAAGAACTGTCTATCTATCTAACTTCCATTTAATCCCCAGCAGCCAATGTATTTTGTCTAATTTATTGGCCACCAAATCTTAGTGATTGGCTACTGGCCAACTTTTTCATAACTAGGGTTTACAGACTCGGCCAGATTAGTATTTGAAGCTTTCTTTACCTCTTAATGTATGCAAACTTGGAGCTTAAGACTAGATCTATATACCGGATATTGATAAAATTATTATATATATGCGTAAAATAACGAGGGAAAATTCAGGACCCTTGTACACTTGCATTTAACTTCTAGGTGAAGGACTTCTATCACACTTTGAGTTTTGTTAAGGAGATGGCCAAACTTAAAAATTGTGGTCGATTTCAGGATTGTTATTTCCTTACTTCTAGTGGAAGAAGTGCGGCGTGGTCAAGCAAATTGTCAATAGTGTGCATCTGAAGAAGAAATTTTTCCCTCTCCCTTCATGTATATTGGTATTTTCAAAAGACTATGTTTTGTTATGAAGTATAATTATGGCCCTCTGGTTACCCCAATCCGTGATACTCAGGACACCGGTAATGGAGTGTCGGACACAACTCATATCCAAGTGTCAAACTTGGAATTTCCGAAATTGGGAGAAGGGAACATAACATAATTACAGGTTTGACTTTGCAATTATCATTATTGTTTGTTGATTACAGGTTTGATTTTGTAATTATCTATTATATATCTAAGTTTTCTGATTGCTTTTCATATGTATTAGATATCTAACTGTTCTGTTGTTGGATTAATCATTAATTAAAGTCTAAAGGTAATGATAATCATGGCTTGGAATGAATCAGGAGAACCAACTTCTATATTTGATGGTGATGGGTTCAAGCAAGTGCTAAGCATCTTCACAACAACTTCTATATTAGTTGGATTAATCATTAACTAAAGTCTAAAGGTAATGATAATCATGGCTTGGAATGAATCAGGAGAACCAACTTCTATATTTGATGGTGATGGGTTCAAGCAAGTGCTAAGCATCTTCACAACAACTTCTATATTACATTTACTCAAGGTAAAGTTGATAAAATCTTCCGATGGACAAGTGCTGCCATTAACTAGATGTTGAACTTTTTGTTTTGTTATGTTAGCTTTTCTTTTTTATTTTTGAGTACTCAACTTGGTTATCCCGCATGTACATGTCTCTCAATGATAATTGATAAGTAACAACTTCAGTGATTCCTTTAGTAGCATACTGAATGGACCATATAAGAAGATATTGCTTTGGTTCATGCCCATCAATTTTATGGGAACAAGTGGGCAGAGTTGTCAAAATACTTGCAACATTACATGTATTTCGAATTGTGTCTAAATGTCCATGCTTATTAGCTTTTTCTACTGTCATCCATTATCCAGTATTCTTGCTCATGGTCGTCACTGTATATATATATATATATATATATATATATATATATATATATATATATATATATATATATATATATATATATATATATATATATCAATTTCATAGCAACAATTTGATATGTAAACTAATAACAAATAAATAAAAAAAATAATACAATAAATATTGGAGAAAGATACGTGCATTGCACGGGTTATAAGCTAGTATAATTAAATATATAAGAATTTTTAGTGTTAAACAAGGCTAATGGAATGGAGGAGATAATACTAAGAAAGCATTACCAGCATGGGCGGACCTTGGGCTGGGCTAGGGTTGGCTCCAGCCCAGGTCAAAATCTATGAGCCCATTTAATATATATGCTTCCATAAAATCAAGCCCTGGTAGAAAATAATTCAGCCCTATGAATATATATATATATATATATATATATATATATATATATATATATATATATATATATATATATATATATATATATATATATATATATATATAACTCCAGGCCCAGCCCATATATATCTTCAATTGTCCAGAAACCCAAAAATAAAAATTTTATACGGCCGCTTGTCTTTGTGTGTCTTCAGTCTTTGAGGAAGAAACAAAAAACCCCAATTAAAATCAATTAAGAATTGAACTCAGCGTCTCTTCATCAAACCTTGCTTCAATCCAGAATGTGAGTATTTTATCTTTTAATTTATATTTGAATGTAATGTTATTACTAATCTCTTTGTGTATAGTGTTAGAGCAGAATATTGTATATAGTTATTGTGATTTGTGAACTTGTGACACCACCATAATAAAGTAACCAGGCTATTAAACAAAATAATCATAATAAAGTAACCAGGTTATTAAAAATCAATAATAAGCACAACTGTATTGACAAACACTATCACTTCTTTTACATGTTGACTCTTCATGCTCACCTTAAATTAATACTGTGATTTATATTTAACATTGCCCCTAACTACTTGTCTAATCATTTTGGCCGTTAGGATGTTGACAAGTATATGTTTGTAATTTATTAATAATTTACAATTATATACATTATATATTTGAGTTAATTCAATTTGGTTTGTTGCAGGAGTCAAGGCAAAAAAAGGAAGACATTGTTCTCCTATTTTCCTAGTGATACGGCTACTCCTACACCTACTCCTAATGTTGCTCCTACACATGCTCCTAGTGCTACTCCTAGTGGTACGGCTACCCCTATAGCTACTCCTAATGTTGCTCCTACACATACTCCTAGTGCTACTCATACAGCTACTTCTAGTGGTACTGCTGCTACTCCTAGCAATACTTCAAATTTGATCTTGCAATCCTTGAACGTGATCCGGGTATTCGTAACCCAATTTGGAAGTATCCACCTAATGATCGTGATGACATTAGACGTGAATACATTAGATTGGGACCATATCAACCTCAACTTCGTAAAGAAGATTATCCACCTACTTATTTTGGAAGTCAACGTCGTCGGTTTCAAGCATCTTGGTTCAACATATTCCCTTGGCTAGAGTATTCAGTTTCGAAAGATTCAGCATTCTATTTTCCATGTTTTTTATTTGAAAAGGATGCATCTTCACAACATGCATTTACGATCAATGGCTTCAGGAATTGGAAAAGAGTTAATAATAATGAGAGATGTGCTTTCTTGGTGCATATTGGAGGTTGTAATTCACCACATAAAAAGGCACTGAAATCTTTGGAGGGGTTGAAGAATGTTACGAGGCATATTGATAAGGTCATAATTTGTCAATCTTTGGAAGAGATAAAGAAGAATAGACTACGTTTGAGAGCAACTATAGAGGTTGTTCGATGGTTGAGTTTACAAGCATGTGCATTACGAGGTCATGACAAATCATCAACTTCTCGCAACAGAGGTAATCTTATTGAGATGGTGAAAATTTTCGGAAGATTGAATGTTGAAATTTCAAATGTTGTTTTAGAAAATGCACCTAAAAATGCTCAATACATTTCTCCAAAAGTACAAAAAGATATTTTACATATCCTTGATTCTAAAGTAATAAATAAAATTCGTAATGAGGTAGGAGATTCTAAGTTCTGCAATCTAGTTGCTGAAGCAATAGATGCATCACATAAAGAACAAATGGCAATTGTTCTTAGATTTGTTGATGTTCATGGTGTTATACGTGAGCGCTTTTTTTATATTGTTAATATGAGTGATACAACATCTTCAACTATTAAGAAAGAAATATCTGATGTTCTTGCACGGTATAACTTGATCATTCATAATCTGAGAGGTCAAGGGTATGATGGTGCTAGTAATATGCGTGGTGCATTTAATGGTTTACAGGCTTTGTTTCTTAGAGATTGTCCATATGCTTATTATGTACATTGTTTTGCTCATTGTTTACAATTAGCATTGGTTGGGGCTGCTGAGAAACAAAATTATGTATGAGATTTCCTTTCTATGTTGGCTAATGTTGTGAATATTGTTACTGATTCTTCTAAACGTCTCGTAGAGTTACAAACTGCACATGGAATTGAGGTTGATCATTCGGTGGCCAGTGGAGAACGTGAGACTGGTAGAGGACTTAATCTGATTGGAAATTTACAACGAGCTGGATCTACCAGGTGGAGCTCTCACTATAATTGTGTTTGTAATTTGATTGATAAGTACGGTTCAATAATTGTTGTGTTGGAAAGCATTATTAGTTGTAGTACTTCTTCAAACTCTATGCGTGGAGAAGCTAGGGGTTTTTTAAAGGCACTGATATGATTTAATTTTTTATTTGTACTACACTTGATGCATAAGATCATGGGCATTACAGATTTTCTTTGTCGAGCCTTACAAAGTAAATCAATTGATATCTTGAATGCCATGGATTTAGTTGCTACAACAAAAGAATTGCTACAATCTTTGAGAGATGAGGGTTTTGATGTTCTTTTGCATTATGTCATATCGATATGTGAAAAGTTTGGAATTGATGTGTCAGATATGAGTGCTCGTTATATGGATGGTATTCGTTCTGTGCGACAAAGAGATGATATATCAGTTGAGCATCATTATCATTATGATGTGTTTAATTCTGTAATTGATTTTCAGTTGGAAGAGCTACAATATAGGTTCAATGATAATGCTGTGGAGCTTTTGAGAGTAAGTTCATCTTTGGAACCGAAATTTTTTTTTTAGTTTTTTTGACAAGGAGTAGATTTGTACTTTAGTTAGTACCTTTTATCCAGCTGATTTTAGTCATCAAGAGATGTACCATCTTCAACTCTAACTTGATCATTACAGCATTGATGTGGTTATGCATGCTAAATTTCAGAATTTGTCAACTATTTCTAAGTTATGTCTACGATTGGTTGATACAGGGAAAGCTGAACATTACAATTTGATTTATAGGTTGATTTGTCTTGTGTTGACTCTCCCTGTTTCTACAGCAACTACAGAAAGGGTTTTTCAGCTATGAAATTAGTGAAGACCGTTCTTCGAAAAAAAATGGATGAAGAGTACTTGAGAGATTCTATGGTCATCAACATTGAGAGGGAGTTTGCTGAAGATATTGATCACGATGAAGTGATAGATGAATTTTATCCTCAAAAGAATCGTCGAGTACAACTAAAATAATATGAGTAAATCTTTTTCTATTTTTAATTGTAAACTAGTACTTTTATTACTTATTTTATGCATATGTTGGATTTATAGTTAATAGCAGAGTTATTTATGAAAAAAACCAATCAACTTATGATTTTTTTCACTTTTACCATTATGAGAATTTATTCACAGAATAAACCAACTATATTTAAGTTTATCACGAAAAATATAAGAATACTATTAACTCTAGTTAGATTAGGCTTATGTGTCAAACCATTGATGCTGACATGGTAGGTACTCTGATTAATCAAACATTATAGGTAAAATGTTGTTATTTTAATGTTATTCATATTTCCATTTACAACTTATCAATTAGTTTGATGGTTATTTTTTTTCCTAATAGGATTTGTTTAAACTTGAATTATATTTTGATGGAAAAATTAAAAAATGGAAGCATGTTACTTCATCTAAAATAAATGAAAATGTATCATATTTAAAACATGTTTTTAGTTAAAATTTAAAAAGTAAACATAAATTTTATGTACAATAGCAATGCTTATAACAGTTTAAATGTAACTAAGACTTCTTTACAAAATTAAAATAAAAAGTTTCACACTAACATGAACAATTTATAAATAATTTCAGTAACACTCCGATAAAATGACATTTGTAAGTAAGTCCAACGTAATCATTCAAAATCCAAAATATAACATGTTTCTTTAAATACTTATTATTCAACTTATTCATCTAAATTTTCTTATTCATAATCCAAGTCATCAAAGATAATCTTTTTACTTGACGATGTACTACTGCCAACAATCTTCTGGCTCTTTCTTATTGGTGATGCAAGCACATTTTCAGTTCTTCTTAATGTTTCTGGTGTCTCAATAGTCCTGTAGATATCCACAAACAGCAGTTAAACATTTAAATTCTTGTTAAATATGATTCTAAATAGTATGCTTACTTTTGTTATACAAAAATGAGTAACCTGAGATGTTAAAGTATTAGGAGAAAGAATTTATGGGATAGATTCGATATGTTCAAATTCCCCAGTATACTCCATACCAACATTTTGGACAATGTCATGGGCATTACTTATAGATGCACCTGTTCTAGAGGTGTTAATAATGTCATTAGTACCACCTGTACTTGTTCCACATATGATCATAGAATTCTCCGGTAACAGATAACCATACACAAAAATTAATAATCATTTAATACTTATTAATGGAATCAAATACAAAATAAGAACATGTCCAAGTTCACTTACATTTAGATATGTTTTCCCAGTTTTTGGATCCACGAATAATCCAGCCCCCATGTTAGTCTTCTTCTTTTTTGACTAGTCATATGCAACTTTAGATAGTCTCTTTACCTTATTCATGATTCTTGAAAACTCCTCTCTTGTGCTGCTTTTAACCGCTGCCCAGAAGTACCTTTTGTAGAGAGCTCCGTTAAATTTCTTTTTGAAATTGGCAAATATATGTCTAACACAATTTCTAATTTCAGCATCAGGCATCAGATTTTCTATAGCTTGCAAAAGTCCCTGCAACAATATCAATTCACTTATGATTAATAATCAATTATTAAGAACTATCTAATCCTATTGATATATGTCAAGCCTGCTTTCAAAGTTTCTATTTTTTAATTTTTAGTAAAGACCCAAACTAAATAAGAAATGGTAATTGATAAAAAAAAAAGTTGCATTTATTAATTATATAAATACCTTTTGTTGGTCAGAAATTATTGTCCATCCTTTTCCAGTAGAATCAACTCCATGAGGCCCTATGTCTAGAAGCAAGTGATTAAGAGACCAAGTTCAACTGTCCTTATTTTCTCCTTCCACAACAGCCCAACATATAGGAAATAATTGATTATTTGCATCTCTTCCAACTGCACTTAAAAGCTCTCCCTTACACCTGCCTTTCAAAAAACAACCATTTAATAGCATGGTGGAACTTCTAATATCCATTTTATATTTTTAAGCTAGTTTGTGCATTTATCATTTTTGTTAAGTATGCCGAAAGAAAAATTTACTCCAATCCCAGTGAAATAAAAATCCTGGTCCATCCCTGATTACCAGTGGAAAATGAACGGAGCAATATACCTAGATAATTAATCAACATAAAGAAGAAAAACGAAACATTTAACAAACCCATCCATTGCGCTTAAAATGGGTGTGATATACAAGTCAATACATACATGATGACTAGGGAGAATAATTATGAACACAGCACTTTGGTAACTTTCTTTGATGCACATGAAATTATATTTTTTCGTAAGGAATCAAATTTTCAATGAAATAATAGTATTCTGTACTAATATTTTTATATATCATTTAAAAATATTGCAAGATTATCTGTTGAACAAATAGTTACTTCTGTTTAAGTTCTTACTGTATTAAAGAATTGAATACTGAAACCTAGTAGAAATAGTATAGTCATTTATGTCTAGTGTCTTGACCATCTACGAGTCTTCCACCATAACTGAAACTAATGGTGTAGTTGGTGCTCTCAAGAACATTTGAGGAAAAGAGAATTTGCATAGATGAATGCATCATGTGTTATAATCAGTGTTGCAGATTTCGGAAATCGGAACTATTTCGTTGAGGTATCGATTTACGATTTATCGGGTGATTCGATTGAAAAATCGGGAATTTATCGGCGATTTTTGCAAAATTGGCCGAATCGGCTCCAAAATTTTGAACGATTTATCGGAGATTATTCAAAAATTGGTCGATTTCAATAACAGAGGCTATAATTAAATTAATCGCAACATATATATTAGTAATATTTAACAAATACTACAAATTTACAAGGTAAAAGACATCCATAAAATATGCAAATATATAATATTATCAAATTATGAAATATTATAGATATCTATACTATTATATTAAATTCGAAACATTTGAATTTTTGGTTTTCAGAATTTTTGTTTTCGGTGTTTTTTGATTTTTTATTCTAATTAATAAATAATAAAATAATGCAATTAATGGTAATTGATATGGGCTGAAATTAAAATTGTAAAGACACATTTAATGTGGCATTTAATAAGCCTAGATTGGTCCAAGGTTAAAGCCCATTAATGAGGCCCGAAACCCTAATTAAATAATAAAATTCGTAGCTAATAAATCAACCAAATAAGGGACTTCGTGATTGGGTCTGAAAACGAAACTGAATCATATCAGGAGTAACCTCCAAGGCATATATCTTCAATACTTATCTTCTTATCGTTTGGAAGGCTCTAGAATTGGGCCAACTGAATAACTTGCCCACCAAGTCTCCTATTTCAACTCTAATTCTATGGTTTTCTACACCTATATAAAGGACCTGATCCTTCAACCTAGAACTACGTTTTTTTGGCTTGATTCTTGATATTTGCAAGATACGTAGGCATCTTGTGAGGACCCGAATTAAGTCACGAAACACTTGATCAGCCATTAAAGCTCGAATCTTCCATAAACCCTAGCATTAAATACACTCTACTTTTCATTCCACAACATTTGGCGCTGTCTGTGGGCAGCGGATATCAACCATGGTTACCACCCGGAGAACACCAACACTTTCTGAAACCAATACTAACACCACCACACCCCCGATTGGGGAACAAGTGCCCCTAGGGGCGAGTTCTCAACCACTGATCACTCAGCCACAAGGAACGGAAGCGCAAACTCATGGATCGTTGCCTCCGGTGACGAATCCCTCTACTCAAGGGACGAACCCCCTACAGATGGTAGTCTCCCCTCTTGGAGGTCAATCCGTTCCCCCCATCACTCAGATCTCTACTACCGTGATCCCCGCAAGCACGAACCTGATATATGGGTTGCCCAACTATCCCCCGTACCAGGCCGGACCAAGCGGTCATGCCCTCCAGATACACGAGCCGTACAATCCACCTTACATCAAAGGTTTAGGACCCAATCAAGGCCAGCAATACTATGACTACTCAGGCCCGTATTCTGATGACTCATCCTCGGAAGAAGATAGGGATGAATCCCCAAGGAGACGTCGTCCAAGTAAGGAACCTATTGGACGCCGAAGAACCCATGATAGACCTCCCTTAACGGCTGCTGAAAAAATCAAGGCTCATGAGGCCAAGATCCAAAAACTAAATGAGGACATAGAAAGGGAACAGCGAAGACAGAATCAGAATCGACCCCCACCAGCGATGGGAGGAGAAATTCCTTTTGTTGATTTGGAAAGAACCCAAAGGAGAGAGAGAATGACCGAGGTCCCTAGAGGTGGAAACACGAGGGTCGAAACCCCCAGAGGCAACCCTGAAGACATGATGCAACTTGGAGATCCTGATGATCCAACCCCTCCGTTCACTGAGGAGGTGATGAATGCGCATATATCATAGAAGTTCAAGATGCCTACCATAAAGGCTTACGATGGAATGGGAGATCCCACCAATCATGTAAGGACGTTCTCTAACGCACTACTACTACAACCTGCTAGCGATGCTTTGAAGTGTAGGGCGTTTCCCCAAGCATTAGCAGGCATGGCACAACGTTGGTACAGCCGCCTATCACCAAACTCCATTGCCTCTTTCAAAGAGCTAAGCAATGCTTTTGTCAGCCAGTTCATAGGAGGAAGGATTCATGAGAAAGATTCTGCATCCCTCATGACTGTGATACAAGGAAAAAAGGAAAATCTTAGAGATTATCTCAAACGATTCACAAAGGAGATGCTCAACATTACAAACCTGGAGAACAAGGTAGCCATGGTGGCGTTGCAGAATGGAACTTCGAATGTTTACTTTAAAATGTCATTGGCTAAGCATCCCCCTGAAAATATGGTTGAGCTTCAGCAAAGGGCGAGCAAGTAAATCAAGGCGGAAGATAGTCTGAAGAAAGAGTTAGGAACGGGGAACACTGGAAACGGTGACAACTCTAAGAAGCGGAAGTCGGAACAGGAATATGATGCTAGAGATAAGTACCCGCGCGCGGGCAGAGATTCTGATTCAGCCCCTAAGAAGGGGAGTCTCGGGCAATGGTTTACGGATTACGCAAGGTTGAACACTCCAAGAAGTCAAATCCTGATGGAGATAGAAAAAGACAGGGACGTGAGATGGCCGAAGCCACTAAGGACTAATCCTGAGAAAAGAAACAAGAATCAGTACTGCCAGTTCCGTAAAGATGTAGGACACGATACCGATGATTGTAGACAATTGAAAGATGATATTGAGTTCTTGATCCGCAGGGGAAAATTGAATAAATTCTGCAAAGATAGGGATCGGGGAAACCCAAGGCGGGATTATGATAGGAAAGATGAGGACCGTAACCCCAATCAGCAGCCCCGGGGGCCAGTGATCAACATGATCTTTGGTGGCCCAACAGCGGCCGCGACAAGTAGAAATTCCAGAAAGGCGTATGCATGAGAGGTGATGCACATCGTTGGGGAAGCCCGAAAACGTGCAAAGACGGAAGCCTCAATTGGATTCGATGATTCGGACCTTGAAGGGGTAAAGTTTCCCCATGATGACCCACTGGTTATCTCACCTGTGATAGGCAACTCCCAAGTGAAGAGAGTCTTGATTAAAAATGGAGCATCGGTGGACATTCTGTTTCATGATGCCTTATTGAAGATGGGATATATTGAGTCTCAGTTGATACCGTCAAACATGCCCATATATGGGTTCAACGGAGTAGAGTCGAAAGTTGAAGGGACAATTCAGCTACCCATGGCTATAGGGCAGGAGCCACGGGAGGCTACTCAGATGTTAAATTTCTTGGTTATCAAAGCTACATCCACATACAATGATATCCTAGGTAGGACGGGACTACATGCTTTTAAGGCGGTTGCCTCTACCTATCATTTAAATGTTAAGTTCCCAACTAGAAATGGAGTAGGGGAAGAGAAAGGGGATCAAAAGTTGGCAAGGAGTTGTTATGTGGCCGCACTGAGGCCGGATGGAACCGGGGGGCAGGTCCTCCCAATCGAGGATATGGATGTTCGAGAGAATGAAGAGCGGAGAGGAAAACCAGCAGAGGACTTGGTTTCCATACCTTTGGAGTTGGGAGATTCTGAGAAGGTTACTTACATCGGGGCATCTTTGAAAGACCCCTTGAAGAGCAAATTGATCTCCTTCTTACAAGACAATAGTGACGTCTTTGCGTGGACAGCAGCTGACATGCCAGGGATAGATCCCCAATTGATAACACATAGCCTGAATGTGGATCCAAACTGGAAGACGGTGAAACAAAATAAGAGAAATTTTGCACCTGAAAGGCAAGAAACCATAAAACAGGAAGTTGACAAACTCCTAGAGGCAGGATTCATTGAGGAAATCCAGTTCCCGGAACGGTTGGCCAATCCTGTGATGGTCAAGAAGGCTAATGGAAAGTGGAGGATGTGTATAGACTTCACTGATCTGAACGACGCATGCCCAAAGGCCTGTTTTCCCTTGCCAAGGATCGATACGTTGATAGATGCTACGGCTGGGCACGAGATGTTAAGCTTCATGGATGGCTTTAGTGGCTATAATCAAATCAAGATGCATAAGGATGATATTCCTAAGGTATCGTTCATCACCGACTTCGGTGTGTATTGTTACCTGTTCATGGCTTTTGGACTGATAAATGCAGGAGCTACCTATCAGAGGTTGGTAAACAAGATTTTCGCTCATCTCATTGGAAAGACTATGGAGGTTTATGTGGATGATATGCTGGTGAAAAGCCTATACAAGGTAGATCACATTGAACACCTATGCGAGGCATTTGAAGTGCTGAGGCACCATAAGATGATGTTGAATCCGGCCAAGTGTGCTTTTGGTGTTGGGTCTGGAAAATTTTTGGGTCTTATGGTCTCAAAACGGGGAATTGAGGCCAACCTCGACAAAATCAAGGCTATTTTGGACATGGAACCACCACGTTCTATAAGGGATGTACAAAAGTTAACCGGGAGGATTGCTGCGTTAGGGATGTTCATCTCCAAATACGGGGACAAGTGTTTGCCGTTATTTAAAACCTTGAAGAAGGTAAAAAACTTTAAGTGGACAGAAGAAAGCCAAGAGGCCTTTGAGCAGGTGAAGAAGTATATGTCTGAGGCCCCGCTGTTGGCCAAGCCAAGTACGGGAGAAATCCTCTATCTTAACTTGGCAATTTCAGGTCAAGCTGTGAGTGCAGTGCTAGTGAAGGAGGAAAGCAAAGTTCAGAAGCCCGTATACTATGTGAGCAAAGTTTTACACGGAGCAGAGTTGAAATACTCCACTATTGAGAAGTTTGCCTTAGCATTGGTAATTGCCTCTAGGAAACTAAGGCCCTATTTTTAGGCACATAAGATTGAGGTCCTTACAGGACAACCATTGAGGAATATTTTGCACAGCCCTAAGGCCAGTGGTAGGCTCATCAAGTGGGCAATTGAGTTGGGAGAATTCGATATTAAGTACAAGCCAAGGATGGCCATCAAAGCTCAGGCACTTGCTGACTTCGTGGTTGAATGCACCATTAACAACCAAGAAGTCGGGGGGCAGGAGATATCTCAGGAAGGCAATAAGGAAGACAAGGAACCCATGATAGAGGAGAGGGAATTCTGGATGCTCTATTTTGATGGGGCATCAAAAACAAAAACAAGTGGCACAGGTCTTGTCTTACAAAGTCCCGATGGATTCATGATTGAATACGCCCTGAAGTTGGACTTTCCAACAACCAATAATGAGGCGGAATATGAAGCTCTGATAGCTGGACTTGGCTTAGCAGGAGACCTAAGGGTCAAAAACCTTAAAGTTTGTGGAGATTCAAGGCTGGTTATGTCTCAAGTCAATGGAGAGTTTGAGGCGAGGGATGAAACCATGGCTAAATAATTAAGGCTTGTGAAGGCAATAATGACTCAATTTGATGAGTGCTACATTGAGCACATTCCGAGGGAGGAAAACACCAAGGCTGATGCCTTATCTAAGTTTGCCTCCTCTGAGATAGAGAATTACTCTGGAAGTGTCTACTTCCAAGTTCTGAGAACCCCTACCATCGATTCAAAGTTAATCGCACCTATTGGAGTGAGGGAATGTTGGATAGATCCCATAAAAGCACACCTCGAGACTGGTTGGCTCTCGACTAATGCCATGGAGGCACGAAAATTATCTGTGAGAGCGTTGAGGTATGCTCTGATTGAAGGGATACTCTACAAAAAGTCTTTTGTGATTCCGTATCTAAAGTGTTTAAGGCCCGAAGAGGCCAAATCAGCTGTTGAGGAGGTCCATGAGGGAATTTGTGGACAACACTTGGGGGGCAGGGCCCTAGCTCACAAGATAGTCAGGCTTGGATTCTATTGGCCTGAGATGATGGATGATGCCAAAGAGTATGTGAAAAAGTGTGATCGGTGCCAGAAACATGCACCAGTGGTTAGACAACCACCAGAAATGTTGACATCCGTTAGCTCCCCCATCCCGTTTGCTATGTGGGGGATAGACATTCTTGGGCCCTTTCCTATGGCCACTGCTCAAAGGAAGTTTTTAGTTGTAGCTATTGACTACTTCACAAAGTGGATTGAGGCAAAACCTTTGGCTAAAATCACAACCAAGCAAATCATGCAATTCTTCTGGGAGAACGTCATGTGCAGATATGGAATACCACGAATCCTTGTTATGGACAATGGTTTACAATTTAACAACAAAGAGTTCAAGGACTATTGTGATGAGAATGGGATTGAGCTTCGATTCACCTCAGTTGCCCACCCTCAAGCTAATGGTCAAGCTGAGGTTGCCAATCGAATGATCCTCGATGGACTTAAGAAAAGAGTAGAACGCTCTAGAAATACTTGGGTGGATGAGTTACTACCCATACTCTGGGCATACCGAACCACATGCAAGGTGACTACTGGAGCAACTCCATTCATGTTAGCCTACGGGGCTGAAGCTGTAGTACCCGCGGAAATCATGCATGTATCTCCACGAGTGGAGGCCTTTGAACCAGACACCAATGAGGAAGGAATGAGACTAACCCTTGATCTGATCGACGAAGTAAGGGATGAAGCCCATGCTAGGAATATGGAGCATCAGAAGAAAGCTTCCTTCTACTACAACCTAAGGGTGAAAGAAAGGTTCTTCCGTCAGGGAGACTTAGTGCTTAGAAAGATTGAAGCATCCGGAGTTGGACAAAAAGGAAAGCTTGTACCAAATTGGGAAGGCCCATATCGGGTCAAAAGCACACTAGGTCGAGGATCATACAAGTTGGAGACTGTGGAAGGAAATGAGGTGCCTCGCACTTGGCACGCATCGAATCTCAAGGTCTATTATGTTTGATTATCCTATGAATGACGTAGCTAAAGTAAGCCAAATCACAAAAGGCAAAGCAACTAAGTAGAAGGAAAAACCAGAAAATGTGTAAAACAAATAAGCATGCCCGGAGGCTATAGTTTCAAGTTTGCAAATAAAAATAAAGCAAAACATTAAAAGTCATGCCACATAGGGCCAAGGTAAATAAAATCAAGGTGCCTTAGTCTTGCCAGTACTCCTAGCAGGAGAATCTCTATCAGTGCTGGTATGGGTAGTCGAATCCCCAGCAACTGAACCACCAGATCTAGCATGGAGAGGGGAGCGATCAGGGTTCAAGATCCTATCAGCAGCATCTTCCCCTTCCTCCTATTCCTCCTCATCCTCCTCCATGGTAGTAATCCTCTGAGACTCCAACAACTTGGCCAGCTCCAACGGGGCCTCAGGGCAAGGAATATCACCAATCTGGAACAGCCCAGGGTGCCTCTCAGAAACAACATCTAGTGCCCCCTTCCAGCCACTAAAGTAGTTGGCTGGATAAACAAGATCATCATGCTTAGCCATAAGCCTCTGAAAGTCCTCGGAGTCTATATAATCATCAATGATATCTTCCTTGCCTTGGCGAAGCTCAGCAATGCTGCCATAGGCTTTCTCTAGCTCCTCCTCCTTCGCCTTCAACTTCTCTTCCAAGCCTGTGACTTGGGCCTTCGACTGGTCAAGATCCTTCTTGTGAGTCCCGGCCTGAGTTCACCAAGACTTGGCATGATGCATGGCAGCCTGGAAATAGGTGTTGCCCTGAAAAGCAACAAGTTAAAAACATGCAAGAAGTAAAAATTTAAAGATAACGAGATAAAAAATGCTTACGGTAGCAAGAGCCTGAGCACCCATTAGCTCGACCGCCTCCAAATCGCGAGAAACAACAATATCACGATAATCAGCAGGGGTGATTGAGTGGTAGGACCAATCCTTGGAATGCTTGGTGCTCCCTACAACCGAATCCTATTTTCTGATGCCCCAAGCAGGTCGAAAAATAGAACTCTTAGCAGAGGAGGCAGCCCCACTGCCCTCTTCTACATCAATGGCATCATGAGGCCGTAAAAAGGCAGGCTCTGTAGGATGTCCCCTAGGGTCCTTCGCAGCTCTTTTCCTCTTCATACGGGGAGTTTCCCTAGCCAAATGCTCCTGGAGCTCATTAATGGCTCTAGCAGCTGAAAAATAAAAGGCAAAGTTAGTAACAAATAAAATATAACATGTAAATGAATGAAAAGCTAAGTGAAAGAATGGTGGGATTTACCCTTATCAGTGACAGAAGAAAAACCCAAAGACTTGAGGGAAAATTCCTCAAGAAGAGTGAAGAAGTGAGTTTCCCCTTTGTCTGCAATAAGGGTGTTGAAAGCAGCTCTTTCGGCATCATTTAGCTCGATATCATCTGAATTTCCATCAGTTACCTTCCCAAAGGAGCTATGAAAGAGGGTGCCCCAATCACCCCCTCCCACACAAGGTACATGAACTCCTCTTTCCATTTAGGATTACTATCGGGAATTGAAGAGGGATCGTAGATATTTGGGATCGTAGCACGAAGGCTGATATATACCCAGCCAGGATAAGTGATTGCACTATTTTTAAATTGAAAAATCTTCCTAAAAAGAGAAACAGATAGTGGAAAGTTGCTTTTCAAACAAAGAACCATGAAACAAAAAATGGCTCTCCAAGCATTTGGGACCTGCTGGCAAGGGTTT
This sequence comes from Saposhnikovia divaricata, assembly GCA_036435485.1. Taxonomy (NCBI): domain Eukaryota; kingdom Viridiplantae; phylum Streptophyta; class Magnoliopsida; order Apiales; family Apiaceae; genus Saposhnikovia; species Saposhnikovia divaricata. Next base: position 169,451,236 of record CM071595.1, on the reverse strand, counting down.
ATTTGAACATCCGCCAACAAGGTGGGAATGAAGTTATGAAAAGGAAAACGAAGCCCAACCATGATAGCATCCTTGTATATGCACAAGGCATGGGGTTTTCAGTGACAAGAACGATCCCCGGGTTCAGCTGGGAATAATTTTAAGGGGGAACGAACATTGAAGAGTTTGTTGAATTTTTTGATTTTATCAGCATCAAAAAATTTCGAATGATGATTATAAGAATCTAATGCAGATACAGAGGGATATTCATTTCCTCTTTGATTAATCATGTCTATCAAGGAAGTATATTTTGAACGGATAGGAGGGGAAGAGGTACCTCGCGATGATGCACTCATCTTGCTTAACCTCCTAGCTTCTCTGTCATCCGCCATTGATATTCTTGGGATGAATGCTTTGAATAGTGATCTTCAAAGAGAGCCCAGAAACCACCGTGAGAAGAATAATTTTTGCCGGAAAATTCTTGCTGGAAATCGCTTAGCTGAGAGCTCTAGAGAGAAATTTTTGTGAAATATTTTGAGTGAAGTGAGAAATGAGTTCACTTCTCTCTCTTTTATACAAGGTATAGCCGATCATTTGGCCGGTTAAGGTGCTAAAGCAAACGGTTATAACCAGTTAAGGCCCATTGGCCCAACTCTAGGCCCAAGATCTAGAAGCTTGCAGAAGGTTCTGGAAGGATCGAGAAATTTACATAAGTAATTAGCAAAATAAAATAAAAGAAACACCTACGACATGAAACCAGGTCGTATGGTACATTACACGAACTCAATTCAGTTCGTAGCTTGAGTTCGAATAGCCCACGAGGAGGCCCATTATTGCTCTCTACACGAGCTCAAATCAGTTCGTAGATCGAGTTCGTAAAACACACGAGGAAGCACTTTATTGGTCCTTACACGAACTCATATCTCGTCGAAAAATGAGGTCGGTATACGCCCGACCAGGCTATTTTTGAAAGCATGGACGACCTCGAATCACCTCTTAAAGTGAGGTCGTAGGTTGTGCGACTAGGCTAATTATTGGTCCTTACAAGACCTGGATTCAGCTCGTATGAGGATTTCGTAAAACTCATGAACAACCAAGTTATGGTAGCTTGCACGACCTCAAACCGCTTCGTAGTGAGAGGTCGTGAGATGTGCGACAAGGCCAAGAAAGGGATCATAGACGAACTCGATCCACATCGTAAGATGAGATCGCAGTTCTCACGACGTGCCTCTTATAACGCCCTTGCACGACCTCGATTTAGGTCGAAATATGAGTTAGTAGGCCTCGTGAGCTACCCCTTTATCGGCCATTAGGCGACCTCGAACCACCTCGTAAGGTGAGGTCGTAGGTCAAACGACGAGCCCAGTTAATGAACCTTACACGACCTCGATCCACCTCGTGAACTGAGGTCGTAGCATGCACGACGTGCTTTGTCTAATGACCTTACACGACCTCCATCCACGTCGTAGGATTGAGGTCCTTGCACGAACTCAATCCACCTCGTGGATTGAGGTCGAAGACCATGCGACCAGGCTGCTTTGGAGACTTTGCACGACCTCGATTCTAGTCGTGAGAGGATATCTCAGGTTTCACGACCTGGTGACCTCGTCACAACCTCAAAAAAAAAATCAGAAAAATTGAAAAGTCATTTTACAGGTCATGTACCCGAAATATTTTCGACAAATTAAGTACAAAAATAATGTAAAATACCCGCGAGTATATGAAAGTGCTTGAAAATTATTTATAATTTTCTGTGAGACATAAATATGGTTATACAGTCTCGAATAAGACCAATCGTCGTAAATGTGTAGGTCGCTCCACACTTTGCATTCAGGACGATACTTGTGAAACACTAGTGTACATAAACCTTTTAACTTCAATGAAAACCTGATCAGTTTTCCTAGGAGTTGGGGGCAAATGATATGGGCTGAAATTAAAATTGTAAAGACACATTTAATGTGGTATTTAATAAGCCTAGATTGATCCAAGGTTAAAGCCGCTTAATGAGGCCCGAAACCCTAATTAAATAATAAAATTCGTAGCTAATAAATCAGCCAAATAAGGGACTTCGTGATTGAGTCTGAAAAGGAAACTGAATCATATCAGGAATAACCTCCAAGGCATATATCTTCAATACTTATCTTCTTATCTTTTGGAAGGCTCTAGAATTGGGCCAACTGAATAACTTGCCCACCAAGTCTCCTATTTCAACTCTAATTCTAGGGTTTTCTACACCTATATAAAGGACCTGATCCTTCAACCTGGAACTACGTTTTTTTGGCTTGATTCTTGATATTTGCAAGATACGTAGGCATCTTGTGAGGACCCGAATTAAATCACGAAACACTTGATCAGCCATTAAAGCTCGAAGCTTCCATAAACCCTAGCATTAAATACACCCTACTTTTCATTCCACAACAGTAATCAACCTATTGCCTTTTATAATTAAAACATGTTTATTTTTAATTGAAAATATTATCTTCTATAAACAACTAAAAATATATTGGTTATATAAGCAATCATTGTATCCTAAACTAATCCTTCACAATCAAATTTTACAAACATATAATTACGTGTAATACGAGTAATTATTGTTATTAATGAAATATGAATAATTTCCTTATTATATTAATTACTTTTATCGATTAATTTTTGGTATATAAGCAATTATTGTATATCAAATAAAATAAATACTTGCTGATATTTTACCACTCACAGACGTACGCAACATTATATTCTTATATATAATAATTATATCCTTATATATAATAAGCATAAAAAGGATCTTATCTATAATTTTGGTTTGGTCATTATACTACCAAAATAATCTTAACCGTTAGATTTATTATTTTTAAAAATAGACGATCAAGATTATATCATATTAAAAAGGAAATTATAATTTAAAAAGGATATAATTAAACAAACTTGTATTAGAATTGAATTTTAAAAATAAAATTATAATATAAAAAGGATATAATTAAAAAAGGATACAATTCAATTTTATTTATTTTATTTTATTAATATTAAATTTTTAATTGGAAAATAATTTTTAAACCATCACTAAATTAAAGATTATTTTGTTAATTTCATGTGGGCTATAAAATCGTCAAAATCAAATTTTAATAATTCAATATAGAACACAAATATTAAATTGAACGTGTAAAATCTTATACATATATATAAATTTTTTAACAACAATTTGATATGTAAATTAATAACATATAAATATTAAAATAATTAATATATTTATAGATATTAGAAAATGAGCCATTAATTGTATGAGTTATAAGCTAGTATGTTAGAATAGGTGTAATCAATGATGCTGAATATTGCCGTGTAGTTAAAAAAAAAAAAAAAAAAAGATGCTGAATATTGCCGTGTAGTTTCCACGTTGGTTCCTTTTTTCCACATGCATTTCCTTGCATACTACGTTCAGTTCATTTCTTCCGTGATTGATTAATTTAAGAAAGCCGCCAGAAAGTGAGTATTTAAGAAATTCCATGCATACATACCAACAGTACAAGTACACGGTAATGTTCTTTTTATGCTCTTTTCTTACGTAAAATGCTAGGTTTCTCAAATGTTTTTTCCAAAAATTTTGTGTGTTATTTCCTAACTAGTTGAGGCGCGGGCGAAAATAGTTTTCCTGAAAAATTAAAAATATTCCATATGATTTCAAAATTAATTCAATCATCTATGACATAACATTTATTAATAAGCAAAATCTCTCTTTTGATTCTCACTATTCTGCTTCTACTGTGGCTTCTTCTGAAATGTTCATTGCCCTCTCATTTGTGGCCTACATCATGATTCAAAACACGCAAACATATTAATTTCAAGCAATAGGCACACCATTAATGTATCAACGTTACAACAATAGAGGATGTTTTCATATGCAAACTCCAGAATACCGGCCTTGTTCAAAGAATGCATCTGCTTTCAATTAAAAAATATAACTTTACGCAGTCAGGACACAAGATTTATGGTTTCGTTTCGGCCATTCACCAAATAGGTACATAATCCAGCTCTCAAGTTTTGGTTATTGTCAATATCATGCTTTTAAGCAACCCTAAAGTTAAATTTTAAGTTAAACCCAAGTGAGAAAAGAAATAACCACCCACATAAAGAACCAAAATGTATACACAGAAAAATATACTTTACTTTTAGCATCAGGTGCATCTGAGTCATAAGTCGTAACCATTAAGCGAACTCTTGTTGGTTCAGAATCATCACTTAGGCACATAGCATAAGTTAGTCTCTTTTTAGAAGCAGATGACATGTCATATATAGGATGCATGCTTGAAGTGGTCACTTAGTAGTTCGAAGCATTAATACCTTGGCTTCTTGAATCTCTGAAACAACATTCAGCAACCTACGATATTGATCTCTTGCCTCAGGATACTGGACACCATGGACAGTCACAAGGATATGAGCAGAATAAGCATATACAATTTGACAGCAATATACCAACTTAAGATCAACAACAATATTGTCAGATTAAATTTAAAGTGTTGAACCAAAAAAAAGTTAACAATCAGTTTCTGCAAGGTAAGTGAGAGAGCGTGTGGTCTACAAAACATGTACTTTTCTATCATAGTAAATTGATCAGAAATTTCATGTATCCACTCATTATATTTTTCCATAATTAACTTAGCTATTTTGCCACTAACTAAAATCATGTTGTTGAATTGATCCTAGCTTGAACCTGAAATAGTTGGAGATGCCATAGATGTCATGGCTATTCCTGCAAAAAAGGGACCGAAACTAAATTAGGAGTGAATAATGACAAAATTAGGAGTGAATCTATTCAAGGATCAGAGCATCAAGTCATCAGTTTCGAGCCAATTACTAATCAGTTCTTAATAATTATGCAAGAAACAACATAGAACAGGGTATTGCATATGTGTAACGACAACCAAGTTTCTTGCCATTTCATAAATTCTACTCAAGATAATAATTGCATTAAGTCATCACTATCGAACCAATCACTGCTCAGTCCATTATAATTCTACAAGAAGCAATATTGAAAAGCAATGCAGTATACACCCTTTGCTAAAAATGGAAATAGAATAGATGTCCAGGATCCTCCTTTATTAATTTACTTAACATCTAACCATATTTATCTTCATAGAAGCAACACAAAGGGTGTTGTAGTTCAATTCCTCCTCAACTTGCTGGTTCTAACATTTAAACACCACGAAATTCCTCCTCAACTTGCTGGTTCTAACATTGAAACACCACGAAATTTCAGTTTCTTTATCGCAGAATTGACATTTTAAACAAAATGGATTATGAAATATTCTATGGTTAAGACTGCTTAACAAACTAAGCTAGCCTGTGGATGCAACGACATACTGTTAGGTCCGATAAGATTGTAGAAGGGGGGGTTGAATACAATCTATACCAATTTATCGAAATTTGTTCGGATAAATTTAATTTATATTTTGACAAATTTGAGCGGAATAAATTGAAACAAATTTCAAGTTGAATATAAAAATATATTAACTTGATGGGTGTTACAATTTCAGTACAGAAATTAATCAAGTTGATAAAAACTAATTTAGAAAATTCGACATGAACTTTTCTAATTTAGTTAATAAAAATCAAGATTAGAACTAGGAAACTTAATTCGCTAGTAGTACAAGAACAATAAATAAACAAGTTCCACCGGATAAAATATTACAAGAGAGATGAACTTGATTTTACAGAAATTAATTTGTTCTTGAGCTTGGGAGAGAAAATTGAGCTGCTGGAATTTTTCTGATATTATCTGGACTGTTATTTCTGTTCTGCTGCTTCCTGCCTTGATTATATAAGGCTGTACTGATTAAATATGACTTAATCAGCTTCAAGACCTATTTAATCAGCTGTCAGCATGACTTAAACTTGCTCCAAGACATAAATTTCCTTAGGTATGACTTAATTCTTGGGCGGTATGACCTAATAATGTGTCGGTATGACCTAATTTCTGAGCAGCCTTTGGGTATGACATAAAGCACTTTGTCGGTATGACCTAATTTGCTTTTCAGAAATATCTTCAAGTCGGTAAGACTTAATCTGCTCGGTATGACCTAATCAGTCTGAGTATCTTCGGTATGACTTAATCAGTTTGAGTAGCTTCGGTATGACTTAATCAGTCTGAGTAGCTTTGGTATGACTTAATCAGTCTGAGTAGCTTCGGTATGACCTAAGAATAGGTCATACCGACCTCCATTAGGTCATATTCGCTGAGCAGAATTGTTTTAAGTCTTTAAACAGTTATATTAATTCTGATTTAATTAATTAATTGATTAATTTAAAGAATAAATTAATTCTGATTGAATTAATTTATAAAATAAATTAGCCAACTAATTTAATTTAATTAAAAGAGAATTAATATGAAGTCTTTTTATAATTATATTAATTCCAACTTAATTAATCTTTTAATTAATTTAGTGAATAAATTAATTCGAATAGAATTAATTTATCAAATAAATAAATCAAATGACTTAATTAATTAAGAGAAAATTAATATACCTCCTTGTTTGATACTTATATTATTTCTAACTTAATTAATCTTTTAAATAATTTACTGAATAAATTAATTCTGATAGAATTAATTTATCAAATAAATAATTCAAATGACTTAATTAATTAAGATAAAATTAATATAGCTCCTTGATAGCATAACCCTTGTGGTCTTTTATGTCTTGATAAATTTGATCCTCCACAAAGATTATTCCTTAGCAAGTCTTGATTGCAAAACCATTGTGGTTAATTAATTTAGCACCTCTGTTGCTTGCACAATGATTTCTTCCATACCAGTCATGATAGCTTGAACCACTGAAAGTAATAAAGAATTACCACTGAATTTTTGTTGACGCTCGATGCACGGTCTGGTTCATGAGCGACTAACTCCAACGGCTTTTCTTTATTTTTGACTCTAAGCTGTGGTTTATTTCTTCTCTCAACATACCAGTCTTGACAGCTTGAACCACTGAAGTTAATGATAAACAACCACTGTTTAATGTTGACACTCGATGTACTGTCTGGTTCATGAGTGACTAACCGCAATGACTGTTCTTCATATATTGACTTTAAAGTTGTGGTTCATGTCTCCTTTTTCTTCACTCTTTTTCAAACCTTTATAATCTGTATTCTGCCACTGTAGGAAACTCTTGTCACTATAAATAGAATCCACTGTCTTGATTACTCCACTGATGCTTGATCAACTGAATGAACTTCTTCAAGTGTAGTATACCTTAAAACGGTAGATTGACTTTGTCTTCTTTCTCTTGACATTTATACATTTGAGATCCCTGTGACAGTACATATACTATTTACTATTACATTCTTGTTTGAGTTGAGTTGTATCCTCGAAATACAAATAGGCTATGTCATATGCCTTTCAATCTCCCCCTATTTGTTTGTTAGACAATAACAAGCAAATACCTAGAGGATAACTCAACTACAAACAAGAAGAAGATAAAGCTTTAAAGAGCTATAGTAAATAATACATAAAAAAAAAATTCTGGTTTAGATATTACAATTCCAGAATCTCAGTAGATGAAATGATAGATGATTGTTCCTCTAACAATGAATTAAGTAACTCATCTTCATTTCTTGACATATCTGCCTGATAACCCTTTACATCTAATATTGAACATTATCAGCACATACTTGGGAATTCTTCAATGGTAAAGAATATGACTTGTCAACCACATACTGAAGAATTCTTCTTTGTCGTTTCATACTTCTCTCCTTCCTTATGTCTCCCTACCTAAGGTGATATGACTCCTCCTTATAACGGTGAATACTTCTCATCTCCCCTGACAAGGCGAATATTTCTATCTCCCCCTGACAAGTTGAATACTCCCCCTTTCTAAGGTATATCCTTTTTCATATCTCTCCCCCTTAGATAGAAAATCTCCCCCTCACTAAGGTAAGCTTATACTCTCCCCCTTAGTTGAGTATCTCTTACTAAGGCAATCTTTGAGTATATCTTCTTCAAAATATCTCTCCCCCTTAGTTGAGTAATCCTCCAAGCATTCAATTATAGCAAACATCCAAATGTAAATTAGATGATACCATTTTTTATAATTATAACTCACTTCTTACCTTTAGTACAACAGATTCTTCATACATATAACATTGTCTGTTGCAATAAAGAAAAGAAGCTTTTCTTGTGTTGAAGGATTTTCATGAAGACTTCTAGAATAGAAGTATGTAGACTGATCAACTTTGCCCTTTAGATATTATAGAATGGCCTCACTATTGATCATCCTGACAACCAAATCTTCCGACAATTTCCTTGTATTTCCCAAATCTTGTAAGTAAACTTTGTTTGGGAATAGGGAATGCGATTTGGTGTTTATCTTTGTTCCTCACTATGAGTGTGTGATTCTGTTTCGTGTACCTCACAAGTGTTTAGCTCATCTCTCCACTCATATCACTTAAAATGAGTGATCTCATCTCTCAACTCTCAAGTGTTTACACTCATTCTCACTAGTGTATCACTCTTATCTCTCATAGCTTCAACATCCATGTGTACTTGCAAGGAAAATTCACCATAGCCCCTTCTAGAGAGGCCATTGGTGGTGCAATGGGGTTTCGCAAATCCCCGATCCTCGTTAGACTCGTCAGATGAATCTGAGTCATAATCTACAAGTTGATAAAAATTTTCCCTTTTTATGGGTTTCAGATTTGAATTCTGAGAAGGCAAACAATGAAATCAAAACTTAGAATTAAAATCATGTTTCCATCTAATGTCTATAAAGACATCATCTTGTTAAACTCATCAGGTAAATCTGAATCATAGTTAACAAGTTTCCGATCCACACCTATGTCGGATCCGATACCCGCAGGATCCAGAGATGTTCCCTCTGGGGAGTTAGATAATGATCTTGTTGAATTTTGCATTGAGATCAATACCTTCTCTCGAGGTCTGTGAGGACTCTTGGTTCTTTGAGGAACCTTCAACTTATAATCCTAACCGTAAAATGGTCGGAGTATGAGTTGTTTCCGTCAATTCATCCTTAGTGTGTGTGCAATCTCACTTTGTGCATAGGAAGTATTTTAGTATTGTGTATGAGGTAGTGACTTACCAACAGATGCCCTGGCCGATAGGCGAATTTCAATAAACTCATCATTTTAAGATAATGAATCCAGAGACTGTTTTAGTGCCATTTTCAGCTCTGCATTCTTTTGGGAGAATGCAGGCGAGCTTACAGATACCTCAAGTTATATACATCTATTCTCCTTGAGAGGTAGAGCTGTGGGTTTACTATCCCTCACATCCTTATGTGCTGCATCAAGTGCAGTTACTCCCTTAATGACCTCTAGTCAAATAAGTTACTTCCATTTTAGGGGTAAGTTAGGATGTGTTTAGATTTGGATTTATAGTCCGGGATAGAAGTTGTTGGGTTTACAACCTCATGACTTACAATGTGAGAAAACTTCCACTAGGAGCTGAACCTGCATTACATAGCAAAAGAGCAATATAGAGGTAGAATGCATTTACATCATACCATAACATTGTGTGAAAACATATGCATTATACCCAATGAGAGAAATGATGTACAATTGTGACTTCAAAAAGTTTTACAATATAAGCAATCACAACCGTAGAAAGTTTGAGTTTTCTTTTAAAAACTGTTAATGTGCAAGAGTTTGTTTTTATGCATAAAACAATGTATTATCATGTCTTTTAATAAAAACTAGGTCGTTTTATTTTTAAAAGACACAAACTCTTGACTTCGCAGTAATTTAGAAAGAAAGATTTTCTTTAAGTGCTTATTATGTATAGAGAACTTTAACACAAAGTTAGTGAAAAGACTCATACAAGCACTTGATGTCGTTTAGGTAACAAAGATTACCAAGTAGATAAGTACAGATAACCAATGTCTCTCCTTTGGCACTTCATTACTTAGCACAACATAAACTAAGTAATTGACTGATGGATGTAAAATATTCTAAGAACTATCATATGTATAAAGTGGTGTATAACCAGAATTAGAGAATTTAATTTTGAAAAATCTTCACCACTTCAAAATATGATAGGAGACCGAATGTAATTTTAAGTCTCACTTACTTAGAAAGTTGAACACCTTAATATATACTAACACTAATGATTCATAGATAAAACACATTTACTCAGAATAAATCCTAAGTAATATCATCAGATATAATATATACATCACAATTAGTTTGCAATAAAGTATCAGAACAACTAGCAATTGTCAGTAAACAAATATTTTACTATTTGATACCAACTGCTAGTATTTATCAAATACTTTAAAATGCAAGTAATTGTGTTTATGATTACTTTACCATAATTAAATTATGAGCAAATAAACCATTGAATTGCTTCACGTCATAATTTAACTAGGATATAAATAATCACTGCTAAATACTAAATATTCAATGATATCAATTGTTTGATAAATTCAATTTAGTGAAGATTGAATTGTTACATTGAGTACCAATTGACAGAATGAATATTAGTATCTAACTACTTAGGAACATCATTCACTGATATTCATAAGTACAAGGAACTAGTTGACAAGAAATACACAAGCTCTTAAGATATAACATTTTAAACTTATGACTTCAAGGCAACTCCTCGATAATAACAATTGTTAACTCCTAACAACTGTTTACTGGTAGACAACCTTGGTTCTATAAATAAGACTTGATTACCAAAGCTGTCTTGTCTGCAATCTTAGAAATGATATTCTAAGTCCTATACACCTTGATCCATAGTATATAACATTTATTATCAAAGTGATTAGAAGCTTGCAAATAAGCATAAAAATTATTCCAAGTAACTGAACAATGGTCACTTTAGATATTACAATATCCATAGTTCTACTTAGATAATTTTCATACCATGTATAATAATATGAGTGAATTGTAAAAGATATAACAATGATTACTTAGAGGAGTTCTAAGTAATTTCACACATACCAATACATTTCACAATTAGTTAGTAAATAGAATTCTAACTAAATATCATTAACTGATATAAGTCAAAACTTCAATACAACCAATTGTTAGAACCATGATATTAATAATATTGAATTTCTGAAAATGGGATATTAAAGTTCACTAGAATTAACATCTCATAACTGATTGAAGACCAATACAGATTAGGTCCAAATTAGTTATGTTGTTTATTTATTTTGATAAATATGAGGTATAGAGCGAATACTAAATTGAATTGCTTCAAGTTCGTAACCCACATAAATCAAAACAAATAATTAAATAGTTAAATACTAAATCTCTATGAGTTAGATTTTAGCATTTAAGTATTTAAATTATATTTAAATAATCACCATTGAAATATCTTACAATTATACACATGGCAATCATTCAACAGATAATTTTCAGCGTGAGGTCTGGATGTAAATAAGTTCACAAGTCCTTTCAATACGGACAACTGAATACTTATGAACTCATTTATGAATTTCTTACAATGAATTTACAAGTCCTTTCAATACTACAACTGAATACTTGTAAACTCATTTAAGAATCACTTATAGTAAAATCACAAGTCCTTTCAATACAGACAATTGAATACTTGTGAGCTTACTTAAGAATTACTTAACAGATGGGATTTACAAATCATATAGCATTAATAAAATCCCAAGTTTACAAAGCAATCTTGAAAAATTAATTTCATCAAGTGATTTAGCAAACATGTCTGCAAGTTAATCTTAAATAAAGACATGCTTTCGAAATAATTGATACCTTATGCAAGTTGCTTAGCCTTGAGCGTTCCACAGAATTGTTGGAGATGAAGTTGTTTCCTTGTGTTCTCCTACTTTCGTACAACTCATTTGATCTGTCTCTATGCAGCAAAACATGTCAGAACTGATGTCTCTAGGGTACCATCTCCGGAGATGGGTCCAACTTAAGACATCTGAAAATCAAGTGTAATAACTACAAGAATAGATTCTCTAGGATCCACTTGGGGCCTTGCACATTTGCATATTGAGAATAAAATATGTGTGTACGCGATCTAATAGCAATTGAATAAGATAATGAGCTGATGATTCCTCTATAGCCTGATTAGGTCCTAATTAGTAGATCCTGAACTTGTTGGGTCAAATATCTCTAGGGTACCATTTCCGCAGATCCGGGTCCATCTTAAGATTTTTGATTACCAACTTGTTAGGTCCAAGCTAATAGGTCAAAAGCCAGCTATAGTGGTGTGTTGGCATGTAGTCTTGACAGGTCTAGAATCTTCTGAATAGAAACAAAAGATCCTGGACTTACTTTTATTGTCATCATTCTTTTGGCTTACTTGTGCTCCAAATAGAATTATTCTTTTGGCTTGCCTGAGCTCCTAAAAGGATTCTTCTATTGGCTTGCATGAAGTAATTCAAAAGAATTTCAACTTTACCATCATCAAAACAGCAAATATCTTTATCCCAATTTATAGTTAGTAGACCAACATATAATATAATCAAGATATCATTGCACATATATATCATTTATGTTTGTGCCTAATGATGTATAGAGTTCTATAATTATATGACACCAGTTGTTAAAAGATACCAACTGTTAAAGATTGATACCAAATATTAAATTATAGTTAGGGTGTCATGCCATGTCTTCCACGCTTGCTTGAGTGATGATACCAGTTCATACTAACCGGTAGAGCTCTTCCACTATCTCACTAACCAGGAGTGCACTTGTTCACATTCCTCTATCATCCAGATTCTGTAGGTCCAGATGTGCATTATAATCTTGAATGTGCAGCAGGTGCCTAATATCCTCAAGTCTTGTCACTGGTGCTTCTTGTAAAATATACTGTTTGATCAAATTGTAACCTAGCATCCAGTTTGGCTTTGTCCCTCATAACAATGCCTTGACATCATCCAGGTAGACTTCTAGTTATCCTTGTACCAATTACAGCCTTGTTGTTTGGTCTGGATACCAGCTTCCCTTCAATCTGCCTTTTGTAGTGATTGAGATCATCTTGCATTGCAATCACTCAACCTGGATCTTTCAGAGCTTTTGTAGCTTTCTTGGTTTCTTCTAAAAGAAAACTAAAGAAATAATCATTAGTACTTGAAGCTCTGCTAGTCTTTACTTCCACCATTAGAAACACTAAGAACTAGGACAAAGAATTAATTGAGTCAACATTCTTTGTCTTGGCAGACATGTTATCATAGTGTCCTTTGACTTTTAATGTGGTGTTGAGTTGACTAGTTGATCCTTCTGTTGCTCCCCCTAAGCTGCTGTTGGGTTTACATGAAGATTCTCTATGTTTCACATTGATTGGATCTGAATAATCATCACCATTGACAGCTGGGAGCTAGAAGTTGTTGAACATCACTAAGACTTTCAATCGCCTTTTGTTGATTAATAACAATCACCCTGTAGGCTGTTTACTCCATTGAGTAACAAAGGAAATTATCCTCTTGAGCATTAGATGATTGCTAGGATGCTCACTTTCGATTTAATATTGTAAAACAATTTCCTTCATACTTATGGGGTCTTCCTAAAATTCTTACGGATCAGGGTTTAAGATGTGATCAATCACCATCAGTGGTGTCTTGTCTTCAGATTGTCTGAACAACAACTTGTTTGTTGAAAGAAGTCATCAGTCATCACTACTAAAATATATTTTACTTTGATGTAGAACTTCTGTGTGATGCTTCTTTGACTTCCCTTTATGACATGCCTCGTAATTTCATTTTACTTTAATTTCAAATGAGGCAATCTCCTTTGCTGATTCGATTTTCAGGAAAGAATCTCTTGATTTGACATTCAGGTGAGAGAGCTCCTTATGTCATAGCTGAACTCTTGTTTGATGAAGCTTTAGATTTGACCTTGTTGACTTCACCTTTGACTGAGATTCCATGTCAGCTACAGATAAGTTCTCTTTCCTTAATCCTCGAACAGTAGGCTCTTCATCTTGTAAAAGATGCTTTATTACTGACAACATTTCTTAGCTATTGAATAGCCTTGACCCTAGGTCATACCCTTGCTGTTGTCTCCAAGGGATGAACCACTTGGCCAGATACCGTCACCACTCTTGATAGCAGGGCTCTATCTTCGGTCATATGCCTTGAACATCCACTGTCCAGAATCCACATAACATGATGTACCTGTTACACACCCTGCAATGCCAAAACGGTTAAACCCTTTTTGGGACCCAAATTTGATTGGGTCCGGAATACTTGAAGTATTGGCCTTTGTCAGGCAAAACAACATTCTTAATCTTCATAACAACATTTTTCAAGGGAACTGGACATTTAACCCTATAAACAGCTTTGACAATCTTTGATTTCATCTTGGGTATCCATGTCTTTTTAGCAGCAATAACATTTGTTTCACTGACTGGACATTTGACCTTGTAAACAGCCTTAGTAAAACTTTGTTTAGGCTTTGGTACAAATGTCTCTCTCCTAACATAAGGAGGACTAGCAGTCTTTGATTTAACATTATTCCTGTTCATATGTTGTCGAGGAGCAGTCTTATTATCACATGCATGATTACCATTAAAGTAAGCAGACATCACATTAAAAGCACAAGACATGCAGTTGACAACACCACATGCTTTATGATTAGAATCAATGATAGGCATGTTACTCATGTTAGACATGTTATTGTTTTGTTTCAACTTATTACCACCTAATCCAGTCTTAGAAGAACTAGCTGTTTCAACAACCTTGACTGGCACTTTAGGTACATCTTTCTTGGATGAAACATTTTCTGGATTAGTGTCCTCAACAGATTTAGCCTTAACAAAGACTGTGACATCTTTCTTGGATGAAACATTCTTTGGATTAGCGTTCTTAACAGATTTATCCTTAACAACGACTGTTCCATTTGCACTGTCCTCATTTCTCATTTCTTCGTGGATAACCATAGAAAGAATATCTGGTGGTCCAGCATCAGATTTTTTAAATAGAGGTTCTTTAACATTCTTGAGTACATGTGGTATACCCCTTTCTTTAGCACTAACAGGGTTAGGGGAATTTATGCCCAATGATCCAACAGCTTCATTGTAGCCATACCCTATACCTGTTGTTCGTTCTACAACTTGATTGTTAAAAAACTCTTTGGAAACTTTAACAGAATTATAACAAGCCCTGACCTGTGTTTCAAGTTCAGTAATTCTAGCCATTTGTTTGCCTACAACTTCTAGAATCAATTTCTCCTTTTTATGAAGCATTGTTATTTCATCTCTTTGTTGATCTTGATTAATATGCACCTTTTTCAATTCTAACACTTCATTTCCAAGATTAGTGCTTAGCAGATCTAGTCTTCTATAATCAGTTTTTGCATTATCTAAGGAATTATAAAGACTACGAATCAACTCAGGGTCAACAGGAATTACCGGTTTGTTATGATGATCAGATGCTCCATCAGCGCAAGATTTCCAACTTCTTCATCTTCACTGTCTGTCTCATCCCAGCTTTTATCTTGTACCACATAGGCCGTGTCTGTGTTCTTCTTACCAGATGCATACTCTCTCCTTGCATCTTGTTCACGTCGATGACACTCAGTTGCAAAATGTCCCATTTCATTACAGTTGAAGCACCTGATCTTGCTTCTGTCTACCATTCCAGTCTCGTAGCCAACCCTTGTGCTACTTGAGGATGAACCTCCTTGCTGGAATCTGTTCTCAGTAGACCTGAGTCTGAAATTAGGATTTCTTCTAAATCTGAAATGATTAAACTGTCTTACAACCAGTGCCATTGATTGATCCTCCAACTGCTCCAGCTCCTCTGATGAATAAAATTCTCTACAACCCTGACTTGTAGCTGTCTTCCCATACTCTGCTACAATCACTTCCTCTTCAGAGCTGTAAGGTTGAACAATCTTAGCTTCCAATCTATTTTCCCTGACTTTCTTAGTTCCCTCGTTTATTGTTACAATGGTGTCCCAGATATGCTTGGCATCTTTACAGTTAACAACATGGTTGCACATGATCGCATCTAGGGATTCCACCAAAATTAATTGTACAATAAGATCAAGGGCAATATCCACTTTGTCATCATTTGTATAAACACTAATGTCCTTTGGATATGTCCTTGCGGGAACTACAACAACTCCTTCCACGATTATTTCCTCTTCAGTATTTATAGGAACTATTGGCCCGGTTTTCAATATTCCTAAATATTTAGGATTGGCCACTTGTAGAAAAAGGATCATTTTCTTTTTCCATAGTTCATAATTCTCCTTGTCAAATATGGGTATCTTAACAGTTCCAATTTTTGAAGTCATGATGAATTTTTAAGTGAGTTAAAAATTCGAAATGGATTTTTGATTGAATAAAAATAGGATCTTGATTTGTGTATCAATCAATAGGCTCTGATACCAATTGTTAGGTCCGATAAGATTGTAGAAGGGGGGGTTGAATACAATCTATACCAATTTATCGAAATTTGTTCGGATAAATTTAATTTATATTTTGACAAATTTGAGCGGAATAAATTGAAACAAATTTCAAGTTGAATATAAAAATATATTAACTTGATGGGTGTTACAATTTCAGTACAGAAATTAATCAAGTTGATAAAAACTAATTTAGAAAATTCGACATGAACTTTTCTAATTTAGTTAATAAAAATGAAGATTAGAACTAGGAAACTTAATTCACTAGTAGTACAAGAACAATAAATAAACAAGTTCCACCGGATAAAATATTACAAGAGAGATGAACTTGATTTTACAGAAATTAATTTGTTCTTGAGCTTGGGAGAGAAAATTGAGCTGCTGGAATTTTTCTGATATTTTCTGGACTGTTATTTCTGTTCTGCTGCTTCCTGCCTTGATTATATAAGGCTGTACTGATTAAATATGACTTAATCAGCTTCAAGACCTATTTAATCAGCTGTCAGCATGACTTAAACTTGCTCCAAGACATAAATTTCCTTAGGTATGACTTAATTCTTGGGCGGTATGACCTAATAATGTGTCGGTATGACCTAATTTCTGAGCAGCCTTTAGGTATGACATAAAGCACTTTGTCGGTATGACCTAATTTGCTTTTCAGAAATATCTTCAAGTCGGTAAGACTTAATCTGCTCGGTATGACCTAATCAGTCTGAGTATCTTCGGTATGACTTAATCAGTTTGAGTAGCTTCGGTATGACTTAATCAGTCTGAGTAGCTTTGGTATGACTTAATCAGTCTGAGTAGCTTCGGTATGACCTAAGAATAGGTCATACCGACCTCCATTAGGTCATATTCGCTGAGCAGAATTGTTTTAAGTCTTTAAACACTTATATTAATTCTGATTTAATTAATTAATTGATTAATTAAAGAATAAATTAATTCTGATTGAATTAATTTATAAAATAAATTAGCCAACTAATTTAATTTAATTAAAAGAGAATTAATATGAAGTTTTTTTATAATTATATTAATTCCAACTTAATTAATCTTTTAATTAATTTATTGAATAAATTAATTCGAATAGAATTAATTTATCAAATAAATAAATCAAATGACTTAATTAATTAAGAGAAAATTAATATACCTCCTTGTTTGATACTTATATTAATTCTAACTTAATTAATCTTTTAAATAATTTACTGAATAAATTAATTCTATCAGAATTAATTTATCAAATAATAATTCAAATGACTTAATTAATTAAGATAAAATTAATATAGCTCCTTGATAGCATAACCCTTGTGGTCTTCTATGTCTTGATAAATTTGATCCTCCACAAAGATTATTCCTTAGCAAGTCTTGATTGCAAAACCATTGTGGTTAATTAATTTAGCACCTCTGTTGCTTGCACAATGATTTCTTCCATACCAGTCATGATAGCTTGAACCACTGAAAGTAATAAAGAATTACCACTGAATTTTTGTTGACGCTCGATGCACGGTCTGGTTCATGAGCGACTAACTCCAACGGCTTTTCTTTATTTTTGACTCTAAGCTGTGGTTTATTTCTTCTCTCAACATACCAGTCTTGACAGCTTGAACCACTGAAGTTAATGATAAACAACCACTGTTTAATGTTGACACTCGATGTACTGTCTGGTTCATGAGTGACTAACCGCAATGATTGTTCTTCATATATTGACTTTAAAGTTGTGGTTCATGTCTTCTTTTTCTTCACTCTTTTTCAAACCTTTATAATCTGTATTCTGCCACTGTAGGAAACTCTTGTCACTATAAATAGAATCCACTGTCTTGATTACTCCACTGATGCTTGATCAACTGAATGAACTTCTTCAAGTGTAGTATACCTTAAAACGGTAGATTGACTTTGTCTTCTTTCTCTTGACACTTATACATTTGAGATCCCTGTGACAGTACATATACTATTTACTATTACATTCTTGTTTGAGTTGAGTTGTATCCTCGAAATACAAATAGGCTATGTCATATGCCTTTCACATACCTCATACCACTTTAGAGTTTAGAATGAATACATATTAGAGCACAATATCTGGTGGCAGATTTAATATACTATATAAATAGATTAATAATGCAACTGAATTTACTTGCCTGAATTATTTTATGAAAAGTGTTGGTCACTGGAATCCTATATAGCCCATGTGTACCGTAACCATCTAGAGACCTAGTAGGATAATTTTGAGGGCCAAAAACCAAAGCAAATACATGAAATTGCCAACATATAACTTGGATTGGTGTGAGCATGTGTGTATCATACACTGTAAAATTAGATTTAAGCAGAAACAAACCTGGGTAAATCTTTATCAATTCTAACCTAGCCTCAATGTACCGGTCTGCACAGTTCACGACTATACATATATATATATATATATATATATTTCTATCGCCTGATCAGGTTTAGTAGGTGAAAAGTTTGAAACGAACTTGGAAGCCAGAAAGCCTGAAATTGATTTTTTTTACAAAAAATAGGCCATACTCGAGGAAGCCTTGGAAATGAGAAAAATGGGTTAGAATGAAGCTGAAGACTGCCACGTAACCCTCCCGAGATTTTCCTTTATATAGATTGATATATAGTTAACTTTCTTGAGTTTAGAAAACAAGCCGTGGAAGCCAAAAGAAGGCTTATATTCTTCCAAACTGTCAAATGCCAGAAATGCAGTACATCCATAATAAATTATTTAACTTCCAAAAAGAATGATAATGGTTTTGAAAAGCAATATTATTTAGCTTGTATACAACTTAAGATAAAGTTCCCCCAAAATTACTCAACATACAACAAGCAAATGAAAACGACAGTGGTTTATATGGACATGCTAATCCAGTAAGGCTACAGCCTTTGTATTATGCCAAGGTCCGCATGAATAACCAGAAGTGAAGAAGCCATTTATATAATATTAAAATCAAGGCTTAATGAATCACGTCTAGTCACAATATGTAACTTACAAAATCCTGGACAACAGCAATTTATAAATTTAAACAACCTAGCACGATACAGGATTTTATACACACTGCAAATGAAAATGCAAACTTTCAGAAGTACTCAATGCAACTGAAAAAGAAGAAAGTGAAGCAGCGATTTCCAATAATACCTTTCAATGTTACAGGAAACACAATAGCCAGCCAGGTCCTATCTCAACATCCAACTACAGTGGCTACAAACCTGTGAAAGAACCAGCAAGCATGTTATCGAGATTCTTCTATCTTGGCTACTTTGTAGTTGCATTATTGCAACTGCTACGTACCTTATATTAACTGTCATCCATTAAGGCTGCAAATCAAAGACAAAACTTGACATTGAAATTACAAACCCCTACACACAAGTGCACCACTGCCCATGAGTTTATCCATTTGCTCCAAACGAATTGTACTGCTTCCAAAATATTCATGTATTCAAATTTCAAAATGTACAGGAGATGTAGCAGCATAATCAGTTGGGCCTGAATTCCTTTCAAATTAATAAAATTTGCTGTAAATTTGTCAAAAAAAGAAAAAAGTTAGAGGCTCAAATTTCTTTATTTTTATGTTGAATATATAATTGAAGACTTTGCATCAAAAAATGTCTGCAAAAATAATATCAGATTGAGAAGTAAATTGGACAAGACCATCCGACTGTATTTCTGCCTTTTTTTTATCTATTCTTCAGAATTTTCAAAGATATTAGTTTCCCATTTCTTTTTATATTAAAGTTAAACGTATCCATCTTAAAATTAAGATTGGGGATGAATTTCCTAGCATTACACTTAGATTAGTTTTTAGACCTCTTTTAACAAAATAATATGTTATCTATATGGGGTTCAAAAAGAAACTCATGATCTATTAATAGCCTCTACTGTAAAGCCACCAAGAAGCCTAGAGGAACCACAATATGAATAATAGTATTTGATAAAACTCATGATCAATTGATTTAACTGTCTTCTGGGTACATTTTTTGCGAATATATTTAACATCGAAATATTTTGTGAATGCATGAGGTAAGGTTATCTTATATGCGGTTAATTAGGTTGACAATTTGACACGTGACACGTGAACACGATACGAAAAATATGATTTTGGATTTTGATTTTTGATACACGAAAGTACACGAACACAAAATTACACGAAAATATTTAGTGTGAGATATGGGTTTTCATTTTGGGTACACGAAAGTACACGAAATAAAGATGTTTATAATTTTCTAGTTATAGATTTTATGTATATATTAATATTATTTTTATAAAGATGTATACTTTACACAAAAATATACATATTTACAAGTTTTTATAGAGTTGTATTTAAATTTATATATGGAAATGTAAAATATTTTATGTATATTTCATATGAATATAACATTTACTAATAAATTTAACTAAATTTTATTTTTAATTTTATATAATATATACACGAAACACGACACGAAAGTACAGAAATTCATTTCAGATGGATACGGATTTCACATTCAAATACACGAATTTATTTCGGATGGATATGAGTTTCACCATTAAGTACACGAAACGAAAGTACATGACACGACACGATTGACAGGTCTACGTTTAATACACTAGTTTTTAGAATTTTTTTTCTTTATATGAAAAATTATAACCACAAGTTGGATGCTAAAAATCATTTGTTAAAGATCAACTTACATATGTAAATATCCAAGAGGTCTCAAGTAACATGATAACACACACTCGGATGTGATATACTGCTGTCGGTAACCACTGCAGTACAAAAGTTTATAAACGAAACATTGAAAAAGTTGAGTATTTGCTAGCTGGGCTAGAAGAATTTCAGAACATATTTCGTACAAGTCAATTTATTTAACTACTCAAGGACCTATAAATTCAATACAGTAAAACTTCTATAAATTAATAGTATAGGGATTGGTAGATTTTATTAATTTAACGAGATTATTAATTAATCGAGATTAAATTTACACTAACGTTATTATGTAGGAACCAAAAAATTATTTTGAAAATATTAATTTATATTAAATTATTAATTTATCGAATATTAATTTATCGAAATTTTACTATATCGAATTAATAAAGATAGCGCTTTCGGTTTGAAAATCAAGTGAGACGACTTTGAATAGAGACACAAAACAAGTTGCATGCAATATAAAATTCTGCATGTGTATTATACTCCACTAATTCTCTTTCATTCATATTTCTTAATTATCCATCCACATTACCTATTCTTTCTCCCCCTCCGATTTCTTATCATCTTCCACTAATTTTTAACTTTTTTCATTTTTCATTTTTTCATAAAAATTATCATTTAAATTAATATCAGTATCAATATTCAATCAATATATGTAGTTACTAACCTAACTTAGGTTAATTACTATTATAGTAAATAATAGTTTATTGAATTTATCATAATACTTTTATGTTCACTAATTCCGATTGTATTAAGCTAGTTATCTCGCCATTTATGTCTTTTTAAAATGTGATTATATTTGTATTCTTAATAAATTTTTATACAATAACTTCGATTTTTTGGTGTTTCTTTTTGTTTAATTTTACATTGAATTAACCTAAAATTAAGTATAATAAATTTTACAACTATTGATACATTTTATTTTACATCTGCTTTTTTTTAAAATTTGATCCAAATTTAATATCTTTAAATCTTTAATCAAAATCTTATTACATTATTTGAAATTTGTAAAATAATCAAAATTTACATCAATCATTTTGTATCTAATTAAATTATATTCAATAAAACAAAATAGTATTACATTTAACTAACTATATTCTTGAATTAAGTTATAGTAGAGTAAAATATTATTATAGCTAATCTAATCTTGTTATCAATTAGTTTCCTCACCACCTCACATGCTTGACTACATGTATTTAACCTTATTATTTATTAGTTAACGATTAAACTTTCTTTGACTATACATTTACTTATACTCAAGTAAATTCAAACAAAAAATTTTAAGACTAAAATTAAAAAAATTGTTAATCTACTTATTCGAAATTATGAAATTTATTAAACTTTTTTTGACTATGCATTTACTAAGACTCAAATAAAGTCAAAAAAAATTATTTAAATTAAAAATAAATAATAACTATTATCTGCTTTTTCAAAAATCATGTAATTTCTTTCAATTCATAGTAATATGTATACCAATTGTTGTAAAATCTAAGAATTACAATTTCAAAGATAGTTCAATACATAATACGAGAAAGTACAATAAATGACAGTTACGAGCCATTGAGGATTTTCTGAATCATAAAAAATGATCAAAATCTAATATGAATATAATTTATCACAAATTTTAAAAGATTATTAAATTTTTAAAGTTATCCATTGATAAATTTTATTCGAAAAATTTGGGACTTTATACTTAAAGTTATATAAAATT
Source organism: Saposhnikovia divaricata (assembly GCA_036435485.1). Lineage (NCBI taxonomy): Eukaryota > Viridiplantae > Streptophyta > Magnoliopsida > Apiales > Apiaceae > Saposhnikovia > Saposhnikovia divaricata. The sequence goes on along the minus strand of CM071595.1, from coordinate 169,428,535 downwards.
ATCAACTTTTTTTATTTTAATTTGAAGATATTCTAAAAATTCTTAAATAATATAGGAAATTATTTTAATGAAATGGTTAAGCTGTGTATAGAATTATGCAAAATATTGGATAATAGTGCAACTGGCCTAAATTAATGGAATGCGAAATACAATTAACTCTTAATACAATATACATGAATTGTTAATTTACTAATCCATTGTTTTTTGCAAAGTTAAATTTTAATGTGATTTCTTTTGTTATATACACATAAAATGCATTTTTTTGGGTAAAAAAATGCATATAATTTAATAATTCTTTTTCTTAATAACCAATTATCCAAATCAAAAATCATGTTCGTAAGTTAAATAATTTATCTTAGTTAAATTTACTGACATCAAAACTTGATATTATATTTTAACATCTTAGTTGTTGTGTTTAAGTTATGTTTTTTTTATGTTTAAGATTTTTTTTTGTTAATAAAGATATGTACCTTATATTGTAATTTAAGAAAAAAGATTCTGAAGTTAATAATTATTATTTAAATGTCAATACACTTTGAAATATAACTAGAAAAATTAAATAACAAATATAAATACAAAAACAGAATAAGCGTGCCCAAAATTACCATGGGCTAAATTTAGGCCCATTAAGCTATAGGGTCTAATCCATACAAGCTAGAAGATAGATCCAGTACAAGTCATGAAAATTAGATATGAAGAAATGAGCTCATATAGAGAGATGATCAAGAGTTCCCGAAGAACTGGAAGTAGAGCAGATTACAAATGGACCAGGTTCCTCCCCGTAGAAGAGTTCAAGTCAGCCTAGCAGCCAGAAACATGTGAAGACATCAAAGAAGCTTTCCAGCCTAATATGTTTGTTATTTGTGCAGGTACAAATGCCTATAGAGAGGTTCCTGAGCAACAGGTCCTGAAATAAGGAGGTTCCTGAGAAACAGGCTCCTGAGATATAGGTTCCTGAGCAACAGGTTCCTAAGATTAGCTGACAGAAAGATCTAGAAGCTATCTAGACAGATATAGATTTATTATTTGAGTGTACTTCTAGGACGCAGTTGATCCTAGATGGCCTCTAATAGATGCCATATTCATAGTAGAGTACGAACTCGAGTTCTACTCTACATAGCCAACCAATTCGTGATAAGCTCTAAAGGAACTTGAGCCCAACATGAATTAGACTTCCTCGTAACAGCTGGTCAAGCAGAATCAGCTTAGCATTAGAACTATGTGAGCTTGATTCCTATATAAAGGATACGTATGCACCTTGAGAGGGGACGAATTTTAGCTCTCTAATTCTCTCTAAAGGAACCTGAGATTATTGGAGTCACTCTCAAGCTCAGCTCACCCCCACAAACACAACCTAAATCTTCCATAGAACCGTTGATCGTTAACCTTTACAACTCACCGAAAACCTCTCAAAAGTTGTTACGAAATCCACTCATCAACATTGGCGCTAGAAGGAGGGGAGTTAACATGTTTAGAGTGGAAAGATGGCAGGCGACTTAGATAGCGAAGCAACCCGTTCTGTGGAGAAAACACCCGATGACGATGAACATACTCATCAGGTAAAAAAGGTCACCCCAGCAGATGTACTCGAAGCCCTAAAATCTTTTGGGGAAAGATTGTCAACCCTGGAAGAGGCATCAAGTAAGAAGAAAAAGAAAGCAAAGAAGGGTAAGAAATCGAAGGTTACCCCGAAGCAGTTGAACTTCGAAGAGAAAGAACCAGGACTCGATGAGGAGGTCGAAGAGGAGGAGGAAGAACCAAAATAGGATGGTGATAATGAAGAACAAGAGAATCCTGAGAAGAATAAAACTCCTACCAAGAAGTCTTAATAACCGTGATAATAGAAAGGTTGTTAGTCGTACATCCCATGTGAAGCCGGAAGCTGAAGCTGTAAATTCTACTAGACCTGCTATGAATCAGGTTCCACCACCAGCTTCCTACAATCGACGAGAGAGGCCCGTCTATGAATTTTTCACCCCTCTAGCAGCTCCGATAGATCACATATATGCAGTGAATGAGAAGTCTCCATGGTTTAAGAAACCCTTTAGAACTGGTCCTCCAGGGAACAAGAATGAGCATCCATATTGTGATTTTCATGATGCAAATGGGCATAATATTGCAGATTATCACCATTTAAGGGATTTGATTGAAACTCTAATCAGGCAATTGTAGTTAACTGAATGGATAGCTCAAGAAGGAAAGAAGTATAGAGAAGAGAAGACTCAAAAAGCACTAGAACTTGTTTTGATGGAGGGACCACCTAAAGCTGGGTGTATACGCACCACTATGGAAGGTCTACACATTGGAGGAAATAGTAGAAACGCCATGGAAAGGTATACTCGTGAAGCTAAAGAGCGTCCTTTGACTAATGTTTGTAATCTGTCACAAAGGTCTCTAAAGTTGTTCGAGGGGGAAGATGCAGATATCACCTTCACAAAAGAGGATGCTTTATGGGTACATCATCCACATACTGATGCTTTCGTAATCGAGGTAGGAATTGGGTCTTATGAAGTTCATAGAGTATTAGTGGATAATGGAAGCTCTGTGAATCTGTTGTCATACTCAGCTTTTAAGAAGATGCATTTTCTGGATAAGGACCTGACTCCAACAAAGGACACCTTGTATGGCTTCATAAACAACCAGGTTCCTATCAAAGGTAAAATTCGTTTACCAGTTACTTTAGGTGATAAACCTTATTTCATTACAAAGTTAGCAGAATTCATTGTTATAGAGGACAACATGAACTATAATGCTATCCTTGGAAGACCAATCTTAAAGGAGATGAGGGTAGTTACCTTAATTTATCATCTGACTATGAAGTTTCCAACACCAAGTGGTATTGGTATAGTTCGAGAATGCTAGTATGAGTCCAGAGAATGTTATACTAAAGCTTTGCAACATGCTATCAAAGCTGCTACGCTCCCTAACCAATGGATGAGATTCCTGATGATTTTCCAGGGAAAAATCCAGATGATATAGCAGTTGATTTACGTGGTCAGCCACTAGAGGGTTTCGTGCCAGCTTCTCGCAGAGCAGTAAGAATTGAGGAAATCATAGAAGAGGAACCTCATGCTGAGATTCCAGTTTTCAGGGACCAGATACCCCTTACCTGTTGTTGGAAAGTGCGCCCCCTATAGATAAGGATGGAGATGTATGTACGGCAGAAAAATTGGATGATGAGAAATCTTGAAAAATGAAACACAGTGGAAGCAGTGAGGACAGTCAGCCAGCAGCTAAATATTTGGCATAGAAGGTTGGGACATGCACATATGGACTTGCTTAACAAACTCTCAAGCAAGAAACTGGTTAAAAGACTACCCAAAATCAAGTATACTAAAATAGAGGTCTATTCAGCTTGCCAATTGGGCAAACAGATTAGAAGTACACACAAAGAAAAGAAAATGGTATCTACTTCTAAACCCTTAGAGCTTCTGCACCTAGATCTCATTGGTCTAGAATCTTACAAGAGTATTGGAGGTAAATAATATGGTTTTGTAATTGTAGATGATTATTCTATATTTACATGGTAATTTGTTTCTTCGTACTAAAGATTGTGCTTTTAATGAGTTCGAGAAGCTAATCAAATTACTTGAGAACAAGCTTGATACAAGACTTATAGGTATATGAAGTGATAGAGGAGGTGAATTTATTCACAAAGACTTCATTGCTTATTGTAAAGAAAGAGAAATTTCACATGAATTTTCTACTCCAAGGACTCCACAACAAAATAGAGTGGTGGAAAGAAATAATAGGTCACTTCAAGGAACAGCAAGGACTCTATTGGAAGAAAGCAAGTTGCCTAGAAGTTTTGGGCCGAAGCTGTGAATACAGCATGCTATGTGTTGTATCGAGTTCTAATCATGCCTATATTGGACAAAACTCCATATCAATTGTTGAGGAACAAGAAGCCAAATATCAGTTACTTCAAGATTTTTGGTTCAAATTGTTTTGTGCTCAAGACAATTGGTAATGATGGTAAATTCGATGATAAATCCTATGAAGCTATATTTCTTGGTTATTCTTTAACAAGTAGAGCTTATAGAGTTTATAATTTTAATAAAACGTATTGTTGGAAAATCTAATAATGTCACATTTCAAGAACCTAACAATGATATACCAAGAGATGAGGAAGATTTTGCAAGTGAAAGCGAAAGCATACAACCTCATGTTACTGGATCAAAATAGTAAGCAAATAGAACTACTGAAACTGGAAGTCAGCAAGCCAAGAAGAATGCAGATACTACCAATCAGCAAGCTAAAGTGGTCAAGCCAGTTGACGATGCAATTTCAAGAATGGCAAAAATGACTTTGGAAGGTCCTAGAGGTTCAAGGGATACTGAGAAACTACCTCTCTATGATGGAAAAGATCATTCACCACCAGCAAAGATGAGAAAGATAACATATGAAGAAATAGCTAAACATTCTTTACCAAGGTCAATAAGGACGGTCAAGAATCACCCCCCAAAGTTAGTTATTGGGAATATTACAAATGGAATCACTATAAAGGGAAAAAAAAGCAAACTTTTGTGCTCATGCTGCTTTTCTAACTCAAGAAGAACCCAAAAATGTCAACAAAGCATTAGAAAATGAAAATTGGATCATTGCTATGCAAGAAAAATTAAATGAATTTGAAAGATGTGATATTTGGGAACTTGTCAAGCCACAATATGATGCTTCAATTATTGGAACAAAGTGGGTGTTCAAAAACAAAGTTGATGAATTTGGTACCGTTACTCGAAATAAGGCAAGGCTTGTGGCTCAAGGATACAATCAACAAGAAGGTATTGACTTTGATCAAACTTATGCTCATGTTGTTCATTTGGAATCAATAAGGATGCTTCTAGCCTATGCATGTTTCAAGAAATTCAAGCTATATCAAATAGACGTGAAGAGTGTGTTTCTAAATGGATTGCTGAAAGAGGAAGTTTATGTCAAATAACTTCCTAGTTTCGAACATGAACAGTATCCAGATTATGTATTCCAGCTATAAAAGGCTCTCTATGGTTTAAAGCAGGCCCCTAGAGCTTGGTGCAAAAGGCTTAGTAAGTATCTACTAAAAAATGGATTCATTCGAGGTAAAATCGATCCCATATTATTTATTAAGAAAAATAGTAATGATATTCTTGTGGTACAAATATATGTGGATGATATTATTTTTGGATCTACTAATGAATCTATGTGTGAGTGATTTTCTAAGTGTATGCATAGTGAATTCGAAATGAGCATGATGGGTGAGCTCAATTATTTCTTGGGTCTTCAAATCAAGCAATGCAAAGATGGAATTTTTGTCCATCAATCTAATTATACAACGAATCTGCTCAAGAGATTTGGCTATGAGGATGTCAAGCGAAAATCAACTCCTATGACCCAAAACTGAAAGGTTTTGTCCTAAATCCAATCATGTATGATGAGTTAGGAAGAACTTTCTTGTAATCTTATTTGATTTTGTTTATATTAATAAAAGACTTGTTTGTTTTTATTACGGGCTTTATCTATTTAAAGTGTTTTAAATAAGATGTTCCATAGTTTGGAGTAAAGCTTCTAGAATTATAATGAGATTATAATAGTAAGATCTAGAAGATGATAACACTAAACTTAAACTGTTCCTGATCATAAGATAACTAATTGGGAGTTAGTCAATCCGTAAAGATCGGTACATAATATACTTACTTCTTTGGAAGGATGTCTGTTCTCATAGGCATTTGTGTGGTGACACTATAGTTAGTATGTAGATGCTCACTGGGGAATGAGTTCACTGAACATGACTCGATCACTTGAACAATTAATAGAGTTTACTCACGTGTCAATAATTGTTCATATAGTGATGGTTGTACAAGTATCCTTAGACTTGAGATTGCTAGAGTCATCTTGTATATTATGAACAATGCTTTGGTTTAGTCCTTAGTCTCAAGGGCAATTAATAAGTTTTATTCTGGGCATTGGAATTTATATATGGAGATAGTTAACGATCGATAAAGGATCTACCCCTTCCAGTAAAGGAAGTGAATATCCTATGTTGTTCTTAATATGGTAGTTCAGGAATCTCTGGCCAGAGTGAATGAAATTAGAAAGTAGTTTCTAATTTGCATTAATATGAACTATACATAAGGAATAAGAAATCATATGATTAAATTAGATAGGCTTGACACGAGATCTATGCTTGTATTTAATCGGGATATTGTTAGGGCAGAAAGAATTTATTGTACGATAACCAGTCACTGAATAGGTTCTATATTCCTAGCGATGAATTCATATTATTCGGATAGTCGTGATATACCTTCAAAAGTATCACTCACGATGTCGAATGAATTTAATTATAACGATAATTATTTTAACGAATTAATTGTAATTCGTATAAATGATAATAAATAGTTTATTATTATTTATTTCTACTACCGGCATAATTATGAACCTAAAGGGTCACACCATAAAAGGAAATATTGTTGAAGATGAAGAAAAATTATTTTGGCTAATAATTATTTATTTGAGAAATAAATAATTAAATAATTAATTAAATATGATTTAATTAATTATAAAAATATTAAGAAAAGTTTTTAATATAATAATTATATATTTAATCTGAAGATATTAAATATATAGAGAGAATTATTTTAAAGTGTTTAAATGGGATTAATGATTAAAATGCTTTAATGATTAAAGTGCTTTAATGATTAAATGATTAATTAATAAAGATTAATTAATTAAAGCTCATCATGACAAGCACCTTTGATACCATATTCTCAGCTGAAATGTGGCTATAAGAATGGAGCTTTTGAAGAGAGCAAAACGTACCAAAAACCATTTAAAAGATTTAGAATCTTGTAAAAACAAAGATTAACCAAATTCTCTCTAATTTTCTTCTTCATTCAATTCTCTTGGTGGATACCATTAGAGCACTCCACACACTGAGGGGTGATTGCAAGGAGAAGAACAAGGTCTGATCTTGAAGTTTCGGAAGCTTGCTAAGGTATTTTTCTCAATTCTCGAATTTTTAATACGATCTATATGCATGATTATATAGGAATTCTACCGTATAAATTGTTATACACATTCCGCATGTGTAGAAATTCCTTCAAAAATAGCAAGCTGACTACAGACGAAAATGGTAAGGATGTTGATATCAAAAGGTATCGAGGTATGATTGGATGTTTACTATATCTAACTGCTTCTAGACCTGACATTATGTATAGTGTGTATGTTTGTGCAAGGTTTCAATCCAAGCCTAAGGAATCTCACTTAAATGCTATTAAAAGAATTTTTCAATACTTAAGTGGTACCATTAATCTTGGTTTGTTCTATCCTATCATAAATACTTTTGATCTTGTCAGGTATATTGATGTAGATTATGCAGGTTGTCAAGTTGATAGAAAAAGTACTAGTGGTGTTTATACATTTCTCGGACAAAGATTGGTTTCATGGCAATGCAAGAAACAAGCTTCTGTTGCTCTATCCATGGCCAAAGGGGAATATCTAGAAGCTGGTAGCTGTTGTTCTCAGGTTTTATAGATGATTCAAACACTAAGGGACTTTGATATCAAGTGTGGAAAGATTCCAATCAATTGTGACAACACTAGAACCATCAATATTTCGAAGAATCCAGTGAATCACTCAAGAACGAGCTGGTTTTTGTGCCAATAGAATTTCAACTTGCTGATATATTCACAAAACCCCTAGCTGAGGAACAATTTTCAATCATTCGAAGGGAACTTGGTATGTGTTCTGTGTGAATCAACATGCTGAATGGTGTAAGCTGGTCAGGTTAGCTTACCATTTGTTTTATCAGTATGTTACAATTGGTATACTGATTGCACTATATTCTGGCTTACCATTTGTTGAAATATGTTTCTCCTGAATGTGATTTGCATTAATTTGATTTATTTTATTATTCGGTGCTTATCTGCTCTATTGATCTTGTGTTTATCTTTATTGTGTGTATTTAGATAAGTGTGTCTCGTATTTTTAGTTTTAGATATTTTTTTAAAAATTTAAATCTCTAAAATTTCTCCCATAAAAACTTATCAAACACAAAGAGAGTAAAGACGGTTCATTTACACACATCACTTCCAACTTTCTCTCTCAAGCGACGATTAGGGTTTTCTATCAAGCAGCGGTTTAGGGTTTTTCACTCCTCGATTATCATGACTCGCAAAACAAGATCTCGTAAATCTACTCTTTTGTCTAATCAGACACCCTCGAAACCAGATAATACTGTTGTCGATTTGGGTGAGAATACTCAAGAGAGTGCTGATAAGGTTTCACAGACTCCTGATTCAAAGAAGGCAATAATATTGATTCTGGTGTTTGCTTCCCTAGAGTTTGAGACTCGTTATCAAGAGATGGATTTGGGTAGCCGTGCTATTATCACTGGACAACCAATTGCAAGTAAGTTTGTCCATGCACTTACTCAATGTGGCGTTGTTAAGCTGTTTCAAGATTTGGGTATGGAATCGTTTCTTTTAGACTTCCCTAAGGTTTATTATCCTGGTTTAGTTCGTGAGTACTATGCTAATATTTATGCTGACAAGTTTGGGAATTGCATGTCTGTTGTTGGAGGGAAAAAGATTCAATTAAATCCACCTATGTTAAGTTCAATCTTGAAATATGATAATGATAGTCAGTTCGATGTGTATATAACACAAGGTCAAATCTCTTTGCCTGGTTTATTATTTGTTGATCAATTACAACTGTTACTTGGTGATGTGAAACTCATGGATGTTACACCCCCTTCAACTACCATGGTTACTCTTTTAGCCCATTTGGTGTCCAAATTGTGTAGGTCACACATTTGTCAGCATCTAGGGAATAAGTCGAATTTTACTTGTCAGGATGTTATTGTTGTCTCTATGTTTTTTGACTGGTAAGGGTTTTGATTTATCCTCTCTGATTGTGAAAAAGATGATGGCAACCCTAGATAAGTCTGTGAGTGGCATTCCATATGGATTACTTCTTACTAGGGTATTTGAGTTTTTCCAGATTGATTTTAAAAATGCTATTAAGGTTACTGTGAAAGATGGTATTGATCCCAAGTTTTTGGCTTTGAATAATCTAAAAATTGAGAATGGAGAAGTTACTAGGATTCTACCTCTACCTGTTGATCCAATTTCTGATAGTGGTGAACCTTCAACCCCTGCTCATGGTTCTACTTTTTCTTCATCTAAGATGTTACTTTTAAAGGTTGTGCAGACTGATAGCATGATTATCACTGGACAAATTACTGCATTGAAGTCAAATTTTCAGGGTATTCGGAATGATTTGGCATATGTCAAGGCAGAGTATCAAACCATTAAGGGTGCAATGAAAGAGTTTATTTCTGAGATAAAGACTGTGAAAGAGTTGCTGTTAAAATCTGTTGGGACCACCTCTACTACTCATTCAGCTATGGAAACTGATTTTGGTCTAGATGATTTGGCTAAAGCAGCAGAGAAGGATGGTGAAGAGCTGGACACTGAGGCTACAAAAACTGATTGTTTACACAAAATCACTCAAGTATACGTGGTCACAAGTAATACAATTAAAGTTCGTTCCACTGAGATCTAGTCACGTTCTTTTCAGTTAATGCACCTATTCAACAATGTATGGTTATAACTCACTGCTAAGACAAATCACAAATTGAGGTTTTTAATTAACTAAATTAAACTAAAAACAAATATTAAATTAAGAATTAAATTAACTAATGAGAATTGAAATCGAATTTCTTATAAGAGAATAAACATGGGATCCTAACTTCATTAAATACTTCACTTAGATCTGACGCCTTTAATCACTATATGCAATGGTGATGATATCTGATCGGATAACACGAAACAAGTACACGCTACCTGTCAGCATACGTATACCAAACTAAACATACATCCACAAAAGAGATAGAAGATGAATAGACACTAATTATGCTTAGACCCTATATGTCTATAGAATTTGAAAACATAACGGTTGAAGAACAAGTTATCCACAAAGATCACACAGGGCAGTATAAGTATTTTCATCTCATACTACGAATCATATTGATAAACAATTATGAACCTATGCTAGCATGGTAAGTTCTAAATCTCAAGATCCACTTTCACTTCACAAGAGATTAACAATTCAATTTAGATGTTAGCTACGAATCTAAAAGCATTAAGATTAACCATACAAGGATATCAATTACACACCACACATAGATCTTTAAAGCATCAAGATACTAAGTTCCATAAATAAATCCGTTAGAATCCCATGACAACGTTTAGTTCATAATCGAACCACTCGTCATCATGGTATCTGAAGAAACCATGATATAAAACAAGATATGAAAGAAAGAAGCAATAATATTATTAAAACTAAGAATTGAGAAAACAAATCCAGAATCCAGAATAACACAAAAGATGAAGTAGATCTAGATCCGTTGCTTGTCACGAGCGTTGAATCATTCTCTCATTTTCTCCCTTGCAGATCTAAGCTATGATACAAAAATAAAAAAACAACCACCAATTTACAAGGCTAAGATGTGTTTTTATAGGCCTAAATATCTTCCCCAACAAGAAAATCAACCTACAATACAATTAGAAATAGGTTTGGGTACCAAAAATACAAATAGAATTCGAATAGGGGCAAAACGGACATTTTTAGAATTTTTCTAGTCGGACTACGCGCTCCCAGCACGTGTAACGGTCCCAAAATCCGGGGTATAGATTTGGAGCCATTAGCCACAAACACATTATACAATCCCTGGATATAAACATTATATAATAACAAAAACCCCCTTAACCAAGATCGGATACAGGTTATGGTATGAAACAAACTATCGAACTACATCATTACAACTCAATCTCAGAATAAAATATTATACATTTTTTGAATATACAAACCACTGCCTAACTATATCTCCAACCTTGACAATTCTCAATCCACTATCTGGAGAAGTCCATAACTTGACTGTCTCTTCTCGCTGCTCGGAGATCAATACTCACTGTCCATTACTAGGCCTACTAAATTTCACTATTAACTGGAGAAAAACAAACAAAAGCAAGAGTGAGCCAACAATGCTCAGCAAGTGCATAAAGTGATAACAATTTTAATATCGAAACAATTCTGATAACAAAAGAATTTCAACTCATTCTATGAAAGAATCTGTGATATTAACTTTTAAGTTGCCACGAGGGTCAATACTTCACCATTAATGAGGTGCAACAGGAACTAGAACAGATAAAAATTTTGTTCAACCAAAATAAGCATTATAGACTTCAAGGGAATCAGGCTTTAACAATTCAATAATGATATTCGAAAACTCAAGATCAAATGATAATCATTCAATAATAATACTTGGAAATTCATTGTCAAGCAATAAGAATCAATGTCCAACTGGATACTCAATTTATAGAATAGAATTGGATTTTCATTTCGACGCAACGAGTTAAAGTGGATGATCAGTCACACTAAAACTCCGGATATACTCTCTTGGTATATCCAAATACTCAACTGGATCCAAGGCCTCTTTTGGACTATAACATAATACTCATACTCTGACTGGCGTCCTCAGTCCTGAAAACATTTTCATTTTAAAAAAAACATTTCCAATTCTATCTTTAATACTCATATCTTTAATACTCAGGTCAGGTGTCGGAACAATCGATCACCCTTGATTTCCAACAACTGGAACTCATGTCCAGAATACAACTTATGATTAGGGATTAATAAGAAACGACATCATCGTCTGGTATCGACAAGTTCGATACCATATAGGGAAAATTATAAAGAACGTCAATTCAAAAGGTATCAACAAGATTGATACGAATGCTTCGAATTATAACCACAGCAGATTATGCAAAGAGATATTTCATTTGAGCAAGAATGGGGATATAATTTGCAATAAGATTCCGACAATGAAACTCTAGACTAAAGCAACGATACGGTCAAGTATCGGCATTTAATAAAACTTATACTTTCTGAAGAATTTGAGCTTCCACAAGCGGAGAAAACAAATTAGAACAATAATTGTAAAAACAGTTTCAATAGGGATAGGTTTAGATCAACTCAGGGAACATTGTCCGAGTGGAAGTCCATTGATAAAAATATACTAGATCTGGAATTGTGCCTGCGGGTTTTCATAAAAGTTAAGAAGACTTAGATGTCCTTGTTTAGAAAATTTCTTGAGAATATTTGACAACAATAAAGGAAATGGCATTCCGCTGACAAAATGTAAAAAGGGTTATTTACAAGATTCTTTGTAAAACCAACGTGTGAATTATGGGTGGGGAAAATAAACAGCATCATGGTAATTTAAAGAGGTATATATATCATTTTTTTAACTATACTTGACCAACTCATTTCAATACGATAAATAAACTAAATTGCATCACTTGAACAATAAGTGACAAGCAATAACACTTGCCTCGATTTACGGAGTTCCTGATCCTACCCTGGATCCTCGACTCAAATTTACATCAGTCCTTACTTCATATACTCGTCGGCTTCGCTACTTGTCCTCCTGCTTATCCTTTTTACCCGTACACTGCTCTTGGCCATGTCTCCTATTCAAACCTTTACAAGGTCAGATACGGTTTCAGTATTAACATGAGCAAAACCTTATTGTTTGCTCTATTCTACCCATACGTGTCCTATAACGCTTATACTCATGTATACAAATATACACAATTACATATAGACATATCCAACCATATCCATATAGTTGTCTTAGTATAGTTACTAAGTCATATAAACACATCACACAACCACTTCAAAACAACACACCATCTAATTTTCAAAACCATAATATATTCTCGAAATAATCCATCGACACATATACTTAAACCCTTAGAAACCATAACATACTTCCAAGCATTGAAATCAAATAACTTAAATAGACTTTTAAATAGATTTTCAGGGGATTTATAGAAAATTTCGGCATGAAATATTCGTTTATCGGACTATGGGCACAGCCCCTCAATATCAATCAAAAACAATTCAACCCTGCTTTTACAAAAATAAAGCTGCCTCAACTTGCAGCAACATGAAAGTAAACAATTAATGAAAAGTACCCGCCCGAACATGCGGCAACTAGCACATAAGAAATTTATATTACACTACTACTTACGCTACACCAATGATCGTATTTCTCACGCGTTTTAATGATACACGTGACAATCAATCATTGATGTTCGTAAGCCCTAGGGAACAACCCCTGGCACTAACTATTACTTACGCTATATCAATGATCTTATCACTCTAGAATATTAATTATACTGGTGACAATCAATCATTGATATTCGTAAGCCCGAGGATTTAGTCGAAGAGAATTACACAAGTCCGTAAATACTGACATTTAGAACTTATGATCTCTTTACGACTCCTCGCAGTTAAACTAAATAACATATAATATTCATAATTATTAAATCCATCTAATACTACGACTCACTTTATACCATTTAGCACATAAGCATCTATCATTTAGTCAACTCGTATAAACACCAACAATTTCAACTAGCACATAACAATTATAACTTAACAACTAACATCCACAATTGACAATCACTAATAGCAATTAACAATCACCATTGACTATCACTAAACCTAACAGATTATCGAATCCAAAATTAAACCATCCATTATTAAACTTGAATATTATTCAAGTTCCCAAAATTATAAATTACTACTAGCACTTAACCAATAACAATTAATCATTACTATGCCCTTCAAATTAAATATGGAATTCGGATAATATTCATAATTACCACAATTAACCCGCACTATTGCAATTCTTCTCTAAATTAATAACAACAATTAATATCTTTAACTCATAATTTAATACTAATTAACTTCTAACAATTAAACAATATTAAAATTTTACCACTAAAATACGGAAATTAAATAAATAAATGAATAGAAAATATACCATTTCTGATGCATAAGCCCATAAGAAATTCTTCATCTCTCTCACTCCATCTCTCTCCCATCTCTCTCTCTCTCTCTCTCTCTCTAGACTGCTGCAACACCGCGCCATAGCAACGCCTCCACCGCCGGCGAAGCCACAGCCGCGCGGTGGCGGCCTGCCCTTGTCTCCCCGCTCGATTTTTGTTGCCTCCCTCGCCATAAACACACCAGTACACGCACATATATATGTTTACACACACTAATATATACACACGCACACTTATATGTATATATATATATACACACCCTCTTCATCAATTCAACCCACCAATTCATTCTTTTCCCAATTCATCTTTTTCTTCTTCTTTCTTCTCTTCTTCTCTCCCTTTTTTTTCTTTCTTCCCCGACTGTCTCGAAGGTTCGGTCTGCTTCTCTTCTAATTGGGCTTGACCCAATAACCATATAACTGCCATACCTTCTATCCGGCCCAATTAAAACACTTATTCGTTTTTAACACCAATAAACAACTTTTATAAATCGAAATTAAATAAAATATTCATAAAAATAAACTTTTCATTTTTAAAATAAGGAATATAAAATTACGAGCACACACATATTTTCGAAATATTTTTCGGATCAAAAATGAATTAAATATGAATTTTCAAAGTTTTGATCCTTTAAATACAATAAAACTCTAAAAATCATTTTAAAATACTCAAGCATCCAAATTAATCCATCCAACAATTTTTAAAACTCAATAAATATATAAAGATAATATTACAAAATATTTCATGATTTTTAATCCCTCCGATAATTTTATAAAATTTACAGAGGATCAAAAATACATTATTTAAATATACTTAAATCCTCAAAATTACAAATAAAAATATACTGACCTTCACGGCTCATACTAATCTTCATATAATCACACAAACATAACTTCACACATATTCCACTTTCCAACAATACTCACACAATAATATTCATAATTTATATAAAATAAATAATTCAAAATTCGAAATTTCTAGGGCGTTATATCCTTCCCCCCTTAATAGGATTCTGTCCTCAGAATCAACGCTAAGGATACCATTAACAATTTTTCTCAAACATCTCACTTTCGCTTCCCAGGTTGCATCATCAACCTCTAGGATTCCATCATACCAACTCAACTTGGATAACTCATTCTGCGAGTCTTCAAATTTCGAAATAACCTTAAACTTTGACTTCCAAGTCTTTTTAACTCTAGATGCTTAACTCACGGGAACAAATATCTTTCCCCGACAGTCCTTATAACGTTTTTGCATAACAAACTATAACTTGCGTCAAAACTATACTACCACGCAAATCTTTCGCAATAATACTACCGTGCATTTGCCTAAATTTACCACGATCTATACTTAGTATCATCCCCACGCTTTACTTATAACCACACGATTTTAAATAGAACTTCGAGAAAGAATCTCGAGAAATTCTCTGATCGCTTTCACTCCGCTTTCAAGTACTATGTCGATCAAGAAGGGAATAATTAAAAGTTTCTTCTTGTCTTTAATCCAATATTCTTACCGAATACCCAATCTGGAAACTTAACATCATTTCGTTCATTCTCAGTCGCATCCTTGCAATCGAATACTGTAACCAAACACGTACGCCCTTAGAAACACATCAAGCATAATTCAATTAACAACTCGATTCTCACTTCTTATAAAATATTCTTGTTTGCTAAGTCTTTTGAAGAACATAGCCTCGATCATTTTCAGCTTTGGATAACTAACACACTTGTCACCTTGATTGTGACTTCACTTACTACAACCACAAGATTGAAATATCCCATTTATTACCAATCCTTCTGCCATCACAACTTCACTCGATACCAATCACGAAATAATTCTTCAACGATTTCCAACAACTCCCGTTTTTATCAACATGAATCTTCCACTTAACCTGCATCGCCACTTATTTACATTTCCAAAATGAACCTTCCTCAGATAAAATTTTTAGAAAAGGAATATCAAGAAATCCTCAATCATCCTTACTCCTTTTTCACGTGCAATGTTACTTGAGAAGGGAATAATCGGAAACTTTTATCCATCCTTTACCTCACTGTTTTACTGAGTAACCATTTTCCTTAAATCACATATGTACATCTTATTCGTAATACGCTCTTCCGTTTCCTCTGGAGTCAACTTCAATTCTCCACTCTGCATACTTGACAAATCCTCGAATTTGACTCTACACGTTATGACTTCAACATTTAACTCCACTCACATTAGGATTCTGCATACTTGGAACCTTTCAAGGTCATTCTCCATTGGATTGCATACGCTTTACGAGTCTTCAAACATTTTTATATGTGATCTACGATCATATTAATTTCTTCGTTCGGATGCTGTTTGAAAGCTTATTTACTGAAATCTGATTTGACTTAATCAACTCCTTTTTGCTACTTCTTCTTATACAAAACGACTGCATTCCTTTGATATAACAATTTCTTGATCTGTTTGATTGCTAAGACTTCTATATCTGCTTTCGACTTCAGAACATCATTTTTCACATTTCCTAAGATCGAAATCTCCCCCTCATTAATGGGAAATAAATCCAATCCTAAATCATATTTGACTCTTTTTATAGTCGTCACAATCCACTTCCTGATAACTCCCTTTATAATTGCATTGAATTTCTCGATTCCTTGATAATTGTAACAGTAGTCTTATTACTCTCTTCGTAATTCCACTAAGATTGATATGGTACTATTTCTGGCAAAGATTCCCACCTTTCCAAGCTCATAACACATTGCTTTGACTTCTGACTCTACCACTTGTTATCATATTGCCCTTCTGGTTACAGCCACAACTTCCCACATTACTCTTAATAAAATCTCTAGGGATTCTACTCCCGAAATCTTATTTCCTAATCATGGGATCTCGTTAATTCCTTCTAGTTCTCTTTCTATGGGCAACTACGGTGCCCTTTTCTCTTCTAACTCCACATCTTCAGGATTCCACATTCTTTTCTTAGCCAACTTTATACATCTTCTATTTAGTCACTTCTGGAAACTTTTTGATTTCTCTGTCTTCCACCTTACTGTCATTTTACTTCATCTCGGTTAACTTTCCAACATCCTTGATAACCATGATTTCTTACACTGGCCTTGCATAAGTCATTTACTCCGCATGTTCACCTTATTCCTCATTCAGTCCTGGTTCTTCTCGTTAATTCTTACAACCCTTTTCATTCTACTTCGCTCTGCTTTACTCAAATCCTCTCTCCTTGATCCCACCATCTTATGGCATTCTATTTACTACCTTCACCTTACCATAGGTGTCTAAAACAATCCTTCTTTAACAACATCTCCCTTTACCATTCTCTTTTCGCCCTTCAACAATATCTGTAATCATGTGCTTTCATTTACTGCTCTTTTCCTTTATTCAATTCTCATTAATCTCAAATCTTGTCTATGTCTTATCGGTCCAGTAAATAATCCAATTTGACATGGCATATTTGTCTTAGTCACCAAATTCTTAAACTTGCACAACCAGTTCTTCGTCAGCATAACTGTAGTTAAACCACTTAAGACGTCGTCGCGTCTAACTTCGCATCCCGTTATCACTAGAAATTTTGAAATCATCAAATCTCCGACAAAGGAGGTCAACGAAATGAATGGGATATCAATATGAATATATACTGAGTTTGTTTGACAAAACTTTTATAAAGGAATTCAACCGAGAGATCAATATGATCTTTGAACTATTTTCAGGTTGTATTTGTCACTTGGTTAACCACCATAGTACATAAAGATGGCCAGTCTTTAGTACTTTCATGACAAACACAATCAGTGGCATCCCACTAGACTTCTATCACAAAGATAAGATGTCCCTAAATCCCTATCTATATAGGTTGTTCATCTCAACTGAAATAGAGAATTTCAAGTATCCATGGTAATGGAAGGGATTCAAGAGTTTTCAAAAAAATCTTCCTGTAAAATTGAATCAAGTACTCTCTGAAAAATTCAGATATTTCTGAAAGAACGAGATTGAAGTTGACTAAATCTGAATACGAAACTCATCATCGATTGATGGATAAAAGACTTTTCAATAGATACTTCAACTACGGATTAGGCAAACATTTAAGAAATTCCTAATTATTCCGTCTCACTCTTGTCGACTAAGCACTACTATACTTAGTTGCCAAAACCGGCCTGACAATAATGAGTTGAATAAATAAGAAGATCTCAATTCATTCTCGATTTTGAACCATCACTGCGCAACGAATGCCTTAGCAACGATACCAACCGGGAATTAATTTACAATAATTCAAAGAAAGAATAGGGAATTTCTTCAGATAATGACTTGGAAAAAATCAATAATTAGGGGTGCACTACTACGCTTAACCTTCAATCCTTGCTAATACTCGCTTCTCACTTCGCATTCTTAACCTTCTCGTACCCTCTCCAAAATGTTCACATCGAAACTAATCTCGTAGGATGTCCTAAATTCTACGCGAAAATCTCAAGATAACGTCTCTCGGACTGATCGCTCCAGCTGCCCACTTAGATTATGCCACTTTGGGTTCGCTGTTTTGCTTCTAGCCGAATCCTGAAATGATTCGAACTCCTACTAGTGCATGATACGTCGAAAGTTCGTTTAACGTTGCAACGCTTGCCGAAATATCATAACGTGATCCTTATCCTAAACCGTTCTACCCGACGTCTATCTTATACACGTACCCTAACCCTCCTAATCTGTTTCAGTGACCATAACCTGTAGCTCTAATACCAACTTGTAACGGTCCCAAAATCCGGGGTACAGATTTGGAGCCATTAACCACAAACACATTATACAATCCCTGGATATAAACATTATATAATAACAAAAACCCCCTTAACCAAGATCGCATACAGGTTATGGTATGAAACAAACTATCGAACTACATCATTACAACTCAATCTCAGAATAAAATATTATACATTTTGTGAATATACAAACCACTGCCTAACTATATCTCCAACCTTGACAAATCTCAATCCACTATCTGGCGAAGTCCATAACTTGACTGTCTCTTCTCGCTGCTCGGAGATCAATACTCACTGTCCATTACTAGGTCTACTAAAATTCACTATTAACTGGAGAAAAATAAACAAAAGCAAGAGTGAGCCAACAATGCTCAGCAAGTGCATAAAGTGATAACAATTTTAATATCGAAACAATTCTGATAACAAAAGAATTTCAACTCATTCTATGAAAGAATCTGTGATATTAACTTTTAAGTTGCCACGAGGGTCAATACTTCACCATTAATGAGGTGCAACAGGAACTAGAACAGATAAAAATTTTGTTCAACCAAAATAAGCATTATAGACTTCAAGGGAATCAGGCTTTAACAATTCAATAATGATATTCGAAAACTAAAGATCAAATGATAATCATTCAATAATAATACTTGGAAATTCATTGTCAAGCAATAAGAATCAATGTCCAACTGGATACTCAATTTATAGAATAGAATTTGATTTTCATTTCGACGCAACGAGTTAAAGTGGATGATCAGTCACACTAAAACTCCGGATATACTCTCTTGGTATATCCAAATACTCAACTGGATCCAAGGCCTCTTTTGGCCTATAACATAATACTCATACTCTGACTGGCGTCCTCAGTCCTGAAAACTTTTCATTTAAAATAAAAAAATTTCCAATTCTATCTTTAATACTCATATCTTTAATACTCAGGTCAGGTGTCGGAACAATCGATCACCCTTGATTTCCAACAACTGGAACTCACGTCCAGAATACAACTTATGATTAGGGATTAATAAGAAACGACATCATCGTCTGGTATCGACAAGTTCGATACCACATAGGGAAAATTATAAAGAACGTCAATTCAAAAGGTATCAACAAGATTGATACGAATGCTTCGAATTATAACCACAGCAGATTATGCAAAGAGATATTTCATTTGAGCAAGAATGGGGATATAATTTGCAATAAGATTCCGACAATGAAACTCTAGACTAAAGCAACGATATGGTCAAGTATCGGCATTTAATAAAAC
Organism: Saposhnikovia divaricata; assembly: GCA_036435485.1. Lineage (NCBI taxonomy): Eukaryota > Viridiplantae > Streptophyta > Magnoliopsida > Apiales > Apiaceae > Saposhnikovia > Saposhnikovia divaricata. Next base: position 169,408,640 of record CM071595.1, on the reverse strand, counting down.
TTATACTTTCTGAAGAATTTGAGCTTCCATAAGCGGAGAAAACAAATTAGAACAATAATTGTAAAAACACTTTCAATAGGGATAGGTTTAGATCAGCTCAGGGAACATTGTCCGAGTGGAAGTCCATTGATAAAAATATACTAGATCATGAATTGTGCCATCGGGTTTTCATAAAAGTTAAGAAGACTTAGATGTCCTTGTTTAGAAAATTTCTTGAGAATATTTGACAAAACTAAAGGAAATGGCATTCCGCTGACAAAATGTAAAAAGGGTTATTTACAAGATTCTTTGTAAAACCAACGTGTGAATTATGGGTGGGGAAAATAAACAGCATCATGGTAATTTAAAGACGTATATGTATCATTTTTTTAACTATACTTGACCAACTCATTTCAATACGATAAATAAACTAAATTTCATCACTTGAACAATAAGTGACAAGCAATAACACTTGCCTCGATTTACGGAGTTCCTGATCCTACCATGGATCCTCGACTCAAATTTACATCAGTCCTTACTTCATATACTCGTCGGTTTCGCTACTTGTCCTCCTGCTTATTCTTTTTACCCGTACACTACTCTTGGCCATGTCTCCTATTCAAACCTTTACAAGGTCAGATACGGTTTCAGTATTAACTTGAGCAAAACCTTATTGTTTGCTCTATTCTACCCATACGCGTCCTATAACGCTTATACTCATGTATACAAATATACACAATTACATATAGACATATCCAATCATATCCATATAGTAGTCTTAGTATAGTTACTAAGTCACATTAAAACATCACACAACCACTTCAAAACAGCACACCATCTAATTTTCAAAACCATAATATATTCTCGAAATAATCCATCGACACATATATTTAAACCCTTAGAAATCATAACATACTTCCAAGCATTGAAATCAAATAACTTAAATAGACTTTTAAATAGATATCCAGGGGATTTTTAGAAAATTTCGGCATGAAATATTCGTTTATCGGACTATGGGCACAGCCCCTCAATATCAATCAAAAACAATTCAACCCTACTTTTACAAAAATAAAGCTGCCTCAACTTGCAGCAACATGAAAGTAAACAATTAATTAAAAGTACCCGCTCGAACATGCGGCAACTAGCACATAAGAAATTTATATTACAGTACTACTTACGCTACACCAATGTCGTATTTCTCACGCGATTTAATGATACACGTGACAATCAATCATTGATGTTCGTAAGCCCTAGGGAACAACCCCTAGCACTAACTATTACTTTCGCTATATCAATGATCGTATCACTCGAGCATATTAATTATACTGGTGACAATCAATCATTGATATTCGTAAGCCCGAGGATTTAGTCAAAGAGAATTACACAAGTCCGTAAATACTGACATTCAGAACTTATGATCTCTTTACGACTCCTCGCAGTTAAACTAAATAACATATAATATTCATAATTAGTAAAGCCATCTAATACTACGACTCGCTTTATACCATTTAGCACATAAGCATCTATCATTTAGTCAACTCGTATAAACTCCAACAATTTCAACTAGCACATAACAATTATAACTTAACAACTAACATCCACAATTGACAATCACTAATAGCAATTAACAATCATCATTGACTATCACTAAACCTAACAGATTATCGAATCCACAATTAAACCATCCATTATTAAACTTGAATATTATTCAAGTTCCCAAAATTATAAATTACTACTAGCACTTAACCAATAACAATTAATCATTACTATGCCCTTCAAATTAAATATGGAATTCGGATAATATTCATAATTACCACAATTAACCCGCACTATTGCAATTCTTCTCTAAATTAATAACAACAATTAATATCTTTAACTCATAATTTAAAACTAATTAACTTCTAACAATTAAACAATATTAAAATTTTACCACTAAAATACGGAAATTAAATAAATAAATGAATAGAAAATATACCATTTCCGATGCATAAGCCCATAAGAAATTCTTCATCTCTCTCACTCCATCTCTCTCCCATCTCTCTCTCTAGATTGCTGCAACACCGCGCCATAGCAATGCCTCCACCGCCGGCGAAGCCACAGCCGCGCGGTGGCGGCCTGCCCTTGTCTCCCCGCTCAATTTTTGCTGCCTCCCTCGCCATAAACACACCAGTACACGCACATATATATGTTTACACACACTAATATATACACACACACACTTATATGTATATATATATATATACACACCCTCTTCATCAATTCAACCCACCAATTCATTCTTTTCCTAATTCATCTTCTTCTTCTTCTTTCTTCTCTTCTTCTCTCCCTTTTTTTTCTTTCTTCCCCAACTGTCTCGAAGGTTCGGTTTGCTTCTCTTCTAATTGGGCTTGGCCCAATAACCATATAACTGCCATACCTTCTATCCGGCCCAATTAAAACACTTATTCCTTTTTAACACCAATAAACAACTTTTATAAATCGAAATTAAATAAAATATTCATAAAAATAAACTTTTCATTTTTAAAATAAGGAATATAAAATTACGAGCACACACATATTTTCGAAATATTTTTCGGATCAAAAATGAATTAAATATGAATTTTCAAAGTTTTGATCCTTTAAATACAATAAAACTCTAAAATTCATTTTAAAATACTCAAGCATCCAAATTAATCCATCCAACAATTTTTAAAACTCAATAAATATATAAAGATAATATTACAAAAGATATCATGATTTTTAATCCCTCTGATAATTTTATAAAATTGATAGAGGATCAAAAATACATGATTTAAATATACTTAAATCCTCAAAATTACAAATAAAAATATACTGACCTTCACGGCTCATACTAATCATCATATAATCACACAAACATAACTTCACACATATTCCACTTTCCAACAATACTTACATAATAATATTCATAATTTATATAAAATAAATAATTCGAAATTCGAAATTTCTAGGGCGTTATAAAGAGAATAACGAAAATTCTAAATATAAACAAGTGATTAAATCTCAAAACATCCAAACAAGCATGACCCTAACCTAGCCTAAAAGCACCCAGTGAGACTGTGTTATTAGTTTCTGAATGATGCACGTCAATTTCATAAGAACTATAAATCAACCCTCTATTCATCATTACCACACTCAAATAGACATCGACCTACCAATCAGAATTAGTTCGTTCTAAGGGATCATGAAATATGCATGCCATGAAAATGCAACTAAAATGAACTCACATGGTATACAAAAATAAAATAACATAATGTCCTAAATGAAACAAACATAATTAATACGAAGATATATGCATGAACTACCACTAATATGAAAAATATGAAATCTATATGAACAAAATAACTACCACAAACACTACTACTACTTATCCCCCAAACCACCCCAAAACTTGAAAGATTCAATGTCCGCATTGAATGGAAGTAAATATGAGGGATAACAGAAAACATACCTAATTGTTGAAACACGTGGGTTACCTCCCACGAAGCGCTTCTTTAAAGTCAATAGCTTGACGTTATTTCCTCAACTCATGGCGGTTTCAAAAGAACAACTGAACCATCCTAAACAGAAAGACCATTCATATGAATGTTGACATCTTGTTTGCTTGCTTTCCACAAATCTCTCCCGTCAGACTTCAACCTGATTTTACTACCCAACGGCCTAATCTTCTTCTTTTTCTTCTTCACACCTCTAAGGTGCTTCTCTGACTCGAACGGCTGAACAAAACTTTATTCTTCCTTATCATCGGTTTTCCACCTTCGCAAAACGTTATCATTCCCCTCTTCAAAAATCACTAGCTCATTATTCAAAAGGACATACCTCAAATGTGGTGAAAGTTTCCCAAGCTTTATACTCGAGAGATCTCGAATTGAAGAACTGTCAATGAAATCACTGATGTGATGCTTTAGCACGTGTGTGTCCGACTTTTCACTCAATAACTGATCAAACTTCTTTCTCTGACCCGTATCAACTAATTCCATACTGCAACACTCTTCCTCCTCTTTCAGAAATTTCATGGCCTTGAAGACATTAAAGGTGACTTTCTGATCTTGCACCCTCATTGTAAGCTCTCCTTTTTGCACATCGATCAAAGTATGGCCCGTAGCTAGAAAAGGCCTTCCTAAGATTATGGGAATCTTCTTGTCTTCTTCAAAATCTAGAATCACAAAATCGGCAGGAAATATGAGCTTATTAATTTTCACTAAGACATCCTCCACTATACCCCTCGGATACGTGATTGACCTATCAGCCAACTGCAAAGAGATGTTTGTTGGCTTTGGCTCCGATAGACCAAGTTGCTTGAAAACAGATAAAGGCATGAGATTGATGCTAGCTCCCAAATCACATAAGCATTTGCTGAATGAAAGGTTGCCAATCGTGCAAGGGATGGTGAAACTTCCCGGATCTTTAAGTTTGGGTGGCAACTTCTGCTGCAGAACTGCACTACACTCCTCCATTAATGTCACTGTTTCAAATTCTTCCAACCTTCTCTTTCGTGACAAAATATCCTTCATGAACTTTGAATATCTCGGCATCTGCTCCAATGCTTCAACAAAAGGAATGTTAATGGACAATTTCTTGAAGACATCCATAAACTTCTGAAACTGTTTCTCTTGACTTTTCAGCAAGCGTCCAGGATATGGAGGAGGAGGATAGATCTGATTATTCTTTGAAGATTGCTCCGGAGTAGAATTTTCAACAGATTTCTTTCTCTTTTCACCATCAAGCTGATCTTCCACCAAATCAGATTTCTCAATTTCTGGAACTGCAGATTTTTCAACCTGCTAATTCTGAACATCTTCATCTTCCTTAGCTGCTGATTGAGGACCGGCGGTAACCTTTCCCGATCTCAAAGTTACTGCATTGACCTGTTCCTTGACTTCCCTTCTTCCTGGATTAACCTCTGTATCGCTAGGAAGAGTTCCTTGTTGCCTACTAAGTAAAGCACTTGTAAGCTGTCCCATCTGGTTTTCCAAGGTCTTTTGAGAAATTGACAGGCTTTTAATCATCATCCTCAACTCATCCATTTCTGATTTTTCATTAAAAGATTGCCCCGCATTAACCTGAGATTGTTGTTGAAAACCTGGAGGTTGATATGGTTGCCTTGGAGCATACTGTTGCTGAAAACCTTGATTGAATGGCCTCGTTTGCTGACCCTGAAACTGCTGATAAGGCTGCTGTTGTTGAGCACCTTGAGTATTGCTCCAGCTGAAGTTAGGATGGGTTCTTTTGTTCGGATGATACGTGGCTGGAACTGGTGCAGCAGGTCTCTGAAAATTACTTACAAACTGTGCTGATTCAGATGAGATAGCATACTGACTTGTCTCATGTGCGCCTGCACATAACTCACAAATTCTAGCAACCTGCTGAACTCTATAAATTGCAAGAGAATCCACCTTTATAGTCAACGCCTTCAACTGAGCTGCAATAGCTGAAGCTGCATCCACTTCAAAAATACCTGCTACCTTGCCTTGAGATAGTCTCTGGGTTCGATTTTGATATTCATTGGCAACCATCGTCTCAATAAGATCATAAGCCTCCTCATAGCTCTTAGCCCATAGAGCTCCACCTGATGCTGCATCTAGCAAAGGTCTAGACTGTGCTCCCAACCCATTATAGAAACTATTAATCACCATCCAGTCAAGCATACCATGATGTGGACACCTACGAAGCATCTCCTTGTATCGTTCCCAAGCCTCACACAAGGATTCACCAGATTGCTGCTGAAACTGAGTTAGCTGGTTCCTTATTGCTGCAGTTTTCGCCATAGGGAAGAATTTAGTAAGAAATTTCTGAGCAAGGTCCTCCCATGTGGTAATGGAATCGGCTGGTAAAGAGTGTAACCAGCCCTTAGCCTTATCCCTCAGAGAGAATGGGAAAAGTCTCAAATTGATAGCATCATCTGACACACCATTAAACTTGAAAGTATCACAGATCTCGATAAAGTCCCGAATATGCATGTTAGGATCCTCTGTAGAAGCACCCCCAAACTTAACCGAATTCTGTACTATCTGAATAGTGCCCGGCTTGATTTCAAAGTTATTAGCTGCAATAGCCGGCCTGACAATGCTAGACTGAATGTCATTGATCTTAGGCTGAGAATAATCCTTCAAAGCCTTTGCTGCTGCTGGTAAATCTGCCATCTCTTTTGCTGCTGCAAGTTCTTCTTCTGCCAGTTTACGAGTTTGCAAACGTGCTCACATACACGTTCAAGTACCTGAAAACACCACGAAACAAACAAACTAAATAAGAAATCCGAGTCAGTGAACGCTAACGACCACTGATGACAAGCACATAAACTAAAAACAAAACACCGATGATCCCCGGCAGTGGCGCCAAAAACTTGTTTACACAAAATCACGCAAGTATACGTGGTCACAAGTAATACAATTAAAGTTCGTTCCACTGAGATCTGGTTACGTTCTTTTCAGTTAATGCACCTATTCAACAATGTATGGTTATAACTCACTGCTAAGACAAATCACAAATTGAGGTTTTTAATTAACTAAATTAAACTAAAAGCAAATATTAAACTAAGAATTAAATTAACTAATGAGAATTGAAATCGAATTTCTTATAAGAGAATAAACATGGGATCCTAACTTCATTAAATACTTCACTTAGATCTGATGCCTTTAATCACTATATGCAATGGTGATGATATCTGATCGGATAACACGAAACAAGTACACGCTACCTGTCAGCATACGTATACCAAACTAAACATACATCCACAAAAGAGATAGAAGATGAATAGACACCAATTATGCTTAGACCATATATGTCTATAGAATTTGAAAACATAACGGTTGAAGAACAAGTTATCCACAAAGATCACACAGGGCAGTATAAGTATTTTCATCTCATACTAAGAATCATATTGATAAACAATTATGAACCTATGCTAGCATGGCAAGTTCTAAATCTCAAGATCCATTTTCACTTCACAAGAGATTAACAAATCAATTTAGATGTTAGCTACGCATCTAAAAGCGTTAAGATTAACCATACGAGGATATCAATTACATACCACACACAGATCTTTAAAGCATAAAGATACTAAGTTCCATAAATAAATCCGTTAGAATCCCATGACAACATTTAGTTCATAATCGAACCACTCGTCATCATGGGATCTGATGAAACCATGATATAAAACAAGATATGAAAGAAAGAAGCAATAATATTATTAAAACTAAGAATTGAGAAAATAAATCTAGAATCCAGAATAACACAAAAGATGAAGTAGATCTAGATCCGTTGCTTGTCACGAGCGTTGAATCCTTCTCTCCTTTTCTCTCTTGCAGATCTAAGCTATGATACAAAAATAAAAAAAACAACCACCAATTTACAAGGCTAAGATGTGTTTTTATAGGCCTAAATATCTTGCCCAATAAGAAAATCAACCTACAATACAATTAGAAATAGGTTTGGTTACCAAAAATACAAATAGAATTTGAATAGGGGCAAAACGGACATTTTCAGGATTTTTCTGGTCGGACTACGCGCTCCCAGCGCACAATACGCGCTCCCAGCGCGTGAATTTACTGTTGAGCGCGCTCCCAACGCATGATACACGCTCCCAGCGCGTGAACATCCTGCCGAACGCTAATTTTTCTCCGTTTTCTTCGTTTCTGAGCCATTTTCTTTCGTTCTTCTTGCGCGAACTTCCCGTCTTTAATTCCTTGAATTGTAACCCTCTTAGTAGTTGATATTAAGACACCGTTCTTCATTACATATCATAAATCAACTCCAAACTTGACGAAAACAGCAACCCTAGTCGATATCCTTGCGAACCTGCACATCTAAACAAAACACATCAAAAATACCACAAACTTGAGTCCAAATACACCAATTTAAGCCGATATGGAATGTTCTAAGTAGATATAAAATCCACTTATCACTGATGCTGATAATACTCCTAAAGACTATTAATTATTGATGAATTAAGGGGGAGAATTTTAGGAGAATATTGTGTTTTAATTTGGGTCTAAACTTATGTTATGTGGTTTTGTTTCTGAACCTATGTCCTTTGGATTTGGTTATGTTTGAACTTGGTTGGTATTTGGATGTGTTGAATGTTTGTGCTGAATATTGTGATATTTGAATGAATGTTTTAATGGTTTAATGTTACTTCTGTTATCATAATTGTTAGATTATTGTTTTATATCTAATTTTGAGATGCAGGTATTTAGGGGGGGTTTAATGATTCTCCTAAATTAGTGTAATCATCAAAAAGAGGGAGATTGATACTTCTTAGGTTTTGATGATCACAATCAGCAAGCCAAAAGGCTTGTATATAGATATAAAATAGTGTGTTATTTCTGCTTGTACTAACTTGGTTTTGCAGGATAAATTAGCTTATTGATTGTTAGATCAGTATCTTAATAAACAGCAAGCCAAAGTTCAAGTACGGTATCAGTTTGGTAGGCCATTTACACAGAGACAGATCACAAACAACATGTTATGTGCCAACAGACTAGAAAGGCCAAGACTGCGGAAATCATTGAATTTTTATATGGATTGACTTCTAATCAATTGTAAGGATTATTTAAATATTGAATACGTATATATTATATATCTGGGCTCTATTTAAACTACTTTTCTAGATGTAACTTAATTTCTAAAATCTGCAAGCCAGTAGAATGCGACTGTATTGTTGTTATAATGTTTTTTGATTTGAAATGCATGTATGGATGATTGAGGCTCTGGCCAAATTAGTGCAAATATCTTAGTTATCTACATTTCTGTAGGTGGTCATCTTCATTTCAGTATGTTCCCTCAATCCTCTTCGTTGATATCATGACAACATTCATTATTCAACATCTATGTAATCTTTTGGATATAATTGTACTACATTCGTCATGATCATACTGCATCCAGTTGTGCTAGTATAGACGTTGTTGGCTACTACTCTACATGGTGTTATACAAAGCAATAAGACAAGAAAAATACATTAAATCAAGGAAAAGTTCTTTACAAGAAATGATGTGGTCTGCTATTACGTACGTCAACAAGTATCCTTCATTATCTTCTAACGAAGGTAACGTGGAGACAGCAAAACTGTATACTTTAAAGGAGTTGGAGAAGGCAACTGACCGGTATAATGCTGATCGAATTGTGGGACAAGGAGCACAAGGTACTGTCTATAAAGGAATGTCAACAAATGGAAGAATAGTATAAGTGAAAAAAATCCAGGATAGAAGATGAAAGCAAACTCGAACATTTTATTAATGAGGTCGTAATTTTATCACAAATAAACCACAGGAATATAGTAAAGCAACATGGATGCTGCTTGCAGACAGAGGATCCTTTACTGGTTTACGAGTTTATCCATAACGGAACACTTATGCAGTATATATATTTTTTTTTTGAAGGTGACACTTATGCAGTATATACATGAGGATAATGAATACTTTCCCCTTACATAGGAAATATAATTTATTTTGCAGTCAAAACACCATAAATATGTGCTAGAAAAATCAAGACTATTAAAACGAAATAGAGGAATTAGTGTTTTGCCAACAAATTTAGGATTTTAAGTGTACATGGATAAAATGTTGAATTAATAAAACTCATTTGTTTTTTCCAAATCATAAATTTTACTTACATATAATGTTATTAACTAGATCATATATTAATAGATCATTAAATTTTCAATCACTTGGACTTATTCTTTTAACAAGTAAGCAAATATTTAGGTAAGCCTAAACTATATTGCTAACTTGTAAGTTAGGTTTGTGCAAGTGTTGTTGGGTTTTCAGCCCAATACAATGGTATGGGTCTTGGGTGATCCAAGACAAGTATGGGTTTTGGTGATCCAAAACATATATGGATTGGGTAATAATTATATGTTTAGATAATTATTATAGATGGTATATTTAGATACCAAGTATGATAAGGATTGTAATTGGAAACCAAGTATGATTAGGATATCTTGGTGGCTAAGTTTGTGATGGCTATATATACATAGTCCTATTATGTTTGATAGGTATGTTTGAGTATTGTTTGGCTTATGTATCATGTGAGTGAAACACCGTTTGGTGAGATTGATTGTATTATTGATTATTGTTTGGATTAATAATCCAAGTTGGGACGTGGGTTTTTCGTGTCATATAATTTTGTTGTGTGTGCTTTGCATTAGTTGATTATCTCGGGTTTCACTCCCTAACAAGTGGTATCAGAGCCAAGGTTCGTGATGGATATGGGTGGAGGAAAATTCGAGATTGAATTGTTTAATGGAAGAAACAATTTTACGTTATGGCAGATCACTGTGAAAGATCTTTTAATTCAACGAGGGTTATATGCGACTCTTGAAGATAAGAAGCCTATTGATGTGGAAATTGCAAAGTGGCAAGACATGAAGTTACAAGCGGCATCGACAATCCGATTGGCCCTTGCACCGGAAATCAAGTATGATGTTCTTGAGAAGAATAACCCTAAGAATTTGTGGGCGAAGTTGACGAAGACATATCACTCAAAGTCTTTGGCTAACAAGTTGTTCCTCAAGAAAGATTTGTTCGGGCTCAAGATGGAAGAAGATGGAGATTTAAGAGATCGTCTGAATCATTTTAATGGATTGATTAACCAATTGAATAATTTGGATGAAAAATTAAAGGATGAGGACAAAGTTGTTCTTCTACTTGTGTCTCTACCAAAGAAGTACAGTACTGTGATTACTTCTTTATTGGTTGGGAAAACGATGTTAGATTTGGATGAGACCATTGTCGTTCTTTTAGAGACCGAAAGATTGATGAAGCAAGGATCGAGTGACGTATCTGATGGAAGTGCACTTGTGGTAGATGCGCGTGACAAGAATAAGATGTATGCTAAGAAATGTAACCCTAGTAACCCTAATATTAAGTGTTTTTATTGCAGAGAATTGGGTCATGTACAATACACGTGTCCACAAGTAAGAGAAGATTTGAAGGAGTTGAAGAAAACTCAAGGAGCGGGTAGTGTTTCGCTTGTAGCAGCTGATGAAGATGCTCTTCTGGTTCAAGAAGATAAGGGATCGAAAGAAGAATGGGTGCTTGACTCGGGATGTTCTCATCACATATGTGTTAGGAAGGAGTGGTTCTCGTCTTACGAGAAGTGTGAGAGAAAGATGGTAAATTTACCAAACGGTAAAAGGGTAAAGGTTGATGGCTTTGGTGAGGTAACAATGAAACTTCACAATGGTCGTGTTCGGAGGTTAACTCAAGTAAGGTACGTACCGGAGTTAAATTGAAATCTAATTTCATTGGGTAAATTAGTTGATTTGGGACATACTGTTATGATGAAGAACGGTATGTTGGAGGTCACTAAAAAGGATTTAGAGATACTCAAAGGTTGGAAGGACAAGAGGAATCTTTTTGTGCTAGAAGGAGAGGTTATTGTTCAAGGGGATGCATTGACGGATGGACGTCGTTGGCTTGATGGTGACCGTTATGGTGACCGTTAATTCGGTTATGAAATTGTATTGGGTTGAAGGGGAGGATTGTTGGATTTTCAGCCCAATACAATGGCATGGGTCTTGGGTGATCCAAGACAAGTATGGGTTTTGGTGATCCAAAACATATATGGATTGGGTAATAATTATATGTTTAGATAATTATTATAGATGGTATATTTAGATACCAAGTATGATAAGGATTGTAATTGGAAACCAAGTATGATTAGGATATCTTGGTTGCTAAGTTTGTGATTGCTATATATACATAGTCCTATTATGTTTGATAGGTATGCTTGAGTATTGTTTGGCTTAAGTATCGTGTGAGTGAAACACCGTTTGGTGAGATTGATTGTATTATTGATTATTGTTTGGATTAATAATACAAGTTGGGACGCGGGTTTTCCGTGTCATATAATTTTATTGTGTGTGCTTTGCATTAGTTAATTATCTCGGGTTTTGCTCCCTAACAAGTGTTAGTTATCAGTCTGGTTGTGCCTATAATTGGTTATAAAAGGATTTCCTTGGAGAGTAATGCTTCCTACAATTAGATTCGAATCCCATCAAAAGTTGTGTGCAAAAGAGATGGAGAGCATCAAGAAAGCGTCCCTGATTCTGCAATGCGCATTACTACTAGCTATAATTTTCACTATGACGCCACGGGCTCTGGTTGAAACTGGCAAAAAAACTACAGTTCACTCAAATGGAAAAGACCACAGGGCAGATTTTGCATATAGTCGGAAAGCACTACCGCAGAATGTATTTCTGGATAATGCCCAGCAGTGCGCGCCACGCAATGCCGGAAGTGACCGCCAAACGTGTTGTTGCGGCAGCTGTCGGTGTGTGCCATTGATTGTAGTAGCTGGTGCCCGCTATATGGGTAATTGTTAATTGCTTGGTGCATCATGCATGTGCGTGATCAGCAATTCAGCATCCCTAAATTAAATATAACAGATTTTAAGCTAATATATGAATCGTTATGCACGAATGTTACGGTGGAAATATATATAATAAATAATGTGTAAATTAAGCAAATGCTATTATAGTTTATAAATAATGTGAAACGTTTCAAGTTTCCAACTACCATGGTTCTTATAATTTGATCTGGATATTAAATAGATTATTGTAAGTCCGTGAAAACAAAGTTTTTTTTTTGACATACTATGAAAATAAAATTAATAGTCCTACAAATTATGAATAAATTATGGTGAACAATAAATCTAAGGTTCCTACTTCCTTAATTTAACTCGTAAATCAAAAATATTTTCAACTTAATTATAAACTATCCATCTATGCATGTGTGGCAAATTTGTGTTTTTGCAAAAAATTAAAGAAAAACATAATTTTGTAGATAATTAGTAAAAAATGACATAATTTTGCAAAAAATACCGTTTTTTTAGTCAGAACAAAAAGTACATTTTAAAAACGCATTTTTTTGAAAAAAAATTCTTTTTTGTTGAATATTTTGGCTTATAGCCTTCTACAATGAGATAATCTCGTGGTAAGTATTTTTTAATGATACTTAAAGGTGTAATGACTTGTGATGTGAGTTATCCAAATTTTCATCATTCGGGCCAAAGATGGGCCGAGGTCTGAGTATTCAGCTTCTCCTTGCAAATAGGAAGGCCTTATACCTTTTGCAGTTCACTATTATAAAGTGTCCAATATACAGTCCAATAGCAATATGTCATCAATCATCATATCTTAAACAATAATCTAGTTAAAGATTGTATATCATTTGTCGATCTAGGAAAACAATAGTCCAGTTCACTTGTTTGATTGATTTGTTCATTTTTATGTTTAAATGGAAAACAAACACATACACAAAACTTCCATAAATTTATAATTTCGGTATATTAATATATTTTTCCATCTCAAATATAATAGAAGCATTTTGTAATTTTTTTTCTTTTTAATTAAACACCCACTCACCTTTTCTGACAATATTTGAAAAAAAAAGAATTATTAGAAATCTACAACGGTTGGCTGGAGTTTGAAGGGACGCTGGTCCAAACATATCATTATTTCTATCACTCAATTTGCAATTAAGCATTCACTGGGTCTACCATATAAAGTTAAAGTGTGCTCTTGTTTTGTGCTTTTCACAAAATTATCATAAAAGTAACTGTATTATTGGATTTTGATAATCATCATATGTTGGGCTTGCTAAACAGATATTAATTACACATTAGTATCATATTGTCTATTTTGAGTCAAGCTCGCACGAATTTGTTTTTGGACACTTCTCAAAAGGCCTCGCACATTAATATGGTTAACTGACTACTTATAAACTTATAAACTAGTAATATGCTCCTCCAACAATGTGGGACAATTCCTGACAATCTCTCCCTTCACATATCTGGTTCGACACCTAACAATCGGGTTAAATATCAAATTGACCACTGAATAACTTGACATATCTCAAATTGCACACGGATAAATTTGCAGTCTCATTTAAAACACTTTTAAAGACATAAATATCAAACGGATACCTTTAACATGTACTCGGGAAGTAAAAATAATTTTTCATTGAGTTCTACACATTTTTCTTGAATGCTACCATAACCTAATGAAAGTTTAATAATTCTACTATTTCTGATAATATATTTAGATTTTAAGAAATTTTTATACTATTTTTTTTTAATTTTATAGTTATTTTATTTGATTTAATTAAAATTAAATAGTAAATAAATTTCTTAAAATCTAAATATATTATCAAAAATATTAAAATTCATAATCTTTCATTTGGTTATAGTAGATATTGATTATATAAAGCCAATTTTAAAAAAATTATCTAAATTTTTTTTAGATAAGGAAAATGATGATTGTATATAAGAAAAATGAAATCCTCGCCTAAAATTAAATGATATTGAAGTTTTTTTACGAAGGAGAATGTAACATGGGACATGCTCAATTATCGGCTAAAATGATAGAAAATACTGGTTATGTAAAATTTACTGAACCTGTAAGGCGTTGTGCTTCGATGGTACTGGCTATATTGATTGACTATATTTTAAAAATATTATATTATTATTATTTTAACTTATTATAAATAGAATATATCATTTGAATATGGTAAATGATGATTTGCAATCTTTTTACAAGTCTCTAGAGGTTCGACAAGTATAGCCAACATCACGAGATTGGCTAAAAAATAGAAAAGGAAAATGATCCATTGGAGTTGATTTTTTTTTTGGCAAAAAAAAAAATTCAGAGTTGTCTTGTCTTTGTGGCAAGTTCATAATTCTATATGCTATTCGTTTCTCAGTTTCTTTCATATTATTCAGTTAAGTACTATCATTTAAACACATAAAATCCTTTCATATATACACAGAGTATGAGTCAATATAAGAAATCTAGTCTGGAGGAACTTTATGCCAATTTATCCATTGAGGATGAAGAGGAAAATGGAGTCATAGTGGGGGTGGAAGAGATAAAGGAAAGAAGAAAACGTGTGTATTGGTGGGACGGTTCATGACGGACAAGAATATTAATTTTCAGGCTATGCAAAATTTGTTGGCGTCTCTATGACGGCCTAAAGAAGGAATGGAGATACATGATCTAGGGGGTTATAAATATTCATTTGTATTCTATCATATCATGGATTTACGAAAAGTAATTAAAGGAGGGCCATGGTCTTTTGAACAAAACATGTTGGTGTATAAGCAAGTGAAGGAGATGGAAGATCCACATTCGGTGCAGTTGAATGAATTTGATATATGGGTTCAAGCCTACGACATACCACAGGGGTTCATATCTGAGAATATACTAAAGAGTGTGGGATCGTATATTGGTAAGTATGTGAAATCAGATTCTGCAAATTTTGAAGGAGCATGGATGCCATATGTCAGGATTAGAGTCACATTGGATATTCATAAACCGCTGAAGCGTCGTATGAAAATCAAAAGGGAAGGAGGGGTATGGATCTGGATTAATTTTAAGTACGAGAGAATGGGTAATTTCTGTTTTGTTTGTGGGATAATAGGACATACAGAGAGGGAGTGTGGTATTGTTTATGAGAATCCAGATAAGGAAATTGAACGTGCATATGGAGCTTCGTTAAGAGCACAAAATCGTAATAGCTAAAACGGAGCGGGTGCTAGGTGGCTGAGAAATGTGGAGGGTGGTGGAAGATGGTTGGAGTACAGAGGTGCATCAGGAAATCAATCAACAGTTAGAAGTGAGGATAATGAAGCGAGATTTGAGGAAAATGATGGGATTGTGCGAGAGAAAGGTGGGGAGAAGGGAGCTGTTTTAGTTACAACTAGAAATCAAGAGCGATATGAGGAAATGAATCAAAATTTAAATTTGGGGGGGAATGAGGATGATGTAAATGTAGTACTGGATATAAAACGTAGAGGGATTGGACTGGACCAAGGTAAAAAAGGTATTGGGCCTGTGGATATGATTACAGATGGGAGTATAGAGGACTTGGGGGATAATTTAACTGAGGTACATGTGCCAAAAAACTTGCATGGGGGTGGGCTCTGGATTCCAGGCCCACCGAGAATTATGAGGTTCTTAGTATGGAACTATCGTGGTTTGGCCCAACCACGGGCAGTTCGATTTCTTAAAGAAATCATTAAACAATTACGGCCCAATTTAGTTTTTTTGTCAGAAACATTCGCTAATAAAAAGAAGATAGAGTCCATCTGTAAAGCTGTCTATTTTGCTGGGTGTTTTGTCGTGGAATCACAAAGACATGGAGGTGGGTTAGCGTTAATGTGGAGGAACGAGGGAGGGGTTGAAATTAAAGGTAGTAGTAACCATTATATAGACTTTGAAGTTAGTTGTGACCAAGTGGGACGTTGGAGGTACACAGGTTTTTACGGATGTCCAGAGAGACAAAAAAGAAGAGAGTCTTGGCAAATAATTAGAAATTTAGCTGCAGAATCACAACTTCTGTGGTGCCTTATAGGTGATTTTAATGACAGGATGCATGCTCATGAAAAACATGGGGGTAGACGGCCTGAAAGAGCATTATTGGAAGGGTTTAAAGAAGCTGTGTATGAGAGTGGGTTGGGTGATTTAGGTTTTATTGGCAGCGAATTTATGTGGGAAAGATCAAGGGGTACTGCTGCATGGGTACAAGAAAGACTTGATAGAGGATTGGCGAATCAGGATTGGAGGAATATGTTCCCTCAAGCTACAGTTAAGGTGTTAGAGGTTTCAACCTCGGATCATATGCCTTTACTTTTGGAAGTGAAAAGAATGATGTATATTCCAAGAACTAGAAGATTTAAATTCGAAAATATGTGGGTAAAGGAAGAACAATGCAGTAAACTGGTGCAAGAAAGCGGGAGGGAAACTGAGGGGAAAACAATTGTAGAAAAGGTGGAATATTGATGTATAAAACTCGAAGAATGGGGGGGTGCAAAGATGAAAGAAATGAAGGACAAAATTCAGTATTTTAGAAAGGAAATGAGGAAATTTAGATCTCGTCGAGATGCATATGGGGTGAGAAAATATAACGAGGCGAGGGGGAGTTCCTCAAGATACTGGAAAGACAAGAAGTGTACTGGAAGCAACGTGCGAAACAGTTTTGGCTTAAAGAAGGGGATCAAAACACGAAATTCTTTCATAAAGTTGCCTTAGGAAGAAAGAAAACTAATCAGTTGACAAAATTAAAGGATAAATATGGTGTGTGGCAGGAAGATCGTGAAAATATCAAGGGAATTATTACTGATTATTTTGAGGAACTGTTTCAATCAACAATGCTAGCAGGAGGATTATCGGAAAGGGAGAAGATAAATCAAGTTACAGAGGAACAAAATGCACAGTTGATGTTACCAATCACTTGTGAGGAAGTTAAGCAGGCAGCGTTCTCAATGTATCCAGAAAAGGCACCTGGGTGTGATGGTTTAAATCCATGTTTTTATCAAGCTTATTGGAATGTAGTGGGAGAAGATGTGGTGAATTTTTGCAAAAGATTTTTTGTCTCAGGTGAGCTTCCATAGGGGGTCAATCGTACGTTGGTCTGCTTGATACCAAAAATAAAACAGCCTCAATAAATGCAGGACTTGAGACCTATATCACTCTGTAATGTGTTGTTTCGTATACTTTCTAAGGTACTGGCAAACCGGTTGAAGATTTGTTTGCCAAGTCTGATTTCGGAGAAGCAGAGTTCTTTTGTTGAATGGAGATTACTTACAGACAACACACTCGTGGCATTTGAATTGAATCACTATATTAGGAGGAAGACACAGGGGAAGAGTGGTGTGGCTGGAGTAAAGCTGGATATTTCCAAAGCATATGACAGACTTGAATGACCGTTTCTTGAAGGTATGCTATTGAAGTTGGGTTTTAACAGTGTATGGGTGGAAAGGATTATGCAGTATGTGCAAACTGTATCCTATAGTTTTGTGCAGGATGGGTGTGAGTTTGGAGATATACAACCTAAACGAGGGATACGGCAAGGGGATCCGATTTCCCCTTACTTATATATCTTGTGTGCGGAGGGTCTTAGCTCAATGATTAGGAGACATGAGGAGGCTGGTTTAGTTCATAGGATAACAATAGCTCGAGGGGCACCACCGATATCGCATTTGCTTTTTGCAGATGACTGTTATGTCTTCTTCAAATCTACGAATCAAGAAGCTAAAAGTATGAAAATTATATTGGAGAGATACAAGAAGCTTTCAGGGCAGGCTATTAATCTGATGAAGTCAAGAGTGACTTTTAGTCCTAATACCACTACTGATTGCAGGCAACAAATATGTGATATATTGCAAGTACAGGAGACAATGCAGCCAGGGAAGTATTTAGGCTTACCAATGCATATTGGGAGAAATAAAACCAATGAGTTCAAATTCTTGTCAAAGAGAGTAAGTCAAAAGTTACAAGGGTGGAGCCAAAAGTCGTTGTCTAAGGGAGGTAAAGTGATTCTACTTAAAACAGCTGCACAGACAATACCTAATTTCTGGATGAATTTATTTTTAATCCCACATGAGATATCTAATACAATACAAAGGCAGATGAATGCTATGTGGTGGGGGAATGGTGGGAGAAGCAGAGGGATTAGGTGGCTATCTTGGGAGAGGTTATGCGAAGATAAACAGATGGGAGGCCTGGGTTTTAGAGATTTGAGGAAGTTCAATATCGCAATGTTAGCAAAGCAGGGATGGAGATTGCTGAATGGTGATAATCCCATGGCTACACAGTTGATGAAAGCAAAAGACTATCCACATACCAGTTTTTTAGAAGCTAAAATAGGTTCGAATCCAAGTTTTATGTGGCGTAGTATCCTCGAATCGCAGGAAGTTTTAAAGCAAGGAATTCGAAGAAGAATTGGGGATGGTGAAGATACAGATGTCTGGAAAGTGCCTTGGTTACCTTGTATTGAAAATGGTTATATTTCGACTACTATGCCTCAAGAGTTAGAGATGGTAAGGGTTGCAGGTCTAATGCAGGATAATAAAGATGGATGGGATGATGAAATTTTGAGGGATATTTTTAATGATAGAGATAGAGGTCTGAAAAGTTGTATTCCAGTGTTAGCAAATGTGCAGCATGATTCGTGGTTCTGGCTTCTCGATCAAACAGGGCTTTTTACTGTGAAAAGTTGCTATAGAAAACTAGTTGGTGAGCAAACTGGTCCACAAGCACAATTTTGGAAGAAACTATGGTCTTTAGATCTTCCTGGAAAAGGTGACGAATTTTATTTGGAGAGCTTGTCGTGCTGTGGTACCTACAGCTGTTGCATGGCTGAGAAACGAGTTCAGATTGATACTAAATGCTCTTGGTGTAGGCTGGTCGATGAAAACATAGAACATGTGTTGTTTGGATGTTCATTTTCTAGAGAGATTTGGGTGAGGGCGGGTATTCAGGAGGAAAGTATTCAGAGGTATCAAGGGTCTGTGAAAGAGGTGCTTTCTTCTTTATTTAGTGCATGTACTAGAGAGAAGTTGTCATGGATAGTAATAATATTCAGGAAGTTATGGAATCGACGGAATCAATGGGTGTGGGATAAGGTAATGGGATCAGCCTTTGGTGTTCATGCAGCAGGGACAAACTTAATAAATGACTGGAGGAAAAGTCAGATGAAAAAGCTAAAGCACAGACCTGTAATAAG
Source organism: Saposhnikovia divaricata (assembly GCA_036435485.1). NCBI lineage: Eukaryota > Viridiplantae > Streptophyta > Magnoliopsida > Apiales > Apiaceae > Saposhnikovia > Saposhnikovia divaricata. The sequence goes on along the minus strand of CM071595.1, from coordinate 169,389,141 downwards.
TCAGATTTCAAGACAGTGGTCACCACCTTCGTATGGATGGTTGAAAGTTAACGTTGATGCAGCAATGGACAGGGTAGGGGTAAGCTGTGTGATCAGGAATGAAGATGCAGGGTTCATCTGTGCCAGGGCTCGAAGAATATCAGCACAACTGCAACCAAGGGAGGCAGAGGCAGTAGGTCTCAAGGAGGCCTTGTCATGGGCTAAGGAGCTAGGTTTTAAAAACTGTATATTCGAGACAGATGCCAAGATGCTAGTTGATGCTTGTAATGGGGTGAAAGGTCGGTCGTTTTTTCACACAATTGTTCTAGATTGTGTCGATTTGTTTAAGCACTTTGATCATGTGCTAGTTAAGTATGTTCATAGGTCTGCGAATACTGTAGCTCATACACTAGCGAGAGCTACTCTTTCCATGTCAGACTTCCGGGAGTGGTTTGGTATAGCTCCGGATATTATTTATGATGTATTACTTATTGATTCGATTTAATGAAAGTAAGTACGTTTATTTCAAAAAAAAAAAAAAAAGTACCACCATGGAAATTAGTAAAAAAAAATAAAAATAAATACCACCATGGACCATGGTTATCGGTTGTTACGATTTTATACGGGAAAAGTGCATTAAAAGGTCCTGAATTTTAATAGGAGTAATATAATTTGTGGGTCCGGAATTTTAATAGGAGTAATATAATGTGCATATCATATACTTATTATAATTTAAAAATTATTTATATTATAATAATTTAAGATCATATAAATAACTTTTAAAGATGGTAACTATGAGAGTGAATTTTGTACAATTGTTACCAAAATTAAAGTGCATTAAATTATATTCACTATCAAAATTAAAATTATTTTATAATTAATATAATTAAAATTAAGTTGTTTCCAAAATTAAAATTAAATTATTTTGTACAAATTAATTATAAAATACTACTCCTTTGATTTATTTTTATTTTTATACTTTTAATAACTCATAAGTCATACATAATGCAAAATTATCCAAACAAATATTGACTTAGAGGGTGTTTGACATTGCTTAAAATAAGTTACTTTTGACTTAATGGAGGTGTTTTTAAATTAAAGGAGAAAGTAAAGTTGTTTACTTTAAGTTGAATGAATGTGTTTGGGTAATTTTACTTAAAGTTAAATGGGGGTTTAATAATTTTGACTTAAAGTGAAATTTGACTTAAAAAATTTTTAAATTCATAATATTTGAACTTTACAAGAATAGTGAAAAAAAAAACTCCATAAGTCATAAGTCATAAGTCAAAAGTACCTAAATAGAACTTATGACTTATAGCAATTTTTTAACTTAAAGCCGGGTTTTAAGCTATTTACCCAAACAAGCCGAAAACAACTTAAAGCAACATTTTGCTTTAAGCTTCAGTTGCCAAACAGGCTGTTAAAATTTTTACTTTTCACTTATCACTTTAAGCAACTTTTAGTCATAAGCAATACTTTTAAGTAGAGCCGACAATTTCGTACACGACACGAAAACACGACACGAAAACGACATGAAAATTACGGGTTTGGGTTGACCAATGTGGTACACGAACACGAAAGTACACGAACACGAAAGTACACGGATGAATTTAGTGTCGGTTTTGGGTTTACCCTTGGGTACACGACACGAAACGAAAATACACGAAATAAATAAATATTTAAATAATTTTATTAAAATTATATGAATACATATTTTAAAATGAGATTTAATATATAATTTTTACATAAGATAAATACAAAATAGTTTCAAATTTTAGTTTCACAAGATTTAAGCATATTTCATTCATTATGACATATTGACTTAAGACTCGACTAGTAAAAAATTAATATTTAAATAGTTTTATTTTTATTCAAAAATTACACGAAACACGACACGAAACGTACACGAAATGAAGGTACACGAACACGAAACGAAACGAATCCTTAACGGGTCGGTTTTGGATTTAGCATTACGTACACGAAACACGAAAGTACACGACACGAAAGTATACGAAACGAACGAATTGCCAGGTCTAATTTTAAGCTAACCCAAACGTGTCCTAAGTAGTTCGAGTTCGAATTACTTGAATTTGAACTTGCCAATTTGAAATTTCAAGTTCGAAATTCGATTTGACAATATTTAATATGTCTTAATTTTATGTTTTGATAAAATTAATTGTCGCACTTACAGTACATTCATAAAATCAAAATATCATATTTTTAGACTAATAGCTTCAAGAAAGTAGGCAACTTATTTTCCAAACAATATTTTTCTGAAGTACATAACCAATTTAGCAATACATCCTTAATCCCAAATTTAGCCAAAATGCTCGTGTAAGATTAAGGTACATAAAACAAAAATAACTAAACTAGATTTGTTTACTTCCACATGCAAATCAGCATCAACACAATCTATTATATATATAATATACCAACACAAGATAAAATTCTTGAGACTTTTTAATGCATTTGAAATGTTCAATTTACCCCTCATCTCTTGAAATTACTAATTTATCCCTCTCTTCTCAATTTTTTGAAAAAATTGTGGTTGATGGGAATTGATCTTGGATCGCCATGTTAATTAACAAATCTATTTACCACTACACCACTCAATCACATATATTCTAAATCATAAACATTATAGATGGATGTGTGTGTTGTTTGAGTGAAATAAATATCTATTATTTTAATTATTGTGACACATTAACAATTTTTTGTCATGATTTTACTTTTACATTTATTGATTTGAACTATAATATATTATATCAAAATATCAATTATTGATACATAATATATGGTTTGATTATATTATAAAATTGTAATAACAATAATAATCAACATAATAATAAAAAAATTACTATATAACTATTATTCCCTTAAACAAACTAAGCACTCATCTATATACGTGTTTTCAATAATACACATGATAATATTTGTGTGTACCGCTTAAGCGGGGGCAATATTTAGCTTTATATAAAGAAAAAATATGAAATGCATAATGTATTTTTTATGAAAAATATTAAATATAAGATCAAGTCAATAATTAAAGTACTTTATTACTGATTTGAAAGCGCCCATTTACCCCTAAGTTCTTATTTATATATAAAAGCATTATTTTCAGTGGTAATCGAACTTCGATCACCGAGTTAAATGGTGCATCTTCATACCATTAGACCACACATTCACATTTATTTTAAATCATACACACAATATGTATCTGTGTGATATTGATGAAATATTACTGGATTTTAAATGAGCTATGGACTCTTTAATGGTTATCATTTATCGATTAAAGAATTACGTAAAATACACAATTGGGTTATAAAATGATATTATAATTAATATAATGAATATTATCTAACACTATATTAGAATAAAAAATATTGAGGTGTTAACGTAAAATGAAATTTGTATATTACTAAAAAAGATACAATAATTAGTAGTGAAACTATTCGGGTCATAAAAATATTTGGTTTTAAAAAGATGAATCCTACAAATAACACATTACCTTTTACATACAAATTAGCCAATGTTCAATTTAAAATATGACATTTTCTAGGAAAAAAGTATCATATATTATATATTATTTATGGAGGTAACTCAATGAAAGTCAGACGGACACCGGAAGAGAGATAAATGCAAAGAATGCTTAAAATAAAGAAATTAGAATAAAACAAATAAAAGAGTTAGAAATGTAGTTTTAAGAAGTAAAAACGCAAGACCTGAGAAGCGTTATAGGAGATTTACGAAGTTTTTGATTAGAATCAGGACTGAAACCTACACTTTTAGAATGCAACATCTTGAAGATTATTAAGTTTCTACCTTGAATACTATTGGAGGTCCAGCTAAATGGATGCATCATTTTTTAAGAAAGTTTAGGATTGTAGGTGCTCTGAAAAATAGTCTTAATTAGACAACACCCATAGAACACTCAAATTATATTCTATGACCCACAACAAAATTAAAAACTTACATGATTGCTATAAATACTACTCAACATATTTAAGTAAGTATATAATAACCACATATGCCAGTAACAAGAAGAACTCTATGAAAATCAATCAGATATTTCAAACGATATTAATCATGAATAGTTTAATTAAAAAATACAATTTAATCTAGCGGCTCGTGCCTCGCACGGGTTTTAATGCTAGTTATAAATTTTGTACTACTACACACATCAATATCAATATATATATAATTCCTGAAGTAACCCACCCATCTAAATTACTAACTATACCCTTGAGTTAAACTTAACTTTAGTTAATATCAATTATAATCAAGGTTAAAATTGTCTTTTAACCATTTATTTTTCACTCTTTCTCTCCACTTATTCTCTCTCTTCCCCATTTTTCAATTACCCAACCACTTATTCTCTCTCTTCCACATTTCCTAATTATCCATCCACTTATTCTATCTCTTCCCCATTTCCTAATTATCTCTCCATTCATTCTCACCCCCCCCCTCTCTCTCTCTCTCTCTCCAATTTCTTATCATTTGCCAATAGGTTTCCATTTTTCTTATTTCTTATTTCTCATTTTTTTCCTTCAAAATTATCAATTAATACCAATATTAATATTCAATCAAAAATATATATATTCACCATCTTACTCAGTTACTAACCTAACTTAACTTTATTATTATTACCAAATTACTCCATATGTTCTATTATACATGTTCCTTTTGATTTTTGATTGATCAAACTAACCTAAATATGACTAATATTTATATGTATTATATAAATGAGAAAACTAAAAAAATTATATCAATAAAAAGTACATGTAATCTAATTTAAAGTATAACTTTCGGTTTTTAAAAATAATAATAGAATAATTTTTAATATTTAGTTAATAATTGATCAATTTAACTATTAAAAAAATCAAAAGTGAGATGTAAATTGGGACGGAAGAGTACCTGCGATTGAGTTAACATTACTTAGTGTCAATTATAACTAAAATCATTATTGTTTTTTGACAATATAATTTTCATTCTATCCTTCAATTATAAAAAATAAAAGTTATCACATAATCTAAGAATTACAATAAAAATTATTGAAAATCATTTTTAACCTATCTCTAACAACTCTTTTTTGAGATAAAATTTGTTAGAAAATATATACATATTACACAATGTTTTTTGAAAAAAAACCCATCACAAAAACCTTTTGCTTTTGGAAAAGAAAATAGCATTAATTTATTAAATTCTCAAATAACTCATCATCATAATAGTAATCATATATTTGTGTTAAGTTAAATATTATTATAGGAAAATGCTATTCAATTCTTTTGCCAATTGATTTTGTCATCACCTTACACGAATTATGCACCGGATTACAAACCTTATTATTCACTATTTGACGATTAAACTTTCTTTTACTGCGCATTTACTTATAATCAAATGAATTTAAACTAAAATTATAAAAAAGACTAATTAGATGTAGCATAAGCAAAATAATTATGTAAATATAAAAAAGCAAAAGCTGAATAACTAGACGTAGGAAAGATTTTTCCCATAAATATGTGACAAATTATGTATGTATTTATTATGATTTTTTTAATATGTGTAAAATGAATTTTAAAAAAATTTAAAATTCAAAAAATAAATTTAATATCAAAATTAATTTAATAAATAATATTTTCACTAAAGTGTATGTAATACGGGCATAACGCTTGTAGTTAAAATATCCCAATCAAACCAACCACAACCGTCCGATTTTTCCATTAATGCTGACATGGCACTGGATAAGAACATCCGGGCCCACATGTAAATATACAACAAACGTATTATGTACCACCTTTTCCAGGTTGACTGTTCTCCAGTCTGTCATAAGTGTCATCTACCCTCTAACACACGTTACAATTCATATGTATTTACCTTAATAATTACAATATAATACACTCTGTAACTTCACCTTCTCTTATTATTATGAGTTAATGGGCATTAAAAAAATATTGAATTGATTGAGACTCTTGATTTCTTGAAGGCCCATCAAGATTTTGTGCAGGATTTTGTGAAAATTCAAGAAAATCTTGAAAATTCAGGTGAGTTTTTTTATGGGTATTTAATGTTTTGTCTGGTTTTTTACTTGATTTTTGCCAAGATAATTTGTGGGTCAGTGTTGAAATGTTCAGTAAGAAACTAGAAAGCTTAAAAATTTAATCTATTTGTCTTTTGGTAGGTATATCAATTATAGTTTAGGTGAATTGTGGTAGTAATAGTGTATTTGTGTTAAAAATTTGATCTTTTGTCTTTTGGTTGATGTATCAAATAGAGTTTAGGTGAATTGTAGTAGTAATATTGTAATTAGTGATTTTTGTTCTGTATAAATTGGTGGTTGGTTTGTGAGTACTAGAAGTTGGTAAAGTTTAAATTTAATGCTTCTGCAAGAGGGATTTTGATTAGCTAGACTTTGTTTTGCTATCAGGAAATATAGCATTTTTCCTTAGTTTGTTATGCCACAAAGACAATTTTTTGTTGTGAATTTTCATTGGTTTGTGGAGTAGGAAGATTAGTGTTTACTTGATAAGATTATGGTGTTTAGTAGTGGGAATTGTAGGGAGAGACGTCCTTGGATCTATGGAATTTGAAGCTTGATGACTGATGTTGAAGTGAACAGAAGTCGAGCTTATAATTACCTTTGCTTTCGTTTTCGTTTCATATCAATTTGAATTGTGCAAATTTGCATAGTATATGTCTGGGTTTTGGGAAAGGCCTCGGTACGCAGGGTTTAGGAAAGGTCCCGGTTGAGGCAGGGTCTAGAAAGGTCCCGGTGTACGCAGGGTACACATCATTGACTTTTTTTTCATTAAGAGGCTGTTTTCAGGGGGTTCATTGCTGTCTATCTGACCTAGTGAATAATAAGTAGACACTTAACCGTTGCGTCAAGCACCTTTGTATAGGTAATTGTCCTATTAACAAGCTATGCCCATGGCCAGTGAAATACATTAACGACCTCTGTATTGATATGAAGCTCAATTTCATAAGTAGATGAAGATTGTTTTGATGAGTAACAGGGTTGAGTTCACAGTTCATCTACTCTGTAACTTGTCAATTATGCCAAGGCTTCAGACGAATACATTTGATTGGCTCGGATGCAGATCCCATCCATTTTAAAAAAATTCACCTATATAACTGGCCTTTACAGAAATTGCTGAGTTTTCTGTTGGAATTAGATTTATCTTTGTGCTTTCTCACTTTCATAGAAGGGAAGTTTTCACTCCAACCCATCTTGTTAGTTGCAGTGTAAGAGAGCTAATTAAATGAGAACATTCGGGCTGTAGGCTAGCATGTTTCAAAACAATTGTGCCTTAGTATGTTTAAAATTTTGGTCCTGCCTGGCTTCGTTAAGATGTCATTAACTAATATGAAACTTTCAGACCCTTGCACCAAATTGTATTGAAGATTAAACAAGCAAGTTCCTTTTCTTTTCTTTGTCTTATATGTCTTAAGTTTGTCTATGGGTAAAGCCGTAAAGGTTATGCTTTACTTTTTTGGATCATTTCCATTCTAACTTTTTTTACTTTCACGCTTCGTAGTTTGGCAATCCCACAACATAAATATGGTAGGGGAAGATGGTGCAGATTTCTATGTTGATATTGGTGATTCGGAGTCTGGGAAAAGTGTACCGCATGAAGATATCTCATCTGACGCTAAAGACATGTTGGATATAGGAAGTGCCATGGAAGTTTTAACTAGAGTGGACTTGGACTTGGCATACTCTTCTGAAAAATTGGTTAATCTGGACACACTTATGATGCATGTTTGGGCTTGGGAAAATGAATTTGAAGCACTGGCTACAGATGATATATCTGTGGATTGCATAGAGAAAGCAGTGGCGTTTGATCTGTTATCTGGTATTTTAGATTCAGAGGTAAAAGCGCTGGAAAATTTCATGAGCACTCTTCAACTTCAGATGGTTGCTGCACGGCTGAAAATATCATCATGCGGACACTTGAGAGAATTGTTCACTGCAGTGGAGGTTAAATTGTATGATTCAGAAGAATCTTTGAAGCAATCACAAGAGCATGCCTTAGAGATGAAGATGCAGTTAACCAAGTTGCAGATGACATCATTGGCGTTCAATCCCAATGACTGTAAGTTAAACAATATTGACAACGAAGAAAAATATTAGTTGTCTGTCAGCAGGGAAGTCTTACGATGCTAATTTTTTTTTCCTGACATTTACTTTGTAACAGGGAAATATAACAGTAACACAGATTCGCAAGATGATTCTCAAGGGTCAGTTGCGAGGCCACAAATGCAAACAGCTGAACAGAGACATGTCCTAAGAATGTTGGAAAAGTCTCTTGCACGAGAGCTTGATTTTGAGAAAAAGCTAACAGCACTAAAACAAAATGAAGAAGATTTGAAATTAAAGCTTCACTTAACCGAGCAGGTATCATTTTTCATGGAAGAAGCAGCGGAGGTTGTTTGGGGTAGATTTATAGAGGCAGAAAATACAGCAGAGGTACTAATGGGAATCTCTAAGGAAATGGTGGGGCGACTTCAAGTTGTACAATTCAATCGCAATAGTTCAATTCAGCGAGAAGAGGAGATGAAACTTAAACTTCAAAATTGCATGGAACAGTTGAAATCCAGAGAAGTTCTTATACAAAAGCTTAGCATCAGTGAACCACATCTTATGACAAATGATACTGAAGTTGTAAAGTTAAGGGAAAAGGTTAATATTCTCGAAGAACAACTGAGAGAATCTGTGTCACAACTGCAGAAAGCAAAAGAATCCAATAAGGCATATCAAAAGCAACTTCAGGAAATGGACTATACAATTGAGTCTTTAAAAGAAAACATTTATGATGCAGAAAATAGGGCAGATGCTGCAGAAACCAAGAATACGCAGTTAACAGAGGCAAACCTTGAGCTAACAGAAGAGATAGGTTTACTAAAAGGTAGTAATGATAGTAACACAAAGAAGGCGAGCTTACTAGAGAAGCAGTCAAGGGACCTTGAGCTTCAATTACAACATGCAAGGGCGTCCTCTGAAGCCAGTCAGGAGCAGCAAAACATGTTGTATTCTGCAATTTGGGATATGGAAACTTTAATTGATGAACTGAAACAAAAGGTCACCCGATTCGAGAATAAAGCTGAAAATGCAGAGGACCAATGTATTTTATCAACCGAAACAAACTTAGATCTGAAGAGAGAGTTGGATTTTGTAAGGGGAAAAATTGAGAGCTTAGAGACATCGTTAGAGGAATCTAGAGTTGAGAAGATAGCAAGTGCAAAAGACGTTAATATTAAAACCAGTCTTATCATGGATATGGTCATGCAGCTAGCAAAAGAAAGGAAGCGCATTCAAAAGCAGGTAGTTCACTTTCATCACAATTCTTTGCATCCCCTCAATCACCTTTTTTCACTCCCCCTTCCAAATGATCGATCTTAGGACCTCATCATAAGTTGATTGTTTGTATTGACTTGATTGATAAAGATATCAGTGTATTGTTGTTTTTAGGTTTATAAAAATTACTGAGTATAATTTTCTTGCAGATGTATTCTTTATCATCGCAAAACAGAACTTTGATGGCTAAGTTACAAAATACAACCGATGGATCTGCAGGCCTACAAAATGGAGTGGTTGATGATAAGAACCTATCAAGTCATAATGAAAGTAATGCTCATATTGTGACACAACCCTCACCGGAAAATATCCAGGCAAGTTCCTCTTTCTGCCTTTGGATAACGAAAACATAAAAGAAAGGAAAAATAAATCCTAATGATTTTTGTAGCTAATTTCTGGATTGATTGTCGTCTGCAGTCTCTCTTTTTTTTTTTGGCTAACATTACAATCCGAACTTTTAATTCGTTTTGTTTATATATCTGATTTCACATCTTCTATATTTCAGCTATTAAGGTCTCTCCATATAAAAAAAGAAAAGAAAAGGGTGTCTCACAAGTCCACATAAAATATCCTGGAGAGTTCTCAGTCTTTAAATTTTTTATTTATGATGACAAAATTACATGTTCTTTGCTGACACAAGAATATACATTAAGCCTCCTGATTTGTCGATTTTAGCCAAGAAATTTAAGGAGCACTCGAGCTCCATATATCTCATACAACCATTCTCATTTGTATCGAAAGTATAACAAATGTAAATAATTGATTAATTGCTCCAAATGAGCTGGAAATTTTTAGGTATTAGTTATGTCAAGCACCTACAAGGTTGTGATCTGACACTCTGCGCTGAACTTTAGACCATATTTTTTTTATTTTTTTTGAAACAACTTTAGACCATATTAATTCTTAAGTATCCATGTCTCATCTTTTAAAATATGTTTTGGATGTTTGTTATCAGACTGAAGAAATATCAGATGATCCACTTGCCTGTGGAACTGAAGTCGAGCTTTCCACTTCTTCAAAAGGTGCCAATGATTCCGATTCGAGTTCTGACGAGGAGGGAGTTGTACAAACAGGGAAGCCTCGCCATAAGTATTTCTTTATGACGATTCTTGTGCTGTTGGTTTCAGTATTAGCAGCATATGTATTTGACAGCAGAACACTCTTCTTCAGTGTTTTATGATGGCCAACTGTTCCCATTCAGGGAATCTTGTAACTCAGTCCATGTGTTTATTTGTATGATTTGATTTATTGGTTGGTTTGGCATGTATGATTTGGTTTAGTGTTCACTTTATCATCTGGAAAGCATGTTTTTTCCAGAGATGAGATTAGATTAGGAGATGTGAATATCTGTAACATTCTTAAAATAAGATTCATCAGGATTGTAGTCAACAATTGTATTTGCAAATGTATTTCTCTAGTGAACTGTGTACATATATATTGTATATGTACTCGTTTGGTGTTTGACGCGATTTCTAAGTTTCGATGTCAGTTTTCTCAGCTATGTAATTTCCAGTGTTGCAAGAATGTAGATTTTTTTATAGATGTGAAGAACCAAAAGCTCCATTCAAGTTCATTGTTCTGATGGTTCTAGTATTCATTTTGATCATCAATCATCAAATAACTTTTTACATCCTACATGAATTGATGATTATTATCTTTAAAAAGTAATAATAAAAAAATTGACCCCGCCAAATAGTTGGTACAATTTGCTGGCTTCACCGCCAACAAAATAGTTGGTACAAACTTTGACATTTTTTTTATATTTATCGCATAATTATGCAAAATACAAAACCCAATATAAACAACGTAAATAAGCAAAATAAATACATGACATAAAACCCTAATAATATACTAATATATATAATGTGTATTCACTTGCTTAGTTTCTGTTTGTTTCAATTAATCTGCATCAGGATTATCCTTTAATTGAATTTCGAGACAGCAATACTGACTGTGTCTCTTGAATACCACAGGAAAAACTGAGAGTTGCAGTTCTGGTTTCAAGGGCTGCATTTCAGTTTATACAAGGTTATATTACTAGTCCTATCTATGAAATTTAAAGATCAGGACAGCTCAGCATACTGATACTCTGTAAATATTTGCAGGCATGAAACCAAGTGACTACAAAGTACCTGATGATGTTAGAGCAGCTGGTTATCAGATTTGTGCTGATGAGTTAGGATCCATAGTTGAGGGACATGATATGATAAAAATTAAAATTTCATGGCAGAGTATCTGGCATTGCGGAGAAACTCTGCACATCAACCACAAATGGGCTTCCTACGGATAAAGGTTCACTTAACCGCAGACAAGAACTATTTGGAATCAATAAATTTACTGAAAGTGAACCCCGTGGTTTCTTGGTTTTTGTTTGGGAAGCTCTCCAGGACATGACTCTTATGATCCTTGCAGTGTGCGCTTTTGTTTCTTTGATTGTTGGCGTAGCAACTGAAGGATGGCCAACAGGGGCCCGGGATGGTCTTGGAATTGTTTCAAGTATCTTGTTAGTGGTCTTTGTCACAGCTATTAGTGATTATCGACAATCTTTACAGTTCAGAGATTTAGATAAAGAGAAGAAGAAAATCTCAATCCAAGTCACAAGGAATGGATATAGGCACAAAATGTCGATATATGAGCTACTCCCTGGTGATATTGTACATCTTGCTATAGGGGACCAAGTTCCTGCAGATGGCCTTTTCGTGTCGGGTTATTCTATGCTTATTGATGAATTAAGTCTGACAGGAGAAAGTGAGCCCATAATGGTAACCGATGATAATCCTTATTTGTTGTCTGGAACTAAGGTTCAGGATGGATCATGCAAGATGCTAGTTACCACAGTGGGAATGAGAACTCAGTGGGGTAAACTTATGGCAACCCTTAGTGAGGGTGGAGATGATGAGACTCCACTTCAAGTTAAACTAAATGGCGTAGCAACCATTATTGGTAAGATTGGCCTTTTTTTTGCTATCGTGACTTTTGCAGTACTTGTGCAGAAAATGTATACTCGTAAAGTGCAAGAAACCGACTGGAGCTGGACCGGTGATGATGCTTTGTTACTGTTGGAATATTTTGCGATAGCAGTTACTATTGTTGTTGTTTCTGTTCCCGAGGGGTTGCCTCGGGCTGTGACACTGAGCCTTGCGTTTGCCATGCAGAAGATGATGAATGATAACGCACTAGTCCGTCATCTTGCAGCCTGTGAAACAATGGGGTCTGCAACAACTATATGTAGTGACAAAACTGGCACGCTGACAACAAATCGTATGACTGTTGTCAAGACATGCATATGTGAGAATGTCAAGGACTTGGGTAAAGAAGGAAGCTCTACAAGTCTGAAATCTGAAATCTCAGCATCTACAATGAAAATACTACTACAATCTATTTTTAACAACACGGGGGGAGAAGTTGTAGTTAATGAAACAGGAATACGTGAAATACTAGGAACACCAACTGATGCTGCTCTATTGGAGTTAGCGTTGTCTCTTGGTGGAGATTTTCAGGCAGAGCGCCAAGCTCCTAAAGTGATAAAAGTTGAGCCATTTAACTCTACAAAGAAAAGTATGGGGGTTGTGCTCGAACTTCCTGAAGGAGGTCTAAGAGCTCACACAAAAGGAGCTTCTGAAATAGTTCTGGCTACCTGTGACAAAGTACTCAATTCAGATGGTGAGGTTGTACCCCTAGATGAAACATTGGTAAACCCTCTCAAAGTAACAATTGAGCAGTTTGCTGGAGAAGCTCTGCGAACTCTCTGTCTCGGCTATGCTGAACTGAAAAATGGGTTTTCTCCCAATGATCCAATTCCAACTTCTGGATATACTTGTATAGGAATTGTGGGCCTTAAAGATCCTGTTCGCCCAGGTGTGAAAGAATCTGTTGCACTTTGTCATTCAGCAGGTGTGAATGTTCGGATGGTTACTGGAGACAATATAAATACTGCGAAAGCTATAGCTAGAGAATGTGGTATACTAACAGAGGATGGTATCGCAATAGAAGGGCCAGTTTTTCGTGAAAAGAATCTGGAGGAATTGCATGAACTAGTTCCCAAAATTCAGGTATCACTACAACTTCTAACAAAATTTAAGTTGTACTTTTCAAATAAATTTTATATTAGGGTATCCTTTTAGGTGATGGCACGATCTTCCCCTTTAGACAAGCATACACTGGTTAAACACCTGAGGACCACATTTGATGAAGTTGTGGCAGTTACTGGTGATGGAACAAATGATGCGCCAGCACTCCATGAAGCAGATATTGGACTTGCAATGGGAATTGCGGGAACTGAGGTTGGCAAATATTAGAAAAACTATAATGATCCACATCTTCTAAGAAAAGCCTTCTTATGTATGGTACTAAGGATAGCATGAATTTTACGAGAACATATCTTCTGCTAAATTTTATGTGTCATCACACTACACATTTTGGAAAAATAACATGACACATTATCTGATTTACTTATCTTTGAGAAACTATGACTGATTAATGTTATGAAATGTGGATCTCTTACCCCGTCTTTAGGTGACCAAAGAGAGTGCAGATGTCATAGTTCTGGATGATAATTTCTCAACGATTGTAACTGTCGCTAAATGGGGACGATCAGTTTACATAAAGTCATAAACATACAGAAGTTTGTGCAGTTTCAGTTGACAGTTAATGTGGTGGCAATGCTTGTTAACTTTTCTTCAGCCTGTTTAACAGGTAAATTTCATGCAGTTTGGTTAACTGTTAATCTAATCTAGTAACTTTAAAGTTTGTTCAGATATATACAAAAACCTAATATTGTGACAACCATTGTACTTTGACATATCCAGGGAGTGCTCCCCTCACCGCTGTTCAGCTCTTGTGGGTTAACATGATTATGGATACACTGGGAGCTCTTGCGCTAGCTACTGAGCCTCCAACAGATGAACTAATGAAGAGAACTCCAGTCGGGAGGAAGGGAAATTTTATTAGTAATGTCATGTGGAGGAACATCTTCGGACAATCTTTGTATCAGATCATTGTAATTTGGTTTCTTCAGACAAAAGGAGATGATACATTTGGTCTTGATGGACCTGATTCAGGATTGATATGTAACACACTTATTTTCAACTCATTTGTGTTCTGTCAGGTAACTTCTTATTATTTCTGGTGTTGCCATATGGTAGTTCATGTTATTCGTCATTAACTTACAATGTTTATCAAATTATTAGTGATGGATATCGGGAACCTGTAAATGTTACATATGTACATGTTATTGTTTCTGGTTCAGCTGATTGCCATAGTGTGGTGATGCTAAGTTTAGCTAAAAGTTGGTTTTCTCTCAATGATCGGTTACTTTGCACTATTTAATAGGTCATGATTTGCTTTAAATATTGCAGGTTTTTAATGAGATAAGCTCCCGAGACATGGTCAAAGTAAATGTTTTTGAGGGTATGCTGGACAACTTTGTTTTTGTGAGCGTTATCGCTGTTACCGTCATTTTTCAGATCATCATAGTTGAGTTCTTGGGTACATTTGCAAACACTTACCCCCTATCATTAGTACAGTGGTTTTCTAACATACTTTTTGGATTTTTGAGCATGCCAATAGCTGCAGGTAGAGCTGGCCAGTAGGGCGGTTCAGACCGGCCCGCTCGAGACCGGCACGGTAAAAAGACCGTTTTTATTCGGCTCGTCAGGAACCGGCCCGAACCGGCACGTAACCGATAAAAAACCCGGTCCGAATACGGGTTCAGCAGAGCAGAATTGAGACCAGAACCAGAACCGGCCCGGCACGGCACGGCCCGGACCGGCTGAGAAAAGAATTTCTGGACTTTACATAACTTCAACTTCTACTTTGTTTGATTGGTTTAAACTCTGCCACGTTCAACTTTTGTTACATGACACTTTCAATGTCAACAGGCCACTCATATCTTTCCTCTCTCTTTTATTATATACATTTATTTAAAATTTAATTGACGTAAAATGGTCTGAATTTTAATATTTTTATATTAAAATGACCCATATATAATAATATTATGTACTCTCAAATTATTTGTAAAATATAATAATATTTTAATTTGTATTGTATTATTGCATATTAATGCGATTTGTTCTGTTTTTTTAGAGAGGAGTCCTCTCAAATTATTTGTAAAATATTTTTAATTAATAAAATTTCTATGAGGTACCGTCCTCTTTAACTACATTTACAAAATTAATTTTCAAAACCTTTTATTAAGCTAGAAATACTAATAATAAAAATAAAGTAGTTTCAAAAAAATAAAAATAAAATAATGACCAATGCGGAACGGCCCGCACGAGTCGGGTACGAATCGAGGATTTCAGAACCGGGACCGGCCCAAGCCCGGCCCGGATTATAAGCGTGCCGAATACGAATACACCAATCATGAACCGGGACCGTGCAAAGCCCGACCCGGCTAGCACGGCCCGCTCGGTTGGCCGCCTCTAGCTGCAGGAGTTAAAATGATCCCCGCTAAAGAGTAAATTCAGTTGAAGTATACATGCCTCCCTACTTCGATTTTTGTAAAAATCCTTAGCTTTTTCAGTAGTTTTTCATCCTTAGCTTTGAAACTTTTAAGTTATAGACCAATATCACAAAATAGCCGGGGCTAAAATGAACGATTGCTAAAAGTTGTGGTTTTATAAAAAATTCTTGCTAATATTTTCATCTTAGCCGGGGCTTCAGCTTAAGTTAGCCCCCCTTAGTTCCGCCTCTGCCTTGGTCCTTGGCCATAGTCCATAGATGATTCATCTTTTCTTGTAAACTGGTATACAAGCATGACAGAGTGTAAAACAATCCATGTTCGCCTGTTTAGCAGCCAAGATGAATGCAGTTGATTTGTAACCAGATTGGCGACGAAACGCGTGCATGTACTCTTTTAGCAAACTTCTGGCTGAATCTGTTCAAGGGGTCACTAAACTTGCTCCTTCCACTAATATTGTAATTTCTTCTGTGTAGCTCTTACGGAATTGACTTACTGTAAAGTAAATAGTCATTTTTTGTTGATTCCGTTATATTTTTCAATGTAATTAAGTTTCAGATTGCCTCTTATTTTGTCTCAAATACAAACGAGTATATGATTCGAATCAATTTATTCAAAATCATTCTCTTGATGGTACTAGCATTCATTTTGATTACTATTTATTTAATCAACAAACAATTTGATAATGTAATTCACCAATTTTTTAAATTCACATGTGAGAGTACGATCGAAAAGTTAAGTTGAGATCGGATAGCTAGCTAATTTGGTAGAATAAGCTTTACTAAAAAAAAGGTATACATATGTGAAACGAACAAAGAAAAATTATTATCTTTTTGTTTTATAAAAAATATATTGTAGACTTGCAAATAAAAAATAAAAAGAAACATGTTTTTGCTTGGGGAAAATCATTAACATAAGTATTATTTAATTAAATCATATATGTACCCGTTACACACCAAAGGAAACGCATATCATAAGTTTCTCTATTGGAGACATGAATTAATTTTGTTCTAATATAGTATATGATTTTCGTAACTCCCTAAAGTTAATTAGTTTGACTTGATTCTATTGAAGACATAAATTAATTTTGTTCTAATATAGTATATGATTTTGGTAACTCCCTAAAGTTAATTAGTTTGACTTGATTCTATTGAAGACATGAATTAATTTTGTTCTAATATAGTATATGATTTTCGTAACTCCCTAAAGTTAATTAGTTTGACTTGATTCTGATCCCTGTTTTGTTCTTACATTGATGAAGCATATATTCTATAATTATGATACATTGATTAATAGCGTGATTTGCTCCTGCATATCTTCATGATTACAGCCTAATTAGCTGCACTTAGCTACATATAAATAAGCTAAGAAGGTTTGTTATCTACTACTAATCTGTATAATCACAATTAAGTACCTACATTACACGCATGGATTCATCAAAAGTTGCTTTCTGCCTCATCCTCTTGTTATTTGTATCTGGTTAGTCTCTTCCTCACCCTCTTTTAATTTCAAGCAGATGTTTAAATATTTTTATTTTTACAACAATTCCGACCAATTCTTGACAATCACATTTTGGTTGGTCGTAAATGAAGTTTTTTCGTGTAGTGTATATGCCAGATTCCGAAAATAATTACTTGGATCATCTTCCGTAAAAACTTTCGAGTCTATCAATTGTGAACTTACAATGTTTTTATTTTAATTACTCCATGAACAGATTCAGTGATGTTAGGAACAGCAACCGAAATCGGTGCACCGAATATAAAAAAGCCCGGCGGAAGTTACATCACGTGTAAGACGGATGAAGACTGCAGAGCGCCTTGCACATTTTTCCGTTGGAAAACATTCAAATGTATAAATGGTCATTGTAAATGCGGCAACTAACGTCTATGCATGCATATTTATATGATAATAAGATCTTTCCAAAATGAGTGAGGAATAATTAAGCTTCGTTTCCTTTGATATATATGAAGAAATTAATAACAGTAATTTTATTGATCGCGATGTGATAACTTCAAGTGATAATTGGTCTTATTTTTTTGACTCTTGCTCATACAATAACAGCAAATTTATTTTGTCATGATCCGGCCTTGATCTGTAGGCATTATATATGGGCTGGTCTAGCCTCTAGGAAGCTCGGGCCACAGTTGTTTATGAGTGCATATTAAAAATAAATATAAAAAGAATTAAAAGAATTGATCTAACCTACTTAACACTAATTAATCATGTGGATCTGAATAATCTTTTTAACATAATATTGAAATATAAATTTGACCCCACCTGCTTTATGAAAAAAATATATAATAATAAAACAAATTGGGTGTATCCACATATATAGAATTATGTAAAAGAAAAAAAAACGCCCACCAAATGAAAGAGATGTGTGAGGATTAAAAAATGGGCGGGAGTGTTAAGTAAGGTAGAGGTGTTCTATGATGCAATCAAATATTAAATCATTGATACACAAGACCTTGGTTAAACAATTAGCATTATCAATCTTGCTCATTGAAGCTTGGCCTTGGCCATTAATCATCATATACACTTTGAACTGGATATTTTGTACACATGATTCATAAAAGAGTAATGTTAGAGATCTCGAAAAATTTAAATTATTTTCGAATAAATTATCTGTTAATAAAATTAAGACTAGAGAATATCGACTATCCGCATACACTACTGTCATTTGTATTTCTTGTTATATAGAAACATAAAAGATGGTGTATTAAAAGTTGTGGCAGTTACTGGTGATGGAACAAATGATGCGCCAGCACTCCATGAAGCAGATATTGGACTTGCAATGGGAATTGTGGGAACTGAGGTTGGCAAATATTAGAAAAACTATAATGATCCACATCTTCTAAGAAAAGCCTTCTTACGTATGGTACCAAGGATAGCATGAATTTTACGAGAACATATCTTCTGCTAAATTTTATGTGTCATCACACCAAACATTTTGGAAAAATAACATGACACATTATCTGATTTACTTATCTTTGAGAAACTATGACTGATTAATGTTATGAAATGCGGATCTCTTACCCCGTCTTTAGGTGACCAAAGAGAGTGCAGATGTCATAGTTCTGGATGATAATTTCTCAACGATTGTAACTGTCGCTAAATGGGGACGATCAGTTTACATAAAGTCATAAACATACAGAAGTTTGTGCAGTTTCAGTTGACAGTTAATGTGGTGGCAATGCTTGTTAACTTTTCTTCAGCCTGTTTAACAGGTAAATTTCATGCAGTTTGGTTAACTGTTAATCTAATCTAGTAACTTTAAAGTTTGTTCAGATATATACAAAAACCTAATATTGTGACAACCATTGTACTTTGACATATCCAGGGAGTGCTCCCCTCACCGCTGTTCAGCTCTTGTGGGTTAACATGATTATGGATACACTGGGAGCTCTTGCGCTAGCTACTGAGCCTCCAACAGATGAACTAATGAAGAGAACTCCAGTCGGGAGGAAGGGAAATTTTATTAGTAATGTCATGTGGAGGAACATCTTCGGACAATCTTTGTATCAGATCATTGTAATTTGGTTTCTTCAGACAAAAGGAGATGATACATTTGGTCTTGATGGACCTGATTCAGGATTGATATGTAACACACTTATTTTCAACTCATTTGTGTTCTGTCAGGTAACTTCTTATTATTTCTGGTGTTGCCATATGGTAGTTCATGTTATTCGTCATTAACTTACAATGTTTATCAAATTATTAGTGATGGATATCGGGAACCTGTAAATGTTACATATGTACATGTTATTGTTTCTGGTTCAGCTGATTGCCATAGTGTGGTGATGCTAAGTTTAGCTAAAAGTTGGTTTTCTCTCAATGATCGGTTACTTTGCACTATTTAATAGGTCATGATTTGCTTTAAATATTGCAGGTTTTTAATGAGATAAGCTCCCGAGACATGGTCAAAGTAAATGTTTTTGAGGGTATGCTGGACAACTTTGTTTTTGTGAGCGTTATCGCTGTTACCGTCATTTTTCAGATCATCATAGTTGAGTTCTTGGGTACATTTGCAAACACTTACCCCCTATCATTAGTACAGTGGTTTTCTAACATACTTTTTGCATTTTTGAGCATGCCAATAGCTGCAGGTAGAGCTGGCCAGTAGGGCGGTTCAGACCGGCCCGCTCGAGACCGGCACGGTAAAAAGACCGTTTTTATTCGGCTCGTCAGGAACCGGCCCGAACCGGCACGTAACCGATAAAAAACCCGGTCCGAATACGGGTTCAGCAGAGCAGAATTGAGACCAGAACCAGAACCGGCCCGGCACGGCACGGCCCGGACCGGCTGAGAAAAGAATTTCTGGACTTTACATAACTTCAACTTCTACTTTGTTTGATTGGTTTAAACTCTGCCACGTTCAACTTTTGTTACATGACACTTTCAATGTCAACAGGCCACTCATATCTTTCCTCTCTCTTTTATTATATACATTTATTTAAAATTTAATTGACGTAAAATGGTCTGAATTTTAATATTTTTATATTAAAATGACCCATATATAATAATATTATGTACTCTCAAATTATTTGTAAAATATAATAATATTTTAATTTGTATTGTATTATTGCATATTAATGCGATTTGTTCTGTTTTTTTAGAGAGGAGTCCTCTCAAATTATTTGTAAAATATTTTTAATTAATAAAATTTCTATGAGGTACCGTCCTCTTTAACTACATTTACAAAATTAATTTTCAAAACCTTTTATTAAGCTAGAAATACTAATAATAAAAATAAAGTAGTTTCAAAAAAATAAAAATAAAATAATGACCAATGCGGAACGGCCCGCACGAGTCGGGTACGAATCGAGGATTTCAGAACCGGGACCGGCCCAAGCCCGGCCCGGATTATAAGCGTGCCGAATACGAATACACCAATCATGAACCGGGACCGTGCAAAGCCCGACCCGGCTCGCACGGCCCGCTCGGTTGGCCGCCTCTAGCTGCAGGAGTTAAAATGATCCCCGCTAAAGAGTAAATTCAGTTGAAGTATACATGCCTCCGTACTTCGATTTTTGTAAAAATCCTTAGCTTTTTCAGTAGTTTTTCATCCTTAGCTTTGAAACTTTTAAGTTATAGACCAATATCACAAAATAGCCGGGGCTAAAATGAACGATTGCTAAAAGTTGTGGTTTTATAAAAAATTCTTGCTAATATTTTCATCTTAGCCGGGGCTTCAGCTTAAGTTAGCCCCCCTTAGTTCCGCCTCTGCCTTGGTCCTTGGCCATAGTCCATAGATGATTCATCTTTTCTTGTAAACTGGTATACAAGCATGACGGAGTGTAAAACAATCCATGTTCGCCTGTTTAGCAGCCAAGATGAATGCAGTTGATTTGTAACCAGATTGGCGACGAAACGCGTGCATGTACTCTTTTAGCAAACTTCTGGCTGAATCTGTTCAAGGGGTCACTAAACTTGCTCCTTCCACTAATATTGTAATTTCTTCTGTGTAGCTCTTACGGAATTGACTTACTGTAAAGTAAATAGTCATTTTTTGTTGATTCCGTTATATTTTTCAATGTAATTAAGTTTCAGATTGCCTCTTATTTTGTCTCAAATACAAACGAGTATATGATTCGAATCAATTTATTCAAAATCATTCTCTTGATGGTACTAGCATTCATTTTGATTACTATTTATTTAATCAACAAACAATTTGATAATGTAATTCACCAATTTTTTAAATTCACATGTGAGAGTACGATCGAAAAGTTAAGTTGAGATCGGATAGCTAGCTAATTTGGTAGAATAAGCTTTACTAAAAAAAAGGTATACATATGTGAAACGAACAAAGAAAAATTATTATCTTTTTGTTTTATAAAAAATATATTGTAGACTTGCAAATAAAAAATAAAAAGAAACATGTTTTTGCTTGGGGAAAATCATTAACATAAGTATTATTTAATTAAATCATATATGTACCCGTTACACACCAAAGGAAACGCATATCATAAGTTTCTCTATTGGAGACATGAATTAATTTTGTTCTAATATAGTATATGATTTTCGTAACTCCCTAAAGTTAATTAGTTTGACTTGATTCTATTGAAGACATAAATTAATTTTGTTCTAATATAGTATATGATTTTGGTAACTCCCTAAAGTTAATTAGTTTGACTTGATTCTATTGAAGACATGAATTAATTTTGTTCTAATATAGTATATGATTTTCGTAACTCCCTAAAGTTAATTAGTTTGACTTGATTCTGATCCCTGTTTTGTTCTTACATTGATGAAGCATATATTCTATAATTATGATACATTGATTAATAGCGTGATTTGCTCCTGCATATCTTCATGATTACAGCCTAATTAGCTGCACTTAGCTACATATAAATAAGCTAAGAAGGTTTGTTATCTACTACTAATCTGTATAATCACAATTAAGTACCTACATTACACGCATGGATTCATCAAAAGTTGCTTTCTGCCTCATCCTCTTGTTATTTGTATCTGGTTAGTCTCTTCCTCACCCTCTTTTAATTTCAAGCAGATGTTTAAATATTTTTATTTTTACAACAATTCCGACCAATTCTTGACAATCACATTTTGGTTGGTCGTAAATGAAGTTTTTTCGTGTAGTGTATATGCCAGATTCCGAAAATAATTACTTGGATCATCTTCCGTAAAAACTTTCGAGTCTATCAATTGTGAACTTACAATGTTTTTATTTTAATTACTCCATGAACAGATTCAGTGATGTTAGGAACAGCAACCGAAATCGGTGCACCGAATATAAAAAAGCCCGGCGGAAGTTACATCACGTGTAAGACGGATGAAGACTGCAGAGCGCCTTGCACATTTTTCCGTTGGAAAACTTTCAAATGTATAAATGGTCATTGTAAATGCGGCAACTAACGTCTATGCATGCATATTTATATGATAATAAGATCTTTCCAAAATGAGTGAGGAATAATTAAGCTTCGTTTCCTTTGATATATATGAAGAAATTAATAACAGTAATTTTATTGATCGCGATGTGATAACTTCAAGTGATAATTGGTCTTATTTTTTTGACTCTTGCTCATACAATAACAGCAAATTTATTTTGTCATGATCCGGCCTTGATCTGTAGGCATTATATATGGGCTGGTCTAGCCTCTAGGAAGCTCGGGCCACAGTTGTTTATGAGTGCATATTAAAAATAAATATAAAAAGAATTAAAAGAATTGATCTAACCTACTTAACACTAATTAATCATGTGGATCTGAATAATCTTTTTAACATAATATTGAAATATAAATTTGACCCCACCTGCTTTATGAAAAAAATATATAATAATAAAACAAATTGGGTGTATCCACATATATAGAATTATGTAAAAGAAAAAAAAACGCCCACCAAATGAAAGAGATGTGTGAGGATTAAAAAATGGGCGGGAGTGTTAAGTAGGGTAGAGGTGTTCTATGATGCAATCAAATATTAAATCATTGATACACAAGACCTTGGTTAAACAATTAGCATTATCAATCTTGCTCATTGAAGCTTGGCCTTGGCCATTAATCATCATATACACTTTGAACTGGATATTTTGTACACATGATTCGTAAAAGAGTAATGTTAGAGATCTCGAAAAATTTAAATTATTTTCAAATAAATTATCTGTTAATAAAATTAAGACTAGAGAATATCGACTATCCGCACACACTACCTTACTGTCATTTGTATTTCTTGTTATAAAGAAACATAAAAGATGGTGTATTAAAAAATGTATTAGGTATCGACGGTCATACTAATAAATTAAGTCTGATGCCTGCTCTAAAAAAAAGATAGCGTCATAAGCCAATGAGGTTGTTAATGGAAGCACCAGAAAGCAAGACGTTTACATAATTAGAAAGCTACCTTTCTTTAGGGTTAGGAATTTAAACATGACGCTTCAGAAAAGGTTTTGAGCACTTCCATGATACAATCTCTCTCCCACTCTCTCTCTCTCTCCCCCTCTCTCTCGCACTTCCATTATACAAACCTTCTATACACGATTACCGATTACGTTTGAATGTGTATTATTATATGATTGGCTAATTAGTAACTGTACGTCTCTTAAGTTTTTGATCAGGTCTTTATAAGTTGGGCCCGATCTTATGTCTTCTTCTCCGTGTCCCCATTTTTTTAGTATTAAAAGAGTGTTCCTGGCGGGATCATTTTAAGAAAAATAAAAATAAAAATATTATTTTCATTAAAATGAGCTCCACCAGGAACATTTTTTTAATATTAAAAAGAGCAGGAGACACAGAAGGAAAAATGAAAAAGGGACGTGAAGAAGGAGACAAAAGATTCATCTTTCTTTATACGGAAAAGAAAATGCTAAACTAAAGGCCTTCATTTTTTTAAGAAATCAACATGAATGATACGCCCATTTTATAATCCAATTTTCATGCTGCGGTGTCATACCTTGCAACATTTTGCGTATAAAATCAAAGATTAATTTACAAGATACGATCTCGATCGTTTCCGTGCATGAACTGCATCTTAATTCATTTATCCATATCTGCGTATGGGAACGAATCTACTAATCTTTAATCAGATAGATATATTAGTGGTAACTTTGTTAACGAATGGAAATCAAAAACAAGTAGGGGGTTGTAGATAAAGACGAAGTGATTGGTGGTAAAGAATTCATTGAAGATGAGTAAGGGGTTGAGGGAATCGGAGATGGATAATGCGAGTAAGGGGTTGAGGGAATCGGAGATAATGTATGTGATGAAGAGAGAGAGGAGCGGCCTAAACATATATTGTTTTCAATGGGATTTGAACCATCGATCTCTAATTTAGGAATAAGATTTCTTATCACTTTGTTAGACATCAATTTTGATTATATATTATAACACTTATTATTAATATATCATGAGACAAATTTAATCATCATAAAAAATTCTTCCTATTAGAAATTGAACCCTTGACCTCTAACTTAAAAAGGGAAATTTTTTATCAGTTTTGATTATATTATAAAACTCATTATTAATATATCGTGAGACAATTTAATCATAATGAAATTACTAAATTACCTCTCCTATATTATTTTAAGAGCATCCTTAACGGTGTTGGCTAAAATGATATAAAATACTGATTATGTAAAATTTACTGAACTTGTAAGGCGTTGTGCTCCGATAATATCGACTATAATGATTGTATATTTTTTAAAAATAGTATGTTATTATTATTTCAAGTTGTTATAAATAGAATATATTATTTTGAGAAATTAACAGTTTGCACCCCTTAATTTTGGTCACTTTTTCGTTTTGGTCTTGAACTTTTAATCTTAGTAAAATGCATCCCTTAACTTATACTCTCTCCGTCCCTTTTTAGTTGGCACATTTGCAAAAAATACACATATTAAGAAAGCTTTAATTATATAATGTGTTTCCATGTTTGCCCTTAATCTTAAAATTAAATGATGAGTTATGAGTGTGTATATTAAATATAAAGTCAAACATTGGTATTAGAAATAAATGGGTATATATGGAAAAATTGGTAAAAATATGTATTGGAATAAGGAATGTGACAACTATTTAGGGACACGTTTTTTTTGCAAATGTGCCAACTAAAAAGGGACGGAAGGAGTAATTTTTAATCACTTCGAAACCCTTTGACGAAGTTCCGATAAATTTTAACAGTCAACGTTAATACAAAATTGAAATTAACACTTTGCATCCCTTATCTTTGGTCACTTTTTCGTTTTGGTCTTAAATTTTTAATCTTAGAAAAATGCATCCCTTAACTTATAATTTTTAATTAATTTGCAACCCTTTGATGAAGTTCCGTTAAATTTTAACAATCAACGTTAATACACAATTAATGTTTAAGTAGAGTATTACCTGGCTTTGAAGTTTCACCAAGAAACGACAAAGTCACTTAAAAATGCATGGCACGTACGGGGACATAGTAAACATTTTTTCTATTTTTTTTTAATTCTTCGGAAATTAAATTTAAATCAAAAATGTCACTTGATTCCATTGTTCTAAAAATCATCCGATTTTTCAAAAATTACCGATAAATCGATGATTTATCGTTAAAAAATATTTGATCGATTTGATTTTGAAAATCCGATTTATCGTTATAAATTATTTTTGAAGGGTATTTATATTATAAATCAGGATAATATATTAAATATAATTAAAATATTAAAATTTATTTGATTTTTATTACGATTTATATGTATAATTTGTTATTATATTTTATAGTTGGTTGAGATTTTTGGTGTAAATTGAAATATATTTATATTAGGATAGTCAACTTATAAGGTATATTGTTCCTGTTCTATGAAATATTAAAAATATGAGTTATTTTTAAATCTCAAAATTCAAAATAAATTTTTAATATTTCATTGAACATAAACAATTTTTATCGCTTATATATATTGACAATTATTGACATAACTCTGTTATGATCCATTAAATAATTTTACATTATAAGTTAAGTGATTAAAAATTATAAGTTAAGGGATGCATTTTGCTAAGATTAAAAGTTTAAGAGCAAAACGAAAAAGTGACCAAAGATAAGGGGTGCAAATTGTTAATTTCAATTGTGTATTAACGCTGACCATTAAAATTTAACGGAACTTCGTCAAAGGTTTGCGAAGTGATTAAAATTATAAGTTAAGGGATGTATTTTGCTAAGATTAAAAGTTTAAGACCAAAAGGAAAAAGTGACCAAAGATAAGGGGTGCACTGTTAATTTCTCTATTATTTTATTATGATAATAGATGATGTGGAATCTTCTTACAGGTCTCTAGATGTTCGATAAATATAGCCAACATCAGGGGATTTGGTTAAATATTTAGACAACTTTTTACAGATTCTCTATAATTTTTATTTATGGTGTCATTTATCCAATTTTACCTAAGGGTTTTAGACGGTTGGAGATGCCCTAATGATAAAAAATTGTTCCAATTCAAAATTTCAAAGAATTTCCAACATATATATTTTACGAACAATAGTCACTGGTAAAGTAAGTTTTAAAGTAAGTCTTGACTAGAAAAAATAAGAAGAAATTGCATCTCAGAACACAACATACAGTAGAACCTTGATAAATGAATATTCGATAAACGAATAATCTCATCAAATGAATAATTTTTTCCGGTCCCGACATAATAGAAACAGTGTATTTTTTACTTCGATAAATGAATAATCTCGATAATGAATAAAATTTTTCAGTCTCGAGCATATTTATTTATCGAGGTTTAACTGTATATTTCATTTTCAAAGCGTGTGCATAATTCAACAACATGTGACTTTAGAACATGTTCGTGTCTCGTGTGGATTATAAAGTTGGTTTTGGAAAAAAAATTCAAGAATTATTTACTATTGTAAAATTTACAAAATTTTATGTATAAAAAGGATATGCCGCTAATACAAAATTTACTAATAAACCTTTGTTCATACTCAATAACGTACATCTCTTACGAACAATATTCATTAATATATCAAATCTTGATACAAATTTGAAGAAATTGCATCTCAAAATAGAATAACACGTTAATCTAGAGTATGCTCGTACCATACACGGACTATAAAGCTAATTTACATAACTTATTTTTCAACAATATGCATTTAGATTACTTGATGTTAACTTTTAATTGTCTTTTCATTGGCCCTCAATTTTTTTTCTACGATTAAGGCATCATCGTGCAGCTAATTCCTGTGGAAGATGGATGTTTATTTTCTTTTTGAACGTAGTTCCTTTATAAGAAAGGCCAAAGGATGAAAGTTGATAAAAGCTCGTTCTCTTTTTGGTCGATTAAACCTAATTATTGATGCTATCTGGATAAGAACTTAATTAAGATAATTATAGTCAAACTAGCACTTTAATTCGTGAAAGATACGGACATGTTCTGTATGCAAATAAATTGTTAATTTTAAAAAAAAATTGATGGATTTCAATGTTAAAAATGTGATGAATGAATTTTATAATCGTTGATCTTGACGAAAGTACGTATAAGATAAATAATCCTTTAGTTTGTATTAAGTATTTGTTTTTACAAACGAAGATTCGATATTTGTTATATTCATCTGAATTTAGATTTATTATTACTAAAAGTATAATAATTACATATATATTCGAGAAATCCATCCAAATCTTTGTTTATGTTCAATCTTAGTCATAGGACCGCAACATCCACTTTCTTAATGTAATCTTTTGTACCATTAGAATAAAAAATGTTTTGTGCATTTTGTGCTCAAGTTCCCATACATTAACATTGTTTTTTTTTAAAATATAATCGTTTTATTAAATATAGCCACTCAAAATAATAAATTTTAAATATTGTGTTATCTTTAAATCATGTTAAGTGTCAAAATTATAATACTCCCTCCGTCCCTCTTTAGTAGGCACATTTGTAAAAAAAATTTGTCCCTAAATAGTTGTCACATTTCTTGTTCCAATACATATTTTTACCAATTTTTCCATATATACCCCTTTATTTCTAATACCAATGTTTGACTTTATATTTGATATACACACTCATAACTCTTCATTTAATGTTAAGATTAAGGACAAACATGTAAACAAATTACATAATTAATTCTTTCTTAATATGTGTGTTTTTTGCAAATGTGCCAACTAAAAAGGGACGGAGGGAGTAATAAGATATGTAAAATTAATTTATAGTTATAAATGCTAATATTGAATAATGAAATAGTAATAATTATATGTAATAATGAAAGATTAATTAATACATGCATATTAAATTAGATGCAATTAATGCATGCATATTAAATATAAAAGTCATTAATACATAGTAATAAAGGACATATTAATAAATTCAATAAAAATAAAATGGCTCATTAACTCCTAATTGATCTATTATACATATAATAGATAATAGATGTTTAGACTCCAAATTTTTTTATGAATAAGTAATTTATTAATAAAAATTCTATGATATTTTCAAAAATAATAAAAACTGAACAAATATTTAATAAACTAGTTTAAATCAAATTTTTTTCTACTCAAGCTACGATCGTTGAGTACATCTGCAATTGTGGCACATCTATCACTAATATCAATAAAATATTAAATTTGTTAAATCATAGTAAATCATAATACAACATAGTACATTTTTAATTTTTTTTATAGAACTAAGAATTATAGTGCAACAAATACTAAAATTGCAAGACGATGTATTTGATTTGCAAAATTAGTTTATTTTTGCCATGAAATTTCTATTTTTAAATCTGTAAATCTCAAATAAAGAAATTTTGGATGACCAAAAATGTGATGCATATAATGTATAGAGATAAAACGATTTATTGTTCTAATATATAATATATTTAATAGATATGATCTAATGGTCTAATGGTCACACTGAACACAATTTATTAATTATATCAAATTATTTTTATTTTCTAAATTAACACTCTTCATAAAGTTTCATTAAATATTAACTCAGATTATCGAAATTTATATTCATTTTTGAAATTACCATTCTTGATAAAATTTTATTTAACATTTCTCATTATCGAAGTTCACACAATCAAGTTTATCTTCATTTTTGAAATTACCATTCTTGGTAAAGTTTTATTTAACATTTCTCATTATCGAAGTTCACATGGCGTCATTGTGCTTAACTAGTAAGTATATTTTAATTTATTTTTATTTGATTATATTTTATATTGTTTAAAATTTTTAACTATTAACATGGTAGAATAATTTGATAATAGATTTTCCTGAATTTCTGAACTTCCGCCTGTCTTCAAATCAATTGTAATGTACGAATTGTTTTTTTAAATATCTCTATTTGTTATAGGAGTAAAGTGCACTTTGTGTACTTGCGAATTATGTGCCGCCACTTGAAATACTGCACTTTAAAAACTATCACTTGTAATATTCAAGTTCTGTTTTTTTTTTTTACAAAATGTGTCCTTCCGTTAATTTGGACTAACACCGTTAACAAAAGTGAGGGTATTACCGTCACCACCAGCCTCTCTTTTCTCCATATCTCCCTCTCCCTCTTCCCTATATCCCTCTCGACCCTCCACTGCACCTCTCTCCACCATCTTCCTTGCTTCACCGCCTTTTCCCTCCCTGCTGCTTCTCCGACCTGCGACTTCCGCCATTACAAACCAAAAACAATGCCCCACCAAGACCTCTCATCTTTTCTCCGTCCCGCCTCTTATCTTTCTCAACCCTTTCCGATTCTCCCTCATCCCTCTAGCCTCTTTGACCTCCCCCGAACCCAAACCGGCCCTAGCATTATATGAAAGGAGGCAGGATGTCCCACCCTTGACCTTTCACCTTATTTTCGCATTACCTCTAGCCGCCACCGACCCAAACCACCACCACTAAACAAAAACCTAAACACAACCACAAATTATGTAATATATACAAAACATAAATAAGCAACTCAAAATTGAAAGGAAAAAAGCAAGAACTCGGAATCGGTGGTGGTACAATCGAACAAATATAGGGGAAAACATAGACAACGTTGGTGGTTCGATTGGGGTTGGGGTTTGGCGATGTCTCTGGCGAAAGGAGGCTGCGAAATCGAAGGCAATTACTATTATTGCTTGTGTATATTGATATGTGTGTGTGTGTGTATATATATATATATATATATATATATATATATATATATATATATGTATGTGTATGTGTATGTGTATATGTTGATGTTCTTGAGTTTCGCCGGCGACGAACTGGGGGTTTATACGGCGGCGATGATAGTGGTTGAGGCGGGTTGAGGTCGAAGACGAAAGGGAGGAGGGGAGTGGCATAAAGGAGGCGGGTTGATGTTGGTTGGGCGACTACCAGAGTTGGGGTTGTAGAGAGGCCATTTATGGTGAGATCGGTGGTTCACAGAGGCGGGAAAGGTTTGATTGAGGGTTGAAGGGAGATGGTCGAAGGCGGAGATGAGGGTGAGGGTCGAAAGTTTATCTTTATTATTCAAAATTGATATCATATCGTAGGGGATAAAGAGATGATCTTAATGTAATTTAAATGAGCTAATTTGGTTTAAAAAAATGAATAAAATATACGAGTTCCAAGTTCTAAATAAATTGTTAATGGTAGAAATGGGGTTGATGAAGAAGATGATGATTAAAAGACGATTTTATCCCTACATTTTCTAACAAAGTTAAACAAAATTAACGGCGATAATTGTGTAACAGAAATAGAGGTTTCGTATTGCAAATGGTAGTTTCTAAAATAGAATATTTTAAATTATCTAATACATAAATTGTAAATACACAAAGTGCATTTTTCTCTTATTATAGCGTATGTTCTAAATTCAAAATACTAGAGATCGGAGCATTAGCTTTGAACTCAACTTAACAATTAGATAAGTTTTAATAACTGATTATAGAAGATCAGTAACACTATTGATTAATGGCGTTACTAACCCGTCGGCATACATAAAACACGATTGAATAACTTTGTTATCCACTTTGAAAATGGATTAAAGAAGATTTTAGAGAACTTAATTAGAAAGTAGTCATCCACTAGCATACGTATGAGGTGTAGTATTAACAAAACTAAACACACCATTACTTGGCAAAAAAAAATATTAGTAAATTACACACACCATAGATTATAATTAGTTAACTATTGACTTAGCTAGTATATAACATAAGACAAATCTTAACACTTTTTAATTAAGCGCCTCCCTTACCATTAAGACCGAGAGTTATATTAGATGATGGGTAAATTTATGTCACAGGTGCACTAACTTTCCATCTTACTCGTTCTCTAATCTAAACATATTAAAATGTGTCTACACAGAATATCTTTAAGAACGGTGTCTAATTTTGTCATCGTTTAATAGTTATATTATGTTTAATTTTCTACAAAAACTAAAGAATAGGAACTAATTTTACGAGCATTTCTTTTTTCCAGAGTAGGAAAATGGTGTTCAAACACTACAAAAACAACAGTTAAAAACCAAGGTAATATTGTTTTTATACTATCGGTGGATTTTAGGTTTAAGATAGTTTTTTTTCTTAGACCAATTTTTTTTTTATATTTATGATCGTCTAAAATGACTTTATGATCGAACTTAACATTAAATCCGACACCATTTGCAGTTGATTTACCATTTTAAAAAATTGTATTCCTTAGCTTATCGATGTATACATTTTAAAAATTGTAAATTTTCTTTCGTAACTTGTAACTTTATTGAAAATATTCGTGAACAAACGATTGTTATCAACATATTATAATGCAGATTTTTTTTTTTGCAATGCGTGCGAAGATGGTCTCTATGTTTGCACAAAAAAAGAAATGTATTGTACACGGAGCGTCAAATTATATGATTTGATGTGACAATAATTTGTCATAGACCAAATTCCTAGCGTAATAATTGTATAAATTTAGGTTATACAATGTTTGGGTTCTTTATAAATCAATACATTTTATTAATAAATGAAACCTTTTTTTTGTTAAAATGCGATAGTAGGTACGAAATTTTGGTTATCACTCAATTTATGAGAATAAGTTAAGCTTTCATGTCCGTAAAGTATAAAGATAGAATTTATGTATAATGGGAGGAAAAATGATCATATCAACACTGGATTACCTAATCATGTTGACAAGAAATATGATCGGAACTTTATAAAGGAGAAAATTTAAAAAAGAAATGTAATTGGCTTTTTGAGGGAGAGCGAAAGTGGTGACAAAACACACGTTAGAGTGAACGCAAGTGATGATTCCAAAATCAAAAAGAGCTCGCAAGAATTAGTAGTTGATGGGAGCATATGGCTGGAAAATGACATAAAGAGGTCCCATAAAATAGTGTTAATCAATAATGTTAGATACATCCAGGTTTTTGTTATATTAAATCCAGTAAAACATTGTTTAGTGATTGTTAATTTGTTAAATATTGATTTATTCTAAAGGTATTTTGTCCCTCCGAGCATCTTAAAGACACAAGAGTAACTCTCCCTTCGTGACCTATTAGGTGTAATGTGACTATGGTTATCGTGTTTAAACACTCGACTTTACATTTTTTTTTATATTTATATATACGTACACACCCATTTTATTTTTAATAATGTTCAAATTCTCGATATCCGGTAAAGAAATGAAGGGAAATACCATTGCATCAAGAGCTGAGAGGATATTATTGATTATGGTTGGGATTATATAATATGATTGGCCTGAAAATATAGTTACAAGATTTTTTTTTTGGTTATATATAACGAACCAATCGCATAGCCCTACTGTATACACTACCATAGATGTTCAATCAGGTTTCTTTCCGTACTTTGACATGCCGTCATCTTTTGTATGCGGTTCCCAGTCGGATCATCTCTCTCACCACCTAAATTTTTAAATACTCTCGCATTATGTGCACGATACCTACGCACACACAGGTATACCCACATTGATGACACTGTTCTTAATAATGCGTATATTTGCGGATGGTATTGCCTAAAGGTGGATAAAATCTGTGCCTAAATCCCCACACTTAAGTATCCCAAAATTTTCGAATCCTTTATATATTCCCTAGACTCTAGGGTCGGCCTTACTTAGATTACACTTGGTTCCCTAAACTCTAGGGCCGGTCTTACTTAGATTACACTTGGTGCATTTATAAGATGAAAGACTGTCTTATATAATAGAAATTAACACTTACATAAATGTATACAGATGTGCGTATATAATAGAAATTAACACTCACATAAATGTATACAGATGTGCGTGAGAATAGTAGATGACACTTCTACAGAAAATGCGTATCATTTTCATTAGTAGTGCACCCATGAAAGGTCTTTCTCATATTTGTATTTAGTTGGCTTCTTTTTATGGATGGATACATACATTGTTTTTTAGACAAAATTTATGGTATGATGTCCTCAATAATTAAAACTCTGCAATTTACAATACGCAGGTCCAGGTCCAGATCCTTGGCAATGTAGTCGATATCAGAAAAGGTTGGCGAATAAGAATCTACCACGCATGAATCTCTACTTTAAATATATTCGAATAGAGGACATGAATGTTAAATAATTTGAAGATATTGTTCAATTATTTGACGAGAAAGTAAAGAGATAGAGATATCAGAAACTGCGGTTACGTATTGCAGATTCAGAAAGAGACACTGCAGATAGCTTTGTAACATAGCATTATATATTACATATTTGGTCCAGTCTCGGTTATGAATTATTGTGATTCGAAAGGGAGAATGAGTAGCCTTTTATGACATTGACTACGAAGTTTTGAATGCATGCAGCACGTAAGAAAAAACAGGGCAGGTGTTTCGCAATGTACAGAGACATGCAACTTATGGAAAACCAATTGATGAGAAAAACTTTCAAGTACTAAGAAACGAATGTGATCAAGATAAGAAGACAAGGCGAATTCGAACAAGTAAACTCTGCACAACCAGTTGAAGCAATTTATAAAGTCCTTATGCATGATTATCATGAGCTCAAGAAGATTACATAAAGAAGAAAGTGAAAAGGTGGATGAGTATAATGAATTGCATGAACTAGTTAAGATAGGAGTAAAAACTTTTCAGTTTTTTATAATGGCACCTCTCTCATGAGAGGTCCCCTGAAACCAAATGCACTTATACTGTTATTCAGTCGACCAAATGACTGCGTAAAATTGGTACTGAAATTTCTATTGCATGACACACTTGGGAGTCATTTCCGAATACGCCAAGCACACGTTCGGAAGTAAATCGACCCAAATATGTTTGTTGTTCTGCACATAGACGAGTCTGCGAATATTGTTAGAGGGAGGCCTTATATGAATCTTATATTATATTCTAACAAATATTAGTGTAAATCAATTCAATATGTTTGTTGTTCTGCTTGCAAAGACAAAACTTTATTACAAATTTAAAATACTATAAATACAATATTATTACGTTTGATTGTCCATGCATGAAATAAAATATGCACACAAATATGTATTATTATTGAATCCAAAAGGACAATATAATTACATATCCACTACAACAATTATACAGGAACGTGACCAATCATTATATGCCTACATCATACACATTTTGAAGTGCTATTACTATTGCCGTTCTTAGCTAATTTTGCCACTACTTTTCTCGACTTCCTTTCCTATATAAAACCCCTCCACTTCTCATCTAATCCAAATTCACATTATCTGCTAAACACAACTAGCTAGAACTTCAGCATTTGCATCTATAATATATTCATCAATTAATTAGCCATGATTTTCCCATCCGAATACGCGGAAATCCAGTCCCTAAATCAAGACCATCCATCCCCTTTTGTCAATAGTTTCGGAACGTCGATTCAAGAAGATAACATGTCATCAGTGCTCCAATACAATAACTTCTTAAACAACATGCCAAACTTTCAAGCCCATTTCCCTCTTCATGACTTCTCATCTTGTGTCAGCAATAACTCGACATCAGACGAAGGAGATGATCAGCTTCACAACAACATGATCATCGACGAGAGAAAGAAAAGAAGAATGATTTCCAACAGAGAATCTGCACGACGATCAAGGATGAGGAAGCAGAAGCATCTTGATGAGCTGTGGTCACAAGTCGTTCGCTTGAGAAATGAAAATTACAGTCTGATTGACAAGTTAAACCATTTGTCAGAGAGCCATGACAAGGTAGTCGACGAAAATGCAAAGATCAAAGAAGAGAATTCTGGCCTTAAACAAATGTTAACTGATGCTCAACTTTCGACTACTTATAATAGTTTGAAGGATCTGGAGGAAGCTCATTTCAAAGCAGAATCTTCTTCTGACCAATCCATCAGTAATTCCCAGTGATAAAATTATATCGTCACAAATTTAGAAATGAAAAATAAAAAGTATAGATGTTAATTCTGATGGTGGGCTACTTTATTGTCTAACTATGCAATGATCTTTGTTCTACTATTATTGAATCATGAATCATATATGTATCAGCTTTAAGTAGCAAGGCATGATTTGTTACATTAATTCGTATTAATAAAGAATTCATGCAATACTTAAAAACACCAGTTTCTTGCCGCATGTATCAGTAGCCTACCCACCATACGTACATTGCAGTACACTGACAGTCTCAAATATTAGCAACACGTTCATGTGGTGACGAAACCATATATAATTATGATTCTTAAGGTGGTTCTAGTTACCGAAAAATTAAATTGCAGTACATCACAAAAAATTTATGCATGACAACGATTGCAACACAAGGTTGTTGATAATGCATCTTTTAGTGTGTTCTAAGTTCTACTCTTCCGAACAATATTCTTTCATACGTCCAATGCAGTTTTTAGTTAGTGGTGGGAAAATTTCTTAAGCATGTTTTGTGTACTTCATGTTTAAATGAAAATGGGCCAACTTCGAACAGGTGTTTTCCATCTACTGTAATATTTTTTTCAAATTTGTCCCACACTGAAACTTGTGGATAAATTTGATCATATTCTTAGGGTGAAGGTCCCAGAAATCCTGTTCCTGAACATAATAGATTAATAGTACAGGCAATACTGGGACAAATTTTGGTGGGGGCAGTTAGTGGCCAATGCTACGCCAGAAGCATTATACTATCTGATTTCTAATTTTCGACTAACTAGTAAACTACTATTTGAAAGAAGGGGAAAAAAGCCAAAGCACAGAGACTGCTTCAGCTGTTGTCTGCTTAGTGCATGTTCCTTTTACATTCTCAGCAGATACAAATGGTGCATTTTAAGATGCCTTTAAAACTTGCAATCTCTCTAGGGAAAAAAAATAGTCAACTTAAGACTTACAAGGGCTCCTTGGTCTGGAATACCAGCAGGTGAGAATTCAAATTTTATGAAAAACAATGTTTTAAATTATTAAACAAAGCCCTACTATCACCCTAGTTTAGTAACAATATTATTTCTTATATATTCGAAGATTTGAATTCGAGAAAGCGCTTGGGTCATGATTAGTGAGCCTCAATCTTAATCTCATGTGTCAGAGTTTGGATTAATAATTTTATAATATCCAGTAATTTTAGAATAATAATGATAAAAGAATAATAGAATAAAATGGATTAAAATTAGATAATGATTATGAATTTAACATTGAAATAGAATATTTGGCTTAAAACATGGATCAGATTTGAATACGGATTACTAGTAGGTCTGGAATTAGGGTTGTGAGACGTTATAAATACAACTTATTCTTCTTCCTCATCTTTTATAACAAAATTCGTAAGTCTATTCTTCACACAATTCAGCAGTCTTGTAAAATTCGTAGAAAATTCATCGTAAGTCAGAATTCGTTGATTCTGGACTTTTCGAAAAGGTTCGTTCTTTACAACTTTCGTTCTTTGAGTTTTTCAAGAAAACATCGTTCAAAGGGTCAAAAAGGATAAATACAGATCTGATCAGAATTGTAATCTTGGAGTCTTTCAAGATTTTAGATGTTCTGCTTCTGATGGGTTGCTAAGGATTGTACATGTGTTCTTATGTGATTACGTGAATTCTTGATTTGCGTAATTGAGGTAAGTAACTATTCGTTGTTCTGTATTAATTTGAAACATGCTTTATAATTGGCCTGTTTGGGTAAACTTAAAATAAGTCCTTATGGACTTATTTTCAAGTAAAAATTTCATATTTTGATAAAAAAAAAATTATACAAGTATTTAATGTATGTTTAAGATTCTATAAGTTGCAAAAAAAAGTTAACTTTTTTCAGAAAAAGTTAGGAATCTCTAACTTTGTCTTAAAATAAGTTGACTTATTCTGAAAATAAGTTCCCCCAAACACCCTCAATATTTGATTACATGTTTTTGAATATTTATGTAATTAATTATCTGTTACTCCATATAGTTGTAACTAACTGTCTGTTGCTCTGTATTATTCTGAAGCGTGCTTTATGTTGTT
The DNA here is from genome assembly GCA_036435485.1 of Saposhnikovia divaricata. NCBI lineage: Eukaryota > Viridiplantae > Streptophyta > Magnoliopsida > Apiales > Apiaceae > Saposhnikovia > Saposhnikovia divaricata. The sequence continues at coordinate 169,351,568 of CM071595.1, read as the reverse complement.
TAATTACATGTTAGATATTTGTTTTAGTTATCGAAAATATGATATTGATATGTGATTGATTAGACAAGAACTTTGTTTTGATTTCCCAATTTTAGTTGCGTATCGAATCATAGAATCCGGTCACTGGATACACTACGTCAAATTTAGGCTTTCGTCAGTTGTTTGTACAGTAAGGGCTGTGACACTTTGGAAAAAACGAGTGGCTAAAGGTCATCGTCCCAAGTTTTAGCCACACAATTATTTTGAGTGACCGAAAACACATTTTTTTGCAGATTTAGTCACAATTTAAAAAAAGTGTGACAATTGAGAGATAAAATTGCATGGTTTTTTGTTGACTTTGACCAATTCCAAAAATTTTAGTCATGCTTGAGAGATAGAAGTTTGACAATAACTAGCGACGCTTATTTGCGTTGTCTAAATGTTACATCACAGTCGTTTTTGGTGATGTGGCTAAATGGGAAATAACCTATGGTCACTACGTTATATATATGCATGTATGTATGCAATAATAATAAAACATTCAAATTCCATATTTCAAGTATCTGTCGAAAGTAACAAACTATTTTCAAGCAAATATATTCATAAGAACGTCTTGGTTTATTCAAAACATGAGGAGTAAAAACTGGGAGGTGCTTCAGAGTGATGTATTACCATTACAATACAACATAGATTTAGTATCACTACAATAGAAATTGAATCATTACATTACATTTTAAGCGCAACTAAAATGATTAGAAGAGTAAATACACTCCACACATATAGATTAATCACCAGATGCTTTCATCTATTGTTTAAGCAATGCATTTGAACAAATTATGCAGCTTGTATCCCATTTACCCAGTCCACTGTTCGACGTGCTCTTTCAATACTTCTCTGGGACTTCTTGTAGTACTCAACACTCCTACGCGATTTTTCTGAGATATATAAACTTTCTGAGATGCTTGAAATTACTCTGAAATTACCCATAATGGTTCATATTTCTCTTGACATTGTGCCCAAAGTTGTCTACCATGAGAGCAATCAACAACTTCGTCTAAAGTACCCTGCATATAAGTGCATTAAATTAAAGATATAAAAACAGATATGAAAACATTATAGAACACAGTTAGAAGTTGGAATAATGCCACTACAAGAAATATGGGCTATTGCAACGCCAAAAAAGTGTCATATTAGACCCCAAATGTGTTACAATAGAGGTTTTTGCAACGTTTTTACCAAAATTGAGCGTTGCATCTGCTGCCGTTGCAATAGACCCCTATAGCAACGTTTTACCTACTTATTGCAACATTTTTAAACTATTACAATATCCCCTTTAGTGCAACACTTTTGTCATGTTTAGTGACACTTTTATGATGTTGCAATAGACTATTGCAACAAAATTGTGTAACATATTTTCGTTAAAAGTGTTGCACAGTCAATTTATTGCAACATTTTTATGTAACATTTTATCCCCTATTGTAATGCTTTTTGTTTTTTTAGCAACATTATTGTAATCCATGTTTATAGTTATTGCAACATTTACTTGCAACACTTTTTGTTAGTCCAATTTGAAATATATATCCTGTTTGAACTGTCAGTAAACCAATACAAAATATATCACACCAGAATCACATTTCCCATTCAACAAAATATATCATAAAGCCCAAACATAGTCGGCTTATACCATAAGATAGGAAATCCAACAGAATATATGTCGAAAGTACATAAATCCAAAGTCGAAACACATAGTCGACTTACACACCAAAATATCCAAATAAAACTTGGTCTAATTTACTGTTAAAGTACCAAGCTACCAAAAGTACGCACACATGCATATAAAATAAAAGTACTGATCATCAATCATCATGATTTTCGTTCAGATCGTCCTCGTGATTGCCATCCTCACTATCATCATCCTCTTGATCATTGATGTCCTCACTTTCATCACCACTGCTAGCACATAATTCTTCAACATCTAGGTCTTTGAAATCTGGATTGATTTCTCCCAGTTTGACTATTACCTTTGTCATATTTTCAGACACCTTTCTGTCGACCATCTCCTGCATCTCAGACATGATTTCTTCCCTTAGCGTCTTTTTCAAATCATTCATATCAGTAGTAGTACTGGAGCTAAGAAGTTTATGTTGCTGATCTTGCTTTGTTTTTCTACATTTGCCTGTTCTACCCAAAAGCCAATTGGGACCATGTTTTGGTTTTTTAACTTGCTCACCACTGCCATCTTGAACATTTGGAGTCTACCAATAAACATGATTCAACAAAAATAAAAACACATTAATACTGAAAAGGACAGAAATACATAATCTTTTTTTTTGCCAACTGAAATACATAACCTTTTAAAAATGAAAAGGATTGAAATACTTAATTTATTTCATCATTACCTTGTATTGTCGGCCTGGCTTCCGTTTACGGGTTTTCGCATAAATATCATCTTTTGGAGCTAGTTCTTCAGGATCGATTTTCTTTTCGGCTTTCTGTGAAGAAAATGCAAGAAATGGGATAATGTTAAACCAATATAATGCAAGAAAATATGTAAGTGTGGATTTATAAACACATAGCAAAAGAAAATATGCAAGAAAATATGTAAGTGTGGACATACTATTTTCTCGCCAATTTGCGCAAAACTTTTACGACCCGCTGTGTGTGTGTCTACAATCAACTGACGATTTTCTGCATTTTTCTTAGCTCGCTCCTGACCATTCAATAAAGTGCAAAGAACATAAAATCACTTCCAACAAATTTTCAAAAAAAAATTGCAATAAGGTGAAGTTCTAGCTAACTGATCTTAATAAAAATGTATATACCTGAACTTCTGCATCCCCCCAGTATTTAAGCAGCACCTTGAATTCTTCGACTGGAATGACATTGGGCTTATTTTTTAACCTGTCCTCATCATTACACTACGCCATATATGACCTGCCGTAACCCCTACCGAAGAAATGTTACCCCAATATGTTACCCTAGCTACACTACTTACATCCTGAGGTAACATTGTATTTTTTATGTTAGCTTAGCCAAAAATATGATGTTACGGTAGCTATAAAGTGTTAAAGCATGTAACATAAATATGTAAGTGTTACACTAGAGTTGGCCATGACAACTCTTTTCATCTAATTTATTTTTTTTTTAAAATTTTTAAATAAATTCAGTTTTTTAAAATTTGTTAACTTTTTTATAAATTGAGTTAGAAAATTATTTAATTTTTTAAAATTGGTTTTTTCAGAAAATAGTTTTTTTCCAGAAATTATAATATTTTTTAGAAATTGATTAAACTGATCAAATTTGTTATTGGACCAATACTTAGAAAATTGATTAAATTTTAGTCAGAATTTAATTTTATATTTTATTATTTGTAATTGATAAATATATTAATATAAATTATAGTATGTTTATTATCATTTGCAAATTAAAAATATTAAAAAACATATAATATTTTATAAAAGTTATAAAAGAATTTAACCTATTTATTAAAATTTCAAAAAAAATATATTTAAATCAAAATATATAAAATATATTATTTATACTCACTATTTAAGAAAACATATGAAAAATGGTGTGCTACTTAAAAAAATTGAAAAATAGAGTGAGAGGGAAAAAGACCGCTCTTTCCAAATATTTCATGAATCAAACACCCCGCTATTATCTATCTTTAATATCTTTTCACTCTTTATCTCTCCACGCCTGTCTCTCAGATACTGCCTCTCTCTCCCTCTTGCTATCTCTTTCAATCTCTATTTTCTCTCTTTATATGCATAATTTATACATAAATAAAACCTACACCGATTTTAGCTTTCTTCGATAGATTGGAGCTGATTTTGAATCTTCAATTGGAAATTAGGGCTTAAGTTCGGGTTCAATTTGGGGCTTTAGTTCGGGTTCATAGCTAGGGCTTCGATTTCTGGATTGGAGGTACAAATTATAACGAACTCAGAAATTCGACAAGGAACTTCCGTCCTGATAGTGTACTAGGGGAAGGAGGGTTCAAATCAGTTTCATTTGGTATATAAGCAAAGTTTTGGAGAGGTGTTAGCTTGGTTAAATATTAAGAGCAAAGGAGTGGAGCTTGAGAATCACTGTTCTGTCACAGGCAAGTATTTTTCTTTTCTTTGGACTTGATTGAAATCGAATCTTGGAGTTTTGTTGCATCTCAAATTCTGGTGCGTCCCTTGGTTAATTAATTCTACTTGCTAGCTTGTTTATAATTAATTAACTTTGTGATGTATTGATTTTGAAAAATGAAGGGGACCTATGTTGATATTAGCTCTCTATTGAATATGAGTTAAATGAATTTATTGGCCCTGGAGTTGTATTATTTATCCTTTCCGCAACCATTGACACGCTAGCACCTTTGTTGATAAGTTCTTGGTTCTACCTGTTAATTGTTTATTTGGTGTCAATTCATTATTGGTTCATGAGATACATAGTTTGTTGATCCTCTCCTATGTTAAGTTAAGACCAGGTAGTGTTCTGCGTTTCTGAACTTTCTGAAATTTTGCTTACCAGACAACCTGACAACTCATTCTTTAATTTATACTCTAGTGCTAGCTGTTTCTGAATTGAGTAACACATCAAATTCCTCGTGAAACAGGAGGGTCACGCTACGAGACATTTTCTTGGGGCTTCCGAATGAAAGTTGCTCTGGGCGCAGCAAGGGGATTGGCCTTTCTTCACGGTGCTGAAACCAAAGTTATCTATCGGGACTTTAAGACTTCAAACATCCTGCTGGACTCGGTATATACATTTAAGAGCAATAGTTTTCTTCGAATGGTGGAGAATGACTAAGATTCAACACGATTCTTAATTGGCTGTCATCTTTCTTCTTTTGCATTTAAATTGCAGAATTTCAATGCAAAACTTTCTGATTTTGGTTTGGCAAGAGATGGCCCAGATGATGATAAAAGCCATGTCTCTACCAGGGTCATGGGCACCTATGGATATGCTGCTCCAGAGTATATGTCAACAGGTAAATTAAAATGGTTAATGCATAAGATCTCTTTGCTACTATTTTGGTTAAATGTATCTTTCTTTTTTGTCTACTATATTCGTATAAGGTGATGTGTCTGCTAAAATAAATGGAGGTACGAGGAAATAAGGAACGACTATCCAAGTAAAGAACTAAGATGCAACTAATATTATAAATGGAGAAAACAATGTCTTAAGGCTTGAAACAACATGATATCTCTGTCCCAAAATTGATATTCGATACTGAATCAGATTTGTTCATTCCAACTGCAAACTTGCACTACCTATAGCTGTTGTAATAACTGATAACAACTGGATTAGTTTAGAATTTGGCAATGGTCATCAGTACATGCCGGTCTTACAATGTAAATAAAGTTTTTTTGTTGGAGTGGATACTTCAGTGCTAGAGTATGTGTGCATCGATTCAATTTATTGTTATTTTGTAGTATACCATGCTATTAGGAGTTTTTGTTTTACTAGGTGTATCAGTGATGGACAATTCCAGCAGAGTCTGGATAACATCTGTAGTATAAATGTGTCTACACAAACAGGATTGTAATACAGGTTTACTCAAAGACGTACGAGTGTCGTATTAATATTTACAAGGGAATGATACATGTTGAGTTTAAATTTTTTTGTATTTTCTATTCTTCTAATGATATAACGATTTTGCAGGGATGCAAGCCTATGGAACATGTGGATGCAACCCCAGTCCTGGGTCCTCTTCCTTCCCTAGCCCAGCTTCATCCTCTTATGCTGCTAATGCGAATGTAGATGGCAATTCCCTCATCCCCTGGCTTAAAAACCTATCATCTTCATCCTCATCAGCCTCTTCCTCCAAGCTTCAGCATCAACATATGCAAACTGGCTCCATCAGTGCTCCAGTCACTTCTCCTATGGACTCCCCAGCTCGAACCCCTCGATTTAGAACTGAATCTGGCTGGAATGCACCACATTACTCTGCAGTCCCCTTTTCCACAACAATATTCAGCAATATGTTGTGTAACATAATACTATATATGTGATTTGTAGACTATAATCCAGCAATTACTTCACCCTACTACCTAAATAATACTATTTTCCACAACAATAAATGCAGTCCTGAGTTAATGGAAGATCAAGTAATAATGACAGGATGGGAAGATTCTATAGCTCAGGTTGCCAGTGACATACTAAAAGAGCAAAGTGCCCAGCAGTAAGTGACTCTAACAAAAAAAAAGTTGAAGATATATATGTATCAATTAGAGGCTTCTTTCTCTGCTCTTTTATGTAGGACATGGTCGTAATTTTTTAGTAATGGTTACAATGTTGCAGTGGCTTGTTGTAAAGTGCAATATAGAAAGCTGTTGACTTTTATGTTTTCTTTTGTAGGACAATATTACCAAAAAACTCACCACCGGAGATGCCGCTTCTGATGAGCTTGGTGCAAAACATGGTCCTAATTGGCTAAAAGGAAGATGCTTTCTAAGTTTAAGCTTCTAGTATATTATTTAACTTAGAATTGGGATGTAAAAGTACTTATGGATGTTAACTAGCTTTTATCTTCTAATTCGGATGTTAAATTAGTTTGTTTTGTTTGGATGTTGAATCAGAATTTATAAGTTTGTTTTGTTTGGATGTTGAATCAGAATTTATAAGTTTGTTTGGATGTTGAGATTGATCTCTTTGTGGTTCATTGTGGTTGAATGGTATTTTGGGATTGTATAGTTTCAAAGAGGTGCTGTTCAATTGTTTTTTTTGTTAAAGTGTTACATTAGCCTGTTAAAGTGTTACTTAAAGTGTTACATTAGACTGTTAAAGTGTTACATTAGACTGTTAAAGTGTTACATTAGCCTGGTTAAAAAATAGGGGGCACAGGTGGGGTCCACAGGTGGGGCCCAATAGTGGTGCCCATTGGTGGGCCCACTGGTGGGGCCCAGTAGTGGGCCCACTGGTGGGGCCCAGTAGTGGGCCCACTGATGGCCCCACTTTTTTAAAAAAATTGAAGCACCCTAAGGTAACCGAATTTTATGTTGCAATATGTCATTTTTATGTTACAGTTGACCTCTAAGGTAACCGATAGGGCATGTTACCCTAGGGGTGAAATATGTTACCTTAGGTACCCTAGGGTAACATCGAAATATGTAACATGTAATTTATGTTACCCTAGCCCAAAAATGGGTCTATTGTAACATTTTACCACCCTACTGTAACTGAATTTTTGGGTTACAGCAGGCTGTTTATGGCGTAGTGTTATTATATGGTTTATAATGATCGTTCTTAACCCGACTTTTATGCTGCCTCCATGCAGCACCAATGGTCCGCAATGTGTACGTTCTTCCTTCCTCGGGAATCTCATATTTAGTCTAATTAAATTAGTTAAAATTATTAGGTGCAATTTACATCTCATGGACATACCAAATTTCTTTTAATTAGACATATACTATAAACTTGCAGTCTATAAGTATTCTACACATATAACTTGCAGTCTATAATTAAAGTCATTGACTATATGATTTTGGTTTTACCTTCACAAAACTCCATAGCTCCTCCTTTTGTTGTTGAGGAAATCTATGCCAGTTTATGCAATCAAGTGGGACAGACTGCCTACCCAATGTCCCCAAAAAGTCCTTGAATTCAGACAAGACCTTGTCATCATCAGCCACGGCCTGCAACTCGATGTTCAGCTTAATAATCTTCTTTTCATCAGCCCTCCTTGTGTACACAGCATTCATTAATGTAGGTCCTCTATGCTTCCTTTTTTTTCTGTACCTAAAATTAGTAAAAAAAATTCAAGTACTACACAAACCCAATTTCCTCTTTAAGACAATATCAGTAAAAACTACAATTACCAGTTGGAATTTGTGTTTCCTCATGAGTTTGTGAATGAACTATCTGACCACCATCATCCACTTGGCTTTTTTCCTTTTGTACTGTTTTCTTATGATCTTTCATTATCAAATAAGCCTCCATTGAACCAATTCCTTGATTGGTCAACTTTTTGGATGGTGCCACTATCTCAGGAAAGAAACCTGGTGCCACTCTCTCAGGAAAGGTTGGTGTTATAACTTTAGGCAAGGGAGGGGGAGGTGGTCAACTTGCTGTACTTGTGTAGCTAAAACGAACGAATCATCTCTTTGACATAATCTTTTAAAGTTCACTCTTGTTAACCCATAAACATCCTTTTCTTTTTGGTACCAACAACACCTGAATAATACCACAGCCAATGCACCCCAGTAGTCAACCTCAATGATTTCCTCAACTGCACCATAGTAACCTACATCCCCAACTACTGGATTTTGGTCTTTTGCACTCGCAAAACTCGTGGTTAAGGCAGTGAGGAAGACACCACTATTTTGTGTAGTACACCTACTATCTCTGCGCTTGGTGTGAAATCTATATGCATTCACAACATAACCCGTAAACTGCTTAGCTGCACGTTGAGGCCCTCTTGCCAAGGAGGACAATTCCACTGAAATGTAGTACACCTACTATCTCTGCTTAGCTGCACGTTGAGGCCCTCTTCCCTTTATTTTTACTAGATCCAATAGGATATCCAGCATCTTTGTTACAGTCCTTTGGATCAGTTATGTCTTCACACTGCTCATCAAAAAATCGAGAACAGAATGTCAAACATTCTTCTACCAGGTAGCCTTCTGCTATGCACCCTTCTGGTTTACTCCTATTTCGAACATAAGATTTCAGTTTGCACAAATATCTTTCAACTCCAAACATCCACCTTAAGTGCACCGGTCCATCGAATTCAAGTTCCTTACACATGTGAATTGGTAAGTGAACCATTATGTCGAAAAACGCAGGTGGAAAGATCATTTCAAGTTCACAAAGTATCTCGATTATTTCATTTTGCAACTTCTCAACATCTTCTAATTCAATGACTTTTCCACATATACCCCTGAAAAATGCAGCCAACCTCATCAAAGGTATTGCTACCTCCGGTTTTAGAGTTTTAACCACGGCATATTGTAACAGAAATTGAAGAATAAAATGTGCGTCATGACTCTTGTAACCCGATATCTTCCGCTCCTTTATATGAACACACCGACTGATATTAGAGGCAGATCCATGTGGTAACTTAGCATTCATTAGAACTGAACAAAAGATTTCTTTCTCTTTTTTGGTCATATCAAAACTAGCTGCTCTAATTTCAACATGTTTATTATCATCACATTTGACAGGATGAAGAACTTTTCTAATCCCCATTTCTTCCAAATCTTTACGAGCACTAAGATGATCTTTTGTCTTGCCCCCGATATTTAACAAAGTCCCCAAAATTTTATCGTAAATGTTCTTCTCAATATGCATAACATCAAGGTTATTCCTAACCATATTACTACTCCAATATGGTAGTTCGAAAAAGATGGACTTCTTCTTCCAAGGGCAATCTGATGAAGAACACCTCTGCTTCGTCTGTTGCTTCCCGAAGTCGTTCTCATAGCCACGCAACAGTTCCTTAACCTCCTCTCCGGTTAACATTTCAGGAGCTCCTAGCATTTCCACATCGCCATTAAATCTCCGCCTATCAGACCTCCACTTGTGGTCAGGTGGAAGAAATTTTCTATGGTTTAAATAGACCACCTTCTTACTATGTTTCAGATATGTCGATGAGGTCTCGTAGTGGCATGACGGACAGGCTAGTTTACCTTTCGTGCTCCAACCCGATAAAAGTGCATATCCTGGAAAGTCACTTATCGTCCATAAGAGACTTGCGTGTAGCTGAAATGTGTTGTCTACCCTTACATCATAAGTTTCTATCCCAACATCCCATAATTCTTTTAACTCCCTAATTAACGGTTGCATATATACGTCGATTTCGTTACCAGGATAAACAGGGCCAGGGATTAAGGTTGAAAGAATTAGATTTTCTTGTTTCATGATTAACCAAGGGGGAAGGTTGTAATTTACTAGCACAACTGGCCAGGTGCTGTGAGAAATGGTCATTGTGCGATAAGGATTAAATCCGTCGGTAGCTAAACCTAACCTAACATTTCGCATTTCTGCCCCGAATTCCGGATATTTGGTATCCATCGCCTTCCAACCCTGGCCATCAGCAGGATGCCTCAACTTGCCATCCTTCTTTCGTGCTAAAGCATGCCATGTCATTGAGTTAGAAAAATCAGCGGTCAAGAACATCCTTTGCAGCCTTGGCTTTAAAGGAAAATATCTCATCACTTTTGCTGCGATTTTAGGTACATTCGACAAATTTAAGTTCACATTAGACTTATTCTTATCTTCAACTTCTTTCCACCTTGATGCTCCACACTTTTTGCAAATTTCCAAGCTCTCATTTTCAACCCAAAATAGCATGCAGTCATTTGGACATGCATGTATTTTTTGGTAATCAAGACCCAAGTCTTTAATCATACCCTTTGCCACATTAAAAGTTGATGGCAGATTTACATTTGGAAAAACCTCCTTTATTAACCCAAGTAAATCACTAAATGCCGACTCGCTAAATCCATGAATGCACTTTAGTTGGTAAAGCCTAACTATGAAACTTAATCGAGTAAATTTTTTAGACTCGGGATATAAAGGTTGCCCACCCTCCTTAACATGCCTATAAAAATTCCTAGCATCATCATTCAATCCCTTTCTAACTCCATGTTCACTAGCATAATTACCAATTCCAAATGCATTTTTTACCATCGCCTCGAAGTCAGATCCTAAACCCAAACCTATATCAGTATCCATCTCATCTATCTCATCAGCAATGCTATCTATCTTAAGGGTTGAGACCTCGTAAATCCATTCAACATAATAGGGACAAGGACCGTTACATACGAGATGCTCATTTATACCCTTGGCATCACTCCAGAAACGATTTCTACATGTTTTACAGGGGCACGTGATTTCTGTTCCTACGGCATATTTAGAAAATGCTTTCGTAACAAAATCTTCCACCCCCTTCCTATATTTATCACTGTACTTAGGAAGCTTTATCCATTTCTCTCCTTCAACATCCATTTTCTAGATACATTATTTGAAAAAAGAACACAGCACATCAATAAGGAACACAACACCTCATTACAACTTTAACTTGTTGTTGTACTTGAAAAAATGAACGACCTTGTGGTACTCAAATTTCACCAGTACATTAGAATTTAGAGACAGAGCACATGTTTCATAAGAAAAATAGGGCACATATTTCATATATATTTCAGAGACAAAGATAAAATTTGAGCTAAATGAAATATTAATACACTACTAAAAGCTGCACAGCTTAACCTTTAAACCTTAACAACAAGATGAGAAAAATCATATACCCATGTAATTAACACAGCTTCAAAAAACAACAAAGTTAACGCATGTAATTAATTAACAAAAAAAACACAGCTTGAGAAAAACCTCCAAACTATGAGCATATAATTAATTGTTTACAAAATTAAAACAATGCTAACACATATACCCAACTAATTAACACAAATATCCAACAGATCTGAAGAATACAATCGAAAATATTCACATGCATACATATATAGAGATGTATAATTCATAATAATCGGTAAAAGATGGGTATTATACCTCTAATTGAAGCTTTACTCGGATCTTTGCTCAAATCTTTGCTCAATTAGGCTTGGGGTTTTGGGCTTTTGTTGAATCCGCTATATTTGTGAGAGAGAGAGAGAGAGAGAGAGAGAGAGAGAGAGTGAGAGAGAGGAGAGAGGCAGAGAGTGGTAAGGTGGAGAGAGATGACCGGTAGAGAGCCGAGAGAGACAGTACGGTGGAGAGAGATGAGAGAGACAGTGAGAGAGATGAGTGTTTAATTTGGGGGAATATTTTTGTAAGAGATGTAGTGTATTTTTGTTATAATTGTATGTTAGAAATATTTTGGTACGCGTTTTTATCCCGCCCAGCAAAGAAACCGAGTTCCCGCCTACAAATTTTGGCAAGTTGACTAAAAAGTTTATCCTCTATTGTAACGCTTTGCTAATGTATTGCAATTGTTCAAATTATCCTTTTGCTTGCAACACTTTTCATATTTAATGCAACGTTTTCTAAAGTATTGCAATAGACTACCAAGTTTTGTGTCTATTGTAACACTTTATGTAACACAAATATATATTGGGCTTGCAATAGCCCATATTTCTTGTAGTGTGCCTAAGTCGTCACACATGTCTAGATAATTAGTAATTTCACTTGCTTGGAGTCTCAATATATCTATAAATGTGAAATGTGTCATATAAAGCATACAACACACAGTATGTGCAGAAAAATGCAAGTAATACTTGAACATAGAAAATAGCAATTATTCTCATATTTGCCATCACAGAACACCAACTAGACTTGTCGTTCCAAGTTCCTCCATGGCAGCAACAAGCATAATTATCAGGAAGATATGTGGATCATTATATACATGATTTTCATTATCAGGAAGATTTTCAAGGGCCTGAGAACAATCAATGTATAAACATTCAAGCTTAAAATTATCCAAACAGGTAATCGGACTCAAATCTTGATTTATATACATGGTTATATACTGATTAAGTTCAAACTCAATAACATATTGCACTGAAATATGCTCTCTAAATATTGAATATTGAATGCATGGAATTTTTATGCATTTCTTATACACTGCATTAAAAGACTTCTCATATTGGTATTTATATTCTCAGAACACTATTGAGTCTTCACAAACTATTAATAAAACTTCTAACTTCAAAAACAAAGCACATAATACTTTTTTAATGTATCAAAATATAATGTTAAAAATCGAGTACTTAAGAAATCTACAATAACAACTCACCAAGTACGTAAGAATAGCATTCAATATGGCTTCTTCATCATCTTCACCTACACGTACAATTTAGAAGAAGCTAAACTGAGTACCTCAATATGTGAGTAAACATAAATCAGATTTAACCATCATGCAAGTCAATATGTAGAACATTCATCCAGTACACACGTTTCTTTCTTGAAATCAAAGTTACATGTTTAAACTAATGTGACATTATAAATAATAAACATTTATCCATAACTCAACAAAATCATTGTTGCCTATAACACATACCAATAATGAAAAATAGAAAAATACACTATAAATAACAATTGTAGCCACAAGAACTCATGCATAACACTATAAATAACAATTGTTATGATAAAAATCAAAATACTTCAACAGTTTATGATAACAATTGTCTCCTTACATCATAACACTTGCATAACATTGGGAAAAAAAATTACAAAGAAATAATAACAAAATTCTAAGAACCAGTCTCCCTCCTCCTCTTGTAGCCAGTCCAATGATCCTCTCACGCAACTTCAGGGCCCGGAGACGCTCCGCCTCCCTCCTCTTCTTCTCTATCTCGAAGTTCATCAACAGAAACATCCACTCGAGTTCCTGATCATAGGAGAACTCAGGGCTGATGTTCTTTGGAACATCGTTCACTGGAAAGCTTGCACCTTCCACTACGATCGTGAAGTTTTCGTAGTTGAACAATGCATTTGATAGACGTATGGTAAGAGCGTTGAAGGCCATTTGATATATTTGATACAATTAAGAATGTTTAAGAGGATGAGAAAGGGGATTAACTGGGGATGGTTTAAATAGAGGAGTTGTAAGGCATATGAAACAACGCTCATATTAACTGAGAATGTCATAATTGCATGCAGTTTTAGTCTCTTAGATTCCCAATAGACGCAATAAACTCTCTGAGTTTTAGTCAATAGACATATTCTCAATCATATATTCCCAATAAACGCAAGACTAATGAGAAACATCTCAATAGGTACACATCTTTCCAAAAAATGCAAGACTTAATAGATTTAGAGAGCGAGAGAGAGGGAGAGGGAGGAGACATACAGGTTCGATTATTGCCGGATATCATCTTCGCCAGAAAGGGCGTGAAAACCTAGGGTTAAAACATGCCAATTGATCTGAACATTGCCTCCACTCATCTTAATTTTCAGCTTCTGGGCTTTGTTTCAATCAAATCTAGAACCAATTGTTGTATAAGAGGGGAAAAAGGATTAAATTATGTGTGTGAGAGATTCAGTCGAGAGAGAGAGAGATTCAGACGAGAGAGGGGGAAAAATCTGGTGTAAACTGGGGAACTTTTGATTAAGGGGGAAATATTTGTACAATTTTTTATTTAATTTACTTTTTAAAAATAAACTTTAAATCATTTATTAATTCGATATTTAAATAAAATAATATTCTAAATTCGAAATTTTGATTTTAAAATCAAGATATCAAAATTAGGTTCATCCCCATGTTTTTTAAATAATTTTGGGATCAAAAATGAATTTATTATGATTTTTACAAGGTTATTCAGTGAATCTTGATCGTGTCTCGTTATAGGAAGTAGCATTTTCACCACGTTTTGCTTAAGATCTCGTACAACCCGGCCTTTTTATTTTTTGATTATTTTTTTTGAACACTAAAATAAGTGTTTATTAACATCCGTACGGTTCGATCGCCGAAAAAAACATTCAAAAAAATTATTCAGTGAATCTGGATCCTGTCCCGTTATAGGAAGTAGCACTTTTTACCACGTTTTCGTTAAGATCTCGTACAACCCAGCCTTTTTATTTTTTGATTATTTTTTTTGAACACTAAAATGAGTGTTTATTAATATCCGTATGGTTCGATCGTCGAAAAAAACATTCAAAAAAATTATTCAGTGAATCTGGATCTTGTCCCGTTATAGGAAGTAGCACTTTTACCACGTTTTCGTTAAGATCTCGTACAACCCGGCCTTTTTATTTTTTGATTATTTTTTTCGAATACTAAAATGAGTGTTTATTAACATCCGTATGGTTCGATCGTCGAAAAAAACAATCAAAAAAATTATTCAGCGAGTCTGGATCGTGTCCTGTTATAGGAAGTAGCACTTTTACTACGTTCTTGTTAAGATCTCGTACAACCCGGGTTTTTTATTTTTTGATTATTTTTTTCCCAACACTAAAATGAGTGTTTATTAACATCCGTACGGTTCGATCGTCGAAAAAAACAATCAAAAAAATTATTCAGCGAGTCTGGATCGTGTCCTGTTATAGGAAGTAGCACTTTTACTACGTTCTTGTTAAGATCTCGTACAACCCGGGTTTTTTATTTTTTCATTATTTTTTCCCAACACTAAAATGAGTGTTTGTTAACATCCGTACGGTTCGATCGTCGAAAAAAACAATAAAAAAAATTATTCAGCGAGTCTGGATCGTGTCCTGTTATAGGAAGTAGCACTTTTACTACATTCTTGTTAAGATCTTGTACAACCCGGGTTTTTTATTTTTTGATTATTTTTTCCCAACAGTAAAATGAGTGTTTATTAACATCCGTACGGTTCGATCATCGAAAAAACAATCAAAAAAATTATTCAACGAGTCTGAATCGTGTCTATTAACTACGTTTATTAACTATACGTTTTTGTTAAAATTCATTTCCCTCCCTACTATTTCATTTCCCCCTTCTTCTTTCCCCCTCCCTGTACCCAAAAATTCATTTCCCTCCCTACCTTTCCCCCTTCTTTTTCAGTCAAATTAAAATCAAACACACACATACAAAACTCACACATACAAAACTCAAGGGAAACCTTCTTTTTCTTACATAGTCCCCGATGTGTTTGTTGGTCGGACGGAAATTGAGAAATATATAAATTGGTGATATTTGTATGTATATCACCAAGGGAAAACGGGGACAACGATCTCAAGCTCAATTGATTTTGCTAGATGTAGGTGTTCATGATTTTATCACAAACATAAAGGTGATTTCATTATTTTGATTATCAATTTGTGTTTGAGACAAAATCAGGGAACACGTACATCGACCAAATCTCAAACTCTCTCAAGCTCGTTTACAGGTAATTAATTTTGCATGTGTTTTGAAGCTTGTGTGTTTGTTGGTAAATTTTGTGTGCGTTTTGAATCTTGTGTGTTTTAAGTGTTAAGCTTTGCATGATTAGTTTTGTACTTTCAGAATTTTAACTATGGATTTGAGCTGATACACAATTTTGATGTGCATAGATCAGTGCTAGATTATAGAAGTGTTTGATTAACTTTTGTGATTGGATATATTCCTGGGACACAAGCAGAACAAGTGGGATATATTTGCCTTAAAAACTAAACTGTTGTAATGATGTGTCTAATATGTTGTAAACTACTACTTTTCGTTTCTGTTTAATGAGATTGCTAACTGATTTCGTATTTCTAGAATCACAAAGAACTTCAATTTCTGCTGCAATTATGGAGATGCTTGACAAGGATATTCTGAGAGTAGAATAGAAGATGCAGCTGTATATGTTCTCGTACACTGCTTGGTGAAACTAGGTGAGATACATGGCAGGACTCCTATTATACTTTTTACTCTTTGGTTTTGTAGTCCTTTTTATCACATTTTCGAAAGACGTTTTTGTTTGTATTTTCATTTTTAACTATGGTAAAACCAACCGAGAAATGTTGAGGGGGTAGATGAATTGCAAGTCACTATAAATGGCCTTGTCATCTTGCTATCAAGAAAACTTTGACCTTCCATGTTAATTTGTTTTCATGACAAAATGTATTTATAATCATTAAAAGGAATTGGTATAGTCATTTTGCATTCTTGAAATTCTTAGTGGAATCATCCTCTAGCTCTTGACACTCTTTTAGGTATTTAAGGAAAATTTCTAGGATGATGATTTGTTGTCAAGTTACCGTATTATTATTGCAAATCACTAAACTTTGGAAGTTGGTACAGATTCAGTGTAGGATCGATGAGATGCTATAGCATCAGGTCAGGACACCAGTTCTCTTGAGGACGAGGCATTCAATGTGGAAGCAGTTCAAGATAGATGCATTTTAAGGTTGATTGCTTCATGTTGCAATGGTAAGGTTGCTCTATTAATGATGAGTAATTAACATGTAACCGCAATACCGTCAAAGTGTTATTTTTCACCATTCTATTACCCTTTAAAATGTGTCAGAAATGTATTTCATGCTTGGTTATGATGCCTATAGGTGACAAGCTTGTGAGAGCTACTGAGCTCGTTAAACTTCTATCACTTGAAAAATCTGCAAGGGGTGCAATAAAACTTGTCACTGCCTTGAAGCTTCCAAATTTGGCAGAAAGGTTTAATTTAATACTAGAGGTAATGCTTTTAACATTCCTCAAAACAGTTAATCGCATTCCACCAGATTGAAAGTTTTTTTTCCTCATTTTCATTAAAATGTTCCTTCATTATCTCCTTTTACATGAAAGACTGCATAAATAAAAAAGCCAAGAAAAGAAGCAAGTTGATGTTATAACATTGGACTCTTCTAAAAAGGCACATGAAGAAGTCAAGAAAAAAACCAATAAATTTCAATCAAATTCAAAGCATCATTCATTTCTAGCTAGTTGATCATATAATTTGTTCTAATTGAAATTTTTGGTTTTAGTTTGGTGATGGATTATGTATGGATTGGTTTTATTAGCTATTACATTAATTATGTTGCTATTTAGTTTGGTGATGGATTATGTATGGCTAAGTGTTTGAATTTTAGAATAGCATTGTGTTCCCATTTTGGAATGTGTTTTGATTTTTGGTATTAATTGTGTTTTGATTTTGGCCTTTATGGTGGTTGATAAATGGTACCATGTAGTTTGGTTAAGAGTGTGTGGCTATTACTATCCTTTAGCCACACTATAGTTTCTTAACAGTTTTGTGACTAAAATCAATGTTCATATAGTCACAAAAATATAATATAAACGGTCACACAAAAGTATTTTCATGTAGCCATACCAAACTTTTTAGCCACAATTTCTAAGAAATAGTGCCACCAAAACTAAGTCTTTGATGTATATATGACGTTATTAATACTCTTTAGCCACTAAGGTTTCTGTTGTTGAATGTTGGTATTTAGTCAAACTTTAGAGCTTAAAGGGGGGCTGTCAGACAAAAATGGTGGCATGCTTTAGTCACTCATATTTTAGTTACAGCCACTAATTTAAAGAGTGTCTGTATGATACCTACGATGCTCTCACCTTTGGTCACACTTGGGCCGGAAAAAAAACGTGACATAAAGTGAACAGCCACACATATTTTATGTGGCAAAAGCCAAAATTTGACGTAGTGATAGTGTGGCATATAGAACTAGTATACGCACGTTCCGGAACACATAGATACCTTTTTGATTAAGACTTAATGAGGGACGTAAACTGGCCCCCCATCGAACCATCGAATTATAGAAGCTGTATCACTGGCATAGTGTGACCGTAATTTAGAACTGTGGAAATTAAAATAGAGAATTTGTACAATATGTCCCAACTTAATGATGTACTTTATCAATATGTCCTCTTTTATTCAAATATTATAACTATGTCCTATGGTTAATATCTAACTCATATATAACCTATATAGATATATTTAAGTTGTAAATAAAAATATTTGTACTAAAATGCCCACTACTACAGATAAGGCAGGAGATTAGAAATTAGGTTTGTTGAGATCACGTACAATCACCCGCCAATCAGTTGTGTTAACTCCCGCCCTTTATCTCTCTCACTCTCTAAGAAAAATAACGTGTCTCTAACAATTGTTCTCTCACAATTATGGAGAAGGAGAAGATGCAAGAGATTATATCAACTTCAATGATTTGTAACCCACAAATTAGGTATGCAACACCTAAAAAGAACCAATCATCCTCGTCAACATACACTCCCAGAAAAAGTCCATGATTGATTGAAAGAGCTAACAAAATGAGGGAAAATGTTTCAAGAATGGTACTGAATTTTGATAGTCATGTTGAAAAGGCTAGACATCCTACTGAAGCTAATAATGTTGATGGCCTCGGTCCAAATTTCTGGAACTTGGTCTCTGAAAATGTTAATAATGTTGAAGATGCATTCAATGTGATTAAAAAACCAATTATACATCTTGAGAATTATGGAGAAGATGATTGTCATCCTGAAGATCAACCATGGAGCCAACCACTCATGTATAGTGAGGATGAAGATGATAGAGATTGGGATGAGTTTCTTTATCATTTTAGAATGAAAAATAGAAGTTTCGATGAGGATAATGAGGAAGAAGATGAAGGTAATATTCCTTTTTTAACAAATCAAAAAGTTATAGCCGATGATAATGTGCCAACGGAGAATTTTTCTAATATTCCAAAAAACAATGTTAGTATCGGGCCATTGTTGACTGATAATGATTTTGATGAATTTTTCGCGGCTGATTTAGTGGATCCTGAGTTGTTTTCTGAACCAGAAAATGATGAACAGGGTGTGGCTGATAAAATTGAAGTGGGTTTACAGTTTTCGGATAAGATTGCTTTTCAAAAACATCTCAGAAAATATTGCGTATCAAATAAGATAGTATGCAAGTTTCATAAGAGTGACAATCTCAGGATCAAGGCTGTGTGTCAAGGTTTTGGACAGCCCGTCATGTGTCCATGGTTTGTATCTGCACGCAAGGTCCCCAGTGAGCCCACTTGGAGCATAAGAAAATGTCACTTGTATCACACTTGTGTTGGAGATTCTAATGGAAGGAATTCAAGTGCAAATTATGAGTTCGTGGCTGAGCATTTGATCGAAAAGATGAAGAAATCACATAGAAAAATTGTACCCAAACCTAGTGAGATTTCCGATGAATTTTGGACGAGTCACAACACCTTAATTCCGTATCATGTTGCATGGAAGGCTAGAAACATGATTTTGGAGAAAATTAATGGTAGTTATGATGAAAGTTTTAAACTCGTACCAAGTCTATGTGAGATGATTAAAAGGAACAATCCAAATTCAATTGCTACGTACACATATAGCAGGTAAATTCTTTTTAATTTGCAACATACTCTATTTTTTGTGTTATTTGCAAAAAGTTTATTATAAATTTGTTACTTGTTCTGTATAACTATTTTATGCAAAGTTTTGGCTTTGCAGCATATTTGTTTTTGCATTTTTCCAACATTTTTGTGCAGATTTCTGGACCAGAATTTTTGTAGCAGTCTTTATGCAAATTTCTGCATAATTTTGAAGCATTTTTCTGCAGAAATTTGCAGCAGTTTCTATGCAAATTTCTGCAGAATTTTGCAGCTATTATTTGCAGAATTTTTTAGCAGTTTTCTGCGAATATTTGCAACAGTTTCGCAGCTGTTTTTTTGCAGTTTTTTGAAGCTGTCAAGTGCAGAATTGTTAGCAGTTTTCGGCAGAATTTTGCAACAATTCCCCAGCTGTTTTATGCAGAATTTTGAAGTTGTTTTATGCAGAATTTTTAGTAGTTCTCTGCAGAAGTTTGCAACATTTTCAAATCAGTTTTATGCAGAATTTTAAGTTGTTTTCTGCAGAATATGACATTCATGTGTAGTTTAACTTCTCTTTTATCTTGTTGCAGTGAAGATAAAACCTTTGAATCTGTAACAATTTCTTTTGATGCGTCTATGAGGGCACTTATTAATGGTTGTAGAAATGTTGTTGGTCTTG
Organism: Saposhnikovia divaricata; assembly: GCA_036435485.1. Taxonomy (NCBI): domain Eukaryota; kingdom Viridiplantae; phylum Streptophyta; class Magnoliopsida; order Apiales; family Apiaceae; genus Saposhnikovia; species Saposhnikovia divaricata. The sequence goes on along the minus strand of CM071595.1, from coordinate 169,331,236 downwards.
ACGGATGTCACCTTATGGGAAAGTATGGTGGTTGCTTATTGTCAGCTACTGCTTTAGATGGACAGAACGGGTTGGTGCCTTTAGGGATCATGGTTTGTAAAAATGAGTGTGCTGAGAATTGGTTCCTGTTTTTGAAACATCTTAAGCCTAGATTGGATGAACATCCTGTACATGCAATCAACTTCATATCTGATAGGCAAAAAGGGTTGAGGGAAGCTGTCCACAAACTATTCCCCACTTCACCACACAGGTTTTGTTTCAGGTTTGTGAGCTTCTTTTGACATTTCTTGTTACCAAACTCTTGTAATGCTTGTTTTACATTAATTTTTGAATTGCCGACAGACATATGTACAAAAACTTCAAATCACATTTCAATGGCTCGAAGCTTCATACTATGTTCTGGAATGCTGCTAGAGCTTATAAAGCTAAACACTTTCAAGTAATATTCTTCGTTACTAAATCTTGTTGATCAACTTTTACTAGTTTTTTTATCAATTAGAGATTACTAAGTCAATGTGTTTTAATTATAGGCTCACATGGATAGTATGATGGTGGAGAATGTTAAGGCTTTTGAGTACTTGATGGGCGAGGATCCTAAAAGCTGGTGTAGGGCATTCTTTGACCATAATAGTTCCTCTGAACACTTGAGCAACAACTTTTCTGAGAGTTTCAACAATATGATTACAAAAATTAGGGAGAAACCTCTTTGTAAATTAGTATTAATGTATGGTCAATTGGTCATGGGGTTGTTTTACAAGAGAAGAAATGCTTGCGTTGGTTGGGATTCTGGGGATTTGGTTCCTAGCGCCAAGAAATTACTGAAGTTAATGTTGAAAAAAATAAGGGAGTACAAAGTAGCAGGAGTTGTTGCTGGCAAGGTTTATGAAGTTACAAGCATCCACTCTTCTATCTTCACTGTTGATCTTGACAAAAAAACATGTAGCTGTGTGCAGTGGCAGTTGAGAGGTTTTCCTTGCCAACATGCAGTTTGTGCTCTACAACAAATCAGACCCAATTGGGTTCAGTAAGTGTTTGAAAAATAACAAAGTAGTTTTCAATACATATGAAAGTTATTAATTTGTTTTTCTGGATTTGTATATAGGTACTGTGCTAAATATTATTCGGTGGATAATTACAAGATAACGTATGATAAAGGGATGGTACCTTTGGAAGGGCCAGATGATTGGGAAGAGGTATTTCTAGACAACGATTGTTGTATTTAATTACACAATCATAGTAATTTAATATAATAATGAACACCCATTGTTCTTTGTTTGTGCAGCCTAGAACGACTATATTTCCCCCTTTACTAATCAGAAAACAAGGCAGGCCGAGAAAGAATAGAAGAAAGGCTTATGACGAGACGTTAGGTGATAAAAAAGCAAGGTGTTGCAGCAAGTGCAAGCAACCTGGACATAATAAAAAAACATGTGGTGGTGGTCTGATTGGCCCTAACTCAAAGAAAAAAAGGATTAGATCGGAAGTAGATTTAATTTGGTGCTTTTGAACCCAGTGATAAATTAGTTTATGTTTTTCGATTCGAAGGATTATTACTCTTTTAATTTGTTAAGTTTGAAGGATTGTACTTCTGATTTATGATTGTTAGATGGATGATTTGCTACATTTAATTTGGTGATTTATGATTAAATAATTTGTTAAGCTCCTACAGATTTTCACATTTCTTGAATAGGTGTAGCAACTTTAGTATGGAGTATTATTTTCTGAGATGTATATGGATACAGGGTACTATGAATTTTCCTTTAAAGTAGTCATTCCATGTAAAGATGATGTTGAATTTTTGTGATGATGAAAGACTAGTAGAGGGTCTCAGCAGAATGCAAGATACTAATGCAATTGAAATTGCAATGTTGGATTAGGTTATGTAAGACTTTTACGACTAAGGTAGTAAATTCTTGTTACTAAGTGGTTGTCATCTACTGTAACATTTTAGATGTTATTCAATCAGTAAGGACATTAGTTTCTCATGAACACTTTGCAAATTGCTTAGTAAGAAAATTGCTGGAGAACTGGGGAATCGCAAAGCTATCAGTACCAACTGTTAATGGTTGAACTCTTTGTGGTATTAAGTGGAAATTATGTTGCTGACAATTTCTTTGTCCTGATAGATGTGATAAGCTAATATTGTTGGAAGCAGTGGCGGAGCCACCTGAAACCAAGGGTAAACGGCACACCCTGACATTTCTGTTGATATCATCTATACATTTTACATATTTTAGAAGTCAAGGTATTCAATTTGGCTAAAGGTGCCACTCTTGTGCCAAATTTCATGTGTTGAAATCCTCTTGTCAGCAAAATTTTTTGGCCTACCTCGAAACATATGCTAGCTGCCTGGTGATAGGGCACTTTTTCATGCCTTGATTGATCAAGGTTTTATGCATCTGGGCATTATATGGAATGCACCAGCAGAGACACAGGAGACATAAGCCCAACCACATGACTACTAATTAACTATATTAATCCAAAGAAGGACTTAAACATGACCAGAACGTAGTAGTGGTAGTACTTGGTAGTAGTTAATATTTACCAGTATTAAATTGTCAGTAAAAACTACACTAGAAACTAAATATATTATAATTATTAATATGAGGACACAATTGTCTTTTAAGAATGTTTAGTTAATTATTTAATCATGGTTACAACAAAAAAAGGACAAAATAATAAAAAAAATAAGATAAAAACTGAAAAATGGGATATATTTATAATAACAAATAAAGATAGGACATAATTATAAATGACATTTTAAAATGGGACATATTAGAAAAAAAACCCATTAAAATAAGAATTTGATGTTAAGATTTATTTGTTCAATTCAGAATTTAGAGTATGTGAGTTATTGAAAATATGGTGTACATCGATTTGATATTTTTTATTGAATATATTGTGTGAATTTTTGACATAATTGTTATCGAGCATGTTATGTGAAACTATGTGGTAGATATTATGTGCTAAATGTCGAAATCGTGTTTTTGAAAAATTATAAAATATTATTTTGAGCCATCGAACGGTAGTTGCTTGCTGGGCTTCGTAGCTCATTCTTTTAATATTTCAGGCTCGGTGTACGATTGAGTTTGCTAGCGTCGGAGTTCGAGGACCTTAGAATTGGGCTAGATTGACTTTTCGAAAGATGTTAGCTGCGCTTTTGTAATAAGTACTTTGTAATTGACTTTTGGTTCAATAAATTGTAATTTGTTTTAGTTTTCAATTTAGAATTAAAAGTCCGAAAAGTCGGGCTGTTACAAATTTGATTGTATGTTACAATATAAAGACTTATCACTTATGGATCATGGGTTCGATTCTCGCTCATCCATTTATCTAAAAATAGATGCACTTAGTAACTTAAGCTAATAAGCGTTATTAAAAAAATTTGATTATATGTTACATCATTCATTTTGGATTTTTAAATTATACCCTTTCTATCTCTAGAGATTCAAGGGTCCATTTGTTTGCAAGGGAACGAATCCAACTGAACTGGACGAGTTGTTTTTTCTTCTTCATATTTTTTGTTTAAATTTTCATTCATCTGGACGAATCAAAATCACATGGACGAGCTCTGGACCAGTAGATATAAAAAAATTTGTTGAACCATTCATGAATGCGACTTTCACCAATCCCAACGTCTCCTTTTTTTTTTCTTTTTTTCTCTTTTAAGTATATATTTAACAATCAATTCTGACATAGTTATTTCTTTCAAAATATATGATGTTTTAACTTTGTGAACATATATTTTATGATTTTGACCATAAACTTAAATTTATTATTTTTAAAATATTCTTTTTTATGAATTATAATATTTATTACATATTTCTATTTGTAAAAATTTAAAAATTAAAGTTATGGGCTACGATCAAAGCACTACAAAATATGTACACAAAGTAAAAGCATCTTAAATTTTGAGAAGTCTTATATTTTGAAAACGGAGGAGTAAATATCTAAATTAGTTTGAGATAATAAATTTAAATAATAAATGTATATAATAATATATACAGTGGTATAATAAAAGTATGGAGTAAATTAATTAAATATCATTTAATCTAAAATTAATCAATTTTATCATTCCGAAAAATATATATTATTTTAACAAACAACATCACTTTTAATGTTTAGATTAATCATTCGTTCAGAATTTTAACAATTCAGATATTATTGTTCAGATTTAACAAATGACCACAGTTTAGATGGTTTTGGAGGTCCAAACCGAATCAAATTGAAATTTTCTGTTTTGTAAAATCTCAAAACGAATCCAAATCGATTGTTATAAAAATCAGTCCAAACTGAACCAATTTTCAACTGATTGGTTCGATTTAATACCAAATAGTTTTTAAAAAATAATCGATATTCTCTTTCAACTAAATTACTATATGTGCTACCTATTTGTATTTAACAAAATACTTACATAAAAAATAAAAAATGAAATTTGTACAAATATTAAATATAAATAATTCTAGGTGGTACCCTTATTTGTTATAATGAAAAAAAATAACTCATTTTATTTTAAAAGAGAAAAAACGAAATACCTATTACTAACGAAGAGTAAATAAAATAAGGATCGAGAAAAAATTAGACAATAATTTCAAAAATGTGAAATAACCATAATATTGATCAACACTTAAATATTTAAATTAGATTATAAAAATATTTTAATTAAATATATGATAACCTCATTCCCCTTCCTTCATTCCAAATTTTCTAACTACTATCCAAACGCCTCCATATAGTGTCCATTACAAGATAAAATATTTTGCCTACATTTCAAGACGAAATAAAGTTGGGGATTGTTGAAACTTCTAAAATTTGTATGTTCTTTTATAATACATACTAGTTTATAACCCGTGCGATGCATGGATTTCTTTCGATATGTTATAAATTTAATTTAAAATTATAATTAGGTTTTATATAATCATTATTTTCAATTATTCTTTTATTTTTAATATAATTTAATATACTCATATTAACGGATTATACTCATGTTTTTTTATTATTAAAAATGTAAACAGTTTTTAATATATTTTATTAATGATTGAAAGATAAGATATGATATATTTGGGTTTATATTAATGATTGTAATATTAGTTTTAAATCGAAAGTTAACATATTTTAGTTATAAAAGAAATATTAATGATTGTAAGAGATGATATAATTTTAGGTGTTAATAAAAGGAATCTTCAATTAAATGTAAATGTGAAAAAGAAAATCGGCTAATTACCATTTATTATATTATTATATAATTTAAATTATTATGATAATCGTACCGAAAATCAAACCAACAAACTTTCAATGTTTCATTAAAGGTATAAGGATTATTAATATATTTTGTTAAAGATTTTTAATATATTCATTAAAGATTGGAAAATATGATGTGATATTTTTGGTTAATTATTAATGACTGTAAGTTTAATTTTAGAATCATGCATATCATTAATTAAATTTATATTAAAATAATATTAAAATATTTATTAAAATAATGATTATATAAACATATTTATAACATAAAATGAAATTTATAACATCTCAAATGAAACTTGTGCATCGCACGAATTATAAGCTAGTACTAATGAAATAGATTTTTCGTTTTGTGTAAATGCGGTTCAGGTAAAATTATTAACTCTTAAGATATGGATAAATTAAGAAATGATTATTCTTGACATTTTCATTTGTTTTGGGTTATTACGAACCAATATAATAAAATTTATATCATGTTAAAATTCGAACCTACAGATCCATGAGGAAAATAAGTGATTTGTCGGGCTTCCAAGGGTCCATGGCAACCCTAGGGGTTACCACTGTAAGGAAATATGTGGCTTGGGTCCCAAGGGAATCCCCTTGTATGTAACCTGCAACCACTACTAGTCATTCAATAAGGCTTCCATAGTAGCTGATGGGGTTACCGGAGGGGGTACCGGAGCCAGGCTACCGGGCGGTACCCCCAGCTTCCGCCGGAAGCCTGATTAGGCTGCCAATTTGGATAAGGCAGACCTCCTACTTTTTAGGAGCACGTCTTTACAGTTGATTTACACTCTTAAACAGATATACATTCAGTTATTTGAGAATATATGTCATATATACTTGATAAATGATACAAAATCATGATAATTCATATATTCTTGAGATAAACATCAAGGAATGGGCTTCCAACAGTCCTAATACAGCTTGGTAACGTGATTATATACATAATACACGATTATTATCAGAAATATCAGTCATAATCCCTTCAGAAATGGGATAATTCATCATAAACAACCAAATATATCATAATGGAACTACATACGGGCTTGATCCACTATAAATAGTGGTATGTAGGCAGTTTACGGGATCTCTTAGACACTTTGACACCTCGAGTAAGCATAGAGCACGTATACTCTTGTGTGACATAACATTGTTAGGGTTCTTAGCTGGCCAACACATCATTACTGCACGGTCCTTGAGCTCTAATCCCGTAGATCCAGTCCTATCCTCCGAGGAACCACCTCCCGTGTTCTTCGGAAACCCATAGCTGTGAGCCTTTCTGGGCAGCTATCCATTGATCTCGACCTACGAGCCTTTCTGGGTGGTTGGACGATTCCGTATTCATTGGCGCTATTCCAGCAACAGGCCTCCTGATTTGTTGTGACAAATTCCTCCCACAACACATACATATACTTACATGTACACTTCACCAAAACTCAAATAAATTAATATTCAAGCATAAGAAGACAACTTAGAGGATTAAAACAGTGATATAAACATGATTTAGGCTTAAAAACGAAAGAAAAATGAGAAAGGAGGAGGAGATACCAAAACCCAGCTGTTAAATTATTAAAATAATAATTATATAAAAACATAATTGTAATATTAAACAAAATTTAATAAATACCTAAAATATCGTATCTTCTAATCATTAATATTTCTTTTCTAATTAAAACACGTTAACTTTTAATTTAAAACGTAATTTGGTGATCATAATCTTCCAATCATTAATATTTCTTCTCTTATTAAAACATGTTACCTTTTAATTTAAAACATAATCTTACAATTATTTATATGTACCCGAAAATATCATATCTTTTAAACACTAATAAAAAGATATAATATAAATCCGTATACGACGAAGAATTACCGTTAGATTTGTAGCAAAAAAATCAGAACCGTTAGATCTAGTGATTAAATATTTTATATGATTAAGTTACTTTACAAAATATTTGAAGATATGGTACGATTGATGTTTTTATAAAAGGTAATATCTTCAACTAAAAGTAAATATGAAAATGGCAATGGCTAATTACCATTAATTATATTATGTCATTATTTATATTAATAATTAAGATAACCAAACCGAAAACCAAACCGACAAACTTTCAATCTTTTGGTTTTAAAATAATAGTATAGATATGAATCATATTATAATTATTTTATTTGTGAATGTTTTTTAATATTTATATTACATTATTGAAAATAAAATATTAAAAATTTGGTCGATCGGTACTGTATTTCGTGTTTCTACTTAATTATCCTTACTAAATTACGAATTAAATCCTTCCTAATAATTAATTAATTTAGGAAACAAAGATCGAAGAGATGGTAATGGGGGTTCCCTAACACAGGGTTCCCGGGAGCGCAGAGAGAGATCCCATTCGGTACCCCCAATAAGTACTTCCAGGAGGTCCAAATCTGATGGCAGGAGGAGTTATAGACAAAGTGGTCACTCTTCTGGACATAGGAGCAGGAAATCACGCTCTACTAGGGTCCCTACCGATGAGGGTACCGACCAGGATTCCAGCTCTCATCAGAGCTCAGCTCCAAGGAAGAGTAAGACAGCTTATGAGGATGATGATTCTGGAAGTTTTATGTTTTTTAGATGGTGAGAATGGACAATTCAAAATGTCAATGCTGATGCCCTTGCCAAGTTAGGATCCCAAAAAGAAGCTATTCTATTAGGGGTGATACCCCTTGAAGTCCAACTCCAGCCAAGTATCCATCAAGAGGAGGTTATGGAGATAGAATTTTCTGTGGAAATCCAATGGACAACCCCAATAGGTGAGTATATCACCAAGGGGGTGCTTCCGGAAGATAAAGATGAAGCCCGGAAACTCAAATACAAGGTCGCCCGGTATGTAATCTATGATGGCATCCTGTATAAGAGGGGTTTAACCAACCTCTACTTAAATGCATATCTGGAAATGAATGTGAATACATCCTAAGGGAAGTCCATGAAGGCATCTGTGGTAATCACTCAGGGGGTACCTCCCTTGCTCATAAGGTGCTTCGACAGGGCTACTACTGGCCTACCATGAAATCTGATGCTTATAACTTTGCCAAAGCTTGTGATCAATGTCAAAGGTTTGCTAATTTCAATAGCAACCCAGCTGTGGAGCTAAGGCCCATTGGAAGCCCCTGGCCCTTTGCAATACGGGGAATTGACCTGATTGGGGAACTTCCTAAAGGCAGAGGTGGCGTGAAATATGTTGTGGTAGCTGTTGACTACTTTACCAAGTGGGCAGAGGCGGAACCCCTGGCTACTATCACTGCAGGCAAGCTGAAAGAGTTTGTTAAGAGAGCCATTATATATAGGTTCGGGGTACCATACAAGTTGATTTCAGATAATGGCAAGCAATTTGATAGTAAGGAAATGAGGAGTCTATGTGAAGACTTGGAAATAAAGAAGGATTTTTCAGCCGTTTGCCACCCCCAAAGCAATAGGCAAACGTAAGCTGTGAACAAAATCATTAAGCACACTTTGAAAGCTAAGTTGGAAGACAAAAAGGGAAACTGGCCAGAAGAGCTTCCAATGGTCTTGTGGTCTTACAACACTACTCCCAGGTCCACCACCGGGGAATCTCCTTTTGTCCTAGCCTATGGCTGTGAGGCTATGGTTCCCGTGGAAGTTGGATCCTACAGAAGGGATAACTTCAATCAAGAAGCAAATGAGATAAACCAGAGGCTGGCCCTGGACATGGTAGAGGAAACCCGGGGTACCGCCCAGCTGAAACTTGCGGCTTACCAATAGAGGACCCGCAAATACTATAACAATAAGGTACACCCTCGACCTCTCAAGTTTGGTGACCTAGTGCTGAGAAGAATGATGCCCAATATGCGGGTTCCCGGGCACGAGCCTTCAGAGCAAATTTGGAAGGGCCTTACAAAATAAAGTCTATTTTTTGGGAAGGCACCTACCACCTTGAAGACATGGATGGGAAAACTATTCCCCGTGCTTGGAATGCCGAGCACCTAAAGAAATACTATCAGTAAGACTCCTTTCAAAGCAAAATGTAGGCCTCTTTCAGGCTTAGGATTAATAAAGGCAACCTACTAGTTGTGGTTGTGTTGTTTCCCTTTCAGTTCTTAGGATTTCATGATTTTTAGTAGATGCCCGGGGGGTAGTGGATGTACACCCTGTCTGGATGAAATTTGATGTAATCGTACTCTTTTAATTTTCAGTAAAAGTAGAAGTTGAATGTTTCCTTTTACATTTACCACTATAAATATTTTAGAAAGATATGGAAGACCTATAAGCATAGTTCTACATGACAGCCAAGCTACCATCCAGAACTAGGGGGTAGTAGTGAATATACAATATGTTGAAATTATCAGAATTTTAAATTTTTCATGATTGATACCAGACATGTATGGAACCTTGAGTGGTTCACATGGCTTACTTGGTCACTAGGGCATGTATGGAACCTTGATCGGCATGCATGACTCCTTTCAACTTTTGCGCTTATGTGGTACCCTGATCGGCACACTTGGATCCCTTCAATACCAGACATGTATGGAACCTTTAGTGGTTCACATGGATTACTTGGTCACTAGGGCATGTATGGAACCTTGATCGGCATGCATGACTCCCTTCAACTTTTGGGCTTGTGTGGTACCCTGATCGGCACACTTGGATCCCTTTATTACCAGACATGTATAGAACCTTGAGTGGTTCACATGGATTACTTGGTCACTAGAGCATGTATGGAACCTTGATCGGCATGCATGACTCCCTTCATTACTTGGGCTTGTGTGGTACCCTGATCGGCACACCTGGATCCCTTCAATACCAGACATGAATGGAACCTTGAGTGGTTCACATGGCTTACTTGGTTACTAGGGCATGTATGGAACCCTGATCGGTATGCATGACTCCCTCCATTACTTGGGCTTGTGTGGAACCCTGATCGACACACCTGGATTCCTCCTCTTTTAATCATGTATGGAACCGTGATTGACATACATCGATCTTTTAATCATCTACCTACGCGGTTATAAGAATTAACTCATATGGATTATCAAATACTTTACTAATGCAGCCTTGTAGGAATGGCTTACATGGCATTATCACACGTAATTTATCAAAATAGCTAGGGCTCCCGGAACAAAGGCTTCCAGGCTGAGCCTCCGGCACCCCAGGCTACCGGACAGGGTTACCGCCAAATGGGGCTTCCAAGGTCAGGTTCCCGTCTTTGGGGCTCCCAGATACAATAGGGTTACCGGACGGTACCCCCACACCCGAAATAACAGTCTCACGGACTAAGGTACAAGTAGTTTATCATTTCTGTGCAACCTAGCCAGGTATGTGCTACTATAACTACTCAAGTACACTTTCCATATCATGTTACCATCCTACTGTTCAATTCTTGATTCATGACTTATCATCTATTTCATTTATTCAACGTAAATATGGCATATATCCTCTAAATACTCGTATAAACTTGCCTTAAGATTAGTTAAGAGAGCTATATTATTCGATTATTGTGTTTATTCATAAGATATAGCAATTGCCCTTCTTACTTAGCAAATCGATACCTTAGGGTAAGAATGAATTTAGAGTGTGAATCGTGACAACTGTCATTTTCGAATTAGTTCTTGTTGTGTAGTCAGTAAGTGATTCATATGCGATTAAGTTAGAAAAGCATAATAGTTACCTGTGTATTAGTTATGGTAACCTGCAAGCACTTATCGCCGAACACTCATACGAAAGATATTAAAGGCATAGCCAGTCCTAATACTATGTCTATATCACAAAGGATCAGGTTATAAAATAAACATGCACTGTGTGGATAATATATGTTCGAAAGCACCGGGCCCGAGGCCATAAAATGATCAAAAATTCAAAAGTTACATTTGTGGAGCGTTATAGGAGCCCACTCCCTTGATAAGAAACCCAAAGTTCATAAACCAAGCAAGATAAAAGTTCGAGTACGTTAAACAAAATACGTGATAGGATAACCGGGGAAGAGTACGCTTAAGCAGAAGGTGCATCTTTGGTAGCCTCTGAGATAGGGAAGTCCTCGACAAGATCAATCTTTGTGTCAAAATTGCCTGGAGCATCCTCAACCGCCTTGACGGGAGCCTCAACCCTAGAATCAGAGGTAAGAGTATGTTCAGCAATGTCCTTTTGAGCAGCCCGAGGTGCAGATGCATCCTTAGGCTTGGCAGCTGTTAGGTCCAATATGTTTGTAGAAGGGGGGGTTGAATACAAACAGTACTGTTTAATCGAAATTTGTCCGGATAATTTAATTTATATTTTGACAAATTTGAGCGGAATTAAATGAAACAAAATTCAAGTTGAATATAAAATTATATTAACTTAAGGGGTTTGTTACAAATACAGTACAGAATTTATATCTAGTTAATAAAAACAAATTAGAAAATTCGACATGAATTTTTCTAGATTTGTTAATAAAAATCAAGATATAGATTAGGAGTAAAAACTCGCTAATAGTACAAGAGTATCAAGTAAACAAGTTCTATCGGATCAGATATTAAAAATAAGATGAACTTGATTTTCTATGAATTTTTCTGCTCCTGCAGGTTCTGTTCTTGATGAAAGAGAAGAGAGTAAACTGCCTTTTTGAATGTAATATTCTTGTCTGTGTTTTCTTGTGTCGTCTCTGTCTTCATATATAATATTCACTGCCTCTTTATCTTCAAATATAACTGTCAAGACAATAAGCAATACAATCTGTTCTTCCAAGACAATCAATTTTGTACTGCCAAGACAATAGGCAATACAATCGTCAAGACAATCAGGTTCTTCCAAGACAATCAAATTCTGAGATCTTTGTCTTGCTTTATCAAAAATTATCATTCTGTCTGAAGCTTTTTCTTTTTGATCATTATCAAGACAATCTGATTTGAACTGTCAAGACAATTGTCAAGACAATCAAATCAGATTTTTATTCTTCTTTTTTAAAGCTATTCAGAATTAATCATCACCAAGACAATCGGCAAGACAATCTCTGATTGTCTTGCTTCACTTATTTCTTCTTCAAGACAATCGGCAAGACAATCTCAGATTGTCTTGCTAGATCATTTTTTCAGATTTACATTAAACTGATTAATAAATAATCATTTTAATTTAACCTTACTTAAATAATAATTATTCCGATTTAATTAATTTAATAATTAATTTAATTAATGAATTAATTCCTGATGAATTAATTTATTAATTAAATTGACTACTTGATTTAAATTAATTAAAGAAGAATAATTATATATCCTTGGATTGTCTTAATTCTTTTCTGAAACACTGAAAGTAATAAAGGAATACCACTGAATATTTTGTTGATGTTCCATGCACGGTCTGGTTCATGAACGACTAACTTCAATGACTGTCCTTTAATTTTCACATTAAAAATGTGATTCATTTTTCTTCTCATTTATTTCTCCTTCTTGTACTTCACTGTATTCTGTCTAAACCTGTCACTCTAGAAATCTCTGTCTTAGAAATAACTCCACTTCTTTGATGCTATACTGAGGTTTGATCAGCAATCTGAGCTTCTTCCAGTGTAAAACATCAAAACTATAGATTGAATTTAGGGTTTTTCTTCTGACAGATAGTACCTTCTGAGATTCCTATGACAGTTAAAGTTATTTACTTATTACAATCTAAGCTTAAGTTGAGTTGAGTCCTCGAACTACAAATAGGCTGTGTCATATGCCTTTCAATCTCCCCCTATTTGTTTGTTAGAAGATAACAAGCAAATACCTAGAGGATTACTCAACTAACTCAACTTTACTTAGTAAAAGATAAAACTTTAAATACAAAGTAAATAAAAGAAAGGTTCTGGTTTATATTTAACATTGTCCAGATTCAAACATAAAAGATAAATACATGATAGATGATCCTCTAGACTGATCATATAATACAATTTTCTATCTTGACCTATCTCAGCCCTAAAGATATCACATGTAGAGCTGATATTCACTTTGAAGTATCTTCATCCCTTATCTCTCCAGGTTCAACTTCATCTTCTTGTTCTAGAAATCTTCTGATATTCTCTGTGTCAAATCGTTCTTGATCATCCAAGGTTTTGATCAAATCCTTGTCAAGTACACGTTCATAATCTGACACAAGGCCTTTAGGTTTTTAAGGCAAAATTCCAAGGTTGCCCCATAGCCGATTCCGAAGCATGTAATATTTCTTTTCAAAGCCTGTTAAAGCATATGATCGAATAATGTCAGCAACAAAGATACTTTCTTTATCTTCGAATCCTGTAGTCCTCAGCATATGTTCTAACCAGACCAGATGAGATGCAGTATATAATTTCATCGACTTAGAATCAAGGAAGCAAGAATGTAGTGTATTACCCTTGAGAAACTTAACATGATGTGGAGTTTGAATAACATGTGGACTATTCCTTTGAGCAAACTCCAAAAGTCTTTCAAGAAGTAATATATTCAGTTCAGAAAACCTTTTTACCTTTAGGGACATAATCCACAGTTCAATCAAGCTTCTTTGTTGAAAGATTTGAAGTGACACATAGAGAGAACCCATTGTACGAGAGTCAATCTGAATTATCAGTTGATCTGCACATCTGTCAAACCTAGCTACTATCCTCGAGATTTCCAGCATCAATGCATCCATATATTGCAAGTAATTTGGATTGGTCTCTTGAAACTGTTGAAGTAGTTGGAGAAAACGTTCATCATCATTAGCAGTGTTTTGAATAGAATCAAAAATTTCTCTTGCTCTCTCCCACTTTGGACCAATCTTCAACTGAATATCTCTTTTCCTTTCTTGTACACTGATTGCATGTAGCTTTTGTTTCTCTGCATCTTCAGCTTGCTTCAGCTTCAATCTTTTATCCACTACCTGTCTGGTCTTCTCAAGCTTAGCTTGTCTCATCTGACGATCAGCTTTCTCCTCTTGAAGTTCCTTCTCAAATTCAGGATCATCTTGCCAGTTTGAAAGATCTTCTTCAATATCATTTAATTGATGTACCTCAAAATTACTATTCTTGAGATCGAAATCAAAATCTGATACATCCTGATCATGAGCAGCTTTTTCTTTTCCCTTTGTAGACTTCTCCTTATGCCTCCCTTGACCTCCAGACTTACTTCCTCCTGCTCCTCCAGACTTCTCTCCTTCTCTAGACTTCTCCCCCTTAATTGAGGAATCCTCTACAGACTTTCTTTGACTGTCAAGCCCTCTATTTTCATCATTATCCCCCTCATTATCACCATCATAGTCTTCAAAATATGCTCTTTGTTCTGGTGTGATATGATGAGTAGGTTTAACAATGTTGTATAGATGATCAAGTCCTTCAAACATGTAATCATACTTTTCTTCAAGCTTCGCAAAGGTTGTTGAATATGATTGAGCAGTTACATGCATTTCCACTTGAAGTTCATCCACCCTATTAGAGAGTCTGTCAATAGCATTTAGAATATCTGTTCTTTCTGTAGATGCCTGAGAGTTGGATTGTATCAATGTATTGATTGCTGGAGTGAGTGTAGTCTTTATGTTCTGAACATCGTCACGAATAATCATGAGCTGATTGTTGACAGAGGTGGAAGAAGAAGACCGTTCATCCACTTGTGCTTTGAAAATTTGTTTTTCAGCCTCAGTTTCCATCAATTTCTTTTGCAGATCTTTTATTTGAGCCATAAGAGACAAAGTGTTTGTGTCAGTGTGTGCGCTCACCTGATGTTCACTCAAGGATATGTCACTCTCCTTTCATGCATGTGTTTCACTCATATTTAAGGTGGTCCTCACATCACTCAACACTAGCTCCTTTCCTTGAGCTGTACCTGCAAAAGAAATCACCCTAGCCTCTTCTGGAGAGGTCAGTGGTGGTGCAGTGGGAGTTCGCAATTCCCAATCCTCAGTCATCTCTATTAATTCATTTGGATTTGATAACTGAATTTCTTCAGTGATAGGATGACCAAGTTGCCCTTCACTTTCTCCAGATAAATCTGTGAGTGAAGAATCCCTTAAGGGAGCCAGGAATGTTCCTCCTGGGAGGGGAGATGATGACTATATTATAACTAGTAGAGAGTCAAGATTTCCCTCTGAAGCCTATGAAGGCTCTTCTACCGTAACAATGGTAGGCAATGTCTCTGTAACAATCCTATCGTGCACTCCTTGCTCAGTGTCCTTAACAACATCAGATTCTAAGGTAATGTTTTTCCCCATTGTGAGTAATAGAGGTGTTCTTGACTCTGTACAAGGTGCCACGGACCTTTAGCGAATTTCAATAATTTCATCCTGTTGAGAGGATGAAATTAGTAACAGTTCATTGGCCATTTCAATGTCCAAGTCCTTTTGGGAGGAAATGGATGGGCTAACAGATGCCTCAAGTAGTAGGTTTCTTCTCTTCTTTAGTGGAGGCAGAGCTGTGGGATCACTCACATTATCACTTCTTCTAACAGCCTTTTTAGCTAACTGTTTGGTTCTGGATTTAGGTTTAGAGATTTGAGTAGACACAGTGTTTTGCTCTAAGACCTGGGATAGAGGTTGTGGTTCTACAACCTCTTGGTCTGACCTATTAGCCACTTGGGCTCCAGAAACAGTTTGAGAGATAGAAGGCAATACCTGCTCCGTTGATGCAGTAGCTGTACCTGAAGGAATGGATTGTTCCATTTGAGGTTGAAGTTCAGGGACAGGTACATTTTCAGGTTCAGGTGCATTTACAAGTCGAGGAATGACAGGTAGATTTATGAAGGTAGACAAATATGGTGTAACATACACTGGCACATTTATTAATTTTCTATGTGTATCAAGGCTAGTGAATATTTTCTTGGTTTGCCTGCCTGATACCATAGGGTTGTCATTCCGAAAGATTGCTTGTTGACCAACAGGAACAAGATGATTAAATATCAAAGTTAAGAATCTAGGATAATAACATAAAACTTTATTACCCTCATCAAAATCCCTTCTGGCCTTAACAATTCTACCAACAATAGTATTCCAAAGTAGATTACCAATATTGATTCTACGGTTGTTAGCAACAGCATAACCAATAGTTTGTAACATAGAGGTGAGTAAATGAAAGTTACCTCCGGCTGTATTAACAAATACCTTGGAGATCGTGTCGAAAAATGCGTCCCATTGTTGAACCAGGCTCCTTTTGCTCAGGTTGTTCATATCAATTACTCCACGATAATTAATATCACTGAAGAATTGATAGAGTTTTTCAATGGTTGGAAATGGATCAAAATTATCCACCGGGAGGCCCAATACAGTATTAAGGGTTGATTCAGTCACAACGTGGTGTGTTCCATCAAAGTCAAAAGAGAATGAGGTCAAATCTTCAGACACCACAGCTTCTGTGCAAATCAATCTCAGTGGTCCTATTTTAATTGGGGCTTCCATTGAAATAGCAGATCGGATAATTGAGTCATCATTTAAAAACCGTATCCAAGGCTTAAATCGATGATAGGGACAATCGTTCGGATTAAAATACCAAACCAAATTATGCTTCATTATCTCAAAATTATCAGCCATTTTTATAACACAAAAACACACTTCAATTTTGGGAAGGTTAAAACAATTCGAATGAATTCAAAGTTGTCAGAAAAATCCCAAAAATTAGTATGATGATCTTCTAAACACTGGGAGTCTCAATCTATTTTTAGATTTCAAAGAAAAATCTAAAACAATCAAAATAGTGAAAACCCGATTGAAACTTTTGAAAAAATGATTTTTCAAAAACTTAATGAAATTCATTGATATTAGGTTCAATAGATAGGAAATCGAACGATCTATTTGAATCAGGTCTCAGATTTCAGTTTCGTTGAAGAAAATTGAGCAGAGTTTCATTGCAAAAATCGTGTGTATCGTGTATATATAAGTCTGTGTTCTCTGTGTCAATACACGAGAGATAACTGTCTTGGCTGTGCTGTTGTGTTTCTATCTGTTTTTTTTTAAGTACAAATTAACACTACAAGACAATCGGTTGATTGTCTTGCCGATTGTCTTGGTAGTTCAAAAACTATCAAGACAATCGTTTACTATACTGATAGATAAAAAAAACGTAAATAAAATAATTTTTTTTATTATTTAAATACTGAATTGACACTCCAAGACAATCAAGTGATTGTCTTGCCGATTGTCTTGGTAGTTTAAAAACTATCAAGACAATCATCTCTTGAGTAAAACAAAATAAAACAAAACAAATAAATTGAAAAATATTTTATTATTTACAAAATAACCTGCCAAGACAATCTGTGGATTGTCTTGGCGATTGTCTTGATACTATAAAGACAAACAAGACAATCTATTAATCTGCTAATTTTATACTAATAAAATACAAATTAATGTGCGTAATTAATCCAATTAAAATACACTCTTATTTATTATTAACATTACTATAAATAAATATTTAGTAAACACATGGATTAATCTTTTTACGACAACAAATATAAATAACAAAAGGACAAACACTACAAAACATTTAATAAAATATTAAATATATTTACAAGAACATTTATAACAAATTAATGAATCTACATATTTTCTAATAAATAACTTTCTAATAGAAAATTATTTAAAGAGAGAATATGATTCATTAAAATATCACAAATATTCCAAAACACAAGAAGTAATAAAGAAGTTATTATTAACATATTGACAAAGATTTTTAGCACTCACAAGGAATAAAAAGTTGATAAAATAATTATGCAAGTGATTAAAATTTAAAAATAATAACAAAATCACTTGCAAATTATTAAAGAATAAACCTCAGATATTAACCAGCTTAATTACTAGGACTGTTCAACATACCCAATTCACCAACAATTTTGGTGAATGTGGATTCGTCAAGAGACTTAGTAAAAATATCTGCTGTTTGTTCTTCTTTGGGTACAAATAACAATTCCACAGTACCATTCATGACATGCTCTCTTATAAAATGATACCTGATGTCTATGTGCTTGGTCCTCGAATGCTGCACAGGATTTTTAGAGATTGCTATGGCACTTGTATTATCACACAAAATTGGAATTTTTGTTAATACAAAACCATAGTCTTTCAGCTGATTCCTAATCCACAAGATTTGTGCACAACAGCTTCCAGCAGCTATGTATTCAGCTTCAGCTGTTGAGTTGGAAACTGTTTGTTGTTTCTTGCTGTACCAGGAAACTAGCCTGCCACCTAGGAATTGACAACTCCCAGAGGTGCTTTTTCTATCTACAACACTTCCTGCATAATCTGAATCTGTGTATCCAACAAGATTAAAATCAGATTCTTTAGGGTACCAGATACCTAGATTAGGTGTACCCTTAAGATATCTTAAGATTCGTTTTACAGCAATGAGATGAACATCTCTAGGATCCGCTTGGAACCTTGCACACAAGCATGTAGCATACATAATATCTGGTCTACTTGCAGTAAGGTAAAGTAATGAGCCTATCATACCTCTGTAACTTGTGACATCTACCTTGGCAGAATTTTCACAAGCTCCAAACTTGACAGCTGTAGATGATGGTGTCTTAGCTGAAGATGAGTCCTCCATTTGATATTTCTTGAGGAGCTCTTTGATATACTTGGATTGACAGATAAATATTCCATCTGTCCTTTGACTTATTTGCAATCCAAGAAAGAATTTCAATTCTCCCATCATGCTCATTTCAAATTTACCCTGCATTAACTTAGCAAATTTCTTGCACAAAAGATCATTAGTAGACCCAAATATTATATCGTCCACATAGACTTGGACTAATATTGTATCATTTTTATGTTTCTTAGTGAAGAGAGTTTTGTCTATGACACCTCTAACAAATCCATTTTCAAGTAAAAATTCAGAAAGGGTGTCATACCATTTTCTTGGTGCTTGCTTGAGGCCATAGATAGCCTTGAAAAGGAAGTAGACATAGTCCAAAAGATCTGGATCTTCAAAGCCAGGGGCTGTTCTACATAGACCTCTTCATCCAGCTTACCATTTAGAAAAGCACTCTTTACATCCATTTGATAAACATTAAAGTTTGAGAATGCTGCGAATGCCAAGAATATTCTAATGGCCTCGAGTCTTGCCACTGGAGCATAGGTTTCATCATAGTCAATGCCTTCAGCTCGTGAATAACCCTTTGCTACCAGTCTTGCTTTATTTCTTGTGACTGTACCATCTTCATCAAGTTTGTTTCCGAATACCCATCTAGTGTCAACCACTGTTCTATTTGAAGGTCTGGGTACCAGCTTCCATACTTCTTGTTGTTTGAATTGATTGAGTTCATCTTGCATAGCAATCACCCAATCAGGATCAGAAAGAGCTTCTTCAGTTTTCTTAGGTTCCATTTCAGATAGAAACCCTGAATAATTGCATTGATTCTGATAAGCTCTTCTAGTATTTACTCCAACATCTGGATCACCAATAATTAACTCAAAAGGATGAGTTCTATTCCAAACAGTTTGTCTGGGTAGATTAATTCTTGATGATTCCCCTTGATTTGAATTGTGTTGTTGAGTATGACTTGTTGATCCTTCACTAACTCCCCCTGAGTTATTGCCAGGATGATTAGATGAGTGTTCAGAAGTATGAGTGGTGTTTTCAATATTATCATTATTATCACCACCATTATTCTGATTGAACTCATCATTGACATTGATGTCATTAGCATCAGCAAAAACATCAGGTGGACTATCATCATCTGAATCTAGATCTTTCATATCTTCAAAAGATAGCTTTTCAGATGAATCTTCAGTTTGGATACTAGGGAGTTTAGTGTCATCAAATGTTACATTGACACTTTCCATCATCTTCTGATGTTCAATCAAATACACCTTATAAGCTCTTCTTTCATAACCAACAAAAATTGCTTCATGTGCTTTGGCTTCAAATTTTCCACCTTGATCTTCTCCTTCTTTAAGTACAAAGCATTTTGCTCCAAATACATGAAAGTATTTGAGTGTTGGTTTCTTTTCATTCAAGGCTTCATAGGGTGTTTTTATCAAGTCTTTGTTGATAAGAGTTCGATTCTGAGTATAGCAAGCAGTGTTGACAGCTTCAGCCCAAAAATATAATGGAAGCCTTGATTCACTAAACATAGTACGTGCAGCTTCAATCAAGGTTCTATTCTTTCTTTCAACTACCCCATTTTGCTGAGGAGTTCTTGGAGCTGAGTATTGTCTGGTTATACCTTTTTCAGTACAAAAGTCATTCAGAACTGCATTCTTGAATTCAGTTCCATTGTCTGACCTTATAGCCCTCACTGGATACTTGGAATCCAACTCAATTAACTTGATGTGATCAATCACCAGTTGTGGAGTCTCATCTTTAGAATTCAAGAATAAAACCCATGTGTACTTTGAAAAATCATCAACAATCACAAGAGCATATCTTTTCTTTGACATAGACATCACATTCACTGGACCAAATAGATCCATGTGAAGTAACTGTAAAGGATCAGTTATTGAAGATATATCAGTGCTTTTGTGAGTTGCCCTTTTTAGTTTGCCTTTTTGACAGGCATCACATAGTCCTTCCTGTGTGAATTCCATAGGGGGTAAACCTCTCACCATTTCCCTCTTAACCAAATAATTCATTGTTTTGAAATTCAGGTGAGAAAGTTTCTTGTGCCATAGCCAGCTTTCATCTGTGGATGCTTTAGAATAGAAGCAATTGATTTCTTGAGTGCTTCTTGTGTTCATGTTGGCTACATACAAGTTTCCTTTTCTGACTCCCGTCAGAGATGGTTGTTCACTTCTTTTGTGTGAAATCAGACAATTCTTTTTGTTAAAGTGGACTTCAAATCCCTTGTCACAGAATTGACTGATGCTGAGCAAATTATGCTCAAGTCCTTTTACAAAGGACACTTCTTCAATGATAACATTTCCAGCTTCAAGTCTTCCATATCCATCAGTTCTACCTTTGCTGTTATCTCCGAAGGTAACTACTGGGCCGGCCTTCTCACCACATTTGTCAGCAGGGTTCTGTCTCCAGTCATATGCCTTGAACATCCACTGTCCAAGATCCAGGTTACTCGTTCAACCTGTTCAATACCCTACAATGACAAATGGATTAAACCTTCTTCGGGACCCAAATTTGATTGGGTCCTGCGGATTTAAAGTATTGACCTTTATCAGGCAAAACAACATTTTTAATTTTAACCTCTTTAGTCAATAAACATTTAACCTTATAGACAGATTTGAAAATTTTTTGTTTTATCTTGGGTATCCATGTTTCTCTAGCAGCAATAACACTTGTGTCATTGACTGGACATTTGACCTGGTAAACATTCTTGGTAACCCTTTGTTTAGTCTTAGGTACAAATGTCTCTCTCCTAACTTGAGGAGGAAAAGCAGTCTTTGATCGAACATTATTGTTCATGTTCATATGCTGTCGAGGAGCAGTCTGTTTAACACATGCATAACTACCATTAAAATAAGCACGCATACTGTTAAAAGCACAAGACATACAATTGATAACACCACATGCTTTATGATTAGAATCAATGATAGGCATGGTATTTATGTTAGACATGTTATTTTTCTGCTTCAACTTATTACTACCTAATCCAGTCTTAGAAGAACTAGCTGTTTCAACAACTTTGACTGGCACTTTAGGTACATCTTTCTTGTATGAAACATTCGTTGGATTAATGTCCTCAACAGATTTAGCCTTAACAAAGACTGTGACATCTTTCTTGGATGAAACATTCTTTGGATTAGCGTTCTTAACATATTTATCCTTGACAAAGACTGTGCCATTTGCACTATCCTCATTTCTCATTTCTTCTTAGATAACCATAGAAAGAATATCTGGTGGGCCAGCATCAGATTTTTTAAACAGAGGTTCTTTAACATTTTTTAGCACATGTGGTATTCCCCTTTCTTTAGCACTAACAGGGTTAGGGGAATTTATGCCCAATGATCCACCAGCTTCATTGTAACCATACCCTATACCTGTTGTTCGTTCTACAACTTGATTGTTAAAGAACTCTTTGGAAACTTTAACCGAATTATAACAAGCCCTGACCTGTGTTTCAAGTTCATTAATTCTAGCCATTTGTTTGCCTACAACTTCTAGAATAGCTTTCTCCTTTTTATAAAGCATTGTTATTTCATCTCTTTGTTGATCTTGATTAATATGCACCTTTTTCAATTCTGACACTTCATTGCCAAGATTAGTTCTTAACAGATCTAGTCTTCTATATTCAGTTTGTGCATTACCTAATGAATTATAAAGACTACGAATCAACTCAGGGTCAGTAACAATTACCGGTTTGTTATGATGATCAGATGCTTCATCATTTGCCACCAGCGCAAAATTTCAATATTCTTCATCTTCGCTGTCCGTGTCATCCCAACTCTTACCAGCCGCAACATAGGCTTTTCCAGGTTTCTTCTTCTCAGCAGCAAAATCTCTTCTTTGAGTTTGCTTGGGTTTCTGACATTCAGTGGCAAAGTGCCCTAATTCATTACAGTTGAAGCAACGAATCTTGGTTCTGTTAACAGATCCAGTTTTGTATCCTCCCCTGTTACTAGAGGAAGAAGAGCCTCCTCTCTGGAATCTGTTATTTGACTTGAACCTGTACTTTGGATTTCTTCTGAACCTGAAGTTGCCAAATTGCCTTACCATCAATGCCAGGGATTCATCTTCCAGTTGATCTAACTCTTCCAATGAGTAGAAGTCTCCACCATCCTGAGTAGGTGGTGTTTGACCAAGTTCTACTTCAGTCTTTTCCTTGTCTGAGCTGTAAGGTAGAACAACCTTAGCTTCCACTTCCTTAGGTGCCTCAACTACAAGAGCTGTAGATGAACTTGGCACTCTTCCTTTAACAGAGACCTCCCTCTGCTGTACTTGTTCCAGTTCATAGGTTTTCTGAACACCAAACAATCTTTCAAGAGCAATCTTATTCAAATCTCTTGATTCTCTGATGGCTGTTATCCTATGTTCAAGATGAGTGGGCATTGTCAACAAAAACTTCATATTAATCTCCTTCTATGTATATTGTTTGCCATTAACTTGCAAGTTGTTGATAATTTTGTTATACCTTTCAAACACTTCCTGAATGCCTTCATTAGGGCCAGCTCTAAAGTGTTCATACTCAGAGGTTAAAATCTGAAGTCTGTTTTTCCTGACTTCATCAGTTCCTTCATTGATAATCTCAATAGTTTCCCACATGTGTTTTGCAGTTTTACAATTTATCACATGACTGTACATCACAGCATCCAGGGAATCTATTAAAATAAGTCTCAAATTCTTATCTAGTCATGCGTCCTCTTTTTCAGCAGGAGTAAAAGAATCAGCATGCTTTGGAACAGATGATGCAGGTGTTACAACAATTCCTCCAACAATAGATTCAGATATATGTTCGAGTGGAATTATAGGTCCGTTCTGTAGAACACCCAAATATTTAGAATTTGCGACATCAAGAAACAACTCCATTTTATTTTTCCACATTGTATAATTGTCCTTGTTAAACATGGGAATTTTAACAATGCTTTTTGACGACATGATGAATTTTTAAGTGAGTTAAAAATTCGAGATAGATTTTTGGCGGAATAAAATTAGGATCTTGATTTGTATATCAATCAATAAGCTCTGATGCCAATTCTTAGGTCCAATATGTTTGTAGAAGGGGGGGTTGAATACAAACAGTACTGTTTAATCGAAATTTGTCCGGATAATTTAATTTATATTTTGACAAATTTGAGCGGAATTAAATGAAAAAAAATTCAAGTTGAATATAAAATTATATTAACTTGAGGGGTTTGTTACAAATACAGTACAGAATTTATATCTAGTTAATAAAAACAAATTAGAAAATTCGACATGAATTTTTCTAGATTTGTTAATAAAAATCAAGATATAGATTAGGAGTAAAAACTCGATAATAGTACAAGAGTATCAAGTAAACAAGTTCTATCGGATCAGATATTAAAAATAAGATGAACTTGATTTTCTATAAATTTTTCTGCTCCTGCAGGTTGTGTTCTTGATGAAAGAGAAGAGAGTAAACTGCCTTTTTGAATGTAATATTCTTGTCTGTGTTTTCTTGTGTCGTCTCTGTCTTCATATATAATATTCACTGCCTCTTTATCTTCAAATATAACTGTCAAGACAATAGGCAATACAATAAGTTCTTCCAAGACAATCAATTTTGTACTGCCAAGACAATAGGCAATACAATCGTCAAGACAATCAGGTTCTTCCAAGACAATCAAATTCAGAGATCATTGTCTTGCTTTATCAAAAATTATCATTCTGTCTGAAGCTTTTTCTTTTTGATCATTATCAAGACAATCTGATTTGAACTGTCAAGAAAATCGTCATTACAATCAAATCAGATTTTTATTCTTCTTTTTTAAAGCTATTCAGAATTAATCATCACCAAGACAATCGGCAAGACAATGATTGTCTTGCTTCACTGATTTCTTCTTCGATTGTCTTGCTAGATCATTTTTTCAGATTTACATTAAACTGATTAATAAATAATCATTTTAATTTAACCTTACTTAAATAATAATTATTCAGATTTAATTAATTTAATAATTAATTTAATTAATGAATTAATTCTTGATGAATTAATTTACTAATTAAATTGACTACTTGATTTAAATTAATTAAAGAAGAATAATTATATATCCTTGGATTGTCTTAATTCTTTTCTGAATCACTGAAAGTAATAAAGGAATACCACTGAATATTTTGTTGACGTTCCATGCACGGTCTGGTTCATGAACGACTAACTTCAATGACTGTCCTTTAATTTTCACATTAAAAATGTGATTCATTTTTCTTCTCATTTCTTTCTCCTTCTTGTACTTCACTGTATTCTGTCTGAACCTGTCACTCTAGAAATCTCTGTCTTAGAAATAAATCCACTTCTTTGATGCTATACTGAGGCTTGATCAGCAATCTGAGCTTCTTCCAGTGTAAAACATCAAAACTATAGATTGACTTTAGGGTTTTTCTTCTGACAAATAGTACCTTCTGAGATTCCTATGACAGTTAAAGTTATTTACTTATTACAATCTAAGATTAAGTTGAGTTGAGTCCTCGAACTTCAAATAGGCTGTGTCATATGCCTTTCAGCAGCCCCAGCTTTGGCAGCCTCTGCCTTGAAGCCTTCAACTTGCGCCACAGCATCCTCACCTAGGAGTGACCAGTCCAAGTCTGGCATCACTCTCCAAGTTGACTTCATATAATTTGTGGCACCCTTGGCGAAGCCCAACTTGTACCTCTCCGGGAGTGCCTCCTTCAGTCTCCTTACCGAACCCTGCAGCGAATCAACTTGCAGCTTCAATTCTTTTACCTCTGAAGCATGGGCAGCTGCCCTATCCTCCTTCTCCTTACCCTGATCAAGAACCTGCTTATTCAGTTTATCTTTCTCCTTGGTTAAAACCGACACATCAATCCTCAGCTTCTTATTAACATCAAGTTGCTTCTTCTTCTCTTCTTCCATAATTTGCATATCAGTCTTCAATTGTTTTATCTCTTCACGAAGTCGCATGTCACCTCGGGTAGCCAAGGCAAGCTGATTGGAGAGCCTAAGTTGATGAAAGAAACTCTCACCCTCTGAGAACAGCATAGACCTTGCGGCATCGGAAGTCTTTCGCTTAACCCATCTAGCTATTGTTTCCATGGGTATCTGCCCACCACACATCTGATAAAACTGCTCCACGTCGTTCATGGGTGACCCCTGTTGAGAAACCTTGGCCCTCTTAGAAGATCGGGTTTCCGGAGTGGATTTCAAACCCCCGGAAGCCTGTGAGAGTCTGCGTTTTTCAACAGCAGAGGACTCAGCCTTGACAGATATGGAAGCAGGAACTTGGGAAACCGGGGTAGCCTTGATAGGGGTCTCCAGCATCATCAGCTCATCCTCGGGAAACAAGTCCTCATATTTGTCAGATGGATTAATGAATGATGGCATTGATCCTGACATACCTGAAGAAGCAAGAGAATAATGATGTTACAGATATAGAAAGGAATATCAACATAAAACCAAGTATGCACAGATATGAAAGCAGACAAATATGCATAATACAAACGGATGCAGACAAAGAAAGCGATGTGGCAACATAGAAAGGTGAGTGAGGTTGCACCGACCGGAAGCCTCATCACCAGTTTCACCCTTTCTAGGGGTACCCTGAGGAACAGATCCATCCTTAGATCCCTCACCCACACCCCTCAATGGGTCATGTTTAAGTTTAGAAAATCCCAGCTTCTCAAGGGTTACCGGTATAAGAAAACTTTCTCCATCACCCAACTCAGCGGCAAGCTTCATAACCTTTTTAGCTCTTTTTTCTTCAATCCCACTAAGGGGAGTCTGCACTGGGATCCCTAGGGAGCACAGTAGAGGGGAAGAAAATTATAACCTGTAGTGCAACCAAAGGGGCTATAGAAGAAAGCGAATGATAAAGGCATACCGGGAGACAAGTTAAACTCTGTTCGAACCCCTTCACAGTTATAGCAGTATAAGAACTGCTCCAACCAATCATACATTCCTTTTTTATTTCCTTTTATACATCTCCCCTGCCTATTGTTCCAAGCAGTGAGGTAAAAAACACCCACCTTTCTGCCAACATCCTTCAACTGATAAAAATACCCTAACTCCCTGGCAGTGAGGGAGACGGAGAAGGTTTGATTATAGAGGACATACATGCATGCCGCCACCCTAAATGAATTCGGGGTTAGCTGCATGGGAGCAATGTCATAGAAATTTAAGAGATCAACAAAGAACGAGTGCAAGGGAAGGGAGAATCCTATCTTGAAAAATGATGCAGACATCACTGCATTCGGTATAGCTTGATCAGGCTCGAAGTTGTCGAACTTATGGCACCTCTCACCCTCGCTAGGCACCACCAAGCTACATCCCAGATTGTATAACTCTAATAGTTTTTCAATCCTCTCCTTATTCATGGACGAGTCTACATCTTCACAGGAAGGAACAAAGCATGCTGGAACATGAATCTTCCGTTCAACCTCCACTATCATCCTAGCTCCGTCACCTTTTCCTTCATTCATCAATTCTCTATCAATGGAAGAGGGTTGTGTAACTTCATCACGAAGCATACTACTTGATTTATCCCCCTCGTCAGTGTTGGAACTTAGGGTAACCCTTTCGGCATTCCCCATCATAAAATTTGATGAACCAGCCTCCACGGAAGGGTCAGGGTACCGGCTAACGATCTCAGCCTCAAGAGGATCAATGACTTCCACCCGAGAACGAGTTCTAGAGCTTACAGACGGCCTGGACTTAAGAATGGGTTGAGAGATGAGCAGGTCATTTAGGTGGGTAGACCAGGTATCAGAGGGTTCCCCAGGGATGGGAGATAGGTTACCGGGTTGCGATGAAGAACCCCCAAAGGCAGACGAAGATGACATCTGCAACCACAGGAGGCAGATTAAGCGAAGGATTTGGAACTAGAAAGATAAAAATTGAAAAAAAAAAAAAGTAAAGGTTGCTAGCAATCGACTTGATGATACCCATGGTAACCCCAGGGGCTACCTGGTTAAATCAAAAGAAGGTCAGGGCTCGGGGGGTTGCTACCGGTCTACTAACCTAATACAGTGGTGATGAGGTTACCCAATCAATACAAAAAGAAAGTGTTAACCCAAAGTACTGCGAGCAAGCCCAAATCGACGAATTATGTAATTATCTAGCAAGATAAATCTAAAACAACACGATCCAATGAGGACAGGTATCAAACATGTTATGAGCATTTAAGAAAGTAATCAAAGGGGGAACCGGAGTACAAATCACCTCGAACCCCTTCGGTATGCGCACAAAAGACAGGAATTCACACATGCAACTAGATATCAAGATCTAGATAAATAGATTCACTCAAGAAAAAACAACAGTCGAAAAATACGACAAGAATCAATGGATGAATAGCCAAAGATTCTGACGAATCAGAATAAGTGACATGCAACATCTCCTAGAATACATAACCCACTATTGATTCAATGGCATGTAATGATGTGTACGGAGCTTAGTGTGTGTAGCAATCATACGCATAATCACAAAAAATTGCATACAGGCGGGTTAAAAAGTTCAGAGGTATACCTGGATAGAGATGGAAGGAAGGGTGTGAAAATATTGTAGCCTTCGCCGGATACCTCGTCGAAAAACTCTCGAAAACCTTTGCGTTCTTGAAAGAAAATATGGTGAGTAATAAAAAGAAAAGGGAGAAGGCTAGGCGAATAGATATATAAGAAAAGACATGGTCCCAAGTGCTTGAATGTGGCACAGAAAACAAGGCATAGGGGGAAACATGTTAACACGGGAAATGGATCGTTTCAAGCTTATCAAGGGAAAGTGGTAGAGTTTGAATTTAAAATTCTATTATTTCAAATATTTATCCATTCTATTTCCCAGGGATAAAATTAATAAAATCTGATGTTTGAATAAATAAATTGCGAGGCTACCATCCAGAAATGGATTTAATTCGAGCTTCAGTGAATAAAACAATCAGAATTACCAATTTAAGAACATTGTCACTCACTCTGATTAAGAGTCTTCAGTATTGACACCTTACATTGTGTTGATTTGGCAAAATAGCAGAAGTACAAATTTTCCTAGAAGACGGCACCCTGTGAATAATATGTTCCCCTTGCACTCAGTACTTCAGGGAACCGGGGGGGTAGTTTTTGTGACCAAAATCTTGCATGGGTTAGATTTAGGCCCACTAGAGGATTAGGGTCCAGACCCATGAGGAAAATAAGTGATCTGTCAGGCTTCCAAGGGCCCATGGAAACCCTAGGGGTTACCACGTACATGGCTGTAAGGATATATGTGGCTTGGGGTCCCAAGGGCATCCCCTTGTATGTAACCTGCAACCACTACTAGTCATTCAATAAGGCTTCCATAGTAGCTTCCATGATGGGGTTACCGGAGGGGGTACCGGAGCCAGGCTACCGAGCGGTACCCCCAGCTTCCGCCGGAAGCCTGATTAGGCTGCCAATTTGGATAAGGCAGACCTCCTACTTTTTAGGAGCACGTCTTTACAGTTGATTTACACTCTTAAACAGATATACATTCAGTTATTTTAGGATATATGTCATATATACTTGATAAATGATACAAAATCATGATAATTCATATATTCTTGAGATAAACATGAAGGAATGGGCTTCCAATAGTCCTAATACAGCTTGGTAACGTGATTATATACATAATATACGATTATTATCAGAAATATCAGTCATAATCCCTTCAGAAATGGGATAATTCATCATAAACAACCGAATATATCATAATGGAACTACATACGGGCTTGATCCACTATAAATAGTGGTATGTAGGCAGTTTACGGGATCTCTTAGACACTTTGACACCTCGAGTAAGCATAGAGCACGTATACTCTTGTGTGACACAACATTGTTAGGGTTCTTGGCTGACCAACACATCATTATTGCACGGTCCTTGAGCTCTAATCCCGTAGATCCAGTCCCATCCTCCGAGGAACCACCTCCCGTGTTCTTCGGAAACCCCTAGCTGTGAGCCTTTCCGGACAGCTATCCATTGATCTCGACCTACGAGCCTTTCTGGGTGGTTGGACGATTCCGTATTCATTGGCGCTATTCCAGCAACAGGCCTCCTGATTTGTTGTGACAAATTCCTCCCACAACACATACATATACTTACATGTACACTTCACCAAAACTCAAACAAATTAATATTCAAGCATAAGAAGACAACTTAGAGGATTAAAACAGTGATACAAACATGATTTAGGCTTAAAAACGAAAGAAAAATGAGAAAGGAAGGAGGAGATACCAAAACCCAGCTGTTAAATTATTAAAATAATAATTATATAAAAACATAATTGTAATATTAAACAAAATTTAATAAATACCTAACATATCGTATCTTCTAATCATTAATATTTCTTTTCTAATTAAAACACGTTAACTTTTAATTTAAAACGTAATTTGGTAATCATAATCTTCCAATCATTAATATTTCTTTTCTAATTAAAGCATGTTACCTTTTAATTTAAAACATAATCTTACAATTATTTATATGTACCCGAAAATATCATATCAAATCTTTCAAACACTAATAAAATGATATAATATAAATCCGTATACGACGAAGAATTACCGTTAGATTTGTAGCAAAAAAATCAGAATCGTTAGATCTAGTGATTAAATATTTTATATGATTAAGTTACTTTACAAAATATTTGAAGATATGGTACGATTGATGTTTTTATAAAAGGTAATATTTTCAACTAAAAGTAAATATGAAAATGGCAATGGCTAATTACCATTAATTATATTATGTCATTATTTATATTAATAATTAGGATAACCAAACCGACAAACTTTTAATCTTCCGGTTTTAAAATAATAGTATAGATATGAAACCTATTATAATTATTTTATTTGTGAATGTTTTTGAATATTTATATTACATTATTGAAAATAAAATATTAAAAATTTGGTTGATCGGTACTGTATTTCATGTTTCTACTTAATTATCCTTACTTAATTACGAATTAAATCCTTCCTAATAATTAATTAATTTTTCTTTTCAGTTAAACACGATATCTTCTATTAAATATAATTGATATGGTTAATATCAGTATTTAAGTTTTACAGGGAAAAACAGAGTTTAACTTGAAACAGGAAGCAGTCAGAGTTTAGTTAAACTCTGACAGTTGGAAGCTAGACAGAGTTTGCTATACGCTGACAATGGAAGCTCGACAGAGTTTAGTTAAACTCTGTCTGGAGGAAGCGCGTCTCCAGTCAACAGTGATTAAAGATTAATTGAAGAAAATTATGGAAGCAATATCTTTACAGATTGGATAGTTGTTAAAGAGATTGAGTTGACTTAGGAGATGTGTAGCAATCATAATTGATAACATTTGTATAGCTGATTTATAGGCGAATCAATTATCGATTGTACGTAGCTGTATATCTTATAAATACAGTTAGGTTAACCCTAGAAGGGTATCGATCGTGTAATACAATATTTCTCATTGTAACCTAAGCAGCTCTCTGTGATATTTTACATCACTGAGAGAGAAGTTAATTCCAAACAGTTTTTAAAGTTATTTAAGAACTTATTGTTATTCTCTCATACTTGGTTGATTATAAGTGTGTATTCGGCCTAACATCTTCTATATTTTATCTAACTAAAATTTTTCTTTTACTAAAAACACTACGAGCAATTCTATTTAAAAAAAATAAAATAATTATATTATAATTACTATTAACTAATCAATTACCCTAATTATCCTTTTCAGCTAAAAACTCATTACCTTTTTTGTTTTGTCTAATTAAAATCTCTATTTTTCCAATTATATCACGGATGGTATTATTTAATAAAATAAAATAATAATATTATAATTGTTAATAATTAATCGATTACCTTTTTCATCTAAAACATATCATCTTTTCTATATTTTTTAACTAAAATATCTCATTTTCTAGAAATATCACGGGTAACATTTATATAATTATTATAGAATCATATCATTTAAATTAAGTCTACAAACTTCATGTTTTAAAAAAATCAATTTAAATTAAAGAAACTTTTTTTATTAAATAAAGTTTGTGCATCTTAGTATCAATAATCCTCAAACTAATCATGATTATTGACTGTTTATCAAAAATAAATATCAGGTGGTGATTTAAATCTTTTTCATTTGGTTGCATGTAATAATTTAAAATATGTGATATTTCAACTTTGGCATTCAACTGATTTTTTGGCCTAACTTAGGCCCTGTTTGGGAAATCTTATTTTTAAGAAATAAGTTACTTATTTTGGAAAAAAGTACGTAAATATGTACTTTTTTCTGAAATAAGTAACTTATTTTTGTAGGATAGTGAATGTTAAACGTTCCATACACATTTTTTCCTAAAAAAAAGTTTATAAATACGAATTTTTTTCGAAATAAGTAACTTTGTAATTAAGGCCTAACAAACTGGGCCTTAGTTACATCTTACAGCCCAGAAAAAATAAGTCAGTAATACTAGATTTTTTCAGTTGACAAGGAGAAACACTCACTCTCTTCTTATCCATTTCAACCCATTTCATTACAGTACCTGAAGTTCTTGTTACTTCAATGAATCAAAACATATCATACATGTCATGTTTTGTCAATCCTTTACCCTCAGTTTCTTACAAAATGCAACCTTTTACTTCAAGAAAACCTCATCATTCTTTCTTTAAAACCAGAGCAATGGCTAAAGAACTTTTCTTCAACCATGATGGAGATGCTACAAAGAAGCTTCTGGTCACTTTTTCATTATCCTATATATACATATACATATATGCACATATATGTGATAAAACTACATGAGTATGAGTCCTGGTCCATGACCGGTGATTGTTGTAGTAGTGCACTTATTATTCGCTTGAAGTATGCTACAACGATAACGATCATCTGTCAGGGACCGAGCCCTTTAAGTATATAAAGACATAGTTGGGACATAATGTTAATGGGCACTTTTGATTATTGTAGGCAGGGGTGGAGCTTGTGGCAAAGCTGGTCGGAGTGACATTGGGCCCTAAAGGAAGGAATGTGGTTTTGCAAAACAAGTATGGACCTCCCAAGATTGTAAATGATGGTGAAACTGTTCTTAAACAGGTCTCTCTACCTTCCCTAAATATATCAAAAAATAAATAAAATGCAACATTCTATTATATGTACAATTTAAATTTGAAAATTGACCTTTACATTGTACTAGACCAACAAAGAGTGGTTGTTGTAATTCTTGATATTACTTATATTTGGTCTTAATTTATTCATGAACATTGACATCCCTACAGTTTCTTGATTTGCTAGTGTTAAATTTGACTTCCAATGTTAAGTACTTACTCCGGATTTAAAAGAACGTACTGATAAAAGGTTGTACCTAGTACTCAAAACTCCCGTATCATTAAGGTGGAAAAGGTTTTGGATTGGGAAAACGTACTGTAATGTAATAGAACAGCTTAGCATAATTTAGTACTAAGGTTCTCAAAACCTCAGAACTTACTTAATTATTCAGGTTATCTGGTGTTTGTCTAACAATTAGTAACAGATATTTCTGTTGTGTTCAGTTGCATGAAATGTACATATAACGGGGTTATTAAATATTTAAAGTCGGTTCTTCAATAATGTGGTAAAAGTAAATTGTTTGGAGAGGGTGGTTTGATATCTGGTCAAGCATTGTATCTTCAATGATATTATGATAGATCTCTTGTCATTTAGATTGTGCTAGAGGATCATCTGGAGAATGTTGGTGTAAAGTTAGTGAGGCAAGCTGGTGCAAAAACAAATGACCTTGCAGGTGATGGATCAACCACATCTGTTTTGCTTGCTCATGGTCTGATTGCTGAGGGCGTGAAGGTGCGAAGTAGAACTCTACATATGTTATATCAATAACGAAATTTCCACTGACCATTTTTAAACGCATTTTACCATCAAATTGAAGTTTGAGACTGTCATCAAATTAATTTTCTCTGTTCATTCTTTAACTTTTAGCTACCTCTAGGTTATTGCCGCTGGGATGAACCCAATTCAGATATCACGTGGAATCGAGAAAACTTCTTTAGCCCTTGTTTCTGAGCTTAAATCAATGTCAAGAGAGGTAGACAATGTTCCCACTACTAATATCCCAAAATATTTGAGGGGAACTTCCTGATTTCAAAGAATAAGATTCTCATAGCGAAGACATCAAATTCCCATTTTCACAATTGAAGCAGATGACAGAGTTACTCTCTGTTGGCCGATAACAACTGCCAAACTTCTCATACTTGCAGGTTGAGGATCATGAAATTGCAGATGTTGCCTCTGTCAGTGCAGGTAATGATCCCGAAGTCGGAAAGATGATTTCTGAAGCTGTTAAACAAGTGGGAAAGAGAGGGGTTATCACAATTGAGAAAGGGAATTCTGCTGATAATACCTTGCGGATTGTAGAAGGCATGCAGTTTGATCGCGGATTCTTGTCTCCATACTTTGTCACTGATAGACGAAGAATGGTTGTTGAACTCCAGAACTGCAAGGTCAGGCTATTACTCTTGTGACAGCTTTTGTATGCTGCTTTATGGAGTAATTAGCTGATGCAAATTTCTTTAATTACAGTTACTTTTAGTAGACAAAATCATCAAAAACCCAAAGGAGATGTTGAAAATATTGGATAACTCCGTAAAGGAGGAGTACCCAATTCTGATAGTTGCAGAGGGCATTGAGCAGGAAGCTCTGGCTCCAGTAATAAGAAACAAACTCAAGGGAGTGCTGAAGGCAGCTGCCGTTAAAGCTCCAGCATTTGGCGAGCGAAAGAGCCACTACTTAGATGATATCGCTATATTAACCGGAGGTAGGAAAAACAGATTTAATATATCAATATTAGTACATCAATAGCAAAGTCACATGCTAAACCTTTGTACCAAATGTGACTTTTTCTCAACAAAAAGTGGTGCCCTGTTAGTTACGTAGTGAACAATGCAGGCATTTCTTGTTTTCATAGCTTATGTAGGAATTAAGGCCCCTCTATATTAAAACCAATACTCCTCATCATCGCAAAAGTATAATGACCGTATTTCACCAACCTCGGACTTCAAGTTTGCATGAACATAAGATAAACAATAATTTTACGAGTAATTAATAAATCTATTATTTTATCTCCTCATTTGTTTCACTACTGTCTTAAAATTTTTGTACTATCCTTTTATCAAGAAGTAGAAGTTTATATACAATGTCCAAGAAAATGTCCAATAATGTAATTTTTAGGGACGGTGATCAGAGATGAGATGGGTTTAACCCTTGAAAAGGCACAAAAGGAGATGTTGGGGACTACAACAAAAGTAGTAATCACCAAAGATTCCACATTGATTGTTACTGATGGCAGCACTCAAGCCACTGTTAAGAAGAGAGTCTTACAGATCGAAAACCTTGTTAAGGTAAATAAAATAATTTGTTGTTTCGTTAATACAGATCATGTTCTTGCTTCCATCCTTCGCAGAGAGAAATCATTTAAAAAATTGCTGAAGTATGATAACTATATAATACCTTCCCAAAAAAATCAGAGCATTTTGTAACCTCACGTTATGCTATTATAACTATGGTCATACAAGCTACTGATTTCAAATGTTTAAATCTGCATTAATTATATTATTTGCAGTGTACAATGTGTTTTCTCTTAAGATTATTTTTTACTTTGATCTGTCTCTCCAACCTCAGGTAGTGGTTGTGCACTCTGTCGTGAAAAAAATCAAATAAGTCTCTTTATCAGTTTGATAAAACAAAAATATGTATGTTTGTAGAGTTGTTTTTTCAGCTTTCATTCCTTTTAAGGGTTCATATTCAGATTGATATTAGATACATGGCTTGGCTTCTTGTAAGACTAATAAATGATTTATTTGCAGAATACGACAGAAGACTTTCAAAAGAAGATACTGAATGAAAGGATTGCTAGATTATCAGGAGGAATTGCAATTATTCAGGTAAACTTGTATTTGATTGGTAGTTTACAGCTAAAATAATACTGATGGTTCTTATGTTTAATACAAACTATAGGTAGGTGCACAAACACAGGTTGAGCAAAAGGATAAACAACTGAGGATTGAAGATGCCGTTAATGCAACCAAGGTTCTCCTTTTATGCATGCAGTGGTGAAGGTTCTATTTGTTTTATATCGCTAGTAATGATGTTTCTCTATTATGGAATCTTAGGCAGCAGTTGATGAGGGAGTTGTAGTTGGTGGAGGCTGTTGTCTTTTAAGGCTATCTTTAAAAGTGGATGAAATTAAGAATACTTTGGACAATGAAGAGCAGAAGGTATAATGTCCTGTATCCTTCTGGATCTTCTTTTTCTCTTTCCAGTGATCTGAATCGGTTGTTCAAAGATTTGACATGTCAAGCAGACTGGCATGTAAGTTTGTTCATTGACTAATGCAATGCATATGAAACTTAAGATAGGAGCCGAAATATTTAAAAGAGCTTTGAGCTATCCAGCAAGACAGATAGCCAAAAATGCGGGAGTGAATGGAAACGTTGTTATAGAGAAGGTACACACATATATTGTGAAATATTCAACAGATTAATGAAAAGTCTAGATAATAGTCTCACTTAATGAACTAAAAATTTGGTGTGATTATATTGTTAACCATTTACATACAGGTTCTGTCAGTCGCTGATACAAGATATGGATATAATGCTGCGAAAGACCAATATGAGGATTTGATGGCTGCTGGAATTCTTGATCCGTCAAAGGTATTTTTAAAGCCATAGTTTAGTTTTTGTGCTGCTATCACATTATCAGACATAATACCTGTGTTGGAGGTGAAATTTGATGATCATTCCTAGTGTAGCATGACAAGAGAATCTTTAACACCGAAGAGTTTTTTATTTGTAAAACTATTGTTGCAAAGAAATAGTAGATTGATTTTGGCTTAGGAAATTGAGAATCATCAAGCAGAATCAGTGATCCCGGTTATGCTTTAACTGTGAGCTTAATCATAAATTATTTGTAGATTCTGTGCTTAATTGTTATAGTGACCAGGTTGCACAAACTGTTCTTAAACATACCTGTTTGTACATTAATTAGGCCACGTTTTAGAGGAGATGCTATAAACTTGCATTTTAGTGATTTTACTAGGTCCTACTCAATATCTATTGCAGGTAGTTAGATGTTGCATAGAGCATGCAGCATCAGTTGCAAAGACCTTTTTAACGTCTGATGCTGTTGTCATATACATCGATGAGCCAGCCCCCAGAAGAAGGAGAAGACCAATGCCCGATTTGGGTGATCCAGCCCCCAGCAGGAGAAGACCGATGCCCGATTTGGGTGATCTAGCCCCCAGCAGCAGGAGAAGACCCATGCCCGATTTGGGTGATCTAGCCCCCAGCAGCAGGAGAAGACCAATGCCCTCTTTGGGTGATCTAGCCCCCAGCAGGAGAAGACCAATGCCCACCCCTGGTGAGTGGTGCCCTTACTTTTAACGCCTCCTAATAATTCAGATTTATGTTCAACAGCTCATATTTGTACAATTTAACTCAGTAAGATTAAACTGCAATTTCTTTCTTATGCAGGTATGGGGCCACTTGGCCTATAGTGTCATTCGTAAAGTTTCAAAGGCTTTCAAACCATTGATTAATAATTTTTCCACCACCTACAATAACTTTGGCATGAAAAATCAACCTAGAGGTACACTTAGATTTTAATCTGTTATGAGCTGATCAGCGAAAACATTGGCGGAACAGGTTCTACGTCCCAGATCACTGGAATCCCACGATAATTATAAAGTAAGCAGGGAAAAATGGCTGGACTGGGTAATTTTTTTGCACTTTGATAGCTATACTCTATCAATGGTAACGAGTGTAAATAGAATGATAGATGGTTAAGTATACGAAGTCCTCCAATGTATCACTAATTCTCATTTCATAGTTTTAAGAAATGTAGCAAGATTGAGAATGATGCAGAATGTGCACTCACACACAGACACATACTGAGTTAATGTAATGCTCTTTCCTAGGAGGATAGATAAGCCTGTGAAAGTGGACCAAAAATTAAAAATTCTGCAAGAACAGGACAGAACTGTGAGAGTGTCTATATTTTACTGAATTTGTCCATATTACTCTTGTCATCTAATGAGCAACTATCAGTTGGTATCTTGATACTTGTAATGAATTTTATTCAGCTATTATTCAATGGATTAATATAACAGACCAGATTACTGGAATACATAACTTCATTTCTCCACTCTCCTTTTCTGTAGTCTTTTTTAATATCCGGTGACCTCTTGACAAAAATCTATATCTAATATAATTAAACATATCCAATATATCCCGCTAGGAACTTCCGGTCACGGAAGAAAGAAAGTCTTTGAAAGTTAGAAATAATTTTCTTCTCGGTCTACACAAAATAACATGGTAAAAAACTGAAAATGTTAGTAATGTGATTGCCATTTTAATCAATGACACAGTATAGCTAGATATGAAGAAGTTTTTGCCATGTAATAAATTTACTTGTCTCCTGCATTACCTTTTCATTGCCTATAAATTGAATGATTCCGAAATTTCATCTCTTTATCTGCTCTCTCTCTCCCTGTTAAGTAATAATATTATAATATTTGCCGGTAGCTCTTTTATTTTAGCTAGTATATTATAACACATTATCAGCACGAAGCTTGCTAGAACTGAGAAGGTATAATTTTATTTATATATATATATATATATAAAATTATGGAGTACTCTTTTAATTGGAGTACTTGGAATACATATATGTTCTACATTCAAAATATTTTAAAATTTATTATTTTGCAAACCTTGTTATATGAATATCATAATTTCATTGATAATCTTGAAAATCATGTATGTTTTGCAATATGTTTATCTTGAAAATCCTTTATGTTTTGCAATCAGAACATATATGTTTTGCAACCCAAATGTGTTTCACAGAATAATTCATTTTGCAATATTTTATTAGCAAAACATACAAAATTTTCAAGATTTTCGATGAAATAGTGATATTCATGTAATAAGCTTTGCAAAATAATAAAGTTTGAAAAATTTTAAATGCAAAATGTATATGTACTCCAGGTACTCCAATTAAATGAGTACTCCATAGAATTTTACTCAAAAAATATTATATATATTATATATAATATATATATGGCCGAGCACCGCCTACTAATAACTAAAAATATATGGTCGGAGAACCGCCTAATAAAACGGTATCATTTAATTTTGGGTAATACCGAAATATTGTGGGAACCTTTTAATTACATTGTCATTGATATATAAATTGTTGTTATATTTTAACTAACCTTTATCTGCACTGTTGTTAAAATGGTACCATTCATCGAAAGATATTGTGGGATTATTTTTTATGATTATTATTTATTGTAAATAATCTTTGTACATGAACTAACTTATGTAGGATTTTCTACCTAAATATATTTATCAGTCGGAGATAACCTGTATACGCAGACGTCCGTATGGCAGGTGAAAATCCATTTGTTGTTCTATACATAGATCTGTTTATAATATCAATGATAATAATGCTATATACATTTATTATTACGTTTTTGTTAACGCACCCGATTAACTAGGATTTATGTAATATTTATATTAATGATTTAAGTTTAATAATTTGTGTGTTAAATTCAGATTTAGTATGACAAACCTTACAAGCTTATCGTTCGTTGCATTGGACATTTCTGAAGATAATTATTTGTCATGGGTGCAAGATGTAAAATTGCATCTTGGTTCAAAGAAATTAAGCGATACGATAAAGGCAGAAAATACAGCCACGACTGAAGAAAACTTTACCTCTATTATTTTTGTCCGACACCACATGCATGAAGATTTAAAATCTAAATACCTAGAAGTCGAGGATCCTTATGTTTTATGGGAAAATATAAAAGATAGTTTTGACCACCAGAAACTAGTTTATCTCCCTGTAGCTGAAAATGATTGGGCTAATCTAAGACTTGAGGATTTTAAGAGTGTTCGGGCATGTAGTTCTGCTTTACTAAAGATAAGTTCTAGGCTCATTATGTACGGTGAGAAAGTTAATGAGAAAAGAAAAATCGATAAAACACTATCAACTTTTCACCCCAATAATATCAACTTAGCTGAGATGTATATGGAGCGCAAATTCACCAAGTTCGGGGATCTTCTATCAACTCTCCTTGTTGCTGAACAGAATCATGAATTGGTGATTAAGAATCATCAATCCCGTCCAACGGGATCTGCCCCTTTACCTGAAGTAAATAACACGTCATTCCAGCAGAATGTACGTGGAAAAGGGCATAGAGGTGGACGAGGCCAAGGTCGATACCGTGGACGAGGTCGAGGTCACGGGCACTTTCGTCCTTATAACAGCTCTGGTCACCGGAAGTGGCAATCTGAACAGAGCAAAAGAAAGGCACCACAGGGAGGGACACTGGGCACGTAATTGTCATATCCCAAAACATCTTGTTGATCTATACCAATCATCTTAGAAGTCAAAAGGAAAAATGGTGGAAACAAATTTCGCCAACAATAACCTAGATGATTCCCCGATAGTTACAACTGGAGGAGTAAGCATTAATGGTCCGAATAAATTTAGTTTCATAAAATTACTATAATAGTATGTATTATCTTGTTTAACTATGTAGTGTGTTATGTTTTCTATCGAATAAATGTGTGTTTCTTAATTATGCACATTATGATTTCTGAGGATATATGCATTGCTGATTGTGGCACAACTCACACGAGATTTTATAGAGCCGGAAATATTTTAGCCTTCTAACCAAAACTGAAGCACAAGTTGGGACCATATCTGGTGTTTCTAATATAATTGAGGGTTTTGGAAAAGTTAGTTTTATCTTACCTAATGGCACATACTTACGTATTCCAAATGCATTATTTTCTAGTAAGTCCACTAGAAATCTTCTTAGTTTTAAAGATATTCGACTCAACGATTTTCACATCGAAACCACTTCCGAGGCTGGTAAAGAATATCTTCTTACCACTTCAGCTAATTCTAGCAACAAGAAAATCTTAGAAAGGTTTCGCTCACTTTCTTCAGG
Organism: Saposhnikovia divaricata; assembly: GCA_036435485.1. Lineage (NCBI taxonomy): Eukaryota > Viridiplantae > Streptophyta > Magnoliopsida > Apiales > Apiaceae > Saposhnikovia > Saposhnikovia divaricata. The sequence continues at coordinate 169,290,575 of CM071595.1, read as the reverse complement.
ATTATATATGATGAAAATTAGAGCCATTGAGTCATACAATGTCATTGCTTCGAAACTAGTAGACCCAAAATCATTTACACTTTGGCATGAAAGATTAGGTCACCCTGGTGTCTCTATGATGCGTCGCATTTATAGAAAATTCTACTGGACATCCTCTAAGAGATCTTAAAATTCTTTCAAACAATGACCTTCCTTGTTCAGCATGTTCTTTAGGAAAATTGATTACTCGGCCATCTCCTATTAAAGTTCAACTCGAGAGCCCAAATTTTCTTGAAAGGATCCAAGACGACATATGTGGACCTATCCACCCATCTTCTGGCCCATTTAGGTACTTCATGGTATTAATTGATGCCTCAACTAGATGGTCACATGTTTGTCTTATCTCAACTCGTAATGATGCTTTTGCAAAATTACTTGCCCAAATAATCAAATTACGAGCTCAATTCCCAAATCATTGCATCAAGTCAATTCGTTTAGATAATGCTGGCGAGTTCACATCTACAACTTTTGTTGACTATTGCATGTCTGTAGGAATCTCAGTTGAACACCCAGTTCCTCATGTACATACACAAAATGGATTAGCCGAGTCCTTTATCAAAAGACTTCAACTTATTGCAAGACCACTATTGTTGAAAGCAAAATTACCTACATCCGTTTGGGGTCATGCAATACTTCACGCTTCCAATATTATTAGGATTAGACCAACTGCCTATAACAAACATTCTCCACTACAATTGGTACTTGGTCAAATTCCTAATATTTCTCACTTCAAAATTTTCGGAAGTGCTGTATATGTGCCGATTACTCCACCACAGAGATCGAAGATGGGAGCTCAAAGAAGAATAGGTATCTATGTTGGTTTTGATTCCACATCTATAATTAGATATCTTGAACCAGTAACTGGAGATTTATTTACCGCAAGATATGCAAATTGTCATTTTGACGAGTCGGTGTTTCCTCCTTTAGAGGGAGATAAATATTCGAATAAAGCTAATCCTGACATTACATGGAATGCATCGGGATTACATTTTCTATATCCACGTACAGGTCAATGTGAAATTGAAGTTAAAAGAATTCATATGCAAAATATTGCAAACCAAATGCCTGACGCATTTAACAATTCTAGAAAAATTATAAAATCTCATATACCTGCAGTAAATACTCCAGCTAGAATAGATGTACCAACTCAAAAATAAAATACAAAAGAATTGGTTACGGAATCAAATCCGCGCTTGAATCGTGGTAGACCGGTCGGTGCAAAAGATGTTGCACCACGAAAAACGAAAAACAAAGAAAAATGCCCCTGAAGTGGCACATGCTCCAGAAGTAGCAAATACCCATGAAGTGGTATTATCTCCTGAAGAGATTCTAGTCCCTAAAGATGAGGGATTAAGTAATCATGAAATTTCAATAAATTATGTGCATAACATGAAATTATGGGATCGAAGTAAAGCTATAATTGATGATGTATTTGTGTATTCTGCGGCATTGGATGTCGATATAAATTCTGATCCTGAACCACAAAGTGTGGATGAATGCCGTCGAAGAAAAGACTGGCCAAAATGGAAAGATGCAATTCAAACAGAATTAAATTCATTGCGTAAAAGAGAAGTATTTGGACCTGTTGTCCAAACACCAATTAGTGTGAACCCTGTTGGAAATAAATGGGTATTCATAAGAAAATGAAATGAAAAGAATGAGATAATGAGATACAAAGCCCAACTTGTGGCTCAAGGATTTTCTCAAAGACCTGGCATTGATTATCAAGAGACATACTCGCCAGTAATGGATGGAATCACTTTTCGTTTCATATTAGGTATGGCATCTAATGAAAAACTGGAGACACGTCTTATGGACGTCATTACTGAATACCTATATGGTTCATTTGATAGTGAAATTTTTATGAAAATCCCAGAAGGGTTGAAAATGGATGAGTGCAAGAAACCTCGTCATATATACTCCATTAAACTTCAACGATCATTGTATGAATTGAAACAATCTGGTCGTATGTGATTTAACAGACTTAGTTGTTATTTACAAAAGAATGGGTATATTAGTAATCAAATTTGTTCATGCGTTTTTATCAAGAAATCACAGTCTGGTTTTGTGATCATTGCTGTATATGTGGATGATTTAAATCTTGTAGGAACAGTTACAGAGGTTGATGATGTTGTCATATATCTAAAGATAGAATTTGAAATAAAAGATCTTGGAAAGACAAAATATTGTCCTGGTATACAAGTCGAGCACTTGTCATCAGGAATTTTCCTCCACCAATCCACATATACAGAAAAAGTTTTGAGTAGATTTTACATGGATAAATCTCATCCTTTGACCACTCCAATGGTGGTTACATCTTTAGAACCTGATAAAGATCCATTTCGACCACGAGAAGATGATGAAGATGTTCTTGGTCCGAAAATTCCAAATCTTGGTGCAATTGGTGCACTTATGTATCTTGCGAATAATACAAGGCCAAATATTGCATTTGCTGTGAATTTTTTGGCTAGGTTTAGCTCTGCTTCGATGGACAGACATTGGAATGGGATCAAACATATATTCCGTTATCTTCGTGGAACAGTTGATTTTTGGTTATTCTTCCCGATAAACACGACATCTCAGTTGATTGGATATGCATACGCTGGATATTTGTCAGATCCTCACTTTCGCAAATCACAAACTAGATATGTATTTACATATTGCGGTACAGCCATTTCTTGGAAATCCACAAAGCAAACTACAGTGGCAACCTCATCAAATCACTCAGAACTAATTTCAATTCATGAAGCCAGTAGAGAATGTGTTTGGTTGCGGTCTATCATCAAGAATATTCAAGAATCATGTGGATTATCGGACATCACGAGAAGTCTCACTGTTATGTTTGAAGATAACACTGCATGTATTGATCAACTCAAGGAAGGATATATCAAAGGAGACAGAACGAAGCACATTTCGCCAAAATTCTTCTATACTCATGAGCTGCAAAAGAATGGTGAAATCGATGTACAACAAATCCAATCAATCGACAACCTTGCAGACTTATTCACAAAATCATTACCGAATTAAACATTCGGGAAACTACGACATAATATTGGAATGCGTCGACTCAAGGACTTGTTGCAACAAAACTCTATTGAATGATCGATTTCTTCCAAGGGGAGATTGTACTCTTTTTCTTTCATCAAAGTTTTTATCCCACTGGGATTTTCTTTGACAAGGTTTTAACGAGGCAATCTATGATCCATACTACAATGACAATCAAAGGGGAGTGTTGTAATGTGATTGCCATTTTAGTCAATGGCACAGTATAGATATAGCAGAAGAAGTTTTTGCCATGTAATAAATTTACTTGTCCCCTGCATTACCTTTTCATTGCCTATAAATAGAATGACTCGGAAGAAGTAAAAATGCACCGAGCAATTTCATCTCTTTATCTGCTCTCTCTCTCCCTCTCCCTCTCCCTTTCTGTTAAGTAATAATATTTGTCGGCAGCTCTTTTATTTTAGCTAGTACTAGCCTATAGCCCGTGCTTTCCGTGCAAAACACGGGCTATCATATATTATTATTATGAATTAATCCATAAATTATTTGATTTAATATAAAATTTTAATTCATTTTAATAAATTTTATTATTAATTTAAAATTTAAATATGTTCCATACTTAATTTCATGACATAAATAAATATTATTAATTTAACAACATTTTTAAATTTATTTTAAATATCTTAAGAATTCAAAAAAATTTTAAAAATTACTTAGTGTTTATAACTTAAAATCGTAGAAGAAAGAATCGTAGTAAGTAATGTGTGTAGGCAATGATTTTAATCGGGATATAATTGAAAACATTTTTAATTATATAAAACATGTGTTTTTTATTTTTAATAAATATATATAATTTTACAGAATTTGGAATTTTTTATACGTTATTTAATAATAAAAAAACAAATTAAAATATATTTAATTTTAATTAAAATTAAAAAATATTTCGATTATAACCCGTGCATTAGAATTCTCCACCAACACCCAACTTCTCCTCAAACTCTTTCGAGAACCAATATCTTTTAAAATTAATATAAACAATTTGAATATAGAAATTTATTAATAAGTAAACAAACTAAAAAAAAGGAAAATTAAAAGAAAAATATATATACTATCTATATGTACTATACTTTTATAAGGAAAATAGTGTATAATTGGTAGGTTAGTTAAAATCTTTCTAAAAAACTTATTCGCAATTCTAAAAAAACAAATTAAAATATATACTATAATGTAATAAAAAAAATAAAACACATAAATACATACTTTATGAGTTATACTTCAACTGAAATTCAACTACATGCTCTTTCAATTATATTTTTAATATAATTTTTTTAACTTGTTATTTTTAGGATGGTGTTAACAATTTTTTTGGAAGGCGTTAACCAACCAATCCGTACAAATTACGGGCTATTATCTATTATTATTAATTAATATATTAATTATTTGAATTAATAGAAAATTTGGTTTTATTTTAATTAATTATATTAATAATTTTAAATTTATATATGTTTCATACTTAATTTCATGACATAGATAAATATCATTTAACGTTTGTTTTAAATTTATTGTTAAATATTTTAAAATTTAATAGATATTTTTAAAATTTATTTATTGTTACCTAGAATAATAAAAGAAAGAATCGAAGAAATAAGTTTGTGCGGGCGATGATTCTAATCAAGATACAATTGAAAACATTTATAATTCTATAAAACATGTGATTTTTTAATTTTAAAAAATTACATACTTTCTCTGTTTCATTTATGTTGATGAAACAAACTAAGGGTTAAATATGTTAAGTTTTTCTAAATATATAAACAATTGAGAGTAAGTTTGACAGTTTTTACTTGACTATTAAATACGTGTTAAAATTTTATTGTTTATTATATAGTTTTAGATTGTCTTTACTTTGTTGATGTATAATTTTTGTAAATTTGTTAATAAATATGTGATTTTATTTCAAATATAATTAAAAGAGTATGTAATAACTAAAAAGTTTGTTATTAAGTTAAATATGTAGTTTATTTTTTGCAAAATAAAATTTTATATGCATTTTAATTTATTTTTTATTTTTAGAAAGTGTTATTATACTTTTTGGAAAGGTGTTAACCGATTAACCAATTATGCCATGTTTCGATTATAATAGTATAGTAACAAATTAAGAGTTAAATATGTTAAGTTTTTCTAAATATAAAAACAATTGAGAGTAAGTTTGACAGTTTTCACTTAACTGTTAAATACGTGTTAAAATTTTATTGTTCATTATATAGTTTTAGATTGTCTTTACTTTGTTGATTTATAATTTTTTGTAAATTTGTTAATAAATATGTGATTTTATTTCAAATATAATTGTAAGAGTATGTAATAATTAAAGAGTTTGTTATTAAGTTAAATATGTAGTTTATTTTTTGTAAAATAAAATTTTATATGCATTTTAATTTATTTTTTATTTTTTGGAAAGTGTTACTATACTTTTTGGGAAGGTGTTAACTAATCGACCAACCAATTATACCAATGTTTCGCTTATAATAGTATAGTAACAAATTAAGGGTTAAATATGTTAAGTTTGTCTAAATATATAAACAATTGAGAGTAAGTTTGACAGTTTTCACTTGATTGTTAAATACGTGTTAAAATTTTATTGTTTATTACATAGTTTTAGATTGTCTTTACTTTGTTGATTTATAATTTTTTTGTAAATTTGTTAATAAATATGTGATTTTATTTCAAATATAATTAAAAGAGTATATAATAACTAAAGAGTTTGTTATTAAGTTAAATACGTAGTTTATTTTTTGCAAAATAAAATTTTATATGCATTTTAATTTATTTTTTATTTTTGGAAAGTGTTATTATACTTTTTGGGAAGGTGTTAACCGACCGACCGACCAACCAATTATGCCATATTTCGCTTATAATAGTATAGTAACAAATTAAGGGTTAAATATGCTAAGTTTTTCTAAATATAAAAACAATTGAGAGTAAGTTTGACAGTTTTCACTTGACTGTTAAATACGTGTTAAAATTTTATTGTTTATTACATACTTTTAGATTGTCTTTACTTTGTTGATTTATAATTTTTTGTAAATTTGTTAATAAATATGTGATTTTATTTCAAATATAATTATAAGAGTATGTAATAATTAAAGAGTTTGTTATTAAGTTAAATATGTAGTTTATTTTTTGTAAAATAAAATTTCATATGCATTTTAATTTATTTTTTATTTTTTGAAAAGTGTTACTATACTTTTTGGGAAGGTGTTAACCGACCGACCGACCAACCAATTATGTCATGTTTCGATTATAATAGTATAGTAACAAATTAAGGGTTATATATGTTAAGTTTTTCTAAATATAAAAACAATTGAGAGTAAGTTTGACAGTTTTCACTTGACTGTTAAATACGTGTTAAAATTTTATTGTTTATTATATAGTTTTATATTGTCTTTATTTTGTTGATTTATAATTTTTTGTAAATTTGTTAATAAATATGTGATTTTATTTCAAATATAATTGAAAGAGTATGTAATAATTAAAGAGTTTGTTATTAAGTTAAATATATAGTTTATTTTTTGCAAAATAAAATTTTATATGCATTTTAATTTATTTTTTATTTTTTGGAAAGTGTTACTATACTTTTTGGGAAGGTATTAACCGACCGACCGACCAACAAATTATACCCTGTTTCGCTTATAATAGTATAGTATAGATATGTTAAGTTTTTCTAAATATATAAACAATTGAGAGTAAGTTTGATAGTTTTCACTTGACTGTTAAATAAAATTTTATTGTTTATTATATAGTTTTAGATTGTCTTTACTTTGTTGATTTATAATTATTTGTAAATTTGTTAATAAATATGTGATTTTATTTCAAATATAATTGAAAGAGTATGTAATAATTAAAGAGTTTGTTATTAAGTTAAATATGTAGTTTATTTTTTGCAAAATAAAATTTTATATGCATTTTAATTTATTTTTTATTTTTTGGAAAGTGTTACTATACTTTTTGGGAAGGTATTAACCGACCGACCGACCAACCAATTATGCCCTGTTTCGCTTAAAATAGTATAGTATAGATTTGTTAATAAATATGTGATTTTATTTCAAATATAATTGAAAGAGTATGTAATAATTAAAGAGTTTGTTATTAAGTTAAATATGTAGTTTATTTTTTGCAAAATAAAATTTTATATGTATTTTAATTTATTTTTTATTTTTTGGAAAGTATTTTTTGGGAAGGTGTTAACCGACCGACCGACCAACCAATTATACCCTGTTTCGCTTATAATAGTATAGTATACATATTATAACGTAAAATAGGATAAAAATAAAAAAACCACTAGGCCCATAATTAAGCCCATCGTGATAGTTGGGTCAGACTTGTGCTTCTCGTGATTATGTTTTCATCTTTCCCAAGAAAAAATTGTCCCCTATCTTCCTTGCCAGCATCATAATTTATGCACAATTATACACACACTGTTATACACAAGAATATTAAAATTGTTCAAGGATTTGCTGTGGAAATAAATTTTAAGTATAATCATTGATCACAAGAGAGAATAAGCTATGATGGTTTTGATGGGAGTGAGCTTAACTTGTTTACTGGACCTGATAGTAGCTGGGATTTCTTTGATGATTGGTTTGGGCCTCTTTGCATTTATCACTTCTATACTTTGCTCTGCTGCTTTCTTTCAGAATGCCAAGGATCTTTCTTGATTACCCATTATTAATTCTAGGTAAATTCCTTGTTCTTTCACAAGGTCTTTGTTTTTTTTTTGATTGAATGGATGAAAATTGGTTCTTTTTGGATTAATTGTGTATGATTGCTTATGGGTTTTGGTTAATTTTGATTTCAATGTTTCTTATATGGTGATTTGTGAGGTTTTGCCAATATTTGAAAGTTGTTTTATTATTTATTGTTGTGTTTATGATTGCTAGTGGGGTTTGGTTAATTTTGTTTGAGTTCAATGTTTGTTATTATTGGTTTGGTAATTCGTGATGTTCTCGTAAAATTTAAAAGTTGCTTTATTGAACAGTTTGTGATGATAAGGTCTATCCTGATGGCCATTTCATGGAATTGATTAGATTTAGGCCTGTGTTGTCATGGGTGGGCTTGGTTTTGGCATGCTTTGACATGCCGTCGTTACCCTTTAGGTCGCCCCTTGTAATGACAAAAAGCATGGGAATAGAATTTCCGTATGTTAGTAAGAAAAAAAAGATAGTGTTTCAAATCGACTATAAATTGAAATACAATCCGAGAGTACTCTTTGAAAACAAGCCACGCTAGTTTGGAGGTAAACTTTGAAAATGAACTCTAAATTGCATCTCATATCATACATTAATCATTCATGTGAAGCACAATTATTACACTCTAGATTCAAATCAGCTCACGGTCTTTGTATCACTGACTGGGAAAATGGTGTTAGTCTGAGCTTAAGGGTAGAGGATGTAGTTATCCTAAATATGAAACCTTATGTTGTCAACGCAACCAATATTACTAGCTAAACTGCTCATAAAAACAATTGTGAGGCATTGCATGGGTGTGATATGGCTGGACCGGTCCAGTGATATAGATTATGACTTTAAACATCTTTGATTGAATGGTTATGTGTAGAGTTGAGGTGACATTTGCAGGAGGAATTTCCCTATTGTCCTGCAGATCAGTCAATTAGTTGATTCAGTTGACAAGTTTAGAAAATAAGATCTTGAAAGCAAAACTTATGAATTATTAGTTTGTGTATGTGAATTACTGAATTGTAAAACCTCCCCAGACCCGCCTACCACACAAAAGCTGAATGAATGGTTAATATGTTTCGTAAGACTGCACAAAGGCATTTTATCTATTGTTTCAGTATATATCTATCAGGTTTCATACTAGTATATATTACCAATTGCTTGATATTGTTTATGCTGAGCTGTAGAGTATGAGTTCTAGAGGGTGCAAGGATAAATGAAATTAGTTTATAATATGCAAAATTTGGTCTTTTGCAGGTGCAATGTAGTATTGTAGATTTTTTTAAAAAAAAAATAAATGGGTGCATTATCGACTTCAATCCTTGCGATTATCACCTGCTTTTTCCATGGCATGATACCAGGGAACTACAGTACAAAGTCGCGATCAATATAGTCTATCTTTGTGGATGAAGGTGCTTAATCAAACGACTTAGACATTAGATGTTGAATGTGCGTCTGACTTTCATATTACTCATGATAGGCATAGGAATTAGGATATTATAGACTTAAGAAATGAGAATTATTATGTTGTAAGAATGCTGAGAATCTCTCCGTAGTCTGTACTAATGCAAAAGTTTCCGAATTTGATGTTTTCCTTCTTCGAATTCCGTATCAAACGTATTTAGTTCATATTCAAACTCTGATCTAAATTGCAGCAATTCTTGATCCAAATTGAGTCTGCTACAAATGGTTACCATTGTGGTAGGCTGGTAGCCCATTTGCTCAGCAGAATTGAGCAAATGCAGCTTGCAATGATAGTATAAATTTAGCTTACATGCTTATTAGTTTTAAATATTTAATTCATCCTTCTAGATGTTTGACTTGCAATTTTAGCAAGAAATGTTCCAATTTTCACACCCTGGCAGCCAAAGACCCAAAGTCCAGCTGTGCTTCCAGAATGTTGAATTTAATTATCTGTGCATGTTTCGCCTTGCATATATAATCATGACATGAATTTTTTAAATTTTATTTAAATATTTTTAGAAAAATGCTAGAGGTCCCGAAACCATATAACTAAGGTAGGTTTGCTTTGCAAGTTAGATTTTTTTTTTTTTTTTCCTACATATGGGAACCCGCAGCCGCTACCTTTCGGGTGCGCTCTGGGCTCACGCAATAGCCTGCAAACCACGTGATTCAATGTAAACAGCACAAGTGCGACAGGCTCTGTCCTAGGATGGCATAATCACAAATCTGCCTCCCATGGGAGTCGAACCTGTGACCAAGAGGTGAGATGACCACTCTTTAACCAACTGAGACAACCCTTGCGGCAGCAAGTCAGATTTTCTTGTTGCCATTACCCAAGTGTAGCGAAAAAAATTTTTGTCGAAAATATAAATCTCAGTTTATGTTGAATTGAATAAATATATTCAAGAAAAATTGAAGTTTCCTGTTGCTTAGAATAAACTTCCAAGATTACATATCTTAGAAATAATATAAAAATAGAGATTAACTACAGATTTGTCATGCGATTAGCAAATCATAAATAACAATAAAATATTGTAACACCTAACCTTCTCCGCAAGGCCACCAAGTCAACAACCCAAACATAAAGACTTTTAAAAAGAGAATGTGAAAATGGGACCAGGTCATCGGTGGGCTGCTTGAGAAAAATAATAAAATTAGAATTTTCAGTCTAAATCCTAGAAAGTAGTCGATTTTAAAAAGGGATGAATCTCGTTGAATTTCATAATACTTTGTTAGAATTTTATAAATTCTGGACTAAATGATTATGATAATTTTAAATTTTAAAAATCTAAACTGAACAGTTTAGTATGGTTAATATCCTTTTTAATAAATAAAGAATACTAATATCTTAAATTCAAATTTTAATAAAAAGCAGTTTTCCAAAATTCGATTAATCAAAGTTAAAAATGTAATTGTGTAAAATCGATTTTTGAATTTAATTACTTTTATTTATAAAATGCGGAAATGGAACCCATCACAAATATTTTTTTTATTTTTTTTAACAAAATGCAAATTCATTCCATTAAATTAAAACAAGTCTAGGCAGGACAAACCCCCAACTGACAATGCAATCAGGTTCATAAACAATAAAACTAGCCAAACAAATAGCCGCATTGTTTCCAGACTGCTTAACACACTGAATCCAAGGATTCTTGAAACTGAAAATGAATACAAAAGCTTCTCGAGTAATCCAGCCTACATCAATCTCGAAAATGGTAGCTTCACAATTGACCTTCACAATAATTCCATTGCTGTTGCGGTGTTCAGTCAACTCAGTTGCAAAAACTAAGCAATGAGGAACAAGAATCCTCGAATAATCGAATAATGAACAACTATAATTTGTGAAAGGTGAGCACATGCGGTCGCCACCGTTCCAAGCATACTCCAGCTATCTACATGCCGGGAACCAGCTATATACATGCCGAAAGTACTAATGATGCGGTAAATCCAGATCTCCCAAAACTCCATCTGAATCATTCTCATTGATACAAACACAAAAACGTAACAACCACAAATATAACAACGCATAACAACCCAAAAATTGGGTACTAAAACACACGCCAAAAGGCGATACGGGAAAAAACTCGGACATTTTATTTCAAAAGATCTGATTTATTCAGAAAAATAATCAAGTTCAAGCTCAAATCCGAAATAAATCCGAGAATAAACTCGATTAGAATTTTCGAGGTTTAAATAACACTCGATTTTATTGAATTAGAAAACAAGCAGAGGGCAGAGGACGGAGGGAGGGGAAGGAGGAGGTGGGCGGTGAGAGAGGGGGAAGGGTCGGAGAAGGGGTGGGGGTGGGGCGTTAGTCGACTCTCATTAACCCAGCTTGTGTGATAAATGAAAATTTTCTGTTTAACCCATCACAAATATTTAAATTGATTAGTATCGTGCTTTTGGGGTTTAGGGGTTTATTATCCAAGATCATATATCCGAATCCATTGAAAAACAAGGAAATAAGTGAGCTAACATACTCGATCGATATGAATATACAAATAATTTTACAGATTAATCAAGCTCTGCAAAAAATTGACTCAAACATAGAATTATAAAAAGAGTTTGTCTAGTGTGTATCGAAGGGCACATGCTAAAAATTCGTATTTCATGAGTTGGAAAATTTTTATTGGTGGAGATTTTTGTACATGGAGGAGATCCATCATTATTAATGAAATTTTTACCAACTACCATTTGACAACTAAGCTTAGCATGTACCTTGGTCACACACTAGAAAAACCAAAAAATGCTCCCAAATGATGTGGCATGGATGAGTTGGCTGTATGAAAAATTTTAAAATTGATATGATCCTGGCGGATACATTATAGTTATAACCAATCAGATAGTAATTCGTGTAATTTAAAAAAAATTTGGGAACCAGTTTGAAATACCTAACATTATTATTATAAAAAAACACAAAAGAGAGAAAAAGCTGAATTGGGAATATGCGGGAATATAAATGTGATATATAAAACCAATTATCTGTGATCAAAGGGAAGTTGTGAAACAGGCAGCCAAAACTGACTCAGAGAAGAGACCAGAACTTACAACGTGTGAAACTATCAACCCTCTTTCCTCAGATCTCAACTCTTAACTGTAAGTATTGCAAAACTCTCCCTACCTAATATCTTTGTATATATATATATATATATATATATACAGAGTATGTATGTATATATGATGAACCCATTCTTGATTGTCATCTCTCATTAACCCACTTCTTAATTATCTTTCTTTCTTTTTATTTCAAGCCATTTATTCTTAATTTTACAGTAAGTCCTCTCTTCTTGATTAATTTTTATGTGTGTGTGTGTGGATGTGCTAATGATGTAGTGTAATTTGATTGAGTCTAGGACTTTATGTGGTGGCTTTGGATGATTTATTCACTAATTTGATCACAAAGTTCTTGGCTTTTTCGAGTTTCTTGAAGCATATTTTATTGCAAATTTGATTACAAAGTTGTTTGCTTTTTCACATTTCTTGAAATATATGTCATTATTAAGCTATTGCAAATTAGCCCATATGTGAAATTGTGTCTGATCTGAATTTTTTAAATTGAAGCTTAAATTTTAGTTAATTTGTATTGGATGATCTCCAAATTTTGATCATTTTAGGTGGGTGGGGGTTGGTGGTAATAGTCCCGGTTCCTTTTCTTGATCATTGATGATGCACAAACAACACGCCTGCATTTCATTGTTTACAGTTTGATTAAGCATAGAATTTATATGTGGTTGTTACTGATACATTCAAAAGTTTGGTCACAAAGTTGTTTGCGTTTTCACATTTCTTGAAGAATATGTCATTATTAAGCTAATACATATTTGCACATATGTGTAATTGTGTGTGATCTGAATCTTTCAAATTGAAACTTAATTTTGTCCGTAAAATCAATTGGGAAGATTTCCAAATTTCATTAATTTTTGAAGTTGGTGGGGTGGGTAGTAATAATCGCTATTCCTTTTCTTGATTACTTTAAGCGACTAATCCTGAACTTTCAGTTGGTTCTCAAGTCCCTATAATATAAAAAATAAAAAAATATATAGCCTTTATTCTTTTTTTTCACTGATAACACACACACATACATGTGTTTCACCTGCATTTCATTGTTTGCAATTTATTAAGCATGGGATTTTGGTAATATGTGGTTTCTACTGATATATTTACAAATTTAATTAAAAAGTTTTTTGCTTTTTCTCAATTCTTTCAAGTATGTGTCATTGTTCATTATTACAAATTTACCCTTGTGAGTAATCTTGTCTGGTCTGAATCTTTTAAACTTATAACTTAATTTGTGGTAAAATTAAATTGTAAGATCTCCAAATTTGAAGCATTGTTAGGTGGGTGGGGTGGGTAGTAATAATCCCAGTTCCTTATCTTGATCTTTGTAGACAGTAGATCAATATATTATAAGGGCCTAATCATGTAATTTGAATTGCATCTTCAGTTCCTATATGAAAAAAAAAAAAAACTTAACGAAAATACTAGGTTGTGCTGTTTTTGTTGAATTTCAACTATATGCCTCTTTCTGACTTATTTCAACTGTGTAAATTTTATGTAGCTCTATTTTTTGCATAATGATATGTAGGACATTTCATGTCTACTGTTATTTGATTTGTGAAAGTGCAAATGTAGTTAACTGATGAGGTTTATATTTAGGAAAAATGACTCCTCCACCAACAAGAATCGGTCTCGCTGGCCTTGCTGTCATGGGCCAAAATCTTGCCCTCAACATCGCTGAGAAAGGGTTTCCTATTTCTGTTTACAATAGAACCACTTCAAAAGTGGATGAGACTGTCGAGCGTGCCAAAAAGGAGGGAAATCTTCCTTTATATGGCTTCCATGATCCTGAGGCATTTGTGAATTCGATCCAGAAACCCCGTGTTGTAATTATGCTTGTTAAGGCTGGTGCACCAGTTGACCAGACCATCAAAACTCTGTCTGTGTACTTAGAGAAAGGAGATTGTATTATTGATGGTGGTAACGAGTGGTATGAGAATACCGAGAGGAGAGAGAAAGCTATGGCTGAAAAAGGTCTACTGTATCTTGGAATGGGAGTTTCAGGTGGTGAAGAGGGTGCTCGGAATGGGCCCTCTATGATGCCCGGAGGATCCTTTGAGGCTTACAAAAATATAGAAGATATTCTTCTAAAGGTGGCTGCTCAAGTTCCTGACAGTGGCCCTTGTGTGACATACATCGGCGAAGGAGGATCCGGCAATTTTGTGAAGATGGTTCACAATGGGATCGAGTATGGTGATATGCAGTTGATCTCAGAAGCTTATGATGTATTAAAATCAGTTGGAAAGCTCTCTAATGAGGAACTGCACCAGGTTTTCACAGAGTGGAACAAGGGTGAACTTCAGAGCTTCTTGATAGAGATTACAGCTGATATTTTCGGAATTAAGGATGACAAGGCAGATGGATATTTGGTGGACAAAGTTCTTGATAAAACAGGCATGAAGGGTACAGGTAAATGGACGGTTCAGCAAGCTGCTGATCTGTCTATTGCTGCTCCAACTATCGCCTCCTCTCTGGATTCGAGATTCCTCAGTGGGTTGAAGGATGAAAGGGTTGCAGCTGCAGAAGTCTTCAAAGCAGGTGGAGTAGGTGACATCCTTACTGACCAAACTGTGGATAAGAAGAAGCTGATTGATGATGTCAGACAAGCACTTTATGCATCTAAAATATGTAGTTATGCTCAGGGTATGAATTTGATCCGTGCCAAGAGTATTGAGATGGGATGGGGATTAACCCTCGGGGAGCTTGCTAGGATATGGAAGGGTGGTTGCATCATCCGTGCCATATTTTTGGACCGAATTAAGCAAGCTTACGATAGAAATGCAGACCTTGCAAGCCTTCTTGTGGATCCAGAGTTTGCAAAGGAGATGATAGAGCGACAAGCAGCTTGGCGAAGAGTCGTTTGTGTTGCTATCAACTCTGGTGTTAGCACTCCTGGTATGTCTTCTAGTCTTGCTTACTTTGACACATACAGGAGGGCAAGGCTGCCTGCTAACTTGGTTCAAGCTCAAAGAGATTACTTTGGTGCTCATACCTACCAGAGAACTGATATGCCAGGGGACTTCCACACTGAATGGTTCAAGATTGCCAAGCACTCAAAGATCTAAAATCAAAATGCTTCCACCAGTTGTGCTCTACTTAATAATGTTTCATGGATGAATGAGACAGTTTTATTTGACCCTGTATCGCTATGTTATAGTAGCTTTTCAGCATTGTTATATCTAGGCTTGTTGACATTGTCCAGACTCTGAAGTTATCTTGCTCATGTGAAGATCAGCAAGTTCTGCTTTGTGTTTATTTTTGTTTTCTGTTTTTGTGTTAATCAATTGGATGATCTTGTTCGCTGGCAATTATTATTGACATGGAATTCTGTACCTGTACTTCCTTTTGATAAGCTTTACATTTTACAGGCTTGGATAGAAAACTACTTTGAAACAATTTTCTATGTTGCAGGCTTGGTGATTTTTTTTTCTCTTTCAGTTTTTGCACTTTCAGATTATTTTTTTTCTACAAAGTTCAGTTTGTCTTACAAAATTTGAAATACATATTATTTAATTTCTGCTTTTCAGTACGAGCTTTGCAAGATCTAATAAAAAAAATTTGAAAAAAGATAGTTATCAAATTTTAAAAAATTATGCAAAAATAAAAAGAAGAAATTTAAGTTGACGCCGTTTATATTCGAGGGAGAGATACACATTTTGCAATCTATCTATCTTTACTATCTATCTATCTATACTATTATATTAAAGCCGAAACATTGAAAGTTTTGGTTTTCGGTTTGGTTATCCCATTTATTTTGGTTTTCGGTTTGGTTAATTTAATTTTTAATTAATTTTAAATATAAAATAAATCAATTTTAATCCGTTATTGGTTATAGTCCTAAAGACACAATAGTATTTTATATTTACACCATTACTAATACAGCTAAACTTAAAACCTCCGTTGCCTTCACGAACACTACGCACAGATAATTAAATTATAAAAATAACTTAAAAAACTAATTACTAAGGTTGACGTAATTATATTCAGATTAAAATTACTTTATCCATATTGAGCTTCTACTTGGACTCTTTTTTCAGCTCCAACAACTCAATTACCCATTTTTTCTAAAGATTTTATTTCTAATTGAAACACTTTACCATTTAATTTAAAACTAATATTACAATAATTAATATATATCCAAAATATCACACCATATCTTTCCGTAATTATTTTTAGTAGTAATTTTTGTAATTAAAACATGGAGTACTTTTTAATTTAAAAATAATCTTGCGATCACTAATATAGACCCAAAAATATCTCACCATATATACAAATCATTATTTTTATTAATAAATAACAATGGTTAGATCTAATAATAAGATATATTATATGATTAAATTAATTTACTAAAAATTCAAAGTTCGAACCCGTCAACGACATTTTTAATTTAGAATTTTACAAAATAAAATTTAAACCATGCATTTCATTATATAAATTTATATTAAATTAAAATTAAAAAAATATTAAAAATAAGGATTATATAAAAACATAATTATAATGTTAAATAAATTTTATAACCTATCAAAAGAAACCCGTGCTTCGCACGGGTTATATGCTAGTACTATTATATTAAAGCCGAAACATTGAAAGTTTTGGTTTTCGGTTTGGTTATCCTATTTATTTTGGTTTTCGGTTTGGTTAATTTAATTTTTAATTAATTTTAAATATAAAATAAATCAATTTTAATCCGTTATTGGCTATAGTCCTAAAGACACAATAATAAAAAAAAATTTGAAAAAAGATAGTTATCAAATTTTAAAAAATTATGCAAAAATAAAAAGAAGAAATTTAAGTTGGCGCCGTTTATATTCGAGGGAGAGATACACATTTTGCAATCTATCTATCTATCTTTACTATCTATCTATCTGTCTATACTATTCTATACTATATTATAATAAGCGAAATGGGGTATAATTTGTAGTTCGGTTAACCCATTTTTTGGTTATCCCTCATTTACAACCGTTAGATCAACAACTCAAATAGATCATGACCGTTAGATATAACAATACTAAAAGTTGTTATAAACAGAGGTTCAAGATTCGATTCCCGCCAACAACATATTAATTTATATTTAATACTAAAAGTGTTAATATACAAAGATGTAAGATTCGAATTATTCTAATAATATATTAAAATTAAAATTTATAATATTATATTACATTATAAACAAATTATAAAAATTAAAAGTAACCCGTGCTTTGCACGGACTATAAGCTAGTATATTAAAGCCGAAACATTGAAAGTTTTGGTTTTCGGTTTGGTTATCCTAAGTTTTGGTTTTTAGTTTGGTTATCCTAATTATTAAAATGAATAATTAAATTACAAAAACAACTCAAAAAGATAATTACTAATGTTAACGTAGTTATATTCTCATTAAAATTCCTTCCTCCACTTCTACTTGGACTCTTTTTTCTGCTCCAACAACTCAATTATTCATTTTTTCTAAAGATTTTACTTCTAATTAAAACACTTTACCATTTAATTTAAAGCTAATATTACAATAATTAATATATATCCAAAATATCACACCATATCTTTCCGTAATTATTTTTAGTAGTAATTTTTGTAATTAAAACATGGAGTACTTTTTAATTTAAAATTAATCTTGCGATCACTAATATACACCCAAAAATATCTCACCATATATTATATGATTAAATTAATTTACTAAAATTTCAAAGTTCGAACCCGTCAACGACATTTTTAATTTAGAATTTTACAAAATAAAATTTAAACCATGCATTTCATTATTTAAATTTATATTAAATTAAAATTAAAAAATTATTAAAAATAAGGATTATATAAAAACATAATTATAATGTTAAATAAATGTTATAACCTATCAAAAGAAACCCGTGCTTCTTGGTTTTCGGTTTGGTTATCCTAATTATTATAATAAATAATTAAATTACAAAAACAACTCAAAAAGCTAATTATTAATGTTAACGTAATTATATTCTGATTAAAATTCCTTCATCCACTTCTACTTAGACTCTTTTTTCTACTCCAACAACTCAATTATTCATTTTTTCTAAAGATTTTACTTCTAATTAAAACACTTTACCATTTAATTTAAAACTAATATTACAATACTTAATATATATCCAAAATATCACACCATATCTTTCCGTAATTATTTTTAGTAGTAATTTTTGTAATTAAAACATGGGGTACTTTTTAATTTAAAATTAATCTTGCGATCACTAATATACACCCAAAAATATATCACCATATATACAAATCATTATTTTTATTAATAAATAACAATCGTTAGATTTAATAATAAGATATATTATATGATTAAATTAATTTACTAAAAATTCAAAGTTCGAACCCGTAAACGACATTTTTAATTTATAATTTTACAAAATAAATTTTAAACCGTGCATTTCATTATATAAATTTATATTAAATTAAAATTAAAAAATTATTAAAAATAAGGATTATATAAAAACATAATTATAATGTTAAATAAATTTTATAACCTATCAAAAGAAACCCGTGCTTCGCACGGGTTATAAGACATTGAAAGTTTTGGTTTTCGGTTTGGTTATCCTAAGTTTTGGTTTTCGGTTTGGTTATCCTAATTATTAAAATAAATAATTAAATTACAAAAACAACTCAAAAAGCTAATTACTAATGTTAACGTAATTATATTCTGATTAAAATTTCTTCATCCACTTCTACTTGGACTCTTTTTTCTGCTCCAAAAACTCAATTATTCATTTTATCTAAAGATTTTACTTCTAATTAAAACACTTTACCATTTAATTTAAAACTAATATTACAATAATTAATATATATCCAAAATACCACACCATATCTTTTCGTAATTATTTTTAGTAGTAATTTTTGTAATTAAAACATGGAGTACTTTTTAATTTAAAAATAATCTTGCGATCACTAATATACACCCAAAAATATCTCACCATATATACAAATCATTATTTTTATTAATAAATAACAATGGTTAGATCTAATAATAAGATATATTATATGATTAAATTAATTTACTAAAAATTCAAAGTTCGAACCCGTCAACGACATTTTTAATTTAGAATTTTACAAAATAAAATTTAAACCATGCATTTCATTATATAAATTTATATTAAATTAAAATTAAAAAAATATTAAAAATAAGGATTATATAAAAACATAATTATAATGTTAAATAAATTTTATAACCTATAAAAAGAAACCCGTGCTTCGCACGGGTTATATGCTAGTACTATTATATTAAAGCCGAAACATTGAAAGTTTTGGTTTTCGGTTTGGTTATCCTATTTATTTTGGTTTTCGGTTTGGTTAATTTAATTTTTAATTAATTTTAAATATAAAATAAATCAATTTTAATCCGTTATTGGCTATAGTCCTAAAGACACAATAATAAAAAAAAATTTGAAAAAAGATAGTTATCAAATTTTAAAAAATTATGCAAAAATAAAAAGAAGAAATTTAAGTTGGCGCCGTTTATATTCGAGGGAGAGATACACATTTTGCAATCTATCTATCTATCTTTACTATCTATCTATCTGTCTATACTATTCTATACTATATTATAATAAGCGAAATGGGGTATAATTTGTAGTTCGGTTAACCCATTTTTTTGTTATCCCTCATTTACAACCGTTAGATCAACAACTCAAATAGATCATGACCGTTAGATATAACAATACTAAAAGTTGTTATAAACAGAGGTTCAAGATTCGATTCCCGCCAACAACATATTAATTTATATTTAATACTAAAAGTGTTAATATACAAAGATGTAAGATTCGAATTATTCTAATAATATATTAAAATTAAAATTTATAATATTATATTACATTATAAACAAATTATAAAAATTAAAAGTAACCCGTGCTTTGCACGGACTATAAGCTAGTATATTAAAGCCGAAACATTGAAAGTTTTGGTTTTCGGTTTGGTTATCCTAAGTTTTGGTTTTTAGTTTGGTTATCCTAATTATTAAAATGAATAATTAAATTACAAAAACAACTCAAAAAGATAATTACTAATGTTAACGTAGTTATATTCTCATTAAAATTCCTTCATCCACTTCTACTTGGACTCTTTTTTCTGCTCCAACAACTCAATTATTCATTTTTTCTAAAGATTTTACTTCTAATTAAAACACTTTACCATTTAATTTAAAACTAATATTACAATAATTAATATATATCCAAAATATCACACCATATCTTTCCGTAATTATTTTTAGTAGTAATTTTTGTAATTAAAACATGGAGTACTTTTTAATTTAAAATTAATCTTGCGATCACTAATATACACCCAAAAATATCTCACCATATATTATATGATTAAATTAATTTACTAAAATTTCAAAGTTCGAACCCGTCAACGACATTTTTAATTTAGAATTTTACAAAATAAAATTTAAACCATGCATTTCATTATTTAAATTTATATTAAATTAAAATTAAAAAATTATTAAAAATAAGGATTATATAAAAACATAATTATAATGTTAAATAAATGTTATAACCTATCAAAAGAAACCCGTGCTTCTTGGTTTTCGGTTTGGTTATCCTAATTATTATAATAAATAATTAAATTACAAAAACAACTCAAAAAGCTAATTATTAATGTTAACGTAATTATATTCTGATTAAAATTCCTTCATCCACTTCTACTTAGACTCTTTTTTCTGCTCCAACAACTCAATTATTCATTTTTTCTAAAGATTTTACTTCTAATTAAAACACTTTACCATTTAATTTAAAACTAATATTACAATACTTAATATATATCCAAAATATCACACCATATCTTTCCGTAATTATTTTTAGTAGTAATTTTTGTAATTAAAACATGGGGTACTTTTTAATTTAAAATTAATCTTGCGATCACTAATATACACCCAAAAATATATCACCATATATACAAATCATTATTTTTATTAATAAATAACAATCGTTAGATTTAATAATAAGATATATTATATGATTAAATTAATTTACTAAAAATTCAAAGTTCGAACCCGTAAACGACATTTTTAATTTATAATTTTACAAAATAAATTTTAAACCATGCATTTCATTATATAAATTTATATTAAATTAAAATTAAAAAATTATTAAAAATAAGGATTATATAAAAACATAATTATAATGTTAAATAAATTTTATAACCTATCAAAAGAAACCAGTGCTTCGCACGGGTTATAAGACATTGAAAGTTTTGGTTTTCGGTTTGGTTATCCTAAGTTTTGGTTTTCGGTTTGGTTATCCTAATTATTAAAATAAATAATTAAATTACAAAAACAACTCAAAAAGCTAATTACTAATGTTAACGTAATTATATTCTGATTAAAATTTCTTCATCCACTTCTACTTGGACTCTTTTTTCTGCTCCAAAAACTCAATTATTCATTTTATCTAAAGATTTTACTTCTAATTAAAACACTTTACCATTTAATTTAAAACTAATATTACAATAATTAATATATATCCAAAATACCACACCATATCTTTTCGTAATTATTTTTAGTAGTAATTTTTGTAATTAAAACATGGAGTACTTTTTAATTTAAAAATAATCTTGCGATCACTAATATACACCCAAAAATATCTCACCATATATACAAATCATTATTTTTATTAATAAATAACAATGGTTAGATCTAATAATAAGATATATTATATGATTAAATTAATTTACTAAAAATTCAAAGTTCGAACCCGTCAACGACATTTTTAATTTAGAATTTTACAAAATAAAATTTAAACCATGCATTTCATTATATAAATTTATATTAAATTAAAATTAAAAAAATATTAAAAATAAGGATTATATAAAAACATAATTATAATGTTAAATAAATTTTTTAACCTATCAAAAGAATCTTGAGATCACTAATATACACCTAAAAATATCTCACCATATATATAAATAATTATTTTTATTAATAAATAACAATCGTTAGATCTAATAATAAGATATATTATATGATTAAATTAATTTACTAAAAATTCAAAGTTCGAACCCGTCAACGACATTTTTAATTTGGAATTTTACAAAATAAATTTTAAACCATGCATTTCATTATATCAATTTATATTAAATTAAAATTAAAAAATTATTAAAAATAAGGATTATATAAAAACATAATTATAATGTTAAATAAATTTTATAACCTATCAAAAGAAACCCGTGTTTCGCACGAACATTGAAAGTTTTGGTTTTCGGTTTGGTTATCCTAAGTTTTGGTTTTCGGTTTGATTATCCTAATTATTAAAATAAATAATTAAATTACAAAAATAACTCAAAAAGCTAATTACTAATGTTAACGTAGTTATATTCTGATTAAAATTCCTTCATCCACTTCTACTTGGACTCTTTTTTCTGCTCCAACAACTCAATTATTCATTTTTTCTAAAGATTTTACTTCTAATTAAAACACTTTACCAATTAATTTAAAACTAATATTACAATAATTAATATATATCCAAAATATCACACCATATCTTTCCGTAATTATTTTTAGTAGTAATTTTTGTAATTAAAACAGGGAGTACTTTTTAATTTAAAATTAATCTTGAGATCACTAATATACACCCAAAAATATCTCACCATATATACAAATCATTATTTTTATTAATAAATAACAATCGTTAGATCTAATAATAAGATATATTATATGATTAAATTAATTTACTAAAAATTCAAAGTTCGAACCCGTCAACGACATTTTTAATTTAGAAATTTACAAAATAAATTTTAAACCATGCATTTCATTATATAAATTTATATTAAATTAAAATTAAAAAAATATTAAAAATAAGGATTATATAAAAACATAATTATAATGTTAAATAAATTTTATAACCTATAAAAAGAAACCCGTGCTTCGCACGGGTTATATGCTAGTACTATTATATTAAAGCCGAAACATTGAAAGTTTTGGTTTTCGGTTTGGTTATCCTATTTATTTTGGTTTTCGGTTTGGTTAATTTAATTTTTAATTAATTTTAAATATAAAATAAATCAATTTTAATCCGTTATTGGCTATAGTCCTAAAGACACAATAATAAAAAAAAATTTGAAAAAAGATAGTTATCAAATTTTAAAAAATTATGCAAAAATAAAAAGAAGAAATTTAAGTTGGCGCCGTTTATATTCGAGGGAGAGATACACATTTTGCAATCTATCTATCTATCTTTACTATCTATCTATCTGTCTATACTATTCTATACTATATTATAATAAGCGAAATGGGGTATAATTTGTAGTTCGGTTAACCCATTTTTTTGTTATCCCTCATTTACAACCGTTAGATCAACAACTCAAATAGATCATGACCGTTAGATATAACAATACTAAAAGTTGTTATAAACAGAGGTTCAAGATTCGATTCCCGCCAACAACATATTAATTTATATTTAATACTAAAAGTGTTAATATACAAAGATGTAAGATTCGAATTATTCTAATAATATATTAAAATTAAAATTTATAATATTATATTACATTATAAACAAATTATAAAAATTAAAAGTAACCCGTGCTTTGCACGGACTATAAGCTAGTATATTAAAGCCGAAACATTGAAAGTTTTGGTTTTCGGTTTGGTTATCCTAAGTTTTGGTTTTTAGTTTGGTTATCCTAATTATTAAAATGAATAATTAAATTACAAAAACAACTCAAAAAGATAATTACTAATGTTAACGTAGTTATATTCTCATTAAAATTCCTTCATCCACTTCTACTTGGACTCTTTTTTCTGCTCCAACAACTCAATTATTCATTTTTTCTAAAGATTTTACTTCTAATTAAAACACTTTACCATTTAATTTAAAACTAATATTACAATAATTAATATATATCCAAAATATCACACCATATCTTTCCGTAATTATTTTTAGTAGTAATTTTTGTAATTAAAACATGGAGTACTTTTTAATTTAAAATTAATCTTGCGATCACTAATATACACCCAAAAATATCTCACCATATATTATATGATTAAATTAATTTACTAAAATTTCAAAGTTCGAACCCGTCAACGACATTTTTAATTTAGAATTTTACAAAATAAAATTTAAACCATGCATTTCATTATTTAAATTTATATTAAATTAAAATTAAAAAATTATTAAAAATAAGGATTATATAAAAACATAATTATAATGTTAAATAAATGTTATAACCTATCAAAAGAAACCCGTGCTTCTTGGTTTTCGGTTTGGTTATCCTAATTATTATAATAAATAATTAAATTACAAAAACAACTCAAAAAGCTAATTATTAATGTTAACGTAATTATATTCTGATTAAAATTCCTTCATCCACTTCTACTTAGACTCTTTTTTCTGCTCCAACAACTCAATTATTCATTTTTTCTAAAGATTTTACTTCTAATTAAAACACTTTACCATTTAATTTAAAACTAATATTACAATACTTAATATATATCCAAAATATCACACCATATCTTTCCGTAATTATTTTTAGTAGTAATTTTTGTAATTAAAACATGGGGTACTTTTTAATTTAAAATTAATCTTGCGATCACTAATATACACCCAAAAATATATCACCATATATACAAATCATTATTTTTATTAATAAATAACAATCGTTAGATTTAATAATAAGATATATTATATGATTAAATTAATTTACTAAAAATTCAAAGTTCGAACCCGTAAACGACATTTTTAATTTATAATTTTACAAAATAAATTTTAAACCATGCATTTCATTATATAAATTTATATTAAATTAAAATTAAAAAATTATTAAAAATAAGGATTATATAAAAACATAATTATAATGTTAAATAAATTTTATAACCTATCAAAAGAAACCCGTGCTTCGCACGGGTTATAAGACATTGAAAGTTTTGGTTTTCGGTTTGGTTATCCTAAGTTTTGGTTTTCGGTTTGGTTATCCTAATTATTAAAATAAATAATTAAATTACAAAAACAACTCAAAAAGCTAATTACTAATGTTAACGTAATTATATTCTGATTAAAATTTCTTCATCCACTTCTACTTGGACTCTTTTTTCTGCTCCAAAAACTCAATTATTCATTTTATCTAAAGATTTTACTTCTAATTAAAACACTTTACCATTTAATTTAAAACTAATATTACAATAATTAATATATATCCAAAATACCACACCATATCTTTTCGTAATTATTTTTAGTAGTAATTTTTGTAATTAAAACATGGAGTACTTTTTAATTTAAAAATAATCTTGCGATCACTAATATACACCCAAAAATATCTCACCATATATACAAATCATTATTTTTATTAATAAATAACAATGGTTAGATCTAATAATAAGATATATTATATGATTAAATTAATTTACTAAAAATTCAAAGTTCGAACCCGTCAACGACATTTTTAATTTAGAATTTTACAAAATAAAATTTAAACCATGCATTTCATTATATAAATTTATATTAAATTAAAATTAAAAAAATATTAAAAATAAGGATTATATAAAAACATAATTATAATGTTAAATAAATTTTTTAACCTATCAAAAGAATCTTGAGATCACTAATATACACCTAAAAATATCTCACCATATATATAAATAATTATTTTTATTAATAAATAACAATCGTTAGATCTAATAATAAGATATATTATATGATTAAATTAATTTACTAAAAATTCAAAGTTCGAACCCGTCAACGACATTTTTAATTTGGAATTTTACAAAATAAATTTTAAACCATGCATTTCATTATATCAATTTATATTAAATTAAAATTAAAAAATTATTAAAAATAAGGATTATATAAAAACATAATTATAATGTTAAATAAATTTTATAACCTATCAAAAGAAACCCGTGTTTCGCACGAACATTGAAAGTTTTGGTTTTCGGTTTGGTTATCCTAAGTTTTGGTTTTCGGTTTGATTATCCTAATTATTAAAATAAATAATTAAATTACAAAAATAACTCAAAAAACTAATTACTAATGTTAACGTAGTTATATTCTGATTAAAATTCCTTCATCCACTTCTACTTGGACTCTTTTTTCTGCTCCAACAACTCAATTATTCATTTTTTCTAAAGATTTTACTTCTAATTAAAACACTTTACCAATTAATTTAAAACTAATATTACAATAATTAATATATATCCAAAATATCACACCATATCTTTCCGTAATTATTTTTAGTAGTAATTTTTGTAATTAAAACAGGGAGTACTTTTTAATTTAAAATTAATCTTGAGATCACTAATATACACCCAAAAATATCTCACCATATATACAAATCATTATTTTTATTAATAAATAACAATCGTTAGATCTAATAATAAGATATATTATATGATTAAATTAATTTACTAAAAATTCAAAGTTCGAACCCGTCAACGACATTTTTAATTTAGAAATTTACAAAATAAATTTTAAACCATGCATTTCATTATATAAATTTATATTAAATTAAAATTAAAAAATTATTAAAAATAAGGATTATATAAAAACATAATTATAATGTTAAATAAATTTTATAACCTATCAAAAGAAACACGTGCTTCGCACGGGTTATAAGCTAGTACTATTATATTAAAGCCGAAACATTGAAAGTTTTGGTTTTCGGTTTGGTTATCCTAAGTTTTGGTTTTCGGTTTGGTTATCCTAATTATTAAAATAAATAATTAAATTACAAAAATAACTCAAAAAACTAATTACTAATGTTAACGTAGTTATATTCTGATTAGAATTCCTTCATCCACTTCTACTTGGACACTTTTTTCTGCTCCAACAACTCAATTATTCATTTTTTCTAATGATTTTACTTCTAATTAAAACACTTTACCATTTAATTTAAAACTAATATTACAATAATTAATATATATATCCAAAATATCACACCATATCTTTCCGTAATTATTTTTAGTAGTAATTTTTGTAGTTAAAACATGGAGTACTTTTTAATTTAAAATTAATCTTGAGATCACTAATATACACCCAAAAATATCTCACCATATATACAAATCATTATTTTTATTAATAAATAACAATCTTTAGATCTAATAATAAGATATATTATATGATTAAATTAATTTACTAAAAATTCAAAGTTCGAACCCGTCAACGACATTTTTAATTTAGAAATTTACAAAATAAATTTTAATCCATGCATTTCATTATATAAATTTATATTAAATTAAAATTAAAAAATTATTAAAAATAAGGATTATATAAAAACATAATTATAATGTTTAATAAATTTTATAACCTATCAAAAGAAACCCGTGCTTCGCACGGGTTATAAGCTAGTACTATTATATTAAAGACCAAACATTGAAAGTTTTGGTTTTCGGTTTGGTTATCCTAAGTTTTGGTTTCGGTTTGGTTATCCTAATTATTAAAATAAATAATTAAATTACAAAAACAACTTAAAAAACTAATTACTAATGTTAACGTAGTTATATTCTGCTTAAAATTCCTTCATCCACTTCAACTTGGACTCTTTTTTCTGCTCCAACAACTCAATTATTCATTTTTTCTAAAGAATTTACTTCTAATTAAAAAACTTTAACATTTAATTTGAAACTAATATTACATTAATTAATATATATCCAAAATATCACACCATATCTTTCCGTAATTATTTTTAGTAGTAATTTTTGTAATTAAAACATGGAGTACTTTTTAATTTAAAATTAATCTTGAGATCACTAATATACACCCAAAAATATCTCACCATATATACAAATCATTATTTTTATTAATAAATAACAATCGTTAGATCTAATAATAAGATATATTATATGATTAAATTAATTTACTAAAAATTCAAAGTTCGAACCCGTCAACGACATTTTTAATTTAGAAATTTACAAAATAAATTTTAAACCATGCATTTCATTATATAAATTTATATTAAATTAAAATTAAAAAATTATTAAAAATAAGGATTATATAAAAACATAATTATAATGTTAAATAAATTTTATAACCTATCAAAAGAAAGCCGTGCTTCGCACGGGTTATAAGCTAGTACTATTATATTAAAGCCGAAACATTGAAAGTTTTGGTTTTCGGTTTGGTTATCCTAAGTTTTGGTTTTCGGTTTGGTTATCCTAATTATTTTTTTTTGAATAAAGGTTATCCTAATTATTAAAAAAAATAATTAAATTACAAAAACAACTCAAAAAACTAATTACTAATGTTAACGTAGTTATATTCTGCTTAAAATTCCTTCATCCACTTCTACTTGGACTCTTATTTCTGCTTCAACAACTCAATTATTCATTTTTTCTAAAGAATTTACTTCTAATTAAAAAACTTTACCATTTAATTTGAAACTAATATTACATTAATTAATATATATCCAAAATATCACACCATATCTTTCCGTAATTATTTTTAGTAGCAATTTTTGTAATTAAAACATGGAGTACTTTTTAATTTAAAATTAATCTTGAGATCACTAATATACAACCAAAAACATCTCACCATATATACAAATCATTATTTTTATTAATAAATAACAATCGTTAAATCTAATAATAAAATATATTATATGATTAAATTAATTTACTAAAAATTCAAAGTTCGAACCCGTCAACGACATTTTTAATTTAGAATTTTACAAAATAAATTTTAAACCATGCATTTCGTTATATAAATTTATATTAAATTAAAATTAAAAAATTATTAAAAATAAGGATTATATAAAAACATAATTATAATGTTAAATAAATTTTATAACCTATCAAAAGAAACCCGTGTTTCGCACGGGTTATAAGCTAGTACTATTATATTAAAGCCGAAACATTGAAAGTTTTGGTTTTCGGTTTGGTTATCATATTTATTTTGGTTTTCGGCTTGGTTAATTTAATTATTAATTAATTTTAAATATAAAATAAATCAATTTTAATCCGTTATTGGCTATAGTCCTAAAGACACAATAGTATTTTATATTTACACCATTACTAATACAGCTAAACTTAAGACCTCCGTTGCCTTTACGAACACTGCGCACAGAACTCTATTCTTCTAAACCTAATTTACACCATCTTCATCAATTCAATACACAAGTTTCTTCGGCTTTTCTCTTCTTTTTCAACACCATATATATCATTAAAGTGTAAGTATAATGATTGTATTATGTTTTTGTATTATCTCCACTGTAATTTATTTATTTATATTTATCTATGTTAATATATTACAGCCGAAATATTGAAAGTTTTGTTGGTTTGGTTTTCGATTTGGCTATCATAATTATTAAATAAATAATAATATTATTATATAATAAAAATAATATCTCAAAAAGTTAATTACTAATGTTAAGGTAATTATATTACAATGAAAATTCCTCCACCCGCTTGGACTCTTTCCTTTACTATGACAACTCAATTACCAATCTTCTCCAAAGATTTCACTTCTAATTAAAACACGTTATCTTTTAATTTAAAATTAATATTACAATAATTAATATATACCCAAAATATCACACCTTATCTTTCCGTCATTATTTTAGTAATATTTTTTCTGAATAAAACACGTTACTTTTTAATTTAAAACTAATCTTGCAATCATTAATATACACCCAAATATATCATACCATATATTCAAATCATTATTTTAGTAATAAATAAGAATCGTCAGATTTAATAATAAGATATATTATATGATTAAATTACTTACTAAACATTTAAGGTTCGAACCGGTCAACGAGATATTTAATTTAGAATTTTACAATATAAATTTTAAACCATGCATATAATTATTTAAATTTATATTAAATTAAAATTTAGAAAACATTATTAAAAAATAACGATTATATAAAAACATAATTATAATGTTAATTAAAATTTATTAGATATTAAAATAAACCCGTGCTTCGCTTGGTTATCCTACTTATTAAAATAAATAATTAAATTACAAAAATAACTCAAAAAACTAATTACTAATGTTAACGTAGTTATATTCTGATTAAAATTCCTTCATCCACTTCTACTTGGACTCTTTTTTCTACTCCAACAACTCAATTATTCATTTTTTCTAAAGATTTTACTTCTAATTAAAACACTCTACCATTTAATTTAAAACTAATATTACAATAATTAATATATATCCAAAATACCACACCATATCTTTCCGTAATTATTTTTAGTAGTAATTTTTGTAATTAAAACATGGAGTACTTTTTAATTTAAAATTAATCTTGAGATCACTAATATACACCCAAAAATATCTCACCGTATATACAAATCATTATTTTTATTAATAAATAACAATCGTTAGATCTAATAATAAGATATATTATATGATTAAATTAATTTACTAAAAATTCAAAGTTCGAACCCGTCAACGACATTTTTAATTTAGAATTTTACAAAATAAAATTTAAACCATGCATTTCATTATATAAATTTATATTAAATTAAAATTAAAAAAATATTAAAAATAATGATTATATAAAAACATAATTATAATGTTAAATAAATTTTATATCCTATCAAAAGAATCTTGAGATCACTAATATACACCCAAAAATATCTCACCATATATATAAATCATTATTTTTATTAATAAATAACAATCGTTAGATCTAATAATAAGATATATTATATGATTAAATTAATTTACTAAAAATTCAAAGTTCGAACCCGTCAACGACATTTTTAATTTGGAATTTTACAAAATAAATTTTAAACCATGCATTTCATTATATAAATTTATATTAAATTAAAATTAAAAAATTATTAAAAATAAGGATTATATAAAAACATAATTACAATGTTAAATAAATTTTATAACCTATCAAAAGAAACCCGTGTTTCGCACGAACATTGAAAGTTTTGGTTTTCGGTTTGGTTATCCTAAGTTTTGCTTTTCGGTTTGGTTATCCTAATTATTAAAATAAATAATTAAATTACAAAAACAACTCAAAAAACTAATTACTAATGTAAACGTAGTTATATTCTGCTTAAAATTCCTTAATCCACTTCTACTTGGACTCTTTTTTCTGCTCCAACAACTCAATTATTCATTTTTTCTAAAGAATTTACTTCTAATTAAAAAACTTTACCATTTAATTTGAAACTAATATTACATTAATTAATATATATCCAAAATATCACACTATATATTTCCGTAATTATTTTTAGTAGTAATTTTTGTAATTAAAACATGTAGTACTTTTTAATTTAAATTAATCTTGAGATCATTAATATACAACCAAAAATATCTCACCATATATACAAATCATTATTTTTATTAATAAATAACAATCGTTAAATCTAATAATAATATATATTATATGATTAAATTAATTTACTAAAAATTCAAAGTTCGAACCCGTCAACGACATTTTTAATTTAGAATTTTACAAAATAAATTTTAAACCATGCATTTCGTTATATAAATTTATATTAAATTAAAATTAAAAAATTATTAAAAATTAGGATTATATAAAAACATAATTATAATGTTAAATAAATTTTATAACCTATCAAAAGAAACCTGTGTTTCGCAGGGGTTATAAACTTGTACTATTATATTAAAGCCGAAACATTGAAAGTTTTGGTTTTCGGTTTGGTTATCATATTTATTTTGGTTTTCGGCTTGGTTAATTTAATTTTTAATTAATTTTTAATATAAAATAACTCAATTTTAATCCGTTATTGGCTATAGTCCTAAAGACACAATAGTATTTTATATTTACACCATTACTAATACAGCTAAACTTAAGACCTCCGTTGCCTTCACGAACACTGCGCACAGAACTCTATTCTTCTAAACCTAATTTACACCATCTTCATCAATTCAATACACAAGTTTCTTCGGTTTTTCTCTTCTTTTGCAACACCATATATATCATTAAAGTGTAAGTATAATGATTGTATTATGTTTTTGTATTATCTCCACTGTAATTTATTTATTTATATTTATCTATATTAATATATTAAAGCCGAAATATTGAAAGTTTGGTTGGTTTGGTTTTCGATTTGGCTATCCTAATTATTAAATAAATAATAATATTATTATATAATAAAAATAATATCTCAAAAAGTTAATTACTAATGTTAAGGTAATTATATTACAATTAAAATTCCACCATCCGCTTGGACTCTTTCCTTTACTATGACAACTCAATTACCAATCTTCTCCAAAGATTTTACTTCTAATTAACACACGGTATCTTTTAATTTAAAATTAATATTACAATAATTAATATATACCCAAAATATCACACCTTATCTTTCCGTCATTATTTTAGTAATATTTTTTTCTGAATAAAACACGTTACTTTTTAATTTAAAACTAATCTTGCAATCATTAATATACACCCAAATATATCACACCATATATTCAAATCATTATTTTAGTAATAAATAAGAATCGTCAGATTTAATAATAAGATATATTATATGATTAAATTACTTACTAAACATTTAAGGTTCGAACCGGTCAACGAGATATTTAATTTAGAATTTTATAATATAAATTTTAAACCATGCATATAATTATTTAAATTTATATTAAATTAAAATTTAGAAAACATTATTCAAAAATAATGATTATATAAAAACATAATTATAATGTTAATTAAAATTTATTAGATATTAAAATAAACCCGTGCTTCGCTTGGTTATCCTAATTATTAAAATAAATAATTAAATTACAAAAATAACTCAAAAAACTAATTACTAATGTTAACGTAGTTATATTCTGATTAAAATTCCTTCATCCACTTCTACTTGGACTCTTTTTTCTACTCCAACAACTCAATTATTCATTTTTTCTAAAGATTTTACTTCTAATTAAAACACTCTACCATTTAATTTAAAACTAATATTACAATAATTAATATATATCCAAAATATCACATCATATCTTTCCGTAATTATTTTTAGTAGTAATTTTTGTAATTAAAACATGGAGTACTTTTTAATTTAAAATTAATCTTGAGATCACTAATATACACCCAAAAATATCTCACCATATATACAAATCATTATTTTTATTAATAAATAACAATCGTTAGATCTAATAATAAGATATATTATATGATTAAATTAATTTACTAAAAATTCAAAGTTCGAACCCGTCAACGACATTTTTAATTTAGAATTTTACAAAATAAATTTTAAACCATGCATTTCATTATATAAATTTATATTAAATTAAAATTAAAAAATTATTAAAAATAAGGATTATATAAAAACATAATTATAATGTTAAATAAATTTTATAACCTATCAAAAGAAACCCGTGCTTCGCACGGGTTATAAGCTAGTACTATTATATTAAAACCGAAACATTGAAAGTTTTGGTTTTCGGTTTGGTTATCCTAAGTTTTGGTTTTCGGTTTGGTTATCCTAATTATTAAAATAAAAAATTAAATTACAAAAATAACTCAAAAAGCTAATTCCTAATGTTAACGTAGTTATATTCTGATTAAAATTCCTTCATCCATGTTCGCTATTTTCTCTACGCAAGTATACGCAGTCCAAAAGCAATATAGGGAAGTAAGGATCGTTCTCACGAAGACTTGGTGTATTTAAGTAAATATGTTTATTCAACAACGTTCGGTTAATTATAGAAGCCTGAACAACGAAATGGTTGGTTTGTTCAATTCACAATTAATTAATGAAATAACGACTAAAAAAGAATAATATGATAAAGATGAGATAAACATGGGATTCTAATTTCATTATTTATTTCATTTAGAATTGATGCCTTAAATTAAAGTGATTCTGATAATTATGAAAGCTAGCCGGGAACACGAAACTAATATAAGCGTCTTTCAGCCTTAACTTATATCAAACCATACAAACATCCACTTAAAAAGATAGAAGTTGCGTGGACACCATTTATGTCTAGACCCTATATGTTTATAAGATTTGAAAACATAACTGGTTTACGAATAAATTCCTGGTTTATGGCTACACAGGGCGAAGTGATCCAAAACCCTACCACTAATCGTAATTATATATGAAAATTACGAACCTGTGCTAACATGGCAAATTCTAAATTCTCAAATCCACTTTCGCATTCATTAAGAATTAATAATTTAGATGATAGCTACGCATCTAATAAATTAAGCACAACCACGTTAGGCAATCGGAAATTTTTATCAAAACACAATTTATTAAGGCATCGAATTACTAAATTACGTAATTAAATCCATTAGAATCCCATGACGGCGATTAGTTCATAATTAAACGAATCGTCATCATGGGATTAATTGAAATCATAATAATAATAATAATAATAATAATAATAATAATAATAATAATAAAACTAAATTAAAAATTACGATAAATTAAATATGAAAATTATAAGAGTTTAGAAACTAAAACCGAAATAATTTCCACTTGCAAGAAACGAGCACTCCGATAATTCCCTGTAAAATAAGAAATTAAAAAAATAAAACTGAAATAGCTTCCACCGAAA
Source organism: Saposhnikovia divaricata (assembly GCA_036435485.1). NCBI lineage: Eukaryota > Viridiplantae > Streptophyta > Magnoliopsida > Apiales > Apiaceae > Saposhnikovia > Saposhnikovia divaricata. The sequence goes on along the minus strand of CM071595.1, from coordinate 169,255,867 downwards.
GAGAAGAACACTCCAAATAAATCCCGTAATTTCTCCAATCAAAACAACACTTATACTAAAAATTGCAGAAAATCCAAGTGTTTAAAATAAAAATAAAATTACAAAGAAGCTAGAGAATACAACTGAATTTTTAGAGAGAAGAAACTGAATTTTTGAAGCTGAATTCAGTTGAGGTGTGTTGAAACTATAGGAATTGAGTCCTATTTATAACACATCTTCAGCACGCCAGGGCAATAAATAAATCATAGCCGAAAGCAAAAGACACACACTACAGCAAAACAAACACAACAATTTAATCGAATAAAACACAATTTTTAACTGGCCAATCTGGAAGCCCAGTCGCAGGAACAGGCGGTGCGCCACACGCGCATCAAACTGCACAGAAAACCTGGCGCGTGCACAACACGCGCTTCCTGGCGCGTGGGCTTCTGAAACTCTGGCCGACAGCTTTTGCAAATTGACACTGGCTCTTTCTTTTATTTTTTTGTTCATTGCCGACAGCCACACTTTTGTTTTGTGCACTTGCTTCTTTCCCACCTGCTACACAAATTTGTACAGAATTCGTTTCTTTTTTTATTTTTTATTTTTTTATTTTTATTTTTTTTTCTTTCTTTTGTTTATTCAACTTGCATAATAAAATATATTTAATTTATAAATAATTAATTTAATTCCGAATTTATAAAAATAAATATCTAATATTATTAGATATTTATAAATATAATTTTCTAATTAAATAAAGTATTTATTAATATAAATAAATTTTCAAGTCCCAAGTTGCGGTAAATTGCGGGCCAAAAACCGGATTTCTTTTCCTTAACGAAAAATATATCAATTCCAATCGGGGTTCCAGATTTAAGAATATATCACTCAGATTTTTTTTAATGATAATTCTTTTTCCTCATAGCCAGTCCACTTGATAAAATTGAGCCAGAAATCCACCGTTTTTAGTCTTTTATTGCCTAGATCCTAAAGTTGCGAGTTCTGCACAACAAAAACTTAATTAATAAAAAAAATGAATTAAAAATCACAACATACTTAAGAATAAACTACTCATTTAGGTCCAATTAGCGGAAAATAAGTGGATATAAAATCCACTTATCACACCCCCAAACTTAAACTGAAGCTTGTCCTCAAGCGAAAACAGACTCGACTACCTCTAAATGCATGAATGCAAACGATGCAAGGATCCCATAAGCAAAGCAATAACCAATTTAGCAGAGTGCCTCAGAGAATGTGATAACTCCAAATAGAGATCGACTAAAAATCAGCATATTAACATTTACAAGTACAGAAACGTGCGTGTGTGCAATACTCATCAGAATTACTCTTAGCACTAGATCAAAACCATACATATTCTTCGTCATAACAATCACAAGTTTATAAATAGAATTGACGCTGGACACTTCATAAACTAGAAACACCTCTATCATCATTTGATTTAGACAGAAATTCATGCTTTATTAACAACTATGACGCATAATACTATACACAACACACATGCTTATTTGACCGTGCAATGGATGAGACCCCAAAAGGCTTATACAATAATACCCATGTAGCGAGCGTTAGGTTAGTGGATCCCAGACCGGAAAAGTCTTAGGTCACTAGGCTTGAGTCCCCTAGAACTTAATTGCTCGAGTATTAAAGAGCTCACCCTGATCAATTTTGCATACACACACATACTCCCAACACTTTTTTTTTATATGCAATCTGGAATGAGAATTCTCAATTCCAACCCTAGACTACTCATATAAATATGAGCTGGCTACTAGCCAATTGACACCTATCCATTATTAACAAATACACACAAACTAGCATGAACCCTGGTTTCCCCCAAACTTATATTTAGTGATTCTACGCTATCAAGGGAATAAAGAAAATTCCAAATATAATCAGGTGATTAAATTTCAACAACCAAACAAGCATGACCTTAATCTAGCCCAAAAGTAACCGATGAGTTGTGTAAGATTGTGTTTCTGCAACATGCACGTCAATTCATGAGTATTTAAATTAGCCCTCTATCCATCATTATCACACTCAAATTCATCATTGACTACTAAACGGAACCGCCAAGCGCTACGGGATCAAGGAAAATATGATATGCAACTAATCATGAATATGCAATTTTTTTTATATATATGAATTATATGAAATTATACTAGCATGGTATATTATGAACTACATGAACTGTATGCATACTATGACTCAATTAATTCAATTATTCTAAATCACCCCCAAACTTAAAATATTCAATGTCCTCATTGAAGGTATAGATAAAGGATAACAGAGAACTCCCCTAACTGTCGGCATCGTCACCCTCCTCGGGTGGTGAATCAAGTGGTGGAAATGAGCTCCATCCTGAGGCTAATCCTGCAACTCGCCAATGGCCTGCAAACTGAAAAAAAATCACACAAAATCAAACCACACATAAAAAACACCAAACCTATGGGTTGCCTCCTATGAAGCGCTTGTTTATTGTCGCTAGCTTGACGATTATACTGAGAATCATGTGGTGGCCAACTTGGTGGTATCAGCCTCACGGTTCACCGTGTCACCAAAATAGGGCTTCAATCTCTGCCCATTCACTTTGAATGATTGATCGGGTGATTTCTCAAAGATTTCCACCGCTCCGTGTGGAAACACAGTTTTGACAACAAATGGCCCTGACCATCTCGATTTGAGCTTCCCTGGAAACAATCGAAGACGAGAGTTATATAATAAGACCGACTGACCAGGAACGAATACCTTTTGAATAAGACGACGATCATGCCATCGTTTCACTTTCTCCTTATAGAGCTTATTGTTCTCATATGCCTGCAATCGAAACTCGTCCATCTCGTTGAGTTGCACCATCCTTTTCTCACCTGCGGCCTTAAGATCGAAATTTAGCTTCTTCAAAGCCCAATAAGCTTTGTGTTCCAATTCTGTCGGTAAATGGCAAGCTTTCCCATAGACAAGCTGGTATTGTGACATGCCCAATGGTGTTTTATATGCTGTACGATAAGCCCATGCGGCTTCATCGAGTTTTAAAGACCAATCCTTTCTCGAAGGACTCACCACTTTTTCCAGAATGCGCTTAATCTCGCGATTAGATACCTCAGCTTGGCCATTGGTTTGCGGGTGGTATGACGTAGCTACCCGGTGGTTGATGTTGTACCTTGCCATAAGATTAGTAAATTTTTGATTGCAAAAGTGAGTACCTTCATCGCTTATGATTACTCGAGGAGTACCGAATCTTGTGAAGATGTTCTTGTGAAGGAAGTTGAGCATGACATTGGCATTATTGGTCGGAAGTGCCTTGACTTCAACCCATTTGGAAACATAATCAACGGCTAGCAAGATGTATTGGTTGTTACATGAGGAAATGAATGGTCCCATGAAATCGATGCCCCAAACATCGAAGATTTCCACCTCTAGCATTATATTGAGGGGCATCTCATTCCTCCTAGATATGTTACCAACACGCTGACAATGATCACACTTTAGCACAAACTGATGGGCATCCTTAAAAAGGGATGGCCAATAAAATCCCGCTTGAAGAATTCGAGCTGCGATCTTTTCACTTCCATAATGGCCACCATATGTCGTGGCGTGATAATCCCTTAGAATAGCCTCTGTTTCACTGTATGGCACACATCTCCTAATCACCTGATCTGCTCCTTGTTTAAACAGATATGGTTCGTCCCAACGATACCATTTGACTTCATGCAAGAATTTCTTTCTTTGTGCAAAAGAAAGCTCGGGAGGAATCACTCGACTCACCAGAAAGTTCACAATGTCTGCAAACCAAGGCTCTTCTTCTTGTATCCCAAACAACTGTTCATCAGGAAAGGATTCATTAATGACGGTTTTGTCTTGGGATGTCTTCCCAAGGTCTTCCAATCGTGAGAGATGGTCAGCTACTTGGTTTTCTGTCCCTTTTCTATCCTTGATCTCCACATCGAATTCTTGCAGCAGGAGAATCCATCGAATCAACCTAGGTTTGGAGTCCTTTTTAGAGAGCAGATATCTGATAGCCGCGTGATCAGTGTACACAGTCACCTTCGTGCCAAGCAAGTATGAACGGAATTTTTCAAAACCATAAACTATGGCTAACAGCTCCTTCTCAGTGGTAGTGTAGTTTAATTGAGCATCGCTGAGGGTTTTGCTTGCATAATAGATGACATGAAACATTTTATTTTTCTTTTGGCCAAGAACGGCCCCAACTGCGTAATCGCTAGCATTACACATCATCGCGAAAGGCTCACTCCAATCTGGAGCAATGATCACGGGTGATGAAATCAATTTCTTCTTCAGAGTCTCGAAAGCTGTGAGACATTCTTCGTTAAATTTGAAATGAATATCTTTTTCCAGCAGCTGACACAAAGGTTTGGAAATTTTTGCGAAGTCCTTGATAAAACGCCTGTAGAAACCTGCGTGTCCAAGGAAACTGCGAATCCCTCGCACTGAATTAGGTGGCGGCAGCTTTTCAATAGCTTCTATCTTTGCTCTGTCTACTTCTAGACCTTTCCTTGACACCTTGTGCCCGAGAGTAGTTCCTTCTTGTACCATGAAGTGGCACTTCTCCCAATTGAGCACTAGGTTAGTTTCCACGCATCTTTTCAGCACTAAGCCAAGATTTTGCAAGCATTCATCAAAAGATAGACCGAAAACAGAGAAGTCGTCCATGAAGACTTCTACGGTCTTGCCAATCATGTCTGAGAAGATGGCCATCATGCACCTTTGAAAAGTACCAGGTGCTCCACACAAGCCAAAAGAAACCCGCCGAAAGGCGAAAGTGCCGAACGGGCATGTAAATGTTGTTTTCTCCTAATCCTCAGGAGCAATGCAGATTTGGTTATATCCAGAATAACCATCCAGAAGGCAGTAATAATCATGGCCGGCTAGTCTATCTAGCATCTGATCAATGAAAGGAAGGGGAAAATGATCCTTCCTTGTGGCTTTATTCAACTTCCGGTAGTCCATGCAGATTCGCCAACCGGTGACTGTGCGGGTAGAGATGAGTTCATTCTTTTCATTGGTAATCACAGTCATGCCTCTCTTCTTCGGTACACATTGCACTGGACTAACCCATGCACTGTCAGAAATGGGATAAATAATCCCTGCATCCAGCCACTTGATGATTTCTTTCTTCACTACCTCTTTCATAAGAGGATTTAGCCGCCTTTGATGCTCCACTGTTGGTTTACTACCTTCTTCCAATGGAATTTTATGTTGACAATAAGCTGGGCTGATGCCTTTGATATCCGCTAGGGTCCAACCAATGGCTGTTTTGAATTCCCTCAGGACTCTTAAAAGCTTGTCTTCCTCAGAGTCTGAAAGGTTAGCAGATATAATCACAGGTAAGGTAGATGATTCACCAAGAGAAGCATACTTTAAGTGATTAGGAAGTGGTTTGAGCTCTAGAGTTGGAGCTTCCTCGATAGATGGTTTCATTTGCTGATGCGGTCCCTTTAGTTCTGGTAGATCCAATGATTCAACTGGTCTTTCAAATTTTCTTTGCCACGGCAGAGCATCCAGATATTGCAATTGTTCCTCTATATCATCTTCATCTAATGAATACCTTCCACTAAGGGCCTTTTCCAAAGTATCATTCATGAACATGTGATCCAACTTTTCTTGTACCGTAGACTCAATCAAGTCTACCTTCAGACACTGTTCTTCTTCTGTTGGAAACTTCATGGCTTTAAAAACGTTGAAAGTGACATTTTGATCATGCACCCTCATTGTAAGTTCCCCCTTTTGGACGTCAATCAATGTTTGTCCTGTCGCCAAGAATGGTCTACCAAGAATGATTGGAATCTTCTTGTCCTCTTCGAAATCAAGTATGACAAAATCAGCTGGAAAGATAAGTTTGTCTACTTTTACTAGGACATCTTCAACAATTCCCCGAGGATAAGTGATAGAGCGATCAGCTAACTGAAGTGACATGTTCGTCGGGTTTGGCTCAGGAAGGCCAAGTTGTAAGAAAACTGAGTATGGCATGAGGTTGATGCTTGCTCCTAAATCACATAAACATTTGTCAAAAGACAAATTCCCAATGGTGCATGGTATGGTGAAACTGCCAGGATCTTTTAGCTTAGGCGGTAACTTTTGTTGCAATACCGCACTACACTCCTCTGTCAAAGCAACAGTTTCTAAGTCCTCAAGTTTTATCTTTCTCGATAGAATGCCCTTCATGAACTTGGCATAACTCGGCATTTGCTCCAGGGCTTCAGCAAATGGAATGTTGATATGTAATTTCTTAAAGACTTCAAGAAATTTGCCAAACTGCTTGTCCAGTTTCTGTTTTTGCAGACGTCGAGGAAAGGGCAGAGGTGGATAGACATGCTCTTCTGCTTCTTTCTGTGCAGGGACTGATTGTTTAGGAGGTGGTACACTTTCTTCTACCTCCGTGCTTGAAATTGGAGCCTTACCCTTGTCCTCGGTATCTCCCACGTTCACTGTTTCTTCATCGGGCAGAATTCTTTTTGCTCTTTCCAATTCAGTGCCTTCTGTGACTTTTCCCGATCTTAAAGTGATGGCTTTAATGTGCTCTTGGTTGTTCTTTCTCCCCGGATTAGCTTCAGTATCACTGGGGAGTGTTCCTTGTGGTCGGATCATCATGAAACTAGCGAGTTGTCCCAATTGAGTTTCCAGATTTTTAATCGAAGCCGCTTGGCTTTTGGACGCCAACCTCAACTCCTCCAATTCTGCCTTTTCACTAGAGGATGATTGCCCAGAATTCCCATAGGATTGTTGTTGAAATCCTGGGGGTTGAAATTGTCGTGGGGCATATTGTTGCTGATATTGGTGCCCCTGCTGTTGCTGGAATCCAGATGGATTATATGGCCTAGCTCCAAACTGCTGATTTTGAAATTGTTGGTAGGGCTGATTTGATTGTTGCGCTCCTCCTTGATTATTGCTCCAACTGAAATTTGGGTGATTTGGGTTGTTCGGATGGTAGGAATTTGGAGCTGGCTGTTGCTGTCTTTGGAAATTGCTTACGAATTGAACCGACTCGTTTGAGATGGCACATTGGTTTGATTCATGTGCGCCCGTACACAACTCACAAACACTAGCAACTTGATGAAATCCTTTTGCTGTCAAAGAGTCTATTTTCAAGTTCAAAACCTTTATCTGAGCTGCTAAGGAAGTGGCCTTGTCGACATTAAGAATTCCTGCTACCTTCTGTTATGGCATCCTCTGAGTTGGATTTTGATATTCATTAGCTGCCATCATCTCGATAAGATCGTAGGCCTCCTCATAACTTTTAGCCCATAATGCTCCCCCTGAAGCTGCATCTACCATTGGCCTTGATTGTATTCCTAGTCCATTATAGAAGCAATTTATGACCATCCAATTTGGCATGCCATGATGATGGCATTGTCGAAGCATTTCCTTGTATCTTTCCCACGCTTCACATAAAGATTCACCAGACTGTTGAGAAAATTGCGTGATAGCATTCCTTATAGCTGCAGTCTTTGCCATGGGGAAGAATTTGCTAAGAAACTTTTGAGCTAGATCAGCCCAAGTGGTGATAGATCCCGGTGGCAGAGAGTGTAACCAACTTTTGGCCTTGTCTCTTAAGGAAAACGGGAAGAGTCTCAACTTCACAGCATCATCTGACACATTGTTGAATCTGAATGTGTCGCATATTTCTATGAAGTTCCTGATGTGTAAGTTAGGATCTTCCGTTGCAGTTCCTCCGTACTGTACTTGATTCTGCACCATCTAAATAGTGCTGGATTTAATTTCAAATGTAGGAGCCGCAATTGCTGGACGAATGATACTTGACTGAATGCCATCAATCTTCGGTTGTGAGTAGTCCATTAAAGCCCTTGCTGCTGCAGGTGCAACTACTTCGTCTTCTCCGTCCATCTTGTGAGTATTTGCTAGTTTAAGTACTTGCTTGGCTTTTAATGCTTTAGCACGTGTTAGCATAAAAATCCAAGTATCTGAACACAAATAATCACTTCAAAATATAAGATCAAATGTTCAAGTCAAACAAATTAACTTCTATTGTAGTAAAACACATAAACAAAATAACACCGAGTCCCCGGCAGCGGCGCCAAAAACTTGTTCGCTATTTTCTCTATGCAAGTATACGCAGTCCAAAAGCAATATAGGGAAGTAAGGATCGTTCCCACGAAGACTTGGTGTATTTAAGTAAATATGTTTATTTAACAACGTTCGGTTAATTATAGAAGCCTGAACAACGAAATGGTTGGTTTGTTCAATTCACAATTAATTAATGAAATAACGACTAAAAAAGAATAATATGATAAAGATGAGATAAACATGGGATTCTAATTTCATTATTTATTTCATTTAGAATTGATGCCTTAAATTAAAGTGATTCTGATAATTATGAAAGCTAGCCGGGAACACGAAACTAATATAAGCGCCTTTCAGCCTTAACTTATATCAAACCATACAAACATCCACTTAAAAAGATAGAAGTTGCGTGGACACCATTTATGTCTAGACCCTATATGTCTATAAGGATTTCAGCCTTAACTTATATCAAACCATAAAAACATCCACTGAATTTTTGAAGCTGAATTCAGTTGAGGTGTGTTGAAACTATAGGAATTGAGTCCTATTTATAGCACATCTTCAACACGCCAGGGCAATAAATAAATCATAGCCGAAAGCAAAAGACACACACTACAGCAAAACAAACACAACAATTTAATCGAATAAAACACAATTTTTAACTGGCCAATCTGGAAGCCCAGTCGCAGGAACAGGCGGTGCGCCACACGCGCATTAAACTGCACAGAAAACCTGGCGCGTGCACAACACGCGCTTCCTGGCGCGTGGGCTTCTGAAACTCTGGCCGACAGCTTTTGCAAATTGACACTGGCTCTTTCTTTTATTTTTTTGTTCATTGCCGACAGCCACACTTTTGTTTTGTGCACTTGCTTCTTTCCCACCTGCTACACAAATTTGTACAGAATTCGTTTCTTTTTTTATTTTTTATTTTATTAATTTTTTTTTCTTTCTTTTGTTTATTCAACTTGCATAATAAAATATATTTAATTTATAAATAATTAATTTAATTCTGAATTTATAAAAATAAATATCTAATATTATTAGATATTTATAAATATAATTTTCTAATTAAATAAAGTATTTATTAATATAAATAAATTTTCAAGTCCCAAGTTGCGGTAAATTGCGGGCCAAAAACCGAATTTCTTTTCCTTAACGAAAAATATATCAATTCCAATCGGGGTTCCAGATTTAAGAATATATCACTCAGATTTTTTTTATGATAATTCTTTTTCCTCATAGCCAGTCCACTTGATAAAATTGAGCCAGAAATCCACCGTTTTTAGTCTTTTATTGCCTAGATCCTAAAGTTGTGAGTTCTGCACAACAAAAACTTAATTAATAAAAAAAATGAATTAAAAATCACAACATACTTAAGAATAAACTACTCATTTAGGTCCAATTAGCGGAAAATAAGTGGATATAAAATCCACTTATCAATCCACTTCTACTTGGACTCTTTTTTCTGCTCCAACAACTCAATTATTCATTTTTTCTAAAGATTTTACTTCTAATTAAAAAACTTTACCATTTAATTTAAAACTAATATTACAGTAATTAATATATATCCAAAATATCACACCATATCTTTCCGTAATTATTTTTAGTAGTAATTTTTGTAATTAAAACATGGAGTACTTTTTAATTTATAATTAATCTTGAGATCACTAATATACACCCAAAAATATGTCACCATATATACAAATCATTATTTTACAAAATAAATTTTAAACCATGCATTTCATTATATAAATTTATATTAAATTAAAATTAAAAAATTATTAAAAATAAGGATTATATAAAAATATAATTATAATGTTAAATAAATTTTATAACCTATTAAAAGAAATCCGTGCTTCGCACGGGTTATAAGCTAGTACTATTATATTAAAGCCGAAACATTGAAAGTTTTGGTTTTCGGTTTGGTTATCCTAAGTTTTGGTTTTCGGTTTGGTTATCCTAATTATTAAAATAAATAAATAAATTACAAAAACAACTCAAAAAGCTATTTACTGATGTTAACGTAATTATATTCTGATTAAAATTCCTTCATCCACTTCTACTTGGACTCTTTTTTCTGCTCCAACAACTCAATTATACATTTTTTCTAAAGTTTTACTTCTAATTAAAACACTTTACCATTTAATTTAAAACTAATATTACAATAATTAATATATATCCAAAATATCACACCATATCTATCTATACTATCTATACTATTATATTAAAGCCGAAACATTGAAAGTTTTGGTTTTCGGTTTGGTTATCCTAAGTTTTGGTTTTCGGTTTGGTTATCCTAATTATTAAAATAAATAATTAAATTACAAAAACAACTCAAAAAGCTAATTACTAATGTTAACGTAATTATATTCTGATTAAAATTCCTTCATCCACTTCTACTTGGACTCTTTTTTCTGCTCCAACAACTCAATTATTCATTTTTTCTAAAGATTTTACTTCTAATTAAAACACTTTACCATTTAATTTAAAACTAATATTACAATAATTAATATATATCCAAAATATCACACCATATCTTTCCGTAATTATTTTTAATAGTAATTTTTGTAATTAAAACATGGAGTACTTTTTAATTTAAAATTAATATTGCGATCACTAATATACACCCAAAAATATCTCACCATATATACAAATCATTATTTTTATTAATAAAAAACAATCGTTAGATCTAATAATAAGATATATTATATGATTAAATTAATTTACTAAAAATTCAAAGTTCGAACCCGTCAACGACATTTTTAATTTAGAATTTTACAAAATAAAATTTAAACCATGCATTTCATTATATAAATTTATATTAAATTAAAATTAAAAAATTATTAAAAATAAGGAATATATAAAAACATAATTATAATGTTAAATATAGGCGTGACACCACATACGCCCATACCAGTGGCGTATGTGGTGAGCATTCTGGGCGGTGTTCGCGCGCCGTGGGTATTTTGGTTAAGGATAAATAAAATGTGGGTATTTAGGGCACTCACCCTATTTCCTTGGGGGTTTCAACAGTTAACCTTTGGGTTTCAATAATTCCATTTTGGGTTTAGAAATATTCAGAACGACGAATGAACCGTATACGAACTTAGGCTTTAGGGGTGTTTAAAAATCAGGCCCGCTAGACTCAGTAAAAAAATACAATTTGAATTGATCATTTGGTTATAAATTTTTTTAATATTGTGTGAAAACTACATATTAGCAAAAAAAATTGCAAATATATATTTAGCGAAAAGAAAAAAAAAATAGAGTTTTCAATGCCACATAAATAAAATTGCTGACAAAACCAGTAACGCATCAACACAATGCGTCTCATACCACGCAAGGAAACAATACTTTTTTCTTTATTATTTTTAAAAGAAAAAAAATTGTATCCATGATTAATTGATTACCACCTGTTTTGACAAAAAAAAAAAAATTGATTACCACCTGCCAGGTCAAGGGAAGCCACGCAATGCATTAGTTAGTAAACGTGAAAAAAAAATGAGTTTCATACGATATAAAGGGCCAATTTCGTGGATTGCGATATTTTTGGCATTTTTACTTAAAATTGTGAGAGAAGGGGCCAAAACACTTCGAGAAAGGCTGGTTGTTGTACATTAATTAGTTTCTAAAATTGTTGGGAGAATCATTTCATGTATTTAAGGATTTTAAAATTATTTTATAAGTTATATTGCATTTAAAGGATTTTTATTTGTAAAATTTTATTTAATTCATTTTTTATCCTAAAAATATTTAAAAAAATATGTGGGTGTTCATAATTTTATACTCTTTATTTTAAAAATGAAAAGTTTTATTTTTCACTATTTTTCCATTTAATTTCAATTTTTAAAATCTATTTGAATTGTTTTTAAGGTAGTTTTCAGCATTTTTTTGAATTACAGAAATACCCTCACCCCTTCTAAATCCCTAAATCGGCAGATATCGGCAGATCTTTTCGCCAAATCAGTTGCTTGGCTCTGTTTTTCTCGTTGATTATCACTTTCCAAAAGATCACCTACTTGCCCTAATAATCTATAAATACACGCCCTACCTCCACAGGAAAACACATTCTATCAGCTCTCTGGGAACAAACAAACACACATCATAGTTTTGATTATTAGGAAATAAAGAAGAAGAAGAAGATGGCTGATAAAGAAATAAGAAAATATCCAAAAGGATTTAGGTTTGACCCATTTGATGAAGAACTTATTAGCGATTATTTGAAGCCCATGATCAAGGATGAACTTTCATGTGATTTTATCAAGTTCAGGCAAGTGTACGGTGACGGTCCGTCTTCGAATCCGTGGCTTGTTTTTCCTAATGATGATCAATCTTGGTTCTCCTCCCCTCATCTTAAAGACACCGAAAAGTGTATGTTTGTCTTTTCCAAGTTATCAAAAATTTCGAAATCAACTACTAGTACTTCTTCGAAAAGGGCCGGTTCGAGAAAGGCTTCTTCGAAAAGGGCCGGTTCGAGAAAGGCTGGTTGTGTTACTGCTGAAAATACAAAGAAAAAGGCGGGGTGTGGTACGTGGGATGCAAACACTCATGAGGTTGATTCGGGGGTTTCTGGATTTGACTGGAGTAAAGTCGGACTTTTCAAGATGCATGAGTATAGTTTGAGTGGGATTAATGGGGATGTGGATTCTGCCCATAGTATTGTTCTATGTAAAATCACTTATGATTCTGCAAAGGCATGCCCTATTAATCTTAAGTCGGGAAACAAAATTGCTGGTAATGTTACAAAAAGAATCAGTGAAGAGCACGAGAAAGAAGAAACCATCAACAAGAATTTGGAGGAGGGAACTAGTGGTGTAACAGCAGAAACCAAAAATCAAAATTGCCCGATTAATCTTTCTTGTGAAGCTCACCAGAAAGAAGTGATTACCAACAAGAGTTTGGAGACAACTAGCAATGTAACAGTAGAAAATCTCGACGTGATACATGGTGGTGTTGATGATCGGTCTCTTGCTACTGAATTACAGGAGTTGGATGCTTCTTGCGGGGATTTTGGTTTTGATGACCTTGGCAGTGAGAGTTTCTGTCTGGGAGACCTAGATGATATAGGTCCCTCTTTTGATGGTCTGGGGGACCTAAGTGATGTAGGTCCCTGTTTTCATCAAAATTGCCCGATTAATCTTTCTTGTGAAGCTCACGAGAAAGAAGTGATTACCAACAAGAGTTTGGAGACAACTAGCAATGTAACAGTAGAAAATCTCGACGTGATACATGGTGGTGTTGATGATCGGTCTCTTGCTACTGAATTACAAGAGTTGGATGCTTCTTGCGGGGATTTTGGTTTTGATGACCTTGGCAGTGAGAGTTTCTGTCTGGGAGACCTAGATGATATAGGTCCCTCTTTTGATGGTCTGGGGGACCTAAGTGATGTAGGTCCCTGTTTTGATGTAGACTGGATCATGGGGTGTTTGGGTTCCGATCCACAAGAAGGACCAATCGAAGACAATAGTATCAGCAATCTTGGTAAGAGAAAATTTGATGCAGAGGAGAGTTCATGCAGAAACAAGAAGACGTGTCTATAACGATTATTAGTAGCAGCTACGACAAGTGATGGATAACTTTTTGCAGAAGTAGCTTCTTTGTTCATACATAGGATCCTTATTGTCAGTTTCATCATTTTTCTTTGAACTTTCCATTCGAATTTTTTGTATAATTTAGCAGACTGAAATATATATGTGACACACAAGATTGATGAAAGCAACTTTTTGTGACTTTTACTAAATTAATTCTTGCCTTTTATTGCTGCACAATTTTTGATTTACTATATGATGAATTCTGCTGATAGTAGAAAAATAGATTTCAATTTGTATATGTGCTTATGGAGTGATGATTCAAGCGGGGATGTTTACTATAATATAGCAAACAGTGTAATGTAAAGAATGGAAATTTTGAAATTCCAGTATTACTCATCTTGTCAAAACAGCTAGCACAGTCCCTGTAAGGGAAGTTGGTTTTTCCAGTCTTGCACATACTGCAAAGCTTAAAATACAAGTTTGAGTGTATGCAATAGTTTATTTTTGGGTTTTAAACTCATTACAAAGTCTTCTTAGTCTTGTCCATAGACAAGCCAGTGCTACTAATATTGTCAATGTAGTTGATACTGTCTGTACACGGAGTTGATTCCTTTCATCTTTCATACAGTTAACAATAACTGTATAGGCTGAATTTTATTATGTATAGATTTTGCTGATGTCTTGAAGTAATTCGGACTATAGAAGACGCCGAATTCAGCATATTACGGCTTTGTTACTGTCCAATTTGTAGAGATAATGAATCAAATAGATTTCATCGAGTGTGCACATCGATTATACTAACACTGTGATTTGTGTTTGATTTGCGAGTTTGTTCTTTTGTGTGCGCTGAAAATCGGTGAAACATGACAGATTTAGGTTGAATTTCAGTGTATCTGTGTGACTCTGCAAATGTACATATTGTTTGTAACTTAATGTACTGTAGTTATTCGTACTATAGATCAAGACACGGAAATCAGTAAATTACGTCTTTGTTGCTGTGTAGTTTGTAGAGATAATAAATCAAGATGAATTCATTGAGTGTATGCATATGTATTGCGCTGTTATTTGTGTTCAGTCTGCTTTGATGAGCTTTTGTGCTAAAAATTGGAGAAGCATGAAACTTGAATTGCAGTATATTGTGTATATGTTAGTGTTCTATAGTTATTCGTACTATAGAAGACACTAAAATTAGGTTAGGCTACATAATTTATAGAGATGGTTAGTTAGGCAACAAAATTTTTAGAGAGTGAATTTTGAAGAATTGCTTTTGTGCGAATATGTATTACTGAATCGACTGTATCTACGCTGTATCTTGTGTTCAGTAATTTCAATCCTATTCTCGTACTCCTGATAGTCTGAAAATTTTTGTAGTTCTCACCTTATTAATAGTCCCAAGAGATAGTATCGTAGAAATGTCTACTCCCTCAGGCCAACTGTTGTCTAAAATCAACAGCCATCACATGATTAGATGGGTGGAACTTCCACCAATTACTGTCCAAAATGGTGCTGTGTCTGTAAAATGAATTGTGTGTGTGTGCACACGTTGTGTGCTTGAATTCTTAATAACGACGAAAAGCTTATCAACGTAGGTAGAATTGAATTGAATTTCATTGATGAGGAAATATACATTGAATAGTTCAGATTGTTTTGTATGTAAATAATTGACTTTCTAGCATGTATTTACAGTTTGTATCATTAATTTTACTTACATTTACTATATATATCGCAGATGGCTCATGCACTTGTTCGAACATGTCGCAGTACTTTTTCTCCAATATTTCGATCACTTCGATCCTTGGTCCCTGTGGTGGCACTACTTAGGACTATAACATCTGTCCCTCCAACTAATCAGGAGTATCGAACTGCTGACATCCAGAATTCAGAACCGAACTATCGTAATTCTATCAGTACTAAAACTTTTTCAATCTGCAAGAGATAACTGTTATTAATGCCTTTTCATTTTGTATTGCAGCCATAGTTGGTCAGCTAAGTTTGTTCATCCGACAGAATCCAATCATGGCATTGGTACACGGGATGTGGATGGGTTATTGGGATGACCAAGGCCTAGTAAGCCTTCTTAACAACAAAGGGCCCATCGGTGACCGTTTCTATGCTAGAAGGGTATGATGTCTTCTACGGATTTTCTTTTTTATTCTTTATGTTTGTATGTATCTGAAATTCTATTTCTTGAAGGACTGGAACACACTTGACGCTGATCAAAGAGCTCAGTTGCGAGCCTTTTGGCGAAGTGAAAAGGGAAGATACAAGGACTTCTGGAGTAATGAATATGTAAAGCATGCACTAACTGCCCATGGTTGCTATAAACCAAGGTATTAATAAAGGGATAGAGATGTGCTAAAATTGCATTTTATTCATTGATTATAGAGTACATGTCCAGATTGGTAATAACATTTACATATACAGATTAACACTGAATAAAAGAAAAGATAAAAAGAATGAAACAGATCTTGAGATAAATACAAGACAACTTATGTAAATCTACAATTCTACAACTGCATAATTGATACAACTAAAACATACTGAAATGGTGTTGCCTATCTATTTGTTACTGCCTGATATGTTTAACAGGTATTTCCTGGATTCTGTGGAGTGTGCGCGCCCGTTCATGGCAGGAGGTTTAAAAGATTTGGTTCCTTTCATCGAACAAAACTTCGACATGGGAAAGGTTTATCCAATCCAGCATGTCCAAAAACTATTGAGTGAGCATATCTCAGCTCAGGTGCGGATTGTGCATGAGAATAAACACCTCAGTGGTTTAGTAATCGCATATCTTTGAGGACCGCAACAAGTTTGAAAAACCTCTGGTTTTAACTGACCATCCTCCAGTGCTTTACAATGAAAAACACATTGTGGTTCGGGTTCCCCCACCTCTCAAGATTAGATAAGGTATGGTTTTTTAGCTTTTTCTTTGCTTTGTCTGTGCTTCTTTTTCTTTGCTTTGTCTGTGCTCTGAATTTATTTCTGTGTCTCTTAGATATGAAATTTTCTGAAGCTTCTGCAACTTTTCCTTTCTGAATTTGGTTGTGATGGTTATAATCAGAATTCTGAATTAACCATCACCTATTATCTCGTAGTCTGTTACTAGGTGGTTCCAACATTTCGTTTATTAAAAATCAGCAACTTGTGCAAGCTGCAAAAGTTAGTCTGATAGATAGTTTTGATTTACTTTTGTTTTAATGTTGAGATATGTGGAGGGAAAATAAAGCCCCTCTTATTCCATAGGATCTTTCTTTTGTTGTTGAAGTACTTGGTATACTTGCTGCATTTGTCCTTCACTGTAAAATTTGAGCTGCCCACTGGTTTGACTGTATTATGTCCATTGGTTTGACTGTTCACTTGACTAAAAGTGTAGGAATCCTAAAACTATTATCCACTAAAAATTTAACCTAAAGCTTATGCCATAAGCTATATATATATCTAATCTACAGAATTACTGAGGCATTTGCAGCAGTCAAGTTGAGGGGTCTAACATATTAATAGCCTTGGATATCAATGCTTTGTATGATCTATGTGCTTGTAAATTTTGTGAATTCTACGTGTCGCTGATTTAATGTCCCAGTAAATTCTCCATGATTGACTGGTTTGAACTTTTCATTGCAGAGATCAGCTCTGGATAAAGGGAAGGCCACTTCTACGATTTGAGTTTGTACAAGTACTCTCTTGGTTTGGCAGCTCAGCATATTCTACCCTTTCAGAAAAATACAGATATAGTAATCGTCTAATACTGTTGATGATGTGTTGTTGGTATGTTCTGTAATCTCGGTCAAGATTCATGAACGTTTTCAGTGCTGCCATGTTGTTGGTACATACGTCGTAGTTCCATGTATTTTGGTACATTCACTCAGCTGTTAATAGTACTGGTATACCTCTATTAAATACTACTACATTTTAAGATTTAGAAAAGAAATGGAAAAATCCTTTTTCCAGTATCGGTCAAAATTGATGTCGAATGATCATTTAACTGCCATGATTATATAAGTATACATGTATTATACACCATTCACCACCCTCTGATCATTTCGTTGATAACAAGTTGAAAGGTTAAACTTTTTAGTAGTGTAAGCATGAATGTGAGTGAATCTAACTAAATTCCTGCTTATTTTTATAATATAAAAACATAAATAGCTTTCTTTATATCGACGCGTTACCCAAATCAGTTAGTTGCCTGGACAAAGTTCATACTTGCAAACATGGGGATCAAAAGAAACCAAAAGTTTTTAACAGAAGCAAGCAAATACAAGTTAAGCAAATACCATGAAAATGTTAAGAAACCAAAAGTTTTTAACAGAAGCAAGCAAATACAAGTTAAGCAAATACCATGAAAATGTTATAAATAGAACCAACAATTCTTAAGAATCAAATATATAAATCATAAAGTAACTACTATAATTTTTAAGTTATCCTAAAACTAAACAAAAACTTGAACCTCGATTAACCAAATCTGTAATACATCACCTAAATCATTTTTCCTAGAGAGAAAGGCAACTACTATGCCATCGATCTTATACTTGTATCCTCGTATTTCAGATGTTTCCTCAACGTTTAGGATAACTACGAGCACTGTGGGTTCATAATAACTAAACACTTTTGTCATGCTTTTTACATGTAAGAGAAGATCATCCCAGGGAACCCGTATCGATACCGGTCCCACCCAAACAAATTAACAGCCTGAGACAAAGTTTCCTTTTCTAAACCACCAGCATAAAAAGGAAAATTTGTATCCTCAAAAGTAGGACAGACTGCTTTCCTCGCAAGTAATCCATTTCGATCGAAAGCAATCAACGAAACATTGAAACCAAACAATGTGAATATGTTGTCATCTCGACCACGTGGCTGCACCAACCAAGGCAGATCTGCAACATGCCCAGTTTTAGTAGACAACGCGGTGATGTGGATCACTTCAAACTCATCCTCCGTGCCCTTCATCTGGTTATATTGATCTTTCAAGATCTTTAGGAACTCAGCTTCCTGTTTCCGAAGCTTGCCCTTGTCAAAAAAAATTATGACTCTCTTTCCAACAAGTTGGGAGAATGACACCTGTAAGAGTGGCACGCAACTTAAAAGTCGGTTAAGCTGGAACCAATGCAACACATGTAATACTTGATACTGAAAGTGCTGGATTGTGAAGTGTTACGATACATTGATATGTGTAATTTGCAACTTTAAATAAGCTTCTATTGCAGGGTCAAAATTTTTTTTTTTTTTTTCCTTATCTAGAAACAGAGAGAACTAAATATAGATTCCAACAAGAATCCGGACATCAAAAGAACTCACCTGGGACCCATAATTTCCACCAAAAACACTGCTCGGATCCCATAGCATCTCCAGCTTCAATTCCTTTGCTTCTTCGGCTGCTAACATGGCAACTTTCTTGCGAGAGAAGGGGTATGCTGGAATTTTAAATTTCTTCACGATTTCAGCGCCAAACGGTTCGATAAATTCCATATGAGGACCAAAAACTACAAGCTTCATATCATTCATATGAAGATCACGATCCCAGGGAAAGAAAAAAATCCGTTCCAACTTCCTATAATTTGAGTCTCCAATTGGGAGCGCTAACCAAGGCATAGTTTTGAATAATTTCCAGAACAAGTCTTCATCTTCAATGCTTGGTGTGTCACTAATATATATAAGCACGACCTCAAATTTTTTATTATTCTTCGCCAACTCTTCATAAATCCCCTTAAGTTCTAGTGTGAATTCCACATGGTAAGGATGCTCTTCATTATAAAAATAAAGGGCTACCACCATATCTTCAAGAGCTTGAATAGGTACCTGGCATGTCAAAGCAAAATTGTATTATTGAGATGATCATTAAAATTTAATAGATTTCTAAAAAATTACATCTCATATTATTAGGAAAATATTTTTATAAAATCATAAATCTGTTAAATTATTGCCGTTATAAATTACTACATCAAGCCATTAAATGTATATCCATACCTTGTCCCCTTTGTTTGAGATGAGGTAATCACGTTCAGGGGATGCCAGGAGGGCTTTCAAGGAGGGCTGTCTAATAGCTGCATCATCTTCAGACTCTAGGATATCTAACCTTTCATCAGTGAATGGGTAACCCTGAGCTCCATAATTACGAAAAATTAAATAAGCATGGGATTGCAACACCAATCCAGTTGGACCAACAACGACCGGTGTTCCTATATATAATCTTTCCGGGACACCAAATCTCCTTTTCAAACGTTTCCTGGTTGTTATATCTGATAATGGGATGGCCGTCCATGGCATGCGAGAAAATACTTCTTCAAAATGCTGCTCTGGTCCACCTTGACTAGGAGCGAGTGACATTTCGCTGCTGAAGCTATCAACAGCATCATCAACATTCACAAACACGACTTCAAAACCACTGTTATGCTGTAATTTTCTGTATATGTCCATCAAATATGTCAAAAAGTCCATATCCATGTCGAAACCTGAATCAAAATATATAACCACCACCTTGCCTGCCAGCTCTTCAGCCTTCACCTGCAATATATATATATATATATATATATATATATATATATATATATATATATATATATATATATATATATATATATATAGCGAGAGGGAAGACATCATCCAATCATCCAACAATTGATGAGAATTGGTTTTTGTAACAGAGTAGTTGACACATGTGTCTTATAATATGTATATAATCATCAAAATTAGAAGCCCGGATACCCTCAAAATAGAATAAGAGCACTCCACAAAGAAGCACCAGATAAGGAAGCATCGAGTTATGCACGTCTTTGGCTATGTATACCACTAACATACTTATCGTAGAGGCAGCTTGTGTAGAATAGTAGGAATAGTTTCTCCCAAGTTATATTAAGTATGTACAAGCTTGCAGTTTTAATCTTTTTGTAGGAGGGAGACTCAGACACCCGTCACTAGGACATACAACTTTAGAAGGAGGTTCAACTGTAATAAATTAGAACAGTTCAATAGAAGATCATAGACATTTGGGTTATTAGTTTTATATTCTCAAGGGAGCAGTGAACCATGAACAAAGGTACCAGTCTCACATAGAACCACAAGACTTTATAAGAAGTGAAGAAGCACAAGAGGTATTCTAACTAGAGCCTCATGAAGGTTAAACCAAAGCTCCGGGTCAGACATACCGCAAATTTACATAATCCCACTCAGGGAGACCTACACCCAAAACGGATAATTCACTGCAACATTATTAATTGTCGGCAGGGATAGTTGACCCTGTCACTTTTAAACATGTACCAAGGACACCAGTAGAGCTAAAAGCCATTTTGGAGTCCTGTATAAGTCACGTATAAAATGTGTTGAATAGTAGTACTTTACTTTAAAAATAGTCGATTAATGCATTATTACATCAAGCACTGATAATATAAAACTAGAACTACTCCCCCCCCCCCCCCCCAAAAACCCGTCTGCCCCCTCCCCTTTCCTCCTCTCTCATCCCTTCAAAGTTAGGACTAACACTAAGAATCTCACACTAACTTTCTCCCATTTTTATCCCATAATCCCTATGCAGAGTGCCACTAATAATGACGGATAACTTATGTTTTGTTTTTGGTTGGGATGAATGAAATTGGAGGAAATGGGATCAAGTTTGAACTATATTGTAAGTAAATAAAAAAATTGCAATCAATTATTTTTTTTAATAACCCCCTCCTGCCACCATTATTTCCTTGTAGTTTCTTTCATTCCATTCCTTTCTCAACAACCAAACATAACATTAGTTTTCCCATTTATAAGCTGTAAGCCTAGTTCGGAATGACTTGCACCACGAGTAACTGAGGTATAAAAACTGGATTGTCAAAGATTATGACTTGGACGGAACATAAATACTTTCTACCTAATCATTCTAGGATCACAGGGGAATTAATTTTGATTTAATTGACTCTTATGTTACATACTGGTTACATGACGTGACAGTTATCGTACTAACTTCAGCAAGACAATATAAATTCAACGAATTAAGCATACGAGGCAATATTAATCATTGAAGGGACAAACATACTTGTCGTCCGTCATTGCATTTGATGAGGTAATCCCTGGTTTCCGTAAAGAGAAGTTGAGATAAATTAACCTTCTCTCCTACTTTGATGCCTATAAGATGATCATCCTCTGGATACCTCCACTTTCGGGTATGAGATCCTCCAACTTCCTCCACTCTGTTGTTGCATATACTTTTCGGGTTTCCTGTCAAAATTTTCATAAGTTAAAAATTTGACACGAAATCTTGAAATCTAACCGAGAAAAAATAACCGACAACTTTTTTGGATTGCGGTGGCCTGACAATAGGCGAGTAAAATTTGCACCTAGAGCCCCCAAGTTTACAGGCCCAAAATTTTTAAATCTCTCTGTAATCTTAGGACCGCCCCTCATGTTGTTGTAAGAAGATAGGAGTACAATTTTTTTATTAACAAATCAAGAATTCATAACGATTGAAGATACTGTAATAAAATAAGCAAAGAAATAAAGGGGTACCTGAAGAATGTATCCAACGGTGCGAAGAAAAGGAATTGAAGCTACTAGTTGAAGAAGAATTAGAATATACTACATGTGTAGCAGCATAGTGTGATGATTTTAATTCCAGTTGGTTGCTTACAAATCCTCCTCCTCCTTGGGCAATCAGTCTTCTCAAACACCTTCTCATCGCCACATACACACTCTCTCTCTCTCTCTCCCTCTCTCTCTCTCTCGGACTGAATAATTAACGAGATATGTATAAGCACATACAGTTTCTATGCTGTCAGTGACTTTAACCCGTTACTACGAACGAGGTTGTTTTTTTGTCATTTTAGTTCTTTAATTTAACTAGGTTAAAACCCGCGATGCACGGATTTTTTTTAATATTATATAAAACTTTTTCATTATTTTAAATTAATTTTTTTAAACATAAATTTTGGAGGGTTTAATTTTTATATGAGATGATTTGATAATAATTATATAAATGTTATCGGTGATATTTTTAGAAAATGAGGGATTTTAGTTAGAAAATATAGAAAAGATTATAGGTTTTAGTTGAAAAAGGTAATCGGTTAATTATTATTGATTATAAAATTATTATTTTATTTTATTAAATAGAATGCCCATGATATAATTAGAAAAAGAGAGGATTTAGTTAGAGAAAATTAAAAAGGTAACATGTTCTAGGTGAAATTGTAATTGATTAGTTTATAGTAATTATCATTTAGTTATGTTTTTTACTAAATACAATGTTTTTAGAAAAGGAGAAATTAATATTATCCGTGATATTTCTATTAAAAGAGGGATTTTAGTTAGAAAATATAGAAAAGATGATACGTTTTAGCTGAAAAAGATAATCGGTTAATTATTAATATTATAATATTATTAGTTTATTGTATTAAATAGAACCGCCCGTGATACAATTGAAAAAAAAGATATTTTAGTTAGAGAAAATAGAAAGGTAATGTGAAAATTAAAAAGATGACATGATTTATGTGAAAACGGTAATTGATAAGTTTATAGAAATTATAATTTAATTATGTTATTTTACTAAATAAAATTGCTCATAATTTTTAGAAATGAGAAATTAATGTTGCCCGTAATATTTCTAAAAAAAAGGAATTTAATTAGAAAAAATAGAAAAGATGATACATTTTAGCTGAAAAGGTAATCGGTTAATTATTAATATTATAATTTTATTTTTATTAAATAGAAACGCCCATAATATAATTGGAAAAAGAGAGGTTTTAGTAAGAGAAAATAAAAAAAGTAACGTGTTTTGGCTGAAAAAGGTAACCATCCATGATATATTTGGAAAAAGAAAGACTTTTGTTAGAGAAAAGAGAAATGGTAACGTGTTTTGCCTGAAAAAAGTAATTGATTAGTTAATAGTAATTCTAATATAATTATGTTATTTTATTAAACAAAATTGCTCGTATGTTTTTTTTTAAAAAAGAAATTTTAGTTAGATAAAATGTAAAAGATATTGTATTTTACCTAAAACATGAAATTATTTAGTTATTGAAAAATAGAAAAGGTAATATGTTTAACCTTAAAAAGGAAATTAATTAATAAAGTAGAAATTTTAGTTAGATAAAATATAAAAGATATTGTATTTTACCTGAAAAAGAAAATTATTTAGTTATTGAAAAATAGAAAAGAAAATATTTTTAACCGGAAAAAAGGAAATTGGTTAGTTAGTAGGATGGATTTTATCTACCGTATTTTAGTTAGAAAATATAGAAAAGATAATACTTTTTAACTGAAAAAGGACATCGATTAATTATTAACGTTATAATATTATTAGTTATTTGTATTAAATATAACCGTCCGTGATATAAATTGGAAAAAGAGAGATTTTAGTTAGAGAAAATAGAAAGGTAATGTGAGAATTAAAAAAATTACATGATTTAATGTGAAAATGGTAATTGATTAGTTTATAATAATTATAATTTAATTATGTTATTTTAGTAAATAAAATTGCTCATAGTTTTTAGAAAATGAGAAATTAATGTTGCCCGTGATATTTCTAGAAAAAAGGAAATTTAATTAGAAAAAATAGCAAAGATGATACATTTTCATGTATCATTATTATAGACAATGTATACGATTTTTAATATATTTTATTAATAATTGAGAAATATGATTTGATATTTTCATGTATATATTAATGATTGTAAGATTTGTTGTAAATTAAAAAGGTAACGTAATAATATTAATGATTGAAAGATATGATAAAATTGATGTTTTTAGGTGTTTATAAAAGGTAATATGTTCAACTAAAAGTAAATGTGAAAAAGGCAATCACTAATTACCATTAATTTTATTATATTAATTTAAAAAAGGCAATCGACTAATTACCATTAATTTTATTATCTTAATCGACTAATTATCATTAATTATAACGTGTTTTAATTGGAAAGAAAATATTAATGATGGAAAGATATGATACGATTGATGTTTTTAGGTGTTTATAAAAGGTATTATCTCGACTAATTACCATTAATTATATTATGTTATTATTTATTTTAGGTGTATCTATGTTTCTTTATAATGAAGGGTTACTGAAGAAAGTTCTTGAGGCTGAAGAAACTAAGAAATTGATTCAGTACATTTGTGGACTTAATAAAAGTTATGATACTGTCAAGACTAACCTGTTAAGCATGGAACCTCTTCCAAGTGTTTTAAGAGCATATCATGTTCTGCATCAGATTGAGAAACAACAAAATCTGGATGTGCCTGTGAATAAGACAATTAAGATTAGTACTTTGTATAGCAACGAACATTCTAGTTCTTATTCTCATATAGAACAAAGAAACATGTAAAATGGTTAGCTAAAGAAACTGTGAAAGAGATGCAAAGTCACCACACAATCAATTTAATTGGCATGTAAAAATGATAGAAAGAATGAAAATGAAAGTCAACTTTTATATTGTGTTTGGTTAGTATGAATGGAAAAGAATGTCACCACACAATCAATTTACCATGTAAAAATGATAGAAAGAATGAAAGGAATCCCTTAATCTCATTCCATTCTAATCACCCCAACCAAACACAACATTAGTGTTATACAAAATCAAGCACTGCACCTTACAACCAACAACTTTGGGAATCAAATCCCATTAACCAATGAAATCACATCTCAATCACAATCCCTTAATCCACTTTTACTTTCTTATTTATACACTGGAGAAAACACAATGGAACTTGTTGAGCGCATTTTCATCCCTAAAAGTAATAATTCTTTAAAGTATTTTCAAATTTAAAGTATACTAAAAGTAATAATTCTTTAAAGTATTTTCAAATTTTATTTATATTTAAAAAAATTTATATCTTATTCCTCATTTCCATCTCTATTTTTTTTATTAATTTCTTAAAATGGTGGACAAGTAACAAATAGAAAGAGAGAGGTGAGAACATGATGATTAAACAAAAATGAGTGCATATGGGGATCTACAGTAAAATCCAGGGAATCGAATTTTAGTCCCTAGAATTATACCCATTTTGGGAATCGGGGTGCAAGAAGCTTTCCATAGAAAATGTTACAAATTTCCTCAAATAATTTAATAAAGATGAGACAAACAATATAAATATTCTAATGGAAGGTATTGGTGTCCATTTTCATTGGATGTCCTTTTTTCACCCCTAAAATTATATTAAAATGAGTAATTCTTTAAAGTTAATCCCAAATTTTATTTATCTCTTAAAGAAATTTTATATCTCATTTCTCATTTCCATGCCTATTTTCTTTTTTTAATTATTTCTTAAAAAGATGGATGTAGCAAATAGAAAAAGAAAAGTGAGAAAATGATGATCAGACAAAAATGAGTGCATATGGAAATCTACAATAAAATTCAAAATATGGTGATCAACTTTTAGTAGCTAAAAATATATTTCCTCAAATAATAAAGATGAGGCACACAGTAGAAATGCTCTAATGGAAAGTATTTGTGTGCATAAATTGTCATTCATTTTACAGCAAGTGAGCCTAATATGTGATAAGTGGATTTTATATCCACTTATTATGCACTAAATGGACCTAGATTGGTGGTTTATCCTTAAATATGTTGTGTCTTTTAATTCGTTTTTGTTGTTTAATTATTTGTTGTGCAGAAATCGCAACTTTAGGTTTTGTGGCAATAAAAGGGCTAAAAACGGTGGATTTTTATCTCAGTTTTATCAAGTGGACTGGCTACGAGGAAAAAGAATTATCATAAAGAAATTCTGAGTGATATATTCTTAAATCTGGAACCCCGGTTGGAATTGATATATTTTTCGTTTCGAAAAAGGAATCCAGTTTCAGATCCTCAGCAGGCCGTAATTTACACCTGAGCGAGCAAGGAGAAAATAGAATTATCACAAAAAGATGGAAAGTGATATATTCTTAAAAAGAAAGTCCCGGTTGGAATTGATATATTTTTCGTTAAGGAAAAGAAGTCCGGTTTTTGGCCCGCAATTTACCGCAGCTTGGGACTTGAAAATCTATTTATATTAATAAATACTTTATTTAATTAGAAAATTATATTTATAAATATCTAATAGTATTAGATATTTATTTTTATAAATTTGAAATTAAATTAATTATTTATTAATTAAATATATTTTATTATGCAAGTTGAATAAACAAAAAAAAACAAAAAAAAAAGAAAAAAGGAAAAAGTAATCGAATGATGTGAATGTGTGTGTAGCAGGTGGTGAAGTGCTAAAGTAATTCAAAGTGCTATGGTCGGCAATAAAGAAATAGAAAAAGAGAAAGAAACAAAATCAATAAAAAAATAAAGCAAAGCAAGTGGGTGGGGATTTTTTAGGAGTCAAACAGGAAAAAAAACAAGCTGCAACTCGTTTTTCTTGCCCGACATAGTACTGTGCATGTCTGTAGGTTGTCGGCTGGGACGCGTCTGGGGAGCGCGTGTGCACCACGCGCCAGAGTCCAGCAAAGAAAAAACGCGTGTCGCGCACTTCTGTCTCCTGCGGCTGGTTATGTTCTGGCGTGCTGTTTAATTCAGTACAACAGAATGATTTAAACAGATTGGCTGTGTTATTAAATTGTTGGCTGGCTGCATAATTAAGTTTTTAATTTCTAATTTGGTGTGCTAATATATCCTATAAATAGGATGAATTTGAGCAGAAAATGAACACACCTCAGCTGCATTCTCTCTCGTTTTCTCTCAAAATTCCAGCAACATTTTCTTTGTAATTACAGTTTATTTTATGTACTTTAATTTCCTGCAATTTTTAGTATAATTTCTATTTTGGTGGAAGATTGTAAGGGGATTATTTGGAGTGCTCTTTATTTCATTGGAAGCTATTCGGTTCTACGTTCTAAACTTTTGCAATTTCATATTTAAGTTATCGCAATTTTTTATTTACTTATTATTATTATTATTATTATTATTGTTATTATTATTATTATTATTATTATTATTATTATTATTATTATTATTATTATGATTTCAATTAATCCCATGATGACGATTCGTTTAATTATGAACTAATCGCCGTCATGGGATTCTAATGGATTTATTTACGTAATTTAGTAATTCGATGCCTTAATAAAGTGTGTTATGATAAAAATTTCCGATTGCCTAACGTGGTTGTGCTTAATTTATTAGATGCGTAGCTATCATCTAAATTATTAATTCTTAATGAATGCGAAAGTGGATTTGAGAATTTAGAATTTGCCATGTTAGCACAGGTTCGTAATTCTCATATATAATTACGATTAGTGGTAGGGTTTTGGATCACATCGCCCTGTGTAGCCAAAAATAAGGAATTTATTCGTAAACTAGTTATGTTTTCAAATCTTATAGACATATAGGGTCTAGACATAAATGGTGTCCACGCAACTTCTATCTTTTTAAGTGGATGTTTGTATGGTTTGAGATAAGTTAAGGCTGAAAGGCGCTTATATTAGTTTCGTGTTCCCGGCTAGCTTTCATAATTATCAGAATCACTTTACATTAAGGCATCAATTCTAAATGAAATAAATAATGAAATTAGAATCCCATGTTTATCTCATATATAAAATCTTTATCATATTAATTTTTAGTCGTTATTTCATTGTGATTTGAACAAACCAACCATTTCGTTGTTCAGGCTTCTATAATTAACCGAACGTTGTTGAATAAACATATTTACTTAAATACACCAAGTCTTCGTGGGAACGATCCTTATTTCCATATATTGCTCTTGGACTGCGTATACTTGCGTAGAGAAAATAGCGAACAAGTTTTTGGCGCCGCTGCCGGGGACTCGGTGTTATTTTGTTTATGTGTTTTACTACAATAGAAGTTAATTTGTTTGACTTGAACATTTGATCTTATATTTTGAAGTGATTATTTGTGTACAGATACTTGGATTTTTATGCTAACACGTGCTAAAGCATTAAAAGCCAAGCAAGTACTTAAACTAGCAAATACTCACAAGATGGACGGAGAAGCCGAAGTAGTTGCACCTGCAGCAGCAAGGGCTTTAATGGACTACTCGCAACCGAAGATTGATGACATTCAGTCAAGTATCATTCGTCCAGCAATTGCGGCTCCTACATTTGAAATTAAATCCAGCACTATTCAGATGGTGCAGAATCAAGTACAGTACGGAGGAACTGCAACGGAAGATCCTAACTTACACATCAGGAACTTCATAGAAATATGCGACACATTTAGATTCAACAATGTGTCAGATGATGCTGTGAAGTTGAGACTCTTCCCGTTTTCCTTAAGAGACAAGGCCAAAAGTTGGTTACACTCTCTGCCACCGGGATCTATCACCACTTGGGCTGATCTAGCTCAAAAGTTTCTTAGCAAATTATTCCCCATGGCAAAGACTGCAGCTATAAGGAATGCTATCACGCAATTTTCTCAACAGTCTGGTGAATCTCTATGTGAAGCGTGGGAAAGATACAAGGAAATGCTTCGGCAATGCCCTCATCATGGCATGCCAAATTGGATGGTCATAAATTGCTTCTATAATGGACTTGGAATACAATCAAGGCCAATGGTAGATGCAGCTTCAGGGGGAGCATTATGGGCTAAAAGTTATGAGGAAGCCTACGATCTTATCGAGATGATGGCAGCTAATGAATATCAAAACCCAACTCAGAGAATGCCACAACAGAAGGTAGCAGGAATTCTTAATGTCGACACAGCCACTTCCTTAGCAGCTCAGCTAGAGGCATTGAACTTGAAAGTAGACTCTTTGACAGCACGAGGATTTCATCAAGTTGCCAGTGTTTGTGAGTTGTGTGCGGGAGCACATGAATCAAACCAATGTGCCATCTCAAACGAGTCAGTTCAATTCGTAAGCAATTTCCAAAGACAGCAACAGCCAGCTCCAAATTCCTACCATCCGAACAACCGAAATCATCCAAATTTCAGTTGGAGCAATAATCAAGGAGGAGCGCAACAATCAAATCAGCCCTACCAACAATTTCAAAATCAGCAGTTTGGAGCTAAGCCATATAATCCATCTGGATTCCAGCAACAGCAAGGGCACCAATATCAGCAACAATATGCCCCACGACAATTTCAACCCCCAGGATTTCAACAACAATCCTATGGGAATTCTGGGCAATCATCTTCTAGTGAAAAGACAGAATTGGAGGAGTTGAGGTTGGCGTCCAAAAGCCAAGCGGCTTCGATTAAAAATCTGGAAACTCAATTGGGACAACTCGCTAGTTTCATGATGAGCCGACCACAAGGAACACTCCCTAGTGATACTGAAGCTAATCCAGGGAGAAAGAACAACCAAGAGCACATTAAACCATCACTTTAAGATCGGGAAAAGTCACAGAAGGCACTGAATTGGAAAGAGCAAAAAGAATTCTGCCCGATGAAGAAACAGTGAACTTGGGAGATACCGAAGACAAGGGTAAGGCTCCAATTTCAAGCACGGAGGTAGAAGAAAGTGTACCACCTCCTAAACAATCAATCCTTGCACAGAAAGAAGCATAAGAGCATGTCTATCCACCTCCGCCATTTCCTCGACGTCTGCAAAAACAGAAACTAGACAAGCAGTTCGGAAAATTTCTTGAAGTCTTTAAGAAATTGCATATCAACATTCCATTTGCTGAAGCCCTGGAGCAAATGCCGAGTTACGCCAAGTTCATGAAGGGCATTCTATCGAGAAAAGTAAAACTTGAGGACTTAGAAACTGTTGCTCTGACAGAGGAGTGTAGTGCGGTATTGCAACAAAAGTTACCGCCTAAGCTAAAAGATCCTGGAAGTTTCACCATACCATGCACCATTGGGAATTTGTCTTTTGACAAATGTTTATGTGATTTAGGAGCAAGCATCAACCTCATGCCATACTCAGTTTTCTTACAACTTGGCCTTCCTGAGCCAAACCCGACGAACATGTCACTTCAGTTGGCTGATCCCTCTATCACTTATCCTCGGGGAGTTGTTGAAGATGTCCTAGTGAAAGTAGACAAACTTATCTTTCCAGCTGATTTTGTCATACTTGATTTCGAAGAGGACAAGAAGATTCCGATCATTCTTGGTAGACCATTCTTGGCGACAGGACAAACATTGATTGACGTCCAAAAGGGGGAACTTACAATGAGGGTGCATGATCAAAATGTCACTTTCAACGTTTTTAAAGCCATGAAGTTTCCAACAGAAGAAGAACAGTGTCTGTAGGTAGACTTGATTGAGTCTACGGTACAAGAAAAGTTGGATCACATGTTCATGAATGACACTTTGGAAAAGGCCCTTAGTGGAAGGTATTCATTAGATGAAGATGATATAGATGAACAATTGCAATATCTGGATGCTTTGCCATGGCAAAGAAAATTTGAAAGACCAGTTGAATCATTGGACCTACCAGAACTAAAGGGGCCGCATCAAAAAATGAAACCATCTATCGAGGAAGCTCCAACTCTAGAGCTCAAACCACTTCCTAATCACTTAAAGTATGCTTCTCTTGGTGAATCATCTACCTTACCTGTGATTATATCTGCTAACCTTTCAGACTCTGAGGAAGACAAGTTTTTAAGAGTCCTGAGGGAATTCAAAACAGCCATTGGTTGGACCCTAGCGGATATCAAAGGCATCAGCCCAGCTTATTGTCAACATAAAATTCCATTGGAAGAAGGTAGTAAACCAACAGTGGAGCATCAAAGGCAGCTAAATCCTCTAATGAAAGAGGTAGTGAAGAAAGAAATCATCAAGTGGCTGGATGCAGGGATTATCTATCCCATTTCTGACAGTGCATGGGTGAGTCCAGTGCAATGTGTACCGAAGAAAGGAGGCATGACTGTGATTACCAATGAAAAGAATGAACTCATCTCTACTCGCACAGTCACCGGTTGGCGAATCTGCATGGACTACCGGAAGTTGAATAAAGCCACAAGGAAGGATCATTTTCCCCTTCCGTTCATTGATCAGATGCTAGATAGACTAGCCGGCCATGATTATTACTGCCTTCTGGATGGTTATTCTGGATATAACCAAATCTGCATTGCTCCTGAGGATCAGGAGAAAACAACATTTACATGCCCGTTCGGCACTTTCGCCTTTCGGCGGGTTTCTTTTGGCTTGTGTGGAGCACCTGGTACTTTTCAAAGGTGCATGATGGCCATCTTCTCAGACATGATTGGCAAGACTGTGGAAGTCTTCATGGATGAATTCTCGGTATTCGGTCTATCTTTTGATGAATGCTTGCAAAATCTTGGCTCAGTGCTGAAAAGATGCGTGGAAACTAACTTAGTGCTCAATTGGGAGAAGTGCCACTTTATGGTACAAGAAGGAACTATTCTCGGGCACAAGGTGTCAAGGAAGGGTCTAGAAGTGGACAGAGCAATGATAGAAGCTATTGAAAAGCTGCCGCCACCTAATTCAGTGCGAGGGATTCGCAGTTTCCTTGGGCACGCAGGTTTCTATATGCGTTTCATCAAGGACTTCGCAAAAATTTCCAAACCCTTGTGTCAGCTGCTGGAAAAATATATTCATTTCAAATTTAACGAAGAATGTCTCACAGCTTTCGAGACTCTGAAGAAGAAATTGATTTCAGCACCCGTGATCATTGCTCCAGATTGGAGTGAGCCTTTCGCTATGATGTGTGATGCTAGCGATTACGCAGTTGGGGCCGTTCTTGGCCAAAAGAAAAATAAAATGTTTCATGTCATCTATTATGCAAGCAAAACCCTCAGCGATGCTCAATTAAACTACACTACCACTGAGAAGGAGCTGTTAGCCATAGTTTATGGTTTTGAAAAATTCCATTCATACTTTCTTGGCACGAAGGTGACTGTGTACACTGATCACGCGGCTATCAGATATCTGCTCTCTAAAAAGGACTCCAAACCTAGGTTGATTCGATGGATTCTCCTGCTGCAAGAATTCGATGTGGAGATCAAGGATAGAAAAGGGGCAGAAAACCAAGTAGCCGACCATCTCTCACGATTGGAAGACCTTGGGAAGTCATTCCAGGACAAAACCGTCATTAATGAATTCTTTCCAGATGAACAGTTGTTTGGGGTACAAGAAGAAGAACCTTGGTTTGCAGACATTGTGAACTTTCTGGTGAGTCGAGTGATTCCTCCCGGGCTCTCTTTTACACAAAGAAAGAAATTCTTGCATGAAGTCAAATGGTATCGTTGGGATGAACCATATCTGTTTAAACAAGGAGCCGATCAGGTGATTAGGAGATGTGTGCCATACAGTGAAACAGAGGCTATTCTAAGGGATTATCATGCCACGACATATGGTGGCCATTATGGAAGTGAAAAGACCGCAGCTCGAATTCTTCAAGCGGGATTTTATTGGCCATCCCTTTTTAAGGATGCCCATCAGTTTGTGCTGAAGTGTGATCGTTGTCAGTGTGTTGGTAACATATCTAGGAGGGATGAGATGCCCCTCAATATAATGCTAGAAGTAGAAATCTTCAATGTTTGGGGCATCGATTTCATGGGACCATTCATTTCCTCATGTAGCAACCAATACATCTTGCTGGCCGTTGATTATGTTTCCAAATGGGTTGAAGTCAAGGCACTTCCGACCAATGATGCCAATGTCGTGCTCAATTTCCTTCACAAGAACATCTTCACAAGATTCGGCACTCCTCGAGTAATCATAAGCGATGAAGGTACTCACTTTTGCAATCGCAAATTCACTAATCTTATGGCAAGGTACAACATCAACCACCGGGTAGCTACGGCATACCACCCGCAAACCAATGGCCAAGCCGAGGTATCTAATCGCGAGATTAAGCGCATTCTGGAAAAAGTGGTGAATCCTTCGAGAAAAGATTGGTCTTTAAAACTCGATGAAGCCGCATGGGCTTATCGTACAGCATATAAAACACCCTTGGGCATGTCACCATATCAGCTTGTCTATAGGAAAGCTTGCCATTTACCGGCAGAATTGGAACACAAAGCTTATTGGGCTTTGAAGAAGCTAAATTTCGATCTTAAGGCCGCAGGTGAGAAAAGGATGGTGCAACTCAACGAGATGGACGAGTTTCGATTGCAGGCATATGAGAACAATAAGCTCTATAAGGAGAAAGTGAAGCAATGGCATGATCGTCGTCTTATTCAAAAGGTATTCGTTCCTGGCCAGTCGGTCTTATTATATAACTCTCGTCTTCGATTGTTTCCAGGGAAGCTCAAATCGAGATGGTCAGGGCCATTTGTTGTCAAAACTGTGTTTCCACACGGAGCGGTGGAAATCTTTGAGAAATCACCCGATCAATCGTTCAAAGTGAATGGGCAGAGATTGAAGCCCTATTTTGGTGACACGGTGAACTGTGAGGCTGATACCACCAAGTTGGCCACCACATGATTCTCAGTTTAATCGTGAAGCTAGCGACAATAAACAAGCGCTTCATGGGAGGCAACCCATAGGTTTGGTATTTTTATGTGTGGTTTGATTTGGTGTGATTTTGTATAGTATTATGTCGAGAGTGCAGGTCATTGACGAGTCACAGGAGCTGGCTTTGCAAAAGGTACAATTTTCTTTCGAGGTAGACTTGGCTCAATTTAAAGCTCATGCAGCATTTCCACCACTTGATTCACCACCCGAGGAGGGTGACGATGCCGACAGTTAGGGGAGTTCTCTTTTATCCTTTATCTATACCTTCAATGAGGACATTGAACATTTTAAGTTTGGGGGTGATTTAGGATAATTGATTAATTGAGTCATAGTATGCATACAGTTCATGTAGTTCATAATATACCATGCTAGTATAATTCCATATAATTCATATATATATAAAAAAAATAAAAAAAAATTGCATATTCATGATTAGTTGTATATCATATTTTCCTTGATCCCGTAGCGCTTGGCGATTCCGTTTAGTAGTCAATGATGAATTTGAGTGTGATAATGATGGATAGAGGGCTGATTTAAATACTTATGAATTAACGTGCATGTTGCAGAAACACAATCTTACACAACTCATCGGTTACTGTTGGGCTAGGTTAAGGTCATGCTTGTTTGGTTGTTGAAAATTAATCACCTGATTATATTTGGAATTTTCTTTATTCCCTTGATAGCGTAGAATCACTAAATATAAGTTTGGGGGAAACCAGGGTTCATGCTAGTTTGTGTGTATTTGTTAATAATGGATAGGTGTCAATTGGCTAGTAGCCAGCTCATATTTATATGAGTAGTCTAGGGTTGGAATTGAGAATTCTCATTCCAGATTGCATTTTAAAAAAAAAGGAAAAGAAAAAAAAAAGTGTTTATGAGAGTGTGAGTATGCAGAGTTGGCCAAGGTGAGCTCTTTAATACTCGAGCAATTAAGTTCTAGGGGACTCAAGCCTAGTGACCTAAGACTTTTCCGGTCTGGGATCCACTAACCTAACGCTCGCTACATGAGTATTATTGTATAAGCCTTTTGGGGTCTCATCCATTGCACGGTCAAATAAGCATGTGTGTTGTGTATAGTATTATGCGTCATAGTTGTTAATAAAGCATGAATTCCTGTCTAACTCAAATGATGATAGAGGTGTTTCTAGTTTATGAAGTGTCTAGCGTACATTCTATTTATAAACTTGTGATTGTTATGACGAAGAATATGTATGTTTTTAATCTAGTGCTAAGAGAAATTCTGATGAGTATTGCACACACGCACGTTTCTGTACTTGTACATGTTAATATGCGGGTATTTAGTCAATCTCTATTTGGAATTTTCACATTCTCTGAGTCACTCTGCTAATTTGGTTATTACTGTGCCTATGGGATCCTTTCATCAGTTGCATTCATGCATTTAGAGATAATCGAGTCTGTTTTCGCTTGAGGACAAGCTTCAGTTTAAGTTTGGGGGTGTGATAAGTGGATTTTATATCCACTTATTATGCACTAAATGGACCTAGATTGGTGGTTTATCCTTAAATATGTTGTGTCTTTTAATTCGTTTTTGTTGTTTAATTATTTGTTGTGCAGAAATCGCAACTTTAGGTTTTGTGGCAATAAAAGGGCTAAAAACGGTGGATTTTTATCTCAGTTTTATCAAGTGGACTGGCTACGAGGAAAAAGAATTATCATAAAGAAATTCTGAGTGATATATTCTTAAATCTGGAACCCCGGTTGGAATTGATATATTTTTCGTTTCGCAAAAGGAATCCAGTTTCAGATCCTCAGCAGGCCGTAATTTACACCTGAGCGAGCAAGGAGAAAATAGAATTATCACAAAAAGATGGAAAGTGATATATTCTTAAAAAGAAAGTCCCGGTTGGAATTGATATATTTTTCGTTAGGGAAAAGAAGTCCGGTTTTTGGCCCGCAATTTACCGCAGCTTGGGACTTGAAAATCTATTTATATTAATAAATACTTTATTTAATTAGAAAATTATATTTATAAATATCTAATAATATTATATATTTATTTTTATAAATTCGAAATTAAATTAATTATTTATTAATTAAATATATTTTATTATGCAAGTTGAATAAACAAAAAAAAGAAAAAAAGAAAAATTAATCGAATTATGTGAATGTGTGTGTAGCAGGTGGTGAAGTGCTAAAGTAATTCAAAGTGCTATGGTCGGCAATAAAGAAATAGAAAAAGAGAAAGAAACAAAAGCAATAAAAAAATAAAGCAAAGCAAGTTGGTGGGAATTTTTTAGCAGTCAAACAAGAAAAAAAACAAGCTGCAACTCGTTTTTCTTGCCCGACATAGTACTGTGCATGTCTGTAGGTTGTCGGCTGGGACGCGCCTGGGGAGCGCGTGTGCACCACGCGCCAGAGTCCAGCAAAGAAAAAACGCGCGTGTCGCGCACTTCTGTCTCCTGCGGCTGGTTCTGTTCTGGCGTGCTGTTTAATTCAGTACAACAGAATGATTTAAACAGATTGGCTTTGTTATTAAATTGTTGGCTGGCTGCATAATTAAGTTTTTAATTTCTAATTTGGTGTTCTAATATATCCTATAAATAGGATGAATTTGAGCAGAAAATGAACACACCTCAGCTGCATTCTCTCTCGTTTTCTCTCAAAATTCCAGCAACATTTTCTTTGTAATTACAGTGTATTTTATGTACTTTAATTTCCTGCAATTTTTAGTATAATTTCTATTTTGGTGGAAGATTGTAAGGGGATTATTTGGAGTGCTCTTTATTTCATTGGAAGCTATTCGGTTCTACGTTCTAAACTCTTGCAATTTCATATTTAAGTTATCGCAATTTTTTATTTAGTTATTATTATTATTATTATTATTATTATTATTATTATTATTATTATTATTATTATTATGATTTCAATTAATCCCATGATGACGATTCGTTTAATTATGAACTAATCGCCGTCATGGGATTCTAATGGATTTATTTACGTAATTTAGTAATTCGATGCCTTAATAAAGTGTGTTATGATAAAAATTTCCGATTGCCTAACGTGGTTGTGCTTAATTTATTAGATGCGTAGCTATCATCTAAATTATTAATTCTTAATGAATGCGAAAGTGGATTTGAGAATTTAGAATTTGCCATGTTAGCACAGGTTCGTAATTTTCATATATAATTACGATTAGTGGTAGGGTTTTGGATCACATCGCCCTGTGTAGCCAAAAATAAGGAATTTATTCGTAAACCAGTTATGTTTTCAAATCTTATAGACATATAGGGTCTAGACATAAATGGTGTCCACGCAACTTCTATCTTTTTAAGTGGATGTTTGTATGGTTTGATATAAGTTAAGGCTGAAAGGCGCTTATATTAGTTTCGTGTTCCCGGCTAGCTTTCATAATTATCAGAATCACTTTACATTAAGGCATCAATTCTAAATGAAATAAATAATGAAATTAGAATCCCATGTTTATCTCATATATAAAATCTTTATCATATTAATTTTTAGTCGTTATTTCATTGTGATTTGAACAAACCAACCATTTCGTTGTTCAGGCTTCTATAATTAACCGAACGTTGTTGAATAAACATATTTACTTAAATACACCAAGTCTTCGTGGGAACGATCCTTATTTCCCTATATTGCTTTTGGACTGCGTATACTTGCGTAGAGAAAATATCGAACAATATGCTTAAAAATTTGTTACGGATTTGTGTTAATCACAAATCTATTGTTACAGTGGTACTATCCCTTTGATACTATACATTTTGATTTGTGTTAATCACAAATCTATTGTTACAGTGGTACTATCCCTTTGATACTATACATTTGTACATTGATGAAACATTTTTGGGATGATATTAGTTACTAAACATAATTATATCCATATACTAAATTTCACAACTCTTTACCAAGCCACAATAGAGTGAATCAACTTGTTCTCCACCCATGAATTGAGATTATAAGAAACATATTTTTATTTTCGATCGATTCATTTTTCTTGACACAAGACCCTACACTTTTATATTACAACTTTCAATATTCAGCTCCACAAAATAACAATTAATTTACCAAAGAATTTGGGAAGTTGCGTAGCCATATAGTTGAATATGTCCAATGACAAATCACCATCAAATGGAACATGTCCTACATTGTATCATGAAATTGTCAAGTGGTTGTATCATATTCATGGTATAGTGAGCATTCCTTTTCCTACCAATTTTTTTATAACTAAAGGAATCAAATATAAATTGTTTTGTTCGTATCATAAACGAATTTATAATTCATAACTAGACTTTCACTGGGTTGGACTAGGACAAGCCCGACAAGGATGGTCATTTTCCAAATTCAATAAATTTTAATATGTTATTATAATAAATTAAATATAGAACATATATTTTCTACAATTAATGATAGACGAATATGAATATTGATAATTATTCATTCAATTATAGATTTGATGATAAATCATTAGAATGCCCATGTACTTGATATATATTTAATTCATGTATGATAAATTTAAATATATAATTAAAATTTTTAGTTATGAACATGTAAATATATATATATATTTATTTAAAAAATATATAATTTTATCAAATTTTATCCATATCTAAACTAATTTTTATTCGAATCGGATCAAAGTCCAAATTTTACAAAGGACTGGGCTAAAAGTTCGAGGTTTTGTTCGATCGAATTATTTCCGATTTCTCTAAAAAAAAAAAAATAGAACCCGTTGAAGGTCTTAAACTTGGTCCGACCATGCGTAACTTTTTCAAATTGAATATTGACCAAGTTTTGGCAAAATATGAAGTAAGAGTATCAAGATACGAACATCCTTTTTTCAAGCAATTGTTACCATTCTAATTTTTTGTGAATATTATCACTAGCGTAATTGGCTAATTAGAACACTCGAATTGATGTATACAACCAGGAAGACCCGAAGGTAAAGAATCATGAGACAATACTCTTGTGTTTTTGCTCTACATTTTTAATTTAAACTAAATTTTTTTTAATTTTTTGTTAAAATTATAAATCATATTTGAGTACAAATCAAAGTTTATTGAGTTGATAAATTTGGGCATATCATAATTAGAATAAGATAGAGTAAACGTTCTGCATCCTATATATGTAGCTAAACTAATAAACTTTTGAATACTACTAATTAATCGTTAACTATGATGATTTTTCAAATTTTTAATAAAAATTATAAATCATGCATGAGTGCAAATCAAAGTTTATTGAGTTGATAAGCTTGGGGATATCATAATTAGAATTAGATAGAGTAAACGTTCTACATCCCATATATTTAGCTAAACTAATAAACTTTTAAATACCACTAATTGATCGTTAACTATGATAAATTTTTCAAATTTTAACTAAAAAATTATCTAATGTATAATCTAGGCTAGCCATCATATTTGTCTTGACCAAACACTTCACACTTGTTCAATTTTCTACGCTCCTCAACTTTCTGACATCTACTCTTGTCTATTCAAGTCATACCCAGTAGTCACTAATCCTGTTGGATGAAACACCATTATATACATGCATGGAGTAGTCACAATCCACACAAGTTTAATAGTTTTTTTAATAAATCTTGGTTCAGAATATTGAAAATATCCAAGAAAATATCAAACAAAACATTGATATGGAGGATGGGAGAAACGAAAATGATTTAGATGGTGAAAGCTCACGGCCTGAGCCCATATGGAGGCAAGAAATAATTAGTTTTTTTCATTTTAAAAACTACATGTTTGTATTTACGGTGTTTGTGTTTTCTGTTAAGTGGCTTATACTTATGTTAAAGACTCGGTTGGCTATCCAGACAAATCCATTTGCAAAATAGCTTATGATAGTTCTTTAACTGTTTCTGGGATAGGAGGAGCTTGAAAAGGTTTTGAAGAAGCCTCCTCCAACTACGAAGGAAGTTCAAACAATATTTGAGAATGGTATCAAGGTATAAATATTATGTATATACACATATATGTATACCAAGCTATAAAAGTTTTAATTATTTCGATTTTGCTTGGTTTTCTTGACTCTTCAATTAGAATATGAAGGAAGCAATGAAAGTATCAAACGAAAAAACAATCGTAGCGGTGATAAAAAAAGGAAAGAGAGGAGTTGGCTCTTCTCAAAAAAAGCAAGGACTGAGGTTGAGGCTGCGTCAACAACAGCAGCGAAGAAAGGATGGTTTAGGTAGGCTATTTAAGAAGTAATTAATAAAGATTTTCTAGTTGAAGTGTTAAACATCATATTTGGATTAAATGTCATTAATTCTGTGTTGATAGTAGCATAGTTCAAAATAGTACTGGCATCAAATAGTTCAGAACATAAGCCACATATGATGTTTAACATTTCAACTAGAAAATTTTTATTAATTACTTCTCAAATAGTCTACCTAAACCATCATTTCTTCGCTGCTGACAAGGCCTCAACATCAGCCCTTGTTTTTTCTTGAGAGAGAGCCAACTCCTCACTTTTTTTCTTTTCATTAGCTAGTAACTTTGTGACCGCTGCGATTATTTTTTCGTTTGATGCCTCCATTGTTTCCTTCAAATCCTAATTGAAGAGTCAAGAAAATCAAACAAAATTATAATAGTTAAAACTTTATAGCTTAATATACATATATGTGTACATATATA
Source organism: Saposhnikovia divaricata (assembly GCA_036435485.1). NCBI lineage: Eukaryota > Viridiplantae > Streptophyta > Magnoliopsida > Apiales > Apiaceae > Saposhnikovia > Saposhnikovia divaricata. Next base: position 169,215,400 of record CM071595.1, on the reverse strand, counting down.
CTATTTTTACCTTGATACCATTATCAAACATTGTTTGAACTTCCTCCGTAGTTGGAGGAGGCTTCTTCAAAATATATTCAAAGATAAAAGTTGCAGCTTCTCCTATATGAGAAACAGTTAAAGAACTGTCGTAAGCTATTTTGCCAATGGATTTGTCTGAATAGCCAACCGAGTCTCTAACATAAGCAGAAGTCACCTAACTGAAAACACAAACACCCTAAATACAGACATGTAGTTTTTAAAAATGAAAAAAATTGATTCTTTCTTGCCTTCATTGTGGGCTCAGGCCGTGAGCTTTCACCATCTAAATCTTTTCTGTTTCTCTCATCCTTCATTTCAGTATTTTGTTCAACATTTTCTTGGATATTTTCAATATTCTGAACCAAGATGTATCAAAAAAACAATTAAACTTATGTTGATTTTGCTTACTTTTTTACAGATCTACCAATATACTCATACACAAACAAAATCTAGAGATTACAGTCCACTCCAAAAAATATAAATATGCTAAATATCTTGAGTTTGCCTCCATTTTTCGGCACTAAATGGAGACACTCCTTCCTTTGGAGTGTTGAATCTTCTCAGACTTCCCATTCTCTTCATCCTTTTATTTTTTGTTGTACGGTACTTAGGTGGTGTGTTTTTGTAGTGAGAGATTATTTAGTGCGTTTATACGTTTTAATAATAGTGATGGAACATTTAGGTTAGGTTGCGAGCTATTTTACAAAATTGGTCTGGGCCTGGATCGGCCTGCCTACCTACAAATTTTTATGGGTCACTAAATTAGATCATGGTTTTGGTTTATACAACTTTTCTACCATTTGAAACATGTGAATAAAACCTGCAATTTTTATTAAAATGTTCATTTGAACTTTTTAACATAAATTGAAATCAATGATTTAAATTATATAACAATTAAATAAAATAATTATAGTCAACTCTAAAATAAGCAATAATCAACCATTAATTAGTACACAAACAAATTTTTGTACCTTATTTTTAGGGCAACAAATTTTGGTACTTCAACATGAAAATGAAGAAGAAATATAGACATCTTTGAACACATTCCTTCCCATAACAAATCGATAATAAGATGTTAACAGAGTTTTTTTTCTTTCGCTAAGCGGTACCTATTTTTTTCCCTTTTCCTACCTTTCAATCCATATATCCTACGTTTTCCAAAATACGTGTATAGTCATCTGCATGTAATGTTAGTACTACTTTGCAAAAACTATAAATACTTAAAATTTATCCTGATATTCGGTCTCGTGTCAACATTCCTGCAGGATCCTTCCCTCCAAGCTGCAACCAAGATCATTTTAATTACTTTTGTTAGGTCCCGAAGTATCGTAGAAGGGGGGTTGAATACGATACTACCAAAAATAAAAAATAATTCTGAGAATATATCTTTATTGATAATAAACTCGAAGGGGTGTTACAACTTCTAATCCAATGGATTAGCTTCAAAACAGAACACTCCTAAGGATAGTTTAGGCACGAGGACCTTCTACCCGACACTTCCTGAAAGCGGGCTAAGCCGGCTTTCCTACTAGATGGACTGTCTAGCAGCTTACACAGAGAAGATATAAGAGAGAAGAGAGAGTTGTGTGTTGAGGTGTGTTTAAAAATGAAATACAACAGGCCTATTTATAGGTTATAGAAAATCACTATGCAGCTAATATACGTAACGGATGACGATGCTTCCGCCTGCTTATTCCAGCCGAATCTTTCTAATTTCAAAAGCTAATTTGAATATAGCCCCACCTGATGTAATTTGTTTTTGCTGATTGAAACTTTGGTTACTATTCGTATGAATAGTAATTTCGATTACTATTCATATGAATAGTAATTTTGGATACTATTCATATGAATAGTAATTTCGGGTACTATTCATTTTCCTCTTAATTTGACATCCTTAAATATTCAGCTTCCAACTAACTAGAGGATATCAACACTGCTCTAAACTCAATCATACCGCTTAACAGTTTTTCTGAGTTAGATACTTCGATTCCTTTGTGAAGTGTTGACGCCTAGTGCAACTGGTCTGGTTCACAGACGACTAACATTCACTCGTGGTCTTCGTATCATGTCATTAAGAACACTGCTAAGAATTGTGCAACCATAAAAACTTTATCACTGGAATCTTTTGGCCCTTCAACTGAATCATCTGTACATTTTATTTTGTCAATAAGGCTTGATCATGTTAATGAACTTCTTTCAGCGACTTGATCCTTGTTGATGTCTGTTCTTCAAATTTCACGATCCCTGTATAGAGTTAATATTATTTATCTTTTATCCTAGTTGAGTTATATATGTCTCTATTACATATTACATTACATTATGCTTTACAACTTTATTATGATCATTCTTATTAAAAGTTTAAATAGAACTCTGACTCAAACCAAGATATGTCTATCTTCTTCCAACATTTTTTTAAAAAAATTCCTTTCGAGATAGTGTTGTGCTCAAAATCAGTCTTGGGCTTGATTTAAGCCCATTAGGATGACGGGTTCAAATAATGTAAACGTGGTGGATCAGGCAAGTCTGAATATGGATATCTTGACCTATTAAGTTCAAGTGGTTGAACAAGTGGTATGACTGTGGGAGCCTAAAGAGAAGCCTAGCAGGGGTTCATGTAGGTGAAGGGCTCGTGGATAGGGGTTTCATTCCTACACCGAAAACCTGCTGGAAATCGGCATACAGCCTCCTAAATTGTAGGAGAACGGATAAATATCATCCTAACAAATTTCTAGATAACTCCTAAATATCAGGGACGGTCAAACAACATTAGTTACAAGGATATTATCTATATATACATGGAATATGTATATATATTTACATACATGGTAGATAATCATATAAATATGAAGATAATGGGGCATTTTATGGAAGGATAACAGCTGGATAATCATGGCAGGTGGAATAACAAACTGGATCAGCTTGGTTGAGGAGGATAAAGTTTATCAGATGGTGGCTAGATTATCAAGAATTACATAGGATTTGATCAGTTGAATATGAAATACACAAAGATAATATAGGGGTGAATGTATTATCATACTTTTCTTTGATTTTCTTGCTTGCCTAACTTGTTTGAATCTGTTTCGATAATTGTAGCTTGAGTATGTATGCTAACTAATAGATATTGCGAAATAATATCAACATACAAACTCACTTTAAATCTAATATTGTATTAGATTCGAAAGTTGCTACAAACTGTGAATACGAAAATGTATTCTCAGCTTCAATTTTTCTCAGAAAGATATTATAGATATTACAATGAAAAACTTGACAACTAAACAGGTGAGTGTGAGCCTATGCAGTATGCACTTATAGAACATATGCATAGTCCACTTTTACAAAACTAGTAACAGACAAACTAGTAAGCTAAACCTGTCTATACTATTTTGGTAAAACTTGGTATCATGTGATTTCTCATTGTTTTGCATACCGACCAGATCCACTTCTTTAACTATTTCTCCTTGAATTCTCTCCAGACTTCTTTATAGACTTGTCAGGTGTATAGTGCAACAATTGGACCACTACAGGTGCCTTGATTTGTGTAGATTTTCTTTCTTGAGAATCTTCAGTAATTTGCCTTTTGAAACATTCGAAAATTAGCTAAGTACTTGATTCGAGAACTGTTTTTAAATAGCTAGATATCTACGAGTTCTCTATTAAGTCTTTTGAGATATAGAATCCATTTCTCGAATGAGTATTTTACTTCTGGAATCCTTGAGATATCGAATTACTCTTCTGACTGGTGAATACTTGAGGTATCGAATATGTCTTTTTACAGATGAAGTCCTTGAGATATCGAATATGCCTTTGACTTGTTTGACTCCTTGAGATAACGAATGAAACTTTGACCTATTGACTCTGTGAGATCTCGAATAGAGACTTTGCCATATCGAATCCTTGAGATGTCGAATTAATCTTTGACTTGTTCACTTCTTGAGATATCGAATAGTGCATTTTAATATATCGAATTCTTGAGATGTCGAATTCTTAACTTCTCTAACAGTGCAAATTACTTCTCGAATTTGTACTTAGGCAAATCTTCATTATTCAAATTTCAATTGTAATTATTAAAACCTTCTTTCTTTAAACTTGAGGCATGATCCATGGATTTTCTTTCAAGCATTATTAGGTGACTAATTTGTACAATACAAAAGTGAAATTGATGCCAATATAAATAAGTATAATTACAAGACAGAAACCTAACAAAAGAACGAATCAATAACAAAACAATATTTAGCACAAATTTGATTTGTACAGATCATATAGACCATTTATGCTGGACAACGAATCAAGTATTATTCAATATGTTAATACATTAATTATCCAAGTAAAAATTTATAATGCTAAGACTTTCAAGATCATCTCTACTCGAAAAATAATCACAATTTGTTAGTAGTACAGTGATCATGGAATTAACACCAACGTTTCTCTTTTGTAACTATCACTTGTTCTGAAAATCAACCGATGAGAAGCAATCTTGTACAAAGTGTCAACCACCTCTTTAAAGCGCAGCCTTGAAAGATACAGATTTCGTACACCACTGGCCTAATTAGTAAGTTTACTTTCACATTAGGAGCCAAAAAAATTCACATTAAAAAATATTATGTAAATGTAAAATTTTTTCAGATAAAATAAATCAAAATGTAGGAGATTCAGAATGTAGTATGCTTCTTATTCTTAATAGAAGCATCAGTAATTAGGTCCCTGATATCAGGAAGTTGGATTCAATTTTTTAATTCAAATTTTTAAATGTTATCTGTATTTCCTTGAAAGAATGCCCAAAATACCCAATTTTCCCTACCCACTACCCAAAATGCCCAGATGCAGAAATACTGCCCAAATTACCCACGGGATGCGCCGTTCCGTGTGGCGCATCCGAGAGCACTGCAGTAGTCAGAAAATGAACCAACTTGCCAGAAATCGAGAGCTCTTCCTCGCCGGCGACTTGTCGACCTTCAGCTCGCCTCTATCGATCTAACTCTCAGGCAACTCTCCACCCTCCAAATCATCATCACATGATCAGCTACGCATCTCCTTCCTCCTCCCGTTATCAGTATCTCTCCGACGGCCCCGCAGGGCGTGAACAAGCTCGCCAGAATTTGCAATCGGAGAAAAAAGGTTGAATTGGGTGTTTCTAATCCGGCAAACGAAATGTAACAAAATTGATATGGATGTGTAGAGAATCGAATTGCGATTCTATTGGTATATAGAACGTAATGGGAAAGATTGTGGTATGGACAAACGAATTGAAAGAATTTTGTAGCCGGAATCGCCATTCTCACCAGCTCTAGCGACGACGAACATGACGTCAGATGCGTGGTTCAATAATGTGTATCACCTGTCACGCCTCTTGAAGATGCGTATGCAATGCCATTTCTCGCTAATGTCATGGGCGTAACCAGTTGATACGTTATTGCTATAGGCGTGACACCACATACGCCCATACCAGTGGCGTATGTGGTGAGCATTCTGGGCGGTGTTCGCGCGCCGTGGGTATTTTGGTTAAGGATAAATAAAATGTGGGTATTTAGGGCACTCATCCTATTTCCTTGGGGTTTCAACAGTTAACCTTTGGGGTTCAATAATTCCATTTTGGGTTTAGAAATATTCAGAACGACGAATGAACCGTATACGAACTTAGGCTTTAGGGGTGTTTAAAAATCAGGCCCGCTAGACTCAGTAAAAAAATACAATTTAAATTGATCATTTGGTTATAAATTTTTTTAATATTGTTTGAAAACTACATATTAGCAAAAAAAATTGCAAATATATATTTAGCGAAAAGAAAAAAAAAATAGAGTTTTCAATGCCACATAAATAAAATTGCTAACAAAACCAGTAACGCATCAACACAATGCGTTTCATACCACGCATGGAAACAATACGTTTTTCTTTATTATTTTTAAAAGAAAAAAAAAATTGTATCCATGATTAATTGATTACCACTTGTTTTGACAAAAAAAAAATTGATTACCACCTGCCAGGTCAAGGGAAGCCACGCAATGCATTAGTTAGTAAACGTGAAAAAAAAATGAGTTTCATATGATATAAAGGGCCAATTTCGTGGATTGCGATATTTTGGGCATTTTTATTTAAAATTGTGAGAGAAGGGGCCAAAACACTTCGAGAAAGGCTGGTTGTTGTACATTAATTAGTTTCTAAAATTTTTGGGAGAATTATTTCATGTATTTAAGGATTTTAAAATTATTTTATAAGTTATATTGCATTTAAAGGATTTTTATTTGTAAAATTTTATTTAATTCATTTTTTATCCTAAAAATATTTAAAAAAATATGTGGGTGTTCATAATTTTATACTCTTTATTTTAAAAATGAAAAGTTTTATTTTTCACTATTTTTCCATTTAATTTCAATTTTTAAAATCTATTTGAATTGTTTTTAAGGTAGTTTTCAGCATTTTGAATTACAGAAATACCCTCACCCCTTCTAAATCCCTAAATCGGCAGATATCGGCAGATCTTTTCGCCAAATCAGTTGCTTGGCTCTGTTTTTCTCGTTGATTATCACTTTCCAAAAGATCACCTACTTGCCCTAATAATCTATAAATACACGCCCTACCTCCACAGGAAAACACATTCTATCAGCTCTCTGGGAACAAACAAACACACATCTTATTAGGAAATAAAGAAGAAGAAGAAGAAGATGGCTGATAAAGAAATAAGAAAATATCCAAAAGGATTTAGGTTTGACCCATTTGATGAAGAACTTATTAGCGATTATTTGAAGCCCATGATCAAGGATGAACTTTCATGTGATTTTATCAAGTTCAGGCAAGTGTACGGTGACGGTCCGTCTTCGAATCCGTGGCTTGTTTTTCCTAATGATGATCAATCTTGGTTCTCCTCCCCTCATCTTAAAGACACCGAAAAGTGTATGTTTGTCTTTTCCAAGTTATCAAAAATTTCGAAATCAACTACTAGTACTTCTTCGAAAAGGGCCGGTTCGAGAAAGGCTTCTTCGAAAAGGGCCGGTTCGAGAAAGGCTGGTTGTGTTACTGCTGAAAATACAAAGAAAAAGGCGGGGTGTGGTACGTGGGATGCAAACACTCAGCGGAAACAAATCAGAGATGGTGGGGGTAATGTCATTGGGGACAAGAGATATCTCGTGTTTGAAATTAATGAGGTTGATTCGGGGGTTTCTGGATTTGACTGGAGTAAAGTCGGACTTTTCAAGATGCATGAGTATAGTTTGAGTGGGATTAATGGGGATGTGGATTCTGCCCATAGTATTGTTCTATGTAAAATCACTTATGATTCTGCAAAGGCATGCCCTATTAATCTTAAGTCGGGAAACAAAATTGCTGGTAATGTTACAAAAAGAATCAGTGAAGAGCACGAGAAAGAAGAAACCATCAACAAGAATTTGGAGGAGGGAACTAGTGGTGTAACAGCAGAAACCAAAAATCAAAATTGCCCGATTAATCTTTCTTGTGAAGCTCACGAGAAAGAAGTGATTACCAACAAGAGTTTGGAGACAACTAGCAATGTAACAGTAGAAAATCTCGACGTGATACATGGTGGTGTTGATGATCGGTCTCTTGCTACTGAATTACAAGAGTTGGATGCTTCTTGCGGGGATTTTGGTTTTGATGACCTTGGCAGTGAGAGTTTCTGTCTGGGAGACCTAGATGATATAGGTCCCTCTTTTGATGGTCTGGGGGACCTAAGTGATGTAGGTCCCTGTTTTGATCAAAATTGCCCGATTAATCTTTCTTGTGAAGCTCACGAGAAAGAAGTGATTACCAACAAGAGTTTGAAGACAACTAGCAATGTAACAGTAGAAAATCTCGACGTGATACATGGTGGTGTTGATGATCGGTCTCTTCCTACTGAATTACAAGAGTTGGATGCTTCTTGCGGGGATTTTGGTTTTGATGACCTTGGCAGTGAGAGTTTCTGTCTGGGAGACCTAGATGATATAGGTCCCTCTTTTGATGGTCTGGGGGACCTAAGTGATGTAGGTCCCTGTTTTGATGTAGACTGGATCATGGGGTGTTTGGGTTCCGATCCACAAGAAGGACCAATCGAAGACAATAGTATAAGCAATCTTGGTAAGAGAAAATTTGATGCAGAGGAGAGTTCATGCAGAAACAAGAAGACGTGTCTATAACGATTATTAGTAGCAGCTACGACAAGTGATGGGTAACTTTTTGCAGAAGTAGCTTCTTTGTTCATACATAGGATCCTTATTGTCAGTTTCATCATTTTTCTTTGAACTTTCCATTCGCTGTATGAATTTTTTGTATAATTTAGCAGACTGAAATATATATGTGACACACAAGATTGATGAAAGCAACTTTTTGTGACTTTTACTAAATTAATTCTTGCCTTTTATTGCTGCACAATTTTTGATTTACTATATGATGAATTCTGTTGATAGTAGAAAAATAGATTTCAATTTGTATATGTGCTTATGGAGTGATGATTCAAGCGGGGATGTTTACTATAATATAGCAAACAGTGTAATGTAAAGAATGGAAATTTTGAAATTCCAGTATTACTCATCTTGTCAAAACAGCTAGCACAGTCCCTGTAAGGGAAGTTGGTTTTTCCAGTCTTGCACATACTGCAAAGCTTAAAATACAAGTTTGAGTGTATGCAATAGTTTATTTTTGGGTTTTAAACTCATTACAAAGTCTTCTTAGTCTTGTCCATAGACAAGCCAGTGCTACTAATATTGTCAATGTAGTTGATACTGTCTGTACATGGAGTTGATTCCTTTCATCTTTCGTACAGTTAACAATAACTGTATAGGCTGAATTTTATTATGTATAGATTTTGCTGATGTCTTGAAGTAATTCGGACTATAGAAGACGCGAATTCAGCATATTACGGCTTTGTTACTGTCCAATTTGTAGAGATAATGAATCAAATAGATTTCATCGAGTGTGCACATCGATTATACTAACACTGTGATTTGTGTTTGATTTGCGAGTTTGTTCTTTTGTGTGCGCTGAAAATCGGTGAAACATGACAGATTTAGGTTGAATTTCAGTGTATCTGTGTGACTCTGCAAATGTACATATTATTTGTAACTTAATGTCCTGTAGGTAGTTATTCGTACTATAGATCAAGACACGGAAATCAGTAAATTACGTCTTTGTTGCTGTGTAGTTTGTAGAGATAATAAATCAAGATGAATTCATTGAGTGTATGCATATGTATTGCGCTGTTATTTGTGTTCAGTCTGCTTTGATGAGCTTTTGTGCTAAAAATTGGAGAAGCATGAAACTTGAATTGCAGTATATTGTGTATATGTTAGTGTTCTATAGTTATTCGTACTATAGAAGACACTAAAATTAGGTTAGGCTACATAATTTATAGAGATGGTTAGTTAGGCAACAAAATTTTTAGAGAGTGAATTTTGAAGAATTGCTTTTGTGCGAATATGTATTACTGAATCGACTGTATCTACGCTGTATCTTGTGTTCAGTAATTTCAATCCTATTCTCGTACTCCTGATAGTCTGAAAATTTTTGTAGTTCTCACCTTATTAATAGTCCCAAGAGATAGTATCGTAGAAATGTCTACTCCCTCAGGCCAACTGTTGTCTAAAATCAACAGCCATCACATGATTAGATGGGTGGAACTTCCACCAATTACTGTCCAAAATGGTGCTGTGTCTGTAAAATGAATTGTGTGTGTGTGCACACGTTGTGTGCTTGAATTCTTAATAACGACGAAAAGCTTATCAACGTAGGTAGAATTGAATTGAATTTCATTGATGAGGAAATATACATTGAATAGTTCAGATTGTTTTGTATGTAAATAATTGACTTTCTAGCATGTATTTACAGTTTGTATCATTAATTTTACTTACATTTACTATATATATCGCAGATGGCTCATGCACTTGTTCGAACATGTCGCAGTACTTTTTCTCCAATCTTTCGATCACTTCGATCCTTGGCCCCTGTGGTGGCACTACTTAGGACTATAACATCTGTCCCTCCAACTAATCAGGAGTATCGAACTGCTGACATCCAGAATTCAGAACCGAACTATCGTAATTCTATCAGTACTAAAACTTTTTCAATCTGCAAGAGATAACTGTTATTAATGCCTTTTCATTTTGTATTGCAGCCATAGTTGGTCAGCTAAGTTTGTTCATCCGACAGAATCCAATCATGGCATTGGTACACGGGATGTGGATGGGTTATTGGGATGACCAAGGCCTAGTAAGCCTTCTTAACAACAAAGGTCCCATCGGTGACCGTTTCTATGCTAGAACCTAGAAGGGTATGATGTCTTCTACGGATTTTCTTTTTTATTCTTTATGTTTGTATGTATCTGAAATTCTATTTCTTGAAGGACTGGAACACACTTGACGCTGATCAAAGAGCTCAGTTGCGAGCCTTTTGGCGAAGTGAAAAGGGAAGATACAAGGACTTCTGGAGTAATGAATATGTAAAGCATGCACTAACTGCCCATGGTTGCTATAAACCAAGGTATTAATAAAGGGATAGAGATGTGCTAAAATTGCATTTTATTCATTGATTATAGAGTACATGTCCAGATTGGTAATAACATTTACATATACAGATTAACACTGAATAAAAGAAAAGATAAAAAGAATGAAACAGATCTTGAGATAAATACAAGACAACTTATGTAAATCTACAATTCTACAACTGCATAATTGATACAACTAAAACATACTGAAATGGTGTTGCCTATCTATTTGTTACTGCCTGATATGTTTAACAGGTATTTCCTGGATTCTGTGGAGTGTGCGCGCCCGTTCATGGCAGGAGGTTTAAAAGATTTGGTTCCTTTCATCGAACAAAACTTCGACATGGGAAAGGTTTATCCAATCCAGCATGTCCAAAAACTATTGAGTGAGCATATCTCAGCTCAGGTGCGGATTGTGCATGAGAATAAACACCTCAGTGGTTTAGTAATCGCATATCTTGAGGACCGCAACAAGTTTGAAAAACCTCTGGTTTTAACTGACCATCCTCCAGTGCTTTACAATGAAAAACACATTGTGGTTCGGGTTCCCCCACCTCTCAAGATTAGATAAGGTATGGTTTTTTAGCTTTTTCTTTGCTTTGTCTGTGCTTCTTTTTCTTTGCTTTGTCTGTGCTCTGAATATATTTCTGTGTCTCTTAGATATGAAATTTTCTGAAGCTTCTGCAACTTTTCCTTTCTGAATTTGGTTGTGATGGTTATAATCAGAATTCTGAATTAACCATCACCTATTATCTCGTAGTCTGTTACTAGGTGGTTCCAACATTTCGTTTATTAAAAATCAGCAACTTGTGCAAGCTGCAAAAGTTAGTCTGATAGATAGTTTTGATTTACTTTTGTTTTAATGTTGAGATATGTGGAGGGAAAATAAAGCCCCTCTTATTCCATAGGATCTTTCTTTTGTTGTTGAAGTACTTGGTATACTTGCTGCATTTGTCCTTCACTGTAATAGTTTATGCAATAGTTTATTTTTGGGTTTTAAACTCATTACAAAGTCTTCTTAGTCTTGTCCATAGACAAGCCAGTGCTACTAATATTGTCAATGTAGTTGATACTGTCTGTACACGGAGTTGATATTAACAATAACTGCTTTCCTTTTAAGTTTCCGTGAAAAGGATTCCTTACTTTAATGAAAGTCACAGAAACGAATCGAAATAAAGTCTGGCAGCGGAAGCAGGTATGTTTATCTTTTGTTAATTTGGTATTGGATTGCAAAGCTAGCCGGGTGGTTTTGTTAAGGCTTCCCACACTTCAATAGTTATGACAAAATTAGAGTTGATCAAATCGTACACGTGCTTGCTGATCTCACCTCTCTATCTACATTTCTTTGCTTGTTAATATTTCATATATCAATTTGTGGTATTGCAGTGTTGCTGACTTGCTATAAGCATATACGCTAGGATGTAAGAAGCAATGTCAAATAATCTTTGACCTGATGCTCTTTCTGGAAAACACAGGACAGGTCTTCTTGTTTCCGTAGTTTATACTTTCTGTATTAGTGTTTCAAATTGAATTTCTCGACTCCTATAACCTGGTGGCACTCCATCGTTTCTTAATAGTAATTTGTGTGTCAATTGTTCTAGTTATTGTTGTAATTTAGGTCTTCATTCAGACAGCAGCTTGGAAGCTGAATGAGTAGTCCTTACTTTATGGATGGCTTTGCCCGATATAGCCCCCGCCCCCTCTCTCCCTCCCAAACTATTCTAAATATCAGCAATCCTTAAATGGATCTAAAGTTTCTTACTGTCTGGTTTAGGTCTGCAGTTTGTCTCAAATCCAAGTGCTCCCTCCAAATTTATTTAAGTTTGCCAAAGATGTGTTTGCGCCTAATTACAATGCAGCATCTGATTGTAAGCTTGGTGAGTAGTACAATCATTTCTTTTACTTGTACCACAAAATATATGCAGACTCACCAGCTATCTGACAGGAAAGACTGGAAATGGTGCGATTATTAAGCTATGAAATACAAGATACCATTTGTCTTTGTGCATAGAAATATGTTCAATGAGGAGCCATTTCTAAGAAATATGCAGAGGTACTAGTGTTATTGTGTTACCATATGCACGTTTCCTTAAAACCTTTGGTAGAAGATATCAGTTTATCCTTCTCAAAGTTCATAGGAAACAAATCTTATTGCTATTTTTACGTTCAGTATTTCCAAGGAGGTGTTGAGATATGAAGGAGAGATCTGCTAAGTGCTAACTGGGCAACGGAAACCTAACCTTGAAAGTGCAGTGCAGTAACTTTAAAACCTTGCTATGAGGGAGGCTGTAATGATAATGAGGGGGTGTTTGGCTAACCATATAAGTTAGCTTATATGGTCAAAGTCCGTTTCAACTTATTTTGTAGTGTTTGGCAAAATAAGTGAATGAACTTATTAACAACTTATATGGGATAAGTTGAATGTTAAAAAATCCTAACATTCAACTTTCAACTTATTCTTATTTCTCGATACACGCAATATTCTTATCCTTTAAATCTTCAAAATCATATATATTTTGAGCTGTTCATTAAAAAATTGATATGTATATATCAAATTTCTCTACTCATCGAGATCTATCCATTGATATCCACTTATATATATTAAAAAACAAATATTTTGAAAATATTTTAAAAAATTAACTTATAAGTTCTGATTTACCAAACACTCTACTGACTTATAATTTCTGATTTACCAAACACTTTATTGACTTATAAGTTCTGATTTACTTATCACTTATATGACACTTATCACTTTAAGCTATAAGTTACTTATTTTAAGGTAAGCCAAACGGGCACTGAGTCACTTTACATCGTCTTGGCGATTATTAACAAGATTATTGTTACTGGCCGTTTCTTGGTTAAGATTTTACTTTCTAGAATGAAGTCAATTAGTACCAGTGATCTTCATTAATTTTGTTATCAATACATGAAAATAAATTATAGTTTAATATGTGCTCTTTGAATAAGTGTAAACAGATATTAGATTGGATCAGATGGATGTGCTAGACACACAGGAGAAGAAGAAATCATTAGCAATTAAAACACTTTAAATTATGGATGACACCAGTGATTAATACATTTTTATATCTTCTGCCCGCAGTCTAGGAAGTAGGAAGATATTGACATTCGAAAAATTATATTCATTGATAATTTAACATACATGTTGCACATATTCTGGACTCTATACTGTATTTCTTGTAATAATGAGGCAACTTAGGGAAGGGTAGGTGTACAAATTACTGAATCCAGTTAATAATAATGAGAACATTAATCCTATAATAATCCTAGTTGTTATTTTTGTTGTTAATTTTCTCGTAAATTTTACCGAGTACATCTTTTATATACTGTTTTCGACCTACACATTATAAAATTGATGTGTTAGAAATTACTAGCATTTTCACATTAGGAGCCAAAAAAATTCACAATAAAAAATATTACGTAAATGTGAAATTTTTTCAGACAAAATAAAGCAAAAATGTAGGAGATTCAGAATGTAGTATGCTTCTTATTCTTAATAAAAGCATGTTACTATTTATCTTAGAGTAAACTTCAAAGTTGTGGCCAGATTTTACACTCATTTTCAAAATAGTAGTCAGATTTTCAATTTTGCAAAATGGTGGTCAGACTTGTATTTTTTCCTTTCAAAAAGAGGTGGGGATCCTCTGTCCCCTTTTTCGTGTCCCATGTACAAAAAGAGTGCCCCTGGCGGGGCCCCTATATTAAAAAATAATAATAATATTTTTTAATAAAGAGGCCCCGCCAGGGGCACTCTTTTTGTACAGGGGACACGAAGAAGGGGACAGAGAATCCAGGCTCTTCAAAAAGGTGGATACATGTGATTTTCAGCTTTTTCGCAGGGATAAAATGGGAAAAAAAACTAGAAATCCCAAAAATTGTCCACAAAAATTCCCAAATTAATATGTATCACCATATTATTGGTTATATTCGTAATAATAATAATAATGCCCCCTCCATGCATGCATATAAATTGACTAATTAAATCTTGACAACTCATATTTGTGGATTTTTTGATGAATTGATCTGCATACATGGGAGAAAATGTTTTTATGATGGTGATGATCAGTTCTTTATCTTGCAGATGTTACTAAATTACAAGTCTGCACGGAGTCTTGCTTTGAGAACTGCGAAAACAAGTACTCAATTGCGAATTGATATTCAAATCAGCAAAGTACACCCGTGACTGTAATCATGTCACCTCACACTTTTCTTGAGGTTCAGGATTGGCGAGAAACCATGGGAGCGTGAGTATTTAAATTCTTGCAATCGACTATTTAGAAAATGTAAAAAAAAAAAAACTCGGTGGAAGCTTGTGCGAGTACATGAATCCATGTAATTTGACTATTATTTGGTTTCTGAATCTTCCGATCTGTAACCTTTGAGGTCATATTAAGTTGGAAACATTCTAAATTCTAATAGTTTAGAGCATGTGAAACATTATTTGAAAATGTTGTAAAAATCGGTTAATTTGATCGCGTACTCAAAAATTTAAGACCAACTGAACCGAGTACGTGTAAAAAAAATTAACAATTACTCAAATTAAAGCAACACAACCGAGTATAACTGATTTTCGATTTATACCAAAGAACTCTGGATAAGATTAACCAAGAACTGAGGAAGTGCGACAATCGATATGTATATTTTATCCTAATTTATGTACTTGTTGGGAACAGAACTGAAGAAAGCCACCGTTAGAGACAGCTAGTTGCTTCCTGTCATCCCCTTCCCCCTTTTTATTAGCATTTATAATTGTTTTTTTATATAATTCGGTGTCGGAATCAACTTCCGCGCACCTCGACTAATCCGGAGGATCGCTAGCACACCCGTACCCACCGAGCATGTCAGTCTGCATTTATAATTGTTATATATTACTACCAATGCTAAAATTGTCTAACTTGACCCGTGAAAAGACAACTGGCTAGCCTGGTTGAGACAAAATAATAGCTGCATGTGATTTTTTCAATCAAATATAGATCACAATGAACCAACATTCTCTTTTCTATATAAGCAGTCCTCTAGCTTCAACTGTGTACATTACACTGGAGTGCAGATCAATTCAAATACTTATTTGTATCTCGAATCGGAGAATCGATCAATGGAGGGAGGGAAATTTAGATCACTAGTCGTAGTAATGGCAGTGGCAGCAGCTCTGTTAGCTGTGGGACAAGCCGACACGGGCTCATTCAAGGACTGTTACATAAAATGCTATGTGTTTTGTAAATTGAGCCTTCTCAGACTCTTTGCTCCTGCACTACACAGTGCTTCAAAAACTGCATTCTTCCAGGTGACAGTCCTTCGGTTACTGTCCAACGCAAAGTCGATCATGTTAGTGATGCTAGTCAGAACCACGCCTTCTGTAAGCTTGGTTGCGCCTCCTCTTTGTGCTCTAACATCAGCACCAGTAAAAATCCTAGTAAGTCTTTTTTTTAATGATTTTGCAGTTATGATGGTAAACTAGAGATTATTACTATGTTTATCAAGGTACATAGCAATGAGCCTTCAACGAATTTGCAGTACTTAATTATCAAGATATCACTTCATTTGAACTAGTGAAAACCCAAGAATAACTTGTGTTGATTGTTGATGTGTTTATCAGATGGAGATTACATGGAAAAATGCGTTGGATCTTGTTCTGAGAAATGCGACAACACCTACTCATCGAATGCATCGTCTCCTTGATCAATTTCGGAGGCTTCATTCTCCTAAACCAGAACTTGTTTACAATTCAAATTCACATTTCCACTCTTTTTTCTGGTGTTCATGTTTCCCAGATTCCACCTGACAAAAAAAAAAAAATGTTACCCAGATTCCAATATTTTTCGTAATTAATTAATTATATCGATCAAGGAAATGAATGGTTGTTGTGTATCTTTCCACAAGGTTTTTTTTTATTTCTTCTGAACACTAGAGTAGAGAATCTAATAAATGTGGTAACAGTTAAGAATAATAATTTGGTAGCTCCATGCGACCACCCGTGAATTGCTAAAAAGATTAAACAACATCATAGCCTATGGGTACCTGGGGAGAAAATGCTCACATGCAGTTTCATGAGTTTACTAAATGGACCCAAGAAGAACATGATTTAGTATCAACAATTTATACAACACATGTAAAAAAAAGAAAAATGAATCATAAAGTAAGGGTTTCAAGTAATAAAACCCAATTTTAAAATTGAATCAACTATTAATTCGATCTTACATACAATTGCAAGCCTACCCACTTACCAATTCGAGATTTCGAGCTTTGAATAGATCGATTTGAGCGATTAATTGAACAAATCTATTTTGCTTCGAACAAATCAATTAGTTTTCATTAATACTAATACTAAAACCCGTGCGATGCACGGATTTTTTAAAATATTATATGAATTTTTTCATTAATTTAAATTATTTTTTGAAATATTAATTTTGGAGGCTTAAATTTTTATATGAGATGATTTGATAATAGTTGTATAAATGTTATCCATGATATTTCTAAAAATAGAGAGATTTTAGGGAGAAAATATAGAAAGATGATAGGTTTTAGTTGAAAAAAATAATTATTTAATTATTAGTAATTATAAAATAATTCTTTTATTTTATTAAATATAATGTCTGTGTAATGATTAGAATAAGAGAGGATTTAGTTAAAGAAAATTAAAAAGGTAACATGTTTTTGCTGAAAAAGGTAATTGATTAGTTTATAGTATTTATAATTTAATTACGTTATTTTACTAAATACAATTGCTCGTAATGTTTTGTGAAAAGAAGAAATTAATATTGTACGTGATATTTCTATTAAAAGAGGGATTTTAGTTCGAAAATATATAAAAGATGATACGTTTTAGCTGAAAAAGAAAACCAGTTAATTATTAATATTAGAATATTATTAGTTTATTGTATTAAATAGAACCGCCCGTGATATAATTGGAAAAAAAAGATATTTTAGCAATAGAAATAGAAAGGCAACGTGAAAATTAAAAAGATTATACGATTTATGTGAAAAAGGTAATTGATTAGTTTATAATAATTATAATTTAATTAAGGCAATCGACTACTTACCTTTATTTTAATTAATTAATTTTATTTTAATATACAAATTTTTAATATATTTTTATTAACAATTGAAAAATATGATGTAATATTTTAGGGTATATATTAATGATTGTAAGATTAGTTTTAAATTAAAAAGGTAACATGTTTTAATATGAAAGGAAATATTAATGATTGTATGATATGATACGACTGATGTTTTTATAAACAACGTATACAGATTTTTAATATATTTTATTAATAATTGAAAAATATGATGTGATATTTTCGGGTATATATTAATGATTGCAAGATTAGTAGGTGTTTATAAAAGGTAATATCTTCAATTAAAAGTAAATGTGAAAAAAGGCAATCGACTACTTACCATTAATTATATTATGTTATTATTTGTTTTAGGAGTTTTAATAGTATAGATAAAGGGTAATAATATTTAATTCACATAGTAACAAAAAACAGGTACCAAAACTCTTTTATTGTTTCGGCTTTTATATAATAGTATAGATATATATATAATAGTATAAATATTTGTGGTTGTAAGATTAGTGGGTGTTTATAAAAGATAATATCTTTAATTAAAAGTAATTGTGAAAAAAAGCAATCGACTACTTACCATTAATCATATTATGTTATTATTTATTTTAGGAATTTTAATAGTATAGATATCATATATATATTTCTTTATAATGAAGGGTAAATAAGTAAATTCACTTAGTACCAAAAAACAGGTACCAAAATTTTCAATGTTTCGGAATTTATATAATAGTATAGATTTCTAAGATAAAAAGTTTGAAAACGTGTATCTACCTAAACTTTCATTAACATAGCAAATTGAGGTCTTATTACCTTCTTTTATCATTTTAAAAACTATACTTTCATATGTCGATAGTAAAAGCTTAATTGTAAATTTTTGAATTGTTTTTATCAAATTGCATAATAATCTGAAGAAATAAAAGCTACAGCATATCAAATTTAGATGGCATGTGTATATATTTTACTGACCTTAATTTTTATCATTTACTTAGTTAATAAATTAAATATTTAAAAATAAATTTAAAATATGAGCACCGTACAGTAATATATAAAATTAATAATATCTATAAGCTATACATACTATACTATTATATCCTTATATACAATAAGTATAAGAGGGATTTTATCCAAATTTTTGGTCGGGAAGTACTATCGAAATCAATCATATGATCCGTTGGAATGAATATAGAGGATCAAGATTAGATCACATTAAAAATAAAATTATAATTTAAAAAGGATATAATTAGACAAGGTTGCATTAGAAGTGAATTTTAAAAATAAAATTATAATCTAAAAAGGATATAATTAAAAAAAGGTTGTATTAAAATTAAATTTTAAAAAGAAAATTATAATCGAAAAATGATATAATTAAAAAAAGATTGTAGTAGAATTGAATTTCATTTATTTTTTTATTAGTATTAAAAAAATTCATATTTACTGCTTGAACTTTATCTTGAAATCTAGAAATCAGATTTGGATGATTTTATAATCCACGCGAACCTCATAATATTATCTTTAATTTAGTGATGATTTAATAATTATTATTCAAATGAAAATACTAAGAATCTCAAGAGAAAATATAATTACGAGTTTTTACATTAAACCTATTCAATGTAGAAGTCCTACATTGATATTGTTATTCAAGGTAGAAAACCTAATTATATATTATTTAAATCATTGACATATACATTTTCGTATTTCAATATAAATACACTTTTTAGTTTTTAACATATTAAAATATAAATATTTTTTTATACTAGATCCAACGGTTTTCATCTATTTATTTTAAGATCTTTGTCGTACGGAGGACAAGACTACCGATTATCAAAGTTTTGGACAAAATCTCTCTTACACTTATTATTAAAATTGTATTTGGTTGTTAGTAGAACTATCTTCAAATAATTACAAAATGGTATTTTGATAATCAAAACGAATTATAAATAGAATTTTCAACATAAAAAATTGTCAATTTCTTCTCCTATTTGTTTCTGCATAGATTTAATTAGAAAAAAATTATTAAACCATCACTAAATTAAAGATTATTTTGTTAATTTCACGTGGGCTGTAAATCTGTAATCGTCCAAATAAATTTTAAGAATTCAAGATAGAGTATAAATATTAAATCGAACGTGTAAAATCTTATATATATCAATTTGTTAACAACAATTTAATATGAAAATTAATAACATATAAAATTAAAAATATATATATAATTATAGATATTAAAAAAGAAATCGTGCGTTGCATGGGTTATAAGCTAGTAAATAAATAATAAAATAATAGTGATGGCCGATAAAGAGGTTCTACTTATAATATTTGTTTGGAAAATTATTAAGAGAAAAAGGACCCCGAGATAGATCTCAAGAAACTTTTCCTGAGATACATATAAAAAAACTTTAAATTTTAATGGGCCCACAGAGCTAATTAAAAAATTCTGATTTTACTAAAACACCCACCCCATTTTTACATACAAAAGATAGGTATCTCAGGAAATTTACATGAGATATATCTCTGGCTCCCTAATCTCAATTATTAAATTGGTCAAGTGCACCTATTGAAAACTGTTTCAAACAAATTAGTAAGAATGATATTTTTGCCACACATTTATTAAATTTTTACCGAAATAACAGTTGATGGAAGGGGTGTCAAAACAATCAGTCAATTACGCATTTCTCAAATGCGTAAGAAGAAAAAGACAAAACTCATAAGCTATTATGCATCTCGTAAATACATAACTAAAAAAACAAACAAACTAACCACCTATTACGCATTCTTCAAATGTATAACAAAAAAAAAATTATTCGTGTGATAAATGCGTAATAACTTAATATATAGGGTAAATAGTTTCCATTTAGGATTCAACGGGTTCCAATATTTGGGGTTCAGAAATTTTAAATTTTTTAATTAAAATTTTTAAATTTATCTATATTACCTTAAGGGTTCAACAATTAATCTTTGGGGTTCAATTTTTCCATTTTGAGTTTTAAAAATATTCAAAATGACGAATAAATCGTATACGGACTTAGCGTTAGGGTTTAGGGACCCAAAATCCTAATTTATCCTTATTTTTAAAAATCGGGGTTGACACCGATTTTTTAAAAATCACGCCGGACTTGTTAAAATATTCAATTTTTTAATTAAAATTTTAAAATTTATCTGTATTCCCTTAGGGGTTCAACTTTTCCATTTTGGGTTTTAGAAATATTCGGAATGACGAATAAACCGTATACAGACTTAGGGTTTAGGGGACCAAAAATCCTAATTTATCCTAATTTTTAAAAAATCGGGGCTGGCCCCTGATTTTTTAAAAATTAGATCGCCAGACTAATTTAAAAAACACAAATTGAAATAATCATTTGATTATAGATTTTTTAATAGTGTTTGTAATTATATAATTAGCAAAAAAAATTAATTGCTATTATCCTGATAGAAAATGTGTAATAAGCTATTATCCATCCCACAAATAGGTAATAGATACTATTACCCTTTTAGAAAATACGTAACATGTATTACCCATTCTCAAAGTGCGTAATTAATTGATATTTTTGACCGTCCCAAGCGCACATTGGTATTCTTGTCGGAGGATTTTAAAAAAGTGGTACATATATGTCCTTCATCCAACAAATTATTAAAGTTAATTATGTGTACAATAATACATTCTATTAATTAACTTATTTATTGGATGAAAAATACTAATATTAATATTGATTATTTAATTTTATGATTTGTAATCCATATGATAGGATAATATATTCATTTTAGATAATAAATTCAAGGAAGTAAATATTAATATTAGTATTTTTGCTCAAAAAAAGTAATTTATTTATACTCTCTCCGTCCCTCTCATTTGTTTACAAATAAGTTGAGCACGTAGGTTAAAAAAATGTAAAGTAGTTGAGAAAAGTAAGAAAATGAGTAAAGTGGTGGGATCAATCAATATTTTATGTAATAAAGTGAGTTTAGTGAAGTAAAGTAGTGGGTGTAGTTACTTTTATATTATAAAACTTTATTATTTTGGATAAGTTTTGGAATGTAAAGAAATGAGAGGAACATCTCAAAAAAGAAAATGTAAAGAAATAAGAGGGACAGATGGAATAGTTATACTCGTAACTAACTTTAATGACATGTTTGAAAATGTTTTCAATTTGATGATTAAATTGATTTTTTAGTTCCACTTTAGAAACTAACTTAATAATTAATTCGATCTTCGTCCTTTTAGAATCAGAAATTTAGAAACTTTTTGGAGTTTGAACGAAAAATGAAGAATGATATAAAAATTTGGGGAATTGGGGCACGACCCATATTTAATAAAAATAATAAATCTTTTATACATACAATAATTAAATTATTTAAGATACATATAATATGTATGTATTATTATGATTTTAGTTTTTTAATTCATATAACTAATTTGAAATTTTTATAATACATTGTAATTTAATTAAAATATTTATTTTTTTATAAATATATGTCAATGTTAGAATAAAGAGAAAAATCAAATATTATTATAATCAAGCCAAAGTTTATAATACATGTATCAATACTTATATAGTAAACCTATATAAGATAGAGTACTGAAAATACCCTTATACCAAAAATACCCTTAATACAATAATACGTATATATTCTAACATCCCCCCTCAAACTCACGATGCTGCAGCAATGAGCATTGAGAGTTTGTTAGACAAGAAACGGAAGCGCGAAATAGAGTGAGACTTTGTGAAAATATCAGCAATCTGAAGTGCAGAAGAGACATAAGGTAAGGTGATGGTACCCTGCTGCAAATGATGACGAGTCACATGACAATAAATTTCTATATGTTTAGTGCGCTCATGAAATACGAAATTACGAGCAATATAGACTGCACTCTTATGATCATAATATAACGGAGTAGGACGAGTAAGCTTAACACCCAGATCTACAAGCAACCTATGTAACCAAACAACCTCACAAGTAGTAGAAGCCATGGCACGATACTCAGCTTCCGAAGATGATTGAGAAACAACATCCTGCTTCTTACTCTTCCATGAAATAAGAGAATCATCAAGAAAAATACAAAAATCAGTAGTGGATTTACGATCCTCAGGATTGCCAGCCCAATCAGCATCATTATAAGCACGCAACTCTAAAGATGAGGAAAAAGGAAACAAAAGACTCTGAAATTGAGTCCCACGAAGATACCTGAGAATACGAAGAACTGCAGCCCAATGTATAGTAGTAAGAAAAGTGACAAACAGGCTAACTACATGAACAGCATGTGCAATATCTGGTCGAGTAACAGTGAGATAAACAAGACTACCAACAATCGTACGATATAAACTAGGATCCGCTAAGGAAAGACCATTAGATGGAGAATATATAGCATTCATCTCTAGAGGAGTATCCACGGTCTTATTATCAGTAAGACGTGCACGGTCAAGCAAATCAGCAATGTAATTAGATTGAGATAAAAGATACCCCTTTGATGAACTAGCAACCTCAATTCCCAGAAAGTAACGGAGCAAACCTAAATCTTTCATAGCAAAACAACGAGCCAAATCCCGTTTTAATGACTCAATACCATCACAATCATCACCAGTAATAATCATATCATCAACATATAAAGACAAAAGGATACGACCAACACTCGTGCATCTTACAAATAAAGCATAATCATGATGACTAGGACGAAAACCAAGTGAAGTAAGTATAGTAGAAAACTTATCGAACCAACAACGAGATGATTGTCGAAGACCATAAATTGATTTACTAAGTCTACACACATAACCCTGTTGATGCAGAAGACCAGGAGGAGGTGTCATATAAACTTCCTCGTGAAGGTCACCATACAAAAATGCATTCTTAACATCCATCTGAAAAATTTTCCATTTACAAGAAGAAGCAACTGCAATCAAAGTACGAACCGTTGTCATCTTCGCAACAGGAGCAAAGGTTTCTTCATAATCCACTGCGCTTCATAAGATAAATCCACGTATAACCAGTGAAATCATCAATAAACGAAACATAATATCTAGATCCTCCTTTTGTAGGCATAGAAGCAGGTCCCCACTCATCAGAATGCACAATATCAAATGGAGCAAGAGAATATGTAACACTCTTATGAAAAGGTAAAGCAGCAAATTTCGCTAATTTACAACCGCTACAATCAGAAATATCATGAGATTTCAACTGTCCCAAGGCTCCAGTTGAGACCAAAAACTTTAAGCGAGACTGAGAAACATGACCTAAACGAGCATGCCATAGGTAAAAGTCAGAAGATGAATCACTCAAACGAAAAGAGGACAAATCAACATTAGGAGTTCCAACAGCAAATATATCAAGTTCATCCAAAACATAAAGTCCTCCCTGTTTACGACCTTTCCCGATAACCTTTTGAGATCTTGGATCCGTAACACAAGTAGTAGGAGAAAAAGAGACAAAGTAACCAGACTCACATAATTGACTAACCGAAACAAGATTTAGCTTAAGATCCGGAATAAAATAAACATCAAAGAGCGACACAGTTGGAGTAACAACAGAACCAACACCTTTCAATGGCATAGGAGTGCCATTAGCAGACATGATGGATAAAGATGTATGATTAGAAAATGAAATGAAAGATGCTCAATACGGAGACATATGATGAGATGCACCCGAATCCAGAATCCATAAAGAAGAAAACATACTTGAAGTACCCGTTGACAAAAGTCCTGTTGACGATGAGACATACATGGCAAAAAAATTGCTGAAAACAAATTCGAATCCAGATATGAAACTAGATGCGAAACCAAATCAAAAGAAACAATTTTCCAATCCAAAATAGAATCTGAAAACAAATGCAAATCCAAAATCTAATTCCAATTCTGAATCCAAATCCAAAGCCAATACCAAATCTAAAGCAAATAAACCAAATAACTACAACTAGAATATCTCGATAATCAAGTAATATAGATGTCAATCAATCAACAACACCCAACTTATAAGATCAAGAACGACGTAAAAAAAAGAAATTAGAAGCAATTTGTTTGAACCCATAAAATCTGACCTTCCGGAACACCAAATACGATTTCTACAGTTCAAAACTTAGATACTGATGCAAAGAAGACTCAGTCAAAATTTCAAGCCGATCTAACGGTTGAAACTCCGGGAATTGCAAAAAGAACTTGGCTGATCTGGGCAGAAAAATTCCTATTAATTTTCAAAATAAATTTGTTTTTGTAACGTAACTGTACCTCTCTAACGATTCGGTTAAACACCCACGATTATCCTCAACAAACGCTGAATTTGATTATCATCTCCATCGAAACCTAGCTCTTGATACCATGTTAGAATAAAAAGAAAAGCCAAATATTATTATAATCAAGCCAAAGTTTATAATACATGTATCAATACTTATATAGTAAGCCAACAACATGTTGGTGCAGCTGGCCTCCTTTGAAGGAGGTCAGGGGTTCGACTCCTGCGTGTGTGTGAGTTTCTTAGTTTGTATTAGGTTTCCTTCTGAAACAGCCTCCCTATTGTATAGGGGCATGGTCTGCGTACATCTACCCTCCTCAGACACCACTTTGAGTGGTATTATAACTGAGTAAGTTTCGTTTTAATACTTATATAGTAAACCTATATAAGATAAAGTACCAAAAATATCCTTAATACAATAATACGTATATATTCTCACAGTCAAATCGAATACGTATTTAAAATATGATATTGCATTTAAAACATAAACTAGTTATCATGATTTATCAAATAAATATCTTTTAAAAAATATATTATATAATATATATAACATTTTATTTGAAAAAATGATTTAAATTTCCAATTTTTTCCGAGGTTCCTTATTTCTCATTCAAGATGGAAATCGAGGAATAAAATATTTTATATTTGAAGATTGAGACCACGTGAAATAAGTTTGGTTTGGAAATTTGAATTAGGAAATGAGAATAGCACTATAAGAAAGATGGTACTATCTAATAAAGTAGATATATATGTATTTTTTTAAAAATTAGTGTAATCAATTATTTTTGAACATAACATAAAGTAATTTATCTTTAATTTTCTTTCGTTAACACTATAATAAGATAATATCATTATAAAAGAATTGTACAATTTATCATTAATATCGTTATAAAACCAGAATCATATACTTTAATATTATACAAGAAAATAATTTTGTTATAAAACTAAATTTCTATAACCTAAATTTAAAAACGAATTAATTTATAATAATATTTTAACATAATTTTTACATCATACAAACTATCATAAAAATAATTATTATTAGAGTAAATTGCACTTTGGTAGCTTGTACTTTAATTGTTTTGCATTTTGGTGGCCAAGTTTTGAAAGTTAACATTTTGATGACTGTAGTTTAATTTTTTAGCACTTTGATGACCAAGTTTTAAAACTGAACATTTTGATGACTTACCTTTTTTTGTTTAGCACTTTGGTGGCCAAGTTTTTTATATTTTGACGCCATTTTGACCACCAAAGTGCTAAGAAAAAAAAAGGTAAGTCACCAAAATTTTCAATTTCAAAACTTAGTCACCAAAGTGTTAAAAAATTAAACTACAATAATCAAAATGTTAACTTTCAAAACTTGGCCATCAAAATGCAAAACAATTAAAGTACAGGTCACCAAATTGCAATTTAAAGCGTGATGTTTTAATTATCATTTCCTTATAATTTTATACTTTTCCCGAGATACCTCAGGGGCAAATGGGGTATCAGCAGATTAAAGAACCGAAGTGGACAGCACAACAAGAGTACAGATTGAGTTTCAAAGTTTCAACGCAATACATACACACATCTTCGCTTTGAAGCCCAAGGTTTGTCGTATCTCGTCCGACTTCAAAAATATATGATTTGTTGTTATAAAAATAAATGTTTAAAGCAATAGATATAATTCTAAGTGATATTTTTTTTAATATCACTGCTTTTGTAATTGTTTTTACTGAGAGCAAGTCCAATTAGCTACTCCTTAGTTGATTCTTAAAAATATAATAAAATAATAATTTTTAGTGATTTAGGAACCTTGTTTTGTATATCATCTTCAACAACATTCCCTATATTCATTCCTTATTATTATTATAATAATAAATTTGAAATCAATTAGAGAATGAGATATGGACAAATATTGAAAAATGGAGAGAAATTAATTTTTTATTGATAGAAATTAAGTTAGGGATGGCTAGTGGTTCCCCAAAAGTAGGGAATGACTAGTGGTACTTAGTGGTTTAGGGAACCACTAGCACATTGTTGAAGTGGTGTTTTGTACTAAAATCATTAAATCTTAACTTAGGAAGGAATATAGGGAATCTCTTGGACTTGCTCTAAAACAATATTCATATTTTTAGTACAAAACATATATTTTCAATATAAATGACTTAGATGTAAAAGTATTACTCTCTCTATACCTCTATCCCTAAATGATCTTCCCATCGGTAAATATGTCCATAGGAATGATCTTCCCATCGATAAATGTATCAAAATAAATAGGAAAAGTTTTAAGGAACGGAGGAAATAATATTTTAATAAAAATATAAAGTTATAAATGAAAATTTATTTTTGAATTATCAAATTTATATTAGAATAATTTTTTCTGAATAATTAGATCAGTATATGTTATAAACAAATATATGTTCCAAGAATTAAAAAGACAGGGAATTTTTTTTGACAAATTTAAAACAGATTTCATTAACGTAAAAGTAACTCACCAGGATAAATCCGAGTATGCTATTGAAAAATAAATAAACGAGTTAAATAATTAATATTATTTCCGAATCATACAAAAATCATACCAAAATTTATAATGGTCAATTATAGCTACTGTTCATCTTTCAGAAAACCATTTAGCACTTCTTATTACTATTTTTTTTATGTAGGTTTGCCCTGAATAAATTAAGAACATGATCGAATTAATCTACACTTTAACAAAAAGTATTTCATAAGTAACCTTGGTTTTTACTTCAAATATTTATTAATCATTTCTGCCACTTCTTCATTGATTTTGACTCTATATAAATTTTAGCGGTGTTTTAAAAGGCAAGAAAAATGTTAAATTATATCGAAAGAGTTCATAATTATTTCTACATTTGGCACACACAAGTGGACTCTATTTGTACTTCAAGAAGAAGTCTTCTTATAACCAACTTTTAATCTTTTTCTTGATTTCTACTGTTTACTGAACACAAACATAGATGTGTGTTACTTTTGTCTTAAAAAAGATCTATGTCTTAAATAGATATGGTGGTTGACTTGATCTAATCTTGCTTAGTTCAAACTTATCTGCACATATTTTGCTAGCCCACTTGAGTTTAAACAATTTTTATAGTATATAATATTGAAATTTATAATGGGTTTTGTTGATTTGTATGGTTTGGTTGATTGGGAACAAGAATCATACCCTGAGTATCAAGATTTGGCTGTTCTGCCTTTGTTTGCAGTGTTTTTTCCTTCAGTTAGGTTCTTTCTTGACAGATTTGTGTTTGAGGTATGTACTTAAAAGTTAACATTTGATGTGTTTGTGTTCATTTTTAGTTTTTTATATAGTTCTTGGATTAGCTTAGTTAAGGTTTTTTTGTTGTTTTCTTGTCTAATGTTTGAATTAGTATGCTTGTAGAATTGTAGTAGATACAGGTAGTTGCATCTTGGGTTTTTGGTAAATTTGGAATTTTGTTGTTCTTGTAAGTTGTACTTATCTATGAGTAGGGTGAATGAAAATATGCATATGAGATATGGACATGTCTACCTGATGCCTTACAAACTAAATTTGGAATAGATTATTTATTGGTGGTCTGGTGTATTGGTAGATCATGGCGATGGTACATGTTAAGTTGTGATTGGTGACTAGCAGGGTGCAAGCATACTACATAATCCATAGTGAACTGTCTATATGGTCGTAAAAAGACCTTGTCATTGCTGCGTAATGAAATCAATCTTATAACCATTTGAGTGGATAAATTCAGAGACAAGGAAACTAAGGTAGTTTAACATCTAATGGATAGAATAGGTCTGACAGCTATGAAAGAAAAGAGTTTTCTACTCCATATTCCTATTAACTGGTTCACACATAATCAAATCCAGAAGACAGGCTTATTTTTCCCCTGTCCAGAGAGTATGCTCCTAAAGCACTGAATTCAAACTTTTGTTGGATAAAGGGAGAGATCAAAGTGTAGGTTACTCCTATAATTAGATCATAGTTCCAGTAGTGCGAATTGAGGTTTAGAGAGGATTTTTTAATACAGAGTTAAGGACTTGTAGAATACTATTGCTTTACTGGCATTGTAAAGGCATTTGGAAATAAAGTGTGTATATCTCAAAAGTAGGGTTTAAACTTGTTTATATGAGTGGTTGCTGTTTAAAAAAATTGTGAAATAGATTAATATGTTGCAGAAAGCGGGGAGATGGTTGATTTTTGGAAATGAACATCAGAAGCTAGATCTTGAGACAAATGACAGGAAAAAGAAGATACGGAAGTTCAAGGAATCAGCTTGGAAATGTGTTTATTTTCTTTCAGCGGAGATTCTGGCTCTTTCTGTTACCTATAATGAGCCTTGGTTCACTGACACTACCAAATTTTGGTCAGGCCCTGGAAATCAAGTTTGGCCAGAGCAGAAAACTAAGTAAGATTTTCAATTTACTGTTCATACCCAACAACCACTATAGGCTACTCTATTCGACTTGATTAACACACACACACACATTCATATAATCAAGCATTTCAATTTCACAAGTGAGTCGTTTCATTCTTAAAATACAGGTTAAAACTAAAAGCACTATATATGTATACTGGTGGATTCTATACATACTCCATATTTGCTTTGATATTCTGGGAAACGAGGCGTGCTGATTTTGGGGTATCCATGGGCCATCATTTAGCAACTGCTATTCTCATCATTTCGTCGTACATATTAAGGTATGCTTGTACACATAATGTTTAAG
The DNA here is from genome assembly GCA_036435485.1 of Saposhnikovia divaricata. NCBI lineage: Eukaryota > Viridiplantae > Streptophyta > Magnoliopsida > Apiales > Apiaceae > Saposhnikovia > Saposhnikovia divaricata. The sequence continues at coordinate 169,185,913 of CM071595.1, read as the reverse complement.
TTCTAGTTTTAATTTAGCTCAAAACATGCTCAAGAAAGCATTATGTGAACAAGTAAATTGATATTAACAACCTGGTATGAAATGGAGTTAAATTTGGTTGCTTTGTGGGTTATGTTAATTGTTACAGATTCATTCGAGTGGGCTCTGTTATTCTGGCTCTTCATGATGCTAGTGATGTATTTCTTGAAGTTGGAAAGATGTCTAAATATGGAGGAGCAGAGAGACTTGCCAGCTTTTCATTTATCCTGTTCGTCTTATCATGGATTTTGCTTCGCCTTATTTACTATCCCTTTTGGATCCTCAGGAGTACGAGGTGATATTTCCTTCTTATTGCTTTGCTCATCGTCTGATTTATTGCTTTGCTCTGCTAACATCAGAATCTTAGAGGTTAGATAAGATATACTATAAGAAGTACAGTGAATGAAGCAATTTTAATTGGCAACTTTTGTCATGGTCTGAATCTCTACCAATGTATTTCATTACTTGAGTTTTAGGGGTGTTGATAGTTTATTAGGTATATGATTTGAAACTATCATATGACTTTGTGATTTGTACATGTCTTTCTGACCCAGTCTTTTTTTATCTATCAGCTATTATGTTCAAAAGATTAAAATCGCAATGAACAATGTTGTTTGACCTTCTTGTGGCAGTTATGAACTTCTCAAGGTTTTGGACAAAGAGAAGTACAGAGTTGCCTACTATTACGTTTTCAATACTCTTCTCTTCTCCTTGCTATTACGTTTTCCTTCTTATTGCTTTGCTCATCGTCTGATTTATTGCTGGCAACTTTTGTCATGGTCTGAATCTCTACCAATGTATTTCATTACTTGAGTTTTAGGGGTGTTGATAGTTTATTAGGTATATGATTTGAAACTATCATATGACTTTGTGATTTGTACATGTCTTTCTGACCCAGTCTTTTTTTATCTATCAGCTATTATGTTCAAAAGATTAAAATCGCAATGAACAATGTTGTTTGACCTTCTTGTGGCAGTTATGAACTTCTCAAGGTTTTGGACAAAGAGAAGTACAGAGTTGCCTACTATTACGTTTTCAATACTCTTCTCTTCTCCTTGCTTGTTCTTCACGTATATTGGTGGGTATTAATGTTTAGAATGCTTGTTAAACAAATCCAAGCAAAAGGCCAACTTAGTGAGGATGTCCGATCTGGTAAGTCAAAATTGTGATTTGAGATATTTTGTATGTTGTCATGAGGATGCCTGTGTATCAAATTCAAAAGTCGTTACTTACATTTAATATCAAAACTATTTCTGTGAATTTGATTCAACCATAGCCTGGTGGCATGACCTTGTACTCATCCAAATATCCAATTTCTTCTGCAGTTTACCTTTGTTCTTTAGGTATTGATCTGTATATTTGATTGCTCATGTGGTTTTAATATGTAAGCTTGCTGGTATAGTAGCTGAACTTATGGGTAAAATTTTGACTTAAGGTAATCTAAGAAGAAACATCATCCCCCCCCCCCCAAACTTGTTTTTGCTAGTTATGATGCTTCTTTTAGGTAAGAATCCCCCCCCCCCCTTCCCAAAACCACTCTAAATCATATTTGGTAAATATCTCTGTTAAACAAACATCTACTGTACAGGTTCCTTTCTTAAATAGTTTCCTTACATTAGTAAAAAAATCTGTGGAGCATCTAGCGAACACCTACTGTACATAGTCGAAGTAATGGTCCCTCGCATTATAGGCTTCCTGTGGTAATTTTTATTTAACTGGGCTATCATTTTCATGTATCCTTTTTCCGTTGGTAATTAGTTCCTTGCATTAGTAAAAATCTCCATTGAGCACCTATTGTGCAGATATAAGATATTAGTTCCTCGCGTTTTAGATTTCCTTTGGTAATTGGATTTTATTTGGGCCATTTCATTTATCCCATTTCCTTACTGTACAGATTCTGAAGATGAAATGGAACATGAAGATTGATTTTGCCCCTTTATGACTCAGCCTACTATAATTCACAAGGTACTATGAGATTGTACATAGGTAGCCTGATGACAGACCAATCTGCATGAAGTGGAAAATTTTAATTTGAACTAATATACAACAATGAGATGTCAACTGAGTAGTAGAATAATCAATTTTCTGCAGTGTCTAAATGTCTCACAATTATACTTTTATCCTTTTTGTTTTGAAAGAAAAAACCAATTCTTTCTGTTTCGTTGCACAGCTATAGAGAATAAGCAAGCCAGAGCTTACACAGTATTTAGTAAGGCACACAACATCGAAAAGATTTCCCTGGTAGCTGAAGGGACATCATGTAATATAATTTGAGAAAGCGGGACAGGATCCAATGGAAAGCAAAAGTAGCAGAAAGTTGATTTGTTAATGGAACACGTAGTCTATCTATTTTAACTTGCCCCCATTATCAGGTCGATTGTTCACCTGATAAAGCTTGCATATAAAATATTTGTATATTTAAACGAGATGTATATACAAATTGTTCTACCTGCTACTGCCCTAAGCAAATCAGTTGATGATCAAGGAGAAGGCATTTTTGATGATTCGAGTATTCTACTTTGTTAGCATATACATTTTTGATGCATCGAACATTTTCTAGTGGTTTCTTCAAAGACATTACAGTGAGTAAAGTGAAGGAATATATATAGCATTTTCGATGTATCAAATTACAAAAAGCTGCTCCCGTTTTCTATTAATTTGAACATGTGTAAATTACTGTGGGGAGTAATCTCTAAGACAGTAAAACTATAACAGAGAAAACATTGCAGTCTGTACTGTCAGCTTGTTAATATAAACGTCAAAAGAGGCCACACAGCTCAAGTTTTCACAGAACTATAGAGGTTCAATGAATCCATATCCTTTCAAGTTGCAGTGATGGCCACTTTTTTGTCATTTACAAAACTTTTAGTTGGTTTAACAACGCCACTTCTTGCCGTTTGAAAATATTTGGCCACCCTTGAGCCATAAATTAGAAGTTCACTGCTATTTTGCAAATCGAAGATATGCTTGGTTGCCAAAGTCCAACCAAATTTTAAAGGTGTTACTCGTAAACTCCATGACTTGAAAGATAGTAATACGATCAAGAAAACAGGGTTGATGAAGAAGAAAGGATGGGATATCTTAATCTGTGCAGGCAACAGGTTTGCCTCCATTTTTATGAGTGGGGATTAAGTTTTTGACAATGGTCCCATTTTGAGACAAACAGTACAACTAAAGCTATATTACTTAAAAACAATCAAGAAAGTGTATATAATTCTCTAGAAAATATAAAAAGTTCTGCGGTCTATTCTTGCTAAACTTTGAAATGTTAATGGTGTATTCTGTCTGCACAATATATAATTTTGCCAAGGACCACTGATATAATTTGACATTTTTATAGACAAACAAGGTCATCCAAGCAGTCATAACAAAAGAAAGATTCCAGATGACCCTTTAGCCTTGATTATCAAGACATTTGCATATAATAAGAAGACACTCAATGATTTATCTGTTATAGAGTCCTACATCTTTTTATAAACTATTGGTTATGTGTTAGTTTATAAAAACAAGACCCAACCCTTGAATGCCATGCAATTATATTCTCCAACCATAAGGTATTTTATATTTATAATCTAATGTATACTTCTCTTAATCATGTATTTTGAACATAGTTGTTCATTGAAATACTCTTGAATATATCAACTGTCACTCTCCCTATAACATTTCATATTCAGTTTACTAATCAGTTCAACTTTAAAACCAATGACCTAAGTTCCCAGCAATGAAATTTGCATTGTACCAACCAGCTCTAACATTGTGCAGTTCCAAATCCACATTACAACCACTATAAATTGCATATAATTGTATCTTTTATAGGTGAATAATTTAAAGCTAGGGCTTTTGTTGTATATTCATCTTAACCAGAACCTAGCAATGTCTAAAGAAGATGTTAGAAGGCCTGTCAGGGAGAAGAATAGCTCTTTCAAAGAAAAAGATGATCAGAAGCCAAACTACAACTTGTTATCCAAACACCTGAAAAAAGTGTATCCAGATGGGTTTTACAATGAGAGTACATCACCTCTATCTATGTCATCTCTGTCATTGTCTTTGTCTCAGAACTCGAGCGATTCCACAGATTCTTCTTCAACCCTGAAACAGAAAATTGCTGCTGCGATTCGCCTGATCGCTCCACGTGAAAAAAGAGAGTTTTCAACTGTGGCTAGATACATGCAAAAACCAAGTCCAGGTCCCAATACAGCTGGCTGGAACAGGTGTAACTGGATTACAGCAAATAGTGGTAAGTTTCAGTCCATGATCAGATGTATGTTGATCTCAGTTTTGTGAATTTGCAGAGATGTGCATATTAGCATAGCTCGCACTTTGAATTATGTTATCTTTTATGTTTTACCACATGCTTTGGACTTTTTGATAAACATTTTATATCCTAGAAATAACAACAGGATCCTCACCTTTCTTTTCAAATTCAACCACAGTAATGACACTTCAAATTTCGGGAGAACATTGTTTATTACATTAATTTAGTTTACCTATATTCTTGGACATTTACTTTCAAGACAATACTGCAATTTTAATCTACTATACAAACATAAATGTTGTAATGAAAATTCAGTAACTATTATCTCCAACAGATAAAGTCTATGTACAATTTCATGATGAGCGCTGGGGACTTCCAGTATATGATGACAAGTACGTCACTAAAATCTAGTGCTTTATTTTTTAGTTTCTCTGCCAACTATAAAGTACAACAGATGGTTCATTATAACTGGTAAATTGTGTGACAGTCAACTATTCGAACTTCTTGCAATGTCTGGTATGCTGATGGATTTTAACTGGACTGAAATTCTAAAGAGAAAAGAAATATTCAGGTAAATGTTTAGGATTTTTATTACCCTTAATGAAAATATCAACTGTACATTTGGGATTAAAGTTTCTTGGGGAACTAATAACACAGAGAAGCCTTCGCTGGATTTGATCCCGCGACTGTTGCCAAAATGGGAGAGAAAGAGATCATGGAAATATCAGCCAACAAAGCCATTATGTTAGCAGAAAGCAGAGTAAGATGTATCATAGACAATGCCAAATGCATACTACAGGCAAGTCCTACTATAGTTTTTTAGTAAAAAAAAAAAAGTTTGCGAAGCATCTGTAATCGACTATTTGGATTATGTAATTTATTAATAGAGGATGAATACTAAGTAAAAATATTTATCTATTTCAGCACATGATCACGAACTTACATTGTTAACCTACTTCATATCAATAAATACTAGATTTGACTGATCCAGATTGGTAAGGAGCATGGATCTTTCAGTGGCTATATCTGGGGATACATGGATTACAAACCTGTCATTAACAGATTCAGATATCCAAGAGATGTACCTCTGAGGTCACCAAAAGCTGAAGCCATTAGCAAGGACTTACTGAAGAGAGGCTTTCGATTTGTTGGACCTGTGATTGTGTACTCGTTCATGCAAGCTGCAGGGATGACCATTGACCATCTTGTTGATTGCTTTAGGTTTGCAGATTGTGTGAGTCATGCAGAAAGACCATGGAGACATGTCTAACAGTATAAATACCAAGGAGTATATATTACTAACTGTATTGGTGAAGTTGGTAATAATTTATATTTAGGCAATATGTATTCTGTTTGCATCAAATGCTGCTATGGGGACTGAGAAGCTTGGATTGTTCAGTAGCAACATAATCAAATATACAGCAGCAAGATCATCAAAATATTTTACTTACAACTAATTACATGTGTGATGCTACAGGGGTTAAGAAGCTTGAATTGTGCAGCACCTAAATTCATTTATGATAATTATCAACAGCAATTTTACAACTTAATAACCGTATGACATATGTTCTCTTACTAATTTGCATCAATGTCTAAGCATTCTGATCAGATGTTATCATGTTAGTAGTCAGCAATGAAATCAAACTAAAATAGCCATACTCCTAACAGTACAAGAAAGTATTCTCAAAATAATTGCTCCCATAGTTGAGCGATAGGTGGTCTTCAACCTTACATATTTTGGTCCATAGACCTCCACGGAAATGGCCTCCCTAATTTTAAGAGCTGGGGTAAGGTCCACGAATATCTTACTTTCTCAAAATCCTACTTCAGAGTGGAACATATCGAGATTCGGGTTCCAAGAGAAACTAGAGCCTGATGTAGTTTCCTAACTTCAAGAACATGACATTTGGAAATTCTATGGGCTTTAACTTGCTATAAAATACATGGATTCCCTGATTCTAGGAAACAAAGTTAGTGGTTTCAGTTATGGGTCATGTTATCTGTCTCATCTTTCATCATAAGATAAAGCATCTCCAACTCAATGCACTAGTTACTGATATAAAAAACTTATTAAGGTGTGTTATGAATGAACATTTGCCTCTTTTTGTTTCAACTTATTCTAAGGGTTTCAACTTATTCTAAGCCTTCGAAGACACGCTAGTGTATGTAGAACAACTTGCTCCTCATTGCTCACAAAACATATGATTAATGAGGACCCAAGTGTGCAGTAGGATGTAGAGCTACAATTATAATGGGTGCCCCATGCTAGCACAAGATGGAGGAGATGAGTCCAACTGGGTGGTTAGGAGGCAACATTGCAAAAAATCCTGGTCACCTCCACTGAAGCATTTAGACCTCTTTCATAAATTTTTTATCTTCTTGGTATTCACCAGACACCTATTTTTTTTTTTCGGTTTTTAATATTTTATCTAAATATTTGTTAGAAAATTGTAGTATTTGCGCAATAAAACTTATGATTCAATATATTCCACCACCATAATAGAAAAAACAGAATCTGTATTTCGACTACATACTGAATTATCTTCTTAAATGTAGATACTAGTCCAGAATAACTGGATTAATAATAAGGAAAGAAGGTCATGTATAAAACAGAGCATAAAAATATAGGCCAGGGCAGTATATTTCGGAAAACAAGTGTACAAATGATCCCCCCCCCACCCCACTTGTTATTATTTACTCACTTAGTAATCAAGTCATGAGATAAACCCTACCAAGAACAACTTGGGTTTAAACCAAACTGAAAGTACAAATAAGGATTAGATCGCCACGTTCATCCCCATCCAAAACAGATACGATTTTACCCTTTTATATTACAGCATGTTAAAATTTTCTAGTCAAGAGCAAGTCAGCAGTTCAATCACCTGTTTGAAAGAGATTTATGATGAACTCTTTCACCTAACCTCTATAATTAATATGCTTAGCTTAATTATTCAAATTTCACAATCACTTCTCTATCATCAGCCTGACTAAATCAATCTAGTACAGTAGTAAATAGTCTCCGGCTCTGTGTGATATTAATAACACTTTTTTCACATCCTACTTGTTCCTTGTGAGAAAAAATCGTACCGGAAGCACAACACTCCTACATGGTTTCATTAACATTTAACAGATTCCAGAGAGATTCAAGAAATTCATAAAATATAGTAAACTTTATTTTTGTTTTCTTATATATAGAGAGAGAAATTGTTTTCGGAAATGAGATCCAAGAGACCGAACAAGAATAAAACTAACTCATGAAAGCATAAACAATCATTTGGCAAAAAAATTTATACAAGTATTTAATGTATGTTTGAGATTCTATAAGTTGCAAAAAAAAGTTGACTTTTTTAAAAAAAAGTTAGAAATCTCTAACTTTGTCGTAAAATAAGTTGACTTATTCTGGAAAAAAAATCCCCCAAACATCCCATTATAACCCCTAAACCATACTCCCTCCGTCCCTTTTTAGTTGGCACATTTGCAAAAAACACACATATTAAGAAAGCTTTAATTATATAATTTGTTTCCATGTTTGCCCTTAATCTTAACATTAAATAATGAGTTATGAGTATGTATATTAAATATAAAATCAAACATTTGGTATTAAAAATAAAGGGGTATACATGGAAAAATTCATAAAAATATGTATTGAAATAATGAATGCGACAACTATTTAGGGACAATTTTTTTTTTACAAATATATCAATTAAAAAGGGACGGAAGAAGTATATAATAAACCAAATCGTAAATAATCGTAACAACCATGACATAACACATTGAAGAAAAGGAGTCATATGTCCTCATAATTAAAATAAAGAAAGCATAGGTATATCACTAAAGTTCAGATATTATTATATGTCACTTACAAGTGATAAGATAAGGAATGAAAATGTAATTTAGTGTTGGAAATGGACAGGAGGCAGCTGCTATTCTTTTTTTAATAACAGAAAGCAATGAGTATATAGGTAGCCAGCTGTTTTGGAAACACAATAATTCATCATGTAACCGAAAACAAATATCTCAGGTACCTAAGTAATGTTCTGTAAAGTTATTTTTAGTTGTATTTCTGTTAATAATTTGTATGGGTTATGCAAACGTTAAAGGTTGTCTTTGGTTGGGGAGAATGGAATGGAATGGAATGAAATGAATAGAAATTAAAGGAACATAATGAACATGAGAAGTAAGATTCTAAAAAAAATCAGTGGGTGTAAATTTTGTATGATAGGATTTAGGAAGAAAATAGATTGGAAGGAAAATGGATCATTCCTTTTCAAATTGGTGTGTTTAAACTTTAATTTAGGTAGTTAAAAATGGAATGATGTAAGAAATGAAATTTTTAAACATTTAATTATATTCTTATTCAAATTCCATTCCATTCCCTCCAATTTTATTCACCCCAATCAAACATAACATAAAGGTCTAGGACAAAGGAACCAAGAGAGGTCAATAAGCAAGTCCTACCAAGAATTGCTACCAGGACTCAAACTTGCCCCATAATATATCAGATCTAAGCAGTTTTAACACTGAGACAAACAACCAACTAAAGAATCAATATTACTAACCTGGCATAGAGGCTTTCAGACGATTATTGGTTGTCAGATTTCCGTGAATCATCACCCAACTCAACCAATTTACCCTGCTGCTATAGCTATATGCTGCACCATACCTTAATGAACACTACATATATATATATATAATTAAATAATAAAACTACCATACAATTTTCAAACTACCAAGTATAGTATAGACTTCACTATTCTCGCTAATAGAATATATAAAATTCTCAAGCTGAAAAATAAAGAGTCAAGAAGCATCATAATTCAATATCTACAAACTTTTTATTCTTTTTTGATTGCATTCTACAAATTATTTATCAAACAAGTCCGATAGTGAAAGTTAAAAGAAAAAAAAAAATTACTACATCTAGTCCAGCCTTCCACTCAGCTGCCTTGTAAAAAGATATTTACAATGATTTTTTCTCCCAAGTCCCAGCTACGACGACATTGGTGGATAACTCATAAATAAGCACGCGCAAACCTAATTCAAAAATACTTCTCAAAGTCTGCAGTCTTATTCCAGTCTTGTCTACCGGCAACATATAGTTAAACCTCAATCTCAAAACTGGCATGAAGTACCAAGCCTCTGTCTCTGCTTCTGTCCAAGGGTCACAGACTTCCGTTGAGCAAATGCAGAATAGAGCAACTCCTGGAACTTCTCCAGAAACAAAGCCCACTCATCCTCGCGCATGTCCGAAAATTTCACGAAGCTAGCACTGGCAGGGAGCTGCTCATCAGCGCTTCTATGTCCAGCCGATGAGTTTGTGTTATAACCATATTCTAGCCTGCTAGCTGAGAACTTTAGGAACTTCATGCTCTCGTCTAAACTAGTTTTATTGAGTGACATAGATAGTTTGGTAATGTTAGGTTTCTTTGCAGGGCTTGCAAATATCATGGGTTTCTTATCTTCAACTATGCCTTCAGCTTCTTCCTCCTCTTCCTCCACCTCCTCAATGCTTTCCTCTAGTATAGACAGTGGATTCCGCCCATTAGAGCCACCTCCCCCAAAATGGAAAGAAGATCTAGTCAATACTTCCTCAGTGAAGTCAAATCCCACATCTTCACAGTCAATATCAAACTGAATACCATCATCTTCTGGGTGACTCCTAGGGGATATAACCTCCCTCTCAGCAATCAGCCTTCTTGCCTCCATGCACACAATCTCAAGCTCACTTGGCTCCTCTTCGCCACGACGAAACTCTCTACTTATCATCTCCCCTATCTCAGCTAGGCAAAGACCAAAACTCGCAGCTTCCTTGAGAAAAATGGTGCAGAGAACCAAAACCCGGAGACAAGCCTCCCGAATCATTGGAAGTTCCTCTCGCAGCATTTCAGAATCCTTAAAAGGGTCAAGTTTTTGGATATACTCTAGTTCATCCTCCGAAAATGGAATTGAAGCCTGAGGCCAATGGATCCACTCGAAATATGGATCCTCCAAGCTCTCTGGCAAGCAAAGACCATGATCAATTGGAATGAGTTCTACCTGACCAAACCCCCCACCGCTATCAAGCTTCCTCACAAGTAGGTTCCCAGCATGTCTATCAGTGTTCAAAATCCTAATATCTAATATCCCAATACGATGCACAGAAGCAACAGGATAACTCGACGTCCCATGATCACTGGCATCAAAATCATGGGGGATAAACTGTTGAAAGGAAGCAATCTTGCTCACAGGCTGCTTGCATTGAGTTTTTTTCGCATTAACCCCATTATTCACGTTGAAGATTGGGTGAGTGATCTTCACAAGTGCAGTGGGAGGAACATTAGCAAAATGACCATAATCAAGTAGATAAGCAGCAACTTCTCTGAACCCTGTTTCGCCAACACGAATCGAACGTTTCAGGCCTGGTTGCCCTAGAGCTTTACCAACAAAACCTTTCGGATTATTTGGAGCAAAAGGTTCTTCATCTGTAGGCTTAACAATAACAACACTCTCACCTCTTTTGTTTCTAAAGTAGTATGCACCTCCAAGTCCGCCATGAACAGGAAGTGGTTCAACCCCAATCTTCATCCCCTTGACAATTTCCTTGACAAGTTGTTTTGTCTTGACAAAGGCTTTTGAGTGACCCAATATCTCAATCGGACCACTTTGATCTCTCTGTTGGAGATCACTCCCACGAGGAGAAAGACAAGGAGTTGACGAACTTCTATGGATCAAGTTTCTTGTAAAAAGGAGTGGGGAATCATTTCGAATAGCACTTAGGTCATTATCAAGAACCCTGTCACCATATGTCAGCGAGCTCTCCTCAATTGGAACGTTGAGGTAAATCTGCAATCTCCTCTTCACAGTATGTGCATTGTCACTACGATTCAATTCCATCCCCAACACACATCCTGTGTCAGTCTGCACAAAAACACGCCTTGTACCAGTAGGCTTCCCTTCCATCATTTTATTGTTTCTCTGGTAATCCCTACCAAGTGGACTGCTCATAACTGCCACCGCCATCTGTGTTTGAACAGGGCTGTCGGAGTTAGGCGACATGAAATAACCGAGAACACTGATTGTTCTTACTGTCGGCAACCCAGATGGCGACGGAAGAGACCTTCCTCACTCCCAAAAGAGCGCCAAACTCAGAAGCCGAAGGCACTTGAACAAAAAAACCCAATCCAGAAACGAACATCAATCAAATCAGCAACGATCAATCACACCGCAATATTTTAAACAGTAATCCGAGATCTACACCTCGAAAGCCATCTGATCTGAGGATATATATCACACACCACACCACAATCTGCCAAAAATGAACCACAAACACAGTTATACACCAAGATATATATATCTAACAACCAAGTCTATACACATATTTATAACATCTTCGGATAATATATTAAGTAACATATAAACGGATTCATGCATTTGGACCTACCTAGGATCTAGTCTAGGTACACTTCACCATGCACCATAATGTAAGATATGCACTCTAGGTATCAAAATTAATAATAATAAATTAAAGGTAATAAATTAAAATTATAAATGCAACACAAAGAGAGATTAAGGAAAGGTATCTCCAACATTAGCATCTAATTAATTCAGATTTAGCCAAACCCACATACAATTATACATACAAACATAAAATAACTTAATTAACACTCAACATACACATTTCCTTATCCATTGAACATAATAACACACAATAATAACAACACACCCTCACATAGTCAAATACATGAATACTCCTTCATTCATTCAATCACAAATGTAGCCAATACACACATACATGTATATACATATATCAGATTCGAGCTGCTAAATTCTTCATCACTTTTTTACAACAATTTAAAGGTAATTAGGAACAAACACATCGATAAACTCGAAAAATCGAATGCGAAAAACTCACCAGACAGCCAGATCTGAGGAGATATCACAATCACTTACTTCTTCACGCAAATACGAAACAAACAACACTGTCTCTCCACCAAATCTGCTATCAAATTCAACGTCCTAATAAATCAAACACTCAAACAATCAACGTTTGTGATTCCACTACTACTAATACAGATAATCTTAATCCAGTTCTTTCATAACTGTGCCTATATATATTCAATACTGTAACGTCTTCTTCACCTGGTTAGATAACAACCTAACCCTGGTTAATCTATAGACACAGACCTTGTTGTATGTATATATATTTATCTTGCTTATTGGTTATCTGTAGTGTTTAGAAGAGTCTAGAATGGGGGTAAATATAGCGGGTAATATGACGAGAGAGATAAGATCTGGATCGTTGGATGGGGAGATGAGAGGGGTGACGTGGAATAAAGTGATAGGGAGTATTGACGTGGGGCGGGTCAGCGTTTAACAGGTTGTGGCACCGAATGGGCCGAGCCGTTTCTACAGTTTCTGTGCCGATCTGTGGGCTGTTTTCTTTATTTGGGGTTTTATTAGCTGTGTTGCAGGTGCACAAGTTGGTGTAGTGGGGTCTTCGGATAGAGTTTTTTTATTTTTGGGAAGTCGGTCCGTTTTTTGACTTTGCTTTTGTGTCTTGTTGATCGGTGACACTTTTTTTCTTCTTTTGTGTGGTTTTTATTATTTTAAATTCAGAATTGTTTTTATTAAAGATTAAAACAATTTTTTTGTAAGTTTTGTAATTATTTAGTAGGAGAAAACAAATAATTATCCAAGTGTGCATAAATATATGGGTAACAAACTACATTGTAAGTACTCGTTAAAAAGTAAAACCAACTTTTTTAAATACATATTCTGAAATCTGAATGTGCAATCTATCATATTCTTGTTTATAGAGTAATTTTTTAAATTCTTTTAACAAATTCAACAGCTTCAAAAGTTGAAAATTCAAATATATCAAAGGGTGTACGAGAAAGTTAACAAGAGTCTCCCGGCTCCCGCTTAGCAAAAATCATTATTCTCCATAGAATATCGTACCACATGTTTGTTTCTTACCATGATTAATTTAAAATTATATTCCCTCCGTCCCATATTTTTTTTCCTACTTTCCTTTTAAGAATATTCAAAATACTTTTCTCCTTACTATTTTTGTCCATAAAAACCAAATATTATACTCTTAAAAAACCAAAACAATGTCGACAGCTGTTCACTGCTCCCACCTACTCCCACTAACCCTAATTTCTCTCTATTCTCTCTCGTCCCTCTCTATTCTCCACCTTCAAACCCTAATTACTCTATCGAAAACATGAGTTTACTTTTTGGGTTTTCTGATTCCAATGATGAATCTGGTAATACGGTTAAATACGAGTGCTCCGATCCCGATCATTGTGACAAAGGTGATAGTTGTGATGGGGAACACAGTTATAGTCGAGAATATCTTTGATTGAGATGTGGTACAACTAAATCTGAGGAATCGGTGCCCAAATCGGATGTGACGGTGGATCAAAACCCTCGATCGTCGTTGCATGAAAGTGTTATTCAAGTCCCCTTGGATGAATATGATGCTCCTCCGTCCCCTCCTTCTTCCGTTCCAGTTGAAGTGGCCGCCGTTGTTGCTCCGGATCCGTTGACCGATGACTTGGATTTGGATGTTAAGCCTGATTCAGAAGATGCATGCTCTCGCTCCTAATCGGAGTAAAGGTGTTCTACCTTGAACTTGTTTGTGTTGTTAATCGTTTCTTAATTGCTTGTTTGTTCTTGTTCTTGTAGTGAAATGGTCCTGTTTTTGTGAAGATGTTGCTCGATCTTGTAATTAACTGTAATTAACTTGTTTCTGTTGCTTTTGTTTTTAATCGAATGTTAAATGCTCCTGTGTTGTTAATCGAATGTCATGTTTTCGTTCGTAATCTCTCGTTCGTATAGATATAAAGTTGTTTCACTTAGATTTGATTTCAATTTATATGCTTTCAATTTATATGTGTAATTTATATGCTTTCAATTTATATGTGTAATTTATATAGGATTAAATGGCAGTTAGGTCACTCAACTGATTGAAAACTTTCAGTTGGGTCATCCAACTCAAAAAACTTTCAATCAGGTCACATAACTGATAAAAGCTTTCAATCAGGTCACTGGGTTCACGGACGTTAAAAAAGAGACGGAAAGATGACTCAGCATGAATCAGGTCCGTAAAACCCCAGTGACCTGATTGAAAGTTTTTATCAGTTATGTGACCTGATTGAAAACTTTTATCAGTTATGTGACCTGATTGAAAGCTAGCCAATCGGATAAAAGCTAGCCATGTCAGCATGTTGAGTCATCTTCCGTCTCTTTTTAACGTCCATAAACCCCAGTGACCTGATTGAAAGTTTTTATCAGTTATTTGACCTGATTGAAAGTTTTTTTAAGTTGGATAACCCAACTGAAAGTTTTCAGTCAGTTGAGTGACCTGACTACCATTTAACCCAATTTATACATGTACTTATATGCTTGTTCGTATATGTAATCTCTCGTTTGTATGATTGGTTGTTCAATTAGTCTCTTGTAATCTTATTGGTGGATATATTTAGGTGCTAATCTCAGTTCCCACTTCATTTTCGATCTATGATGATAGTTAAAATTGCTGAGACAATGTATGCCCTAGTGTGCCATAAGTAACCAGTTTCACTGATTGGAGGCTTGTGTGTGCTTAGTGGTTGTACTTATATGTCGATGATGCTTGGGGCGATCTGAGATCAAGAAATTATATATACATGAACTGCTTACTTTTAATACATGTTGTGCTTCAAACTAAGCTTACCTTTAATACATGTTGTGCTTAAAACTAAGCTTACTTTTAGCACTAGTACATTGAAATAAAAACTAAGCTTACATGTCCCCTCAGCTGCTAATTCCATGCAAGTAATTCCATGCCTCATGGACAGCCCACATTGGTGCAGTGACTTGAACTGGTAGCTTACCCTAAGCTGCTAGTTTCTTCTTATTAACATGAGGCACATGGTAATCATTCGAACCTTTTGCTTTTAGCACTTCATTCATGACATATTGATAGGATAACCATACATTTCCCAATGTTGTTGCATCTAGTTCCATATAAGCTTGATGTACTGCTGTCAACATATCATCACCATCCTTAGGCATTTTTTTGTGCATTAGAGATTGAATTCTTCTAAAAAAACCCAAGTCCAGAATATTTAAATCTGGACTGTTTGGTGGTTGTTGCACAAGAATGAATGTGAAGTCCCCTTGTCGATGAACTTGTTGCCACTCTAGGACATCTTGAGTTATATGTGTCCTTGCATTGTCTTGTTGTATGTATATAGTTTTTGGACCTTCACTTAGTGGCCATTTCTACATGATTGCTGGTATTACATCATTCATTAACATTCTCCTTGTTTCCTTTTTCCCAACTGATTCAACGATCTTGGTGACAATTGTCCCCTTTGCTCTATATTTGGAAGCCCTTTTAGCTGGTTCTTGGTAAGTGAATGGGAAGATACCTACCTTCTCATCAAAGGTGCACTCATTTTCTACAATAAATCTTGGTCTTGCTGTGAACATAACTTTAGGTATGAATTTGCTTGACTTGGCAGCCCTGTACTTGCCCTTTTCATTTCTTTCCAGGTAAACCCTCTGTGATTTTTTGTTTAATTAAAACCACTTTTCATCAATGTGTACAAAGTTGTACATAGGATAATATTGCCTCTTTGTTGTTGGTGTGTCTCCCATTAACAGGTTTAGAACCCATTCAACCCTTTGAAATAGGTTTGCCTCTTTCAAAGCAGGATGTGAAGGGTTTGTGTGAGGTTTAATCAGTCCCCTCTTTATCATTCTGTTTGCTGTATTTGTAGACACTTTAAGCTGTACTGCCAAGTCTCTTATGCATGCTCTGTCCCCCATGCTTATCTCAGTTATTGCATTAGATTGTAGTTATATTCTTTTTCTCCCTGCGTTATGCCCCTTTGTTGCCATGTTGTATGCCTAACCTGCTGCCTTTTGCCTCTTTGCAGTGTTCCATAATGTGCTGATTGTTCTTGTTGTTACATTGAACAGCTTGGCCACTTCTTCAATTGCACCATGCTTAAGTTTCCCCTCTGTCTGGTTGTTCAAAAGCCACATGACTACTTGCATCCTTGAGTCACAGCTGAGCTTTGGCCTCTTTTGTGATGATGAGCATGTGTTTCTTCATGTCTTTGCCCTTCTGTGTCTCCATCTGCTGGCTGATTCAAATCAAAAGGGAAAGAAAAATTCAGTTCTGAACAAATGGAGGCAAAGCCCATTAACATTTAAAAGCCATACAATTAAATACTTCACACTTTAAATAATATTTTAAACTAATACCTCTAATTTGTAAAAATAAAATTTCTAGCATAATTAAATACTAGAATATTTTTAAAGATTTTCGGGGAAAGAAATAGAATTAAAACTAAATTTCCTGAATTGATATGCATTTTACAAATATTAAAAATTTATAAAAATAATAATCGTGATTCATAAATCACAATTTACAGGGCTTTATGAAATACCACAAACATTAATGTTTTAGTAAGATTGCGAATTCTCAATATTTATATATTAATCGAGTAATTTCTGTAAATTCTCAAATAATTAAAGTAATTAGTTACCAAGGATTTTAAAATCACCAAATTACTCAATAATTTAAAACAAGAAAATCTTTACTGAATAATTCCACACTTTGAAAATTAAATCCTTGGCCCAAATAAACTATCGATTCGAGATATCTACTCGATCAGTCATTTTAAAAATGACCCGGTTCCACTGAACCGAAAATAATTAAATAACCAAAATACCATAATAATAATAATAATAATAATAATAATAATAATAATAAATAAAAAAATTCCTCCTCATTTTAAGAAAACATTATTATTATATAAAAATAATAATAAAATAATTCTATAAAAATCTGGGTTATTACAGTCTACCCTTCTTAAAAGGATTCCGTCCACGGAATCAGCTAAGGCCACTAGTGGGATTCTTTAACTCTTCCGTCATCAACACTTGTTCTAAAGAACCATGGATGGTGTCCATTCGTAATCAACTCCTCCAAAATCTCAATCCAAATATGGGATTCCTCTCTGACACAGTTATCACTAAAGTCTTACAACCCATCGTTATTCCTTTCACGTATACATCTTGACCAACTTTACCTCATCATACTCTCCTTGAGAGAGAGAGAATGCAATGATTCCATTAAAATAACACTCTTGAGAGAGAGAACGAACTAATTTTATCAATACGTCACTGGTATTCTATTCGTCTTGGGATTCACTTTTGCTCTTGGCGGTCCCGTTGCGAATCTAGTTTATATCAGCGAATTTTCACTTGGCCGAATTGGCATCCCCTTGAAATTCATTAGAGATAACAAGAATCATGGAGCTTTGAAAAGCTAGCTGCCATATCAAGACAAATGTCACCCACTGGTGATCATAGGATTGTGAGTTTCGAAATAAACCTTATTCGAGATAAGAGAATTTACTGAGAGATCAATATGATCATAAGAACTCACGTTGCGTGTCTCAGTTTAGACATTACTAAATGTAGTTAGCCTTCTTGTATTTCACAACTCACAAGTGACGGCGTTCCGTCAGACTTCTATCACACAGACAGATAGTCCTTGTGGCCCGTATCAGTATAGGGTTGTTCATCTCAGTGGAAGTTGAGAAGTATGAAAGCAATTCAAAATCAAGTCAATAATTATAATTTTCTGACAATTAATTCTCAAAGGGACACCTTGGATTAGAATTGAACGGATTCCAAAGTGCAATCTCCAAAGAAAGGATAACCAGAGGGATACTGGTATACAACAAGCAAGTGGTGCTATATCACCATGGGATTATCCACTATTGAATAAAAGTGGAAGTTTAAATAACATAATTTTGGCAGGGTTTTAGATACCTGAAGGTAGGTATCATGACAGCCTCTGGCACAATTGAAACCCAGTACGGGTGAACACAAGTATGACAATATAACTTAGAAAAGGGACTATATTCTTTATCAAAATTCTCGCTTGGAGATGTCAAATAATTCATAGATTGGGAAGGTAATCAAAATAGGTCGCAAATGGGGAAGGTATTGCCAAGGTATCCACGGTATGTCGGCTCCTCTGATGGATAGTCGTTCGATTCTAAAGCTTTACTTCTCTATGCACATCCTAGAGTGCTCGATAACTTGAGTCATCGTCGATTCTCAATAGTCGCTAAGGATTCAACCATCGACCTTTATAATCGCAAGGAGTTCTATTCGAGTTCGTGCCGAGCTTTAAATCGAGTCGAGTTTTTTCTGACGAGTCGAGTCGAGCTCGTTTATCAAATGAGCCAAAAATTCCCGCCGAACCCGACTCGTTTATAATACGAGCCGGGCCGAGTTTTTCGCGAGCCTGTCACGAGCCGGGTCGGGACGAGTTTTTCGCGAGCCTGACACGAACCGATTCGAGTATCGGTTAAACGGGTCGAGTTTAGTTGTTAAACGAGCCGGGTCGAGTAGCTCGCTTAGTCATTAAATTTACATTTTTTTTAAATTATGAAAATTACTTATTTTGTTTTAAAAAAATAAAAATTACTTATTAATTATATTAACATCTTTACATATAATAAAAAAAGTAAACAAACAAAATGTTAGAAATTATTTGATTTACAAATTATCAAAAAAATTAAATATAACAAATTATCTGATTTTCATTTATTTAACCAAATATTACAAGAATGGTATTGATCTACTAAGATCTCCAAACAAATTAATTTTTTATTTTTTGAAAATTTAGAAATATCATTAAATTAGATATATCTTGATATCCGTATGATTGGATCGTCGAGAAATATTTTTAAAAAAATAGAAACAATAATCTGGGACGAAACACTAGTTACGAGTACAAGACAATATAGCAGTGTTCTATTAAGATCTCCAACCAAATTAATTTTTTATTTTTGAAAATTTAGGAATATCATTAAATTAGATATATCTTGACATCCATATAGTTGGATCGTTGAGAAATGTTTTTAAAAAAATATAAACAATAATCTGGGATGAAGCACTAGTTACGAGTACAAGATAATATAGTAGTGTTCTATTAAGATCTCCAACCAAATTAATTTTTTATATTCTGAAATTTTGGGAATATCATTTAATTAGATATATCTTGACATGCGTACGGTTGGATCATCGAGAAATATTTTTTAAAAAATAGAAACAGTAATCTGGGACGAAACACTAGTCACGAGTACAAGACAATATAGTAGTGTTTTATTAAGATCTCCAACCAAATTAATTTTTTATTTTTTGAAAATTTGGGAATATCATTTAATTAGATATATTTTGACACTCGTACGGTTGGATCGTCGTGAAATATTTTTGAAAAAATAGAAACAATAGTCTGGAACGAGCACTAGTTACGAGTACAAGACAATATAGTAGTGTTCTATTAATATTTCCAACCAAATTAATTTTTTATTTTTTGAAAATTTGGGAATATTATTTAATTAAATATATCTTGCCATCCGTACGGTTGGATCGTCATGAAACATTTTTAAAAAAATAGAAACAATAATCTGGGACGAAGCACTAGTTACGAGTACAAGACAATATAGTAGTGTTCTATTAAGATCTCCAACCAAATTAATTTTTTATTTTTTGAAAATTTGGGAATATCGTTTAATTAGATATATCTTGACATCCGTACGGTTGGATCGTCGTGAAATATTTTTAAAAAAATAGAAACAATAAATCAATAGTTGTACTATTAAAATATTACAATAATAAAAACAATGTTGTAGTACTATTAAAATATTAAATATGCCCTCAAAACAAATTTGTACTACTAAAATATCGTTGTACTATTATTTCGATAATATTTTAATAATAGAAACAATGTCGTAGTGCTATTATTTATTAATATTATTTATCAATAATATTTTGAATATTATTTTGGTTTGTTTTGTATATCTTTAGACTTTAATTACTAATACTAATATTATTCATTAGATTAGTCATTAGTCTTAGTCTCTTACTCGTACTCAAGTCAAGTCTTCAACCCTAAATCCCTAATCAGTGGCGACGTCGCGACTGGCATCTGGCGACTTCCCAAGATCAAATTCAGTTATTCAAGTGAGTTTGTTACCCTAAATCCTAATTATTTAGTTCTTACTTCTAAATTTTGTTGTTGTAGACAAGGTGTTTGTTTATATTGTTGTATACAAGGTATTTGTTTATATTCCTGAAAGAGCTTGAGAGAGATATGAGAATATTACTATGATGAATTAAAGTCTAGGGCAAGTGATATTACTATGAGAATATATGATACCCCCTCCATAGCCCAACTGTCCTTTTTATTAAATATTTGTTGTATCCTGAAAAAAGAGTGAATGTCAAATGCTAATTTTTATACTTGTACAACTGAAGCAGGAAAGAAGAGAAATATACCATGGAAGTGGAATCATTGAAAGGCAAAAAGAAAAAAAAAAGTCGGCCTATTGATATTATTCCTGAGAATGCACCGTATATGGATGATAGTCATATCACAATTAGAAGCGTTGCGGATGAATCCTTATCGGAGGATGATGTTGAACAAGAAGAACTATCTAAATTATAAAAAAAAAACGTACAAGGAATGACGAAGAGGGAGCTCCAGATGAATCAGGACCTACAAAAAATGACTCTGCACCAGAAAGTCATAAGAAACATTATCAAAAAAAGCCTAGAAAAAATACTTCAGATGTTTGGAAGTATATGGATACTTTTAAAAAGAATGGCAGAGACTTTTCCAGATGCAAGCTATGTGGACAAGAATTCATCAAGAGTGGCACTTCCTCAACTTCTTCGATGAAAAGACATTTGGAAAAATGTTTAAAAGCGCACGCTGATACTTTACAACCACTACTCCAAGTTCAGCGAGGTCATGACAATGAGGTACAAGTCTCATCTTTTAAGTATGATCATGCCGTAATGAGGGAAAAGGTGTCTCACTATGTCCTGATAAACGAGTTACCTTTCTTACATGTTGAAAGCTTTATGTGGAATGAGGTGATGAGGACTGCCACACCTCTTTATGAAAAGATAACTTGGGGAACATTAAAAGCTGATTGTAAAGCTACATATGAAATTGAAAAGGAAAAATTAGTCGAGATTTTTAAATATGTCCAGAGAATCAATATTACCACCGATATGTGGACTTCTTCTTGTCAAAAGCTGGGATATATGGTTGTGACAACCCACTGGATCGATGAAAAATGGGTATTGAATTCGAGGGTTATTAGCTTCTGCAATGTTCCCCCTCCACATTCAGATTATGTTATTTCAGATGCTTTATATAAATGTTTAGTTGATTGGAATATTCAAGATAAAATTGGGAAAGTGACGGTAGATAATGCTGCTGCAAATGATGTAGCTATAAGGACTTTAAAAGACTCTTTTAGCATTAGAAAACCATCTTTATCAGTTGAAACAAGAGGTCAAATCGGTGAAAGCATTGATAGATAAAAAATCAGTTAATGCAAATCCATACATGAGGGAAATGGCAAATAAAATGAAAGAGAAGTTCGATAAATATTGGGGTAAGAGTAATTTAATGATGTCCATCGGGGCTGTTATGGATCCAAGATTCAAAATGAAGCTTCTTACTTTCTGTTTTCCCATTATTTATCCACTTCAAGGTGAAAGCGAAACACAATTGGCTCATTTGAAAGTTGTTTTGAATGATCTGTATCAAGAATATGTTGCTGAAGATTCGAGAGTTAAAAGAATGGCCCCCGAATCAACTCAAATTTCTGGATCAGATAGTCTTTTCATGGATAATATTGAAACTCCAGCAGGTATGAGCGAATATGAAGCTTATATTCATGACAGTGGGGCAGCTGGCTAAGTCTGAATTGGATGAGTATTTATCTGAGAATATTTTTATCCCGAATGAGTCTACAGCAAAGTCATTTGTTGTTCTGACCTGGTGGAAAGGCAATAGTGCCAAATATCCCATTTTATCATAGATGGCACGTGATATGTTAGCAGTCCCCATGAACACAGTTGCATCAGAGGCAACATTTAGTGCCAGTGGCCGAATTATCGAGCCTTATCGATCATGATTAAAGGCAGAAACAGTGGAAATGTTGGTATGCGGAGCTGATTGGGCACGAGCACTATATGGTCTGAAAAATGCATGTCAGGTACATATATTCTTAATTGAATTATCAATTGTATTTACTAGTTTACTATCTATGTGTAGTCCATTTAAGTCATATGTATACTCCTACTTCAAGTTGCATGTGTTATTCTTATTGTATATTTCCCATCTGTTAGTTGCTCTTCATTGTACTAGTTAGTTACTCCTAGTTGTGTATATTTCCCATCTATCACTCAAGGCTTACTAATAGACAAGGACATGTGATTAATCACATTAAGTAATACTACAACCACTCTGTAAAGTCTATCGACCATGCCACAATGACAGAAAGAGATAAGGAGTAAAGACAACACGTGGTTCCTAATAGAATTTTTATCTTATAATTATTTGTTTAATTAAATGCACAAAACAAAATTTTGGATCTCAGCCTATTACAGTCTTACCAGGGTTCCAACAATAACCTAATCTTTGTTCTGTTATGTCCTGTTTTCCTATGTCCCAGTCCTACTCCATGAATTAGACTGTTTGCTCTTCATGGTGATTGGTGAGTCCTTGTATACTCTGATCCAACAACATGTGATTTTGGCATTAAGATGAGAAGTACTGGGTACTCTGATCCATTGTGATACATCTATGTATATTAGTTCATCTTAGGACTTGCAGATTGCTGATTTCTATTTTTTTTTAAGAAAAAACCAATAAAGCCTGTGGAGATCAGCTTGTATTAGTAGTAAGTACCAGTATGCATGCATGCCGCAAGTGACAAGGTATTAATATTTTAACTTAGACTTTCAATTTACTCAAGTCTTTTATTGTTTTTAAACTTATTCACTGTCTTAAAACAGGTTTATTGTGCACTTTTGCTGCAGCATTTTGACTTTTATAACTTCTGTTAATTAAAGATCAGAAGCTATTTTTGGAGACTAATGCTTTGGTTTGCTTAACAATGATATGCTACTAATTTTTGCTTTGCTGAATGCTGAAGTGCTGATGGATTGATGGCTGAGTGGCTGACCTACTTAGCAGGAATGCAGGATGCATAAAATTGGAATGTTTAGTTTAAAAAAATCTATATTTGTATCACTGTAGTAGTATTATGCAGACTTGCAGTTGCAGAGGCCCTGTTGAACTTGAACATTTATGTAATTATGTTTTTTGATTTGGTCCATTTTGAACAATGGTCATCACTCATAAGCTTGTGACTATATGTAGGCAGTAAGCTACTAAGCTGTAGCTAGTTTGTCTCACACTTGACATGATATTCAGTATGTAGCATTGCATATCAGTATATATGAATTTTTAATTTTTGAGTTGTTTTTTTAACGAGCTCGAGTCGAGCCGGGTTTTCGTTATCGAGTCGGGTTATATTCGAGTTCGGCACATACTCGGTCCGACTCGTTAAGATAAACGAGTATGAAATGTTGTTCGAGCTCGACTCGTATTCGAGTTCGAGCCGAGTCGGGTCTGTCTAAACGAGCTCGAGCTGCTCACGAGCAGCCCGACTCGGATTACAGCCCTACAAGCATCTCATGCAAGCGTTCTATTCTTTAAGAAGACTCCGATACCGGTACCGCCCCTAGTAACGACGAATTCCACATTTTGACTAGGCGATATTCCGGAACATCATCAGAAAATACATGCTTAAATCCATTCGCCTTCATAACCGTCTTTATACCGAACATTCTTTTTCTCATAGCAATTTCGTGTGTTACCTAAGCCCTAGCACCTTTGGCTTAACAACTTTCTTATTTAAGTCCTTCTCAGATTTTCTCATTCCGTCTTCATTCTTAAAATATATCTTGTCTTTATCGACCAATCTCCACTTCACCATTTTATCTATGTAATCATTGAAACAATCAGGGTCTGTTCGCCAACCCATTCATAATATTACCTCAAACTCTCTTAAGCTCGAGAAAGTTCAAATACCCGCAACTTTGACTAATAATCTTAGTGATCTTGTTTTGTTTCCCTTTAGGAATTTTAAACTGTACAAGTACAGTCTCAGCACATCGCTGCCACGATACTACATGCCAACCTTTTATCCTCCATCATCATATTGAAACTTCCTATAGTTCGGGGAATACCTAACTGCCTCCATGGATCCCCTAAATCATCTCAATCTTATGTCTCGGGCGATCTATGCCCTGGATAACAAATACTTGTCTCTGAGGATTCTTTAGCAGATATCCACAACCACTAAAAGGTGAGGTCTACTTCAACATATCCCTCAATATAACATTTCAATCGTAACTTAATCATTGGTACTATATCCAATAGTCCAACATGAACTCTACATGAGTTCTGACGTTCTCACATAACTATACACACTCCTACTTACTCTCATTTCTAGTTTACTATAACCTCAGCTCTGATACCATTTCTGTAACGCCCCCAAATTCGGGGTCAAGGATTTGGTCGTCACGCGGAAATCCTAAATATCAAATCACCTATTTAATAACATTAATCCACCCGTAGTCACTTAATAACTGAATTATAACATTTGAGACCCCAACCACCAAGCATCTTTTAGGTTATAGGGCTAGAAACAAGAACTCAAATACTTACATTTCTCATTACATCCATCCTATTACATCGCACTGAGTTTTACAAAACTTATACTACTAGTATAACTTCATTGAGAATTACATCAGCAACTAGTACTACTCGGTACAAAGTAATATGTATATTACACATCAATATGCCTATATATAACTTACTCCAGCTATAGATTTTCTAGACCATATTGTCTTCATTAAGGGATACTGCCTGCTTCTTTCGAGCTATGCAAACAAGCCTCATCCGCCTACCTTCCTCTGAAAGGTTAATATTTGAAAACAAGCAAGTATGAGCGAAAGAATTGCTCAGCAAGTTATTACAAGAGTTTAACAAAATATCCCATCATACGCATGGGGTTTTCAAAATCCAACGATACTTAATATCACCTCTAAAACATTTATAACTATGAAACTTCAATAAGTGAAGTATGACATTTGAAATAACATCAAATGAACAAATTAAGATCATAGTAACAAGAATAATCTTCATACCTTAGCAAAATAGTATACACTATGGTTTTGCTAATCTTCTAGAAACTTTTCAAAATACGCAGTTCAATATGCTCCTACGATAGTTGCCTTTCATCATACGAAAACTGAACCATTTATAAGGTTCCAATTCAATACTATTCAGGTTTGAGAATGTATACATATATGTATATCATTTCATCAAAACAATCGACAGATACTTCAGCCATATAATAACAGTATTACAAGAATACTTTCACCTCGTTTTAAAACTGAGTCATATACGGTAAATTCAGCTTTTAACAGCATAAACTTTCCCTGAGTCATTTTAAAACAAGAGCGTTCAGGTTTCAGAAATCTTTTCTTGATGAGTTCAACACTGACAACACTATCGGTACTGGCGCACCTGGGCCTTCAGTACAGTGTAGCAGCAAAATTCCAGTTGGAAGGATGGGACTATTCTGGAGTACACCCGGTACAAGGTGATCAGCCATTGTACCGTACAAAACAACACTTCGCTACTAGTAGACGGGTGACGTACCTACTAAAGAGGTCGTGGCCCTAACCGCATACGGCTCTTATGATGGACTTGCCTACCTGCAAGCCTCTTACACTTGTACATATATCTTGATGGGCTCGCCTACTTGCGTGCCTCTTACACTTCGACATATCTATAACTGGATGGACTTGCCTACCTGCAAGCCTCTTACACCTAAACACCCTCCAGTCCCCAGAGTCATTTTAAACCAGCTTTGAAACCTTTTTCAAATCGTCACTTCCGAAAGAAAACATGGAAGTATGTTCATTTCACAAGTTGACCTCCGTCAATTGATTTTCTCTACTCAGGGAATTCTTTTCAAATCAGCTTGGAAGTTATTCGGAATTTTCTTAAGGATTTTTAAAACCTGACCCTTCTTGATGAGGTGGGGTCACTGCTTTGGTTTATAGCGAAGGGAGAAAACATAATTAATTGCTCCCAAAACTTTGGGTTCTCAAGTTTTGATGAGTTCGTAAACCGTTGGGGTGGTAGTTACGAGGTATATGTAATATGTAATTACAAAAATATATGAGAACCCTTGCCATTTTTAAATATTTTTCTAAAAGCCAGAAAATATTTATAATAATATTTAAACTTTTGAATAAATTTTTAGAGAATAAATAGGACTTTTAAATAATTTTTGAATATTTAATAAATGATTAAATAATATTTATTATGAAATAAATCCTTAATAAAATATTCTAAGATGATTATTCAAACAAATATACATTTTGCAAATAAATATTCAGAGAATATTTATTAATAAAATATGAAATATTTTAAAACCCAAATATCTCCAAATTGTAAATAATTGGAATATTTTTAAATCATATTCAAATAACAGTACTCGAATGATATCATATCCCAAGTAATTAATACTTTCTGGAAATATAATTAATACTCGCTAATGACATTCCTCAAAAGATATAGTACTCTGTCGTTGGAATCCCTCTGGGTTTTGCATGAATATCTCTATATCTCAAAATACCGACTCCCGGTTCAATAAGAAATAATACTACGTACGAAACTCCTTTTTAAATAAATATTATAATTAATATTCATTGAATTAAATAACCACTCAAATAACATATATCAATACCATTCTAGATATTCTTAACCGAAAATATCCAATTTATAACCATTGGAATATCGTTACTCCGCATTCAAAAAATAATTTATCTCCGGCAATATCCCGGGTTTTCGACAGTGTTCATAAAACAAACATTAGAAAATCCCAAATTCTCTTTAAAAGGATATTTAAACTAATATGCATTTAACCAAGTAAACATCCACCTTATATCTATCGCTATTACTTAAACCTCAAAGTATCCAAAGTATAATATTTGAAGTATTGTATAAACAAGATACAATATTATAAGTCATGGGGTTTTGACAATTGGCATAAGATAATCAACTACACTAGCAAACCGAGAATATAAGAATTTTGAGAATAAAGGCACAAGGCTGGAGGACTTGAAATCATGGATCAAACTTATCCAGTACGTTTCATATATTTCAAAATACATATACTCTGAACAATAGAGTATGCATAAATAAACTTGCCTCTGGTCCTTAGCAAAGAACAGAAAACCGCAGATAAATCCTTCGCACCTCGTCCGAGCAATACCACGGAGGTAATTTACCTTTCTTCATACGATGCCTCAATCCTTCCTTTTTGATGCACGTCGCTCCAACTTGATTACGCCCTAATGGTACTGTAATGGTTACGAGTACGTGTCAGTCCAACCTCGTATCTCGAGTAGACACAACTCAGAAGTATCACTAAGTCACATAAAGTCAACCTATAGGCGTCCTCCCAATAGCTGACTACTCTATTACCGCTTAATGCACGTAACACATTTAGTAAAGAAAATGAAATGGAAAAGTCCCCCTTTTTTAAAGTGGACATTCCTGGTACTAAACACATTATAACACTACAACTTAATCAACTTCACTTAACATATACAACTATAATACCACTGACATTCTATGACACAACTTAATTAATAGATAATCCTTAAAACACAATTAACCCTCAACTTAGCACATAAATCCTTGAATTAGCACATAAATAAACAATTAATCCCCAAGGCACAATTAACCTTCGACTTAGCACATAAATCCTCGAGACAACAACTTAACACATATATACACAAATAGTTAATATCCAAAGCATGCCTTTAGATCATTGAAATCAAATAAGTTAAGTAAATTAAAATGCAGGGGATTTTTAGAAAATTTCGGCATGAAGTATTCGTAAATAGAACTATTCCCCTGTTTTTCATTTCAACAATCCAACTTGTAAATTACTAAGGAAAATCAAGCTGCCTCAATTGCAGCAACATAAAATAAACAAGTAAGAAAAGTACCCGCCTAGACATGCGGCACCTAATCACGTAAGAAAGTAAACAAGTAGGAAAAGTACCCGCCCAGACATGCGGCACCTCAAAATGTAAGGAAAATAAATAACAGTTTATCCTTGCTATATAACATTTGAAAACCGTACAACCAGGAATTAAATTCCTATTATAAGAAAACTCTTGAAATAACCTTTTTGTAAATTGAACTATCTCAGGGTCACAGCCCCTCAATTATAATCAAAACCATTTGAAAATAACTCATACATCATCGTCCTTCATTTAACTCTGTCAAGACCTCTAAGGCCAGTGGTAAGGTTCAACAACCACCACTCATCATTTATACAAAATATAAAGTTTAAATTATACAATACTTTGACAACTTCGACATCCACCAATATTTATAATTTGACTTACCTAATTTAAACCCATACACATGACCAAGAATCATTTAACCACAAATACTCCCAACACCAAGTAGTTGACAAATATGACATCCCACAATTACGACTCCACTTATAGCACTTAGCACATAAACCTTACCGGAACCAATTATAACAAGTAAAGCCACAGAAACTCCGCATATTATACGACAATTAATAATTACCCACTAACGACCACTGAGCCCGATTATAGTATCGACTTCAATTAATACCAAAATCATAATTAACAACCCACAGTCATTAAACCCGAATATTAGCGAGACCACAAAATAATACCGACAATTACGATTAACAATTAACAATTACCAATTAACAACTAACAATTAACAACTACTAACCGGAACATTTAATCGGACTCACAATTAAACCCAATAATTATACTTAACCATACTCTCCGAATTAATTCACGAAAATAAAACAATAATCATAATTTACAATATTACTCTAATTACGACAATTAATACATTTAACTCATAATTTAAAACTAATTAAATTACAACAATATTCATAATTAAAATACAACAACTAAATACACGTGAATACATGCATCCCAATTATACCTTTTCCGATGAGCACCACCGAAAACCAAGCCCGGAAAATCACTCCGTTATCCTCTCCCCCCCCACTGATCTCTCTCTCTCCCCTTCTCGGCTCCATCTCTCTGCACCATCTCTCTCCCTTTTCCACTTCCACTTGCTGCCTCCCGCGCCTGCATACACCAGCACCTCCCACGACACACACACTCACACTACGCTCTCACACACACACGCGCGTGTATACACACACACATACACGAATCACACACTTATACACCTACAAGCAGCTATATATATGTATAAGCTTCAATTGATTCAAAAATAAAAACCCCAAAATCTCTTCTCTCTCCCTGCTGTGTTGTTGTGCGGCTGCTGTGTGTGTATGTATGTAGTCGTGTGTGTATCTGCTGTGTTTTGTGTTCAACCCTAATGGGCTCAAGCCATTAACATTTAAAAGCCATACAATTAAATACTTCACACTTTAAATAATATTTTAAACTAATAACTATAATTTGTAAAAAAAAAAATGGGTGATGGCCCAAAATATTCATCTGGGAAACTGGCTGGCCCTTTTTACTGACAGGACACGGTACATCGTGTACCGTGATATGAGGGGTGTTGCGGAACACGATCTTCCGTAACAGGGCATGATACGGAACTGAGTCTTCCGTGTTATGCATGATACGGAAGACCATGCTCCGTGACTGTGCTGCGCACCCACCTAACACGGAACACCGTCCACCGCATCATGTATAACACGGAAGATGCAGCTCCGTATCTACGTAATACGGAGGACGATTCTCCGCATCATGCTAACACGGAGGACGATTCTCCGTATCCCGTCGGTATTTCGGGCCATTTTTTTCAAAATCAGTATTTTGGGCAAAAACTTGTGAAAAATAGGCATTTTGGTAATTCTCTCAAAAAAAAATTCTAGCATAATTAAATACTAGAATATTTTTAAAGATTTTCGGGGAAAGAAATAAAATTAAAACTAAATTTCCTGAATTGATATGTATTTTACAAATATTAAAAATTTATAAAAACAATACTTAAAAATAATAATCGTGATTCATAAATCACAATTTACAGGACTTTATGAAATACCACAAACATTAATGTTTTAGTAAGATCGCGAATTCTCAATATTTATATATTAATCGAGTAATTTCTGTAAATCCTCAAATAATTAAAGTAATTAGTTACCAAGGATTTTAAAATCATCAAATTACTCAATAATTTAAAACAAGAAAATCTTTACTGAATAATTTCACACTTTGAAAATTAAATCCTTGGCCTAAATAAACTATCGATTCGAGATATCTAATCGATCAAAAATGGACCCGGTTCCACTGAACCGAAAATAATTAAATAACCAAAATATCATAATAATAATAATAATAAATAATTAAAAAAAATTCCTCCTCATTTTAAGAAACATTATTATTATATAAAAATAATAATAAAATAATTCTCTAAAAATCCGGGTTTTTACAACTAAGGATCAAACCCATGACATATCAATTCAACTAAACTTAAGTTCCGCATCAGAACCATTAAGCTACATGTGTATTTTGTTAAAAAGTAAAAGTCATAACCTATATCCCTTAGTGTTTTTTTTATTAATTTGATTTTTCTTTATTCAAGATGTAATTAATGTTTCATTTCTCATGCTATTCTTTATTAATTGTCTTTTTGTTATTTTATGTCTCTTTATATACCTAAATTCACATGTCTACTCTATTAATAACTTATTATTTTATTTCATGTGAATGGTTAAAATTTCACATATTTTCTTAATTCTTGTGTCCTACTCTAGGTTCTAATTATTCAGCAATTTCGAATACAATAAATACTTTATTACAAGTACTTAGAAATTTTTTGTTTGAGAAAAATAAAATTAAAAGGCTCACCCGAAAGGTATTACAAAAATGAGAATCTCGGACACGAGACAAACCAAATATCATTTGAGAAACAATGTGACACATTAAATTTTGTAATTTATTATTTATATGCGTGCATGTTTTCAGATTAATTTTTTTTTATACATTAGTATATGAGTATACTAAGCGATGAATAATAATTATACATATACTCGTAAAATTCGAGAATCGGGAGTAATCTATTGGGTTCTCGATCAGGAATTTAAGTAGAAAATCAGGAATTAGCCAGAATAATCAGATATATTTTAGTAATAAAGTATTTGACAAATTAGTCGTATTTATAACAAAATATAAATAATAATTATATAAAGATACTCGAAAAATTCGATAATACACTGAATTTTAAGAATTTTGTTTTTCTAATTATGAATGAATGGAGTCGATACTTTAATAGAAAAATAATACATTATGCTATTATTGAATCAAAGAATGATTATTGTCACAACGGAATGAAGTAACATTAATCATAAAATCTAACAACAAAAACAACCATAAAAACCGTAAACTAGAACAATAGAGGAATCATCTGAAACTTATTATAAAAATACGAGATCTCGAGAAAGGAGCATACCAAAAGTTACTTAAGATTTAAGAAAGAAAGAATGTGATGAATTGAAGAATGTTCATCGTCACAACGGGATCAACTATCAGTAAACATAAAATCCAACGACAAAAATAACTATAATAGTGTAAATTATAACATTCCAAAGATCATTTGAAAACTATTATAAAAAAAAGAGATCTCGAGAAAGGAATAGACCAAAAATTACTTAAGAAACAAAGAAAATAACAAATTGAATAATGTCTATCGTCAAAACGAGATTATTTAAAATTAACCATAAAATAACAACAAAAACGATTATAACTAACAATAAACTAGAACAATCCCGTGCCTTGCACGAGTATTGAAGCTAGTATATATATAATACTACAACATGTCACATTTTAATCCTTACACAGTTACAATTTTAACCCTTCATACATTTAATATATATCATTTAATAATCTTGTATTCAATATGTGTTTATTTAATATCTACTTAAGTATTACGTAAATTATAGCAAACTAATAATAGCCAATAACTTTAGCAATTAATAATTTATATTGGTGCATATATTTAGAATAAAATTCTTGGGTAAATTAATATATAATTACGCCAATAAATGAATAATAACGCATATAAATACTCATAAAACTCGAGAACCGGAACTAATCGATTGGATTCGCGATTAGGGATTAAGCATAGGAATAACATGAATAATAAACGTAATAGCGAATTCTCAATTCTGAATAAAGTAATCATAGGATTAAGCATGGTTAATAGCGAGTAATCAGATTTAAATTCTCAATTCTGAATAAAGTGAATTTAAATTCACAACTGACAAGATTGAATTGGATGACTATCTTCGTAGATATTATAAATCTTAGATAGATCATGTTGAAAATGAAACCCTCGAAAAGAGAGTTTACGTACTATTCTATAGTTAGGCAACGCCGCTACAAATTCAAAGGTGTTCACAACCACAAAGTTAAACTACTAAAAGCCAATATATCGCAATATTTCACATTTTATTTAATATCATATCACATTTATGCCTTCCAATTTTCTATGTTTTACTCTAAACCCCCCCTAAAGTCAAATGCTATGAAAACGTTAGTTAATCTTCGCATTGTCCAGAATCGAAACTGTGACATCTCAGTACTAAATTAATGAATTTAAATTTATAACTAAAATCATTGAACGAGATGACTGATTGAGTGGATATTAGAATTTTTGGACACGACCTGTTAGAAAGTGAGAGCACTTGAAAAGAGAATAAGTTAATCTATATTTAGGCAACATTGGAACAAATTGAAAAATATTCATGATCACAACTATTAAAAACCAAAATCCCGCAATAAAGCTAGAATATCCCAGTGTCTTGCACGGGTAATGTAGCTAGTATTCGATAATACTATACATGGGAAAAAGATAATGGTCATAATTATATAGTGAAACTACACATTAAAACACACATATCTTATTATTTAATATAATTTTAATATTTTCATATTACAATTTGTACTTGAACAAACATGTTCTTATGACTTATATGTCTACTTGTGTCTTAGACGAAAAAAGTTAATTGCAATTAATCGAATTGATTTAAGTGAAAAAAGTGATTACAAAATTAGATTTGAGGTGGTATAAATTTGTGAGAAAATTATCACACACACACACACACATATATGTATGTATGTATATATATATATATATATATATATATATATATATATATATATATAAATATTATGTACATCTCTAGCACGTCATATTATCTAACCTCAAATATTAGATACTTTTTATACATTATATTTAAAAAGTAAAAAATATATAAAATTTATATATGACCCGATTATAAAGTGAAATGGGACAATCATCACCACCAAATTAGAGAAATATTTTTAAAATACACATGCAAAACTTGTCATATAATACGTCTATATTCAACTTGTGGTGTGGTCATTCATAATTCTTGACATCTAAATTATATTACAAAAAATAATTATACCCACAATATAATGATTGTTACATTTGGCGTTGTACTAAATCATTCTTTAAAAGTATTATTTTCATATTAGAAATAAGTTCAAATTTACATAAAAATAATAAATAAACTTTCACATATACAAGTATAACACGTTAACGAATTGGACAATGATTAACTTCACAAGATGATGTAATATCCAATAAATTTTAGAATAATAATAATAATAAAAAAAGAATAATAGAATAAAGGATTAAAATTAGATAATAATTAGGATGTAAAATTGGATTAGAATAATGGGCTTAAAATATGGATCAGATTTGAATACGGATAACTTTTAGGTCTGGATTAGGGTTGTGAGACATTATAAATACATCTTATTCTTCTTCCTCATCTTTTATAACAAAATTCGTTGGTCTATTCTTCACACAAATCTGATGTCTTGTAAAATTCGTAGTAAATTCATCGTAAGTCGGAATTCGTTGATTCTGGACTTTTCGGAAAGATCTTTTCGTGTTCTACAACTTTCGATCTTTGATTTTTTCAAGAAAACATTGTTTAGATGGTCAAAAAGGCTAAATACATAGCTGATCAGAATTGTAATCATGGAGTCTTTCAAGATTTTAGATGTTCTGCTTCTGAGGGGTTGCTACATGTGTTCTTATGTGATTATATGAATTCTTGATTTGCGTAATTGAGGTAAGTAACTATTCGTTGCTCCGTATTATTATAAGTAAATATCTGTTGCTCCGCATAGTTGTAAGTAACTTTTTGTTGCTCCATATAATTGTGAAACTTGATTTGTATTGTTCGACTACATGTTCTCGAATATATGTTTATCGTAAGTACGATTTTGACATGTGATTAATAAGATATTAATTTTTCAGAAATCCCCAGTCTTAGTCACGTATCAAATATCCGATCACTGGATAGTGTGATACATAGAACTAGTTTGCGCACGTTCCGGAACACATCGATACCTTGTCAAGATTCGGTTTCACTTGGCGAGGGACGTAAACTAGCCCCCCATCGAATAAGAATAAGATGCCGGTCACTGGCAAAGAGTGGCGTAAGGTGTGATATAGGACTGTGGGAATTAAAAGTAAAAGATATAAGACTAAGATTTATTTATTGATTAAGAATTTGATTATGTGAATTTTAGATATATTATATGCATCGCTTTGATATTTGTTATAGAATATATTGTGTGAATCTTATCGTAATTGTGATTGAGTGTGTCGTGTGACTATGTGATAGATGTTATGTGCTACATGTGAAAATCGTGTTTTTGAAAATTATAAAAATATTATTTTGAGCCGTCGGACGGTAGTTGCTTACTGGGCTTCGTAGCTCATCCTTTTAATTTTTCAGGTTAGGTTTATGATCGAGTTTGGTAGCGTTGGAGTTCGAGGACCTTAGAATTGGGCAAGATTGAATTTTCGATAGTTGTTAGCTGCGCTTTTGTAATAAGTACCTTTGTAATTGATTTTTGGTTTAATAATTGTAATTTATTTTAGTTTTCGATTTAGAATTAATAGTCCGAAAAGTCGGGCTGTTACAGATGAATAGTACAAATATTAGCTATCCCGTACAACATACAGATATATTAGATATATTTTTAAAAATCAATAACTTAGTGAAATTTGGAGGGTGCTCGTGCTTTGCACGGGCTAAAGAACTAGTTAGATATAAGTCATATTCATGTGCTAGGATTTGGGAGTAACGATGATAATCAGGTCTTTGATTAATCCAAATTCAAATATTAATTCAAATTTTCATTATATCCAAACTTGATTAGAACTCGAATAATATTTAAAATTTAAAATTTAAATTTGATTAAATGGATTTCGGATCAAGTTTAAATATACCCAAAATCCGAAATCTTTTTAATTTGAATAATATTCAAAATTCGATTACCCAAAATTAATAATTTAATTCTAGATAAAGAACTATATACAAATCAATTAATTCTAGAGAACGAACTATATACAAATCAATTAAATCGTGATATGCTTTATGGTCGTGGAAGGCGACAAATGGTCGATGCTATATCTATGATTCTATGTTAAGAGCAAGTCCAATGGAATGCTATTCTTGGTGCTATTGCTATATTATAGCACCAAGTGCTAAAAAACTCATCTCCAAAGGGGTGCTATAGTTGTATGCATCATTGGTGCTATTGCTATATTATGCATTCTTGGTGCTAAATTTGAAACCAAGGATGCATTTATGCATCCATGCCACATCATCATTTAACTAGAATGAGATGAGTTTGTTGAGAATATTCAATAGAAATTAAAAGAGTTAGGTAAAAGTTAAAAGAGTTGGTTAAATTTGAAACTAGTTATAGAACTAAATTTGGAGGGTGAGTTTGATTTTAGCACCAAAATATATTTTTTGGTTCTATATTATAACAATAGTAATTTAAAATCTAAAATTGAACTTACACGAAATCGAAAAGGAACCTAATCTATCTCACTATTAGCGATTTTCTTCTTGTTCGAGGGAGTAGTAGATAACAAAGTAAATGGTAGGTTTAATTAATGGGTTTCCGTTGGATAAGATTGATTTGTTATCCCTACTCGGGAGCATCATTCATTTGTTTACGTCGTTTGCTTATATTATACATTTCGAATATTTATTTTTGAAAATTGATATTTTATTTAAATAAATTTCAGGAAAAGAGAAAAAAAAATTGGGACTATTTAGGATAAACTTTTTTTTTTTGGATTAATTTTTAGGATACTCATCATTATGTTTGATGTATTTTCGATATAAGTAAGAAATTGAAGACCTTGAAAAATTGAGTAGTTTTTAACTTAAAATGAATAAGGCCCCGTTTAGTAATGCTGTTAAAAACAACAGCAACTTATTTTTGAAAAGTAGTTAAGAAAGTGTTTGGTAATTTTAAAAACTGTTTTTATGAAAAGTTCTTTTGGTTGAAAAGCGGTTTTTAGAGAAAGCATGTCCCCTATATTTTTGAAAAAAAATTGTTTTTCAGCTTTTGCGGGAACCAATTACTAATTTTAACATCAAACCACACCAAAAACATTTTTTTAATAAATAATAACCAAAATATGCATGTATCAAAAATATTACCAAACAGTTATTTGATTTTAGCAACAACACTTAGTTTAACAACACTTTTTCAACAACACAGCAATTTTTAACAGTAATCCTAAACAGATCCCGAGTGTCATATAAGTGATAAGTAGAAGAATACTTATAATTTATATAGGTGTTTTGGTAAATTTACTTATAAATTAGTGAATTATTTTGTTAAATTAAATTAGAAAATTTATTATTTAATAGAATAATCTCAATACATGAATTTTAAATTAAAAAGATATCTGAAAACATAAAGTTTAAATTTTAAATTATTAAAGAAGTAAAGAAACGAAGCAATAAGATATAAATTGGGGAAAAAAATACTTGTTATTAACATTCAACTTATTATATTAGCATATAAGTTATGAATTGATTTAATAAGTTAAGTTGGCAAATATCCCTCATTCTTCCCTAAATTCTTACGTACTTACAAGGATTTATCAAACAGGCCCTACTATGTGGGTGTTTGGGATATCTTAAAATGAGTAGTTTATGACTTAAAAGTATAAATGTCATATAAGCGATAAGTAGGTTAGAACTTATAAGTCAGTAGGAATGTTTTGTAAATCAGAACTTATAAATCAGTACAGTGTTTGGTAAATCAGAACTTATAAGTTAACTTTTTTTTTATTTTCAAAATATTTGTTTTTTTAATATATATCAATGGATAGATCTCGATGGATAGAGAAATTTGATATATACATATCAATTTTTTAATGAACGGATCAAAAGATATATGATTTTGAAGATTTGAAGGATATTATATATTACGTGTATAGAAATAAGAATAAGCTGAAAGTTGAATGTTAAGGATACTCAACATTAAACTTATTAACATATAAGTTATAATTTTAGCTAATAAGTTGGGTAGGCAAACACTTCTTATGAACTTATAAGCCATAAGTTCGGAGAAATATGATAAGCCAAACAGGCTCAATATATACCACGCAAAACATGATTTATATCACATATCTATACTATTATATTAAAGCCGAAAGATTAAAAGTTTGTCGGTTTGGGTTTCCGAATTATTAAAATAAATAGTTATATAATATAATTA
The DNA here is from genome assembly GCA_036435485.1 of Saposhnikovia divaricata. Classification (NCBI taxonomy): domain Eukaryota; kingdom Viridiplantae; phylum Streptophyta; class Magnoliopsida; order Apiales; family Apiaceae; genus Saposhnikovia; species Saposhnikovia divaricata. The sequence continues at coordinate 169,148,073 of CM071595.1, read as the reverse complement.
ATGGTAATTAGTCACTGTCATTTTCACATTTACTTTTAGTTGAAGATATTACATTTTATAAAAACATCAATTGTACCACATCTTCAAATCATTAATATTTCCTTTCTAAGTAAAATACGTTACGTTTTTTTTTAAAATTAATCTTACAATCATATATATATCGAAATATATCACACTATATTTATAATTATTAATAAAATATATAAAAAAATCCCTATCTATCCATACTATTATATTAAAGCTGAAAGATTGAAAGTTTGTCGATTTGATTTTCGGTTTGGTTATCCTAATTATTAAAATAAATAATGACATGATATAATTAATGGTAATTAGTCATTGCCATTTTCACATTTACTTTTAGTTGAAGATATTACAGTTTATAAAAACATCAACCGTACCATATCTTAAAATCATTAATATTTCCTTTCTAAATAAAATATGTTACCTTTTTTAATTTAAAACTAATCTGACAATCATTAATATATACCTAAATTTATCACACCATACTTTAATTATTAATAAAATATATTTAAAATTCCTATACGTTGTTTATAGTAAGTAAACATTAGTATAATCCGCAAATATGAGTATATTAAATTATATTAAATTAAAATTAAAAAAATTATTAAAATGATAATTACATTAAAACATAATTATAATATTAAATAAAATTTAATAAATACCTAAAATATCGTATCTTTATATCAATTTAAAAGACGTTTCCTTTTAATTGAACATATTACCCTTTACACAGCTAAAATATCGTATCTTCCAATCATTAATATTTCTTTTCTAATTAAAACACGTTATCTTTTAATTTGAAACATAATTTTGCAATCATTCATATATAGTACTCCCACCATTCCCCTCATTTGTTTACATTGGAGGGGGACACAGAGACCAAGACAATGCATAAAAAATGAGTAAAGTTAGATGAAAAGTGGGTAAAGTGGTGGGATCTATCAATATTTAAAAATTGATTTGAGATAGTGGAGGAAAGTAGTGGGTGTAATAATGTTTTTTATTATTAAATATGAGATAGTGGGGAAAGGTAGTAGGTGTAATAGTGTGGAAAACTTACTATTTATGCTAACATAAAGAAATGAGAGGGACATCCCAAAATAGTAACTGTAAAGAAATGAGAGGGACGGAGGGAGTAATAAATAAGAACCGTTAGATTCAATGATTAGATATATTTTATATAATTAAATTACTTTATTAAAGATCAAGGTTCGAATTTTATTAACGACATATTTAATTTAAAATTTCATAATATAAACTTTAAATCATGCATATCATTTATTAAATTTCTATTAAATTATTTAAGTTAAAAATAAAATACTTATATAAAAATAAAATTATAAAATAAAACAAAATTTAATATATATATATATATATATATATATATATATATATATATATCAAAAAAGCCCGTGCATCGCACGAGTTCCAAGCTAGTATATATATATATATATATATATATATATATATATATATATATATATATATATATATATATATATATATATATATATATATATATATACGATTGTATGTATTTATATTTCGGTTTTTCTAGTGTGTGTCAAATGACATATGCTAAGAATCTGTATTCGTTTAATACTCAAATTTTGATTGGTAAAAATTTCATTAATAATAATGAATCCCCTATATGTACAAAAATCTCCACCAATCAAAATTTTCCAACTCACCAAACACGGATTCTTAGCATGTACCCTTGGACACACTAGACAAACTCTATATATATATATATATATATATATATATATATATATATATATATATAAAAGCACATGTTCTTTATTACATAATTAATAGCGTTCATCTCTTCTTTTGTAAGTGACTACCATTTATAACCATTAATTATAAATACTGATTTATAAAAAATTACCTTTCTCGATTTGTATTCTCGATGATTATCAAAACTCTAAAAAATTTATTGTTAATCTTGGAAATGAAAAAAGTGAAAGAAGGAATGAACCGAAATAAGTTCTAAGTTATTGCTAATATTGAATGGATATAAAAAAGTTCAACCCCTTGCTTATTTTTAATGAAAATTTGTTAATATTTCCTATCCATTATCACATCATTTATCACAAACTATGTTGTCTTTCTTTACAATCCCTCTGCTTGTTTATGATTTTCATTTTTTGGGTATTTGTTGTTAGGTCCAAAATAGTTTGTAGAAGGAGGGGTTGAATACAAACTATACCGTTTTATCGAATTTGCTCTTTTCTTAAAAAATATTAAAATATTAAATCAAGAACAAATTGATGCGGAATAAAACGAATACCGATATTTCAAGTTGAATATAAAATTTATATTAATTTGATGGGGTGTGTCTAAATACACGGGTACAAATTACAATGGTTTGATGACCAAACTAATTATTACAAATTCTATAGAAAATTCGACATGAATTTTTCTATATTTGTAAATAAAAAGATCGAAATTAATTATTACAAATTCTATAGAAAATTCGACATGAACTTTTCTATATTTGTAATAAAAAGATCGAGAGATTCTAGGAAACTTAATTCGCTAGATAGTTCCACAAGTGCAAGTAAACAATTTCTGTCGGTTTAGATTTAGCAATACAAGCCAGAAATAATTACAAGATTTAATTTGAAGTTCAAGGAACTATTTTTCTCTTGGTCTCTCTGCTGTGTTCTTTCTGCAGGAGTGAAGAATTCCAGTGCTGTTCTGCTGTGCCTGCTGTTGTATTTATAGCCATTTAAGTCTTGTACTGATCTGGTATGACTCAAACTGCTTCAAGACATAATAAATCAGCTGTCAGCATGACTTAAACTTGCTCCAAGACATAATTTTCTTCATTAAGACTTACACAAACCTCCATTAAGACATAAACCTGGTCGGTATGACTTAATAAAAGTTCGGTATGACCTAAAACAGCTGGCAGGTGGTCGGTATGACTTAATCAGGATATTTTGGCTTGGTATGACATAATCTGAAATTGCTCGGTATGACCTAAATCTTATGCTTAGTATGACTTAGATTTAATTCATATCGGTATGACCTAATTTAGGTCATACCGACCTCCATTAAGTCATATTCGCTGAGCAGAATTGTTTTAAGTCTTTAAACACTTATATTAATTCTGATTTAATTAATTAATTGATTAATTTAAAGAATAAATTAATTCTGATTGAATTAATTTATAAAATAAATTAGCCAACTAATTTAATTTAATTAAAAGAGAATTAATATGAAGTCTTTTTATAATTATATTAATTACAACTTAATTAATCTTTTAATTAATTTATTGAATAAATTAATTCGAATAGAATTAATTTATCAAATAAATAAATCAAATGACTTAATTAATTAAGTGAAAATTAATATACCTCCTTGCTTGATAATTATATTAATTCTGACTTAATTAATCTTTTAAATAATTTATTGAATAAATTAATTCGGATAGAATTAATTTATCAAATAAATAATTCAAATGACCTAATTAATTAAGATAAAATTAATATACCTCCTTGATAGCATAACCCTTGTGGTCTTCTATGTCTTGATAAATTTGATCCTCCACAAAGATTATTCCTTAGCAAGTCTTGATTGCAAAACCATTGTGGTTAATTAATTTAGCACATCTCTTGCTTGCACAATGATTTCTTCCATACCAGTCATGATAGCTTGAACCACTGAAAATAATAAAGAATTACCACCGAATTTTTGTTGACGCTCGATGCACGGTCTGGTTCATGAGCGACTAACTCCAACGGCTTTTCTTTATTTTTGACTCTATGATTTGGTTCCTTTCTTTTCTTAACATACCAGTCTTGACAGCTTGAGCCACTGAAGTTAATGATAAACAACCACTGTTTAATGTTGACACTCGATGTACTGTCTGGTTCATGAGTGACTAACCGCAATGACTGTTCTTCATATATTGACTTTAAAGTTGTGGTTCATGTCTTCTTTTTCTTCACTCTTTTTCAAACCTTTATAATCTGTATTCTGATAAGTGGATTTTATATCCACTTGGAATGCCTCAGTTCGGCTTAAATTGATTGTTTTGGACTCAAGATGTTGTAGTTTTGATGTGTTTTGATTAGTTGTGCAGATTTACGAAAATTTTGATTAAAGTTGATGCTTCTATTGTTTTTGTAGATTTATTTGATTAAAATTCGGATTTTCCGGGAAGGCTGCGCAGCTTATACTGTTTTGGCCATATCTGGAGTTCTAGAAGTCCGTTTTCAGCGATCTTACTGCCCACGCGAAGCTTGAGAGATTTTCTACAACATGGGATAGGAAGCAGGTGCAAGGAATGTGCTGATTAAATTCGCACACGTGATCTTTTAAAAGAAGGCTATAAATTTACTGTTTTGCCCTTTTTCTAATTCTAATTGTATTCTGGGCAGTTTTTGGTACATTCTTTAAATTCTAATTGTAATAAAAGGTAATTGCTTGTTGGGCAAGATTAGGAGTATCTATATAAACACATCTAGGCATGGGAAAAACGTAGTTCATTGTTAGAGAGATACAATTTGTATGCAGCTTTTAGGATTTTTTCTGGAGAACCTTTATTTTCTTTGAAGATTGAAGTTAAAAGGTTTCTTTTCTATATTCTTCTAATTATGATTTCTTCTATTAATTCTTGTTTTGTTAATTTAATCATGTGTAACTAATTCTCTAATCTGAGAATTGGGTAGTATTCCTTGGTATTCATGCCTGTTTAATTATCTGTGATTTTCTTGCTTTGCTGATCTGTTATTGAGGGCTTAACACAATTAGGGGAGTCATGAACCTTTGATTGGATTTTAGGAATTGTAATAACTTGGAAGAGGAGTTGCAATTTTAGTACAGGATTTAACAGACATAACTCGAATATTTGATTGGAAGATTAATAGGAGAGTTGTGAGACTTATAATTCTTGGTGCATAATAGTTTATGATTGTACTTTGATTGTATCACGGAAGTGACAATAAAGGTGTAGTTGTAGACACTATATTGTATCTTGGAAGAGAACATTATAACCTTAGAAGAATTGTTTTCAGCAGAGTAAGAACGTAGATGTCACATAGATATTGAATGTGTATTGAAACCAAGTGAAGAACCCTAGTTCTTGGATTGTTTTCCTCATATATATTTTATTCTCGATTGATAATTAGTTTAATTTAGTTTATAAACAAACCAAACATTCTTTTACACTTCTAAATTGTGAGAGATAGGATACTTGAACTTGATATTACATTCAGTTCTTCCCTGTGAACGAACAACAAAAATACTAATAACATATTTTGCCACTGTAGGAACCTCTTGTCACTATAAATAGAATCCACTGTCTTGATTACTCCACTGATGCTTGATCAACTGAATGAACTTCTTCAAGTCTAGTATACCTCAAAACGGTAGATTGACTTTGTCTTCTTTCTCTTGACACTTATACATTTGAGATCCCTGTGACAGTACATATACTATTTACTATTACATTCTTGTTTAAGTTGAGTTGTATCCTCGAAATACAAATAGGCTATGTCATATGCCTTTCAATCTCCCCCTATTTGTTTGTTAAACATTAACATACAAATTCCTAGAGGATAACTCAACTACAAACAAGAAGAAGATAAAGCTTTAAGGAGCTATAGTAAATAATACATAAAAAAATTTTCTGGTTTAGATATTACAATTCCAGAATCCTTGATCGATGAACTGATAGATGATTGTTCCTCTAGCACTGAACAAATTTTCATTAAGTAACTCATCTTCATTTCATGACATATCTGCCTGATAACCCTTTTTATCTTAAATTGAACATTATCAGCAGATACTGGGAATTCTACAGTGGTAAAGAATATTACTTGTCAACCACATACTGAAGAATTCTTCTTTGTCGTTTCATACTTCTCTCCTTTCTTATGTCTCCCTACCTAAGGTGATATGTCTCTTCCTTATAACGGTGAATACTCCTTATCTCCCTTGACAAGGCGAATAAATCTATCTCCCCCTGACAAAGGTGAATACTCCCCCTTTCTAAGGTATATCCTTTTTCATATCTCTCCCCCTTAGATAGAAAATCTCCCCCTCACTAAGGTAAGCCTATCTCTCCCCTTAGTTGAGTATCTCTTACTAAGGCAATCTTTTGAGTATATCTTCTTCAAAATATCTCTCCACCTTAGTTGAGTAATCCTCCAAGCATTCAATTATAGCAAACATCCAAACGAATTAGATGATACCAAATTTTCAATTATAACTCACCTCTTACCTTTAGTACAACAGATTCTTCATACATATAACATTGTCTGCTGCAATAAAGAAAAGAAGCTTTGCTTGTGTTGAAGGATTTTCATGAAGATTTCCAGAATAGAAGTATGTAGACTGATCAACTTTGCCCTTTAGATATTATAGAATGGCCGCACTATTGATCATCTTGACAACCAAATCTCCCGACAATTTCCTTATATCTCCCAACTCTTGTAAGTAAACTTTGTTTGGGGAATAGGGAATGGGATTTGGTGTTTATCTTTCTTCCTCACTGTGAGTGTGTGATTCTGTTTCGTGTACCTCACAAGTGTTTAGCTCATCTCTCCACTCATATCACTTAAAATGAGTGATCTCATCTCTCAACTCTCAAGTGTTTGCACTCATGCTCACTAGTGTATCACTCTTATCTCTCATAGCTCCAACATCCATGTGTACCTACAAGGAAAATTCACCATAGCCCCTTATAGAGAGGTCACTGGTGGTGCAATGGGGTTTCGCAAATCCCCGATCCTCGTTAGACTTGTCAGACGAATCTGAGTCATAATCTACAAGTTGATAAAAATTTTCCCTTTTTGTGGGTTTCAGATTTGAATTCTGAGAAGGTAAACAATGAAATCAAAACTTAGAATTAAAATCATGTTTCCACCTAATGTCTATGAAGACATCACCTTGTTAAACTCATCAGGTAAATCTGAATCATAGTTAACAAGTTGCCGATCCGCACCTATGTCGGATCCGATACCCGCAGGATCCAGAGATGTTCCCTCTGGGGAGTTAGATAATGATCTTGTTGAATTTTGCATTGAGATCAATACCTTCTTTCGAGGTCTGTGAGGACTCTTGGTTCTTTGAGGAACCTTCAACTTATAATCCTAACCGTAAAATGGTCGGAGTATGAGTTGTTTCCGTCAATTCATCCTTAGTGTGTGTGCAATCTCACTTTGTGCATAGGAAGTATTTTAGTATTGTGTATGAGGTAGTGACTTACCAACAGATGCCCTGGCCGACAGGCGAATTTCAATAAACTCATCATTTTAAGATAATGAATCCAGAGACTGTTTTAGTGCCATTTTCAGCTCTGCATTCTTTTGGGAGAATGCAGGCGAGCTTACAGATACCTCAAGTTATATACATCTATTCTCCTTGAGAGGTAGAGCTGTGGGTTTACTATCCCTCACATCCTTATGTGCTGCATCAAGTGCAGTTACTCCCTTAATGACCTCTAGTCAAATAAGTTACTTCCATTTTAGGGGTAAGTTAGGATGTGTTTAGATTTGGATTTATGGTCCGGGATAGAAGTTGTTGGGTTTACAACCTCATGACTTACAATTTGAGAAAACTTCCACTAGGAGCTGAACCTGCATCACATAGCAAAAGAGCAATATAGAGATAGAATGCATTTACATCATACCATAACATTGTGTGAAAACATATGCATTATATCCAATGAGAGAATTGATGTACATTTATGATTTCAAAAAGTTTTATAATTATAAACAATCACAAATGTTGAATGATTTGAGTTTTCTTTTAAAAACTGTTAATGTGCAAGAGTTTGTATTTATGCATAAATCAATGTATTATAATGTCTTTTAATGAAAACTAGATCGTTTTATTTTTAAAAGACACAAACTCTTGACTTCGCAGTAATTTAGAAAGAAAGATTTTCTTTAAGTGCTTATTATGTATAGAGAACTTTAACACAAAAGTTAGTGAAAAGACTCATACAAGCACTTGATGTCGTTTAGGTAACAAAGATTACCAAGTACATAAGTACAGATAACCAATGTCTCTCCTTTGGTACTTCATTACTTAGCACAACATAAACTAAGTAATTGAATGATGGATGTAAAATATTCTAAGAACTATCATATGTATAAAGTGGTGTATAACCAGAATTAGAGAATTTAATTTTGAAAAATTTTCACCACTTCAAAATATGATAGGAGACCGAATGTAACTTTAAGTCTCACTTAATTAGAAAGTTGAACACCTTAATTTATACTAACACTAATGATTTATAGATAAGACACGTTTACTCAGAAAAAATCCTAAGTAATATCATCAGAGATAATATATACATCACAATTAGTTTGCAATAAAGTATCAGAACAACTAGCAATTGTCAGTAAACAAATATTTTACTATTTGATACCAACTGCTAGTATTTATCAAATGCTTTAAAATGCAAATAATTGTGTTTATGATTACTTTACCAAAATTAAATTATGAGCAAATAAACCATTGAATTGCTTCACGTCATAATTTAACTAGGATATAAATAATCACTGTTAAATACTAAATATTCAATGATACCAATTGTTTGATAAATTCAATCTATTGTAAGATAAATTCAATTTAGTGAAGATTGAATTGTTACATTGAGTACCAATTGACAGAATGAATATTAGTATCTAACTACTTAAGAACATCATTCACTGATATTCATAAGTACGAGGAACTAGTTGACAAGAAATACACAAGCTCTTAAGATATAACATTTCAAACTTATGACTTCAAGGCAACTCCTCGATAATAACAATTGTTAACTCCTAACAACTGTTTACTAGTAGACAACCTTGGTTCTATAAATAAGACTCGATTACCAAAGCTGTCTTGTCTGCAATCTTAGAAATAATATTCTAAGTCCAATACACCTTGATCCATTGTATACAACATTCATTATCAAAGTGATTAGAAGCTTGCAAATAAGCATAAAAATTATTCCAAGTAACTGAACAATGGTCACTTTAGATATTTCAATATCCATAGTTCTACTTAGAGAATTTTCATACTATGCATAGTAATATGAGTGAATTGTAAAAGATATAACAATGATTACTTAGAGGAGTTCTAAGTAATTTCACACATACCAATATATCTCACAATTAGTTAGTAAATAGAATTCTAACTAAATATCATTAACTGATATAAGTCAAAACTTCAATACAACCAATTGTTAGAGCCATGATATTAATTATAGTGAATTTCTGAAAATGGGATATTAAAGTTCACTAGAATTAACATCTCATAACTGATTGAAGACCAATACAGATTAGGTCCAAATTAGTTATGTTGTTTATTTATTTTAATAAATATGAGGTATAGAGCAAATACTAAATTGAATTGCTTCAAGTCCGTTACTCATATAAATCAAAACAAATAATTAAATAATTAAATACTAAATCTCTATGAGTTAGATTTTAGCATTTAAGTATTTAAATTATCCTTAAATAATCACCACTGAAATATATTACAATTATACACATGGCAATCATTCAACAGATAATTCTCAGCATGAGGTCTGGATGTAAATAAGTTCACAAGTCCTTTCAATACGGACAATTGAATACTTGTGAGCTTACTTAAGAATTACTTAATAGATGGGATATACAAATCATATAGCATTAATAAAATCCCAAGTTTACAAACCAATCTTGAAAAATTAATTTCATCAAGTGATTTAGCAAACATGTCTGTAAGTTAATTTTAATGAAAAACATGCTCTCGAAATAATTGATATCTTATGCAAGTTGCTTAGTCCTAGAGTGTTCCACAGAGTTGTTGGAGATGAAGTTGTTTCCTTGTGTTCTCCTGCTTTCGTACAACTCATTTGATCTGTCTCTATGCAGCAAAATATGTCAGAACTGATGTTTCTAGGGTACCATCTCCGGAGATGGGTCCAACTTAAGACATCTGAAAATCAAGTGTAATAACTACAAGAATAGATTCTCTAGGATCCACTTGGGGCCTTGCAAATTTGCATATTGAGAATAAAATATGTGTGTAAGTGATCTATTATCAATTTAATAAGATAATGAGCTGATGATTCCTCTATAGCCTGATTAGGTCCTAATTAGTAGATCCTGAACTTGTTGGGTCAAATATCTCTAGGGTACCATTTCCTCAGATCCGGGTCCATCTTAAGATTTTTGATTACCAACTTGTTAGGTCCAAACTAATAGGTCAAAAGCCAGCTATAGTGGTGTGTTGGCATGTAGTCTTGACAAGTCTAGAATCTTCTGAATAGAAACAAAAGATCCTTGACTTACTTTTATTGTCATCATTCTTTTCGCTTACTTGTGCTCCAAATAGAATTATTCTTTTGGCTTGCCTGAGCTCCTAAAAGGATTCTTCTATTGGCTTGCTTGAAGTAATTCAAAAGAATTGCAACTTTACCAACATCAAAACAGCAAATATCTTGATACCAATTTTTAGTTAATAAACCAACATATAATAAAATCAAGATATCATTGCACATATATATCATTTATGTTTGTGCCTAAAGATGTAGAGAGTTCTATAAATGTGACACCAATTATTAAAAGATACCAACTGTTAAAGATTGATACCAAATATTAAATTATAGTTAGGGTGTCATACCATGTCTTCCATGCTTGCTTGAGTGATGATACCAGTTTATACTAACCTGTAGAGATCTTTCATTATCTCACCAACCAGGAGTGCACTTGCTCACATTCCTCTAGCATCCAGATTCAGTAGGTCCAGATGTCCATTATGATCTTGAATGTAAAATAGGTGCCTGATATCCTCAAGTCTTGTCACTGGTGCTTCTTGTCAGATATACCATTTAATCAAATTGTAACCTAGCATCCAGTTTGGCTTTGTCCCTCATAACAATGCCTTGACATCCAGTTAAACTTCTGGTTATCCTTATACCAAATACAGCCTTGTTGTTTGGTCTGGATACCAGCTTCCCTTCAATCTGCCTTTTATACTGATTGAGATCACCTTGCATTGCAATAACTCAATCTGGATCTTTCAGAGCTTTTGTAGCTTTCTTAGTTTCTTCTAAAAGAAAACTAAAGAAATAATCATTAGTACTTGAAGCTCTGCTAGTCTTTTACTTCCACCATTAGAAACACTAAGAACTAGGACAAAGAATTAATTGAGTCAACATTCTTTGTCTTGGCAGACATATTCTCATAGTATCCTTTGACTTTCAGTGTGGCGTTGAGTTGACTAGATGATCCTTCTTTTGTTACACCCCCTAAGCTGCTGCTGGGTTTACATGAAGATTCTCCGTGTTTGACATTGCTTGGATCTGAATCACCATCACCATTGACAGCTGGGAGCTAGAAGTTGTTGAACATCACTAAGACTTTCAATCACCTTCTGTTGATTAATAACAATCACCCTGTAGGCTGTTGACTCCATTGAGTAACAAAGGAAATTATCCTCTTGAGCATTAGCTGATTGCTAGGATGCTCACTTTCGATTTAATATTGCAAAACAATTTCCTTCATACTTATGGGGTCTTCCTAAAATTCTTACGGATCAGGGTTTAAGATGTGATCAATCATCATCAGTGGTGTCTTGTCTTCAGATTGTCTGAACAACAACTTGTTTGTGAGAGAAGTCATCAGTCATCACTACTAAAATATATTTTACTTTGATGTAGAACTTCTGTGTGATGCTTCTTTGACTTCCCTTTATGACATGCCTCATAATTTTATTTTACTTTAATTCCAGATGAGGTAGTCTCCTTTACTGATTCGATTTCCAGGAAAGAATCTCTTGATATGACATTCAGGTGAGAGAGCTCCTTATGTCATAGCTGAACTCTTGTCTGATGAAGCTTTAGATTTGACCTTGTTGACTTTACCTTTGACTGAGATTCCATGTCAGCTACAGATAAGTTCTCTTTCCTTAATCCTCGAACAGTAGGCTCTTCATCTTGTAAAAGATGCTTTATTACTGACAACATTCCTTAGCTATTGAATAGCCTTGACTCTAGGTCATACCCTTGCTGTTGTCTCCAAGGGATAACCACTTGGTTTGTCTTCACATTCACATTTGATAGTAGGGTTCTTTCTTCGATGATATGCTTTGAATAAATCAATAATAATGCATAATCGATTAACCTGTTAAGCCCTACATTCACAAATGGATAAAAAGTTCTTGGTACCAAAATTGTTTAATTGGGTCCAGATGGATTAGAGATTTCTCTTTTATTAGAGTTAACAACATTTTTAACCTTAACATGCTCATTCTTATCTTTGACTGACCATTTCTCCTTTTTAATGTCATTGACAAAATATTCACTGAGCAAGGAGAATAATGGTTCCTTCCTAACATAAGGAGGACTAGTAGTCTGTACCTTATTGTAATTCTTAAACATGCTTTTTCTATAATCAATGAAAATGCTCGGAGATGCATTTATGATATTTGAAATAAGCAGACATGATAATAAGAATACATTGCATACATTTAGCATTAAAACATTGCAGATAAGAATTATGCAAATTAGGCATGTTATGCATTTTAGAAAATTCAGTACTGTCTACTTTAACTTATGCACACTAGTGTAACAGGTTGCAAGTAGATTCACAGATATTCAATAATTTTCTAAACATGCATGGAATAGAAGAATTAACAATTAATCACTAATTCTATCCAATCCATTCCTATTGTTATATTATATTATATAATCTCTATTACCTAAGTCGGTTTTACAAATGACTTGATGTTCTACTCACACCCTAGGTAATTATTCCAATCTTTAAAACTTTTTAAACCTTAACAAACAATTCAGAATGAATAAGCAAATCTTGTTCTACTGGGAATCCTGAAACTAGCTTAAGCAGAGGTCATATATGCTTGACATATATCATTTAAGAATTGAGAGATATTGTCTAAGGAACACTTCTAACTCACTATTGCAATTAATTAAATTCAACAAATATTCATACACATAATAAGATCTTCTAACCAAAGATATAATAATTAAAAACTAAGATCTTAACATGCTTTGAATTTCTGAGAATTACATATTACACTAGTTCGAAGAATTGATACCTGAGACATGTGAGGTGAATCATCTTCAGAGATTGCTATGAAGGCAAGATATTAATTATACTCTTCTCGTCATCATCTGATCCATCCCAACTCTTTTCTTCAGCAAGATAAGTTCTGCACTGATGCTTCTGTTTCATCTCATTTAATGAATCCCTATTCATCCTTGTCTGTCAGAATTCTGTACCATGTTGCACACCTTGATAGTTACTTATCACATAAAACTTTCATAACTGCAACTGTCATGTTTTGTTCTTTCCACCAACTCAGTCTTATAGCCACCTCTTGAACTGTATCCTGAAGAGTTTCTGCTTCGGAATAGATAGGCCTAATTCCTGGATTAAACATTTGTACTCTTTCTAAATTAGTAACTCTTCATGTATGTTCTGAGGTTCCATCATTAATTCCTGACTGAGATGTCTAACTGTCTAGTTCATTCTCAAACCTCCTTGATTCCACTTTTCTAAAATCTCTGTTGATTCCTTGAAAGATATTTCTTGGTACAATCCACTAAGTGTAGTAGATGTTACATTGGAGCAATCCACTTAGTGTTTGTATATCACAGAATCAATAGACTTAATTCAAATCTTCGAGAAAAATTCTATCCACTAAAACCTCTTCCATTCCTGCTTCTGAAAAACCAGTGAATTCTATGGATATAAATTTGAGGAGCTTCCACAAATTTTTCTTCAGTAGGTAGAAATTAATTTCATCGAAAATTGCATTTTCTTCAAAAGATTCAAATCATCTTTGACAATTCGGAGGAATCTTCAACTAACAACCTTCTTAGAACTATTGGCTTAGAATAAATTCAAAATATTTAAAATTCAAAAATTTCAAGGACTTGAAAAATTTTTGAGAAATAAAAAATCTGAAAGTAAGTTCAAATTAATTAAAATTCGAAATTAGAGTTAAATTAATTAAGAATCAAAAAATCTCAAGAAATGAAATTTTTTAGAGTTAAAGAATCCGAAAATAAATTCAAGTTAATTAAAATTCGAAATTATCAAGAATTAAAAATTTTGAAAATTAAACAATTTGAAAATAAACTCAAGTTGTTTAAAAATCAAAATTTTCAAGAATTAATCATTTCAAGAATTAAAAAATACGAATATAAGTTAAGATTACTTAACAATAAAAAATATCATAAAATGAAAATTTTTGAAGATTAAACAATTTGAGAATAAATTCAATTTAATTAACAATTGAAAATAAACTCATATTGTTTAAAAATCAAAAATATCATAAATTGAGAATTTTTAAAGGTTAAAGAATCCGAAAATAAATTTAGATTATTTAAAATTCAAAAATCTCAAAATTGAAAATTTTGAAAGTTAAAGAATCCAAAAATAAGTTCAAATTATTTAAAGTTCAAAAGTCTCAAGTATTGAATTTTTTGAAGGTTAAAAAATCGAAAATAGAGGAGTTGACTTTTTTGGTCTAATACCGGATTTAATTTCTGTATGGGTCAACAAACTCGAAATCCAATTCGAGGATAAAAAAAATAAGGAACTTGATTTGTGCGTCAATCAAAAGGCTCTAATACCAATTGTTAGGTCCAAAATAGTTTGTAGAAGGGGGGGTTGAATACAAACTATACCGTTTTATCGAATTTGCTCTTTTCTTAAAAAATATTAAAATATTAAATCAAGAACAAATTGATGCGGAATAAAACGAATACCGATATTTCAAGTTGAATATAAAATTTATATTAACTTGATGGGGTGTGTCTAAATACACGGGTACAAATTACAATTGTTTGATGACCAAACTAATTATTACAAATTCTATAGAAAATTCGACATGAATTTTTCTATATTTGTAAATAAAAAGATCGAAATTAATTATTACAAATTCTATAGAAAATTCGACATGAACTTTTCTATATTTGTAATAAAAAGATCGAGAGATTCTAGGAAACTTAATTCGCTAGATAGTTCCACAAGTGCAAGTAAACAATTTCCGTCGGTTTAGATTTAGCAATACAAGCCAGAAATAATTACAAGATTTAATTTGAAGTTCAAGGAACTATTTTTCTCTTGGTCTCTCTGCTGTGTTCTTTCTGCAGGAGTGAAGAATTCCAGTGCTGTTCTGCTGTGCCTGCTGTTGTATTTATAGCCATTTAAGTCTTGTACTGATCTGGTATGACTCAAACTGCTTCAAGACATAATAAATCAGCTGTCAGCATGACTTAAACTTGCTCCAAGACATAATTTTCTTCATTAAGACTTACACAAACCTCCATTAAGACATAAACCTGGTCGGTATGACTTAATAAAAGTTCGGTATGACCTAATAAAACAGCTGGCAGGTGGTCGGTATGACTTAATCAGGATATTTTGGCTTAGTATGACATAATCTGAAATTGCTCGGTATGACCTAAATCTTATGCTTAGTATGACTTAGATTTAAGTCATGTCGGTATGACCTAATTTAGGTCATACCGACCTCCATTAAGTCATATTCGCTGAGCAGAATTGTTTTAAGTCTTTAAACACTTATATTAATTCTGATTTAATTAATTAATTGATTAATTTAAAGAATAAATTAATTCTGATTGAATTAATTTATAAAATAAAGTAGCCAACTAATTTAATTTAATTAAAAGAGAATTAATATGAAGTCTTTTTATAATTATATTAATTACAACTTAATTAATCTTTTAATTAATTTATTGAATAAATTAATTCGAATAGAATTAATTTATCAAATAAATAAATCAAATGACTTAATTAATTAAGTGAAAATTAATATACCTCCTTGCTTGATAATTATATTAATTATAACTTAATTAATCTTTTAAATAATTTATTGAATAAATTAATTCGGATAGAATTAATTTATCAAATAAATAATTCAAATGACCTAATTAATTAAGATAAAATTAATATACCTCCTTGATAGCATAACCCTTGTGGTCTTCTATGTCTTGATAAATTTGATCCTCCACAAAGATTATTCCTTAACAAGTCTTGATTGCAAAACCATTGTGGTTAATTAATTTAGCACCTCTGTTGCTTGCACAATGATTTCTTCCATACCAGTCATAATAGCTTGAACCACTGAAAATAATAAAGAATTACCACCGAATTTTTGTTGACGCTCGATGCACGGTCTGGTTCATGAGCGACTAACTCCAACGGCTTTTCTTTATTTTTGACTCTATGATTTGGTTCCTTTCTTTTCTTAACATACCAGTCTTGACAGCTTGAACCACTGAAGTTAATGATAAACAACCACTGTTTAATGTTGACACTCGATGTACTGTCTGGTTCATGAGTGACTAACCGCAATGACTGTTCTTCATATATTGACTTTAAAGTTGTGGTTCATGTCTTCTTTTTCTTCACTCTTTTTCAAACCTTTATAATCTGTATTCTGCCACTGTGGGAACCTCTTGTCACTATAAATAGAATCCACTGTCTTGATTACTCCACTGATGCTTGATCAACTAAATGAACTTCTTCAAGTGTAGTATACCTCAAAACGGTAGATTGACTTTGTATTCTTCCTCTTGACACTTATACATTTGAGATCCCTGTGACAGTACATATACTATTTACTATTACATTCTTGTTTAAGTTGAGTTGTATCCTCGAAATACAAATAGGCTATGTCATATGCCTTTCATTTGTGTGTTTCTTTTTTAAAAATGTTTTGTTTTTCACTCCATTTGGTATGTTTGTTATGTTTTTGTTTAGTTATGTTTGGCTTTGTTATGTAATTGTGTTCAGAATAATTTCCATGGTGTATTGGCAAATTTGGGAAGGCCGCATCGTAGCTAAAACGGTGGTAATTGTTGCAAGAACTCACCTTGCACAACGAAAGTGAAACACCCCAGTCCCACATCGAGGAGATTTGGGACTTTAGTTCAATATATAAGTAAAAGTACTACTACTAATTGCACCAACAAATCATGATCTTTTGGGGGCCTATGGTGGGCTTGTAGACTACCCAAGTTGGATGCAATTAGGTCAGCATGGTTTGGCTTATTCGGAATCGGGACTCGACCCGATTTTCGAAAAAGGCTCGAGATTTGACCTGGGTTGTCACATATGGTATCAGAGCCGACTCTCGAAAGCTTGATTCGTCAAGTTACCAGAGGTGGGGACACGAAGGCTGGTGGTATTATCCCACAATGGACAGAGATCCGAAGGTGGGGACACGAAGCCAGCTGGTATTATCCCACAATGGCTAAGGAGGAACGATCTTGGACCTATGGGATATCCGTTCGGCCTGACGAGGACGTCAGGAGTTTAAGTGGGGGAGTTTGTAACACCCTAGTCACACATCGAGGAGATTTGGGACTTTAGTTCAGTATATAAGTAAAAGTACTACCACAAATTGCACCAACAAATCATGATCTTTTGGGGGCCTGTGGTGGGCTTGTGGACTACCCAAGTTGGATGCAATTAGGCCAGTATGGTTTGGCTTATTTCGGATTCGGAATCGGGACTCGACCCGATTTTCGAAAAAGGCTCGAGATTTGACCGGGTTGTCACAGAAAGATTATTCAATATAGGGGGCATCTGTACCTCTAATCTCAATTAGTGTAACTGATGGGTATGAACAGTGAACTATCATGTGCACAGGTCAATTATGATGCTACTATTTTCAAGGATATTGGTATCGACCGGATTGCTCGAGAATAGTCATATTCTGTTTGTTAAACGATCTGAAAACAAAGCGGCTATTTGGTTAGCCTATTTATTTGTTTTTCAATCAGATTGTATTGTCAGTTCGGGAATTTGTCCTCACTGTGTTTCATTATTTTAATGAATGTATTAAAATTTATTTGTAAAAAAAAAACAAAACAGTATAATTTAATCTGATATAGAGCCTGATTGGCTCTCCTTATTTTAAAAAAATAAGGACTTATTTGAAGAAAATTTTTTACATTTACATATTATTTTTTATGATTAAATATTTGGAAAGGATTTAGTATTCTTTATATACAGAAAATAAGTAATTTATTTCAGAAAAAATACAATTTGATATACTTTTTTCAGAAATAATTTTCATATTTTTGATAAATAAAATTTGCCAAACGGACTGATAATCCAATACTTATGTCAGGTCAAATTTTCCTCATATAAGTTACGAAGTTTAGGTATAATTTATGAATCAACATGATAGATCATGTCACTTTCTCTCCTGATCTTTCTTGTTAACTTTTGATGGTTACTGCTTCAATTTACTCCAGAAACCGAATATGAATGTAGGAAGTCGAGACGGCTGGTAATAATCGAAGTACATTAGTAGTAGTACTACATTACATGCGTTGACAGTACTGAGATATTTGTATCGGACTATCGGTTAGTATTACAGAAAATAAGATCCTCATTCCTCCCGTGTTTTTAGGGGACCAAGGCTCAAGATGCCGGTTTAAAGGAAAAAAATATTTATCTTACCAAACAACTTTTTTGTTTATTTGTTTATCTTGAAAAGTTGAACTCGGAATATTTATATTGAGTATCTAATTTTACACATTCTTAATTAAAAACTAGTAAAAAAATGATAAGTAATTTTTTTTAATAATTAACTTTATATATCTTACAAATAAATATCTGTTCTCAAATATTTTGGGGGTGAGGGGAAATCGAAACGAAAAATTAGGACAACAAGAGATAAATTCTTAATATTTAAGTTATTTCATCGTGCTCAATATTAAATAACAATAAATAACTAAATTTATTAATTTACATTTTTTATTGTAATCTCAAGAAAAAAAATTCCGAATTTAACCTTTGAATCCTCATTCCTATAATTATGCTTATTTAAACAACAATAGTTGTAGATCTATATATTATTTTTTTTGTTTGGAATCGTAGACCTATTTTAAATTTTTGAGTAATGTTAGGGGCAGTGAATCAGATATAAAAAATAGTATCAAAATGATGTGACAATAATGTTATGATATTATATTTGATTGAGTTATTATCCTTCAAAATATGATATACGACATTTTATATTAATTTTTGAACCCAATTTTATACCTTTAACATTTTCTTAATCGATATCTCATTCATATTTTTGAATCTAAGTGATTTAAAGTCATGATAATCTTCAGAAAATATACTGCACTAATTTTTATTTACGAATATTCATTATTAGATGCAAATACAACATAATTAAATCTTTGTCTACGTCCCTAAAAACGGGTGTCATTATTCTTATTTACAGTATTTGAGTTAATTGTAATGTACTTGAAAGATGGGAGAAGAGGGTTGAGATAAGGGTTAAATTCAGCGGACACCT
This sequence comes from Saposhnikovia divaricata, assembly GCA_036435485.1. NCBI lineage: Eukaryota > Viridiplantae > Streptophyta > Magnoliopsida > Apiales > Apiaceae > Saposhnikovia > Saposhnikovia divaricata. Next base: position 169,128,744 of record CM071595.1, on the reverse strand, counting down.
AACACAACTACTGAATTTATGTAACTGACAAACTAATAAACATTGTAATTAACTATGTCATTACTATATATTTACAATAGTAATTTTCTTCGGTTAAGTGCTTTTACTTTAAAAAAAAATAGCAACAAATATTTACTACTAATTTACATTTAAAGGAATGTGATAAGTAAAAATATAATCGCGACAAGAAGGTAACATGAGGCAGTTTTAAAAAAAAAAGGATTATTTGAGGTGTAGATTTTTTAATAAATTCTTGTAAGATTTTCATTTTTTGGAGGTGAAATAAAAAATGTAAATTTTAATAAAATTCTTTAAGGTTTTTATTTTGCCATTATTTTTGTAAGAAATTAATTTCAGAGGAAATAGAAAATGCAGATAATTAGTAGAGGGTATATATTGGTAGATGTGCATTGTCAACTCCAAGACATGGATCACACGTGATAGGGTGGGTAGTCCGCATCTGGACACTTACAATTTGGATTCTATTTTATCTGACATGTCAATATTATCCACCCTCGTGCCCCTTGGCCATTTCCTACAACACCGCCTTCGTAGTAGAATTATTTTAAACTAAAAAACACGAATGCACTTGCATGTACATCCTTAAGTATAAATTTAAGTATCAATTTATTTTATTATTATGAGTTATTTAGATGATTTTTTTTATATGTAGTTAATGCAGTGTTGCAAATTTCGGAAATCGGAATTATTTGGTTGAGATATGATTTACGATTTATCGGGTGATTCGGTTGCAAAATGTGTGATTTATCGGTGATTTTTGCAAAATTGGCCGAATCGATTCCAAAATTTTGACCGATTTTTGGCCGATTTATCGGCGATTTTTCAGAAATCGACCGATTTTTATAACAATGAGTCCATGGAACGAACACTACAAACTTAAACTATGAGCATGTTTGGCACAACTTTTTTAAACTTATTTTTGGGTAAAAATTTCAAATTTTGATAATTTTTTTTATAAAAGTATTTAATGTATATTTGAGATTCTATAAATTGCAAAAAAAAGTTAACTTTTTTCAGGAAAAAGTTAAGAATCTCTAACTTTGTCTTAAAATAAGTTGACTTATTCTGGAAAAAAGTTCCCCCAAAAACCCCCTATGTCACTAACTGTTTCGTCAGATATATTATGCTGTTATTTAGAAAATACCTTAAATACATTTTTAATTCTGTTCAATAATATTTGTTCTAGTATAATATGTTTCGCCAGATATATTACGCTGTTATTTAGAAAATACCTTAATACATTTTTAATTCTGTTCAGTAATATTTGTTCTAGTATAGAATGCTAGGCAGTTGAAAATACCTTAATTTGTTTTTAAGTATAAAATATACTAATTTTGTACTTCGCACTTGCATATTCCTCCATGCAAAGAAAGTTGAAAATGAAAGCGGAAACCTGAAATGTTGAAATCGAGCTACCCGTATTTACACACCCAGATATGGGTGTATTATTATTGCAAGTAGCAATCATACTACAGTTATCCAGTCTGAAAAATTCAGAATCCTAAATGATATCAACTTCCCAAGTCGAACAAGTAGCTGAGCCCATGGAATTGTCGCACAAACCATTAGCTCCTGCGTTCAGCATCTACAAATATATACATAAATGAAGATTCGATAAATTGAAATTTCGATTGACCTCATAAAGTAAGTTATGTAACATGTTACTGTTTTTTTATTTTTATACCTCGATTAATTCAAAAAATTGCTAGCACATATATATTCATCGAGCATGATAGTGTATATGCAAATTATAACAAAACCGAATATCAAATTATTGGTATCTCACAAAGTTACTCCAATCTATACTATACTATAATAAGTGAAATGAGATATAATTTGTAGTTTGGTTAACCCCTATTTTTGGTTATCCCTCATTTTTTGTTATCCTTTTTTCACAACCGTTAGATCTTCAATTCAAATAAATCTTGACCGTTAGATTCAACAATACTAAAAGTTGTTATATAAAAATGTCAAAGGTTCGATTCCCGCCAACAACATATTAATTTATATTTAATATTAAAAATTATTATATACAAAGATGTAACGTTCAAATATTTTTAATAATACATTAAAATTAATATTTATAATATTATATTACATTATAAACAAATTATAAAAAATTAAAAGTAACATAGTGCTCTCGACGCTAGTACGGCTTATCAAACATCCTGGAGACATATAAAATAATATGAAATTAAATTAGAATATCTGACGCTATCATAACAATATTATCTTTTTACATCTATACTATTATATTAAAGCCGAAACATTGAAAGTTTTGGTTTTCGGTTTGGTTATCCCATTTATTTTGGTTTTTACAGATAATTAAATTATAAAAATAACTTAAAAAGCTAATTACTAAGGTTAACGTAATTATATTCAGATTAAAATTCTTTTATCCATATTGAGCTTCTACATGGACTCTTTTTTCAGCTCCAACAACTCAATTACCCATTTTTTCTAAAGATTTTACTTCTAATTGAAATACTTTACCATTTAATTTAAAACTAATATTACAATAATTAATATATATCCAAAATATCACACCATATCTTTCCGTAATTATTTTAGTAGTAATTTTTGTAATTAAAACAAGTTACTTTTTAATTTAAAATTAATCTTGCCATAACTAATATACACCCAAAAATATCTCACCATATATTCAAATCATTATTTTTAGTAATAAATAAGAATCGTTAGATCTAATAATAAGATATATTATATGATTAATTTACTAAAAATTCAAAGTTAGAACCCGTCAACGACATTTTTAATTTAGAATTTTACAAAATAAATTTCAAACCATGCATATCATTATATAAATTTATATTAAATTAAAATTAAAAAATTATTAAAAATAAGGATTATATAAAAACATAATTATAATGTTAAATAAATTTTATAACCTATCAAAAGAAACCCGTGTAAGCTAGTATATTTGATTTATAAATTGGGTCAATGCACGATACTCCCTCCGTACTTTTGATTTGTTATCATTTCAAAATAGGGTATTTGGCATAGATGTATTTTAAAGATAGTTCTATAACTTATTTTTGAAATTTTCCTTTTTTGTATAAAAATAGAACAATCATATTTTTATACAAAGAAATAAAATTTTAAAAATAAATTATGTAACTATCCTTAAAATCCACCTTAAAATACATGTGAGAAAGTGACAAAAAAGTGATAAAAACTTAAAAGGACGGAGGTAGTATTATATATTTTCTAGAAAATAGTGCAGTCTTTTTCTTTTTGTGACCCAAGCATGTCCATACTCCTCCATATGGTCCAAATGATCACGACACATTGGTGTTGTAGAAATGACTTTGAATCTTTTCAAGTTTTAATCATGTTTACCGCCCATCCCACAAGGTTCGGTTTTTTGTTGTTACATCTATAAAACGAAAGAGTATATAATATGGTGTGATTAGTATATAAATAAGTATGTTTAGCTCACATTAATCTAAAGATATCTAGCACATACATAAACACTAAACGCTCTGCCTCGTTTTGAGAGTCGGTCGCCTCCACTCATCCTTCACCCATCCTTCACCGTCTCATCCTTCCATTAAACCTGCACCCATCCCACCCATCCTCTCATCCCATTTCCTCCATTTTCGAATCTTTAATTTCTATTTTTTTAGTTTTTCAATAAAATCGAGATCCAATCTTTTTTGGGTGAGATCTTTTTGTCGTACCCATTTTTTTGGGTTGTTGATTGTCCCCGATTTTTTGGGGTTGTTGATTTATCCACAATTTTTAGGGTTTATATTTTGGTTTTGTTTTCTATTTGATGTCTTGTTTGGTGTGTTGGCTGCAGTTCGGAATTTGCTCCAGGTTTGGAGGGAAGATCAGGTTGGAGCGAGCTGTTGTCAGATAGAAGGTAATTGACAACCACGAGAAGTTGAAGCCATTAGCCTTCGAGAAGCCATTTCTTGGATAAAATCACTAAAGCACATTGATCAAGTGCTAGTAGTTCGATTATCGGTCTGCGAATCGTGTGGTTTTTTTGCTTGCAAATGTTGCACAAATTTTATGTCAGGCTATGGAAAGTGGTCGGTCACTCCTCCTGCATTTATTAATCATGTACTGATAATTTCTAAGTAACGTAAGTACGGTTTGTTAAAAAAAAAAAAAAAAATATGTTTAGCTCACATTCGAGTTGTCTTAAGTCTCAAAGTGGGATCAAGCATGTACTAATTATGGCGTCTCTGCAATTTTATCGTACTTCATAATTTATTTTCTTTGTGTTAATTGTCATGAGTTTCTACTTTTCACGGATATTCAAGTTCACTAAAAATATAGTTGTAAAGTGAAATGCATGTCCAATGGGAAGCACGTCTTGAAATCTTAATTATATTCCGTAATTTTAACAAGACTCAAAGGGTTGCACTATTTTAGAGTTTTAATATTCAATTAGCGTAATAGTCCGTGTAAAGTACGGACCTTTATATAAATATTTTTAATTTTGTTTTAAATAAAAAGGTAGCGGTTGGTTTAATAATTTTTGATTTGTAAACTCGTAATTATGAATTGTAATATAAATAGTGATATGTGTTAATAGTGAATGCCAATAAGGACTATATATAGACGCTAATAATAATAATATTGTTGAGTATGATATACAAGTTTGAGTTATGAACGGGAATCGTGTAATTATAAATTTGAGAGAGTAAGATGATAATCTTTGACTTTCCATAATGATAGGCACTGCTTTCCATATCAACACGATTACAATCGTTCACAATTACCCCAAGGGGTACCATACTCATTAAAATATGTTAAATGAAAATGACGTGATTTATCTTATAAGATTTTACTTCCCTTAAAATTTGTCAATGTCATCTCTATTTCAAGTTTATAATGCAATGTTTTCACAAAATTCCTATAGGAAATAGACTAAGTTTACAAAGAAGAATTTGAAAAATGGATTGATGTGCCTGAGACAACCTCATGCCCAGTTTTCTCTTTGATAAAAATGGCAAATAAACAAATAATAAAATTATAATTCATATCATTTCACATTAGATCAATCTGGAAGAAGTATATTATGTTAGTTATATTTTTAATTTTATATCCAAAAGGATATTAGATATTACGTAATATTTCGCTAAACAATCACATTCTTTCAGGATAAATGTAAACTTGAATATATATATATGGTTAATCAAAAAAAAACTTTTTTTAAATTAAATTATATTTTATTTCAATAATTTAATATATACATATAGATAAATGTTTGTGAATTTTTCATTAATCCAGACTTAGTAACATTCATGTATAACGAAGAATTTTATCTTAACATTTTATTTTTCATGTTAATCATTTATAATGACAAAGAGGGTGTATATTGTATTTATTTTGAAAAATATGAACAAATGAAGTGTACATTCTGAAAAGGTAATTATTAAGAAACGGATGCGATGAATTTATAAACATGATTATTGTATAATTTGAAAATAATTTCAAAACTAATTTTCTTAATTTAAAATGATAGAAGTAATGAATAATGAAATACATTGCATATACTATATTTCTTATATTGGATCAAATTTTAATATTTTTTTTAGGAATCGATTATCAACTAATTCAAATAAAATATGATCAGAGATATAATATAATATAAATATATGAATTATAAATAACATAATTAATATATATTTAATCGAAAACATACAGGTGTAGTAAAATTTATAAGATGATTGAATATATAGATAAATAAAACTACGAAAACTGAAAAAACGGAATTATATAAATAATACTACTTCCGTCCCACATATTTGTTTACATTTTTGAAAGAGTATCTGACACGCATTTTAAGGTACATATAAAATATAGTTCCGTAACTTATTTTTACAATTTTATGATTTTGATTAAAAGTAGAATGTTTATATTTTTATTCGAAAAAAGGAAAATTTGAAAATAAGTTATAGAAATATACTTTATATTAGGGGTGTACATGGGTTGGCCAAACCGACCAACCCGACCCAACCCAATCCTGTTTTTGGCCAACCCAACCCGTATAATTATAAACTGAAACATGTTTGGGTTAAAATATGTTCAACCAGATTTTAGTGGGTTGGGTATGGGTTTATATTTTTTTAACCCAACCCGGTTAAAAAAAACTAAAGAGATAAACTACACTACTGGCCTATTGCTATGCCTCGTCCTGGAGCATATTTAACATTCCATCTATCAGTGGATTTGAAGAATCAGTAGGTTATGGAACTAGTGAAGCATTATATTCATGTTTGTATTTTGTTACTAGTTTACAACAAAAAAAGAGGCAAAGAATGGTAGTGGTTTAGCTAGGCAAGCTAGAAAGTAAGTATTTCTTTTCGTGTTTCCTATTTAGATTACAAGTATGATAAAATTTACAAGTAATTTAGTAACATTAATTAGCAGTGTATGCAAATTTTATTATGTGACATATATCATTTGCAAGTCAAGTCTGTTAATAACTTTAACCGATGACGATTGTAGCTAGTTAAGGACTGTGAAGTACGGAAGAGCATACATTTAAGCAACCCATCCAAACCAACCGAACCGACCTTTAAGAAATAGGGTTGGGTTATCAATTTAATTTTTATGGGTCGGGTTAAAAATTTTCAAACCGTTTTTAAAATGGGTTGGGCCGTTTTATTGCTTCAACCCGGCCGATCCGACCCGTGTACACCCCTACTTTATATGCATCTTAAAATGCGTGCCGGACACTCTCTCAGAAACGTAAACAATTGGTTGGGACTGAGGAAGTATAAACTAACATTTTTTTTACTCAAAAGTGAAAACGAAAAAGAAAAAAGTTAAGTGAAAATGACGTGATTTATCTTATAAGATTTTTAAGGAAACTCGAAAAGTAATGTAGTATAGTGGCTGTATCATGAACCTCTTAAAATGAAATTGGTGGCTCGACTCCGAAAGTTAACACAAATTCTTCTATTTTTTACATAGATTATAAAGGGGATGGCACAATTGTTATTTTCAAAAAATGAGGATGAAATAGTAATTTTATAACCAATTTAGTGGCACTTTTTGCATTTGTATTGAAGTTTAATATATAGTTGTAATAAAAAAAATAGGAAAAAAGGAGATAATGTGGTTTATCTAATAAGATTTTTAAAACATACTCAAAACTCAATTTAGCAAAAAAAAAAAAAATACTCAAAACTAAGTGTAATATAATGGTTATGGCACGAATTTAAGAGGGGAAGGTCAGGAGTTCGATTCTCAACATTAACACAATTTCAACTAATTTTTACATAAATATTAAAAAATGGCACTTTTGTTAATTTTAAAAAAATAGGGGCAAAATATTAAAAAATGGCACTTTTGTTAATTTTCAAAAAATAGGGGCAAAATAGTAATTTCACAACTAATAAATGGTACTTTATGTCCTTGTGTTGATGTTTAATATATAGTAATAGATTCAATCACTAGTACTTTTGGAACCACTACATAAGCTTGAATGTTATGTTTCTTCGTTTAATTTAATAAATTTTTTATTTAAAATATGAGATCTCGCATATATATATAGGGGCCTATTCCAATAGAAACCAAGTTAAAATAGAAACTAGAAACCAATTCTCTCAACCATGCGCTTTTTACCTTCCTCCATTTATTCATCCACCTAACCCCATAACATTTGTTTCTCTCTCATCAAAAAAATTCACACCTGTTTCAGGCTTCAGAATATACATTTCGCACATATACATCCCACATCACCATCATCACATCCTCTAATTTTTTACCACCATCACCATCATTACCAGATTTTATAAACATGAAGTTACGAGATTTATCAATCACAAACTAAATCTATTTTCACCAGATTCACCATCCCACCTATCCAGATCCATCATATACCCATCCCAACCCCGTATAAATTATCAGTTATATATCAGAATCAATATTTATACTTGCAAAAATCACCAACGTTTTAGTGATTTTCGTACCTATAAATAATGATTTCTGTAAGTGTGACTAGTGATTTCTTTAGATGTAATTAGTGATTTCTTAGCAGATCTGAAGCTTTCACCAATCACCACCACTTCCATCTACTCCGACATTGTTACCACCACCATCACCTACACCAGTTCAGAATCGGAATCATGTAACCGACGAGCTGCGCTCTTTTACAGATGTGTCTCGTCACGTCTCCAGTACTCCTAAGACAACTTCGGGGAGACGACGTTGGTGGCTTGATTGCGCCTAGCGGCGCCGGAGGATCGGGAGGCGGAGTAGGGGGTTGGGGTCGTCGTCGGAATTAATAGATCTCAGCAGCATGACTAGAACTAACACCGTAATTAACAGATCAGAGACACCAAAAAGTCGTTGGACAAAAAAGTATTCGCCGGTCGGAAATGATTGTAGTCGTCGGAGAAGAAGCAGGGTGGGTAGGCGGGGGAGTATATGAAATTAATGGGGGATATAAACATTATTGAGTGGTTTAGATTTAAAAGCTTTTAAAAAAAACTAATGGATGTGATTGGTTTCTAGTTTCTATTTAAGCCTTGATTTCTATTTGATCATTAGCATATATATATATATATATATATATATATATATAGTTGCACTCCATAGCAAACACCTTATATAACAAACAATAAAGAACACCTCATATCTAATATAATTTAAGAGTTCCGTCATAGCACCCAATACAAAAAGTTATTATTTTTTTACCCTATAGCAAACCAGCGAAATTTTTTTTTTGAAAATTTACTGTTCATTGATGACGTCATGATGACGTCATCAGTGAACAGTAATTTTCAATTTTTTTTTGCAGACTTGATAGAGGGTAAAAAAATAACAACTTTTTGTATTGGGTGCCCCTGGCGGGGCCAAAGGATCTAATAGATCTAAGGTGTTCTTTGTTGTTTGTTATATAAGAGTGTTCTGTATGAAGCAAAGGCATATATATATATATATATATATATATATATATATGTGTGTATTCATAAATTAAAACAGGGTATGTATTAATATACATATACATTCATAAATTAAAATATAACATGTATTAATCAAATTATTTTTGGATTTTTTTTTGATTTCCTATCATTACTCATCTAAAAAATGAGTCCGGTAAAATCGAACACCTGCGTGTGCTCCAATTTGCGATCATTTTATCGCATCGGGGTTTCAATTTCGGAATCGTTTTAAATAATGATATAGTTAGAACAATTTTTTTTTTGATCACCAGAACAGCAGAAAAAGCAAATTACAAACAAGCTAAATCAGAACACAAAGCTTTTTCCGCGACACTGGGGAGATAATCAACAAACAACTGGTTTTGTTTCGATCTAATAGCCCAAGCCGCCAACTCGTGAGCTACTCGATTTCCTTCCCTTCGTACGAAGCTCCACTCACAACTAATGGCTTGTTTCACTACTCTTCTAATGGCACCCAACACATTTGCAATTGAAGGCATATTCTTGTTCTCCGCTAAGGCTTTCGATAAACCTAAGGAATCTGTTTCTACCACACATCTTGTGAGACCCCCTTGGACAGCTGATTCGATGGCAAATAGAATTCCTCTAGCTTCTGCCTCCAGAACGGAAGCCACTCTAAGCCCAGTTCTCGTACCTGCTAGAACTACTTTGCCTTCTGGATTCCTACATACAAAACCCAAACCAGCAACTTTGTTCCCATAAAACCACGAAGCATCAGAGTTGATTTTGATAAGACCAGGCTGAGGGGGGTTCCATTTCGAAGTTGAATTTGCAAAGTTGATGTAATCCCTTGGAGTGGATATATTAGCTCTTCTGAAATCAAGGAGCAAAGTTCTTGACATTCTAACAATTTCGTCAGGCTGCTGGGTTTCGTTATCATGGAATTTTTTGTTACGACAATTCCATAAACCCCAGCATAACATAATAAACTCTCCGAAGACCTTAACGCCTGCACTAGACATCGTTGTGAAAATGTTCTTTATCTCGTCCTCATCCTTGAACATTATGTTCCATCCTCGAGAACCTCCTGTCCATACTTGTTTCGCCTGAGAACAAACAAAGAGAACGTGGTGTATGTCTTCAAGGGGCCAGCCACAGTGGGTGCATCCATTGTTATTTAGCAGCAAGCCTCGCCTTGCAAAGTTCACCCCTGTTGGTAAGCAGTTACAAATTGTACGCCAAGCAAAAACTTTGACCTTTGGAGGGATGTCAGCATGCCATATCTTCTTCCAAACATGAGGGTCGACACCTACCACCCTAGGAGGAGGTTGGCAGAGCTCACTTGCTATCAGATGATACGCCGATTTGACAGAGAATTCCCCGTTAGGCGATCCTTCCCAGAATAGAGAATCCTCTTCTTCTTTGCAGCAAAACATGCTCAAAATATTCTCTGCAGTTGGCCTATCAAAAGTGTTGCAGACGAGTTCCTCATTCCAGCCATCTTGGTTCGTTGCCATCAGCTCTCGCACCGAAACTAACTCACATTGGGGGGGGGGGGGTTGCTTAGTTTTTCCTCTTGACCCACAACCCACAAATCCTCCCATATTCTTGTTTTTGACCCGTCGCCTATACTCCATCGAGAACCTTTAGCGACTATATCTTGGCTAGCCATGAGACTGCGCCAAACGTAGATGGGCTTGTAATCAATCTTGGCATCCAGAAAGGAGGTTCTTGGATGGTATCGAGCCTTGAGGACACGGGCTGCTAGTGAGTTAGGTCGAGTCATCAGGCGCCACCCTTGTTTGGCTAGGATGGACCTGTTGAAACCACCTAAGTGCCTAAAACCCACCCCACCCCGTGATTTGGAGACACAAAGATCATCCCACCGACACCATCTAATTGGGTTTGTTTTCTTTCCATCACCCCACCAGAATAAATTTAGAGCCTTATGCATTTCGTCTATCAAAGTTTCTGGCAGCAGGAAAGTGTTCATGACGTACATAGGAATAGATTGAGCACACGCTTTTATGAAGACCTCTTTACCACCTTTAGACATTGATTTTTCCTTCCACCCTTTCAGCTTTTTCTTCACTCTTTCTGATGTCTCTTGAAAAATCCGTTTCTTTGATCTCCCAACAGCCGAGGGGAGTCCCAGATATTTGCCGTCCTTCAAGCCTTCTCTAACCTCAAGGATTTCCATAATGCCATTTTTAATTTCTTGAGCCGTGTTTGAGCTGAAGCAAATTTCTGATTTGTCTAGGTTTACCATTTGTCCTGAAGCTCTGCAATACTCATCAATGATAGTTTTCATGTGAACAGCTTCCTCATGTACTGCTCTGGCGAAAAAAATACTATCATCCACAAAGAATAGATGGCTGATCTCATGGCTGGTCCTTGCCACTTTAATCCCATGCAGTTGGTGTGCTGACACAGATCTCCTAATCGATGCTGAAAGCGCTTCCGCACAGAAAACAAACAGGTATGGCGACATTGGGTCTCCTTGACGGAGCCCTCTTGATGGGACAACAAGTCCTTCGGGATACCCATTTACGTTGATCGAAAACGAGACGGTCGTCAAGCAAGCAATTACCAAAGTGGTGAAATGATTTGGGAACCCAAATCGGTTAAGGGCCGCTGCAACAAAAGGCCATTCAATCCTATCGTAAGCCTTACTCATATCAAGTTTGAGAGCAAAGGACCCTCGATTACCCTTTTGTTTGTTTTTAAGCCAATGGAAGACTTCGAACGCCACAATAGCATTATCTGTGATCATTCGGTCCTGAACAAATGCGGACTGAGTTTCGTGAATGAGTGAAGGCAGAACAGTTTTTATACGGTTGGCTAACACTTTGGCAATGATTTTGTACATCACGTTGCACAGCCTTATTGGCCTCAAATCTTTTACTAACTCAGGATGAACTACCTTTGGAATAAGGGTAATGTTAGCGTGGTTTAACTTGTTTGGCATGATGCCAGTTTTGAAAAACTCTTGAACATTCTGAATGACTGAAGGACCCACAATATTCCAGTGATTTTGATAGAAAAGAGCAGGCATACCATCGGGGCCAGGAGCTTTTGTAGGAGCCATCTGCATCAGGGCTCTGTGAATTTCTTCAGGAGACACGAACTCATCCAATACTTGTGCCTCTCTGTCTGTTATTTGAACCTCAATACTGGTGACCATGTTTTCAATGTCGCCTATGAGAGGGCCAGAGCTGTTGAACAGATCGACATAAAATGATGTGAGGAGCCTCCGAATGCCCGCCGCATTATTCACCCAGTTCCCATCAGCATCTTTCAAACGAGAAATTTGGTTTCTTCTCCTTCTGTTGCTAGCTCGGATGTGAAAGAAATTAGTATTCTTGTCGCCCTCTTTTAGCCATGTTACTCGACTTCTTTGTCTCCACATAATCTCTTCTCGATGAAGTAATTCTTGAATTTCCTTTCTGAGATTTTTTTACTCTTTTGACCCACCCCCTCCTTCGTTATATTGCAAAGTCTGAAGCTTCTTTGTCTTTTCTCGAATCTGCTTCTGAACATGCCCAAACTGGTGATAATTCTATGCTGCTAGCTTGGACGAAACTTCAATAATCATGCAAGTCGGGTCTTGTCCTAGACCCTTCATGACACCATCAGTCCACGCATCCTTTACTACTGAGTTAAAATCAGGATCACGGAGCCACATGCTTTCGAAACGAAAAGGCTTCTTTCGACGTTCTCCCTCCTAGCCTACCACGCATTGAAGAACAATAGCAGAGTGATCAGATGCCACCCTAGGTAGATTGTTTGCGAAAGCTAAAGGGAAAAGATCCTGCCAGGAATCATTCATCAGAAATCTATCAAGCCTCTTTTTTACGTTTTGATCTCCTTCTCTACCATTGCACCAAGTCAGCTTAACTCCCCCTGCACGGATATCATTTAAGTTGCAGAAATCGCAAGCCTCTCTAAAGGCTGTCATCTCGCTTTGGTTTCCAGCTCTCACACCTATTTTCTCGAAATCAAACATTACTTCATTAAAGTCACCAAAGCACACCCATGGAAGAGACGAAAACGACTTAAGGTTTTTGATAAGACTCCAAGTGCGATGCTTGTTATTTGAGTCTGGCCACCCGTACACTCCTGAGCCTCTCCATTTGTCAACTCCATTCTCCTGGACCACAAAATCTATACAATTCTGCGAGTAGCCACTAACCGCAACCTCAATGTCTTGATGCCAACACAAAATCAAACCCCCAGAACGTCTAATAGGATTCACTACTAAAAAATTAAAGAAAGGTAACCTCTTCTTAATACCAGAAATTTCCACACTGTCCAAACGAGTCTCCATCAAGAACATGCTGGAGGGGCAATTCTCCCGTACAAGCGAGAGCAGTTTTCGAACAGTCCAAGGGCTGCCCAGTCCTTGGACGTTCCAGCTTAGGAGAATCATTGTTGATGGCGGGACTGCCCTGCAGTCTCCGCCAAAGGATTGTTAGTAGCTGACCTCGTACGCTTGTTTCCCTCCAATACTTCTCCATTGATGTCAATTTCCATAGCAGCTTGTCGTTTCCCCAGTTTGCTCTTCATTTCTTGCGTGAGTTCCCCACCGTTGTGTTTGTTTGTTTCATCCCTCACCATTCTCCTCCATGAGCCTTTACCTTCGTTCGGAGCTTCCATGTTAACCCCATGCTTGGCCTCCTTCATGGTTTGCATAGTCCCCTCATTCTTTTTCTCTGGAGATATGTCTCTTATCACCCTGTTATTATTCCCTTCACCACCTTGCCTTGTGATTTCCTTTTGTATCTCCAAATCCAGTTTGTCCTTTTCCGAGTTTTGTCCAATCATTATTGGGCTATTTTTGTTAAGGCCCAATGCTGTCAAAGTTTGCACTTGAGGCATTGTCTTAGAGATTGTATTCAGAGGCCCATTTATCTGCCCCTTGTGGCCTACTAGCACAGCAACTTGACTTTCGGCTGGCGTGGGCACTTTCCTTTCAAGAGTGACCCCCATATCATCATTATTAGTCCCATTAGGTATCATGATGTGTGCTGTGTTATCTTCCATATTCATAAAGCAATCCATATTATCACTTACGATCGGATTTGTCTCCTTAAGGTATTCCACTGGCCCCACCATTCCCGCTTCAGACATTTGAGAGTTTTTCCTGTTCACCTCTAGAGACAACCTGTTTACACCTCTGTTTGTTGTCTTAGTGCTAGCATCTGCCACCATTGCCGTATTCATGGGAGAGTCCGTTTCGTTGTTCGCCTTTCTACCATTTGTTTCATTTTCCATGATGAATAACTGTCTGTTAACCGATTTGTCGCTGCTTGGTTGCCCCCAATTTTCTCTTTTGTTACCTCCATTTTCATGCTGCATGAAGAACCCCTGCCTAGAGAAGCCATATTTCAATGGAGAAGCTCGCAAACTACTCATGAATGGCCACCCTTCTTGTTTTTTGTTGTCAACTGACTCAGGTTTTTCCAGACATTCCCTTACTGTGTGCCTTAGTAATCCGCACCAATAGCAGAAATTTGGTAGCCTCTCGAAGCGAAAGTCTATCTTGATGCTCTCCTTATTAGCACCTCGAACATGAACAAATCGACATATAGGTCTTGTGACGTCAATCATAACCCTTGCTCGTATATGTCTGCTTCCGCCTTTCAGTCTATCCACGTCAATTTCTAATACTTCACCCAACCTGTTAGCTATTGCACGAACTGCTGCTTCATTTCGACGATTCAAAGGGAGGTTCACCAACCTTGTCCAGAATGGAACTTTATTTAGCACTATATTTGATGGTTGTTCATCCCCAGTCATAGATTTTAGAACAACCACATCCCTATCAAAGGACCAAGGACCATCCTCCATTATGCGTTTCATATCCGCGATATGCTCGAAATGGATTAGATATAGATTGTTTTCTAGGTCCTGGAAGTCGACTCTTCTTCTCGGCTTCCATGCTCCCACCATGGCTTTTTTGAAGCCTTGAACACTATAGGATTTATCTGTGAGTACTTTCCCGATGAGACAACATCTCTTGTCAAAACCAGCCCCAACTATGGTACCTTCATCACCTAGCTCCAAGACTTCTTCCTCTATTTCATTGACAGAAATTTTTCCCAGCTGTTCTGCGATTTCCGTTGCCATTTGAGACTCGAAGGAACCAACACAAATCGAGTCTAAATCAATACCTAAGAAAAATGAGTATTTTTAAGTTATCAAGAGACAGAATAAAGAAGAGTAGATCATAAAACCCAATTACTGGGATAAGGCACCACAAACGGGGAAAAAGCACCATGAAGGGAAAATGGGAGAAAAAATCTCTATCTCCATATAGTTAGAACAATTTGAAATGTGCATATGTAAAACAAAGTGAGTATAGTTCTGCCTTGCATACTGTTTTGTAGCAGTGCAACATTAAAGAGAATTGGGCCCCCTGACAACACAAAAGCCAGGGTTTAATGGGCTGATGTTTTGTTTGGTCTGTAGTAATGAGCTCCAAGCTTTGTCATCACCAGAAAAAAGAAACACCGTAGTAGTCGAACATATATCACTCATGCAACTTTTTAACGAATTATTTGGTTTTAACAGTCTATTAAAAATATTCAACAATTTCTTTTTTGAATTGTTAAGACAGAAATTTTATTGCAACAGTACAATTTAAGCCAATACAAGTAAAATTAAAAAAGTTACAACCATGCAAAGTTGACTACAATTTACTCAATACATCTCTTTTTAATTATTTTTTCAATTTACAGTGTTTGAGCTTGATCACCAAGAAATGAACCATTTATATAATTTTATTTTGAATACTCTATTAACTATTATAACAATAAACAGCAAAGTGTATATGTATGAACAAGATGAAATTTACACCATGAAAGTTAGTTACAGAAATGATAGACAAGACTACGACAGTGGTTAAGTGAGCTTATTTTCCAGAAAAATTGACTTATTTTAAGATATAAGCTATGATTTGTAACTATTTTCTTAAAAAAAATCATTTTTTTTGTAATATATGGAATCTCAAACGTGCATTACATACTTGTATAAAAAAAAATTATCAAAATATGAAATTTTTACCCGTAAAGTTCGGTCACTGCGTACAGAAATAACAGAATTAATTATTATATAATGTTTACTTTGAATACTCTGTTGACTACTATAACAATGAACAACAAAGTGTATATATGAAATTTACATAATGAAAGTTAGTTACACAAATGGTAGACTAAACTATATATACTAAAACAATACTAAGTCACTTTGTGTACAGAATTAGTTAGTAATTTAATGCACTACTTGGTTGAATGCGAAAGTTAGCTTATTTGTGACTTGAATCAATTTAGCTTATATTAGTTAATAATATAAGTATATCAATTTTGATGTAAATTCTATTTTGGAAAAGAAAAGATGAAAAAATGGAACTAACAAACTCACTATCATTGTCAATCCTAAAAGCTTTGGTGTGCTACAAAAAATAGAAATTTTTGAAACACATGTTGTTTGGTTGATAACAAAAAAGTGCAAGTAGTCCTAGCTACTATAATCATCTACAATGGTCAAAATATAATGGTAGCCTTGAGTAGTAGGTACATGATATGGTCCCCTAACATCCATATGTATCAAGTCAAAAGCAAAATCATCATGAGAAGAACTATGAGTCGGAAAACTCAACATTGTTTGCTTAGAAACAGGACATATAGGAGACACTCTTTTGTACAAGAATTGAGTTTATGTAAACCAGGAATATAGCTAAGAAGTAAGAACAGAGTTAGGTGCATGACCCAATCTTAAATGCCAAAGTTTAGTATAAGCAGAATCAACTATAACTGACTCATTACAAAATTTAGAATCATTAGAAAAACTGCTATGTGAATAAACAACAGTAGAAAGAAGGTTATAACAATTATACTATTATACCAGATTCAGAAGTTAATTTGCTGACTGAATGAAGGTTATAACAATTAAAAGCTGGAATAAAAAGAACATTGACCAAAACAATGTCTGAAATTAGATGAACATTCCCATTTGTTCAAC
This sequence comes from Saposhnikovia divaricata, assembly GCA_036435485.1. Taxonomy (NCBI): domain Eukaryota; kingdom Viridiplantae; phylum Streptophyta; class Magnoliopsida; order Apiales; family Apiaceae; genus Saposhnikovia; species Saposhnikovia divaricata. The sequence goes on along the minus strand of CM071595.1, from coordinate 169,111,813 downwards.
TTGAATCATGTGGCCATTTGGTAAAGCAACATGAATAGGTTTGAAAATAGTGAGTATACTAGCAAACAAAATTTTATCACAACACATATGATGTGATAGGCCAAAGCTGCTATACTATGAGTTATATGATCTTCTGGTGTTCCATAACCCTTGTTAAGCATCATTTGATTCATGATGTTAGTGTTCGCACTAAATCACGCAAGCGTACGCGGTCACAAGTCATATAAGATTAAGTAGAGTTCGTTCCCACAGAGACTGGTGTATTTCAGATTATGCACTTATACAACAATGTATGATTATTATTCACTGCTAAGACTAGTATCAAAGTTGTGTTTTGTTTAACTAAATTAACTAACAAGCAATTTAACAATACTAAGAATTAATTAACTAATGAGATTAAAACCAAATTACTTATGAGATATAAAACATGAGATCCTAACTTCATTAAATACTTCATTTAGAGTTGATGCTTTTAATCAATGTATGTGATGGTTATGACAACTGATCGGACAACACGAAATAAGTACACGCTACCTTTCAGTATATGCATACCAAACTACTCAACATCCATAAAAGAGATAAAAGCTGGGCAGACACCAATTATGTTTAGACCCTATATGTCTATAAGATTTGAAAACATAACGGTTTAAGTACAAGTTATCCATTGAGATCACATAGGGCAGCATAAGATGGTTAAAATTACACTACTAATCATACATGTCAAAACATCCATAAACCTATGCTAGCATGGCAAGTTCTAAATCTCTATATCCACTGTCGCTTCAATAGAGATTAACAATTTAGATGTTAGCTACGCATCCAAAAGCATTAAGTATAACCATATGAGGATATTAACAATTCATCACACACAAATCTTTAAAGAAATCAAACTACTAAACTCCGTAAATATATCCGTTAGAATCCCATGACAATGATTAGTTCATAATCGAACGGCTCGTCATCATGGGATCTAATGATAACATGATAATAAACAAGATCTGAATAATAACGAAAGTACTAGAGTAATAAGGTTTAGAAAACAAATCCAAAACGAGCATCCAAAGTATCGCCTAACTAGAAAAATACAAAAGATGTAGATCTAGATATCTGATAGTTGTCACGTGCTTCGGTGAATCCTTCTTCAAGTCTCTCTTGTCTCCCTCTGTAAAAAAATGTGCTTCTTATGTCAATAGCATGTGTTTATATAGCCCCTCGTGCCTTGTCCATCAAGAAATTCCAAAACTGACTTAAAACAGGATTTCTGGCAGACCGGCACAGCGAAAGCGCGCTCTTCACTGCGCGGGCATGTTGCTACAGTGCTACAAACAGAATCGTCTTCTTCCGAGCTTTCCAACGACTATTTACGGGCCTCAAACGGACATGTAGAACTCCCGATAGAGCCAAAACAGTGAAAGCTTTGACACTGACATAAAAAACTGATTTTCTTCACACTTTTCTTGGCTCTGCTAGCTTCCTTTGCAGCAACACTTCTCATGAGTTGTCAAATAAAGCACAAGTATTCTCTGAACTCGAATGCAAGCCCAAGTAGCCTCTGAATTCTAACAAAACACCACCATATAATCATAGAAAAACACCAACCTGCCTCCAACTAGAAGTTCTGCATAACTCAATGAAAACACGTTAAAAACACGACATACTTGAGGTCAAGTAATCAATTTAAGTCGATACGAAGCATTCTAAGTGGATATGAAATCCACTTATCACACCCCCAAACTTAAACCGATGCATGTCCTCAAGCATAAAAAGACTCGACACATACAAATGCAATGCATGAATGCAACTAAATGAAAATGCAAAGATCCCCTCGGAATAACTATAACCAATTCAGCAAGCAAATATCTTAGAGAATGCAATAACTCCAAACAGAGCTCGATTAAATCCCCGTATACTAACATTACATGAACAGAAACGTGGGTGTGTGCGACGCTCATCAGATATACTCCTAGATCAGCCATAGCTTATTCTTCGCCAAAACAATCACAGGTTTATAAATAGAATGAACGCTAAACACTTCATAACTCAGAGACACCTCCATCATCATTTGAGTTAGGCAAAGATTCATGCTAAATTACTAAACAAACAATGACACATAACACAACACATATGCTTATTCGACCGTGCAATGGATGAGACCCCTAAAGGCTTATACAATAATACCCATGTAACGAGCGTTAGGTTAGTGGATCCCAGACCGGAAAAGCCTTAGGTCACTAGGCACAAACTCCCCTAGAACTTAATTGCTCGAGTCTTAAAGAGCACACCCGTGGTCAATTCTGCACTTACACATGCACATAACTCTTTTTTTCCTTTTCTTTTTTTTTTCCTGATTTTTTTTTCTTTCTTCTTTTTTTCACACACAACTAACTTGGAATGAGTGCGTTTCGCTCCATCTCATCCAACCCTAGACTACTCATAAAATATGAGCGGCTACTAGCCTTATGACACCTAACATTTATTAACAACTAGCATGAAATCCCTAGTTTCCCCCAAACTTATATTTTAGTGCTCCTACGCCATCAAGGGAATAAAGAACATTCTAAATATAAACAAGTGATTAAATCTCAAACAACCAAACAAGTATGATCTGATCTAGTCCAAAATCAAACAATGAGACTGTGTAAAGAATTTGTTTCTGAAACATGCAAGTCAATTCCTAGGCACTTAAATCAACCCTCTATTCATCATTACCACACCCAAATCAACATCGACCTACCAAACGGAAATAGCCAAGTGCTACGGGATCATGAAATATGCTATGCAAATGCAACTAAATGGACTCACATGGAATACATACACAAATATGCAAACAAACATGCTCTATATGAAATAGTCATGCAATAATATGAATGAAACTACTACTACACATGCAAAATGATTTCTACATGAACAACGACTCTACTAACTTATCCCAAAATCACCCCCAAACTTAAAATATTCAGTGTCCCCATTGAAGGCAATAAAAAGGATAGTAGAGAACTTATCTAACTATCGGCAGGGCCACCCTCCTCGGGTGGTGAATCAAGTGGTGGCTCCTCGAGTGGTAGTGGCTTGAGTTCAAGTGCAAAAGCTTCCTCACTTGACAACTTACGTAACACCTGAAAATTATTAGAATCAGCTAGCCCACGACACTTATGCAGAATGTCAACTCTTCTTTCCCATGGAGTTGCATCCAACAACTGAAATAGCCCCTTTCTTTCTTCATTCTCAATGCCAAAAATCCCTCTTGAAGCTTTTTCCACGGAATCTTATTTTTTAGCTGTTCAATCTCCTTCTTCACAATCTTATCAACCACGTCCACCTTGAAATACTTTGATGAATCTGACGGATATTTTGTTGCCTTGAACACATTGAAAGTGACTTTCTGATCATGTACTCTCATGGTAAGCTCTCTGTTAGGCCGAATACACAATTAATAATCAAATTCGTATGAGAGTTTAACAAGTAAGACGTTTATGCACTTAAAAACTTCTGGTATTAAGAACCCTCTTCGTGATGTAAACTATCACAAAGAGCTGCTAGGTTACAATAAAGATAATTCGTTACACGATACCCTTCTAGGATTAACCTAACTGTATTTATAAAACATACAGCTTCGATATAATCTCTAATTGATATTCCTAATAATCAGCTATACAATGATATCAATTACAGATTGTCACACGTCTCCTAAGTCAACTCGATCTCTTTGATAGCTATCCAATCTTCAAAGATATCGCTTCCATAATAAATCTTCAATCACTGTTGACCAGTAGACGCTGCCTCCAGACAGAGTTTGACAAACTCTGTCGAGCTTCCATCTGTCAGAGTTTACACTAAACTCTGACCGCTTCCAGCTAAACTCTGATAATTCATTGTAACACTAAAACACTGATTAAAACACATCAATTATATTTAACAATCTCCCCCAACTTGTTCATTAGCAAAAATGCACAAGTTAATAACAATAATTGATGATGTCAAAACAAATAGACAAATACAGTGTTTATACAAATTCAGAGTTTAAGCTTCTACTTAACAAAATCTACAGAGAATAAGAAAATCCTTACAGACTTTAATCTCTAATCTCTTCAAGATCTGGTGTAGCTCTGAGATAATCTATGAGCAATCTTCTTTCTGCATTTTCAAGCTCAATCTTCATAGCTTCTTTAATCTCTCTGAGCTGAAGATCACTCTCATCTGTCTGATAGATAGCAGCCCTAAGATCATAGATTTTGTTTCTTCTCATCTCATTTCCCAGTCTGATAAATTTGACTTCTTCTGACTGTGAATTGAAGTCAAGTACTGTGATTCCCAAATCAGTCTTTAAGTTTGCAGTACCTTTCTTCATTTCAATAAGATTTCCATTGTAATCCCTGTACTTAGGAACATATCTGCTATTATACTTCTCTCCTCTGATTGCCAAATTCTGAAGCATCCTCTGTCTGAGCACATTAGCAACTGATTGAGTCCTTTGACTATTCACCTTGAAAAGATATAGAACATATTCTAGTTCTTCCCAATATTTCAAGCCAATATCATTCTTACCAACTCTAAATACTGTCCCATCAGCCATGAAGTACAAGAGAAAATCCTTCTTTAAACTCTTTTGATAAACTAACTGTACTGATTCCAGTCTGTCCAAACTCTCTTGAGTGACACCACGACCTGGAACAGCCAGTGAAGAAGGATCTCTAGGACCAGTATATTGCCTTTTGTCCTTGTGTGAACCTAGTCCACCCTTATTGTTTCCAACCTTGCCAGTCAAGGCTCTTGCATCAGAAAAATTCATAGAAACTCCAGATAATAGATTTGGATCATGAAGTGTTCCTTTCCCAAAAACTGATTGCAACTGAGAAGATTGTAAAGGTGTGGTCACAAATTGTGATGCAACAGAAGTTGTAACTTTCTTCTGTGAACTTTCTCCTTCTGCTGCCATTGTTTCCTTTGAAAACTGAGATTTTTGACTAACATCAGCCCTTTCCTTTATCACAACGCCTTTAACAACAGGCCTAGAAGCTTTTCCTTTCTTTAACTTACCAGACTTTAAAGCCTTGAGATGTTCTTCTTGTATCTTTTCTTCAGCTTCAATGTCCTCAATTGTAACTCCTTCCTCATTCTCTTCAATAAACAACTTAGCAGCCAATTCTTCATCAGTCTGTGGATTAGAAGGTAATAGAAAACTCTTGGTCTTTGAAGTACCTTGAGTATCAGTGTTTATCCCAACAAACTGTGATTTAGAAGACTTGCTAGTTTTCAGAGTTTGAAATTCTTCAGTTTTGCTCTTTCCTTTACTACTTGCTCCTCCATCTCCAGCTTTATCCTTTCTGATCAGAGTTTGAGATTGCTTGCATTTGTCTTTAGCAACTCTCTCCCCCCTTTTGACATCACCAGGCATAAGAATAGATGTGATTAACTCCAAGGAAGTAGCAATAGAATCAATCTTTAAGGACATATCATTCTGATTTTGTTCAACTTTGCTCAGCCTGTGAGACAAAGTGTCTTGATTCTGAGTAAGATATTGAAATTTATTCTTGTTGTCAAGTTTAATCATTTCAGCTCCTCTAACAACATCACCTCGAACATCAGAGATTGCCTTTTGACACAGATCAAACCTCGAGTTGAGAGTCTTCACTTGTACAACTGTAGCCTTAAGACAAGATAGAATCTCTGGATTTGTAATTGTTCTGGAGGTTCTCTTGACAAATTCAGCTGCTCTTGCAGGAGGAAAGATACAAGTGTCCTTGTACCAATCATTTGAAAATTGTTCAAGGTGTTCTTCTTCAGCATCTGCTTGATTTGAAGGACCAGCAAAATCCTTAACCTTAGAATCAGTCTGGACTGGTAAACTCTGAGAAGAACTTGGCTCACCATTCCCTTCAGTTTCATCTCCAGCCTCAGCTTCAACATGATGAGCGGTTGGAGGAACTGGAATAGATGCCTCAACAGTGCCAATAACATCCTCTGCAACAGGTTTAGTAGTAGAGTCAACAATAGGCTGTACAACATCCTCTGCAGATTTCACAATAGTCTCAGAGTTTATCTCCTTAGGTTGTTGATCAATCTCATCTCCTCCTTCAGCAGTCTGGTGAGCATCTGAGAGTAATTCAGTATGTGATGCTACAATTTCAGAAAGAACAACTGTAGGTTGATCAGCTGCACCAGTATCAGAGATAGGATCAAAGAATGGCATGAATGAATCAAGAATATCATTCATTGGAGGAAAGCCATCTCTAGTATCCTCTTCTGCAGGCATTTCAACCTCTGCAGGCATTTCAACTTCTTCAGGCATTGAATCTTTTTCAGCCTCAACAGTAGGTGGTTGCTGTGAAACTACCTCTGGAGCTTCAACATTTTCATCAACAGAATCAGAGATTACCAGTTTTCTACTCTTAGCTAGAGACACTTCATCTGAATCCTCTTCACTAGATTCTGCTACCACTGAGGGTGACTTATGCCTGTTTGCCGTTTGTTTCATTCTTTTCATTCTTCTAGTATAAACAGCTCCAGGAGATGTCTGTTTTGCTTTCATTTGTGTCTCTATTGTCTTCTTAACTCTTGCATGTCGTTCAGTGATTGCTGCTGACTTTACTCTGCCTCTTTTTGCTTTAGGCTGTGGTTGTGGTGGAGATTGTGATGGTTCAGAGTTTGTTTGTGGAGTGTGTGAAGGTTGTTTTGTTGGTGCTGAGTGAGTAGGTGATGTAGGTGGTTCAGTGTTTCGTGTTTGAGTACGATCAATGTTTAGTGGTTCAGGTTGTGGTTCTGGTTGTGGTTGGTCCTGAGGTTGGTTGAGAAAATTCTGCAAAGCAAGTGGCAGAACAAAGGCAGGTAGGTTTTCTTTACCAACATCCTTATTAGTCATATCAGAGAATATTCTCTTGTTGACTCTAAAAGGCTGAATTTCATCAGTATCAGCAATCTCTAGACCAGGTACACAAGCATTGAACAGCATTTGACAAAATCGAGCAAAATAAACTGTAGTAGACTCTGACAGTTTATCACCTGAATTCATCAGAACATATCTACCAAAATCAAAATTACTACCATAAAGTAGAGAATACCCGATTTGTAGACTGTCTATTGGAATAGCATCCCAGTTAGTGACCTTCTTCTGGAATGTCCTTGTAATGCAATCGAAGAAAAAATTCCATTCCTTCCTAAGATTAGGCCTCTTTACACTGCCAAGCTTGTCAAGAGATTCCATGTAACCTATCTCCTGTAGCATCTGTCTCAATTGAGGTTCAGCAACATAAGTATAAGATGTATGTGTATCAAACCCCATAGTATCTCTGACAGTTTGTGGAGTAATCACAAACTCTTGTTCTTCATAAGTGAAGATGATGTTAGGAGTCCCATTCTCTCCTCCATCCACATAGACTGAGTTTTGCCAAAAAGTGGCAATTTGAGATGCAGAGAGAGTACCAGGTTCAACCAGAGCTTGTCCAATCTTTGAGTCTCTCAGGAAATTCTGCATTAGATGAAACGCTTCTGGAACACGTTTATGATAGAGTGGAGCTTCATAGTTGTTAGGGACAAACCGTAGACCAAGAGCAGTGAATGGTTTAGAAGCCATTGAATCAAGAAATTTGCAAGAAATCCCAAAGAGAAGTGTATGTAGGAAAGGTGTTTGCAAAAATGCCCAAGTGAAAAGTGAGAGAACTATGAGATGTAAAAAATAAAACACAACCGTTTGGACACAAAAGTAATTAGAGTAATTAAAAACTCAATCTTTTATGTAATCAAACACTCAACAGTTCCTAGATTAATGTGTGAGTGGGACACGATAATGGGTGAGTGGGACACAGTAATGGGTGAGTGGGTCACGTGCTCGTATTTTTAAGAAGTGTATTTTGTAAATATAACAATAAAATATTTGATTTATAAAAAATCAAATAACACTCTCTTAAAATACCCGGACCCAATTAAAAACAGAATATGAAGCGTTTACCTGTAACCATTAAGAGCCAGAATACGAAGCGTTTTAGTACTTCGTTACTTACCCATCTCTATTTAAAGCCTAGAGATTTGTTCAGACTTGATCACTATCTCTTTAACCTTTCATTCTCTCCTGAAAAATCAAAAACCCTTCAAACAACACACTCTTAATAACAATGTCAAACCTTACCATCAAAGAAAAGAATCTCCATCTCATAGAGAATAGAGATATCTTCAGTTATACGCGTGAAGAGTTTGATGCGTTTGACTGGGAAAGGCAGCTTGAAACTCTGTGGCTGCAGATGGCTGCCGGTCTCGAAGAAATCGAGAGAGAAAAACCTGCAAGAGTGATTGACATCGATGCTTCTCTCCAAGCAACATTAGCATGGCTTTCCTCGAAGGCATTCTCATCCAACACCACCAACCATTGTTAATGAATATGTCAGCAAAAATAACCTTATCCCTTCAACTTCCACCCAAATAAAGCGGCAAAGATGGGATCTGGGATGTTTGCTAACAATGGAGTGGTTTGGACTTGACCTTTTATTTTCCTGTTGAATAGATTAGCAGATAGAGAGAACAGAAAAGATGTAATACTTGCTTGTAATCTCTTTCTTATTATCAATGAAAAATCCTGTTTCTCTAATCTTATTCATTATGTTCTGCAAATTTTATGTTTATGAATTGTTCTTCAAAGAATTTAAATCAAAGAAGAGAATATGAAAACTAATTAAAGTAATCATATAAGGAACAAATTCATCAACAATAATCACAATCAAATCAGGAACAGAACAATTAGGGATTCACTTATTAACAGTTGTCAAAAGCCCTATTTACTCTAAAATTTTTAAATTGTCCAATTGAAAATTTACCTCAGAGTACTAATCACAAATCAACAGCGTTTGTCAATTCTCCAACTTTATCACCGAAACCCTTTCATAAATTGCACAGTTGTGAAAATATATGTGTGTGAAGCAGAGTTTACTGAATCAATTTTTAGAGCATCTAATTTTTCATAAAATCCATAAAGTAAATCAATAAACACTGGATGCACAAATTGTCATAGTAAACACTGACTGTATGATGAAGGCTAAACTCTGTAGTAATCAATCTATATACAGTAACATTTAATTTATTTTATACCCCCTCTATATATACATATATAATTTTTTTTTAATTCTATTCATTCCAGTAATTAGCGGTTGGAACCAGTCACCAAAAATTCAAAAATTTTTAGCCCTTATCATTTTGATAAGTTCCTGGGTCATCCTAGTATTTGACTAGTCACCAAAAATCAGAGAATTTTAGCACATATTATATACCAATAAGTTCCTGGGTCATCCTAGTATCCAACATAATCTCAAAGGAGTATAACAACCTATATACATTTTCTTTGGGGTATTGCAGTAAGCATTTTAATCTACCAGAGTATAACTAACAGAGTTTAGAGTTCATCAACATCAGTAGTTATTCATGAAAGGCAATGCACACAGTATTTATAGACTCAGAGTTTAGGACAAAATAAACTAAGAGATGCTATAAATATAAACCAGTATCATGCTGTGTTAATTTTCTGTACAATCTAAGATTAGATCACAATAACTCAGAAAGATTCATGATTAATTGCTGAGAGTCATGCTTCATACATATTTCTTCATTGGTCTTTTTATTCAGACAAAAATCAACTCAGAGTTCACAGAGTTTATCAACTTATTACCAGTGTATAACATACAGGCATGCTGACAGAGTTTAACAGAGTTTGACAGAAAAAGCATGTTAACAGAGTATGCATAACAGTGTTTAATCAACATAGTTCACTTAGCACTTAACAAATCAAGGAAATATGAGTAATACATTACATAAGTAAAATTTGAATCTAACCATCATTCCTAGTCAGAACCAGAGACCATTCCTAGTTCATTGACCAGTCTTGTAAATGTAGCTTCACTCAATGGTTTAGTGAAGATATCTGCAAGCTGTTGTTCTGTAGACACAAAATGTAGTTCGATATTCCCTTCTTCCATATGTTCTCTGATGAAGTGGTACCTTATGCTGATGTGCTTGGTCATTGAATGCTGTACTGGATTACCTGTCATAGCAATAGCACTTTGATTATCACAGTAAATAAGAATTTTACTGTACCTTAATCCATAATCCAGCAATTGATTCTTCATCCACAAGATCTGTGCACAACAGCTACCAGCTGTAATATACTCTGCTTCAGCTGTAGATGTGGAAATTAATTTCTGTTTCTTGCTGTACCAAGAGACAAGTCTGTCACCAAGAAATTGACAACTTCCACTAGTGCTCTTTCTGTCTATCTTGCAGCCTGCAAAGTCTGCATCAGAATACCCAAGTAGCTTGAAATCTGATTCTATGGGGTACCACAGACCTAATGATATGGTGCCCTTGAGATACTTGAAGATTTTTTTCACAGCTGTCAGATGTGGCTCTCTAGGATCTGCCTGAAACCTTGCACAAAGACAGGTTGCATACATGATGTCAGGCCTACTAGCTGTCAAGTAAAGAAGAGATCCTATCATGCCCCTGTAGTTTGTCATATCCACTGAAACTCATGTGTCTTTGTCCAATTTAGTTACTGTTGCCTTGGGAGTTGATGCAGATGAATAGTCAAGCATTCCAAATTTCTTGAGAAGATTTCTGGTATATTTTGCTTGATTAATGAAGATACCATCATCTGTTTGTTTCACCTGTAGGCCTAGAAAATAACTAAGCTCTCCCATCATGCTCATTTGATATCTGGACTGCATGAGCTTGGCAAATTTCTTACAGAGTTTATCATTAGTAGACCCAAAGATAATGTCATCAACATATATCTGAACTAAAAGGAGGTCACTTCCTTGATTAAAATAAAACAGAGTTTTGTCAATTGTTTCTCTGTTGAATCCACTTTCTAGAAGAAATTGAGCAAGTGTCTCATACCATGCTCTTGGTGCCTGCTTAAGTCCATATAGTGCCTTATCTAGCCTGTAGACATAATCTGGATATTTGGGGTCCACAAATCCTGGTGGTTGTTCAACAAACACTTCTTCTTCAAGCTTTCCATTCAGAAAAGCACTTTTCACATCCATCTGGAACACTTTGAATTTCTTGTGAGAGGCATATGCTAGAAAAATTCTGATTGCCTCCAATCTTGCAACTGGAGCAAATGTTTCATCATAGTCTATTCCTTCCTGCTGTGAATAGCCTTTTGCTACCAGTCTAGCCTTGTTCCTTATGATAACACCTTCACTGTCAGTCTTGTTTCTGAAAACCCATTTTGTACCAACAACAGATCTGTTCTTTGGCCTTGGTACAAGGGTCCAAACTTCATTCCTTTCAAATTCATTCAACTCTTCCTGCATTGCTGTTATCTAGTCAGCATCTTGAAGAGCTTCTTCCACTTTCTTTGGTTCATTCTTAGACAAGAATGCATGAAACAGACATTCACTTGCAGTGGCACTTCTTGTTTTTACTTTTGCATCTGGATCACCAATTATCAAATCAGGTGTATGTGATTTAGTCCATTTCCTAGCAGAAGGCAAATGACTTCTGCCAGCATGTGATCCTCCCCCTTAATCCATGCTCTCCTGATTTTGTTGTGATCTTTCTTCATTTTCTGAGACTCCCCCTGAACTTGACTGCCCAGAGTCAGAATTTGAATTTTCAGAGTTTGAATCATCAGAGTTTGATCCAGATTTTTCAGTTGACTCAGTATCAGTGTTTGAGTCTTCATCTTGATCATGCTCCCCCTCAAATGGTTCTTCCCTTCGTTGTGGCTGAGAAGTTTCTCCAGTGTTTACCAGTAGAGGTTCAGAATTTGTTTCAACAGAGTCTGTCAGAATTGTTTGATCAGAGTTTACTTCAACAGAGTTTAAATCTTCATTTTCAAATTTCAGTTGATCATATTCATCTTTGTCTTCAAGTCCAGTTAACTTCTTGTCATCAAACGATACATGTATAGATTCCATGATCACTTTAGTTCTCAGATTGTAAACTCTGAATGCCTTTGTACACAGTGGATAGCCAACAAAAATTCCTTCATCTGCCTTTAGCTCAAACTTGGTCAACTGTTCAGGATGAGTCTTCAAAACAAAGCATTTGCACCCGAAAATATGAAAGTATTTCAGGTTAGGCTTCTTTTTCTTCACCATCTCATATGGTGTCTTTCCATGCTTATTGATCAGTGTAGCATTTTGAGTAAAACAAGCAGTTTGAACAGCTTCTGCCCAGAAATAATTTGGCAATTTTGCTTCATCAAGCATAGTTCTGGCAGCTTCAATCAAGGTTCTATTTTTCCTTTCAACTACACCATTTTGTTGTGGTGTACCAGGTACTGAAAATTCTTGCTTCACTCCATTTTCCTTGCAGAATTCTTCCATTGTTGCATTTCTGAACTCAGTTCCATTATCACTTCTGATGATCCTGACTTTGTTACTTGATCCTTTGTCCAGAAGCTTCACATGCTCCATCAGAGTTAATGTAGTTTCATCCTTCTTTGCTAGAAAATACACCCAAGTGAATCTAGTGTATTCATCAACAATGACTAAAGCATATTTCTTCCTTGCTATAGACATAACATTTACTGGACCAAAGAGATTAACATGCAGAAGATGATAAGGATCAGTGATTGAAAATTCTATCTTGCTCTTGAAAGATGACTTCCTTTGTTTGGCCTTTTGACATGAATCACATAGACCATCAACATTTAACAGAGCCTTTGGGAGTCCTCTTACAAGATCCTTTCTGATCAATTCATTGATGTTGTTCAAGTTCAAATGTGAGAGTTTCTTGTGCCACTTCCAACTCTCTTCACTAGACATTCTTGTAGACTAGGAAACAGCTTTTCCAACAGAGTCTATTAGGAGCTTGATTTCATAAATGTTGTTTTGCCTATGACCAACTAGAACAACCTTTCCTGTAGATTTGCTGATAACTTCACAATATTCAGGTTGAAAATCTACATGATATCCCTTGTCACATATTTGACTCACAGATAACAAGTCATGCTTGAGTCCTGGGACATGAGCTACATTGTTGATGATGACATTTCCAAGATTAATATTGCCATATCCCAATGTTCTTCCTACATTGCCATCACCATAGGAAACTTTTGGGCCAGCCTTCTCTTCATAGTCTGATAGCAGGGCTTCATTTCCAGTCATGTGTCCTGAACATCCACTGTCCACGACTAGGGTTGCCTCCCTGTTGCCCTACAATCACAAGCAATTACTGAGGATTAGATTTAAGGATCCAGACTTGCTTGGATCCTTTGACATTCTTAACTTTGTTAGCTTTTGCAGCGGAATTAACATTATCAGAGTTTGAGCTAACAGTATAAGAGTTTACACTTGCAGCATTTACTTTAACCCATTTCAGATTGGGTTTCAGTTCATAGTAATTATGATAGATAGCATGATACTCTCTGCAAGTATAAATGGAATGCCAAGTGCTTCCACAGTGTGTGCATAAAGTCCGTGGTTTAGTTCTAGCAAAATCCTTCTTTACCTCAGACTTGGAAGGTAAAGAATTTATGTTTTTGTTTTTCTTGCAGAAATTTGCAAGATGCTTAGTACTACCACAGTTATGACATGTCTTTCTTGGAGCATAACTAGCAAGCATTGGTTTATTTCCTGAAGTAATGCCTACTTTTCCATTTCTATTCTTATTTGACACTCCCTGTTTCTTAACAGATTTTAACTCCTTCAGTTTATGTTTGAGTTGTTTATCTGTCATTGAACCGATATTAACCTGTTTAACACTAGTTTTTACTGGTTCACTTTTAACAGCTTCTTTTTCATTTTCAGACAAAAATTTACTGGCTCCATGTACAAAATGAGGTCTGATTTTAACTTGATTTTGAAATCTAAGTTCATCTCCCTCATTATAACCTAGACCAACAGTGTCTGTCTGAAAAATCTGTTGAGTGTCCTTTCCAGAATTAGTCCAAGTCCTAATTTTCTTATTTGCTTCCTCCAACTCAGATTCTAGTTGTTTATATTTCTGAAGCAAATCCTGTTCTATAGAAACAGCATCATCTCTCTCTTTCTGAACTTGTTGCATGTTTTCAAGTTTTTCTTCAACAAGTTTATTTCTAACCTTAAGTTCAGAATTTTCAGATTTTATCCTCTCATTCTCTAAAGTCTGATCCCTATAACTTATATGCAATGACTTAAGATAAATTCTTAATTGAGCAATGTCATCAATATTATAAGCATAGGTAGTTAGAGGTACCTGATTTTCAGAAGTTTCTGATTCAGTAGTAGCCATGAGAGCATAGTTCACTTCTTCATCAGAATCTGAAGTGTCTACCCAATCTCTGCCTTTAGTGTAGAGTACCTTTCCAGTTTTACCCTTCTTGCTCTCAGGAGCATAGTGACCCATCTCCTTACACTTGTAGCATTGAATTTCAGACTTATCCTTCTTCCCCCTAGAATCTCTCTTATCAGACTTCCTGAAGCTTTTTCTGTCTTCATTTGAGTCTCTAGAAAACCTTTTTCCTTTCTTGAAATTTTTGAAACCCATTTTCTTGAAGGTCTTCACCATCAACACAGCCATTTTCCTCATTTCTTCTTCATCATCCTCAGAGTCAGATGATTCAGAAGAGTTTGAATCACAATCAGAGTTTGATGATTCACTTTATGCGTGTATGACCAAAGCTTTTCCCTTCATTTTCCTTCTTGATGCCTCTTTCTTCTGAGGCTTCTCTTCAACATTAAGAGCAACAGACTTTGCCTTCCTGCTTGATCTCCTGTGTCACTGCTCCATTTCCAATTCATGAGTTTTGAGCAGCCCATAGATTTCATCAATCTCTGTTTCAGCAAGATCATAGTTGTCTCTAATAGTGGTTGTTTTCACATCCCACTTTTCAGGTAGAGAAAGAAGAAACTTGAGATTTGAGTCTTCTAGATCATACTCTTTGTTGACCAATGACAGATCATTGAGCAGTTTACAGAATCTATCAAATGTTTCTGTCATGGTCTCTTCAGGTTCAGCCTCAAAATGCTCATACTCTTGTGTGAGTATGTTTCTCCTATTCTTCTTAATAGCCGCAGTTCCTTGACACCTGACTTCAAGAGCATCCCATATCTCTTTTGCAGTGGTGCAGTTAATGACTTTGTTAGACATAACATTGTCTAAAGCACTATGCAGTAAATGCCTAACCTTTGCATCCTTAGCAATTGATGATAGATCTTCAGGAGTCATGTCCTTCTTTTCCTTTGGAACTATTTTAGCTTCTTCACCAGCAGCTGCAACAGATAGCTTTGTAGGATTGTGAGGGCCTTCATAAATCCTGTCAAGATATTCTGGATCTGTAGCCTCCAGAAACATAGTCATCTTGACCTTCCCACTACTAGAATTGGTAGATATAACATCACACCTTTAACATCAGTTAGAAATGTCACTGATGTTAAAAGTATTTGAGACATCGGTTGGTACACTACCGATGTTAAAGCATATTTCAGACATCACTTGTAATAACAAGCGTTGTCTAATCTCTTTTTTTAAAAATAAAAACTAACGCGTTCACTGTACCTTCCCCCTTAATACACAAAAAAATTTCAATTTCCCCCCTTAACGAAATTTCACTTCCCCCCTTAAACATAATATCACTCTCCCGGTCTCCCTCTCTCACTCTCAGCCCCCCTCTCTCTCTCGCAGCTCTCTCCCCCGCCCCCCCCCCTCTCTCTCTCTCTCTCTCTCTCTCTCTCTCTCTCTCTCTCACTATCTCCGGTTCTCACTATCTCTCTTATCTCTCTTACCTTATTTAGTTCGATTTAGGTTCAATTAAGTACGAATCCGACGATTTAAAGCACGAATCAGAGCTTGGATCTTGGACCTTGGTTCGATTTACAACCCGATCTAAGCTTTCTTCACAGTAAGAAACCCTAATTTACTCAATTTTAAACCCTATTTAGTTCTGTTCTTGTGCCTTTTTTGCATGCATATATATATATATATATATGTATGTATTGACTTGTATAAATACATATGTATATATACTTGTTTTTATATGTATAATCTTTTATATGACAATGTTTTCTGAACTTTATTTTTTGGGGGTTTCTATACAGTAGTGATTTTTTGGGGTTTTGGTGTTTGATTACTTGTATTGGTGTTAGCTTTGGAGTCTACCCTAGCTTTATTTTGATTATTATGATGGGTGTGTGTAGCTTTGTTTTGATTATTTTTTTGGGGTTTTGGTGTTTTGCTTACTTGTTTTTAAATGTATAAACTCTTAGCTTTGTTTACAACTATTAGCTTTGTTTTAATTCCATAAGAAATGTCTGGAAGAGTTGGAAATGTAGCAGCTGGTTGAGGTACCCTATTAGAATTAGTTTAAAAGTAATGATATTCATGTCAATATATACTACAACTATATATAAGTTACAATATTAAAATCAAAATGAAATATAACCTTAGATTATAATCTACACTAGCTTATGAATATGCTAACTTATGAATGTAGCTTAGCAAAGTACTTAGTTATATACATATTAAATCTAACTAGATTTATATTGTAGGTAGCTTGTCGTCTTATGAATATGGACAAGTCATAGATTTCGAAGGATAGGGATTCTTTAGAATACGAAATAGGGGTCGAGAGTTTCTTGATATTTGCAGAAGAAAATGCAACTGATCCTAAGAAGATACCATGCCCTTGTACAAAATGCGTTAATTTTAGACAATTTAATGTAAAAGTAATCAGGGGTCATTTATATGAAAACGGTTGGTGTTTGGGGTATAGTGATTGGATTTGGCATGGAGAACAATGTTCTAAAAGTGTTAGGTCATCGGCTAATAGTGCATTTCATCCTAAGGATGAATTTGCTCCATCTGAAACCATTGATGTTTGTGAAGTGGCTTATAATTCTGGTGACTATGAATCCTATGACTTCAAGAGGTTTGTGGCTGATGCTGAACAACCTCTGTACAAGGGTAGTGAGTGCAACAAGTTAGAGTCAATGTTAATACTACATAATTGGAAAGCTAGGTTTGGTGTTAGCGATACTGCCTTCACTGATCTTCTCTCTTCTGTTGGCTCTTTCCTTCCTAAAGATCACGTGTTACCGGCTAGTGCATATGAGGCGAAAAAAACCCTATCTGATTTAGGCCTGGAGTATATAAAATTTCACTCCTGTCCGAACGATTGCATACTATATAGGGGTAAAAATCTTAATGCATCTGAGTGTCCTAAATGTCATACATCTCGTTGGAAGGTTGGGAAAGACGGTAAACTTAGGGTCAACATTCCAGCTAAAGTGATGTGGTACTTCCCGATCATTCCTAGATTTAAACGAATGTTTAAATCTCCTGATACCGCTGAACAGTTGGTTTGGCATTCAAAACAGTGAACAAATGATGGTCAGATGCGACATCCAGCCGACTCTCCTTCATGGAGGAATATTGATTATCGATGGCCTGACTTTGCTAGTGATCCGAGAAATCTTCGATTAGCCTTGGCGGCTGACGGAATAAACCCACATAATAATGGCCTGAAGAATAGGTACAGCTGTTGGCCGGTACTATTGGTAGCTTATAATCTTCCTCCATGGTTATGCATGAAGAGGAAGTTTATAATGTTATCGATATTAATTCCTGGTCCACATGAGCCAGGTAATAATATTGACGTATACTTAGAGCCATTAATTGATGATCTGAAAATGCTTTGGCAAGCAGGTGAACCAAATGTGTATGACGCTTATAGTAAATCATATTTCACCTTAAAAGCAATTTTAATGTGGACGATAAATGACTTTCCTGGATATGCAAATCTGTCCGGTTGTGTCAATAAAGGGTATATGAGTTGTCCCATTTGTGGTGATGATACCGTGGCTAAGTACTTAACTCATAGTAGAAAAATGTGTTATCAAGGTCATCGTAGATATCTGCCTGACTATCATCCGTATAGAAGGCAGAAGTTAGCTTTTAATGGAGAGCAAGAGTTTCGGAATCCACGTCCACCCCTTTCTGGAGAAGAAGTATTAGCGCAACAGGAGCGAATTAAATTTTCTTTTGGAAAGGAAGTGAAGAAGTCAAAAAAGGTGGACTGTCCATGGAAGAAAAAATCTATATTTTTTGAGTTGGAATATTGGAAGTTTCACCATGTCCGTCATTGTCTCGATGTTATGCACATCGAGAAAAACGTGTGCGATAATCTGATTGGGACGTTGTTAAATCTGCCGTTTAAGTCAAAAGATAGTGAGGCATCTCGTAATGATATGATTGAGATGGGTGTTAGGACTCAGTTAGCTCCACAAGTAGGAGAAAAAAAAACCTACTTGCCCCCTTCCGATTTTACTTTGTCAAAGGCTGAAAAAAAAGAAATGCTGTCATCATTGCAATCTATGAAGCTTCCTTATGGACATGCTTCGAACATTAAAAATTGCGTGTCCATGGCTGATTTAAAGATGTATGGGTTGAAATCCCATGACTGCCACATCCTCATTCAACAATTACTCCCGATTGCAATTTGTTCCGTTCTTCCAAAACATGTTAGGGTCACAATAATAAGATTGTGCTTTTTCTTTAACGCCTTGTGTAGTAAAGTAGTAGATGTCGCGAAACTGGATAAACTGCAGTCAGATGTGATATTGACTTTGTGTGACCTCGAAAAAGTATTTCATTCCTCATTTTTCGATGTAATGGTACATCTCATAGTTCACTTAGTTCGGGAATTGCGTTTATGTGGGCCAGTGTTCTATAGATGGATGTATCCATTTGAACGGTTCAATAAAGTGCTGAAAAGTTATGTGCGAAACCGTTATTATCCGGAAGGATGTATTGCAGAAAGTTATCTTGGTGAAGAATCGGTAGAATTCTGCACAGAATTTATTAAAGAGAGTTGCAAAACAGCCGGTATGCCAAAAGACCAAAGCAAGCTTTCTGGTCCATTGTCTACAGTGAAAATGAAGGAAATTGAAGAGGCAGAGCGTGATGAGGCGCATCTGACTGTTCTTTTAAACAATCCTGAAGTGCTTCCTTATATAGTGTAAGCTTAATTTTTGTTTTTTCTCTTGTAAAATCCTCAATCGGTAAATATTTCATGGTTGTTTAATTGATATATGCATTTTCTTAGAAAGCATAAGGAGTATCTCGACGAACTTTACCGAGGAAAAAAGAAAAGTGTTCATTGGCTCATGGGAGAGCATAATCGACAGTTTGCTAATTGGTTTCAGAAAGAAGTTAGTTTCTTATAATTTTCTTTTGTTGTGTAATTCACTGTATATTATTAATTAGATTTTTGAAATTTAGTTTGCGAAAATCTTTGTAGGTTAGTACTGAACTGATGGAGAATCGTGCTGCTGTTTCGGAAACGATAAGATGGTTGGCTGCCAAACCATCATTTTCTGTTTTGACTTATGAAGGTTTTCTAGTTGACGGGGTTCGCTACTTCACAAAAGATCGTGATAATTTAAGGGTTGTTAAAAATAGTGGTGTTTCCTTGGTTGCTAAGGCGGTCCAAGTCTCTAGTACTAGGGATTTAAATCCCGTAGAGAGTGATATGACGTTCTATGGCATCATCTTAGAAATATGGGAGTTGGATTACCATGCCTTCAAAGCCCTTTTGTTCTTATGTAAATGGGCAGCGAATGATAGAGGAATCAAGGTGGATGATCTTGGCTTCACACTTGTGGATTTTAGTCGACAAGGCCACAAAAAAGATAAATATGTTTCTGTTGACCAAGTGAAACAAGTGTTTTATGTTCAAGATCCGGCTGATCCTGCCTGGTCCATCGTATTGAACTCCACTACTCGAGATTATTACGATATTTATAATGAAGATGATTTAGGAGACACGTCCATGGAACACCAACCATTCTGCTGTAATATTCCTACATGTGATGTTGCAGATGATATGGAGCATCAGCCTATGCCTTCTGGATGTGCTCTTGTTCTAGTGGACGGAATCATCCAAAAAGATGCTTTGGTTCCCGTACCAGTACGTGGTGAAATAGAAAAGGTCCAAGAAGCTATTGGCTCACAGTTAGCATGGCCTCGGAACTTGATAGTCTACCCGACTATGACAAAGACGGTACACACATGTATAAATTTTCTTAGGTTATGTACAACCTGGGTTTATATGTTTTAAACGTTTTGATCTTTATTTTTAGAGAAAGAAAAAAGTACAAACATTTGATCTACAAGGCCTGGTCAAAGCATTCAAAGATGCAGAGTCACATCCCAACGTGCCAAGTCGCTTCAAGTTATTGTACAAACATGCAAAATCAATCATGAAAGACTTTGGGACCTCAATACCCATTCCTTGTGCTCATGAGGTCTTTGGAATTGAGAAAATAATTTACATATTGCATGAGAACGTAATCGCCTTGTTAGAGTATGACATGCTCGGACAATCTGTAATATGTGCATACATGGCGTAAGCATTTTTTTGTTTTAAATCTTGTCATTCTGCACTCATGCATACACTAATTAGCAATACCAATTTTTTTGCGTATAGATACTTGCATACTTTGGTCCAGAAGAATGAAGATTTAGAAGTGTATGCCTTTTGCGATCCTGGAGCCACATTTGCCCTTAACAAAGATTTTGAATCTTATGTTGTTAATCGGTTGAAAGAGGGTAATCCCGACCGCTTATTCCTAATGCCACATAATCAGAGGTAAATGTTAACTTTGTTACGACTTTTAGGTAATTTTTTCAGAAAGTCTAACTTCCTTATATTTTGTAATCAAAACAGTAAACACTGGATTTTGGTGATAATATGGAATGGTGACATTTACTTGTGCAATCCATTGTCTCACCCTCTAAGATTTCCTGCATTAGAAAAAGCACTTTCAAGGTAATATATGTTTTTCAATTATTTAGGCATATATTTCTGCATATATTTTTGACATTTCTGTCATTGATATATCTATACATATAGCGCGGTAAAATCTTTCAATGCTGAAACGGGAAGAGGAAGCAGACCCCCAGTAGTAAAAAATCTTGTGGTAAGTATTTAATTATATCCTATTGCATGTGTGGTCAAGTTACTATATATTGCTGTTTATATATAGATATTGACCACTTAATATTACTGAAATAGGGATCGACTAAACAGCCAGGAGGTTATGAATGTGGTTACGTCGTCATGCGCTATATGAAAGAGATCATTTTCGACGAAGAAATGACTTTTATAAGCAGGGTATTTGATTTTTTATGTTGATCATTAATTGTAAAAAAATATAGAACTGAAGTGACCATGTTATACATGTTTTGCATAATTAATTCTGCCCTCTTGACAAGGTTAGAAATTAGAATAATGGTCGAGGAGCTATTGTTTTTTAAGTTGCTGGTCTGATTATTACCTCTAGTATACATAGTTATCACTGGTAGTACACATCACATGTCAAATTAACCACTCTTCTCTCTTTATGTTGATAATAAGATCAGTGCTATGTAACTATGGTTCAGAGCCAATATTGTAATCTATCCTAGGCACTCTTTTGCCTCTTCTATCTTGATGCACAACATTTATGAACAGTTATAGCTATTTTAGTGCATGTATCTGGTGGTTATCCTAATTATTTTTTGTGTGTGGCAATTTTCAGTGGGCGACCAAGACTCGGGTTTCTTATAAAATGGAGGAGCTTGATGATGTGCGCTTCGAGGCTGCAGCATTCATCGAAGACAAGATTTGATTAGGGAGCAGCTTTTTAGTGCACTTTATTTACTTTTTGAATTATGTGATACTTTTGATGTTATTATGAATACTTTAGAAGTTTGGTAATTAGTCCGTGGATGTTAGCTAGGAGGATTGGTTTGTGTTGGAGGTTGGATTTGGATTTTGTTGGTGGTTACTTTTGGTTTTTGTTGGAGGTGGATGGTATGGTTTTAATTTGTTGAATGTTCAATGTTGAATGGTTTGTTTTGTTTTTAGATTCATTTTCTTGGCTAGTGCACAAAATCAGCAGGTTACTGACAAAATGTATTAAATTTTAACATCACATTCAATTTTTGGTCACTCTAAAACTGATGTTAAAAGTCTAAATGAACAACTGTTTTACTAGAAAATGGATGTCTAAATGACGAAAGCACATCAGGCATTGAGTTATAAACCGATGTTAAACAATAGGTAAACATCTGTTTTATAAGAAGAACGGATGTTGAAGGAAATATTAAACATCAATTAAATTACAAAAACTGATGTTAAAGAGTGTATTACACATCACTAATCTATAATTTAGCTGATGTCTAATCTATAATTCAACATCGGTTCTCCTATCAAAACTGATGTTAAACAAGAGGAAAGACATCAGTTATTTGTTAAAATCTGATGTCTATGATTAATTTTCTTTTATGTGTGGTATGTTTATATTGACCTAAGCCTCATCATATACCAATTTTTAAATTGTACTACTTCAATATTACTTTAAATATGAGGCAAAGACATCAATTTTTTTACGATTACTGATGTCTAAACCTGTATTAAACATCATTTCTTATTTATAAACCGATGTTAAACAGTAGGATAAACATCAGTTTCGTCTGAGGAACCGATGTTTATAGTAATCTTTAACATCGGTTTATGACCGATGTTAAAGGTACCCCCTTTATCTACACCGACAAAGACATCGGTTCTGACAGACTTTTAACATCAGTCAAAAACCGATGTTGTAGGGGGTATTTCCAGTAGGGTCCACATGGCATATTCTAATGGCCTCAGAATAGGAACCCTGATTGGTTCATAACGACTCACAGTAGTAGGAGCCTTTTCAGAAACAGTAGGTGTTGCTGGAAGAATTGCTGACATGATTATTGTTGTGTTTGGATCTTAACCTGTAATAAAGTAACAGATTTGCTCTGATACCACTTGTTAGGCCGAATACACAATTAATAATCAAATTCGTATGAGAGTTTAACAAGTAAGACGTTTATGCACTTAAAAACTTCTGGTATTAAGAACCCTCTTCGTGATGTAAACTATCACAAAGAGCTGCTAGGTTACAATAAAGATAATTCGTTACACGATACCCTTCTAGGATTAACCTAACTGTATTTATAAAACATACAGCTTCGATACAATCTCTAATTGATATTCCTAATAATCAGCTATACAATGATATCAATTACAGATTGTCACACGTCTCCTAAGTCAACTCGATCTCTTTGATAGCTATCCAATCTTCAAAGATATCGCTTCCATAATAAATCTTCAATCACTGTTGACCAGTAGACGCTGCCACCAGACAGAGTTTGACAAACTCTGCCGAGCTTCCATCTGTCAGAGTTTACACTAAACTCTGACCGCTTCCAGCTAAACTCTGATAATTCACTGTAACACTAAAACACTGATTAAAACACATCAATTATATTTAACACTCTCCTTTTTGCACATCGATCAGAGTTCGGCCCATAGCTAGAAATGGCCTTCCCAAGATGATGGAAATCCTCTTATCCTCCTCAAAGTCCAGTATAACAAAATCAACCGGAAAAATCAGCTTATACACCTTCACTAATACATCCTCCACTATACCCCTCGGATACGTGATCGACCGATCTGCCAACTGCAAGGTCATATTAACCGATTTTGGATCAGGCAACCCAAGTTGCTTGAAAATAGACATCGACATCAGATTAATGCTAGCTCCCAAATCACATAAGCATTTGTCGAAAGATAACTTGCCGATAGTGCAAGTTATTGTGAAGCTTCCAGGATCCTTAAGTTTAGGAGGCAACTTCTGTTGCAGAACAGCACTGCATTCCTCTATCAAAGCAACGGGTTCCAAATCCTTGAGTTTCAATTTCCGTGATAGAATACCTTTCATGAACCTAGCATAGCTCGACATCTGTTCTAGAGCTTCCGCAAAAGGTATGTTGATATGCAACTTCTTAAAAACCTCAAGAAACTTGGCAAACTGCTTGTCTAACTTCTGCTTCTGAAGTCTTTTTGGATAAGGAGGAGGAGGATAGATCTGATTACTCACTGAAGACTTCTCTGGAGTAGCTTTTTCATCAGAATTCTTGCTCTTTTCCATTTCACCGTTTAACTGATCAGCCGTCAATTCAATTTTTTCATTTTTTGATGAAGGTGAGGGCGCGGACACGCTCCCTAGGGCATGGGCGCACTCCACCTGCTGGTCCTGACGTTCTTCGTCTCGCTGAGTTGTTGATTTATGATCATTTGTAACTTTTTCGGATCTCAAAGTAACTGCTTTTACCTGTTCTTTGACTTCCCTCTTGCCTGGATTAGCCTCTGTATCACTAGGAAGAGTTCCTTGTGGCCTGTTCAGCAACGCATTAGCAATTTGACCTATCTGATTCTCTAAGGTTTTAATTGAAACCGCTTGGCTTTTGCACATCAACCTCAATTCTTCCAATTCAGATTTTTCAGTGGTTGACTGCCCCACACTTGCATGAGACTGTTGTTGAAATCCCGGAGGTTGAAATTGTTGCCTTGGAGCATACCGCTGCTGATAATTCTGCCCTTACTGCTGCTGAAAAATCTGGTTCTGCTGCTGCTTAAAATTCCGAGGATTGTAAGGCTTTGCTCCATATTGTTGACCTTAAAACTGCTGATTTTGCTGCTGGGATTATAGCATGTCACCCTGATTATTGCTCCAACTGAAATTCGGATGATTTCTACTGCTCAGATGATAAGTATTCGGGGCTGGCTATTGCAGATTCTGAAAGTTGCTCACAAACTACACTGATTCATTAGAAATGGCACATTGATCCGTCACATGTGCGCCTGCACATAGCTCACAAACACTAGTTACCTGACGAATCCCATGATTTGCCAAAGAATCGATTTTCATATTCAATGCCTCTAGCTGAGCTGCAAAAGTTATGGCTACATTAACATTAAGAATTTTTGCCACCTTTTGCTGTGGCATTCTCTGAGTTGGATTCTGATATTCATTTGCTGCCATCATCTCGATAAGATCATTGGCCGCCTTGTAGCTCTTTGCCCATAAAGCTCCAGCTGATGCTGCATCTTGCATTGGTCTTGATTGTGCTCCCAGCCCATTATAGAAGCAATTGATCACCATCCAGTCGGGCATTCTATGATGAGGACACTTCCTAAGCATCTCCTTATAGTGCTCCCAAGCTTCACATAAAGATTCTCCCGATTGCTGTGCAAATTGAGTAAGAGTGTTCCTTATTGCTGCTGTTTTTGCCATGGGGAAGAATTTAGTGAGAAATTTCTGAGCAAGATCCTCCTATGTCATAATAGAACCGGCTGGTAAAGAGTGTAACCAACCCTTAGCTTTATCCCTCAGAGAAAATGGGAAAAGTCTCAATTTCAAAGCATCTTCCGACACACTGTTGAACTTGAAAGTATCGCATATCTCGATGAAGTTCCGGATGTGCATATTGGGATCTTCCGTTAGAGCACCCCCAAATTGAACTGAATTCTGTACCATTTGAAACGTGCCAGGCTTGATTTCAAAGGTATTAGCTGCAATGGCTGGTCTGACAATGCTAGACTGAATGTCACTGATTTTCGGTTGAGAATAATCCTTCAATGCTTTCGTTGCTGCTGCTGCTGGTTCTCCCATCTCTACTGTTGTTTCAAGTTCTTCTTCTTCTTCTTGTTTATCCTTACGAGATTGAGAACGTGTTCGTATACACGCTCAAGTACCTGAAACACACAGAACAAAGCAAACTAAGTAAGAAAATAATCCGAGTTAGTGAACTTTAACGACCACTGATGACAAGCACATAAACTATAATAAACACCGAGTCCCCGGCAGCGGCGCCAAAAACTTGTTCGTACTAAATCACGCAAGCGTACGCGGTCACAAGTAATATAAGATTAAGTAAAGTTCGTTCCCACAGAGACTGGTGTATTTCAGATTATGCACTTATACAACAATGTATGATTATTATTCACTGCTAAGACAAGTATCAAAGTTGTGTTTTGTTTAACTAAATTAACTAACAAGCAATTTAACAATACTAAGAATTAATTAACTAATGAGATTAAAACTAATTACTTATGAGATATAAAACATGGGATCCTAACTTCATTAATTACTTCGTTTAGAGCTGATGCCTTTAATCAATGTATGTGATGGTTATGACAACTGATCGGACAACACGAAATAAGTACACGCTACCTTTCAGTATACGCATACCAAACTACTCAACATCCATAAAAGAGATAGAAGTTGGGCAGACACCAATTATGTTTAGACCCTATATGTCTATAAGATATGAAAACATAACGGTTTAAGTACAAGTTATCCATTGAGATCACATAGGGCAGCATAAGATGGTTAAAATTACACTACTAATCATGCATGTCAAAACATCCATAAACCTATGCTAGCATGGCAAGTTCTAAATCTCTATATCCACTGTCGCTTCAATAGTATTAACAATTTAGATGTTAGCTACGCATCCAAAAGCATTAAGTATAACCATACGAGGATATCAACAATTCATCACACACAAATCTTTAAAGCAATCAAACTACTAAACTCTGTAAATAAATTCGTTAGAATCCCATGACAATGATTAGTTCATAATCGAACGGCTCGTCATCATGGGATCTAATGATAACATGATAATAAACAAGATCTGAATAATAACGAAAGTACTAGAGTAATAAGGTTTAGAAAACAAATCCAAAACGAGCATCCAAAGTATCGCCTAACTAGAAGAAAACAAAAGATGTAGATCTAGATCTCCGATAGTTGTCACGTGCTTCGGTGAATCCTTCTCCAAGTCTCTCGTATCTCCCTCTATTAAAAAACGTAAATCTTATGTCAATAGCATGTGTTTATATAGCCCCTCATGCCTTGTCCATCAAGAAATTCCAAAACTGACTTAAAACAGGATTTCTGGCAGACTGGCACAGCGCGGGCGCGCTCTCAGCGGCACGGTTGGGCTCTTCACTGCGCGGGTGCACTGCTACACTGCACGGGTGTGCTGCTACAGTGCTACAAACAGAATCGTCTTCTTCCGAGCTTTCCAACGACCATTTACGGGCCTCAAACGGACTTGTAAAACTCCCGATAGAGCCAAAACAGTGAAAGCTTTGACACTGACAGAAAAAACTGATTTTCTTCACACTTTTCTTGGCTCTGCTAGCTTCCTTTGCAGCAACACTTCTCATGAGCTATCAAATAAAGCACAAGTATCCTCTGAACTCCAATGCAAGCCCAAGTAGCCTCTGAATTCTAACAAAACACCACCACATAATCACAGAAAAACACCGACCTGCCTCCAACTAGAAATTCTGTACAACTCAATGAAAACACGTTAAAAACACGACATACTTGAGGTCAAGTAATCAATTTAAGCCGATACGAAACATTCTAAGTGGATATGAAATCCACTTATCAGTTAGCCGTCTGGGTGACCTGTTGCTGTAAATGATCAAGAGTAGTATTATTACCAGAAATTGTTTCTTTGTTATCATTAATTATTACCAGAAATGGTAACTTGCATAGCCTTAGAACCAAAAATAGGTGAAGAAATAGATGAAAAAATAATGAGTGCACTTCGTGTAAGGTTTCTTATTCTCAGTTTGCTTACCAGAACAAGAATTCTGTCCATATTTAGCATTAACCAGAAAAGATGAAGAAATTGTAGTGTGCCTCTGTCTTTCTTCTTGCTTAATAAGAGAAAAGGCCTGAGCAATAGTAGAAAAAGGATTCATCATTAAGATCTGACCCTTTGTAGATGAAAACTGTCATTTAAGCCCATTAAAAATTGCAGTAATTTCTTCCTTTACTCTCTCTCCTCCTGAAGCTTATGAGTCTCACACTTGCAACCAGCAACCTTGCATAAAATAAGAGGTTCCAAAGCAGTGTGTTCATCCCAGAGATTCTTCATCTTATGATAGTAAATTTCAACTGACTTTTCACCTTGTTGTAAGGAATGATGATCTTTGAGAACTTGATAAACTTTATGACCATTAATGCTAGAGAACTGATCATTCAATTCCTCCAGACTTCTTGAGCAGTATGAACAAAATCCATACCAATACTGATCTCATTAGATACAGTATTGAGAATCCAACTAATAACCATGTCATTTACACGCTCCCATTGAGACCAGGTGAAGATTCTTCAGGTTTAGGTATGGTGCTAGTGACAATGCCTAAATTTGTTTTTTGCTAATAAAGTAATGAGAGTGATCTTTTCCATGGTCCATAATTCTCTGTTCCGGTAAGCTTCTTGGAAATGAGGACTAGGCCAGGATGATCAATATTTTGAAAATACAAAGGATATAATTTGGACTAAATTGAATCCAGATTATTATCACCAGTAATCTCTTCTTCAACAATGATTTCTTCAATAGAAGCATTAGTTACGTTATTTATTTCGTTGTTCATAACAATATTTGCATAGCTTCGTGCCATAGTTGTGACCAGAAAAACAAGAATATCGAAAGATGTGGAAACAAAAAACACAGATAACAGATCATATAGAACTAAGAATAAACACTTGATCTGCAATTACGTAATCTTCTTGATAGAAATGAAATATGTATCAAGAAAAATGAAAAATCAACAAGCTTGAATGAAAAATATGACTGAGAAAGAGATCGAGAGAGACCGAGAGATGGAGAGATCCTACTTTGAGAGATTAATCGTTCGAGATGCAGAAACACAACTTGTTCACTAAAGAACACATAAATATTTAATAACGAACTCTGAAATCAATCCATTTGATCATCAACCACAATCGAAGAATATAATCAAACTGTAATGCGAAAGAAAATTTACATAACAATGAACAACAAAGTGTATATCTATGAGCAAGATGAAATTTACATAATGATTGCCACTGCTAAACATTTTTCATCTGCGCATAAAGTTTGTCTAATTTAGTTCTTTCCTCTTTTTCTTTGCTAATTGAAGACACTTTAGTTCCATCTTCGCCAACAAAGAAGAAGGTGATGCCTGGTTGATGGTTGCTATCGATACATCATGAGTTGTTTCAAATTTTCTAAATGATATATGATGGTTTAATTTTTTGAAATAAAAATCTTAAGATTTTCAATTTTATGTATAGTGTAATATACGTTTGAATCTCTGTTGTTAATTTTATGATAGCACAAGCAAGTATTAATGCAAAACTTGCCATCGACCAATTTGTTGACATATAATCAACTGAAGACTCATATGATTACTTCTTTATTATAATCACAAAAAAATCTTTATTATATAACCATGAACCTATAGACACGAACGAGTTCTTATAATAATTTGACTCATGTTAATCCAATGCATCATGAATTAGACATCGGTCGCTATCTGGAACATGTAGATTGCACTTTCTGAATCATCCATATCTGACATGTATGCATATATAAATTGGAGACTGTATTTTCTTCTTCATCAAAAATGGTAGAAGGTTTTCAAACTCAAATAATTAAGATATTGGAGGAAATTATATTCTATTATATAATAAGAGTAAGAGTAAGAGGGATAATAAGAATGTATCAAAGATCAAGAATCAGTTGTTGTCGATTACATAATAATAATAACAAATATATATACACACGCGTCCTAGATTCAATTTTAGTAGGGGACTAAATAGTTGTTTGTTTTAGCTTCCTCTTTGATTCTGAATACTAATTAATTTGGTTTATCCATCAAAAATGTTAATGGCAGTCCGTTCCTTTGCCAATCATGTGAATTTTTTCAATTTCAAGTTATCTTACTTTTTGAAAATAAAAACACATGCATTAATAATTCTCGAAAATGGCAATATCTAAAAATAATCTCAAATATATTGTAAGTGTGTAACTATTTATTTCAAAATAAGATTGAAAAGTTTAACCACCCAAATTTTATATTATATCATATCATATTATATTCCACAGGCTATAAAAGAATCATTAGATAACTTGGATTTATAACAAAATAGACTAAACAAATCGTCAGAGATATTAATAAGGATATGAGAGATAATATAAGAATGATAAGAATGCTATTGAGGATTCGACGTCCATTAACAACAATTTAAATTTAAACTTCACAAAATATCAACATAGGTATAAATCACATCAATAACATAGTGAAATATAATATTTATATATGGTCAATCCCATAAATGTGAAGGATTCAAGAAAAGCATCAGCGTGCAAAGGACCAGAGGTTACTATGATTGTCGCTACTAAACAATTTTCTTCTGTCAACATAGTTCGTCTAATTTAGTTCTTTTCTCTTTTTCATTGCTGATAATACTCTAGTTCTATCTTCGCCGATTAAGAAGGTGATGCCCCGGTTAATTCTTGCTATGTTTATATCACGAGTTCAAACTTCTGAAGACACTTTTTATGCTTATTTTACTGAGTTTTGTACACTGAAAACATGCATATCACATTTCTCGAAATTACGGGTAACTATTTGATCAAGTACTGTGAAAAAAAAGTCCCGTGCATAGCTGAGCCCAGGCTCTACATTTCTGTTGAAATTTTAATCTAAAATCATAGTTTATTTGTTTATTTAAATAAGTTTGATGTAATTTAGTTTAATATTATCAGCTGGACTAAGTCAGTAGAGTTGGTAGCAAATCAATTGGAGTTCTTTGAATAAGTTAGAGTAGTGAAGATGTAGTAGGAAGTACTTAAGCCCACTAGCCCATTCCCAGTTTTTAGCTAGCCGATATCTTTAAATTATTTGCATTGTATTCAGTTTTATTATGAAGAAATATTAAACACATACAATTCTTTCTTGTCCGTGTGTCTGTGTTATATATTTGGTTTGTGTGTAATCCCAGTGTTTAAATCTACATTTGGTATCAGAGCTATAGATCTTTGTAGGCATAACAGATGGTTTCCAAGAAGGTGGTGGTTCATTTTGAGGGGTTCGAGTTTTATGGTGTTAAAGGAAAAGAGCAGCGATTGGTTGCTTGTTGTTGAACGGGGTGGCAGCTGGTTTGCTCGAAGATTGTTTGCTTGCTACTGTACTATGGTGATGGTTCAGGTTATCGATACATGTGTACATGTGTTACATGTATGTGTATGGCATGTATGGCCGGGACAGATTATAGCACAAGAAAGAGGTAGATGTCGTGGTGATGTTCCAGCAATACGGGCTTAGCCAAACGGACTAATGAAGAAGTTGCCAGACGGGCATAGGAGTTGAAAGCCAGACGTTGAAAGTCATACAGGTTAGGTGGAAAGCCAAACGGGCTGATGACAAGTTGACTACAATCATCTTCGGTGATGATGAATACAAAAATGTGAAAGATTCGGGAAAAGCACCAGCTCCCACGAGACCAGAGGCTACCATAATTGTCCCTGCTAAACATTTTTCATCTGCGCACAAAGTTCGTCTAATTTAGTTCTTTCTCCCTTTTTCCTTGCATAAACACTTTAGTTCCATCTTTTTGGATAAAGAAGTTGATGCTTGCTATCGATGTATCACGAGTTCAAACTTCTAAAGATAGATTTGAGTTTCTTTTTTTTCTGGGAGTCCTGTATACTGATTACATGCATGTATGTAACAGTTCTTAAAACTGCCGATAACTATTTGTTCATGTCCTGTGCACGGCTGAAAACACGCCCTACATATGACGTTGTAACATGATTCATCTATAGCTTTAGACTTTGGTAGTTTGGCTTGTGTGATCGCAAGATCCAGACAATAACATCCGTCATGTAGCAAGCTTTAAGTCTATTAGAAGCAATATTATTGGTCTGTTTGGCTACGACCTTAAAATAAGTCCAAGTCCTTATGTACTTATTTTCGGGTAAAAATTTCATACTTTAATAATTTTTTTATGCAAGTATTTAATGTATGTTTATGATTCCATAAGTTGCAAAAAAAAGTTAACTTCTTCAGAAAAAAGTTAGGAATCTTTACCTTTCTCTTAAAATAAGTTAACTTATTCTGAAAATTAAGTTCCCCAAATACCCCTATGTTATAAAAAACTTTGAGTTTAATTAATGTATTTGTTATAAGTTCACTGCAAATAAAATCTTAATTTAGAAAATAAAAATTAAAAATATACTTTGTTGTTAGGGTACAACAATAATATTTGAGTTGCAATTTCATTTTCATGTAAACAATTTCATATACGTTTAAATTATCTGGCTCCGTTCACTACTAGAAAAAAGCTCATAGACATCGGTTTCTGGCAGATGTCTATGAAAAAATCATACCGATGTGTTTGTCGGTGATGTCTATTGTACCATGTCATAGACATCGGTTTTTGACCGATGTCCAGGAAGCTATTACACATCGATTATATACCCAAAAAATGATGTTTATAACTAATTGTTTTGCATAAATAGCATGAGCCTGACTTTTCAACCGTACTATTACAAGTGTTAGATGCAATTAAGCATGTTGTACACAACTCACATATCGACATATACATCATTATTTAGAAGTAAAATGATGTCTAAGTCCTTATTGGACATCGGTTTGATTTAACGCAAACGATGTATAAAGACATATTATACATCGGTTTTGGATGATGTTAAATACAACCTTAGACATCGGTTTTCTTGTTAATAACCGTTGTGGAAGAGTATAATAGACATCACTTTTTTATCTTATTCGATATTTAAGTTGAAGTTAGACATCGGTTTTATTTGTGATAACTGTTGTGTATATATGTTATAGACATCGTTTTTTACTGATGTCTATTGTATTTTGTCCCATTTTGTTTTGGATAAATATATATTGTCTAATTATTATTATTACTCAATTTGTCATTGACAACATTCATTCCAAACATTGATACCTTAATCCAAAACATTCATCTCATAACCACAACTATTCAATTTGTCATTTACAAAATATCCAACCAATGTCTAACAACCATAATCCAAATGAATCTACTATATCTAAAGAACTAGCTTAGCCAAATCCAAAGTATCACAATGCTATACACCAATCTGCAAAACCAACAAAAATGTTTACTACTACCTTATGCAAAAATAACCTAACTCCTATAAAGTTAGAACCATCAAGTATCTACTAGTCAAATGTACATCCCAGTGTTGCTCGAATAGAACCCCATGTTGATGAAAGCATCGCCTTTGGCAAACTCAATACCATCAAGTACTTCCTACAAGTGAAAAATCAAGATAGGATCAGCATATACTTACCTTCTCAAATACTTCTGGATGTGTAACTATATGACCATGTTTCCAGCAGACCTCCAGGCATTCAAAAACGTAACACATACAAATATATAACCCTTACTCTGTCAACTTAGTCATTTTCCAGAACAGAGGGCTATCACTGCAGGTAGGAGCTGTAAACTCCTCAGAGACTTTAAGCAAAAACAAACCTTAGTTCAATTAAAATTCATTACATAACCTAGTTTCAAGATAAAGGGTAAGTGTACAAGAATGTAACCAATCTTGATATTAAGTTGAAATAATCAGAAACTTACCCCTAAACCGATTTGTTTCTTCAGCAAGCTTTCCAGACAGCTCAAACGAAGGCTTTTGCTACAATTTAAATTAGTTTGTTGTAAGTGTAAGGATTTAATTCTGGAATCGTATCTATGTTGATGATATTTTTAAATTAAATTAGTTTGTAGTACAAATAAAGATTCAATCAGAAGCATGTTAATCATATTTATCATGATAATGTTTGCAACTCAGACCAGCTGCAGATATAAGAGTGCTTGGCTAAAGTTGTCATAGATACCTTTTCCTTCTTTCCAAGGCCTCTACGGCAGCTTCCATCTTATCAACTGACCTAATCACCCACCATCTTGCAAGATTTTTCTAATAAGAAAGATAAAATGAGTGAATAATAATTAAAAAATTCAGCAACTTACCCGTGTTCGCCTCCTCTTTGATTATTTTCGCCTCTCTTTGACATCGATACCTGAAAGAAAACATGTATAAAATTTTCAGACAAATAGAAAGAGAAACAATAAGAATACATTCTACGATCAAACTAATTATGCCAGCCAGTGATAAAAATAACTTGCTTGAAATATATTTTTGAAGTCAAATCATTTAAGTAATAACAACAAACTCAAGAATTAAAGTGAAAGCATGCATCAATCTGGCTTGAAGTTTCTACTAAAATAAAAATATAAAGGAGTCGAGGGAAGATCTTCGATTTTGAGACTCAAGGGTTTAAATGAGGCTAGTAAAAAATTACCTTTCTTTGCAAAACTTAATTCAACTAGCAAATTTAAGTTTTATAGAGGTCCTTGGTAAAAAGCCATTAAGATGAAAAGTTAAAATAAATAATAATAATTCAAAAATCACCAAAATTTTCAGCATTAAATTTTTCACTAATGATAAAAGCTTCAGATAGGATTCAATTGAAGTCACTAAAAAAAGAGAGAATGAACTGCTAAGCAACTTATGAAGTTAAGGCGATGGATATCACCAGACACCTCATCACGATCTCTTCGTTCAGAAGCATTAGGAGGCGATCACGACCTTGTCTGGTAATGGTCTGATGGTAAACTTGACCTTCCACGTTTCGATCTAGAAGAGCCATTACGAGTTGCATCCCTTCCATACTTATTCTCCCTTCTCGCACTTGGTTCTTCATCCTCTGAATCCTTTTCCCTACGTGTAGACCTTTCGCTGACCCTAATGTTCATTTTCTGTGCCCTTTCACTTTTTACTAAAGACTCATTTTTATCTTTCGCTCTTCGTAATCTCAAGAACATAGCAGTGTATCACGAAATCAATCTAATTCCACACATTCTTCTAACAAAACACCCAATCACAGAGATACATAGTAACATTCCATACATTATATACAGTACGATTGAATTTTTGATTGATTACCTTAGCTCCAAACTGAGTAGAAAACCTGGAAGCTCTAACACCTCCACTGTCGGTACCAATAACAAACAAATCGAAATCATATTGTTCGTTATCTTCATTTGCTTTATTCACCTCTCCGTCAATCAACATCTTCCTCGCCATTATTCTACACCAATCACAAGCTATAAATCAATTTCACCTAAGATCCAAAAGTTAGGGTTTTGAATTCAAAAATCCCCAATTGAAAACTAAATCGAACTAATTGAAATCAAACACAAGCTTAGCCACTTACCAATATGAGTTTCAAATAAATCGGATTGAGTTCACAGTTTTGTAGGTTCGAATCGAAAAATCTCCGATCGTATTGAGCTTTGAGAAAGAGAAGGGTGGTAGTATAGAGAGAGAAGGGTGAGACTATGGAGGGAGGGAGGGAGGGAGGGAGGGAGAGAGAGATAAGGGCGAGATTTAGGGTTCTTGAGGGAGGGAATGAGGCTGTGAGTTGAGAGAGCAAGAGAACGAGAGATTCAGTTTTTTAGTTATTTTGATTTTATGTTTTAATGTTTTTAATTTTTTCAGAAGGAAATGTCTGAGGGGGAAACCAAAATTTGACTAAGGGGGGGAAACATTTTGTAGAAAAGGGGGGAAATATATATATTAACGGGGAAAAGATTGGGAGAGGCGTGCGTCCAAATATTTAAAGCTTATCTAAGACATCGGTTATTCTTACAAGCAATGTCCTAAAACACAAAGACATCGGTTTTAAAACGAGTGATGTCCTAAAGACTTTTTACATTGGTGACATTATTGACTAATGTTAAATCGGTGATGTCTATTACACTGTTTATTGTAGTGGTTATTGATTCGATGATAGCACAAGCAAGTGTAAATGCAAAATATATGTCATCAACCAATTTTTTGACATATTTTTGATCAGCTGAAAATTTTTCATTGTGATCGGGTAACGTATCGACAAAAACCAGTTATTATAAAATAATAATGTGACTCATGTTAATTCAATGAGTCATGAAGTAGTCATCAACGGCTATTCATACATGTATATTTCACTTTCCGAATCATCCACATCTAATAAATTATGCGAAATAAATTGTAAAGAGTATTTTGTTTTTTTTTTGAAGAAAAATTGTATAGGTTACTGAAATTTAAATAATTAAGATATTGAAGGAAATTAATAACAAATTTTGATTATAAATTAAAGAATAAACCTTGCAGTCTCATTATGCCATGTCTAATTATTATTTAATCATTGTATCGTGATGACAGAATTTTGATTTTTAAAATTTTATTGCAACCATACGATTTAAGCCTGCAACTAAAACATATAAAATTGCAACCAAGTTGACTAAATATACTAAATACATCTTTTTTTTTTTTTAACAAATTTAAGTTGATCGTATTTGATTACAAATCATATACAACATTTCTATAAATAACAGAATAGCAAATCATTTTTAAAAGGTAATATTTTCATTAATGTTCTTCCATATATATTCGTCTAAAACTTAATTTATAATAATACTTAACCCAAAATGGCAGGATGCAAATCAAAGAAAGCAGCGAGTTACGGTTCAACCCAATAGGGTTGTCAAAAAAATCCGAAAAATTCGAAATCAGATTCGAATATCCGAGTTCGTATCTGGAAAAAACCGGATATTATCCGTATCTGAAGTCAACCGGATATTATCCGTATCCGTGTCCGAACATTTAGGATACGGATATGGATATAGGCGTATCCGTATCCGAAAATATCCGTATCCGAAATTAATTAATTAATTAAATAATTAATTATTATTCATAATATATTTTATATTTTTTTTATGTACTTGTGTAAATTGGCAAGATATGTGTTTCATTCAGCAAGCTATGTGTTTAACTTATAAAACCGGAAAATAAACATTCAGCAATATGACTCGTAACTAGTGCTTTGTCACGGATTATTGTTTTTATTTTTTTAAAAATATTTTTGAACGATCCAACCGTACGGATGTCAATATATATCTAATATAGTGAAATTCCCAAAGTTTCAGAAAATAAAAAATTAATTTGATTGGAGATTTTAGTAGATCACAACTATTTTCAATATGACTCGTAACTAGTGCTTTGTCATGGATTATTGTTTCTATTTTTTAAAAAATATTTTTGAACGATCCAACCGTACGGATGTCAATATATATCTAATATAATGATATTCCCAAAGTTTCAGAAAATAAAAAATTAATTTGATTGGAGATTTAAGTAGATCACTACTATTTTCAATATGACTCCTAACTAGTGCTTTGTCACAGATTATTGTTTCTATTTCTTAAAAAATATTTTGCACGATCCAACCGTACGGATGTCAATATATATCTAATTTAATGATATTCCCAAATTTTCAGAAAATGAAAAATTAATTTGGTTGGAGATTTTAATAAATTACTATCAAATTCAAAGATATGTTTAAACTTAACTTACCTTTAATTATTTCCCTTCTCAACACAAGAATCTTGTAGCTCAGCTGGTTGTGATGTTCCACAAGGCTCGGGAGTGCCCCAGGTTAAACTCCCCGTGCACGCAAAAGTTTTGAGAAAAAACATCAGCGTTCCGGATTCCGGATTCCGGATCCGGGTATTATTCGATATTCGGATAACCTCCGTCGGATCCGGATTCGGATATGATTTTCAGAATATTTTCGGTTCCGAATACGGATTCGGATATGGTCAAAAAACTTCGGATCCGGATCCGGATATGGCAGTATCCGTGTGTAACACCCCAGTCCCACATCGAGGAGATTTGGGACTTTAGTTTAGTATATAAGCAAAAGTAATACTACTAAGTACACCAACAAATCATGATCTTTTGGGGGCCTGTGGTGGCCTTGTGGTTTACCCAAGTTGGCTGCATTTGGATCAGTTTACTTTGGCTTATTTCGGATTCGGAATCGGGACTCGACCCGATTTTCGAAAAAGGCTCGGGATTTGACCCGGATTGTCACATATGGTATCAGAGTCGACTCTCGAAAGCTTGATTCGTCAAGTTACTATCCCACAATGGCTAGAGAGGAACGATCTTGGACCTATGGGATATCCGTTCAGGCCTGACGAGGACGTCAAGAGTTTAAGTGGGGGAGTTTGTAACACCCCAGTCCCACATCGAGTAGATTTGGGACATTAGTTCAGTATATAAGCAAAAGTACTACTACTAATTGCACCAACAAATCATGATCTTTTGGGGGCCTGTGGTGGGCTTGTGGATTACCCAAGTTGGCGCAATTGGGCCAGTATGCTTTGGCTTATTCCGGATTCGGAATTGGGACTCGACCTGATTTTCGAAAAAGGCTCCAGATTTGATCCGGGTTGTCACATATGATCTTTTGGGGGCCTGTGGTGGGCTTGTGGATTATGTGACAATCCGGGTCAAATCCCGAGCCTTTTTCGAAAATCGGGTCGAGTCCCGATTTCGAATCCGAAATAAGCCAAAGTAAACTGGCCCAAATGCAGCCAACTTGGGTAAACCACAAGCCCACCACAGGCCCCCAAAAGATCATGATTTGTTGGTGCACTTAGTAGTATTACTTTTGCTTATATACTGAACTAAAGTCCCAAATCTCCTCGATGTGGGACTGGGGTGTTACAAACTCCCCCACTTAAACTCCTGACGTCCTCGTCAGGCCTGAACGGATATCCCATAGGTCCAAGATCGTTCCTCTCTAGCCATTGTGGGATAATACCAGCTGGCTTCGTGTCCCCACCTCCGGATCTCTGTCCATTGTGGGATAATACCACCAGCCTTCGTGTCCCCACCTCCGGCAACTTGACGAATCAAGCTTTCGAGAGTCGGCTCTGATACCATATGTGACAATCCGGGTCAAATCCCGACCCTTTTTCGAAAATCGGGTCGAGTCCCGATTTCGAATCCGAAATAAGCCAAAGTAAACTGGCCCAAATGCAGCCAACTTGGGTAAACCACAAGCTCACCACAGGCCCCCAAAAGGTCATGATTTGTTGGTGCACTTAGTAGTATTACTTTTGCTTATATACTGAACTAAAGTCCCAAATCTCCTCGATGTGGGACTGGGGTGTTACACCGTGTCCGTTTTATCCGGTTGACACCCCTACAACCCAATATGGAGGATAGTAGTTTGAATATATGGAAACCTCCTGTGGATGGATGGGTTAAGCTTAATGTAGATGCAGCTGTAAAGGAAGGTGATTCAAATTTCGGAGTAGGAATGGTACTTCGCAATAAGAATGGACAATTCATAATGGGACGTAATTTGAAGCTGCAAGGTCAGGTAAGTGTAGTGGAAGCAGAGGCCTATGGGGTGTTGGAAGCCATTCGATGGATTCGATATTTACAGCTCAGTCAGGTGGTCGTCGAAAGCGACTCTAGTCTGGTGGTTCAAGCTCTGCTGCAACGTTTTGAATACTATGAAGAAGTTGGAAATATTCTGGATGATTGTCTCAGTGTTCTGCAAAACCGGGATGACTTGATTGTTCGACATGTCAAAAAGCACGCAAATAGGGTAGCACATAATCTGGCTAGAATTCCCTATTTGATAGGTTGCTCTAATGTGTTTATTTCTTCTCCATATTGTGTGTTGGAGAGTCTTATGTACGATTATCCTTCTCATTAATAAAATTTGTTTGGATTTAAAAAAAAATAATACTTAACAATAATAATATAGTAGAAAAATCGACTAGAAAATAAGTTACTTACCGTTTTCTCATACGTGGCAAAGTAATTAAGGTATATGCATGGCTTACTTATTCTTTTTCCAATAATATATGACTCATCACATAATTTAATCAACGTCGGTTTATTTTAAAATATTACTCCCTCTATCCCACCCATTGGTTTACATTTATGAAAGGGTGTCTGATACGCATTTTAAGGTGCATATAAAATATAGTTTCGTAATTTATTTTTACAATTTTATGATTTTGAATAAAAGTAGAATGTTTATATTTTTATTCAAAAAAAGAAAAAATTTAAAAATAAATTATAGAACTATACTTTATATGTATCTTAAAATTCGTGCCGGACATTCTCTCCGGACTTTCTCTAAAAAAACGTAAATAATTGGTTGGGATGAGGGAGTAATATAGTACTATAATGGGCGAAAAGGACATGTGCGTTAGTTATCCAAGTCTAGGTAGCTTGGAGACTTGGAGTCCAAACAAAGGTGAAACCTCAGGCTAATTGTTTTTAATGGTCAAAAATCATACTTCATTATGAAAAAGATAATAAAAAGAAAAGTGCACGTCGTTGAAGACAGGAACGCAGGAAGTATCCTAGCAGAATTTTCAACACTACGACAGTGTCTGAGCTTGATCACCAAGAAATGAACCATTTATAAAATGTCTCCTTTGGACAATCACTCTCTACCAATACTAACATTTACAAAACTCCTCATCAAGCAATACTGCAATACACACACATTCATTTAATAGGCTTCCTTACACTTTAACATATACAGTAAATTAAATCACATATTGGAACAAGCTATAGAGAGATGAAAGGTAGTAAAGATAAGAGGTTCAGTTGGTACTAGGGATGGTAAAAAAAAACCGATCTGGTAGATACCTTACCGTTTCGATCCGATTAGATCTTAACGAACCCGGTTTTTTGGATTTGAATTTGGATTTGGATTTGATTTTTAAACCCGAAAGAGTTTGGATTTCGATTTGGATATTAGTCATTTTGAACCCGATCCAAACCCGAAATCCGAAACCCGATCCAAACCCGAAACCCGAAAAACCCGATATATATACATATATATAGGGACACACTCTAGTGAGAACACATACTAGTATGAGAACAGTGAGAACAATGTATTCACCATATTTCAAGCTATTTTAAAGGGTCCCGCTAGGGACACCTTCACAAAAAAATTTAACAAAAAAAATTAAAAAATACTGCTGCCACGTCACCATTTTTAAAAATTTTTTTAACAATTTTTTTAATTTTTTTTTGATGAATGAATAGAGGTTAGAATTATAAGACTTTTTCGTATTTGGTGCCCCTGGCGGGGCCCTTTAGAATAGCTTGAAATGTGGTGTTCTCATTGTTCTCCAACATATACATGTTCTCACCTGAATCATGCCCTATATTATATATATATATATATATATATATATATATATATATATATATATATATATATATATATATAGGGGGCTACTCCAATACAAACCTCTGTAAAATACAAACCTACAAACCAAGCATAATCTAATATTTCAAGCTAATCTAATGACCAAACTAGGGGTACCCCAATACAAAAAAACGTTTAAAATACTTGGCTCTATCCAACAAAAAAAATCACTGTTCACGCGATGACGTGGCAGTGGATTTCACTGGTTAACGGTGCTTCGCACCTTCTTGTATGGCGCTTCGCGCCTTTATCATTCTAAAGTTGTAAGGAATGGCAATCAATGGTAAAGGCAATAGACGATTGACGGGTGTGTCGAGAGCCTTCGGCCCTCATGACTACCTAACTCATCCGTTTACTGTCTTAAATGCTTCGCATTTCCACGGAAAGATTTTTTTTTTTGGTTGGATAGAGCCAATTATTTTAAGCATTTTTTGTGAAGGTACCCTTGGCGGGAACCTTAGAATAGATGAAATATAATTAATTTATTGTTAGTTTACAGGTTTGTATTTTAAAAGTGGTTTGTATTTGAGCACTTGCCTATATATATATATATATATATATATATATATATATATATTTGTTCATAAATATTTCTTCATTTAATTCCCCCCAGTTGAAAAAATTCTCCTAAAATTGAATCTAGGGTCGGGTTCATCGGTTGATTTTTCAAACGGGTCGGGTCAAAAACCCGAATTGGTTAATCAAGTTTTGGATTCAATATGTCAGCTCAAAATTGTATGCAATAAATTTCGGGTTTGGATAAACCAGAACCCGATCCAAACCCGGTGGATCGGGTTTGGATTTCGAATTTCCAAATCCAATTGGATTTGGATCGGGTTTGGATTTGGATATCACAGATATCCAACCCGTTGCCATCCCTAGTTGGTACTCATCAATTGCGTCACACTTTGTCCGGGGATAAAAACAAAAAGATGAAGGATTCGAGAGAAGGACCAGAGGCTACTATGGTTGCCGCTGCTAAACATTTTTCCTCTGCCCATAAAGTTCGTCTAATTTAAATCTTTTCTCCTTTTCATTGCTAATTAAAAACCCTTTAGTTCCTTCTTCGCGGACGAAGAAGAAGGTGATGCCCGGTTGATGGTTGCTATGGATGTATCAGGAGTTTATGAAACTTCAAGAGACACATTTGTGCTTCTTTTTCGAGAGTTTTACATAGCATGCATGTAGTATATCTCAGGAACTGCAGGTCACTAATTGATCATGTCCTGTGTGCTCACGTCCTTCATCACTACATCGTTGTCAGGGCCGGCCCTAGGAATTTGAGTGCCCTAGGCGAGATTCGAAAATGGTGCCCCATTTTCTTTACGTTATACTTTTATTATACATGTACAGTTAAAATTCTTATATGATCTATATATGCAAGAATAGATCATAAATGCATTCTATTTTATTACTCATGAGTTCTACTTTTTTAAACATCATAAATTTGATAAAATCAGTTCAATTAAAAGAAAACTTACATGAATAAAAAATAACAAGTGACGCTAATGAGTTTCTTGTAGTTGTATTCTTCAAGTCTGAATTTCCGACCTCCTGCAACACATGATTATGCATCAGTAAGATAAAATAGTCATCATTAGTACTATAAGACAATACTTAATTGAAAGTTTAATAAATGAATTTACCATCATTGACTTTGAAACTTTTTTCGAGGCTTTTGAGATATAAATCTCTCTATGATTTTACCATAGTCTAGCGAATTTGCCAGCTCACTTTCAATCGACAGTAAAGCTAATCTATTAAGTCTATCTTGAGATGAGATATCGAAGAGCGGAGATAAGATTTGATGAGTTTCAACCTTGAAAAAGTTCTTTCTGCCTCTACGACTGTAACAAGAATTGTCACAACAATCCTATAAGCAATCCAAGTATTTGGATAATTTATTTGTCTTGAACTAGAGCGTAAGTAATTAAGCACATCAATGGCTTTTGTTATCTCATCAGGTATAACCATTCACCGACAATATCATATCGCATATCATGTCTTAGAAATGCTTCAAGCTTCATACAACAAGATTTTAACCTCTCATCATCACCAGATAAGTGCTTCTTCAGATTAAATAAAAATCCAAATTTTTCCTTATAATCCTCAAATTGTTTAAAACGTTCTTTTAATTGAAAGGCCTCTTGATCAACAATATATTAGAAATAGTACATTCTGAATTTTTTTTAGCACTCAAATTCAGATCATCATCAGCTGCAGCAACCCCAAAATCATCAAAATGCAATTTATTAAACATATAAGTTTATTGCACAGATAACATACTATGAGAATACTTGTTC
Organism: Saposhnikovia divaricata; assembly: GCA_036435485.1. Taxonomy (NCBI): domain Eukaryota; kingdom Viridiplantae; phylum Streptophyta; class Magnoliopsida; order Apiales; family Apiaceae; genus Saposhnikovia; species Saposhnikovia divaricata. Next base: position 169,068,760 of record CM071595.1, on the reverse strand, counting down.
CAAGTAACAAAACCTCAATTAACCCCTAAATACTAAAGTGATTCATCAAATCCCTAAGTTATAAAAAATTATGATGAATAATTGCAATTTATAAAGACAAAGAATTAGAGGGCTAAAAAACAAACTTGTGTCACGATTGTAGAGTAGATGACAATCTTGATAATTCAATCTTTATTGATAATTTGAACAGAACAACGATAGTGTATTGGGTACTTATGTGTGAATTATGGTTTGCCCTATTTTAATTTGATGACAGCCTCGTGACTAATAACTATTTTGATTGTTTTCTATGTTCTATTTTGAATGTTTAATTATGTGTTTTAGTAAATTAGGTGAGTTATTAAAATTGATCCTTATTTTTTAATAAGTTTTATATTTTAAAATTAAAATTTGGTTTTTAGTTTTAAAAAGTGTCAAAATTAACTTTTAAATTGAAGGGGTGCCTCAAATATTAAAACATATTCATATATTTATTTATTTTTATTCAAATTTAATTAAATTAAATATTAAAAATTGAACCTATATAAATATATATACATATTATCTGAAAATTTTGGTGCCCCTATCTAAAGTGATGCCCTAGGCGGTTGCCTTGATCGCCTTACCCAAGTGCCAGTCCTGATCGTTGTAACTTATTTCAGCTATAGCTTAAGACTTTGGCTTCAATTTGAAAGATTCAGACTGTAGCATCTGTCATGTAACAAGCTTTAGTCGTCAAGACGTGTACGTGAATATTTTATTTAAAGAATATTTTTATTTTTGACTTATTATCTAAGATGTAAGGACATAAGTCCGAAAGTAGCGGAGGCTTTGGCTTTTAAAGAGGCTCTATCTTGGTTAAAAAGGAAGGGGATCTCATGTGTGAATATTGAACTGGATTCTTTAGCTGTTGTTCAAGCTTTTGACAGTAAGTTGGGGGATTCTTCGTATCTAGGGGCTATTATGAATGATTGTCGGTCTATAGTTAAGGACTTAAGGTCCTATTCAGTGTATTTTATTAGACGTTCAGCGAACTCAGTGGCTCATGCTTTGGCTAAAGAGACTGGTTCTAAGTCTGAATGTAAGGAATGGTGTGATGTACCATCCTTTCTCATCGATGTATTGCATTCTGATTTGAAATAAAATTTTCGTATTGGTTTCAAAAAAAAAAAAGTAGGACTGTAGGAGATGCGGGTGCCTAATACAATAATAAATGAATTTGAAAAATTTGAAAGTACGAGAACGTGAACCGCCAAACATGTCATATATATCTATACTATTATATAATAACCGAAAAATTAAAAATTTGTTTGGTCGGTCGATCGGTCGGTACGATATCTGTTGATTTTAGTTACTTATAACCCGTGCAACGCACGACTTCTTTTTAATATTTATAATTATATTAATTTTTTAAATATTTGTATGTTATAAGTTTACACATCCAATTGTTGTTAAAAATGTGACATATATAAGATTTTACACGTTAAATTTATTATTTGTATTCTATCTTGAATTCTTAAAATTTGATTTGGACGATTTTACAGCACTCGTGAAATTAACAAAATAATCTTTAATTTAGTGATGGTTTAACAATTATTTTCAATTAAAATTACACAGAAATAAACATAGAAGAAATTGATGTTTTTTTACGTTGAAAATGATATTTGATTTAGTAAATCCACTTATATTTCGTTTAAATTATCAAAACCCTTCTTATTATTTGAAGATAGTTCACTAACAACCAAATACAATATATCCTTATATATAATTATCTTGTTATAATAATGATAGAATAATGTAATTATATTATATCTAGGATTGTATTAGGATTTGACTTAATTATATTCTATCTATAATTGTATTAAGTTACAATTGTGGGACATCTATAACCAACATGTACTCACAATTACAATCCAACGGTTAATATTTAGCTTTATAATCCAACGTATGATATGCTTTTGGTGGTACATTGACGAAAAATCTGGATAAGATCCCTCTTATACTTATTATATATAGTTTATAACTGGTGTGTTGCACGGCTCCTTTTTTAATATTTATAATTATATTAATTTTTTTTAATTTTATATGTTATTAATTTACATATTAAATTGTTCTTAAAAAAATTGATATATATAAGATTTTACAAATTCAATTTATTATTTGTACTCTATCTTGAATTCTTAAAATTTGATTTGCACGATTTTACAGCCCACGTGAAATTAACAACATAATCTTTAATTTAGTGATGGTTTAAGAATTATTTTCCAATTAAAACTACGTAAAAATTGACGATTTTTCACGTTGAAAATTCTATTTTATTTATGAATTCTACTTATAATTCGTTTTGATTATCAAAATACCCTTGTGATTATTTGAAAATAGTTCTACTAACAACCAAATGCAATTTTAATAAAGTGCAAGAGAAATTTTATCTAAAATTTTGATAATTGGTAGTCCGGTCCTCCGTACGACAAAGATTTTAAAATAAATAGATGAAAACCGTTGGATCTAGCATCTATAAATAAATAAAATTCAATTATAATGCAACCTTTTCTAATTATTTCCTTTTCAGATTATAATTTTCTTTTTAAAATTCAATTATAATACAACCTTTTTAAATTATATCCTTTTTAGATTATAATTTTTGTCCAAAATTTTGATAATTGGTAGTCTGGTCCTCCGTACGATAAAGATCTTAAAATAAATAGATGAAAACCGTTGGATCTAACATAAATAAATAAATAAAATTCAATTCTAATACTACCTTTTCTAATTATTTCCTTTTCAGATTATAATTTTCTTTTTAAAATTCAATTATAATACAACCTTTTTTAATTATATCCTTTTTAGATTATAATTTTCTTTTTAAAATTCACTTCTAATACAACTTTTTATAATTATGTCCTGTTTAGATTATAATTTTCTTTTTAATGTGATCTAATCTTGATAGTTTATTTTTAATCCAACAGATCATATGATTTTGGTAGTATAGTGACCAAATATTTGGATAAGATCTCTCTCATGATTATTATATACAAAGGATATAATGCAAATTTGGATTACAGGGGGGAGAAGAGTGAGGGATTGACCCTCTGTGCGGGATTGACCCTCTGTGCCTTGGCAATGCCAGGCTCGAGAGAACCTCAGCACCGTGACAAAGCCAAGGCAAGATAAAGCTAGCCCACGCAGGGGAGCAACACTACAACTGAAAACATCCCACGCAGGGGAGCAACACTACAACTGAAAACAATACTATGCAAATGAAAATTAACAATTGAATTTCATCCTTCCTAACCTCTACGCACAAGTAACTTGGAGCACAACATCAGTTAAACAAAGGCCAAGGCATCTCCTAGGCATGATGAAGCAGCAACCAAGAAACAAATACTGAAGGTCTTATGTGGAGTTGAAACCATTGATGCCCCCATTACTCAAACAAATAGCAATCCCGTCCCAACAACAAGCCAAGTCTTAACCTCGACGAGTCTTTGAGTACAACATAACTTCTATCAACCAAGCGGCCCAAGCTTGCGCTGAGAATAGAAGCACCCCCAAGGTTAATAAATGAAATGGCATTAAGCCAAGGCAGCCATGGGTAGAATAACAGAACCATCAACAATAAAAACCACCGCCCCAGATCAAGTGCACCAAGAAAGAGAGGACACCTAATCCCAATAATCTCCTCCCAAAGCCTAGACATGAGACTTTTGCAACCATCCAACACAAACTAACACAACATAACCGTAGGTCTTATGTGCAACCAAACCACTGATGCCCCATTACTCAAACAGAAAACTAGCAGCCTAGTCCCAATAACAAGTAGAACTTTAAAACTTAACCCCACGATCGAGAACCGTGTCTTGAGTACAACATAACTTCTATCAACCAAGCGACCCAAACTTGCATTGATAATAGAAGCATTCCACGGTATTATTGAATGAAATTACTTGCAATACCAACCGAAGAACAACAAGACACCAGAATTAAAGAAACTCAGCCCCTAGAAAAGCCATGAAAACAAAGGCGGATGTTCAACCATGTTGCAACTCCCAAACAAACCCAACGACCGAGAACCGCATCTTTGAATAGCCAAAGCAACACAAACACAAGAACAACCCCAACGTAACCAAGTTGCTCAAGCTTGTGACTACATTGAAAGGTTAATGTGTAATGAAGAGAGGCTATCCCCAAGCTGAATTGCAGAAACTTCATAGCCTTATAGCATAATTCCAAGCCAAGAACCAAGAGAAAGTTAAAGGAAACATTCAAAAGAACATGTGAGGCAGCCACAGCCCACAAAGTAGAGGAGAGATTAGAGAAAATGAAATTCAAAATTTGAAAAGTAAAAGAGAGGGAAACAAAAACCGTTTGAAATTTCAAAGGCGGGATAATCAAAATTTGAAAGGATTTCAAACCATTTAGAAGAGGGAAGCAGGTTGAAAAAAGAAAATAGAGTGGTGAGATTTGAAATGGACAGAGAGCGGGAGAGTGAAATGATTGAAATTCTGAAAATTTTGAAAATAACCATGGGCGGGCTAATGAAAATTTTGAAAAACTGGGCGGCCAATTCAAATTTTTGAAAATTTGAACAACCACCACAGCCATCATCTTCACCATCAGAACCCAAATATCCATCGATTCACCTGAGCTTGGAAAGCACAACCAAACGAAGAGAAAATCAAGAAATAGGAGCAGATCTCAATTTTCTAACAGCGGCTTATATTTTTGAAAACCAAAAAAATAAAGCGAACACAAGAGGTGAAAAGAGCTCAAGAACAACAAAAACAAGAAAGAAGAAATAGCCAATAACTAAATGGGTAAGCAAAAAATTCAATGAAAACCAAGAGAAACTTGATTGTTCTAGGCTGGTGAACGGTATTTCGAGAAAAAGATTTTTTGAACCCAAAAAGTCGAGCTATTCTTCAAGAAGAACGAGAAGGATGGGAGAAACATGAAGCAAAAGCTTCAAACATTATTGAGAGAACAAGAAAACATAGAAAAATCTAAGAGAATTGAGTAGATCTAAGTTTCAAAGTAGTGCAGCTAGAGAGATTTGAAAAGAAAGAAGAATAGAGAAGAGAGAGAACACGGTATGTGTAAGTCGACTTTCAAAACCACAACTACGAGCCAACGGTACATGTTATTTTTACTTAATTATCCTTATTTAATTATTTATAATTACTAATAACTAATAAATTTTATTATATAATAGCCGAAACATTAAAAATTTGGTTGGTCGGTCGGTCGATCGGTCGGTACGGTACCCGTTTATTTTACTTATTTACCCTTACTTAACAGTACATGTTATTTTTACTTAATTATCCTTACTTAATTATTTATAATTACTAATAACTAATAAATTTCCTTTTTCTGGTAAAACATGTTAGCCGAATCATTAAAAGTTTGGTTGGTCGATCGATCGGTCGGTACGGTACCTGTTGATTTTACTTATTTATCCTTACTTAACAGTAATGTTATTTTTACTTAATTATCCTTACTTAATTATTTATAATTACTAATAACTAATAAATTTCTTTTTTCTAGTAAAACATGTTACCTTTTTCTATTTTTCATTAACTAATCAATTTCCCTTTTAACGTAAAATACATTATCTTTTATATTTTATCTAACTAAAATTTTCCTTTTCTAAAAACACTATGAGCAATTCTATTTAATAAAATAAAATATTATAATTACTAATAATTAATCAATTACCTTTTTTAGCTAAAATACGTTACCTTTTCTATGAGCAATTCTAAAATTTTCCTTTTCTAAAAACACTATGAGCAATTCTAAAAATATCACGAACAACGTATATATCTATACTATACATACTATATTATAAAAGACGAAATATTAAAAATTTTGGTACTTGTTTTTTGGTACGGTACGGTACTTAACTTATCAATCTATTTATTTTAATTATTAAAATAAATAATAACATAATATAATTAATGATAATTAGTAGATTGCCTTTTTCACATTTAGTTGAAGATGTTACCTTTTATAAACACCTAAAAACATCAATCGTACCATATGTTCCAATCATTAATATTTTCTTTCTAATTAAAACACCTTACCTTTTTGATTTAAAACTAATTTTACAATACTTAATATATAACCTAAAATATCACACCATATTTTTCATAATATAATTAATGGTAATTAGTCGATTGCCTTTTTCACATTTACTTTTAGTTGAAGATATTACCTTTTATAAACACATAAAAACATCAATTGTACTGTATCTTTCAATTACTAATATTTCCTTTTTAATTAAAACACGTTATGTTTTTGATTTAAAACTAATCTTACAATCATTAATATATATGCCCGAAAATATCACACCATATTTTTCGATTATTAATAAAATATATTAAAAATCTGTATACGTTGTTTATAATAAGGAAAAATTGGTATAATCCGTAAACATGAGTATATTAAATTATATTAAATTAAAATATAAAAATTTATTAAAAATAATGATTATATAAAAACATAATTGTAATATTAAATAAAATTTATAACATAAAAACCGTGCATCAAATGTATATGTATCATTTAAAACACAAAAATAATAAGTCTACTTATTTAATTATGAAAAATGAGCATGAGCATCAAGGCTTGTGTATTTGCTCTATTAATACTTAGTTTTCTGAAAATGGTTGGTTAACACAATTGGTGAAAAAAGTTTCGAAAGTAAGATCATAAATTCAACGTGTCCGAGTGTTCGATACCACAAATTATCGATGTCCCTGCTTCCTACATATCTTATAATAGTGCAATAAACTTTGTGGTAGTTCATTTTCATGTATTTCTTTAACCATGTACATATTAATGTACGTGTTAATTCACTACATTTTCTCTTGGAAGCAAAAAAAAATTAAAATATACCTTGTTGTTAGAGTACAAATTTTTCTGATTTGATTCAATTTTATGTATTCTGTAATATCCGTTTGAATCTCTGTTGTTAATTTTATGATAGCACAAGCAAGTGTTGGTGCAAAATTTGCCGTCTACCAATTTCTTGACCTATATAGGGGATGTTTGGGGTAACTTTTTTTCAGAATAAGTCAACTTATTTTAATACAAAATTAGAGATTCCTAACTTTCCAACTTATTTTTGCAACTTATTGAATCTCAAAAATACATTAAATACTTGTATAAAAAAAAATTATCAAAATATAAAATTTTTACCCGAAAATAAGTCTATAAGCCCATGAAATAAGCTTAGCCAAACACGCTAATAATCAACTGAAATTTTTTCATCCTATAACTTCTTTAAGCATTAACCTATACACACGAACGAGTTCTAATAATATAAGAGTCATGTTATTGCACTTTGGGAATTATACATATTTCATATGTATGCATATATAAATTGGACACGGTATTTTCTTCTTCATGAAAAATGTTAAAAGATTTTGAATTAAATTCAAATAATCAAGATATTGGAGGAAATTAATAATAAATTTATATTATAAAAAGAACAGTGACTCAGTTATTGTATATGTATTACCAATTATCAGTTTATTTATAGTAATACGGTTAGATAATTGGTTAGATAATTAACTTTTTGAATTAAAGTAGTTGATTGGTACAAGAATTATGAAGTAGATCTACCATAGATTTTGAGACCTGATTATATTCACTCTGGCTATATTCACTATATTTATATTTAATAAAAAATTTCAAAGAACTCTGGCTATATTCACTATATCTATTGTTGGAGGTCCATCTATCCCGCCCACTTATTTGAGCCCAAAGGGAAGCCCACTAATAAGATTAATGGAAATAACGGTCAAATCATCTAATGACACATCCAACCAAAAACAGTCCAATTGGGTGTTGACACCTCATAATGGGGGACACTTCCTTCCACCTTTTCCACCTCCTAATGATTCATTACCACACTATAAATAAGAGAGAAAGCTGGCCAGAGGAGGGGGAGAACAACTCAAGTATTCTCTAAACACAATCTCTCTATGTTTTACCTATATCTCTCAAAAATAACCGGAATACTTATTCTTACGCCGGAGGTGAATCGGGGGCAACACCCTCGCATTCTTCTTCTTTTGCAGGTCCAAATGAAGAAATTATCTGGCAGAAATCTGGTTCCAACATTTGGCGCCGTCTGTGGGAACGTAGAGATACGATTTGTGTTGAATCACCAGCTACCAACTGGCCGAAGCGAAGGAATTTGGCCGAGCGAAGGAAATTGGCCGAAGCGAAGGAATTTGGCCGAAGCGAAGGAATTTGGCCGAGCGAAGGAATTTGGCCGAACGAAGGAATTTGGCCGAGCGAAGGAATTTGGCCGAAGCAAAGGAATTTTGCCGAAGCGAAGGAATTTGGCCGAAGCGAAGGAATTTGGCCGAGCGAAGGAATTTGGCCGAAGCGAAGGAATTTGGCCGAAGCGAAGGAATTTGGCCGAGCGAAGGAATTTGGCCGAAGCGAAGGAACGAAGCGAAGGAATTTGGCCGAGCGAAGGAATTTGGCCGAAGCGAAGGAACGAAGCGAAGGAATTTGGCCGAAGCGAAGGAATTTGGCCGAGCGAAGGAAATTGGCCGAAGCGAAGGAATTTGGCCGAGCGAATGAAATTGGCCGAAGCGAAGGAATTTGGCCGAAGCGAAGGAATTTGGCCGAGCGAAGGAATTTGGCCGAAGCGAAGGAATTTGGCCGAGCGAAGGAATTTGGCCGAGCGAAGGAATTTGGCCGAGCGAAGGAATTTGGCCGAAGCGAAGGAATTTGGCCGAAGCGAAGGAATTTGGCCGAGCGAAGGAATTTGGCCGAAGCGAAGGAACGAAGCGAAGGAATTTGGCCGAGCGAAGGAATTTGGCCGAAGCGAAGGAACGAAGCGAAGGAATTTGGCCGAAGCGAAGGAATTTGGCCGAGCGAAGGAAATTGGCCGAAGCGAAGGAATTTGGCCGAGCGAAGGAAATTGGCCGAAGCGAAGGAATTTGGCCGAGCGAAGGAATTTGGCCGAAGCGAAGGAATTTGGCCGAGCGAAGGAATTTGGCCGAGCGAAGGAATTTGGCCGAGCGAAGGAATTTGGCCGAAGCGAAGGAATTTGGCCGAAGCGAAGGAATTTGGTCGAGCGAAGGAATTTGGCCGAAGCGAAGGAATTTGGCCGAAGCGAAGGAATTTGGCCGAAGCGAAGGAATTTGGCCGAGCGAAGGAATTTGGCCGGAGCGAGGGAATTTGGCCGCAGCGAGGGAATTTGGCCGCAGCGAAGGAATTTGGCCGAAGCGAAGGAATTTGGCCGAAGCGAAGGAAAGCCGAAGGCCGAAGGAAGAAGGCTGGGGCCGAAGGCCGAAGAAAAAAAAAAAATTTACACAAAGATGAAAATGAGTCCAGAGGCTCCGAATCACACCCCCGAAAAGCTAGGACGAGAACTACTGCCACGTCCGACTCCGAAGATAAGGAGTATGAAGCATCCAAAGGGGAGAAAAGAAAGAGTCTCCTGGCGAATGAAGCTAGCTGGGGACATACAAGCTTCGACGACCCTACCGGTAAGCGTACTGAACGCCCCCAATTTCATATTTAAATGTGTTTTCAGTTCGCCCAAAGTACTATTAAATGTTCACAATCTAGTACGAGGCTTAAACAGACCCATATTAGAGGCCGACCGAACAAAATATGTGTCATTTTTAAGCATTTAGCATTCAAGGCACTCATAATTTAAAATAGGTGAACCACTTAGATTAATTCATCCCTTAAATACTGGGGGAAATATGCTAGGCTACGGCCAAAGATGCATAAACAGCTAGGCTCCGGCCGAAGATGCACAATCATGCTAGGCTCCGGCCCAAGATGCAATTGCCATGCTAGGCTACGGCCAAAGATGCATAAACAGGTAGGCTCCGGCCAAAGATGCACAATCATGCTAGGCTCCGGCCCAAGATGCAATTGCCATGCTAGGCTACGGCCAAAGATGCATAAACAGCTAGGCTCCGGCCAAAGATGCACAATCATGCTAGGCTCCGGCCCAAGATGCAATTGCCATGCTAGGCTACGGCCAAAGATGCATAAACAGCTAGGCTCCGGCCGAAGATGCACAATCATGCTAGGCTCCGGCCCAAAATGCAATTGCCATGCTAGGCTACGGCCAAAGATGCATAAACAGCTAGGCTCCGGCCGAAGATGCACAATCATGCTAGGCTCCGGCCCAAGATGCAATTGCCATGCTAGGCTACGGCCAAAGATGCATAAACAGCTAGGCTCCGGCCGAAGATGCACAATCATGCTAGGCTCCGGCCCAAGATGCAATTGCCATGCTAGGCTATGGCCAAAGATGCATAAACAGCTAGGCTCCGGCCGAAGATGCAAAAATAGTCCGAAGACGCATAAAAATAAAAATTATGCTAAGGACAATAAACAGCTAGGCTCCGGCCGAAGATGCAAAAATAGTCTGAAGACGCATAAAAATAAAAATTATGCTAATGACAATAAACAGCTAGGCTCCGGCCGAAGATGCAAAATAGTCCGAAGACGCACAAAAGTAAAAATTATGCTAAGGACAAATAAACATCTAGGCTCCGGCCGAAGATGCAAAATAGTCCGAAGACGCAGAAAAGTAAAAATTATGCTAAGGACAATGCTAGGCCAAGATGCATGAACCATGCTAGGCCGAACGGAGCCCAAGATGCATGAATCATGCTAAGTCGAACGAAGCCGAAAAAGAAAAAGCATTAAGCTATACAGAAATCAGGCAAAGGTAAACAAAACGACCAAAGAAGCATAAGGCAACAAACACATAAGGGAGCCTCCCGAAGATGGACCGAAAAAGGTGACCTTCATTCCAGCTAAGCCCGATTGAAGCCCAGGGACATGTTGGAGGTCCATCTATCCAGCCCACTTATTTGAGCCCAAAGGGAAGCCCACTAATAAGATTAGTGGAAATAACGGTCAAATCATCTAATGACACATCCAACCAAAAACGGTCCAATTGGGTGTTGACACCTCATAATGGGGGACACTTCCTTCCACCTTTTCCACCTCCTAATGATTCATTACCACACTATAAATAAGAGAGAAAGCTGGCCAGAGGAGGGGGAGAACAACTCAAGTATTCTCTAAACACAATCTCTCTATGTTTTACCTATATCTCTTAAAAATAACCGGAATACTTATTCTTACGCCGAAGGTGAATCGGGGGTCAACACCCTCGCATTCTTCTTCTTTTGCAGGTCCAAATGAAGAAATTATCTGGCAGAAATCTGGTTCCAACATCTATATTTAATAAAAAATTTCAAAGAATACTAGTGTGTATCCATGTGTAACTCATGAAGTAACTAATTACATTTAGTCGGTTAGTCCAAGTAGTATTTGATCAATCAAATATTGTAATATACTTGAGAGTCAAATATTGTAATATATTATTGCATAATAACATAATATTATCTCGTGGTCAAATTCATACTTGATAGTAAAAAAAGAAAACAAAAGAAAAACACGTTGAATATTCAAAAGTGTGAGCTTGATCACCAAGAAATGAAAAGCCTATATGAGCTATATATACATTAGTGGATACTTCCATTCAACAATCAACATATATACATATAACATACCTCCGTTAAGCTTAAACTTTCAGTAAGTCTATCAGCTTATAGCTCTCCTTTCGTTCTCAATACCTAATATTATTAGTAGTAGTTTAAATACTAGATATTGGTGAGATTATCATACCATGGAGACAAATAGCAGGAAAGATAAGAAAATGAGTTGGTACTCATCGTTCGTGTCTTGCTTGTTGGGTGAGAAATGCGACGATGTGGAGGACTCTAAAAAAGTAGCAGCTCCAACAGGGCCAGAGGCTAGTATGGTTGCTGCCGCCAAGCACTTCTCCTCTGCACACAAAGTTCGTTTAGTTTAGTTCCCCCTTTTCTTTCGTTATGACAAATGAATTCATTCCTTCTTACGAAGGATAATAAATGTTGTGTTTGACGCAATGATAATCAAGCATCCACTTGCTTAATTGAATGCGAGATCAAGAACTTCCAATCCTCTTTTTGCAACAAACAAAGGTTCTATCTCTGGTTGCATTATTTGTAGTAGGTTATACCGATTCCTAACTGAAGTATATATGCACTTTGTTTCAGCACAACAACCTTTTAACTTTTCATTCTTGTACTACTGGATCTCTCACTTATCGTTTTTAGGTTTGTGTCAAAAATAAATTAAAATCTTCACTATAATTTGCTATCAATTATTTGTACGACAATTTCCTGTTCAACAATTCCATAAGTTCTCATAGTGGTGCTGCAGTTGTTACTCTTTCTTTTTTTTTTTTTTTTTAAATTTTTAATTTTTTATGATTTTAATTTGAAGCAAAAACAATTTTAGATGAATTAACAAGTAAGTACACAATTTACTTGGGTATAAAACCATAAAAAATAATTGGTTACCACTTACCAGTTACCAAGTGAAAGCTGAAAGAGAATTTTATAGTTAATTTCAGACTGACTCGATAGAAAAGAAAAGGAAAAAACACACGTTGCAATTTCTCTACTCGACAGGAAATTAGGTCATGGCGTGTCGAATATTAAAAAACAACGGTGTTTGAGCTTGCTCCTCAAGAAATAAAAAGGTCATATATAAGCTTAGTGCTTAACAACCAACATACATATAACATCTCTTCCTTATACAACTCAAATTTTCAGCAAGCCTATCAGCTTACGCCTTACATGTATAAGTATGCATACATACAGTAGTAGTTTGAATCTTTTCAAGTTTTAATCATGTTTACCGCCCATCCCACAAGGTTCGGTTTTTTGTTCTTCCATCCATAAAACGAGAGAGCATATAATAAGATGGTGTGATTAGTATATAATTAAGTATTTAGCTCACATTCGAGCTGTCTTAAGTCTCAAAGTGGGATTAAGCATGTACTAATTGTGGTGTCTTTGCAATTTTATGGTACTTCATATTCTAAACTAGTGACTTTGACTATGTACAAATTTTATTTTCTTTGTGTTAATTGTCATGAGTTTCTACTTTTCACGGACATTCAAGTTCACTAAAAATTTAATTGTAAAGTGAAGTATGAAATGCATGTTCAACGGGAAGCACGTTTTAGAATTTTACATTCCGTAATTTCAACAAGACCGAAAGGGTTGCACAATTTTAAAGTTCTAATTTTCACTTTTGGACCCATTACACAAGTTTAAATGTTATGTATCTTCGCTTAATTGAAAATTTTTTTAATTTAAAATATGAGATCTCATGTATACAAAATATCTGGTAAATTAAAACAAGACATGTGTCAATCAAATTACTTTATACAATTTTTGAGAGACATTTTTTGATTTATCATTACTTATCTAAAAAATGAGTCAGTAAAATCGAACACCTGCCTTAGTGTGTGCTCAAATTTGCGATCATTTTATCATGTTGGGGTTTCAATTTCGGAATCGTTTTAAATAATGATATGGTTAACAGTCAATTAAAAAAAATTCAACAATACCTTTTGTGTATAGTTTAGAAAGAAATTTTAATTAAATTAAATGATACTCCCTCCGTCCCTTTCATTTCTTTACAGTTTTTATTTTGGGACGTCCCTCTCATTTATTTACATACTATATATAGTAACTTTTAACAATAAAATACATTATTACATCTACTAATTCACTCCACTTTTTCAACACTTTACACTATTACACTCACTACTTCACTTATTTTAACAATAAAATCACTATTACACCCACTACTTCATTATTTTACCAATAAAATTACTATTACATCCACTACTTCAATTATTTTAATCATAATCCTTGGTCTCCGTAAAAAAATTTAATATAAACAACCACGAAGGACGGAAGGAGTATAATTTAATTTCTGATAAATGGGCCCATGATTCACACGATATTAAATTTATTTTTTAAAGGGGAGTCCCACAACTATTGGGGGTCTCCACAGGTTGCACAAATTTTAGCACTACCGCTCGGCCTGGCATACCCCACCAATTCTAATCTAATGTTTCCTTATGCCATCCTGGGGCAGAGCCTGTCGCACTTGTGCGGTTTGCCTTTGATCACGTGTTTTACAGACTATTGCGTGAGCTCATGGGTTGACCAGAGCGCACCCGAAGGGTAGCAGCTGCGGGTTCCATATTAAAAAAAAATGATAAATTATTTCATGTTTTCTTTGTACATGTGTAATGTTCTTAAAATTTATAGTTTCTTACACCTACACTGCGTAAATACATGTTGCACAACTCAACTCTGGATCATAAGTGAAACTACTGTTCCCTTGATTTTTGAAATTTTATTGCAACAATACGATTTAAGCCAATACAAGTATAATTAAAAAAATTACAACCATGCATATACTATATACATGTCTTTTAATTGCTTTTTTTTGATTGCATTTGATCAGAAACCGTATTTTTCTACAAATATTTCTATAAATAACAGAGGTGTTAATTAAACAAAGGTGAAAGCTCAGGTTGATTAATTTTCATGGTCAAAATTCATACTTGATGAGAAAGAAAAAGGAAACGTGGTTGAAATATATGTACAAGACAGGAAGTATCCATATTCAATATTCAACACTACAGTGTTTGAGCTTGATCATCAAGAAATGAACCACTTATATATATATAATGTTTACTTTCGATGCTCACTAACTAAAAATAACATATGCCTCCTCATCAAGCAACACACACATTTGTAGCAGGAAAATGATACAGTTACAAAAAATTTCACAAAATAATAACTATTTTAATTTAATTTGTTATAATTATATTCATTAATGTAATCTAACTCATTTTGTACATATTTTCTGTGCACCTAAATTACTCTTTGTAGTAAAATCACATATTGGAGCAAGCAATTATTAATATACCATTGAGATGAAAGGTACTAAAGATCAGAAACCTTTTTCTTCTGCCCACAAAATTCGTCTAATTTAGTTCTTTTCTCCCTTTTTCCTTGCATAAACACTTTAGTTCCATCTTTCCGACAAAGAGTTGATGCTTGCTATCGTTATATCACGAGTTCAAACTTCGACAGAATTATGCTTCTTTTTTTTTCTGGGACTGTTGTAAACTGAATACATGCATGCATGTAGCAGTTTTTTTTTTTTTTTTTTTTTTTATAATTTGGGAACCCGCAGCCGCTACCCTTCGGGTGCGCTGTGGGTAAACCCATGAGCTCATGCAATAGCCTGCAAACCACGTGTTCCAAGGAAAACGCACAAGTACGACAGGCTCTGCCCGAGGATGGCATAATCACAAATCCGCCTCCCATGGAAATCGAACCTGTGACCAAGAGATGAGGTGACCTCTCTTAACCAACTAAGACAACCCTTGCGGGCCACGTAGCAGTTCTGCATGTAGCAGTTCTTGAAACTGCCTATAACTATTTGATCATGTCCCGTGCACGGCTGAACACACGCCCTACATATAACTTTGTAACATGATTCAGCTATAGCTTTAGACTTTGAAACTGCCTATATATGTTCGCAAGATCCAGACAGTAGCATCCGTCATTTAGCAAGCTTCAAGTCGTGTATTAAAAGCAATATTATGTTATAACACACTTTGAGTTTAATTCATGTTGTTATAAGTTCACTGCAATTAAATCTTAAGCAAATAAAAATTAAAAATATACTTTGTTGTTAGGGTACACCAATAATCTTTGAGTTGCAATTTCATTTTTATGTAAACAATTTCATGATATGCGTTTAAATATCTGGCTCCGTTATTGATTCGATGTGATAGCACAAGCAAGTCTTCAACTGAATCCGTATATTCTAGTATATTCGATGATATGTTTAAATATTTGTATATTTTAATATTTTCCCTCACTTAAAAACATATTTATAGGTTAAAGAACGGATCATGGACTTCAATTTGAGAGATAATTTATCTTTAATATTTATAGTAAATATTAAGAATATTAGGATGAAGAGAATCGAACCCGAATCTTCCGTCAATCAATAATTTTAAAACTTTAGATGTTAAATGAAAATTTAACTAAATCTTTATATTTTATTTTAACTTTCTCGTGTATGACAAAGGTATAGAATCTCATAAAAATAAAAGTGATTTACCGTTTTCTCGTAGCCTCATAGGCTGCAGCGAAGTAACTAAAGTATTTGGCTACTTATTCTTTTCCCATTTAAAAAATATATGACTCATCATGTAATTTAATCAAACGTAGAAAAAACATACGACTAAGACTAATGCATAGATACGTCATTAACTCGGCTTATTTCCAAACAATAATATTAATAATGGACGAAAAGGACATGCAAGTCTAGCTATAGCTTGGAGACTCTTGGAGTCCAAACAAAGGTGAAACCTCAGGCTAATTGTTTTTAATGGTCAAAAATCATACTTGATGATGAAAAAGATAGTAATAAAAAGAAAAGGGCACGTGGTTGAAGACAGGAACGCAGGAAGTATCAGCATATTGATTTTTCAGCACTGCGACAGTGTTCGAGCTTGATCACCAAGAAATGAACCACTTATAAAATGCCTCCTTTGGACAATCACTCTCTACATATACTAATATTTACATAACTCCTCATCAAGCAATACTGCAATACACACACACATTCATTTTATAGGCTTCCTCACACTTAAACATATATATACTGTAAATTAAATCACATATTGGAGCAAGCAAAAAATATATATATATATAGGGAGCTACTCCAATACAAACCTCCTTAAAATACAAACTTATAAACCAAGCATAATCTAATATTTCAAGCTAATCTAATAACCAAACTAGGGGTACCCCAATACAAAAAACGTTTAAAATACTTGGCTCTATCCAAAAAAAAAAATAAAAAAAATCACTGTTCACGTGATGACGTGACAGTGGATTTCACTGGTTAACGGAGCTTCGCACCTTCTTGTACGGCGCTTCGCGCCTTTATCATTCTAAAGTTGTAAGGAATGGCAATCAATGGTAAAGGCAATAAACGATTGACGGGTGTGTCGAGAGCCTTCAGCCCTCATGACTACCTAACTCATCTGTTTACTATCTTAAATGCTTCGCATTTCTATGGCAAGATTTTTTTTTGTTGGATAGAGCCAATTATTTTAAGCATTTTTTGTGAAGGTACCCTTGGCGGGAACCTTAGAATAGATGAAATATAATTAATTTAGTGTTGGTTTGTAGGTTTGTATTTTAAAACTGGTTTGTATTTGAGCACTTGCCCCTCTCTCTCTCTCTCTCTCTCTCTCTCTCTATATATATATATATATATATATATATATATATATATATATCATAAAGATGAATGGTAGTAAAGATGAGAAACTCAGATGGTACTCATCAATTGCGTCACACTTCTTCCGGGGTGATAAATACAATAAGATGAAGGATTCGAGAAAAGCACCAGCTCCCACAAGACCAGAGGCTACTATGGTTGCCGCTGCTAAACATTTTTCCTCTGCCCACAAAGTTCGTCTAATTTAGTTCTTTCCTCTTTTTCATTGCTAACTAAAAACACTTTAGTTCCATCTTCGCCGACGAAGAAGAAGGTGATGCCCGGTTGATGGTTGCTATATATCGATATATCAGGAGTTCAAACTTCAGAAGACACATTTAAGCTTCTGTTTCGAGAGTTTTGTACAATCATTACATGGCATGTATGTAGTATTTCTCAAGAACTGCAGGTGACGAATTGATCAAGTCCTGTGTGCTCACGCCCGTCATCCTTAGCTACATCGTTGTAACTTATTTCAGCTATAGCTTAAGACTTTTGCTTGAATTTGAAAGATTAAGACTGTAGCATCTATCATTTTTAAGCAAGCTTTAGTCGAGAAGACGCGTGAATATTTTATTAAAAGCAATATTCTATTTTTGACTTTTAGTCTAAGATGTAAGAGCACTCACAACCCACTCTGCATCCCTATAAATATAGGGATTTTATCAATTTTTCATCCAAAACAGAGCTCCATCCCAGACCCCAAAATGGGGAATAGATTTAGGGATAAGTTTTCATCCCCATTTTTGCAGACTCTTCACCCATTCTGCAAACCTCCCGCATAAGTTTTATATTATTAAATCTCTCTCTCTCTCTCTCTTCATATAATATACTAAATTGTAGTTGATATGGGCTAAAAATAAGCCATAAAGACACATTTAATGTGGCATTAATTAGACCCGGAATGTTCCAAACGTGGGGCCCACCAGATGGGCCCAAACCCTATTTATAATATTAATTTCGTAATTAATATTAAGGGTAATAAACAGCTCAGCAAATAAGAGTCAAACAAGGATATTACTCTTGCCTGACTTAGCCTCTAAGATACATATTTCAACATGGAAACTAATTCCTATAAGGAAGAGATCTAGAACCTTCCTCAAGGAAGACTTATCCACCAAGTCTCTGACTCCTACCATAATTCTAGGGCTTCTCAGCCTATATAAAGGGTCTAACCCTTCATCTCAGAACCACGTTTTTGGGCAGAGCTCAATACGTCACTTACGTCTTGGCTTAATCTTCGAATAAGGACATACAAGCCACTGCGTCCTAGGTGAGCTCTCGCCGCCATAGCCTCGAGGGCACCATCACCTAGAACTACGTTGGCTTGATTCTCTAGTAATATAGAGATACGTAGGCATCTTGTGAGGACCGATCAGTCTCGAACGCAAGAACAGCCATTAAAGCTCGAAGCTCAACCACCCTTGCATTAATTACAAATCGTAACCTAGTTTTTATTCCACAACATTTGGCGCCGTCTGTGGGAAGACAACATCAACCATGATTAGCACACGAAGAACTGCACCAAGCTCTACCGAAGCTTTACCAATCAGCTTCGCTCCGCCTCTTACCTCTGGGACAACCACGTTTAAACAAGGGACGATCCCCCAAACTAAAGTTTCTCAGCCTCCAGGGACGAATCCCCCTGCTGGGAGTACGCTGCCTATGGTTGTCCATCCAGATCAGGGAACCAACTATCTTCAGATGGTGATCTCTCCCCTGGTTGATCCTAATCACCCTCCATCTGGGGTACAGATCCATACTACGGATCTCAGGAAGGGTTCCCGTCATAGATCTGGAGAGGTCGTCTAGGAGACGAAGAAGGGCCGATACCTCAACTGAAGGAGCAACGAGGGCGGAAACCCCCAGAAACAACCCCAAGGATCTGATGCCGCTAGATCTTGATGATCCAACACCTCCGTTCACTGAGGAGGTGATGAATGCCCGCATCTCAAAGAAATTGAAGATGCCGACGATCAAAGCCTATGATGGAATAGGCGATCCTGAAACTCATGTCAGGACGTTCACAGCTGCACTACTGCTGCAACCTGCTAGTGATGCCTTAAAGTGTAGGGCGTTCCCTCAAACCCTGTCGGGTATGGCTCAAAGGTGGTATAGTAGGCTACCTGCAAATTCGATTGGCTCTTTCAAGGAGTTGAAGAATGCCATTGTTAGCCAATTCATTAGTGGAAGAGTTCATGAAAAAAGTTCTGCATCCCTCATGTATGTGGTGCAAGGGAAGAACGAGAATCTAAGGGGTTATCTCAAGCGATTCACCAAGGAGACATTGAATATTACAGATCTGGAGAATAAAGTGGCCATGGTAGCCTTGGAACACGGAACCACTCATCCTTTCTTCAAGAGGTCTTTGGCAAAGCATCCTCCTGAGAACATGGCCGAGCTCCAACAAAGGGCCGACAAGTATATCAAGGCAGAGGATAGCATGAAAAAAGAAGCTGCTGGAGGCAATTGTAAGGGCTCCAATGACTTTAAGAAACGGAAGAAAGAACAAGAGTATGATGCTAGGGACAAGTATCCCCGGAGTAGCAAGGATTCTGAATCACCACCGAAGAAGAGTTTGGGACCAAGATTCAACGACTATGCAAGACTGAATGCTCCTAGGAGTCAGATCTTGTTAGATATTGAGAAAGACAAAGATTTTCGATGGCCGAAGCCACTTAGGGGTGATCCCCCATAGAGAAACAAGGATCAGTACTGTAGATTCCACCGCGATGTGGGGCATGATACAGATGATTGTAGGCAGTTGAAGGATGAGATTGATTTCTTGATCCGAAAAGGAAAGCTGAACAAATTCACTAAGGGTGATGATCATGGAACTCAAAGGAGGGATTATGATAGAAGAGACAATGATAGAAGGGATGATGATCGTGGTCGGGATCGTAACCCATAGCCCCGAGGGCCAGTTATTAACATGATTTGGGGAGGCCCGACAGCGGCCGGTACCACCCGAAACTCTCGAAAGGCGTATGCCAGAGAAGTGATGCACATCGTGGGAGAAGCCCCGAAGCGTGCCAGGACTGAGATAGCAATTGGTTTCGATGACTCGGACCTCGAAGGGGTGAAGTTTCCCCATGACGACCCGTTGGTCATAACCCCTGTGATTGGGAACTCGGAAGTGAAGCGAGTCTTGATGGACAATGGAGCTTCCGTTGACATTCTGTTTCATGATACATTTGGGAAGATGGGGTACAATGATTTTCAATTGACCCCCAATAACATGCCTATATATGGATTTAATGGAGTAGAATCCAAAGTTGAAGGGACTATTCAGTTGCCTATAACTATTGGACAGGAGCCCAAGGAGGCCATTCAGATGTTGAACTTCTTGGTAATCAAGGCGGTTTCAACGTACAACGCTATTCTCGGAAGGACTGAACTTCATGCATTCAAGGCTGTTGCCTCAACGTATCATATGAAGATCAAGTTCCCAACCAGGAATGGCGTTAGAGAACATAAAGGTGATCAAAAGATGGCACAAAGCTGTTATGTAGCCTCGTTAAGGCCTAATAGAGTCGGGGGGCAAGTCCTTCCAATTGAAGACATGGATGTCCGCAGAAGAAAGGAACACCAAAATGGCCAGCAGAGGACATCACACAGAAGCCTTGGACAGCCATTGAGGCTAAGGCGTTAACTGACTTCGTGGTTGAATGTACCATTGGCAACCAAGAAGTCGGGGGGCAGGAGGTAGTACCCCAAGCAGGAAGTGAACTTCAGAATAAGAATGATGATACCAGAAGGAATGGTGGACGCTCTATTTTGATGGAGCATCAAAAACAAAATCAAGTGATGCAGGCCTAGTCTTGCAATGCCCCGATGGGCTCAAGTTATCCTAGTAGGACTTAGCTTCATCTAGTAGAAGCAGAAATAAGGTTCATTGAAACCATTGCAGAGCATGTTGCTCCGAGTAGGACAATAGTACTCTATCACCCGATGAGTGCAAGTCAAGGATGAACGAGTACCGAAAATAAAAGAATAACGAATGGAAAACAAATAAATGCATAGGTGAAGATCCCGAAGGGTCAAAGCCATGAAAGGCCAAGAATGTTAAGGACTAGCTACTCTTCAATACTTATTAAGGACCTGGATTAAGGATCCAAGGATGAAGGCCAATAGATAACCTTAGGCAAGGATTAAGAAGTTCAAGCAAGCTCTCGTCTCAGAAGTTTAAAAGGCAAGAAGCCAACTGGATTGCATTTATCGAAATCTATATCGAGGAATCAACCCCGAATCCTAGGTTGAAGAACAGAAGCTGTTAGCCATGAAGGCCAAGGTTAGTTATGAAGGCCAAACTTGAGGGGGGGTCATGAACCTCCAATTAAGATCCAAAGGTTGAAACTTCATGTTGACTTGAAATCCAATATGTAATTTTGAAAACCTCCTAGAGAAGGTTCAAGACCTCGTGGGGCTAACCAAAAACCCCCTGGCCTTGGACCAGCAGCTCTGATAGATATTTCGGTGATTTAAAACACCATTGAGATTGAAAACCCTTGATCTCAAACTTTGGCGTTCAACCTTTGAACATCGAAGTTCAACACCCAAGACCAAGACAAACATTGAAGCCATGACGGCCAAGCGAGCTGAGAAGTTACTTATATGGGATCATCTTTGAAAGAACCCCTGAAGGGCAAGTTGATAGCATTCTTGCAAGAAAATATCGATATGTTTGCTTGGACTGTAGCTGATATGCCAGGGATTGATCCCCAACTCATAACTCACAAGTTGAATGTTGATCCGGGGCGGAAGATAATAAAACAGAAAAGAGAAATTTTGCTCCTGAAAGGCAGGAGGCCATTAAACAAGAAGTTGACAAACTCTTAGAGGCTGGGTTTGTTGAAGAGCTTCAGTTTCCCGAATGGTTAGCTAACCCGGTGATGGTCAAGAAAGCGAATGGAAAGTGGAGGATGTGTATAGACTTCACTGATTTGAATGATGCATGTCCAAAGGATTGTTTTCCCCTGCCAATGATTGACATGTTGATAGACGCCACAGCTGGACATGAGATGTTGAGCTTCATGGATGGGTTCAACGGCTACAATCAGATTAAGATGCACGAGGATGACATCCCTAAGGTATCTTTCATAACTGACTTTGGTGTTTTCTGCTATATTGTTATGGCTTTTGGTTTAAAGAATGCAGGAGCTACTTACCAACGATTGGTGAATAAGATATTCCCCCATCTGATTGGAAAAACCATGGAGGTCTATGTTGATGACATGTTAGTGAATAGCCTACTCAAGGCAGATCACATTAAGCACCTCAGAGAGGCATTCGAAGTGCTGAGGCACCACAAGATGATGTTGAAACCAGCCAAGTGTGCTTTTGGCGTTGGGTCTGGAAAGTTCTTGGGTTTGAAGGTTTCGAAAAGAGGCATAGAGGCCAATCCCGACAAGATCAAAGAAATCTTAGACATGGAACCACCCCGTTCTGTGAGGGACGTACAAAAGTTAACCGGCAGAGTGGCCGCTCTAGGGAGATTCATCTCCAAGTCTGGTGATAAGTGCTTACCTTTCTTTCAAGCATTGAAGAATGTGAAAAATTTTGATTGGACTAATAAAAGCCAAGAGGCCTTTGAACAGTTGAAGAAGTACATGGCCGAAGCCCCGTTGTTAGCCACGCCAAGTCCCGGAGAGACTCTTTATCTGTATCTAGCAAAGTCTGAACAAGCATTGAGTGTCGTCCTCGTTAAGGAAGAGAACAAGGTTCAGAGGCCTATCTACTATGTAAGCAAGGTGCTCCACGGAGCCGAGTTGAATTACTCTCCCAT
Organism: Saposhnikovia divaricata; assembly: GCA_036435485.1. Taxonomy (NCBI): domain Eukaryota; kingdom Viridiplantae; phylum Streptophyta; class Magnoliopsida; order Apiales; family Apiaceae; genus Saposhnikovia; species Saposhnikovia divaricata. Next base: position 169,045,779 of record CM071595.1, on the reverse strand, counting down.
TGAGAAGTTCGCCTTGGCATTGATAATAGCCTCGAGGAAGTTACGCCCGTACTTCTAGGCACATAAGATTGAAGTCTTGACGGACCAATAGTTGAGAAACATATTGCATAGCCCGAAGGCTAGTGGAAGGATAATCAAGTGGGCGATTGAACTTGGAGAATTTGACATCACGTACAAGCCGCGAACGGCAATCAAGGCTCAGGCTTTAGCTGACTTCGTGGTTGAATGTACCATTAGCAACCAAGAAGTCGGGGGGCAGGAGATGATAACCACCCCTGAAAGTAGAGATAAAGATGAAGAACATGTACCTGATCAGAAGGAATATTGGGTGCTCTATTTTGATGGAGCATCAAAAACAAAATCTAGTAGCGCAGGCTTAGTGTTGCAAAGCCCCGATGGGTTCACAGTTGAATATGGTTTTAAGTTGGATTTTCCGACAACTAACAATGAAGCTGAGTATGAGGCCTTGATAGCCGGTTTAGGCTTGGCCAGAATTATGAGAGTCAAGAATCTCAAAGTTTGTGGAGATTCAAGATTAGTGGTCTCTCAAGTAAATGGTGAATTTGAGGCCAAGGATGAAACTATGGCAAGGTATCTGCGAGTTGTGAAAGCTGTCATGACTCAGTTTGACGAGTGCTATGTAGAACACATTCCGAGAGAAGAGAACGTTAAGGCCGATGCCCTATCTAAGTTCGCTTCTTCTGAGATAGAAAATTATGTAGGGGGTGTTTACTTCCAGGTCTTGAAGGCCCCGACCATCAACTCTAAGTTGATTGCACCAATTGATGTAGGAAGCTGTTGGATAGATCCTATTAAAGCTCACCTTGAAACTGGATGGCTTCCTGACGATGCCTTGGAGGCACGAAAGTTGTCAGTAAGAGCATTGAGATACGCCCAGATCGAAGGCATTCTCTACAAGAGATCGTTTGTCATCCCATACCTGAAGTGTTTAAGGCCCCATGAGGCAAGAGAAGCGCTGGAAGAAGTTCATGGAGGGATCTGTGGACAACACTTGGGGGGCAGAGCCCAAGCTCACAAGATCACTTGTCTAGGATTCTATTGGCCAGAGATGTTGGCTGATGCAAAAAATTATGTTAAGAGGTGTGAGAGGTGCCAAAAGCACGCTCCGATTGTAAGGCAGCCGCCAGAGATGTTGACCTCGATCAGCTCCCCTATTCCGTTTGCAATGTGGGGAATGGATATACTTGTTCCCTTTCCCGTAGCATCTGCACAAAGAAAGTTTTTGATAGTAGCCATCGACTACTTCACTAGGTGAATTGGGGCTAAACCCCTAGCCAAGATAACCACCAAGCAAGTTGCCCAGTTCTTTTGGGAGAACGTGATCTGTAGATATGGAATCCCGCGAATCCTTGTGATGGATAATGGGACGCAATTCAACAATGAAGAATTCAAGAAGTACTGTGAGGAAAATGCTATTGATCTTTGTTTTACTTCAGTAGCACACCCGCAAGCTAATGGACAGGCAGAGATAGCCAATCGGATAATCCTTGATGGACTGGAGAAAAGGGTCGAACGCTCAAGAAACATTTGGGTGGATGAGTTACTGCTTATACTTTGGGCATATCACACCACTTGCAAAGTAACAACTGGAGCGACCCCGTTTTTTGTTGGCTTATAGAGCCGAGGCAGTTGTGCCCCTAGAAATCATGCATGCATCACCTCGAGTTGAGGCATATGAGCAAGAGACTAATGAAGAAGGCAGGAGGCTTGCCCTAGACCTAATTGATGAGGTTAGGGATGAAGCAAATGCCCGGAATGGAGAGCATCAGAAGAGAGCATCCTTCCACTACAACCTAAGGGTTAAGAAGAGGTTCTTTCGGCAAGGCGAATTGGTTCTAAGGAAGATAGAAGCTTCTGGAGTTGGTCAGAAGGGAAAGCTAGCCACTAATTGGGAAGGGCCGTATCGAGTCAAGAAGACGCTAGGACGAAGATCCTACAAGTTGGAGACCTTGGATGGGAACGAGGCCATACATCGTTTATAGATGAAAAAAGGTCAGAAATTATCCGCGTTATACAGAAAGAATCGTTATAATTCATACAAGCCGGAGAAGAAACAACTGATATATTTGCTAAAGTCACGAAACAGACGACCTTCGAAAGGATGATTGCGCTTAAGAAGTTAAGTAACGAGTTTAGCCTTAAGCACAAGATTAGCAGTGCTAATCATGAATTAAGGTGTAATACCGATAGAAGTCACGGGTGACCAAAATACTAAATTAGAAATTGAGATCCAGCTTTTGGATCCCTAGGATCGAGATCCAGCTTCTGGATCCTTGAAAGTCACGGGTGACCAAAATACTAAATTAAAGATCAAGATCGAGCTTCTGGATCCCTAGGATCGAGATCCAGCTTCTGGATCCTTGGCCGACCACGAAGGATTCGGGCCGTTTGGCCGACCACCTCTCGGCCAACCACGAAGGAATCAGGCCAAAATCAGGATCCTTGAAAGTCACGGGTGACCAAAATACTAAATTAGAGATCAAGATCGAGCTTCTGGATCCCTAGGATCGAGATCCAGCTTCTGGATCCTTGAAAGTCACGGGTGACCAAAATACTAAATTAAAGATCAAGATCGAGCTTCTGGATCCCTAGGATCGAGATCCAGCTTCTGGATCCTTGGCCGACCACCTCCCGGCCGACCACGAAGGATTCGGCCCATTTGGCCGACCACCTCTCGGCCGACCACGAAGGAATCAGGCCAAAATCAGGATCCTTGAAAGTCACGGGTGACCAAAATACTAAATTAGAGATCAAGATCGAGCTTCTGGATCCCTAGGATCGAGATCCAACTTCTGGATCCTTGAAAGTCACGGGTGACCAAAATACTAAATTAGAGATCAAGATCGAGCTTCTGGATCCCTAGGATCGAAATCCAGCTTCTGGATCCTTGGCCGACCACCTCCCGGCCGACCACGAAGAATTCGGGCCGTTTGGCCGACCACGAAGAAATCGGGCCGTTCGGCCGACCACCTTCCAGCCGACCATGGTGTGGCCGACCATGGTGATTTGGAACCCTCTGGCCGATCACCTTGTGGACGATCACGAGCTACTCCGTGGTCCGTCCGATCGTGGGGTAGTTCGTGGTCCTGAATCTCGATTTTTTCAGTAAACCTCGGATAGTTTCTGATCCTGAATCTCGACTTTTTCAGCGAATCTTGGATGATTCTCCTTGAGATCATGGATGATTTCAGATCAAGACCAAGATTCTTGATCCATAAGATAACAAAGTCATGAATGACCAAAATAGTGATTTGAGATCAAGATCAAGTTTCTTGATCCTTGAGATCAAGATGAATTTTCTTGATCCTTAAGATTACGGATGACTTGAGATCAAGATCAAGTTTCTCGATCCTCAAGACCACGGATGATTTTCAGGTCCGGGTTTACTAGCCGACCACCATTGGCCGACCAAGCTTCGAGGAGGGCGTCACCGACCAAGACTGATTTTCAGTCCTACACGGACTGTTGACGCTGTTTGGGCCATATCTTGAGCTCCGGGTATCAGATTTGCACGATCTTACAGTCCACGCGAAGATCTCTGAGTTTTCTATAGTCTTGGAGACCACTAGCCGACCACCAATTGGCCGACCAAGCTCCAAGGAGGGCGTCAGCCGACCAAGACTGATTTTCAGTCCTACACGGAATGTTAACGCTGTTTGGGCCATATCTTGAGCTCCGGGTATCATATTTGGACGATCTTACAGTCCACGCGAAGATCTCTGAGTTTTCTATAGTCTTGGAGACCACTAGCCGACCACCCTTTGGCCGACCAAGCTCCAAGGAGGGCGTCAGCCGACCAAGACTGATTTTCAGTCCTACACGGACTGTTGACGTTGTTTGGGCCATATCTTGAGCTCCGGGTATCAGATTTGGACGATCTTACAGTCCACGCGAAGATCTCTGAGTTTTCTATAGTCTTGGAGACCACTAGCCGACCACCCCTTGGCCGACCAAGCTCCAAGGAGGGCGTCAGCCGACCAAGACTGATTTTCAATCCTACACGGACTGTTGAGGCTCTTTGGGCCATATCTTGAGCTCCGGATGTCAGAATTGGATGATCTTACAGTCCACGCGAAGGTCTCTGAGTTTTCTACAATCTTGGATACCCTTAGCCGACCACCAACTGGCCGATCATGGTGTTTTGAGGGGCTTTGGCCGACCTCCAACTGGCCGACCACGGATCGCCCGTAGATCCAGCCGATCATGGGTGATTTGTGGTCTCGAGTTTTCTTGACTAACCAAGATTGATTTTTAGTCTGGGTCCTCGAATTGGTGTTTAACTTCAATCTTGATGTGCTGAACGTGAAAATCAATACGAAGCCGAAATTAAAATTTAGCACCGCTAGCACCGTTTAGTGCTGTTAGCGCTGCCTAGCGTCGTTTAGTGCATTTTAGCACTGCTTAGTGCCGTTAGTACCATTTAGTGCTATTAGTGCCGTTAATACCATTTAGCACCACTAGCACCGTATAGTGCCATTAGCGATGTCTAGCGTCGTTTAGTGCCTTTCAGCGCTGTTTAGTGCCATTAGCACTATTTAGTGTTGTTAGTGCCAATAGCACTGTTAGTGTCGATAGCACTGTTAGTGTCATTAACACCGTTTAGTGCTGAATAGCACCGTTAGTGCTGTAAGCACCGTTAGTGCCGATAGCACCATTAGTGCCGATAGCATCGTTAGTGCCAATAGCACCGATAATGTCGTTAGCACCGTTTAGTGCCGATTAGCACCGATTAGTGCCGTTTAAGCACCGTTTAGTGCCGATTAGCACCGAGTAGTGTTGTTTAGCACCGTGAGTGCCATTTTATCCTTTTAACATTGTTTAACACTGTTTAAACATTGTTTAAGGCTGTTTAGCGCCGTCTAGCACCGTTTAGTGCCGTTTTATGCCGTTTAACGTCGTTTAAACATTGTTTAAGCATCGTTAAGGCTGATTAGTGCTGATTAGCATTGAATTAACATTGTCGTGAACGTGTCGGTCGCTCCACGCTTTACATAAAGACAATACTCGTGAAACACTAGTGTACAAAGATGAACCCTGACCCAAGTCTCGAAAAAGGCCGTTAAAACTTCAAGGAAAACCTGATCAGTTTTCCTAGAAGTTGGGGGGCAAATGATATGGGCTAAAAATAAGCCATAAAGACACATTTAATGTGGCATTAATTAGACCCGGAATGTTCCAAACGTGGGGCCCACCAGATGGGCCCAAACCCTATTTATAATATTAATTTCGTAATTAATATTAAGGGTAATAAACAGCTCAGCAAATAAGAGTCAAACAAGGATATTACTCTTGCCTGACTTAGCCTCCAAGATACATATTTCAACATGGAAACTAATTCCTATAAGGAAGAGATCTAGAACCTTCCTCAAGGAAGACTTATCCACCAAGTCTCTGACTCCTACCATAATTCTAGGGCTTCTCAGCCTATATAAAGGGTCTAACCCTTCATCTCAGAACCACGTTTTTGGGCAGAGCTCAATACGTCACTTACGTCTTGGCTTAATCTTCGAATAAGGACATACAAGCCACTGCGTCCTAGGTGAGCTCTCGCCGCCATAGCCTCGAGGGCACCATCACCTAGAACTACGTTGGCTTGATTCTCTAGTAATACAGAGATACGTAGGCATCTTGTGAGGACCGATCAGTCTCGAACGCAAGAACAACCATTAAAGCTCGAAGCTCAACCACCCTTGCATTAATTACAAATCGTAACCTAGTTTTTATTCCACAACAGTAGTTATAGTTAAAATTGTAAGTGAAAGAGAGAGAAAGAAGTAATGTAAAAAAGAATATAGGGATGGAGGAATGAAAAATGGGGAATGGGATGTAGAAACTTTTTGATAATTTTGGGGATTTACTATTTTTATTTGGGGATTTACTATTTTTAGTAAGTTTTTGGGATTGAGTTGGGGATGGGGGATGGGATATGAATGCTCTAAGGAAATGTGTACGGAATGCGGGTGCCTAATACAACAATAAGCAAATTTGATAAATTTAAAAGTGTGAGATTATGAACCCAAAATGTCATATATAAATGTAAGATTCTATATATATATATATATATATATATATATATATATATATATATATATATATATATATATTATGTTACGAAACTAGTTGATAAAACAAAAAACTCTGTACGTAAACCGAATCAATATGTATCATTTAAAACACAAAAATAACAATCTACTTATTTTATTATGAAAAAAAAGAGCATGAGCAATTGAGCATCAAGACTTCTGTATTTGCTCAAGACATTAATACTTAATTTTCTTTTAATAGTTGGTTAACACTTTGGTGAAAATAAATTCGAAAGTAAGATCGTCAGTGTTCGATATTATAGATGTTCCTGTTTCCTACATATATATATATTATAAGGGTTGCTAAATATAACTCTAAGGACTATGGTCATATATATATTATAAGGGTTGCTAAACATAACTCTAAGGGCTATGTTAAGAATTAATGTAAGTGGATAAATACATTTAATACATCAATTTTGCATTTAATACATCAATCTTGCACGAATCTTAATACAATTATTTAGCAATTTGGGATATTTTTATTAGTGAAAATTAATATGAATGCATGAGGTCAACTATTATTACTCAGTAAATTAAATTAATGATGTAAAGGAGCATTAAAAAACTAAAAATTAATTAAATAATTAAGAATAAATATTGAAATACGAGAATATTTAATGCTTAACCATAACCTTAAAGGCTACGGTTAGCATTTCCCATATTATAATAATGCAATAAACTTTGAGGTAGCTCATTTTTATGTATTTCTTTAATCATGTATATCTCAATATGTTAGTTCACTAAATTTTCTCTCGCAATCAAATAAAAATTAAAAATACACTTCATTGTTAGTGTTGTGGAATAAAACTAGGTTACGAATTTGTATTTAATGTTAGGGTTCTGGAGCTTCGTGCTTTAATGGCTATTTCCGTGTTCGAGACTAATCGGTCCTCACAGAGTGCCTACGTATCTCGTATTGAAAATCAAGCCAAGACGTAGTTCTGAGAATGAGGGGTCAGGCCCTTTATATAGGCTGAGAAGCCTTAGAATTATGGTAGGATTCGGATACTTGGTGGGCAAGCCACCGCCTTGAGGAAGGTTCTAGACGCCTTCCTTGTAGGAGTCTGTTTCCTTATTAAATTGGATGCCTTGGAGGCTAAGTCAGGCAGGAGTAACATCCTTGTTTGACTCTTATTTGCTGAGCTGTTTATTATCTTCAATATTAATTACGAAATTAATATGAAAAATAGGGTTTGGGCCCATCCGGTGGGCCCCACGTTTTGACCATACTGGGCCTAATTATTGCCACATTAAATGTGTGGGTAAAAGGTCACTTTCCCTACTGTACTATTGTAAAATTTCCGTTTAGTCTACTGTACTATCGAATGCATCACTGTACTTTCCTTTTTTTCCTTTTACCCCATCGCCGTTAGTCAAAAATTCAGTCTATCAATTTGACCGTTAAATTGATGATTGGGATGCACAGTCAGTCTGCCACGTACATGCCACATCAGCACAACCCTAATTTCTTTTTATTAAATTTTAAAAAATTATAAAAACTTTTAAAAAATCTTAAAAATTCATAAAAAATTATAAAAGCTTTCAAAAAAATCGTTAAAAATTATATTTTTTTTTTAAATTATAAAAACTTTAAGAAAAAAGGTAATTTGTTTATTACAAAATATAATTTTCGAAAATCTTAACAAATGAAGATATGGCTTATATTCGGATGAAGTCTGTTGCAGCATCAGTGATTAAGAGGTCTGAGTTTAAGGTCGTGAATGTTAAGGAAAATGCTATCACCCCTCCAGTAGCTATAATAGCCAGTCCATTCACTCCAACGGGCTTGAGTCGCTATGTATAATTTTACATAAGCTGGAAGTCCTGGCCATTATTCCTAGCCAATCTTCCCAAGCTACTTCATATTTTATAGTATTTTCTTTACCACCCACCACTTCATTAAACAGACGTATAAAGTCCTTTTTACATCTGTTATAGATGAAACAGACGTATAAAATATTTTTATACATCTGTTAGAACCACAACAGACGTATATGCTATGAATATACATCTGTTTTCCTAAACAGTCACATATACCCTTTCTTTTACGTCTATGCAATAATTATTTGTGGCTCTCCTTTTACATCAGCCGCATAACAAAGAAAAAATTTAAAAAATATATATAACTATATTATTACTAGTCAGTTACAACATAGCCTGTCTTCCCCAATTTTACAGACATTTCTTGTTCGTGCGAGCCCTAATCGCGCGACCTCATCAATCCATCGGAAACTAAACTGAGGCCTAATTCACTACCTATACACCTAATTCAATTACTGAATCCATTATCTAAATACGATTAGAAGTAGAAGCTTTATTCATCTGAATTCGATTCTAGGTATTCTTCATCTCTCTATCTCTCTCTCCCTCTCTATACACATACATGTATATTTATATATATAGTTTGTGTGTATGATGTAATCTTCTTTCTATTTTTGTGTATATATATGTAATTGTTCTGATTTTGAGTACTTTATGTTACAAATTGTGTATTTTTGTGTTATTAAATTGTAATAATTTGTCAGGAACTGACCATGGCTGGCATTAACAGGCTGTTAGGAATGTAATAATAGTGTGCAATGTGTCCTACTAGTAATGTTATCATTTTAGTAGTATTAGTGGGGTTGTTAGTAGTATTATTGGGATTGTTGGTCATTTACTATATTCTAAATGTTATAAGTGGGATGCAAGTGGCAATCCTCTATAAATAAACATGTAATGTGTGAAGAAGATTAGACAATATGAAATAACAAAAAAGGGAACTTTGTTCCACCTTTCTCTTCTCTTATCTGACTCTCTCTCTCTCTCTCTCTCTCTCTTTCTAGGGTTCTCTATCTAACAACCCTTTCTTTTTCTACAAGTTCCTCCAATAACTTGTTTGCTGTCTATTCTCACCTCCATTTCTACCTTTCTATCTCTGAATCTTTCTGTTTCTTAGCTTCAATTAGCTGTTATTACCCCAAACTATACGGAAAATATCAAAAGATACAAGAAAACCTAGTCAGAAACCTTGAGTTCCTGACAAATTGGTATCAGAGCTCACTAAATCGATCAACTACTGCTTCACCAGTGCTGTGTGCAATTCCGAGTCCAGAGATGTGTCAACTATTGGAATCGGTTTAGAACTTGCAGAGTTAGGTTCATCACAACTCAGGTGAACTCGTTTGTGACTCAGTTGTGTAGATCTGTGACTTTACTTTCAATTTCAGTTGATTCTAGCTCGTTTCTAGTTGTAGAAGCTATTTCTAGTTGTTCAATATCAAAAAAAGTACAAAAACAGTAGTTTAAGCTTGATTTACTATTTTACTGAGTCAACTCAGTCATTATACTATTGTGGAGAAGTGATTTGTGTTCAGTCCTGTAGAGATAAGGTTGTTCTAGTGCTTGATGTGTGTTTGTATGATTGATCTCTGTATTGCGGTGGAAGTAGAGCAGTGAGACTGTTGTGTAGATAAACTGTTCGCTTAATTACCTGAGAAGTATTTGTGAAAGTTTTGTGTCAAAGTGTGGAAGTAAGGTTTTGTGAACTGGTGTATATAAGTTGTTTTGGGAGATTGCTGATTAAGTGCATCTCAGGTGTTTGATAAATTGCTTGTGAGAAGTTTGTGTGGTTGAATTGATGTATTAAAGCTAGGAATTGGTATAGTTGTGAAGCTCTGGTGTGTTGAAGGAGTAGAAGTTGAATAGTAGTTGCTGGAGAAGTGCACATTAGATGTGAACAACTGGGAGGAGGATTGTAGTATTATTGCAGGGAAAATTGTACTTGTTTCGTGTGTTGAAACTTGAAAGTACTAGCTGTTTGTAGTACTACTGCTGTTCTGTGAGAAATAGTTGGTGAATTGTGTTGGCTGCACTGAAGAAATTGAAGTTTTGTGGTTGTGTGAAATTCTGGCTGGATTGTGAAGTAGCTGTAGTGGAGTACTTCGACTAGGTGTGGCTGTGCTTGTTGTTAGATTGTGAATTAGAAGTGTGAAGAGATGTGCTAAGCAGGTTGAGATTGAGGTGACTCAATTGTGTGTATTGGTTGAATTAAAACTATTGGTTGAATTGTAACTCAGTATAGGAGGGGACAGTGACAGAGCTTTTAATAAACTTTTTCAAGAGGTACAACAACAATTTTTGTGGTACAAGGAGAAGTCAAATGAAAGATTCCAGGAGTTGGAAGACTTACTTACCTTAGCAGCTCAACAAGTTGAAATTATCCAGAGGAAAAGAGCTAAGAAAGTTAAGTTTGAAAATTCTTGTGCTGATAGAAATATTCTAGCAAGGCAGACATTAGACTTGTTACCACATCTTAAGCTACAATTTCCAAAGTTTAAAGAGGGAACAGAAGTAGGTGATTGGCTCTAGGATTTTGAGCAATATTTCACCATCTATAACATAGAAGATCCCCTGAAGGTTGTTGTTGCAGGAATGCATTTGGAAGGAACATTTAGAAATTGGTTTCAGGGTTATGCAGCTGAAAGTGTTAGTTGGGAATGGACAGGATTCTGTCAGCAGATAACTAAAAGGTTTGGAGCCTTATTCAATGAGGAGGCATGGAGTGATATGGACACAGAAGCTAGTATAACAGCTGAAGAAGAGGAAGCTGTTTATGATGAAGTTTCAGGTGGTGATAGAGAAGATTGGCATTGTGAGGAACTCCTTTGTAAAGCTTTAGGTCTAGAAGACTTCTTTAAGGCCAAGCAGAATTCCGAAGGCAATTCCACTGATGCCAAGGTGTTGGAATGCACCTCTACTTTTAAATCTAATGACAAGGAGGATCTAGAGGTGCCAAAACAATTAGAGTCTCAAATGTCAAAAGATCTAGCAACATGTATACAGATGGAAGAGTTGAGGTTGCAGCAGCCTATACCTTGCTCACATTCTTATTGTCTAGATAAAAAGTCTTGCAAATCAGCAGGGAAGAGGGGCTCGTCTTTGATCCTGGTGGGTTGATGCAACATGACTCTCATCAAGATTGGCTACCTAGGTTAACAACTGTAAAATTTCTTGTCAACAGATCAAATAAGGTGCTTGAAAATGGTGGAGAGCCAAAGTTTGCTGATTTCAACAGTGTAGAGGAACAGGATGTTGTTGAAGAAAAGCCTTCACTTATTCTTATCAACATGAGATTACTAAGTGGGAAGGTATCTTGGAGAGGTGGTCCAACAGCTGCAAAGTCATATGTCTGGACAAGAATTCTAGCTATCATGGAAAGAAGGAAATAATGCCAGATGATCAGCCAACAGGTGTTATTCACATGTTTAAAGAGATGACCAGGAATAAGTTCTTGGCCATAAAATAGCTGTTGAAAGTGCTACTATATGAAGTGTTAAGGATCAAGGTTACAATCCATATTTTTGATCCAGGAGGAGATCAGTATACATCCTACAAGGTGGAAACTGTGATGCGGACTGCACTACTCCACAAGTATCCATACATGGCAATAGAACAAGGTAGAAGGAACATTCATGAGGACATGTATGGTTTTAAGGGGGAAGGTATGTCAGGAACTGACCATGGCTGGCATTAACAGGCTGTTAGGAATGTAATAATAGTGTGCAATGTGTCCTATTAGTAATGTTATCATGTTAGTAGTATTAGTGGGGTTGTTAGTAGTATTAGTGGGATTGTTGGTCATTTACTATATTCTAAATGTTGTAAGTGGGATACAAGTGGCAATCCTCTATAAATAAACATGTAATGTGTGAAGAAGATTAGGCAATATGAAATAACAAAAAAGGGAACTTTGTTCCACCTTTCTCTTCTCCTATCTGACTCTCTCTCTCTCTCTCTCTCTCTCTCTCTCTCTCTCTCTCTCTCTCTCTCTCTCTCTCTCTCTCTCTCTCTCTTTCTAGGGTTCTCTATCTAACAACCCTTTCTTTTTCTACAAGTTCCTCCAATAACTTGTTTGCTGTCTATTCTCACCTCCATTTCTACCTTTCTATCTCTGAATCTTTCTGTTTCTTAGCTTCAATTAGCTGTTATTATCCAAAACTATACGGAAAATATCAAAAGATACAAGAAAACCTAGTCAGAAACCTTGAGTTCCTGACATAATTTTGGTGACTTGGTGTCAATAATCTGATTATACCAATATATAAATGAACCTGACTTTGTCTTTGTGATGCTTAAACTTTGTGCTGGTTTTTACTTATTGATGATATTTTGATGCTTTCTTATGTGTGATTTGTTTGTATGGTTCTGATTTCTGATCCAAACAAGATGTCATAGAAAAGAATGGGAATCTTTTCGTGCAATAGTACTTAAGAATATTGCTCTTGTTAGAAGTATCTTTCTGTACATTTTTTTCCTTTAATCTTTAAGTAAAAGAAGCACCCGATAAATATATATAAAAAGAGATGAGTTTTTCTTCACTTGTAAACTACAATGGTAGTATTGGAGAAAAGACTCGGAGAAGCCAGTTAGTTATGTTGTTTCCTACAATCAAGTTTATATACTGATTTTAATGGAGAATGGATTGTAATGTTACAGTTCGACTTTCAGACTTTAAACTAGAATATTTCAAGTTTTATCTCTCCTGGTTTGTGATTATTACTAGATAGATACATTAAATCAAACTCTAACCTTATTGCTTTTGTTGTATTTATTAAAGCTGGAAGCTCTGTCTGGAAGGGTACTTATGAAACATTATCTGAACAAATATATAGTATTCAACAGTACCTTGCAGATCCGTTGTGAAGTGGGGCCTTCTGAAACCCTTTTAACCATCTTAGTTATCTTTTTGTAGCATTCTTTTGTTCTTTTCTTCTTAACTTCAAGACTCGGATAATCTGTTAATGTATTTACCCAACCAGCGAAACCACCTGTAAACTGGGAAAGGGACCTTGAAGGGATACACAAAATGAGGTCTTCTAAAGATGCACCAATAGATTCTATGGGATGTGAGAAAGCTGGCAACTCATTTCCTCCCAAGGTAATTTCTTTTTAGAAGTGCTAATATGCAGCTGTGTCTGTTTGATGTTGTAACTTGTAAGTGATTTGCTTTACTTTGTATGGTGTATACCTTGTCAGTCTATGTATTTTGTTTGCTCCTCTGGTACTAAGTGCCCTCTGCGATCTTAGGTGACTTGACACAGTATTTATTTTTAGTATAAATTCATTTTACCATCACTAACCTATTAGTGAAAAATTAATTTTTTTGGTGCTTGCAAATGAAACATGGCATGGAGCTTGCACCTATATTTAAAAATTCATTTTGTTTGCTCCTCTAGTACTAAGTGTTTGCTCATTACTTTAACTGTCTCTTAGTTCTGCTCTATCTGTCACTATGTAAGATGCAGTCTGTCAATTAACCAGCTAGTTAGCAGTGTTCTCAGATTTCTTCAATTCATCAGCATGGTATCCTTATTATGTGATGTATTATTTCTGCTTGTATTGTATCATGGTAATTATGTTTTGAAGAGTCTTCCAGTGTCATGCAGGAAGTTAAAGTTTTCTTTTATTGTCTGTATTATTCTATGGTATTCCAATTTTCTGTTCTTGCGGCGTTGCTTAGATTATGCATGTAATCCTTAGCCCATGTTTGAATAGATGAAGCAGAAATGGTGTATGGCTGGCTGCTGCAGAGCTGCGATTAAGCCTTTTGGAATCTGGATGACACTGGTGGTACGGTTGGTGAGCTTTTTCTTCTAATCTTTTTTATGCATATATGTCCTGTATATAAAAGTTGAAATGTAAAAATAAAGTTCAGATGCAAGAATGTGATCTTGAATGCTCTACTTTGTGGCTACTAAGAGTTGCTATTATCAAGGGGATGCGGCGCGTTTGGTATTATTTAAGTTGTAATTTGAGTTGTTGGGGTTTTTACTTTAGTAATCTATGTATGTTCTGCTTCTTGAGAGTTTACTGAATTTGATATCTGATACATTTAACTTTGATATTTTGCTTATTATTTATCTAGTCACCAAAACTTTTTAAATCACAACTGTTGCATGGTTAGGTAATTGTCTACTGTTTTTGGTTTGAATATAAATGACCTCTCTTCTTTCAAGATTGTCCTTCTCACTAGTACAAAAAGTCCCTGGAAAGATGGCTTCCGAAGAAAGAATGGGATCGTTAGAATAATATGTCTACTAGATGTTAGGGTGCTTAGAGATGTTTGTGTGCCCTTCTCATGGTGGCATCAATTATTTTGTATAAATGACCAGGTATATTTATGACTACAAATATTATTTTAAATTGCCCTTAATATTATGATGGTTTTTAGGATTCATAACTCGGTATCATTTCAAGAGCTACTAAATTTTAGTTGCTGCAACTGTGTTTGGATATCCTTTTGTTTTTCTGGTTGTTCTTGTACTTTGTCTGATTGCCTTGATAGGTTTGCCTTGAATTTGTGTTATCTATTCAATTAATATACCAGATAATGTTACAGCTTGCAGGATTTAAGCGGGAGGTAGTTAAAACTACAGCTGCTGGACATTCTAGAAATCTTGCAGCAAGTATAGACTTTAATACATGTCCAGATGGTATTTAACTTTGCATTTGTCCTGCATTTTCCTAGTTTTAAGTTTTGTGTTATTATTATTGTTATATGGTATATTCTCTATTTATTTTGGATTGTACTTCTACACCAGGAATTATATGTGTTGGAGGAGACAGAATTATTAACGAGGTTAGTCATTGCTTATTTGGTGAAAATCTGGTTAGTCAGTAATTTTTTATCTTTGAAAATTGAAGTAACCGTATCATATAGTTTGAAGTGTACTAGCTAATGTAATTGACAGTTGGTACATATTTATTTTTTGCTCCTTTGTTGACTTGTTCCCTTCTTTTTACTATTAAGCAGAAAAAGAGTTGGCGGATTTAGTATGGCGCCCCCTGCTTCTGAAATGTTAGCTGGTGCTACCGAAAATGCGTGGTCTAGTTGTGGTAAGAGTAATCTTTCTTTTTTATTTCTACTATCATGATAGAGTTGCCATTCCCATATTTGTTATAAATTTTCTAGTAACTTAGCTGAAAATAATACTATAACTGAGAGAGTTTTTGGTTTTGTTTTGTTTTGTCTTTGGTCTTTGTTTTTTGTTTCTTTTTCTTATTTATGTATAAGAAGCCAATTTGGGCTACTAGCACCGGTGTGCAATGGGTGTGAGCTGACTTCTGTTATACTTACAAATTGCTGGTCAATTCGGAGGTCTTCCTGTTATGCCAGTTCAGGCAATGACTCAGCAGGTTATAAAAATCTCCTGCCTTTTGTAGTAATCACAGCCATCATAATCTCGTATCTGTTCATAGTACCTGGCTTCTATAACATTAACTTGAATGCTACATTCTTAGGCTACTAGACATGCTCAGCGGGTTTATGTTGGTGTACTTCCACCTTCTGCAAATGAACAGGTTTGTTCCTGCGAACTAGGCCGTCAATATCTTCTACATCACAGCTCCGATATTTTTGACTATGCTAATCAGCTAATGATTATAATTGTTGCATTGTGACATGTTTTCAGTTGTTCAAGTTCTATGTCTTGTCAACCATTGAAACCGGTAGTTCCCAGTATACTTCTCATCTGAATCCAGTTATTATAACATGGAGTTTGATTTATCATTTGGAAGCAACTACTTCTCAGTTGACTTCTCATTAGGCACCAGTTCCTAAACTAATGGTGTTTGATTTATCTGATATATCTATTGTAACTTTTGAGAAACATTAAAAAATATTAGAGCTACTTTCAGTCTATACATGTAGATTTGTCTTCTTATAGCTGCTTTCTATATATAACTTTAATTCTAAATATGGCCTTCTCTTTTTCTTGTAGTCGGTAGCAACCTTTTTCACTCATGTTATGTCTGTAATTGCTGGAAATACTGCTGGTCCGCATCAAAACCCTGAAAAAACCTTTTTTATTCAAATTACTACAAGCTGTGTGCATTGGGACCTTCCAAAATCCTGTACATGATTTTATTTCTTTTCCAAGAGCTTTACATTCCAATGTTAAAAATATCCTATTTTCTATTTATTTTTTGTTAATGTTTATATAAACCATGAAAAGAAGTTCACTTGTATAAATGTAATCACGAAACATTGTACTAGTTACAAGTTAAAAATTTGAAATTATCAAGTGTTTTGTTAATTCAGTACTCCATTTTACCCTATCAATTTTATTATTGTTGAGATTGAGAATTGAATTTGCTTTTGGTAATTTTGGGGTGGAGCAGAAATGTATTTAGGCTACAGGTGCGAGCTGAAAATAGAATATTTTTTTTTGAAAAAAATGCCTTTTGCGTCTGTTCTACTATCACAGCCATACAAAGTCTATATTTGCGTCTGTTCTTTATCTTTATACGTCTGTTAGTGGCAGATGCAAAACAACCTTTTGCATCTGTTTAAGCGGGACAGACGCAAAATGTAGACTTTATGCGGCTGGTGTGTACTTTTATGCATCTTTTCTTGACAGCCGAATAAATTATATGCGTCAGTTGAGTAACAGCCGCATATGCTCTATAGCTGATACGACTCTGCCATACGCGACTGTTGACAACAGACGCAAAAAGCCCTTTTTAACATACGCGATAGGCATATTTTGTACTAGTGCCTACAAAGTATCCAATGGACCCTAAAGAACAGTTAACTAAGGATGGTAATGGAAAACTAGTTGATGCTACTCTTTATAGGAGCATGGTAGGAGGTCTACGATACCTTGTCCATACCAGGCCGGATATTGCCTATTCCGTAGGCATTGTGAGTAGATATATGGAGCATCCAACTGAGGTTCACCAAAATGTTGTGAAGAGGATACTTTGATACATAAAGGGTACTTTGGATTTTGGTTTGGTTTATTCGAAGAGGGGAGGAAACAACAATGTATTGAGTGGTTTTTCGGGCAGTGATCTAGCAGGGAGTCTTGATGACAGAAGAAGCACATGGGGCATGGTGTTTTATTTAAACGAAAGCATCATCACATGGGTGTCTCAGAAGCAAAAATGTGTGGCGTTGTCTTCTTGTGAAGCAGAGTTCATGGCTGCAGCAGCGGCGGCAGCATGTCAGAGTATTTGGCTGAGAAACGTTTTGAGTCAGGTGATGAATGAGCAGCTGAGTCCAGTGGTCCTTTACATAGATAATAGGTCTGCTATATATCTTGCCAAGAACCCAGTTTTTCATGGTCGCAGCAAACATGTCGATGTTCGGTATCACTTTATTCGGGAGTGTGTGGAGCATGGTGAAATTGAAATCGAGCACATTGCCATTGATCAACAACGAGCTGACATTTTGACAAAAGCTTTGACCGTGATCAAGTTTGAAAAGATGAGAACTCTTCTGGGTGTCCGTAAGTTGGTCTGAAGTGTTTAAGATTAGGGGGGAGATTATTGAATTAATCTTAAACATATTTACTTATTTGTGTTATTCTGAATAAATGCAATATTGGTTTTGCAATCTAGTCGTGAGCTGTTTTTGATTCAGTCAAGCTGAGATCTTTGAGGATCACGGAGATGATGGAGTTTTCTCTAGGAAATCAATCAGTATCTGTAATTCCTTATTCTTAGCATTAGTTAGTTTTTCTCTGCCATTTTCTCTTATATATTGTAATCGCAATGAAGCAATGAGAATCAAGTTGTCTTTGGACATGAAAACGCTATTTTCTCTTAGTTTACCTTTAAACAGTCATGTCCGGATGATCAAGTATTATTCACTTGTTATCTTTAAAACACCTACTTCAAACTTCTCCAGGAAAAATTGATCATAAATAAAAGAATAAAGCTAAGCTGACGACCCTTCTTCTCCGTGCGAGCCTTGAGGACTTCGCACTTCATGCATATCATGCTTCTTGGTGAACCAACTAAGTCCTGTGCCGGCAATGGACTCAGGTCCTTCTTCATTTTAACATAATTGATCAGCTGTAGCTTTTGGCTTGTATGTTTGAAAGGTTTAAACCGGACTATCTAGTAATTTTATTTATGGAATGTACTTGACTTTCATATTTAAATATAAAATGCAGTGTCGGAAAAAAATATGATTGTAATTGAAATGAATTAATTTATACATTTAATTAAATAAAAAAATTATAATTTAATAATTTGATTTGTACATATAGCATAGAATCTATCTATGTATATTATAATATAATGCTTGGAGATCGGAAAGTTACGAGAAGCGTTCAAACTATTTTTCCTAAATTTCGTTTTTTTGATTTTTTTATTAAAATTATTTTCTTGCATTAAATAGATCTTAATGACATATTAATTAATCATTAATTATACCTAATAAATGTGTAATAATTTTATTTTATTTATTTATTTAAAAAATTGTAAAACATTTGATATGGGTGAAAAATAATCCCTAAAGACATAATTAATATAGTATTTATTGGCTCGTAAATAAGGCCCGAAACCCTAGTTGGGTATTAAATTCGTAGTTAATGACTAAACCCAAAAGAACAGCCCAAACCGGGGACGCCCGGTATAAGCTTGTTTCTAACATGGGCCTGATCCACAAATCGGGAACGTTCTAGAAACCAGGAACGTTCTGGAATATCCCAAGGATATTGTGTAGCCTCCAAGGCACCTAATCCAACAAGGAAACTAATTCTTATAAGGAAGGAGTCAGAACCTTCCTCAATAACGGTGGCTTGCCCACCAAGTATCCGAATCCTACTACGATTCTAAGGCTCCTGCAGCCTATTTAAAGGGCCAGACCCCTCATCTCAGAACTACGTTTTTGGCTTGATTCTTGACATTGAGATACGTAGGCATCTTGTAAAGACCCGAATTAGGTCACGGTAACACAAGTGCAGCCATTAAAGCACGAAGCTCACGAACCCTAGCCGCACTTTGATAACCCTACTTTTTATTACACAACATTTGGCGCCGTCTGTGGGAAGACAACATCAACCATGGTTAACACACGAAGAATGACATCCGAGAACGTTCCTGTAACTTCTGATCCACCAGCCATCTCCACCGCTCCACCTGTTGTTATGGAGCAAGGGTATGTACCCCCATTAACAGAGACAACCACTCAGCTTCAAGTTTCTCAACCCATAGGGACGAATCCCCATGTTGAGAGAACCTTACCAGTGGACGTCCATCCAGGACGTGAGACCAATCAGCTTCAGATGGTGGTCTCACCATTAAATAGCCGTCCCCCACTCTCAGGAGTTCAGATCTCCACCACTACACTCCCCGTGAGCACCGATCCGTTATACGGATTGCCTAACTACCCTCCAAACTGCAGGGATCCTGGACCAAGTGGTCACGCTCTACAAATACCTGAGTCGTATCAGCCTCCCTATGTTAGGGGTTTAGCCCCTCCTGAGCAAGGGTATAGCCAGGGAGAAAGCAAGGCAGAATCAGAATAGGCCCCCTCCAACTCAGAGGGAGATTCCCTTTATTGATTTGGAAAGGTCTTCAAGGAGACAAAGAAGGGTTGATGCCCCAACTGGAGGAGCTACAAGGGTGGAAACCCCCAGGGGTGATCCCAAAGACCTGATGCCGCTCGGAGACCCTGACGATCTCACACCCCCGTTCACTGAGGAGGTGATGAACGCTCGTGTTTCCCGAAAATTTAAGATGCCCACGATAAAACCATACAATGGAACGGGTGATCCCTCGAATCATGTTAGGACATTCTCAAACGCGCTGTTGTTACAACCCGCCAGCGACGCTCTTAAGTGTAGGGCGTTCCCTCAAACCCTGGCAGGCATGGCTCAAAGATGGTATAGCCGGTTGCCCGCAAACTCAATTGGCTCCTTCAAGGAGTTGAGCACTGCTTTCATCAATCAGTTTGTTAGTGGAAAAGTCCATGAAAAAAGCTCTGCATCTCTCATGCAAGTGAAACAAGGGAAGAATGAGAACCTGAGGGATTATCTTAAGTGTTTCACCAAGGAGACATTGAACGTCCCAGACCTGGAGAACAAGGTAGCTATGATAGCCCTGGAGAATGGAACAACGAACACCTACTTTCAGATGTCGTTGGCAAAACATCCCCTGAGAGCATGACTGAGCTCCAAAGAAGGGCGAGTAAATACATAAAAGCAGAAGAGAGCATGAGGAAGGCAGAAGCCCCTACAACGAATGGAGGAAACGGAAGTTCCCGAAAGCGGAAGCAAGAGCAAGAGTACGATGCTAGGGACAAATATCCCCGAACTAGCGAGGACTCCGACTCTGCCTCTAAGAACCAAGGACCAAGGTTCACTGAGTATGCAAGGTTGAGTACTCCTAGGAGTCGAATCTTGTTGGACATTGAGAAGGATAAGGATTTCCGATGGCCGAAGCCACTCAGGGGTGATCCCGCAAAGAGAAACAAGAATTAGTATTGCAGATTCCACAGAGATGTGGGGCATGACACTGATGATTGTAAGCAACTCAAAGATGAGATCGAGTTTTTGATTCGTAGAGGGAAACTGAGTCACTTCACTAAGGGTGAAGATCTTGGTAATCAGAGAAGAGAGTATGATATGAGCGACGATGATCAAGATCGCAACCCACAACCCCGAGGGCCAGTAATCAACATGATCTCAGGAGGCCCGACCGCGGTCGGGACAACAAAGAACTCTCGGAAGGCTTATGCCCGAGAGGTGATGCATATTGTCGGAGAGGCACCAAAGCGTGCAAGAACCGAAGTAACAATTGAATTTGATGATTCAGACCTTGAAGGGGTGAAGTTCCCCCACGATGACCCACTGGTCATAACTCCTATTATTGGAAACTCAGAGGTGAAGCGAGTCTTGATAGACAATGGAGCTTCCGTCAACATTCTGTTTCATGATGCGTTTGTGAAGATGGGGTACAATGATTCTCAGTTGACCCCCAATAACATGCCTATATATGGATTCAATGGAGTAGAATCCAAAATTGAGGGAACTATTCAGTTACCCGTCACGATTGGACAGAAGCCAATGGAGGCCACGCATATGCTGAACTTTTTGGTTATCAAAGCATCTTCTACTTACAATGTCATCCTTGGGAGGATTGGACTTCACGCTTTTAAGGCTGTGGCCTCAACCTATCACATGAAGATCAAGTTTCCAACCAGGAATGGTGTAGGAGAACAAAAAGGTGATCAGAAAATTTCTAGGAGCTGCTATGTAGCTACGTTAAGGCCTGATAGAGTCGGGGGGCAGGTCCTTCCGATTGAAGACGTGGATGTCCACAGTGATAAGGAAGACCTAGAAAGGTCGGCAGAGGACATCACACAAGAGCCTCGAACAGCCATAAAGGCTATGGCATCAGCTGACTTCGTGGTTGAATGTACCATTGGCAACCAAGAAGTCGGGGGGCAGGAGATAGTACCCCAAGCAGGAAGTGAACTTCAGAATAAGAATGAGGAGATAGGAAGGAGTAATGGGTGCTCTATTTTGATGGAGCATCAAAAACAAAATCAAGCGATGCAGGCCTAGTCTTGCAAGAGCCCCGATGGGTTCAAACTATCTTAATAGGACTTAGCTTCATATTTATCTAGTAGAAGTAGAAATAAGGTTCGATGAAACCATTGCAGAGCATGTTGCTCCAAGTAGGACAGTAGTACTCTATGTAAGGGTTGAACCCATTTCAAGTTATTAATGCAAGTTTGTTTTTCGTTCTCTATTCAGTGATTTTATTTATGTGCCAAGCACCTGATGTGTGTAAGTCAAAGATGACCAAGTACCGAAAATAAAAGAATACACGAATGGAAACAAACAAACCATAAATAAAAACCCTAAAGGGTCGAGAGTTAGGTTATAATACAACCAAATAAGAGTTTAAGTCCTTGAAGGACCCTGGATAAAAGACAAGATGATTAAAAAGCCACATCTGGCAATTAAAGCCATGTAAGGCTGTGGAGGCTAAGAACTAGCTACTCTTCAATATTTTTTAAGTACCTGGAGTGAAGATACAAGGATGAAACAAATAAAGAACCTTGAATTATAGTCCTAAGGTCAAGGGATATAAGAATATCCTTGAACAAGGATTAAGAAGTCCAAGCAAGTTTTCATCTCGGAAGTTTAAAAGGTAAGAAGCCCACGGGGTTGTATTTCTCGAAATCTAAATCGAGGATCAACCTTAAATCCTTGAACCTGAATCAAGAAAAATGAGAAGCAAAGATAGGTTTGAAAACCCTGAAATCAGAACAAAGGTTTGAGACAAGCCATGAAAGACATGAAGTCAAGTAAGGGATCTTAGAGAACTTTAGTTTGACATCAATCCAAAAGAAAGGTCGTGAATACTTGGTAGTCGACATATGAACACCAACGTTGAACATGTGAATATTAACCTCGAATTCTAGGTGGAGAAACACGAGATATTAGCCATGAAGGCCAAGAAGGTCAAACTTGAGGGGGTCATGAACCTCCAATCAAGATCCAAAGGTTGAAGCTTCAAGTCAAAACTTGAAAACCAATATGATATTTTGGATTCTCGATCCAGAATGCCAACATTGAACATCTAACACCAGCGTTGAACACTTGAATATTAACCCTGAAATGGAGATTGAAAACGTCATAGGGAAGGTTCAAG
Source organism: Saposhnikovia divaricata (assembly GCA_036435485.1). Taxonomy (NCBI): domain Eukaryota; kingdom Viridiplantae; phylum Streptophyta; class Magnoliopsida; order Apiales; family Apiaceae; genus Saposhnikovia; species Saposhnikovia divaricata. The sequence continues at coordinate 169,023,238 of CM071595.1, read as the reverse complement.
ACCTCATGGGATCGACCAGAAGCCAAGGAGGCCTTCAGCCGACCTTAAGGAGCTGACCAGAGGCTCTGATGTTTTGGTGGTTTAAAACACCCAAAACTTGGCTTGAAACCATGTGAAGGTAGTCCAATATGCACTCTTTCATCAAAACTTCAAGGTTCGAGTTTAAAGAACTTCCTTGAGGTTGAAAACCCTTAATTTCGAACATCAACTTTCGACATTCGAACATCGACATTCGAGCATCGACGTTCCACACTCGAACAGCCCTAAGGTCAAGCACATGCCAGTCGACAGGTCGCTAGAGAAGCCCCAAGAACCAAGACAAACATTGAAGCCATTATGGCCAATCGAGCCAAGGAAGGTTGTTTTAAAAACTCTAGGTTGATGTCAACCCAAGATGAGGAGTCTGCAAGAGCCACTTACCATAGGCTAATAAACAAGCAAGATTTTTGCACCCTTGACCGGGAAGACCAAGGAGGTCTACGGGGATGACATGTTAGTCAGGAGCCTAATCAAGGCATGCCATATTAAGAACCTCAGAGAGGCATTTGAAGTGCTGAGGCACCACAAGATGATGTTGAATCCAGCCAAGTGTGCCTTTGGCGTGAGATTTGGAAAATTTTTGGGTCTGATGGTTTCAAAGCGAGGCACAGAAGCCAACCCTAATAAGATCAAGGCAATCCGAGATATGGAATCACCACGTTCCATAAAGGACGTACAGAAATTGACTGGAAGAATTACAGCCTTAGGTAGATTCATCTCCAAGTCTGGAAACAAGTGCTTGCCTTTCTTTAAGGCTTTGAAGAAGGTGAAATTTTTTGAATCGACTTCATAAAGCCAAGAGGCCTTTGAACAGTTGAAAAGTACATGGCTAAAGCCCCGTTGTTGGCCAAACCTAGTCCCGGAGAGACCCTATATTTATATCTAGCGATATCCGAACAAGCACTGAGTGTCATTCTCATTCGAGAGGAAAACAAGGTTCAAAAGCCTATCTACTACGTGAGCAAGATGTTGCACGGAGCTGAGTTGAATTACTCTCCCATTGAAAATTTTGCTTTGGCACTGGTAACAGCCCCAAGGAAGCTATACCATACTTCCAAGCACACAAAATTGAAGTCCTGACGGACCAGTAGTTAAGAAGCATATTGCAAAGCCCGAAGGCCAAGGGAAGGCTAATTAATTGGGCGATCGAACTTGGGGAGTTTGATATTACGTACAAGCCTCGAATGGATGTCAAGGCATAGGCACTCGCTGAATTCGTGGTTGAATGTACAACTGACAACCAAGAAGTCAGGGGGGCAGGGAGGCACAACACCCCAGTAAGGGCAAGATGAGACACCCCAAGAGGGAGAGAAGGATGAAGTTTAGAAGGAATATTGGGTGCCTTATTTTGATGGGTTATCAAAAACAAAAATAAGTGGAACTCACGATTGAATATGCCTTGAGGTTGAAGTTTTCAACGACTAATAACGAAGCAGGGTATAAAGACTTGATAGCCGGACTAGGCTCGACTATAGCCATGAGGGCCAAAAATCTTAAAGTCTGTGGAGACTCAAGGCTGGTGATAGCCCAAGTGAATAGAGATAATTGAATGAAGATTTTGAGGCCAAAGATAAAACGATGGTGAAATACCTGAGGATTGTAAAATCACAGTTGGTATGATTCGAGGAATGCTTCCTGGTATAACGGCCGATGCCTTATCTAAGTTCGCCTCGTCTAAAATCGAGAATTGCGCTATGAGTGTTTACTATCAGGTCTTGGAGACCCCCACTATAGAGCACAAGTTGTTGGTACCCATCGACATTGGAAGTTGCTAGATAGATCCCCATCAAATCTCATCCTGAGACTGGTTGGCTCCTTGATAATGCCTTGGAGGCACGAAAACTGTTAGTGAGAGCGTTGAGATATGCATTGATCGAAGGTCTCTCTATACGAGGTCCTTTGTATTTCCGTATTTAAAGTTTTGAATTTCAAATCCTAATACAAAATTTAAGCCTTGATGGCCAACAAGGCTGTCCGCCTCAAATCAAGCTTGTTGTTTGAATTCAACAACTTGAATCAGGAACCATTGGTTAAATTCAAACCAAAGCAAGGTCCTACAAATAAGGTAGGAGATTTAAGGTCCTTGAGTCAAAATCAGGGATCAAAACCCAACCAAAATATCCTAGACTTGAAGTCGGGTGTTGAAAACAAGGGAATTCCTTGAATATGCGACTAAAAAGCAAGACCTCCTTATTTAAGGATAAGGGGGGCAAGGCCAAAGATACTTCATTACAAATTCTATATCCTATTATGAGGATGGAAGGGTGTTTGGAAACCAAAGGTCATAGTTGAATCCAAGGTTATTTGAAACTAAGAGTTCAAGAACAAGTTAAAACCCAGAAGGTCCTGAAAACTAAGAAGAAGGTTGTTTGTGATTAAGGATCACAAAATCAACCAAGGTGTTGTAAACTCACTCTAGAAACAAGGAGGGGAGTTTGAAACAAGTTTTGATTTTGGTCAAAGTCAAAGTCAAAAGTCAAAGTCAACGGTCAAAGTCAACTAGTCAAAATTTGACCAAAATTCAAAAAAAATCATGGGGCCCAGCCGACCAGGGGTGGATGACCAGGTCCCCATGGCCGAAAGGCCGACCAGGGTGGGATGACTAGAACACCTTGGTCAGGTGTTGTGAAGTCCTGAACCCCCTAGGTGGTTTCATGACCCTCCAGAACGCTAAAAAATGCTCCGTTTGAGCTCAAATTTGGGATTTGGAAACCTCTCAAGGTCCTCTACATGCCTAGGTAGGTCTCTTAGTGGTTTCAAGAAGTTGAAAAAAGGAGGGTGTTTGAAACAAGGTCTGGTTTGAAAACCAGCTCAGAATGAGGTATTTCGCCCCCTAGAACGTTCAAAAATGCATATTTTCATGTGATTCTTGTTCGTACCAGGAGATTATAAGAATCTCTACAATATGAGCTCAACTTCAAAATTTGGGTTCAGAAATGTCAGGGGTCTTCAAATCATGGAGGGTGTTCAGAAGCCGTGAAGGTGTTGAAAGACCCTGAAGATGTTTGAAACATTCAAAAAAAAAAATTCATGGGGCCCAGCTGACCAGGGGTGGATGACCAGGTCCCCATGGCCAAATGGCCGACCAGGGTGGGATGACTAGAACACCTTGGTCAGGTGTTGTGAAGACCTGAATCCCCTAGGTGATTTCAAGACCCTCCAGAACGCTCAAAAATGCTCCGTTTGAGCTCAAATTTGAGATTCAAGAACCTTTCAAGGTCCTCTAAAAGCCTATTTAGGAGGCCAAGTGTTTCCTTGAAGTTGAAAAGATGACCTTGTTACAAACAAGGCCTGGTTTGAAAACCAGCTTAAAATGGGGTATTTCACCTCCAGAAGGTTCAAAAATGCCTATTTTCATGTGATTCTTCTTCATACCAGGGGATTATAAGAATCCCCACCATATAGGCTCAACTTCAAAGTTTGGGTTTGAAAATGCCAGGGGTGTTCAGAAAACGTGAGGTTGTTGAAAGACCCTGAAGGTGTTTCAAACACCTTCCAAGGGACCGTATTTCTTGCCTAGACAACTCAAAAATGGGTATACTCACTTGATTCTTTCTCCAACCAGGAGACTATAAGAATCCCTATCATATAAGATCAACTTCAAAATTTGAGGTTAGAAGTGTTAGGGGTGTTGAAAAATCAGGTCTGGTTTGAAAACCAGAAACCCTCGACGTGTTCGAAACACCCCTCAGCCAACCAATATCAGCTACGAATCCATGATTCAAACATGATTGAAAGATTGAGGGTTTAAGGACATGAAGTTTCAAGCAATCAAGGTGATTCGTCTGAGAACAAGTTACTACAAAACTCTTAAGGAGGGTTTGAAAACACCTCCGGGCTGTCCACGCTATTTGGGTCATATCTCGAGCTCCGGATATCGGATTTGGACGATCTTACTGTCCACGCGAAGCTCATTAAATTCTCTATAGTCTTGGGTGGGTTCCAGCCACCCTTGGCCAAATGGCCGACCAGGGTTGGCCGACCAGGCCACCTTGGGGGAAAAATGGGTCCAGGTGTTTCGAACACCTTGACACCTAGCTGATTTCGTTTGGCTCTAGAACGCTCAAAAATGGGTATTTTCACGTGATTCTTTTTCCGTCAAGGAGATTATAAAAATCTCTACAATATGAGCTTGACTTCAAAATTCGAGGTAAGGATTTCACTAATCGCAGTTTGGGGGCGATTAACCTCGTTTAGCGACGTTTAAGGATTTCCACTCGAGTATTAACCTATCTTAAGGTTAAGAATGAATATCCTAGTAATAAATACATCAAGGACGAGTTATTTAGCCTCGATTAAGGCGTTTATAGCCCCGTTTAGGGTTACTTAGCCCCGATTAGGGCCGAATTAGTGTCTTTTGCTCAAAAATTAGCCCTTATTATGGCTTATGAGCAATGACCGCCTGATATTAACCCTAACTTAGATAATTTGAGGGAAATAAAGCACTAATGAATTTGTGATAAAGGATCCTATGCACGAATTGCACTTGGATTAGTGTCTACGAGCTCGAAACGGCACTAATCCTATTCCCGAAAGGCCCAAAAATCTTAAGAAAAAGGTTCGAGAGTCCAAGGAACGTTTAACTTTCTTAAGTATTAACTTGGGAGAGAATTTTAGTCGTTGTGAATGTGTAGGTCGCTCCACACTTCACTGTAAGACGATACCTTGGTAGGGTCGGTGTGACCTTAAACTTCTACGAAATCAAGTTTTCCTAGAAGTTGGGGGGCAAATTATATGGGTGAAAAATAATCCCTAAAGACATAATTAATATAGTATTTATTGGCTCGTAAATAAGGCCCGAAACCCTAGTTGGGCATTAAATTAATATAGTAGTTAATGACTAAACCCAAAAGAACAGCCCAAACCGGGGACGCCCGGTATAAGCTTGTTTCTAACATGGGCCTGATCCACAAATCGGGAATGTTCTAGAAACCAGGAACGTTCTGGAATATCCCAAGGATATTGTGTAGCCTCCAAGGCACCTAATCCAACAAGGAAACTAATTCTTATAAGGAAGGAGTCAGAACCTTCCTCAATAACGGTGGCTTGCCCACCAAGTATCCGAATCCTACTACGATTCTAAGGCTCCTGCAGCCTATTTAAAGGGCCAGACCCCTCATCCCAGAACTACGTTTTTGGCTTGATTCTCGACATTGAGATATGTAGGCATCTTGTGAAGACCCGAATTAGGTCACGGTAACACAAGTGCAGCCATTAAAGCACGAAGCTCACGAACCCTAGCCGCACTTTGATAACCCTACTTTTTATTCCACAACAACATTATTTGAGCATTATAACTATTATTTCAATATTAAACTTTATTTGAGCATTATAACTATTATTCAATATTAAATATTCATTAAATGTATAATTATATTTTTTTAGATAAAATGACGATTAAAATTGTTTACATTGCGTCCTTTTTTATTTCCTATCGAATACCACTCCAATTTCTTTTCGGACAATTGTAGGACAGACGACCATTAACTTCTCAAACAATCTTTTTTATTAGTGATTATGAAAATCGTAATAAATTATAGAAGTATTTAAATCTCCGCTTAACACCTGTAATAAAAATAATACAAATATTTTTAATTTTTGCACATGAATAAATTACACATGGATTATGACCAAGCCGATTAAATTGAAAAAACCCAATTTTAACGGTAGATTAAATAAATAAATAAGTTAAACACCCGTTGTGCATTATATTTTATCGAAATAAATTAATATTCTAATTAAATAAATTTTTACACTACTATTGAACATGTATGTTATGAGAGAGGCGTCGGCTTTAAAAAGTGTTATTATATATAATATTTATAACTTTTGATCGTAAAAACTACGTTTGTATTATAATTGCTATTTTTTATGTTTATTATATTTTTGAGATTATAAAAATTTTAAATATATAAAAAAAGTATCTTTAAACTTATAATTAATGTAAATTGTTTTGAATAATTTTTTTTTTAAAAATCTTAAAATACCAATCAGTTTTTAAAATTAATAAAAAATAATTAATATGTTTTCAATATTTTAAAATGAAAATTTATGAATCATGCGAAGTGCGGATAAGTTGCATAGTATATTATAATGCCAAGAGACTTGGGAACGCACCACAAGGGTTCAAGATTGTTTTCTTGAATTTTCTCTTTTTCTATTTTTTCATTAAACTTCTTTTCTTGCATTATGTAGCATGTTAATAACATCTTAATTAATCATTAATTACACATATTAAATTTATATTAAATTTACTTTATTTTATTTATATAAAGATTAGCAAATTTTATTTGAGCATTATAATTATTATTTCAATTATAAAATATTAATTACATATATTATTAAGATTATTTTAAGATAAATTGATAACTTAAAATTATTTACACTGCGTATTTTTTATTCCATATTCAAGATTGTTACCTTTTCTTTTCGGACGATTGTGGGACATACGACCATCCAAAAACTTTGGAAGAATGTCGGGTTTAAACCGTCAGGTCCCGATGCCTTATCGGGGTGCATTTATTTGATAGCTGCAGTAAACTCTTAAAAAGTAAAATCCTCAATCAACTTCAAATTATGCTCATCAGTTACCATTCTAGGACTCTCAACATTCATCATCTCAACTACATCTTCGTCCACTACACCAAATCTGCTATCAGACAACACTGATCAGACAACACTCTGCAAAAAAAGTGTTGCCCGAAAAGATCAGACAACGGTTCCCGTATTCAAGAAAAAAAAGTATTGTCTGATCCCAGTTTTTACAACACGCAAAAAACCATTGTCTATTAGATGAAGTCAGACAACGGTATTTAAAATGTAGTGTTGCACATATTTCATATTTAGACAACAGTTTTCTGGAACCATTGTCTGAAAATGTTTCAGACAAGAGCACACAAAACTGTTGTTAGAAAGAGACAACAGTTTTTCTGATCCGTTGTTTGAGTTTAATTCAAACAACACACAGAAAATACAGTTGTCTGACTCTCGCCATTCATACGACGGTTCTTGGGACTGTTGTTGGAATCAGACAACAGTTTTTCTGTTACTGTTGTGTAACATTTGTTCAAACAACAGTTTTTTATAGTGTTGTCTGAGTTAAAGCTATCAGACAACTCTTTTAGGCTAATTGTCTATTGTTGATTCAGACAACGGTTTCTTGTTTAAAACTGTTGTCTGATTTACAGGATACAGAAAAAAAAATTGAAAATGGAGCTAACCTGCTCACAGTACAAATGCAAATAAATAGTACCACGTATTATATAACAAATTTATTCGAGACTGGTTGATATTTCATGTATATAAATAACAAATTTATTCGATATATGAACGATAATTTCCTTTGCAAATAAATAGTACCACGTATTAATAGAGTGCTATATATATATATATATATATATAATATAGTTCTTGTTATCGATCGATTTATAAACCACGATATAATCACACTCACAATATTGAACAAATTAACATATTAATTACTAATTAATAATATAAGATTCAAAGGATAGGAACGGGAGTGAAAAATTTATAAATTAAAAGCGTCAATTTGGGCGAAAACGAAATAGTATTCAGACAATGGTTTCTGTTAAAAAAATGCTTGTGCAAATGGCAATCCCACAACAGAAATTTAAAAAAAAACCGTTGTATGATCCATACGACGGTTTTTTAAATATGGAAAGGGTTGTTGGAAAGCATATTGCACAACAGAATTTCAAATATTTCCGTTGTCTGAATTACACAACGGTATTTTGGAAAAAAGACTTGTCTGAGTTGCTTTGGCACAACAGTTTTGGCGGCAAAACCGTTGTCTTTTTTTTCCAGCTATTTAAATCAATTTGTACCGTTTATACAGCTTCGAATGTGTTATTAAGTTGAAACATAATAGCGTAAGACATTTTTGACCATATTTACTTATACTTATTCGAATAATACATGGGTAATGTAAAATCCGTATCACGTGTTAGGGTTTAGGGTTTCGATAACTTTATTTTATCAAGAATCGCGAACACGAGACTGGTTGATATTTCATTTATATAAATAACAAATTTATTCGATATATGAACGATAATTTCCTTTGCAAATAAATAGTACCACGTATTAATAGAGTGCTATATATATATAATATAGTTCTTGTTATCGATCGATTTATAAACCACGATATAATCACACTCACAACATTGAACAAATTAACATATTAATTACTAATTAATAATATAAGATTCAAAGGATAGGAACGGGAGTGAAAAATTTATAAATTAAAAGCGTCAATTTGGGCGAAAACGAAATAGTATTCAGACAATGGTTTCTGTTAAAAAAATGCTTGTGCAAACGACAATCCCACAACAGAAATTTGAAAAAAACCGTTGTATGATCCATACGACGGTTTTTTAAATATGGAAAGGGTTGTTGGAAAGCATATTGCACAACAGAATTTCAAATATTTCCGTTGTCTGAATAACACAACGGTATTTTGGAAAAAAGACTTGTCTGAGTTGCTTTGGAACAACAGTTTTGGCGGCAAAACCGTTGTCTTTATTTTCCAGCTATTTAAATCAATTTGTACCATTTATACGGCTTCGAATGTGTTATTAAGTTGAAACATAATAGCGTAAGACATTTTTGACCATATTTACTTATACTTATTCGAATAATACATGGGTAATGTAAAATCCGTATCACGTGTTAGGGTTTAGGGTTTCGATAACTTTATTTTATCAAGAATCGTGAACACGAGACTGGTTGATATTTCATTTATATAAATAACAAATTTATTCGATATATGAACGATAATTTCCTTTGCAAATAAATAGTACCACGTATTAATAGAGTGCTATATATATATATAATATAGTTCTTGTTATCGATCGATTTATAAACCACGATATAATCACACTCACAACATTGAACAAATTAACATATTAATTACTAATTAATAATATAAGATTCAAAGGATAGGAACGGGAGTGAAAAATTTATAAATTAAAAGCGTCAATTTGGGCGAAAACGAAATAGTATTCAGACAATGGTTTCTGTTAAAAAAATGCTTGTGCAAACGACAATCCCACAACAGAAATTTGAAAAAAACCGTTGTATGATCCATACGACGATTTTTTAAATATGGAAAGGGTTGTTGGAAAGCATATTGCACAACAGAATTTCAAATATTTCCGTTGTCTGAATTACACAACGGTATTTTGGAAAAAAGACTTGTCTGAGTTGCTTTGGCACAACAGTTTTGGCGGCAAAACCGTTGTCTTTATTTTCCAGCTATTTAAATCAATTTGTACCATTTATACGGCTTCGAATGTGTTATTAAGTTGAAACATAATAGCGTAAGACATTTTTGACCATATTTACTTATACTTATTCGAATAATACATGGGTAATGTAAAATCCGTATCACGTGTTAGGGTTTAGGGTTTCGATAACTTTATTTTATCAAGAATCGCGAACACGAGACTGGTTGATATTTCATTTATATAAATAACAAATTTATTCGATATATGAACGATAATTTCCTTTGCAAATAAATAGTACCACGTATTAATAGAGTGCTATATATATATATAATATAGTTCTTGTTATCGATCGATTTATAAACCACGATATAATCACACTCACAATATTGAACAAATTAACATATTAATTACTAATTAATAATATAAGATTCAAAGGATAGGAACGGGAGTGAAGAATTTATAAATTAAAAGCGTCAATTTGGGCGAAAACGAAATAGTATTCAGACAATGGTTTCTGTTAAAAAAATGCTTGTGCAAACGGCAATCCCACAACAGAAATTTGAAAAAAACCGTTGTATGATCCATACGACGGTTTTTTAAATATGGAAAGGGTTGTTGGAAAGCATATTGCACAACAGAATTTCAAATATTTCCGTTGTCTGAATTACACAACGGTATTTTGGAAAAAAGACTTGTCTGAGTTGCTTTGGCACAACAGTTTTGGCGGCAAAACCGTTGTCTTTATTTTCCAGCTATTTAAATCAATTTGTACCGTTTATACGGCTTCGAATGTGTTATTAAGTTGAAACATAATAGCGTAAGACATTTTTGACCATATTTACTTATACTTATTCGAATAATACATGGGTAATGTAAAATCCGTATCACGTGTTAGGGTTTAGGGTTTCGATAACTTTATTTTATCAAGAATCGCGAACACGAGACTGGTTGATAACTTTATTTGGGAATATCATTAAATTAAATATATTTTGACATCCGTATGTTTCGATCATCGAGAAATATATTTTAAAAAATATAAACAATAATATCGGACAGAGTACTAGTTACGAGTACTAGTCAATAATATATCTATTTTTTTTAAATTATTTTTTTGACGTTCCAAACTTATGGATGTCAATATCTAACGATTTTAGTGATGTGGTAATTTTCTTAAAAAATCCTAGATTTGTTTTGTTTTTTTATAATGGTCAAATCGGTCAAAGTAGACCTTCCTTCTAACTAGTCGTGTCCCGAATGATGAATCTATTTTTTAAAATTATTTTTTCTACGTTCCAAACGTATGGATGTCAATCTAACGATTTTATTGATGTGATAAATTTTTTAAAAATATCCTAGATTTATTTGGTTTGGTTTTAATAATGGTCAAATCGGTCAAAGTAGACTTTCCTTTTAACTAATCTTGTCCCGAATGATGAATCTATTTTTTTAAATTATTTTTTCGACATTCCAAATGTAGGGAGGTCAATATCTAAAGATTTTAGTGATGTGGTAATTTTTTAAAAAAATTCTAGATTTATTTGGTTTGATTTTTTAATGGTCAAATCGGTCAAAGTAGATATTTCTTTGATAAATAAATATTTTAAATTTTTACTATTTTTCATATATATTTTTTTATATTTATCCATCGTGTTTTTAGTTTTTCTAAAATTTTATAAATTTAAAATTAAAACATTAAAATTGGTGTTAAAAAAAATAAAATAAAATTTAGAATATCCAAAATAATTTGCGTTAGCAGGTGAACAAGAGGACATTGGGGTGAAATTTTGGGCGGACAATTTCCCTCCTTAACGAAATTTTGGGCCAACAATTTCCCTCTTTTAACGAAATTTTCAGACATACTTTCTCCCTCTCTGCTCTAATTTCCCCAAAAACAGTCTCTCCCTCTCTACTCTACTCTACTCTCTCTCTCTCTCTCTCTCGACAAACCCTCTCTTCATACTCTCCACAAATTCTCTCCATAAACTCAATTTATGAACCCTACACCTCCAATTGGTTATTGGGTGAGTTAGAGTTTTGATTTATATTGTAATTAGAACAGAGATTCCAAGACTTCTATGAACAAGCCAAGGCCTAGGAGGTGAAGTAATAGGTATTTGAGGTCAAGTAATAGGTATTTGCGGAGGATTGTAATTCTGAGTCCAAGCTTGACTTTTCATTTCTTTGGTAAAGATCCCAACTTTTTTTCTTTGATAGGGTATAAGTTCAATTGTTGATGTTAATTATCTCTTGTGAGGTTATATGGGTTGTGGTCTTGTGGAAAGGTATATAAAGAAGTGTTTATTTGTTTATGCTGTTTAATAAGTGCCTTCAATTTTTTATCCCTCAATATCTGCAGGTTATGTATGTTGGCTCTTCACAAGCTCGTCAAGTTATTAGGGAATATGAGTTTTACTTTCCCAAAAAACTTAAAGAGAGCAAGAAAAAGAAGTCAAATCAAACTTCAGCTGAAAGTAAGCAAGCAAGGATAAAATTTGATGTGCTTTTGACATCATACGAAATGATCAACCTAGATAGTGCATCACTGAAACCAATAAAATGGGAGTGCATGGTACTGTTGCTCGAACTGTTGTGTAAGATTCTAACATTTCTCCATGTTTCCTTCCTAAAATACTGGTATGTCCTTATAGATCGTTGATGAAGGTCACCGTCTTAAGAACAAGGACTCAAAGTTGTTTCTTTCATTGAAGCAATACTCTACTAGACATCGCTCTCTTCTGACAGGAACTCCTCTTCAGGTTTGCTTATTAACTGCCTTTAAAAAGTATAATGACTTGTATTATACTACTGCTTGAATTTGCGTGGTGCACAGCTCTTGAAGGGGAAGTGTACCTGTAGGATCAAGGACCGCACCTAGAATTCAGGCACCCATACATCTGAAAAGAATTTGAGAACTCAACAAAAGTTTAAATATATTTCTAGTCAAGTCCTAGCTGTAAGTGATGTAGTAGTAATTTTAAATTTGTATTGGGCATCTCACCCAAAAGCAAAGCCTGCACAAACAAACTGATGAAACTAGCATAGCAATGCTGCAATTTGAAGTGGGATGATCAACAGCAAAGGAAAATTAGAATTGTGATTTTTAACATTTATAATATTTATACTGATAATATAATTTCATGTATTTGTGCAAGCAAGCAAAAACACCCTTATCTTGCTAGTAATTTTCTATTTTGTACTGATTATTCCTTTTTTATTTGCAGAACAATTTGGATGAACTTTTCATGCTTATGCATTTCCTTGATGCGGGAAAGGTTAGATTAAACACATTTTCACGTATATAATATAAGCAGAAAAGCCATTTGCATATGTAGAAGTTCTAGGTAAATATGAAGTACTTGCTCTCAATCTTTTCTCTGTCAAATTATTGCAGTTCGGAAGTCTAGAGGAGTTTCAAGAGGAGTTTAAGGATATCAATCAAGAAGAGCAGATATCAAGGCTTCACAAGATGTTGGCACCTCATTTACTGAGAAGTATGAATCTAACCCTGCTATATTGTACTCTGTAGTCATATGCTTCTGTTTACTTTCAGCTGTAAGGTGTGTGCCTATGTGAACTAGCAATATCTACACCATATTAAACTCATTTTTTTTATACAGGGACTTGAATTGATAATATTTTAAGATGTAAGATATTTGATGTAAATAATTTTAGGGTGAGCATAAGAATCAGTCACAGCTGCATCTTGCACTAAAAGCTATGCTCTAGCATGTTCGCTGATTCCGTACCACTGACGAAAGTACACCACAAATATGTATGACATTTATGCATTATTATAAACTCAGAAGAAATTTCAGTCACAAGATATAAATATTAGTAAAAAGTAACAACCCTTGGGTAGATACTGAATATGAGGTGTTCAGTATAGGCCAAGTCTATTCTGTGTGTGGTTATACTCTATATGTACAAATCACATAAATCATTTATGGTGTCAGTCTGTACCCTCTGAAACCCTTAACTATCATTGTGGGTAAACCGGGTTTTGAACTGTTAAGTTAAACAGAGCATGTCGAATCTGGTGCAATCTCCTGCCCTTTTTAAAGCATCGGTGTGTCACACCCGTCTTGTTCCTATTCTTTATTGAAAATCCTAAAATTGTACACCTAGTTTGTAATGATCGAGTACCTGAACAATAAAAGTACCTATATACAAAGATCATTTAAATGCAGCATGGATATTTTTAATGGATGGCTATGGTCAGAGTCCAAGGAATCAGTTCTTCCTATATACAAAGATCTGCAGAACTTAAGATATGGGTCTATAGGTATATCATAACCCTAATCGCAAAATTTTATTTTATTTTCATGATGGTGTGTTCCCTCTTTCAACTTTACACTATGGTGATTCAGTGGAGACACAGATGGAAGAGTCCCTGTATTATCAACAAGATACAGCTTGAACTCTCTAGGACTTCCCATCACCAAGGCATGGAGGCCGTGGTACCACCAGAAGCAGGCAAGATTTTTGTGTTTTGCTACTTTTATAGCCAATTTTAAGTTGGTCATGATTTAATATATATGCTCATTAAGTCATGACCAATTTATTAATTTCCTATTAGACTGCTAGTTTTTACAAAAACAGCCTACATGGCAAACAGGTTATTTTGATAAATCAAATTGTGTTTAATGGTTGACAAATGGATAATGTAAATGTGTAATTCTGGTAAACTGACTGTGTATTGTCGTAGACTGTCTACCAGTAAGTTCCTTTTGATGGTATGTGGATATCAATTCCAGTACTTTGACATTATGCAGGATTTTGAGATGGATACTACTGTACTTGTACTTGTTGTAACCCTGACTAATATTCTTGTTTTTTGTATTGAAAGTATATAAATTATAATGTTGTTTTCCTGCTTTTCAGTGGCAGCGGAGGGGAAACCTTGCTTACAACAACGATGACCTCAATGAGATAAGGATCGAATATAAGGATCGAATGGGCCAAGTATTTCATGAAGAACCATGCACGTTGAACAGTATCAGTACTTCTTGTTATTTCACAATGAACATTTTCAGTAAACTGTGGTGGCCGTTAGTTTTATATTTTGTGGAATATGTTCATTCCGAAATAGGGGCCCAATGTCCGTACTTTTGATGGTATGTTTGTCTAACGGAGTAGATATGTTGGTATGAATGTTATGGTTGTATGGATTTGGATTTTATGGTTGGAATTTTAGTAATGTTATTTACTAAAGGTTGTAGACAATGCCATTTAGTAATTTGTTTAGTTTGCACATTTAAATTATACCTTTGTCTAATGTACTTGTAGACAATACTATGAAAAACCAAAGTATTGTCAAAATAGAACCTAGACAACAAGAAAATGAATAGAAGCTTGTGTTACAGTTGCTCAGACAACACACAAATGTAAACAATAAGATAAAAATACTTGTATTACAGTTACTCGCACAACACATAAATGAAATCGCTAAAATAGAAAAACTTGTGTCAAAACAGCTCAGGCAACCAATCTAACAATTAAACCCTTGTGAACGAAATATTCAGACAACACTTTATAAAACTCTTACATTGTCTAACAACAAAAACTACAATGGTTTCTGTTCAAGTAAACCGTTGTGTAACAAATATTCAGACAACACTTTTTAAAACAATTCCATCGTCTAACTAACGAAACAACAATGGTTTCTTTCTATAAAACCATTGTGAGAAAGTATTTAACACAACAGCACAGATATAGAAGACCATTGTCTATAAAACTATACTGCAACCCAACCAATTAATGTTGTGTTGGATGCAAACGAAATAGACAACACAACCAAAACAAAAAACCCTTGTCTAAACATGCCTAGAACAACGGTTTCTGAGTTAAGGACCATTGTTGTAATGTAGTTTGTACAATACTTTTTAAACGCAAACTGTTGTTGTTTCTAGTATTCACACAACGTTTCAGTAAATACGGACTGTTGTCGAAGAAGGCTCACACAACAGTTTTGGTACCGTTGTCTGATATAGGCATCAGACGGCGCCTCAATAGACAACAGGAAAACAGGGCATCAGACAACGGGCAAAAACCGTTGTCTGAGCCTGTTTTCCTTGTAGTGGTCTTTAGTAAATAGTTTGGAGAAATAGCTTCGAACAACCCCACACAACCCATCTTGGTTTTCAATTTTCTCCCCATCATCATTGACTAGGCACTCAATTTTATTTTCTTTTTTCTTGGTAGAAATAGAGGCATGGAAAAATCAGGTATTATCATCACCTTTACGCAGCCAAAAAACCTTAGCTCTTTGTTTCCAATACGTTTCTTTCTGGAGTAAAAGTGTATTCACATTCTCTCGTTCACTTAGATACACCTGCACACTATTATCATCATTACAATCTACAAGTTAATTAGTGAGATTGGCTTTGTGTTTTTTGATCTTTTCCCAAAATTTATGAAAAAATGAACTGCCCCATCTAGCCATAAAAGATGTAACTTAAAACATTTTAGGAAGTAGATGAGTGACACGGATGGAACTCCAAATTTCAGACACCTTTTTCAAAAAGTTCCGTTCCTTCAGCCAAACATTCTCGAAACGGAACCTGAATTCTTATCTTGAAATCCCAGCATTTATAAATTCCAATAAGATTGGTGCATGATCAGATATTGAAAAATGAAGGATTCTCATATTATAGAGTGGGAAATTAGCCCCCTAACTAGTAATAGCAAAACCACGATCAAGTTTTTCTCTAACCCAAGCATGAGTACCCTTACCGCGTTTCCATGTGAATTTTCCCCAACTTAAAGTAAGCTCAGACAAATGACAGACGTTCGCAACATTACAAAAACCATCGAATAAATATTGAGGATGTTCAGTTTTACCTTTTATCCGAAGGGAACAAAAGATCATTAAAATCTTTTATGATTAGTACAAGATGCGACACATAATCTTTTATTAGCTACAACTACTTGTACGTCTACCAAACATAATCGTTCACTAATAACCAAAAAAATGTGTAATAAATATTTTTCTCTTTCTTTCTCGTGCATTATGATGCGAATAAATCTAAGCAAATTTGTATTCATTTTTTCTTGTATTCTATGATGAGAGTAGTCCCAATTACATGTCTAACCGAACACAATCTTTTACTAGTAATGTAGCTAGAATTTTTCGACAACTAGACAACTTGTAAAGATGAAAGACACAATCTTTTATTAGTTACAATTACTTGTCTACCACACACAATCTTTTACTAACCATAATGTGCAATAATTTTTTTCTATTTCTTTTTCGTGTGCTATGATATTGGAGTAATCCTAGGAACATTTTTTCTTGTGTTCTATATTGGGAGTATACCTTTATATATATGTATATCTTCTTTTCCTCTTTATTAGTTTAGAATTATAAATTTGTTTTTTGGTTGTTATTTGTATATGGATCGATTGAGTTTGGTTTGATATATGGTTTGATTAAATTTGAATAAAGTTTATTGGTTAGATTCAGATGTAGTTTGGATTCGATTCTTTTTTTAGGTATGAATTGTTTGCTCATGGTTATTGGGATTGATTTCAGATTTGGATAAAATTTATGGATTAAAATTCAGTTTTGATTTTGGTATTGGTATTCAGGTATTGTCTGAAACCTGATCCTGGACCACTTCAGTGTGGTTGGTGGGAACTGTTGTTGCTGGAGTGAAGCCTTCCACAAAGCCCTGTGCTTCCATAGGGATGGGAGACACATGTAGCTGGGGGATTGGCGGACTGAACCCCATGTCTAGGTCAAGTTTCTCGTGCAAGCGACCAAATGGTTCAAAGAAGTAGTGCATCGAGGTCCAGTTATTGAGCCCAACTGTAGCCAAGTAGTGTGCTGAGTGGTTTGCTGACTCAGAGATGTATTTAAACCTGTTCTCTCATTCGGGATTATACCCTAACAGCTTGATGATTTGTTCCATAATCCAGAGACAGGTACGATCTCCCTTGCCATCTTGGCGCTTGACCTCAAAGAAATGATTGAAGTTGTCAGTCTTCAACATAATCAGTTCGCAGTTGGCAAGTCTTGCTTGGTTAAGCCCCATGTGTAGTGCCCAACGTTGAGTAGCAAGTGGTGATAAACCACGAATGGATCCAGTCAGACCCCAAATGAGCCGCCCACGATGTTTTAATTAGAGTACAAATTTTTTCTTTGATTTGATTCAATTTATGTATTTGTAATAGATGTTAGAATCTTTGTTGTTAATTTTATGATAGCACAAGCAAGTATTAATGCAAAATTTGCCATCGACCAATTTCGTGACCTATATAATTAACTGAAATTTTTTTATCCGATAACTTCTTGATTATATAAGCAGTAACCTATAGACATATTGTATAAGGCTCATGTTGATCCAATGTTGTCTTGAATTAGACATCAGTTGGCAGTTGGTATCCAAAACATGTAGATTGCACTTTCCTAATGATCCATATCTCAGATGTATGTGTATATAAATTGGACACGGTATTTTCTTCTTCATGAAAAATGGTAGAAGGTTTACAAACTCAAATAATCAAGATATTGGAGGAAATTAATAATAAGTTTAAATTATAAAAACAATAATAACTTAGTTATTGTATATGTGTTACCAATTATCAGTTAAATTTAAATTGACTTTTTAATAAAAGTAGTTGACTGATACAAGAGTTATACAGTATTCTAATATAGATTTTGAGACCTAGCTATATTCACTATATTTATTATACTAATGTGTATCCATGTGCAACTCGTGAAGTAATTAATTACATTTAGTCGGTTAGTCCTGTTGGATTTTATTTTGAAACTTGTAATTACTTATGTTTTATTTTGTTTTTGTTTACCTGAGTGATTGCACGTTTGATTCAGTATGCATACGTGGAGAGTTTTTAGGAACTCCAATAGTAGTCATGTAGAAGTAGCATTGTGTTAGGAGAGTTAGTTGCAAGTGTGGCTCATTGTTTTTAGCCACTCAGTTTATCAGCTCTAGGATTTGCTTATATGTACTGCCTTTTGGAATAATAAATCACAATGACTTCCACGTAAACTTGTTTTCTCAGTTTGCATATATTAAACAGTTAATATATTGGTATCTATACATATAACCTGGGAGCTAAAACTAGAACTGGTATCAGAGCTATTTCACGTTGAATGCCCAAGTAACAAGCTCAAGGAATTACACTACCCAATGTTGGCTAGAAGCAATTACACTACCTGGTCGATTAAAATGAAAGTTTTTATGAAGGCATAGGGGGTGTGTGGGAAGCTATAGAAGCCATGGAAAAGAGTGCGGAGAAGAGTACGAGTACTCCTGTTAGTGATAGACAGGACAAGATCGCTCTGGCAACTATATACCAGGGGATACCTGAAGACATTTTACTTGTTGTAGCTGAATGGGAAACGGCAAAGGAGGCATGGGAGGCCATTAAGACTATGTGTCAAGGAGCGGATCGTGCGAAGACGGCCAAAGTTCAAACACTAAAGAGAGAATTTGAGTCCTTATACATGAAGGACACATATCTATGTGCTGAAGAAGCTACTCCGTGCGGTGCCACAAAAGTTCTTACAAATAGTTTCAACTATTGAATAATTCAGAAACGTAGAAACCATGTGAGTTGAGGAAGCTGTAGGCTCGCTTAAAGCTCACGAGGAGCGTACAAAAAGACAACCAGAAACAGGTGGTGCACAGGTGTTATTAACAGAGAAGGAATGGTTGAAAAGGGAAAGAGGTGAAGGAAAACTCTTGTTGACAAGAGAAGAATGGATAAAGAGAAGCAACAAAACTAGTGCTGAATGATATTCAAATCAGAGAAATCGATGAAGAGATGGAGGTCGGGGCGTTCGAGACAAAAGTAGACTGAGATGTTACAATTGTAGTGCTTTTGGTCATTTCGTTATAGACTGTAAAAAGCCTCAAAAGGAGAGCGAACAAAACCAAGAAATGAATATGGCTCAAATAGAGGATGATGAACCTGCACTTCTGTTAGCAGAACACAAGAAACAAGAGGAAAACATGATGTTGCTTAATGAGACAAAAGTAACGCCTAATTTGGGACAAGATGGAGAACGTGTGAAGTCAAACCTTTGGTACCTAGAAAATGGTGTGAGTAATCACATGACTGGTTTTCGATCGAAATTTCGAGACTTAGATAAAGCTATGGGTCGGAGGTCTTTCATACAAGAAGCATTCTCTTTTTTTGAAACAAGAACAACATTTGTGCTATTAAGCTAACCTGGGAAACTCTTTAGTTTAAGCCACTCCGTACATTGTTTAAATACCTCTTGTCCCATGACCATCCAAAAACTTTGGAAGAATGTCGAGTTTAAACCGTCAGGTCCCGATGCCTTATCGGGGTGCATTTATTTGATAGCTGTAGTAAACTCTTCAAAAGTAAAATCCTCAATCAACTTCAAATTATGCTCATCAGTTACCATTCTAGGACTCTCAACATTCATCATCTCAACTACATCTTCGTCTTTAGTAAATAGTTTGGAGAAATAGCTTCGAACAACCCCACACAACCCATCTTGGTTTTCAATTTTCTCCCCATCATCATTGACTAGGCACTCAAATTTATTTGCTTTTTTCTTGGCAGAAATAGAGGTATGGAAAAATCGGGTATTATCATCACCTTTACGCAGCCAAAAAACCTTAGCTCTTTGTTTCCAATACGTTTCTTTCTGGAGTAAAAGTGTATTCACTTTCTCTCGTTCACTTATATACTCCTGCACACTATTATCATCATTACAATCTACAAGCTAATTAGTGAGATTGGCTTTGTGTTTTTTGATCTTTCCCAAAATTTACGAAAAATGAACTGCCCCATCTAGCCATAAAAGATGTAACTTCAAAAATTTTAGGAAGTAGATGAGTGACACGGATGGAACTCCAAATTTTAGACACCTCTTTCAAAAAGTTCGGTTCCTTCAGCCAGACATTCTCGAAACGGAACCTGAATTCTTATTTTGAAATCCCAACATTTATAAATTCCAATAAGATTGGTGCATGATCAGATACTGAAAAATGAAGGATTCTCATATTATAGAGTGGGAAATTATCCCCCTAACTCGTAGTAGCAAAACCACGATCAAGTTTTTCTCTGACCCAAGCATGAGTACCCCTACCACGTTCCCATGTGAATTTTCCCCAACTTAAAGTAAGCTCAGACAAATGACAGTCATTCGCAACAGTACAAAAACCATTGAATAAATATTGAGGATGTTCAGTTTTACCTTTTATCCGAAGGGAACAAAAGATCATTAAAATCTCCCCAGATACTCCAAGGTATAAATGATATAGTTGATAAGTGGATTTCGTATCCACTTGGAACGCTTTATTTCGGCTTAAATTGATTAACTTGACCTCAAGTATGTCGTGTTTTTGATGTGTTTTCATTGAGTTGTGCAGGATGATAAACTTCAGGTAGGATTGGTGTTTTTTGTTAGTCACAGAGGCATGCCTGAATACATCTAATAACAAGCCTAAGTAGGTGTAATGCTATGCATTACCTACATGACCTCTTAACTGAGGGAACCTCTAGTTGTAGAGTTTCTATTTGTTCTGTACTTGTAATAGGCATCAAATTCTAGTTGTGTTACTGTAATTATAAAGTCAAGAATAATGCTTGAAAGAAGTTCCAAGGTTCATGCCTCAAGCAAGGAGATCAAGACTACCAAATAATCACAGTTGGGATTTGAAGAAATGAAGAATTTGCCTAAGTACCAATTCGAGAAGTACATTTGTCTATTCGAGAAGTCTAGCATTCGAGAAGTCTGGAGTTCGATATCTCAGAAGACACTATTCGATATCTCTGAATACACTGTTCGATATCTCAGGGATTCGATATGTCAAAATGCTCTATTCGATATCTCAAGGAGTCCCAGAGAAAAGAGCTATTCGAGAAGTGATTCGATATGTCAAGATAACACTATTCGAGAACTCAGAGTTATCGATCAAGTCAACTCCAGTTCTCGAATCACTCACTTAGTCACTTCTCGAATACATTCTTGAGGACAAAATACTGAAGAATTGTACAAGTCAGAAACCTGCAACAAGCCAGCACACTTTATTTGACTCTGTCCTATAAAGCATGCTGGAAAGCCTACAAAGAAGCTTGGAGAGATAAGACAAGGGACAAGGAGCTGAAGAAGTGGATCTAAACAGGCTTTTCAAAGTCAAATCTGTAGCCGTTTGGACTCTTACTAAAATGAGATAGACAGACTGGAAAGTGCTTTTGTTTTTACCTACCTCATTTGTAGCAAGTGGGTGTATCCATGTCTATAAGGATACAACCTCACTTCCTTAGCTGTTAAGGTTTTGAAGTTTCTCAAAAATATCCAGAAAATATCTCTCTGAGAAAAACGAAGCTGAGAATACTATCATTTGTATTCACAGATTGTAGCAAAATCTTTATCTAATAAAATATTAGATTAAAGTGATATTGTGTTGTGTTTGTGTTTAATTTTCCGCATCTTCATATCTCACACACTCATCACTTATCTTGCTGCAAAGATTCAAAACCGAAGAAAAACTCAAGAATCCATTCACCCCCCCCCTCTGTATTCTTTTACTGTATTCAATACTCAACAAGTGGTATCAGAGCAGGCTGTTTAATCTAAACAGAAAACGATCATGAGTTCGAATACACCAAAGACTACAGGTACGGTGAAGGTCCCTAAGTTCGACAAAGAGAATTACAACCTCTGGAAAATAAAAATGCTGTTGTTCATCAAAGCTGCCAATCCTCTCTACCCTGACATTCTCAAGAATGGTCCATTCATACCACAACAAGAAGTTGCTGAATCCACAGTGGGCGCAGTAGTCATTCCTAGATCATACGTTCCAAAAGAGCCATCCAAATGGACGGACTCAGAGAAGGAAAAGATTGCCCTAGACAGCCACCTCATGTTGTTAATCATAGACTCCTTGGATATGTCGATGTTTGCCAACGTAGCATCATGCAGATCAGCCAAGGACATGTGGAATCACATCGAGGTGTTATGTGAAGGGACAGAGGAGGTAAGAGAAAATAAGAAACAGATACTGGTCACACAGTATGAGGCGTTCATGGCACAGCCCAAAGAAAGTATCACTGATATGTTTGAAAGATTTCACAAGCTGGTGACTGAGCTCCAAATGAATGGGAAGGTTTACAGCACTAAGGAATTAAATATGAAGTTTCTACTATCGTCACCAAACCATCTAGAGCAAAGGGTCATATCTCTAAGGGAAAGAGATTTGAACAAAGTCACGTATGATGTGCTCTATGGGGTTTTAAAGACACACGAGCTTGAGTTGCTTCAAAAGAGGGCTATCCAAGCTAACCAAGGCAGAATGATAAACACATCCTGTGCCTTGATTGTCAACAAATCTATTCAAGATCTGGAAGCATCTGCAAGTCAGCTGAGAATAGAAGAGATAGTAGATGATGAAGAAACTGAGGAAGTAGTGACTGAACCTGCTGATGACAAGGAAGAAGATGAGTTCTACACTCTTGAAGAGCTGGATGGCATGGAAAATACATCATATGCTTTTATGGCTAGAAAATTTCCAAACATCAGATTCAAGAGGAATCAGCCCTTCAAGCCTAGACCTCAAAATCATTCATTCAACAAGAGCAAGGCACCTATGAAAACAAACAAGAACAGATTCAAAACCAGCTATGTGGATAGGTCATCTGTAAGATGTTATAGATGCAATGACCTAGGGCATTTTGCCAGTGAATGCAAGAAGCCTAAAAAGAAGGATAAGGAGTTTCTTGAGCTTGAAGCTAAGTATGAGGCCCTTCTAAAGAAGCAGACACCAGGTAAGGCTTACATAGCTGAAGGGAAGTGTTGGGATGATTCTGACAGTGATGGGGAAGAACAAGAATTCTGCAACTATGCCTTGATGGCCAATTCCAAGGAAGAACCATCTACATCAGACTCACAGGTACCATCTCTCACTACCATAGACATGTCTGTTTCTGAATATAAATCTTTGGTTGAACAACTATCCGTTGAGATGTTTAACATTCATACTAGTATGACTGCTGCTAATGAAGAAATTGCTAAACTGTCTACTAGGAATGAATTGTTAAATAAGAGAAATGAGGAACTAGAGCTAACCACTGTGCAAATAGAAAATCTTAAACAAGAGATTGAGTATCTAAAGAATAAAGTTCTATGTGCTAGTCAAGTTGAGAAAGCTCTTAGGGATGAATTAGCTGAAAATGAATTTAAGTTGAAAACATTTAAGAATTCCTCTAGTCTATTGCAGTCTTATCATGAGAAAAATCTAGCTAGACCTAAGGCTGCCATTGGACTTGATTATGACACTCTTAAACAGAGGAAAGGCTATGCAGTCATTGAAGATGACATTGTTGTTCAAGAGGAGGTGCCTCAGGTTTTGAAAAAGACTGAGAATCCAATATTTAAAACACCAACACTTGAGATTGATGAGGATGCCTTACTCATCAAGCAAATGTTGGAGGATGAAGATGAGGCACAATCAAATGAACAACAAGCATCCTCTGAGAGTAAGAATGTCAAAACCAAAGCCAAGGAGCCAGTAGGAGGTAGACCTAGACTTGAGAAACCTGTAAAGTTTGTTTCAGCTGGAAATTATGAGACTAAGAAGAAAGTGACTAATAAGAGACCAAACAGGAATGGCAAATTAGGGATTAACAAAGATAACAACTATGCTTATGTGCCAAATGCCCCTAGGAAAGTTTGTCAAAACTGTTTTAGCTCTAATCATTTGACTCATGCTTGCAAGAAACCATCTGGTAGTGTTGCTAAACCATTCTATGATTGCTCTGTGCCTTTAAGACATAGAGACTCTCCTTTCTGTGATAAACTTGATTGTATGCCATGTAACATGAATGTGATGACTAGTTGTTTTAATTTGAGAAGACAATTCATGGAGGGCTGTATCAATCATAATGTTCACACACACTACACAAGGACAAAGTCTTCAAGTCCTCCTAAAGCTAGGAAGGTACCTCTGTCACCTAAGTCTAAGAACCCTGATTCTAAGACTCCCAACAGTGACAAGAAGACCAACATCAAGAAAACTTATAAGCATGCTGATTTTGATAAAACTGTCACTAAGTCACATGGACCCAAACTCGTTTGGGTACCAAAGAAGAAGTAATACTTTTGTGTTTGCAGGGCAAAGAAAGTAAAAAGAAGGTCATGTGGATTTTGGACAGTGGATGCTCAAATCATATGACTGGTGATATGGCCCTGCTATCACAGTATGAGGAAAAGGCTGGCCCAATGGTTGCTTTTGGAGATGACAGCATTGGCAACACACTGGGATATGGCAAGTTGGAAATTGGAAATGTCATCATTGAGAATGTAGCACTGGTCAAGGGGCTCAAGCATAATCTACTGAGTGTTGGTCAATTCACTGACAGAGGCTTCAAAGTGAACTTTGACAAAGATGAATGTTTGATCACCCACAAGAAGACTGGTGATTTTGCTCTGTCTGGAGTAAGGAAGGGAAGCCTGTTTGTAGCCAATATGGACTCTGCAAGCAAGGACACAATTTGCTGCTTCTACTCAAAAGCATCAAATGAAGACAGTTGGCTGTGGCACAAGAAGCTATCACACCTGAACTTCAAAGCCATTAATTCCCTAGTCAAAAGGGAGTTAGTGAGAGGCATGCCCACACTTGAATTCTGTCAAGAAGGAGTGTGTGAGGCGTGTCAAAAGGGAAAAATGAAAAGATCAAGCCACAAGTCAAAAACAGTGACATCTATAACCAAGCCCCTGCAACTGATTCATATGGATTTGTTTGGGCCTGTCAATATTATGTCACTAGGAAGGAAGAAGTATGCTCTTGTGATGGTTGATGATTATACAAGGTATACATGGGTAGAATTTCTGGCATCAAAGGATGAGGCTCCACAAGTAATCATTGAGCACATAAAGAAAGTTGACAAAGAAGCAAAGGCCATAAATGCAAGTGTGATTGCATTAAGAAGTGATAATGGAACAGAATTCAGAAATGCCATGCTTGGAGCATTCTGCAAAGAAAATGGTATTTCTCAACAATTCTCAGCTCCAAGGACTCCACAACAAAATGGAGTTGTTGAGAGAAAGAATAGGACTCTGATAGAGGCTGCTAGAACAATGCTACTTGATGCAAAGATGCCTACATGTTTTTGGGCTGAGGCTGTGAGCACTGCATGCTACATCCAAAACAGAACCCTCATCAACAAAAACACTGGAAAGACACCTTACAACTTGATGACTGGAAAGAAGCCTACTCTAAAGTATGTTCATACTTTTGGAAGCAAGTGCTTTGTGCTAAAAGATAATTCAGAATATGTTGGAAAGTTTGATGCAAAGGCATTTGAAGGAATCTTTCTTGGCTATTCTATGGAAAGAATTGCATACAAAGTTTATGTCATTTGTCAAAAGAAAGTAATGGAGAGCACAGATGTAACATTTGATGACAGCAAACTACCTGGATTAGAAGAAGCCAATGATGAAGATAAAGATCCCTTGAAGTTTGACAATCTAGATGATTCTGATGAGGAGATTGAAAGTGAATCTGAACTCATAATCCAACAAACTCAAGTGAATGAAGAACCTGTGTCAACCAACAATGAAGAAACAAGCATCCAAGATACACCTGTGAGGAGTGACAACTTCACAGGGGGAGGAAATGTAGATGATCATGATCTAAATGATGAAGCAACATCAAGGATGAGGAATCAATCTGAACATACAAGGAAATGGGATAGATCACACACTGCAGATCAGATAATTGGAAATCCAAATGCAGGAGTAAGGACAAGGAGAGCAACTATAAATGAATGTCTCTATGGCTGCTTTCTATCCCAAGTTGAGCCTAAGAAACTTGATGATGCATTGTTGGATCCTGACTGGATAATTGCTATGCAAGAGGAGCTAAATCAATTTGAAAGGAGCAAAGTATGGGAACTAGTGCCTGCACCAAAGGATAGAACCGTTGTTGGAACTAAATGGGTTCTAAGGAATAAGATGGATGAAAATGGTGTAGTCATAAGAAACAAAGCAAGGTTGGTTGCAAAAGGATACTCTCAACAGGAAGGTATTGACTATGATGAGACCTTTGCCCCTGTTACTAGACTAGAAGCCATCAGAATTTTCTTGGCATTTGCTGCACATTCCAATTTCAAGGTCTATCAAATGGATGTCAAGAGTGCATTCCTGAATGGGGAGTTGCAAGAAGAAGTATTTGTGCAACAACCACCTGGCTTTGAGGATCCACAGTTTCCCCACTTTGTCTACAGATTACTTAAAGCATTGTATGGACTCAAGCAAGCTCCCAGGGCATGGTATGACACACTATCACAATTTCTACTGGAAAATCAGTTCACTAGAGGCACACTGGACAAGACACTGTTCTACAAGAAACATGATGATGATATTATCCTAGTTCAAATCTATGTGGATGATATCATATTTGGCTCTACAAATGAGAAGCTGTGTGAAAAATTCTCTAAGCTCATGCAAAGCAGATATGAGATGAGTATGATGGGAGAATTAACATTCTTTCTTGGACTGCAAGTTAGTCAAAGGAAGGATGGCATTTTTATAAGCCAAACCAAATACATTAAAGATTTACTGAAGAAATTTGATTTGGAAGAATGTTCACCTGCGAAGACACCCATGGCCACTGCCACCAAGTTAGATGATGATGCTAAGGGCAAAAAGGTAGATATCTCAATCTACAGAGGCATGGTTGGTTCTCTACTCTACCTCACTGCTAGTAGGCCAGATATCATGTTTGCTACATGCTTATGTGCAAGGTTTCAATCAAACCCAAAGGAATCACACATGATAGCAATAAAGAGGATCTTCAAATATCTGAAAGGCACACCAAACTTGGGGTTATGGTATCCTAAGGACACAGGGTTCAATCTGGTTGGTTATTCTGATGCTGATTATGCTGGATGCAGAGTGGATAGGAAAAGCACATCAGGTAGCTGCCAGTTTCTTGGACAAAGGTTAGTCTCTTGGTACAGCAAGAAACAACAATCTGTGTCAACTTCCACAGCTGAAGCTGAATACATAGCTGCTGGAAGTTGCTGTGCTCAAGTGCTTTGGATTAGAAACCAACTTAGAGATTATGGACTTGTGTTGGAAAGAATTCCTATCATGTGTGACAACACAAGTGCAATCTCTATAGTTGCCAATCCTGTCAATCATTCTAGGACAAAGCACATTGACATCAGATATCACTTCATAAGGGAGCATGCAACTAATGGAACCATTGAGTTACATTATGTTCCCACAGAAAAACAACTAGCTGACATATTCACTAAGCCACTAGATGAAGCCACCTTCACAAGGTTGGTCAGTGAGATTGGAATGCTGAATTCTTCGAATTCTGGCTAAGTGAATATATCAACTAGATTGTTGCAGCAGTAAATACTTGCCTTATCAAATGCTCAATATTTTTAAAGTAAGTATTGGCTGGATTATGATTTATAAATATTCCACAATGCTGCATATGTTGAAAATCATACATCTTTAGCTTGAAATTTCTGTGAAATTTTGAGAAAATCACTATTTAATTTAGTAGAATATTCTTCAGTGAATATTTCTGGTAAATTTTAAAAGATAGTGAAAATTGAATTTTATGAGTGAAAAGTATAGTTCGATAAGTCAGACTTCTCGAATGGTTCATTGTTATGTCTTGGCTCGAGTTCTCGAATAGGCCTATCTGGAACCCTCTTGAGTTCTCGAATAGTGTCTTTTTGAGAAATCGAATAGCACACTTTGAGTTCTCGAATAGAGTATTTTAGTTCTCTAATGATAGAGTTCTCGAATACTGCATTTGAGTTATCGAATCATTTGAAAAGGCTGATTTTTCGCTGACACTTAATCGCTTTTTGGATTTATATTCAAACCCTCATTTCACTCATAAAAATATATTCTTAACTTTGAATTATTTTCTGAGTTAAATCACTGCCAGCTATGAGTTAAAAACTGCCTGAGATATCGAATAAGCCTTTCTTGACTTCTCGAATAGTTGTTTCATACTTCTCGAATGACTTGTCGCTACAGAACACTTATCTATCGACAACTCAAGACATTCATATATACATACAACTTCACAACTATTCAATTCTTTTCGTTCGATTTCTCAAGCATCTCAACTCCTGAAACCTCTGAAAAACCCTAACTGCGAATTTCTTCTTCAATCCTAATTCTCTCTTCTTCTCTACCCAAATGGCAAACACTCAACTCACCATACCATCCCAAACTAATTTCATCGCAATCACCAGTGATGTGGAAGCACCGAATGCCAATTTCAAGTGCTTTGTTCGGTGGATGTCTGAATCATACATCAAGAGTGCGCTCTCAGCCAACCCAACTCTGTACATAGATCTATTGGAACAATTCTGGAGGACTGCTACTGTGGAGGTCATCGCTCTTGAGAATGCTATCACTTCTTATATTGTTCACTGCAAGATTCAAGGAGAGGATATCACTATCACCACTGCAGACATGAATCAAGCCTTGGATATGTAGCAAGAGACGTATGATGCTCTGGCCTCCAATGATGAGTTGGAAGAATTCTTTGACTTCATCAACTACTCTGATACTATCAAGCTGGGAAAGTTGAATAGGAAGTTCTTAAGGAAAGAATGGAGCTTTGTATTTGCTACACTCCTTCATGTATTCACTGCACGGAAATCAAGCTTTGATCAGATTAGTACACCCGTGCAGCAGCTTGCCTATGCCTTGGCTCATGGGAGAAAGATAGATGTTGGACTTCTCATCCTACAGGAACTCTATGGGAGACTTGGTCAGACCACAGCCAAGAGAGGTAATGAAATTTTCTTTCCTCGCTTTATTCAATCAGCACTTAACTTTAAAAATGCTTCATTGATTGAATTGCCTGGAGCAGATAAGAGTAAAATAGGCTATCCTAGGTCCATGACCAAACTCATTTTTGGTAATTTGGAGACTAGGAATGATGTGGATGTAAGACTTAGCATAACTCCCCACATGGAGGGTTTGTTTAGGTCTTACCCCCACAACATGCCAATATTTGATTCAAAATCTCAGTTAGCACAGCCTAAGCAAGGAGAACAAAGTGCTAACCCAAGGCCTGCTAACCAACCCCCTCAGCCAAACACTCAATCCAGCAAAGAGCCAACTGCATCATCCTCTCAAAAGGGTGATGTTAGTAAAAAGAAGAGAAAACAGGTTGCTTCTGAACCCTTAGAAATCTTAATTGAAGCAGCCTTGGCTGTAGAACTAGGGTTAGAAAGTGAGAAACCTGAGTTACCTATCATAAGCCTAAAGAAGAAGAAGAAGTCTAAAACCACCTCTTCAGTCACTCAAATGGCTGAAGTTGTAAAATCAGGGGCACACAGCTCACTAGATGTATCCTCTCAACAGGATGCATCTATAGAATCAAGCATCCTCCCCAATGCACCTTTCTGTAAAGAGTCAGCACAAGGGAGTGATAAGGCTGGCACAACACTGAGTGGAGAGCACATCATAACTGAAACTCCCTCTATTTCTCAGGGGGAGTTGCCAAAATCTTGTCTACAACACACTTCTCTTTCAGAATCTACCACTCATATTTCTTTGAAGCCTGCAACTCAAGCAATTGAGGAGCAAGGCATTGATCATCAAGAATTCTTTTCCTTTGATGAGCCAATGAATTCAAGTGACTTGGTGCATGACACCTTGCTCACCACCCAGGTACCACATTTGGATGGTCAGGGAATGCATGCTGGGGCATATCCTAATGACACCATCACAAACACAGAGGATTCACTAGTTCTTACTAGAGACTCTGTGCCTGTGTCAACTACTGTT
Organism: Saposhnikovia divaricata; assembly: GCA_036435485.1. NCBI lineage: Eukaryota > Viridiplantae > Streptophyta > Magnoliopsida > Apiales > Apiaceae > Saposhnikovia > Saposhnikovia divaricata. Next base: position 168,993,178 of record CM071595.1, on the reverse strand, counting down.
GTAACTCATCCCACTTCTGTGGAGACAGCAGTAGTAGAGTCTGTTCATCCGGTTGCAGAAGTTGCATCTGTAACTGAGGAGCTTAGCAAGCCTAGCTCTAGCTCTAACTTTTTGTCTCAATGGCTGAAGCCTGTGCAACATGACAGTGCTTCAGGATCAGGGTCTGTTCCACCACAATTGACGGTTGAAGCACTTCAAAGCTTAGTTGTGGATCAGATCCCTGAGTTCACAAAAATTGCTCAGCACCTTCTCACTGTAAACATGCCCAATCCAGACTATGAAGCTATTCTCCTATGTCACAAAGAGGATGTAGAGCTACAGAAGGAGAAAATCATAGATGAAACTGAGAGAGATGGGAATATCGATGCTTGGCTGCAAGGAACCAATTCAATTCCTCTCTCAGAAGGTCTTCAGTATCTCAGAGAAGAGTACATCACATCACTAGGGTCCAATGCCAAATCTCTCAACCCTACTGATGTGTTTGAAGCAGTGAATGATAGCTATAAAGGCATTCTCAAGGCTGCACACTATCTTGGTAAAGGCTTAAAGACAGAAATTAATGAAGTGTGTTCAGCTACAACCAAGGAGGTGCATGAGATCAAGAGGACTTTTGATGCTAAATTCCCTCAATTGGAGACTGTTCTCAAGGACATTCGAACCTGCAATGCTACTTGCACCAGGATGGACAATGGTTTGGCTATTCTCAAGGATGCTGTCACAGGTCTGGGGCACAAATTTCAATCCTTATCAGATCAGACAACTGATGCCAATGCCATGCTCAGGACCCTCTTTGCAAATCAATATGGAGACAAGCTGGTCACTGAGGTTCCTGTGCATGAGATGTCAAGGTTCGAAGTGCAGAGACTGAAGGATCAATCCCTATCTGGTTTTAAGGCCAATGAACTCTTCATTAAAGTGGATACTCTTGAAAAGGAGGTAGTCTCTCTTCACAAGTCCAATGCTCATCTTACAGACACTGTGACAACTCTGACTGAGCAGCTGAACACTCAAGCCACCACCACAGCTGATGTTCTTCTGCATCAACAATCCATGTTGTCTGCAATGATGAAGCACATGGGTCTCCCTCTACCTGATGAATCTTCAACTCCAAAGGCGCCTCCTACAGTCCCTGTGTCTGTCAACAAGCCTAAGGGGGAGAAGAGGATATCAAAGAACTCAAATCCAAAGGGGGAGAGACCACTAGAAAAGGGCATCAAGATCACTGAGGGTGGCCATCAGAGAACTTTGAAATCTACTACTCATGTGCCTGGAAAAGGAAAGGACAAAGTTGATGAGCCTCCCACTTCTCTGCCAGTTGTCACTCTACCAACTGTGCACATCACTACTCCTCATGGTCAAAGGCAGTCTATTACAACCACAGTGGTTGCAGGGAGTATGCCATCTGACAAGCCTCGAATCTCAATATCTAAGAGTGCCAAGCCAGTAGAAGTGAAGGTGGTCACTGAGGCCAAGCTACAAGAAATTGCAAACTCAAATGTCTATCATGATGATGCATTCTTGGAGCTTCTGAAAGTCTCTAGAGAACAGGCTGGTGATGCTCTGCTATATCATGAGAGTTTGAAGAGTCAGATTGACTGTCTCACTGTAGTACCAAGGAGACTTAATGATCTATGGCTCAAGGAGATATTGATGGTAGGAAAGAACAAGATATGGCACTTAACCATCAATACTCTACAGAGTCTAAAGCACTCAGAAGTGAATGTGCTCCTTGGACTAATTGAGAAGGGAAATGAGAACAACAAGAGTCTTCATGATGAATTGAGAAATGGTCAACCTTCAAGGCTACCTGAAGTTTTCACAGATCCTAGAACTATCATCTACCAGGCTGGAACAAGAATTGAAGATATCAAGCAGCTGGTCATTCCTAAGCATCTAACTCCTCAAAATAAAAATCTCATCATAGCCATCATTGAGAAACTGATCAAGAAGAAGGGATCAAGAACAGCAGAAGAATTAGAAGCTATATCTTATCTCAGGTCATATATTGCAACTGGCATTATATCTGAGACTGCTAAGTTCAACCCAAGCAAAGATCAAGACAAGGATGAAGATAAAAGTGATGGAAGGAGAAGACATCACAGGAGTAATAAGGGTGATGAAGACAAGAAGAAGAAGAAGGATGATGAGAAGAGGAAGAATGATGATGATCAAGGTAAAGGCTCTGAGAGGAAAAGTGGAAGACAGCAAGCCTCAGGCATTGCTGACAGTAACCTCACCACAACACAAGACTCTAAGTCTAGGGTGAATGCTGCCAGTAGTGACCTTTCAAAATTTGCATCTATGGCTTCTGCAACTGTCTTGCCACCTCAAGAAGAGAAGAAGATTCAAGTCAAGAAACCATCTGTATGTTTCAAAAAGCAAACTGCTAATGGAATACTACAATGGTCTACAAACAAAGGTCACATACTGCTGCCAAGTAATCATGTAAAAAGAATCAAGTTCAAGCAAGCTGCAAGGAAATCAAAGCCAACCATATCAAAAACTCTGACAATCTATCCAGGCCTAAAACTCCAACCACTAGATGAAGATTATGATGTAGACCAACTGCAATTTTTGCAAGCTCAAAGAATCTATCATGTTGCCATCGTTGATAATTGCCTTGAGATTAAATATTCTGATGGAAGGGAGGAGAAATTCAAACAAGGAGGATGTCAACACTGGGGCAAGCTATATGACATAGAGAGAATCATTGCACTGTTGAGCTCAGAAGATAAAGTGGAGAGAGTATGGAAACTGGAGCTAATTGATTTTGTGAAAATGAAGAGAGATCATGAAGAAAAAGTCAGAAAAGAGTGTTTTGAGAAATGGCTGGCAAGGAAGAAAGAAATTGAGAGACTGGAAAGTGAAGCAGAAAAGCTGAGGAAAAAGGGTTTGTGTAGAGTTCAGTTCAACCCCTACATGGTAAAGTATAGGAGGAGGAATGGAAATCAAGTCAACATCAGAATGAATCTACTCAACTACTATCCTGCAAATATTCTGGAACCAGTACTTGAAGATTTCAAAGACTCAATTTTGCTTGAAGAATTGGATGCTATGGCAGAAATAATAAAAGCTATGGATGAGAATACAAGGAAGGAGAAAGAAAGAAGAGAGAAAGAATATGATGAATTTCAAGCCAAAGCTATGGAAAGGGAATCAAAAGACAATGGCTAGTTCTTCATCATAGGCTGTAAGATTACTCACTCTGTAGTTCTATCCAAATTGCTAAAGTCAATTCATACCTGTACTGTCAAGTTTTATCTTTATGTATGATAGGCTTGTTATCAGACATGAAATTGTGACTAAGGGTCTTACTCACAATTTGGGGGAGATTGTTAGTCACAGAGGCATGCCTGAATACATCTAATAACAAGCCTAAGTAGGTGTAATGCTATGCATTACCTACATGACCTCTTAACTGAGGGAACCTCTAGTTGTAGAGTTTCTATTTGTTCTGTACTTGTAATAGGCATCAAATTCTAGTTGTGTTACTGTAATTATAAAGTCAAGAATAATGCTTGAAAGAAGTTCCAAGGTTCATGCCTCAAGCAAGGAGATCAAGACTACCAAATAATCACAGTTGGGATTTGAAGAAATGAAGAATTTGCCTAAGTACCAATTCGAGAAGTACATTTGTCTATTCGAGAAGTCTAGCATTCGAGAAGTCTGGAGTTCGATATCTCAGAAGACACTATTCGATATCTCTGAATACACTGTTCGATATCTCAGGGATTCGATATGTCAAAATGCTCTATTCGATATCTCAAGGAGTCCCAGAGAAAAGAGCTATTCGAGAAGTGATTCGATATGTCAAGATAACACTATTCGAGAACTCAGAGTTATCGATCAAGTCAACTCCAGTTCTCGAATCACTCACTTAGTCACTTCTCGAATACATTCTTGAGGACAAAATACTGAAGAATTGTACAAGTCAGAAACCTGCAACAAGCCAGCACACTTTATTTGACTCTGTCCTATAAAGCATGCTGGAAAGCCTACAAAGAAGCTTGGAGAGATAAGACAAGGGACAAGGAGCTGAAGAAGTGGATCTAAACAGGCTTTTCAAAGTCAAATCTGTAGCCATTTGGACTCTTACTAAAATGAGATAGACAGACTGGAAAGTGCTTTTGTTTTTACCTACCTCATTTGTAGCAAGTGGGTGTATCCATGTCTATAAGGATACAGCCTCACTTCCTTAGCTGTTAAGGTTTTGAAGTTTCTCAAAAATATCCAGAAAATATCTCTCTGAGAAAAACGAAGCTGAGAATACTATCATTTGTATTCACAGATTGTAGCAAAATCTTTATCTAATAAAATATTAGATTAAAGTGATATTGTGTTGTGTTTGTGTTTAATTTTCCGCATCTTCATATCTCACACACTCATCACTTATCTTGCTGCAAAGATTCAAAACCGAAGAAAAACTCAAGAATCCATTCACCCCCCCCCCCTCTGTATTCTTTTACTGTATTCAATACTCAACATTTTTCTATGATGATGGAGTGGATTTGAGCTTGAGAGTGAAGGATGGATCTTGCGAGAACATCGGAGCGAAGAAATCAGCAAATTTCCCAGTAGCCAGGGGCGAGGGCGCGCTTTCCAGCAGCGCGGGCGCGCGTGAGGAAGTGCAAGAAGCGCGGGCACGCGGTATCAAGGCTCGGGCGCACGAGGTCGATCTTCAGAAAATCCTGATTCAACTTAAAACTAGATATTTAAATGTTTCTTGATGTCCAAGACTCCGGAGGGCTATATAAACACATGTAGACATCATAAGAGGGACGTTTTTTTTATAGAAAATTAGGAGTGTCAAGTTGGAGAAGGATTCCCGGAGCACGTGAAATCTACGGAGATCTAGATCTACTTCATCTTTTGTATTCTTCTATTTGGCGATACTTTGGATCTTCGTTTTTGGATTTGTTTTCTAAACTCTATTACTCTAACATTATTGTTTTTGTTCAGACCTTGTTCTATATCATGTTATCACTAGATCCCATGATGAGGAACCATTCGATTATGAACTAATCGTTGTCATGGGATTCTAACGAATATATTTACGAAATTTAGTAGTTTGATTGTTTTAAATATTTGTGTGTGATGAATTAGTGATTTCCTCGTATGGTTATACTTAATGCTTTTGGATGTGTAGCTAACATCTAAATTGTTATTCTTTATTGAAGCGACAGTGGATATAGAGATTAGAACTTGTCATGCTAGCATAGTTTTTTGGATGTTTGACATGCATGATTCGTAGTGTAATTTTAACCATCTTACACTGCCCTATGTGATCTCAATGGATGACTTGTACTTAAACCGTTATGTTTTCAAATCTTATAGACATATAGGGTCTAAACATAGTTGGTGTCTACCCAAATTCTATCTCTTTTGTTGATGTTGAGTAATTTGGTATATATGTACCGAAAGGTAGCGTGTACTAATTTTGTGTTGTCCGATTAGTTATCATAACCATCACATACATTGATTAAAGGCATCAACTCTAAACAAAGTATTTAATGAAGTTAGGATCCCATGTTTTATCTCTCATAAGTAATTCGGTTTTAATCACATTAGTTTATTAATTCTTAGTATTGTTAAATTGCTCGTTACTTAAATTAGTTAATCAAAAACACGCCTTTGATATTTGTCTTAGTAGTGAATAATAATCATCCATTGTTGCATAAGTGCATAATCTGAATTATACCAGTCTCTGTGGGAACAAACTTAACTTAACCTTATATTACTTGTAACCGCGTACGCTTTACTGATTTTGTGTGAACAAGTTTTTCGGCGCCGCTGCCGGGGACTCGGTGTTTATTATAGTTTATGTGCTTGTCATCAGTGGTCGTTAAAGTTCACTGACTCGGATTATTTTCTTACTTAGTTTGCTTTGTTATGTGTGTTTCAGGTACTTGAGCGTGTATGCGAACACGTTCTCAATCTCGTAAACTGGAAGAAGAAGAACTTGAAGCAACAGTAGATATGGGAGAACCAACAGCAGCAACGAAGGCTTTGAAAGATTATTCTCAGCCGAAAATCAATGACATTCAGTCTAGCATTGTCAGACCAGCCATTTCAGCTAATACCTTTGAAATCAAGCCTGGCACGATTCAAATGGTATAGAATTCAGTTCAATTTGGGGGTGCTCCAATGGAAGATCCTAATATGCACATCCTGAACTTTATCGAGTTCTGCGACACTTTCAAGTTCAACGGTATGTCGGAAGATGCTGTGAAATTGAGACTTTTCCCATTTTCTCTGAGGGATAAGGCTAAGGGTTGGTTACACTCTTTACCAGCCGGTTCTATGATGACATGGGAGGATCTTGCTCAGAAATTTCTCACTAAATACTTTCCTATGAAAAAACAGCAACAATCAGGAACGCGCTTACTAAATTTGCACAGCAGTCTGGAGAATCTTTATGTGAAGCTTGGGAGCGCTACAAGGAGATGCTTAGGAAGTGTCCTCATCATGGAATGCCCGACTGGATGGTGATCAATTGTGTCTATAATGGGCTGGGAGTACAATCGAGACCAATGCTAGATGCAGCATCATGTGGAGATTTATGGGCTAAGAGCTACGAGGAAACTTACGAGCTAATTGAGATGATGGCTGCTAATGAATACCAGAATCCAACTCAGAGACTACCATAAGGCAAAGTAGCAGGAATTCTGGAAGTTGATGCAGCTACAGCTATATCAGCTCAATTGAAGGGTTTGACAATGAAGGTGGATTCTTTGACTAATTATGGAGTTCAGCAGGTGGCAAGTGTTTGTGAGCTTTGTGCGGGTGCACATGAGACGAATCAGTGTGCCATATCTAGTGAATCAGCACAGTTTGTGAGCAATTTTCAGAGACCACAGCAACCAGCTCCAGCCACCTATCATCTTAATAACAGGAACCATCCTAATTTCAGCTGGAGCAACAATCAAGGTGGTGCTCATCAACCTCAACAGCCTTTTTAGCAGTTTCAGGGTCAGCAATATGGAGTTAAGCCATACAATCCTTCAGGTTACCAGCAGCAGTATGCTCTAAGGCAACAATTTAAACCTCCGGGGTTTCAATAATAGTCTCATGCAAGTGCAGGCAGTCTTCTACCGAAAAATCTGAATTGGAAGAATTGAGGTTGATGTGTAAAAGCCAAGCAGTTTCGATCAAAACCTTGGAGAATCAGATAGGTCAAATTGCTAATGCATTGTTCAATAGGCCACAAGGAACTCTTCCTATTGATACAGAAGCTAATCCAGGCAAGAGGGAAGTCAAAGAATAGGTGAAAACAGTTACTTTGAGACCTGGAAAAGTCACAAACGTTCAGAAATTAGCAGCTGAGGAAGACGAAGAAGTTCATGACCAGCCTGATGAGCGCGCCCGCGCCTTTTGTAGAACCAGAAAGTGAAAAATCTGACTTGGAAGCTGATCAGTTGAATGGCAAAACAGAAAGGAGAAAAAAGTTTACTGAAAAATCTACTCCGGAGCATACTACCAAGAACAATCATATCTACCCACCTCCTCCGTATCCAAAAAGACTTCAGAAGCAGAAGTTAGACAAGCAGTTTGCCAAGTTTCTTGAGGTTTTCAAGAAGTTGCAAATTAACATACCTTTTGCGGAAGCTCTAGAACAGGTGCCGAGCTATTCTAAGTTCATGAAGGGTATTCTATCTCAAAAATTGAAGCTTGAGGAATTGGAAACGGTTGCGTTGACGGAAGAATGCACTGCTATTCTGCAACAAAAGTTGCTTCCTAAACTTAAAGATCCGGGAAGTTTCACCATATCGTGCAATATTGGCAACTTATCTTTCGACAAGTGTTTTTGTGACTTGGGAGCTAATATCAATCTGATGCCCTTGTCTGTCTTAATGTAACTTAGTCTTCCTGATCCAAAACCTACAAACATCTCTTTATAGCTGGCTGATCGGTCGATCACATATCCGAGAGGTATAGTGGAGGATGTCCTGGTTAAATTTGATAGGCTCATCTTCCCTACTGATTTTGTTATTCTAGACTTCGAGGAGGATAACAAGATTCCCATCATCTTGGGAAGACCATTCTTGGTTACAGGTAGAACTTTGATAGATGTTCAGAAAGGAGAGCTCACAATGAGGGTGCAAGACCAGAATGTCACTTTTAATGTGTTCAAAGCAATGAAGTTTCCAATAGATGAACAGGAATGTTTTAAAGTGGATCTGGTCGAGTCTGCAGTAAACACATAAATTGAGCAATTGCTTAAGTCAGATCCCTTAGAGAGAACCTTAATAGGGGATTCTGATCTTGAAGACGAAGAAGGAGTAGAGCAACTTCAGCAGTTGAATGCAGCTCCTTGGAAGAGGAAATTCGATATGCCATTCGAGTCTCTTGGGTTAGCAGAGCTTAAGGATTCTCAGGAGCGTCTGAAACCATCTATTGAAGAAGCTCCCACACTTGAACTCAAACCATTGCCTGATCACTTGAGGTATGCATTTCTAGGTGATGCATCTACATTACCTGTTATTATTGCTTCAACCTATCAGGTAGCGAAGAAGACAAGCTTTTGCGAATTCTGAGAGAGTTCAAATCAGCAATTGGTTGGACCATAGAAGATATCAAGGGAATCAACCCTTCTTATTGTATGCATAAAATTCTGCTTGAGGAAGGGAGTAAGCCTACGGTTGAACATCAGCGAAGACTCAATCCTATCATGAAAGAGGTTGTGAAGAAGGAAATTCTTAAGTGGCTGGATGCGGGAATCATCTATTTTATCTCAGATAGTTCATGGGTGAGCCCTAAGCAGTGTGTGCCAAAGAAAGGAGGCATGACAGTGGTTGCTAATGAGAAGAATGAGCTCATCCCTACTCGGACAGTCACAGGGTGGAGAGTTTGCATGGATTATCGGAAGCTAAATAAAGCCACCAGAAAAGATCACTTCCCTCTTCCGTTCATTGATCAGATGTTAGACAGGTTGGCTAGCCATGAGTACTATTGCCTTCTTGATGGTTATTCAGGTTACAATCAGATTTGCTTCGCTCCAGAGGATCAAGAGAAGACTACATTCACATGTCCTTTTGGCACTTTTGCTTTTCGTCAGGTTTCTTTCGGACTTTGTGGTGCTCCTACCACCTTCCAAAGGTGTATGATGGCCATTTACTCGGACATGATTGGTACAAACGTGGAGGTCTTCATGGATGATTTCCCAGTTTTTGGAACTTCGTACGATAAGTGCTTACATAATCTTGGCATGGTGTTGAAAAGGTGTGTTGAGACCAATTTGGTACTTAATTGGGAAAAGTGTCATTCATGGTGCAAGAAGGAATCATTCATGGGCACAAGGTATCTAGCAAGGGGCTTGAAGTGGATAAGGCTAAAGTAGATGAAAGGCAGAGTGTGTAAACTTGTAACACTATAACTAATGTAACTCAACTAAAGGAAAAGATACTTAACCAGAAGACAATCAAGAACAAGAAGCCACAAAGAAATCAACACTAAATGAAGACAAGGTAATTGATACAATTCAACATATTAACTATGATCAAGCCAAGAAGAAATCATTGAGAGAAGTTCAAGTCAAAGTTGTTCATGCCTCAGTGATTTGAAAAGCCAAGAATCAAGATCATAACTATCAGTATCAATAAGACAAATTGATTTCAAGTGAACAAGAAGGAAAGCTAACATTGGAAAGCCACATTACTAATTGAATATGGTAATTTATTCAAGAAGCAAAAACACTATCAAGACTAGTCACTTATGAACCAGACCAGTGCATCAAGTGTCAGGACATTGATAGCAAGTTTATGTCAGTAATAAAGATCCATGTTCAAGAGCTTGGTGAAGAATAAAGAAGACATGAAGATATCACAAGTTCAAAATGTGCATTGAAGTTTCAAGTTGAAGACCAGAATATTTTCTAAGTACTAAATATTCTAGATGACCAAGTAGAATATTTCTAAGTAGAAGTTCTACTTAGAAATTCGAGATGGCTAAGTAGAAATTCTCAAGTAGAAGTTCTACTTAGAGTGCAGTTTCAACATGACACATGGCATCTTCTGATTGGCAGATTTCCAAGCTTTCAAGATAAGACAAGATTTATGTGGACATCATTGGGCCACGTATATCTTAGTCTTTGAAGACTACAGGACATAGATTACATGTAGTATAAATAGAAGTACTTGTGTAATGTTTTAAGAGAGCAATTCCTGAGAAACACATGTAAAAGAGAGAGAGTGTATTCACAGAGCTTAGTATCATTCACTACTCTCTGAACTTCTGTTATACTTTGTAATGAATGTTGTAGCAACCACTTCAAGTTATATATAAGACATATATTCCTTGAATCTGTGTGTTCATTTATTGCATCGTATTTATTGCTTATCAAATTTGAAAAGTTGTATTCACCCCCCCTCTACAACACATTTGGACCTAACAATTGGTATCAGGGCTATATGTTTAACACACAAAACATAGATCCTTGTGTTTGGTAGAAGAATCGTGAGTTTTCATTTTCTAGATCTACTTTTCTAAAATTCTAGAAAAGTGAGCTTTAATTCGTTTGTAGTGAAAACTCATCCGAAAAAAATTATTTAAATACTCCAGGTGTTATTATTTAGCTTGGGTGTATTTTAATTAATTTTTGTGAATTAATCTGGGTATTTTAATATTTGGTGTTCTTGAGTGTTCATCATTTGTTCTTATTAAATAAGACAACCCAACAACTTTTTGATTTCCTTCTCAAAAAGATAAAAAGTAAAGAAAAAAAAGTGTTTTTGGACTTTTGATGTGCATTATTCACGGCAGAAAGCATAGAAGAACATACTCAGTACCTAGCACGTGGGTTAGGTAATTTAGGTGAGTAAAGCCTCAAAAGTCAAAAAGGTGTTAAAGAGATAATATTGTTTATTCAATAATAAAGTGTTCTGCAGCAAAGTTATTCCAAGGACAAAAGTTCTACATAGAGTTTCTACTTGAGATTTTCTACATAGAAATTCGACTTGGATAATTTCTACTTGGTGAAGTTCGACTAGAACAAAAATTTCTACTTAGAGAAATTACGACTTAGGCAGAAGTTCTACATATATATTCTACATAGCCGAGTCTTGGGTACTTAAAAAATTTTGGTGACCAGAATTGAAATGGCTCCTAAAAATGCATTCAAGATCCCAATGTTCAACTGAGATCACTATGAAGAATGGGTTTTCAGAATGAGACTCTACTTAGAGACAGTTAACCCTGAATATCTGGAAGTCCTTGACAAGGGTAAATTTGTTCCAATGGTGATTATTCCTGAGCATACGGAAGGAAAGGAGGTTATACCACCTCGGTCTGAGCCTAAAAAGGCATCGGACTTTTCAGATGCTGACAAGGAGCAAATAGCTTATGATACTTCCATACGACAAACCTTGATGGAATCCCTTGATCATGAAATGTTCAACATAGTCAAAGGTCTGACTACAGCAAAGAAGATTTGGGACAAGATAGAAGTTGTCATGGAAGGATCTGCAGAGGTTAGAAGCAACAAGACACTCATACTCAAGATGGAGTATGACACCTTCAGAATAAGAAAAGGAGAAGGCATAACAGACGTCTATCTAAGATTCAGTCAGTTGGTATTGGATTTGAATCTGAGAGGTGTAACTCTCCCCATGGTTGAGACCAATACGAGATATCTGAGGAACCAGCCAAAGAGCATTGAACATAGGGTCTACGCTGTAAGAGAAACCAGAGATTTGCATACAACTTCTCTGGAAGAATATTATGGAATACTAAAGACCTATGAGCTGGAGACACTTCAAGATCAAGCATCGGACAATGATTCAAAAGGAAAAGAAACTGCATCAGGATTAGTTGCTGATGAGGAAAAGTCTAAGAAGGCAATAGTTGCAGAAAAGTCTAAATCATCACTTGCACCACATCAAGTTAATAATGATGACGAGTGCACATCTAACAGTGATGATGACTACTTCACCCAAGAGGAGCTGGACAACATGGACGATAGTGTCGTGGCATACATGGCAAGGAAGTTCAGCAACATGAGATTCAGAAAGAGCAACCGACCTCAGAGAAATTCTTCATCTTACTATCGGGTTACTAGTGGTGGTGGTAGTTTGTCAGGCTACAAAGGTAAAGGCAAGAGTACCAGCTACAAATCTCCTTTGGATTTCAAGATGAAGTTCAAATGCTATAACTGTGGTGAAGCTGGACATTTCGCTACGGACTGCAAAAAGCCTAAACAGACTTATCCAAAAGAGACATATGAAGCCCTCAAAAGCAAGTATGAATCGCTGGTGAAGGAAAGACATGGAAAAAGAGCTTTATTAGTAACAGAAGGAAGAGCTTGGGATGATTCAGATGAGGAAGATGTTACTCATGTAGCAAACTTTGCCCTCATGGCTGAGACATCAGAGGAACCAGAGGTACCAGTTCTAACCCTTAAAGTAGAAATGTCCATTGATGAGTATAAGGAACAGAACGGGGCTCTTAGTGAAGAGATCTATAAGTTGTGCAAAAGCCTAGACACTTCTCAAAAGGAACAGAAAACACTTGTCGCCAAAAGCAGAATGCTTGAGGCAAAAGTGGAAGAGTTAAAGGTTGCTTGCACTGTAGATACTTCCCTAAGAGACTTTATTAAATCTTTGGAACACAAGCTCATCCTTAAGGGAGAAATAGAAGCATGTCTTAGGAACGACCTAGCTGAGTTAGAAACTAAATGCGAAGCTTACAAACTAGCTGCTAGTAAAGTGTATGTAGATAACGGCACATTTAAGAATATAACTGGAATAGGTATAGGACTTGACTATTCTAACTTATCTAAGAAAGTAGGAAAGAGACCTATCGACACTAGTTCCAGTGACCTTAAAAAGGAAATTCCTAGCACTCTTAAATCAGCTGTCAAACCTATCTTCAAACACCTTGTTCCTCGATTAGAAGAAGAGACTGAATTAATAGCTAGATATGAGATTGAGATGGAAGATCGCCAGAAAGCACAACCTATAACTCCTATCAAACAAGTTAAAATCAATTGCCCTAGAGATGAATCTAGAGCAGGATTAGGAGCTAAGGCTGTTAAACAACAAGGTAAGAAAGAAAAAGGCATAAAAGAGGTTAAGGCTGAACGAATAAAGAAAGCATGTTATCACTGTAAATCTACTGAACATCTTTCTTATGCATGTAAAGCTAACATAAATTTTCCTGCTGTACATGCCATGCCTGCCACACATACAATGAATAATCTACATCAGAATCATGCACAGTGTGGTCAACCTAATTGTATGCCATGCACTTTTAACATCATGCAAACTTTTGTGAATTTAATGAATGCATCTAGCCAGTCATGCTCAAATACTGCTGCTAGTTCAAACATCAAAAAGAAGCATGTGAGAGCCAAGACTGTCAGTCCTCCTAAAGTTAGGAGTGACAAACCTTCTCCTAAGACTGACAAATCTGTCAAGTCTGAGAAAGGAAAGGAGAAAGTCGAAAGCTCTAGTAATGTTAAGAAAAGTGCATCTCCTGTTGTTAAATCTGTTGATTCTCGATCTTATAGAAAAGCCAGGCCCAATCAAAGTTGGGTTCCGAAGAACGTCTAATCAATCTGTCAATGCAGGGCATTAAGCAGAATAGAAATAAAGTTATATGGGTGCTAGACAGTGGAGCATCGAGGCATATGACTGGAAACAAGTCCCTGCTTACAGAGTTGGTTATGAAGGTTGGCCCTTATGTTACCTTTGGAGATGACAGCATAGGTGTGACAAAGGGATATGGCAAACTGAAGACGGGTAATGTCATGATTGAAGATATTTCCTATGTTGAGGGACTGAAGCACAATCTGTTGAGTATCAGTCAATTCTATGACAAAGGTTACGAAATTGTCTTAAACAAGAAAGGTGTATCAATTACTCACATCAAGGAAGGCTCATTGGCTTTGAGAGGAGTTCGAAAGGCAGATCTTTTTGTTGCGGACATGGATTCAGCAAATCAGAATGAGGTCACCTGTTTCTACAGCAAAGCTTCGGATGATGAAAGCTGGTTATGGCACAAAAAGCTATCTCACTTAAACTTCAAAACGATGAATGCTCTCGCGAGACGAGAATTGGTGAGAGATCTACCTCAAATGGAGTTCGCTCCGAAAAGACTCTGTGAAGCTTGTGAAATGGGAAAGTCGAAGCGAGCATCGCATAAAAGCAAAGAAATTTCTAGTATTACTGAGCCTCTGCAACTTCTTCATATGGATTTGTTTGGCCCAGTGAATGTCTTATCTTTGTCTAGGAAAAGATATGCATTGGTAATCGTGGATGACTTCTCCAACTATACATGGGTATTGTTCGCAATGACGAAAGACGAAGTACCTTTCCTAATCATTGATCACATCACTCAAATTGGGAATGTTTCAACACTTACTGTGAAGACGATTAGATCAGACAATGGCACTGAATTCAAAAACACAGTGCTGAATGACTTCTGTGTATCTAAGGGAATACGTCGTCAGTATTCAACCCCGAGAACTCCACAGCAAAATGGAGTAGTTGAAAGGAAGAATAGAACTTTGGTTGAAGCAGCAAGAACTTTGTTGTATGATTCGAAACTTCCTCTGTACTTCTGGGCCGAAGTAGTGAGTACCGCGTGTTACACTCAAAATAGAACCTTGATCATAAAAGATAAAGAAAAGACACCATGTGAGCTAATGAACAACAGAAGACCAACAATCAAATACTTTGATGTCTTTGGAGCAAAATGGTATGTACTTATAGATGATGAAAATCTAGGCAAGTTTGCAGCAAAAGCTCGTGAAGGAATCTTTGTTGGTTACTCCACAGATGTGGTGGCAGCTTATAGGGTGTTCTTAATGAATGATCGAAAAGTGACTGAATGCTACAACGTCAGATTCGACGATACAAAACTCCCATCAATTTCTAAAGATTCTAGTGAACCTGAGTCCCTAAAATTTCAGAATCTGGACTTAGATGAACTTGAAGATGAACCTGAGTTAGTTGTCCCATTAAATGTCCCAAGTGTATGTGAAGAACCTGAGTCTAGTGAACAATCTAATTCTACAAGATCAGAAGAGACTTCTTCAGTACGAACCGGCAACAACTCAGGGGGAGTAAATAGCAGCTCAAGGACAACTGTTCAAGGCTCGAGACGAGTTGACACTAGTTCTGTAGGAGCTGGCACTAACTCAGGGGGAGTTAGTGAAAATAATCAAAGTAGTCAACACCACAACTCAAAAAGTCAAGCTGAATCATCAAGACAATTTCCAAGAGAACGGGTATGGAATAGAGACCATCCGTTTGAATTAATTATTGGTGATCCAGATGCTGGTGTGACTACTAGAAGAACTGCAAGAGCTGACCTGGCTAATATTTGCTTATATTCTGGGTTCTTATCCAAGCTTGAACCTAAAGAAATAGAAGAAGCTCTTGGTGATGCTGATTGGGTGATTTCAATGCAAGAGGAACTCAATCAGTTTGAAAGGTAGAAAGTTTGGAAACTGGTACCCCGACCAAAGAACATATCAGTAATTGGAGCTAGGTGGGTATTCAGAAATAAACTGGATGAAAACGGACTTGTAACACGAAACAAGGCTCGTTTGGTTGCAAAAGGTTATTCTCAGCGAGAAGGAATTGATTATGATGAGACCTATGCACCGGTTGCAAGACTTGAGGTAGTCAGGATGTTCTTGGCATTTGCAGCACATAAGAACTTCAAGGTTTTTCAGATGGATGTGAAAAGTGCCTTCCTGAACGGAGAGTTAGAAGAAGAAGTGTATCTGGAACAGCAGCCTGGCTTCATCGATCCAGAACTTGTAGATTTTGTGTATCTTCTCTTCAAATCTGTCTATGGCCTCGAGCAATCCCTAAGGCGATGGTATGAAACCCTATCCTTATTCTTAATTGAAAATGGTTTTACTAGGGGAGTAATTGATAAAACATTGTTCTATAAAAATGTAAAGAATGATTTAATACTTGTTCAAGTCTATGTGGACGATATTATTTTTGGGTCATCTAATGAGCGCTTGTGCGAGAAATTTGCTAAGCTAATGCAGGAAAAATATGAGATGAGCATGATGGGAGAGCTGTCCTTCTTCCTTGGATTACTGATCAGTCAGAGAAAAGATGGTATCTTTATCTGTCAATCCAAGTACGTCAGAGATTTACTCAAGAAGTACAATCTAGAAGATGCATCAGCAGCTAAGACTCCCATGGCAACAGCCACGAAGCTTGATAAAGACAAATCAGGTAAATCAGTTGACATCACAAGCTATCGAGGTATGATTGGCTCACTTCTCTATTTAACTGCAAGTAGACCCGATATAATGTTCGCAACTTGTTTATGTGCAAGGTTCCAAGCGGATCCTAGAGAATCACATCTCGTAGCCGTCAAAAGAATTTTTAGGTATCTCAAGGGCACACCAAATCTAGGGATTTGGTACCCAAGAGATACCGGTTTTAATCTAATTGGCTATTCGGATTCAGACTATGCAGGTTGCAGGATTGATAGGAAAAGCACATCTGGTGCTTGTCAATTTCTTGGCAGAAGATTGGTGTCCTGGCAAAGCAAAAAGCAACATACAGTATCTACTTCTACTACTGAAGCTGAGTACATTGCTGCTGGAAGCTGTGTAGCTTAAATACTGTGGATGAGGAACCAATTGAAGGATTATGGCATGGAGCACAAGAAAATTCCAATTATGTGTGACAACAAAAGTGCCATTGTCATAACCAACAATCCTGTAGATCACTCAAGAACCAAGCACATCGACATCAGGTATCACTTCAAGAGAACATGTCGAGGAGGGGAATGTGGAGCTACATTTTGTGCCCACAATGCAACAAATTGCAGATATGTTCACCAAACCTCTTGATGAAGTAACATTCAATAGATTGGTTGGTGAATTGGGAATGCTTAACACAAGTTAGTAAAGCTTCCTATCTGTAAAATCCAGATTATTTTTTGTGCAAGCTATTTAATCATTATGTGCTTAGACTTTAAAATGCCTAATTAATGATTGTTATAGGTTGCATATAGTGTTATTTTACATGAATTCATTGTGTTTTAAGTGTATTTAATAGTACAAATCTTTGAATTTATGCTTGTTAGATTGCATGATCATAGGGGGGTTAAATTCATAATATTCTAAATTTTGCATGATTTTTTTGATGAATTTACCTATGTTTTTCATGTAATTAGAGGCCTTAGAATTATCAAGGAATGTTTTAATTATGTCACTTATTAAAAATCCTTGAATTGATATTTATATTAATTTGGAAATTTAATTATTGAGAAATCTAAGTATCTTCAAAATTTCGAGTTAGTTTCTATCTCGAAACTCATCTAGAAATTCGACTTGGATTTCGATTTGAGCTTCCAGAGTGAAGTTTTGAAAATTCTAAGTCTGGGAAGATTTTTGAGTTAGTGTCTATCTCGAACTTCATCTCGAAACTCGACTTCGGGTTCGAGTTCGAGTTACCAGTGTGCCTAGTTCCATCTTCAAAATATTCGAGATAAGGTCTATCTCGAACTTTATCTCGAAGTTTGAGATGAGGTTCCACTTGAGGGGATATTTTGAAAAGATCCAATTCTGAGAATAACTTCGAGTTAATCTCTATCTCGAAACTCATCTCGAATTTCGACTTGATGTTCGAGATAGAATTCTCAGTTGGTTACAGGGATTTTTTGAGTTAACTCCTAACTCGAAACTTATTTCGAATTTCGACTTGAAGTTCGAGATAGGTTTCCCTGGTAGTTTTTGCTGCTTACATGGTGTTTGTTCGAGTTAGCATCTATCTCGAACTTCATCTCGAAGTTCGACTTAATGTTCGACTTAGGTCTTCCCTGTATGTACTTAGTGTTTCACTCTTTTTAACAGGGTCACTTTTGTCATTTCACAATCATATCTATATATACATCTCTAACTCGATGATTCTTTCACTTTTACCTAATTTCACTTTTACAGCAGCCTCCACACAAAAACAAGGCGATTTCAAAATTTCAAACCACTATTCGTTGTCTTTGTGATTAAACTCATAC
This sequence comes from Saposhnikovia divaricata, assembly GCA_036435485.1. NCBI lineage: Eukaryota > Viridiplantae > Streptophyta > Magnoliopsida > Apiales > Apiaceae > Saposhnikovia > Saposhnikovia divaricata. The sequence continues at coordinate 168,975,193 of CM071595.1, read as the reverse complement.
AGACCACGAATTACTGCCAATTTTAGACTACTATTATCTGTGTGTGATCATTAATCTCTGTGTTTGTGTGTTTTGTAACTGTTCATATACACACGCATATATATACACACGAACATCAAGTGTTTGTGTGTTTGTGTAACTGTTCATACACACGATTTCCCTATTCTCTATATATATACACACACGATTTCACTGGTATACACACACGCATATACATCTCCATTGACTATTACAGATTTAGTAATTGGCTATTGTTTATATCCCGTAGTTTAATTTCTCAGAGTGACTTTTGGTCTTCTCGATAAATTAAAAGGGCTATAACTTTGGATTCTTTAATTGCTTGTTTTTCAAAAACAAAAAAAATATCACATTTATTAAGGAAATACATTTAATTAAAATGGCTCACCAATTTTCACTTGCCAAAAATAATTTTTATAACATCTCTATGGAAATTGGTGATCAACTCCCGCGCTTTAAGTTTTGGGTACGATTTCTTAATTTGTACTCCAAGGCTAGCTTCGCTTTTACTGCTAAACCCACACTGGTACATGATGCTTTACAGCAATTATAAACTAGTGCGGTTATCTTTGGGAGCAAATCTACCCCCTATGGTTTCAGGTTTACCTTGGCGGGTCAAGAATATGAGGTGACAGAGGAAATTTTCAACATGGTTCTGAAATTCCCGGTCAAAGCTGTTTATGATCCCGAACCTACAGCGGCAGAACGCCTCACATTCTTTGAAGAAATAGGATGTTATCCTCCGACTGGCCGGATCACTGGAAATGTCCAGAAACAATTCTTTCATGTGGAATGGAATTACTTTTTCGAGGCCATCACAAGATGTTTTCGGGCACGCGAAAGATATTATCATCAGATTCCAATTCCCATGCAAATCTTTGGAGTTGCCCTAGCACGAGATCTGGATATCAATTATGGACGCATAGTTCTCTCCGAGATAGTGGCTACAATGGGATCTCCTGCAAGCAGAGACCTTACTACAACTGATGTTGTATGCTGGTATCCTCGTTTCTTACAAATGCTTATTAATCATTTAGTACCGAGGGATGCTCTTGCTGTTCGACAGGGATTTTCCAGAAGTCCAACATCTGCACCGCTAGGGATGGGCACTAAGTCACTTACTACAATTGCCAATCAGGATAAACATCAAGGTAAAGCGATGTCAATTCCTGACAACATTCAACTGTGGCTCACGTATGATGCAGGAGTTACTACTTTGGCGGACCATCGCAAGTATCGTCATATGCTCAGAATCCGTCTGCTCATGCTGAAGCATTTGAAGGGATTCCTGATGAGCAAAGTGATGATGAACAAGGTAATGAAGAAGGTAATCTCTCTCTGCATACTACTCAAACCTCTTCATATATATCTGATTCTGTGACCCAAGAGACTGCTAGCCCGCAGGATCTATCCCAGGGTGAGAGCTATATTTCTGAGTCTGACACACAGTCTTATTCTCTTTCACCTCTGTTGCCGGAAGCTAAAAGGCCAGCACCTGTAGATTTAGGAAATGATTCTGAGAGTGACCCCGAAGTGCAACCACTTATTCGGAAGAAAGCCAAAATTTTTCATGCTGCCACTTCAAAAGCCCAGTCCAAACCTAGTGTGTCGCACTCAACCACTCCAACTCACGTGAGTGGTTCTCCCCTTGCACAGTCTGCACATAGGGATTTTGGTGAGGAATTTGTACCTTTTGAAGATACTGTTGCTTTAAAAGGACATGAAGCTTTACGAACTTCAGCAGTACCTTCACCGGTATGTACTGATGCTGCAAAGATGGTCGGTTCTGATGTTGTACAAGAACACTTTGCAGCCTCTCAGCCTGAGATTCCAACTCAGGAAACAACAGGAACAGATCCCATAACTGCAAATTATTTTTCTTATCCAGTTTCTGCAGGTATTGCTTCTTATTTTGGATCTATTATTGAAGACATACACGAGCGTGAGACAGGGAGTGTGTGTGAGCGTTTAGGGAGAGAGGGACCTTCATTTTTAAGGCCCGAAACCGAGCGCCAAATACTATCAGAACCAGTATTAGAGCGAGGTCACCTAAGCCAAACACCGTCCCTTAATATTCAAAATCTTGACACACGTATGACATCAATGGAAGATCAAATGAGGCAGTTCGGGCAATCGATGGGGTAGTTAGGGATCAATATTGGAGATAATCAAAGGGCTCATGATGACTACGCAGCACGAATGGCAAGTCAAGCTACAGCATTCGATGTCTTGACAAACAAGGTGAATGACTTGGGCCATGCTGGTGGTGTCTTGGGAAGCACTCTAAATGAAAGAATGGGAGCAATGGAGTCTACAATGCATACAATGGCGGTGGAGATCAGTAAAATGATGTTTGCATTCAGGAGTTTTGTGCCCCCGGAGTGTTTCGAGTCGCAATACAATCAACCTCCCCCCGATGGTGGTGCTGGTGGTGCTGGTGGTGCTAGTGGAGCTGGAGCCTCCGGTTCTGGTTTTGGTGGTTCCTATGCTGCTGGTGGCTTTGGAGAGCAAGGTGGTATTCAGGATAACTCACCTAAGGGGGAGAGTGGAAAGGAGACGAGACAGCAGGGAGTTCAAATCGAAGAAATTGAAGAACAGGCTGATCTTGTCAAAGAAAAAGAAAGTAAGCCGGTTGGTCATGAAGAGACTTTGAGGAAGAGAAAGGGTAAGGCGAGGATGGTTGAGCAAGATGAACCATTCATTGACCTGGGTCATCATCAAGAAAAAGTACAGGAGATACTTGATTCAGACTCTGACATGGAGGACGTATCTTTAGCACATGCAATAAATAGATCTTTGAAGGAACAAGGTGGAGGTGCTGGGATGTCTTCCGGAAAGCCTAAAGAAATTCCTGTTGATGAGGAGACTCTGAAATCTCAACAGTTAGCTTTGGAACAAGCTCAGTTCCATAAAATGAAGTTGATGCAAGAACATGCTACGTTCCTTGAAAAGAAAGTAGAGCTCAAAGGGAAGCAGTATGATCATGAGCTTGCAAGGCTAGCTGATCCTCAAGTTGATTTGGACAAGAGAAGGATTGGACAAAAGTGGGATGATGCAAGGAAGATTTTGATGGGACCTTGTGTGAAAGGAGTTAACAACAAGGAGGCAGATGACTTGTTCTATAACTTGAACATGTAGAATCCACTGACTGTGAACTACATAAGTGCGTTGAAGAGCATAATTTCGAAAGTCAGTGTTGGATACAATGCGATGCTTAAGGAGTGGCAGGTTATCTTGTCTTTAGTAGAAGGAATCCCGACGTCTTTCCTGTATGTGGATGATCAATTCATCGCGAGAAGATCTGCGTCAGAGTTGTTCTTGCTAGCAAAAAAAATTCAATACTCTCAATCTGAGGAGCTCAGCATTCTGTATAGGGATCAGTTAATGCAGCTAGCAGAGGACAAGGGTCCAGAATTCTCAGCATATCCTGATGTTGTCCGAATGGTAGTAGATGGGAAGATGAAGAGGGTAAGTATGGAAGAAAATGATTTAATGGATCTTTCAGTGGAATCTCTCAAAGCTGTCTATAGACAAATGATGAGTAAGGGGTTTTACTCTGAAATTAAAGAAAAATCGGTGAAGGTCATTGAAAGAATCATATTCAAGAAGAGCAATGAAATATGGAAGTGTGATATTATTGCTTCAAACCCTCTAGATAATGTGAAGGTTGAGCCGGAGCTAATGGAGAAGAAATGGAATATTCTTCAAGCAATGAAAAATGTAGATGAAGCTCTGACTCTTCCGTCTGGATCACTGGAACAAAGAGAGATAAGGGAGGCAGTTGGTGTTCCAGGAAGAGATAGTGTATACTGGATAAACGCATATGTCGATGACACAGCTGATGCCTTGGCATTCATAGACGCAGACCAGAATCAAACACTCTTGCATATGAGTAGAACATGGCTGTTACAGACTCAAGACGCTGCATTTCTGGAGAGAGTTTTATATGTGTTCAAATGGAGCGAAGTGGAGAATGAGTATGTGGAAGAAAAACAGAGACTCATGTGTTACTTGTCTGAGGTAGTGGTGGAAAAGAAGCGGATGGAGCGAGATGCGGCTAGTGTCCACAATACTAACCGTGTCAAGGGCTACCCCAAAATGATCTATTGTCAGTTTAAAGCTGATAAAGCACATTGGAAACCTCAGCTCATAATGAAGAACTTTGAGGACATTCCAAAGATCAGGACTACTCAGGAAGTGGACAAACTCAGAAGGCTTTTCAAACATCCTTATCCAGAGCCAAAGAATCCTCTAGAAATGGAAGCAGTAAGTTTATTGAATGCTAGGTGGAAGCAGCTTCATGATCCAGTATATAAGAAAGAACAGCGGCAGAAAGAGAAGCGCAGAGAGCATAAAGAGGAGAAGCGCCAAGCTGCTGAAGCTAGGAAGAGGAAACGGAATTAGGATTAAAGGTCAGAGTGGTGTGAACTTGAAGTTGGAAAAACTTCATGTCTTTCGGTTGCTTTAACTCACTTGAGGAAAATTCACCTCAGAGTGGATCCAATAAGGTGATATAAGTGTGACTAAAAGGTATGAAATAATCCAGGTGATAGGAATAACTCAAATGATCTTTATTTCGAAGTTCGAATTCTGTTTCTAGTTTAAGTTCTTTGTATTGTTTTCCAAGTACATTTCAATTGTAAATTATTCAAGACTTTAATGTTAGTTATCTTTTCTCGTCTCATTGTTTAGTTGAGTTATCCTTCATTAATTTGAATGTCATTGTTAGACAGTCAAATAGGGGGAGATTGAAAGGTAGAGTGTGTAAACTTGTAACACAATAACTAATGTAACTCAACTAAAGGAAAAGATACTTAACCAGAAGACAATCAAGAACAAGAAGCAACAAAGAAATCAACACTAAATGAAGACAAGGTAATTGATACAATTCAACATGTTAACTATGATCAAGCCAAGAAGAAATCATTGAGAGAAGTTCAAGTCAAAGTTGTTCATGCCTCAGTGATTTGAAAAGCCAAGAATCAAGATCATAACTATCAGTATCAATAAGACAAATTGATTTCAAGTGAACAAGAAGGAAAGCTAACATTGGAAAGCCACATTACTAATTGAATATGGTAATTTATTCAAGAAGCAAAACACTATCAAGACTAGTCACTTATGAACCAGACCAGTGCATCAAGTGTCAGGACATTGATAGCAAGTTTATGTCAGTAATAAAGATCCATGTTCAAGAGCTTGGTGAAGAATAAAGAAGACATGAAGATATCACAAGTTCAAAATGTGCATTGAAGTTTCAAGTTGAAGACCAGAATATTTTCTAAGTACTAAATATTCTAGATGACCAAGTAGAATATTTCTAAGTAGAAGTTCTACTTAGAAATTCGAGATGGCTAAGTAGAAATTCTCAAGTAGAAGTTCTACTTAGAGTGCAGTCTCAACATGACACATGGCATCTTCTGATTGGCAGATTTCCAAGCTTTCAAGATAAGACAAGATTTATGTGGACATCATTGGGCCACGTATATCTTAGTCTTTGAAGACTACAGGACATAGATTACATGTAGTATAAATAGAAGTACTTGTGTAATGTTTTAAGAGAGCAATTCCTGAGAAACACATGTAAAAGAGAGAGAGTGTATTCACAGAGCTTAGTATCATTCACTACTCTCTGAACTTCTGTTATACTTTGTAATGAATGTTGTAGCAACCACTTCAAGTTATATATAAGACATATATTCCTTGAATCTGTGTGTTCATTTATTGCATCGTATTTATTGCTTATCAAATTCGAAAAGTTGTATTCACCCCCCTCTACAACACATTTGGACCTAACAGTAGAGACTATTGAAAATCTTCCTTCACCAATCCCAGTTAAGGGAATTCGCAGTTTTCTTGGTCATGCGAGGTTCTATCGGCGATTCATTCAAGACTTTTCCAAAATCTCTAAACTTTGTATAATTTGTTGGAGAAAGATGTTCCTTTCAAGTTCGATGAAGATTGTTAGCTGCTTTCGAGCTTTTGAAAAAGAAATTGACTACAGTGCATGTTATTACCGCACCTGATTGGAGAGAGCCGTTTGAGATTATGTGTGATGCTAGTGACTATGCAGTTGGAGCTGTGCTTGGTCAAAGAAAGAAGAATGTTATCCATGTGGTTTACTATGCTAGTAAAACCCTTAACGACGCACAGCTGAATTACACCACTACGGAGAAGGAGCTTTTGGTAGTTGTCTATGGTTTCGAGAAGTTCAGGTCTTATTTTCTTAGGACGAAGGTGGTAGTGTACACTGATCATGTAGCTATTAGATATCTGATTTCGAAGAAAGATTCAAAGCCTCGGTTGATTCATTGGGTTCTTTTGCTTCAAGAATTCGATTTGGAAATCAAGGATAGAAAAGGTACAGAAAACTAGGTGGCGGATCATCTATCACGTCTGGAAGACCACGGTAAGGATTCACGGGATAAAACTCTAATCAACAAATCTTTTCCCAATGAGCAGCTTTTTGGGGTGCAAGATGAAGAACTATGGTTTGCAGATATTGTGAACTATCTTGTGAGTAATGTCATCCTGTCAGAATTCTCTTATGCTCAAAGGAAGAAGTTTCTATATGATGTGAAGTGGTACCTTTGGGACGAGCCATTCTTGTTCAAACAGGGAGCAGATCAGGTAATAAGGAGGTGCATTCCTTATAGCGAGACTGAGGGTGTTATGCACGATTGCCATTCCACCACGTATGGGGGCCATTATAGTGGTGAGAAGTTTAGTTCTCCGAAGGCCCAAGTTGAATTTACTCGTTTGATGTCAAAGGCGGTGGCAAAGGAGAGGGGATTCTTGCCTATGGCTAGGGATGGCGAGCTAGTTGATATGATTGGGGAGATGGGTTGGGAGAGTTTCTGTGAGATGCCATCTGCAGTTCCGTAGAGTATAGTGCGGGAGTTCTATTCTAATGCCAAGGTTGATAGGAATGGATATTCTGTGGTTAAGGGCACTATACCATATATGGGCTATTGCAACGCCAAAAAAGTGTGGTATTAGACCACAAAAGTGTTACAATAGAGGTTTTTCCAACGCTTTTGCCAAAATTCAGCGTTGCATCTGCTGCCGTTGCAATAGACCCCTATAGCAACCTTTTATGTACTTATTGCAACATTTTCCAAGTATTACAACATCCCCTTTAGTGCAACACTTTTGTCTTGTTTAGTGACACTTTTATGATGTTGCAATAGACTATTGCAACATCATAAAAGTTTAGTGACACTTTTGTCTTGTTTAGTGACACTTTTGTAACATATTTTTGTTAAAAGTGTTGCAAAGTCAATTTATTGCAACATTTTCATGTAACATTATCTCCCCTATTGTAATGCTTTTGGTTTTTTTAGTAACATTTATATGCAACACATTGTATTAGTCCAATTTGCAGTATCCTGTTTGAAATGTCAATAAACCAACACAAAAGCATATCAAACCAGAAATCACATTTCCAAATTCCCAAATGGCAAATCCAACAGAATATATGTCAATAAAGCCCAAACAAAGTCGGCTTATACCGTAAGATCATCTTACATCTAGTACATGAATCCAAAGTCAAAACACATAGTCGACTTACACACCATAAATCTAGCTAAATAAAACTTAGTCTTTCCTATTAAAGTACCAAGCTATTTTCCATGAACCACCTTTTCCATGATGCTATTGTTGTAGCTTTCAATACATGAATCTTCGAACCCTTGAAGCGCATGTGTAGCTCTCTTCAATGGTAAACACCCCATTGGAGGAACCCATGTTATCGACATTTTTGGAGCTCCAAGTCCATGCAGTTGTTTAAAAAATGCCTCTGCGATCTTCAGAAGAAAAGCTTCGTACTTGTCAACATTATACTCTAATCTTCTCGTAACAAGTGTATAATAATTTTCTAGGAAATCGTTCATTCCTAAACTGATTAAGTAGAGAGCTTCTTGTACAATCTTTTTGCCATTTTCCTCGCCCAAATAACCTTTTAGTATGGTCTGGTATTGCTTGAAGTAGTCCAACTTTTTCCAGAGGTATTACTGACTGCAAAACATAAAAAGATGACAAAATTAGCTAAAACAAATACAATTCACCTTAGAAATATCTAAATACAATTTACCTTATAAGTTATAAGTAACAAAAAATAGAGCTATGCATATATGGCGAGACTCGGAAGTTGATCAAAAAAATTACTTGCAAAAGCCGCCTAGCATAACTGCCCTCCATAATTCGGGCAAAGGAAGAAGATGCATGGGAGTACTTGTTTCCTTCAAAAGCGTGTAAGATATCAGGATGAACATCAAGGTGAAGAATATCCACAGGCCCTTCTAGCTTTACAGATACAACTCTCACAACAAGTTATGATATAGAGTGATCACCCCTAAAACCAAAGGGCGTAGCAGATCCTTAAAGGTGATAAAAGAAAAGAGTTACTCTTCAATTTTCATAAAAAAAAGGTAAAAACAGCTAAACATTGTGCAGAATGTTGTACAAAGATTTTATTCTAGTTACAAAAATACACTTGTATGTTAAAGTAAAAGCCTACAAATAGTAAGAAGTGTAGCTTACTTCTTCCATCACCAGCTTTACAGACTCGCTTATAATGTTCATCAATTTTTCATCGTTTATACCACAGTCTCGTAGCATCTGGTTATTCATAGAAATTCCTTTCAAGCACATTATATCTACAGCACTTTCTGTTGTAGTGAACTGATATTTCTATGGTATTAAATTAGGATGTATCTTAAGAGCGATGACTTTTAACTTTTAAGCACATTATATCAAAACTTATTAGCCCACTGCTCCTCCTGCAAAGTGAATTCAGATGGTTCAAATTGATACATTTGTTTATGCACCTTTGACCTATGTAACTAATGCAATTTAAACATAAGTGTCTGAGTGAATTCAACCTTATCCAGTGAGCAACATGATCCTATCTGGTCATATTCTTCATGTCTTCAAGTTCTTGACGATAATTTTCCAACCGTAACATCAGCGAAGGCAACTCAGCTGTTAAGGAAACTTAAACCGATAGCACCAATTATCATCAAAAAATAATATGGAGTTAATTCTTGATCAATGTTTACAGCGCCATTATCGGAAAGTTAATATGAGTAGCAGGTCCCCAGTACTTGAGCGCTGCTGAATCATAAGCTGTCCCGAAGCAATTGATTTATTTCCTGAATATGATTAGTTGTGCGCCTAGTCTCCCTTCCGCTTCATTTCCTTGAGCAGCCTAAACATCAGTATCAAAGAGCCAACAGAAAGGAGATATTTAGGCAAATGCACAAAATATGAAAAAAAAAAAAAAAAACCCAGAAATACAACAAGACATAACGAATTTACGTGGAAAGCCTCAAAGTGGAGATAAATTGCAATATTCCACTAAATCAATAATGGGAACACTAAGTTCTTCTCTAGGAATTGGAGGAATACAAGCATCATAAGATATAACTCTTGGAATCAACAACTATTACCAAAATAAGGCCACAAACAGAACTGAATCAACTCTGCCCAGCAACCAAAAAACTGATAAAAACTGACATTCCCTAATCCGTAATATTCTGAAATTTTTACCAGCAACAGAGGACCCTTTGGACTAAGTCATATCCAAAAATCAACCAAAACTAAGCTGTTTTGACCCCCGAAACAATCCCTCAAAATCAGATGATGTGTCCTGATTCTGCGCCGTTTATCTAAATATGGAAGAGACTTCAATCACGTAAATCATTAATTTTTTATTAAAAGTTTATAAATGCTGAGAGACTAACAGCCCGAGCTGCACTAGTCTAATAGAAGAGAATCTGGAATTTTTATAAGAGATTTTACTGAACCATCTCGGACTTTGAAGAATATATATATATTTATCACAAAATTACAAAATTGACACAAGCAAATTAGTATGAGAATTAAACATAAACTTAACAAAAATTTATCAGTTATGGGTAATTAACATGAATTGAAGCTAAGTACAAAAAATTAGAACAAGATTCCATTAATTAACACAAAACCAACTCATTGTTAACATCAAATTACCAATAATTTAGGACACAATTAACAAATAACAACACGGAAGAACAAGAAAATTACCAAGTGACAAGTGGTGCAAGTGAGTATATCTGATAGATACAAGTAATATGAAGAAATGTCATTTTTAGTTATGTTAGAAGCAATAGCAGCCCTTCTGCATATCTGTGACTGTGATGTGCTTTACAGGTTGGTCTCAGTTGATATGTTGGGTATATATCTAACAAGGTTGTCAAAGATTTTAAGGGTCATGACATTGTTTTTTAAAATATATAATTGATAATATATTAAAGAGGGCAAGCCCTTAACCAAGCAACAATAGAATGAAGTTCATGGGAGTGTTAACAAGCAACTAGGCCAACAAACTAACCCAGACGCTCCCAACACAAATGAAGTTAAAGAAACATCATTGTTCAAATCCAAGCAGACGGATTATTAAGACAATTAAGAAGTGCTGGAGCCTGAGGTGTCCGAGGATGTCTGGGGATGATCCCCGGCTCTCTTCCTGGTAAGATAAGTGTTCACAGGTGGTTTTCGAAGCCTGATTTCTCTGAAAATGCTAGGCTAATAAGAGCCTACAGGGGGAGCAACTTGGAAAATAATTTAGTTTGCAAACTTGGAACTACAAATCGCAGCAGGAGCTAGACATGACTTGTGTCCAAGGATGAAGATAATTTATAGTTAATGTGTGACAATTACCTGGAATTGTTTGAAACGATGAACACCACTCAATTCTTTTTTTATTTTGACCGGTACCTTTGGTGAATAGCACGGTTGTACCAGCCACAGTTGCAACGACTTTTTCAAGTACCAAGTGGTCCAAAGTTCAGTATTCTCTTGCAAGGCTACAAAGAATCAAGACTTCAGCACCCAAATTTTGTAGATTAAAGTTAAGACTTTTAAACAAAAAAATTATCTTAAAAGCATCAATGGCATTCTTAAAAGTTTTAAGAGAAATCTAAAATCTTTACATAATTGGTTTCTAAATCACCTATCTTTCACATATTCAAGCACCAAATGCTCAATAGATATGAATGGACCATTGAACAGAGGTATTCCATAAAAAATTTTTGAAATACATAACTATGTAATAAGTCACACTAAAGTAATAAGTTTATAAATTCTATACTTTAAAGTTAAAATTGAGCCATAAAATTGAACAAGATTGTAGTCTAATCCAACACAAAATTACTTTAAATAAACTGAATTTTTCAAATAACAACTTCAATCTGCGAAATATTAAGAACATATAATCTAATTGAACGACATGAATAATTGAACAATTTTGTGCATATACCTCTAATCCAAGCTGATGAGTTTTGGAAAATGAATCCTAATTACATCTGAACTCATATATATATATACATATATAATAAAAAGGGGTATTTTACCTCTAATTGAAGCTTTCATTGAATCTTTACCCTAATTGAAGCTCCAAACAGTTTTGGAGTTCTGGGTGCTCGAATCGATCTTAGGGATTTGAGAGAGGCGTGAGAGTAAGTGAGAGAGATGTGCGTGAGAGGTAGAGAGATATCGATAGAGAGAAGTGAGGTATGAAGGAGAGAGGCGAGGCGGGGGAGAGAGGTGAGAGAGGGAGTGTTTTTGTGTAATAGAAATTTATTTTGTGAGATGGAAAGTATTTTTATGTTTGGTACCAATGTTTAGCCCGCTCAGCCAAAAACTTGAATTCCCGCCTATAAATTTGGGTCAAACTGACCAAAAGCGTAACGTGTATTGCAACGCTTTTTTAGAAGGATTGCAATTGTCAAAATGATATCTTCACTTGTAACACTTTTCTATTTTATACAACACTTTTTAAAATTATTGCAATATATTAGTAAATTTTGTGTCTATAGCAACATTTTATGCAACATATATGTACTTTGGGCTTGCAATAGGCCATACATGGTGTAGTGGGGCTTGACTATTGATTACACTCCGGCCGCTATTCGTGCTATTATGAGTCAGCCTGCGAAACACAGACGAGCTGAGGATTGGGTACTCAAGACCCGGGTAGATGTTGATTTGGATGAGATCGTGGCGGAGATTTGTGTGTCGGGCACGGTTTGGAAGTGCAAACCGGGAACTAATGAGCAGCTTACTTTCCCTGTTTCGGCCATGAATAGGTATGCGAGGGCATGGAACCTGTTTGTATGTGCTAATATTTTGCCGTCTTCGCATTCCATTGAGGTTATAGTTGATTGAGCTATACTACTCTAGGGGATTCTTAATGGGAAGTATATTGATCTTGGATACATTATTAATCATAATATGCTTAGGTTCATGAGAGGGGTGACGACAGGGGCGATTCCACTTGCTTCCATTGTTGCTGAGTTGTGCACATCTGTGGGTATTCGGTGGGCTGAGGATGAGCAGTTGCAGATGCCCAATGCTCCTATTGACCACTCTCCTATTGATCGGTTGGTGGAATGGCCGGGTGGCGTTCCCCATGTAGACGTTTGGGATATATTGTTGGTGATGCAGAGGGAGGTGGTACTCCGTCACATGTGCCTAGAGTAGCTAGAGCGGGTCCTTCACATAGAGATTCTGATAGGACTGGTCTTGGTGATGCACAGTATAGATGCTTGACTAGGCGTATTGATGCCATGCATGACATCAACCGCCGCTATGCAGAGGACTTGACACAGGCTTTAGGCATTGCTTTTCAGGCTACTGGTATTGAGGTTCATTGACCTGTTTTTGGAGCTCACTCTGTTTATCCTCCACCAGATACACCACCCGAGGAGGGTGGCCCTGTTGACAGCTAGGTATGTTTCTTGCTATCCTTTTATTACCTTCAATGAGGACATTGAAAATTTTAAGTTTGGGGGTGATTTCAGGATTAGTAGTTAGTAGAGTCATTGTTCATATAGAAATCATATTGCATGTGTAGCAGTAGTTTATTCATATTATTGTATGTTTGTTTCATTTCATATAGAGCATTTTGTTTGCATTTTTGTTATGTATTCCATGTGAGTCCATTTAGTTGCATTTCCATAGCATATTCATGATCCCGTAGGATTTGGCTATTTATGTTTCGTAGGTCGATGTTGATTTGAGTGAGGTAATGATGAATAGAGGGTTTATTTAAGTGCCTAGGAATTGACTTGCATGCTTCGGAAACAAAATCTTTACACATTCTCATTGTTTGCTTTTGGACTAGATCGGGTTATGCTTGTTTAGTTGTTGAGATTTAATCACCGATTTATATTTAGAATGTCCTTTATTCCCTTGATGGCGTAGGAGCACTAAAGTATAAGTTTGGGGGAAACCAGGGATTTCATGCTAGTTGATAAAAGTTAGGCGTCAAAAGGCTAGTAGCCGTTCATATTTTATGAGTAGTCTAGGGTTGGATGAGATGGAGCGAAACACACTCATTCCAAGTTAGTTGTTTGTGAAAAAAAAATCAATCAGAAAAAAAAGAGTTTTGTGAGTGTGTAATTGCAGAATTGACCAGGGTGAGCTCTTTAATACTCGAGCAATTAAGTTCTAAAGGACTTTGTGCCTAGTGACCTAAGACTTTTCCGGTCTGGGATCCACTAACCTAATGCTCGATACATGGATATTATTGTATAAGTCTTTCGGGGCCTCATCCATTGCATGGTCAAATAAGCATGCGTGTTGTGTTATGTGTCATTGTTTCTTTAGTAATAAAGCATGAATTCCTGTCTAACTCAAATGATGATGGAGGTGTCTCTAAGTTTTGAAGTGTTTAGCGTTCATTCTATTTATTAACCTGTGACTGTCTTGGCGAAGAATAGGTATGATTTTGATCTAGGGTTGGAGTATATCTGATGAGCGTCGCACACACCCACATTTCTGTTCATGTAATGTTAGTTTTATGGGGATTTAGTCGAACTCTGTTTGGACTTATTGCATTCTTTGAGATGTTTTCTTATTGATTTGGTTTTGGTTATTCCGAGGGGATCGTTGCATTTTTATATTAGTTGCATTCATGCATTGCGTTAGTTGTGTCGAGTCTGTTTATGCTTGAGAACAAGCATCGATTTAAGTTTAGGTGTGCGATAAGTTTATTTCATTTCCACTTGGAATGCTTCATTTCGGCTTAAATTGATTAACTTGACCTCAAGTATGTCGTGTTTTTGATGTGTTTTCATTGAGTTGTGCAGGACGACAAACTTCAGGTAGGATTGGTGTTTTTTTATGATGATGGAGTGGATTTGTGCAGGACGACAAATTTCCTAGTAGCCAGGGGCGTGGGTGCACTTTCCAGCAGCGCGGGCGCGCGTGAGGAAGTGCCAGAAGCGCGGGCGCGCGGTATCAATGCGCGGGCGCGCGAGGTCGATCTGCAGAAAATCCTTATTCAACTTAAAACTCGATATTTAAATGTTTCTTGCTGTCCAAGACTCCGGAGGGCTATATAAACACATGTAGACATCATAATAGGGACGTTTTTTTACAGAAAATCAGGAGTATCAAGTTGGAGAAGGATTCACGGAGCACGTGACATCTACGAAGATCTACTTCATCTTTTGTAATCTTTTATTAGGCGATACAATGGATCTTCGTTTTTCGATTTGTTTTCTAAACTCTATTACTCTAGCACTATTGTTTTTATTCAGACCTTGTTCTATATCATGTTATCACTAGATCCCATGATGACGAGCCGTTCGATTATGAACTAATCGTTGTCATGGGATTCTAACGGATTTATTTACGGAATTTAGTAGTTTGATTGTTTTAAAGATTTGTGTGTGATGAATTAGTGATTTCCTCGTATCGTTATACTTGATGCTTTTGGATGTGTAGCTAACATCTAAATTGTTAATCTTTATTGAAGCGACAGTGGATATAGATATTAGAACTTGCCATGCTAACATAGGTTTATGGATGTTTGACATGCATGATTCGTAGTGTAATTTTAACCCACTACAAGGAAAACTGAAATATATAATGGTATTGCCCGTTGTCTGATGCCCTGGAATAGCGTTGTCTATTGAGCAGGTGTCTCTTACCAACATCACACAATGGTACACAAATCGTTGTCTGATATCCGGAACAACAACACACCAGGCTCCAAAAGCGTTGTAGCACACCCAGAAACCACAACGGTTATGGTATAAAGCGTTGTTCTTATGGTGATATTACAATGGTTTGGTTAATTTTGAATGTTGTTGGATTTTAATGTGCACAACTGTTTCGCTGAATAAAAGGCACGCAAAACCAACAATCACACAACATTTACATGTGATAGAATTCGTTGTCTTCATGCTTTTTGTACAATGTTTTGTAGCTTCAAAAGTGTTGTTAGATTCAAAATGCATAATTGTTTTTAGCCCACCCATATTTTTTTCTATTGTGTGTTAAGAATTTAGACAATGGTCCTTCAGATTTAGACTGTTGTCTTTCTTCTTCTTCCACAATAGTTCATTTTTACACACAACACTTTTATCAAGATTGTTGTTGTAAGATATGATTGCTGTTGTCTAGACAATGCACCAATAAAATACTACCATTACGACCAATATTCGCTATTACAACAAATTAAAATCCACCATTACAACCAAAATTCATCAACCAACTAAAATTGAACCACCTAATGCCATTCAAATTTCTCAACAAAAATCAATTACAGAACCCTAAACAAAGTTCCTTGTAATAACGTGCTGATGGTTTGTTCCTTGATGTTCTAAACATAAATATTCATACAATGCTGATGGTTTCTTCTCCTGACAGGCAAAGACCTCTAGTCTCAGGCATGTAATGATGGCCCTGCAATAAGAGAAATTTTGAATACCTGAGGTACTAGGAAAACTGTAGTAATAGTTTAGAGTACAATTACTAATAATCTGTGTTTTCACTGAACTTGTTTATAACCAATCTAGAGAGCCAGGAAACTAAAAGGTAGCAATCCACAAACAGATAGTAATCTTACAGGTAAATTTGTCCATCTTTTCCTTATCTCACCAAGCTCGTATCTCTCTTAATCACCACCACCAAAGTAACAACCAGAGAAAGCAAGCATATCTGGTTCAAACCTATTGCAAAACAAATTAAAGACAGAAAAGAAAACAATCTATATAATGGGAAAAAAAATTCCTCATTACTACACCCTGTTTTTTCATGTTTTCTTTTTTCACATTTCTCCGCCTTATTCTAACTACTTGTAATGTGTTCACCATGACTTTCAAAATCTTACAAATCGTGAAAAAATATATTATATTAAATTACTAGTCTGAAAATCAAGACACATTGTAGGGAAAAAATAAACACCCCAAAAAGAAAAAACAAAAAAATGCAAATATATATACATGTCCTGATACTGTGAAATAGAATTCCCAGGCTCCCAAACGTACGTTTTCCATATATGCAAGCAAGATTCACCAATGAGATGCAAACATCAGATGATCATTAATATTTGAATAAAAAGGATGAACCTTAAATGAACTGATATGAAGCGTCTTGCCATTTTCCGCAATCTCAGCACAATTAGCTGACCAATACTGCTTATAGGTTTTGTAAATCTTAATGCGTGATAGTTCACCCGACACCGCAACCTCTGCAACTCTTCATCAAGGTCATTAGTGAGTCTATAGTCAAACTTAGTCAACTGAACAACCTGTAACAATTTAAATTGCATCGATCATAAAATTATAACGTCAAAATAACCCGAAAATTTAAGACATACAAAAGAGGAAAAGGACTTTTTCTAAATAAAAGACATATGTTCAGGTTATCTGGTAGCATCACAAGCAATGAATTTCATGGCCTTCTTACATTTCTTCTCAAAAGTATAGGCAGAACTTCATCCAAATAATAATTAGGCTCTGATTTCCTGCTTCAGTAGTGATAGGCATGTTCTTTGCACAGTACTTAGCAAGAGAAGCCCAACCCCTGGAAAAACATTCTTTTATTTTATAAGCAAAGTAGAGATAATATGTACAACCAAATACCGATCTAGGCATTGATATAACTCTGTCCTTACCCCAAATGTGTGTGAGGTTTACTAATCCCCACAATTACAGCCATGGCTGCTCGACTTTTTGCTTCTCTAACTAGAACTTTCCGCAATGAAGGCCCTTTCAAGACTTCTCCAGTAAGATCTATTGGAGTAATAAACACATCGAAGTGAGAGAATATAAATCAAAGAATCATACAAATTACAAATCGAAGCGAAAGTATATAACCTGAAATCGAAACTCAAATTCAAGAAAATCCCTAATTGAAGCCAAATCAAAGAAGCACCAACTTAAATCAAACCACCAATCGAACCCTAAATCAAGTGAATGAGAAAAAGCTTTGACGCTTGCAAGATAGAGAGTAAGACAGAGCGATTATTGCGAACACATCAGGTTTTATGGGAGAGATATAAGTTTTGTGTGTATTCTGTGAGAGAAGTAAGTTGTAAGTTATGGGTGTTTGGGTTTGTTAGAGAACAAGAGATGAGCGGCTGCTGAAAAAAAGGGTAAGTAGAAGGGGAAATGAAATGATGGGAAAGAGGGAAATGAAATTTTCATTAAGGGGGGAAATGAATTATTGGTTGAGGGGGAAATAAGAATACATGAAATAAATTTTGGCTTGATTAATAATTTGGGAGGGAATAAAATTATATAAAATATATTTAATATTTATAAAATTTTAATTATTTGTTAATTTGGTAGATTTAAAATTTTAATAAAAATGATTTTTTTGTT
This sequence comes from Saposhnikovia divaricata, assembly GCA_036435485.1. NCBI lineage: Eukaryota > Viridiplantae > Streptophyta > Magnoliopsida > Apiales > Apiaceae > Saposhnikovia > Saposhnikovia divaricata. Next base: position 168,957,521 of record CM071595.1, on the reverse strand, counting down.
CCTCAAAATTCAAACCAATTTTTGTTAATATTAATTAGTTCTAAAAGCTAATAATTATTCAATTTTGAAGATTTATATTATAAACTCATATAAGATAAATTTGAAAATTCTTAATTTTTTGTGCACATCACTAAAATCATTAAATATAAACATATGTACGGTTGGATCATCAAAAAAATTTTTAAAAAAATAATATTCAAAAATTATACTAGTTTGACCAAGGAGTACTTTGATAGTTGACCCTTAAAATATCATACAAGAATGATTCTTTTTTTTCTAATTTTTTGTACACATCACTAAAATCAGTATATAACATCATTCGTATGGCTGGATCGTCGAAAAAAAATTAAAAAAATAGATCATGTTCAATTGGTACGACATTAGTTAGAGGAAGTAGTTTCTTTTGGCGGATTTATATTATAAACACATACAAGAATGATTTTTTTCTAAATTTTTGTACACATCACTAAAATTAGTATATAACATCATTCGTACGGTTGGATAGTCGAAAAAAAAATTTAAAAAAATAGATCATCTTCAATCGGTACGACACTAGTTAGAGGGAATAGTACTTTTGGCAGATTTATATTATAAACACATACAAGAATGATTTTTTTTTCTAACTTTTTGTACACATCACTAAAATTAGAATATAACATCATCCGTATGGTTGGATCATCCGAAAAAAAATTAAAAAAATTATTATTCAAAAATTATACTAATTTGACCAAGGAGTACTTTGATAGTTGACCATTAAAATATCATACAAGAATGATTTATTTTTTTCTAATTTTTTGTACACATCACTAAAATCAGTATATAACATTATTTCTACGGTTGGATCGTCGAAAAAAAAATTTAAAAAAATAGATTATGTTCAATCGGTACGACACTAATTAGAGGGAGTAGTACTTTTGGCGGATTTATATTATAAGCAAGTACAAGAATGATTTTTTTTTTTCTAACTTTTTGTACACATCACTAAAATTAGTATATAACATCATCCGTATGGTTGGATCATACAAAAAAAATTCTAAGAAATTATTTTTCGAAAATTATACTAGTTTGACCAAGGATTACTTTGATAGTTGACCATTAAAATATCATACAAGTCTGATTTATTTTTTTCTAATTTTTTGTACACATCACTAAAATCAGTATATAACATCATTCCTACGGTTGAATCGTCGGAAAATTTTTTTAAAAAAATATATCATGTTCAATCCGTACGACACTAATTAGATGGAGTAGTACTTTTGGCGGATTTATATTATAAACAAGTACAAGAATGATTTTTTTTTCTAACTTGTTGTACACATCACTAAAATTAGTATATAACATCATCCGTATGGTTGGATCAATCAAAAAAAATTCTAAAAAATTATTTTTAGGAAATTATACTAGTTTGACCAAGGAGTACTTTGATAGTTGACCATTAAAATATCATACTAGAATGATTCGTTTTTTTCTAATTTTTTGTACACATCACTAACATCAGTATATAACATCATTCCTACGGTCGGATCGTAGAAAACAAATTAAAAAAATAGATTATGTGCAATCGGTACGACACTAGTTAGAATATAAACACGTACAAGAATGATTTTTTTTTTACTAATTTGTTATACACTTCATTAAAATCAGTATATAAATCATCTGTATGATTAGATCGTCCAAAACAAATTAAAAAAAAATATTATTCGAAAATAATACTAGTTTGACCAAGCAGTACTTTTATAGTTGACCACTAAAATATTATACAAGAACATTAAACAACGGTTTTTTTTATGAAAAACTGTTGTTGTACTTAATATAACACAACATTTTTTATAAGAAAACCGTTGTCTGATTATTTTCATTATTCCCACCAAATTCAATTCAATTTGTTTCATTATTCCCACCAAATATTTCATTATTCCCACCAAATTCGATTCAAAATTTTTGTAGTTCAGACAACTGTTTCATAAAAACCGTTGTCTCATTAAAACACGATTTAACAACGATTATTTATTCCGTTGTGTGAATTGTAATAACACAATGGTATATGAAAACAGTTGTGTGAATCATACAACGGTTTATAAACGTTGTCTTAAAACAGATTAAACAATGTTCGTAAAAACAGTTGTGCAACCTTACTCGTCTTTACAACACCACATTGCAAAAGCCATTGTCTGAATCAATTTACTAGACAACGTTTTTAACCCGTTGTAGGGTACCTGGATGACACAATACTTTTCTGAAGTTACAAAAAAACTGTTGTCTCTTAATTCCAAACAATGCTTTTTCGTCCGAGCGTTGTCTGATGAGTGTTGTCTGATTGCGATTTTCTTGTAGTGACCATCTTACGCTACCCTATGTGATCTCAATGGATGATTTGTACTTAAACCGTTATGTTTTCAAATTTTATAGACATATAGGGTCTAAACATAATTGGTGTCTGCCCAGCTTCTATCTCTTTTGTGGATGTTGAGTAGTCTGGTATACGTGTACCGAAAGGTAGCGTGTACTAATTTCGTGATGTCCGATTAGTTGTCATAACCATCACATACATTGATTAAAGGCATCAACTCTAAACGAAGTATTTAATGAAGTTAGGATCCCATGTTTTATCTCTCATAAGTAATTCAGTTTTAATCATATTAGTTAATTAACTCTTAGTAGTGTTAAATTGCTCGTTAGTTAAATTAGTTAATCAAAAACACACCTTTGATATTTGTCTTAGTAGTGAATAATAATCATCCATTGTTGCATAAGTGCATAATCTGAATTATACCAGTCTCTGTGGGAACGAACTTAACTTAACCTTATATTACTTGTGACCGCGTACGCTTGCGTGATTTTGTATGAACAATAATTTCCAACCTGCGGATTAAATTCCAAGATTCTCGATGTCGTGTACGCTCTAGATAGCCATAATAGCATGAGAGATGCCAAGATACAATGTTATTTTCCAAGAAAAGCATGTCAATGTGGTGAGTTGAAAATCTGGCCACTTGACAATGAACAGGATTTTTCCAAAGCACAGCCAAACCTCCACTGCGACCAACTCTATCTACTGAAAAACAATTATCAAAACCAAATTTAACTCTAATCTCTTCAATTTTATTAGCAAAAGAAAGTGTTTCTATTAAAAACAAAAAACTAGGTTTGTGATCCCTAAACAGATTACCAAGCGCTTGAACTGTACGAGGATTCCCAAACCCTCGACAGTTCCAACTAACATAACTCATTGGTGCTGGATAGCTTGCTTAGCAAGCTTAGCCAATAATTGTGATGAGGTCTCCACACAATCATCTATAGAAAGAGTAGAGTCCTTGGGTAAAACATATGTTTGCTTTGTCTACGATCCTGTAAAATGGGCGTCATTCCTCTGTCTTTTTCTTTCCTCTAAATTGAGTCCATACAATTCCTCTGAGTCCAGCCTATTATTTTTGGCATTATTTGAATTTTCCTCCCTTGATTGTATATTATTAGCTGGAAAATTTGGATATCCCGACCTATTAGGTATGACAGTTACATTATCCCTTAGAAAGCGCGAGCCCATCTGTTGGGTACATAAATTCATCATTTTGAAATCCCTGATTATCCGCTTTGTGGTTATCCTTTCCTTCCTGGGTGTCCCCAGTTGCCGTCTTCGTCCTCTCTGAGCCATTTGCTTCTGCCACCAGCCCCTACCTAACGCGGTGGTGCACGTAACCAATGTCCCTAGTCTTCAGTGATAGTGTCACTATTAGCCTCTAACTTCTTCTTGCAGAATCGTTCAGTATGGGATAAAAAACCACAAATAAAACAAAAGTATCCAAGATTTTCATACTTACAAGTAACAATGACCTCCGTTTTGTCTTTTTTTACAATTTTCTTCTTTCGTTTAAGAGGTTTACGTACATCAAATATAATTCTCACCCGCATGTATTCACGCCATATACTTGAATTATTTTTCGCATCGTACTTTAGAAAAGTACCAAAAAAATTACTTAGCTGCTTGCCCACCAGTTCTGTCATGTAACCTATAGGAAGGTCATAAATCTGAATCCATAAGTCCACCTCATATAGCAAAACTTTCACAGGGTCTTCCCCCCCCCCCATCTTGATGGTATTCATCACAAGGAGTGTATTGTCAAATGTCCAGGGACCATTATTACGCACCCACTGCATTTCATATTTATGATAAAACTGAAATAGAAAGATCCTAGGCTTTAAGTCTTTGATATTGATACCTAATGCAGGTTTCCACAAATCAGCAAGTTTTGCCTTCATTGCACGAACACTAAAATTCTTCTCATCAGTCAAGAAATGACCTACAAGGCACAGTTCAAACCAATTGCATTCCTTGTCGACTCCCTCATCAAAAACCAGCTCCTCATTTTCCTCGTTATCAATTTCCACATCAGTCATCCGCATCTCTATATCCTCCATGGTTGACATGATTGTCAAACAACTCTCACAATCTTAATTATAGAAAGGAGTGAGACATTCAAAAACTCTCATAGGATGGAGAGAAAAAAAAAACGTGAATTCTAGAGAATTCACCTCTAGAGTAACACAATTTAATTTAATTTAACATATTTAATTTAATTTAATTTGTGTAACCTGTTCAAAAAATTTAAAATTGACATTTTTCTTATTCCTTTTATTATTTTATTATCTCAATTATCCGATATAAATTATAATAGGTCCATTGCCTTGTTGGAACATTGTGTGTAGTTTTTACAACAAAAAAGTGCTCCTTGACAGAATATTTTATTTTTCAATGTAATCTCGTTTAGTCAAAATTAGTGCTCAAATATTTTGTCGAGGATTTTTTCGTCCAAACTTTAATGGAAGGATTTGAAATTTAACTCGACACATTACATTTATAAAATCCAACGTTTATAGTCAAATTTAACATTCAAATATTTTATATAATGTGCCTATAAACATTAATTTGAGAAGTGATGATCAAATTAATTATGAGGGAAATTTGGGCAAAATTAGTTTGGCAAAATCCAAGTGACACACTATATTGGAATGAGACTAGTTGAATCTAAACTAAATTTTTTTTGCACACTTGGAATATAGTGGGAGCAACTTTTTGTGATGCAATTAAAGATTTATTTGAGATATCATCTATTTATCATGGCGTAAATTATACCTTGATTACTAGTGTTCCTAAAATCAAGTCGCCCTTGGGAAATAAATAAATTTAGGCTAATAACCTTACGCATAGTGGCCTATAAATTTTGACAACTAGAATGAAAAATGTTATTCCCTCGACTACTTATAAAGCCCAACCAACTAGTATCTCACGACCTCAAATTTTTGATAAGGTATTTTAGCACAAGAACTATTCCCTGATTGTGGTAGAGAAGAATGGCTAAATGTGCTTTAAAGATCGATTTACAGAAAGCATTTGACACTATAAGCTGGGATTTCATCTTAGTTGATTTTAAAAAAAATGAACTTTTCCGATGAATTTATGGCATGGATTGAGCGTGTATATAAATATTAATGTATTCGAATAAAAGTGAATGGTCTTCTAATCAACTATACATTTTCACACAATGTCTAAATAAAGTTACTTTGGAAAAACATTTACAAATAGTTAATAAAAGATTATAGGGGAATCTAATATTGTTGTTATTTTGATTTTTCTTAATGTTTATAATATCGGGCCCAAGAAAGACATGTAAGAGATCTGTAAAAATCGTAATATAATTTAGTAATGATTTAAAATGCGTTTAAGTCGTAGATTGACCTTCTACAATATACGGAAAATTTAGTATTTAAGTGTTCAGAAACTTTGAATTGGTGATGGATTCTTTGACATGTCAATTAAGAATTATTTATGTTAGCGAAGTAATTTAAAATAGTGTTAATTACATTTTGAAAGCTTATGAAAAATTAAACATTTGTCCTATATGGACATATATTTCTAACTGTTCTCTGTGATACCCATTTACTAATGGTTTTTGTCACTAGTACCACTACCTTTTTGAATCTTATTTGTGGTACCCTTGTACATTTAACGTTTGTCTAACATTTTGCTAACGGAAGGGTATCATAGATCGGAAACTTGAAGTTCAAGGGTACCACAGATAGAAGTCAAAAAAGTGATGGTACCAACGGTAAAAGCCAATATTACAATTGTACCATTGAGAATATCCCTTAATTTTTTAATAATGCAATTCATTTTGATTGAAAATTGAAATAAATATGTATTTTAATTTTGAAAACCAAGAAAATACATTTTAAAGTAACTTAAATGTATATTTAACGTTTGTCTACCATTTTGCTAACGAAAGGGTATCATAGATCGGAAACTTGAAATTTGAGGGTACCACAGATAAAAGTCAAAAAAAGTGATGGTACCAACGGTAAAAGCCAATATTACAATGGTACCATTGAGAATATCCCTTAATTTCTTAATGATGCAATTCATTTTGATTGAAAATTGAAATAAATATGTATTTTAATTTTGAAAACAAAAAAATAAATTTTAAAGTAACTTAAATGTATATTTTTAATAGAAAGGATAGTAATTCATTTCTAGGAAAGACTATATTGTTATTAACTGATTATGTATCATTGATTATTCTATATTGATTTATTATGTCTTTATTTACTGCGATATAAGTAATAAATGTCCTTGGAATATATAACATGTATTCTATATCTTTAAGTACGTGACTTAAAAATGAGATTACATGAATAGTGTTTATATTCCTAATCAAGCATTATTAATATGGGACAATTATAATGCATAAAGATTAGTATTTTTGTTGACACATTGATCGAATATTATATTTTTACATTCAAATATTTACGTAATGTGACTAAACATAAATTCGAGAATTGACAAGTTATGGCCAATTTAAATTATGAGCAATCTATTTAGTGAGGGAAAATTGGACAGAATTAGATTGACTAAATCAGAGTGACGCACTAAATTGTGATGGGACTGGTTGAATTAGTATTTCAAGTTAAAATTTAAGTTGATTTTAAAAAGAGGAGTTAGTAAAATAAATGAAAATATAATAAAAATTATGATGATAAGGTTAATTTTAAAGTAGAAAAAGAAAAAGGGAGAGAAGATGTAAAGATATGTACAAGATTTGTAATGTATAAAGGTTGATGGGTAGGCAAAGAGATGGGTACATACATGTGTGTATATACTAAAAGAGTAAAGGAATAGAAGAATAAAAGAAAAGGAAAAAAGAATGTATGTAGATGGGTATGTATATTTATTACAAAGTAGTAGTAATATTAGTAAGTGGTACAGAGAAAAGAAAATATCTAGTGACTGGGAAAATGAGTAATTGCCCAAATTGGGTTATAGCTAACGAAAGTGGAGTAAGAGAGTTCCCCCAACACCCAAGCCCTTGTTCTTACATTGACGTCGTTCTCCCTCGCCGTCTTTTGCCTACTCATATATAATAAGCTTTGTTAGAAGCAATTTAAGTACACAACCCGTCGCCTCCTATCTCTTCTTAAAATTAAGGTATAACAACTTCTTCTTCTTCCTCTATTTCTTTACCCCACACACATTGGTACCATCACATTTTTGACTTCTATATGTGGTATTCTTGTACTTTTGGTTTTTGATCTATGGTACCCTTCCGTTATTAAAACATTAAATAAACGTTAAAAAGTATCAAAATGGCCATTATTTCATATTTTAACTTAAATTTTCCGTCAATTTCCCCTAATTCAACTATACATTTTCACACAATATCTAAAAAAAGTTACTATTGACAAACATTTACAAATAGTTAATAAAAGATTATACAAAATGATGGGAAATCTATTATTGTTGTGAGTTATTTTGGTTTTTCTTGATGTTTATAATATCGGGCCCAAGAAAGACATGTAAGGGAGCTGTAAAAATAGTAATATAATTTAGTAATGATTTAAAATTCGTTTAATCCATAGATTGACCTTCTACAATATACGAAAAACTAAGTATTTAAGTTTTCAGAAACTTTGAATTGGTGATGGATTCTTTGACATGTCAATTGAGAATTATTTATGTTAGCGAAGTAATTTAAAATAGTGTTAATTACATTTTGAAAGCTTATGAAAAATTAAACATTTGTCTTATATGGACATATATTTTTAACTATTCTCTGTGATACCCATTTACTACTGGTTTTTGTCACTAGTACCACTACCTTTTTGACTCTTATTTGTGGTACCCTTGTACATTTAACGTTTGTCTAACATTTTTCTAACGGAAGGATATCATAGATCGGAAACTTGAAGTTCAAGGGTACCACAGATAGAAGTCAAAAAAGTGATGACGGTAAAAGCCAATATTACAATTGTAACTGTTAGGAATATGTTGTACTTGATGATAACTTCACATTTTATGCACAAATTGTATAAGTCATGTTTTGTTACTATCAATGGATGAGGAATTATAACTCTATCCGTTGACAGGTAGCTCATCAACGGATGAGGTTTTGTAGCATACTGCAGTATCTATATGTTATCAATTGATAGTGTTTTTATCCAAAGTCATGTTGACCATCAATGGATAGGCAGAATAGGGTAGCCAATTGTAAATAAGCTATGCTATGTAATTCTGTTTAAGTGAAAGTGTATCAACGGATGAAGACAGAACCTTATCAACGGATACAGCTCAAATCTATAATATCAACGGATACAGCTCAATCTATTATCAACGGATGACAGTGTACAATGTCAACGGATAATCATTAACACTTTCTTCTATGCTAGCTGGGGATTAGCAGTTGATAAAGACAGGTTTGACTGACAGATCACATGGGTTGATAATAGGTACAAAAAGCAGTATGGCAGCCATAGTTTGGAAACGAAGAAGAAAGAAGCATTCCATTTACACTATGAATACAAGAAAGGTGCAGGGGACATGTCTGTTCACAAGGACAACCTTTCGGCTATATGTGTATTTGGAGTGAAGTAGCAAGTCAACTTGAATTAGATTAGTATTATCTTATTCCTGTAGTACTTGTAAACTTGGGATATATAACCATGTGTAGCAACTCTTTAGAAGCTAAGAAAACAGATACATTTGCTTAAGGTTTAGGTTTTCTTGAATATCCTAAGAAAGCAAAGAGTTGTAAAATAGCAGCTGTGTACATTTGTATCACAGATTTTTCTTCAAATAAAAGCTTCAGGTGGTGCATTTAACTACCTGATTTTAGCCACCGACTTCACTTTGCTTACTAATCTTTCCTAAATTGTAGCAAATAAAGGTGCAGCTCTGGAAGAAATCATATTCAAACCCAAAAAAATGGTGAATGATGGAGAGACAAGGGATATTTAAAAATACAAAGAAGTATAGTATAGAATGCAACATGCAATCAAGTCATAAAAAACAAACTTTTAAAGCATCTAGAACATAGTGGAGTGCTGCGACTTGAACAAATTGAGGTATTGAGTGATGGGCGATATTTACCAATAACTGCATAACATTGAGTTTGATCTTTTCTCAGTATTTTTAAAATTTAAAGGAGTTTACCGAAAACACAATGGCCACCAGAGATTACCAGCAGATAAACGCAATTGCATAAAATTTATAGACACACACCAACAGACTCATTTAACATACTAGTTATAATTGACAAGCAAGCTTACTTTATCAATTTTATTACCTAGTAAGATAGTAAAGAATCAGAAGTAACACCACAAAAGATGCCACGAGTGTCAACATTTTCTGGCTTGATTGGTCTCGAACACCTGATGAATAAGAAATGGAAACTGTATCAGCAATAAAATGACATAAATACATCATTCTAAAAATTTCTTCCAAGTACCCATGTCGCCTAAGTGGAAGTGGACTAAGCTTGTAAGCAGAATAGAAGATCTGCAGACAATAATGCTTTAAATAATTTTCATTCTAGTAAGATAGTCAATTATTTTTGCTTCCCCTAGTTCATATCTTGTACACTTGAGAACATCGGAATATAAGAAATTTTTCATATAATAGATAAACAAGACCGCAATGGAAAATGCATGGGCATTATTGTTAGAGCCTGCGTACAAATTTCTAACCAAGAGAAGCACATATCATTGTCACACAAGTGCAGGAAATAGAAAAAAAATATAACAAACTAAACCAAAGATCAAATAAATACTGCAAGGGGGCATACCATCTTATTAATGTGATTTCTAGCCTACAAGTGACAATAGGAAGAAGAATGCATACAAATGGATGAAAGAGAAGACTTTAAAAAACAAGACAAAGAGGTAAAGAGCAGACATAGGCGAGGAAAGAGGATAATGGGGTCGTTTGGCTTACCTTAAAATGAGTAACTTATGACTTATAAGCATAAGCGTCATATAAGTGATAAGTAATAAGTGATAAGTAGATCAGAAATTATAAGTCAGTAGAGTGTTTGGTAAATCAGAACTTATAAATCAGTAGATTGTTTGGTAAATCAGAACTTATAAGTTAACTTTTTTTATTATTTTCAAAATATTTGTTTTTTAATATATAACATTGGATGCCAATGGATAGATCTCGATGAGTAGAGAAATTTGAGATATACATATTAATTTTCTAATGAACGGGTCAAAAGATATATGGTTTTGATGATTTGAAGAATATTATATATTACGTGTATCGAGAAATAAGTTATAACCATAAGTTGAATGTTAGGATTTCCTAACATTCAACTTATCGGCATATAAGTTATAAGTTGAGCTAAAACTTAAATAGGCAAACACCCCCCATAAGCTCTTATGGACTTATAAGCCATAAGTTCCAGCAAATAAGTTAAACCAAACAGGCACAATGTAACTCACAATGTAACTGAGCAGCATTGAAGTGCAAACCAAATTCAGTTCATAAATGAATTGCAAATCTCTTTTCAATATAGGCATACATTTTGAGTTCAAATACAAATTCAGATATCTTAAGAAATTAAAAGACAAGAGCAGCTCTTATTCATCCATAAAATTTCTAATCCCTAAGCTTATGATTTTCAAGATGCGTCTAAAATATCTGAATCGAACTAGAACTAATTTTCATATATTCAAAATTAATTACTTAATATGCAAATATAAACAATTCCACCACTTTAACGCAGAAGAACAAACTGCAAGTGCCAAAATTCTGATAAAGTTGACAAAGAACAAACAAGCCATATTACCTGATCACTTGATGTTGAAGCAAACGTTGAGCTTTTTGAAGTGCCTGATTCCAAGCAGCCTCATCATTCCTTTTGTTAGCAGATGGCATTTTAAGGCCATATCGTGACATATCAAGAGGTACAGGTGGATTTGAAGCTCTACCTCTTTCAAACTCCCTGGCGAGCATCGAATGATTCTGGAGATTTGACATGAAACAGTTTGGTTACAATGTACCTTACTCGAACTAAAAAGAAGATTACAATAAACCCAAAATGTATAACAACCTAAATCTCATATTTTTCATAGCTATTAACAGATATGCCACAATATGCACATCATAGAAGGCATTTTATTGTTTATACAATCATAGTCTTAGTGAATCCTGAGAGTGTAAAATGGAAGTCACCATAGTAATTGGAAGTTAGATAGTATTAATCCTCACAAACCCATCTTAAATGGACTGCCATTTATCCTCCCACTAGAATTATTTGTCACTCAGTTGCTCCATACTATCAATCATCCAGAATCACGCACTCCTCAAATTTTAACATTTAAATTATCTTGATACATACATTTCTAAATCAATTCCACAACCATGTGTCATATAACACCTATATGTAGAAATTGCAGAAATATGTAAATCCGAAGTCACAAATCAATATCGATGAAACAAAATTCTGGCAAAATTCCGTTGCCGATTTTGCAATGAAATTAACAAGCCATACATAACTTAATCGGTTTATACGACTAAATTCTGATTCATTAGTAGCTACATTTTTACAAACTACTTTCTGCATCTGGAACTCTAAAGTGTTTTATTTTCTACAACTTATAACTTACAAGTAATTGCTTTACCTTATAACTTGCAACTAATAAAAGTCAATCACATTACTGTTTCCCAAAAAATCACATTTCTAATCGTAACAGAAAGACAAGATACATGAGAACAGCCAGTCCTCCAAGAAGCTTGTATCAGAAAGACCCCTGTCATTCACCTTCTCTACGTAAAGCTCAACGCTATTCTCCGGAAACTTATTTTTCTTCTGTATAATAGAAGTCAGCTCCCTAATCCTCCTTCCTTTCTCTCCTACAACTCCAAATCAAATTATCACAAATCACCAAACACATAAAACAACACCAAATCAATCAATTAAACACATAAAATCAATCAACAATACATAAATATATTCTTACCGAGAACATTTTGAGTGTGGGTAGCAGTATGATAATCTTAGTGCGCATAGGAGTAACCCTAACCTCCATGCCAGAGTATCCATCCTCATCTAGCTCTCTTGTCAATACTAAGTTCAATTCGACGAAAAACACTCCGTCAGCGACTAAGTACAATTAAATACAACCTCGGAATATACATATAGTATATAATTACAGTGTGTGTGTGTGTGTAATTGTGAGAGAGAGATATTTAGCAAAAAAAAAATTGTGAGAGAGAGAGGGAGAGGGGGAGAGCGAGTGTGTGTGAGAGAAAGAGAGAGGGAGAGAGTAAGTGTTTGAGAGAGAAGTATATGATGATATATTTCTATATACAGAGTCTGTATGTGTACGAAAGAGATGCTCAATCCAAGATTTGGAGATGCAATGAAGAAGATGGAGTCAAACAGGCGGAATAGACTGTCTTAGGGATTGAGTTAATTTGGTCGATGAATCAAATATAAAATTAAAATGCTATAACTTAAAAAATGGTAACTACAATAGCTGCAAGTAAAAACGCTATGGAAGGGAATCTACTATAGCGCTTCTTCCATAAACGTTCTCTTAGTGCATTTTTTAAATTTTTAATTTATTTTTATTTTATTATGTATTATCTTGCATAGCGTTTTTAATGAAAACGCTATGTAAGTGACGTACTTACATAACACTTTTCCAGAAATGCTATGCAAGTAGTGTCTCCTAAGTTTAATTTTGTAGTAGTGATGATAAGTGAATGCAGGAAGCCCAGATCTGAGAACAAGGGAAAGCCAACTGAAGCTGTTGACTACAAGAAGAAATATTTTGATCTTCTCAGGCAGAAAGGAAAGGCATTCATGATCCAAGAGTATGACTGGGCTGCTGATGGAAATCATTCTGATGATGATGTTGAGTATGTCAACCTTGCATTGATGGCTGATTCTGGAGAGCAGGAAGCAAGTTCAGCTAGCAATCAGGTATTTTCTACTAATCTCTCTGAGCTCACCAAAGAGGAATGCAATAGTGTTATAGATGAAATGTCTACTGAACTATATCACTTAAGTGTTACTCTTAAATCACTTACTAAAGAGAACAATAGGATTAAAGAGACTAATCTATTTTCAAGTGATAGAAATGCTGCTCTAGAAGTTCAATTTTTAGAATTTGAGAAAATGAGAGTTGATTGCAATAATGCTAAAAGTGAACTTGAAGTTGTGTTAAAAAGAGAACTGATTTTAAGAGACCAGCTAGAAAAAGAAAAGGGATAATTGCTAAATTTCAAAGCTGTAGGAATATTTCACAAAACATAATAGAAGTCCAGGGAATAGAATCGTTTGTGAAGGAGACCTAGACTCAAAAGAAAAAGGAGCTAGAACCTTGCCTTGAGGATCTAGAGACTATTTGTGAATCAACGGATAGTGATCATCCGTTGACAGATGAACCATCAATGGATGAGAGGTATCCGTCGACTAACAAAAAGTTTGTTAGTAAGAGGGAACTCAAGAAACTGAATATTAAGTATGGTCCAGTCACCAAGAACTTTGTTACTGGTGAGTGTAGCCAAACCAAATCTAGTGGGAAGGCTAAGGCAGGTGATTTACACAACAAAAAGGCTGTTGGTAAATCAGATAATGAAAAGGTAGAAATTAAGGGTAAAAAGAAAAAGAACGGAAATGGTAAGACAGGCATCAACAAGAAAAACAATTATTCTCCTGACAAGTTTGCCCCTAGGAAAACTTGTAGTAATTGTAATAGTGTCAATCACCTATCTTCTAATTTCAAGATTGTTAACAAGGCTCCTGCTCATGTACCTCAAACTATACCATGTATGCCTGCAATGCCTGGTTTGTTTCAGAATGCTCATTTTAAAAATCCATATGTGAACATGCCATATGTGTCTAATCCATACTTTCAATCTATGAATGTGCCACAAATGTCATGGAACCTACCTAACATGAATAATATGTATGCCAATTTTCCACACATGCATGCATCCAATATTCATGCAAATGAGCATTTGTCAAACCCCATTACTCAAGCATCTACACCTAAGATGAAGAATGCTAAGAGTGCAAAGTCAAAGGCTAACAAGAAAGGACCCAAGGAAGCTTGGGTACCAAAATCAACTTGATTTGTTTTTGAAATGTGTGCAGGGAAACAGAAGGAATCTATGGTACCTAGACAGTGGATGTTCTAGGCACATGACAGGAGATTCAACCCTGCTCACAGAGTTCAAGGAAGGACCTGGCCCTAGAATTACCTTTGGAGATGACAGCAAAGGATATACTAAGGGATATGGATTGATTTCAAAAGACAATGTCATCATTGAAGAAGTGGCCTTAGTTGAAGGTTTGAAGCACAATTTGCTGAGTATCAGTCAGATTTGTGACAAAGACTATGAAGTAAGGTTCACAAAAGAAGCCTGTGTTGTTTCTGCCAAGGAAGACAACAATGTGGTATTGACAGGCTTTAGAAAAGGAAATGTTTACATAGCTGACTTCAATTCAGCATGCTCAGAATCCATTACTTGTCTCTTCAGCAAAGCAAGTAAGGATGAGAGTTGGCTATGGCATAAGAAGCTGTCACATTTGAATTTTAAAGTTATGAATGACTTGGTAAGAAAGGATCTTGCTAGAGGAATCCCTCAATTGGAATTTATCAAAGATGGACTATGTGATACCTGCCAATTAGGGAAACAAAAGAAATCATCCTTCAAGAGCAAGACAGAGTCATCCATTGTTAAGCCACTTGAATTGTTGCATATGGACTTATTTGGTCCAGTAAATGTCATGTCTATTTCAAAGAAGAAATACTGTCTAGTGATTGTAGATGATTTTTCTAAGTTTACATGGACCTTCTTCCTGCACTCCAAGGATTGTGCAAGTGAAATCATCATCAATCACCTCAGAATACTAAAAAATGGTTCTGAAGACAAAGTAAAAAGAATCAGGAGTGACAATGGCACTGAATTCAAAAATTCCACAATGAAGATCTTCTGTGAAGCGTACGGAATTGTCCATGATGAGTTTCCTATTGCTAGAACACCACAACAAAATGGGGTTGTTGAAAGGAAAAACAGAACTCTCATTGAAGCAGCTAGAACAATGCTAAGTGAATCAAGATTGCCAACATATTTCTCGGCTGAAGCTGTCAACACTGCCTGTTTCACTCAGAATATTTCCTTGATCAATCAAGCTAGAGGAATGACTCCTTATCAGTTGTTAACCAACAAGAAACCAACTTTAGCTTTCCTTCATGTCTTTGGATGTAAGTGTTTTGTACTAAGGAATCATGGAGATAACTTGGGCAAATTTGAAGCAAAGGCAGATGAAGCTTTTTTTGTTGGATATGCAGCAGGGAAAGCATATAAAGTCTACAATCTAAGAACCAACATTGTTATGGAATCTGTACATGTTGTGTTTGATGATCAAAAGATTCTAGGTCTAAATGATGGAGGCTCCCATGAAAAGTTGAAATTTGAGAATGAGGTAGAAGGAAGAATGTACAATGATGATGATGAGGAAAATGAAGATCATGACCATGAAAATTCACCAAGAGTTGTTGGCCCAACTAGAAGTGATGCTCACACTGGGAATGAAGCATCCGTTGACAGTCATATTGAAGCATCTGATACATATGTTGACATGCATTCTCATGCATCCGTCGACAAGCAAAATGGAGCATCCGTTGATAGACAAGGAGATGCATCCGTTGACAGTCAACTTCATAATTCCGCAAGGACAACAAATTCAGGGGGAGTTTCTCAAAGTCAAAACTCAATGACCAATCAACAAGATCATGCTCATACAGATGAAGCGACCTTATCCAGGTCAAATCTTCCACCTCCAAGAAAATGGACTAGAGATCATCCATTTGAGTTAATTATTGGTGAATCAAATTCAAGAGTCCAAACTAGGAGGGCCACTCAAGCAGAATGCCTATACAGTAGCTTCCTGTCTAAAGAGGAACCTAAGAAAGTGGAAGATGCCCTTCTAGATCCAGATTGGGTCTTAGCAATGCAAGAAGAGCTAAACCAATCTGAAAGAAATAAAGCTTGGGGCAAATGGGTTCTAAATGATAGAAGTGTCATAGGTACTAAATGGGTTCTCAAGAATAAGACAGATGAAAATGGTATAATTGTGAGGAATAAAGCTATATTAGTGGCAAAAGGTTATTCGCAAGAAGAAGGGATAGATTTTGATGAAACTTTTGCTCCAATGGCAAGACTTGAGGCAATTAGAATCTTCCTAGCCTATGCAGCACATGCCAATTTCACAGTCTATCAGATGGATGTCAAAATTGCCTTTCTAAATGGGGAACTGGAAGAAGAGGTCTATGTCCATCAACCTCCTGGCTTTGAAGATCCATAATTTCCAGAATATGTATATTTTCTCACGAAAGCACTTTATGGTTTGAAGCAAGCACCAAGAGCCTGGTATGACACTTTATCTCAATTTCTTTTGGAGAATCACTTCACTAGAGGTACAGTAAATAAAACCTTATTTCATAGGTATATCAATGGCTCTTCAATACTTGTTCAAATCTATGTAGATGATATTAATTTTGGGTCTACAGATGAGAAGCTTTGCAAAAGGTTTGCCAAACTTATGCAAAGTATGTATGAAATGAGCATGATGGGTGAATTAACTTACTTTCTTGGCTACAAGTAAAGCAAGTTAATGAGGGCATTTTCATAAGTCAAACAAAATATATTTATGATTTTTTAAAGAAATTTGACTTAATGGATTGTACCTCTGCAAAAACACCTATGGCCACTACAACTAAGCTTGAGTTGAATACTAAGGAAAAGTCTGTGGACATCTCAAGGTATAGAGGCATGGTAGGTTCACTTCTATACCTAACAGCTAGTAGACCTGATATAATGTTTTCTACTTGTCTTTGTGCTAGATTTCAAGCTAACCCTAGAGAGTCTCACTTGATAGCTATTAAGAGAATTTTCAGGAATCTCAAGGGAACACCAAACCTTGGCATTTGGTACCCAAGTGAATATGGTTTTGATCTAACTAGCTACTCAGATGCAGATTATGCAGGTTGCAGAATTGATAGGAAAAGTACTACAGGTTCCTGTCAATTTCTAGGAAACAGGCTTGTTTCACGGTTTAGTAAGGAACAGAACTCAGTCTCCACTTCTACAGCTGAAGCTGAGTACATTGCTACTGGAAGTTGTTGTGCACAGATTCTATGGATGAAA
Organism: Saposhnikovia divaricata; assembly: GCA_036435485.1. Classification (NCBI taxonomy): domain Eukaryota; kingdom Viridiplantae; phylum Streptophyta; class Magnoliopsida; order Apiales; family Apiaceae; genus Saposhnikovia; species Saposhnikovia divaricata. Next base: position 168,940,033 of record CM071595.1, on the reverse strand, counting down.
AATCAACTTATTGGCTATGGTCTAAAAGTTTAGAAGATTTAAATTTTCGGTGACAACACAAGTGCTATTGCCATCACAGGGAATCCAGTGCAGCATTCGAGAACTAAACATATTGACATCAAATACCACTTCATTAGAGAACATGTGATGAATGGTACAGTAGAAATGCACTTTGTGCCAAGTGAAATGCAGCTTGCAGATATCTTCACCAAGCCTCTTGATGAATCCACATTCACAAGATTGGTAGGTGAACTAGGTATGCTTAATTTGTCATAATTCCTAGTGATATTTGATCTTACTGCTTTGCAGATAGAAATGTGTTTTGATTTACTTGAGAATTAAAAACTCTCAGAAAAATTTTCTGCAGAAATTTTGTCTAAGGCAAAATTATCTTATCAATGGATATCCTTTTACCCGTTGGTAGTATAAACACATTACTAGATTTTCGTATATCAACGGATAACAGGTTGTCCACAACATCGACGGATAAACTGTTTCTCAACCGTTTATCTTATATCCATTGATATACATATTTTATTTTAAATATAGCCATTGGTAAACGTGTATATATAGGCATGGCTGTATTTATTTTCTTTTATTAACTGACAGTTACTTTTGACCAATGGGTAATTACTTTTAATTATTTCATTTTCAACTCTTGAAAAATATAAAAGGCTGTCTTGTGCTCTCACATCTCACTTTTATCCACTTTCAAGATTCTAATAAGTAAACTACATCTTCTTCACTAAAACTCTCTACAACAAAAGTTCAAACACTTCAATGGCGCCTATTGTTAAGATGATGTCTTCCACTGGGTTCACCTATGAGAAGAACAACTTCGCGGCCTATGTTGATACAGTGAATGCCCCAGAAGCTTATCACACCTTGATTAATTTTGTGAAGAAATGTAAACTATCGTATGCTATGACTGCCACCACTCCTCTAATCCACGAGGTAATTGAAGAGGTGTGGGCATCTGCTGAGTACAGTGGCACAGACGGTACAATTGCTTTTTCCTTAAAGGGTAAAAACTATGTAGTTAATTCTGATGTGATAACTGCTTGTTTAAAATTTCCTGAGAATAACTGTCTAAAAGTACCCAGTGATGCTGAAATTGTTGCCATGATTAATTCCATAAATTATGCCATTAATACTGAGAATTTAGGGAAAATTGTTAGGAAATGAATGGTTAAAGAATGGAGTTATTTTTGTGATGCCTTCATTAAAACTTTTTCAGTCAAAATTAGTAATTTTGATGCTGTTACCCATTCCATGCTAGTTATGATGTGTATGCTTCTGACTGATAAATTCCATAACTTTGGCACACTAGTCATGTATGAGATAGCAGTAAAATTAGGTAAAAAGGAAACTAGGAGCAAGAATATCTATTTTGCTAGATTTTTGATGCTCTTAGCACTGCATGTATCTGAGAATAAACTATCCATTGCTAACCCAGATAGCAAGTTCCCATGTTTTGTTCAGTAGAAGAGAGTCTTAAGTGATTGAATTCGAATGAACTCAAATGCAAGAGTACAATTGGTATATCTACCAATTGTTCAGGTAACTATTTCTAACCTTGAAAATCCTATCTCTAACCCCCGAATTTCTTTGCCTTCTAGTGTCACAATGGAGTCTGTAGTTGTGACCAAACAGACTCCTACCAAGGTGACCAAATCCAAAGTTCCAAAACCACAATCTAAAAAGCAAACCTCAAGTGTCTCTCAAAATACACCTGTTGTAAAACCTACCAAAACTCTTGAGGAAAGTGTGAAGGTGGTAGTGAGTGGTGAGGGACAGGGTGAAAACCCTAAGGATAAGGAAGGTGAGGCAGGTGCAACCAACATTCCAGTCTCTCAAAAGACTGTTAATGAACCTACAAGCCAAGTTCTAATTACATCCTCTCAACAGGGTGTGACTACTGAATCAAGTTCCCCACAAGGAACACTGCATAAAAGGGTCAGAGACACAACTATCCCTCTCTCAAAAACCTATGAAAGAAGAGTAAAATCTAAAACCATAGGGGAATCACAGGGTGCACACACAGTACAACAAATTGTACCTTCCCAAACTCAGTTTGATGTGACTTCAATAAATGTGGAGTCACAGCCCCCTATTCATAACCTTCAAATCGATACACATTACAATCCACCATCACCAACTCCATCTCTGGATGTGGATATGATATCTACATCAATTCCTGATTCTCCATCTTTAAGATTCTTAAAGAAGCCCCACTCTGCAATTGCTGGTCATCATCTTTTAGATGATTTGTTGGGCCATCAATCTTCCATTCCTGAATTCACAACAAAATCTGTGGCCTCATCTTTAAAATCAATCTCCACAGATTCAGTGTTGGTTTTCACTTCAACGGATACTATATTTCCTTCATCAACGGATATCCTTCATCCGTTGACAAGTGTTTCTCCATCAGCGGATGCGCCTATGTCTAGCCATTCGTTGACAGCTATAACTACTCCATCAACGGATATTCCTTATCCGTTGATAACTCACTCTACCACTGCTATATCTGACATTCCTGTGTCAAGTGTGGAGGAGTTCTCAGTAGTTGAAACACTTTTAGGAATGAGGGAAGGGAGTGAGAGGCTGCCTTATGAGCATGCAAAAGGAGAGGTAAATAATGAGAGGCTGGCCATTTATTCCGGTCAAGCAAAAGGAGAGCAAGAGAGTTCCACCTTAGTAGGTGAAGGTGAGGGTGTGAGAGGTGTGAGCCATGGGGAGCCCCTGATGCAAGAAAAGAGAGATGAGAGGAGAGAAGGGACTACAGGAGATATAAGGCAGGAAGTTCCAGCCATTGCAAGTGAGTTAATGGAGGTTGATGAAGCTTCTAAAGAGATGGAATTTCAACAAGAATATCAGTCAATCATTGACTCCATCTCTTTGGATCCTGAAACCTTTACTCATCCTATTTCTGCCTATCAAGTCATGGCACAACAGGGCAATGTGGAGGCAGAGGAGGCAATGCACCTAGTGCACACCTCACAATCTCTACAAAGAGCAAAGGAAGCTTTGACAGCTCTGCCTTCAGATGCTGAAAGTGAAGAGTTTGGCAATGATGATAGTGCTAGCATAGAAAATGATGAAGAAGTCAATGTGGAGGATACTCCAAAATGGCTATTTTCTACTGCCACTGTGGTTGGTGACTTCAATGTGGAAATTATGAAGCAATATCAAACTGCTATGGCTGAGCACCAGAATGCAGATCCACAGAGGAAGGCTGTCCTTCAGCAAATAATGGCCTCCCTGAAACTTCACAAGATGCAAATGGTTATTCAAAGAACACAACAAGAGGAGGTCCAAACTGCAATCAGAGAAATGAAAGTAGAACTATATGCCAGGATTGAGGCACTAGCCCCTACTACCACTCAGAAGGTGCTGACTAGCAAACTGTTAAAAGAAGATAGCCTGGCCAAGTCTGTTCAGCATCTTTCCTCCAGAGTGGATAGTATGGAATCTCAAATGAAGGAAATCATTGCCAACCAAGCAAAACAGACTGAGCTACTGGAAAGGCTACTTGCAGCCTCACCTCCAGCCCTTGATGCTAATAAAAAGGGGGAGAAAAAGGAAACAAGAATAGAAGAGGTTGCAGCTACTACTAGTCAATTTCAAGCTGCGAGTAGCAAGATAGCATAGACTGAGGGGGAGCAACAGCCAACTATAGTGGTCAATCCAATAGAATTTTCTACAGAGGCTTCCCCTGTGAAGAAACAAAAGGCTTTGCCTGTGATTCCTGACTTATCAGAAATCTCAGATGGTGAGAGGCAAGCCAGAATTGAAGAATTAGAAAAGATCAACAAGGAGGCAACTGAAAGAATAATGAGGACAGAGAGGATGATCAATGAATCAATTGCATCAGCTTTGTTCTCTACTCAAGCTTCTACTCCAACAATCTCAACCACAATTCTGAAGGTACTCACTCCAGCAATTGTGACTCCTACATTTTATGATGCTGAACCTTCCTTTGTCAAAGAATTTGAACCCTGCATAAAAACCAGAGCTTACTCTCCACCTAAAGCAAATGGGAAGAACAAGTTACAATTGGACTTTCCATTTCCCAAGGATGATGAAGGGAAGCTAATGGGAAAGCAAATTAAGGAGTTCAAGGAAAATGCAAATAGGAGTGTAAGAGAATGGATGGCTGTAATCATAAGGAATGGAAAAGTCTTAAATATATCCAATAGCCATCCTAGATTTGTTGAAGCAAAAAGAAAGGAGACCTCCAGACTTCTCAGGGAAGCTCATCCAAGTGAAGAAGAGAGATATGAAAACTCAGATGAGAAGCAAGTCAGGCTGGCTCAGGAGTTAATGGATGAGGTAGAGGATGAAATGAGGGAACCTGAGGAAGTCCCCAAATTCAAACCCAAAAGGAGAGTGAAAACAAAGGCAAAGAGGCCTGTCTCTCCATAAAATGTAAGTAAGGAAACTACTGGCTCATCAATATCTATTTCTGCACAAGTAATCAACCCAGCTGTGAATTTCCATGGTGACCCTATAATACCTAAAGAGGAACCAATGAATCTTGACTCCATTGAGGTTCCTTCATTCTTGTTGAAGCCTCAACAGAAGCCTAAACAGAAGAAAAGGATACCAAGGAAGCAACCTTCAAAGGAACCAATTCAAGTTGCTAGGGTGCCTGCTATTGTCAAGCAGCCAATCTTGGAAAACAAGGATGATTTTATCTATCAGGCAGATATTGAAGAATACTCTGGCATGAATCTGTATCTGGATGAATTGTCAGAAGTAAGAGGAATTGACAAATACAAGCATTTGCCTGAGAGATTGGTCTTTGTATACAAGGGAGGAAAGGAATGGACATGGCCACTACAGAGGGTTCTTGGAGAAAATTATCTGACCTTAACCAAGGTGTTCTCTGCAAATTAAGAGATACACAGGGTTCTCCAAGATAGCAAAAGGGGAGATACTGGACAGAATAGAACAGATAAGGAGAGAATGGAACTCACCATCAAGACTACCAAGGAAGATGAAGATCCCATTCAATGAACAGAAAATCCACATTCAACCCTTCTGGATGATGGAGTTCAGGGATGAAGATGGTTGAAGGAGATTCTTCAGGTTAGAAGACCAACTATCAAAGGCTAGTTCTCAATACCTGAGATGGTTACAACAAAAGCTAAATCCAAAATTTGTTGAAGAAGATGCCTTCTATAGGCAACTCCAAATGCAGATTGAGTCCAACTCTGCCAAAGAAGGAAAATCAAGGGTGATGCTAACCAGAGAGAAGAAACAGTATTAATCTGCTCAGTCTAGAGGAGCACTTCTCTGTAAATTTCTCAAACTTTATGTATTTAATTTTTGAAGCTTAATACAATTATGCATCCATCAGTAAATATTTCTAAGGAAATGTTTTGTTATCATCAAGGTCCTAAATTTATGGCTTTATGTTCATCAAGCATAAATTGGGGGAGATTGTTAGGAATATGTTGTACTTGATGATAACTTCACATTTTATGCACAAATTGTATAAGTCATGTTTCGTAACTATCAACGGATGAGGAATTATAAATCTATCCGTTGACAGGTAGCTCATCAACGGATGAGATTTTGTAGCATACTGCAGTATCTCTATGTTATCAATTGATAGTGTTTTTATCCACAGTCATGTTGACCATCAATGGATAGGCAGAATAGGGTAGCCAATTGTAAATAAGCTATGCTATGTAATTCTGTTTAAGTGAAAGTGTATCAACGGATGAAGACATAACTCTATCAACGGATACAGCTCAAATCTACAATATCAACGGATACAGCTCAATCAATTATCAACGGATGACAGTGTACAATGTCAACGGATAATCATTAACACTTTCTTCTATGCTAGCTGGGGATTAGCAGTTGATAAAGACAGGTTTGACTGACAGATCACATGGGTTGATAGTAGGTACAAAAAGCAGTGTGACAGCCATAGTTTGGAAACGCAGAAGAAAGAAGCATTCCGTTTACACTATGAATACAAGAAAGGTGCAGGGGACATGTCTGTTCACAAGGACAACCTTTCGGCTACATGTGTATTTGGAGTGAAGTACCAAGTCAACTTGAATTAGATTAGTATTATCTTAGGGATATATAACCAAGTGTAGCAACTCTTTAGAAGCTAAGAAAACAGATACATTTACTTAAGGTTTTCTTAAATATCCTAAGAAAGCAAAGAGTTGTAAAACAGCAGCTGTGTACATTTGTATCACAGAGTTTTCTTCAAATAAAAGCTTCAGGTGGTGTATTTAACTACCTGATTTTATATGTGTTTGTGCATTAATCTTTATACAGCAATTATCTTCTTATAGATTTCTGGAGTTCTTATCAGGAATTTATAAATATCAAGAATTGTATTCAACCCCCCCTTCTATAATTATACAAATGTGTAATCTGGGAATAACAGTAACATTGAGAATATCCCTTAATTTTTTAATAATGCAATTCATATTGATTGAAAATTAAAATAAATATGTATTTTAATTTTGAAAACCAAGAAAATACATTTTAAAGTAACTTAAATGTCTATTTTTAATAGAAAGGATAGTAATTTCTTTCTAGGAAAGACTATTTTGTTATTAACTGATTATGTATCATTGATTATTCTATGTTGATTTATTATGTAACGCCCCGACTTCCCAATACTGAAAATATACTTTTTATAATAAATAGACTTTGATCCAGGGGAATTTTAGAAAATTCCAGCATGAAGTATTCGTAAATCGGACTATCCACCTGTATTTCAACCCAAACTAAATTCCAATTAACAATTACAAATAAAACGTAATACACCAGCGATTCCTCACCGAGGATCGATTCCAGGTTATGGTATGAAACAAGAATCTAAACTATACAAATTATTACAATTTCTTTCACTACTCTGAATACAATTACTATACCGTCTAATCTGAAGCTTAAGCTTACCCGCTTTGACTTCGAGATCTATCCTGTATAGGCTACCTCATTGCTCTCATATGACTTGTAAGATGTAGACATCCACCTTTAATCCTAACTGAAAGGTTAGGGAAAATAAAGCAAGAGTGAGCCAACAACGCTCAGTAAGTTAATAATATAGTGAAACAATAACATTTCAAAGATTCATTGATGAACAATATCAATGACCAACTTATCTCAAGAGAATAATTCAGTTATCATCATGAAACAAGGCTTTTCACTTTATTCAGTCATAGCTTTCCAATTAAAACATTCTTTTCATTTAAAACTGTTTTATCATTGAACATACTTTTCATAAACCTTTTCAAAAACATTTAAGTTGATTGGAGTTTTTCCACGACTCCGGACAATACGGGTGATCAGCCACGTAAAGTCCTCATTCCTTTGAAATTGGGTTCCAAATTAGGCAACAAATTGGCCTTTCAAATGCTGGACTGGGCACTCCCCCAGCCTCTTATGCTAAAAAAATGCTGGATCGGCGTCACCCGGTCTCTTACGCCTCCAATCTGAAGGAATCCGTAGAAAATCTTTTTGACGGAATCCCCCACAATAAAATCTTTTAAACATTTCATTTTCAGGTCCTTTATACTCACTGATAACAGAACAGCCCAGTATAAGGAATTTTATAAATATCTTTAATTAATTAAGCCATTTTCATTATCAATTATTAAAGACTGAGGGTCAGGGAAGCAATTGATATAAGGAGTTATAAACAGCAAAGCAATAAGAATTGAACTGGGCACGGTATAGTACAGTAAAACAGAATCATATATGTACAAGGAAACAATAATCAATTAAAGAACAGAGCAATTATTCAGGCTCTAGAATTGAAAAACAATATATACGAAAAATCATGAAATAAAGGAAACTGAAGTTTAACCGTAAATTAGAGTAACTGCACAAGGTATGACCATTCATTTAAAAGGTTACCAATTGATATAATTTTCATGGCCAAAATTTGAAGTTACATAAGAGATTTGATTAGTTTAAAATAAAGATTTAAGAAATTATCAATTACTCAAATCTCACTCTTGTCGGCTAAGCACTCATAGACTTTAGCTGCCAGAACCGGCATGACAATAATAAGTTTGAATAAATAAGATGATCTCAATTCATTCTTTATTTAAATCGTCACTGAGCAACACATGCCTCAACGACAATCTAAACCTCGAATTAGCTTACAACAATTTGAAGAAAAACTTTCTTTAAAGAATATTAATAAAGACGGAAAAAATTGATATAAAATAATTTTTAGATAAATCAACACCTGAACAATAGGTGAGGAAAGTAACCAATGACAGAATAATTTGAAAATGATTGTTTGTAAATTAATAGAAGAAGAATTTCTCTGGGAATAAAATAAAGGAGATAGACATTAGCAAAATGGTTTGAAAGGAACATCGTATAATTAACAGAACGGGTTTACATTATTCAGAAAAAAAAATTTGAAGAATATAATTGCTTGCAAGAAGGGATATCGATAAAACAATTAAATAGCACAGAAGGTTTCACATCACTTGAACAATAAGTGAGGTATAGTAAACTTGCCTCGGTACATGAAGTTTCCAATTCCAATACATCAACTCGTTATTCACTTTACATCTGCCTCAAATTCTTTATACATTAGCCTCTACTCGATCATACTCGTCAATTCTGATACTTGTCTGTCTTCTCCAAATTTCCCTTTTTCACTTGTACTAGCTCGTAATCGGCCTCTCATTGGTACCTATATACAAGCAAAGTACTACTTCAATATGCGTATCACCGTAATCGTGTACTCGTTCTAACCAAACGTGTCCTATAACGCTTTACAAATATTATACATATAACATTTAAGGTTACACTTATAAAATACTTTTAGTATAACCAGGTAAGTCAAGTAAGCACCTAGCACATATTGTCACATGCAGTACACACGTAGGATTTAAGTGATCATTTACTAAAATACTTTAAGAACCACATATATATATTTTCTACAAGAATTTCGCCAGCACCTCCTCCTTTGTAACATTACCCTACCTACCGGAATACAGTCGACTCAACCAACCAACATAATCTCTTTCGGTACATACACTATATACATATACTCGGTACATACACTATATACATATACTCGATTTCCACTTTTAGCAATCAACTTACTAAAAATTTCCAAGTTACCATACATGTACTACAACTTTATATTTAGAACTACCTTTACTAGAAATTAGCATCGAATTGAGCAATTGGAACTAGAGTTATAAATAATACACCGAATACTAATTTCAACAACATGTATTACCATAAAAATTGACCCACTAACCAAGCTTACCATTACCATACATAATTCTCCCCATACATTTTCTTTTTTGTACTTCACTACAATAACACTTGTTCATTCCCAAACCAAGTCACACACACCATTAGGCCACACATTTCTTTCTAATTCTTTCGGTTACTCATCCCACATGCACATTCATAGGCACTCCTACCCACACTTGAACACGCATAACCCAGGCTTATGCACTCAAATACAAACACCCATTAACATAAAACCATACTCCCCTTTCGGTACACTAGTACTAACACCCATACATAAAATTACTGAACCAGCACACCTCTTCAATCTCTCGGTTCCTTATCCGATATCCATAATTCGCTCACACGCTATATACACCACTCCTATAACAATTACGCCTCTATACAGCCTCACCGACCCAGCTTCTCTACACTCTCTTGATCACTTCAGTCCAATACACACCTTCACCCTCTGTACCACTCTTCTTCCCTTCTATCACCAACTCCCCTATCTCCCATGTTCCTCACACTCGCACCCTTCCAAAACACACAAGAAACCTGCCCTTACACCATTAATATAAATGCCGCCTATTATCATTGAATTAACCAGAGAAGTTGGCCGGAAAAGTACAACGAAATCCGGCAACCAACCAAAATCAATTAATCAGCTCATAAAATTCAACACGCAACATTACAATCAATTTAAAGGAAAGGCTATCCCCGTAGAATCTAGCGAAATCAAGAAATACAGCAGCTTTAACCCAAAACACACACAACATGTGATATACTTACACCCACACACTTTAATCCCACACACCACACCGATTCAATCACACACACACCCAATTGCAGGAAGCTCGCGAAATTTACACATACTCACACCTATTGTACAACGAAGAGAGGGGATTAAAGAGAGAGATGTTGTGCCAGTATGAGAGGTGGAAAGAGAGATGGTTCGAGAGAGATTTAAACACGAGAGAGAGAACTGTCGAGAGAAATTTAAAGTGAAAGAGAGAGAGATTAGAGAGAGGCGTGAGATAGATATGGAGAGTTCGAGAGAACTCGAGAAGAAAGAAAAGAAACAGAGCCCATTCAAATGATTTGGGAAAGCTGGGTTTGAAGTTAAGAATATCAGAGTAATAATCAAAATTGCTTAAATGCTGAAAACTATACTCTCGAAAATCAATAACAATCTCTAATAATTTGAAATTAAATAGAAATATTAAAAATTTAAACTCAATATTTTTTAAAATAAAGAATATGAAATTACGAACACCCACATATTTTTAAAATATTTTTAGGATCAAAGATGAATTAAATACAAATTTTACAAAATGAGATCCATTAAATGCAATAAAGTTCCTAAAATCATTTTAAAATACTTAAACACCCAAAACAATTCACCAAATAATTTTAAAAACAAAATAATATCATAAAGATAATAACACAAAAGATTTTTTGATTTTTAATAACTCCAATGATTTTATAAAATTCTCAGAAAATCAATAATGCATAATTTAAATAGATTTTAATCATAACAATTCAAATAAACATACACAGACTCACATTCCACAGATAAATCATCATATAAACATGTAAACATGATGTCACATATATTCAATCCTTAAAAAATATTACCTCATATAATCCACATTAATATTAAATAATAATAATAATAATAATAATAATAATAATAATAATAATAATAATAATAATAATAATAATAAGTACGATATTTTTCTAGGGCGTTATATATTATATCTTTATTTACTGCGATATAAGTAATAAATGTCCTTAAAATATATAACACGTATTCTATATCTTTAAGTACGTGATTTAAAAATAATATTATATGAATAATGTTTATAATCATAAATATCCCTAATCGAACATTATTAATATGGGACAATTATAATGCATGAAGATTAGTATGTTTGTTGACACATTGATCGAATATTATTTTTTTACATTCAAATATTTTACGTAATGTGCCTAAACATAAATTCGAGAATTGACAAGTTATGGCCAAATTAAATTATGAGCAGTCTATTTTGTGAGGAAAATTGGATAGATTTAGATTGACTAAATAAGAGGACACACTTAATTGTGATGGGACTAGTTAAATTTAAGTATTGCAAGTTAAAATTTAAGTTGATTTTAAAAAGAGGAGTTAGTAAAATAAATGAAAATATAATGAAAATTATGATGATAAGATTATTTTAAAGAAGAAAAAGAAAAAGGGAGAGAACATGTAAAGATATGAACAAGATTTGAAATGTATAAAGGTTGATGGGTAGGTAAAGAGATGGATACACATGTATGTATATACTAAAAGAGTAAATGAATAGAAGAATAAAAGAAAAGGAAAAAAACAATGTATGTAGATGGGTATGTGTATTTATTATGAAGTAGTAGTAATAGTAGTAAGTGGTACAGAGACAAAAAAGATATCTAGTGACCGGGAAAACGAGTAATTGCCCAAATTGGGTGATAGCCAATGAAAGTGGAGTAAGAGAGTTCCCCCAACACTCAAGCCCTTGTTCTGACATTGACGTCGTTCTCCCTCACCGGCTTTTGCCTACTCATATATAATAATCTTTTTTAGAAGCAATTTAAGTACACAACCTGTTGCCTCCTATCTCTTCTCAAAATTAAGGTATAACAACTTCTCCTTCCTCTATTTCTTTACCCCACACACATTGGTACCATCAAATTTTTGACTTCTATATGTGCTATTCTTGTACTTTTGGTTTTCGATCTATGGTACCCTTCCATTATTAAAACATTAAATAAACGTTAAAAATTATCAAAATGGCCATTATTTCATATTTTAACTTAATTTTTCCATCAATTTTCCCTAATTCAACTATACATTTTCACACAATATCTAAAAAAATTTACTTTTGACAAACATTTACAAATAGTTAATAAAAGATTATACACAATGATTGGGAATCTATTATTGTTGCGAGTTATTTTGATTTTTATTGATGTTTATAATATCGGGCCCAAGAAAGACATGTAAGGAATCTGTAAAATCGTAATATAATTTAGTAATGATTAAAAATGAATTTAAGTCATAGATTGACCTTCTACAATATACGAAAAACTAAGTATTTAAGTTTTCACAAACTTTGAATTGGTGATGGATTCTTTGAAATGTCAATTGAGAATTATTTATGTTAGCGAAGTAATTTAAAATATTGTTAATTACATTTTGAAAGCTTATGAAAAATTAAACATTTGTCCTATATGGACATATATTTTTAACTGTTCTCTGTGATACCCATTTACTACTAGTTTTTGTCACTAGTACCACTACCTTTTTGACTCTTATTTGTGGTACCCTTGTAAATTTAACGTTTGTCTAACATTTTGCTAACGGAAGGGTATCATAGATCGGAAACTTGAAGTCCAAGGGTACCACAGATAGAAGTCAAAAAAGTGATGGTACCAACGATAAAATCCAATATTACAATGGTAACATTGAGAATATCCCTTAATTTATTAATAATGCAATTCATCTTGAATGAAAATTGAAATAAATATGTATTTTAATTTTGAAAACCAAGAAAATACATTTTAAAGTAACTTAAATGTATATTTAACGTTTGTCTAACATTTTACTAACAGAAGGGTATCATAGATCGGAAACTTGAAGTTCAAGGGTACCATAGATAAAAGTCAAAAAAGTGATGGTACCAACAGTAAAAGCCAGTATTACAATGGTAACATTGAGAATATCCCTTAATTTTTTAATAATGCAATTTATTTTGATTGAAAATTGAAATAAATATGTATTTTAATTTTGAAAAACAAGAAAATGCATTTTAAAGTAACTTAAATGTATATTTTTAATAGAAAGGATAGTAATTCCTTTGTAGGAAAGACTATTTTGTTATTAACTGATTATGTATCATTGATTATTCTTTGTTGATTTATTATGTCTTTATTTACTACGATATAAGTAATAAATATCCTTGGAATATATAACACGTATTCTATATCTTTAAGTACGTGACTTAAAAATGAGATTATATGAATAATGTTTATAATCCTAAATATCCCTAATCGAGCATTATTAATATGGGACAATTATAATGCATAAATATTAGTATGTTTGTTGACACATTCATCGAATATTATATTTTTACATTCAAATATTTAACGTAATGTGCCTAAACATAAATTCGAGAATTGACAAGTTATGGCCAAATTAAATTATGAGCAGTCTATTTAGTGAGGGAAAATTGGATAGAATTAGATTGACTAAATCAGAGTGACACACTAAATTGTGATTGGACTAGTTGAATTTAAGTATTGCAAGTTAAATTTAAGTTGATTTTAAAAAGAGGAGTTAGTAAAATAAATGAAAATATAATGAAAATTATGATGATAAGTAAAGAAGAAAAAAGAAAAAGGGAGAGAACATGTAAAGATATAAACAAGATTTGAAATGTATAAATGTTGATGGGTAGGTAAAGAGATGGATACATGTATATATACATGTATGTATATACTAAAAGAGTAAATGAATAGAAGAATAAAAGAAAAGGAAAAAAATGTATGTAGATATGGGTATGTATATTTATTATAAAATAGTAGTAATAGTAGTAAGTGGTACAGAGACAAAAAAGATATCTATTGACTGGGAAAACGAGTAATTGCCCAAATTGGGTTATAGCTAACGAAAGTGGAGTAAGAGAGTTCCCCCAACACCCAAGCCCTTGTTCTTACATTGACGTCGTTCTCCCTCGCCGTCTTTTGCCTACTCATATATAATAAGCTTTGTTAGAAGCAATATAAGTACACAACCCGTCGCCTCCTATCTCTTCTTAAAATTAAGGTATAACAACTTCTTCTTCCTCTATTTATTTACCCCACACATATTTGTAATATCACATTTTTGACTTTTATATGTGGTATTCTTGTACTTTTGGTTTTCGATCTATGTTACCCTTCCGTTATTAAAACAGTTAATAAACGTTAAAAGTATCAAAATGACCATTATTTCATATTTGAATTTAAATTTTCCGTCAATTTCCCCTAATTCAACTATACATTTTCACACAATATCTAAAAAAAGTTACTTTTGACAAACATTTACAAATAGTTAATAAAAGATTATACACAATGATGGGGAATCTAGTATTGTTGTGAGTATTTTGATTTTTCTTGATGTTTATAATATCGGGCCCAAGAAAGACATGTAAGGGATCTGTAAAAATCGTAATATAATTTAGTAATGATTTAAAATGCGTTTAAGTCGTTGATTTATATGAAAAATTAAGTATTTCACTGTTCAGAAACTTTGAATTGGTGATGTATTCTTTGACATGTCAATTGAGAATTATTTATATTAGCGAAGTAATTTAAAAAAGTGTTAATTACATTTTGAAAGCTTATGAAAAATTAAACATTTGTCTTATATGGACATATATTTTTAACTGTTCTCTTTGATACCCATTTACTATTGGTTTTTGTCACTAGTAACACTATCTTTTTTACTCTAATCTGTGGTACCCTTGTACATTTAACGTTTGTCTAACATTTTGCTAACGGAAGGGTAGCATAGATCGGAAACTTGAAGTTCAAGGGTACCACATATAGAAGTCAAAAAAGTGATGGTACCAATGGTAAAAATCAATATTACAATGGTACCATTGCGAATATCCCTTAATTTTTTAATAATGCAATTTATTTTGATTTAAAATTGACATCAATATGTATTTTAATTTTGAAAACCAAGAAAATACAATTTAAAGTAACTTAAATGTATATTTAACATTTGTCTAACATTTTGCTAATGAAAGGATATCATAGATCGGAAACTTGAAGTTCAAGGGTACCACAGATAGAAGTCAAAAATGTGATGGTACCAACGATAAAAGCCAATATTACAATGGTACCATTGAGAATATCCCTTAATTTTTTAATAATGCAATTCCTTTTGATTGAAAATTGAAATAAGTATGTATTTTAATTTTGAAAACCAAGAAAATACATTTTAAAGTAACTTAAATGTATATTTTTAATAGAAAGGATAGTAATTCATTTTTGGAAAGTCTATTTTGTTATTAATTGATTATGTATCAGTGATTATTCTATGTTGATTTATGATGTCTTTATTTACTACGATATAAGTAATAAATGTCCTTGGAATATATAACACGTATTCTATATCTTTAAGTACGTGACTTAAAAACGAGATTATATGAATTATAATGCATAAAGATTAGTATGTTTTTTGACTGATGACCACCTCTCATTGGTCATAGGTATATAGTGATACTAAAGTCAAAAACCTAGGTGCATGTAATATTTTACATGGCACTGGATATGACCCACGGTGAGATTCTACATGTTGATAATGTCATTAGAAATACACTTTTGATGTTTTCTGACAGGCACACTTCTGATGATGTATATATATATATATATATATATATATATATATATATATATATATATTAATAGTTTAGAATAGCAATTTTCACGTTACTCTAATGAGTGGAATTAGAGAACTCTATTAGTTTACTTACAATTTTGGTGACATTATGTACTTCACATATTGTCCACATCTCCCGCCCATTATTACAATGTATAAATCTACTTTCTCGGATTAAATATATTAATGTATCTATATTATTTGTTGAAAATAACTATGATATCGATGGATGTTAAAAGTAAATCTATATTAAATCGAAGTAATCTTCCACTGCCAAAACCATTTTCAATCAAATAGCAATGATAACACATACTTGAAAAATAAATTATATTTTTAAATCCTGCAAAACATAAATTTGCATGACAAAAAATTTCAGAAGTGATATTTTATAATATTTACATTTTA
Source organism: Saposhnikovia divaricata (assembly GCA_036435485.1). Classification (NCBI taxonomy): domain Eukaryota; kingdom Viridiplantae; phylum Streptophyta; class Magnoliopsida; order Apiales; family Apiaceae; genus Saposhnikovia; species Saposhnikovia divaricata. The sequence goes on along the minus strand of CM071595.1, from coordinate 168,923,940 downwards.
CTTGTACATATTTTAACTTTCTTTATTTATATGTATTGAAAAAATAAAGGTGAACATTATATGTAGAACATCTTGCATCAAAGAGATTTTGTTTAATAAATTAATACAAATTATCCTAAACTTTTGATTATTAACCAATAGACCCTACTTGAAAAATTAATTAGCAAAACACAAATGCAAATGTTTCTAAATAAAGCTTTTGTTAGGCATAAAGTTGAACCATACTCAAGAATTACAGTTGTGATGAATGTACCACTTTAATGCCAATCATCAATGGTATAGCTATTTAAAACAAATGTTTCAAAATAAAGTTTTTGTTATGCCTAAAGTTAAATCATACTCAACAATTAGAGTTTAGATGTAGTGACGAATGTACCCTTTCATACAAATGAGCAAAGGTATAGTTATTTAATGAATAATGATGGATTAAGAGCAAGTTCAATATATTAGTTATTCAAATTCCAATCGTAAAATTTTTAATGATAAAATTTATACTCCAACAATCTTTTAATGTTTTCTTAAATCATTAAGATCTTCTCCTTCCTACTTATTTTAAGGCAACGATTTCCTTTTTCTAAATTTTTTTTAATTAATAGTTTATGATAAAATTTTGGAATCACTATTTTACCCTTTCTTGTATATGTACTTTGTTAATGTATTGCTATTTTAATAATAAAATTTTGAACTATGAATAATTATAAGAATTATTGTTGAAAACAAATAAATTTATCAATGTCTTCAGTTATTAAAAATCATTTTTGTATATTATATTGAAGGATTGAATTAGTAGACTGTATATTGTTTAGATCTTCTGAAAAAAAACTCTCAAGTTCTATTGCATTGGTGCCAATCATGTCAATGATTCCACACATTAAATTTTACATAATACATATCAATTTTTTTGCTTAGTATTTAGATACAAACAACTAATAATGAATTGTACTTGGAACATATTATGTTTGAAAAACTTGCTTAACCGATTATAATATTTTCAACATTTTTCTACCAATCAAATGATTGTATTTCAAATTGAAAACTCAAACTTCAGAAAATTTGATGATGAATTAACTCGATCATGCGCTTTATTGAGTTATCTTTATATTATATAAAGGAGAACCCCAGTAGCTCTAAAATCGCTCGAATCATATTTATCTAATTTCTAGAACTCCTCTATTTTAAATAATTAAAATCAAAATTTTCTTCTTTAGATCCTATTTTTTTAGAAAAGAAAATCGAAATCTTTTTTAAATTGAATAAAAAATTTGTATAATTGGAATATAATTTAAGAATTCACCTATTAATTCAATTCCGTTTCTAATAAGAATATATTTGAAAAATCCTATATAAATGAAATCCTAAAATTAAAAGTGCATATTCTCACTTTCTGTATGTTTCTGTGTTCTATTATTCTCTTTTTTTACGCTCTCTTTTTTATTCTGATTTTTTCTTTGATTTAAGTTGTCAGGATTTATTGCTCTTTTGTTCTGCGTGACTGGTATCATTTTTGTCTACCGAATGTCTTTTAGCTAATATTTTTACTATGAATCACTTTACAATTATAAGGTGGTAAAATGGTAGTGACGTATCTTTCCATAAAATTTTTGTTGGTCATGTGCTTGATATGTTTCTAGGTGGATCACCGGATATAGTGAGTAGAAGATATGGATAAAATCAAATTTATTTATAAAGGTTGACGATTTCTTATCCAACCGTAAGCAGCTTATCTTTTCAAACATTTGATATGATATATATGTATATATATATATATATATTTTATATAATTTTATCCTCATATTTAATTGCATTTTGCATTGATTTGGATATTTATTTAATAAATTTTAATGTTTTATTATAGAAGACAAGAATTCCTAATTTTGTAAGAATTTGGGCTTAAAGAGCTATTTTGGAGCTAAAAATGAAGAAATTCGGATTTATCCGGAGTTGTAGGAGTCGGATTTGGACGATCTTACAGTCCACGCGAAGCTTAGAAAATTATCTTCAATTCAGAGGGATTAGATAAGTAAAAATCCGATTGGAGCAGCTCGAAATCTGAGGAGCAAATGCAGTTCCGAATTTTAATAAATTTGGAAAAAGTTATCATCATGAAAAAGCAAAAAGTAGCATGACTTTAAGATTTCAAAAGCCAACAAATTTGAAAAACAATTCAGCAGCCAGCAGCCTTTGAAATATCAGTGCAGCAATATTGGAATGAATACAGCATGAAATATGAGACTGAGACGTTGCTTTCATATATAAACAAAGTCCTATAAATGGACACTGCATTTGATCATTCGAAGGGGGACATCACACACATACATTCATTCTGCATAGATTAGGAGAAAAGCTCTCACCACTTTATATCTTTTCCACCATACATCATATATTCGGCTATTGTAAGTTTGGCTAGGGGCTTGGTTTTCTTCTCTTTTATGTACATTTTCTTTAGCTTAATTCTCCGTTAATGTAAGGTATTTTCTATTTTACCTTGTTTATTAAATATATATTTTAGATGGATTGTTATATAATTTTAGTTGTTCTTAATTTTTATATTAGTGAGTAGTTTGTTCTAGGGTATAAAGGGAAGCCATGTTTGCATGATAATTCTGGCATGATTTTCAATGTGGTTTGATTGATTATGGAAATTCTAATCGATTATGTTTTGATATTTAATTTGTGTTATCGGCCAATATCACAGATTAATTATATGCAAATAGGGGTAATAGATAGAGAGATTTTACTTACTAAAGGCACACATACGGTTAGCGGAATTGAATTTTAGTGCGAGAGCATAATTGGATTTCCGAGAGCGTTAATGCTTGAGAGAGATTAACACATGCTCTAATTACCCGATCAATTAAATTACTAAAAGTGATTATATGTGTAAGCATGTTTCGGAGTGTTGATGCTTGAGAGAGATTAACAAATCGTAATTGCATGACCATTTTGATTGCTTTAGCTTAGAAGCCAAATATTATGTAAACATGGTAGACCTAATTGCCCTAGATTTAAAATTCATTGTTGATCCTTTAATTAAATAGTTAGTTAGTAAATGTTTTCATAACTACGTTTTTTTGCCCCATAAGCAATTAAATTAAATTTGATAAAACCTGTCTCCCTGCGAACGAACACAAAAATATACCACATCAAATTGGCGCCGCTGCCGCGGAGATGGTTAGTTTTTATAAATTTTAGTATAATTGTGGATTTCATAATTTTAATTGTAGTTCTAATTTTTATAATTATGTGTTAGCGTAATAATAATAAAAAGAATATTAGTTTATTAATCATATTTAAAATTTTGTTAATTAGTTTTTCTGGTTATTTGCTTTTAATTCGAACCAAATTTCTCCTCCCCTGTTTTCTTTCTTCTTAGTCGAACCACGAAATAACCAGACCCAATAATTTTTTTTATTTCTCAGTCTTCTTCTTCTTCCTTGTAATTACCCATCTCCTCTCACCTTCCCTTCCTCCCCTCCTCCTTCTTCTCCACGCCAAATCTCCTACCACCGCCTCCTCTGTTCACCTTTCGTCGACTCTGCCTGCATAGTCCCCTCCACCCAGTGGTCCTTTTCTTTTTCATTCCCTTATTCTCACAAACCCAAACCCATTTCACTTCATCTAATAAAACATACAGCCTTCCCTCATTTCCTCCTTTCTTCCCGTCGATTTCCCCTTAAACCTCCCCCTTTCTTTATTTGTTTTGACCGAGTGATTCGTTGCTATGTTGCTGAGTTGTAGGTCAGAGTTCTGAGTTTTCTGAGTTAATTGTCGAGTTTTCGCTGAGTTTTCGTGTATTCTTGTTTTAAGTTGCTTCTGGGTTGTAGTTTTAGAGTCACAAGTTTTGCAGTGTTGCATTTTGTGTAGGCTGAGTTCTTGTATTTTGATTGTAAAATGAAACTGCCGAGTTGACTCGAAGTATTGGTGTGCTGAGTTTGTTTGTAGTTCGTAGTTTAGCGTTTTTCTTTCCTTTTTTTTTCCTGTGATTTCTTTGAGTCGAGTCCTTATGGTTGTAGTGTTCGTTGAATTGAGTTTTGTTGGTTAATTGTGTTACCGAGTTGACTCGTGTATAGTTAGTAATTGCTGAGTTCGTTGGTGCTGTTGTTTCCTGTCGAAGTTGCTGCGAGTTCGCGAGTTTTTGCTCGAGTTTTGCTGTTTTCGAGTTCTGGTTTTGCTGAGTTAACAATTCTAAAGTCGAGTTATGCTGCAGTTTTAATTGTCGAGTAATTCATGTTGGTTTTGTTCGAATGAGTCTACTGGGTCCGAGATGATGTTGGTTTGTTATTGGCTAGTTCTATTTACAAGCATTACATGTCCAATTTTTTCCAAAATTTTCTGTAAATAATTTTAAAAAAAAATAAAAAATTTAGAATAAAATCTAGTTGTTAATTCGAATTTGGAATTTTTGAAATAATTTGGTTTTTGTTCTTTTTATTTTTAATTAATTAGTTTAGGAATAGAATAATAAATTTTAATTTTCAAAAAAAGAAAAGAAAAGAAAAAAAGTGGGAACGCTTACCTCTACTTAAAAGAGCGCGTACTTCTACCTAAAAAAATTAAAAAATAAAAAATAAAAATAATATATATATATATATATATATATATTATATTCTGCTTAATTTGTTAAATTTTGTGTTAAATTTTTAATTCATCTATTTTTCCATTGTCTCATTGGAACTTTAGTTCCAATTGAGGCAGATTTTACTGCGTTTCTTGGCTTTGTTGTGTGTTCGCAGGTCTGCAATGGGTGAAGTTGATACTTTTACACTTCTTTCTTTCTATACAGAGCCCCTTACATGTCCGTTGAGTAATAATGAGATGTCACCAATGGCCCCTGAAACTTACACATGTTGTGAAGTTTGTGGTATTTATGGTCACTTTGGTTTTGAGTGCTCTTACAATTCTTTCAATTCTCTGAATACTCAATGGGGACAAATAAATTATTTTGAAGAAGGATATGAGTACAGCCAGTACTTTAACACTTTTGATCAAGAATGCATGAATCAGTCACATTTATCATATACGGATAATGATGTTCAAAAATTTTCATATCAGGATCAACAACAGTTTCAACAACATTATCAACAGTATGAGCAACCGCAATTGCAACAATATCCTCCACTACAACAAGAACTAAAGGTTTTTCAAACTAATGTAGATGTACCACAGGATCAAACAAGTGAGGTATGGGATATCTTGAATAAATTGCAAAAGAGTTTTGAAGAGAATGCCGGAGCGATCAAAGAATTAAGAACTCAAAATTTGGCGATTGAATCTTACATTTCACACTTGGCTAGTTCTTCTATTTCAGGGCAACCCGACTATTTACCATCATCATTCATTCGATTAGAAGAGGACATGGGTGCTATTATCCTTACAAGTGATCAAGAACATGATAGTTTCTCCCTGTATGTTGATGATGTGACTGATGATAAAGAAGAAGAGGATACTACTGATGTTATAATTGAAGATTTTTTTGTTGTTGAGGACAATGTCAATGAGGATAAGGTTGATGTGATAACAATTGTCCAAGATGATCTTTCTCAAATTTTGATTGATGATCCATACAAAGTGGCTCCTAATTGGGAAGCTCGGGAACAGGGAGAAAACGGAAGTGTCTACTTAATCAATGATGCGATAAGTCAAGATGTTCGAATGGCTCATATGGAAGTGATGAGTGAAAAAAAGCCACCACCAGAGCCTCCACCTTATGTCAAGGGAGTTCGGCGTTTTCAAGGCTATGAATTTTATCGTTGCTTTATCACAAAATTTTCCAAAACTACATATTTTCTTTATCAATTGTTATTTATTGATGTAGTAGCTAAATTTGCTAATGCTTGTTTGGAAATTTTGTGCAGGATTAAAACAACTGTTGATGCTCGTGGTGGTCCCGCGCAACAAGTTTTTGGTCTTTTTGGAGTGGCACTCCATGCTTCGACACTTCATACTTATGCATTAGGGGAGTATTTCTTACTTTTCATTGTATTTCTTACTTTTCTTTTATATATTTGTTCATTGAGGACAATGAACCACTTAAGTATGGGGATGAGTTCTCGATGATTAAAAATTCCAAAAAAAATCAGAAAATTAGAAAATTAATTGGCTCGTCTCATAGTGTGTTAACAAGGATAGGTACACATCTTGTGAGCTTATTTTGCATGATTATTTGACATGTCATATCTCTAGAAAATCATTTGTTACTTGATGATTCCTTGTACGTACTTGCAAAATTTTTAAAACTTGAGATACATCATTGTCAATTTTAGTGAGTACTGAAGCATGCTTTCACCTTGTGAGAACTTGAGCCTAATTTGTGATTGATACATCTTATATCAATCGAATTTTATTGTTGTGTGTTGTTCATCATTTGGCATGTTGCTCTAGAACTTGCTTTAAACCATTTTGAGATTACATGATATTTGTATGCATGAAAATGATAAAGGCACTAGGATTAACCACGTTTATCCAAACACTACCAGTGAATTATATCCTTAGTGAACCCCTTTGAGCTTTTTATCCGTTATTTTTGTATATCACCAATCTAAATTCTTGAGCCTACTTGTTTATTCTTCTCTTGATTTACTAGTAGAGCATTTTGTTTCATTTGGAGGTTGGCGAGTGCATAGTGTGGGGATTTATTTGTTAAAATGTGAAAATTTGGTGGGAATTTCTAATATATATATATATATATAAAATAATAATAATAAAAAAAAGAAAGGGAAAAGAAAGAAAAAGAAGATCAAGTAGAGTTGTGTTAATTGGTTTATGCAATATGAAAGTGGAAAAGTACATGGTAATATATGCTTGGGGTCTAATATTTGTGAGAGTTTGCTCAGCTTTTACATGATCGAAATTTCATGTTGAGTGCTTTAATTAGAAATGAACGTTGTGCTCTATTAGTTTGTCGAGTTAGCCGCTTGTTAGCCATTTTCTTGATTCCCTACCCTTCACCTTCGCCACGTTACAACCCTTAACAAAGACCTTTTGATTTGTACATGAATGTATTCAAGGTAGTGGAGATTTGGAGGACAACCAAGCATATGGTAGCACATGACTTAATTGATTGAACTTGAGCGAATACACTTCACCTATACACTTGTGTGATTTGAGAGTTATGTGAGATTTTCTATCCATAGCATGTTACTCACTGAATGCGAAATTGATATATATTTCATGATCTTTTTGTCTATCTAGACTGTGTATTTACTTGGATAGTCTTGTGCATATGATGTGTAAGTGAACAGACTTTTAGTATTGTGAAATTGAGGTTTACTGGTGTGGAGTACTATGATAGGTTGCATACTTGAGACTTGGCAGAAAAAAATGAATTTTGTGGGTAAATTCATTATAAACCCTCACGAGACAACACCCGTCCTATTAGGACTGCCAAGGGGTTTAACGGCTTGTTGCATATGCTTAATGCAATCGTGTCATCTACGAAAGTGATATTAGTTAGGATTTAGTTTTTATTTCACTTATTTGCCCGAGGACATGCAAATGCTTAGTGTGGGGATGTTTGATATGATATATATATATATATATATATATATATATATATATATATATTATATAATTTTATCCTCATATTTAATTGAATTTTGCATTGATTTGGATATTTGTTTAATAAATCTTAATGTTTTATTGTAGAAGACAAGAATTCCTAATTTTGGAAGAATTTGGGCTTAAAGAGCTATTTTGGAGCTAAAAATGAAGAAATTCGGATTTATTAAGCTACACCCACTTTTTACGGTATTTAATTCATATCCGGAGTTGTGGAGTCGGATTTGGACGATCTTACACGCGAAGCTTAGAAAATTATTTTCAATTCAGAGGGATTAGATAAACAAAAATCCGATTGGAGCAGCTCGAAATCTGAGGAGCAAATGCAGTTCCGAATTTTAATAAATTTGGAAAAAATTATCATCATGAAAAAGTAAAAAGTAGCATGACTTTAAGATTTCAAAAGCCAACAAATTTGAAAAACAATTCATCAGCCAGCAACCTTTGAAATATCAGTGCAGCAATATTGGAATGAATACAACATGAAATATGAGACTGAGACGTTGCTTTCATATGTAAACAAAGTCCTATAAATGGACACTGCATTTGATCATTTGAAGGGGGACATCACACACATACATTCATTCTGCATAGATCAGGACAAAAGCTCTCACCACTTTATATCTTTTCCACCATACATCATATATTCGGCTACTGTAAGTTTGGCTAGGGGCTTGGTTTTCTTCTCTTTTATGTACATTTTCTTCAGCTTAATTCTCCGTTAATGTAAGGTATTTTCTATTTTACCTTGTTTATTAAATATATATTTTAGATGGATTGTTATATAATTTTAATTGTTCTTAATTTTTATATTAGTGAGTAGTTTGTTTTAGGGTATAAAGGGAAGCCATGTTTGCATGATAATTCTGGCATGATTTTCATTGTGGTTTGATTGATTATGGAAATTCTAATCGATTATGTTTTGATATTTAATTTGTGTTATCGGCCAATATCACAGATTAATTATATGCAAATAGGGGTAATAGATCGAGAGATTTTACTTACTAGAGGCACACATACGATTAGCTGAATTAAATTTTAGTGCGAGAGCATAATTGGATTTCCGAGAACGTTAATGCTTGAGAGAGATTAACACATGCTCTAATTACCCGATCAATTAAATTACTAAAAGTGATTATATGTATAAGCATGTTTCGGAGTGTTGATGCTTGAGAGAGATTAACAAACCGTAATTGCATGACCATTTTGATTGCTTTAGCTTAGAAGCAAGATATTATGTAAACATGGTGGACCTAATTGCCCTAGATTTTAAATTCATTGTTTATCCTTAATTAATTAGTTAAATTAATATAAATAATTAGTTAGTAAATATTTTTATAACTATCATTTTTGCTCCAGAAATAATTAAATTAAAATTGATAAAACATGTCTCCCTGCGAACAAACATAAAAAATATACCACATCAACATTATTTAGTTTTATTCTTGCACCATGGCCGACGCCAGATTGTCTTTAATTCTGGATAAACAGCTCCGAAATTTCTAAGGTTAATGTAAAGAATTGTCCTTGCAACGTTTATTCCTCACGTATCTTGAGGTTATTCACAACTTACTTTTTACTTTGTAAATTTTTCGTGGTACATCTTTCTACTTTTTATTTGAAAATCTCAAGGTAACCTTTCAATATCAATTGATTTTGTATCTCAACGTGTTACTCTCTTACAATGATAGTTTAATGACGTGAAGGATTGAAACAACAGCATCTCATTCTTGCTTCAAGCCAGCGAAATTATCTATATATACAGTACGATATCCATCTTCTACTTTTTGTAGAATCCGGTTGTAAGCTTCTTATCTATACTAATCTATCTATACTAATATATAATAAGCAAACTAGCATACAATTGTTAGATAGTTTAGTTGTTTGGTTCAACCATTTAAAAGAATAGTGACCATTAGATATTTATATATTATAAATTAGTGGATAACCCATTCCTAAGGTTTGGTATCCATATTTAAGTTTGGATTAAATTTTTTACTTTAAATTGATCCATGAACTATCTATTTTTAGGTTTGGTATCCATATTATGGTTTGTACAAGATCCATCTTTTTATTTGACCCATTTCTAATTAGTGTTTGACCCATTTCTCATTTATGTATTTTATAATATTTATGGAAAATATATTAATAAAAATTTGAATCAATCTTTTAATTTTGGTAACCTCATTAATGCATATCTTCTTATAACATATATAATATATACACCAAATATTTAAATAAAAACAACATATTTATTATATTAAATATTTATTCTTTTATAATTTTATTATTCAATCATAAACAATTTCTTTTTATTATTATTATAAAATAATTTTTAAAATACCCGTGTGCGTAGCACGGGCTATGATCTAGTTTAATAAATAGATGATAACTGTTAGATCTAATAATAAGGAATCTTTATATTATATAAAGGAGAACCCCCAGGAGCTTTGAAATCGCTTGAATCATATTTATCTCTTTTTCTAGAGCTTCTTTATTTTAAATAATTAAAATCAAAACTTCCTTCTTTAGTTCCTATTTTTTAGAAAAGAAATCAAAGCTTCATTTTTTAACATTAACATTAACATCTTCGAAATAGAAAAGGTTTTTCAATTTGTTGGGAAGAAGATTTCAAATTTACATATTCAAAATAGAAAACAAATTTATATTCTTATATAGATACAATCATTACTTCTAACGATCAAATTTTATCGCCATGTTTGTAACACTTTTCTTGCTTCTATTTACTTTTGTGTTTGTCTATTTTCTTTTAGTTTTTTTATTAATTATAATTTTGTTTAATTCTCAATGTACATGGTTCATGTTTAGTGATTTTCAAGTTGCGTTTTTTGGTTGGTTTTTATGGTTTCAATTTACTAATATTATTTGTTTTCTTCATTTTATTTTTAAATTTATGATTTATTATGATTTTAGTTATAATTATGGATTATTAGTAACCATTCGTTATTCTTTTCTTTGGCTTTTATATTTTTTTTGTTCGTGATCTCGGTACAGAAACACCTGATCGTGTGAACAAGAATTAGGAGATCTTTCTCTGTTTGAGAAGTAGAAACACTTGAGAAACTTGGCACGAAAAGTTTGAACTTTTAACATTCCCTATTTATTTATTTACTTATTTATATGTTTACTGTAAATTGTTAATTATTCTTGATCTTATTTACTTATTTCTCATTATTCTTGATCATAATATTTCAACGTCTTTTTTTAATTAATTCAATCAAATAAGTTTTTTTTTATCTATATGTATTTATTATAACGGGTGTCAGCCTAAGAAAACGTGACACAAAATCGACATAAAATATAAAGTTTATTTTGTTATATATATATATATATATTATATATATATATATTAAATTTGTACAATATTGTGTTCAGTAATTTATTTATAGATAATTTTTTTGATTTCTTTCTTAAATAGTCTATATTTTGAAAACTTTTAAAAATATTAAAAGGTCACCGCGACACGAGACTTATATGTATTTATTACAAAGGGTGTCGACATAAGAAAATGCGATACAAAATTGACATAAATATGAAGTATATAGTTTATTTAGTCATCTCTATATATTAAATTTTGTACAATATTATATTCATTAATTTATCTATACATATTTTTTTCGAATCTTTCTTAAATTTATATTTTGAATATCTTTTAGAAATATTACAAGACCATCGCGAAGCGCGGCTTAATCAACTAGTTGTAAATAAAGATCTTGAAATCTTTAGAAAAAAAAAATTTGAGATCGTATTTAGCAAAAAAAAAAAAGATTAACTAGTTATAAATAAATAAATGCAGATAATATTACCTGGTTGGTTGATGGTTGGGATTAAGAAGGAACACTTAAATATTTGAAGGATCTAGTAAAAGCGAATTTTTTTTCTCTCTGTCAATATGACAGTTTTTTTTCTCTGTCAGGGTTGACAGTTTTATTATTTCCTTGTTTCTTGTTATCATTATCCCATATCTCTTTGGTGCTTGAGTAAGTTTCTTCTATATTTCAAAATCCCTTTCAGTATATTTCATAAAATTTTAGCCCTTTCAGTATTATTCAGAAAAATTATTACTATGGCAAGGCGCGATGGTTCTTTGGAGGATATGTATGCAAAGCTGGTTATTAACGAAGAGGATGAGGAAGAAATTGTAGTGGCGAGGAACGAAGTAGTGGTTCAGAAGCAGTCGTATGTGTTGATTGGCCGGTTTTTAACAGAGAAGAGTATTAATTTTAATGCTATGCAAAATTTAATGGCAACATTGTGGAGGCCAAAGGAGGGGATGGAGGTGCATGATATTGGTGGATCTCGATATTCGTTTACATTTTTTTATAAGATGGATATCCAGAAAGTTATTGATGGAGGACCGTGGTCATTTGAGCAGGCTACGTTAGTGCTACATCAGCTTGCTGAGGGGGAAGATCCAAGATTGGTTAAAATGCAGAGTGTCGAGATGTGGGTGCAGGTCTATGACATCCCAAGGGGTTTTTTTATCAGAGAATATCTTGAAAAGTGTGGGTGCATCGATGGGGAAGTTTGTTAGATTGGCTCCAAATACGTTTGATGATGTATGGAAATCATATGTACGTATTAGAGTGTTGGTCAATATAGAGAAACCTTTAAAGAGAAGAATGAAAATAAGAAGGGAAGGGGATAATTGGAGTTGGATTAATTTCAAATATGAACGTCTGGGAACATTTTGTTTTGTTTGTGGCATTATAGGTCACTCTGAACGAGATTGCAATGTTGTTTACAGTAATCCAGATAAGGTGATTGACAGGGCGTATGGTGTATGGTTACGTACGCCAACAAAAATGCTACTAAATTCAATACTGGAGCAAAATGGCTACGAAATATGAAAGATGGGAACAGTTCATCATCGACCACCGTGTATGGTGGTACTCAAGGGGCAGGAGCGATTCATGGAGGTGGATGGGGTGGTTAGAGAAGTTTACGGGGATTCTAGTGGAGTTGAAATCAACTCACGTGATTCTAGGGAGCAGGAAAGGAGGGATATAAGTTTACCAACAAACTTTCAAACGTGATTAGTGGCATGGATAATATGGAAAATATGGAAAATGATCAGGTGTTAATTGATTCAAAAAGAAAACGGATAGAGGAAGGGGTGGAGAAAATCATGGAGGGAAATAAGGAAGATTTAAATTCTAGAAAACAAGCAGATGTGTCAAAAAACTTGCTAAGGGCGGGTCCTGGGATCCAGGCCCGCCGAGTATTATGAGTCTCATTGCTTGGAACTGTCATGGGCTGGCCAACCCACGGACAGTTAGATTCCTAAAGGAATTAAATAATCATTATAGGCCTAGTATTATTTTTCTGAGTGAGACTTTGGTTAAAAAGAATAAAGTAGAGAAAATAAAAAAACGGCTAGGGTTTGTGGGGTGTTTTGCTGTAGATGCTCATGGACATGGAGGGGGTATTGCTTTATTGTGGAAGAATGAGGGGGGAGTCACAGTGGTTAATAGTTGTCTTAGCTTTATTGATTTTAAAGTTATGCATGAGTAGCTTGGTAGGTGGAGGTACACAGGGTATTATGGCTTTCCAGAGAGGAGTAAAAGAGGTGAAGCTTGGAGAATGTTGAAGCAATTGGCTGCAGATTCGATGTTGCCTTGGTGCATTATAGGTGACTTCAATGATCTAATGACAGAAGATGAGAAGAAAGGGGGTCAGGGCCATCCACATGCTCTTCTGAATGGGTTCTCAGAAACGGTGATGGAATGTGGTCTAATTGATCTGGGGTTTACGGGGGATAAATTTACATGGGAGAGATGTAGGGGGACTGATAGATGGATATCAGAAAGGCTGGACAGAGGACTTGCAACGACAGAATGGAGTAATTTATTTTCAGATGCGGAGGTTAAAGTGCATGAAGTCTCTACTTTAGACCATTTACCATTGTGTTTACAGCTGAATAGACAAGTATATATACCTTGTAGTAAACGGTTTAGGTTTGAAAATATGTGGGTAAAGGAGAGTGAATGTCATAATATTATCCAGGATTATTGGAATGGTGATGTCAGTAGTGGTATTATGGAGAAAATGGCACGCTGTTGTGCTCTTTTGGAGGAGTGGGGTGGGGGAATGATAAAGGATTTACGAGCTAGGATGTCTAATTACAGGAGAAATATGATGAGGTTGAGATTCAGACGGGATGATGCTGGGGTGCGTATGTATAGGGAAGCAAAATGGAATTATTTACGATTGTTGGAGAAGCAGGAGGTGTTTTGGCGTCAAAGGGCGAAGCAGTATTGGCTTAGAGATGGAGATAACAACACACGATTCTTCCACAGATTTGCTTCTGTGAGAAAAGAGCATAATAAAATAAAGAGGTTGAAGAATGAAGATGGTGAATGGCAGGATAGTGATGAGTCGATTCAGAGTACTATTTTGAAGTACTTTGAGAATATATTCACTAGCACAGAAACGGGGGAACGAATGTCTGAGGGAATTATGTTCAAACGTATTACTGATGACCAAAGCTGTGCTCTTATGCAAGGAGTAACTGAGGAGGAGATTAGAGGTGCGGTTTTTACAATGTATCCGGAGAAGTCACCAGGCATTGATGGTCTAAATCCTTGTTTCTTTCAGGCTTATTGGCATATTGTGAAGAAGGATGTTATTGATTTTTGTCAAAAGTTTTTTGAGCATGGGGAGTTACCTGATTATGTGAATCGAACTCTGGTCTGTCTTAATCCTAAAGTGAAGCAACCTAAACATATGTCTGATCTACGACCTATATCATTGTGTAATGTGTTAATGCGCATTCTTTCAAAAGTAATGGCTAATAGGTTGAAACCGTGTTTAGATTCAATTATTTCTGATAAGCAGAGTGCATTTATAGAAGGGCGTCTTCTTACAGATAATGCACTAGTTGCATTTGAGATTAATCATTTTATTCACAGGAAAACACAAAGGAAGTATGGGGTGGCAGGGCTTAAAGTTGATGTGGCCAAGGCGTGTGATAGGTTGGAGTGGGGGCACTTAGAAATGATGTTGAATAAATTTGGTTTTCCTGCGATTTGGATTGATAGAGTTATGAAGTGTTTGAAGACAGTTTCATATAGTTTTATAAGGGATGGAAATATTTTTGGAGATGTGAGGCCGCAGAGGAAAATAAAGCCAGGAAAATACTTGGGCATGCCTATGTGCATAGGTAGGAGCAAGAAGGAAGTTTTTGGGTTTATTAGTAATAGAGTCCAGCATAAACTTCAGTCATAGTGTAATAAGGATTTGTCTAAAGCGGGAAAGTTAACTCTAATCAAATCATCTGCACAAGCTACTCCGAACTTTTGGATGGGTTTGTTTTTAATTCCGAAAACGATTTGTGATGAAATAGAGTGAAAAATGAATGCGTTTTTATGGGGTGGAGGAACAGCTGGTAAAGGAGTGAAATGGATCTCATGGAAACGGATGTGTATGCCTAAGGATTTTGGAGGTTTGGGGTTGAAAGAATTAAAAAAGTTTAATATGGCCATGCTAGCTAAGCAAGGGTGGAGGTTACTTACTAAGGCAAATTCTCTGGTGAGTGCAGTTATGAAAGCAAGGTACTATCCTCATGCAAATGTGATAAATGCTGAAATAGGGACCAATCCTAGTTATGTATGGCATGGGATTTTTCAAGCCTTGGAAGCAGTTAGAGCTGGTGCCCGAAGGAAGATTGGGAATGGAGAAGATACGTTGGTATGGAAGATTCTGTGGCTGCCAGATGTGGGGAATGGTTATATCAGTACAGATGAATATAGTCAGTTGGGGAGTGTTAAAGTTAGTAATTTGATGACTGTTGGGGAGAGAAGTTGGGATATGGAGGTGTTGAATGATTTGTTTTGTACCAGAGATATTGAGTTAATAAAGCGAATTCCAATTCCTATGACAAACAGCATAGACTCGTGGTATTGATTGTTGGATGAGAAGGGAGAATTTACGGTGAAAAGCTGCTATAGATGGCTTCAAGGGGAATGTAATGCAGAGAATATGGCGATGTGGAAGAATCTTTGGGGCATGAAGCTCCCGAGTAAGGTGTCTAATTTCTTATGGAGATTGTGTAAGGGCTGCTTACCTACAAATGTGGCATTGGTGTCCAGACATGTGGATATAGAGGTTCGTTGTCCATGGTGTCACTGTGAGGAAGAGACTGATGTACATGTCATGTTTTTATTCGATTTTGCGAGGACAGTGTGGCTAACGACAGGGCTATCTCATTTGGTGCAGTGTTCGGTATACGAGAAAGCATGTCAAGTTTTTATAAGAGTTTTTGAGTATGGTACAAGAGAACAATGGGTCGAGATTGCTATGATTTGTTGGACCTTGTGGAATCGCAGGAAAATGGGTCTGGGATCGTGCTAATGCATCAGTCTTTGGGGTAAGAAATAGTGCGATTAACATGCTCAGAGAATGGAAGGAAGCTCAGGTGAAGGATGAGGATCGTCGTATTCGAGGAGAAACAGGTAGTAGGATTTGGCATCCACTGGCAGAAGGTTGGTTAAAGGTTAACATTGATGCTACTGTGTTCCTTAATGGTAGTATTGGTGTAAGTGCAGTATTTCGAGATGATCAATCTAAGTTTATCGCAGCGAGAGGTAAGAAGATTGTAGGAGCTTGGAAACCGCGGAAGCAATTGCTTTAAAGGAAGCATTATCATGGGTCACGAGGAAAGGTTACTCCCATTGTGTGTTTGAGACGGACTCATATGTGTTAGCTGCTGCTTGTAATGGTAGTCCGGGAGAGGCTTACTTTGGTACTATTGTAATGGATTGTATCCATATGCTTAAGCACATTTATCCTGTGCTAGTTGATTTTGCATATCGTTCTGCGAATAGTGCAGCCCATGTAATTGCACAAGCTGTCTATTCTATGTAAGACGTAGGGGAGTGGTATGTCACTCCACCTAGCTTTCTTACTCGTGTATAGGATCTTGATATGAATTAATGCAAGTACGATTTACTTCAAAAAAAAAACTAGTTATAAATAAAGATCTTGAAATCTTTAGAAAAAAAAAAATTTGAGATCGTATTTAGCAAAAAAAAAAGAGATTATGAAATTATATTACCTTCAAAAATTAGAAATAGGAAAAAGAAAAGCAATATGGCTCACGAGAATCACATGTGGGTGTCCTCATCCAAACAGGCCCTTACAACAAAAAATAGGGAAATAAAATAAAGTGCTCCCAGTGAATATAACACCACCACAGAGTAGAGAATCAGAGATACATCGAATTATCAAAATCACGAGATTTTTATTTTTTTCTCATCCTTTTAACCCTGACAGAGTAGCCCTCCATTCTTCACCCCATACATACACAAACATATATCTATATACATATAATTAATTAGTCCACTGGTGCTTTAAGAAAATTTCATTCTTTTTTTATCAATAATCATAAAGGTAAAATCTTTTTGATTGTTTTGATTTATTTGTTGATGGATCTTGTTTATATTGGTTATATTTCAAATGGGTTTTTGTCTTTTTGATGAAATAATTGATTTTGAATTTTTTATGATTTTTTTGAAGAATTGTGTGTAGAGGGAAAAAGATGAAATCTGGGAAGAGTCATCATGAAGAGGAAGATGAGGCTTTTGATGATTTTGGGTCAAAGAAAGATGCTACTCCATCCACTAATACTAAAGGTGTGTGTAATTAGTATGTGTGTGTTTTTAGCTTGTTTAGAGATGAAAGATTTTGTTTTGATTGAGTGTAGTTGATAAACTTTTGGGTGGATGAAAGGTTTTGTTTTGATTGAGTGTAGTTGAAAAAGTTTTGATTTTTAATTGTGGGTGTGGAAATAGATGGGAAAAACAGTGATAAGGCTAGTGCAACAAGGTCTAAGCATTCGGTTACCGAGCAACGGAGAAGGAGCAAGATTAATGAGAGGTATTTTGAATTATTCGATTATGGTGAATTTTTGTTAAAAATGTTATTTTTCCTGTTTTGAAGGATGTTTTACTGTTATGTTATTGGTTAAAGAGTCTTTGTTGGAGTGACAAATTTTTTGTTGGATGATTTTGTTTTTGGTTCTGAATTAGGGTATTTTGTGTCTGATGTTTGATGGTAGATAAAATGATGTATCTTCTGTATTTTTGTTGTATGTAACTTTTCAATTTTTGGACGTGCTTGTAATGAAATTTTAAGGATTTGTATGCTTGTCAATTATGTAAAATTAAAGTGAAGAACTAACTGGTTCATGACCGATTGTATCATAGATGCCCTAATGTCCAAGTACAGGTACCAAACTTCTTTGGATTATCTACATACTCTATGGATCATTTATAGTAGTACGTTTTATAGTCAGATGCACATTTCTTAATATTGTAGTTTCCTCAAATATATGACTATAAAGTGTTCTAGGAGTTCCTGGTCAGATGCTTGGTGTCATTCCTCTTAATTGAAATCATAATTAAATTAATTTTTTTTGCTCCCCCAACCAGTATAGTTTAGCCCTTTAAGAAAAGAAATGTACATTCTCGCTCACCCTTAATAATTTATATAATTAGAAATGTATTTTGGCTCTATTCACCTGATTTCCTGACCCCGCCAATGTTAAGAGGATTGTCTTTTTTAGTCTGTCAGTTTCTGTGAAAAAGTTGTTTGCAGAATAATGCAATTTTTTTTGTATGTTTTGTAATTCTGTTACTAAAACAAATAATTTCGTAAGTAAGTTTGATCATTGGTTTACATAATGTTGCTTTTTGTTGTAATAATTTAAAAGCTGAGTTCCCTCTTCTGTCTGGCAAGATCGAGGAACTCAGAGACCCTTTTCTGTCTGGTAAGATCGAGGAACTCAGAGAGTTTCATGTAGTTGATAGTGAGGACTCTTGATAGATCACTGCATATCAAATACACTAGCTATTTATATATCTGTTAGAAAGACTTTAGTTTCCCTTCATCTACTCATCCAAACATTACTTGTGCACTCTTCCTGTTTTATAAACGAAAGATTAAATTGTCCGTAAACCCTAAACATTCAGTGGTCAATGTTTTAAATTAATAAAATCAGGGCTGTATTAGTAAATCTTATAAAAGTTAAAGTTTCATCGAGGATTTACTATTTAGCGTATAATGTATCTGCGCTGAAAATTGTGGTTGATATACTCATTTACTGTTAACCTTTTCTGTTCGACTAGATTCCAGATATTGAGAGAACTGATACCAAATAGTGATCAGAAGAGAGATACAGCATCATTCTTATGGGAGGTACAGTGCTAAGTGCTTAAGGTCATACATTTACATTTGTTTTGTTGTGCACATCATTTGAGCATTCCCAGTTGGTCATTTAATTAATTATGTTTATTTGCAGGTGATTGAGTATGTGCAGTATCTACAGGAAAAGATGCAAAAGTATGAGGGATACCAAGGTTGGAGCTCGGAGCCTACCAAGTTGATGCCGTGGGTAATTCCCCAGTACATAGACTAAGTACATATAATAATCATTTAGTTTGGACTGGACTGAAGTAAATTTATGATTCAGTTGAGCAGTTTCTTGATTTGTCTGGGGATGCCACTATAAGATGCAGGATAACATCATAGATGGATTTGATCCACAATAAAACAAAATTTGATACAAACACCACTTGACCAGGGTCTGTTAACCTCATAAAATAGCCGTCTAATAATTAATATATGCTCTTAGAAATGTTCAGAAATTTTCCTGTTCACATTATTGTGCTTCATATGATAAATGAGTTACATATTTGGTTATAATAATCTACTATGAAAAATTAAGGGAAAAATTAAGTTGCTGGACTAAACTTGAATTTCCTCTTCTTCAGATTGCGTGGATACCTAGAGGATTCTTTAGTGAATTGAAGTGCTAAATTCTAATTGAATTTTTGAAGTTGATAACTGATTAATTTATTCTCTCCAATTTTGTTTTTAATCAGAGAAATAGTCACTGGCGTGTTCAGAGTTTAGTTGGCAATCCTCAAACTGAAAAGAATGATGCTGTACCGGGTTCAACATTTCCTGGAAGATTTGATGAGAATAATGTCACAATTTTGCCCAACATGCACACAAACCCGCAGATTCCAGTTGATTCTGACCTTAGCAGAGATGTGTCCTGTAAATTGATGGATCAGCAACCTGAACTAACAAACAAGGGTATGGTCATGCCCATGCCTTTGCATTCAAACATGGGTGTCCCTATCCAAGGTGATGGTGTGTTTTCCCATCCTCTTCAGAGGCCAGTTTCTGATGCAAATATATCAGAGTGCGCGATTAATGGTGATGCACCAAGTCACCAGGAGGATCTTACTATTGAAGGGGGTACAATTAGCATTTCAAGCGTCTATTCACAAGGGTGAAAAATAACTTTTGCACCTTGACTTCTTTACATTTTTTGACTGCATTTATGCTAGCTCCTATCAACCGACTTTAACTAAAATGGTGTACTTATATTGTTCCTTTGATATGCTTTGCTCCTGACACTAATTTTGACTGAAATATTGTAGTAGCCCGACTTCTTTATTTTTAGGTTATTACTCACAGTCAAAATAAGAAGACGCAATTCTCAAAGTCTGACAAAACCAATAATGACAAATGAGCAATTTAAGCACGATCTTCTTAGCCCATGTCTTAGGTCTTAGATTGTAACGGAACTACATGTACTGCCAACCCGACAAGTCGAGGTTGAAGGGTTCGCCTAGTGGCGAGGCAGTCTTTCCCTCAAAGCCATGGTCATGGGTTTAATTCCTCAATTTTTCCCCCTTGTATACTTAAAATAAAATAAAATTAAAATATTAACTTCACAATAAAAAAGGAGAGCTTTTAAATAGCTGACTGCGTAGCCAATAGCAAGAACCACCCACACTGTACTAGTGCTACATATTACAATTTATTTTTATTAGCAATATGTTTGACTTTATGTACATATTTTAAACTCCAAAGTTGACAATCGTAGAAAATTCAATTAACGATAACTAGTGTAGATTGACAGATGCCTTATATTAGCATACTTAGTCCAAATTTATTATGAAAAAGTATACATGGGCTTGCCATGGAATTCACAAAACAAATAATACAACATATCATCTAAAATACGATAAATTTATAAGACATAAACTAGCAAGGTCGGAAGTTAACTTGCCTCAGTTGTGATAAGCATCAAAAATAGGACACAAATCAAAGCCAAAATAAATATTTAAAGCTATTTGTCAATGCTATTTTTTCATGTACTATATGGTTCTAGTAATGTTGAAGCCCTTTCTCTTAAGATACATGTTTAGCCTGTTGAACACCTTCAATGCCATGTAGGGCAGGAGAGGGATATAACCCTATCTCGGCAGAGGATATGTAGAGTCAAAATTAAATCCTCTGCTTTATCCAATATAATATTAATTCATGGTCGTCGTTATCTCTAATTTATGTGGAATTTTCTACTTACAAAGATATCTTAAAACTTGTACAATAGGTAAAATCCTCAATAAAAGGGAACAAATTCTTTCATTACTTGACTACTATATATCATAATCTTGAATGTTCCTTATAATTCACTTGCTTAATATTTACTGAAACACCTAATAAGCTACAACTAACTTATCCTCGAATAATTATTTATAAATTATATATACTACAAATTAATATATTAATTCTATTATCCGCAACACATCGCATTGTGTGATTTGGTTTGTTGTCTACTTGTGTATTTGACACTTGAGGGTCGACGTACTAGTTTCTTTGGCATAACTTTGATATCATACATTATTACAGTCCTTTATATTCTGTAACTTGCGATCATGCATGGCCATGATAAGAATTTCGTTGTTCATGTTGGTCGTTGAGCAGTGAATTTCTGATAGACACTTCTCTTAGATTATTTTAAATTCAGACTTTGGATACCCACTGTCGTATTTGCTTGGATATTGTACTAATTGATCTGGTATAGCATGTCTTCACAATTCACATATTTTTGTCCCAAAGTATGTTTTGGAGGAAGTGTGAATATCCACTAATAACAAAATGCATTTTTCTGCTGCTAATCAGGTTATTGAATACTCTGACGCAAGCACTGGAGAGTGCTGGAGTAGATCTGACTCAGGCTACCGTTTCAGTGCAGGTTGATCTTGGTAAGAGAGCGAATAGAGGACTGACCTCAGGCTTGTCTGTATCGAAGGTTAGAACTTTTGTATTCCTGCAGTTTCATAATTAATTTTCATCTGCGAGGCTGTTTGTTCTTGTATAGAATGACAAATTCTCGTGTAGAATGATAAATTCAACTAGTCTACAACTTAGTAGGTCTAGGTTTATCGTCTTGATGGTCTGCGATCACGATTGCTTAATAATTAACCAAAGATCATAAAGACATTTTAAAATAAATGTTCGGCAAGGACAGATATAATTATCAAAATAGGTCCATATAACTTGTAGCATGTTCCTGGTACTTCTCTCTGCTCTTGGATAAAAAGATGGCATGCTAGGAGCCATAAACTAGCTAATAATGTACTTTACTTGCGAACAAATATTGAAAATATGTTATTTTGGAACAAGAGTGAGTAGTACGTTGAGTAGTGAGCTGACTAATAGCTCTCTCCAATTTTAATTCATTGCAACATGTACACAACAAACAGGGCCACGCCTTGACACTGGTTTGTGGGACCCCCCTTGTCTATATATTATTTTATACCACTAAAGCAATATGTTCATGAGAAAATTCCCCGAGTAATATTTTGCTCTTTAGTATCGTATTGATCCATCTGATGATCAGCAAGTTGGACGTTTTCAGGAGTCAAATGCTGGAGAGGTCTCAGATCAGGGTCAAAAGAGGCAGAAGATATGAAGCTGTATGGTGATTCTGGAGCCCCTATTCATATTGAAATTGTGCCGTATTAGTGAGACCAGGTTCAAGAAGCAGAATAGAGTAAACATGATTGAGTATAGTGTTTCGCAGCCCAGGTCGTCCTAATATTAAATTGGTGCATTTTATTGTTCACAAACTAGTGTGACTGTATATTCTGCCTTTGCTTATTGTTTGTGGTTACTATGCTCAAATGTTTATATTGGTAAAATTTTTATGCTTGGCGGCAAACATGGTTAAATTTTTACTAATTAAAAGATTATGTTTTAAGAAGTTGTGATCAAGCTGAATTTAGACTACTAGGAAAAATATATGAGCCGTGTGACAAGTGTACTTAATATAGTATGCAAATCAGTTCAACTAAAACACCTTGAATTGGAAAATTTCGGAATGTGAGCATGGTAATTCGGAACACCTTTATCTCAGTTTCAGAGTGTTGTGTAGGAAGGCAAGACTTGTGTTGGTGAGGAATGGTTTTAAGCTCATGACAAGGGTAGCCTTGGCCATTTGATTGGCTGAGAGACTTATGCGTTGATCAGGATCAGTTTCAAGCTAATCAGCCAAGTCTAAAGTTTGGTGAATTTGAGTCCTGTCCTAATTATGATCTGGTAGCCTTGATGTTGTGTGAGAGCGTTAATGCCAGTATTTTATGAACAAGGTATAACAAAATATGAATTTATATGCACTCGTAAGTCCTGACCGTATTTAATTTATAGTTTATCTAATGTTTACGTATGGACACACAATAAGAACCAAGTTGACATTGTTTGATGGATTTTATTATATTAATAATAATGGGTATCCCCTTACGCAATTAAAATCAATCAAATCATAAAAAATTACTACTCCCTCCGTCTCATAATATGTTTTCTGTTTGTAAAAACACGTTTGCCAACACACACTTTTGATCGTTAATATCTTGAATTTCGTGTTAATATCTTGAATTTCGTATTAGTACTAAATATAAAAATTTCACTGTATTAAAGTACTCATAAATACGAATCCAACAAGATCACTCATGAATATATTTTATCTTATAAATTATGCGTAAATTAGTAGTCAATTGCTTAAAATAAATCGCATAAAAAGTCAAAATAGGAAACACACTATAACTTGTTATCCATGGTACACACTAAAAAAGTAAACTCTCTTGTGCTTTGTGCATACATTCACTTGAAGTACCTGGTGCTTGAGTTTTGAACAGCTCAACACGTATCCGCTCTGCCATTGACCGTACAAAGCTAAAATATTAAAGGTGCAGGCCTGGCTGCGTTAAATTTATAATTTGTCACGTTTGACATAGACCACCTAAAATGTTTAAATGTATATTAAACACCTATGGTTATAGATTGCGTCGGAACTTAGAATAGTGTAAACCCTTAATTTTTTTTTTTTTTTTTTTTTTTTTATATTTGGTGACTCTTAATTTAGCGAATATCTCTCGAAGGTTAGTAGAGACAAATGTTTGCATGATGCACTCAAATTTATTTTAACTGAGTTATATATGTCGTGGTTTAATAAATCGACTCGAGACTTTAAGGGTTATACTCATTCCGCTACTGCTGTAGATTGTTCACAAATGGACCATGTAATATTGAAATATTGTGCGACTAGCGGAAACATATTACGAAACATTGGGGATTGAATTGTATATGTTTGACCGCATTGATAAACAAAACATGTGCAGTGAATGTTACACAAAAGCATAAGTGGAGCATGACACTCCGGTACTTGTTACCAAAACTTGGGGTTTCGCTCGAACTGTCGGCCATTACATAGATAAAAAAGAAGACATGCATTCATGTTCCTCGACTCCCTTCCCTATATACAACAACCATCATGTGTTGTTCTTGCTCAAAATTGTGATTCTAACACGTGTTGTTCGAAATTGTAACTCTCTCCTTGGCCTAGTAGAAAACACCAAAATTAACCGTGAGTAATCAGGTTTATGCATGTTTCATGGAGCAACCGGAAGGGATTTGTTATGTATAGGACTTCGTCTTCTGACATGGGAATAATCCATTGTGAAATATTGGGATGTATCGCTTCCTTCAGCTTCCACCCATTCCCTCCATGTTTCGATTGAGGAATGCATCTTTTTCGCTTCGTTTTTGTGTGCTTTGCCTGCTACAGATGATGTATAACCTTTCATTATCAAATAACTAAACAATGTAGAAAACTGTTTAGATGTCTGTGTCTGTGAATACTTGTGTGTCTGTGTCTGTGAATATCAGTTGAGTGTTCAGACTCTGTTATCTCACTACATGTTTTGGTTGTTAAATTGTATTCATAAGCGATTACCTAAATGAACATCTTGTTTTGCATCGTGTGTCGCCTTATCCTGATGACCTCCGTAATAATCTTTCTTTATCTGTACGAGTACGTAAAAAGAAATAAAATCAGAGAAATGTGCAGGGGAATTGTTGTAAATAGATTTGATTTAAGAGATCCTCTTTACTCCGATAAAAAGGAGATTCGAAAAAATTAATTCAGACAAGCTAAAACATACAGATACCTCACGATCCTTGCCAGGCCTGAGTTTCCTTGGTAGTAATGCTGGTTGAGTGAGATGGTGGTCATTATCAGAACCTGCAACTGTGCCTATGAACAATTTGCAGACTGTCAAGTAGTTTAATGACTCACAAATAACAGAATCATAGGCACCTAATAATTAATGTGACGACAGACTGAAAGATTAATTAGGGAACTACGGAGGAAACTGTAAAAAGATAAGTTACCTGTTAGAGAATCACAGGTAGTGAAGAAAATTGAAGAAGCAATGCATATTAGTAAAGTGATAACGATAAAGTGCTCCATTGCTGCTTGTCTTGAAGTAGAACTACGTTTATGAGTGGAGTTCAGGTTGAAATTTATACTCAAAATATACCAGGACACGTATATTTTATAATTTATAACTAATGGTTTTACTGTTTTCCCGTATCGAAGAGAACATATTGAAGGGAGAGACAGAAAGTATACACATAGCACAAAATGCAGAGTCCCAAAATATATAGATACTATAAAATTCATAATCTTTTTTCTTCAATTCCTTTTTTACGAGTTTAGGAGCTTTTGACAGATATCGAGAGAAAGCAAAACTAACATATACATTTTTATCAACATGCCACAATTTTCTGGTATCCATGGCACCGAAACAATTTTTTGGATGCTATTGAACCTTTCTCAATTCTCAAGATGAGAATTTTTTTGTTTTTTTATAATTCGGTATCCGGGTCAGCTTTTGTGAGCTTTGACTAATCCGAAAAACCGTTAGCACACTTATACCCACCGAACATGACAGTCCATTCACTAATTCCAGTGCAGGATCGAATCGATTATTTTGGAATGGTAAGTCCTTAAGTTACGGTTCCAACCAATTGACACGCCAGTGATGTATCTCAGACTTATATTTAACACCCTCGGGTGAATATGGTATAATCCAACTGTAAAAAAGAAAAAGAAAAGAATATGGTATAATCCAACAATATCTGGCTTCACACGTTGAACAAGTCCTCCACTGCGGGATCGGGCTCCCATAGTTGGAGCCAATGGAGAAGCCCAAGGTCATGAAGACCTGAGGTAACATTCCTAGAAATGGGCTTGGCTTTAACGGACTTCCTCACGTTTTTTAATTAAAAGAAATAAAGTAGCATAATTGTTCGTTCCAACTTCAAACACCTATTGAGTTGTATACTTGTACTATCAAATAGAAAAAGCCCGTGCGTTATCCTAGCAATCCCTTTTAGTTTGTTAATTAACTTACGTACTCTTAATTATCTTATATAGTACTAATCCTAATTGATTATAAACTCTTAATCTATATTTATAACAAAATCCTATAGCAGAAACATGAATTCTGAATATTAATATACTGCCTTCTACCTGTCTTCCTATCTGCTTAGAGGTTTTCATTGATTAAATTAACACCAAATTCTAACCCTTTTTCACGTTGTGCATGTGAACTTGAGATTTGGATGAAGAAATTCGATTTTGATAAATGATTTTTTCTTTAAAACATCTCTATCGTTTCTACTTTGATAATCATATGTTTTGTAATTGTAGACAAGTAGAGAATTATGGACGTGGATGATTGGTGGTGTGATTCAAAGCTTGCTCGTGAGCAACTTGGAGAAGTTGGGAATGAGCTTTCGCAGTTTCCAACTGATTAAGTCGATGAACTTCTATCTCTTCTCGATGTGAGGCCTAGCTATATTTGTTAGGTAGCAACTATTCATACCAAACTCTCCACCAACCATTCCACCACTTATCACCTACTACATACTCTTATAAATATCCTCTCCTCCTTCATTATCAAACACACCATAATTCTCTCCTCTCTATATAGCTGCTAGATAGTCTGTCTAGTAGGGGAGCCGATTTAGCCCGCTTTTAGGAAGTGTCGGGATAGAAGGTCTTCGTGCCTAAACTATTCCTTAGGGTAATTTAGGTCTGACTGCAGCCATCGGAGGTGGTCCCGCTGCAGGGGTCTTTCTATCAGGTTGTGTGGCACTGTCCGGGTTGGGAGAAGGGAGAGAGAGAGAAGGAAAGGTTGTCGGGAAACAGTGATAGGGGGAGGTTTTGAGATAAACACTTCAGTGAGTTGGGAACATACATAATAGGTATTGTAGGTCTAAATTTTTGTATAAAATTCAGGGGCCGGATACTCGAATATTGTAATCTCTTTTATCTAGTGTGAAGTTATTGCTCTTGTGGATGTAGGCTGGGCCGAACCACGTTAAATCTCTTGTCTCTTTTACTGTATTGTTGGTTTGTTGCTTCATTACTATCACGTATATTTGTGGGATCTAAGCACACGTATTTACCAACTCGCTTCTGCATTCGCCGGGAATCAGGCAGATTCCTAACAGTTGGCATCGGAGCTAGTTGTGTCTAAATTCTTGGTACCGAAGGAAAGTCGTTAAGAAAAGTGGTTGTCTAATAAGGCACCGTTTTGACGGAAGTGCTCCCGTTGTTTCTTACACTTACCTGGCCAATTGATTTAGTTGCTTGTATTGGTTTGTGTGTACAAACGGAGATCATGGCAAGTATTAGAGGATTCAAGGTGACCCCTTATGATGGTAAAGGAAGTTTTACTCTTTGGCAGAGAAGGGTAAAGGATATCCTAATCCAAGAAGCTAGTAAGGGATTTGAAGGGGAAGGAGGGAAAGCCAACAAAGATGAGCGATGAAGATTGGGAGGATGCTGAGTCGCAATGCATGAGTACCATCAGACTATGCATTGCTGATAACATTATCAATAATGTTGTTGACGAAAGCACGCCGAAGGAATTATGGTCAAAGTTGGAGACATTGTATCTCGGGAAGAACTTGACTACAAAGTTAAATCTGAAGCGCGAGTTATCCAATCTGAAGATGGGCAGCTCAAGGTAATGTTATTGAGCACATGAATGTGTTTAATGGTATTGTTGATCAACTTGAAAATGTTGATGTAAAATTGGAGGAAGAAGATAAGGCTCTTATTCTTCTTACTTCGCTTCCGGAATCATTCGATCATTTGGTCACCATTTTGTACGGAAAGGACACGTTAAAAATGGAGGAGGTTCAATCAGCACTTTTGTCAAATACTGGAAGGAAGAACCAGGATGGTGACAAGGACGGAATGACAGTTTTGGCTTTACGTAGTCAAAATAATAGAGGAAGGGGTGCTGTGAGAGGATCTACCAATAGTAGGGGTAAATCCAGATATATAGTGAAAAGGGCATGCAGTGCTTTGGTTGCAAGGAGTGGGGTCATATTAGGCCGAATTGTCCGCTTAATAAGAAGGATCCAGATGCATCATTGGCTGTGGTTACTCTCGATTGTGAAGATGTTTGCACCGTCTTCAATCGAGGCACTAGTTTTCCAGGAGAATAGATATTAGACTCAGGGTCATCTTACCATGTATGTTCCGAGAGGGGGAATTTTGACAAATTCCAAGATACAAAGAATGAAACAGTTTCTTTGGCTGATGGATCTACTTGTGAGATCAAGGGGATTGGAATTGTGAAAATCAAAATGTTCGATGGAATAGTTCGCAGCTTGAACGGGGTAAGATATGTGCCTAAGCTGAGGAAGAATCTAATATCTATCGGTTGGTTAGCTTCAGAAGGCTACAGATGCTCTGTAGCAGGGGGAGCTATGAATATCAAAAGAGGCCGTGTGGTTCGGATGAAGGGAGAGCTACGTGGAGGAATATATCGTCTGATTAGTACGTGGCCAGAACGTACTGAAACTTCGAAAATCTGGTTATCTCGTGCACGAGGGAAGAGTGACTTGAAGGATACTGCTGCGGTTGTATTGCCTTCCAGTCTAGACGAGGTGCAAAGACTGCTGGGATGGATGCTTGGTCGAAGGGCATCCATGACATCAACGATTAGTTGGTGTGTTGCAGTTGCATATGGGCATCGATCAACACGAATCAAGTGAGCAGTGAACCATGAAACAGATTGATTTGTTTGATATGCAGTTGGGGAGTAAATGAAAGATCGATGGTCACACTTGTGTGTGTGATGGTCACACTTGCATGTGTGATGAACTACATATGGGATTGGCCGACGTGAATCAAGTGAGTATGTGTGTATACAACAGATTGCTTCACATGTATGTAGTTGGACAAATAGAGGTCAATGGTACACTTGTGTGTATAGCAAGTGGGCATTCGAGAATGAATGTGTAAACTAGGGTATAGTTTGGAGTCTTGGACTCGGGGGGAGTTTTGTCAAAGGGAATGATACTGATGGAGAAAAAGTTGGAGTTGTGCCAACAGGGCGCAGGTATGGAGTGCAAGTGAAGAGCTGTGAGTTTGGAAAGAGGGGGAGATTGTTAGGCAGCAGCCAACAGCCTCTTCTTTCCACCAACCTCACCACCACCTTCACCAACCCCCTCCCCACCTACTACATTTTTCCTTCTATAAATACCCTCTCCTCCTTCATTATCAAACACACCATAATTCTCTCTTCTCTCTCTATATAGCCGCTAGATAGTCTGTCTAGTAGGGGAGCCGGTTTAGCCCGCTTTCAGGAAGTGTCGAGATAGAAGGTCCTCGTGCCTAAACTATTCCTTAGTGTACTTGGGTCTGACTGCAGCCATCGGAGGTGGTCCTGCTGCAGGGGTCTTTCTATCAGGTTGTGTGGCACTGTCCAGGTTGGGAGAGGGAGAGAAGGAAAGGTTATCGGGAAACAGTGATAGGGGGAGGTTTTGAGATAAACACTTCAGTGAGTTGGGAATATACATAATAGGTATTGTAGGTCTGAATTTTTGTATAAAATTCAGGGGCCGGATACTCGAATATTGTAATCTCTTTTATCTAGTGTGAAGTTGTTGCTCTTGTGGATGTAGGCTGGGCCGAACCACGTTAAATCTCCTGTCTCTTTTACTGTATTGTTGGTTTATTGCTTCATTACTATCACGTATATTTGTGGGATCTAGCAAACATATTTATTAAATCGCTTCCGCATTCGTCGGGAATCGGGCAGATTCCTAACACCTAATACATTCTAAGTTTATGCACTGCTTTTTTCTTTTTTCTTAATTTTAAACTAAAGTGAAAGACTTGTTACGTGTTCATATCTTATGTGTTAATGGATTGTGCTTGTGAATTTGCAATTTGTTGGAAAATTAATTTAAACTTGTAGATTAACGTGGAGGAAAATCAGGAAACAAGTTCGGTTATGGAAATAAAGTGTTGATATGTCAACATGATTTGGTCAATCATAATTAAGAGATAAGTGATAAGATGATAAGAGGTAAGATAAGAATAAGATAAGAGATAAGATGATATCAAATCATCGTTCTTATCCTTAGTTTGTAATGGTTAGTTTTTTTTCTATTTAAACAATGTAATCAGTTTCATTCAATGTATCATTAAGCCAGTAGCATAATACAATGTAGTCTTTAGAGTATTTGGGTCTTGTACATATCAGTTTTCCTCTTTCTTATTTTTATTATTGTTCTTGTTATTATGATTCAGTTATTTGTTTAATTTCAACATGGTATCAAAGCGGGCGTTCCTTGAGGCGTAGCAAATGATTTCAAACAAGAAGCTCCAGGAGCTGAGAAGGCCACAGGCGGATTCCTCAGCAAGAGGAGCAGGAAGAAGAATGATTTTGTTATTGAAGAAGAGGAACTCGTTTTTTTTGTTGCAGCAGATGGTGTGCAGATTGTTGGAAGGAGGTAGTTTCAGGTAGGCGTTGCAGAAGGATGGTGGCAAAGCTGCATGTGTAGTATGGGATGCATGTGTAGTATGGGGCTACCGAGAAAGACGAGGCGATGCCGGAGAAGCTTACTGAAGGCAGAAAACAAGTTAGTAGTGTCAGACGGACAAGACGAAAGCCATACGGGCTGATTGCCAGATGGGCAAAGTTGATTGCCAGATGGGCAAAAACGAAAAGTGCCAGACGGGCAAACAAGTTGATGTGCCAGATGGGTAGAGAAGTTTAATAGTCATACGGGCTCAGTTCAATAGCCATACGGGCTCAGTTTAAAAGCCATACGGGCTAGAAGGATTGCACGAGACAAGTTTATATTAAGGGAGAGATTGTTGGAAAATTAATTTAAACTTGTAGATTAACGTGGAGGAAAATCAGGAAACAAGTTCGGTTATGGAAATAAAGTGTTGATATGTCAACATGATTTGGTCAATCATAATTAAGAGATAAGAGATAAGATAAGAATAACACTACAAGGAAAACAGGCTCAGACAACGGTTTTTGCCCGTTGTCTGATGCCCTGTTTTCCTGTTGTCTATTGAGGCGCCGTCTGATGCCTATATCAGACAACGGTACCAAAACTGTTGTGTGAGCCTTCTTCGACAACAGTCCGTATTTACTGAAACGTTGTGTGAATACTAGAAACAACAACAGTTTGCGTTTAAGAAGTATTGTACAAACTACATTACAACAATGATCCTTAACTCAGAAACCGTTGTTCTAGGCATGTTTAGACAAGGGTTTTGTGTTTTGGTTGTGTTGTCTATTTCGTTTGTATCCAACACAACATTAATTGGTTGGGTTGCAGTATAGTTTTATAGACAATGGTCTTCTATATCTGTGATGTTGTGTTAAATACTTTCTCACAATGGTTTTATAGAAAGAAACCATTGTTGTTTCGTTAGTTAGACGATGGAATTGTTCTAAAAATTGTTGTCTGAAGATTTGTTACACAACGGTTTACTTGTACAGAAACCATTGTAGTTTTTGTTGTTAGACA
Organism: Saposhnikovia divaricata; assembly: GCA_036435485.1. Lineage (NCBI taxonomy): Eukaryota > Viridiplantae > Streptophyta > Magnoliopsida > Apiales > Apiaceae > Saposhnikovia > Saposhnikovia divaricata. The sequence goes on along the minus strand of CM071595.1, from coordinate 168,892,365 downwards.
ATGTAAGAGTTTTATAAAGTGTTGTCTGAATATTTCGTTCACAAGGGTTTTAATTGTTAGATTCGTTGCCTGAGCTGTTCTCACACAAGTTTTTCTATTTTAGCGTTTTCATTTATGTGTTGTGCGAGTAACTGTAATACAAGTATTTTTATCTTATTGTTTACATTTGTGTGTTGTCTGAGCAACTGTAACACAAGCTTCTATTCATTTTCTTGTTGTCTAGGTTCTATTTTGACAATACTTTGATTTTTCATAGTATTGTCTACAAGTACATTAGACAAAGGTATAATTTAAATGTGCAAACTAAACAAATTACTAAATGGCATTGTCTACAACCTTTAGTAAATAACATTACTAAAATTCCAACCATAAAATCCAAATCCATACAACCATAATATTCATACCAACATATCTACTCCGTTAGACAAACATACCATCAAAAGTACGGACATTGGGCCCCTATTTCGGAATGAACATATTCCACAAAATATAAAACTAACGGCCACCACAGTTTACTGAAAATGTTCATTGTGAAATAACAAGTACTGAAACTGTTCAACGTGCATGGTTCTTCATGAAATACTTGGCCCATTCGATCCTTATCTCATTGAGGTCATCGTTGTTGTAAGCAAGGTTTCCCCTCCGCTGCCACTGAAAAGCAGGAAAACAACATTAAAAATTATATACTTTCAATACAAAAAACAAGAACATTAGTCAGGATTAAACTGACTATATATATTCCCCTTCTCTGCCATTTTAACATGAGCCTATATATATTCCCCTTCTCTGCCATTTTTGTAATTACTACTACTACTACTGCCCCCCACCCTCCTCTCTTCTCTCTCTCATTTGATGATTGTCTGGTCTATTTAATGTAGAGTACTAATACAAGGCAGTTATGTAAAACTGTGATATCAAACACTTGTTTTTGATATATAGATATACAATTGAAAGAAATTAAGGTGGAAATGGGTCGATCACCATGCTGTGACAAGCTTGGACTAAAAAAGGGGCCATGGACACCCGAGGAAGATCAGAAACTACTAGCTTACATCGAAGAACATGGACATGGTAGCTGGAGAGCCTTGCCTACCAAAGCAGGTAAGTCCTTAATACTTACAACTTTTCACCAACCGAAGGAAATAAATATATCCGTAAGAATGTTATTGTAATGCTATACTAATATCTAATATTAACTTGATAATGTAAATACATATGATGTTCGTATAGGGCTTCAGAGATGTGGGAAGAGTTGCAGATTGAGATGGACAAATAATCTTAGACATGATATTAAGAGGGGAAAATTCAGTTTGCAGGAAGAACAAACAATTATTCAACTCCATGCTCTCTTAGGGAACAAACAATTTTACTGATATGTTGTATACAATTCATACATCCAGCTATTTAGCATTTCAAGGTATTCATCTAGTTCAACACATAGGCACATTAAAGAGCTTAATCTAGTACTCGAGGAAGATAAAAGATGGACACAGTTTTACATTAGAAAGTAATAATTTTTGAACTGCTGCAGCATTGCCAGAAACTGTTTGTGCACATATAAATTCTGTTTGTGCACATATATATTACCTTAATATGAAAACTGAATTCCTTATCAGTGCAGATCTCTTTCATATACCGCATCACAAATAAGCCACAGTCCTTAGTTCCAGTTTGGAGAGGAACACCCTAATCAACACGTAAAAAAGAGTTTATACATTCGCACAAGAAACTCATGAAAATCAGGAAAACCGATGATAAATGTACAAATTATTACCGCCATATTCTCCCAAGTGATTTTCTTCACCATCAACTTCCTGGTCATTTCCTTGTAAAATTTGATCGCACTACGACAATATATTATAAATCAAATTACTATACATTTTTATTAATTGTTAAAGCAGATTAAAAATTAATCTTAAGTTCTGAGAGGTACTCACGTATCAACCACCTCAATCCATTCTGCACTTGCTAATCTACGCTTCAAAGGGTCCATGTGGTAAACCACTTGTGTTTCAGGACGCACAACAGTTAGCGACCAGTGGTTCCTAGTAAAAAGTGACACCGAAAAATAAGAACAATAATATTTACTTAACGTTTATAGGCTAAAACAATTATGTAGTTTCAACTGAAAATATCATCAATTATACACGAAGGGATATTGATAATTAGAGCACCAGTGCATATATCTTTGTTAATAACAAGGGCCTCTGTGACTTAAATTGAAAATAACATGATTATTAAATTAGTCTTCACACAAAAGTTATTATATCAACCATTTCAATTTTCTTGAACACACACACACACACACACACTTCTTAGTTACATTATTTTAGGACTAAATATTAAATTTTTTTCCTGATTAATTTCGTTAATTTTATCAGTTTTTATTAAAAAACATGTATTTTTATAAATAATACAAATGGTAAAAGTAAAGAAATAAGTACTCACGCGGCGTTGTATGGCACTAGAAAATAGGATCCTCGCTCTCCATTTTTGAATCTGAAAGATAATTCACGAGCCCTCTCTGTAACAGTACCGCAACCATTTGCGCCAACATCCCAGGATCAACGAAGCATATCATGCTGGACATTTTGTGTCTTTTCAAAAAGATCTCCAATAAACTATATAAAAAGCAAACAATTATGGACACAATTAAAAACTAAGTTGCAGAAATAAAAACAATTATTAGAAGCGATGATCTAAATATTAAACTTAGATACTTACTTAATAAACAAGCAAATAACGGACCCTGATATTTCTCCTCCTGCGCATGAGGCATGTAAATCTGATAAAAATAGAACTTGTTTTTTGGCTGATCCGAAAGCTTCTTTGCACAGCACAAATCTGGATGTTTTGCCATCCTTCAATGCCTCCTTTGCCCAGAGCCACATATGCTTCAGCTTCGGAGGATAATCATCACCCATGTCTAACACAAACTCTGGTTTCTTCACTATATCAGCCACCTTCTTAAACTTCCTTTGGCTAGATTTCTTGACGCCCTTGAAAGAAACAATGTAGTCGATAATTCAGAACACAAACTAAAGCAGTACGAAAAGTAGGACGGTTACGTAAACAAATATAAAAACTAACCTTTTGAGTTTCTTTCAATGCATTACTGCTTTTCTTTACTTCTACAATGAGGTGTCTTGGCCACTCAACAAATGTCCCCACAGCTTGTTCCACGATGGTGATCTCATCTTGGATGGGGAAAGGAATTAAGGCAGATCCTTGGACAACACGAGTAATACAGACTCGTGCATTCTCTTCTGGTAAATGCTTCCCATGAATAACTTTACACACCGTATCAACAGTTCCATAAGCAACAACATTGGTAGGGGAGTCTATGGTTAATTCCCACTCCACAGCGCACCCAGCCCCCCCAATATTCTTGTCCTCATCATTTGCCATCTCCTCAAACGCATTACTGTCAACCTGAACAATCTTATGAATCCCAGCCTCATCTTCAACCTTTTCCTCAACATTGTCAATCTTCTCTTCAATATTGTCAACCTTCTCAATATCGGCAACCTTCAACTCCAGGTCATCATCAATCTTCTCACTTGATTTTTCAGCCACCAATTTGTCAGTATCAAGATCCAGTTGCTTTCTTACACCTAGCAACTCCAGGTCATTCAAAATTGCAGGTGCACCCTTGCTACAGCTTCCTTGCTGCGAGACAACATTTGGACTGTTACCGGCATCTGTAAGCTTTCCACCTAAAAGAGCTTTTATATTCTCCATCTCCGCAGCCCAAAACTCATCCCGCTCTTGAACAATCTTTTCTCTTTCGTCTTTCATAAACTTCTGGATACCATCTTGGATCCTCTCTTCAATTGTTTTTTTCTTCCTCTGCCTCGGCATGTTAAAGTACACAGACTGCTTGACATGAGTCCCTTGGCCACGGACTCGTCCTCGATGCTCAGGTTTACCGAGCACCTTTGAGAGGACATCATCAGTGCCTTCCTCTGTCAACTCCCCATCACTGATTCTCTGTTTCATAACCACCTAAAAATTTAACCAAAAATCAAAGGGTGACCACAAATATTTTGGTAATGTGGAAATTTAATTAAAAGATAAATGAATAACTTACAATCTCTTCAGCAATCTCTTTAACTTTAGGATCCTTATAGTTTCCATCTTTATCCTGTCGCGCACGAACCCAGGTAGCTGACCGATCTATCTCGATTTCAGGATTGCTTTGCGACTGCATGAATAACCATGTTCGAGATATCAAAATTAAGAAACATCAACCCGTTTGAATATGACTCTTGTAAAAAATCAAAGAGTGTATATTACTAACCATTTCTTGTTCAAGGTTAGCATAACCCTTGCGAGAGATGCAGTGAGGGTATTCATTCAGCTCCCTTCTCTTTTTCTGCGTAGTGTGGATCTCCTTTTTCACATAACAGATAGTTAAAAAATTAGCAACAAAGCCTAATATAACTTGTAAGAACTTTGAAAACAAATAAAGTCAAAAACTCACACTAAACTCAATAGAGAGACGATCAGAAACAAACATATCCCAATGTGCTTTCTCGATAAATGAGTAGTCAGCTGGAGGAGACTCCAACAACTCAAGTTGATCCCGGTAAGGAAGGATGTATGCAGTTGTTAATCGACTTTTAAACTCCCTCCACTTCTGGCACGCTGACTTCAACACCATCTTCCTTGCTGTTGGCGGCACATCAAATGCCATCTACATTCATAAGAATTGTTACTTAAGTGCAAGTTAGGTGGTAGGCAACAATGTGTACTTAAGTACTAGTAAGGGCAATCAATGTTACCTGCACACAATCCCATATTTTATTCTTTCTTTCTTTCGGAACACGTATCCATGAATCATACCATACTGCGACTTTAGTTCTTGCAAGAACTCCGATGTAAGACTGCATTTCAGTTCCCGCATCACCGTAGGGCTCACCCTTTGCATTGAAAGGCACCGTGAGCTTGATGCCCAGGATCTTACGTCGTACAATCCTATGCATTGTCACAGCTCCGCGTTTCAAGAGTTTAAGTCCCTCTTTTTTCTCAGCCACTGCTTGACTCCCACGTTTCCTTTTCTTGGATATTTGATTTTGCAAATTGCTGGAAATGGCCTTCCCTTTAACAGATACAGGGGAGGAATTACTTTGAGAGGGCTGCACTGGTGTTTCGGTCATTGAGGCTGACTTGTTCTTCTTTAATGCCTTTAAAAGGGCAGAGGTACGAGAGGCAGTACGAGCAGAGGCAGATTTTGTTTTCCTTGAATCCATGATAAATCTACACACAAACAGAGAAAGAAACATAAATCTCAACCAAAGTCACATAAATCATAGTCACAAACAAAGAAACACAGTCACAAACAAAGAAACATAGTCACAAACTCAATCAAAAATCACGTAAATCTCATACAAACAAAGTCAAAAACTCACTCAAATATCACATAAATCTCACACAAAGTCCAAAACTCACACAAATATCACATAAATCATACACAAAGTCCAAAATCTCACACAAAGTCCAAAACTCACACAAAAATCACAGTGACATACTATCAAACACTTGGTATGCATAAATCACTATGCATATATATCTTACACAACAATGACATAAACTAAAACACAAAGTCCAAAACTCACACAAAAATCACAATCACATATTATCAAACACTTGGTAGGCATAAATCACTATGCATATATATATCTTACACAACAATGACATAAACTAAAACACAAAATCTCACACAAAGTCCAAAACTCACCCAAAAATCACAGTCACATATTATCAAACACTTGGTAGGCATAAATCACTATGCATATATATCTTACACAACAATTACATAAACTAAAACACAGGGAAACACACTAATAAACACACTAATGCATGCATAACATAAAAAGAGAAATCAAGCAAGAGACGAGGAGGGAGGGAGAGAGAAAGGGTGAGAGAGACAGAGAGAGGGAGGAAGAGGAGAGATCGAGAGAGAGAGAGAGAGAGAGAGAGACTGTGTGTGCGAGAGAGAGACTGTGTGTGCGAGAGAGAGAGAGACCTGTCGCCGCCCGAAGACGAGAGCTCCGATCGAAAAGAGATGGAAATGAAAATTGTGATTGAGAAATGAAAGGGGGAAAGTAAACCTAAGCAAACTTAACCAGTACTAAATTAATATTCTATTATAATATTTTTAATAATGTATTATAATATTTAAATAAAACATATATTTAGTAATTTATAAATTTGAGTCAGTGTTGTAAAAAGCGGGAATCAGACTTAATCGGTAGAGGAACTGTCCAGGGATTAATCGGGGATGATTAATCGAATAATCGGATTATTAATCAGTGCGGTAACCCTTGGAACAGGGATTAATCGGCGATTAATCGTGATTAATCACCGATTTTTAGAACAGAGATTTGAGTATAATAATTTGAATTATACATATATGTATATTTTGTTTAATGATAAAAAAAATGTGAAAAATTGTTATACTAACTTTTATATCACCGAGTACAAATCTTAAACCCTAAACCCTAACACGTGATAAAATAAATGAAATATCAACCAGTCTCGTGTTCGCGATAAGTATAAGTATAAGTATAAGTAAATACGGTCAAAAATGTCTTATGTTATTATATAAATGAAATATCAACCAGTCTCGTGTTCGCGATTCTTGATAAAATAAAGTTATCGAAACCCTAAACCCTAACATGTGATACGGATTTTACATTACCCGTGTATTATTCGAATAAGTATAAGTAAATACGGTCCAAAATGTCTTATGTTATTATGTTTCAACTTAATAACACATTCGAAGCCGACTAAACGGTACAAATTGATTTAAATAGCAGGAAATAAAAGACAACGGTTTTGCCGCCAAAACTGTTGTGCCAAAGCACCTCAGACAAGACATTTTTGCAAAATACCGTTGTGTAATTCAGACAACGGAAATATTTTACATTCTGTTGTGCAATATGCTTTCCAACAACCCTTTCCGTATTTAAAAAACCGTCGTCTGAATCATACAACGGTTTTTTTAAAATTTCTGTTGTGGGATTGCCGTTTGCACAAGCATTTTTTTAACAGAAACCATTGTCTGAATACTATTTCGTTTTCTCCCAAATTGACGCTTTTAATTTATAAATTTTTCACTCCCGTTCCTATCCTTTGAATCTTATATTATTAATTAGTAATTAATATGTTAATTTGTTCAATATTGTGAGTGTGATTATATCGTGGTTTATAAATCGATCGATAACAAGAACTATATTATATGTATATAGCACTCTATTAATACGTGGTACTATTTATTTGCAAAGGAAATTATCGTTCATATATCGAATAAATTTGTTATTTATATAAATGAAATATCAACCAGTCTCGTGTTCGCGATTCTTGATAAAATAAAGTTATCGAAACCCTAAACCCTAACATGTGATACGGATTTTACATTACCCGTGTATTATTCGAATAAGTATAAGTAAATACGGTCCAAAATGTCTTATGTTATTATGTTTCAACTTAATAACACATTCGAAGCCGACTAAACGGTACAAATTGATTTAAATAGCAGGAAATAAAAGACAACGGTTTTGCCGCCAAAACTGTTGTGCCAAAGCACCTCAGACAAGACTTTTTGCCAAAATACCGTTGTGTAATTCAGACAACGGAAATATTTGACATTCTGTTGTGTAATATGCTTTCCAACAACCCTTTCCGTATTTAAAAAACCGTCGTCTGAATCATACAACGGTTTTTTTAAAATTTCTGTTGTGGGATTGCCGTTTGCACAAGCATTTTTTTAACAGAAACCATTGTCTGAATACTATTTCGTTTTCTCCCAAATTGACGCTTTTAATTTATAAATTTTTCACTCCCGTTCCTATCCTTTGAATCTTATATTATTAATTAGTAATTAATATGTTAATTTGTTCAATATTGTGAGTGTGATTATATCGTGGTTTATAAATCGATCGATAACAAGAACTATAATATATATATATAGCACTCTATTAATACGTGGTACTATTTATTTGCAAAGGAAATTATCGTTCATATATCGAATAAATTTGTTATTTATATAAATGAAATATCAACCAGTCTCGTGTTCGCGATTCTTGATAAAATAAAGTTATCGAAACCCTAAACCCTAACATGTGATACGGATTTCACATTACCCGTGTATTATTCGAATAAGTATAAGTAAATACGGTCCAAAATGTCTTATGTTATTATGTTTAAACTTAATAACACATTCGAAGCCGACTAAACGGTACAAATTGATTTAAATAGCATGAAATAAAAGACAACGGTTTTGCCGCCAAAACTGTTGTGCCAAAGCACCTCAGACAAGACTTTTTGCCAAAATACCGTTGTTTAATTCAGACAACGGAAATATTTGACATTCTGTTGTGTAATATGCTTTCCAACAACCCTTTCCGTATTTAAAAAACCGTCGTCTGAATCATACAACGGTTTTTTTAAAATTTCTGTTGTGGGATTGCCGTTTGCACAAGCATTTTTTTAACAGAAACCATTGTCTGAATACTATTTCGTTTTCTCCCAAATTGACGCTTTTAATTTATAAATTTTTCAATCCCGTTCCTATCCTTTGAATCTTATATTATTAATTAGTAATTAATATGTTAATTTGTTCAATATTGTGAGTGTGATTATATCGTGGTTTATAAATCGATCGATAACAAGAACTATATTATATATATATAGCACTCTATTAATACGTGGTACTATTTATTTACAAAGGAAATTATCGTTCATATATCGAATAAATTTGTTATTTATATAAATGAAATATCAACCAGTCTCGTGTTCGCGATTCTTGATAAAATAAAGTTATCGAAACCCTAAACCCTAACATGTGATACGGATTTTACATTACCCGTGTATTATTCGAATAAGTATAAGTAAATACGGTCCAAAATGTCTTATGTTATTATGTTTCAACTTAATAACACATTCGAAGCCGACTAAACGGTACAAATTGATTTAAATAGCAGGAAATAAAAGACAACGGTTTTGCCGCCAAAACTGTTGTGCGAAAGCACCTCAGACAAGACTTTTTGCCAAAATACCGTTGTGTAATTCAGACAACGGAAATATTTGACATTCTGTTGTGTAATATGCTTTCCAACAACCCTTTCCGTATTTAAAAAACCGTCGTCTGAATCATACAACGGATTTTTTAAAATTTCTGTTGTGGGATTGCCGTTTGCACAAGCATTTTTTTAACAGAAACCATTGTCTGAATACTATTTCGTTTTCTCCCAAATTGACGCTTTTAATTTATAAATTTTTCACTCCCGTTCCTATCCTTTGAATCTTATATTATTAATTAGTAATTAATATGTTAATTTGTTCAATATTGTGAGTGTGATTATATCGTGGTTTATAAATCGATCGATAACAAGAACTATATTATATGTATATAGCACTCTATTAATACGTGGTACTATTTATTTGCAAAGGAAATTATCGTTCATATATCGAATAAATTTGTTATTTATATAAATGAAATATCAACCAGTCTCGTGTTCGCGATTCTTGATAAAATAAAGTTATCGAAACCCTAAACCCTAACATGTGATACGGATTTTACATTACCCGTGTATTATTCGAATAAGTATAAGTAAATACGGTCCAAAATGTCTTATGTTATTATGTTTCAACTTAATAACACATTCGAAGCCGACTAAACGGTACAAATTGATTTAAATAGCAGGAAATAAAAGACAACGGTTTTGCCGCCAAAACTGTTGTGCCAAAGCACCTCAGACAAGACTTTTTGCCAAAATACCGTTGTGTAATTCAGACAACGGAAATATTTGACATTCTGTTGTGTAATATGCTTTCCAACAACCCTTTCCGTATTTAAAAAACCGTCGTCTGAATCATACAACGGTTTTTTTAAAATTTCTGTTGTGGGATTGCCATTTGCACAAGCATTTTTTTAACAGAAACCATTGTCTGAATACTATTTCGTTTTCTCCCAAATTGACGCTTTTAATTTATAAATTTTTCACTCCCGTTCCTATCCTTTGAATCTTATATTATTAATTAGTAATTAATATGTTAATTTGTTCAATATTGTGAGTGTGATTATATCGTGGTTTATAAATCGATCGATAACAAGAACTATAATATATATATATAGCACTCTATTAATACGTGGTACTATTTATTTGCAAAGGAAATTATCGTTCATATATCGAATAAATTTGTTATTTATATAAATGAAATATCAACCAGTCTCGTGTTCGCGATTCTTGATAAAATAAAGTTATCGAAACCCTAAACCCTAACATGTGATACGGATTTCACATTACCCGTGTATTATTCGAATAAGTATAAGTAAATACGGTCCAAAATGTCTTATGTTATTATGTTTAAACTTAATGACACATTCGAAGCCGACTAAACGGTACAAATTGATTTAAATAGCATGAAATAAAAGACAACGGTTTTGCCGCCAAAACTGTTGTGCCAAAGCACCTCAGACAAGACTTTTTGCCAAAATACCGTTGTTTAATTCAGACAACGGAAATATTTGACATTCTGTTGTGTAATATGCTTTCCAACAACCCTTTCCGTATTTAAAAAACCGTCGTCTGAATCATACAACGGTTTTTTTAAAATTTCTGTTGTGGGATTGCCGTTTGCACAAGCATTTTTTTAACAGAAACCATTGTCTGAATACTATTTCGTTTTCTCCCAAATTGACGCTTTTAATTTATAAATTTTTCAATCCCGTTCCTATCCTTTGAATCTTATATTATTAATTAGTAATTAATATGTTAATTTGTTCAATATTGTGAGTGTGATTATATCGTGGTTTATAAATCGATCGATAACAAGAACTATATTATATATATATAGCACTCTATTAATACGTGGTACTATTTATTTACAAAGGAAATTATCGTTCATATATCGAATAAATTTGTTATTTATATAAATGAAATATCAACCAGTCTCGTGTTCGCGATTCTTGATAAAATAAAGTTATCGAAACCCTAAACCCTAACATGTGATACGGATTTTACATTACCCGTGTATTATTCGAATAAGTATAAGTAAATACGGTCCAAAATGTCTTATGTTATTATGTTTCAACTTAATAACACATTCGAAGCCGACTAAACGGTACAAATTGATTTAAATAGCAGGAAATAAAAGACAACGGTTTTGCCGCCAAAACTGTTGTGCGAAAGCACCTCAGACAAGACTTTTTGCCAAAATACCGTTGTGTAATTCAGACAACGGAAATATTTGACATTCTGTTGTGTAATATGCTTTCCAACAACCCTTTCCGTATTTAAAAAACCGTCGTCTGAATCATACAACGGATTTTTTAAAATTTCTGTTGTGGGATTGCCGTTTGCACAAGCATTTTTTTAACAGAAACCATTGTCTGAATACTATTTCGTTTTCTCCCAAATTGACGCTTTTAATTTATAAATTTTTCACTCCCGTTCCTATCCTTTGAATCTTATATTATTAATTAGTAATTAATATGTTAATTTGTTCAATATTGTGAGTGTGATTATATCGTGGTTTATAAATCGATCGATAACAAGAACTATATTATATGTATATAGCACTCTATTAATACGTGGTACTATTTATTTGCAAAGGAAATTATCGTTCATATATCGAATAAATTTGTTATTTATATAAATGAAATATCAACCAGTCTCGTGTTCGCGATTCTTGATAAAATAAAGTTATCGAAACCCTAAACCCTAACATGTGATACGGATTTTACATTACCCGTGTATTATTCGAATAAGTATAAGTAAATACGGTCCAAAATGTCTTATGTTATTATGTTTCAACTTAATAACACATTCGAAGCCGACTAAACGGTACAAATTGATTTAAATAGCAGGAAATAAAAGACAACGGTTTTGCCGCCAAAACTGTTGTGCCAAAGCACCTCAGACAAGACTTTTTGCCAAAATACCGTTGTGTAATTCAGACAACGGAAATATTTGACATTCTGTTGTGTAATATGCTTTCCAACAACCCTTTCCGTATTTAAAAAACCGTCGTCTGAATCATACAACGGTTTTTTTAAAATTTCTGTTGTGGGATTGCCGTTTGCACAAGCATTTTTTTTAACAGAAACCATTGTCTGAATACTATTTCGTTTTCTCCCAAATTGACGCTTTTAATTTATAAATTTTTCACTCCCGTTCCTATCCTTTGAATCTTATATTATTAATTAGTAATTAATATGTTAATTTGTTCAATATTGTGAGTGTGATTATATCGTGGTTTATAAATCGATCGATAACAAGAACTATAATATATATATATAGCACTCTATTAATACGTGGTACTATTTATTTGCAAAGGAAATTATCGTTCATATATCGAATAAATTTGTTATTTATATAAATGAAATATCAACCAGTCTCGTGTTCGCGATTCTTGATAAAATAAAGTTATCGAAACCCTAAACCCTAACATGTGATACGGATTTCACATTACCCGTGTATTATTCGAATAAGTATAAGTAAATACGGTCCAAAATGTCTTATGTTATTATGTTTAAACTTAATAACACATTCGAAGCCGACTAAACGGTACAAATTGATTTAAATAGCATGAAATAAAAGACAACGGTTTTGCCGCCAAAACTGTTGTGCCAAAGCACCTCAGACAAGACTTTTTGCCAAAATACCGTTGTTTAATTCAGACAACGGAAATATTTGACATTCTGTTGTGTAATATGCTTTCCAACAACCCTTTCCGTATTTAAAAAACCGTCGTCTGAATCATACAACGGTTTTTTTAAAATTTCTGTTGTGGGATTGCCGTTTGCACAAGCATTTTTTTAACAGAAACCATTGTCTGAATACTATTTCGTTTTCTCCCAAATTGACGCTTTTAATTTATAAATTTTTCAATCCCGTTCCTATCCTTTGAATCTTATATTATTAATTAGTAATTAATATGTTAATTTGTTCAATATTGTGAGTGTGATTATATCGTGGTTTATAAATCGATCGATAACAAGAACTATATTATATATATATAGCACTCTATTAATACGTGGTACTATTTATTTACAAAGGAAATTATCGTTCATATATCGAATAAATTTGTTATTTATATAAATGAAATATCAACCAGTCTCGTGTTCGCGATTCTTGATAAAATAAAGTTATCGAAACCCTAAACCCTAACATGTGATACGGATTTTACATTACCCGTGTATTATTCGAATAAGTATAAGTAAATACGGTCCAAAATGTCTTATGTTATTATGTTTCAACTTAATAACACATTCGAAGCCGACTAAACGGTACAAATTGATTTAAATAGCAGGAAATAAAAGACAACGGTTTTGCCGCCAAAACTGTTGTGCCAAAGCACCTCAGACAAGACTTTTTGCCAAAATACCGTTGTGTAATTCAGACAACGGAAATATTTGACATTCTGTTGTGTAATATGCTTTCCAACAACCCTTTCCGTATTTAAAAAACCGTCGTCTGAATCATACAACGGTTTTTTAAAAATTTCTGTTGTGGGATTGCCGTTTGCACAAGTATTTTTTTAACAGAAACCATTGTCTGAATACTATTTCGTTTTCTCCCAAATTGACGTTTTTAATTTATAAATTTTTCACTCCCGTTCCTATCCTTTGAATCTTATATTATTAATTAGTAATTAATATGTTAATTTGTTCAATATTGTGAGTGTGATTATATCGTGGTTTATAAATCGATCGATAACAAGAACTATATTATATATATATAGCACTCTATTAATACGTGGTACTATTTATTTGCAAAGGAAATTATCGTTCATATATCGAATAAATTTGTTATTTATATAAATGAAATATCAACCAGTCTCGTGTTCGCGATTCTTGATAAAATAAAGTTATCGAAACCCTAAACCCTAACATGTGATACGGATTTCACATTACCCGTGTATTATTCGAATAAGTATAAGTAAATACGGTCCAAAATGTCTTATGTTATTATGTTTAAACTTAATAACACATTCGAAGCCGACTAAACGGTACAAATTGATTTAAATAGCATGAAATAAAAGACAACGGTTTTGCCGCCAAAACTGTTGTGCCAAAGCACCTCAGACAAGACTTTTTGCCAAAATACCGTTGTTTAATTCAGACAACGGAAATATTTGACATTCTGTTGTGTAATATGCTTTCCAACAACCCTTTCCGTATTTAAAAAACCGTCGTCTGAATCATACAACGGTTTTTTAAAAATTTCTGTTGTGGGATTGCCGTTTGCACAAGCATTTTTTTAACAGAAACCATTGTCTGAATACTATTTCGTTTTCTCCCAAATTGACGTTTTTAATTTATAAATTTTTCACTCCCGTTCCTATCCTTTGAATCTTATATTATTAATTAGTAATTAATATGTTAATTTGTTCAATATTGTGAGTGTGATTATATCGTGGTTTATAAATCGATCGATAACAAGAACTATATTATATATATATAGCACTCTATTAATACGTGGTACTATTTATTTGCAAAGGAAATTATCGTTCATATATCGAATAAATTTGTTATTTATATAAATGAAATATCAACCAGTCTCGTGTTCGCGATTCTTGATAAAATAAAGTTATCGAAACCCTAAACCCTAACATGTGATACGGATTTCACATTACCCGTGTATTATTCGAATAAGTATAAGTAAATACGGTCCAAAATGTCTTATGTTATTATGTTTAAACTTAATAACACATTCGAAGCCGACTAAACGGTACAAATTGATTTAAATAGCATGAAATAAAAGACAACGGTTTTGCCGCCAAAACTGTTGTGCCAAAGCACCTCAGACAAGACTTTTTGCCAAAATACCGTTGTTTAATTCAGACAACGGAAATATTTGACATTCTGTTGTGTAATATGCTTTCCAACAACCCTTTCCGTATTTAAAAAACCGTCGTCTGAATCATACAACGGTTTTTTTAAAATTTCTGTTGTGGGATTGCCGTTTGCACAAGCATTTTTTTAACAGAAACCATTGTCTGAATACTATTTCGTTTTCTCCCAAATTGACGCTTTTAATTTATAAATTTTTCAATCCCGTTCCTATCCTTTGAATCTTATATTATTAATTAGTAATTAATATATTAATTTGTTCAATATTGTGAGTGTGATTATATCGTGGTTTATAAATCGATCGATAACAAGAACTATATTATATATATATAGCACTCTATTAATACGTGGTACTATTTATTTACAAAGGAAATTATCGTTCATATATCGAATAAATTTGTTATTTATATAAATGAAATATCAACCAGTCTCGTGTTCGCGATTCTTGATAAAATAAAGTTATCGAAACCCTAAACCCTAACATGTGATACGGATTTTACATTACCCGTGTATTATTCGAATAAGTATAAGTAAATACGGTCCAAAATGTCTTATGTTATTATGTTTCAACTTAATAACACATTCGAAGCCGACTAAACGGTACAAATTGATTTAAATAGCAGGAAATAAAAGACAACGGTTTTGCCGCCAAAACTGTTGTGCCAAAGCACCTCAGACAAGACTTTTTGCCAAAATACCGTTGTGTAATTCAGACAACGGAAATATTTGACATTCTGTTGTGTAATATGCTTTCCAACAACCCTTTCCGTATTTAAAAAACCGTCGTCTGAATCATACAACGGTTTTTTTAAAATTTCTGTTGTGGGATTGCCGTTTGCACAAGTATTTTTTTAACAGAAACCATTGTCTGAATACTATTTCGTTTTCTCCCAAATTGACGCTTTTAATTTATAAATTTTTCACTCCCGTTCCTATCCTTTGAATCTTATATTATTAATTAGTAATTAATATGTTAATTTGTTCAATATTGTGAGTGTGATTATATCGTGGTTTATAAATCGATCGATAACAAGAACTATATTATATATATATAGCACTCTATTAATACGTGGTACTATTTATTTGCAAAGGAAATTATCATTCATATATCGAATAAATTTGTTATTTATATAAATGAAATATCAACCAGTCTCGTGTTCGCGATTCTTGATAAAATAAAGTTATCGAAACCCTAAACCCTAACATGTGATACGGATTTTACATTACCCGTGTATTATTCGAATAAGTATAAGTAAATACGGTCCAAAATGTCTTATGTTATTATGTTTCAACTTAATAACACATTCGAAGCCGACTAAACGGTACAAATTGATTTAAATAGCATGAAATAAAAGACAACGGTTTTGCCGCCAAAACTGTTGTGCCAAAGCACCTCAGACAAGACTTTTTGCCAAAATACCGTTGTTTAATTCCGACAACGGAAATATTTGACATTCTGTTGTGTAATATGCTTTCCAACAACCCTTTCCGTATTTAAAAAACCGTCGTCTGAATCATACAACGGTTTTTTTTAAAATTTCTGTTGTGGGATTGCCGTTTGCACAAGCATTTTTTTAACAGAAACCATTGTCTGAATACTATTTCGTTTTCTCCCAAATTGACGCTTTTAATTTATAAATTTTTCAATCCCGTTCCTATCCTTTGAATCTTATATTATTAATTAGTAATTAATATGTTAATTTGTTCAATATTGTGAGTGTGATTATATCGTGGTTTATAAATCGATCGATAACATGAACTATATTATATATATATATAGCACTCTATTAATACGTGGTAGTATTTATTTACAAAGGAAATTATCGGTCATATATCGAATAAATTTGTTATTTATATAAATGAAATATCAACCAGTCTCGTGTTCGCGATTCTTGATAAAATAAAGTTATCGAAACCCTAAACCCTAACATGTGATACGGATTTTACATTACCCGTGTATTATTCGAATAAGTATAAGTAAATACGGTCCAAAATGTCTTATGTTATTATGTTTCAACTTAATAACACATTCGAAGCCGACTAAACGGTACAAATTGATTTAAATAGCAGGAAATAAAAGACAACGGTTTTGCCGCCAAAACTGTTGTGCCAAAGCACCTCAGACAAGACATTTTTGCAAAATACCGTTGTGTAATTCAGACAACGGAAATATTTGACATTCTGTTGTGCAATATGCTTTCCAACAACCCTTTCCGTATTTAAAAAACCGTCGTCTGAATCATACAACGGTTTTTTTAAAATTTCTGTTGTGGGATTGCCGTCGTAATATTTAAAACGTATTAATAAATCGAAGACATTAAAACATTAAAACAGAACCCCAAATCATCTCTTCTCAATATTTATGAGTGAAATCGAAGACCCAGCGATTTGAGTGCAGGCAACATAGCTTCTCAATCGATCTTATAAGGAGATTCGATTTATTCATCTCAAGCTTCGATTTATTCATCTCAAGCTTCGATTTGGTAAGTGGTGAGTTTATTCATCTTTTAGTTTCGATTTTGTTAACTGTGGTTCTTCTATTTTGTTCTCTAGCTTTGATTTTGTATTCTCCTTAGCTTCGATTTTGTCTCTTTAGTAGCCTTGCTTTGATTTTGTTCATCCTCTGGAAATGGTTAATTATTTGCTCTGAGTTTTCTTAATTATTGTTAAGATCTTAACAATAATTAAGAATCGGTACTAGCTTTGCTGTTAATTATTTGCTCTGAGTTTGAATGCCCTAAATTTGGTTAAGAGTTTGAATGCCCTAAATTTGGTTAAGAGTTTGAATGCCCTAAATTTGGCAATACAGGGCAAATTTGAATGCTCTAAATTAGATTTTATGTGCAAATTACGAGCTCCGTTAAATCAAGCAAAATCAATATCTTGATACTTAATCCAACTATTTAATATCTTGATATTAGCTCTGTTAATATCTATGTTCTAGCAAGGTAAAAAGGTTAGTTCAAGTAAAAAAAACACAGGCAGCTAGTAGATAGTGCAGTGCAGTGCAGACTTTGTTGTAATATTGATGTGTTTCTTCAACCACTTATTCAAGATTTACAAAAGTTATGGAGTGGGACATATGTTTATGATGCATTCAAAAAGGAGCACTTTTTGCTTAAAGCCATTTTGTTATGGACAATAAGTGACTATCCGGCCTATGGTAACTTGTCCGGAAATGTTGTGAAAGGGTATAATGGTTGTACAATTTGTGTTGATGAAACAAAAGCAACTAGACTGGTTAATTACCGTAAGTGTGTGTTTCTCAGACATCGGAGGTGGTTGGCCCGTGATCATCCATATCGGCGGCAGAAAAAAAATTTTGATAACACCATTGAAAAAGAAACTGCTCCACTTCCATTAACCGGAGAGCAGGTGCTTCAAAGAGTACAACATTTGAACGGACATGTTTATGGTAAGACAGAATGCCAGCCTCGCTTAAAGAAAGGTGATCCTCGGCCAATTTGGAAGAAAGTTTCTATATTTTTTCAGCTTGTGTATTGGAAATATTTGCCGGTTAGGCATGTTCTCGATGTGATGCACATCGAGAAAAATATTTGTGAAGCTTTACTTGGTACCTTTCTTAATATACCAAAGAAGACCAAAGACAAAGAAACTGTTCGTCTTGACATGGCAGAAATGGGAATTCGTGTGGAGCTGCGGCCAAAAAATTCGGGAAAAAAGGAGAAGTTACCGTTAGCATCTTGGAATTTAACTCATGCTGAAAAAAAAGTTGTTTGCTCTTCCTTTCTCGGAATGAAGTTGCCTGATGGATTTTGTTCTAATATTAGGAGTCTTGTGTCAATGGAAACACTTCGACTTACTGGTTTGAAATCTCATGACTGTCATATGATTTTGCATCACCTGCTCCCCATTGCAATTCGGTCATCGCTGCAAAAACAGGTTAGGAACACTGTTATTCGGTTTTTGTCTATTCTTTAAGGCCATTTGCAGTAAAGTTATTGAGGTCGATAAGTTGGAGAAAATGCAATCTCAGTTAGTAGAAACTTTATGCCAGCTTGAAAAGTACTTCCCCCCTTCCTTGTTTGATATCATGTTTCATCTTTCGGTTCATTTTGTACGAGAAGTTGAGCTTTGCGGACCAATTTTTCTTAGATGGATGTATCCTTTTGAGAGGTATATGAAGACATTTAAGGGATATATAAGGAATCGGCTCATGCAGAAGGTTGTATTGCTGAGGCTTATATTGCGGAAGAGGGGGTTGAGTGTTTGGTGGACCACGAGGAAGCGACTATCGGGGTACCGAAAACTGGTAGGCATACAAAAGATTCTACTTACAGGCCTTTATCTGGCGCAACAATGGTAAACCCGAGCAGCACTGATTTGCATGTAGCGCATTTATGTGTACTACAAAATACAACTGCCATTATGCCATATTTTCAGTAAGTCGTGAAATTATAATTTTGCAGAATTTATAGGAAGTCATTCTAATTATTTTCTACAATTGTGGGCAGTGAACACATGTCAATTTTGATGACCACCTATCCAGATCATGAAAATGATGAAATGTGGCTAAAAAACAAGCAAAATGAGACATTTCCGAAATGGTTCAAAGATAAGGTATTATGTGCATTTCCATAATATTTTTGTGCATGTTTTTAAACTGCGTTGCTCACACAAATCATTTTTCAACTAATATGTATTTTTTGGCAGATTGCTTCCGATTTGTTTGATGGTAATGAGGTACAAGATGAGATAAGGTGGATTGCAGATGGCCCCAACAAGGACGTTCCTACATACAGCGGCTACAAAATGGATGGTGTTACCTACAGTACTAAAGACCGTGATGATACACGGCAAGTTCAATGCAGCGGTGTTTGTGTAGAGGCCGATACAATGGTTGTGCAGGGCAAGGATAAAAAAATAGAGCATTTGTCACATACATTTTATGGTGTCATAACAAATATATGGGAGTTGGACTATTGTAACTTTAGGATTCCAATATTTCGTTGTAAGTGGGTAGATATGAACAAAGGAATTAAGGTCGATGACTTGGGGTACACATTGGTTAATTTGAACAGGTTGGGGTTTTTGAATGATCCATTTGTGTTAGGAAAACATGTGAAGCAGGTTTGTTATATCGACGATCCCCTTGATAAGTTATGGTCCGTTGTGTTGAAGCTACCCGAAAAAAAAAATTATGAAGATGAAAATGAGGGATCCATAGAAGTTGAACTTGAGAATGAATTCTTTGTACCCAACCTACCGGATGATGATGATGAGGACATGGCTAGTTATATTCGAGATGGTGTAGATGAGCTAATAGAACTTTTGTGATGTAAAATTTTATTCGTGTTGTTTGAATTAATTATAACTATGATCATAACTTTTGTGATGTAATAAATGGTTTATAAGCTACTGTTGTTTGGTATGTTGGCTAACTGATAAAAGTAGATTGATTATGTTGGTTTGCATTTGTACTGTGAGCAGGTTAGTTCCATTTTCAATTTTTTTTTTCTGTATCCTGTAAATTAGACAACGGTTTTAAACAAGAAACCGTTGTCTGAATCAACAATAGACAATTAGCCTAAAAGAGTTGTCTGATAGCTTTAACTCAGACAACACTATAAAAAACTGTTGTTTAAACAAATGTTACACAACAGTAACAGAAAAACTGTTGTCTGATTCCAACAACTGTATTTTCTGTGTGTTGTTTGAATTAAACTCAAACAACGGATCAGAAAAACTGTTGTCTCCTTCTAACAACAGTTTTGTGTGCTCTTGTCTGAAACATTTTCAGACAATGGTTCCGGAAAACTGTTGTCTAAATATGAAATCTGTGCAACACTACATTTTAAATACCGTTGTCTGACTTCATCTAATAGACAATGGTTTTTTCCTCGTTGTAAAAACTGGGATCAGACAATACTTTTTTTTCTTGAACACGGGAACCGTTGTCTGATCTTTTCGGGCAACACTTTTTTTGCAGAGTGTTGTCTGATCAGTGTTGTCTGATAGCAGATTTGGTGTAGTGGATAAGAGATAAGATGATATCAAATCATCGTTCTTATCCTTAGTTTGTAATGGTTAGTTTTTTTTTTTTCTATTTAAACAATGTAATCAGTTTCATTCAATGTATCATTAAGCCAGTAGCATAATACAATGTAGTTTTTAGAGTATTTGGGTCTTGTACATATCAGTTTTCCTCTTGCTTATTTTCATTATTGTTCTTGTTATTATGATTCAATTATTTGTTTAATTTCAACACAATTAAGTTTGTAATTTTGTAACACTTAAACGCCGTTGCTTAAATTAACACCAAATTCTAACCCTTTTTCACGTTGTGCATGTGAACTTGAGATTTGGATGAAGAAAATTCGATTTTGATAAATGATTTTTTCTTTTAAAACATCTCTATCATTTCGACTTTGATAATCATATGTTTTGTAATTGTAGACAAGTAGAGAATTATGGACGTGGATGATTGGTGGTGTGATCCAAAGCTTGCTGAGCAACTTCGAGAAGTTGGGAATGAGCTTTCGCAGTTTCCAACTGATCAAGTCGATGAACTTCTATCTCTTCTCGATGTGAGGCCTAGCTATATTTTCTTTCTCAATTTAAATCTTCTAATTTAAATGTTCTTCTATTTACGTGTTTGATTGTGTGTCTATTCTACGCTAACCTAATTTGGTTTTTCAATGCCGTAATATATGTTGCATGTCCTATAGATTTTCATGCGTGTATCTATTGTGGGATTTTGATATATTTCTACCCCAACCTTTTAGTTGTTTTATTTGTTTTGTAAGGTGGTGGTGTTGAAGTACTCTGTGCACATATCTTGTTTGTAGAAGTGAAGCTCTTCTCATGTATCTTAGTCTATGATTACATTAGTAGTTTACTGAAATTCGACCGGATTTAGCTGTAGCCCCTGTAATATTAGGAATTGTGGTAGCAATGACATATATTCTTCTTATTGCTTTGAGATCGATCAAACCCTTTAGACTAGTATATATTGGTTATTGCATTTTTGATAATTCGTACAAATTTGTTGTTTTCTTAGAAAGTTGGGAGTCTTCTAAAGAAGGTGGAGCAGGTGCCTACGGAGTTGATACGAAATGCATATTCTCAATGTAAGGAAGCGTTTCTGGCTGAACCACTCTTTAGGCACAAAGATGCTGATGTTCAAGTTGCAGTTGCATCTTGCATCGCCGAGTTGATGAGAATCACAGCACCAGAAACTCCATACAGTGATTACCAGTTGATGGTGTGTACATATACACATTTTTTTTATGGGATTCTATAATTTTTGATTCCCTAATTGTTAAGTCTTTATATTTATGATTTGCAGGAAGTATTTCAGCTGATTGTATCATTGTTTGCAAACTTGTCTGACATGTCCAGCCGAACATATGACAAGCGTGTCTACATTCTTGAAATTTTTGCCAAAGTCAATGTAGGAGTTGTAATGCTAGATCTGGAATGTGAAGGGTTAATTTCAAAGATGTTCCAACACTTTCTAAGCTCGATTAGGTACATATATATGTGATCTGGTCTATACTTTATACGCATGTCATAACTTTATTTCTCAAATTGTTGAGCAAGTCGTTTTATTAATATTATTATTATTATTATTATTATTATTATTATTATTATTATAATTATTATTTTTATTTTCTAAAATATTTTCCTTGGATAAGATTGTTATGATATCTGTAGAATTACACAAATATTTGATTCTAAACTTTGTTTATTGAATGAATGAATCCATAACAAATGAAATATGCAAGCCTATTTATAGGCTTCATTTCACCAACCAATATTGGTTTACATCATGGTAGCCACTATATTTGACTAGCCTCCATTGTTGATTCATCAAATGTGGGGTACCTAACATGGTGGCTACCTAACATTTGAACACATCCATAATAATATCATTTGTTATAATTTTAAATTAGCAAACATAGAGGCTTATAGCTGTCTTTGCATGCTACTGCTATGGTCTTTTGGATAGCCACATCTTTTATCCACCACCATACTAGAGATCTGATATCAACCTCCTGAGTCCTAACTATGTTAATATATCTAGCATGGTTGTTATCTACCTCCCTCCGCTTACCGGAGGTTGAGGGTTCGAACCTCGTCAAAAACAAAATGTGTGTGTCTGATTATTAAAAAAAAAAGAGTCCCTCTATGTTAGTATGTTATTGTTGGAAGTCCATCTTCCTATTGGGCCAAACATAAAGCCCAATATCAAAACAGGCCCTACAGTCGATCGGCCCATGGTCGTTCAACCCATATTCGGCCCAATCACTTTCCCTCAACGGTCACATGGTCATTTCCCCTTTAACAGATCACATAGTTACTTTACTTGAGTATTGGGGACAATGAAGAATAATGATGTCTCCTCATCATACCGATCCCGATCAGATCCAAGGAGAAAAAGGTGAAACCAAGTTTATAAAAAGAGAAGTATCATTAAACTTAAGCACACAACAAAAACACACACAAATACTCTACATTTTACCTTATTCCTCTATAAAAACCGATTTACTAATTCTCACACCGGAGGTGAATCGGGGGACCAATCCCTCGCATTCTTCTCGTTTTGCAAGTGGGGCCGAACCAAGGCTTGGCAGAAATCCGGTTATAACATTTGGCATCGTCTGTGGGAACGTAGAGATACGATTTGTGTCGAAAATCACCACCTACCAACTGCTATGGCTAACGAAGAAACTCCAATAAATACCCAGGCAGGAGGCAGCCATCCACCTCCTGTTACACCAAGAAATTTAAACTTCGACGAGGAAGGAGAAATGCCAACCCCCGAAGAACAGCAACAAATGCTCCAAAAGTGGAGAGAGGAGCAAAAAACCAAAGGGAAACAAAAAGAAAAAAGTGACAAGGATGCGGAAAGATTGGCCAAACAAAAACTGGCCGATCAGTTGAAATTACAATCCTTGAAGCTCCAAAGGGAGGAAATAGAACTCCAAGAGAAATTGCTACGAGAAGCCCTGGAAACCGAAGGTCACGAAATCGAAAGCCGAAGAGAAAAAAGGACCAGAGATGACGAAGATGACTCAGAAAATTCCGAGCCATGCTCCATACGATCCCGATCGAAGGTAGTTCATACCTCGGATTCAGACGAGGATGACTCACATGTAGGTGACAGAATAAAAAGGATTGAAAAGGTAATGTTCGGGGACAGGAAGGTCAGTCACGAACCTGTGGTGACCGAAGAGATCGAGCAGTACCGACCACCACCCGGAAGACAATTCCCGAAGATACACGAGTTCAACGGAAAGGGTGATCCCGAAGACCATTGCGAAAAATACGAGTCTCTCATGACTGGTATGGGGCACTGTGATGTCATGCTATGCAAGATGTTCAAAACTTACTTAAAGGGAACGACGTCTATGTGGTACCGTTCGCTAAGACCAAGGTCGATCGGATCATACGGACAAATCAAAAGAAAATTTTTAAGGCACTACTCTCACCTGTGCCGAAGAGAAAAGGATACCGAAGCTCTAATCCACTGTAGACAAAAACTGAACGAAGAGCTCGGCGATTATCTGGCCAGGTTTAAAGAAGAAGCAGGAATGGTGACAAACTTAGATAAAGTTAAAGCCGCAGGATTCCTCTCCGTAGGCCTCGATCCCGTGAAAGGGAAAAAGCTCCGGTCTTCATTATATGACGTATGACCGAAATCATTAAACGATATATACCTTCGGGGGGAAGCCATTAGAAGAAAAATGGAGTCAATAGGAGGGTATAAAGATGAAAAAAGGAGTGGTTCCGGCAGGGACGAAAGAAAGGACGATTGACGAGAGGATCGAAGAAGCCGAGGGGATATCAAAAGCCGACTGAAAGACCTCGGGCCAGACAAAGGGCCCGAACGAAGACGAGATAGAGATAGCATGGTGTTTACACCCTTAAATACACCTATCTCGAAGATTCTCCACGAGATTAAAGGTAAGCCAAGATTCGTTCGGCCAGCCAGGCTGAGAACCCCCGAACACCGAAGGAACGAGAACAAGTATTGTGAATACCATCAAGATAAAGGGCACAACACCGACGAATGTTTCCATTTGAAGAGGTTGATAGAAAAAATGATCAAGGATGGAGACTTAGCACAATTCATCGGAGATCTGAGGGAGAAGCTGGATAACAAGGTAAAGAAAAAGGAGATCGAAGGAACGGAAAAATTCCGAGGTGAAGTAAGAACCATTTCTGGGGGGACGATATTGGATCGGGACAGTAAAACCGCCCGTAAGAAATACGCTAGACAAATCTACAACTTATATCAGTCAAGCGCAGCGAAGAAACCATTGCCTATCTCCTTCATAGAGGATGACTGTGAGGATGTAATTTGGCCACATGAAGACCCACTCGTCATCAACCCTGTCATCGGGGAAAACAAGATTTGGAAAGTGCTGGTCGATGAAGGGAGTTCGGTAAACATTCTTTACTACCGAACATACTGCAAAATGAACTTGGGAGCGAAAAGTTGGAGCCCACGAGGCACCACTTTACGGCTTCGGGAATCAACCCGTACCCATCGAAGGAACTATCACACTCTCTGTCCTAATGGGAAAAGCACCGTATACAGCAATGAAGGAAGCCAAGTTCTATGTTGTTTGAGTAGACAGCCCATACAATGGAATTCTCGGGAGGCCAGTCTTATCACTATTCCAGGCTGTATCATCGATCCCTCGTTTAAAGTTAAAGTTCCCGACCGAACATGGGATCGGAGAAATGAGAGGCGACCAGAAGGCCGCACGGATAATTATGCTGGAGGACCTGGAAAAAGACAAAGACGTGAAGATGACCGAAGTTAGAAAAGGAAAAAAGGCCGAAAATGAGGTTGGAGGCAGTCATCAACTATTAAACATCGAGTTGGAGAAGCTTGAAGCCGACCTATCCAACCCGATTGCTGAACCAGCAGCCGAAACCGAAGAGGTCGAATTGTTTGTGGGTCAATCAGGAAAAATGATCCAAATAGGCAAAGTCATGGAGCCTGAATTAAAAGAGAAGGTCATCAAAATCATTAGATAGTACCATGACGTGTTTGCCCGGGGGCTCGAAGATATGCCTGGATTAGATCCATCGATAGCCAAACAATGTCTTAACGTCAAGGCCGATGCACAGCCTATAAAACAAAAGAAAAGAAACTTCGCCATGGAAAGGCAGCAAGTCATTCGGGCCGAAGTAGAAAAATTGCTGGAGGCAAAATTCATAGAAGAAATTGACTACCCCGATTGGCTGGCAAACGTTGTGGTAGTCAAAAAATCGAACGGCAAATGGAGAATGTGCGTGGATTACACTGATTTGAACAAAAACTCTCCGAAGGATCATTATCCCTTGCCGAACATCGATCAACTGATAGACGCTACTTCGGGGCATCAAATACTCAGTTTCTTGGATGTATTCTCAGGATACTACCAAATATCGATGAATGTCGAGGACATACCGAAGACAGCATTCATCACACCGAACGGCAAATATGCCTATGTAAAAATGCCCTTCGGTTTGAAGAACGCAGGGGCAACATTCCAAAAAATGATCAACGAGGTTTTCAAACATCAGATCGGCCGAAATATGGAATGCTACGTAGATGATATGATCGTCAAATCATTGAACAAAGATCATGCCGAAGACCTTAAAGAATGTTTCGAAACATTAAGGAAAAACAATATGAAGATCAATCCGAACAAGTGTACGATCAATAAAGGTAATCGAAGGTGTATAATTTTATGGTGTATAATTTACATATTTGTTTAAGAATGCACATCCTGAAAGTTTGATGATTAGACATTCGATGTTATACCGATTTTGATTTTGCATTGATGTTTTTACTTTAGTCCTGCAATAATTGCAATGTCATATATCTATTTAAGGAAGTGTATTATGTAGACTTGAGGTTTATGTGAGTTACCAATCGGTCGGTCTGAGCTGTTAAAATACGATGACTTTCTATTTCACATGCCTGTAAAAGAGTATGTTTGTAAAATGCTTAAAAACTTTATAGGTTAAAAAGCAGGAAACTGACTGAAAGATGTTTAAGGCTTAAATAACAAATTGGTGGGTCTATAGTAGATAAATATATTTTAATTATGCATTTATGGACTTACCGTAGTTCACTGTACTGATGGTTATTGAGTCTTTACACTTTATGTCTTTGAATTAAAAACAAAAGGAGGAAGAAGGGGAAGAAAAGTGAAAGGACTTTCTCTGTACTCCTAAGGGTTTTTAGGAGCTTATAATTTTCTCTTTTCATTCTCTTCAATTCGTAAAGAAAAATTATATTGTAGTCTTCCTTCATATTCGCCGTTGTGGTCCCAACTGACACTCTTTAAGGTTTTTGAGTTTTTAAAGTAAGACTTTAGGATCTGTGATTTAGTGCTGTAGGAGTTTGATCTATTGGATTTCTAGTTGTTGTTGAAGCAAAATTCTACGCGTATTACAAAATTTTACATTTCTATTCATTATTATATTAAGCAGAAGAGTACTGGAACCTTGACTTTTGTAGTTGTAGGTCCTATATGAAATTCTCAAAATAATTTGATAAATTGCATGATAACAATCCAAATTTCTTTTCTTATAGGTCAAGATTCTGTTCAGTTGCTAGCTGTAGAAGGATGTGCTGCTCTTGGAAAGTTGTTGGAACCTCAAGATTGTGTAGCACATATACTTCCCGTTATTGTCAACTTTTCCCAGGTGCAACTTTGAATCTGCATGTGATTATTTGCTTGATTTAATTATACAACTCCTTGTTTGCTATCCTATGAATTGCTAGTGACGGGGTTTGTTATATTTAAACAGTTGCCCCCTCCTTAATCTCAAAATTTCTGCAAATGTTATCCCTCCTAAGAAAGTATCCTTTAGTTGCACCTTTTAATCTTTGATATCCCATTCTACGCTACATAGCCTACTTCATAAACAAGAAGATAATTCTACCAGTTTTAATATTAAATTTATGCAGTTATCATTTTTTAGTTCTATTATTTGAAAGCATAATGATGCTTTAATGTAATGCCTTTAATGACAATAAGTACTTTGTAAATGCTCTCTACAATTTTGGGTAGGTATTTTTTTTTTTTGGTGAGAATTTTGGGTAGGCATTTGAGAAACCTACTGTTGGTCACTTGACGGAGTCTAGTCCTTGGACGATGCTAGGTGACACCTCGCATGACAATAAACTAATTTCCAAAGATATTACAGTGATTTTTTTGGAAGATGCAGTGTCTAGGATCACTAAGTTAGTACCATGTACTATACTTTTTATTTGACATTATTCTCTTTGTAGCTGAACTTTTGAATACACTTCTCCTTGTAGCTTAGAAATACTACAACTTATCATATCTGCGTCATTGAATAATTTGTTTGACTAACTACCTGTTCTTGACCAGGATAAGTCATGGCGTGTTCGTTCCATGGTTGCCAATTAGCTCTATGGTGTGTGTAATCGAAGGTGTATAATTTTATGGTGTATAATTTGCATATTTTTAAGAAGCCAGTAATCGAAGGTGTAAAATTATAATCTAATCTAACAATAGCTTTGATTGGTTAACTAATGATGGTGTTCTGATTGTCTTTTTTTGTTTTTGATGCAGAACAAGGTGGGGGCTCCTGATATTTTCAGTATAGGGCATTTATATGCCATGAAAAATAAATGGGTGGAGATGGATAAATCGAAAGTAGTGACAAGGAAGGTAAGTTATTAATGGATCAATATGATATAGTGAATCCTTACTACTTTCTTATTAGCAGATAGATATCAGTTTACATGCTAAATAATGAAGATAACAACACTGCAAACTGCAACCCTGGTTTTACTTATAGCTAGTGAAGTCTAGTTTTGTGAAATGTGGGATTGAACTGTTTCTGTGAGCACCTTTTTGAAGTATTTCTGTTCTCTGTTGATGTTATATTTTTTTTTGTAGGTTACAATAAGATTTTCCACCCGATCTTCTACACGATTTCTTCTTTGAGCTACTCAGTTTTACCTTAAAAGATCCTAACAGTCACATGCAGCCCTTCACATGAATGATACAGTCAAGAAATGTTCTTTTGCAGGGTATTTGTATGAAATATTGCCCATTTTCAACTATAATACATATTCCTGGCTCATGCATCATATACAATTTAACTTGTTAAAAATTGTAACTGATGGGGGAAACAGAAAATAATGTTCAATCTTCTCCACTCATAGTAATTGTAAAAAATGTTTAATTATTATTCAGTTGCATTATTAATGAAGATAATTAACATTTTACTAGAGTTTATCTTTTATATATGATGCTGTGTGTTATCAGTTTGTGTAGCTACGCTGTTATATGCTTTAAGTTTACTAATTACATGAATATCAAATGAGAAACATATGATTAACCTTGCTGTTGTGAACCTGAGCAAGATGAAACAGTAGAAAATGAACCAGATGATAGGTCAACTTCCCTCTTCATTTGTTCTAAGTTCATATTATTATTAGGTGATATTCTAATAGTTCTTTTACAGGGCTATAGGACAAGCGGCTCAGACATGGATGCTGAAAAATCTAGGACAAGCGGATCCTAATCTTAAATTGGATATTGGAGAAATTTATGCCATATTTTCAAGCGAATAAGGGATAGTTGCACTCTAATGACTCAAGGCGGCTCCACTTAGTAATTTTTTTGTAGCTTTAACTAGCTAGTATTAGAACATGGTATTTTTGTTGGTCGCATCATTGCCTTGTTGTTGGTTTGGACCTATAGTTGTTGGCTTGGTTTGGACCAAATGGTTTTATGTATAAACAAAGCAAGCATTTCAAATTTTTTGTAAAAAAGTGTTGCATTTGATTATATATGCTGTTGCAATAAAAATAAATGGTGTTGTGTTTAAAAAGAATGGTGTTGCATTTTAAAAAAATTAGTGTTACATTAGACTCAAAAAGTGTTGCATTAGATAATGGTCCCCATTGATGACGTGGCATGTGGGCCCCACTGCTGACGTGGCATTAAGGGGGCCATTGTTGATGTGGCACCTTGGTGGGCCCCACTACTGACGTAGCATTGCCACTCCAGTGACGTGGCACACTGTGGGCCCCACTGATGATGTGGCACCTTGCTGATGTGGTACCTTACTTACATGTCAGCATGCTGACGTGTCACCTCGTGGGATCCAATATTGATGTGGCATGTGGCCCCACTGCTGACATGGCTGAAAAATCATATGCAACATCGTTAAGTGTTGCCTTTACTTGCTTTTGGTGTTGCATGAGGCCTCTTATGCAATGCTTTCGTAGTGTTGCAATAGCTTGGAAAAAGCGTTGCATTAGGGGTCTTACGCAACGCCGGTATTGGCAACGCCCCTCTGGTGTTGCGTAAGACGTTACGCAACGCTTTTCAGGTCTTTTGCAACTTTATTTGGGGGTTGCGTATGTGCATTTATGGCATAGTGCTGGTAGCAAATATGATAACACTATCCGTTGTATTTCTTAATTAGTATCTATGCATTTTTTGTGGTCATTGCTAATTTATCCTTATTTCTTAGGAAATTTCAACTAGCGCTCGAAAATTGGGGGAGAGTGTATTAGCGAAGTGTGCAGTCGAGCTTAAACAAAATATGAAGATAGCTGTGGAAGCACTGGGTCTTCCGTTAGATGGTTACAGTGAAATTGTTGCTACAATATGCGGTGAATCTAATGGCGAGGTTGAGCACAACAGTGGAATTGTTTCTGTACAGAAGGTACGTAGTATGCATTTTCTGCAGTAAATATATATATTTATATAATGGAAATATTGCTGTAATGCTGCATTCCTTATTAGTTTTGAGCGTACAGTCTAGGTAAGTGTTCTTGTCAATCTAATTCATTTTATCATTAATATTATGTTATTTTTTAATAAAGCAAAGGTTAAATTTTAATAGTAGTTGACCCTTCTTTTAGACCACTTATATTTTCATACATCAGTTACACAATTCTTCTTCTACATTAGGCTGGAGTAAGTAAAATGTTTTTTCTATTTATGGGTGGGTTTTAGTTGGCTTATTAATAAGTGTGTGCGGGAGGGGGATCAGGAATATGCTGCTTTCGTAAATTTTGTGTTGCTGTGTTCAGAAACGAGATCAAAATGACATGCCTGGAGCCCCGACAGTAGTTAACTCAAACTCATCCAATCGTCCCTACTGAATGGTGTACGTCATTCATCACACATGTAGATCTACACCTGATATTTCAATGTCCCTTTCTGAAATTCATATTTCCGACTGTTAAGAGAAAACTAACCACAACACCTTCTGTTGAAATATGTTTCTTTTAAGAAATTGTGGAAGGATATGAACTGTAGGAGGCCTTTTAATGGTGAATATTTTGGAGACGGGTAGTATTGGATAGGAGAGTAAGATGTTTCTCCGCAGTAATAGTAGACTTTGATATTTAGCAATAGGCCTGATCTCTACCTGTCTCATTTACCACTAGTGACGACTTCGATATTTAACCCTACAAATAATTGCCATTAATAAGGTAAACATTTCAAGGTATGCAAAATGCAATTATAAGTCCGCAGTTTGAGAAGTATAATACCAATAGCTTTTGAGTATCTTATTATCTTGTCCAGGATCTTCTCTGTTCTAATTGTATTATGTACTCTGCTCTTGTGAAGCCGACTATACTGTATTTGGAAACTTGAATAGATTTTTGTGTATATATGAATTGCAATACTCAGTTGATGAATTTTACCATCTTACTTTTACCGGTTTTTTATTGCTTATAAGACTATTTATTATTGGGGGTGTTTGGGAGAACTTTTTTTCAGAATAAGTCAACTTATTTTAAGACAAAGTTAGAGATTCCTAACTTTCCAACTTATTTTCCAACTTATTTTTGCAACTTATTGAATCTTAAACATACATTAAATACTTGTATAAAAAAATAAATTCAAAATATAAAATTTTTATCCGAAAATAAGTCCATAAGCCCGTAAAATAAGGTGAGGCAAACAGGCTCATTGTCACCTAAATTTCAGCACCGTGTTTAGCTTCTACATCTTTAAAACCTGAGTAAATTATGTATCTGCATCTTAGGAAAAACGAGAAGCTGCAGAACTGATTTTTAGGCATGATGATGAGATTGTTGCAATAGATAAAAATGATCAAGCTGCCGATGAAAGTGATATGCCTGCTACAAAGAGGAGACGACATTTGACAACAGAAGACATTCAAACTGAAATTGATAAAAGTGCTTCTGGTGATAATGCTCCAGCATCTGGTACGCAGTCTCAAAGCCAATCTCAAACTACTATTCCGAAGATGACAAATATATTTAAGAATGTCGATGAGCAGTCCTTAAAGTTGGAAGAGTCTACTGGTGGTATAGCAGGAGCTTTCAAAATGATATGGTCGATTCTGGGAAGGTTCAGATCACAGTAAACAAACTGCGGAGTTTTATAAATGAAATGAAGTTGTGACAAATGATGGAACGATAAGCCTAAGAGCCCGTTTGGGCAACTTCCTTATTACTTATAAAAAGCATTAAGTAGAAAATGAAGTGTTTTGCAATAACGGCTTTAAGCCCGCTTTAAGTTAAAAAACTGCTTTAAGGCATAAGTTCCATTTAGAGGGTGTTTGGCATTGCTTAAAATAAGTTACTTTTGACTTAATGGAGGTATTTTTAACTTAAAGGAAAAAGTAAAGTTGTTTACTTTAAGTTGAATGAAAGTGTTTGGGTAATTTTACTTAAAGTTAAATGGGGATTTAATAATTTTGGTTTAAAGTGAAATTTGACTTAAAAAAAATTTAAATTCATGATATTTAAGCTTTACAAGAATTGTGAAAAAAAAAATAAATAAATCCATAAGTAATAAGTCAAAAGTACCAAAATGGAACTTATGACTTAAAGCAGTTTTTTAACTTAAAGCGGGCTTAAAGCCCTTGTTACCAAACACTTCATTTTCTGCTTAATCGTAAAGTTATTTCCTACGATTTGCTTCTGTCGTAATTAGTAAATATTTTACTAACTTATTTGACGACTTATCAATAGTTTAATAATTTATCTTCCGCCCTTTTACTTTGAACATATTTGTAATAATATGCATAATAAGATGCATGTTTTATAAATCATTACTCTTTTTGATATGAGGAGACAGCGACAGTACAATGACACTATCAGTAAGTACAAACAATCGAGTATGAAAGAAATTTTTGTAATTCCTCAAGAATGTGGGAATCAAGAGCCGCTTAATAGTATGATGCCAATTGATATCCTCAATTTATAATGTATCACGTACTTTCTAATAATTATTTTTTAATTATATTATTTTTAGATTATACTCCCTCCTGTCCATTATATAAGACATTTAACTTTTGTACACGTAATTTTAAGTGATTTGACTATCATGCTAAAATTATTATTTTATAAAATTTCTTTTCTAAATAAAAATAAAAATATTATATTTTTATTCACAAAAGGAAAAATTAAAAAATAATAATTTTTAATACATAGTCAAAGCACCTAAAGTTAAGTGCAGAAAAGTCAAATGCCTTATATAATGGACCGGAGGGAGTAATTTTTTTTTTTAAATTTCAATTCCAATATAACTTTTTTAATTATATTTTTTTAGATTATAATTTTTTTTAAATGCAACCTTTTCTAATTTTACCTTTTTTAGATTTTTTTATATGATATAATTCATTAACTGAGGAAACGCAAGTTAGTCCGTCAAGATTTGTTATTTAACTCATCACTTGATGATACTAATCACGGTCAGCTTCAGTTATTTGTTAGAATGATATCGGTAGGTAAATCGCTTGTATTACACGCAAACTCGAATGATACTGTGAAAGATGTTCATGAGAGAATTCAGGTTATTACTGGAATACCAGTGATTGTGCAATGCTTGATCTATCGTGGTAAGCAGCTTCCATGGGAGCATACGTTGATGGAGTGTGGTATTCAGAATGATGCTGAATTACAGCTGGTTGGAAGATTGCGGAGTACTGATCAACCACGGGCGTAGCAAGTGATTAATCATATGGTTTCGTTGATATGTCATATGTCAGATGTGTAGAGGTGAGTTTTCGGATATGACACTGCCACATTGTGAAGTTAAGTTGATGCTGGGTGAGTTTTGGCATATGACACCGCGGAGTACTTGTGCGGAGAAATTAAGTGGAAAGGCATCTTGAAATATTTATGTCTTTGTGTGCGCATGTGGCTTTGGTTATGTTGTATCTTTCTGCCAATGATGGAAATAAGGAATGTGCTGAGGATTTGATCGAAGAGTTTGTTAGAACTGTTAGTGTGTATCCCAAAAAAATAAAAATGCAATGTGCACCTGTTCTGTTTGAATTTTGTAAGTTATCGCGAAGGAAGTCTCAAGGTGATGCTATGTATAAGTTATGTCAGAGTCGTCTCCGCCAAATGGTGGAATGTATTGGTATTGGGCATTCTAGCGGATGTAAGAGTTCTGAAACTAATAACGGTCTCATTATGTTTCTTGACATATTTCTATTTGTTAGTGAACTGGCTGCTAAATTAAATCATGATCAGCTGACACTGACAATTGAATGTGACATGGTAGAAGAAAGACCATTGCTAAATGATGTTAATGATTTTACAGCATATATATATGCTTCTTTTGAAACTGTGATCAAGGAGAAAGTGACTGTTGAAAGTCCCATCCCGATACCCTTTTCTGAGGTTGGATATTATAGACCATGCTATGGGGAAGAAGTAAAAATTCTCTACCGTATCTTAATGGATTTGTTGAAAAAATGTATTTTTGCCTTGGCAGAGTGGAGGAGTGGTTGGCTCGAAAACAGAAAGTTGGAGCTGAAATTCCCCGTCTTGGATGGTGCAATTATTTATCAATATTGAAAGAATTAAATAGCATCTCTAAACTCTTTCAAGGTGCAGAAAAAGAATTTTGGACAAAGTTGAGGCATATAAAGGATTTTGTTTGTTTTCTGGTAACTAGATATGCTAAGGGGAGCGATGATCATCAATGGATTCTTGAGCACAAAGAGGTGACTAATTTTGATTGTAGGAGGCATCTTGTAACTATGTTGCTTCCAGACGTCATGCATGAGTATGAGGAGCTACACGAGATGCTTATTGATAGATCACAGTTGTTGGTTAAACCATTTGAGTATATTGCACGAGCTGAAGCTAAGACTCTACGCGCCTATATAATGTTAGAGTTCAAAAACGAAGAAGCTACTGGTCCTGGTGTGTTGCGGGAATGGTTTTGCCTAGTTTGCCAGGAAATTTTTAATCCTCAAAATGCCCTCTTTGTAGCTTGTCCAAATGATGGGAGAAGGTTCTTTCCAAATCCTCCATCAAAAGTTCATCCTCTGCACCTTGAATGGTTTACCTTTAGTGGACGGGTTATTGCCCTCGCCCTGATGCATAAAGTACAAGTTGGCATCGTCTTTGATCGCATATTTTTACTGCAATTGGCAGGAATGAATGTGTCTCTGGAGGATATAAGAGATGCAGATCCAGTCCTGTATAGTAGCTGCAAAAAGATATTGGAGATGGATCCCGAGACTGTTGATCAAGATGCTCTTGGTCTGACATTTATTCGAGAAGTTAACGAGCTAGGATCAATTAAAGTTGTGGAACTCTGCCTTGACGGGAAAAATATTTCTGCCAACAGTGAAAACAGGAGAAAATATGTTGATTTACTCATACAACACTATTTTGTCACATCTATCTCAGAGCAGGTAACTCATTTTGCTCAGGGCTTCTCTGATATTTTTTTGGACTTCAGTAAAGTATCTACCAGCAGAAGGTTTTAGTGGATTCGCATCAGGGCTTTACATCTACAAGTCCACAAAGACCCATGACTGCTTGCCTTCCTCTCACACATGATTCTATAGGTTGTGTCTTCCTCCTTATCCATCATTAAATGTCTTGCAAGATCGTCTTTGGATTATCACTCAGGAGCATGTTGGCTGCAGCTTTGGTACTTGGTGAACTTGAAGTTGCATCTTGGAACCAAAATAAAAACACTTTCGCCGCACATACAAATATTTGTTTACAGCTTTACACAACTTTATCTTTCATAGAGAGATTGTAGCGGCTGAAACTTGTGGATATGATGCAGAACAAGTCAAAAAAATATATGACCCACACTCACTGGCCATTGTAAACTATGTTACGTGATCCTAAAATGAGTGTTTATCTCTGCGTCCTTATTGTAATTAGAGAATTACTGGATTATTTTATAATTATATCATTTTCATCTTGGATAGGAAACAGCATCAATAATCCAACTCAATTTGTATTTACTGTACTAATGTAATAAGAATGTTAAAGATATCAATGTGATGAGCTTTGCTTGTTTGTATGTTTTTTACCAGGCAACTATAATTTACTAGGCCATTACTCTTTTAATGTGGTCCTAATCATCATTTAGATATTCTAATTAACAAAAGCTTAGCAGCTTATTTTGACAAACGAATCCCATCATTTTTTTTTCGAGTGGTCCTGAATATATAATACCTTAAACGTACAATGTTTCCCTATCCAACTATAAACTAATGCATGTTGGCCGGCCAGCGAAAAAAAATATATAACCATTAAGATTTCTTTGTAATTCAGTCATCTTAGCTCATTCATGGCTGTTGGCATTCTGACAATCTTCTTCTCGAGCACGCTTTGCTTGTTCTTTCTTTGGAAGCTCACTAAGTTGATTCATAAAGTATGGTGGAGTCCAAGACATATACAAAGACTGTTAAGTTCACAGGGAGTGAAAGGCCCTTCTTACAGCTTCCCTCATGGGAACACTAAAATAATCTCAGCAATGAGAAGCCACTCCATGGGGTATCCCATGGGAATTTCACACGATATGTTCCCGAGGATTCAACCCCATGTGTACCTTTGGACAAAGATATACGGTAAATTCTTACAATTCTCTGTTCCGAGTTTCATCTAACTTCTTTAGAACTTAGTGTTAGTGTTTAAGGTCAAGCACATATAGATGCATAAGAATTATCAGTAAGGTTGCGTACATCTGAGGCCCTCCCAGAATTTGGGTAGAGTATAAAAAAGAAGTCACAACATTAAGGTGGAACCAACTGAATATTATAAATTTCTTGCTTACCCTTCCTCTGTTTTTGTTACAGGAAGAAACTTCATCAATTGGCATGGTCCAGAAGCTCAGTTGTTTGTTACAGAACCCGAGCTTATCAAAGAAATACTGAATAACAAAGAAGATGCCTATCCAAAAATGGAGATGGAAGGATATGCCAAAAAGTTGTTAGGGGATGCAATTATAACAAACGAAGGCGAAAAATGGGCAAAGATAAGAAAACTAGCCAACCATACGTTTCATGCGAATAGCTTGAAAGTAAGCATTAATTAAGGACATTTCTCTTGATTCTGTTTTAGTGTTTTCTGCATACAGTTGACGTGTTTATTTGTTAAAACAAATGTATCTATCAATATACGTAGGGCATGATTCCAGAAATGAGTACTAGCGTAGAGACTATGCTAGGGAGGTGGCGAGATTATGAAGGTAAAGAGATAGACGTGTACAAGGAATTTGGTGCATTAACAACTGAAGTCATTTCAAGAACAGCTTTTGGTAGTAGTTTTTCTGATGGAAAACACATATTTGAGATGGTAGCAAAACTGACAGCTATAACTGTAAGAAATATATACACGACTCGATTTCCAGGCCTCAGGTAGGCTGTCTTTTTAGTTGCATGTGTATGGTATCATGCCTCTGTGATTATAGTTCTAATCAGATCTCCCAGCTGTGTTGATTATATCATTTCCACAATTTGCAGCCAAATCATGAAGACTGATGATGAGATCAAAGCTGAGAAACTTCAAGAAGGAATCAAGAATTCAATTCTAGACCTCGTACGTAAAAGAGAGCAGAAAGTGAAAACTGGAGAAGCTGATGACTATGGAAGGGATTATCTTGGACAACTTGTGAAAATTTCTCATGATTCTGATGTAAACAAGAGGATTACTGTTGAACAAATGGTGGATGAGATTAGAGCATTGTATGGTGCTGGACATCTAACAACAACAAATTTACTTTCATGGACAGTTTTTCTTCTAGCAGTCCACACTGATTGGCAGGATAAAGCTCGGAAGGAGGTGTTTGAACACTTTGGCCAGGAAAATCCATCATCTGATGGCATTGCAAGGCTTAAATCCGTAAGAATGCCACAGACCATAATCAACACACGCACACACATAAGTGAATGATCTATAGATTTTAATCAATGTCACGGTTTTGTTTCCTTTTTCATGTAGATGAACATGATCATAAATGAGTCACTTAGACTATATCCACCTGTGCTTACTGTCACAAGAGCAGTCAAGAAAGAAGTGAAATTGGGAAACCTCACCCTTCCTCCTCATCTAAGCATTTTTATTTCCATACTCGCTCTTCATCATGATCCTCGGATATGGGGCAAAGATGTTCTTCTTTTTAAACCTGAAAGATTTGCTGAAGGGGTGGCGAAAGCGACAAGTAACAATGCTGCAGCCTTTATTCCTTTCGGCATGGGGCCTCGAACATGTGTGGGATTGAACTTTACAACAAATGAATCGAAGATTGCACTTTCAATGTTCCTGCAAAGGTACAAGTTCTCGTTGTCGCCAAACAATGTTCACCACCCAGCAGATATATTTATTCTTACCCCGAAAAATGGAGTCAAAGTGATACTTCAGAAATTATAACTCTAAGCAGGAGAAGCAACTTGTTTTATTCACTCTTTGTTTGTATCATCATTATGTAAATAGGATTAAAGTTACCATCATAGGTTACTGAAATTATGCAATAAGTGTATGAAACTGTGTTGTACATATCCAAGAGCAAGAATTATGTTGTAAACAATGAATGTAAAATAAATAATGACATCATTTGAACCCAATAATGTAACTTCTACATCTGATCTTTGTCATTATACTTTTGATATAGGATTATGGACCACTTTGTTTGATTTAAGATTATGGACCACTAATTTCATGTAAGGTAATATATAGTAGCTACTTTAATCCGCACAATTAACCATGGTCCATGTTTGATAAGTTGTTTAAAGATACAATTGGCGTGTTTGGCTCATCTTAATATAAGGATTTATGAACTTATTTTCGGGTAAAAATTTTATATTTTGATAATTTTTTTTATACAAATATTTAATGTATGTTTGAGATTCAATAAGTTACAAAAATAAGTTGGAAAGTTAGAAATCTTAACTTTCAACTTAAAATAATTTGACTTATTCTGAAAATAAATTTTCCCAAACACCCCCAATAATTATCTTCCAATTAAGATTTTTCTAATAATTGAGGACTTGGCAGTGGAAGTTTAATTACTTACGGTATTTCTTAAAAACATACTTCGTCAAACTATAAAAAGACACCACTACATCATAGATTATTTATTGCAATTATATTTTTGAAAGTTTGTCATAAAATATTGGTATTGAAAAACCAAATCACATAAATTGCAATAAATTTGAAAAACATTGCAATTGCCTAGAAAAAATTTAAGATAGTTAAAAACATTCATTCTATTGCAATATTTTTCTTAAATCGTTGCAATTTATATATCTTTATATTGCATATTTTTCTTAAATCGTTGCAGCTTATATTCTTTTTGAACCCAAAAAATTGGCGGAATTATAAAATGTACTCCCTCTGTCCCAATTGATTCTTTACAGTTACTATTTTGGGACGTCCCACCCATTTTTTTACATACAAAAAATAGTAACTTTTAACAATAAAATACATTATTACATCTATTACTTCATTCTACTTTTTCAACACTTTACACTATTACACCCACTACTCCACTACTTTACTCTACTTTTTCAACACTTTACACTATTACACCCACTACTTTACTTATTTTAACAATAAAATCACTATTCCACCCACTATTACACTATTACACCTACTATTTAAATTATATTCCTTGGTCTCCGTGTCCCAGGAGTATTGTGAAATATTGAACGAAGTATCTACTTTTCTTTTGCCGGACTTACCAAAAATAACAAAAGAAAAAAGAAAAAAGAAAAAAGAAACAAAACTCAATCACAAACACTACACATACACAAACACTACACATAGACACAACACAACGAAGACACAATCAAAAGCAGACACACCCAGACAAACCTCAAGCTCGAAGAGAGGAACTTAGCTCGAATACTCAAGCTCGAAGTAGATTATGGTTCAATAAAGATAAATCATCGATCCCAAATCCTCTTCCCTCAAATTGAGTTTTAAATCGAATTCCAATCAGGATTTAATTTTTGTGCTTTAATTTGGAATTCTGGTTAATTAGGGTTTGATGTAAGTTTTTTTTTTGAATTAACATATATATGTTTGTATAAATATGTTTGAATTTGGGATTTTCTTCAAGAGTACTAATTTTGTATATGCAACTTTACTAGTGTCTTCTTTTTCAATTTGTTTTTTTCAAGCTCTGGTTTTTAATTTGTTAATTGTATTGATTAGTATGCAGAAAAGGACTATTGGTTTGCTTGAACAAAGATTTGGTGACTAGCTCGTCAAACTCATGGACCTTGTTTACTAGCATAAATGTTGGAGGATTTAGAGTATACGAAGATAAGGTTTGAAACACTTGACTGGAGATGACCTTCTGCATTTTTTTTAATCAGTGCTGTTCTGTTTTTCTTAATGCATACTAGTCATAATGTGTATGTCTTGTAGGTCTCTGACCCAACGCATAGTGGTGTGCTCAAATTGCTTTTTGTTCGATCATTTGAACCATACTCTGAATTCATTCGATCCTGGATATGGATATATAAAGCCAAGTTCAGTGATCCTTATAATGAGTTTATAGTGGAATATCCTAACAGTCTGCTAATGAGTTTATAGTGGAATATCCTAACAGTCTGCTGCATTGGAGTCTCTTTCGACTTTGCGTTAGCCACTATCAGGGTAATATTTTAAGATTAATTATGCTGCTTTCAATTACGGAAATTTTGGTTGGTGCCATATTTCATTCCTAAGATACTGATGTTAGTACCTAAATACTCACATCCATGAACAAGACAAAGTTGATGCTCCTTGTTTTCTGAAAGAAATATTTGTTAAGCTATATAGAGCTGGTCAGCAACTTTAGGTGCTGATGAAAGTGCTTGAGCTTTCTATTACTGTTGGTGCGTAGGACAATATATACAAAGATTTTCTTCCCTTTTTGAGGGGTTTTTCAAGTGATTTTTTGTCTCATTCATCTCCGCTGACTTTTACGACTTTTAACAAAGGAGACTTAGAATCTATGGTAATTTTAAGAAACAATTGCTATAATCAGATGTTGGAAAAACTTCAAAGGCTTTCAGTGAAATTAGATCTCAGATACCAGCAGGTCAATCTTCAATATATTTGCTTTTCTGCTAGAAAGCAGGGTGATAACGCTCCTTGCTCCACTCTACCGCACTTTTCCCTCTTCCGGCGGTGTTTGGACGGAGATGTGGTGTTGCTTTTCCCTCTTCCGGCTGTGTTTGGGCGGAGGTGTGGTGTTGCCATCGCACCTGTCCCTCTTCCGGTGGTGTTGGGACGGAGATGTGGTGTTGCTGTCGGAAGGGTATCTGCAAAACAATGCTTGATCGGGGGTGCTGGCCGTCAAGCCTCTCCGGCGTGAGAGTAAGTAACTTGATGGTGGAGAATACAAGAAACAATATCGGAATATACAAATACTAGCGACTGAGATTTAGAGAGCATATCTGAGATGTGAGAGTGTGAGAGAGAATATGAGATTTTTCAGCCCCCCTAAAATGTGTGAGCTTAGCTTGGTATTTATAGAGGGCTGAGCATCCGGTCGGTTCAGTCCAAAAAACCGGCCCGGTTCGGTTTTTTGGGTTCGGACCGGTTTTGCTCGACCCTAGTGTTACCTCCTTTTGTCCGGAAGAATGTTCTGGAGGAAGAGTGTGCCTTTTGTCCGGAAGAATGTGCTGGAGGAAGAATGTGCCTTTTGTCCGGAAGAATGTGTTGGAGGAAAAGTGTGCCTTTTGTCCGGAAGAATGTGCTGGAGGAAGAATGTGCCTTTTGTCCGGAAGAATGTGCTAGAGGAAGAGTGTGCCTTTTGTCCGGAAGAATGTGCTGGAGGAAGAATATGCCTTTTGTCCGGAAGGAAGATGTTTTCAGGACATGGTTATATCAGGAGGGTAATGGGAGGGTATTATCATTTTTTTGTCCGGGAGGAAATGGGTATATATAGTTGACTAAAAAATAGTTAGAAGCTTAACTTCAAATTGAGTATCATCAGCTTGAGTATATTCTTTTGTGTAATTTTCTGTAAATTTAATTTTAAATGTGGGTGCAATTGTAAAGTGGGAAGCGGATGCTGAGTCTTTAAAGAAGAGTGTCCACAGGTTTTTATGTAGTGAAAACGGGTGGAGATGTTTTTGCCTTCTTGTCTATTTTGTTGGCTCTGTTTTTTAGGTACCATATTTGAGAAGTACTAGACTGGATAGCAAGTGGAAAAATGGTAGTTGTAGGAGAGCGAGAAGGCGGGTAAATATAGTGAAAGTGGTTAAAAATTTTGACTTGGTTATTCTTATGGTTTGTGTTTGTACCTTTGTTCCATTTTGATGTGGTTGAATTGTTGTTTCTGTTAAACACTTTGTGAAGAAAGCAGATAATGAGTAAAATTTTGAAATCAGATACATTGTAATTGTGTTGTGGGTATGTAGGATGATAGTGGGTATTATTAAGAAGGCGGGTACCATTGCCGGTAGCGGTGTAGAATTTTTTTTTCATTGTAATCTTGTTGCTGTACTTGTTGTCTTTGTTGTTGTGTGTTAATAAATGGTGGAAGAAGTTACTTAGGACATTTGAGTAACAAGAAGACTATAGTGAGTTTGTTGAACGCAGATGGGACATGGTTAGACTGTCACTTATAATTTACTTCAGCCATGAAGACCATTGATAAAGAGGCGTAGGTTGCTAGCATGGATGCTGGTGCTGAGAGTCGGAAGATAGCACTGTTGTTGATTGCCGTCGGGATTTCCTTAAAAATAACCTTAAACGATCGAAGGATGGTTTTTAGACTTTCTTCATGGAGTGAATGAGAGCCCAAAAAAGACCTCAAACTCGTAGGTAGGCGGGAACACAACCTTGAGTTGTTATTCCTCTAACTTAGCTAGTACCTTGACTTAGATTTCCTTTTGTATTTTAGCTTGTTCTATTACTTTGCCCTTTCCTTTTGTATTCCATAACCAACTCTTGTTGCCGAATCGAGGTACCTGTAATAAAATTTGAACAACTTGAACCTCTTTCCCGCATCTTGTTGGCGGTGATTAGTAGCATGATCTAGTGACTTTCTTTTAAGATGGAATAGAATTGCCTGTTTTTGTCTACATAAAACTTGTGAGAGAATATAATTCATGAAAGTTGTGATAAATTTATTTGTGTTGTGTTTGAATGAATAATATAGCGCACTTAATTGTTTATGAGATGTTACTACTTGTGTCTGAGATAATGTAACTTGTGTCTGAATCGGTTTTAACCACCTTGTGTCCGAATTGTTGCAAACTACTTTGTGTCTGTTCACATGTTTCTTGTGATTTAGTTTGCTTTCTTTGTGTCTGAATAAATGAATCTCATGAGGTAAAACAAAACCTTTAATTTTGTATGAGATGATGTTACTTTGTGTCTGAGGCAAGTTTGCTTGCCTTGTATCCGAGAGAATGTTACTTGTGTTTGAGATAGTGTAACTTGGCTTGTTGTTTGAATGAATCTCATAAGGTAATACAAATCCTATAATTTTGTCTGAGGTGGCTTTGCTTGCCTTCTATTCAAGAGAATATTACTTGTGTCCGAGATGATATTGCTTGT
Organism: Saposhnikovia divaricata; assembly: GCA_036435485.1. NCBI lineage: Eukaryota > Viridiplantae > Streptophyta > Magnoliopsida > Apiales > Apiaceae > Saposhnikovia > Saposhnikovia divaricata. The sequence goes on along the minus strand of CM071595.1, from coordinate 168,848,737 downwards.
GTCTAAAATAAAATTTCATTTTGTCCGAGGTGATGTTATTTGCCTTGTGTCTGAGTATATCTCATGAGATAATATGATGCATTAAATTGTGTCTGAGATAGTATTACTTTTGTCTGAATTATTGCTAGATAACTTTGTGTCTGTTCATATGTTGCTTGATGTTGAGAGATAGATGTTTATGAAACAACCTTACTCACCCGCCAACGTGGCGTTGGCTATACGGGTGAGAAATGAAGTTAGAAAATATTTGAGACCTAATTTTTCACTTTGAGGTGACCTTCCTCACCCGCCAAGAGGCGATGAAGATGACAAAAGGAGTTACAAATTTTCTGAGATAGCATACAATTTTTATTTGAAATGACCCTTCCTCACCCGTTAGATAGCATACAATTTTTTCTTTGAGATGAATCGTCTTCACCCGTCAAAGAGATGACAAGGGTGAGATAAGGAGTTACGTTTTTGCTTTGAGATGACCCTTCCCCATCCGTCAAGGAGGTGCCAAGGGTGAGAAAAGGAGTTGGAAAATTTTGAATGTAGCAAATAAATTTTCTTTGAGATGATTCTTCCTCACCCGCCAAGAAGCGATAAAGATGACAAAAGGAGTACAAATTTTCTAAGATAGCATACGATTTTGATTTGAAATGATCCTTCCTCACCCGCTAGATAGCATACAATTTTTTCTTTGAGATGAATCGTCTTCACTCGTCAAAGAGATGACAAGGGTGAGATAAGGAGTTACGTTTTTGCTTTGAGATGACCCTTCCCCACCCGTCAAGGAGGTGACAAGGGTGAGAAAAGGAGTTGGAAAATTTTGAATGTAGCAAATAAATTTTCTTTGAGATGATTCTTCCTCACCCGCCAAAAAGACGACAAGGGAGAGAGAAGGAGTTATGTTTTTGCTTTAAGATGACCCTTCTTCACCCGCAATGCTTCGTAGTATGCCGAAAGGTGACTTGTAAAAATTGTTTTTTGCCTTGGAATAGCAGGACCACATGTGGTTTGCACTTGGTGTTCGCGGATGGGCCTTTGGCTATTGTGGAAGGAGAAACGTTCCTTTTGAATGTAAGGCTTCTGCTTAGGAGGATTTCTTGTTTGTTTCATGACACTCATAGCTTCCGTCTCGGTGATGAAGTGTGAATCTAACTCGTATGCTCTGGCCAATGTGGTTGGCTTGTGTTCCAAGAGCTTGCAAATATACTTTTCATAATCGTAAGGGTCTAGTCCCCTTCTTAAGTGTACCAATGCTTCTGTCTAATTAACTGACACCACTTTGTTTACCGCCTCCTTGAACCTCTTTAGATAGTTTTCCAGCGTCTCTCCACTTCTTTGTGCGATGGTTTCAAGGAAGACAGTGTGCACCTCATGTGGTTGGTTTGCCTTAAACTTATTCAAAAAAGCTTTTTTGAAATCGGCCCATGTGTCAATGGTCCTTGGAGGAATCTATAAAACCACCTCTGAGCACTCCCTCTTAAGGTAGAGGCAAAGAATCTACAACATGTTAGGTCCCGGTACTCATAGAAGAGAGCTAGCTGATCAAAATAACTTAAGTGCTCTTTCGGATCTCCGTTACCATCATATGAGTCCAAGTTGGGGTGTTTCAAGTGTGTTTGCTTGCTATTATCTTCTAGTCTTTTGGAGAAAGGAGATTCACCAGGGCCAGCGGAGACTTCTCCTTCAACCTTGCATTTTAACTCATTGAGAGTATTGAGGATTTCTTGTTGAGAGCTTCCAATGCCTCCGATAGGGGTAGGCTCAGGAGTTCTTTCCTTTTCCTTCTCTTGGTAGAACTCATCTTCTAATCTTCTCTTCTCTCTTTCATATTCTGCCTTTTTCACCTCTAGCTCATGTCTAAGATCCCGTACTCTTCTATTTTTCATCCATGTCTCAGGTCGATGATGGTTTTTCTTGTGACGAATATGGTTGGTATTTTGGGAAGAGCCAAGGCGGGAAAAGGCCGAACTGGTTCTCTTTGGTCTTTTGCTGCCATTATTGTTTGCACTATGTGCTTCGTCCTCGGGGGGAGGTTGTTTCCTCCTCCCATAAGACTGAGGTGGGTTATTCTGTTGATTTGGGATTTGGAGATTTGCAGCAACATTGAGGAGAAAATCCACTTGGTTAGGAGCGAAACGGGTCAGGTCCAAGTTGAGGGGATGATCTTCCTCCCTTGTGCCAATCCTTTGGAGGACGGGTTTGCTGCGGTGGGAGGTACCATGGACGATTTCTTGTTGAGTTCTTTGGAGTTGTTCTTCAACTTGGTTCAGATTGTTTGGATCAACCGTGGTTCGAGCATATAACCTCGTGTTCTTTGATGGTCCCATCTAAGACAGCTTGTTACTAATAACCTCTTGTTACTTCTTCCAATTTGGAAAGGATGGAGGGTCTTTCAAACAAATAAAAAGAGCCCTCCTTCTAGCGCCAAATGATAATGCTCCTTGCTCCACTCTACCGCACTTTTCCCTCTTCCGGCGGTGTTTGGACGGAGATGTGGTGTTGCTTTTCCCTCTTCCGACTGTGTTTGGACGGAGGTGTGGTGTTACCGTCGCACCTGTCCCTCTTCCGGTGGTGTTGGGACGGAGATGTGGTGTTGCTGTCGGAAGGGTATTTGCAAAACAATGCTTGATCGGGGGTGGTGGCCGTCAAGCACCTTCGGCATGAGAGTAAGTAACTTGATGGTGGAGAATACAAGAAACAATAATGGAATATGGAAATACTAGTGATTGAGATTTAGAGAGCATATCTGAGATGTGAGAGTGTGAGAGAGAATATGAGATTTTTCAGCCCCCCTCAAATGTGTGAGCTTAGCTTGGTATTTATAGAGGGCTGAGCATCCGGTCGGTTCGGTTCGGTTTTTTGGGTTCGAACCAGTTTTTCTCGACCCTAGTGTTACCTCCTCTTGTTCGGAAGAATGTTCTGGAGGAAGAGCGTACCTTTTGTCCGGAAGAATGTGCTGGAGGAAGAATGTGCCTTTTGTCCGGAAGAATGTGCTGGAGGAAGAGTGTGCCATTTGTCTGGAAGAATGTGCTGGAGGAAGAATGTGTCTTTTGTCCGGAAGAATGTACTGGAGGAAGAGTGTGCCTTTTGTCCGGAAGAATGTGTTGGAGGAAGAATGTGCCTTTTATCCGGAAGGAAGTTGTTTTCAGGACATGGTTATATCAAGAGGGTAAAAGAGTTTTCTTCAGGAGGGTATTATCACAGGGATACTTCCCCCCACTGGTTACGTATTCAGTGCGTAGTGCGCGGGGATACGCCTAAGTGCGTATGGGATACGCCAGATGGCGTATCGGTGAATTTCGAACAGGGATACAGGGGGTGCGGGAATGGCATTTTTGTAATATTTCAGCAAAGACTTTTAAGTCGAAAGAGATAAAATTGAACCTGTATCGACAAAGAGACGACCCGAGAGCGACGGAAGGTGACGTCTCCGTCAGCATCTCCGGTCATCTGTGTTTAACTCCGATCATCTTCTTCGACCTTTTTCTGTTTCACTTTCACATCGATGAATATATCTATATATACAAATATGGTCGTCTGCATCTTTGCGTTGTGTATATTATGTGTGTATATTTGTATAGGTTTGACCGATTCACTTTGCCGACTCTTTTGCTGATGTGGAGTCGTGTGCACAGTGAATACATTTAATTAATAATTATTTATTTCATTGATTGCTTGTTTGATTAGCACCTGATTTAATATGCTTTAATGATTTAATATAGTAGTTTAAATGTTTAATTGATTGAGTTTGTTTATGGAATTAAATGGAGGACAGTGAGCTTCAACTAGGCAGTAAGTGCAAGCTACTCACTGTTTTTATTTTTTTCATTCTGTTTTTGAAATAATGGAGTCTGCAAGTATTATATGTTTAACTATTTTGTTTAACTAAAATGCAAGACTTGAATTGTATAAATATAATGTAACATATAAAATATATAATTTTAATATTTTAATATTTGCCGTATCTCCCCGCACCCGAATCCCTATATTTTTGAATTTGCCGAATTCCCGTATCCCCGTACTCTGCACCCGCACTCATGCTTCATAGCTTTTCTAGCTTTAATAGACGCTCAAGTTCTATCCATAATTTTGATTATTTACTTCTTGCAGTTTAAGTGTGGGACATGCATGTTTTCGTCAACGTAAGATGGAGGAGAGCAAATTTCCTTCATGAGTTGATGTTGTGTATACATACTCTATCTTTGATATATAGCATTTTGTGCTTAAGCAGCTCATACTAGGTTTTTTATTTGTTAATTAGGCGAAACAGAAGCTGATGTCGTGTATACATACTCTGTCTTTGATATATAGCATTTTGTGATTATGTGAATTTTAATGCGCTTTGTGTTGTTCTCGGCTTTTGATGGTACTCATTTTTCTAGTTTGGCATAAGTTTAGGTCCTGTAAAGGCTTTAAAAGCTTGTGCCCTGTTTTTGCAATGATGAGGCTTCTTAAGAACTCATATGTATAGTTGTTCAATGATTCACTTGATTGAATATATGCATTCTTCGTGTCTATAAATAATCTCAGTGCTAGAGTATTCTTTTGTTCATTTTGTATGTTTTTAATATTATACTTGTACTACGTTATTAGGAGTGTTACTTTTCTATATAATTTCTTGTATATTCTTCCTTCCTATGTTATGTTCAATAAAACTTTTGGTTTATATACATCAATGCAAGTGTAGTGATAAGCCCTAATTTGAACTGGGACGTTTTGCTGGCGTTATAGTTAATACTCTTGGTTTACATGTTCATCCCTATCTGTACTGCTGCTGATACATTACGTCTATTAGAATGTATGAAATAAATGTTTTTGGCCTGCTTTTAACTAATCATGTTAAATTCGACCCTATAGGCATTTGTAAATATTGTTTAGACATTATGCGATATGCGATGCTGTGGATTCTAAGATTCCATTTAAGATTGTGATTTGTGAGCCATATAATTGTCTAAATTTTGCTGAGGCGGTGTTCGATAATTTGCCCCAGAGAAAAAATTGTTAAATTTGTAATTTTATAGGTTTTTTGTTTGTAATTTTGTTTCTTTTAAGATTGTGAGCCATATAAGTGTTTGATGTGTTTGTGGATCTTCCTAATTACTTTTGTATGCTCAATTTGAAGGTGATTAATTGAATCTTGGTTTATATGTACACAATACGCCTTTTTTGTTAGAGCAAAGCATTGTATTTTTATGTACCTCACACCACAGTAGCCTTCGTAGGAAAGATTGGATTATAAGTTTTTGATTGCTTTTTTGTTAAATTACTTAACTTTTCTTTGGTCAGTTTATATGCAGTTCTGAAGGGATGGAAAATATTCATCCTGCAGACTTTTTGAAAGATTTTCACATACCTGATTACATACTTATTCCTCGCACGAAGGGTGAGTATCTTCGTCATGTACCTGCATGCCCTGTAGTGGTATTCATGAACACTAGAAGTGGTGGTCAGTTGGGTAGGGATCTTCTGATCACTTATCGTTCTGTCTTGAATCCAAAGCAGGTCTCTTTGTCATATTATAAATGTACTATGTCAAAATTTCATGTGGATATGGCTTACATGAAGAAACTCCTGATAATGTGTTATGGACACTTTTTCCGAATCTTGAAAAACTCAAGGCTAATAAAAATGAGCAGGCAGAGGCTAAGAGTAATTGTAAGTTGGGCTAAATTAATATGCTTAACTTGAATATCTAATTTATTAGACATATTCTTCATGATAATTTTTGACCTGAAGTATGTCATCAGGTTGCAGGCGGGGATGGCACAACTGTGTTAGGAATAATTCATAAGTTGTGATGTTGAGAATAGAATTTTGCTTATACTTCTTGTAAATCCTGATCTTATAAAGGATTTAGCACTTTGTATAGGATATATGTGTTAGATAGTAATTTGTAGAGTTTAGTCAGGAACAGTGCGTCAGAGACTACATTTCAGGAACTAAGAGCAGATCCCGATACAGCAAGTCAGATCCTGATCAAATACTGATGGGATGATCAGATCCTGATGCAATGGGAAATCCTGATATCAGTCGTGTTACTGTTGATGTCATTATGGATGCTACAGAAACTGGCAAGTGCTATAAAACAGGATCTTTGTTTGGAGAACAAGCAAGAAGATATTGTGAAGGAAACGAATTCTCTATTGATGGAAACTATCAACTGGACGGCAGAACATTGTCATAGATAGATTATAATTCTGTTATTAGTTGATAGGTAGCATTATAAATACTCTCTCTATATCATTGTAAAAGAGCGAATTGAGTATTGTAAAGTGCATATTGTGTGAAGCTCTGTATATTATTTGTATTCGAGAGTTCGAAACAAACATAGAGAGATTTGTATTGTTAGCAGCTGCTAAAGGTATTGTACACCTTTGGTAGAGTTTGTATTTGATTTATTTATTACAAACAAAGTTTGATTCATTCGTTTGTTCTTGTTCATATAATCAAGCAAAAATCAGACACGATTATATAACTTGTATTCAACCCCCCTTCTACAAGTTATTCGAGTTAACAAGCTGGTTGGCTGCTCGGGGTTGTTTGTGATCTACAAGTGGACAAGTACAAGTCTATCTACTAATTCAGTGTATAGTAAACCCTTTTAACCCCACAACTGACCACTATAACAAGTGTCAAAAATTTCAGGTTGTTTGGTTTAGGTGAAGTCGAAACCTGTATCCTAAACATGAGCTCTAATAACATGTTAGATTAACATGTTTGATTAAATTTCTCCACTTGAAGTGTTTGATTAAATTTCTGCACTTGAAGTTTTTGATTAGTTTTTGGTTTTTGGTTGAATAAATTTACTAATGCATTTTTTTATTTTTCAATTTCTTAACAGGTGCTGCTTTGACTGTTAAGGTATGCACTTTTATCTTTTTGGTTTTCAATTTCTTTTTGGTTCTGTGTTATTTGTCCTTTGAAAACAATAAATATGCGGTATGCGGCCTTTATTTTGAGGCCCATCTTTCTGATTTTGGGACTGTGAGATCCATCCCAACTGCTAAGACTCATGCATCAACTTATGTTTGAGGCACTATCGGTTACATAGACCCTGAGTATGCCCGGACATCTCCTTTCTATTAACTTATGCTGCTACTTGCAAATGCTTTAATTCGTTAACTAAAACTAGCTTGTACACCAGATTAAAATTTCATTCTTTTAAAATCTGTTTCATGTTTTAGATATTGTCCAAGGTAGATAATGATACAGTAATGGATGTTGTGGATCCTGAAGTTATCCTTACAGGCATCGATATTTCTCATGTTAGAAAGACCTTCCAACTTGTCGATTTTACATAACCATCCGTTACATTCTACATAGCGGCAAATTTTACTTGGCATATCGAGAAATAACTACTCCCAAGTCCCTCCACGTGCTGTTTTGATTAGGCATACATAGGAGGAGATAAAAATTATTTGTTTGTTTGAGTAGATTTGGAACTTTTACATTTTGACTACTGATATAATGCTTTCAGTAGTAATACTTTTCTGCTTTCATGATAGTTTGTGAATATTAATCATTTCTCCATTCATGTAGCTTGACTTAATTGTTTGAATTATCCTATGCTAATGCAGGTATTTTTAACTATAGAGTACATATATCTGACCAGCAGGTTTGCTTTCCGCAATTGTCACACTAATATGTATGTACTTTCCGCTCTATTATATGTTGCTGCATAAAACATCTCTTAAATATCATGTGTGTTGAGTTTGGATTATGTTATAATTCTTAGGTACTTCATAGAGATGTGTTGATAATGAACTGAACATGCTTGGACTTGCGAAAAGAGTTGGTGCACGGTTCTTGCTAACTAGCACCAGTGAGTGTATGGTGATCCCCTTCAACATCCCCAGGTTGAAACTTACTGGGGCAATGTCAACCCCATTGGTAATTGAACTCACTTCTTTTTCTTATTATTTATCCAGTTCAGATTTTTGAAGTATTTTACTATCTTGACTTGAATTATCATAATTTGTATCTCAAGCCTTTATTACTAATGTGAATAACGAAAGAAGCTCGAGTAATTAAACACGTAGTAATCTATGCAGCTGAATTCCTTTAATGAGATTCCTGGTTTGGAATTGCTACAGATGTTCGGAGCTGTTGTGATGAGGGAAAGCGTGTGGCTGAGACATTAATCATGGACTACCACAGGGGACTTAATGTTGAGGTTTTTTTCGGTCTCTAATCTCAAAATAGTTAAAAATGAAGTACAGGGTACGTTTTGTTAGCAATTGTGTTGATCAGGCCTGCATCTCTTCACTATTTTAAGTAATGTAAATTGGAAGTACATGTATCCAGAAGAATTTTTTTTCTTACCATCTTATTGTCATTACACTTTGAGTCTGATATTGGACACATCATTGTATCAGTAGCAATGCTAAAGTCTAATAAAAGTTAAGCAGTTAAGCTCGGCCATGTAAAATCACTTTCTTTTTTCCCGTGCTGTCAATCCAAATTTATGTCATCCGTAATTCAATTAGGTAGAGATTTAATACACATTATAAGTTTGAAATGCTTAATCTGTGTTATAAAAAACTGCTTATCGCCCAGGTTGAAGGGATACTAGGCCGGACTTATCTCCTTGAGTTTGAGAATCCAAAAAACCAGGAGTGGCAATGCCAGTTGTGGGAGGAGAATACAAATACAAACTTTCTTCACTTTTATCTTCAGATTGTAGAAAGTGTATCTTTTCTCCCACTAAATGTTCATCTGGGTCACTTTTACCAACCGGATCCCAACCTTAATCTTCTTGGTCAGGTAAGCTAAGTATTAACAATTTTATAAGAAAATTATAAATAGGATAATAACCATGTCATAGTCTAACTACTAATTGAACATCTATCAAATACTGCTGTAAACTTGAAGTAATTAGTTCTAAACAAAGTGAATTCAACTAAACTTTTAACATATATTTATTTTTATAGTTAGAATAATAGATGTGTTAATTACTACTCTGTTACAATAGACCTCCACGTAAGTGAAGAACTTATCATAAAGGCTGTCATCATGATTCACTAATGCAGTAAGTTTGAGCTGTCTTATGGTCTACAAATATGAATCGATGATGATCTTAAGAAGTTTAAATTTTTGTTAACCACATAAACTTTTAAACCACTTCAAAGATTGCATGATTTAAAATGTATTGGTTATGTATCATCAAACTTTTTTTTAGGCTTGGGGACTCTACAAAGAGGAAAAGTTCTTGGACATGGTTGATGATGTAATCCTATAATCGTGCAATCACTCTGATGTGTACTGCACTATACAATTGCATTGTTATGCGTACAACCATATCCAGAAGACAGACCAAGCATGGCTATCGTGTCTCTTATGTTAAGTAGTAAATGTGAGATACCTGAGCCTAACCAACTTGGTTTTTCTACAGAAATGAAACTTCTTGATTCAGATTCGTCATCCTCTTTGATATCTGAACATTCATGTGAATTTTGACAACTGTAAGTCTGTAATGTATGGTTAATGCTACTCCCAGAACATTAGAACAGGGTATCCATAGCAAATGTTTAGAAAGTGCTGCTGTTGTGAAAAATGTTGGATATTATGTCACAACTTTTCCTACGGAGTTTTCTTATGTCAGGATTTTCTGTTTTAGTGAATGGTAACACCAGGAACAAGAACATGCCCATGATGCTAATATGAATCTATTTTTACTGCCATATGTATGGTCTGTGATAAGATCACATTAAAGTCACAAGGTGTTAGGGTGGTGGAGTTTTGTACATTAAGCCCGTAAAATGGTCAATTGTATAGATTTCATTAAGGTTTATGAGATCAAAACGAAATATCATAAATGCACTGTATATTTATTTATTGATTATTATATTATTTGCTACATTCGAATTATTCTCCTGATGTATAAATACTATTAATTTATTTGATTCTTGAATTAAAAGAATTTATGTTTGATTTCAAAATAAAAATTAAAAATTCGTCTCCTCTAATGTTTTGAATTCAAAATTTTTGAATGAGGTCTCTTAAATACTAAAATTATTTAGAAATAATTTAACATTGGATTATTTTTGAAAATGTAATTTTGTTAAGATCGAACTAATTAATGTTAAGATTTAAAATGAATTAACTCAAAAATATCAAAGTTTAGAATTAAATTAGTGGTTAACAATTTTGAAATTGATTTGAAATTAAATTAAACACCTAATATAATATTTTATTTGATCTCGCTCATTCTTATATTAAAACTTTCACATGTCATTTTACAGCGAAAGCACAAGTCACAAGTATTAGAAATTTCATCATAGATAAATGATTTTGTAAATAATATTTGTTTTTTATGGAAAACCCTTGGGGTTGGTGCGAAAACAGTGGCATATAAATATTATTATGGTGATTTTTTTCAATTTTTTATTATTATTATTATTATTATTATTATTATTATTATTATTATTATTATATTTGCTTATAAGTTTGTTATATGAATTTTTTTAATATTTTTTTTAATTTCTTTATTCTTTTAAAATTTATAAATTAAAACAAACATGTTTTTTTTGTTGGCGAATGATTTAACTTAAAAATATGTGTTGAAAATTATGGTAGAAAAGAATTCTTTCTATTAAAAATTCCCATTAGTAAATAAAAAATTTATTATAAATTTCATAAATAATTTTCAAATTATGTTCGACCAAAATATAGAATTTATTCTTAAACATATTGTGACGCCCCCAAATCCACTAGCTGTAGACTTAGGTCGCCACTTATCGTCAATACATGTCTTATCCAAAAATACAATACAATGCATAATAAACATGAAGGTTTTATCGTACAACAGTGGTTCCATCCCACGAGTCCAAGAATCGACAAGTCTCAGAATTATTACAACATATAACTAGTACACACGATATCAATACACACGTCGAAAGATATGCTAATAGTCTTCGATAGCGTCGTCACCTCTGAGATAAGCACACTAGTCCAGCTCAGTGCTCTGGTGCATTTTCTCCTTTCCCTTGAAACGAGAGGTTTCGCCTTTTTCCGTCTTCACTGAAAAACAATGTCAACAACAAGAATGAGCAACTAGGTGCTCAGCAAGTCCACTAACTCGCTCTCTCACTAACAAGGAAGGTGGAAAGAAAACAACTCTATTTATGAAAGGTACTCGTATGCAGGGAAAATGCCATGGGAATACTTATTGATAAACTCAAACAACTTATCTCTGAATAAAGAAATTTGAATTTAAAACTTGAGATACTGGTCTTCCGCCTTTACGATACCCCACAGCGAGATCAACCGCTGTGTCTCAAGTACCGCACACCCGTGATACCCCATAACACGATCACTACTATGTCGCAGGTACCACTATATCGTTTTGCTAGCAAAAAGGTGGTTGAGAAATCAACCTGGCAACTATTGTGTCAAAATGTTAATATTTCTCTTTCGATACCACGAGTTTATTCCTCGTGTTGATTTGAAAGAAAATCCATGGGCCATCTCCCTTGTTGACCAGTGGATTATATGATTATTCCTTCAGATAAAAATTTATTGATTTGGATACCTATTCAATTCTGGCCGACCGCCAGTCTACACTTTGTACGAGACCGACCTGAACAAAAGGCCGTCACAGTATTTTCAAAAGAACTAATTTATTTCGTTGACACGAACAATATGTCAATTCAAGACAATAATTAACAACCTTGAACAAGTAAGGTTCGTTGATTAGAATATTTCATGTGAAGTCGTCTTGAAATAATATGAACGACTCGATTCTGAAGGAAAACTTCCAATTTCGCTAGAGTACGTATTTTAGAGGAAATTCTGATGATATACTATTCTTCTATTCACTATTCTGAATGCAACTATTTTGATTCGAACAATGAATCAAATTTGAATATTGAAACAAAATTTATCGGATCTGAACAATAGATCCGATTAAAGTCAATAAAATCTAACTACCTCGATATATGAGCGTAGTTATAACTGAATAATATTTTAAGGGTCATGTCGAAACAATTAAGATACCTTGGATTTCAATCAAATTACGTTATATGAATTTATCGAAATTTTTGGAAAATCTCTAAAATTTCTAAATCAATATTATGATAAATAGGATATTTTATAATGAACCGGAAATTCAAAACATAATTTTAACAGAATATTATCCAAACATTTCTCGAAATATTTCAGAAGGAGTGAGGGTTAGAAGGTACTTGCCTCGATCTCGAAGTGCAAATAAGTGTAGATAAAAATTTGTACTCTACCCGTGAACTTGGCTTCGGTCTACGGCTCGGGAATTATTCTCTAAAAAATGGCAACCAGAAATATGTGAGCGCTTCGTCAAAAATAAAATATTTCTCAACCGATAATATAATATTTAATAATAATAAAATATCTCTCGAAAATCTCTACGATAATTAAGGGAAAATAATTCTCGGATAAATAAATCTCTCTTCGAACTCAGGAATTAAATCTCGAAAATAAATCATATTTTTAATTATCCGTTAATCCGACTTAAAAAGAAAACAGGGTTACGGAAATTAACGACAATACTCTATTTTTAATCTCGTAAATAATTAAATATTACACCGATTTTAATCTCTAAAATAATCTGACTCGATCCGGTTAATTAAAATAATCCGGAAACGATAAATATAAACCTTCTAAAATAATACCGCTTTTTAATCGTATTTATTCACAATTATTCTCTTTTTATCGACAAATTAGTAAATCTATAATTTTCGTCCAAAAATCACAAAATAACTCTTTTTAACAAACTAATAATTAATCCATTTTATTAAACTCTTTTTATTTCTCACAATTTTAAATAATAAACAAATTTTATAACTCCTTTTTATTTCTCAAAATTTTAAAAATAATATCTCAATTATTTAAACCAAATTTTAAAATATTCAACCTCTTATTATTATTATTATTATTATTATTATTATTATTATTATTATTATTATTATTATTATTATTATTATTATTATTATTATTATTATTATTATTATTATTATTATTATTATTATTATTATATATATATATATATATATTTATTTATTTATTTTTTATTTTTTTATTCCTCCGTAAAACAGTTGCAGACAAAAATAATTTTCTAGGACGGCGCGTGGGGCCCACGCACCTCCATCTCCCCTGCAATCTCTCTCGTTCCAAATCATCTCTCTCTCTCTCTCTCTCTCTCTCTCTCTCTCTCTCTCTCTCTCGTTTCAATCTCTCTCTGCATCACTCTCTCTCACTTTCTCGCCTCTCCCTGCTCCCAATCTCTCCCAATCTCTCGTTCTCTCTCAATCTCTTTCTCATCGTCTATCTCTCCTCTCTCCCGGCCTCCTCTCTCCGTTAATTTCTCCCTCTCCACTCTCTATTTTCGCTCCCCACCGAACCCCTCTCTCTCGACTTCTCTTTTCTCTCGTTCTCAATTTCTTCGAACTCCGGCCACACACACAACACAACAAATCTCTCTCATCGATCTCCCTCTCGTCTCCATCTTCTCCCTCTCGACTCCCTCTCACAACTCCGATAACATCTCTCCCTGCCTCCCTACTTCATTCCCCCCCCTCTTCTCTTTTCTACAACAATAATTATTCCCCTCCTCCTAAAACTAATTCGAACCACCAATACAAAACAACAAGATCGAACCCCCTATCTCGGTTACCATTCGGTTCAAGAAAGGAAAGAAAATAGAAAATAAAGAAAAATATAACAGAAAGATATACTACCTGGTGAACTACTCTGTTTTCGCAGATATAGAACAAAAAAAATATGTATCCTGTGGTTATCTCTGTTAATACTCTGTGTTTGCAGGGAGAGGAAATTTTTTGTTTTTTTCTAGCTTGTGGCTTTTGTGTGATCTGTTTTGTACTCTGTATAGCTCGGTTTGTGCTCCTAGTTTTATAAAAATATACACCCCTATCCTAATAATGATGATATCTAATACCTTTTATTTATTAAATTAAAAAGAAATAATTTGTGGGAGACAAAATAAATGCTGAAAAATAAAATAAAAAAATAATGATTATGTTTATATTGGTGCAATGTTTGGTGAAAAGATCTCGCTTCTCCCGTGCTGGCTAATTAAACGATACTCTAATTTCGTTCTCTAAAATAAATTCGACCCAAACTTAAAATCTTATTTTCCTAAATTTCCTAATTTTAATAAATACCAAATAAATATAATTAAATATAATATTTTCTCACATATGAATATATAAAATTTCGAAATTTTACAAAAACGCGCTAATTAAAATATACTAGTGCATCGCTCGTAAATAAAATTTAAATATCGGGTAGGAAAATTATTCGAAAATTTCGCGGTTATTACACATGTTCTTCAATAAAAGTTTATTTTTCAATGAATTACGAATGTGTTTATTTTATTATTTATGAATATAAAAATTATGCGGCGTTGATAATCACGTATATGTTAAATATTACATTAGAATGTATAAATTATTCGGTAAATATGTTGTGTGTATCAATATATTTTTAAGATCTATGATATTTTTATTTTTATTTTTATATTTATCATTTTAAAGGATTCAAGAGACTCCTTATTAAATATTAAAAGTTTAATTATAAAGAAAACGTTATTTTATCAAAATTTAATTATCAATATTTTTTAAGATTTATAATTTTTCTAAATTCAAATTTATTTCATCATATACAGGATATACAGGATTCGAGGCGCCATCGGAGACGGGGCCGATGAGTATCATTATTAAATATTAAATTTTTTGATTATAATATAAAAATATATTAAATCGGAGTTATGTTATATAGAAATTATTGATAAAATAAATTTTTTATTTAATATATAGAGTTCGAAATTTCACAAAAAATGAAATCGATTAAATTTTTATGAATATCCGAATTTCATTCATAAATTTCATTTTTAATTTATGAATATACAAATATAGCTCACATTACTTATTAAATATTGAATATTAAATGCGTAAATTGCTTTTCAAATATATATTTAGTTATCAATATTTTTTTGAGATTTATAATTTTTGAGATTCAATTACAAAAATATATTTCTATTATATTAATATCAACATAAATATTTTTAAATTTTTTCATTACAATTATCGTGATGATATGTTATAATCTATAAGAAGCAGTTATGTTATATAGAAATATAAATTTTGATTTTGGAGTATATGAAATTTGACATTAACAAAGAAAATAAGATAACCATTCGTGTTACATAAACAATTCGCAAATTTGAATATTTTTTTTAAAAAATTACAAAATTCATTTTAATAACAAAAACCATGTTAATATATAATATATTTAACTTAAAATTAAAGGCCATATGATATGGGCTAAAAGTAAGCCCTAAAGACACATTTAATGTGGCAGTAATTAGACCTAGAATGGTCCAAACGTGGGGCCCACCAGATAGGCCGACCGGTGTCCCAGCCGACTGGCCTTCCGGGCACACGTCGGCCGACCGACGTCGACGGTCGGTATGGGTTCGAAAATAAATAAATAAATAAAATAATATAGAGGGACGAAATTTTTCAGCCGAGCAAGGTACCAGCCGACCGGCCCTTCGGGAGCATTCAGGCCGACCGGTGTCGACCACCGTTACGGTTTCGCACCAGCCGATCAAAGCACCAGCCGACTGGCCCTCCGGGAACCCCCCATCCAACTGACTTCGATCATCGGTACGAGTTTTTCTTGTTTCGTTTCAAAAAAAAAAAATGAAAAAAACCGGCCGATGGGAAAAAAACCAGCCGACCGGGGCTCCGGCCGACCGGCCCCTTGCAACACCCTCCAGCCGACCAGGAGTGATGGTCGGTACGGGTTTTTGCCCGGCCGACCAACAGCGATGCTCGAGTTGGGTATGCAAAATTTCGTTTTTTCTTGTTTTTCGTTTTTTTGATTTGGTAATCAAGAGAAGTGAAATATGAGTTTGAAATTAGTGCCTGTTAGCACCGTTTAGTGCCGATTAGTACGGATTAGTGCCGTTTAAGCACAGTTTAGTGTCTGTTAGCACCGATTAGTGCTGATTAACACAGATTAGTGCCGTTTAAGCACGGATTAGTGCCGATTAGCACTGTTTAGCACCGGTTAGTGCCATTAGTGCCGTTTAAATGCCGTTCGACTTCGTTTAACATTGTTTAAGCGTTGTTCAAGGCTGAGTAGCGTTGTGTAGTGCCGTTTAACACCGTTTAGTGTCGTTCAACATCGTCGTAAATGCGTCGGTCGCTCCACGCTTTACATTAAGATGATATTGTTGAAAATACTCGCGTAAGAGCAATAAACCCTGACCCAAGTCTCGAATACGGCCGTTAAAACTTCAAGGAAAACCTGATCAGTTTTCCTAGAAGTTGGGGGGCAAATGATATGGGCTAAAAGTAAGCCCTAAAGACACATTTAATGTGGCATTAATTAGACCTAGAATGGTCCAAACGTGGGGCCACCAGATGGGCCCAAACCCTAATTATAATATTAATTTCGTAATTAATATTAGGGGTAATAAACAGCTCAGCAAATAAGAGTCAAACAAGGATATAACTCTTGCCTGACTTAGCCCCCAGGATACATATCTCAACATGGAAACTGATTCCTAAAAGGAATAGATCCAGAACCTTCCTTGAGGCGGTGGCTTGCCCACCAAGTCTCCTATTCCTACCATAATTCTTAGGCTTCTCAGCCTATATAAGGGCCTGACCCCTCATTTTCAGAACTACGTCTTGGCTTGATTCTCAATACGAGATACGTAGGCACTCTCTGAGGACCGATTAGTCTCGATACGCAGAAACAGCCATTAAAGCTCGAAGCTCAACCACCCTTAGCATTAAATACACACAAACCCTAGCCGTCATATTCATAACCTAGTTTTTATTCCACAACATTTGGCACCGTCTGTGGGACAAAGACATCAACCATGGTTCAAACACGAAGAACAACACCAAGCACTACCGAGCCAATCGCTACCGAGGCTCTACCTCTAAGCTCTGCCCCGCCTGTCACCGAACAAATACCCCCAGCCACAGGGGTGATCACTCAAACTCAGGTTTCTCAACCTCCAGGGACGAATCCCCATGCTGAGGGGACGTTACCTTTGGTCATCCATCCGGGTCAAGGAACCAGCGCCCTCCAGACGCTGGTTTCTCCTCTAGTTGATCCCAGTCGCCCACCACCAGGGGTACAGATCCATACTACGGATCTCCCCATGAGTACTAACCCGATGTATGGCCTGCCTAACTACCCTCCTGGACCCAGTGGTCATGCCTTGCAGATCCGAGATCGAGAGTATCTTGACTACTCTGGCCCCTATACTGACGATTCATCGACTGATGATGATCGTGAAGAAGCCCCTAGAAGGCGACGTGCCAGAAGAGAACGAAGAAGAAGAACACAAACTATCCATGATGGACCCCCTTGACAGCTGCTGAAAGAATCAAGGCTCATGAGGCCGAGATTTTAAGGCTAAAGGAAGATATTGCTAGAGAACAAGCTAGATTGAATCAAACTCAGCCTCCTCCTCCCTTTATAGATTTGGAGGGGTCTTCAAGAAGGCAGAAAAGGGCTGATGCCCCAACTGGAAGAACAACTAGGGTGGAAACCCCCAAGAGTAATCCCAAGGATCTGATGCCACTTGGGGATCCTGATGATCCCACACCCCCGTTTACTGAGGAGGTGATGAACGCTCGTATCTCAAAGAAGTTCAAGATGCCAACGATTAAAGCTTATGATGGAACGGGTGATCCCGCAAACCACGTCAGGACGTTCTCGAACGCACTGTTGCTACAGCCCGCAAGCGATGCCTTAAAGTGTAGGGCGTTCCCTCAAACCCTGTCTGGTATGGCTCAAAGATGGTATAGCCGGTTGCCTGCAAACTCGATTGGCTCCTTTAAGGAGTTAAGTGCTGCTTTCATTAGTCAGTTTATCAGCGGAAGAGTTCACGAGAAAAGTTCTGCATCCTTCATGTATGTGGTACAAGGGAAGAATGAAAATCTGAGAGACTACCTTAAGAGGTTCACCAAGGAGACGTTGAACATCACTGATCTGGAGAATAAGGTGGCCATGGTAGCCCTGGAGTACGGAACCACTGACGAGTTCTTTAAAAGGTCATTGGCAAAGCATCCTCCCGAAAACATGGCTGAGCTCCAGCGAAGGGCTGATAAGTATATCAAGGCTGAAGATAGCATGAAAAAAGAAGCTGCGGGAGGTAACGGAAAGGGAAACAATGACTCCAAGAAACGAAAGCAAGACCACGAGTATGATGCTAGGGACAAGTATCCCCGTACTAGCAAAGACTCTGAGTCATCATCAAAGAAGAGTACGGGACCAAGATTTTCTGACTATGCAAGGTTGAATGCTCCTAGGAGTCAAATCTTGTTAGAGATCGAGAAGGATAAGGACTTCCGATGGCCAAAGCCACTCAGGGGTGAACCCGCAAGGAGAAACAAGGATCAATACTGTAGGTTCCACTGAGACGTGGGACATGACACGGATGATTGTAGACAGTTGAAGGACGAGATTGAATTCTTGATCCGTAAAGGAAAACTGAATAATTTCACAAAGGGTGGAGATCATGGAACCCAAAGAGGGGATTACAATAGGAGAAACAATGATAGAAGGGATAATGATCGTGATCGTAACACACAGCCCCGAGGGCCAGTTATCAACATGATCTAGGGAGGCCCGACAGCGGCCGGTACAACTCGAAACTCTCGAAAGGCGTATGCCAGAGAAGTGATGTACATCGTGGGAGAAGCCCCGAAACGTGCTAGAACCGAAATAGCAATTGGTTTTGATGATTCTCACCTTGAAGGGGTGAAGTTCCCCCATGACGACCCGTTGGTCATAACCCCTGTGATTGGGAACTCGGAAGTGAAACGAGTTTTGATAGACAATGGAGCTTCTGTTGATATTTTGTTTAATGATGCGTTTATGAAGATGGGGTATACTGATTCTCAACTGACCCCGTCCAACATGCCGATTTATGGATTTAATGGAGTTGAGTCCAAAGTTGAAGGAACAATCCAGTTACCTATGACTATTGGGCAAGAACCTAGAGAGGCTACTCAGATGTTGAATTTTCTGGTGATTAAGGCATCCTCTACCTATAATGCAATCCTGGGAAGGACTGGACTTCATGCGTTCAAGGCTGTTGCCTCTACCTATCACATGAAGATTAAGTTCCCAACCCGGAATGGAGTTGGAGAACAGAAAGGTGACCAGAAAATGGCAAGGAGCTGTTATGTGTCCGCACTGAGATCTGATGGAATCGGGTGGCAGGTACTTCCGATTGAAGACATGGATGTCCGTGATGATGGTGAAAACCGAGGGAAGCCAGCAGAGGATTTGGTTCCCATACCTCTAAAGCCAGGCGACCCTGAGAAAGTTACTTATGTAGGAGCATCTCTGAAGGAACCCCTGAAGGGCGAGTTGACGAAGTTCTTGCAAGAGAACAACGACGTGTTTGCTTGGACAACAGCTGACATGCCAGGGATTGACCCCCAACTTATAACTCATAGGTTGAATGTTGATCCTGAACGGAAGAAGATAAAACTGAAAAAGAGGAATTTTGCTCCTGAAAGGCAAGAGGCCATTAAGCTAGAAGTTGATAAGTTGCTGGAAGCTGGTTTCATTGAAGAAATTCAGTTTCCCGAATGGTTAGCTAACCCTGTGATGGTCAAGAAGGTGAATGGGAAGTGGAGGATGTGTATTGATTTTACCGATCTGAATGATGCCTGTCCAAAGGATTTTTTTCCCCTACCAAGGATTGACATGTTGATAGATGCCACGGCTGGACATGAGATGCTGAGTTTCATGGATGGTTTCAGCGGATACAATCAGATTAAGATGCACAAGGATGACATCCCAAAGGTATCTTTCATAACTGACTTTGGTGTTTTCTGCTATCTTGTTATGGCTTTTGGTCTAAAGAATGAAGGTGCTACTTATCAACGACTGGTGAATAAGATATTTGCCCACCTAATTGGAAAAACCATGGAGGTCTATGTTGATGACATGTTGGTCAAGAGCCTTTGCCAAGCAGATCACATTAAGCACCTCAGAGAGGCATTCGAAGTGCTGAGGCACCACAAGATGATGTTGAATCCAGCCAAGTGTGCTTTTGGTGTTGGATCAGGAAAATTCTTGGGGTTGATGGTCTCGAAGAGAGGCATAGAGGCTAATCCTGACAAGATCAAAGCAATTTTGGACATGGAACCACCCCGCTCTATACGAGATGTACAGAAGCTAACTGGCCGAGTTGCAGCCCTAGGGAGATTCATCTCCAAGTCTGGTGATAAGTGCTTGCCTTTCTTTCAGACCTTGAAGAAAGTGAAAGATTTTGAGTGGACTACAGAAAGCCAAGAGGCCTTTGAGCAGCTGAAGAAGTACATGGCTGAAGCCCCGTTGTTGGCCAAACCAAGTCCCGGGGAGACTCTCTACCTATACCTGGCGATATCTGAGCAATCATTGAGTGCTGTTCTTGTGCGAGAAGAGAAAAAGATTCAGAAATCGATTTATTATGTGAGCAAGGTTTTGCACGGGGCTGAATTGAATTACTAAACCATAGTGAAATTCGCTTTGGCATTGCTGACAGCCTCGAGAAAGTTGCGACCTTATTTTCAGGCACATAAAATTCAAGTCTTGACAGACCAACAATTGAGGAACATATTGCATAGCCCTAAGGCCAGTGGAAGGCTAATCAAGTGGGCAGTTGAGTTAGGGGAATTTGATATCACATACAAGCCTCGGACAACCATTAAGGCTCAGGCATTGGCTGACTTCGTGGTTGAATGCACCATTGGCAACCAAGAAGTCGGGGGCAGGAGATAGTAACCACCTCTGAAAGTGGAGATAAAAATGAAGAACTTGTATCTGATCTGAAGGAATATTGGGTGCTCTATTTTGATGGAGCATCAAAAACAAAGTCTAGTGGTGCAGGTTTGGTTCTGCAAAGCCCCGATGGGTTCACAGTTGAGTATGCTTTGAAGTTGGATTTTCCTACTACCAACAATGAGGCTGAGTATGAAGCATTGATAGCCGGATTGGGCTTGGCTAGAGTCATGAGGGCCAAGAACCTCAAAGTATGTGGAGATTCAAGACTGGTAGTTTCGCAAGTGAATGGCGAGTTTGAGGCCAAGGATGAGACTATGGCAAAATACCTGAGAGTCGTGAAAGCTGTTATGACTCAGTTTGAGGAATGCTATGTTGAACACATCCCGAGAGAAGAGAACGTTAAAGCTGATGCCTTGTCTAAATTTGCTTCTTCTGAAATTGAGAATTATGCAGGGAGTGTCTACTTCCAGGTCTTGAAGGCCCCGACTATCGACTCCAAGTTGGTGGCACCTATTGATGTAGGAAGTTGCTGGATTGATCCTATCAAAGCTCACCTCGAGACTGGATGGCTCCCTGAAAATGCCTTGGAGGCACGAAAACTGTCAGTAAGAGCAACAAGATATGCCCTGATCGAAGGCCTCCTATACAAGAGATCGTTTGTTATCCCGTACTTGAAGTGTTTAAGGCCCCAAGAGGCTAAAGAAGCCTTGGAAGAAGTTCACGAAGGAATCTGTGGGCAACACTTGGGGGGCAGAGCCCTAGCCCACAAGATCACTCGTCTGGGATACTATTGGCCTGAGATGTTGGCAGATGCGCAAAGTTATGTCAAGAAGTGTTATCGATGGCAAAAGCACGCCCCCATTTTAAGGCAGCCACCTGAGATGTTAACCTCAGTAAACTCTCCCATACCATTCGCCATGTGGGGGATGGACATACTTGGTCCTTTCCCTATGGCGTCAGCCCAAAGGAAGTTTTTGATAGTGGCCATTGACTATTTCACTAAATGGATTGAGGCTAAACCTCTAGCCAAGATAACCACCAAGCAAGTTGCTCAGTTCTTTTGGGAGAACATCATCTGCAGATATGGAATTCCACGAATCCTTGTAACGGATAATGGAACCCAGTTCAACAATGAAGAGTTTAAAAAATATTGTGAAGAAAACGCTATTGAGCTTCGCTTTACTTCAGTAGCACATCCACAAGCTAATGGACAAGCCGAGGTAGCCAATCGAATTATCCTTGATGGACTAAAGAAAAGGGTTGAACGCTCAAGGAACACTTGGGTGGATGAGTTATTGCCTATACTCTGGGCATATCGCACCACTTGTAAGGTAACAACAGGAGCAACCCCGTTTTTACTCGCTTACGGAGCCGAGGCAGTGGTGCCCTTAGAGATCATGCATGCATCACCTCGGGTTAAGGCATATGAACAAGAGACCAATGAAGAAGGCATGAGGCTCGCCCTAGATCTAATTGATGAAGTCAGGGATGAAGCAAATGCCAGGAACGCTGAGCATCAAAAGAAGGCATCTTTCCACTACAACCAAAGGGTTAAGGAGAGGTTCTTTCGACAAAGTGACTTGGTTCTAAGGAAGATAGAAGCCTCAGGAGTTGGCCAGAAAGGCAAGCTAGCCCCAAACTGGGAAGGACCGTATCGAGTCAAGAAGGTGCTGGGACGAGGATCATACAAGCTGGAAATGTTAGATGGGGTTGAGGTACCCCGAACTTGGCATGCAGTGAACCTCAAGATTTATTATGTGTAAGCCTTCCTAGTAAGGACTTGGCTTTTATCCACCTATTAGGAGAAGTAGAAATAAAGTTCCATGAAACCATTGCAGAGCATGTTGCTCCCAGTAGGAGATAGAGTATTTATGTAAGGGTTGAACCCGTTTCAAGTTATTAATGCAAGTTTGTTTTCCATTTGTGATTGTGTAATTTTATTTATGTGCCAAGCACCTGATGAGTGCAAGTCAAAGATGACCAAGTAACGAAAATAAAGATACACAAGTGGAAATGAAACAAGTGCATAAATAAACACCCCCATGGGGCTAAGGTCAAAGTTAAATTAAATCACCAAATAAAAGTTAAGTCCTGAAGGACCTTGATTGAAAGTAGAAAAACATAAAGCCATAAGCGGCCAACAAGGCCGTGCAAGGCCACTCACTCTTCGGCGGATTCCTCCACCACCTCCTCGCCCTCTTCTTCCTCGGAGCTTTCTTCCCCGGAGCTCTCCTCATCTTCCTCAGCTTTTTCGGCCTCCGTCTCCATCAACTGCTTCCCTCTCTTTGCCGCGTCCCCTTCCTCTTCTGAAGTCTCAGTTGATGAATCGACTCTGGCACGAAGTTGCTTGCCGGGAAAAGCTTGTCTTGCAGCTGCTTCCCTCTCTGACATAGCTTTCTTCCCAGCAGAACGGGAAGAGGTCGAACTGGAGCTAACAACATTGGGTGCCTTCCTCATACCAGAAGGACGGCGGCTACCCCCAGAGCCTGACGCAGGATCCGCGTCTTGATTTCCGCTAGTAACAGCCCAGGTAGGGCAGGAGAAGTCCGCTGGATTCACTACCGAAGGGTACTTGTTGCTCACAACGCCAATAGTTTTGTTCCACCCAACTGACATGTTAAAAGGCCGCACCTCATCATCATGCTTGTCCATAAAATTCATGAAATCCTCCGACTTGCGATACGAGTCAATTATCTTGTTAGCATCAGAAAGTTTCTTCCTGCCAAGCGAGTGAAGTTGCTTTTGATAAGATTAGCTGTTGGCCTCAGATCGAACAACTCTAGAGTTCAGATCTTGGATTTGCTCCTTGAACGTTGCTTGCTCCTTCTTCAGTTCCTCATTGCTGTCCCTATAGGCTCGGCCTTGACGAGTAGCAGATTGAAGATAAGCATTGGCCTGTAATAGAGAAAGTAGCAAAACATCTTCTTAAAAAAGTGCAGACAAGGAGATCGAATGTAAAAGTTGGTACCTGATAAAGAGCTTGAGCACCAAGACGCTCAGCTTCGTCAACCTTGTCCCCTGCCATTACCGTTAGGAGATCAGGGGCGGTGATTGAGAGCCTGGACCAGGACACGGCTAAATCGGTACTCCCTAAGATGGAGTCTTGCTCGCAGATACCCCAATCTGGGGCAAAAGGGACTCTCATGCTCTCACCAGCGTTACGGGACCTTTTCCCCCCTTGGGAACATCCCTCTAGGAATGAAGGAACCCTTCGGTCAGGAGGGTTCAGTTGCTCTGTCGCCTTCTTTATCATTCTTCTAGTAACTTGAGGTTGATTTTCGGGTCGGCTGAAAGATGAAGGGAAAACATTGGAATAAGAACTAACATAGTTCATAATGGTAGAATGAAAGAAAAATTACCCTCTAAAGAAAGGAAGCTTAAGCCAGCTTCAATGGGTTTCTTTTCTATCAAGATGGTTTTATAGCGGGTACGACCGTCATCAGCAAGTAGCCTATCTCGGTCTGCCAACTCTTTGAGGTCAAGATCACACACGAAGTGTGAACTATTCTCCACAATTCCGAATCTCTTAACGAAGAAGTGACCCCAGTCGCCACCTTCCCACTCTAAAACAACAAAGTCCCTCTCCCAGGAATGGTGGGAGTCAGGGAAGGAGAAAGAGTTTACTATATGTGGAAGCTTGCTTCTAAGCTGAAAACCGATCCACCCCGGCTTAATCTCAGGAGAGTTCTTGACCGCGAAGATGCTTCTGAACATGGTTGTACTCCAAGGAATTTCCAACTCGTGGCATCTTAACAAGAAAATGATCAGAAACCTCCAAGAATTAGGGTAAAGTTGGCAAGGATGGACTTGAAGTTCTGCCTGGAACCTGATGATAAATGGGTGGACGGGGAACCTAAATCCCGCCTCCAATGCTCCTTTCATGACGCAAATCCTTTCGGGATGCCAGTTGCAGGTTCTGTCTCCTGGATTAGGAAGGCATACTTTGATGGCACTTGGAAAGCCATAAGTGTTTCTAATCTTCTCA
Organism: Saposhnikovia divaricata; assembly: GCA_036435485.1. Taxonomy (NCBI): domain Eukaryota; kingdom Viridiplantae; phylum Streptophyta; class Magnoliopsida; order Apiales; family Apiaceae; genus Saposhnikovia; species Saposhnikovia divaricata. Next base: position 168,823,962 of record CM071595.1, on the reverse strand, counting down.
ACATCCTTCGTTCTTAATTTAGAAGGGCTATTAAAAGCAACTAAGCTGGAGCTGTTTGGGAATGACTCTCCCATAGTGTTTAGCAAATCTAGCGTAGACTCAAACCGAAGTTCAATATATTTAGGAGGCATGAGTTTTAGCTTACCTTTCATTGTTCGCGCCATGCTCCTTTTTCTGAAAGCCTCCTCCATGGAGAGTTGGGGGCAGCAGCTTGCTTGTCAGCCATCTTGAACCTTGAATCTTGAAACTTGAAGCTTGAACTTGGAAGCTTGGAAACTAGAGAACTCAAGAGCTTTAGAACTTAAGAAAGTTTGAGAAGTGAAGAAGTGAAGAGAAATGAAGGATGCTCCCCTCCTTTTATAAGGAAAAGGTGACCTGTAATCTCAGGGTGAAACACAGCTCGGTTCGCGTTTACAGGTCAAGTATCGTTTAAATACGAAAAGGGAGCAAAAGTTATCTGTTATGGACGGAAAGAGTCGTTAAAACTCATGATATGTTGGGAGAGAAACGAAGAATCTTTGGCAAAATATTCTACCAGAGCAGTCAGATGAGCTTTGAAAGCTAAGTATGCTTAAGAAAATTTTAGTAGGAAGATTAATACTAAGCACTGGATTAGTGATGGGATTCAAGGTACTATATAAAACCTCAAACAGAGCCCTGAATGGCCAACGCTGGTTTCATATCGATGATCGATATCGGTATGCGAAAATAATTAACTTTAGCCATGAATGGCCAATATTGATTTCATATCGATGATCGATATCGGTATGCGAAAATAATTAACTCTAGCCATGAATGGCCAATATTGATTCCATATCGATGATCGATATCGGTATGCGAAAGTAAGTAACTCTAGCCATGAATGGCCACATTTATTCCATATCGATGGTCAAAGCCGGTATGCAAAAATTGAAAATCACTAATAGTGACCAAGTTGGTTCCAGGTCGATGGTTGATCAAAATCACTGATAGAGATCGAGCCAACCACTGTAACAAAGAAACAAAAAAATTTTCGTAGCCGACCGAAGTCCCGGCCGACCGGCCTTCCGGGAAGCCCTCCAGCCGACCGGAATCGACCGCCGGCACGGATATGAAACCGGCCGACCGGTGTCCCAGCCGACTGGCCTTCCGGGCACACGTCGGCCGACCGACGTCGACGGTCGGTATGGGTTCGAAAAAAAATAATAAATAAAATAATATAGAGGGACGGAATTTTTCAGCCGAGCAAGGTACCAGCCGACCGGCCCTTCGGGAGCACCGATACGGGTTCGCACAGCCGATCAAAGCACCAGCCGACTGGCCCTCCGGGAACCCTCCAGCCGACTGACTTCGATCATCGGTACGAGTTTTTCTTGTTTCGTTTCAAAAAAAAAATGAAAAAAACCGGCCGATTGGAAAAAAACCAGCCGACCGGGGCTCCGGCCGACCGACCCCTTGCAACACCTTCCAGCCGACCAGGAGTGATGGTCGGTACGGGTTTTTGCCCGGCCGACCGACAGCGATGCTCGAGTTGGGTATGCAAAATTTCGTTTTTTCTTGTTTTTGGTTTTTTGGATTTGGTAATCAAGAGAAGTGAAATATGAGTTTGAAATTAGTGCCTGTTAGCACCATTTAGTGCCGATTAGTACGGATTAGTGCCGTTTAAGCACAGTTTAGTGTCTGTTAGCACCGATTAGTGCTGATTAGCACAGATTAGTGCCGTTTAAGCACGGATTAGTGCCGATTAGCACTGTTTAGCGCCGGTTAGTACCATTAGTGCCGTTTAAATGCCGTTCGACTTCGTTTAACATTGTTTAAGCGTTGTTTAAGGCTGAGTAGCGCTGTGTAGTGCCGTTTAACACCGTTTAGTGTCGTTCAACATCGTCGTAAATGCGTCGGTCGCTCCACGCTTTACATTAAGATGATATTGTTGAAAATACTCGCGTAAGAGCAATAAACCCTGACCCAAGTCTCGAATAAGGCCGTTAAAACTTCAAGGAAAACCTGATCAGTTTTCCTAGAAGTTGGGGGGCAAATGATATGGGCTAAAAGTAAGCCCTAAAGACACATTTAATGTGGCATTAATTAGACCTAGAATGGTCCAAACGTGGGGCCCACCAGATGGGCCCAAACCCTAATTATAATATTAATTTCGTAATTAATATTAGGGGTAATAAACAGCTCAGCAAATAAGAGTCAAACAAGGATATAACTCTTGCCTGACTTAGCCCCCAGGATACATATCTCAACATGGAAACTGATTCCTAAAAGGAATAGATCCAGAACCTTCCTTGAGGCGGTGGCTTGCCCACCAAGTCTCCTATTCCTACCATAATTCTTAGGCTTCTCAGCCTATATAAGGGCCTGACCCCTCATTCTCAGAACTATGTCTTGGCTTGATTCTCAATACGAGATACGTAGGCACTCTGTGAGGACCGATTAGTCTCGATACGCAGAAACAGCCATTAAAGCTCGAAGCTCAACCACCCTTAACATTAAATACACACAAACCTTAGCCGTCATATTCATAACCTAGTTTTTATTCCACAACACCATAATACGGCGGACATAATATATTATAGGGATAAGTTTAAAACTACCCATGCCAACTATTAGATTTTTAAATATATACTACCAACCTTTCTAAAATTCTAAAAATACCGACCTTGTTTTCAAAATTCCAAAAATACTACCTTCCTCAGTTGCAACTTTTGCAACCTAATTTGCAACTTCCAGTTTTCAAATTTCTGATTTCAAGTTCTGGGGTTCAGATGACATTTTCGACCACTTTTTTCGAATATATATATATATATATATATATATATATATATATATATATATATATATATATATATATATATATATATATATATATATATATATATATATCCAGATTCCAAAAAAGTGGTCGAAAATGTCATCTGAACCCCAGAACTTGAAATCAGAAATTTGTAGCATCTCAGATGAAAATAAGGTTGCAAGGCCCCGCCAGAGGCACTCATAATTGGTGAATTTAGGTTACATGGCCCTGCAGGGGCACTCATAATTTGTGGATTTCTGATTTGCAACTTTCAGTTTTCAGTTGCAAAAGTTGCAACTGAGGTTGCAAAAGTTGCAACTGAGGTTGCAAACCGCAGTTGCAACTGAGGTTGCAAAAGTTGCAACTGTTGCAACTGAGGTTGCAAAATTTGCAACTGTTGCAACTGAGGTTGAAAAAGTTGCAACCCCAGTTGCAACTGAGGTTGAAAAAGTTGCAACTGAGGTTTCAAAAGTTGCAACTGAATACTGAAAGTTGCAAATCAGAAATCCACCAATTATGAGTGCCCCTGGCGGGGCCTTGCAACCCAAATTCACCAATATGAGTGCCCCTGCGGGGCCATGCAACCCAAATTCACCAATTATGAGTGCCTCTGGCGGGGCCTTGCAACCTCATTTGAAATCAGAAATTTGAAAACTGGAAGTTGCAAATGAGGTTGCAAAAGTTGCAATTGAGCAAGGTAGTATTTTTGGAATATTGAAAACATAAAATTATAATGAGGTAGTATTTTTGAAAAAATGATTTTATAGAAGTGAAAAGATAGTTGGATATTAGTAAAATTGGAAGTAATTGTTAAAATCTTATGTATTTATGTAAATAACCCAATATTATATTAACTCATTATTGCACTAATGACAACTTCATGAACATAACAAGTACAAGAAATAAACCAAACCAAACCAAACAAATCCAGTATATCCCGTTCTAAACGGGGTCTAAACAAGTACAAGCAATGTCATATTTAAATTTCAAATCAAATTAGAAGAAGGATACATGTAAAATAAAGAGGACAATTGAAGACTAAAGTTTAAATTATGTAATATTGATCCCCAAACCCTGCAATTAAGGAATTGTACTATTTAATATCTGGCCTCATGTTCCAATCACCTCAAACATAGGAGGAGTAACCAGCTTATATAACAACGCATTTTCAATTATGAACTAATGTTTAAGAAAACTCTATGTAATGTCAACTTTCTTTTTGAGTATTTTTTTTTTCAAAGCATCAACGCCCAGCAACGCGGGCTTATACGCTTATCTACTAGTATGAATGTGATCGGTTATTGCCTTTATATAATTTTCGCAGAAGTTCTACCATCTGCCAAGAAATTTAGTAGGAAAAAGTCTTCTTTTTAAATGTTCTTGTTTTTACTCTGTCCCAGTTTCCTATATTGTTAGACAACATTCTAAGCTCATTAACGTGAGCTTGTACTTTTGTTGTCAATTTAAATCATTGTCTAGCACATAAGATTTCTATTCTTGATCTCCTTTTATCATAAGTTTATACTTTCATTATCGACGGATCTGGTAAAATCAACAATCTTATGGTTTACTAGCATTTTACCCGTGCTACGCACTGAAGTTACAATTCTAAAAAATATTAAATAATTATCAAAAATATATATAAATATCAAAAAATAAATTTTTTACATTTAATTATTTAGATTGTAATGTTGAACTATACTATTTCATCAATTTTTTATCTACTAATTTAGTTTGTTAAATTATGATGTATTTAAATATTTAATTTCTATATTACATAAATAAAGTGATATAAAAGAATTACATACACAAACTTCGATGTGATCTAGATTTTTTCTGGGTTTGGACCGGACATGACAGAAAATCGTATTTTTTTATTTGAAGGATCGGAGACCAAACCGCTTATATACGATCCAGTCCGGGTCTTGGACTGACAGACCCGGTCCAGTCTTATTTAGCTTTCTAGATCGAAATGTTGTATAGCCCTAACTGTATTACACATAAATTACTTCTAGTAACTTGGTTTCTTGTTCAGTTTTTTACTTTGTTAATTTCATAAAAAAGTTTCGTTGGAATTCAAAAAAGGTTTCAAAAGCTTGTTTATAATTTTTCCCCCGCGCAATGGATAAATTATATTAGGGATAATAAAAAGAAATAAGAAATTGATTGATTGAGTGATATAATAAATCTTAAGTCATAAGTTTAGAAACATTTAAATCCATGACAAATGAATATTTACATTTAAAGTCAAGTAAAATGGAAATTTCATCATATTGAAGTAGCTCGTTGCCAGTGACCTTAACACACTATTAACCGATCAATCTTGTTATATAGAGATGTAACTTTCTGAGTCAATGTATATGTAAAACCGTAAAGATCTTATAAGACATACATATAGTTAGTTAATTTTCTATCATAATATGTCAGATATCAACATGTTTGTTATGTTTGTTATGTTACTAATAGAGACCATGATAATATATTTTAATTAAATAAGAAAGTTATATATATTATTCAGTAATTTTCAAATTATTCATATATTAGAAAAAATTGCGCTTGACCATAAAGGCCAGAAAAATGTTACAAATACTGTTAATGACACAGGTCAAACGATCATACTTATCATATATTTTCTTACTTTTTCGAATGCGAATGCAGCAATAAAAGTTTGTAGCCATACACCATAAAGTACTTTATTGAGAGTACATATCCCATTAATAACATATCATTGTTTGCCTTGTTTGCGTATGTTCTGGTGACCTGCAAGTAAAGTAAATTGAAAAATTTAGTTTCCAAAAAATTAATAATAAAATTCAACTTATATTCTCGGATAATTAATAACAATAATTAACTGTGGCATGAAATTCATTCATATTTAGGATCCAGCAACATTTATGTAAATTCATAAAATATAAGAAAAGACTAAAATTGAACATCTTTTGAGGGAGTAAGCAGTGGTAAAGTTTATTCTCTTAGCAGGTTATATAATTTCGTGACTTGATCTTATAGAGTACCTATGTTAAAGTTGACTACCATAGTACATAAATGATTTTGGAGAATATATATATGTGGTTTTTATAACTGACAACAAAAAAATTATGGCATAATATGTATTCGACACACGAACAAATATATTAATATAAGTATTATTGAGTTGAGAAAAGTTATATGCTTTAATTTAGAACATACATGTGTGTGTGAATAAGTGTATAGGTATTTTTGTTAGTAAGAACATCAAAAGTAGATACATAAAGTGATTAACTCTTACAAAAAAATAGCATTATTAATAAACATTAACTTTTCTCAATCTAATAATTTAAACTGACAAATAAAAACACTTTGTGGATATACAACTACCGTAGTCATACTTAGTTTGAGGAAGGAATAAGGATGCTCACCGGGGTGTGATATAATCTCAAAAAAATAGAGAGACTAGTTTTTTGCAGTAGATTTGTCTGTTAGTCTCACAACAGACCATAAATAAAATTTAGACTAAATTGCACTATAGTGGCCAAAGTATTTTCAATTTTGCACGGAGATGGCTAAATTTAACTCATGCCAGCGTAATGGTTAAATTTTAATTTTTGACGCGAAAAAGGTGCTCCGCCTCCCTTCCGTTAAATCGACATTGACGGCGTTAGTTAATATCATGTATAATTGTAGAAATATGTGTATAATTGTATGAATTTACTGAATTGCCCTCAGTTTATCTAAAAGAGGCAGCAGCCTCTCCATTCCTCCTTCCAGATAATTCTCGGTGGTTCCTCTGTTCTAGCTCTCTATCCCTCAAATATCTCTCTCAATTTCTCTCCCTCAAAATCTCTATCTCAATTTCTCGGTGTTGAAGTGGTGAAGGAAAAAGAGAAGGCAGGAGAGTGTGATTTTGTGTTCGGACATATATCTATAATTGGGATTGTGTTATCATATTCGTGTATATATATGCGGCTGATTCATTATTTTGGAAACGAATTTGGGGGATTATAGTTATATTTGATTTGGTTAATGTTTAAATATCATTTCCTGCTGTTTCTGTGGAGTTAAGTGCTAATTACTGAATAATCTAGTCTGCATGTGTGTTGTGTGATCTGGGGTGAATAATTACTAAGTAATTACTGAAGAAATGAGGAGATGGGTTGAAGGTTGTGAACGGAGAGAGAAGAGGGGGGCAGAGAAGGAGGTTGGAGAAATGGCTGCGCTGGCAGCGATCGGAAGTTGAAGGTGGACTGGGTTGAACGGCACAACGGAGGAGGTGGGTGCTGCAGTCGAAGGGTGAGGGGAATGGGATTGTGTTGAGTTGTTTGAATGGTTGGGATGTGGTGTTGGTGAAGATGGGGAGAAGGTAGGAAGGGGGCTGGTGGGTTTAGGTAGAGAAGAAGGAGATGGGAAGGGGTGGACTGTGATTGTAGAAGGACAGAGGTGGAGTGAAAGGAGGAGAGGCGAGTGGATTGGAGGTGTTGTAGGGTGGAAGGCGGTGGCGCGGCGCGGTGGGAGAAAGAATGAATGGCATGGGCTGTTGAAGAAGAACTGTATGTATTTCTACAATTATACACAATATTAACTAACGCCGTTAATGTCGATTTAACGGAAGGGAGACAGAACACCTTTTTCGCGTCAAAAATTAAAAGTTTGCCATTACTCTGGCAAGAATTAAAATTTAACCATCTCCGTGCAAAATTGAAAATACTTTGGCCACTACAGGGCAATTTAGTCTAAAATTTAAAATGATATAATTTCAACTTATTTTAATTTTTCAAGTTAACGCATATATTTCATATACATTATATTAAATTTAAAAATTAAATATTAATAATTTACAAATCAAATTTTTATTAAAAAATTGATATATATAAGAGTTTACACATTCAATTTAATATTTGTGTTATATCTTGAATTGTTAAAATTTTATTTTGACGATTTTACACCTACGTTAAATTAACAAAATAATATTTAATTTAGTGATGGTTTAAAAATTACTATCCAATTAAAACTATGTAGAAAAAAAGAAGAAGAAATTGATAATTTTTTACGTTGAAAATTTTATTCGATTTATGAAATCTACTTATATTTCATTTTGATTATCAAAATGGCCTTCTTATTATTTTAGTATAGTTATACTAACAACAAAATACAATTTTAAAGAGTGATTTTGTCCAAAATTTTGGTAGTCGGTAATCTGGTATTCAGTATTACAAAATAAATAAGAGCGGTTAGGAAAAAAATATTTTACCTTTCAACATGTAAACTAAAAAGTGTATTTATACTGAAAGATGAAAAATTAAATGTCAAAATTTACTAAGTAATTGTCTTTACATTCCTCGATTTCATTTAATTAATGGTAACCACAAATTAAATTAAGGACAGATATTTAAAATGCTAATAATGAAAAAAATGGTTGGTTCTAATTTTGAAAGATAATTATAAAATGTGTATTTAAATATTAGTAAATCTAATTTAATATTACTTTTAATGTGGACTTACTAATTAATTGACTTTACACTCTTGGATTTTTTAACTAATAGGAAACCACTAAATAAATTTAAGGACAAATAATCAAAATGATAATTATAAAAAAATGAATGGGTTTGATTTTAAATGATAATTATATTTAAAATTTGTTCAAAATAAATGACAATTAATGGTTTTAAGATTGCTTCCGTACCTTTTGTCATTGATTCGTTTTGTAAATTCAAGATGCCTTCTGAATGGTTATGGTCATTCATGATGTACCTTTGAATATTAAGTTGGTGAAATAGAAATATATATAATATTAAAGTTATTAGCAATTAAGTTGATGAAGGAAAGAGATTTTTTATTTATGTATCGAAGCAAAGAGATTTTTTCTTTTTAAATGCATTTTTATTGAATGCGACTTGTGTGTTTTTCTCAAGAATCGACTTCCAAGGATGTAGAAAAATTCTGCTTCATAGGAATCGAGAAACTGATCTTATATGGGCTTTGATCCCTTCCAGAAAGGCCATATAAGAAAAACTATATTGTACTTTCAAATGTATGGACAATGAGACAATATATATTTTAGTGATCATGACGGTAACTTATGAATGATAACATTGGCAACCCAACATTGTAGAAAAACATTTATCTATTGGAACGCCTAGTAATGTAAACAATCAGTGTAATATCTGCGGTAAGGATTGATGCCTACAATTCAGTAAGTCGCAGAATTATTGAAGCTGACCACCGAATATTTTAATGGGAAGTAACCTTGGGAGGATTTGGAATAGGGATGATAAAAACCTAAATCGTTTTCAATTATTTTTTTGTCAGAAACATTTTTCTGTTGATTTTATTGGACAATTAAAACACAAAACATATAATACATATATATAATCGGAATAAAAAATTATATATATATATATATATATATATATATATAGTCTGTCATTTAATAAAAAGATACAAAGTAGTACCTTAATCGAAATTGATATGATTTAAGCAGGAGGAGGAGAATTGATTATACCCCAATAAAAATATGATTACATGTTTAATTATACCCCTATAAAAATATGTATAAGTGCAATCTATACTTGTTTTAAAAAAAAGAAGTACGGTCTTTCCTAACATTTTTATATTTCCTAACATTTTTATATTTCCTAATAAGTGCTCTACATACATCTTGTGATAACTTGTTAAAATTCTCAACATTGATTATAAATGAATTATCTAAAAACATTGTTAAAAAAAACTTAAATCGAGTTTCAAGATATTAGCTTCTATTTGACATAGAAGGTTTTGCTTATTATTTTGTACGTTTGATATCTCTAAGAAAAGAAAAAAATTAGTGTATGTGAGAAAGAAAAATACTACTATTGACCATGCTAATTTTCAACATATTTGTTGCATGCACGTTGTGACATCCCATAATTCGGGATACAGATTTGGGGCCACTAACCACAATCCACACAACACATACCTAGATATAAACATAATATAATAGTAAATACCCCTGATCCAAGATCACATACAGGTTATGGTATAAAACAACTATAGAATTACATTAATACAATCCAAACTCCGAATAAAATTGCTATACAAATTACTAACAACTAAGTCTATCTGTTGAACTAATTAACCAACCTCTGATAAAGCTCAAGTCACTACCCGACCAAGTCAACAACTCGAACATCACCTCTCGCTATAGGATCAAGACTACTCATCTGACCACAAGGTCCACTCATCTTGTCTCTATAAACTGGAGAAATAAAATAACAATGCAAGAGTGAGCCAACAGTGCTCAACAAGTATAAATGTGTATAAGTATCAAGAACAGTGATAAGATCTGATCAGCAAGATAATATCAAATATCTCAAGAGATTCAAGCTGCTCAACAACTCAAATTCAAGGTGTTGATTAGAATTGGACTCTTTAACTTTTATTAAAAACATAAGGGTTAGGCTGATGATCAGTCAAGCACTAACCATGGCCAATGCACACAGCAAAACCCTGAAATGAATCCATAGCCTCTGTCAATTAATCTTGCCTCCCCGAAGGGACATCTGTTGACCATATACGTGGGAGATGACATGAAGAGATACTCAATGATGTTAATATATGTTATTATAAAAAATTTAGTGGATTGAGAAAGAAAAATACTACTAGTGCTTGATATATGTGAAAAAGAATAATATTACACCATGCTAATTTTCAACATCCTGTTGCATGTTTTAGTAGATGCGGCATTTTTATGGCATGTTTTAGTAGATGCGGCATTTTTATGGCGGATCCAGGATTCGCGTTAAGGGGATCCAAAAAATTTTCATGTACATTGAATCGAAACAACATTTTCAGCAGGATTAAGAAAAATTTGCTAATATAATCGTTTTTTGAATACCAAAAGTTAATTTTTATTATATGTATAATCTCATTTTTTAATATTTCAAACATGTTATAACATAAATGATTTGATAAAATTTTTGGGGACCTTCTAGAAACTTTTTTTTCGTGAAAAAATCACATTATCTAATATAGCTCCTACGTGTGGTAGTCAGCTCTTGGACATGTAATGTTGAGGTTGGTTGATGTTATATTTATGGATGGGGGACATCTCTTATAACAGATGTGTACCTGGGTTCTGCATGAGCATTTTTGTAAATATAATTTTTTTCAAGTAATTTACATAAATACCTTTAAATTTGTATTGAAATTATTTTAACCTGAGGTAGAACATGACGTCATCCTCATACACATGAAACCCATAAAAGTATTAGTGGGATAAGGATATTACATTTGTACATTCATCAAACTTAGATAATTAGATTTGCTCAAAATTTATTATTGGCATTTTATAATAATTAGATCTCCTTAATATTTAAACCAAAAAATATTTTAGTTAATGTTAATATTTTTATTTTTTTCAATTTTTTGATATAATCATATTAAAACGATGCATTTGTATACGTTATTACAATTCATTTGTATAAGTTGTTACAAAGTATATGTTAGATGTATTTTTCTAGTTAATATACAATTTATCCTTCATATGATTTTGTGCTACTAAACAAATCATTTGTTTTCATATATTTTTATGTTATTCAATTTCAGTTTTTAGTATTTTTTTAAGTTATTATATATTTTGTGTAATTACTACTTTAATATAATTTATTATCATATTATTTTTATACTTGATTAATTTAAAAATATATAATTTTACTTAATAACAAGTACCATGTGGTATTTGTAATATTCGCGAATTTTCGAACCATTTTTTCCTTCTTGATATTTAAATTTTAATTAAGGGCGATGCACTAGTATATTTTAATTAGCGCATTTTTGGTAATTTTTTTTTTTAAATTTTATATATTCGAGTTATATTTAATTATTTATATTTGTTTAGTGCTTATTAAAATTAGGAAATTTAAGAAAAATAGGATTTTTATTTTTAGTCGTATTTATTTTAGGGAACGAAATTAGAGCATCGTTTAATTAGCTAGCAAGGGGGGAAACGAGATCTTTTCACCAAACATTCCATTAAATGTAAACATGATCATATTTTTTTATTTTATTTTTTTCAGCATGTATTTTTGTCTTCCATGATTTAATTTTTTTAATTTATTAATTACCCACTAAAAACAAAATGATTATGTTTTATGGCCACTAAATATTCCACTTAGTTTTTGTCTTTTTTTTATTCGTTTAAAACAGAAAAGCTGGGCTATTTAATTTACAACACATATTACACAAACCCATTACCTCTTTCGTTTCAACCAAAAACACAGAACACATATATTTTCACAAATCAAGTACAAAAACCATCAGGTAGTTTATTTTACTCTTCTGTTAATTGTTTTTTTTTCGTTTGGTACTGGTAAAATCGAATTGGTTGTGTTTCGTTGTTGACTGGTCGGTGTTGTGCGAAGGGGAAAGGGGAGATCGATGGTGAGAGAGTGCGGGGCGGAGAGAGATGGCGAGATAAGGAGGAGAGATTGAGGCGAGATTAGAGGAGAGAAAGAGATGTCGAGGGAGATGGGTTGTGGTTTATGGGCGATGGTTGTTGTGTTGTCGGAGTAACCACCACCGATTGGTGGTGGTGGTTGTTAAGCGAAAAACAGAGAGATAGAACGAGAGGGAGAGGGAGAGATTGAGAGAGAGTCGAGAGAGGTAGCGAGAGAGATACAGGAGAAGAGAGAGAGAGAGAGAGGCTGAGAGAGAGAGATGCGAGAGAGAGGGAGGGAGAGAGAGAGAGAGGGAGAGGGACTGGGAAAAATTTCGCAGGGGGGTAGGCACGCGGCGGTGGTGGCGCGTGGGTGTGTGTGTTGAGTCTGTTATGGCTGTTAAATATATATATATATATATATATATATATATATATATATATATTATAATAATAACGAAACAGTTAATATTTCTGATTTTACATTTTAATGGGTTTTAGATAAAAGGTTGAATATACTTTAAAATGTGGTTATAATAAAAAAAAGTTTTATATTGGAGTGGTATTAAAAAATTAGTGAATAAAATAGTTTTATTAACTATTAAATGGTTTTATTAAATGGGTGATGGATTTATTATTTAAATAAAAATATTTTGTAACATATATTAAAGATTTATGGTTTTGATAATAAAAGGGGGTTTAGTTTATTAATTTGAAATTATTATAGTTAGATTATTATTTAAAAATATTATGTGATTATTTACCCTAATTTAGAGATTTATTGTTTTATTAATAAAAAGAGGATTAATTTAGAATAAATAGGATTAAAGAGCGATATATTTTTTAAGATTGTATATTTATTTATTTCCAAATTAGTTAATTAATCGGATAAGACCAGATTTACTTAGAGACTGAAAAGGGATTAATATTATCTTAATTATGAGATTTAAAAGGAATATTAGTTAGTGAGATTATTATTAATAATTATGGATTTAAATTGAATAAAAATAGATTCTTGAATACTTATGGTTTTGAGATTTATATTAATTAAATTAGGGATTTTCTGAGAATTTAGAAGAGATAATTAGAAGTACAATTTGGTTAATTATTTGTTAGTAATCGTTTAGTGATAATTAGTAAATTTTTTTTCGTGATTTATAGATGTAATTATTCATTAATAAAAGGAGAGAATTATTGAGAATAAGTAGAATTAAATACGGTATTATTTTAAAGGATGATATTTATTATTGGATTATTTTAATTAGTCAGATTGGGTTTTTAGATTAAAAACCGGGATTAGTACGAAATAGCTGAACCAGGTTTTTAAAAGGTGAAATATCGGGCTAATAAAGTGAGTTTTATTTGGTTATAGAGAATCAGAGACGTGGAGCCAGGTGAATTATCGTACCGCAGAGCACAGGCAAGTTTACTAATTCGTACTCCATTGTTCGGAGTATTTCTATTTTTAAAAATTCATAATTATGCTGATTAAGTTTTCGATTATCAAAATCAAGTATTCTTTCGAGTGATTTATACCAGATTTTTATTCATGCAATTTACATACATATTATTGTTGAGCTGTTATCAAGACATATTATATCATGAGATGTTCAAACTTATTTCATGAGTTGTTCCATATTGTTGGTAAGTTTATTGAGATACTTCATTCGAGTTATATTTAAGAGTGGGGATATATATAAAGTAAGTTATGTATACTGATATGGGTCACCTCATTTCGACTCCATAATCAGAATAGTTTTTCATAATATTTTCCTCTACTCATTCGAGACGGAAACTATATTATTGGTGTCTATTGTTCATTGCTTATTAAGGCAAAAGTGACCGGAGTAACGCACCGGCCCAACTGAGTAGTATTTAGGGTGTGATCGAAACTTCGGCACATCCTTCTATCGATAGAAAACGAGTAGTGATAATGGATTGATCATCCATTACTTGAGTAGGCGTTATGAGCAGAAATCTAATCATTGACATCCTATCGGTTAACCGATGCCTGTGTGGTTCTGTTAACTAGGGTGTTGATCTGAGCAGTTGTTATATTATATTACCAAGGGAGTAGTTGTGAGAAGTTTTTGATTTATTTTCGAGTAGTATTTTGAGAAGTTATTGAGATATATTGGAGTAGTATTTCGAGATTTATAAGAATTTCTGAGTTGATCTCTTTTCAAAGGTAATTATATTTATTAACTCTTATAGAGTAGTAAAATCATATTTTGAGTGAGTTGTTATGTATTATATGATATCTGTATATACTTGTTGGGCATTCTATGGCTCATTCTTGCTATTTAAATATTATTGATCAGCGGCATCTAAAGACGACTCTAGCATGGCTGACCGTGGGAAAGGGAAGTGGAAGGGCTATTAAATTCAATCCAGTAGCCTTATAGTATCGAAGGAGGATGCAAGATGGAACAGAATTGTTAATGCTTTATTATTGTGTGTTTGGTGTGTTGTAATAATGCTTCAGAGATTATGGGAGATGAGTTTGTATTGTAATAACTTTTATATTTTGAGTTCTTGTTCTAAGACTATAACCTGTGGAATAAAAGATGGAGTTGTAAAGGATATTGTTGTAGATTATATTATGAGCAGGTGATCGATTTTCCGCAAGAGGTGTAATGACCTGGATTCCTGTATACTTGATAGCGATCTTATAGCAAAAGGTAATATATAACCTTTTGGTGCTATTTTTAATGTAAATTAAATATATTAAATATGATACCGTAACCTTTATCTTTGATGTTATTTTTAATATAAATTGAATATGATATTAGTCAAATTTAAATATTTTCCTGAAATTTTTAAAATTTATTAGCTATATAGTTAATTTTTTATTAAACATTCACTGTTTAAAATAATTAAATTAGATTAAAAACAAATAAATAATTCAAGATTTATTAAATTATAGACCCACATTTTTGTTTAGTTGGATATTAGTTAAATTAATCTTTTTATTTCTTTTTAACATTTTAATTATAAATACTTAGTTTAAATACTTATTGAACGTGATTTTGCTTCGGGAAATTACCCCATATACTATCATTTTAAAAAATACTACCACTTTAAAATTTATTTACAAAAATACTATCTTTTAAGTTTTATTTTCAAAAATACTATCTTTTAAGTTTTATTTTCAAAAATACGATTTGCAACTTATGCAACCTTTTAAATATATGGGCGGCCCCAGCCGCAACTTTTAATTTTTGGTTGCAAAGGTTGGAAAGGTTGCAAATGTTGCAAATGAATTTCCAATTGCAAGTTCCAGTTTTCACTTGTCTTTTTCGACCAATTGTTTGAACTATATATATATATATATATATATATATATATAGGTTGAACTTCTAGTTTTCAGTTTTCAATTTTCGGTTGCTTTGCATATGAGGTTGCGTATTTTCAGTTTTCGGTTGCATATAAGGTTGCATGGTTTCGTCCGATTGCAAGTTTCATTGATTCTATTATGATCTAATGACCCCGCTAGGGCACCCAATAAAAGTTTTTATTTCCAACCTTCTTTTGCAACCTTTGCAACGGTTGCAACTCACACGGCTGCGCCGCCAGTTAAGTTTTTATTTCCAACCTTCTTTTGCAACCTTTGCAACGGCCGCCAGTTATAAATGAGGTTGCAAAGGTTGCACAGGTTGCAAACTGTATTTTTGAAAAAAGAATTTTAAAGAAAGGTATTTTTATATATAGTTCTAAAAGTGGTAGTATTTTTAAAAAAATAATTTGAAAGATGGGTATTTTTGAAAAAACCCTTTTTTCTTCAAGTTTAATTCTTTTTATTTAACTTTTTTTTTACAAAATTGGTTTATATTTCAGTATTTGTGTTCTTCTTGAATTAATAACATTTGAAAATATAATCAATTAATTAAATTTAAAAAAATGAAAAAATTAATGTTTATTATACTTTATATATATATTTTCACTTATTATAATATATAAAATAATGTTCTAAATCATTAATTAATCTTTGATTTAAATTATTATAATATATAAAATAATGTTCTATTAATATTATTCTTTCAAACTAATTTATTTAATTTTAAAATATAATTTGTTGTATTTTATCATTATTATTATATATCATCTATATCCTATACTAAATTGAAATCTTTACCAATATTTTTCCCTCCAAGATTTCCCTCGTCTCTCTCCTCTCTTTCATTTAATTATTATTTCTTTCTTCCCTCTCTTTTACCCTTCTTTCTCCTCTCTCTTATTATTTTTCCCTCCTACCTCCTACCCTCTCTTCTCTTCTTTTGTTATATTTCTCTCTTCTCTCCATTATCCCTTCATTTAAATAATTATTTTTCATCTCCTCTCTTCTCACTTTATTCAAAACTCATATTATAGTTAAAATTATTTAATTTTTCTCTTAATGTTATTTTATTTCTTCCCTTTTCTCTCTTTCGCACCCACACTCCAATATAATATAATTATTTTTTTACTTTTTTATATACTTAACTTTCTATTTTAATTATTTAACCCATTTTCCCTCTTATTATTTTATTCATTCTATTATATCTCGATTACTCTTTGTTTTATTTCAGTTTCACTCACACTTTCTATACCTATGACTTCAAAAATATTTTTTTATTTATACCATATTCTAATTGTCTTTGAATTGTACAAACTAAATCAAATTTTAAAGATATTTATATTTCACACTTATACATATATATACATATGCAATACTTTCGATATATAATAAATATTCATCAAATCATTATTTAAATCATTCGTAGCATTTTTTACATACTAATTTAATTAATTAATATTTTTTATTAATATATATGAATTTAACACTAATTTTATAAAAGATATGAAGGTCATTAAAAACATGAAAGATTAGAGCATAAATAATTTGTCATTTGAATTTATCTAACATGAACGAGTTGATATGTTTCTTATGGATGAAAATGTTAATTACCATATATTAAAATTTTAGTTATTATTTCACAATTATAAATGGAAAAGTACTTTTTTTAACATGTACTCTACATACATATAGTCATTATGTTTTTTGTTAGATCAATAAGTCATTATTTGATTATATGAATTAAAAACTCAAATTTTCTCCTCAATATGAAAATTTAATAAAATTTTTGTATTATATCATATAAATTTTTGTTAAGTCATATAAATTTGATAACACTTTAGGTTATCAAATTCGTAATGTTATTTACATGAAAAAGTAAAATATTTATATATCATTTTTTTATTTTTACTATATTTAATAACATAATTAAAAGTAAACTAATATTTTTTTGTACAAATATTAAATTCAACTGAATATAATTTAAAATATACATTAAAAATATTAAATAACAAAATATACATATAAATAATGACAATAAATTACTTTTTTCTTACAAAAATTATTAACACCTAATCAATCAAATTATTTCTTATTAGAAATTCGAGAAATTTACTAACGTAATGCTAAAATAATCATTATAATTTTTATAAAAATCTCAATTATACTTCTAAATAATTTAATTTTGATAAGAACAAAAATAATTTTATAAAAGTTAAAAATATTAATAATCTATTTATATTTTACATTAATTTTTATAATATTTAAATACATATTAATAATCCATTTATATTTTACATTAATTTTTAATAATATCTAAACACATATTCAAATGAACATTTAAAAAATAATGCATATGCACGGATATTATCTAGTTATTATGAAATAACATTTTACATCTATAAAAATTAGCTGAAGTTTAATATCTTTTATAAGAGCCCAAGAAAAAAAAATTAATATTGGGACGCAACATTGTCCAAACGACCCGTTTCTGGAACATTCTTCCCAGACGGCCCATTTCTAGAACATTCTTCATGAGCTATATATACTATCAATGGCCTATCATTCTAACTCACAATAGGCCAAGAAAAAAAAAAATTAATATTGGGATGCCCGTTTATAGAACATTGTCCAAACGTGTAGAAAAAAACAATCTTTCTGTGTGTGTATAAGGTGTATAGAGAGAAAGTACTGAAGCAAAGTAAACGCTTCCTTTTCTTGATAATCATAAACTGAATGAAATACAACTTAAATAAGGAAATAACAGAAACAACGTGCACACTCTAGGTGGCAAAGAAAACGGAAACTGCTAACAACTTCCTAGACCAAATCAAACACCAATTCTGATCCACTACTTTCCTAAACAACGTGTGCTGATATTTAAAATAAGAACACTTTTATTTTCTTAAAAATGCAAATAAAACAGTTTGGATTAAAATAAATCCAACATACTCTCCCTTAATCCAAACTCATCCAGCCAAATTCTTGACGCCCAGTAACGAACGCATCTCTTCGAACTTAGCTCGCTGCATCGCCTTTGTAAGCACATCTGCTCGTTGCTCTGCAGTACATACATGCTTCACTTCAATTTCACCCCTCTCAATGCAATCTCTGATAAAATGGTACCGGATATCAATATGTTTACTACGACCATGAAACACCGGATTTTTCGTCAAGTCTATGGCAGACTTGTTATCAATATAAACCACAACTGGATCATCTCCCATGTCCGTTATCTGCCTCAACAGGTTCCTCAACCAAACACCTTGACATGCTGCCGCTGTTGCTGCCATAAACTCCGCCTCGCAAGATGATAACGCGACGCACTTCTGTTTCTGTGATACCCAGGTTATCAGGTTGTCGTTTAAGTAGAATGCTACTCCCCCAGTGCTCTTTCGGTCATCAATGTCACCTGCCAAGTTGCTATCTGAATACCCAGATAGGATATAGTTGCCTACACCCTTTGAATACACCAAACCAAAATTCAAAGTGCCACTTATGTACCTCATTATCCGCTTCGCTGCATTATAATGCATGACTGTGGGACGCTCCATGTAGCGGCTTATTACTCCAACTGCGTATGCCAAGTCTGGCCTAGTATGTACTAAATACCTGAGTCCACCAACAATACTTCTATATTCTGTTGCATTCACCATTTTTCCTTTCTCGTCTTTGCTGAGCATCTCCTTTGGTTCCATGGGGTATCTTACATGCTTGCAACCTGCCATGTTAGCCTTTTCAAGCAACCTCTTGGCATATGCAGTTTGCCTCAATTCAATTCCATTACTACCCTGGTTCACTTCTAAACCCAAATAGTATGATAAATTACCCATGTCACTCATTTCAAACTCCCTGCTCATCTCCATTTTGAACTTATTTATATTCTTCATGCTTGTGCCAGTCACCAGCAAATCGTCGACGTACACAGCTACTATCAAACACTCATCACCTTCCCGTTTCGTATAAACCGCATGTTCATACGGGCACCTTGAAAACCCGAAATCTTTTAAGCATTTGCTCAATTTTGCATACCAAGCCCGTGGGGCTTGCCTTAACCCATATAGCGCCTTAAGAAGCCTGTAGACCTTATGCCTCTGTTTTTCATTCACAAAACCTTCTGGCTGACAGACGTACACTTCCTCTACCAAGTCACCATTCAAGAACGCTGTTTTTACGTCGAGATGGTGAACCTGCCATCCATTCTTTGCTGCCAAAGCTAACAACAAACGAACCGTTTCCAGCCTTGTAACCGGGGCAAAGACCTCCTCGAAATCAACTCCTTTCTTTTGCACAAAACCTCGAGCCACGATTCTTGCTTTATATTTCACAATTTCTCCTTCAGTGTTCTTCTTTAGTTTGAACACCCACTTCAGACTTATAGCTTTTCTCCCCGGTGGCAAATCTGTCAGCACCCATGTGTGGTTCTTCTCAACTGCATCCATTTCGCACTGCATAGCTTTCTTCCATTCTGGAACTTTTATTGCTTGCTCAAAATTTTCAGGTTCCTCAATGCCTAGGAACAACAGCTCATCTGATAACTCGACTTCCTCCGTGTCGTTGTATATATCACTGAGTAGTCTAAATCTTCTTGGTTCTGAACTGTCACTAGATTCTGTGGAGTCTCCTACACTGCTGGTGCTCCCTTGACTCGACTCCTCCACTTGTGATCGCATAGGAGTGTTAAACCCCGTCTCACCATCTTGTTGTACAACCTCATGTGTGACCTCATGTGTATCAGTTATAATGAATGAACCAGCTGAGTTTTCTTTTTCAACAACCTGGTTATTCCAGTTCCATCCTTTATCTTCCTCGAATACAACATCTCTGCTCACACTCAACCTTCCAGTTGACGGATCGAACAAACGATAAGCTTTACTTCCTGGCTCCCTTCCAAGGTGCACCATCCTTCTGCTTCTATCATCCAATTTCTGGACAGTCTCCTTTGGTACCTTCACATGTGCAAGGCAACCAAATACTCTAAGAAGTTCGAGATTTGGTTTTTCATTCTTCCACGCCTCGTAGGGTGTCTCTCCTTTCAACACTCGTGTGGGCACTCGGTTCAATATGTAAACAGAGTGCCTTACAGCCTCTCCCTAAAACATGGATGGCATACCTTTCTCTTTTAACAAGCTTCTTGTCATTGCAACGACTGTTCTGTTCCGCCTTTCAACGACTCCGTTCTGTTGCGGAGAATAGGGGGCTGTCATATGCCTTAGAATGCCTGCACCATCACAAAATGCCTGAAACTCATTCGAGTTGAACTCTCCCCCACGATCTGTCCTTAATGCCTTAATAGTCAACTTAGTTTCATTTTCAACAGAAGCTTTGAACTTCTTAAATGCTTCCAGCGCCTCACTTTTACACTTAAGCATATAAACCCACATCTTCCTACTGTAATCATCAACTAACAATAGGAAGTACCTGTTTCCAGCCGGGGTGGGTGGTGAGATTGGACCGCACAGGTCACCATGTATTAACTCCAGTTTACCTTTGGCTGCAAAACTCGTCTGTGAAGGAAATGGGGACCTGACCTTCTTTGACAACAAACAACCGCTGCAAACACCCTTGGGCTGAGTAAAATCTGGGATTCCAAGTGCCATATCACTGTTCTTCATCAACTTCATTGCTCCATAATTCACGTGACCCAGTCTCGAATGCCACAGTACAGATTCTTCTTCGAGTTTTGACAGGAGACAATTAACTGGTGCATCTTCCATTATTATCTTATATAGCCTGTTTGGTGACCTCTTCACCTTCATTAGAAGTCTCTCGTTTTCATCATACACCCATAAAAACTCTCCAAGCAACACAACTCTATTTCCATGTTCCGAAAGTTGTCCCAGACTAACAATATTATTACGTAAATTCGGAATGTAATATACCTCAGGTAGAAGCCATTCTTCACCGTTTTTACACTTCAGTGCTATGGACCCTTTCCCTTCGATCTTCACTGCGGACCCGTCTCCAAACTTTACTTCGCCAGTAATATGCTCGTCTAACTCTTTAAACTTGGATTTATTTCCCGTCATGTGGTTGCTGGCACCATTGTCGAGGTACCACAGCTGTGAATTTGCACCTTGCTTTCCATCTTCATTCAGCCTTGGCACTATGCCACTCTCACTCAACAAAACCACATTTTGTTCCTTCTCTCTGCACTCCGTGAACAATAACGTGGGCTCTTCATCCTGGGTTTGGGAAAGATTAACTTCAACAGGGGCTTGTCCTTGTCCCTTTCCACGATCTTTGTCACGACGTGGTTTACGGCACTCCGCTGCATAATGACCATACACATTGCAATTAAAGCACTTTATATGGCTCTTATCTTGACTGGTGATGCTCCCTTTAGTACCATCTTCTGTGCGGTTTTGCTTTCCTCTGCCAAAACCACCTCCTCGAGAATTTCCTCGACCTCTACCACGATAAACACCACCTCCTCTGCCCCTTTGGTTGTTAGAATTCACAGCTCCATTTTTGTTTGTCCTCTTCGACCACTCTTCTTGTGCAAGCAACAGTTGGCTTCCTGAGTTTTCCGATTTTCCTCGAGTTCTCTCATCATGAGCCTTTAACCGACCCACGACTTCTTCCACTGTCATCGTCTTGATGTCTCCAAATTGCTCTATGTTCGAGGCTAACTGAACAAATCTTTCGGGGACTGCTCGAAGTATTTTTCTCACAACGGTTGATTCCTCCAATGGTTCTCCAAGAACTCGGATGTTCGTCACAATCCCACTTAACTTCAGACAAAACTCTTCAATATTGTCCGTTTCCTTCATGATCAAAGATTCGAACTCCCCTTTTAACGTTTGTACTTTGGCTTCTTTCACTTTCTCCACACCCATATACATCGTTTTAATATACTCCCATGCCTCCTTTGCCGTTTCTTTCTCAGCGATTGCCAACAACACCTCTTCAGGGACTCCCTGATATATGACTGCAAGGGCTACTTGAACCGTTTTGTCGTCTAGAGTTTCTTTGGGGTCCTTTTGCTCGATAGCTCCCCAAACTCCTTGAGCCTTCATGAATACCTTCATTTTGATGGACCATGATGTGTAGTTGGTTTTCGTTAGCATCGGATAACTTAAGCCCATAGTGCCTCCTTCACTCTTCTTGGACGTGGACGTCTCCATGGTTTCTTTCTTGTTTTTAGGTTGATATTTTGGCATGTGCCGGTCAGAACCTGGTAGCTTTGATACCACAATGTAGAAAAAAACAATCTTTCTGTGTGTGTATAAGGTGTATAGAGAGAAAGTACTGAAGCAAAGTAAACGCTTCCTTTTCTTGATAATCATAAACTGAATGAAATACAACTTAAATAAGGAAATAACAGAAACAACGTGCACACTCTAAGTGGCAAAGAAAACGGAAACTGCTAACAACTTCCTAGACCAAATCAAACACCAATTCTGATCCACTACTTTCCTAAACAACGTGTGCTGATATTTAAAATAACAACACTTTTATTTTCTTAAAAATGCAAATAAAACAGTTTGGATTAAAATAAATCCAACAAAACGACCCGTTTCTAGAACATTCTTACCAGACGGCATTCTTCATGAGCTATATATACTATCAATGGCTAACTCACAATATAAAACCCTAAACCAATTTCTATGCGCCGCTATCTTCCCAACTCACAATCTTCCCAACTCACAATCTTCTTTATCATTTTCTTCACCAAGATATGTGTCACTTTTTATATTTATATATGCACATGTATGTGAAATGGGATACCACTCTTGCTTTGAATATGCAAATGTTTCATTGCAATGTTTTTGAGAGTTGGAACATATCCTACTATTGAATTTATAATTTTTTTTTAATTTTGTATGTTTGCTGCAATTCTTTTGAATTGTTTCTAATATTTATTCTGTTTTGATATATATCTAAGTTGTTTATAGTGTTTCATTTTGTTTTGATATATATGTAAGTTGAATGTGATAAATGTTTATGTTTTGTCATTTCATTTTTTGGGATCATGAAATGAAAACAAAAAACTAAAATACTTTGTTTAAAGGTAAATTTTTCAATATCTTTTTGTATATATAAACAATTATTTGAAGAGAAATGGAGTGAAGCTGTTGTGCTGACCAAACAAACATATGTTTCTCTTTAATATTATTCTAAATAATTGTTTTGTTCTAATTTTATTTCTATTATTTGGTTATTGCTATTGTTTTATGATATTTGTGTATGTTTTCAAATTTTAGTTATATATTTAATTATTTAACTTTTGGATGACAAATTCTTTTGCACAATTGTTAATTTATTAATTTATATAAATTAAAAAAACAAAAAAAATTATGTAAAAATAAGTTTTTATACAAATCCCTTTTCATAATGTCTATATATGTTTTGATCTAAATGAATTTTTTTAAATTATTTAATTTGTATAAATTGTAATTAATTTTAAAAGTAAACTATCATTATAACAATTATTGCCTTATAATATATGTGCATGGCACGACTGCTGTTGTTGATTCAGGTTGTGCTACTAGTGGTCCCAGTGCAGCAGCTGGAAATGGTGGTGGTGCCTTTGCCGGTGCTGATGGTTGTGCTGCTGCTGGCCCCTCCTCCCAGTCTCCCCAGTCAGCAGAAAATCAATGCAATGGAAGCGTCCCTTTGTACAAATGAAGGTTATAGAATAACGTGTGTGTATTTATATGTAGTGATGTTCTGTTCTAGTTATATTTAAACATTTCTTTGTGTATACTACTCGTATAGATGCAGATGGTTAGGGGGAACTCCACCATTTGACCATGAGAATACAATTGAGTCCTCTCTACCTCAGAAAACCGATAATCCTATAGCTAGGAGATCGAATGTAAAAGTTGGTACCTGATAAAGAGCTTGAGCACCAAGACGCTCAGCTTCGTCAACCTTGTCCCCTGCCATTACCGTTAGGAGATCAGGGGCGGTGATTGAGAGCCTGGACCAGGACACGGCTAAATCGGTACTCCCTAAGATGGAGTCTTGCTCGCAGATACCCCAATCTGGGGCAAAAGGGACTCTCATGCTCTCACCAGCGTTACGGGACCTTTTCCCCCCTTGGGAACATCCCTCTAGGAATGAAGGAACCCTTCGGTCAGGAGGGTTCAGTTGCTCTGTCGCCTTCTTTATCATTCTTCTAGTAACTTGAGGTTGATTTTCGGGTCGGCTGAAAGATGAAGGGAAAACATTGGAATAAGAACTAACATAGTTCATAATGGTAGAATGAAAGAAAAATTACCCTCTAAAGAAAGGAAGCTTAAGCCAGCTTCAATGGGTTTCTTTTCTATCAAGATGGTTTTATAGCGGGTACGACCGTCATCAGCAAGTAGCCTATCTCGGTCTGCCAACTCTTTGAGGTCAAGATCACACACGAAGTGTGAACTATTCTCCACAATTCCGAATCTCTTAACGAAGAAGTGACCCCAGTCGCCACCTTCCCACTCTAAAACAACAAAGTCCCTCTCCCAGGAATGGTGGGAGTCAGGGAAGGAGAAAGAGTTTACTATATGTGGAAGCTTGCTTCTAAGCTGAAAACCGATCCACCCCGGCTTAATCTCAGGAGAGTTCTTGACCGCGAAGATGCTTCTGAACATGGTTGTACTCCAAGGAATTTCCAACTCGTGGCATCTTAACAAGAAAATGATCAGAAACCTCCAAGAATTAGGGTAAAGTTGGCAAGGATGGACTTGAAGTTCTGCCTGGAACCTGATGATAAATGGGTGGACGGGGAACCTAAATCCCGCCTCCAATGCTCCTTTCATGACGCAAATCCTTTCGGGATGCCAGTTGCAGGTTCTGTCTCCTGGATTAGGAAGGCATACTTTGATGGCACTTGGAAAGCCATAAGTGTTTCTAATCTTCTCAACATCCTTCGTTCTTAATTTAGAAGGGCTATTAAAAGCAACTAAGCTGGAGCTGTTTGGGAATGACTCTCCCATAGTGTTTAGCAAATCTAGCGTAGACTCAAACCGAAGTTCAATATATTTAGGAGGCATGAGTTTTAGCTTACCTTTCATTGTTCGCGCCATGCTCCTTTTTCTGAAAGCCTCCTCCATGGAGAGTTGGGGGCAGCAGCTTGCTTGTCAGCCATCTTGAACCTTGAATCTTGAAACTTGAAGCTTGAACTTGGAAGCTTGGAAACTAGAGAACTCAAGAGCTTTAGAACTTAAGAAAGTTTGAGAAGTGAAGAAGTGAAGAGAAATGAAGGATGCTCCCCTCCTTTTATAAGGAAAAGGTGACCTGTAATCTCAGGGTGAAACACAGCTCGGTTCGCGTTTACAGGTCAAGTATCGTTTAAATACGAAAAGGGAGCAAAAGTTATCTGTTATGGACGGAAAGAGTCGTTAAAACTCATGATATGTTGGGAGAGAAACGAAGAATCTTTGGCAAAATATTCTACCAGAGCAGTCAGATGAGCTTTGAAAGCTAAGTATGCTTAAGAAAATTTTAGTAGGAAGATTAATACTAAGCACTGGATTAGTGATGGGATTCAAGGTACTATATAAAACCTCAAACAGAGCCCTGAATGGCCAACGCTGGTTTCATATCGATGATCGATATCGGTATGCGAAAATAATTAACTTTAGCCATGAATGGCCAATATTGATTTCATATCGATGATCGATATCGGTATGCGAAAATAATTAACTCTAGCCATGAATGGCCAATATTGATTCCATATCGATGATCGATATCGGTATGCGAAAGTAAGTAACTCTAGCCATGAATGGCCACATTTATTCCATATCGATGGTCAAAGCCGGTATGCAAAAATTGAAAATCACTAATAGTGACCAAGTTGGTTCCAGGTCGATGGTTGATCAAAATCACTGATAGAGATCGAGCCAACCACTGTAACAAAGAAACAAAAAAATTTTCGTAGCCGACCGAAGTCCCGGCCGACCGGCCTTCCGGGAAGCCCTCCAGCCGACCGGAATCGACCGCCGGCACGGATATGAAACCGGCCGACCGGTGTCCCAGCCGACTGGCCTTCCGGGCACACGTCGGCCGACCGACGTCGACGGTCGGTATGGGTTCGAAAAAAAATAATAAATAAAATAATATAGAGGGACGGAATTTTTCAGCCGAGCAAGGTACCAGCCGACCGGCCCTTCGGGAGCACCGATACGGGTTCGCACAGCCGATCAAAGCACCAGCCGACTGGCCCTCCGGGAACCCTCCAGCCGACTGACTTCGATCATCGGTACGAGTTTTTCTTGTTTCGTTTCAAAAAAAAAATGAAAAAAACCGGCCGATTGGAAAAAAACCAGCCGACCGGGGCTCCGGCCGACCGACCCCTTGCAACACCTTCCAGCCGACCAGGAGTGATGGTCGGTACGGGTTTTTGCCCGGCCGACCGACAGCGATGCTCGAGTTGGGTATGCAAAATTTCGTTTTTTCTTGTTTTTGGTTTTTTGGATTTGGTAATCAAGAGAAGTGAAATATGAGTTTGAAATTAGTGCCTGTTAGCACCATTTAGTGCCGATTAGTACGGATTAGTGCCGTTTAAGCACAGTTTAGTGTCTGTTAGCACCGATTAGTGCTGATTAGCACAGATTAGTGCCGTTTAAGCACGGATTAGTGCCGATTAGCACTGTTTAGCGCCGGTTAGTACCATTAGTGCCGTTTAAATGCCGTTCGACTTCGTTTAACATTGTTTAAGCGTTGTTTAAGGCTGAGTAGCGCTGTGTAGTGCCGTTTAACACCGTTTAGTGTCGTTCAACATCGTCGTAAATGCGTCGGTCGCTCCACGCTTTACATTAAGATGATATTGTTGAAAATACTCGCGTAAGAGCAATAAACCCTGACCCAAGTCTCGAATAAGGCCGTTAAAACTTCAAGGAAAACCTGATCAGTTTTCCTAGAAGTTGGGGGGCAAATGATATGGGCTAAAAGTAAGCCCTAAAGACACATTTAATGTGGCATTAATTAGACCTAGAATGGTCCAAACGTGGGGCCCACCAGATGGGCCCAAACCCTAATTATAATATTAATTTCGTAATTAATATTAGGGGTAATAAACAGCTCAGCAAATAAGAGTCAAACAAGGATATAACTCTTGCCTGACTTAGCCCCCAGGATACATATCTCAACATGGAAACTGATTCCTAAAAGGAATAGATCCAGAACCTTCCTTGAGGCGGTGGCTTGCCCACCAAGTCTCCTATTCCTACCATAATTCTTAGGCTTCTCAGCCTATATAAGGGCCTGACCCCTCATTCTCAGAACTATGTCTTGGCTTGATTCTCAATACGAGATACGTAGGCACTCTGTGAGGACCGATTAGTCTCGATACGCAGAAACAGCCATTAAAGCTCGAAGCTCAACCACCCTTAACATTAAATACACACAAACCTTAGCCGTCATATTCATAACCTAGTTTTTATTCCACAACACCATAATACGGCGGACATAATATATTATAGGGATAAGTTTAAAACTACCCATGCCAACTATTAGATTTTTAAATATATACTACCAACCTTTCTAAAATTCTAAAAATACCGACCTTGTTTTCAAAATTCCAAAAATACTACCTTCCTCAGTTGCAACTTTTGCAACCTAATTTGCAACTTCCAGTTTTCAAATTTCTGATTTCAAGTTCTGGGGTTCAGATGACATTTTCGACCACTTTTTTCGAATATATATATATATATATATATATATATATATATATATATATATATATATATATATATATATATATATATATATATATATATATATATATCCAGATTCCAAAAAAGTGGTCGAAAATGTCATCTGAACCCCAGAACTTGAAATCAGAAATTTGTAGCATCTCAGATGAAAATAAGGTTGCAAGGCCCCGCCAGAGGCACTCATAATTGGTGAATTTAGGTTACATGGCCCTGCAGGGGCACTCATAATTTGTGGATTTCTGATTTGCAACTTTCAGTTTTCAGTTGCAAAAGTTGCAACTGAGGTTGCAAAAGTTGCAACTGAGGTTGCAAACCGCAGTTGCAACTGAGGTTGCAAAAGTTGCAACTGTTGCAACTGAGGTTGCAAAATTTGCAACTGTTGCAACTGAGGTTGAAAAAGTTGCAACCCCAGTTGCAACTGAGGTTGAAAAAGTTGCAACTGAGGTTTCAAAAGTTGCAACTGAATACTGAAAGTTGCAAATCAGAAATCCACCAATTATGAGTGCCCCTGGCGGGGCCTTGCAACCCAAATTCACCAATATGAGTGCCCCTGCGGGGCCATGCAACCCAAATTCACCAATTATGAGTGCCTCTGGCGGGGCCTTGCAACCTCATTTGAAATCAGAAATTTGAAAACTGGAAGTTGCAAATGAGGTTGCAAAAGTTGCAATTGAGCAAGGTAGTATTTTTGGAATATTGAAAACATAAAATTATAATGAGGTAGTATTTTTGAAAAAATGATTTTATAGAAGTGAAAAGATAGTTGGATATTAGTAAAATTGGAAGTAATTGTTAAAATCTTATGTATTTATGTAAATAACCCAATATTATATTAACTCATTATTGCACTAATGACAACTTCATGAACATAACAAGTACAAGAAATAAACCAAACCAAACCAAACAAATCCAGTATATCCCGTTCTAAACGGGGTCTAAACAAGTACAAGCAATGTCATATTTAAATTTCAAATCAAATTAGAAGAAGGATACATGTAAAATAAAGAGGACAATTGAAGACTAAAGTTTAAATTATGTAATATTGATCCCCAAACCCTGCAATTAAGGAATTGTACTATTTAATATCTGGCCTCATGTTCCAATCACCTCAAACATAGGAGGAGTAACCAGCTTATATAACAACGCATTTTCAATTATGAACTAATGTTTAAGAAAACTCTATGTAATGTCAACTTTCTTTTTGAGTATTTTTTTTTTCAAAGCATCAACGCCCAGCAACGCGGGCTTATACGCTTATCTACTAGTATGAATGTGATCGGTTATTGCCTTTATATAATTTTCGCAGAAGTTCTACCATCTGCCAAGAAATTTAGTAGGAAAAAGTCTTCTTTTTAAATGTTCTTGTTTTTACTCTGTCCCAGTTTCCTATATTGTTAGACAACATTCTAAGCTCATTAACGTGAGCTTGTACTTTTGTTGTCAATTTAAATCATTGTCTAGCACATAAGATTTCTATTCTTGATCTCCTTTTATCATAAGTTTATACTTTCATTATCGACGGATCTGGTAAAATCAACAATCTTATGGTTTACTAGCATTTTACCCGTGCTACGCACTGAAGTTACAATTCTAAAAAATATTAAATAATTATCAAAAATATATATAAATATCAAAAAATAAATTTTTTACATTTAATTATTTAGATTGTAATGTTGAACTATACTATTTCATCAATTTTTTATCTACTAATTTAGTTTGTTAAATTATGATGTATTTAAATATTTAATTTCTATATTACATAAATAAAGTGATATAAAAGAATTACATACACAAACTTCGATGTGATCTAGATTTTTTCTGGGTTTGGACCGGACATGACAGAAAATCGTATTTTTTTATTTGAAGGATCGGAGACCAAACCGCTTATATACGATCCAGTCCGGGTCTTGGACTGACAGACCCGGTCCAGTCTTATTTAGCTTTCTAGATCGAAATGTTGTATAGCCCTAACTGTATTACACATAAATTACTTCTAGTAACTTGGTTTCTTGTTCAGTTTTTTACTTTGTTAATTTCATAAAAAAGTTTCGTTGGAATTCAAAAAAGGTTTCAAAAGCTTGTTTATAATTTTTCCCCCGCGCAATGGATAAATTATATTAGGGATAATAAAAAGAAATAAGAAATTGATTGATTGAGTGATATAATAAATCTTAAGTCATAAGTTTAGAAACATTTAAATCCATGACAAATGAATATTTACATTTAAAGTCAAGTAAAATGGAAATTTCATCATATTGAAGTAGCTCGTTGCCAGTGACCTTAACACACTATTAACCGATCAATCTTGTTATATAGAGATGTAACTTTCTGAGTCAATGTATATGTAAAACCGTAAAGATCTTATAAGACATACATATAGTTAGTTAATTTTCTATCATAATATGTCAGATATCAACATGTTTGTTATGTTTGTTATGTTACTAATAGAGACCATGATAATATATTTTAATTAAATAAGAAAGTTATATATATTATTCAGTAATTTTCAAATTATTCATATATTAGAAAAAATTGCGCTTGACCATAAAGGCCAGAAAAATGTTACAAATACTGTTAATGACACAGGTCAAACGATCATACTTATCATATATTTTCTTACTTTTTCGAATGCGAATGCAGCAATAAAAGTTTGTAGCCATACACCATAAAGTACTTTATTGAGAGTACATATCCCATTAATAACATATCATTGTTTGCCTTGTTTGCGTATGTTCTGGTGACCTGCAAGTAAAGTAAATTGAAAAATTTAGTTTCCAAAAAATTAATAATAAAATTCAACTTATATTCTCGGATAATTAATAACAATAATTAACTGTGGCATGAAATTCATTCATATTTAGGATCCAGCAACATTTATGTAAATTCATAAAATATAAGAAAAGACTAAAATTGAACATCTTTTGAGGGAGTAAGCAGTGGTAAAGTTTATTCTCTTAGCAGGTTATATAATTTCGTGACTTGATCTTATAGAGTACCTATGTTAAAGTTGACTACCATAGTACATAAATGATTTTGGAGAATATATATATGTGGTTTTTATAACTGACAACAAAAAAATTATGGCATAATATGTATTCGACACACGAACAAATATATTAATATAAGTATTATTGAGTTGAGAAAAGTTATATGCTTTAATTTAGAACATACATGTGTGTGTGAATAAGTGTATAGGTATTTTTGTTAGTAAGAACATCAAAAGTAGATACATAAAGTGATTAACTCTTACAAAAAAATAGCATTATTAATAAACATTAACTTTTCTCAATCTAATAATTTAAACTGACAAATAAAAACACTTTGTGGATATACAACTACCGTAGTCATACTTAGTTTGAGGAAGGAATAAGGATGCTCACCGGGGTGTGATATAATCTCAAAAAAATAGAGAGACTAGTTTTTTGCAGTAGATTTGTCTGTTAGTCTCACAACAGACCATAAATAAAATTTAGACTAAATTGCACTATAGTGGCCAAAGTATTTTCAATTTTGCACGGAGATGGCTAAATTTAACTCATGCCAGCGTAATGGTTAAATTTTAATTTTTGACGCGAAAAAGGTGCTCCGCCTCCCTTCCGTTAAATCGACATTGACGGCGTTAGTTAATATCATGTATAATTGTAGAAATATGTGTATAATTGTATGAATTTACTGAATTGCCCTCAGTTTATCTAAAAGAGGCAGCAGCCTCTCCATTCCTCCTTCCAGATAATTCTCGGTGGTTCCTCTGTTCTAGCTCTCTATCCCTCAAATATCTCTCTCAATTTCTCTCCCTCAAAATCTCTATCTCAATTTCTCGGTGTTGAAGTGGTGAAGGAAAAAGAGAAGGCAGGAGAGTGTGATTTTGTGTTCGGACATATATCTATAATTGGGATTGTGTTATCATATTCGTGTATATATATGCGGCTGATTCATTATTTTGGAAACGAATTTGGGGGATTATAGTTATATTTGATTTGGTTAATGTTTAAATATCATTTCCTGCTGTTTCTGTGGAGTTAAGTGCTAATTACTGAATAATCTAGTCTGCATGTGTGTTGTGTGATCTGGGGTGAATAATTACTAAGTAATTACTGAAGAAATGAGGAGATGGGTTGAAGGTTGTGAACGGAGAGAGAAGAGGGGGGCAGAGAAGGAGGTTGGAGAAATGGCTGCGCTGGCAGCGATCGGAAGTTGAAGGTGGACTGGGTTGAACGGCACAACGGAGGAGGTGGGTGCTGCAGTCGAAGGGTGAGGGGAATGGGATTGTGTTGAGTTGTTTGAATGGTTGGGATGTGGTGTTGGTGAAGATGGGGAGAAGGTAGGAAGGGGGCTGGTGGGTTTAGGTAGAGAAGAAGGAGATGGGAAGGGGTGGACTGTGATTGTAGAAGGACAGAGGTGGAGTGAAAGGAGGAGAGGCGAGTGGATTGGAGGTGTTGTAGGGTGGAAGGCGGTGGCGCGGCGCGGTGGGAGAAAGAATGAATGGCATGGGCTGTTGAAGAAGAACTGTATGTATTTCTACAATTATACACAATATTAACTAACGCCGTTAATGTCGATTTAACGGAAGGGAGACAGAACACCTTTTTCGCGTCAAAAATTAAAAGTTTGCCATTACTCTGGCAAGAATTAAAATTTAACCATCTCCGTGCAAAATTGAAAATACTTTGGCCACTACAGGGCAATTTAGTCTAAAATTTAAAATGATATAATTTCAACTTATTTTAATTTTTCAAGTTAACGCATATATTTCATATACATTATATTAAATTTAAAAATTAAATATTAATAATTTACAAATCAAATTTTTATTAAAAAATTGATATATATAAGAGTTTACACATTCAATTTAATATTTGTGTTATATCTTGAATTGTTAAAATTTTATTTTGACGATTTTACACCTACGTTAAATTAACAAAATAATATTTAATTTAGTGATGGTTTAAAAATTACTATCCAATTAAAACTATGTAGAAAAAAAGAAGAAGAAATTGATAATTTTTTACGTTGAAAATTTTATTCGATTTATGAAATCTACTTATATTTCATTTTGATTATCAAAATGGCCTTCTTATTATTTTAGTATAGTTATACTAACAACAAAATACAATTTTAAAGAGTGATTTTGTCCAAAATTTTGGTAGTCGGTAATCTGGTATTCAGTATTACAAAATAAATAAGAGCGGTTAGGAAAAAAATATTTTACCTTTCAACATGTAAACTAAAAAGTGTATTTATACTGAAAGATGAAAAATTAAATGTCAAAATTTACTAAGTAATTGTCTTTACATTCCTCGATTTCATTTAATTAATGGTAACCACAAATTAAATTAAGGACAGATATTTAAAATGCTAATAATGAAAAAAATGGTTGGTTCTAATTTTGAAAGATAATTATAAAATGTGTATTTAAATATTAGTAAATCTAATTTAATATTACTTTTAATGTGGACTTACTAATTAATTGACTTTACACTCTTGGATTTTTTAACTAATAGGAAACCACTAAATAAATTTAAGGACAAATAATCAAAATGATAATTATAAAAAAATGAATGGGTTTGATTTTAAATGATAATTATATTTAAAATTTGTTCAAAATAAATGACAATTAATGGTTTTAAGATTGCTTCCGTACCTTTTGTCATTGATTCGTTTTGTAAATTCAAGATGCCTTCTGAATGGTTATGGTCATTCATGATGTACCTTTGAATATTAAGTTGGTGAAATAGAAATATATATAATATTAAAGTTATTAGCAATTAAGTTGATGAAGGAAAGAGATTTTTTATTTATGTATCGAAGCAAAGAGATTTTTTCTTTTTAAATGCATTTTTATTGAATGCGACTTGTGTGTTTTTCTCAAGAATCGACTTCCAAGGATGTAGAAAAATTCTGCTTCATAGGAATCGAGAAACTGATCTTATATGGGCTTTGATCCCTTCCAGAAAGGCCATATAAGAAAAACTATATTGTACTTTCAAATGTATGGACAATGAGACAATATATATTTTAGTGATCATGACGGTAACTTATGAATGATAACATTGGCAACCCAACATTGTAGAAAAACATTTATCTATTGGAACGCCTAGTAATGTAAACAATCAGTGTAATATCTGCGGTAAGGATTGATGCCTACAATTCAGTAAGTCGCAGAATTATTGAAGCTGACCACCGAATATTTTAATGGGAAGTAACCTTGGGAGGATTTGGAATAGGGATGATAAAAACCTAAATCGTTTTCAATTATTTTTTTGTCAGAAACATTTTTCTGTTGATTTTATTGGACAATTAAAACACAAAACATATAATACATATATATAATCGGAATAAAAAATTATATATATATATATATATATATATATATATAGTCTGTCATTTAATAAAAAGATACAAAGTAGTACCTTAATCGAAATTGATATGATTTAAGCAGGAGGAGGAGAATTGATTATACCCCAATAAAAATATGATTACATGTTTAATTATACCCCTATAAAAATATGTATAAGTGCAATCTATACTTGTTTTAAAAAAAAGAAGTACGGTCTTTCCTAACATTTTTATATTTCCTAACATTTTTATATTTCCTAATAAGTGCTCTACATACATCTTGTGATAACTTGTTAAAATTCTCAACATTGATTATAAATGAATTATCTAAAAACATTGTTAAAAAAAACTTAAATCGAGTTTCAAGATATTAGCTTCTATTTGACATAGAAGGTTTTGCTTATTATTTTGTACGTTTGATATCTCTAAGAAAAGAAAAAAATTAGTGTATGTGAGAAAGAAAAATACTACTATTGACCATGCTAATTTTCAACATATTTGTTGCATGCACGTTGTGACATCCCATAATTCGGGATACAGATTTGGGGCCACTAACCACAATCCACACAACACATACCTAGATATAAACATAATATAATAGTAAATACCCCTGATCCAAGATCACATACAGGTTATGGTATAAAACAACTATAGAATTACATTAATACAATCCAAACTCCGAATAAAATTGCTATACAAATTACTAACAACTAAGTCTATCTGTTGAACTAATTAACCAACCTCTGATAAAGCTCAAGTCACTACCCGACCAAGTCAACAACTCGAACATCACCTCTCGCTATAGGATCAAGACTACTCATCTGACCACAAGGTCCACTCATCTTGTCTCTATAAACTGGAGAAATAAAATAACAATGCAAGAGTGAGCCAACAGTGCTCAACAAGTATAAATGTGTATAAGTATCAAGAACAGTGATAAGATCTGATCAGCAAGATAATATCAAATATCTCAAGAGATTCAAGCTGCTCAACAACTCAAATTCAAGGTGTTGATTAGAATTGGACTCTTTAACTTTTATTAAAAACATAAGGGTTAGGCTGATGATCAGTCAAGCACTAACCATGGCCAATGCACACAGCAAAACCCTGAAATGAATCCATAGCCTCTGTCAATTAATCTTGCCTCCCCGAAGGGACATCTGTTGACCATATACGTGGGAGATGACATGAAGAGATACTCAATGATGTTAATATATGTTATTATAAAAAATTTAGTGGATTGAGAAAGAAAAATACTACTAGTGCTTGATATATGTGAAAAAGAATAATATTACACCATGCTAATTTTCAACATCCTGTTGCATGTTTTAGTAGATGCGGCATTTTTATGGCATGTTTTAGTAGATGCGGCATTTTTATGGCGGATCCAGGATTCGCGTTAAGGGGATCCAAAAAATTTTCATGTACATTGAATCGAAACAACATTTTCAGCAGGATTAAGAAAAATTTGCTAATATAATCGTTTTTTGAATACCAAAAGTTAATTTTTATTATATGTATAATCTCATTTTTTAATATTTCAAACATGTTATAACATAAATGATTTGATAAAATTTTTGGGGACCTTCTAGAAACTTTTTTTTCGTGAAAAAATCACATTATCTAATATAGCTCCTACGTGTGGTAGTCAGCTCTTGGACATGTAATGTTGAGGTTGGTTGATGTTATATTTATGGATGGGGGACATCTCTTATAACAGATGTGTACCTGGGTTCTGCATGAGCATTTTTGTAAATATAATTTTTTTCAAGTAATTTACATAAATACCTTTAAATTTGTATTGAAATTATTTTAACCTGAGGTAGAACATGACGTCATCCTCATACACATGAAACCCATAAAAGTATTAGTGGGATAAGGATATTACATTTGTACATTCATCAAACTTAGATAATTAGATTTGCTCAAAATTTATTATTGGCATTTTATAATAATTAGATCTCCTTAATATTTAAACCAAAAAATATTTTAGTTAATGTTAATATTTTTATTTTTTTCAATTTTTTGATATAATCATATTAAAACGATGCATTTGTATACGTTATTACAATTCATTTGTATAAGTTGTTACAAAGTATATGTTAGATGTATTTTTCTAGTTAATATACAATTTATCCTTCATATGATTTTGTGCTACTAAACAAATCATTTGTTTTCATATATTTTTATGTTATTCAATTTCAGTTTTTAGTATTTTTTTAAGTTATTATATATTTTGTGTAATTACTACTTTAATATAATTTATTATCATATTATTTTTATACTTGATTAATTTAAAAATATATAATTTTACTTAATAACAAGTACCATGTGGTATTTGTAATATTCGCGAATTTTCGAACCATTTTTTCCTTCTTGATATTTAAATTTTAATTAAGGGCGATGCACTAGTATATTTTAATTAGCGCATTTTTGGTAATTTTTTTTTTTAAATTTTATATATTCGAGTTATATTTAATTATTTATATTTGTTTAGTGCTTATTAAAATTAGGAAATTTAAGAAAAATAGGATTTTTATTTTTAGTCGTATTTATTTTAGGGAACGAAATTAGAGCATCGTTTAATTAGCTAGCAAGGGGGGAAACGAGATCTTTTCACCAAACATTCCATTAAATGTAAACATGATCATATTTTTTTATTTTATTTTTTTCAGCATGTATTTTTGTCTTCCATGATTTAATTTTTTTAATTTATTAATTACCCACTAAAAACAAAATGATTATGTTTTATGGCCACTAAATATTCCACTTAGTTTTTGTCTTTTTTTTATTCGTTTAAAACAGAAAAGCTGGGCTATTTAATTTACAACACATATTACACAAACCCATTACCTCTTTCGTTTCAACCAAAAACACAGAACACATATATTTTCACAAATCAAGTACAAAAACCATCAGGTAGTTTATTTTACTCTTCTGTTAATTGTTTTTTTTTCGTTTGGTACTGGTAAAATCGAATTGGTTGTGTTTCGTTGTTGACTGGTCGGTGTTGTGCGAAGGGGAAAGGGGAGATCGATGGTGAGAGAGTGCGGGGCGGAGAGAGATGGCGAGATAAGGAGGAGAGATTGAGGCGAGATTAGAGGAGAGAAAGAGATGTCGAGGGAGATGGGTTGTGGTTTATGGGCGATGGTTGTTGTGTTGTCGGAGTAACCACCACCGATTGGTGGTGGTGGTTGTTAAGCGAAAAACAGAGAGATAGAACGAGAGGGAGAGGGAGAGATTGAGAGAGAGTCGAGAGAGGTAGCGAGAGAGATACAGGAGAAGAGAGAGAGAGAGAGAGGCTGAGAGAGAGAGATGCGAGAGAGAGGGAGGGAGAGAGAGAGAGAGGGAGAGGGACTGGGAAAAATTTCGCAGGGGGGTAGGCACGCGGCGGTGGTGGCGCGTGGGTGTGTGTGTTGAGTCTGTTATGGCTGTTAAATATATATATATATATATATATATATATATATATATATATATTATAATAATAACGAAACAGTTAATATTTCTGATTTTACATTTTAATGGGTTTTAGATAAAAGGTTGAATATACTTTAAAATGTGGTTATAATAAAAAAAAGTTTTATATTGGAGTGGTATTAAAAAATTAGTGAATAAAATAGTTTTATTAACTATTAAATGGTTTTATTAAATGGGTGATGGATTTATTATTTAAATAAAAATATTTTGTAACATATATTAAAGATTTATGGTTTTGATAATAAAAGGGGGTTTAGTTTATTAATTTGAAATTATTATAGTTAGATTATTATTTAAAAATATTATGTGATTATTTACCCTAATTTAGAGATTTATTGTTTTATTAATAAAAAGAGGATTAATTTAGAATAAATAGGATTAAAGAGCGATATATTTTTTAAGATTGTATATTTATTTATTTCCAAATTAGTTAATTAATCGGATAAGACCAGATTTACTTAGAGACTGAAAAGGGATTAATATTATCTTAATTATGAGATTTAAAAGGAATATTAGTTAGTGAGATTATTATTAATAATTATGGATTTAAATTGAATAAAAATAGATTCTTGAATACTTATGGTTTTGAGATTTATATTAATTAAATTAGGGATTTTCTGAGAATTTAGAAGAGATAATTAGAAGTACAATTTGGTTAATTATTTGTTAGTAATCGTTTAGTGATAATTAGTAAATTTTTTTTCGTGATTTATAGATGTAATTATTCATTAATAAAAGGAGAGAATTATTGAGAATAAGTAGAATTAAATACGGTATTATTTTAAAGGATGATATTTATTATTGGATTATTTTAATTAGTCAGATTGGGTTTTTAGATTAAAAACCGGGATTAGTACGAAATAGCTGAACCAGGTTTTTAAAAGGTGAAATATCGGGCTAATAAAGTGAGTTTTATTTGGTTATAGAGAATCAGAGACGTGGAGCCAGGTGAATTATCGTACCGCAGAGCACAGGCAAGTTTACTAATTCGTACTCCATTGTTCGGAGTATTTCTATTTTTAAAAATTCATAATTATGCTGATTAAGTTTTCGATTATCAAAATCAAGTATTCTTTCGAGTGATTTATACCAGATTTTTATTCATGCAATTTACATACATATTATTGTTGAGCTGTTATCAAGACATATTATATCATGAGATGTTCAAACTTATTTCATGAGTTGTTCCATATTGTTGGTAAGTTTATTGAGATACTTCATTCGAGTTATATTTAAGAGTGGGGATATATATAAAGTAAGTTATGTATACTGATATGGGTCACCTCATTTCGACTCCATAATCAGAATAGTTTTTCATAATATTTTCCTCTACTCATTCGAGACGGAAACTATATTATTGGTGTCTATTGTTCATTGCTTATTAAGGCAAAAGTGACCGGAGTAACGCACCGGCCCAACTGAGTAGTATTTAGGGTGTGATCGAAACTTCGGCACATCCTTCTATCGATAGAAAACGAGTAGTGATAATGGATTGATCATCCATTACTTGAGTAGGCGTTATGAGCAGAAATCTAATCATTGACATCCTATCGGTTAACCGATGCCTGTGTGGTTCTGTTAACTAGGGTGTTGATCTGAGCAGTTGTTATATTATATTACCAAGGGAGTAGTTGTGAGAAGTTTTTGATTTATTTTCGAGTAGTATTTTGAGAAGTTATTGAGATATATTGGAGTAGTATTTCGAGATTTATAAGAATTTCTGAGTTGATCTCTTTTCAAAGGTAATTATATTTATTAACTCTTATAGAGTAGTAAAATCATATTTTGAGTGAGTT
Source organism: Saposhnikovia divaricata (assembly GCA_036435485.1). Lineage (NCBI taxonomy): Eukaryota > Viridiplantae > Streptophyta > Magnoliopsida > Apiales > Apiaceae > Saposhnikovia > Saposhnikovia divaricata. The sequence goes on along the minus strand of CM071595.1, from coordinate 168,784,202 downwards.
GTTATGTATTATATGATATCTGTATATACTTGTTGGGCATTCTATGGCTCATTCTTGCTATTTAAATATTATTGATCAGCGGCATCTAAAGACGACTCTAGCATGGCTGACCGTGGGAAAGGGAAGTGGAAGGGCTATTAAATTCAATCCAGTAGCCTTATAGTATCGAAGGAGGATGCAAGATGGAACAGAATTGTTAATGCTTTATTATTGTGTGTTTGGTGTGTTGTAATAATGCTTCAGAGATTATGGGAGATGAGTTTGTATTGTAATAACTTTTATATTTTGAGTTCTTGTTCTAAGACTATAACCTGTGGAATAAAAGATGGAGTTGTAAAGGATATTGTTGTAGATTATATTATGAGCAGGTGATCGATTTTCCGCAAGAGGTGTAATGACCTGGATTCCTGTATACTTGATAGCGATCTTATAGCAAAAGGTAATATATAACCTTTTGGTGCTATTTTTAATGTAAATTAAATATATTAAATATGATACCGTAACCTTTATCTTTGATGTTATTTTTAATATAAATTGAATATGATATTAGTCAAATTTAAATATTTTCCTGAAATTTTTAAAATTTATTAGCTATATAGTTAATTTTTTATTAAACATTCACTGTTTAAAATAATTAAATTAGATTAAAAACAAATAAATAATTCAAGATTTATTAAATTATAGACCCACATTTTTGTTTAGTTGGATATTAGTTAAATTAATCTTTTTATTTCTTTTTAACATTTTAATTATAAATACTTAGTTTAAATACTTATTGAACGTGATTTTGCTTCGGGAAATTACCCCATATACTATCATTTTAAAAAATACTACCACTTTAAAATTTATTTACAAAAATACTATCTTTTAAGTTTTATTTTCAAAAATACTATCTTTTAAGTTTTATTTTCAAAAATACGATTTGCAACTTATGCAACCTTTTAAATATATGGGCGGCCCCAGCCGCAACTTTTAATTTTTGGTTGCAAAGGTTGGAAAGGTTGCAAATGTTGCAAATGAATTTCCAATTGCAAGTTCCAGTTTTCACTTGTCTTTTTCGACCAATTGTTTGAACTATATATATATATATATATATATATATATATAGGTTGAACTTCTAGTTTTCAGTTTTCAATTTTCGGTTGCTTTGCATATGAGGTTGCGTATTTTCAGTTTTCGGTTGCATATAAGGTTGCATGGTTTCGTCCGATTGCAAGTTTCATTGATTCTATTATGATCTAATGACCCCGCTAGGGCACCCAATAAAAGTTTTTATTTCCAACCTTCTTTTGCAACCTTTGCAACGGTTGCAACTCACACGGCTGCGCCGCCAGTTAAGTTTTTATTTCCAACCTTCTTTTGCAACCTTTGCAACGGCCGCCAGTTATAAATGAGGTTGCAAAGGTTGCACAGGTTGCAAACTGTATTTTTGAAAAAAGAATTTTAAAGAAAGGTATTTTTATATATAGTTCTAAAAGTGGTAGTATTTTTAAAAAAATAATTTGAAAGATGGGTATTTTTGAAAAAACCCTTTTTTCTTCAAGTTTAATTCTTTTTATTTAACTTTTTTTTTACAAAATTGGTTTATATTTCAGTATTTGTGTTCTTCTTGAATTAATAACATTTGAAAATATAATCAATTAATTAAATTTAAAAAAATGAAAAAATTAATGTTTATTATACTTTATATATATATTTTCACTTATTATAATATATAAAATAATGTTCTAAATCATTAATTAATCTTTGATTTAAATTATTATAATATATAAAATAATGTTCTATTAATATTATTCTTTCAAACTAATTTATTTAATTTTAAAATATAATTTGTTGTATTTTATCATTATTATTATATATCATCTATATCCTATACTAAATTGAAATCTTTACCAATATTTTTCCCTCCAAGATTTCCCTCGTCTCTCTCCTCTCTTTCATTTAATTATTATTTCTTTCTTCCCTCTCTTTTACCCTTCTTTCTCCTCTCTCTTATTATTTTTCCCTCCTACCTCCTACCCTCTCTTCTCTTCTTTTGTTATATTTCTCTCTTCTCTCCATTATCCCTTCATTTAAATAATTATTTTTCATCTCCTCTCTTCTCACTTTATTCAAAACTCATATTATAGTTAAAATTATTTAATTTTTCTCTTAATGTTATTTTATTTCTTCCCTTTTCTCTCTTTCGCACCCACACTCCAATATAATATAATTATTTTTTTACTTTTTTATATACTTAACTTTCTATTTTAATTATTTAACCCATTTTCCCTCTTATTATTTTATTCATTCTATTATATCTCGATTACTCTTTGTTTTATTTCAGTTTCACTCACACTTTCTATACCTATGACTTCAAAAATATTTTTTTATTTATACCATATTCTAATTGTCTTTGAATTGTACAAACTAAATCAAATTTTAAAGATATTTATATTTCACACTTATACATATATATACATATGCAATACTTTCGATATATAATAAATATTCATCAAATCATTATTTAAATCATTCGTAGCATTTTTTACATACTAATTTAATTAATTAATATTTTTTATTAATATATATGAATTTAACACTAATTTTATAAAAGATATGAAGGTCATTAAAAACATGAAAGATTAGAGCATAAATAATTTGTCATTTGAATTTATCTAACATGAACGAGTTGATATGTTTCTTATGGATGAAAATGTTAATTACCATATATTAAAATTTTAGTTATTATTTCACAATTATAAATGGAAAAGTACTTTTTTTAACATGTACTCTACATACATATAGTCATTATGTTTTTTGTTAGATCAATAAGTCATTATTTGATTATATGAATTAAAAACTCAAATTTTCTCCTCAATATGAAAATTTAATAAAATTTTTGTATTATATCATATAAATTTTTGTTAAGTCATATAAATTTGATAACACTTTAGGTTATCAAATTCGTAATGTTATTTACATGAAAAAGTAAAATATTTATATATCATTTTTTTATTTTTACTATATTTAATAACATAATTAAAAGTAAACTAATATTTTTTTGTACAAATATTAAATTCAACTGAATATAATTTAAAATATACATTAAAAATATTAAATAACAAAATATACATATAAATAATGACAATAAATTACTTTTTTCTTACAAAAATTATTAACACCTAATCAATCAAATTATTTCTTATTAGAAATTCGAGAAATTTACTAACGTAATGCTAAAATAATCATTATAATTTTTATAAAAATCTCAATTATACTTCTAAATAATTTAATTTTGATAAGAACAAAAATAATTTTATAAAAGTTAAAAATATTAATAATCTATTTATATTTTACATTAATTTTTATAATATTTAAATACATATTAATAATCCATTTATATTTTACATTAATTTTTAATAATATCTAAACACATATTCAAATGAACATTTAAAAAATAATGCATATGCACGGATATTATCTAGTTATTATGAAATAACATTTTACATCTATAAAAATTAGCTGAAGTTTAATATCTTTTATAAGAGCCCAAGAAAAAAAAATTAATATTGGGACGCAACATTGTCCAAACGACCCGTTTCTGGAACATTCTTCCCAGACGGCCCATTTCTAGAACATTCTTCATGAGCTATATATACTATCAATGGCCTATCATTCTAACTCACAATAGGCCAAGAAAAAAAAAAATTAATATTGGGATGCCCGTTTATAGAACATTGTCCAAACGTGTAGAAAAAAACAATCTTTCTGTGTGTGTATAAGGTGTATAGAGAGAAAGTACTGAAGCAAAGTAAACGCTTCCTTTTCTTGATAATCATAAACTGAATGAAATACAACTTAAATAAGGAAATAACAGAAACAACGTGCACACTCTAGGTGGCAAAGAAAACGGAAACTGCTAACAACTTCCTAGACCAAATCAAACACCAATTCTGATCCACTACTTTCCTAAACAACGTGTGCTGATATTTAAAATAAGAACACTTTTATTTTCTTAAAAATGCAAATAAAACAGTTTGGATTAAAATAAATCCAACATACTCTCCCTTAATCCAAACTCATCCAGCCAAATTCTTGACGCCCAGTAACGAACGCATCTCTTCGAACTTAGCTCGCTGCATCGCCTTTGTAAGCACATCTGCTCGTTGCTCTGCAGTACATACATGCTTCACTTCAATTTCACCCCTCTCAATGCAATCTCTGATAAAATGGTACCGGATATCAATATGTTTACTACGACCATGAAACACCGGATTTTTCGTCAAGTCTATGGCAGACTTGTTATCAATATAAACCACAACTGGATCATCTCCCATGTCCGTTATCTGCCTCAACAGGTTCCTCAACCAAACACCTTGACATGCTGCCGCTGTTGCTGCCATAAACTCCGCCTCGCAAGATGATAACGCGACGCACTTCTGTTTCTGTGATACCCAGGTTATCAGGTTGTCGTTTAAGTAGAATGCTACTCCCCCAGTGCTCTTTCGGTCATCAATGTCACCTGCCAAGTTGCTATCTGAATACCCAGATAGGATATAGTTGCCTACACCCTTTGAATACACCAAACCAAAATTCAAAGTGCCACTTATGTACCTCATTATCCGCTTCGCTGCATTATAATGCATGACTGTGGGACGCTCCATGTAGCGGCTTATTACTCCAACTGCGTATGCCAAGTCTGGCCTAGTATGTACTAAATACCTGAGTCCACCAACAATACTTCTATATTCTGTTGCATTCACCATTTTTCCTTTCTCGTCTTTGCTGAGCATCTCCTTTGGTTCCATGGGGTATCTTACATGCTTGCAACCTGCCATGTTAGCCTTTTCAAGCAACCTCTTGGCATATGCAGTTTGCCTCAATTCAATTCCATTACTACCCTGGTTCACTTCTAAACCCAAATAGTATGATAAATTACCCATGTCACTCATTTCAAACTCCCTGCTCATCTCCATTTTGAACTTATTTATATTCTTCATGCTTGTGCCAGTCACCAGCAAATCGTCGACGTACACAGCTACTATCAAACACTCATCACCTTCCCGTTTCGTATAAACCGCATGTTCATACGGGCACCTTGAAAACCCGAAATCTTTTAAGCATTTGCTCAATTTTGCATACCAAGCCCGTGGGGCTTGCCTTAACCCATATAGCGCCTTAAGAAGCCTGTAGACCTTATGCCTCTGTTTTTCATTCACAAAACCTTCTGGCTGACAGACGTACACTTCCTCTACCAAGTCACCATTCAAGAACGCTGTTTTTACGTCGAGATGGTGAACCTGCCATCCATTCTTTGCTGCCAAAGCTAACAACAAACGAACCGTTTCCAGCCTTGTAACCGGGGCAAAGACCTCCTCGAAATCAACTCCTTTCTTTTGCACAAAACCTCGAGCCACGATTCTTGCTTTATATTTCACAATTTCTCCTTCAGTGTTCTTCTTTAGTTTGAACACCCACTTCAGACTTATAGCTTTTCTCCCCGGTGGCAAATCTGTCAGCACCCATGTGTGGTTCTTCTCAACTGCATCCATTTCGCACTGCATAGCTTTCTTCCATTCTGGAACTTTTATTGCTTGCTCAAAATTTTCAGGTTCCTCAATGCCTAGGAACAACAGCTCATCTGATAACTCGACTTCCTCCGTGTCGTTGTATATATCACTGAGTAGTCTAAATCTTCTTGGTTCTGAACTGTCACTAGATTCTGTGGAGTCTCCTACACTGCTGGTGCTCCCTTGACTCGACTCCTCCACTTGTGATCGCATAGGAGTGTTAAACCCCGTCTCACCATCTTGTTGTACAACCTCATGTGTGACCTCATGTGTATCAGTTATAATGAATGAACCAGCTGAGTTTTCTTTTTCAACAACCTGGTTATTCCAGTTCCATCCTTTATCTTCCTCGAATACAACATCTCTGCTCACACTCAACCTTCCAGTTGACGGATCGAACAAACGATAAGCTTTACTTCCTGGCTCCCTTCCAAGGTGCACCATCCTTCTGCTTCTATCATCCAATTTCTGGACAGTCTCCTTTGGTACCTTCACATGTGCAAGGCAACCAAATACTCTAAGAAGTTCGAGATTTGGTTTTTCATTCTTCCACGCCTCGTAGGGTGTCTCTCCTTTCAACACTCGTGTGGGCACTCGGTTCAATATGTAAACAGAGTGCCTTACAGCCTCTCCCTAAAACATGGATGGCATACCTTTCTCTTTTAACAAGCTTCTTGTCATTGCAACGACTGTTCTGTTCCGCCTTTCAACGACTCCGTTCTGTTGCGGAGAATAGGGGGCTGTCATATGCCTTAGAATGCCTGCACCATCACAAAATGCCTGAAACTCATTCGAGTTGAACTCTCCCCCACGATCTGTCCTTAATGCCTTAATAGTCAACTTAGTTTCATTTTCAACAGAAGCTTTGAACTTCTTAAATGCTTCCAGCGCCTCACTTTTACACTTAAGCATATAAACCCACATCTTCCTACTGTAATCATCAACTAACAATAGGAAGTACCTGTTTCCAGCCGGGGTGGGTGGTGAGATTGGACCGCACAGGTCACCATGTATTAACTCCAGTTTACCTTTGGCTGCAAAACTCGTCTGTGAAGGAAATGGGGACCTGACCTTCTTTGACAACAAACAACCGCTGCAAACACCCTTGGGCTGAGTAAAATCTGGGATTCCAAGTGCCATATCACTGTTCTTCATCAACTTCATTGCTCCATAATTCACGTGACCCAGTCTCGAATGCCACAGTACAGATTCTTCTTCGAGTTTTGACAGGAGACAATTAACTGGTGCATCTTCCATTATTATCTTATATAGCCTGTTTGGTGACCTCTTCACCTTCATTAGAAGTCTCTCGTTTTCATCATACACCCATAAAAACTCTCCAAGCAACACAACTCTATTTCCATGTTCCGAAAGTTGTCCCAGACTAACAATATTATTACGTAAATTCGGAATGTAATATACCTCAGGTAGAAGCCATTCTTCACCGTTTTTACACTTCAGTGCTATGGACCCTTTCCCTTCGATCTTCACTGCGGACCCGTCTCCAAACTTTACTTCGCCAGTAATATGCTCGTCTAACTCTTTAAACTTGGATTTATTTCCCGTCATGTGGTTGCTGGCACCATTGTCGAGGTACCACAGCTGTGAATTTGCACCTTGCTTTCCATCTTCATTCAGCCTTGGCACTATGCCACTCTCACTCAACAAAACCACATTTTGTTCCTTCTCTCTGCACTCCGTGAACAATAACGTGGGCTCTTCATCCTGGGTTTGGGAAAGATTAACTTCAACAGGGGCTTGTCCTTGTCCCTTTCCACGATCTTTGTCACGACGTGGTTTACGGCACTCCGCTGCATAATGACCATACACATTGCAATTAAAGCACTTTATATGGCTCTTATCTTGACTGGTGATGCTCCCTTTAGTACCATCTTCTGTGCGGTTTTGCTTTCCTCTGCCAAAACCACCTCCTCGAGAATTTCCTCGACCTCTACCACGATAAACACCACCTCCTCTGCCCCTTTGGTTGTTAGAATTCACAGCTCCATTTTTGTTTGTCCTCTTCGACCACTCTTCTTGTGCAAGCAACAGTTGGCTTCCTGAGTTTTCCGATTTTCCTCGAGTTCTCTCATCATGAGCCTTTAACCGACCCACGACTTCTTCCACTGTCATCGTCTTGATGTCTCCAAATTGCTCTATGTTCGAGGCTAACTGAACAAATCTTTCGGGGACTGCTCGAAGTATTTTTCTCACAACGGTTGATTCCTCCAATGGTTCTCCAAGAACTCGGATGTTCGTCACAATCCCACTTAACTTCAGACAAAACTCTTCAATATTGTCCGTTTCCTTCATGATCAAAGATTCGAACTCCCCTTTTAACGTTTGTACTTTGGCTTCTTTCACTTTCTCCACACCCATATACATCGTTTTAATATACTCCCATGCCTCCTTTGCCGTTTCTTTCTCAGCGATTGCCAACAACACCTCTTCAGGGACTCCCTGATATATGACTGCAAGGGCTACTTGAACCGTTTTGTCGTCTAGAGTTTCTTTGGGGTCCTTTTGCTCGATAGCTCCCCAAACTCCTTGAGCCTTCATGAATACCTTCATTTTGATGGACCATGATGTGTAGTTGGTTTTCGTTAGCATCGGATAACTTAAGCCCATAGTGCCTCCTTCACTCTTCTTGGACGTGGACGTCTCCATGGTTTCTTTCTTGTTTTTAGGTTGATATTTTGGCATGTGCCGGTCAGAACCTGGTAGCTTTGATACCACAATGTAGAAAAAAACAATCTTTCTGTGTGTGTATAAGGTGTATAGAGAGAAAGTACTGAAGCAAAGTAAACGCTTCCTTTTCTTGATAATCATAAACTGAATGAAATACAACTTAAATAAGGAAATAACAGAAACAACGTGCACACTCTAAGTGGCAAAGAAAACGGAAACTGCTAACAACTTCCTAGACCAAATCAAACACCAATTCTGATCCACTACTTTCCTAAACAACGTGTGCTGATATTTAAAATAACAACACTTTTATTTTCTTAAAAATGCAAATAAAACAGTTTGGATTAAAATAAATCCAACAAAACGACCCGTTTCTAGAACATTCTTACCAGACGGCATTCTTCATGAGCTATATATACTATCAATGGCTAACTCACAATATAAAACCCTAAACCAATTTCTATGCGCCGCTATCTTCCCAACTCACAATCTTCCCAACTCACAATCTTCTTTATCATTTTCTTCACCAAGATATGTGTCACTTTTTATATTTATATATGCACATGTATGTGAAATGGGATACCACTCTTGCTTTGAATATGCAAATGTTTCATTGCAATGTTTTTGAGAGTTGGAACATATCCTACTATTGAATTTATAATTTTTTTTTAATTTTGTATGTTTGCTGCAATTCTTTTGAATTGTTTCTAATATTTATTCTGTTTTGATATATATCTAAGTTGTTTATAGTGTTTCATTTTGTTTTGATATATATGTAAGTTGAATGTGATAAATGTTTATGTTTTGTCATTTCATTTTTTGGGATCATGAAATGAAAACAAAAAACTAAAATACTTTGTTTAAAGGTAAATTTTTCAATATCTTTTTGTATATATAAACAATTATTTGAAGAGAAATGGAGTGAAGCTGTTGTGCTGACCAAACAAACATATGTTTCTCTTTAATATTATTCTAAATAATTGTTTTGTTCTAATTTTATTTCTATTATTTGGTTATTGCTATTGTTTTATGATATTTGTGTATGTTTTCAAATTTTAGTTATATATTTAATTATTTAACTTTTGGATGACAAATTCTTTTGCACAATTGTTAATTTATTAATTTATATAAATTAAAAAAACAAAAAAAATTATGTAAAAATAAGTTTTTATACAAATCCCTTTTCATAATGTCTATATATGTTTTGATCTAAATGAATTTTTTTAAATTATTTAATTTGTATAAATTGTAATTAATTTTAAAAGTAAACTATCATTATAACAATTATTGCCTTATAATATATGTGCATGGCACGACTGCTGTTGTTGATTCAGGTTGTGCTACTAGTGGTCCCAGTGCAGCAGCTGGAAATGGTGGTGGTGCCTTTGCCGGTGCTGATGGTTGTGCTGCTGCTGGCCCCTCCTCCCAGTCTCCCCAGTCAGCAGAAAATCAATGCAATGGAAGCGTCCCTTTGTACAAATGAAGGTTATAGAATAACGTGTGTGTATTTATATGTAGTGATGTTCTGTTCTAGTTATATTTAAACATTTCTTTGTGTATACTACTCGTATAGATGCAGATGGTTAGGGGGAACTCCACCATTTGACCATGAGAATACAATTGAGTCCTCTCTACCTCAGAAAACCGATAATCCTATAGCTAGTAAGCTGATTACTTAGACTCCAGTTATGATAATATTCTGATGTGGTATCTTATTATGTATATGATTGTAATCTGATCCAAGAGATTTACATGATCTCAGTCAATGTCCTGTGTCTAACGATTAAGGTGGTGAATATGGTTCACCTGCCACTGTAAGCATTAGTACTATGATGAACATAAAGAGAATTTGCCATTTATTGAGCGTCTCCGCTTTGGAAAATATATATTCTACTGAAACATATAAGAAGATCACAGAGAAGCCACACCTCCACCCTTTGAATGAACACATAGATCAAACTCGGTCCATCACGAGTTTCATCCATATGTCCATTTAAAGGTCGGAAGTGTGGCTTCTCTGTCATCTCTTGTATGTTTCACTAGAATAGATATTTTTCCAAATCGAAGAAAGCTCAATTACAAATGGCAAACTCTCTTCGTTCTCCACGGTATCAATGCTTACAATGGCAGCTGGTCCAGGTTCACCACCTTCATTGTTACCGAGCACATTGATTGAGAGATCAGGAAAATCTCCTGGATTAGATAATAAAAATATTATATAATTAAGTTATCAGGTCAGAATATATTATCACAATTAGAGTTCAAATCATCAGCTTACTAGGACCATCAGTTTTCTCAAGTAGACAGGACTCCATTGTATTCTCTTGGTCAAGAGTGCCCGAACCATCTGCATCTTTACTTGTTATACACATTGGAATGTTTAAAAATAACTAGCATATAACAGAACATTACTACATATATGTACACACACATTATTGTATAACCTTCATTAATTTGTAGAGAGCAGCCCTTCCATTGCTTTGATTTGATGTTGACGGGTTTTTCTTCCTATAGGAGACTGTGGGGAGGTGCCAGCAGCAGCAGCATCATCAGCACCGGCACAGGCACAACCGCCACTTTCAGAGGTTGCACCAGCACCACCAGCAGTACTACCAAAAACAGCAACAGCAGGCGTGCCTTGTCAATATTTATTAGGCAATATTTGTTATCATGATACCTAATTTTTATAATGCAATATTTGTTATCATGATAAATTACTTATATAATTATTTAAAAATTGAATAAATTAAATATTTAAATAAAAGTGTACAAGCAATATTTGTATACATATAAGATGTTTACATAAGATACTCTGTAGCTGAACAGAACATGACTACATATTTACTTGTCAAGTGGTGGACTCCATTGTGTGTAGAGAGAGACAAAGACAGAGATGGATATCTTGTACATTTGGGGTATATCTTTATGTGAAACTTGGTTTGTTTTGTCATGTCTAATTATATATAGATGCATGCCTCCACCCTCAACCAGTCGTATAAGTTACACGCAACAATTTAACTTTCATTGAATTCACCTCTAAATGTTATCTGGAGCCAAAATGAACAGGAGGAAAATAAGGCTCTGAGTAGAAACACTACTTGCCCGCAATGTACAGTCCAAAGGGAATGATTAACTCAACTCATTTAACTTCATCGATTAGCAATTTTATTCTATATTGAAACATGAATAAATTGACTTGCAAACTTAATTACTTTGATATCAATTAAAAATATTACGTCTTAATAAATATAAACACTACAAGCAGGTAAAACCAACTGCACAGAACCGGAGGTTTAAAACAGATCGAGACATGAATATCGGACGGTCATCACTAAAGTAGAGGGAAAAACAATGATTCACTATATTCAATATATCTCATCTGAAACTTTAGCATATTAATGAGTGTGATTGCAATAATAGTTATTTGCATGTATCAACGGTCACCAAGCATATGCTTCTAAAATAAATCCATTCTCTTTTGAAAATTCAGTTTAGTAATACATGTTTAACTTTAGATCAAAATTTTGAGACTCATGCAATGTTGAAAATAATAATGAGCAGTAATTCTTACAAACTTGTGATCAGAATTCAGAAATTTGTTTATCTTCTTGAACATTTGAACATTGTTTTAATCATAAACTTTTCTTTCAATGATGTTCACAAATCATGATTCAGTTACACAACACCTTAATCAAGCATATACTCTAACAAACTCCATTAACAAATATTCACATAGCTTTGAAGTAACTGTAAATTGTATTTACATATTGAAGAAGATAATGATGTGTTTACAGGTTCTTAGTGAGATGAGATAAGAAGACATTGTGAATAAGCTAGATAGTCACAACTGAATGTGAGAGATTGTATTTATAGACATCTAAGTCGGTGATCTGCTTGACAGATCAGCAAGGTGAGGTGGCACGGTGGCACATTGCACCCTTATATCTAACATCCCCCCCTCAAGTGGAAGGTGGGAATTAAAATGAAAACCTTCAACTTGTAACTTGAAGAAACAGTAATTCTGGTTGTGTATGGTAGACTCCAGTTGTGTTTGCATGTTTGCTAGACTCCGGTTAATCATCATAGTACTAGATAGGCAACTGAACAATTCTGTCATGTAGTAACAGCAGGGTAACATAGTAACTGACCAGGAGCAATAGGAGATTTATGCAAGTAAGAATAAAATAACTCTGTAAACTCCATATTGATCCAGATGAATGCAAGGTAAACAACCACAACCATAGATAAACATCATACTGTAAGCATCACGAGCAAAGAACCTGAAGCATCAACAAACCCAATATGGCAAACAATATGACAAAATGAGCAGCAGTCCAGAGATCACAGCTGGTAACACTCCAGCTGGTGGGTGTCTACATTCCTTGTGGAATTCTGACAAATTGTTTCTATGTTCGCTGCTATCAAACTTTGAAGGATTATCACATCTGAAGTTGATTGCTGCTGTTAAACTCTGAAGGATTACTAAATCTGGAGTTGATTGATTGTCCTTTGTTGCCCTTTAGTGGGTTTGTTGCTCCTTTGTGAGTTCTATACCAGTGTGATCTCTGGTTGTTGCTGTTGATTGTCAAAGTTGCTGTCTTGCTCAGTTATCATGGCGTATTGCCTGATCAATTTCCTCAGATTGCAGCTTACTTGTTGTTGCCTTGTTGTGGCTTGTACCACCTTTTACCCTCTTGCTGTATTGGCTGAATTGTTGTTTATCTGAGTGAAAGGATTTAGAAAACTAGTAGTACAGTAATCAATTTGTTGCCAAACAAGGTCAACAATCAAAACACTTTTGATTTTCCATCTGCATCCCTCATTACTACTACACTGGTAATTGAGCTTGAGACAAAAAGAATTTCCAGTTCAGCTGTTTCTAAAGAGATAGAAAGAGCCAGTTCCAAGGCACTCCAAAAATGTTTAACAAATAGAGACAACAAAGAGGCAAATAGTGAATATAGAAGACATTGAAGCAATTGTTTGATTGATGGACACAATGATATTGTTGAAAATTGAAGAGTAATCAAGCAGATAATGATGAAAGATTAGTGAAAAACGAACAGAGATCAGGGAGAAACTCGTGGGATAGAATATTCACAGAGTCATAAAATGACATGAAATTGAACACAAATTGATATAGAATTGATATAGAGTCGAACACTTGATAGACAACAAATAAACAGAGATAAGAGCTGACAAATTGGTAGATGTGAGTCTAACACATCACATTTCGAGTATGAGTATAAGATGATATAATTTTTATGATGATTTGATGATGATGATTTACAAATATGAAACAGATTTAATAGAGCAACAATCGAGATAGATCGAAGCTATAAAACACAGGTCTGCAGACGGCATAACAGAGACAGATGAAAATTTTCATAAAATTGATGAACCCAAACTCAATTCTAAATCGATACAAATAACAACGAAACTCAACGAGTATAACAGATTTATTGGAGAGATATGAATAAAAATTGGCTTACGACCGAAGAGATGAAATCGAAGCTTTCGCATGAAGCTTTAATGGCGGAAAATGATAAAGACAACGAACACGTTATAGTAGCGGAAGATAACAAATCGAGCTCACAGATCGAGGTGAGGCTCTGATACCATGTCATAAATCATGATTCAGTTACACAACACCTTAATCAAGCATATACTCTAACAAACTCCATTAACAAATACTCACATAGCTTTGAAGTAACTATAATTGTATTTACATATTGAAGAAGATAAAAATGTGTTTACAGGTTCTTAGTGATATGAGATAAGAAGAGATTACATTGTGAATAAGCTAGATAGTCACAACTGAATGTGAGAGATTGTATTTATAGACATCTAAGTCAGTGATCTCCTTGACAGCTCAGCAAGGTGAGGTGGCACGGTGGCACATTGCACTCTTATATCTAACAGATGTATATGAGCTAATATGGAACATCCTACTATTAAATATGTATCTGGGGCTGCTACCTTTTTACTTCTGCATGTAAGCATCCAACTTCGTGAAATCTATAAGCTGCTGAAATATTTACTAATAATACACAATGGAATGTGTTAAAAATAACTATCAGAACAGAACATGACTACATATATATACACACACATTTGTATAAATTTAATTTGCACAGAGCGACGCCTCCCGTGCATTGATATGCAGCTGACTGGGGCCGTAGTTCCCTGCCCTTTTCCTTCCTTTATGAGACTGGGTGGAGGGACCAACAGCAACACAACCATCAGCACCTGTAAAGGCACTACCACCATTTCCAACTGCTGCACTAGCACTACCAGGAATAGCAACAGCAGGGTAGCTACCATCATCAGCATCGGCATAGACACCACCACCACTTCCAACTGCTGCCAGCAGCACTACCAGAAACAGCAACATGCATGCCTTGGCAATATTTATTAAGCAATATTTGTTATCATGATACTTAATATTTATAAAGGCAGTATTTGTTATCATGATAATTTACTTACATAATTATTTTAAGTTGAATAAATTAAATAATTAAATGAAAGTATACAAGCAATACTTGTATTACATCCACTTCTTCACTCCACTTTTTCAACACTTTATACGAAAGGATGTTAAAAAAAATTCATAACTAAAAGATATATAAACATATGTAATTTATTGTTACGTGGAGTTATAAAAAATACTCCCTCCGTCCCTCTCATTTCTTTACAGTTTCTATTTTGGGATGTCCCTCTCATTTATTTACATACTATAAATAGTAACTTTTAACAATAAAATACATTATTACATCCACTTCTTCACTCCACTTTTTCAACACTTTATACTATTACACCTACTACTTCACTTATTTTAACAATAAAATCACTATTACACCCACTACTTCACTTATATAATCATAATCCTTGGTCTCCGTAAAAAAACCCAACGTAAACAATCACGAGGGATGGAGGGAGTATTATTTACGGTTAGTAGCAATTTTTAAAAATTAAAAACCATGTGATATACGAATTTATTGAATGATATACGCGATTAGTAAATTAGAATAAGCATGATAAATAATAAAAGTTTTGTATATGATTGATTGATTGAAAATTTAGAAGTGAATTCTGATTGTCTCTAAAATATTTTTTATATTTTGATTGGTAATTTATTCACCAACCAACAATAATACTTTTCTAGCGTATATTTAATAATTTAAATAATTAAAATATATGCAGTGTTGGCTTATATTTATTTATTAATTAATTTTATTAACAAATTATGAATAAATAAATTTTTGAACTTTTAAAAAAAATCGAGTATTTGAAGGTATGGAAATTATCCAAATTATTTAAAATTTGATTTCAAATCCGATATTTTTCATATTTCTAGTTGAGTTATATTATAATTATTTAAAATCGATTATAATATATATTATGAAAATAAATTTATAATGTATGATAATATGATTATGATTGACTTTATATTAAAAAAGTGGTTGATTAATGAATGAGTAGTTATGAAATATAATTCAAAATATAAAATAGTATATCGTGATTGATTTCAAATTAAAATAGTGATTTTTCAGCAATTTTTTTATTCAAAAAATATGTATTTATGGATATGTAAATATTAAAAAATATGTATTTATGAATATGTCTAATAAAATCATTATTGTATTTAAATTAGAAGTGTTAACTAACCATGGTTAATGAGGTATGGTGTGATTGTAAATAAGGAAAACTCTTAATATGACATCATTGGTCTAAAATTTAGAAATTAGCTCTGATTGGTTCTAGAATAATTCATAGTTTTCTGATTGGTTAACTGAACATTGGTAGACTCAGGTATTATGATAAAGGATTGTTAGCAAAAATCTAAAAAACCTCCACCTAAAATTTTGGGATTGAATTGCAAAACCCCTTGAATATCTCAAAATCTTCTAAATGTCCTTAAGATATTCTAGAACTTACAAAACCTCCCTAGAACTTACAAAACCTCCCTGTGACTTGCAGAATCCAGCAATACAATCCCAAAATTCACAAAACCTTACAATAATATTGGTGCATAGTCCTCAAAATGTACCCCTTAATTTCACAAAATCCAGAAGAACTCCAAATAATATCTCAAAATCGACAAAACGTTCATATATTATTCGAGGCAGGCAATGCAAGTCCTTACCCACTTGATCTCTATATCTAGGGTATACAATTATTAGTATTACTAGTTTCGGAGAGGGGCTTAACTCAATTAATGTACCGACCTCAGACAAGTTTCTGGCAATCTGTAGTTGAGCAGGTATATTAAATGCAGAGATGAAAGTAATGGCAATCGTTGTGGAACCGTTGTCGATTGCTAGCAGATGGCGCAACTAGTGTGTTGAATTAAGTGAAATACCTTGCAACATTATCTAATATTTTTGGACTCCACGCCAATATTCTTATGAATAAGGATATATAGTATTTGTTTTCTTTGTATCTACTTATCAATTTGATTATCCACATATGATCTCGAAATGGTATTCCTGTGTCTTTTCTTATTTTATGCACTAGAGTGAGTGGGAATTTTTGTTTTCTTCCATTGTCTAGAATGTGTGGGAATTCATGTTTTCTTCCATCTAGTCGATGCCTACCAATGCTTCTTCAAGTCGTGAATTCATCAATCTATGAAGTGAACAAAATTTTGGGTTTCATCACTGAATAATTACTAGCTAGTATTAAGGCAACTTTAGCGCAAAAATATTCAAATAGATGTTCATAATGTCTCGTACTGTGCTGCAAACAAATTAAGGTCTTTTCACAGTGATATCATGTCTAGAAGAGAGAACAGGTACACTTGCTGAGAGACTGGTGCAAAGGCACTTTGCTAAATGTTGCAACCTCTTTTGTGCAGTCACTTGCACTAAGCATGGTGTTTAGAAACTCTTGTGCATGGATTACATATGATGTTGTTTTGTTCCTTTAACCAACATTCTATCACAATTTTTAATTCTTCTCGTAGTGAAAATTTGGATTGGGAAAAACAAATGACGATGAAACAGTTAGTGAAGTGTGATTGTCTTAACATATATTTTAATTTTCCTCCAATATCCGATTACTGATTTTGTCCAAGTAATTGTGTAATTAACAAATCCGCTTTTGACATATGTGTTAGATTGGTTTTATAATAATAACAATTTATGGGCTTACAAATAAAAGATAATTATATTTAATGTTTATTCTGTATTTGGACTAATTAAGATATATAAAAAAAGGGGTCCAATAATGAGTAATATCCCATAGTAATCTGATTAGGGTTAATGGGGTCTAATTAGACTAGTATATAAAGAACATAATAGATCTTGATTATGGTTAATGGGGTCTAATTAGACTAGTATATAAAGAAAATAATAGATCTTGGTTCCAAGACTATTCACAACCCTACTACTCTATTCTCATCAGTCAGAGCGAGATATAACTAGAGGCGATCAAGTCTGTGAAGATCAAGTCTCATAATTCGTATTCATATTTATTGTTATGGAATGAGGTACGTCTACAATTTTATCGTGTAACCTTATAATAATATCAGATAAGCTGATCTATGATTATTTATTTAGATTTAACAATTTGTTCTATCGTTTGTAGGATGACTAAATATATAATACCCCTTAAACATGTTCGATATGGGTGATTTAAGAGAACTCAAGGTCTATGAACTCCGACGAATTTGTTGCTTTTATTCATCATAATCATGTAGATCTGGCTCCTATTCAACATCTGCATTTTGAAGCCGATAATGCATCTTTTGACACCAACTCTGTCATGGGTGAACCCCTTTCTCCGGGAGGCCAAGCTCGAATGAGGGAGCAAATTGATCTGATTCTAAACGACGGATCTATTCAGCCTGTCACTGGTCCATTAAATGAGGCTTCGTCTAAATCATCTCATGGAGGTACAGTTGATAAAGCTGATAAAACTTCACCACCAGAAGTTAATTCCATGGGTCTAAATGCTGCTGAGCTACACAATCGTGGTAATGCTTCTCAACTAAACGTCTCTAATACTGCTCAAATAAATCATGATATCCCTAAGAAATCCGTCTCGTGGAGTTCTATTGTCTCAAAAAACGTAATTGATTCGATACCCTGTGTTAATGAGAATGATGAAGTTGATATTACATATAATGAAGATGGCTCTGCTTCAGTTCAATTTCCGAAAGCTTATTTGGTTCGTGCTCAGAAACAGTGGGAAACTAGCATAATTGGTCACTTTATTGGGGGAAATTTTGCTTTCAAATTTATTAGGGAACATGCTAACAAAATCTGGGAAAATAAAGGATTAACAGGTGTGTACTATAGCTCAAAAAGCTACTACACATTCAGGTTTGATACGATGGAAGCCAGAAATTACGCTCTGAACTTGAATACGATCCAAATGGGAGGCAAAACGCTGTATTTGATACCATGGATGGAGGGTTCGAAATTTAAAAGGAATGTGATTGAGAAAGTTCCATGCTGGATCCGCCTTGCAGATGTCCCCTACTCTCTTTGGTCAAAGGACGGCCTTTCTTCGATTGCTAGAGTGGTAGGAAAACCTCTTAAATTTGATGTGGCCACATCTAAATTTGAACCCCTTAAATATGCAAATGTTCAGGTGGAGTTGGCTTACTCTGCTCCTAGGCCGAACTATGTCTGGGTTAATGTCTTTAACATAGAGGGCCTGGAAGAAAAAGAAAAGGTTGAAATTCAATATCCGCAATTGCCTTACTCTTGTAGTTTGTGCAAAGCGTTTGGCCATTCTATTACTCGTTGTATTAACAATCCAGACAGGGTGAACAAAAGGCCTAGAAGAAATGACACTTATACCTCTACTTCAAACACTGCAACAGCAAGCACGGAAACACATTCAAAGGCAGAGTTTCTGGAAAATATGGAGATGGTGCCCTATGTGGTTGGTTAGTTTTGTGGTTGTGATGTTGTCATGGATGAGGACGTAATTTTGAATGAGATTCAAAAGGACAACTTAGAAGAATTCGACAGAAATCCAATAAGCCAAGCAACACGAAATGATACTATAAGCAATTCGTTTGAGCACACTGTGGTTGAAGATGTATTGCCAATTGCTATGGATAATGGATTCGCAGCACTCGAGGCCTTTACTGAGGAACAAATTGCAGAACAGACCATAGAACACATATCATCTTTCTCCAGGTCAGAAGCGAAAAAAAGGATACTATGCATGCCAAAAATCAACGTTCAGAAGTTATCACTCACTCTATAGTCATTGACCTTAGCTCTCATAAAGGCCCTAGGTCTCAGAAGCCACCGAAACCAAACTGTCAGAAAATTGATAACGAGGGTTTTACTATAGTCTCGAACAGGAAAAGCCCCAGCTTGGCAGGTGTGTCATCAACTCAACGTTCTTAATGAATCTTGCAGGTTGGAATGTTCGAGGCCTGAATAAGGGCACTCATCAACGTGAACTTATGAACTTCATCTCTGGTCATTCCCTTTCTCTTATCTGTCTTATGGAAACTAAGGTCAAAGAAAGGCGCTCTCTGCGTATCTCAAAGAAGATTAATAGATCTTGGAATTGGTTATTCAATTACGACTCTCATTACAATGGTCGTGCGTGGGTGGGATGGAATCCCTCTATTTGGCGTGTATCTCTTCACTCTAAGTCAGCTCAAAATATCACATGTAATGTCACGTTTCTTGAGAAGGACCTTAACTTCTTGGCAACGTTTGTTTATGCCTCTAATGAAGCACACGAACGTGCTCTGTTATGGAATGACATGCAATCTCTTAGCAAGACTACCTTACCCTGGTGCTGTATAGGGGATTTTAATTGCATCCTTAATCTGAATGAAGTGTGTGGGGGAAGGGAGGTTTGGACTCCTGATATACAAACTTTCAAAGATTGCCTGTCAAATGCTGGCCTTGCTTCTTTACGAACAATAGGTGATCCCTTTACTTGGACTAATAAACGTATTCTTGATCCTATTTACAAACGTCTCGACAGAGCTGTTAGTAATGGTACTTGGTTAAATACTTATACTGAGGCATATGTTGTGGTGCAAAATAGGGGTATCATGGATCACAATCCCCTCCTATTAACTGTTCCTATGCATATAGACCGTTTTGCTAAGCCTTTTCAGTTCTATAATTACATGCTTGATATTCCAAATTTCCAGACAACCGTCTCTAATGTTTGGAGATCTACTATTCTTTTTGGAGACCCTATGGCTATCTTATGCAGGAAACTCAAGGCGGTGAAGAATGCACTAGTTGATCTCAATAAAAAGCATGGGAATTTGCACTCAAATGTTCACTTAGCTAGAGATGCTCTAGCTGACACTCAAAATTTACTCCTAACAGCACCTTCAACAGACCTCATTTCGAAAGAATATGAACAAATTCAGAATCTTAAGAAGGCTATGGTTGAAGAAGAATCTCTCCTTCTTCAAAAATCAAGGGTGAAATGGCTATCTAAAGGAGATGGAAACAACAAATTCTTTCACAACCAATGTAAATCTAATTGGAATCAAAACAAAGTTTTGGCTCTTATGGATCATTCTGGAAACCTAGTTCATGGTCAAAGACAGTGTGTTAAGGTTGCTGTGGAGTATTATACAGAATTTCTTGGAGGACCTATATCCCACTTTGAAAATGATAGAAGCATGGATAGAAGACTTGAGGGAATTATTTGTCCAATTATCTCTGAAACACAGGCTTGTCACTTGGAAGCTTTGGTCACCTCTGAGCTCATCTACGCCACCTTGAAAAAAATGAAAAGAAATAAAGCCCCGGGGCTAGATGGTTTTACCATCGAGTTCTTCTTGGCCACTTGGAACATTATTGGAGAATGGTTCTGTGCGGCTGTGCTTTCGTTATTTAATAACTTAAACATGCACACAGGTATAAACTCTACTTATATTGCTCTAATTCCCAAGGTCAATACTCCTACTCATATGCGTGATTTTAGGCCTATTTCCCTTTGCACTATTGCTTACAAGTGCATATCCAGGATCATAGCCACGAGACTAAAATCTGTTTTTCCTGGTGTCATTGATATTGCCCTGTCGGCTTTTATTCCTGGTAGGAATATTTCTGATAACATTTTATTAGCTCAAGAATTATTCATGGGTTTTGATAGGGAAACTGAGACATCAAGGTGTGCTCTTAAGCTTGACCTTCACAAAGCTTTTGACTCCGTTAGGTGGGATTTTATTTTAGCTGTCTTTCACAAAATGAATTTCCCTCCTCGTTTTGTGCATTGGATTCAGTTATGCATCTGTCAAGCTAAATACTCTGTAAAGCTCAATGGTATAGTTCATGGCTACTTTAATGGTACTAAAGGCATTCGTCAAGGTGACCCTATATCTCCTTATATCTTCGTGCTATGTATGAATCTCCTCTCTCAAATGTTGAAGACGAAACCTGCAGGGTTTAAGCATCACTGGAGGTGCAAGGATCTTGATCTCACACACTTATTTTTCGCAGATGATGTGCTCTTCTTTATCAATGGGGATCAGACCTCCATTACCCACATCATGGATTCTGTGCGTGCATTTTCTGAAATAAGTGATCTTGTTCCTAGCGTTCAAAAGAGCACTGCTTTCTTTTGTAATTGTTTCCAGGTTCTCATGGACTGGTTTGATGCTTCTCTTGGAATTCCTCAAGGTATCCTTCCAGTACGGTTTTTAGGGGTGCCCCTTATATCTTCTCAGCTATGTATCAATGACTGCATGCCCCTGGTACAACAACTTACCAACAGAATCAATAACTGGACATCTTTGCTTCTAGCTTTCGCGGGAAGGGTTCAACTGATAAGATCCGTTCTTTTTGCCATACAAGCGTTCTGGTCCAACCATTTTCTTCTCCCTGCTGCGATTCATGATATAGTTCAATCCATGCTTACCAAATTCCTTTGGAAAGGAAACATTAACGATAAGGGGGGAGCCAAGGTCAGTTGGAAGACTATTTGTTTACCTAAATCTGAAGGAGGATTAGGGTTGAAGGATTTTGATCAATGGAACAAAGCACAAATCATTATTAATTTGCTTAAAATTATTAAAAAGGCTCCTTCTTTATGGGCAACCTGGGTAAACAAAACAGTGCTCAAACGCAAGCATTTCTAGACTATGCAAATTCCTTCAAGCTGCTCTTGGATCTGGAAGAAAGTGTTAAGCATGCGATAACTTGCTCTTCGTTTTATCACTTATTCGATAGGTGATGGCTCCAATATATCTCTCTAGTTCGATCCTTGGTGGAACGGTGCATGTCTTGCTAATTCATTGAGAGCTACTATTATATCGCAATGTGGTATGAACAAGGATCTAAGGTTCACAACCTTATATCTTCAGGTAACTGGTGCTTATCTCGGCCAAACCAGAGTCACCATCATGTGGATCACGCTTTGTCTCAATGGGTCATGTTTAGGGTTTAGGGTTTAGGGTTTAGGGTTTAGGGTTCAGGGTTTTAGGGTTTAGGGTTTATGGTTTAGGGTTTTAGGGTTTAGGGTTTAGGGTTTTAGGGTTTAGGGTTTAGGGTTTAGGGTTTATGTAACTGGTGCTTACCTCGGCCAAACCAGAGTCACCATCATGATAATAGAAATTATCATTTAACAATCAACTAACTATTTCCGGTTACAAAATAACTACTATTTACTTCATAATGCTCCCGTTGAAGAGATTTTTTTGTTGATTTCGTGGTACTTTGCAATAAAATTCATGCTTACTTGCTTCAGAGTTACATGCCTTTAAGCCGATAACACATTTTTTCCAAAAATTGAGTTCAATAGTAATAATATGGAACCACACACATATAGAAACATATGTAATACTTAAAATGTATGTTTTAGAAAGTAGGAGAAATAGGAAAATGTCAATCTTTAATGGATGACATTTTTAAATCAAACTTTGATCACATCTTAGTTTTTTTCTAAGACTTCATTGTTCTTTTTTTATGTCCAACAACTTTGTTAAGAATATTTATATGCTTCTAGCTTAATTCTATGTTCGCACGATTTTGATGCCTCAAATTAAGATCAGTATAGTTTGACTAAATAAGATTAACATGATGTCAGTGATACACAATTTATGTTGTCATGTTACAGATTGATGGATGGATTATTTTATTTTATTTTGATGATTACATGTTTAATTATACCCCTATAAAAATATGTATAAGTTCAATCTATACTTGTTTTAAAAAAAGAAGTACGGTCTTTCCTAACATTTTTATATTTCCTATCATATGTATAAGTGCTCTACATATATCTTGTGATAACTTGTTAAATCGAGTTTCGAGATATTAGATTCTATTTGACATAGAAGGTTTTGCTTATTATTTTATACATTTGATATCTCTAAGAAAAGAAAAAATTACTGTATGTGAGAAAGAAAAATACTACTACTGACCATGCAAGTTTTCAACATATTTGTTGCATGCACGTTATGGCATCCCATAATCCGGGGTACAGATTTGGGGCCACTAACCACAATCCACACAACACATACCTTGATATAAACATAATATAATAATAAAATACCTCTGATCCAAGATCACATACAGATTATGGTATAAAACAACTATGGAATACATTAATACAATCCAAACTCCGAATAAAATTGCTATACTAATTACTAACAACTAAGTCTATCTGTTGAGCTAATTAACCAACCTCCGATAAAGCTGAAGTCACTACCCGACCAAGTCAACAACTCGAACATTACCTCTCGCTGTAGGATCAAGACTACTCATCTTACCACAAGGTCCAGTCATCTCGTCTCTATAAACTGGAGAAATAAAATCTCAATGCAAGAGTGAGCCAACAGTGCTCAGCAAGTATAAATGTGTATAAGTATCAAGAACAGTAATAAGATCTGATCAGCAAGATCATCATCAAATATCTCAAGAGATTCAAGCTGCTTAACAATCCAAATTCAAGGTGTTGATTAGAATTGGACTCTTTAACTTTTATTAAGAACATAAGGGTTAGACTGATGATCAGTCAAGCACTACACTACAAGAAATTTGGCTATTTACGACGGTTTTTTGTACTGAAACCGTCGTAAATGGGGTCAACTACGATGGAATCGTTCCGTCTTTTTGCTCGAGTAGGAAGTTCAGATTTCCGTCACAAATTATAATTTTCGTCACAAATTTGTTTTTCGTCGTAAGTTTAAATTTTCGTCACAAATTCGATTTTTCGTCGTAAATTTGAGCAAGGGTCCCACAATCTGCAATAAATTATTAAATCAACTTACGACGGAAAATTCCGTCGTAAGTTCAATCAGGGCCCATTTTCATTTAAAAATAAAAGGAAATAAAATCATTTTTCAACAAAATAAATTACGATTTTTGTCGTAAGTTAGTCATATTTTCTGAGCTTACAACGGAATATGAATGATGAACAACCGTCGTAAATTCTGTCCAGAAAAATTTCCAGCCAAATTCTGACGACTTTTTAAGATTCCGGTGACTCGAAAATTTGCCCAGAAAAATCCTAATAAATTATATGCAGTACTTAACACCCTTATGTACACATACACTAACCAAGAATTTAAAAATAAAATTTGGATCAACAATTTCGGCAACCAATCCGCAATCCGGTGAACCAAAACAATTTTTAATAAATCTAAAAAAAACATACAATCATCTACACATCATAACTTAAACATTCGCCAATATACAATCTCGAAAATAATTGGTTCTAACAAAATCCGGTCACCGGAAAAATTTTTGACGAACACCAACCACCTCAAAAAACCTGGCCGAAATCATCCCCAAACTCGCCCATTAATGATATTATAAGCTCATAATCATCAAAAACACCTTGAATCATCAAAATTGACTTAAAATCAAAATATTACACACAAAAAAATTGTGTCGGAATCGGTTATTATAAATATCAAAATGAAGATTTTGATTTTAGGAGTCCAAATATATATGCATAAATTGTAGATGATAAACAGAAATGAAGTTATGAATTTTTGAAGATTAATAATATATATGTATATATGATATGTGTTATAGTGATGTTAAAATTATATATGTACGTGAGGAAGGGAGAGGGGAGAGGGAAGAGGGGATGGGGTTTGATGTGGACCATTGGATGTGTGTTTCTTGATTTTAATCTAATAGTGGAGGGGTGTGATCCGCGTGAACTGTGAGTAGCCAATGGGAGTCATTTTTTTTATCACGGAACTTACGACGGAAATTAAAATCCGTCATAAGTTTATTATTTATTTTTTTTAAAAATTTAAAATAAATATAAAATTTTATAAATTTTTTAATACGGTCCATATTTCGACTAATTGATCATAATAATTTGCATGATCTTATAAAATTTATCATATGTAATAACCCGAATTTTAGTACTTGGAATTTTTTTTATGAATGAATAGTGAAATGCATGGAGGAATAGTGATTTCGAGACTCGAGAAATTTTTCACGTTACATTATGTACGGAACGAGATACGGATGTTTCGAAGTTATATTAGCGAGCTAAGATGCGAATAAGTGTATGTAAACGCGACTGGATTTCAGAAAATCCAAACATTATTTTATTCCAAAATTGACAAGGAGTCCGGAATATAATAATTGGATTATTAATTGAGGATTTATAGAATTACTCGATTAATATATAAAATAGAGAATTCGAGATTTTTCCAAAGCAATAATGTTTGTGGTATTTTATAAAGCCCTGTAAATTGTGATCTATTAATCACAATTATTATTTTTTTTAGTATTGTTTTTTTAAATTATTAATATTTGTAAAATGCATATCAATTCAGGAAATTTAGATTTAATTCTATCTCTTTCTCCAAATATCTTTAAAAATATTCTAGTATTTAATTATGGTAGAGATTTTATTTTTTACAAATTAGAGTATTAACTCCAAATATTAATTTTAGAGTATCTAGTAATTATTGTATTGTCTTAGTTGTAATTTGGGCTTGAGCCCATTAGATTAGGACCACACAAATATACATACGTGTACATAATTATACACACAAAAACACACTCCCACCCCTCTTTTACACAATAGCAGCAACGGGGAAGAAAAGGATAACAGTGGGGGAGAGAATCTGAGAGAAAACGAAAGTTTGGGGTTAATTATTATACATATATACATAGATATAGGTGTGTGTATGTAAGTGTGTGTGTGCAGGGTGCGATTACTGCATGTGTGGCACCTGTGTGTGTGCGTGCATATGTGTATAACTGGTGCGTGTTTTGTGTGTGTTCGGTGAAGGTGGTCAGGAATGGAGAAACAAGGTTGGGGTGTTGTTCTTGGTTGGTTTTCGGTTCTGTTTGCTAAGTTCTGTCTGAGCTATGTTGAGTATTTTCCTGCTGGGTTACGTGTAGTTGTATACTTGCGGGTTATGCTGAGTGTTACTATTATGCGTGTGCCTCTGATAAGTGCCCAGGAGTGTGTTTGTGTGCAGTGTAACACGTTTAAGGAACAGGGCAAGGGTGTGTGAGTCTGAGTTCGGGTGTGTATGGTTGCATCTTGTGTTCGTATGTGTCCTTTATGATATAGAGATTGTAGAAAAGAGAAAATATAAGAGGTGGTGAAGGGAAGGTTAATGAGTGTAATTAAGTTGTGTATATGGGTGTGTCCAGCAAGAGAGTGCAGGGGAGGGGGAAGAAGAGTGCAGTTTATGTGTGTGTTACTCTTTTTGATATTTTTGTATTTTTGGATAATTAACTAAAGAAAACAATAGAGAAGAAAAGAGTAAAAGACAAGGTTCATTTTTCAGATAATGCTTTCCCAGTTACAATTGGTCATAAATACTACCCAAACACAAGAGTGCCACGTGTCACTCCGTGATTTGCTACCTTATAACTACCACTAGCACTCAATACCATAATGCCATGATTAAAACAGTAATGATAATAAGGACAAAAACTACAACTTATTATTAAATAACAATTCATTTCGTGACAATGCCCTTCTCTTCAAAGCATCCTTGTCCTCAAGGATGGAAATTCGGAAATTTCTTGCTGAGATTCTCCCAAGCCTCCCAGGTAGCCTCTTCTTTAGTGCCGTTTTCCCACTGAACTAGCACCATAGCTGCAGGTTTGTTGCCCCTTTTCACTAGCATTCTCTCCAGAATAGCCACTGGTTGTGGAATAATGATACCATTGTCATCACTGGTAGGTAAAACAGTTTGGACCAACTTCTTGCTGCCTATCTTTCCCTTAAGCTGAGAAACATGGAAGACATTGTGTATTTTTGCCTCCATAGGAAGGGCCAGTTTGTAGGCCACCTGCCCAATTTTCTCCAGAATCATGTATGGTCCATAATATTTGGCAGAAAGTTTATGGTTCTTCCTCTCACTCAATGACTGCTGCCTGTATGGTTGGAGTTTTAAGTAAACTTCTTCTCCCACCTGGAATGATCTGTCAGTTCTCTTCTTGTTGGCATACCAGCACATTCTCTCTTGAGCCTTTATCAGATTGTCTTTGATGAGCTGTTGAGTATCAAACCTGTCCTTCATGAACTCATTAACTTGGCCATCTTGTGACCTAGCATAATGGTAGTTAACAGATGGAGGAATTGTTGAGTACAGGGCTTGGAATGGTGACATGCCTAGTGATGTGTGGTGAGAGGTGTTGTACCACCACTCTGCTAGAGCAAGCCAAGAGGACCAGGTAGAGGGTTTATGTCCAGCAATGCATCTTAAGAACATCTCAATGCACTGATTAACTCTCTCTGTTTGGCCATCAGTTTGAGGATGGTAAGCAGTGCTGAGCTTCAATTTAGTACCCATAGCAGCAAACAACTCTTTCCAGAAGTTACTAACAAATATGGGATCCCTGTCAGAGATAATGGCTAGTGGGACACCATGCAATTTGACCACATTATCAATGACAAGCTGAGCCACTGTATTGGCAGTATAAGGATGACACATTGGAATGAGGTGGCAATATTTGGTTAATTTATCTACCACCACCAGTATTACATCCTTACCCTTGGATTTGGGTAATCCTTCAACAAAGTCCATAGAAATGACTGCCCATGCTGCTTCTGGAATTGCAATTGGTTGTAGTAAACCAGCTGGAGAGATTCTCTCAGTCTTGTTTCTTTGACAGACTTCACATTCTTTAACTGTCTTAGTAATGTCACCCCTTAGTGAAGGCCAGTAGAACAACCTTTCTGCTCTCTTAATTGATGCAGCAATGCCTGAATGTCCCCCCTCAGTACTACCATGTAGGGTGTCACAGATTTGTTGCCTCAAGTTAGTGGAAGAGCCCACATAAAATCTACCAAATTTCTTCAGCTCTCCATTTTGCAGTGAGAAACCATCATCATCTGTAGGGTTTATGACTAGTTTAGCCATCAGCTGCTGAGCAACATCATCATTTTCTAAGCTAGCCAGCAGTTCCTCCTTCCATACAGGTTTCAGGGAATGTATTGCAGATAATTCCCCCTCCTCATAAATCCTTGATAGGGCATCAGCAGCTGTATTTTCCTTCCCTCTCTTGTACTGCACAGAGTAGTCAAATCCCAATAGTTTGGAGAGCCACCTCTGTTGTAAACTGGTAGTAACCTTTTGCTCCATGATGTACTTCAATGCCTCATGATCTGTCTTTACTATGAAATGATGTCCTAGTAGATATGATCTCCACTTTTGTGTAGCTAGAATAATGGCTAGCAGTTCCTTCTCATAGGTGGATAGACCAAGATGCTTCTGCCCCAATGCCTTGCTAAGATAGGCAATGGGCCTGCCTCCTTGCATCATAACAGCTCCAATTCCACTTTTACAAGCATCAGTTTCAATAATTATAGGTTTGTTGAAGTCAGGCATGGCCAACACAGGGGTTTGAGATAGTACTTCCTTTAGCTTTTGGAAAGCTGCTTCAGCCTCAGGGTTCCAACAAAACCCACCCTTCTTTAGCAAGGCTGTTAAGGGTCTACTGATGATCCCATAGTTTTTTACAAATCTTCTGTAGTATCCACTTAGCCCTAGAAACCCTCTGAGTGCCTTCACTGTCTTGGGTTGAGGCCAGCTCACCATAGCTTGTATCTTGCTATTGTCAACTGCAACACCATTCTGTGAAATCACATGTCCCAAGTATTCTATTTGTGCCTGAGCAAACTCACATTTGCTCTTCTTTACAAATAGGCTATTGGCTTGTAATTTTTCAAACACCAACCTTAAATGAGTCAAGTGCTCTTCCATACTAGAACTATAAATCAAAATATCATCAAAGAAGACTAAGACAAACTTCCTTAGAAATTCAGAAAATACCTCATTC
This sequence comes from Saposhnikovia divaricata, assembly GCA_036435485.1. Classification (NCBI taxonomy): domain Eukaryota; kingdom Viridiplantae; phylum Streptophyta; class Magnoliopsida; order Apiales; family Apiaceae; genus Saposhnikovia; species Saposhnikovia divaricata. The sequence continues at coordinate 168,754,747 of CM071595.1, read as the reverse complement.
ATCAATGCTTGAAAGGATGCAGGAGCATTTGTGAGGCCAAAAGGCATCACTAGGAATTCAAAATGCCCTTGATGGGTTCTGAATGCTGTCTTGTAGATATCATCTTTGAAAAGCCTTATCTGGTGATAGCCACTCCTCAAATCTAGCTTAGTATACACCTTACTGCCCTTCAACTCTGCCAGTAATTCTTCTATGACTGGGATAGGAAATTTGTTTTTTACTGTAATTGAGTTCAGTGCCCTGTAGTCAATGACCAGTCTCCAAGTGTGATCCTTCTTCCTAACCAGTAAGACAGGAGAGGAGAAGGGGGAAGTACTTGCCCTAATAATGCCAGCATCCAACATTTCTCTGGTCAGTTTCTCTATTTCTTCTCTGTGAGCTAAGGGGCATCTGTATGGAAATGAGTTCACTGGTTTACTATTAGGTTGCAAGGGAATATGGTGGTCATGAGTTCTCTTTGGGGGTAGCTGTTGTGGTGGAGCAAATATTCCCTCAAATTCTTTAATGACTACAGACACTTCTTCAGGAATCCCACTCTGAGTATCTTTGGTTGCCTCCACTGTTGATAGTTGGATTAAGAAATATGCCTCCTCTTTGTGTGGTTTAAAGCTGGACTGGTTCAATTCCAATAGTACAGTGGCATTTTGCTCTTTCTGCTTCATAATCACTCCTTTTCCTCTCCAATTCACCTTGATACTTTCAGTAGAGTAATCGAAGGTAACTGGGCTGACTTTAGTCATCCACTGTACTCCCAGAATTACATCATAGCCACCCAGGGGTATAACATGCATGGAATCTGCAAATTCAATGTTCCCCACCATCCATTTTACTTCCTTAATGAGAGAGTCACAAACTAATTTTTCTCCATTTGCCACCGTGATTGAAAAGGTTGAGCAAGGTTGTGGTTTCAATTTCAACTGCTTCACCAAGTTCTGTGAGATGAAATTGTGGGTTGAACCACTGTCAATAAGTATGCTCACCTTCCTTCCTTGTAGTTCCCCTTGTACCTTAATGGTGCAAGCCCCTTTTGTTCCTGCCATGGCATGCAGTGACACCCTAGCTTCTTCCAGGTGCTCTTCATTACAATCCTTGTCAATGTCAGTTTCCCATACTATAGGTATTTCTTCGTTAGGGCTCCCATCTGTAGTGTTCTCATCGTCTAAAATCATGTAGAGTTTCTTCTTTTTGCACTCATGTCCAGGTTCATACTTCTGGTCACAATGAAAGCATAACCCCTTCTGCCTTTTCTCTGTCATTTCAGCAAAGGATAACTTCTTATACCCTTCATTGTTGGACTTAGCAGCTGTGAAGTTGTTAGCACTAGACTCATTGGTGCTTTTGGCTGAGGTGGTACCCTGTTTACTAAAACTCGAAGTACTGTTAAATTTATATGAAGTTCCAGTGGCTTTATACCTTTTATCCAGGACAGACAGAAAATACTCTTGTCCTCGGGCCATATCTCTTGCTTGCTGTAGAGTTTGAGGCTTGTGGTTGTATAGGTACTGAGCTATCTCCTCTTTAAGCCCACTTATGAAATTGTCTATATAATGTGACTCTCTGAGGCAACCTTCTTCAGCCATAACATAGTTCCTCAACTCATCAAATTGGTTGATATATTCATCAACCTTCCCCTTCTGAGTCAACTTGTTAAACTGTCCTACAACATTCTCATAGCCCATTTTCGAGAATCTTTTGCAGACCAGTGTGGTGAATTCTGGCCAGAGTACATTAGGTTTCTCCTTTTCCACTGTTCTGAACCATATATCAGCCTCTCCCTCCATGTACAGAGCTGCACATATCACCCTAGTTCTCAGATCATTTGTGGCATTAAGCTGAAAAAACTTCTCGCATTTGTTTAACCATCCTCTGGGGTCATTACCTCCAAATTTTGGGAAGTCAATCTTAGGTGTCCTGTAGTTTGGCCCCAGCTGATTTTGTCTGTTAGGGTTTGCAACATTTTGGTTGTTCCAAAGCACAGTTTGTGGGGGTATCATAAAGCTTGGAGGTAACTGGTTCATGGATTGGGGTGTGGTTGTGGTACTCTGTGTAAAGTTTGGGTATAAGGGAGGGGCGTTAGGGTTTAGGGTGGTTTGATAATACTGAGGTTGTGACATTATATTCTCTGGTTGTGAAGCAAATACATGACTGTTACTGGATATCCTATTGTTGAGTATGTTTTGAAACTCAGGCAAGGAATACAGATCTATTAGCCTGGGGTTTATTTCAGGGTTTAGGGTGTTTGACCCTTGTTGAACTCCCTCCCAATTTACACTTCTAGATCTATTAATTTCAGAACTAAAGTGTGAATCACCATAAGTAGCAAAATGGGTAGGAGTTTGGGGTTGAGTACTAACCATGTGAGCCGAAACCTCTGGTTCCCTGGGGTTTATCTGTAACCCTTTAACTGCCTCTGTGATGTTCTTTTGTAAGTCTTTCTCCAGGAAATCCGTGATCCTCAATAAGCTTGTTTTCAGTTCCTTGTTATCCTGCTTTAACTGAACAAACTCCGTTTGTAACTCGGTGATGTGTTCCTGGGTAGTGGCTCGAACCTCTTCAATCGTACTGAGTTGGTTGGACAAGGCAGTAATGGACTGTTCGCACCGTTGCAAGCTTTGCTTATCAGCCATGGCGACAGAAACGGCCAAGAACCGGTGGCTCTGATACCAGAATTGTTACTCTTTTTGATATTTTTGTATTTTTGGATAATTAACTAAAGAAAACAATTGAGAAGAAAAGAGTAAAAGACAAGGTTCATTTTTCAGATAATGCTTTCCCAGTTACAATTGGTCATAAATACTACCCAAACACAAGAGTGCCACGTGTCACTCCGTGATTTGCTACCTTATAACTACCACTAGCACTCAATACCATAATGCCATGATTAAAACAGTAATGATAATAAGGACAAAAACTACAACTTATTATTAAATAACAATTCATTTCGTGACAGTGTGTGTCATGTTCGTGTGTGTCCTGGTGTGTGTGTAAGCAGGGAGAGAGGTTGTTATAGAGTAGAAAATAAGAGATGGTAGTATGTGTATTATATCAATGGTGGTGCTGTGGTCGGGCAAATAAGTTGTCCAGGTGCCGACCGGAAAGAAATAGCCGAGAGAGATAGAGTAAAGCCAGGGGAAGTTGGTAAAGTCTAAAGGTATAAGACTATATATTTTTTATTTTATTAATTGAATTTTTAGAGTAAATTTTGGAAATTTTAGTTGATAATTGGAGAAGAGTTTGTGTTTGAGAATTTGTGGATAAATTGAGAAAATGACATAGTATTTGATTAGCTTATTATGTGATGAAATGGATTTTGGGATGTTAGTTTAAAAAATTTGGTAAAATGAATAAAATATAGGATTAGGCTGATTTTATAAATTAGTGGAAAAGTTGGATTTTAGAAATTATAATTTTATTTGGATAGAGGGTTTTATGAGGAGCATTATGAAATTTTTTGGATAATTTTATGAGAAGTGAAAATGGAGATATGGATTTTATTTTAAGAATAGAATAAAATGGTTTATTAATTTACTTTGTGGAATTTGGAGACTTGGTTGAATTATATTAAATAATGGATATGGTGGAAATTTCTGAAATTTGGTTATAAAATCAAGGAGGAAATGTAGTAATTTCTAAGATATTTGGGAGTGGTAGAAGTAATCGGATGAATTAGTTATTAAATTCGTAAATTGATTAAAAGGGAAGCTTTGAGGAATTTTTATAAATGGTGGGAGGTTTGACTTTCAGAGGAAGTAATTTTATTTGTCTTTGGGATAATATTAGAAATTTTATAGAGATTTTATTTTGATTTATCGATGAAGATCAATAGAGTTATGGATTTTAATAGAAAATAGATTATTAAATGGTCATTTCTAAGGAACTAGGGGTATTTTTATTAATTAAAATACTTCTGGAACTCAGGAATTTACGTATAAATTATGGACACGACCGTATGGAGAGGTACTATTTAATCAGGTGGATTTCATTCAGAGATTCGGAAGAAAATACCCAGTTTTAAAGGAGAGAACAGATTAAAATGTTAGGTATCAACGACAACAATTTTGGTTTGGATATTCACTATGTTAGTTGTCTATATTATACACATACTGATTCGAGAGTTCTTAATTGAAGTTGACGCCCGGGCTCGATATCAGCGGATCAGACTTGTGGTAAGTGCCGGGGCGTTAAACCAAAGGATGATCGAAATAGAAGACTCGGATGCCGTAAGATAGAAGTAAGATAGAAGAAGAAAGTAGTAGTATTTCGATGTTACGTAATAGCTAAGGACTATATCCCTTCACTTCTTGTTCAAGTGAAATTATTTTAATTACTTTGATTATGGTATCATCCCATTTATTGTCGAGCTCGTCGACGTCTATTGTTATTCTGGTTTATTCAATTTACACCCCATTTATTGTATCGAACTTGTCGATACCCTATGAGTTTATTACTCCTTAATGATACTTCCTTGTACGTAGGATATAAAGCTAAACCAATTGTTTAGCTAGTCGGGATCCCACTAGTAGAACATTGAAACTATCAAGTCTGAATATTTATTTCATATTTCCCTTTTAATCCTTTATGTGGTGAAAGATTTTTAGATCCAAAATGCTTATCTTGTGATTGGAGCTTTTGACAAAGGATATTTGTTCTATTAGCAACGATCTCTATTAATATTCTTATTTATTATATGCTTGCTGAGCATTTCTTCCGCTCATACTTGTTGTTTCGAAATTCTAACTTTTCAGTAGATTAATTTGGCGAGACTTACCTACGAAGTTCGGAAAGAGAAGAAGCAAGATGCTATTACGAAGATGACTTGACGCGGGAGGTCTGGATCTAATGTAAGATCTATATCATATTGTTAAACTCTAACTATTATTATTATGTATTAGAATATATAGCTGGTCTGGTATACTTCTTGTCGAAGCTAAACCAGTGGTTTAAAATTTGATCAAAGAGATTGTTGTAAAGAAAAAGTTTTATTTAATCAAATTTGGATCCTGGTTTCTAGCACTATAACCTAAAAGATCTTGGAAAATTGGGGTCATAGATGTTAATTATATTTAAATTCTGGACAATCACAAAGAACATTGTGTTATTAAACAGGTGATTTTATTTTGAGGATTTTCGCGTAACGACCCAATCTCCTACCCCCGGATTTGGGGGCGTTACATCATATTTTAAAATCTTATTTTGGTTAACATAATTCAATAGTTAAATTAGATTATTATCGTTTAATATCCATAAAATTTAATAACCAATTTTTTTATACAAATTTAATTGTAGTCCCAAATTTTCAAAAAATAAAAAATTAATTTGGTTGGAGATCTTAGTACATCAGTACTATATTAAATTATTGACTAGTACTCGTAACTAGTGCCTTGTCCCATATTATTGTTTCTATTATTTAAAATATATTTATCGACGATCCACTTTTAATGTGACACGTGGCCTAAATACACACCCACTTTTATTATTTTCCATAATTATCAAATATATACACTATTATCTTTTATATTTGATTTTTATTGTATTTTAAAATAATGTAATATCTGAAGTTATAATAAAATTAAATACTGTTATAGAATAATAATATTTTTATAATAGTCATGATATTAAATTAATGTAATAAGTTGAAATTTTAAATAAGTTATGTTACAAATGTAAAAAAGAAAAATGTCATTGATTTAAGATATGTAAATGTGACTATATAATATTTAGAATCAAATTTAGATTTTAATTCATATTATTGTTTCATATTATTGTTTATATATTAATATTTTAATTAAAAAATATTTATCGATGATCCAACCATACCAATGTTAATATATATCTAATTTAGTGATATTCCCAAGATTTTAAAAAATAAAAAATTAATTTGGATAGTAAAATTAGTAGTCAACTATTGGTTTGACTAGTACTACTAACTAGTACTTTGTTCCAGATTATTGTTTCTATTTTGTAAAAAATATTTATCGACGATCCAACCATACAAATGTCAATATATATCTAATTTAGTTATATTCCCAAGATTTTAAAAAATAAAAAATAATTTGGATGGTAAAATTAGTAGTCAACTATTGATTTGACTAGAACTACTAACTAGTACTTTGTCCCAAATTATTATTTCTATTTTTTAAAATATATTTCTTGTCGATCCAACCGTACAGATGTCAAGATACATCTAATTTAATGATATTCCCAAATTTTTAAAAAATAAAAAATTAATTTGGTTGGAGATCTTCGTAGATCAATACTATATTGAGTATTACTCGTAACTAGTACTCTGTCCCATATTATTGTTTCTATTTTTTAAAATATATTTATCGACGATTCAACCGCACGAATGTCAATATATATATCTAATTTAATGATATTCCCAAATTTTTAAAAAATAAAGAATTAATTTGGTTGGAGAACTAACTAGATCAATACTATATTGACTAGTACTTGTAACTAGTGCTCTGTCCCATATTATTGTTTCTATTTTTTAAAATATATTTCTCGACGATCCAACCGTACGGATGTCAAGACATGTTTAATTTAATGATATTGCCAATTTTCAAAAAATAAAAAATTTATTTGGTTGGAGATCTTAGTAGATCAATACTATATTGACCAGTACTCATAACTAGTGCTCTGTCCCATATAATTGTTTCTATTTTTTAAAATATATTTCTCGATGACCCAACTGTACGGATGTCAAGACATGTCTAATTTAATGATATTGCCAAATTTTCAAAAAATTAAAAATTTATTTGGTTGGAGATCTTAGTAGATCAATACTATATTCACCAGTACTTGTAACTAGTGCTCTGTCCCATATTATTGTTTCTATTTTTTTTAAATATAATTATCGACGATCCATGTGTGATAATCCGAATTTTCAAAATAAATTATTATTATTTTATTTTTTACGATTTGTGTTTATAAATTATTATTATTATTGTTATTTTTTTTTAAAAACGAGATTAAAGTTTCGTTTTAGTTGGCCAGAAGAGGAGAAATGGGATAAATATTACAGAAAGAGGAGTCAATGAGACAGCCTGCAGATTTTAAGGAGCACATCATTATTTTTTTAGCAGACAATTCAGGAAACAAACCATGTTTTCAGCCTTAAATCCCGGAGTCAAATAAAACCAGCTAGACACCTACATATCTTTGTCTCTTTTCTTTCGTTTTAAAATCAAATACTCGACCCTATTAGTATAGACACAAACCGAGTTATATACATACAGGGATACACACACAAACGCGCACAAGCTCAGCCGCACAACACTTCGGGGAGAGAGAAAACAGATCGAGAAGAGAAAAAAAAAAGAAAAGGAGGAAGAAGAAGAGAGATTAAGTGTGTGGCTGTGGGTGTTTGGGCGCAGGTGAGCAGGTGAGGGTAGGGGGAAGCCGCGCGTACGGCTGTGGGGAGGGGAAGTCCGCCGGCGGCGCGGTTTTTCTTTCCGGTGAGGCGCGGTGGTGTAGAGCCGCGGGGGAGAGAGAGAGAGAGAGAGAGAGAGAGAGAGAGAGAGAGAGAGAGAGAGAGAGAGAGAGAGAGAGAGAGAGAGAGAGAAGTGGTGGAGATTGGTTCCGGTGGCTTGAATTGCGGGTTGAAATCGAAGAGGTATAAATTTTATACCTTATTTATTTATTTACTTCGTTTTATTTTCGATGTAATTGATTAATTCCTCATTTTTAGATTAGGTATGAGTATTGTCGTAATTTAATTAGTTGTGAAATTGTGAGTATTGTTTAAATGTTGTAATTGTAAGTAAATTTAGTTCGTGAGTTAATGTCTCAATTTTTTTTTGTGATTCGATTAATTTCCGAGATTTAATTCGGAGGGTCGATACTTGTAATTTATGATTGTGGAGGACTAATTGCAAGTCCGAGTAAATGTTTGTGTTTAACAACGACTAGTTGTTAAATGTTGAGTGCTAATTGTTAGTTGCTAAGATGCTAATTGTTACTTGCTAAATGTAATTGTCGGGAGTTATATGATTTTAGTAGTTAATTATAAGTTAATTAGGAGAGACTATATTTATCGATTATTAGTGGTGGTTTGTATGTGCTAAGTGCAAACTGTTATTGTCATATAATTTGTAGTTATACGAGTGGATAATTGTTATGTGCTAAATGCTATAAGTGGAGTCGTAATTGTTGGGTTTAATTGTGAGTTATTTGTTAAACCTCGTAACTAGATTAAGGTGGTAAATTATGAATATTATCTGAATTTCCATGTTTAATTCAAAGGGTATAGTAATTTATATTTATTGACGACTAAGTGCGAGTCCGATTATATATCGAGGTTGATTAAATGTTTAAATTGCTTATATTAGTGGGTAATTTTTGTGATTGGTTTTGGTAATTAGTTTAGCATATTAGTTTGAAGTATTAAAATTGTGGAGTTAATTTGTGAGTCCAATAATATAAGTGGGCTAATCGGTAAGTGTATGTGCTAAATGATCTTAGTGTATAAAGTTAGTGTTTTAGTGGAGAAATTGCTAATTGTTAGTTGTTGGTTCAAATTCTAAATGTTAACTGTAAATGCTATGTGCTAAATGGTATGAATTGAGTCATAGTAATTGAGAGTTTTATTAGCTATAAATGGTTATATGCTAAATGTTATAAATCGAGTCATAGTATTCGTTGAATATATAATTGTCAACTGCTTGGTGTTGATTTGTAAGTGGTTGGTTAATAGTCAGTTATTAGTAACAAGTACTTGGTGTTGGATTATATATGGTTAAATGGTTATTGGTCATGCATATCGGTTTTACTTATGTAAGTCGAATTATGGATATTGGTGGATTGGTAATGTTGGTATTATTTATGGAGTTATATGATTTGACTAAATGGTAAGTATGGGAATACGTGATACATGTTAAATGTTAGAATTTTATAACAATTAGAATTGTGCTAGGGGTTATGAGAAGATCACAAGTTTTTAAATGTAAATATTTAAAGATTTGTGTAATTCTTTTCGACTAATCCCTAGGGCTTACGAATATCCATGATTAACTATCACGGGTATAATTCATATACTTATGTGGTGTGATCATCGATATAGCGTAAGTAATAGTTAGTGCTAGGGGTTGTTCCCTAGGGTTTACGAACATCAATGATTGATTGTCACGTGTATCATTTAAATACGTGAGAAATACGATCATTGGTGTAGCGTAAGTAGTAGTGTAATATAAATCATTATGTGCTATGTGCCGCATGTCTGGGCGGGTACTTTTCTTACTTGTTTACTTTTATGTTGCTGCAAGTTGAGGCAGCTTTATTTTTATAAAAAAACAGGGTTAAATTGTTTATGATTGATATTGAGGGGCTGTGCCCATAGTCCGATAAACGAATAGGTCATGCCGAAATTTGTTGAAAATCTCCTGCATTTAAATTTATTTAACTTATTTGACTTTAATGGTCTAAAGGCATGTTTTGGGGTGCTAAATGTTTATGTATATGTGTCAAGGGATTCATTTCGAGGATGAATTGTGTCTTGGGGTTTAATTTGTCTATTTATGTATTAATTTGAGGATAATTGTTATCTCGAGAATTTATGTGCTCTGTTGAAGATTAGTTGTGATTTGAGGATTATCTATTAATTATTTTGTGTCATAGAATGTCAAAGGCGTTATAGTTGTATATGTTTAGTGGAGTTGATTAAGTGTTATAATTGTTTGAGGTGGTTAACACCAGGAATGTCCACTTTATAAAGGGGACCCTTCCATTTTGTTTTCTTTACTAAATGTGTTATGTGTATTAAGTGATAATAGAGTAGTCAACTATAGGGAGGACACCTATAGTTTGACTTTATATGATTTAGTGACAATTCCAAGTTGTGTTTACTCGAGATACGAGGTAGGACTGACACGTCTCGTAACTATTTCAGTACCATTAGGGTATAATCAAGTTGGAACGACGTGCATCAAAGAGGAAAAATCGAGGCGTCGTATGAAGAAAGGTAAGTTACCTCCATGGAATTGCTTGGACAAGCTGCGAAGGATTCATTCGCGGTTTTCTGCTTTATGCTCAGGACCAGAGGCAAGTTTATCTATGCATACTCTATCGTTCAGAGTATTCGTATTTTGAAATATATGAAATGTGCGAACTAGATTTAAATCCATAATTGCAAATTATTTAATTTATGCTCTATTGTTCAGAGTATATATATTATATCGAAAGTATGGTGCATGTATTGCAAGTCTACTAACCGTGCTCTTTCATTCAGAGTATGCATGTTTTTAAAAATCTATGATGAATGCTCTAGTGTAATATTATGCTTTCTTAAAAATGAAAGTTCTGCAAATGCCTTATTTAAAACTCTTAAATTCGTGAGAATTCGTTCAAGTCTATTTAATTAGTTTTATAACTGCTTTCAATTTATCCCACTTGTGATTTTATCCATTGTGTTATAAAAGTTTACAATTGTTCTTTACCCCTATAAGAACTGTTTATATTCTGTCATGATTATGACACTTCAATATCTGTTCGGAATGTGAATTGTCCTTTTTAAATATCCTTATCATGTTGGAACGTACTTTTTACTGAAGCGCCAGTCACCAATTTCTATATTTACGTCATCGGTAGCAGTGACGCCTGATGATGTATAAGCATTGGCTTGGGATCCCCTTTCATTTGAGAACCCGTATTGAGTGTACGGGATTGGAGCTCTGTCATGGGCTGATCACCCAGCTTAGCTCGTAGCGTCTTATCGTAGTTCCAATCTTTAAGGGTTATTCCTTCTGAAAAATCATATTCTTTTATTGTTGAGAATCAAGCGTCGTATCATTTTGATTTGTTCTAAATTAATTCTAGATTTAGATTGTCGTTGAAGCATTTGTTGCACAGTGACTGTTAAAAATCGAGAATGAATTGAGATCTTCTCAATTATTCAACTCATTATTATCAGGCCAGTTCGGCAGCTAGGTATATGCTAGTGGACAATAATGAGATTGTAATAGTTGTGAATTTCTTGAATGTTTGTTTAATTGAGAGTTGATGTAGCTTCGTGAACTTCTTAAATGTTGTCTCTTAGTAGCTGAAGCATCTGTTGCTCAGTTATTCAAAGTTTTGATCGGAAATCGCTATAAAAATTGTTGAGATAAATATAAAAATCGTTTATAAATCCGTCGAGATAAAACTCTTGTGAATTCTGCAAACCTCTTTCCTATTGAAAAATTATCGTTATGAATATTTCAAGAATGGTATCATCCTCAAAGTTGGATTTTAAAACCTTCAAAGTTTTCCAAAAGTATTTTGGTATACTCTATTATATACTTGCTGAGCGCCTCTTTCGCTCATTCTTGCTTTTGTTTAAATCTTATTTTACAGAGATAGATAGTGGATGCAGTTGACTTAGTTTAGCTCGAAGCAGGGCAAGTCATGGATCGAGTTGATGTTCGGCTCAGAGTGATTCTGTATTTTGAGTTTGTCTACCAGATGTTTAGTTATACTGGTATGGTATTCATATTCCTGAGTGATAATATTTGTTGTATTAGAATATTGTGGTTGTTGTATACCTTATGTCAAGGTGATACTAACAACATAAGACTGTATAAGAGAATTGTTGTACCAAGAGTTGTAAGTTAATAAAAGAAGTTATTATAAGTGTTTTCGGATTTCTTGTTTCCAAGTCTATAACCTGAAAAGATTTTTGGTAGTTAGGGGTCGGATTTCATGTTTTAGATTTATTGGCAGTTGATTGTTTGGTTGTTAAAGTTTTCTGCGGTAGCGACCCATATCCCTGACCCCGGATTTGGGGGCGTTACAGAATGGTATCAGAGCAAAGGTTATAGAAACTAGAAACAAGCGAGAGCGTAGGATTATATATATAGTTATGTGAGGGTGTCTGAACTCACATAGAGTTCGTGTTGGATTATCGGATATATCCCAATGAGTAAGTCGAGATTAGGATTCTACCTTAGGATGATGGTTCGGAGCCGAGTAGAATTCCTTGCGATTGGAGATTACGGCAGTAGAGTCTTTAAAGACTGCTATGAGTTGTTATCGATGTAGGGTATCGTGTATCTTAAGACGTTGTGAAGAGAGTTTAGAATTGATTGATCGTTCGTCAGAAGAGCCGACCGAGGATGCATCTGTGGAGATCACGACAATATTCCTTTTCATCTATAATTTATTTGATACTCCTTCACTGGAAGATTGTGTTAGAAGATATATTTCATCTTCTAAGTTATAGTTCTTTTAAACATTTGTATTCACCCGAATGTTGGGTTTCGATTGTGTCAGAGGCTGTCATGATACCTATTTTTCAGGTTTTCCTGAAGCCCTGATAGGTTTGTTCAAATTGAACTTCCGCCTTAATTCTTCTAATGGTGGATAAATTTTATTCGTGCATACAGCACTACTTGCTCGTCATGTGCTAGTATCCTCTCCCGTTAAATCTTTCTTTCGGGATTAACACCTTTGGAATTTGTTTAGTTTTGTCCAAGGTGTACGTTTGAAAGTTTCTTGCTATAAGATGCTATTTATTTGTTTAACCAGAAATTTCTTTCCAAAACTCCTTACTCTAGCTGAGACAAACAACCCTATTATATAGGGGACACAAGGACTATCTGTCTGTGTGATAGAAGTTGGATGGGACGTCATCACTTGTGTGTTGTGCAATACAAGAAGGCTAATTACCTTTAGTAATGTCTTAACTAAGACACGCAACGTTGAGTTTCTTGGATCATATTGATCTCTCAGTTATTCTTTTGTAACCTTTAATGGTTGCCTCAAGCTTTTTAATCATGATCACATTGTGTGACATTCAAATTGATAAGGAATCTATTTTATTCAAGGATTCCGTCATTTCAGTTGTTTTCATTATTCCTTTGTGTCTTAACAAATGGCGACATGGTGTTCGTGTTCTAGCGATGTTGCTCGGTAAACAGTTGAATAAGGAATAAATCGAGATCTTCCGATTGTTAGGTTCCTCGATCGACATTGTACGTTGAAAGTGGAATCATGGCTATTAGGGATTTCTCGAAATTCTTTTCACGGTTTAACCCGAAGCACTATGGATATGAAGAATTGGAAATATGTGTGTATCGAATCGTCTGAGTCGCGAGATAGCGAAGTTGCGGGGATCGCCATAGGCCTTTGGAATTTCAGTCGGAAGGAAGCGGTGCATCTTAGAATCCCGTTCTTTCTTTTGCGGATTCCGGGGACGGAATCCTGTTAAGGAGGGAAGACTGTGACAATCCGAATTTTCAAAATAAATTATTATTATTTTATTTTTTACGATTTGTCTTTATAAATTATTAATATTATTGTTATTTTTTTTAAAAACGAGATTAAAGTTTCGTTTTAATTGGCCAGCAGAGGAGAAACGGGATAAATATTACAGAAAGAGGAGTCAATGAGACAGCCTGCAGATTTTAAGGAGCACATAATTATTTTTTTAGCAGACAATTCAGGAAACAAACCATGTTTTCAGCCTTAAATCCCGGAGTCAAATAAAACCAGCTAGACACCTACATATCTTTGTCTCTTTTCTTTCGTTTTAAAATCAAATACTCGACCCTATTAGTATAGACACAAATCGAGTTATATACATACAGGGATACACACACAAACGCGCACAAGCTCAGCCGCACAACACTTCAGGGAGAGAGAAAACAGATCGAGAAGAGAAAAAAAAAAAGAAAAGGAGGAAGAAGAAGAGAGATTAAGTGTGTGGCTGTGGGTGTTTGGGCGCAGGTGAGCAGGTGAGGGAAGGGGGAAGCCGCGCGTGCGGCTGTGGGGAGGGGAAGTCCGCCGGCGGCGCGGTTTTTCTTTCCGGTGAGGCGCGGTGGTGTAGAGCCGCGAGAGAGAGAGAGAGAGGGAGAGAGAGAGAGAGAGAGAGAAAGAGAGAGAGATAGAAGTGGTGGAGATTGGTTCCGGTGGCTTGAATTGCGGGTTGAAATCGAAGAGGTATAAATTTTATACCTTATTTATTTATTTACTTCGTTTTATTTTCGATGTAATTGATTAATTCCTCATTTTTAGATTAGGTATGAGTATTGTCGTAATTTAATTAGTTGTGAAATTGTGAGTATTGTTTAAATGTTGTAATTGTAAGTAAATTTAGTTCGTGAGTTAATGTCTCAATTTTTTTTTGTGATTCGATTAATTTCCGAGATTTAATTCGGAGGGTCGATACTTGTAATTTATGATTGTGGAGGACTAATTGCAAGTCCGAGTAAATGTTTGTGTTTAACAACGACTAGTTGTTAAATGTTGAGTGCTAATTGTTAGTTGCTAAGATGCTAATTGTTACTTGCTAAATGTAATTGTCGGGAGTTATATGATTTTAGTAGTTAATTATAAGTTAATTAGGAGAGACTATATTTATCTATTATTAGTGGTGGTTTGTATGTGCTAAGTGCAAACTGTTATTGTCATATAATTTGTAGTTATACGAGTGGCTAATTGTTATGTGCTAAATGCTATAAGTGGAGTCGTAATTGTTGGGTTTAATTGTGAGTTATTTGTTAAACCTCGTAACTAGATTAAGGTGGTAAATTATGAATATTATCTGAATTTCCATGTTTAATTCAAAGGGTATAGTAATTTATATTTATTGAGGACTAAGTGCGAGTCCGATTATATATCGAGGTTGATTAAATGTTTAAATTGCTTATATTAATGGGTAATTTTTGTGATTGGTTTTGGTAATTAGTTTAGCATATTAGTTTGAAGTATTAAAATTGTGGAGTTAATTTGTGAGTCCAATAATATAAGTGGGCTAATCGGTAAGTGTATGTGCTAAATGATCTTAGTGTATAAAGTTAGTGTTTTAGTGGAGAAATTGCTAATTGTTAGTTGTTGGTTCAAATTCTAAATGTTAACTGTAAATGCTATGTGCTAAATGGTATGAATTGAGTCATAGTAATTGAGAGTTTTATTAGCTATAAATGGTTATATGCTAAATGTTATAAATCGAGTCATAGTATTCGTTGAATATATAATTGTCAACTGCTTGGTGTTGATTTGTAAGTGGTTGGTTAATAGTCAGTTATTAGTAACAAGTACTTGGTGTTGGATTATATATGGTTAAATGGTTATTGGTCATGTATATCGGTTTTACTTATGTAAGTCGAATTATGGATATTGGTGGATTGGTAATGTTGGTATTATTTATGGAGTTATATGAGTTGACTAAATGGTAAGTATGGGAATACGTGATACATGTTAAATGTTAGAATTTTATAATAATTAGAATTGTGCTAGGGGTTATGAGAAGATCACAAGTTTTTAAATGTCAATATTTAAAGATTTGTGTAATTCTTTTCGACTAATCCCTAGGGCTTACGAATATCCATGATTAACTATCACGGGTATAATTCATATACTTATGTGGTGTGATCATCGATATAGCGTAAGTAATAGTTAGTGCTAGGGGTTGTTCCCTAGGGCTTACGAACATCAATGATTGATTGTCACGTGTATCATTTAAATACGTGAGAAATACGATCATTGGTGTAGCGTAAGTAGTAGTGTAATATAAATCATTATGTGCTATGTGCCGCATGTCTGGGCGGGTACTTTTCTTACTTGTTTACTTTTATGTTGCTGCAAGTTGAGGCAGCTTTATTTTTATAAAAAAACAGGGTTAAATTGTTTATGATTGATATTGAGGGGCTGTGCCCATAGTCCGATAAACGAATAGGTCATGCCGAAATTTTCTGAAAATCTCCTGCATTTAAATTTATTTAACTTATTTGACTTTAATGGTCTAAAGGCATGTTTTGGGGTGCTAAATGTTTATGTATATGTGTCAAGGGATTCATTTCGAGGATGAATTGTGTCTTGGGGTTTAATTTGTCTATTTATGTATTAATTTGAGGATAATTGTTATCTCGAGAATTTATGTGCTCTGTTGAAGCTTAGTTGTGATTTGAGGATTATCTATTAATTATTTTGTGTCATAGAATGTCAAAGGCGTTATAGTTGTATATGTTAAGTGGAGTTGATTAAGTGTTATAATTGTTTGAGGTGGTTAACACCAGGAATGTCCACTTTATAAAGGGGACCCTTCCATTTTGTTTTCTTTACTAAATGTGTTATGTGTATTAAGTGATAATAGAGTAGTCAACTATAGGGAGGACACCTATAGTTTGACTTTATACGATTTAGTGACAATTCCAAGTTGTGTTTACTCGAGATACGAGGTAGGACTGACACGTCTCGTAACTATTTCAGTACCATTAGGGTATAATCAAGTTGGAACGACGTGCATCAAAGAGGAAAAATCGAGGCATCGTATGAAGAAAGGTAAGTTACCTCCATGGAATTGCTTGGACAAGGTGCGAAGGATTTATTCGTGGTTTTCTGCTTTATGCTCAGGACCAGAGGCAAGTTTATCTATGCATACTCTATCGTTATATGAAATGTGCGAACTAGATTTAAATCCATAATTGCAAATTATTTAATTTATTCTCTATTGTTCAAAGTATATATACTATATCGAAAGTATGGTGCATGTATTGCAAGTCTACTAACCGTGCTCTTTCATTCAAAGTATGCATGTTTTTAAAAATCTATGATGAATGCTCTAGTGTAATATTATGCTTTCTTAAAAATGAAAGTTCTGTAAATGCCTTATTTAAAACTCTTAAATTCGTGAGAAATCGTTCAAGTCTATTTAATCAGTTTTATAACTGCTTTCAATTTATCCCACTTGTGATTTTATCCATTGTGTTATAAAAGTTTACAATTGTTCTTTACCCATATAAGAACTGTTTATATTCTGTCATGATTGTGACACTTCAATATCTGTTCGGAATGTGAATTCTCCTTTTTAAATATCCTTATCATGTTGGAACGTACTTTTGACTGAGGCGCCAGTCACCAATTTCTATATTTACGTCATCGGTAGCAGTGACGCCTGATGATGTATAAGCATTGGCTTGGGATCCCCTTTCATTTGAGAACCCGTATTGAGTGTACGGGATTGGAGCTCTGTCATGGGCTGATCACCCAGCTTAGCTCGTAGCGTCTTATCGTAGTTCCAATCTTTAAGGGTTATTCCTTCTGTAAAATCATATTCTTTTATTGTTGAGAATCAAGCGTCGTATCATTTTGATTTGTTCTAAATTAATTCGGGATTTAGATTGTCGTTGAAGCATTTGTTGCACAGTGACTGTTAAAAATCGAGAATGAATTGAGATCTTCTCAATTATTCAACTCATTATTGTCAAGCCGGTTCGGCAGCTAGGTATATGCTAGTGGACAATAATGAGATTGTAATAGTTGCGAATTTCTTGAATGTTTGTTTAATTGAGAGTTGATGTAGCTTCGTGAGCTTCTTAAATGTTGTCTCTTAGTAGCTGAAGCATCTGTTGCTCAGTTATTCAAAGTTTTGATCGGAAATCGCTATAAAAATTGTTGAGATAAATATAAAAATCGTTTATAAATCCGTCGAGATAAAACTCTTGTGAATTCTGCAAACCTCTTTCCTATTGAAAAATTATCGTTATGAATAATTTAAGAATGGTATCATCCTCAAAGTTGGATTTTAAAACCTTCAAAGTTTTCCAAAAGTATTTTGGTATACTCTATTATATACTTGCTGAGCGCCTCTTTCGCTCATTCTTGCTTTTGTTTAAATCTTATTTTACAGAGATAGATAGTGGATGCAGTTGACTTAGTTTAGCTCGAAGAAGGGCAAGTCATGGATCGAGTTGATGTTCGGCTCAGAGTGATTCTGTATTTTGATTTTGTCTACCAGATGTTTAGTTATACTGGTATGGTATTCATATTCCTGAGTTATAATATTTGTTGTATTAGAATATTGTGGTTGTTGTATACCTTATGTCAAGGTGATACTAACAACATAAGACTGTATAAGAGAATTGTTGTACCAAGAGTTGTAAGTTAATAAAAGAAGTTATTATAAGTGTTTTCGGATTTCTTGTTTCCAAGTCTATAACCTGAAAAGATTCTTGGTAGTTAGGGGTCGGATTTCATGTTTTAGATTTATTGGCAGTTGATTCTTTGGTTGTTAAGGTTTTCTGCGGTAGCGACCCATATCCCTGACCCCGGATTTGGGGGCGTTACACCATGATATTCCCAAATTTTCAAAAAAATAAAAAATTAATTTGATTGGACTAATAAAAGATTTAAAAAAATTATATGCTAACTTAAGACGGAATTCGTCGTAAGTTATTTGCCGCTTTTTTTTTGATGAAAATTTGAATTGGCCGCCTATTTTTCGATGAAAAGTTGAATTTGCCGCCTGACAACTTACGAAGGATTCCGTCATAAGTTTAATTTGAGTTAAAAATATTCTTATAACATTCTTATAAAAAATTAATTTGATTGGATTAATAAAAGATTTAAAAAAATTATATGCTAACTTACGACGGAATTCGTCGTAAGTTATTTGCCACTTTTTTTTTGATGAAAATTTTAATTGGCCGCCTATTTTTCGATGAAAGGTTGAATTTGTCGCCTGACAACTTACGACAGATTCCGTCGTAAGTTTAATTTAAGTTAAATATATTCTTATAAAAAATTAATTTGATTGGACTAATAAAAGATTAAAAAAATTATATCCTAACTTACGACCGAATTCGTCGTAAGTTATTTGCCGCTTTTTTTATGAAAATTTGAATTGGCCGCCTATTTTTCGATGAAAAGTTGAATTTGTCGCCTGACAACTTACGACGGATTCCGTCGTAAGTTCACTACTAAAAAAATTAATTCATTTTGCAATTAAATTAAATTACAATAAGTGAATTTACGACGGATAATTCGTCGTAAGTTGGCTGCAAAAATGACATCGTTCCATCATCGGTAAAAATAATTCATTATGCATTTAAATTTAATTGAAAAAAATTACTTTACGACGAAAATTCCGTCGTAAGTTTGCTGTTAACACCAAACTTGCGATGAATTTCAGTTCAGTCGTAATTACTTACGACGGTTTACGGTTTCCGTCGTAAGTATGGCGCGAAAAAAATTTTCATCGTAAGTTGGCCGTCGTAAATGGCCAGATTTCTTGTAGTGCTAACCACGGCCAATGCACACAACAAAACCCTGCAATGGATTTATAACCTCTAACCATTAATCTGGTCTCCCCGAAGGGACATCTGTTGACCATATACGTGGAAGATGGCATGAAGAGATGCTCGATGATGTTAATAATTGTTATTATAAAAAATTTAGTGGATTGAGAAAGAAAAATACTACTAGTGTTTGATATATGTGAAAAAGAAAAATATTACACCATGCTAATTTTCAACATACTATTGCATGTTTTAGTAGATGCGGCATTTTTATGGCGGATCCAGGATTCGCGTTAAGGGGATCCAAAAAATTTTATTGTACATTGAATCGAAACAACATTTTCAACAGGATTAAGAAAACTTTGCTAATATAACCGTTTTTTGAATACCAAAAGTTAATTTATATTATATGTATAATCTCATTTTTTAATATTTGAAACATGTTATAATATATGGGATGTTTGGGGGAACTTTTTTTCAAAATAAGTCAACTTATTTTAAGACAAAGTTAGAGATTCCTAACATTCCAACTTATTTTCCAACTTATTTTTGAAACTTATTGAATCTCAAACATACGTTAAATATTTGTATAAAAAAACAATTTCAAAATATAATTTTTTTACCCGAAAATAAGTTCGTAAGTCCCTAAAATAAGGTATGCCACACAGGCACATAAATGATTTGATAAAATTTTTGGGGACCTTCAAGAAACTTTTTTTTTGTGAAAAAATCACATTATCAAATATAGCTCCTACGTGTGGCAGTCAGCTCTTGGACCTGTAATGTTGAGGTTGGTTGATGTTATATTTATGGATGTGGGACATCTCTTATAGCAGATGTGTACCTGGGTTCCGCATGGGCATTTTTGACATAAATATCCTTAAATTTGTATTGAAATTGTTTTAACCTGAGTGTACGTCATCCTCATACACATGAAACCCATAAAAGAATTAGTGGGATAGGGATATTATATTTGTACATTCATCAGACTTAGATAATTAGATTTTCTCAAAATTTATTTTTGGCATTTTGTAATAATTAGATCTCCTTAATATTTAAACCAAAAAATAATTTAGTTAATGTAAATCTTTTTATTTTTTTTCAATTTTTTGAGATAATCATATTAAAACGATGCATTTGTATACGTTATTACAATTCATTTGTATAAGTTGTTACAAAGTATATGCTAGATGTATTTTTCTAGTTAATATTCAATTTATCCTTCATATGATTTTGTGCTACTAGACAAATCATTTGTTTTCATATATTTTTATGTTATTCAATTTCAGTTCGTAGTATTTTTTTAAGTTATTATATATTTTGTGTAATTACTACTTTAATATAATTTTTATCTTATTATTTTTTATACTTGATTAATTTAAAAATATATAATTTTACTTAATAACAAGTAACATGTGGTATTACACTTGATAACGATCTTATAGCAAAAGGTAATATATAACCTTTTCTTAGAAATATGTTGTATTTGATGATAACTTCACAATCAATCAAATTGTATAAGGTTTTGTAGCTGTCAACGGATGAGGATTTATAACTCTATCCATTGACAGGTAGCTCATCAACGGATGAGGTTTTTGTAGCATACTGCAGTATCTCTATGTTATCGGTTGATAGTGTTTTTATCCACAGTCATGTTGACCATCAATGGATAGGCAGAATAGGGTAGCCAACTGTAAATAAGCTATGCTATGTTCTGTCTAAGTGAAAGTGTATCAACAGATGAAGAAAAAACTCTATCAACGGATACAACTCAAATCCACTCTATCAACGGATACAGCTCAAGTCTCAATATCAACGGATACAACTCAATATATCATCAACGGATGTCAGTGTACAATATCAACGGATAATCATTGACACTTTCTTCTATGCTAAGCTGGGGATTAGAAGTTGATAAGGACAGGTTTGACTGACAGATCACATGGGTTGATAGTAGATACAAAAAGCAGTATGGCCGCCATACTTTGGAAACACACAAGAAAGAAGCATTCCATTTACACTATGAATACAAGAAAGGTGCAGGAGATATGTCTGTTCACAAGGACAACCTTTCGGCTACATGTGTATTTGGAGTGTAGTAGCAAGTCAACTAGAATTAGATTAATATTATCTTATTCCTGTAGTACTTGTAAACTTGGGATTTATAACCAAGTGCAACAACTCTTTTAGAAGCCAAGAAAACAGATACATTTGCATAGGGTTTTTGTTGAATATCCTTAGAAAGAAAAGAGTTGTAAAACAGAAGCTGTGTACTTTTGTATCACAAAGTTTTCTTCGAATAAAAGCTTCAGTTGGTGCATTTAACCACCTGATTTTTATGTGTTTGTGCATTAATCTTTCTACAGCAATTATCTAATTATAGATTTCTGGAGTTCTTATCAGAAATTTATAAATATCAAGAATTGTATTCAACCCCCCCTTCTACAATTATACAAGTGTGTAATCTGGGAATGACAATTGGTATCAAAGCCAGCTTCTAACATATTTGAAGTTTAAAGATCAACACACTTCCAACATGTCTAAGAAGGATTATGGAGTGAAGATTCCAGTTCTTGATAGAGAGAATTACTTTCACTAGAAAGTAAAAATGCGTCTACATCTCGTGTCTATTGATGAGGGTTTTGTGGATTGCATTGACAAGGGTCCTCATGTTCCAATGAAGACTACAACAAGAGTTGGCCTGGCTGAAGATGTGCCTGACACTCTCATTCCCAAACCTGTTTCTGAATGGAGTCTTAAAGATATTGCAAAAGTCCACAAAGACAAAAAGACTATGAATATACTGTTCAATGGTCTAGAAACAGACACGGTTGATAATGTTATTAACTGTACCACCTCCAAGGAAGTATGGGACACTATTCAAACCCTTTTGTGAAGGAACAGAACAGGTGAGGGAGAACAAGATGCAACTACTAATCCAACAATATGAACATTTCCACTTTAAGAGTGGAGAAACATTGAATGATACATTTAGTAGATTTCAAAAGTTACTAAATGGTTTGAAACTGTATGGAAGAATCTATCAAGTTAAAGATTCTAATCTCAAATTTCTGAGATCACTGCCCAAGGAATGGAAGCCAATGACTGTTTCTCTAAGAAACACTCAAGAGTACAAGACATTTACTCTTGAAAGGCTCTATGGAACTTTAAAGACATATGAGCTGGAAATGGAACAGGATGAAGAGATTGAGAAGTCTCAAAAGAAAAGTGGGTCAGTTGCACTTGTTGCCAACTTGGAGCAGGAGGAAAGGACAGAAGCTGCTAGTTCTACACCAAAGAGGGAGGTTTGTAAAGGTAGAGCAGAATCAAGAAGGAGCAAGGAAAAGGTGTCTGAGGAATTGAATGTCCTTCAGCAGGATGAATTGGATGAAATAGATGAGCACTTAGCTTTTCTATCTAGGAGATTCTCTAAGCTGAAATTCAAGAGAAACTCTGGGGTGGCCAAGCCATTTAACAAGGATTTTTCCACAAGCAACTATGTGGATAAATCCAAAATTAAATGCTACAATTGTGGAATTGCTGGTCACATGATAAGTGAATGCAGGAAACCTAGATCTGAGAACAAGGGAAAGTCAACTGAGACTGTTGACTACAAGAAGAAATATTTTGATCTTCTCAGGCAGAAAGGAAAGGCATTCTTGACCCAAGAGTATGACTGGGCTATTGATGACAATCATTCTGGTGATGATACTGAGTTTGTCAACCTTGCATTAATGGCTGATTCTGGAGAGCAGGAAGCAAGTTCAGCTAGCAATCAGGTATTTTCTACTAATCTCTCTGAGCTCACCAAAGAGGAATGCAATAGTGTTATAGATGAAATGTATACTGAACTATATCACTTAAGTGTTACCCTTAAATCACTTACTAAAGAGAACAATAGGATTAAAGAGTCTAATCTGTTTTTAAGTGATAGAAATGCTGCTCTAGAAGCTCAATTTCTAGAATTTGAGAAAATGAGAGTTGATTGCAATAATGCTAAAAGTGAACTTGAAGCTGTGTTAAAAAGAGAACTAATTTTAAAAGACCAGCTTGAAAAAGAACAAGGGATAATTGCTAAATTTCAAAGTTGTAGGAATATTTCTCAAAACATAATAGAACTCAAGGGAATAGAATCGTTTGTGAAGGATACCTGGACTCAAAACAAAAAAGAGCTAGAACCTGGCCTTGAGGATCTAGAGACTATTTGTGAATCAACGGATTGTGATTATCCGTTGACAGATGAACCATCAACGGATTAGAGGTATCCGTCGACTAACAAAAAGTTTGTTAGTAAGAAGGAACTCAGGAAACTGGATATCAATTATGGTCCAGTCAACAAGAACTTTGTTAGTGGTGAGAGTAGCAAAACCAAATCTAGTGGGAAGGCTAAGGCAGGTGATTTACATAACAAAAAGGCTGTTGGTAAATCAGATAATGAAAAGGTAGAAATTGAGGGTAAAAAGAAAAAGAACAGAAATGGTAGGATAGGCATCAACAAGAAAAACAATTATTCTCCTGACAAGTTTGCTCCTAGGAAAACTTGTAGTAATTGTAATAGTGTCAATCACCTATCTTCTAATTGCAAGATTGTCAACAAGGCTCCAGTTCATGTACCTCAAACAATACCATGTATGCCTGCAATGCCTGGTTTGTATCAAAATGCTAGTTTTTCAAATCCATATGTGAACATGCCATATGTGTCTAATTCTTATTTTCAATCTATGAATGTGCCACAAAAGTCATGGAGCATTCCTAGCATGAATAATATGTATGCCAATTTTCCACAAATGCATGCATCAAATCTTCATGCAAATGAGCATTTGTCAAACCCCATCACTCAAGCATCTACACCTAAGTTGAAGAATGCTAAGAGTGCAAAGTCAAAGGCTAACAAAAAGGACCCAAGGAAGCTTGGGTACCAATATCAACTTGATTTGTTTTTGAAATGTGTGCAGGGAAACAAAAGGAATCTATGGTACCTAGACAGTGGATGCTCTAGGCACATGACAGGAGATTCAACCCTGCTCACAGAGTTCAAGGAAGGAGCTGGCCCTTGAATTACCTTTGGAGATGACAGCAAAGGATATACTAAGGATATGGCCTGATTTCAAAAGACAATGTCATCATTGAAGAAGTGGCTTTAGTTGAAGGTTTGAAGCACAATTTGCTGAGTGTCAGTCAGATTTGTGACAAAGACTATGAAGTAAATTTCACAAAAGAAGACTGTGTTCTTTCTGCCAAGGAAGACAACAATGTGGTATTGACAGGCTTTAGAAAAGGAAATGTTTACATAGCTGACTTCAATTCAGCATGCTCAGAATCCATTACTTGTCTCTTCAGCAAAGCAAGTAAGGATGAGAGTTGGCTATGGCATACGAAGCTGTCACATTTGAATTTTAAAGTTATGAATGATTTGGTAAGAACCAAGCACATTGACATCAAATACCACTTCATTAGAGAACATGTGATGAATGGTACAGTAGAAATGCACTTTGTGCCAAGTGAAATGCAGCTTGCAGATATCTTCACCAAGCCTCTTGATGAATCCACATTCACAAGATTGGTAGGTGAGCTAGGTATGCTTAACTTGTCATAATTCCTAGTGATATTTGATTTTACTGCATTGCAGCTAGGAATGTGTTTTGATTTACTTGAGAATTAAAAACTCTTAGAAAAATTTTCTTCAGAAATTTTGTCCAAGGCAAAATTATCTTATCAACGGATATCCTTTTACCCGTTGATAGCATAAACACATTCCTAGATTTTTGTATATCAACGGATAACAGCTTATCCACGTCATCAACGGATAAACTGTTTCTCAACCGTTCATTTCATATCCGTTGATATACATATTTTCTTTTAAATATAACAGTTGGTAAACGTGTATCTATATAGGACGGGTTATATTTATTTTCTTTTATTATTTGACAGTTACTTTTGACCAATGGGTAATTACTTTTAATTATTTCATTTTCAATTCTTGAAAAGTATAAAAGGCTGTCTTGTGCTCTCACATCTCACTTTTATCGACTTTCAAGATTCTCTTAAGTAAACTGCATCTTCTTCACAAAAATTCTCTGCAACAAAAGTTCAAACTCTTCAATGGCGCCTATTGTTAAGATGATGTCTTCCACTGGGTTCACCTATGAGAAGAACAATTTCGCGGCCTATGTCGATACAGTGAATGCCCCGGAAGCTTATCACACCATGATGAATTTTGTGAAGAACTATAAACTTTCGTATGCTATGACTACTTCCACTCCTATAATCCACGAGGTAATCAAAGAGGTGTGGGCATCTGCTGAGTTCAATGGCACAGACGGTACAATTGCTTTTTCTCTAAAGGGTAAAAACTATGTAGTTAACTCCGATGTGATAACTGCTTGTTTAAAATTGCCTGAGAATAACTGTCTGAAAGTACCCAGTGATGCTGAAATAGTTGCCATGCTTAATTCCATAAATTATGCCCTTAGTACTGATAATTTAGGGAAAATTGTTAGGAAAGGGATGGTTAAAGAATGGAGTTATTTTTGTGATGCCTTCATTAAAACTTTTTCAGGCAAAATTAGTAACTTTGATGCTGTTACCCATTCCATGCTAGTTATGTTGTGTATGCTTTTGACTGATAAATTCTATAACTTTGGCACACTAGTCATGTATGAGATAACAGCAAAATTAGGTAAAAAGGAAACTAGGAGCAAGAATATCTATTTTGCTAGATTTTTTATGCTCTTAGCACTGCATGTATCTGAGAATAAGCTATCCATTGCTAACCCGGATAGCAAGTTTACATGTTTTGTTCAGGAGAAGAGAGTCTTAAGTGATTTAATTCGAATGAACTCCAATGCAGAAGTACAATTGGTATATCTACAAATTGTTCAGGTAACTCTTTCTAACCTTGAAACTCCTATCTCTAACCCCCAAATTTCTTTGCCTTCTTCAGTCACAATGGAGTCTGTAGTAGTGACCAAACAGGCTCCTACCCAAGTGACTAAAACAAAAGTTTCCAAATCAAAATCTAAGAGACAAACCTCAGGTGTTTCTCAAAAAGCATCTGTTGCAAAAACTACCACAGCTCTTGAGGGGAGTGTGAAGGAGGTAGTGAGTGGTGAGGGACAGGGTGTGACTACTAGTCTACAGAAACTCAAATAGCCAAGCCCAAGTTACATCCTCTCAACATGGTGTGACTACTAGTTCTACAGAAACTCTGCACAAAAGGGTAAGGGACACTAGCCCTCTCTCAAAAACCTATGAAAGAAGAGTAAAATCTAAAACCATAGGGGAAGCACAGGGTGCACACACAGTACGGCAAACTGTACCTTCTCAAATCCAGTTTGATGTGACTTCAATAAATGTGGAGTCACAGCCCCTTGATCTTAACCTTCAAATCGATACACATTACAATCCACCATCACCAACTCCATCTCTGGATGTCGATATGATATCTACATCAATTCCTGATTCTCCATCTTTAAGATTCTTAGAGAAGCCCCACTCTGCAATTGGTGGTCATCATCTTTTAGATGAGTTGTTGGGCCATCAACCTTCCATTCCTGAATTCACAACAACATCTGTGGCCTCATCTTTAAAATCAATCTCCACAGATTCAGTGTTGGTTTTCACTACAACGGATATTATCATTCCTTCATCAACGGATATCCTTCATCCGTTGACAAGTGTTTCTCCATCAACGGATGCGCCTATGTCTAGCCATCCGTTGACATCTATAACTACTCCATCAACGGATATCCCTTATCCGTTGATAACTCACTCTACCACTGCTATATCTGACATTCCTGTGTCAAGTGTGGAGGAGTTCTCAGTAGTTGAAACACTTTTAGGATTGAGGGAAGGGAGTGAGAGGCTGCCTTGTGAGCAGGCAAAAGGAGAGGCAAATAATGAGAGGCTGACCATTTCTTCAGGTCAGGCAAAAGGAGAGCAAGAGAGTTCCACCTTAGTAGGTGAAGGTGAGGGTGTGAGAGGTGTGAGCCAGGGGGAGCCCCTGATGCAAGAAAAGAGAGATGAGTGGAGAGAAGGGACTACATGAGAAATAAGGCAGGAAGATCCAGCCATTGCAAATGAGTTAATGGAGGTTAATGAAGCCTCTAAAGAGATGGAATTTCGACAAGAATATCAGTCAATCATTGACTCCATCTCTTTGGATCGTGAAACCTTTACTCATCTTGTTTCAACCTATCAAGTCATGGCACAACAGGGCAATGTGGAGGCAGAGGAGGCAATGCACCTAGTGCACACCTCACAATCTCTACAAAGAGCAAAGGAAGCTTTGACAACTCTGCCTTCAGATGCTGACAGTGAAGAGTTTGGTAGTGATGACAGTGATAGCAAAGCAAATGATGAAGAAGTCAATGTGGCAGATACTCCAGACTAGCTATTTTCTACTGCCACTGTGGCTGGTGACTTCAATGTGGAGATTGTGAAGCAATATCAATCTGCTAGGGCTGAGCACCAAAATGCAGATCCACAGAGAAAGGCTGTCCTTCAGCAATTAATGGACTCCCTGAAACTTCACAAAATGCACATGGTCATTCAAAGAACACAACAGGAGGAGGTCCAAACTGCTATTAGAGAAATGAAAGTGGAACTAGATGCCAGGATTGAGGCACTAGCCCCTACTACCACTCAGAAGGTGCTGACTAGCAAATTATTGAAGGAAGATAGCCTGGCCAAATCTGTTCAGCATCTCTCCTCCAGAGTGGATAGTATGGAATTTCAAATGCAGACACTCATTGCCAATCAAGCCAGACAGACTGAGCTACTGGAAAGGCTGCTTGCAGCCTCACCTCCAGCCCTTGATGCTAACAAAAAAGGGGAGAAGAAGGTAGAAGAGGCAGCTACTTCTAGTCAAGAGGCAGCTACTTCTAGTCAAATTCCAGCTTCTAGTAGTAAGATAGCACAAATTGAGGGGGAGCAACAGCCAATGATAGTGGTCAATCCAAAAAAGTTTACTATAGAGGCTTCCCCTGTGAAGAAACAAAAGGCTGTGCTTCCACTTCCTGACTTGTCAAAAATCTCAGAAGATGAGAGGCAAGCCAGAATTAAAGAATTAGAGAAGATCAACAAGGAGGCAAATGAAAGAATGATGAGAACAGAAAGGATGATCAATGAATCAATGGTATCAACTCTGTTCTCTAATCAGTCCTCAGCTCCAACAATATCAACTACAATTCTGAAGGTGCTCACTCCAGAGATTGTGGCTCCTACATTCTATGATGCTGAACCATCTTATGTCAAAGAATTTGAACCATACATAAAAACCAGAGCCTACTCTCCACCAAAGGCAAATGGGAAGAACAAGTTACAATTTGACTTTCCATTTCCCAAGGATGATGATGAGAAGCTAATGGGAAAGACAATCAAAGAGTTCAAGGAAAAGACAAATAAGAGTGTAAGAAATTGGATGGCTGTAATAATAAGGAATGGAAAAGTGTTAAATATATCCAACAGCCATCCTAGATTTGTTGAAGTAAAAAGAGAGGAAACCTCCAAACTTCTAAGGGAAGCTCATCCAAGTGAAGAAAATCAATATGAAAACTCAGATGAGAAGCAAGCCAGGCTGGCTCAGGAGTTAATGGATGAGGTAGAGGATGAAATGAGGGAACCTGAGGAAGTCCCCAAATCCAAAAGGAAAGTGAAATCAGTCCCCAAATCCAAATCTAAGAGAGTGAAATCAAAGGCACGGAGGCCTGTCTCTCCAGAAACTGAAAGCAAGGAAACAGTTGGCTCATCACAACCTATTTCTGTAAAAGTATTCAACCCAGCTGTAAATTTCCATGGTTATCCTATAGTACCTAAAGAAGAACCAATGAATCTCTTGACTCCATTTAGGTTCCTTCATTCTTGCTGAAGCCTCAACAGAAGAAAAGGATACCAAGGAAGCAACCTTCAAAGGAACCAATTCAAGTTGCTAGGGTACCTGCTATTGTCAAGCAGCCAATCTTGGAAAACAAGGATGATTTTATCTATCAGGCAGATATTGAAGAATACTCTGGCATAAATCTGTATCTGGATGAATTGTCAGAAGTAAGAGGAATTGTCAAATATAAACATTTGCCTGAGAGATTGGTCTTTGTATACAAGGGAGGAAAGGAAAGGACATGGCCACTATAGAGGGTTCTTGCAGAAAATTATCTGACCTTAACCAAAGTGTTCTCTGCAATCAAGAGATACACAGGGTTCTCCAAGATAGCAAAAGGGGAGATACTGGACAGAATAGAACAGATAAGGAGAGAATGGAACTCACCATCAAGTCTACCAAGGAAGATGAAGATCCCATACAATGGACAGAAAATCCACCTTCAACCCTTCTGGATGATGGAGTTCAGGGATGAAGATGGTAACATGAGATTCTTCAGGTTAGAAGACCAACTATCAAAGGCTAGTTCTCAATACCTGAGATGGTTACAACAAAAGCTAAATCCAAAGGTTGATGAAGAAGATGCCTTCTATAGGCAACTCCAAATGCAGATTGAGTCCAACTCTGCCAAAGAAGGAAAATCAAGGGTGATGCCAACAAGAGAAAAGAAACAGTCTTAATCTGCTCAGTCTAGAGGAGCACTTCTCTGTAAATTTCTCAAACTTTCAGTTTTTAATTCTTGTAGCTTAATACAATTTTTGCATTGTTCTATATATATCTTTAGGAATGTTTTGTTATCATCAAGGTCCTGAATTTATGCTTTATTGCCATCTAGTATAAATTGGGGGAGATTGTTAGGAATATGTTGTATTTGATGATAACTTCACAATCAATCAAATTGTATAAGGTTTTGTAGCTGTCAACGGATGAGGATTTATAACTCTATCCGTTGACAGGTAGCTCATCAACGGATGAGGTTTTTGTATCATACTCAGTATCTCTATGTTATCGGTTGATAATGTTTTTATCCACAGTCATGTTGGGTAGAATAGGGTAGCCAACTGTAAATAAGCTATGCTATGTAATTCTGTCTAAGTGAAAGTGTATCAACAGATGAAGACAAAACTCTATCAACGGATACAACTCAAATCCACTCTATCAACGGATACAGCTCAAGTCTCAATGTCAACGGATACAGCTCAATATATCATCAACGGATGTCAGTGTACAATATCAACGGATAATCATTGACACTTTCTTCTATGCTAAGCTGGGGATTAGCAGTTGATAAGGACAGGTTTGACTGACAGATCACATGGGTTGATAGTAGATACAAAAAGCAGTATGGCAGCCATACTTTGGAAACACAGAAGAAAAAAGCATTCCGTTTACACTATGAATACAAGAAAGGTGCAGGAGACATGTCTGTTCACAAGGACAACCTTTCGGCTACATGTGTATTAGGAGTGTAGTAGCAAGTCAACTAGAATTAGATTAATATTATCTTATTCCAGTAGTACTTGTAAACTTGGGATTTATAACCAAGTGCAACAACTCTTTTAGAAGCCAAGAAAACAGATACATTTGCTTAGGGTTTTTGTTGAATATCCTTAGAAAGCAAAGAGTTGTAAAACAGAAGCTGTGTACTTTTGTATCACAGAGTTTTCAGGTGGTGCATTTAACCACCTGATTTTTATGTGTTTGTGCATTAATCTTTCTACAGCAATTATCTAAGTACAGATTTCTGGAGTTCTTATCAGAAATTTATAAATATCAAGAATTGTATTCAACCCCCCCCCCTTCCACAATTATACAAGTGTGTAATCTGGAAATAACACCTTTTGGTGATATTTTTAATGTAAATTAAATATATTAAATATGATACCGTAACCTTTATCTTTGATGTTATTTTTAATATAAATTGAATATGATATTAGTCAAATTTAAATATTTTCCTGTTTTTTTTAAAATTTATTAGCTATATAGTTAATTTTTTATTAAATATTCACTATTTAAAATAATTAAATTAGATTAAAAACAAATAAATAAATCAAGATTTAGTAAATTATAGACCCACATTTTTGTTTAGTTGGATATTAGTTGAATTAATCTTTTTATTTCTTTTTAACATTTTAATTATAAATACTTAGTTTAAATACTTATTGAACGTGATTTTTCTTCGGGAAATTACCCCACACACTATCTTTTTAAAACTATTTTCAAAAATACTACTACTTTAAAAGTTATTTACAAAACTACTATCTTTTAAGTTTTATTTTCAAAAATACAATTTGCAACTTATGCAACCTTTTGTATATATGGGCGGCCCAAGCCGCAACTTTTAATTTTTGGTTGGAAAGGTTGCAAAGGTTGCAAATGTTGGAAATGAATTTCCAATTGCAAGTTCCAGTTTCAGTTGTCATTTTCGACCTCTTTTTTGAACTCTATATAAGGTTGAACTAAGTATAAGGTTGCATATTCCAGTTTCCAATTGTCATTTTCGACCTCTTTTTTGAACTATATATATATATATATATATATATATATATATATATATATATATAGGCAAGTGCTCAAATACAAACCACTTTTAAAATACAAACCTACAAACCAACACTAAATTAATTATATTTCATCTATTCTAAGGTTCCCGCCAAGGATACCTTCACAAAAATGCTTAAAATAATTGGCTCTATCCAACAAAAAAAAATAAAAAAAAATCTTGCCGTGGAAATGCGAAGCATTTAAGTAACTAAACGGATGAGTTCGGTAGTCATGAGGGCCGAAGGCTCTCGACACACCCGTCAATCGTCTATTGCCTTTACCATTGATTGCCATTCCTTACAACTTTAGAATGATAAAGGCACGAAGCGTCGTACAAGAAGGAGCGAAGCACCGTTAACCAGTGAAATCCACTGCCACGTCATCACGTGAACAGTGATTTTTTTTGTTGGATAGAGCCAAGTATTTTAAACGTTTTTTGTATTGGGGTACCCCTAGTTTGGTCATTAGATTAGCTTGAAATATTAGATTATGCTTGGTTTGTAGGTTTGTGTGACGCCCCCAAATCCACTACCTGTAGACTTAGGTCGCCACTTATCGTCAATACCTGTCTTATCCAAAAATACAATACAATGCATAATAAACATGAAGGTTTTGTCGTACAACAGTGGTTCCATCCCACGAGTCCAAGCATCGACAAGTCTCAGAATTATTACAACATATAACTAGTACACACGATATCAATACACACGTCGAAAGATATGCTAATAGTCTTCGATAGCGTCGTCGCCTCTGAGATAAGCACACTTTCCCTTGAAACGAGAGGTTTCGCCTTTTTCCGTTTTCACTGAAAAACAATGTCAACAACAAGAATGAGCAACTAGGTGCTCAGCAAGTCCACTGACTCGCTCTCTCACTAACAAGGAAGGTGTTTAAAATTCTTGGCTCTATTCAACAAAAATATAAAAAAAAATTAAAAAAAAGTTACTGTTCACGTGATAACTTTTTTTAAAATTTTTTTATTTTTTATATTTTTGTTGAATAGAGACAATAATTTTAAACGTTTTTTGTATTGGAGTACCCCTAATTTGGTCATTAGATTAGCTTGAAATATTTAATTTAGGTTTAGTTTCTAGTTTCTATTCTAAGTTAGTTTCTATTAGAACAAGACCCTATATATATATATATATATAGTTCAAAAAAGAGGTCGAAAATGACAACTGAAAATTGGAACTTGAACTTCCAGTTTTCAGTTTTCAGTTTTCGGTTGCATATAAGGTTGCATATGAGGTTGCTCTATATAGGGAGCAGACGAATTTCCATTGATTATATTATGATCTAATGACCCGCCAGGGGCACCAATAGAAAAAGTTTTTATTTGAAACCTTTGCAACTTCCATTTTCAGTTGCAACATTTGCAACCTTTGCAACATTTGCAACTCACACGGCTGAGCCGCTAGAAGTTATAAATGAGGTTACACAGGTTGCAAACCGTATTTTTGAAAAAAGAATTTTAAAGAAAGGTATTTTTATAAATAGTTTTAAAAGTGGTAGTATTTTTAAAAAAATAATATGAAGAATGGGTATTTTTGAAAAAACCCCTTTTTCTTCAAGTTTAATTCTTTTTATTTAACTTTTTTTTAAAAAAATTGGTTTATATTTCAGTATTTGTGTTCTTCTTGAATTAATAACATTTGAAAATATAATCAATTAATTAAAGGTAACAAAATGAAAAATTTAATGTTTATTATACTTTATATATATATTTTCACTTATTATAATATATAAAATAATGATCTAAATCATTAATTAATCTTTGATTTAAATTATTATAATATATAAAATAATGTTCTATTAATATTATTCTTTCAAACTAATTTATTTAATTTTAAAATATAATTTGTTGTATTTTAACATTATTATTATATATCATCTATATCCTATACTAAAGTGAAATCTTTACCAATATTTTTCCCTCCAAGATTTCCCTGTCTCTTTCCTCTCTTTCATTTAATTATTATTTCTTTCTTCTCTCTCTTTTACCCTTCTTTCTCCTCACTCTTAGAGCATCTCCAAGGGCAACCCCTAAAATAATGATTACTCAAAGTGATTCAGAAAAGAATTAAGACAATCCAAGGATAAATAATTATTCTTCTTTAATTAATTTAAATCAAGTAGTCAATTTAATTAATAAATTAATTCATCAGGAATTAATTCATTAATTAAATTAATTATTAAATTAATTAAATCTGAATAATTATTATTTAAGTAAGGTTAAATTAAAATTTGGTAACCAAAAAGTTGTTTTGCTCCAATGGTGTTACCTATATTCATTACCTATAACTTAAAAAATAATATTTAATCAATATTTTAGGTAATATAGAGAAGAGATGAGTGTGTTGGCATACATATATATTATATTATAAGGAAAAAATGATGATGTGTCATTATAGGAGTTTGAATTTCTCTCCCCTCCCCTAAATATGGGCTTTTATTTTCTCTCCCCTTTGTCATTATAGGAGTTTGAATTTCTCTCCCCTCCCCTAAATATGGGCTTTTATTTTCTCTCCCCTTTATAGGGAGTCCATTGGAGCATCATTTTTAAGGCTGAACCCTAAATTATGTACACTTAAGACATATATCTTTGGGTTGGAGTTGCTCTTATTATTTTTCCCTCCTACCCTCTTCTTCTTTTGTTATATTTCTCTCTTCTCTCTCTTATCCCTTCATTTAAATAATTATTTTTTCATCTCCTCTCTTCTGACTTTATTCAAAACTCATATTATATTTAATATTATTTAATTTTCCTCTTAATGTTATTTTATTTTCTTCCCTTTTCTCTCTTTAGCACCCCCTCTCCAATATAATTTAATTATTTTTTTACTTTTTTATATACTTAACTTTCTATTTTAATTATTTAACCCATTTTCCCTCTTATTATTTTATTCATTCTATTATATCTCGATTACTCATTGTTTTATTTCAGTTTCACTCACACTTTCTATACCTATGACTTCAAAAATATTTTATTTATTTATACCATATTCTAATTGTCTTTGAATTGTACAAACTAAATCAAATTTTAAAGATATTTATAATTCACACTTATACATATATATACATATGCAATACTTTCGATATAAAATAAATATTCATCAAATCATTATTTAAATCATTCGTAGCATTTTATACATACTAATTTAATTAATTAATATTTTTTATTAATATATATGAATTTAACACTAATTTTATAAAATATATGAAGGTCATTAAAAATATGAAAGATTAGAGCATAAATAATTTGTCATTAGAAAAAGAATTTATCTAACATAATGTTTCTTATGGATGAAAATATTAATGACCACATATTAAAATTTTAGTTTCAACATAATCTAAAAATTTAATTTTCGTTTGTTATTATTTCACAATTATAAATGGAAAAGTAATTTTTTTTAACATGTACTCTACATACATATAGTCATTATGTTTTTTGTTAGATCATAAAGTCATTATTTGATTATATGAATTTAGAAACTCAAATTTTATCCTCAATATGAAAATTTAATAAAATTTTTGTATTATATCCTGCATGATTTGTTAAGTCATATAAATTTCATAAGACTTTCGGTTATCAAATTCGTAATGTTATTTACATGAAAGAGTAAAATATTTTATATATCATTTTTTTATTTTTACAATATTTAATAACATAATTAAAAGTAAACTAATATTTTTTTTGTATAAACAGGAAATTCAACTAAATATAATTTAAAATATACATTAAAAATATTAAATAACAAAATATACATATAAATAATGAAAATAAATTACTTTTTTCTTACAAAAATTATTAACACATAATCAATCAAATTATTTCTTATTAGAAATCAAGAAATTTAGTAACGTAATGCTAAAATAATCATTATAATTTTTATAAAAATGTAAATTATACTTCTAAATAACTTAATTTTGATAAGAACAAAAATAATTGTATAAAAGTGAAAAATATTAATAATCTATTTATATTTTACATTAATTTTGATAATATCTAAATACATATTAATAATCCATTTATATTTTAAATTAATTTTTAATAATATCTAAACACATATTCAAATGAACACATTTAAAAAATAATGCGTATGCACGGGTATTATCTAGTTATTATGAAATAACATTTTACAGCTATAAAAATTAGCTGAAGTTTAATATCTTTTATAAGAGCTCAAGAAAAAAAAATTAATATTGGAATTAATATTGGGACGCCCGTTTATAGAACATTGTCCAAACGGCCCGTTTCTAGAACATTCTTCCCTGACGGCCCATTTCTAGAACATTCTTCATGAGCTATATATACTATCAATGGCCTATCATTCTAACTCACAATAGCCCAAGAAAAAAAAAAATTGATATTGGGACGCCCACATTGTCCAAACGGCCCGTTTCTAGAACATTCTTCCTAGACGGCCCATTTCTAGAACATTCTTCATGAGTTATATATACTATCAATGGCCCTATCATTCTAACTCACAATATAAAACCCTAACCCAATTTCTATGCGCCGCTATCTTCCCAACTCACAATCTTCTTTATCATTTTCTTCACCAAGATATGTGTCACTTTTTATATTTATATATGCACATGTATGTGAATTGGGATACCACTCTTGCTTTGACTATGCAAATGATTCATTGCAATGTTTTTGAGAGTTGGAACATATCCTACTATTGAATTTATAATTTTTTTTTTAATTTTGTATGTTTGCTGCAATTCTTTTGAATTGTTTCTAGTATTTTATTTTGTTTTGATATATATCTAAGTTGTTTATAGTATTTCATTTTGTTTCGATATATATGTAAGTTGAATGTGATAAATGTTTGAGTTTTGTCATTTCATTTTTTGGGATCATGAAATGAAAACAAAAAACTAAACTACTTTGTTTAAAGATAAATTTTTCAATATTTTTTTGTATATATAAACAATTATTTGAAGAGAAATGGAGTGAAGCTGTTGTGCTGACCAAACAAACATATGTTTCTCTTTAATATAATTCTAAATAATTGTTTTGTTCTAATTTTATTTTTATTATTTGGTTATTGCTATTGTTATATGATATTTTTGTATGTTTTCAAACTTTAGTTATATATTTAATTATTTAACTTTTGGATGACAAATTCTTTTGCACAATTGTTAATTTATTAATTTATACAAATTAAAAAAATAAAAAAAATTATGTAAAAATAAGTTTTTATACAAATCCCTTTTCATAATGTCTATATATGTATTGATCTAAATGAATTTTTTTTAATTATTTAATTTGTATAAATTGTAATTAATTTTAAAAGTAAACTATCATTATAACAATTATTGCCTTATAATATATGTGCATGGCACGGCTGCTGTTGTTGATTCAGGTTGTGCTACTTGTGGTCCTAGTGCAGCAGCTGGAAATGGTGGTGGTGCCTTTGTCGGTGCTGATGGTTGTGCTGCTGCTGGCCCCTCCTCCCAGTCTCCCCAGTCAGCAGAAAATCAATGCAATGGAAGCGTCCCTTTGTACAAATGAAGGTTATAGAATAACATGGGTGTATTTATATGTAATGATGTTCTGTTCTAGTTATATTTAAACATTTCTTTGTGTATACTACTCGTATAGATGCAGATGGTTGGGGGGAACTCCCCCATTTGACCATGAGAATACAATTGTGTCCTCTCTACCTCAGAAAACCGATAATCCTATAGCTAGTAAGCTGATTACTTAGACTCCAGTTATGATAATATTCTGATGTGGTATCTTATTATGTATATGATTGTAATCTGATCCAAGAGATTTACATGATCTCAGTCAATGTCATGTGTCTAACGATAAAGGTGGTGAATATGGTTCACCTGCCACTGTAAGCATTAGTACTATGAAGAACATAAAGAGAATTTGCCATTTGTTTAGCGTCTCCGCTTTGGAAAATATATATTCTACTGAAGCATATAAGAAGATGACAGAGAAGCCACACCTCCGTCCTTTGAATGAACACATAGATCAAACTCGGTCCATCACGAGTTTCATCCATATGTCCATTCAATGGCCGGAAGTGTGGCTTCTCTGTCATCTCTTGTATGTTTCACTAGAATAGATATTTTTCCAAATGGAAAAAGCTCAATTACAAACGGCAAACTCTCTTCGTTCTCCACGGTATCAATGCTTACAATGGCAGCTGGTCCAGGTTCACCACCTTCATTGTTACCGAGCACATTGATTGAGAGATCAGGAAAATCTCCTGGATTAGATAATAAAAATATTATGTAATTAAGTTATCAGGTCAGAATATATTATCACAATTAGAGTTCAAATCATCAGCTTACTAGGACCATCAGTTTTCTCAAGTAGACAGGACTCCATTGTATTCTCTTGGTCAAGAGTGCCTGAACCATGTGCATCTTTACTTGCTATACACATTGGAATGTTTAAAAATAACTAGCATATAACAGAACATTACTACATATATGTACACACACATTATTGTATAACCTTCATTAATTTGTACAGAGCAGCCCTTCCATTGCTTTGATTTGATGTTGACAGGTTTTTCTTCGTATAGGAGACTGTGGGGTGGTGCCAGCAGCAACAGCATCATCCGCACCGGCACAGGCACAACCGCCACTTTCAGATGTTGCACCAGCACCACCAGCAGTACTACCAAAAACAGCAACAGCAGGCGTGCCTTGTCAATATTTATTAGGCAATATTTGTTATCATGATACCTAATTTTTATAATGCAATATTTGTTATCATGATAAATTACTTATATAATTATTTAAAAATTGAATAAATTAAATATTTAAATAAAAGTGTACAAGCAATATTTGGATACATATAAGATGTTTACATAAGATACTCTGTAGGTGAACAGAACATGACTACATATTTACTTGTCAAGTGGTGGACTCCATTGTGTGTAGAGAGAGACAGAGATGGATATCTTGTACATTTGGGGTATATCTTTATGTGAAACTTGGTTTGTTTTGTCATGTCTAATTATATATAGATGCATGCCTCCACCCTCAACCAGTCAAATAAGTTACACGCAACAATTTAACTTTCATTGAATTCACCTCTAAATGTTTTCTGGAGCCAAAATGAACAGGAGGAAAATAAGGCTCTGAGTAGAAACACTACTTGCCCCCAATGTACAGTCCAAAGGGAATGATTAACTCAACTCATTTAACTTCAACGATTAGCAATTTTATTCTATATTGAAAAATGAATAAATTGATATGCAAACTTTATTACTTTGATATTGTTGGATAAACTAATCTCATAGAAGTTTGAAGAGTGCATTAAATATGGTTCATAGAATAAAGGAGATGTATCTGATCATATATCTATTATTATCATTCATGTATTTGGTTT
The DNA here is from genome assembly GCA_036435485.1 of Saposhnikovia divaricata. Lineage (NCBI taxonomy): Eukaryota > Viridiplantae > Streptophyta > Magnoliopsida > Apiales > Apiaceae > Saposhnikovia > Saposhnikovia divaricata. The sequence continues at coordinate 168,715,974 of CM071595.1, read as the reverse complement.
GTATTCTCCTATTATATAAGGAGGTAAAGATTGATCAATAAGATAACAGAAAATTAAGCTTCTTGTTTCCTTATTCTGTTCCACAACACACATACTGAAATATATTTACAAACTCTATACAGATAAAACCAACAGATTGGTATCAAAGCCTTAACCAAACCCGAGCCTACAATCAGAGTTTAGATAAAACAACCATCAGAGTTTACAACCATCAGAGTTTACGATCAGAGTTTAGATCATATCAGAGTTTACAAACATGAATAATTCTTTTGCTATTCCAAAACTTGCTTGGTTCACAGGAGGCATGGGAAATCATTGACAAAGGATACGATGAACCAAAGAATGAAGGAGCTTTAAATCAGGGTCAAAAAACGCTCTTGCCAAGTCACGAAAACAAGATCAACAAGCTTTGTCTATCATACATATGGGCCTTGATGAAGGCATGTTTGAAAAGGTTGCATCTGCAACAAAAGCAAAAGAGGCCTGGGAGATTTTGCAGAACAATTTTAAAGGAGTTGACAAAGTAAAAAAGGTACGATTACAAACTCTACGTCGTGAATTTGAGTCTTTACATATGAAAGATATGGAATCAGTCCCAGATTACTTCACGAGGGTTTCCTCTGTTGAAAATCAAATGAAAAATTATGGAGAAAAAATTGAAGATGCACGTGTAAATGAGAAGATATTAAGATCTTTAAATACAAAACTGCAACTTGTTGGAATTACTATTGAAGAGTCAAATAATGTAGAGACCATGACTGTTGATCAACTGATGGGATCTCTGCAAGCATATTCAGAAATATTATTAAAGAAGGAAGAGACAGAATCTCAAGTATTGAACTGATGTCTCAGTTGAAGACAAAGATAAAGTACTATATACACAATACAGTAGAGGAAGAGGACGTGGACGTACAAGACAGAGTTTTACTCGAGGCAGAGGACGTGGTCCTGTGAGCAACAGATTTGAAGAAAAAATGCAGATAAATGAACAAAATTGGCGTGGCCAAGGACGTGGTCGTGATCGTGGCAGAGGTGGAAGATAATATTCTGGAAGAGGAAGCAGATCTGTAGAATGTTACAATTGTGGAAAATTTGGACACTTTGCCAAAGATTGCTGGTTTAACAAGAAGATTGAGGAAAATGCAAATCTAGTCGAAACAAAGGAACAACAAAATGAAGGTGTTCTACTAATGGCCTGCAAAGGTATGATTTCTGAAGATGAAATTTTGTGGTATCTTGACAGTGGGGCCAGCAATCATATGACTGGTCTCAAGCATCTCTTTACTGATTTAAAGGAAATAAATAATGGAGTTGTGTCATTTGGAGATTCATCGAAAATAGAAGTCAAAGGAAAGGGTGAAATATGCTTTACTAAAAAAGATGGCAAACAAGGAAGAATTGAAGATGTATACTATGTTCCTGACATGAAGAACAATATTCTGAGTCTTGGGCAGCTACTTGAAAAAGGTTACTCAATCTTTATGGGTGACAAAGTCATGATATTAAAGGACAAAAATGGCAGGACAACTGCTAAAATCGAAATGTCTCAAAATCGAATGTTTAACTTGAATTTGAAGAACATACAGGAGAAGTGCTTACAAGCAAAGTCAGAGGATAAAGCAACTTTATGGCACAAAAGACTTGGACAATTACACTATGGTGGTCTGAAGGAGTTGGCAAACAAAGGAATGATTCATGGACTACCAAGCATGGAACATACAGGTAGTTTTTGTGAAGATTGTGTGCTGGCAAAACATACAAGGAGTTCATTCCAGAAAAAGGTAACTTATAGTGCTTCAAAGCCTCTTGAGTTGGTGCATACAGATATATGTGGTCCTATCACACCTAAATCATTTGGTTCCAAGAGGTATTTCATCACTTTCATTGATGATTATTCTCGAATAACATTGGTTTATTTTTTAAATGAAAAATCTGAGGCATTAAAAGTTTTCAAGAAGTTCAAAGTGCTGGTAGAAAAGAAGACAGGAATGCATATCAAGGGATTGCGTTCGGATAGAGGTGGAGAATATACATCAAAAGTTTTTACAGAATACTGTGAAGAACATGGCATTAGAAGGTTCTTAACAGCTCCTTATTCACCACAGCAGAATGGCGTGGCTGAACGTAAAAATCGGACAATCCTAGATATGGTTCGATCAATGTTAAAGAGCAAGGAACTACCAAAAGAATTCTGGGCAGAAGCTGTGCAGTGTGCTGTTTATATTCAGAATCGATGCCCACATTCAAACCTGGGGGATGAAACACCTCAAGAATTATGGAGTTGAAAGAAGCCTACTGTTTCACATTTGAAAGTTTTTGGGAGTGTAGCATACTCACATGTTCCTGATCAAAGGAGAACGAAGTTGGATGATAAAAGCAAGAAATATATTTTTATTGGCCATGATGAGAAAACAAAAGCCTACAGACTTCTTGATACTGTTTCTATGAAGGTTGTTGTGAGTCGAGATGTAAAGATACAAGAAGATGATGCATTGAGTTGGAGTAAAACACATGAAAAGGAAACAACAGAAGATGATATTCAGATTTCTAAGATTTCAGCAACAAGTTCTGATGCTGAAAATAAAGAATCAGATGAGGATGAGCCAAGGAATCCTAGAATGAGGAGTTTACAAGATATATATGAACATGGTGAGGTGCATTTAGTATGTTTGGTAGCTGATGCAGAAAGCATAGATTTTGGAGAAGCAGTGAAAGACAAAAAGTGGAAAGCTGCAATGGATGATGAAATCAAAGCTATTGGAAAGAACAAAACTTGGGAACTGGTGAAACTTCCAGAAGGATGTAAACCCATCGATGTTAAATGGGTTTATAAGAAGAAACTAAATGCTCAAGGAGAAGTAGAAAGATATAAGGCGAGGTTGGTAAAAAAGGGCTATCGACAGAAGGCTGGGATTGACTATGATGAGGTTTTCGCACCTGTTGCAAGGATGGAGACAATTAGACTGTTAATCTCTCAAGCAGCTCAAAACAAATGGCCTATTTGCCAGATGGACGTGAAATCTGCGTTCTTAAATGGATTGCTCGAAGAAGTGGTGTATGTAAACCAACCACCCGGATATGAAAAATCAGGGAAAGAAGGAATGGTGTTAAAATTATACAAGGCATTGTATGGTTTAAAACAGGCGCCACGAGCTTGGAACACTCGCATTGATGCCTACTTCAAAAAGAATGGTTTTGTGCAATGTCCTTATGAAGCTGCTTTATATGTCAAAGAACGGCAAGGTAATTTACTACTCGTTGCACTTTATGTGGATGATCTTATTTTTATGGGGAACAATGAAGCGATGGTTAAAGATTTTAAAAATGAGATGACTCAAGAATTCGAGATGACTGACTTGGGCTTGATGAGATATTTTCTTGGCATTGAGGTGAAGCAAGAAAAGTCAGGCATTTTTATTTCTCAAGAAGCATATGCAAACAATATTTTGAAGAAATTCAGGATGGAGCACTGCAATCCAGTAGCAACTCCGATGGAACAGGGCGTCAAACTCTCTAAATTTGAGGGAGGAAAATCAGTAGAAGAAAATTTATATCAGAGTTTGGTTGGAAGCTTGAGGTATCTTACTTGCACAAGACCTGACATTGCTTATAGTGTTGGGATTGTAAGTAGATTCATGGAGGATCCAAAACAGTCACATTGGAAGGCAATAAAAAGAATTCTGCGAAATATCCAAGGAACAAAATCTCTGGGATTATTTTATTCCAGAACTGAGAACTACAAATTGCTGGGATATTCTTATAGTGATTGGTGTGGAGATGTGGATGAACGAAAAAGCACATACTGGTTACTTGTTTTTTATGGGAGACACTGCATTTACATGGTATTCTAAGAAGCATCCGATAGTGGCATTATCAACCTGTGAAGCAGAATATGTGGCAGCCTCTCACTGTGTTTGTCATGCCATTTGGTTAAGAAGGTTACTTAGTGAATTGAGAATCCCACAACAGAGATCAACTGAAGTTTGTATTGACAACAAGTCTGCAATTGAGCTTGCCAAGAATCCAGTACATCATGAAAGGAGCAAACACATAGATGTTCGATTCCATTTTATTCGAGAGCCTGTAAAGGAGAAGAAAGTGCATTTACGTCATGTTGCTAGTCGTGACCAGATTGCAGATGTGGTCACTAAACCAATGTCCAAAGCTCTACTAGATACTTACAAAAGGATTATGGGAATGAAGGATCGAAAGGAATTAGTTTAAGGGAGGAATATGTTGGATAAACTAATCTCATAGAAGTTTGAAGAGTGCATTAAATATGGTTCATAGAATCAAGGAGATGTATCTGATCATGTATCTATTATTATCATTCATGTATTTGGTTTGTATTCTCCTATTATATAAGGAGGTAAAGATTGATCAATAAGATAACAGAAAATTAAGCTTCTTGTTTCCTTATTCTGTTCCACAACACACATACTGAAATATATTTACAAACTCTATACAGATAAAACCAACAGATATCAATTAAAAATAGTACGTCTTGATAAATATAAACGCTAAAAGCAGGTAAAACCAACCGCACAGAACCGGAGGTTTAAAAAAGATCGAGACATGATCGGACGGTCATCAGTAAAGTAGAGGGAAAAACAATGATGCACTATATTCAATATATGTCATCTGAAACTTTAGCATATTAATGAGTGTGATTGCAATAATATATAGTTATTTGCATGTATCAACGGTCACCAAGCATATGCTTCTAAAATAAATCCATTCTCTTTTCAAAATTCAGTTTAGTAATACATGTTTAACTTTAGTTCAAAATTTTGAGACTTATGCAATGTTGCAAATAATAATTAGCAGTAATTCTTACAAACTTGTGATTAGAACTTAGAAATTTGTTTATCTTCTTGAACATTTGAACATTGTTTTAATCATAAACTTTTCTTTCAATGATGTATATGAACTAATATGGAACATCCTACTATTAAATATGTATCTGGTGCAGAGTCCACAAAATGTACCCCTTAATTTCACAAAATCCAGAAGAACTCCAAAAATATCTCAAAATCGACAAAACGTTTATATATTATTCGAGGCAGGCAATGCAAGTCCTTACCCACTTGATCTCTATATCTAGGGTATGCAATTATTAGTATTACTAGTTTCGGAGAGGGGCTTAACTCAATTAATGTACCGACCTTTAGACAAGTTTCTGGCAATCTGTAGTTGAGCAGGTATATTAAATGCAGAGATGAAAGTAATGGCAATCGTTGTGGAACCGTTGTTGATTGCTAGCAGATGGCGCAACTAGTGTGCTCAATTAAGTGAAATACCTTGCAACATTATCTAATATTTTTGGACTCCACGCCAATATTCTTATGAATAAGGATATATAGTATTTGTTTTCTTTGTATCTACTTATCAATTTGATTATCCACATATGATCTCGAAATGGTATTCCTGTGTCTTTTCTTATTTTATGCACTAGAGTGAGTGGGAATTCCTGTTTTCTTCCATTGTCTAGAATGTGTGGGAATTCATGTTTTCTTCCATCTAGTCGATGCCTGCCAATGCTTCTTCAAGTCGTGAATTCATCAATCTATGAAGTGAACGAAATTTTGGGTTTCATCACTGAATAATTACTAGCTAGTATTAAGGCAAATTTAGTGCAAAAATATTCAAATAGATGTTCATAATGTCTCGTAGTGTGCTGCAAACAAATTAAGGTCTTTTCACAGTGATATCATGTCTAGAAGAGAGAACAGGTACACTTGCGGAGAGACTGGTGCAAAGGCACTTTGCTAAATGTTGCAACCTCTTTTGTGCAGTCACTTGCACTAAGCATGGTGTTTAGAAACTCTTGTGCATGGATTACAGATGATGTTGTTTTGTTCTTTTAACTAACATTCTATCACAATTTTTAATTCTTCTCGTAGTGAAAATTTGGATTGGGAAAAACAAATGACGATGAAACAATTAGTGAAGTGTGATTGTCTTAACATATATTTTAATTTTCCTCCAATATCCGATTAATGATTTTGTCCAAGTAATTGTGTAATTAACAAAACCGCTTTTGACATGTGTTAGATTGGTTTTATAATAATAACAATTTATGGGCTTACAAATAAAAGATAATTATATTTAATGTTTATTCTCACTACGCCATAAACAGCCTGCTGTAACCCAAAAATTCTGTTACAGTAGGGTGGTAAAATGTTACAATAGACCCATTTTTGGGCTAGGGTAACATAAATTACATGTTACATATTTCGATGTTACCATAGGGTACCTAAGCTAACATATTTCACTCCTAGGGTAACATGGCCTTTTCGGTTACCATAGAGGTCTGCTGTAACATAAAAATAGCATATTGTAACATAGATATTCGGTTTTTTAAAAAAGTGGGACCCACCTGTAACTCCAACATGTTGGCCCCACCTGTAGGTCCAAAATGTGGGCCCCACCTGTAGGTCCAACATGTTGGCCCCACCTGACCCAGCATGTGGGTCCCACATGTAGGTCCAACATGTGAGCCCCACCCGTGGACCCTATTTTTTAACTAGAATATTGTAACAGGCTAATGTAACACTAAAACAGGCTAATGTAACACTTTACCCAAAAAAAATGAACATCACCTTTTTAAAAGTATACAATCCCAAAATACCACTCAACCACAATGGACCACAAAGAGATCCATCTCAACATCCAAACAAACTAATCAATTCTGATTCAATATCCAAACAAAACAAACTAATTTAACATACAACACGAAGTACATATGACCAATTCTACAATTAAAAAGAACAGACAAAGTTTTACACCAAAAGTTTTTTGTATTCTGCTGCTTCTTGAGCCATTTCCTCCAGGGTTCTGTCTTTCCTTTCCTTGTCCAAGTACAACTTCATGAGCTCGGAGAGAGAGAGAGAGAGAGAGAGAGAGAGAGAGAGAGAGAGAGACTGCTACCTTACACAGAGGAACCAAGCTAATAATATCAGATCTGTTGAAGGGGTTTCGACTTTTCATATCATAGTCTCTTGGAATCAACTCTAACCCAACCTGTAAAAGAATAAATTTTAAGGAAGTAAAGAGATGTTCTAGACCAGAGATAGGGCTGGAACCCAAAAGGCAAATGGTGCAAGTGGATACCTTGTGGCAAAGTCCACGGAGAATAGAAAATTTTCTCAAGTGCTGAAAATCATCACTTTTTGTATAACCAAATCTTGTAGTTAGAAATGTCCTCAACCACTGTAATTTGATATAGTGATCCTCACTTGAATTATGGCAGTTGTCTTCTGTTGTAGAATTCCCCAGCAAAAAATACAGGGAAGAAGCTACTTGTTCAGAAAAATCATTGACATTTTCAACAGAAGCAATCACAGCTTTAAGTACATGCTTGAAAGCTCGAGTAACCATTTCATGAATACACAAGGACTGAATATGAGGGAGCTTATCAGCAAGTTCAACCTGACACGGTCAGAAAAAATTAGATAGATCATACAATTGATTCATCAATATTGAAAATAGATGATAATAATTAGCAAATAAATGAAGAAAGTAGATCAATACCCTTCTAATTTCTATAGACATATATTAATGAATATAAAACACTTTCCTAAAAAAAACCCTGTGTTTATGCACATAAACAAGGCTTTTTATCTACATAAATAATCATGATAATGCAAATTACTTTAACGCTATATTTATGTAGATTTATTAATCTTCCCCAAAGACATAGACTTTGGCCTGGAGAGCGCAGCTTTATGAAATAAAAGTTTGAGGGATTATTTTCTCACCACACGACCCAAAGAACGCATTTTTAGTCCTCTTAGGTGCATGTAGTCAGTTACTGTGCGTCCATCAACTGGTGAAAGTTCAAGTGATCCAAAGTCTGTTACCTAAAACAAGTTGGCAAATCTAAAGGGTGAGCACAGGAATAAAAATAAAATTAGTTAATACTTAATAGCATCAAGTAACTAGTACCAGCTTAGGCAAAGCAATTTCATCGTAATATATGTGCGCCATTTTGATGAGCTCATCCACTGACTGTTACAAAAGACGAACTGAACACTCTTTATTGAGAGAGAAAAATAGAAATTAAATTTAATAGCATGTGTTTTTTGGGGGGGTGGGGGTCTATCTAATTATCTATATCTTCTGATCTATTAAACTTCATGATCGAATTTGTAGTGTCAAGTAAAATGCTTCAGTAACGTAGAAAATTGTCCGAGACCTTTAAATGTAGACCGGTCCTAGTTTCTTTTAGGCGCAAGAAGGCTTCTTCAGAGATATGTTTCTTCAAATCTACCTCCCTTGACTCACTGCTACTTACTTCTATGCTGTTTTCTACATCCAAGTTTCTGGTTCTATAATCAATTTCCTCGGTACTATCCAGATTGCCTGCCTTCTTTTCTCTCTTCTTCAGCATTTTAAATTCTTTTCCAAGTCCTTTAACAATTGTTTCAGATCTATCACCTTTAGGGCTTTTAAAAGTATCATCTGTAGACGTTTCCTGCTTTTGAAGATGCTGAATCCAACATGAGCCAAGTTCCCACCTGATCAACCTGTCAGTTAGCTCTGGTTCTTCCTTCAATTTGCTCAAGCTAACACTAATCACTTTCCGAACCAGACATCTTGAAGTTTCAATATCAGACACACTAGAATGAGGTGAGAGGTTCTTTCCAGATGGATCAGTCATGCTTGACTTGGGGAGAAGAGTTCTTAAGCTGTACACATTTAAACTGAAATTAGTTAATTATTTGATTCTTTATTAACTTATACTTGTTGATACAATAAAATCATGACACTGGTAATGCTATCTTTATTCCTTTATCCCTTGGTGGCTGCAAATTACTAGCATTCACACAGTTAAAAATGCATTAATTTTAGGTGCAGATACCTCACTTCCTGAGTTGTGATCACGGAAGAAATCAAACACAGACTTCGGTGACACTGGAAGCCAAAATGACAAAGCTGCAACAGATACCAGAATACCTCTAGGCATGCTGGGATGATCCACGATCCTTCTAATCATGACCCTAATATTGTTGTAAAGATAGCCAGCAGGATCGAGCTTACAGATTTTGACCACTCAGGGATCAGCTTGAGCACTCTATCAGTATCCAACTTCAATCCATCTGTGGTTTAATATAAGTGAACAAAGTTAGAGAAACATCTAAGATGATGAGCTTGTCAAGTTGTATTTGTAATAAATAAAAGGACCACAGCACAGGAACATAGACATTGCTCCATATGAAACTTGGCACATAGATAATTAAAATGAAATACTTGTTCTCTTTGTCTCAATAAGTCCTCGAGTTGTTCTGAAAGCAGAAGGCAGGCTAGTATATACAATGCAATGAATAGAAACTATATGAAGTGGCATTCATTTATGTTATATATCTATCAACTGTTAAAGAGGTGAAGGATTCCAAAGATAAATTTTAAATAGAAAATTTGGATTAATAAGACCAGCAAAAATAATGTGGTAAGAGGTAAAATATTACATACTGAATTCTTGATCACACAAAGAACCACACCTTGTTTAATATCGCTACGCATGCCTAAATGATCCAGGCCCTCGCTCGAGTTGCTGTAAAAGAAAGAACATTCACACTAAACATGTATCTGAGAATCAAAAACTAACAATTTAAAGCAATCTCTTTTTCTCAAATGTGACAGGTCCTTTTGACCTTGACCAGCCTAACCTAAAAGCAATCTGTTATGACTTGTGAGGTAGCCTGATCAGATTAATATTATCTCAACAGCTTTATGCTTGCACTTTGTTCTTGCATTATAATCAGTATTTACTAAAACGATCAGCGAACATCTTTAGTGGTTTCTAAGATTATCATGATGTGAAAATCAATTAGTTCATTTGGGTAGAAATAAAAGATTTAACAACCATGCACCCATCCCACAAGAGTAAGAACTGCAAAAAGAAGTGAGCATTATGAGCTGTACAAAAATTACCCACTATGTTAATGGCAAATGAGGAATAAATTACTCTAGTCATTAAACAACCCTACGATATTTATGTTAGGCTTCAAAAGGCAATTTATAAATTACCAGAGTACCTGAGACAGTCAAGCAAGCAACATATAACATCAAATCTCTTATCGTGACTCTTAAGCACGGCGAGTATTGTATTTAAAGCAGATGACTGTACTCCATCCGAGTAAACAAGATGAACCAAAGGCGGGAAGACTGTCAAAGGGTCTGCAAGAAAAAGCGATAAACATATTAAAGTATTAAACACCGCATACAAGGATCAAAGACATCAGAGTACAAAAAAGATTAATTTGTTCTTTGAAAATGCCATAGTCGTATGCAAGGCCTCAAGGTAGATTCCAGTATTCTACACAGATGAGAACAAGCACTAGATGTAACACGAGTCAAAATTTGACGTATAGCCTGATTAAATATTTGTTCAATTATCACAAGTTCCAGATATATATTTGATATCAGGATTCAGAAATTTCGATCATTATGTATATAACATACCGACCAATGTAAGAAGCAAAGATGCTTGTGTGCTAATCACCAACTCTTCATCCCTGAGGCGCTGTAGCAAGTGATCTGATATATCTTTCCTGTGAGATTAATTGGAAGATATGATCAGTGGACATACAGAAGGACAAAAATGGAAAGGAAGGATAAGATAAGATGACAATTGTAAAAACCATATGCGAACCACGGTAAATGTGACAGGTCAGCTACTGAATCCAATGACATGTGGTTGAGTTTAGATATGACATCAATAGCATTCTTCATTTGCAATAATGTTCCAGCAGCAAGGCGCTCCAAAATGTCTTTTAGGCAATTTCTGTTTGAGCTTCTGTTACATCACATTTCAAATCAGACTTCAAAGGTATTGGTTTGAACATGAGTAACCTTTGGTCGTAGAACTGCCCAATATACATATACAATTAGAAGCAGCATGCAAAGATGGAAATTCATAAAGTAAATAATTTATCATCAAATGGAAAGTTTGATGTATAATTGAATAGTCATATTTGAAACAAATCTTCATAAATTGAAAACCAAGAACCGCGTATATAGATTAATACATCAAAGGTCATCAATTTTTGGATAAATAAGTAAAGAAAGTTGAGGATTAAAAGACCATTTGCTTCAGTAATTTACCTTTATCGGCATCAAAACTTTCTTGTTGAATGGAATCCTCCGAAGCCTTCCATTGACGAATATTCATCATGATAAAGAAAGTACAAATAGAGGAGTTTCAATCGAAAATAATTTCCTCCACAAAACAAAGCAAAAGTAGTAGGCCGGATAATTAATTGATTGTCCATATACCTAATTGGAGAAGAAGCCCTAATTGCAATCTGAGAAGAAGCCCGAAGCCTAATTGCTGAGAAGTGTTAACCGAAAAAACAGAAAATCTCGTCTTTAAAACAGCTCTCGTCTTTGGGTAGAGAAGTCGGCTACTCTAGTTTTGCTGTGTTGATAGAAAGTAAAGTGACCTAATCTATATCCCGCTCAACCGAAACAAAAACATGCCGCCCAGCAAAAATCCCCCCAAAACCTCCAGCCCAGCCCAACAAAAAATCTCACCAAAATATACACTGATTTTTTTTTGTTTTTTGTTTTTTTTAAAAACTGTTTATTTGTTAATAATATTTTATTAAAATACTTATAATTTAATTTAAAAAATTTACTACACAAACGTAAAGTATTTATTAAAAAAATAATAATTTTGATATTTTTTTATAAAAACTTTTTTATTTGATTTTTTTAAAAAATCCGAGAAAAAGTTTAACAATTCAAAAAAAAATCTTTACAAAAAAATTGTGAGCAGGATTTTAAAAAATTTATAATTTCTAAAAAATATTACAATTTCTGAAAAAATTATTTTTTGAAAAAAAATTAATTTTAAAAAATAAAATAATTTTCCAACTCATTTTATAAAAAAGTTAACAAATTTTAAAATTTAAATTTATTTTTGGGAATTTTAAAAAAATATTAAAAAAAATTAAATTAGATGAAAATAGTTGTCATGACCAACTCTAGTGTAACACTTACATATTTATGTTACATGCTTTAACACTTTCTAACTATTGTAACATCATATTTTTGGCTAAGGTAACATAAAAAACACAATGTTACCTCAGGAAGTAGTATAGCTAGGGTAACATATTGGGGTAACATTTCTCCGGTAGGGGTTACGATAGGCCATATATGGTTACTATAGGCCATATATGGTGTAGTGACTGTATTTGGACTAATTAAGATATATAAAAAAAGGGTCCAATAATGAGTAATATCCCATAGTAATCTGATTATGGTTAATGGGGTCTAATTAGACTAGTATATAAAGAACATAATAGATCTTGATTAGGGTTAATGGGGTCTAATTAGACTAGTATATAAAGAACATAATAGATCTTGGTTCCAAGACTATTCACAACCTCTACTACTCTATTCCTATCAGTCAGAGCGAGGTATAACTAGAGGCGGTCAAGTCTGTGAAGATCAAGTCTCATAATTCGTATTCATATTTATTGTTATGGAATGAGGTACTATCGTGTAACCTTATAATAATATCAGATAAACTGATCTATGATTATTTATTTAGATTTAACAATATGTTCTATCGTTTGTAGGATAACTAAATATATAATACCCCTTAAACATGTTCGATATGGGTGATTTAAGAAAGTAACAATGTAAATGTAAATTAAAGTCTCCATTTTAAAAAGATGTATAAAATATCTTATTCATATAAGTAAATACAAATCATTTATTTGTGTTAATTAGGAAACGGTTTTAAATAATAATATTTATTGTACAATATTTAAGTATGAAAATAAATAATTTGTCTACAATATGAAAAAGTGAAAACATAAGTTAGATAGAAACTGAACCATCTTTAATAATTTTTCATCGATAAGATAAGAAGAACATATTTTTTACTAAAAAAACCCACGGTGTTCAACGTGACTATCTGTTTTTTATGTACATTCTTATATATGTGTAAAGCAACATACTCTCCTATTAAGCATAAAAATTTGACCAAAAGAAGTGTTGTGTGCAGAAAGAAAAAAGAAAGAGAAAATGGTTGGTTCTAGAAGCACCAAAACAAGTGGTTCTACAAGCACAAAAACTTCAGGAAGGACTTTGAGAAGGACCTTAAAGGGAATATTTCCAGGGCCTCAGTGAGATTAAGCTTGATCATCGATATATTTCTTTTGTGGTTTCTTTTTGAGTAAAAAGCACTTCGTGTACTTGAATTTATACGAAATCTGCACTTGGGATACTATAGTTCAAAAACCCCTATTTGTAAAATGGCTCTTTCAAACTTTTTGCAAAGTGTGTACTTCCGTCAGTTTGCCTCTAACGTCGTTACTTTGGCGAGGGTAGTTTGGTCATTTCAGGTATAAACGTTTTTTATCAGCTATTTAACACCATCTTCAGCCCCAAACACGCCTCCATTTACATGAACAGTTGAGATGTTTCTTATGGATGAAAATGTTAATTACCACATATTAAAATTTAGTTTCAACATAATCTAAAAATTTAATTTTCGTTTGTTATTATTTCACAATTATAAATGGAAAAGTATTTTTTTTTAACATGTATTCTACATACATATAGTCATTATGTTTTTTGTTAGATCATAAAGTCATTATTTAGAAACTCAAATTTTGTCCTCAATATGAAAATTTAATAAAAAATTTGTATTATATCATGCATGATTTGTTAAGTCATATAAATTTGATAACACTTTCGGTTATCAAATTCGTAATGATATTTACATGAAAGAGTAAAATATTTTATATATCATTTTTTTTTATTTTTACTATATTTTAAAAAATAATTAAAAGTAACCTAGTATTTTTTTGTATAAATAGGAAATTCAACTAAATATAATTTAAAATATACATTAAAAATATTAAATAACAAAATATACATATAAATAATGAAAATAAATTGCTTTTTTCTTACAAAAATTATTAACACCTAATCAATCAAATTATTTCTTATTAGAAAATCGAGAAATTTACTAACGTAATGCTAAAATAATCATTATAATTTTTCTAAAAATCTCAATTATACTTCTAAATAATTTAATTTTAAAATAGAACAAAAATAATTGTATAAAAGTGAAAAATATTAATAATCTATTTATATTTTACATTAATTTTGATAATATCTAAATACATATTAATAATCCATTTATATTTTACATTATTTTTAATAATATCTAAACACATATTCAAAAGAACATTTAAAAAATAGTGCATATGCACGCGTATTATCTAGTTCTTATGAAATAACATTTTACAGCTATAAAAATTAGCTGAAGTTTAATATCTTTTATAAGAGCCCAAGAAAAAAAATTAATATTGGGACGCCAGTTTATATAACATTGTCCAAACGGCCCGTTTCTAGAACATTCTTCCCAGACGGCCGTTTCTAGAACATTCTTCATGAGCTATATATACTATCAGTGGCCTATCATTCTAACTCACAATATAAAATCCTAACCCAATTTCTATGCGCCGCTATCTTCCCAACTCACAATCTTCTTTATCATTTTCTTCACCAAGATATGTGTCACTTTTTATATTTATATATGCACATGTATGTGAATTGGGATATAACTCTTGCTTTGAATATGCAAATGATTCATTGCAATGTTTTTGAGAGTTGGAACATATCCTACTATTGAATTTATAATTTTTTTAATTTTGTATGTTTGCTGCAATTCTTTTGAATTGTTTCTAGTATTTTATTTTGTTTTGATATATATGTAAGTTGTTTATAGTATTTCATTTTGTTTTGATATATATGTAAGTTGAATGTGATAAATGTTTCAGTTTTGTCATTTCATTTTTTGGGATCATGAAATGAAAACAAAAAACTAAACTACTTTGTTAAAAGATAAATTTTTCAATATTTTTTTGTATATATAAACAATTATTTGAAGAGAAATGGAATGAAGTTGTTGTGGTGACCAAACAAACATATGTTTCTCTTTAATATAATTCTAAATAATTTTTTTGTTCTAATTTTATTTTTATTATTTGGTTATTGCTATTGTTATATGATATTTGTGTATGTTTTCAAACTTTAGTTATATATTTAATTATTTAACTTTTGGATGGCAAATTCTTTTGCACAATTGTTAATTTATTAATTTATACAAATTAAAAAAACAAAAAAAATTATGTAAAAATAAGTTTTTATACAAATCCTTTTCATAATGTCTATATATTTATTGATCTAAATGATTTTTTTTAATTATTTAATTTGTATAAATTTTAATTAATTTTAAAAGTAAACTATCATTATAACAATTATTGCCTTATAATATATGTGCATGGCACGGCTGCTGTTGTTGATTCAGGTTGTGCTACTAGTGGTCCTAGTGCAGCAGCTGGAAATGGTGGTGGTGCCTTTGCCCGTGCTGATGGTTGTGCTGCTGCTGGCCCCTCCTCTCAGTCTCCCCAGTCAACAGAAAATCAATGCAATGGAAGCGTCCCTTTGTACAAATGAAGGTTATAGAATAACGTGTGTATTTATATGTAGTGATGTTCTGTTCTAGTTATATTTAAACATTTCTTTGTGTATACTACTCGTATAGATGCAGATGGTTGGGGGAACTCCACTATTTGACCATGAGAATACAATTGAGTCCTCTCTACCTCAGAAAACCGATAATCCTATAGCTAGTAAGCTGATTACTTAGACTCCAGTTATGATAATATTCTGATGTGGTATCTTATTATGTATATGATTGTAATCTGATCCAAGAGATTTACATGATCTCAGTCAATGTGCTGTGTCTAACGATAAAGGTGGTGAATATGGTTCACCCGCCACTGTAAGCAGTACCATGAAGAACATAAAGAGAATTTGCCATTTGTTAAGCGTCTCCGCTTTGAAAAATATATATTCTACTGAAGCATATAAGAAGATGGCAGAGAAGCCACACCTCCATCCTTTGAATTAACACATAGATCAAACTCTGTCCATCACGAGTTTCATCCATATGTCCATTTAAAGGCCCGAAGTGTGGCTTCTCTGTCATCTCTTGTATGTTTCACTAGAATAGATATTTTTCCAAATCGAAAAAGCTCAATTACAAACGGCAAACTCTCTTCGTTCTCCACGGTATCAATGCTTACAATGGCAGCTGGTCCAGGTTCACCACCTTCATTGTTACCGACCACATTGATTGAGAGATCAGGAAAATCTCCTGGATTAGATAATAAAAATATTATATAATTAAGTTATCAGGTCAGAATATATTATCACAATTAGAGTTCAAATCATCAGCTTACTAGGACCATCAGTTTTCTCAAGTAGACAGGACTCCATTGTATTCTCTTGGTCAAGAGTGCCCGAACCATCTGAATCTTTACTTGTTATACACATTGGAATGTTTAAAAATAACTAGCATATGACATAACATTACTACATATATGTACACACACATTATTGTATAACCTTCATTAATTTGTACAGAGCAGCCCTTCCATTGCTTTGATTTGATGTTGACGGGTTTTTCTTCCTATAGGAGACTGTGGGGAGGTGCCAGCAGCAGCAGCATCATCAGCACCCGCACAGGCACAACCGCCACTTTCAGATGTTGCACCAGCACCACCAGCACTACTACCAAAAACAGCAACAGCAGGCATGCCTTGTCAATATTTATTAGGCTGAACAGAACATGACTACATATTTACTTGTCAAGTGGTGGACTCCATTGTGTGTAGAGAGAGAGAGAGACAGAGATGGATATCTTGTACATTTGGGGTATATCTTTATCTGAAACTTGGTTTGTTTTGTCATGTCTAATTATATATAGATGCATGCCTCCACCCTCAACCAGTCATATAAGTTACACGCAACAATTTAACTTTAATTGAATTCACCTCTAAATGTTTTCTGGAGCCAAAATGAACAGGAGGAAAATAAGGCTCTGAGTAGAAACACTACTTGCCCGCAATGTACAGTCCAAAGGGAATGATTAACTCAACTCATTTAACTTCATCGATTAGCAATTTTATTCTATATTGAAACATGAATAAATTGACTTGCAAACTTAATTACTTTGATATCAATTAAAAATAGTACATCTTGATAAATTTAAACACTACAAGCATGATTTATGATACAAAAAGTTAACGAGTACGAACAAAAAATTAACCTTAATCGCTACGGCGCAAGCGATTCAAGTCCACGTCTTCTGCTGTATTCCTCGATTCCCGTTGAGCGAAGTGTGGCCTTCGTGCTTCCAAGTTTTGCCTCTCTTCTTGTTTCAAGGTGGCTGCCTCCAAAAACTCTAATGTTTTTTCCACCACCTCAGCAAGAAGAGAATAGGAATATATATAGGCTACAGCAAGGATCGTGGAATCGTGGATAATTAGGTAAAGTCTCCCAATGACATTCTGAGCCTAGCCCAATGTCATTAAATATTAATTCACTCCACTAAAGAATTAATATTTGCACTACCTTTCCTAATACCGTAATTTAATTAATTAATTCGGTTCCAATATTATTTGCTTATTAAACTCCTCATGTTTCGAATATCGCATGTCCATTAATTAAATAAATTACTGATAATTTATTTAATTAATATCTTTTATCCTTGATCATCCACTCAACCTTTATTTAATTATGCCGAAATAAATCCACCTGCAGGGTTTCACATAATTAAATCTTTTTGAGCTTTCAAGGGGACATCATTAACCCGAATATTATCAGGACATGGATTCCTTCTATAAATAATATCCACCGTGTATATAATTCTATCACCCAAAATATAATGATATAATTCAAAAGAATTATTTCATATATAAATCAAAGCATGTAAATAATATACACGTGTCAATTACTCTATCCGGATTAAGAACCTAAGCATTAATAATAACATAGAATCTTAGTTCAACTTCTTAATCAGTATAAGGGAACAATTTTAAATTTGATCATGTTCGTTATACACAAAGTATACTAGTATTATTTATTAGTCAAAATAAACTAATCTAAATAATACTACAGCCATTTGAGTGGATTGTCTAACACCACCTGTGCTGTGAACCTTATTATATTATATAACCGTATTAAACAATCTAATATTCTGTATCCTATTTGATACTAGATTGTCCACAATATATAATATTAGATAGCATCTAAACATTTAAATGATTCTCAATTAAACTAGCCAGAAATAAATGTATATACTTCAAATAAATGTTTTCAGTATACACTAACAATGTCCCACTTATACTCAAAATAATCTATGAGTACATCAGTGTTTATTTAATCCACTTATTACACAAAAAACTATGTGTCCATCCATCTGACTCCTATCGCTTCCACATGCATGTCAAAAACCTTGGTTGGCAAGATCTTTGTGAAAGGATCTTCCCGGTTGTCTTCTGCTGATATGTGAGCCACAACCATAACTCCTCGCTTTACGATTCCTCGTATGAGATGATACTTACGTTCAATATGTTTTGCTGCTTTGCGGTCTCGCGGTTCCTTCGAATTTGCGACAACACCAGTGTTATCACAATACACTGTCAAGCTCCTAGGCAAATTAGGTACCACATCCAAGTCCAAAAGAATCCTGAACCATACAACCTCCTTTGCAGCCTCAGAGGCCGCCACGTACTCGGCTTCCATGGTAGAGTCGGCAATGCATTTCTGCTTTACGCTCCTCCATATAACGGCTCCACCTCACAAAGTAAAAACATATCCAGAGGTTGATTTCCTCTTATCCCTATCTGACTGAAAATCCCAATCAGTACATCCCAAAGGAAATAAATCTGAGGCCTTGTAAATTAACATATACTCCTTAGTCCTTCTCAGGTACTTGAGTATAGTTTTTATTGCACTCTAATGTTCCTGACCCGGGTTCGATTGATATCTACTAACCATGCCTACAACAAAGCAGATGTCAGGCCTCGTACATTACATAGCATACATTAAGTTTCCACATGCCGAAGCACATGGAACTGCTTTCATGCTCTCTATATCCTTAGGTGTCGAAGGACACTACTTCTTAGATAGAGCAACTCCATGCTTAAAAGGTAGAAAACCTTTCTTAAGGTTCTGCATGTTAAAACGAGCTAATACTTCATCAATGTATGGCTCTTGAGATAAAACCAACATCCTTTTCTTGCGATCCCTTATTACTTTGATCCCAAGGATGTATGCCGCTTCACCTAAATCCTTCATGTCAAATTATTTGAACAACCATGCCTTTACTGATGACAACATCTCAACATTGTTTCCAATAAGTAAAATGTCATTTACATATAGTACTAGAAAAACCACTGCATTACCCCCACTTCTCTTATACACACATGATTCGATTGGACTTTGATCAAATCCATATGATTGGACCGCCTGATCAAAACGAATATTCCAGTCCCTAGAAGCTTGTTTAACTCCATAAATAGACCTTTTAAGCTTACATACTAGATGCTTTTGGCCTTCCTTAATGAATCCTTTTGGTTGCTGCATATAGATGGCTTCATCAAGACTTCCATTAAGGAATGCTATCTTGAAATTCATTTGCCAAATCTCATAATCAAGACGAGCTGCTATAGATAAAAGAATCTGGATCGATTTAAGCATAACAACCGGTGAAAAGGTTTCCTCATAATCGATCCCTTCTTTCTGAGTATACCCTTTCGCAACAAGGCATTCTTTCCAGGATTTCACTTTTTTGCCAGATCCTCTTTTCTTCTTGTAGATCCACATACATCCAATGAGTTTTACACCTTTGGGTGGTTCCACGAGCTACCAAACTTGATTGGAATACATAGATTCCATCTCAGATTCCATTGCTTTTTGCCATAGATCTGCATCTTTGTCTAAAATTTCCTCTTCATATGTCCTAGGATCCTCATCATTGTTCACCAAAGACCAAGTCTGATGACTCTCCCAAAAACACGAATCTTTCAGGTTGTCGAACAACCCTCCCACTACAACGAGGTACTGGTGCGGTACTAGTGTCAAGTTGTGCATTTTCTTGTGGTGGTTGTACTTGTACTACTGGCACTTGGGGATTATCTGTCCCTCCCACTAATTCCTCTAAAACAACACTACTCATGGGTTTGTGGTTCATTATATTGTCTTCCTCTAAGAATCTAGCATTGGTACTAACAATGATATCTCGATCCCTAGGACTATAAAATGAATAACCTTTCGTTCCGATGGGATAGCCTACAAACAGCCTTACTTCTGTACGAGATTCTAGCTTGGTCGCGTTCTTGTTCAGCACATGTGCTGGACAACCCCAAATCCAAATATGTCTTTGACTTGGTTTTCTACCAATCCAAAATTCTATTGGAGTCTTGGGAACCGACTTAGAAGGTACCAAGTTCAGAAGGTAAGCCATTGTTTCTATAGCATATCCCCAGAACAACTTGGGTAAATCCGAATAACTAATCATCGATCTAAAACTCTCTAAAAGAGTCTGATTCCTTCTCTCTGCTACACCATTCTGCTGAGGTGTGCCATGTGCAGACAACTGGGACGTTATTAGTAAAATCAACCACACAGAACCGGAGGTTTAAAACAGATCGAGACATGATCGGACGGTCATCACTAAAGTAGAGGGAAAAATAATGATTCACTGTATTCAATATATCTCTTCTAAAACTTTAGCATATTAATGAGTGTGATTGCAATAATAGTTATTTGCATGTATCAACGGTCATCAAGCATATGCTTCTAAAATAAATCCATTCTCTTTTGAAAATTCAGTTTAGTAATACATGTTTAACTTTAGATCAAAATTTTGAGACTCATGCAATGTTGCAAATAATAATGAGCAGTAATTCTTACAAACTTGTGATCAGAATTCAGAAATTTGTTTACCTTCTTGAACATTTGAACATTGATTTAATCATAAACTTTTCTTTCAATGATGTATATGAGCTAATATGGAACATCCTACTTTTAAATATGTATCTGGAGCTGCTACCCTTTTACTTCTGCATGTAAGCATCCAACTTCGTGAAATCTATAGCTGCTGAAATATTTACTAATAATACACAATGGAATGTGTTAAAAGTAACTATCAGAACAGAACATGACTACATATATATACACACATATTTGTATAAATTTCATTTGCACAGAGCGACGCCTCGAGTGCATTGATATGCAGCTGACTGGGGCGATAGTTCCCTGCCCTTTTCCTTCCTATATGAGACTTGGTGGAGGGACCAGCAGTAGCACAACCATCAGCACCTGCAAAGGCACTACCACCATTTCTAGCTGCTGCACTAGCACTACCAGGAACACCAACAGCAGGGCAGCTACCATCATCAGCATCGGCATAGGCACCACCACCACTTCCAACTGCTGCACTACCAGCAGCACTACCAGAAACAGCAAAAACAGACATGCCTTGCCAATATTTATTAGGTAATATTTGTTATCATAATACTTAATATTTATAAAGGCAATATTTGTTATCATGATAATTTACTTACATAATTATTTTAAAGTTGAATAAATTAAATAATTAAATAAAAGTATACAAGCAATACTTGTTTATATATATATATATATATATATATATATATATATATATATATATATATATATGATGTTTATATATGACTTGTACTTGCAAAGTGTGTTTGATACTCCCTCCATCCCACCCATTTATTTAGAGTTACTATTTTGGACCGTCTCATCCATTTCTTTACATTCCAAAAATAGTAAACTTTTAATAATATAAAGCACTATTACACCCACTAACTTGCTCCCACTTTCTCAAATCTATTATCAAATATTGATAGCTTCCAACACTTTACCCACTTTTCATTACTTTTCATTATTTTACCTACTTATATATATATATATATATATATATATCTATATATATATATATATTGGTTTCTGTGCCCACCAAGAATGTAAAGATCCTGGTGGGTGGTGGGATAGAGGGAGTATCAATTAAAAATATTATGTCCTAATAATTGTAAACACTACCAGAGAGACGGTAAAACCAACCACATGAAGGGATGATTCAAAAAGCGGAGAATTAAAATTAACTGACCCATGATTGGTTGGTTATCACTAAAGCAGAGTGGAAAATGACATTGTTCTTATGAAATAGACCGCATTTTCTTATAAACGACCATCACTGGCGGTCCGTTGGTTTTCTTCAAGTGAGACTCATGGAAATATGAGGTGCTAGGAAGAGGAATAGTTAAAAAGTTTAACGCAATTATGAATGCGATCCGTTGTTACCGTTATATAATTTTCCAAGGAGTTGTACCATATGTCATGAAATTTATTTTAAACAAAGTATTCTTCTCTATTATTCTTGTTTCAACATTCTAAACTCATTAATTAACATGAGCTTGTATTTTTCTTATCAATTATCAATTTAAATCATTGTGCTAGCATGTAAAATTTTTTTTCTTGATCGCTTATTACAATAAATTTTTAACAACACTGACATTTTTAGTGCTAGCCAAAATCTACAAAACCTACACGTAACATTTGGGATTGAATTGAAAAACCCCTTCAATATCTCACGATATGCAAAACCTCCTCAAGACATTATAGAATTTAAATGACCTCCTTATGGAAATGCAGAATCCACAAAACCTCGCAATAATATCTTAAAATTCACAAAACCTTGCAAAAATATTAGTGCCGATTAATCCACAAAATTTACCCATTAATTTCATAAAATCCACAAGACCTCCCGATAATAAATCAAAATCCATAAAATGATATTATTCGAGGCAGGTAATGCAAGTCCTTACCCAGGTGATTTATATCTAGGGTATGCAGTCGTACTAGTACTACTACTAGTTCAGGAGAGACGGCATCCTTAACTAATGTACTGACATCAAATGAGTTTAGGCAATCTATAGTTCAGCTTGTAGTATCAAATGCAGAGGAGATGAAAGTGATGGAAAAGGCTGCGGAACCGTTGTGGATTTCCTTCAGTACTGATGGCACAACTAGCTAGCTAGTGTGCTAAATTAAATAAAATTCCTTGAAACTTTACCTAAAATTCTTATGCATAAGTTAAGTATTATTTTTCCTGCTATATACTAATCAAGTTGATAACAATTGTATGATCTGGATATGGAATTTATGTAACTTCTCTTGTTTTATGCACAGTGGGAATTTATGTTTTATTCCATTGTCTAGAGAGCTTTGACACTGAATGTACTGAGTAAGGGAGTAGACTATAATGCACCTGATCTACAAGTGGTCATTAACACCTATAAATATTCCTATGATCTAATTAGTTCGTATTCTTTCGAAATGTGTAAATGTATGTCATGAATTATCAATTAATTACTCATGCATATATTTCAGATGGTTACTGAATATCATATTCGTACACCACACTAGAGGCGAGACAATATTGTTTGCTAGATGTAATTTTGGCCAATGCTTCTGTAACTCCAGACTTTCATCAATCTATGTAAGTAAATGTAATTTTGGATTTCCTAAGTGATATGGGTGAAAAATAATCGCTAAAGACATAATTAATATAATATTTATTTGCTTATAAATAAGGCCCGAAACCCTAGTTGGGCATTAAATTCGTAATTAATGATTAAGCCCAAAGAACAGCCCAAACCGGGGAAGCCCGATATAAGCTTATTTCTAACATGGGCCTGATCCACAAATCGGGAATGTTCTAGAAACAAGGAACGTTCTAGAATATCCTTGGGATATTATGTAGCCTCCAAGGCATCTAATTCGACATGGAAACTAACTCCTGCAAGGAAGGAGTCGGAACCTTCCTTAATGAGGGTGATTTGTCCACCAAGTCTCTAAACCCTATTACGATTCTGAGCCTCCCACAGCCTATATAAAGGGCCAGACCCCTCATCTCAGAACTACGTCTTGGCTTGATTCTCAACTCTGAAATACGTAGGCATCTTGTGAGGACCCGAATTAAGTCACAAAAATGCAAGCGCAGCCATTAAAGCACGAAGCTCACGAACCCTAGCCGTAATTCGATAACCCTACTTTTTATTCCAAAACATTTGGCACCGTCTGTGGGAAGACAACATCAACCATGGTTCAAACACGAAGGACACCAGTCTCAACCGAGGCTACCACCATCACCTCTGTTCCACCCGTCGTTACTGAACAAGGGTATGTACCCCCATCAACAGAGACAACCACTCAACCTCAAGTTTCTCAACCTATAGGGACGACTCCCCATGCTGAGAGAACTCTACCCGTGGTTGTCCATCCAAACCAGGAGACCAACACTCTTCAGATGGTGGTCTCTCCCCTTATTAATCGTTCACTACCTCCGGGGGTGCAGATCTCCCTAGAAGTACGAATTCAGCATATGGTTTGCCTAACACTAGTACAAAATTGATCTTTTACGTCGCCTTTATACGTCGGTTCGGCCAAAGGCGACGTATAAAGCAGTTATATACGTCGGTTCCGCCTAAAGGCGAACTATAAAGCAGTTATATACGTCGTTTCGAGAAAAAGCTGACATATAAAGTCATCTTATACGTCGGTTAAGGAAAAGGCGACATATATAATGCTACATTATACGTCGGTTCAGTAAAAGATGACGTATATAATGCTATTTTATACGTCGGTTGAGAAAATGCGACGTATATAATACTACTTTATACGTCGGTTGAGGAAAAAGCGACGTATATAATGCTATTATATACGTCGGTTGAGGAAAGGGCGACGTATATAATGCTATTATATACATAATACGTCAGTGTTTGAAAATCCGACGTATAAGAATATGTCATAAACGTCATCGTTAAAAGGGCCGACGTATATAAAACTTTACTTTAATTAAATAAACATGTTAACTTACAAAATACACACACAATCACTCTCTCAGCCTCTCAGGACATTAGCCCCAAATTAGAACAGTCACGACCCTAACATTCACTTCAATCCTTAGTTCCTCTACAATCAAGCTGATATGGTGGCTCCGGTCGGCTCTTATGATCACGAAAGGGATGGTTCTTGGTATCTCGTCTAACTTCCCCACCATTATCCTATTATATTCTTCAGTTATGTTAATTTCTTGGTTATTAATTTTATAGCCAGCCACCTTATCACCCCTCTACCAATATTAAACTAGAGATAACCAATTCTGTATAATTGGAGAACCCCAAAGCTCCATATGGCATATTAACGCATGAGGTTCAGTTCTGTATAATTTTCTTGCTTAATTAGATTTCTTGGATTCTTATATTATACCTTTGATGATTTGCAGGCTGAAATGATGGCTTCAAATGCATTTTTCTGTCTAGATGTTGGAGGCCATTTTGTTGTATCTATCAAGGTACTATCCTTATATATTAAATCTGGAATAAAAGCCAGAAAAGTTTACAGAAGTAACATAATCGCATTTTTGAGACATTGTGAATGTCATGTTAGGATTGCATTTTGTACATGTACAGAGCACTTACAGATACATATCCCCCCCCCCCACGCAGGCAAATTGTCCTAAGTCGTATCTTTCAAAATTTGCAGGCACCCCGTGCTAAGTCGTATCTTAATGTTGAGCCTGGTGTCGTGATTGGTGTAGAGCTGGAGAAGCTTCTACAAGAAGGATTTTATACATCTGGGCTGGTCACCTTGAAGAAAGACCATGCGTATCCTATTGTTTTGTAGTAATTTGACACAAGTACTTGAAGTGTGTTTTGTCTTTAAGAACTGTGTCTATCTGTAAAGTAATCGTCTTTTGCTTGGTTATGTTAGTGAATTGCTTCTTCAGAATGGTCTTCCGTATATTTTGGCACAAATTACCAAGAGTTGGATTTTGGCAGAATTATTATTTGGGGATCAGATGCATGTTATCTTAGTGTATATGGGATTTTTTTTTGATAAATGCATATAGGAATTCTTATTATGTATTAGACTTTAATTTTCTTGAAGTGTGGTGTTCAATAAATTGATGTACTGAATATTTGTGTAATATTTTCTATTAATAATATCTTGTTAGTAGTCAGTTTTATTTTATTGCTTCAGGGTGCTATTTTTATGAAATGGGACAAAATGGATGCAGCTGGGTATTACTTAAAAATAGAAAAAAAAAATTAAATTTTTTTTGACAATATACGTCGGTTCTTATATTTAACCGACGTAAAAGGTCATTTTCGTACTAATTACATTATACGTCGGTCTTTTGAACATTATACGTCGGGCTTTGTTCTACATTATACGTCGGATTTTTCAACATTATACGTCGGCTTTTTAGCGACGTATATTTAGACTTTATACGTCGCCTTTTTAACCGACGTAAAAGACTCGTGACTTTATACGTCGCCCCTCCATACGTCGCCATTTAACCAACGTATAAGACCTATTTAACCGACGTATAAAGTCATTTTTGTACTAGTGTAACTACCCCCCAAATACTCGAGGTGTTGGGCCAAGCGGCCATGCCCTGCAGATACATGAGCCGTATCACCCTCCTTACATTAGAGGCTTGGGCCCTGATCAAGGATATTATGACTACTCTGGTCCTTATAATGATGATTCTTCATCTGAGGATGACGATCGAGATCAAGCCCCAAGGAGGCGACATCCAAGCAAGAATCCTGAAAGGCATACTCGACGAATCCATGATGGACCCCCAATGATAGCTTCTGAGAGAATCAAGGCTTATGAGGCCGAGATTCGAAAGCTGAAGGAAGACATAGCAAGAGAGCAACTACGACAGAATCAGAGTCAGAATCAGAATTGACCTCCTCCAACTTCAAGAGAGATTCCCTTCATTGATTTGGAGAGGTCTTTTAGGAGATGGAAAAGGGCTGATGCCCCAACCAGAGGAGCTACGAGGGTGGAAATCCCCAAGGGTGATCCCAAAGACTTGATGCCACTTGGAGACCCTGACGATACCACACCCCCATTTACTGAGGAGGTGATGAATGCTCATGTCTCTAGGAAGTTTAAGATGCCTACGATAAAGGCATATGATGGAACGGGCGATCCCTCAAACCATGTGAGGACGTTCTCAAATGCACTGTTATTGCAACCCGCTATCAACGCTCTCAGTGTAGGGCGTTCCCCCAAACCCTTATAGGCATGGCTCAACGATGGTATAGCCGGTTGTCCGCAAACTCGATTGGCTCTTTCAAGGAATTGAGCACGGCTTTCATTAATCAATTCGTTAGAGCAAAAGTCCATGAGAAAAGCTCTGTATATCTTATGCAAGTGAAACAAGGAAATAATGAGAACCTAAGGGATTATCTCAAACGCTTCACCAAGGAGACTTTGAATGTCCCTGATCTGGAAAATAAAGTAGCTATGATAGCCTTGGAGAATGGAACGACGAACACCTTCTTTAAGATGTCGTTGGCAAAACATCCCCCTGAGAGCATGACTGAGCTCCAAAAAAGGGCAAGAAAATACATAAAGGCTGAGGAAAGCATGAGGAAAACAGAGGTCTCTACCGAAATTGGTGGAAACGGGAACTCTAGGAAGTAAAAGACAGAGTAGGAGTATGATGCTAGGGACAAGTATCCCCGAACTAGCAAGGACTCCGACTCTACTCTAGGACCGAGGTTTGCTGAGTATGCAAGGACTCCGACTCTACTCTAGGACCGAGGACTGAGGTTTGCTGAGTATGCAAGATTGAACTCTTGTTGGATATTGAGAAGGATAAGGATTTTCGATGGCCGAAGCCACTCAGGGGTGATCCCTAAAAAAGAAACAAGAATCAGTATTGCAGATTGCACAAGGATGTGGGGCATGACACTGATGATTGCAAGCAACTCAAAGACGAGATCGAGTTCTTGATCCTTAGAGGGAAACTCAGTCACTTCACCAAGGGTGAAGATCGTGGTAATCAGAGAAGAGAGTATGATAGGAGCGACGATGATCGAGATCGCAACCCACAACCCCGAGGGCCAGTAATCAACATGATCTCAGAAGGCCCGATCGCGACCGGGACAACAAAGAACTCTCGGAAGGCTTATGCCCGAGAGGTGATGCATATTGTCGGAGAGGCACCAAAGTGAGTCATAACTCCTATGATGGGAAACTCAAAGGTGAAGCAAGTCTTGATAGACAATGGAGCTTCCGTCGACATTCTGTTTCATGATGCGTTTGTGAAGATGGGGTACAATGATTCTCAGTTGACCCCCAATAACATGCCTATATATGGGTTTAATGGAGTAGAATCCAAAATTGAGGGAACTATTCAGTTGCCCGTCACGATCGGGCTGAAGCCAATGGAGGCCACGCAGATGCTGAACTTTTTGGTTATCAAAGCATCTTCTACTAAAAATGTCATCCTTGGAAGGACTGGACTTCACATTTTTAAGGCTGTGGCCTCAACCTATCACATGAAGATCAAGTTTCCAACCAGGGAATAGTGTAGAAGAACAAAAAGGTGATCTGAAAATGGCTATGAGCTGCTATGTAGCTGCGTTAAGGCCTAATGGAGTCGGGGGGCAGGTCCTTCCAATTGAAGACGTAGATGTCCACAGTGATAAGGAAGACCGAGAAAGGCCAGCAGAGGACACCACACATAAGCCTCGAACAGCCATTATGGCTAAGGTGTCAACTGACTTCATGGTTGAATGTACCATTGGCAACCAAGAAGTCGGGGGGTAGGAGATAGTACCCCAAGCAGGAAGTGAACTTCAGAATAAGAATGAGGAGACCAGAAGGAGTAATGGGTGCTCTATTTTGACGGAGCGTCAAAAACAAAATCAAGCAATGCAAGCCTAGTCTTGCAAAGCCCCGATGGGTTCAAACTATCTTAGTAGGACTTAGCTTCATAATTATCTAGTAGAAGTAGAAATAAGGTTCGATGAAACCATTGCAGAGCATGTTGCTCCGAGTAGGACAGTAATACTCTATGTAAGGGTTCAACCCATTTCAAGTTATTAATGCAAGTTTGCTTTTCGTTCTGTGATTTTATTTATGTGCCAAGCACCTGATGTGTGTAAGTCAAAGATGACCAAGTACCGAAAATAAAAGAATACATGAATGGAAATAAACAAACACATATATAAAAACCCCGAAGGGTCGAGAGTTAGGTTACAGTATAACCAAATAAGAGTTTAAGTCCTTGAAGGACCCTGGATAAAAGACAAGCTGATTAAAAAGCCACATCTGGCAATCAAAGCCATGCAAGGCTGTGGAGGCTAAGGACTAGCTACTCTTAAATATTCAATTTATAAGCACTTGGGTTGAGAATCCAAGGATGAAGACTAACAGAGAACATTGCATTCCAGTCCTAAGATTAAGGGATATAAGAATATCCTTGAACAAGGATTAAGAAGTTCAAGCAAGGTTTTGTCTCAGAAGTTTAAAAGGTAAGAAGCCCACGGGATTGTATTTCTCGAAATCTAGATCGAGGAATCAACATTAGATCCTTGACCTATAATCAAGAAAAACTAGAAGCAAAGATAGGTTTGAAAACCTTGAAATTAGTACAAAGGTTTTAGACAAGCCATGAAAGACATGAAGTCAAATAAGGGATCCTAGAGAACTTTAGTTTGACATCAATCCAAAAGAAAGGTTGTGAATACTTGGTAGTCGACATATGAACACCAACGTTGAACATGTGAACATCAACCTCGAATCCTAAGTGGAAAAACATGAGATATTAGCCATGAAGGCCAAGATTAACTATGAAGGCCAAACTTGAGGGGTCATGAACCTCCAATCAAGATCCAAAGGTTGAAACTTCAAGTCAAAACTTGAAAACCAATATGAAGTTTTGGATTCTCGATCTAGATCGCCAACGTTGAACATCTGAACACCGTCGTTGAACACTTGAATATCAACCCTGAAATAAGGCCTTCATCCGACCAAAAGCCAATAAGGCCTTCAGCTGACCTTAAGGAGCCGACCAGAGGCTCTAGAGGGGCTTTAGCTGACCAGAAACCTTCTGGTCTTGGACCGACAGCTCTGATAGATGTTTTGGTGGTTTAAAACACCCAACACTTGGCTTGAAACCATGTGATGGTAGTCCAATATGCCCTCTTTCATTAAAATCCAAACTTCAAGGTTAGAGTTTTAAAAACTTCCTTGGTTTGACAACCTTTGATTTCGAACATCGACGTTCAACACTCGAACATTCCCAAGGACGAGCACATGCCAACCGAGAGGCCGCCCGAGAAGCCCCAGGAACCAAGACAAACATTATAGCCATGACGGCCAACCGAGTTGAGAAAGGTTATTTTGAAAACTCTAGGTTGACATCAACCCAAGATGAGGAGTCTACAAGAGCCATTTACCAAAGGCTAATAAGCAAGATTTTTGCACCCTTGATAGGGAAGACCATGGAGGTCTACGTGGATGACATGTTATTCAAGAGCCTATTCAAGGTATACCATATTAAGAACCTAATAGAGACATTTTAAGTGCTAAGGCACCACAAGATGATGTTGAATCCGACCAAGTGTACCTTTGGCGTAGGATCTGGAAAATTTTTGGGTCTGATGGTTTCGAAGCGAGGCATAGAAGCCAACCTTGATAAGATCAAGGCAATCCTAGATATGGAATCACCACATTCCATAAAGGGCGTACGAAAATTGACTGGAAGAATTACAGCCTTAGGGAGATTCATCTCCAAGTCTGGAAATAAGTATTTGGCTTTCTTTCAAAATTCAAAGAAAGTAAAGGATTTTGAGTGCACTACGGAAATTCAAGAGGCCTTTGAGCAACTAAAGCCCCATTGTTGGCCAAATCTAGTCCCGGAGAGACCCTTTATTATACTCGACAATATCTAAGCAAGCATTGAGCATTGTGCTCATTAAAGAAAAAACTAAGGTTCAGAAACTCATCTACTATTTTAGCAAGGTGCTCCATGAAGCCGAATTGAACTACTGCGTTATAAAGAAGTTTGCTTTAGTCATGATCATGGCCTCAAGAAAATTAAGACCTTACTTTTAGTCATAAAAATCGAAGCCTTGACAGACCAACCATTGAGAAACATCATGCACAACCCAAAGGCTATTGGGAGATTGATTATATGGGAAATAGAACTCGAATAATTTGATATCGCGTACAATCCTCGAATTGCAATTAAGCCACAGGCACTTGCTGACTTCGTGGTTGAATGTACCATTGACAACCAAGAAGTCGGGGGGCAGGAAGGCATAACACCCTAGCAAGGGCAAGATGAGACTCCCCAAGAGGGAGAGAAAGATGAAGTTTAGAAGGAATATTGGGTGACCTATTTTTATGGGGCATCAAAAACAAAAACAAGTAGAGCTCGTTTAGTTCTACTGACCATTGATAGCTCACGATATATTGAATATGCCTTGAAGTTGAATTTATCAACCAATAACGAGGTAGAGTATGAAGCCTTAATAGTCGGACTAGGCTTGGCTCCAGCCATGAGGTCCAAAAAATCTTAAAGTCTGTGAAGACTCAAGGCTGGTGATAGCCCAAGAGAATGGAGATTTTGAAGCCAAGATGAAATCACAGTTGATATGGTTCGAGGAATGCCTCCTTGTATAATGACCGATGTCTTGTCTAAATTCGCCTCGTCTGAAATCGAGAATTACACTAGAAATGTCTACTATCAGGTCTTGGAGACCCCCACTATAGAGCGTAAGCTGTTGGCACCCATCGACGTTGGAAGTTGCTGGATAGATCCCCATCAAAGCTTATCTTGAAACTGGTTGGCTCCCTGATAATGCTTTGGAGGCACGGAAACTATCAGTGAGAGCATTGAGATATGCATTGATCTAAACCTTGATGGCTACCAAGGCTGTAGGCCTCCATTCGAGCTAGTCGTTTGAATACAAGGTCTCGAATCAAGGATTCAACAAATGGGTCAAAGCCCTGATGGTCTCTCAAACATACGCACAGATGCTAGAAATACCCATGAAAAAAAACTATTTTGGCTCCAAAAGTGCCTTAAATGACGTTTTTTAGGGTCAAAAAGTGGGGCAAATAGGATAAATTGTATTTGCAGGACCAAAAGCTTTGAAAGACCTTCGATTTGATATATCATGGGTCTCATTCGGAGTAACGAGTCAAAAGTTACGGATGATTTTATGCATACTATGATTTTTCGACAAAATTCAAACCAAGGCAAGGTCCTATGAACATATGAAGAAGGTTGGAATCAAAATCAAGGGTAAAAAACCAACCAAAATATCCTAGACTTGAAGTCAGGTGTTGAAAACAAGGGAAATCCCTATAAAAACAATTAAAGAAACAAAGACCTCTGTGATAAGGGGCCAAGGCCAAGGTTGTTTGAAACACCATATAGTAAGTATGCAAGGATGTCTGGAAGCCAAGGGTTATAGTTTAACCCAAGGTTATTTGAAACCACGAGTTTAAGAACAAGTTAAGACCCGAAAGGTCCTGAAAACTAAGAAGTAGGTTGTTTGAGGTCAAGGATCACAAAACCAATCATGGTGTTGTAAACTCACTCTAGAAACAAAGAGGGGAGTTCAAAACAAGATTTGGCTTTGGTCAAAGTCAAGGTCAAAAGTCAAAGTCAAAGGTCAAAGTCAAATAGTCAAAATTTGGCCAAAATTCAAAATTCAAAAAAAAATTGGGGGCCCAGCCGACCAAGGGTGGCCGACCAGGCACCCTTGGCCAAATTTCCGACCAGACCTAGCCGACCAGAGCAATGTGGAGGAAAAATGGGTCCAAGTGTTGCAAATACCTGGACCCCTAGCTGA
The DNA here is from genome assembly GCA_036435485.1 of Saposhnikovia divaricata. Classification (NCBI taxonomy): domain Eukaryota; kingdom Viridiplantae; phylum Streptophyta; class Magnoliopsida; order Apiales; family Apiaceae; genus Saposhnikovia; species Saposhnikovia divaricata. Next base: position 168,683,389 of record CM071595.1, on the reverse strand, counting down.
TTCGTTTGGCCCCAGAACGCTAAAAAATGCTCCGTTTGAGCTCAAATTTGAGATTAAAAAAATTGGTTTATATTTCAGTATTTGTGTTCTTCTTGAATTAATAACATTTAAAAATATAATCAATTAATTAAAGGTAAAAAAATGAAAAACATTAATTTTTATTATAATATAAATATTTAATTTCACTTATTATAATATATAAAATAATGTTCTAAATCATTAATTAATCTTTGATTTAAATTATTATAATATATACAATAATGTTCTATTAATATTATTCTTTCAAACTAATTTATTTAATTTTAAAATATAATTTGTTGTATTTTATCATTATTATTATATATAATCTATATCCTATACTAAAGTGAAATCTTTACCAATATTTTTCCCTCCAACATTTCCTCTCTCTCCTCTCTTTTATTTAATTATTATTTCTTTCTTCTCTCTCTTCTACCCTTATTTCTCCTCTCTCTTATTATTTTTCCCTCCTACATCCTACCCTCTCTCCTCTTCTTTTGTTATATTTCTCTCTTCTCACTCTTATCCCTTCATTTAAATAATTATTTTTTCATCTCCTCTCTTCTCACTTTATTCAAAATTCATGTTATAGTTAATATTATTTAATTTTCCTCTTAATGTTATTTTATTTTCTTCCCTTTTCTCTCTTTCGCACCCACTTTCCAATATAATTTAATTAATTTTTTTTACTTTTTTATATACTTAACTTTCTATTTTAATTATTTAACCCATTTTCCCTCTTATTATTTTATTCATTCTATTATATCTCGATTACTCTTTGTTTATTTCAGTTTCACTCACACTTTGACTTCAAAAATATTTTTTTTTTATATATACCATATTCTAATTGACTTTGAATTGTACAAACAAAATCAAATTTTAAAGATATTTATATTTCACACTTATACATATATATACATATGCAATACTTTCGATATAAAATAAATATTCATCAAATCATTATTTAAAACATTCGTAGCATTTTCTTACATACTAATATGATTAATTAATATTTTTTATTAATATATATGAATTTAACACTAATTTTATAAAATATATGAAGGTCATTAAAAACATGAAAGATTAGAGCATAAATAATTTGTCATTAGAAAAAGAATTTATCTAACATGAACGAGTTGAGATGTTTCTTATGGATGAAAATGTTAATTACCACATATTAAAATTTTAGTTTCAATTTAATCTAAAATTTTAATTTTCGTTTGTTATTATTTCACAATTATAAATGGAAAAGTATTTTTTTTAACATGTACTCTACATACATATAGTCATTATGTTTTTTGTTAGATCATAAAGTCATTATTTGATTATATGAATTTAGAAACTCAAATTTTGTCCTCAATATGAAAATTTAATAAAATATTTGTATTATATCATGCATGATTTGTTAAGTCATATAAATTTGATAACACTTTCGGTTATCAAATTCGTAATGTTATTTACATGAAAGAGTAAAATATTTTATATGTCATATTTTTATTTTTACTATATTTAATAACATAATTAAAAGTAAACTAAATTTTTTTTTTCTATAAATAGTAAATTCAACTAAATATAATTTTAAATATACATTAAAAATATTAATAACAAAATATACATATAAATAATGAAAATAAATTACTTTTCTCTTACAAAAATTATTAACACCTAATCAATCAAATTATTTCTTATTAGAAAATCGAGAAATTTACTAACGTAATGCTAAAATAATCATTATAATTTTTATAAAAATCTCAATTATACTTCTAAATAATTTAATTTTAATAAGAACAAAAATAATTGTATAAAATTGAAAAATATTAATAATCTATTTATATTTTACATTAATTTTGATAATATATAAATACATATTAATAATCCATTTATATTTTACATTAATTTTTAATAATATCTAAACACATATTCAAATGAACATTTAAAAAATATTGCATATGCACGGGTATTATCTAGTTATTATGAAATAACATTTTATAGCTATAAAAATTAGCTGAAGTTTAATATCTTTTATAAGAGCCCAAGAAAAAAAATTAATATTGGGACGCCCGTTTATAGAACATTGTCCCAGACGGCCCGTTTCTATAACATTCTTCGTGAGCTATATATATTATCAATGACCTATCATTCTAACTCACAGTATAAAACCCTAACCCAATTTCTATGCGCCGCTATCTTCCCAACTCACAATCTTCTTTATCATTTTCTTCACCAAGATATGTGTCACTTTTTATATTTATATATGCACATGTATGTGAATTGGGATACAACTCTTGCTTTGAATATGCAAATGATTCATTGCAATGTTTTTGAGAGTTGGAACATATCCTACTATTGAATTTATAGTTTTTTTTAATTTTGTATAGTTGCTGCAATTCTTTTAAATTGTTTCTAGTATTTTATTTTGTTTTGATATATATGTAAGTTGTTTATAGTATTTCATTTTGTTTTGATATATATGTAAGTTGAATGGGATAAATGTTTCAGTTTTGTCATTTCATTTTTTGGGATCATGAAATGAAAACAAAAAACTAAACTACTTTGTTAAAAGATAAATTTTTCAATATTTTTTTGCATATATAAACAATTATTTGAAGAGAAATGGAGTGAAGCTGTTGTGCTGACCAAACAAACATATGTTTCTCTTTAATATAATTCTAAATAATTTTTTTATTCTAATTTTATTTTTATTATTTGGTTATTGCTATTGTTATATGATATTTGTGTATGTTTTCAAACTTTAGTTATATATTTAATTATTTAACATTTGGATGGGAAATTTTTTTGCACAATTGTTAATTTATTAATTTATAAAATTGAAAAAACAAAAAAAATTATATAAAAATAATTTTTTATATAAATCATTTTCATAATGTCTATATATGTATTGATTTAAATGATTTTTTTTAATTATTTAATTTGTATAAATTTTAATTAATTTTAAAAGTAAACTATCATTATAACAATTATTGCCTTATAATATATGTGCATGCCACGACTGCTGTTGTTGATTCAGGTTGTGATACTAGTGGTCCTAGTGCAGAAGCTGGAAATGGTGGTGGTGCCTTTGCCCGTTCTGATGGTTGTGTTGCTGGTGGCCAGTCTCCCCAGTCAGCAGAAAATCAATGCAATGGAAGCGTCCCTTTATACAAACACTATTGGAAAAAGCGGTTAAATTCAACGGAATAAATTCAACAGGCGATAAAATCAACCGTATTCCGTTGATTATATGATCAATGTTCTATGAACTTTGACTGAACCTCAATTTCAAGCGAACAAATTCAACCGATAATAAATTCAACAGAATAAAATCAACCGAAATCAAATTTAACAATATCTCGTTGAATTTACTTTTGCCATTATTTCATCAGGCGGCAAAGTTCCCACCAAAAGTTAAATTCAACAGAATAAAATCAACCGAAATCAAATTCAACAGTATCTCGTTGAATTTATTTTTGCCTTTACTTCATCGAGCGGCAAAGTTCCCACCAAAACTTAAATTCAACAGAATAAAATCAACCGAAATCAAATTCAACAGTATCTCCTCAAATTTACTTTTGCCTTTATTTCATCAGGCGGCAAAGTTCCTACCAAAATTTAAATTCAACAGAATAAAATCAACCGAAAGTAAATTCAACTGTATCTCGTTGAATTTACTTTTGTCTTTATTTAGCTGACTTACATATTTGCATAAAAGAATCTATAATTTCTTTAAAAAAATCAATTAAAAAGAATCTATAGTTGATTACTAATTTCACTATCCAAATTAATTTTTTATTTTTTAAAATTTTGGGAATATCACTGAATTAGATATGTATTGACGTCGGTACGGTTGGTTCGTCGATAAATATTTTTAAAAAAATAGAAACAAAAATCTAGGAAAAAGTACTAGTCAAATCAATAGTTGACTACTAATTTCACTATCCAAAATAATTTTTTATTTTTTAAAATTTTGGGAATATCACTAAATTAGATATCCATTGACGTCCGTACAGTTGGATCGTCGAAAAATATTTTTAAAAAAATAAAAACAACAATCTAGGACAAAGTAATACTCCCTCCGTCCCATTTTATATAACACTTATTCCTTTTTGGGACGTACCAAAAAGAATGAATCTACTAAACTTACTATTTTTTAACACTACTTTTCATTATTACACCCACTACTTTTCTATTTTATACTCCTTTCTTATTAAATAAATACTATTACACCCACTACTTTACTACTTTATCCATTTTTAATACACCCACTTTCACAGCCAATCAATCACATATTGCCACCTAGCAAGTCAAACAGAATTTTCTTAATCTCCGTGAAAGTCAAACCACCTCTTACAATCTGGGACGGAGGGAGTAGTTAGTAGTACTAGTCAAATCAAAAGTTGACTAGTAATTTCAATATCCAAATTAATTTTTTATTTTTTAAATTCTTGGAATATCACTAAATTAGATATCTATCGACGTCCGTACTATTGGATCATCGATAAATATTTTTTAAAAAATAGAAACAACAATCTGGCACAAAGTACTAGTTAGTAATACTAGTCAAATCAATAGTTGACTATTAATTTCACTATCCAAAATTATTTTTTATTTTTCAAAATTCTGGGAATATCACTAAATTAGATATCTATTGTCGTCCACATGGTTGGATCGTCGATAAATATTTTAAAAAAAAATAGAAACAAAAATGTGGGACAAAGTAATAGTTTGTAGTACTATTCAAATTAAAAGTTGACTAGTAATTTCAATATCCAAATTAATTTTTATTTTTTAAAATTTTGGGAAGACTTATATGTACTTCTAGTAGTCTCAATACACTTATATGTACTTCTAGTAGTCTCAATACACTTTTAGCTGGTATCACGTGCATCACGTGAAGACTTATATGTACTTCTAGTAGTCTCAATACACTTTCAGATGTTGCACCAGCACCACCACCAGTACTACCAAAAACAGCAACAGCAGTCGTGCCTTGTCAATATTTATTAGGCAATATTTGTTATCATGATACCTAATTTTGTTAATGCAATATTTGTTATCATGATAAATTACTTATATAATTATTTAAAAATTGAATAAATTAAATATTTAAATAAAAGTGTACAAGCAATATTTGTATACATATAAGATGTTTACATAAGTTACTCTGTAGCTGAACAGAACATGACTACATATTTACTTGTCAAGTGGTGGACTCCATTGTGTGTAGAGAGAGACAGAGACAGAGATGGATATATATCTTGTACATTTGGGGTTTATCTTTATGTGAAACTTGGTTTGTTTTGTCATGTCTAATTATATATGGATGCATGCCTCCACCCTCAACGAGTCATATAAGTTACACGCAACAATTTAACTTTCATTAAATTCACCTCTAAATGTTTTCTGGAGCCAAAGTTAACAGGAGGAAAATAAATCTTGAGTAGAAACACTACTTGCCCGCAATGTACCGTCCAAAGGGAATGATTAACTCAACTCATTTAACTTCATCGATTAGTAATTTTATTCTATATTGAAACATGAATAAATTGACTTGCAAACTTAATTACTTTGATATCAATTAAAAATAGTACGTCTTGATAAATATAAACACTACAAGCAGGTAAAACCAACCGCACAGAACCGGAGGTTTAAAACAGATCGAGACATGATCGGACGGTCATCACTAAAGTAGAGGGAAAAACAATGATTCACTATATTCAATATATCTCATCTGAAACTTTAGCATATTAATGAGTGTGATTGCAATAATAGTTATTTGCATGTATCAACGGTCACCAAGCATATTCTTCTAAAATAAATCCATTCTCTTTTGAAAATTCAGTTTAGTTATACAAGTTTTACTTTAGATAAAAATTTGAGACTCATGCAATGTTGCAAATAATAATGAGCAGTAATTCTTACAAACTTGTGATCAGAATTCAGAAATTGGTTTATCTTCTTGAACATTTGAACATTGTTTTAATCATAAACTTTTCTTTCAATGATGTATATGAGTTAATATGGAACATATACTATTAAATATGTATCTGGAGCAGCTACCCTTTTACTTCTGCATGTAAGCATCCAACTTCGTGAAGTCTATAAGCTGCTGAAATAATAACTAATAATACACAATGGAATGTGTTAAAAATAACTATCAGAACAAAACATGAATACATATATATACACACACATTTGTATAAATTTCATTTGCACAGAGCGACGCCTCCAGTGCATTGATATGCAGCTGACTGGGGCGATAGTTCCCTGCCCTTTTCCTTCCTATATGAGACTGGGTGGAGGGACCAGCAGCAGCACAACCATCAGCACCAGCAAAGGCACTAGCTACTACCATTTCCAGCTGCTGCACTAGCACTACCAGGAACAGCAACAGCAGGGCAGCTACCATCATCAGCATCGTCATAGGCACCACCACCACTTCCAACTGCTGCACTACCAGAAACAGCAACAAAAGGCATGCCTTGCCAATATTTATTAGGCAATATTTATTATCATGATACTTAATATTTATAAAGGCAATATTTGTTATCATGATAATTTACTTACATAATTATGTTAAAGTTGAATAAATTAAATAATTAAATAAAACTATACAAGCAATACTTGTATATATATATATATATATAAGATGTTTAGATATGACTTGTACTTGCAAAGTGTATTTTGTACTCCCTCCGTCCCACCCATTTTTTTACAGTTACTATTTTGGGCTGTCCCATCCGTTTCTTTACAGTTACTATTTTGGGCCGTCCCATCCGTTTCTTTACAGTTACTATTTTGGGCCGTCCCATCCAGTTCTTTACATTCCAAAAATATTAAACTTTTAATAATACAAAACACTATTACACCCACTAACTTGCTCCCACTTTCTCAAATCTATTATCAAATATTGATAGCTTCCAACACTTTACCCACTTTTCATCACTTTTCAATATTTTACCTACTTATATATATATATATATATATATATATATATATATATATATATATATATTGGTTTCCATGCCCACCAAGAATGTAAAGATCCTTGTGGGTGGTGGGATGGAGGGAGTATCAATTAAAAATAGTATGTCCTAATAATTGTAAACACTACCAGAGAGCCGGTAAAACCAACCACATGATGGGATGATTCAAAAAGCGGAGGCTTAAAATTAACTGACACATGATTGGTTGGTTATCACTAAAGTAGAGTGGAAAATGACATTGTTCTTGTGAAATAGACCGCTTTCTCTTATAAACGACCATCACTGGCGGTCCGTAGGTTTTCTTCAAGTGAGACTCATGGAAATATGAGGTGTTAGGAAGATGAATAGTTAACAAGTTTAATGTAATTATGAATGCGATCCGTTGTTACCTTTATATAATTTTCCAAGGAGTTGTACCATATGTCAAAAAATTTATTTTAAAAAAATTATTCTTCTCTATTATTCTTGTTTCAACATTCTAAACTCATTAATTAACATGAGCTTGTATTTTTGTTATCAATTATCAATTTAAATCATTGTGTTAGCACGTAAAATTTTTCTTCTTGATCGCTTATTACTATAAAACCTACACGTAACATTTGGGATTGAATTGAAAAACCCCTTCAATATCTCACGATATGCAAAACCTCCTAAAGACATTATAGAATTTAAATGACCTCCTTGTGGAAATGCAGAATCCACAAAACCTCGCAATAATATCTTAAAATTCACAAAACCTTGCAAAAATATTAGTGCATATTAATCCACAAAATTTACCCATTAATTTCACAAAATCCACAAGACCTTCCGATAATAACTCAAAATCCACAAAATGATATTATTTGAGGCAGGCAATGTAAGTCCTTACCCAGGTGATTTATATCTAGGGTATGCAGTCGTACTAGTACTAGTACTAGTTCAGGGGAGACGGCATCCTCAACTAATGTACTGACATCAAATGAGTTTAGGCAATCTATAGTTCAGCTTGTAGTATCAAATGCAGAGGAGATGAAAGTGATGGCAATGGCTGCGGAACCGTTGTGGATTTCCTTCAGTACTGATGGCACAACTAACTAGCTAGTGTGCTAAATGAAATAAAATACCTTGAAACTTTACCTAAAATTCTTATGCATAAGGTAAGTATTATTTTTCCTGCTATCTACTAATCAAGTTGATAACAATTGTATGATCTGGAAATGGAATTTATGTAACTTCTCTTGTTTTATGCACAGTGGGAATTTATGTTTTATTCCATTGTCTAGAGAGCTTTGACACTGGATGTACTGAGTAAGGGAGTAGACTATAATGCACCTGATCTACAAGTGGTCATTAACACCTATAAATATTCATACGGTCTAATTAGTTATTATTCTTTCGAAATGTGTAAATGTACGTCATGAATTATCAATTAATTACTCATGCATATATTTTAGATGGTTGCTGAATATCATATTCGTACACCACCACTAGAGGAGACAATATTGTTTGCTTGATGTAATTTTGGCCAATGCTTCTTTAACTCCATACTTACATCAATCTATGTAAGTTAATGTAATTTTGGATTTCCTAAGTAAATAAGTTAGCTAGCTAGCATTAAGGGAACTTCAATGCATAAAAATCCCATTAGATGTTCATAATGTCCCACTCTCATGGTATGCTCTGAACAAAATAATTATCTTGCTAGAATCCCTTTAATTAAGTCGCTAGCTCCAGCATTTCCATTAACATCATCCGATATTGAATTCCTTGAAATTTATTCTTTGTTTAAAAATAAATAACAAACAAACTCTACATCTTTGTCTAGTGACAATTCTGGTAATCCATCAATGTATACATTAAACCATCATAAACAACTAATATCTTCTTTGGTTTAATTGCCTTCTCTCTGATATTGCCCCCGTGTAAATTAAATGAGATCAATGACTAGGGGTGCACATGTACGCCCTAACTTCCAATACATGCCAATAATTGCTTCCTACATCGTTTTTATAACCTTCTTGTACTCCTATAACGTTCACATCGTAAATAATACCGTACAAAAGTTCTAAGATATACGTGAAAACCTCGAGATAGTATTTTCCAGACTCGTAGCTTAAGCTGCCCAATTAGCTTATGCGGCTCCAACTTAGCTACTTCGCTCATGGCCAAATTGTCAAACAAATTGAACTCCTATTCGCGTGATATATAGAAAGACGATGTAACGTCGCAATATTCATCGTGATAACTTAAGGCGAACCTTATCCTAAATCGTCCCACCTAACGTCTATCTTAGACACGTACACCTAACTCTCCTAATCTGTTTCAGGGACCATAACCTGTAGCTCTGGTACCAACTGTGGCATCCCATAATCCGGGGTACAGATTTGGGGCCACTCACCACAATCAGTATATTTCATACCTGGATAAAGCATAATATAATAAAGAAAACCCCTTAACCAAGATCGCATACAGGTTATGGTATGAAACAAACCATTAAATTACGTCTTTACAATCCAATCCCAGAATAAAATTATTATACAAATTAATAACAACTAAGTTCGTCTGCCGAACTAGTTAACCAATCTCTGACAAGCTCAAATCTACTACCCAACCAAGTCAACAACCCGCACGTCCTCTCTCTCGCTGCCGGGACAGGAAAATCACTTGACCACAAAGTGTACTCAACTTCTTTATTAACTGAAGAAAGAAATAGCAACAATGCAAGAATGAGCCAACAGTTCTCAGCAAGCATAAATATCTGAATCAATATCAAGAACAATGTAAGTTCTGATCAACAAGAATAAACATCATAGGCTTCAAAGGAATTAGGCTTTACGAAATTCAAACTCAATGTATAGATTAGAATTGGATTTTTTATATATATTTTGAAAAAAATAGTGGAGTTAGGTGGCTGATCAGACCCGCACTAACCCCGGATAATACACACAGCAAGGTCCCTCTAAATTGATCCACAGCACAAATTGGCCTCAACTTCTGACCACTAAACTGGTCTCCTCGAAGGGACATCCGTTGACCATAATATGGTCTTCCCGAAGGGACATCCGAAAACATTCCAATTCTATATCCAACGCACTAGGTGTCGGAACAATCTACAACCTCTGTCAATCAAACAACCTGAAACACTCATGTTCCAGAACAATAACTCAACTGGTCGAATAAAAAGAATCAACAGTTCTATCTTAGATATCAATGAGATCGATATAGTAAATGGGGTGTTAACTCAATAACCAACAATAAGAATAAATGTCGACGAGTTCGACGATAATTGGGGTGATAATTAAATAAACAACCGTAATAATAAATATCAACGAGATCGATATAATAAATGGGGTGACATCATAATCAGAAATAGTTAAAGTAAATTTCACTTGAACAAGAAGTGAAGGGAAGATACTTGCCTGGTAGTCACAGCTTAATCGTCTCATTATCTAGCCGTCTCCCTGACTTCAATACCTCTCGTATACTCAATTCCACAATCATTAACTCACAACAATACCTCTGACTGATCTTCTCTAACTTAACATATCTCGCAGACACATTGAATTTAAATAGAGTATTTAAATAATAAATCAAACAATTAATCACTTTTACAACTTACTAACACATATTGCACGTAAATCATGTAGCATTTAGCCATTTAATCCACATTAAACAAACCATACTACTCACACTTAGCACTTAACGAACTTCGGAAACAATTTAAAACACACTCAACCCTTGTCGCAGCATAAAACAGGACTTCGAATATTTTAAAACATTTTACAGCATTTTTCTGGATTTGCTGGACCACACATACATTTTTAAAACAACAAAAAGACTTTGTTCTGAAACACAGCTTGGCTCTAAATATTTTTGAATGCTTTCAAATCATTTTCTAGATTTTTAGAAATTTTTCTAGAATTTTTAAATCATTTTATGAATTTTTAAACAATTAAACACTATTTTAAAAACATTTTTAAACATTTTTGAACAGGAAATTGGTTGATTAAAAATTAAATAATCTTAATTAAATAAAATCAAATCAAATAATAATTAATTAATAAAATTACTCAATATATGATTACATTTATCAAGTAATTATATTAATTAAACTATTAATTGAAATTAATTAAAATAATTAAAATTATTTAATCTTTAATCATTTTTGAAATTAAAAACATATAATAAAATAATTTTCAAAAACTAAAATCATAATTCAGAAATTAATTCCTGAATTTTAGAAATTAAAATTCAGAATTTTCAAAGTTAACTAAAAGTAAATCTGCGGTACTGTTCATCATCCCTACCAACTATCCCCCCCTTTTTTTCAGAATCTGGCCGGGTTAATTTCCGGCGAACAGTACAACCGCAGCTGCCTTCATTTTGCACGAAACAAACTCCAGAACGACACCAAAATGATTACCAGCCTCTGGGCATTCCGTAACAGACCAAAATCAAACCACAAAATGACCGGAGTCGAACGAAACCGATGAACCCGGTCGTTTTCCGGCGAACACTCGAACTTGCTGAAAATCTAACCAAAATGCTCGTTTTACCTCACAAACTGAAGCTCAGAACATGTACAATTTAGCAATTTAACCCCTATCACCTCTAATATGAAAAATCATCACACACAACGAACGATCGATTAAAAAAAATGAAAATAAACTAGCAACTCGTTTTTCGTAAAAATCGACATAAACACCTCAATTAAAAACATCAATCGATCATACACAATCCCAGGAAGCTATTGGAACCTTCAAAATCACTAAACAATCATTAAATCAAAAACCCCCAATTCTTGAACAAAGAACCTTAAATTCGAGTTTTTAATAGAAATATCATGAAAATTCGAGAAATTACCTCACATGGAAACTGATGATAGATTATGAAACTAGACTCCAAGAGATTCGATTTGATTATTTGTACACCGAAAACGGAATTCAGAATCACCTCCAAATTTAAGGTTGATCTTCAAGAACAATAAGAAATTTTGAATTTTTTTTTTTTTAAATAATTCTAATTTTTATAAATAATTTTCTTGATTTTTAATTGGCCACCTAGATGTTAATCTGGTTGGTTGAAAAGAGATAAGGATTTGAAATATCTTTTTGTTTCCGAAATGCTCGGGACCCTAATTAACTTTTAATTGGTCCGAAACGTACCAATTAAATCAATTATGGGTCCGATTCGAACGAAAATAGTTTTACGAAAAATAACGAATTGATCATAGAAAATTTAAAAGACTCATAAAACAAATAAAATACGAGTTTGGAAAAGTTTGAGATTTATCTGACGAATATATATACGAAAATGATTTTAAATCGAAGCCCCAGGGATTTTGAAAACAGCTCTAACTGAATAAGAACAACTGATTGCACGGATTATAAAAAATTTTAAAGATAATTATCCTGGAGTCTAATAAAATCACGAAACACATAAAGGGTCCCAAACAATCATTCCCGATCCTTTTATTCATATCTAACGATACCATCTCATATTTGCGGTATAACTATCTGCCAAACCGAATCAAAATATTTAAATAAATTCGAAATAAGCTAAAATAAATTATAACAAAATATTTTCACCTTGATCACTTAATGATAACACATATCCCTCATATACCAATTAACATTCAACACGTTGACTCGTCAAACGGGAATAAAATAAGTTAAATTATTTTTATTCCTAATTACCAAAAATAGTATTTAAATAAATTTAATGACCACGTTTCTTACACTTCTTTCTCCTCTCTCTTATTATTTTTCCCTCCTACCTCCTACCCTCTCTCCTCTTCTTTTGTTATATTTCTCTCTTCTCTCTCTTATCCCTTCATTTAAATAATTATTTTTTCATCTCCTCTCTTCTCACTTTATTCAAAACTCATATTATAGTTAATATTATTTAATTTTCCTCTTAATGTTATTTTATTTTCTTCCCTTTTCTCTCTTTTGCACCCACTCTCCAATATAATTTAATTATTTTTTTACTTTTTTATATACTTAACTTTCTATTTTAATTATTTAACCCATTTTCCCTCTTATCATTTTATTCATTCTATTATATCTCGATTACTCTTTGTTTTATTTCAGTTTCACTCACACTTTCTACCTATGACTTCAAAAATATTTTTTTTATATATACCATATTCTAATTGTCTTTGAATTGTACAAACTAAATCAAATTTTAAAGATATTTATATTTCACACTTATACATATATATACAAATGCAATACTTTCAATATAAAATAAATATTCATCAAATCATTATTTAAATCATTCTTAGCATTTTTTTACATACTAATTTAATTAATTAATATTTTTTATTAATATATATGAATTTAACACTAATTTTATAAAATATATGAAGGTCATTAAAAACATGAAAGATTAGAGCATAAATAATTTGTCATTAGAAAAAGAATTTATCTAACATGAACGAGTTTATGGATGAAAATGTTAATTACCACATATTAAAATTTTAGTTTCAATTTAATCTAAAATTTTAATTTTCGTTTGTTATTATTTCACAATTATAAATGGAAAAGTATTTTTTTTTAACATGTACTCTACATACACATAGTCATTATGTTTTTTGTTAGATCATAAAGTCATTATTTGATTATGTGAATTTAGAAACTCAAATTTTGTCCTCAATATGAAAATTTAATAAAATTTTTGTATTATATCATGCATGATTTGTTAAGTCATATAAATTTGATAACACTTTCGGTTATCAAATTCGTAATGTTATTTACATGAAGGAGTAAAATATTTTATATATCATTTTTTATTTTTACTATATTTAATAACATAATTAAAAGCAAACTAATATTTTTTTTGTATAAATAGGAAATTCAACTAAATATAATTTAAAATATACATTAAAAATATTAAATAAAAAAATATACATATAAATAATGAAAATAAATTACTTTTTTCTTACAAAAATTATTAACACTTAATCAATCAAATTATTTCTTATTAGAAAATCGAGAAATTTACTAACGTAATGTTAAAATAATCATTATAATTTTTATAAAAATCTCAATTATACTTCTAAATAATTTAATTTTAATAAGAACAAAAATAATTGTATAAAATTGAAAAATATTAATAATCTATTTATATTTTACATTAATTTTGATAATATCTAAATACATATTAATACTCCATTTATATTTTACATTAATTTTTAATAATATCTAAACACATATTCAAATGAACGTTAAAAAAATAGTGCATATGCACGGGTATTATCTAGTTATTATGAAAGCTATAAAAATTAGCTGAAGTTTAATATCTTTTATAAGAGCCCAAGAAAAAAAAAATTAATGTTGGGACACCCGTTTATAGAACATTGTCCAAACGGCCCGTTTCCCGTTTCTAGAACATTCTTCATGAGCTATATATATTCTATGAGTGGCATATCATTCTAACTCACAATATAAAACCCTAACCCTCTTCATGAGCTATATATATACTATGAGTGGCCTATCATTCTAACTCACAATATAAAACCCTAACCCAATTTCTATGCGCCGCTATCTTCCCTACTCACAATCTTCGTTATCATTTTCTTCACCAATAGGTGTCACTTTTTATATTTATATTTATATATGTACATGTATGTGAATTGGGATACCACTCTTGCTTTGAATATGCAAATGATTCATTGCAATGTTTTTGAGAGTTGGAACATATCCTACTATTGAATTTATAATTTTTTTTAATTTTGTATGTTTGCTGCAATTCTTTTGAATTGTTTCTAGTATTTTATTTTATTTTGATATATATGTAAGTTGTTTATAGTATTTCATTTTGTTTTGATATATATGTATGTTGAATGTGATAAATGTTTCAGTTTTGTCATTTCATTTTTTGGATCATGAAATGAAAACAAAAAACTAAACTACTTTGTTTAAAGATAAATTTTTCAATATTTTTTTGTATATATAAACAATTATTTGAAGAGAAATGGAGTGAAGCTTGTGCTGACCAAACGAACTTATGTTTCTCTTTAATATAATTCTAAATAATTTTTTTGTTCTAATTTTATTTTTATTATTTGGTTATTGCTATTGTTATATGATATTTGTGTATGTTTTCAAACTTTAGTTATATATTTAATTATTTAACTTTTGGATGGCAAATTCTTTTGCACAATTGGTAATTTGTTAATTTATACAAATTAAAAAAACAAAAAAAATTATGTAAAAATAAGTTTTTATACAAATCCCTTTTCATAATGTCTATATATGTATTGATCTAAATGAATTTTTTTTTAATTGTTTAATTTGTATAAATTTTAATTAATTTTAAAAGTAAACTATCATTATAACAAATATTGCCTTATAATATAATATATGTGCATGGCACGGCTGCTGTTGATTCAGGTTGTGCTACTAGTGGTCCTAGTGCAGCAGCTGGAAATGGTGGTGGTGCCTTTGCCGGTGCTGATGGTTGTGCTGCTGCTGGCCCCTCCTCCCAGTCTCCCCAGTCAGCAGAAAATCAATGCAATGGAAGCGTCCCTTTGTACAAATGAAGGTTATAGAATAACGTGTGTGTATTTATATGTAGTGATGTTCTGTTCTAGTTATATTTAAACATTTCTTTGTGTATACTACTCGTATAGATGCAGATGGTTGGGGGGAACTCCACCATTTGACCATGAGAATACAATTGAGTCCTCTCTACCTCAGAAAACCGATAATCCTATAGCTAGTAAGCTGATTACTTAGACTCCAGTTATGATAATATTCTGATGTGGTATCTTATTATGTATATGATTGTAATCTGATCCAAGCGATTTACATGATCTCAGTCAATGTCCTGTGTCTAAAGATAAAGGTGGTGAATATGGTTCACCTGCCACTGTAAGCATTAGTACTATGAAGAACATAAAGAGAATTTGCCACTTATTGAGCGTCTCCGCTTTGGAAAATATATATTCTACTGAAACATATAAGAAGATCACAGAGAAGCCACACCTCCATCCTTTGAATGAACACATAGATCAAACTCGGTCCATCACGAGTTTCATCCATATGTCCATTTAAAGGCCGGAAGTGTGGCTTCTCTGTCATCTCTTGTATGTTTCACTAGAATAGATATTTTTCCAAATCGAAGAAACCTCAATTACAAACGGCAAACTCTCTTCGTTGTCCACGGTATCAATGCTTACAATGGCAGCTGGTCCAGGTTCACCACCTTCATTGTTACCGAGCACATTGATTGAGAGATCAGGAAAATCTCCTGGATTAGATAATAAAAATATTATATAATTAAGTTATCAGGTCAGAATATATTATCACAATTAGAGTTCAAATCATCATCTTACTAGGACCATCAGTTTTCTCAAGTAGACAGGACTCCATTGTATTCTCTTGGTCAAGAGTGCCCGAACCATCTGCATCTTTACTCATTATACACATTGGAATGTTTAAAAATAACTAGCATATAGCAGAACATTACTACATATATGTACACACACATTATTGTATAACCTTCATTAATTTGTATAGAGCAGCCCTTCCATTGCTTTGATTTGATGTTGACGGGTTTTTCTTCCTATAGGAGACTGTGGGGAGGTGCCAGCAGCAGCATCATCAGCACCGGCACAAGCACAACCGCCACTTTCAGATGTTGCACCAGCACCACCAGCAGTACTACCAAAAAGAGCAACAGCAGGGGTGCCTTGTCAATATTTATTAGGCAATATTTGTTATCATGATACCTAATTTTTATAATGCAATATTTGTTATCATGATAAATTACTTATATAATTATTTAAAAATTGAATAAATTAAATATTTAAATAAAAGTGTACAAGCAATATTTGTATACATATAAGATGTTTACATAAGTTACTCTGTAGCTGAACAGAACATGACTACATATTTACTTGACAAGTGGTGGACTCCATTGTGTGTAGAGAGAGACAGAGACAGAGATGATGGATATATATCTTGTACATTTGGGGTATATCTTTATGTGAAACTTCGTTTGTTTTGTCATGTCTAATTATATATAGATGCATGCATCCACCCTCAACCAATCGTATAAGTTACACGCAACAATTTAACTTTCATTGAATTCACCTCTAAATGTTTTTTGGAGCCAAAATGAACAGGAGGAAAATAAGGCTCTGAGTAGAAACACTACTTGCCCACAATGTACAGTCCAAAGGGAATGATTAACTCAACTCATTTAACTTCATCGATTAGCAATTTTATTCTATATTGAAACATGAATAAATTGACTTGCAAACTTAATTACATTGATATCAATTAAAAATAGTACGTCTTGATAAATATAAACACTACAAGCAGGTAAAACCAACCGCACTGAACCGGAGGTTAAAAACAGACCGAGACATGATCGGACGGTCATCACTAAAGTAGAGGGAAAAACAATGATTCACTATATTCAATATATTGCAATAATAGTAATTTGTATGTATCAACGGTCACCAAGCATATGCTTCTAAAATAAATCCATTCTCTTTTGAAAATTCAGTTTAGTAATGTTAGGAGTTGTCCCACATCGGTTGTGGGAGGGGCAGATAGCTAGTTAATAAGCATCCAGTTAACTCCATTAGTATGAGGCCTTTTGGGATGTGCCCAAAAACAAATCCGTGCGGGCTGGGCCCAAAGCGGACAATATTATACTAATGTGGAGTTAAGTCTTGCTGAGCAAGCCCAACAAGTGGAATCAAAGCTTCAGGTTGTAGCGGTCCATAACAATATCAAATGGGCTCCGGAATGGATCTAGGAAGAGGCAGATGGGCTATCCCAGGTTGGGCTTAAGGGGGAGCAGGTGGACTTTCCAGTATGGGCCTAGGGGGAGCCAGATAGCCAGGTGAATTTCCAGTATGGGTCAAGGGGGAGCCAGATAACACAGAAAGGAGGCAGATTCGACAGGTGTCGAGCCCGATGTGTGAAGGGGGAGATTGTTAGGAGTTGTCCCACATCGGTTGTGAGAGGGGCAGATAGCTAGTTTATAAGCAACCAGTTAACTCCATTAGGATGAGGCCTTTTGGGAATGTGCCCAAAAACAAATCCGTGCGGGCGTGGCCACAGCCCAGAGCGGACAATATCATACTAATGTGGAGTTAAGACCTACTGAGCAAGCCCAACAAGTGGTATCAGAGCTAAGGTTATAACGGTCCAGAACAATCTCGATGGGCTCCAGAATGGATCCAAGGAAAAGGCAGAGGGGTTGTCCCAGGTTGGGCTTAAGGTGGAGCAGGTGGACTTTCCAGTATTGGCCTAAGGGAGCCAGATAGCCAAGGAACTTCCAGTATGGGTCAAGGGGAGCAGATCACATAGAAGGAGGTAGATTCGACAGGTGTCGAGCCCGATGTGTGAAGGGGAAGATTGTTAGGAGTTGTCCCACATCGGTTGTGGGAGGGGCAGATAGCTAGTTAATAAGCAGCCAGTTAACTCCATTAGTATGAGGCCTTTTGGGATGTGCCCAAAAACAAATCCGTGCGGGCTGGGCCCAAAGCGGACAATATCATACTAATGTGGAGTTAAGTCTTACTGAGCAAGCCCAACAAGTGGTATCAAAGCTTCAGGTTGTAGCGGCCCATAACAATATCGAATGGGCTCCGGAATGGATCTAGGAAGAGCAGATGGGCTATCCCAGGTTGGGCTTAAGGGGGAGCAGGTGGACTTTCCAGTATGGGCCTAGGGGGAGCCAGATAGCCAGGTGAATTTCCAGTATGGGTCAAGGGGGAGCCAGATCACACAGAAAGGAGGCAGATTCGACAGGTGTCGAGCCCGATGTATGAAGGGGGAGATTGTTAGGAGTTGTCCCACATCGGTTGTGAGAGGGGCAGATAGCTAGTTTATAAGCAACCAGTTAACTCCATTAGGATGAGGCCTTTTGGGATATGCCCAAAAACAAATCCGTGCGGGCTCGGCCCAAAGCGGACAATATCATACTAATGTGGAGTTAAGGCTCGCTTAGCAAGCCCAACATAGTAATACATGTTTAACTTTAGATCAAAATTTTGAGACTCATGCAGTGTTGCAAATAATAATGAGCAGTAATTCTTACAAACTTGTGATCAGAATACAGAAATTTGTTTATCTTCTTGAACATTTGAACATTGTTTTAATCATAAACTTTTCTTTCAATGATGTATATGAGCTAATATGGAACATATACTATTAAATATGCCTATGGAGCTGCTACCCTTTTACTTCTGCATGTAAGCATCCAACTTCGTGAAATCTATAATATTTACTAATAATACACAATGGAATGTGTTAAAAATAACTATCAGAACAGAACATGACTACATATATATACACAAACATTTGTATAAATTTCATTTGCACAGAGCGACGCCTCCAGTGCATTGATATGCAGCTGACTGGGGCGATAGTTCTCTGCCCTTTTCCTTCCTATATGAGACTGGGTGGAGGGACCAGCAGCAGCACAACCATCAGCACCTGCAAAGGCACTAGCTACCACCATTTCCAGCTGCTGCACTAGCACTACCAGGAACAGCAACAGCAGGGCAGCTACCATCATCAGCATCGGCATAGGAACCACGACCACTTTCAACTGCTGCACCACCAGTAGCACTACCAGAAACAGCAACAGGCATGCCTTGCCAATATTTATTAGGCAATATTTGTTATCATGATACTTAATATTTATAAAGGCAATATTTGTTATCACCATAATTTACTTACATAATTATTTTAAAGTTGAATAAATTAAATAATTAAATAAAAGTACACAAGCAATACTTGTATATATATATATATATATATATATATATATATATATATATATAAGATGTTTAGATATGACTTGTACTTGCAAAGTGTATTTTGTACTCCCTCCGTCCCACCAATTTTTTTACAGTTACTATTTTGGGCCGTCCCATCCATTTCTTTACATTCCAAAAATATTAAACTTTTAATAATATAAAACACTATTACACCCACTAACTTGCTCCCACTTTCTCAAATCTATTATCAAATATTGATAGCTTCCAACACTTTACCCACTTTTCATCACTTTTCAATATTTTACCTACTTATATATATATATATATATAT
Source organism: Saposhnikovia divaricata (assembly GCA_036435485.1). NCBI lineage: Eukaryota > Viridiplantae > Streptophyta > Magnoliopsida > Apiales > Apiaceae > Saposhnikovia > Saposhnikovia divaricata. Next base: position 168,663,330 of record CM071595.1, on the reverse strand, counting down.
ATATATATATATATATATATATTGGTTTCCATGCCCACCAAGAATGTAAAGATCCTTGTGGGTGGTGGGATGGAGGGAGTATCAATTAAAAATAGTATGTCCTAATAATTGTAAACACTACCAGAGAGCCGGTAAAACCAACCACATGATGGGATGATTCAAAAAGCGGAGGCTTAAAATAACTGACACATGATTGGTTGGTTATCACTAAAGTAGAGTGGAAAATGACATTGTTCTTGTGAAATAGACCGCTTTCTCTTATAAACGACCATCACTGGCGGTCCGTAGGTTTTCTTCAAGTGAGACTCATGGAAATATGAGGTGTTAGGAAGATGAATAGTTAACAAGTTTAATGTAATTATGAATGCGATCCGTTGTTACCTTTATATAATTTTCCAAGGAGTTGTACCATATGTCAAGAAATTTATTTTAAAAAAAGTATTCTTCTCTATTATTCTTGTTTCAACATTCTAAACTCATTATTTAACATGAGCCTGTATTTTTGTTATCAATTATCAATTTAAATCATTGTGCTAGCACGTAAAATTTTTCTTCTTGATCGCTTATTACTATAAATTTTTAACAACACTGACATTTTTAGTGCTAGACAAAATCTACAAAACCTACACGTAACATTTGGGATTGAATTGAAAAACCCCTTCAATATCTCACGATATGCAAAACCTCCTCAAGACATTATAGAATTTAAATGACTTCCTTGTGGAAATGCATAATCCACAAAACCTCGCAATAATATCTTAAAATTCACAAAACCTTGCAAAAATATTAGTGCCGATTAATCCACAAAATTTACCCGTTAATTTCACAAAATCCACAAGACCTCCCGATAATAACTCAAAATCCACAAAACGATATTATTCGAGGCAGGCAATGCAAGTCCTTACACAGGTGATTTATATCTAGGGTATGCAGTCGTACTGGTACTAGTTCAGGAGAGACGGCATTCTCAACTAATGTACTGACATCAAATGAGTTTAGGCAATCTATAGTTCAGCTTGTAGTATCAAATGCAGAGGAGATGAAGGTGATGGTAATGGCTGCGGAACCGTTGTGGATTTCCTTCAGTGCTGATGGCACAACTAGCTAGCTAGTGTGCTAAATGAAATAAAATACCTTGAAACTTTACCTAAAATTCTTATGCATAAGGTAAGTATTATTTTTCCTGCTATCTACTAATCAAGTTGATAACAATTGTATGATCTGGAAATGGAATTTATGTAACTTCTCTTGTTTTATGCACAGTGGGAATTTATGTTTTATTCCATTGTCTAGAGAGCTTTGACACTGGATGTACTGAGTAGGGAGTAGACTATAATGCACCTGATCTACAAGTGGTCATTAACACCTATAAATATTCCTACGGTCTAATTAGTTCATATTCTTTCGAAATGTGTAAATGTACGTCATGAATTATCAATTAATTACTCATGCATATATTTCAGATGGTTGCTGAATATCATATTCGTAAACCACCACTAGAGGCGAGAAAATATTGTTTGCTAGATGTAATTTTGGCCAATGCTTCTTTAACTCCAGACTTTCATCAATATATGTAAGTAAATGTAATTTTGGATTTCCTAAGTAAATAAGTAGGCTAGCTAGCATTAAGGGAACTTCAATGCATAAAAATCCAATAAGATGTTCATAATGTCCCACTCTCATGGTATGCTCTGAACAAAATAATTGTCTTTTCACGGCGTCAAGTCTATTAGGGAGAACAGGTATACTTGCTGAGAGAATGGTGCACAGCTTCCTGATTGGAATTCCCTGTCCAAAGACATGGAAATTTTGGTGGCAATGTTAGGTTGATATGTACTGTAGAAAACAACAGGTATAAATATGTATACTTTCAGTAACTACTAACACAATTTGTGAGACAAAGCTCGTTTTCTTTGATAACACAAACTAAAGGTTTACACTAGAACTTCATGTTCTGAGCAGCCTCAAGAGACGTGGATTGAATTTATTAAAACAAACTAAAACAGAAGATAAAGATAAGACTAGATAACTCCTACTCTCACTCCATCACTGCATATCCTCCTACAATGACTCTAACAAACGTTAACAACTATTGACCTAGTCTTGCTGAACTTAAAACGTATCCCAAGTTGCAGCAACTTATTCAGACAAATAAAACAAGAAATAAAACAATAGAACGAGTTCAGATTATTTCCAACAAGCTCCCCCTAATCTGAACTTGCTTGCAGATTCTTCACACCCAACAGCTCACACATTCCTTCGAACTTAGCTCTGGACAATGCCTTAGTAAGAACATCAGCTCGCTGCTCATTTGTGTTGATATGCTTGAGAATTATTTCACCTCGCTCCACACACTCGCGTATAAAATGATAGCGAATGTCAATATGTTTACTCCTCCCGTGAAACACTGGATTCTTTGCCCAATCTATTGCTGATTTATTGTCGATATAAAGCACAACTGGTCCAACCTTGATATCAGTAATTTATCTCAGCAACTTATACAACCAAATGCCCTGACACGCAGCAGCTGTCGCTGCCATGAATTCAGACTCACAGGATGACAGAGCAACACACTTTTACTTCTGTGACACCCAGGTGATAAGGTTCTCATTCAAGTAAAATGCCATACCTCCAGTAGACCTTCTATCCTCCACGTTACCTGCTAAGTCGATATCTGAGTATCCTGACAATAGATAGTTTCCATCTCTTCTAGAATAGATCAACCCATATTTGAGTGTTCCATTCACATAACGAAATATCCTCTTTGCAGCAGCCAAATGCACTTCAGTGGGCCTTTCCATAAACCTAGTAATCATGCCTACAGAATAAGCTATATCAGGCCTTGTGAATACGAGATACCTGAGTCATCCCACCATACTCTTGTAGTGAGTCGGATTGACAGCCCTCCCTTGTTCCTCCTTATCCAGCTTCACCATAGGATCCATAGGATATTTTACAACATTACACCCTATCATCCCAGCTTTCTCAATTACTTTCTTTACGTTGGTCGTCTGTTTGAGTTCAATGCATCCGTTCTTTTGACCAACTTCCATTCCCAGGTAATAAGCCAACTTGCCCATATTGCTCATGTCAAAATTGCTGCTCATCTCTATTTTGAACTTATTTATATTCTAGACACTTGTTCCAGTAACTAACAAGTCGTCTACGTAGACTACTACTACCAAAATTCTTGCTCCTTCGCGTCTTGTATAAACAGCATATTCGTAGGGACACCTAACAAACCCCAACTCCTCCAAACACCTGCTCAAGCGTGCATACCAGGCTCTCGGGGCCTGACGGAGTCCGTACAATGCCTTTATTAACTTATACACCTTAAATTCTTGTCCCTTTTTCAGAAAACCTTCTGGTTGCACTACATAAACCTCCTCCTGGAGTTCACCATTTAAAAATGCAGACTTAACGTCTAGATGGTGCACCTCCCAACCATTCTTAGCTGCTAATGCAAGTAAAAGTCTCACAGTCTCGAGCCTCGTAACCGGAGCAAATACTTCATCGTAGTCAACACCTTGTTGTTGGACATAACCTTTCACGACCAAACCTGCTTTATGCTTCACAACATTACCATCTGCATCTTTCTTCAATTTAAACACCCAGTTCAATCCAATTGCTTTGTGGCCAACATGTAGTTCAGTTAGCTCCCACGTTTTATTTTGTTCAATAGATTTCTATCTTCATTGCCTTTCTCCACTCTTCGTTTTTCGCAGCCTGCTTATTCGTCAACTATAATCATCATGATTTCATCGTCTAACAGTTCTGCCATAGGTGCTTCGAGATAAATATCACTAAGAAGTCTCATCTTCTTTGGCCCACTACTTGCTGATGACTCTCACCCACTTTTTGCAGACAACTGAGAGCTTGTTTGCACCTCTGTAGACCCTCCTGGACTTCCAGTAATGCTACCAAACCTACGAGTAGAAGTAGAACTCCCAGTTACACGTGACAATGGTGTCTACAACTCATCTCCCCCAGAGTCATTTCCTGTATCTTCAATTTCTGTCTTTCTTTCATCCTCTTCTTCAAGAAAACTGAATGTGCTGAAATTGTGAACATGTGTACTGCCTTGAGACAAGGATTCCCATGGCCAACCTGCAGTTTCATCAAACACAACATCCCTACTGATTAGGACAACTTCTTTCTTTGGGTCATAGAGATGATGAGCTTTTGTTCCTGGTTCTCTTCCCAAGTACAGAGTGATTCTACTTCGATCATCTAGCTTGCTTAGATGCACTCCTGGAATTTTCATGTGGGCAATGCAGCCAAACACTTTAATGTGTTCCAAACTCGATTTCTTTCTTTTCCAAGCTTCATAAGGCGTTCTTCCAGTAAGCACCCTTGTAGGCAGTCTATTTAAAACATAAATCGAGTGCCTCACTGCTTCACCCCAGAATGTCGATGGCATCTTCATACCCTTCAGAAAACTTCTTGTCATGGTAACCACAGTTCTATTCCATCTCTCCACCACTCCGTTCTGTTGTGGTGAATAGGGAGCCGTGTAATGCCTCTGCATTCCGTTTTCCTCATAATAGTTCTTGAACCCATTAGAGCAAAACTCTCCCCCTCGATCTGTTCGAAACACTTGAACTTTTAGATCATGACTCTTCTCAACTAATTTTCTGAACTTTTTGAAGGCTTCAAAAGCTTCCTCTTTGGTTTTCAACAAGTAAACCCACATGTATCGACTAAAGTCATCCACCAACAAGAAAAAATACTTGTTCCCTGCAGGTTTTTGTGGTGTGAATGGACCACAGATGTCACCATGAATCAACTCGAGGGCTGATTTAGCACAAAATTCAGACTGAGACGGAAAAGACTTCCTAGACTGTTTTGACATTAAACACCCTTCACAAATCTTCTTAGGATGTATAATTTTCGGTAGCCCGTAAGCCATTTTTCCATTTGACATAAGTACTGAAGCAGAGAAGTTTACATGGCCAAGGCGTGTGTGCCATAGCCACGAGTTCTCCTCTGCCTTTATTAACAAACATGCAGCCCTGCTTTCTTCAATGTCAATTTTATACAGTCGATTAGCTGTATGTTTTACTTTCATCAATAATTTTCCTTGTTTATCATGCACCCACAGATATTCTCCTTGCAACACAACCTTATTTCCTCCTTCGGATAATTGTCCTAGACTAACAATATTATTGCATAGTGAAGGAATATAATATACCTCTTGTAGTCGACGCTCTTCACCATTTTTGCACATGAACACAATTGAGCCTTTTCCCTTGATTGTCACAGTAGAACCATCTCCAAACCTCACTTCTCCAGTCATACTTTCATCGAGTTCATGAAACTTGCTTCTTTGGCCAGTCATATGATTGCTGGCGCCATTATCTAAGTACCAGGTACTCGAGTCTGCAATCTTAGCTCTGTTTTGATTGAGTTCAGGTGCAACTCTTGTCTCATTCATCATTATCATGTCCTCCAATTTCCCTTCACTACATTCAGCAATCAAAAGGGCTGGCTCATCACCATCTGCACCTGCCTGTGTCAAGTGTACCTCCGATCTTCGATCTCTTTCTCGTTTGGGTTTGTTGCATTCACCTGCGTAATGACCAAATCCTTGGCAGTTGTAACATCTAACCTGACTCTTATCTCGAGTCCAACAATTTATTGCAGTTAATGACCCCTCTATTCCACCTTTGTTGGCTCATTTTTGCCACTCCTCTTACGTGAACATTAGTTTCTTCTCAGCTTTTTCCCTTTTCACCCACTCCTCCTCTGTCAATAGTAATTGATCTCCTTTTTTCCTGTTCCCAGTTTGTCCCTTCATCCTATCTTCATGGGCTTTAAGAGAGCCAATCGTCTCTTCGACAGACATCGTCTCCAAGTTGCCAAATTGTTCTATTATTGAAGCAATTTGCAAGAATTTTGCTGGAACCGCTCGAAGCAGTTTTTCACTACGTAACTTTCTTTGACTTCTTCTCCCAAAGCACGAATATTTGACACAATTCCATTCAACTTCATATAGAAATCATCCAGTTTATCAGTGTCTTTCATGCTCAACACCTCGTACTCTGCTTTCAGTGTCTAAACTTTCGCCGCCTTCACTTTGTCTCCACCTTGACTCATGATCTTAATTGCATCCCAAGCCTCTTTTGCAGTCCTTTTGTCAGCTATAGACAACAACATGTCTTCGGGTATTCCTTGATAGATCATAGCCAGGGCGACTTTGTCTACCTTTCCCTCTGTTGCTGTTTTCGGATCACTGGGCTCGATTGCCTCCCACACACTATGTGCTTGAATGAACACACGCATCTTCATGGACCAAGCAGTGTAATTATCCCTCGTTAGCGTTGGGTAACTCAACCCAACTGAGCCATTCTTAAGTTTATTCACATCCATTGCTTGTCCTTTTGACATACACCAGACTCGCACTCATACACCCTTAAGCTCTGATGCCAATTTGTAGAAAACAACAAGTATAAATATGTATACTTGCAGTAACTACTAACACAGTTAGTGAGACAAAGCTCGTTTTCTTTGATAACACAAACTAAAGGTTTACACTGGAACTTCACGTTCTGAGCATCCTCAAGAGATGTGGTTTGAATTTATTAAAACAAACTAAAACAGAAGATAAAGATAAGACTAGATAACTCCTACTCTCACTCCATCACTGCATATCCTCCTACAACGACTCTAACAAACGCTAACAACTATTGACCTAGTCTTACTGAACTTAAAACCACTACAAGGAAAACTGAAATATACAATGGTTATTGCCCGTTGTCTGATGCCCTGGAATAGCGTTGTCTATCGAGCAGGTGTCTCTTACCAACATCACACAACGGTACACAAATCGTTGTCTGATATCCGGAACAACAACACACCAGGATTAAAAAGCGTTGTAGTACACCCAGAAACCACAACGAATCTGGTAAAAAACGTTGTTCTTATGGTGATATTACAACGGTTTGGTTAATTTTGAATGTTGTTAGATTTTAATATGCACAACTGTTTTGGTGAATCAGAGGCACGCAAAACCAACATTCACACAACATTCATATGTGATAGAATTCGTTGTCTTTATGCTTTGTGCACAATGTTTTGTAGCTTCAAAAGTGTTGTTAGATTATAATGTGCACAACTGTTTTTAGCCCACCTATATTTTGTTCTATTGTGTGTTAAGAATTTAGACAATGGTACTTCATATTTAGACTGTTGTCTTTCTTCTTCTTTCACAATAGTTCATTTTTACACACAACACTTTTATAAGGATTGTTGTTGTAAGATATGATTTATAACATGTTTTCTTATAAATGCTCTCATTGGCTAAACATAAACTAGACAATGCACCGATAAAATTCTACCATTACGACCAATATTCGCTATTACAACGAACTAAAATCCATCATTACAACCAAAATTCATCATCAACCAACTAAAATTCAACCACCTAATGCTATTAATTTCTAAACAAAAATCAATTACATAACCTAAAAATAAACTCCAAGAACTGGAAATACCCTAAGTGTTATATACAAGGCTGCAACCCATGGTTTCCTACGCTCCAATATATCAAAAGCCCAGTGACAAGCCGTGCTTATTAGTTCATCAGGTGAGGCTGCTACTGCATCTACAGAAGTTCTTGCTGTTGGTATGACTGCAGATGTTCCTCCCCGAGAGACTGCAGAATGGACAACAACAAAATACAATTAAACAGGGCTTAAGTGAGATATATGAAATTCCAATCATGGCAATCAAATTTAAATTTAACATGTCTGTTAGATATAATTGATGTGATTTAATGTCAGTGTTTAAGTGTTACAGGTAAAGAGAGTTTAACTTGTTATTGAAAGCAGTTGTAACAGAGTTTGAGTATACGCTGATTGCTGGAAGCGCAAACGCTGACAGAGGAAAGCGTAAACACTGATAGCTGAATACATGGAAGCGCAAACACTGTTAGCATGGAGAGAACAGAGTTTGCTAAAGTCTGTCTACTGGGAGCGTCTACAAGTCAACAGAGTTTGAAGATTAATTTAATATTAATATGGAAGCGATATCTTTGAATATTGGATAGCTATCAAAGAGATTGAGTTGACTTAGAAGACGTGTAGCAATCGTAATTGATATCAATTGTATAGCTTAATTTTAGGAGAATCAATTTACGATTGTACGTAGCTGTATATCTTATAAATACAGTTAGGTTAACCCTAGAAGGGTATCCATCGTGAACGAATATCATTCTTGTAACCTAAGCAGCTCTCTGTGATACTTTACATCACCGAGAGAGGAATTATTAATTCCAAACAGTTTTAAGAGTTAAAAAGTGTGTTCTTGTTACTTATTCATACAGTAATTGATTATATATTGTGTATTCGACCTAACAAGTGGTATCAGAGCCAAATCTGTTACTTTATTACAGTTAAAGATCCAAACGCAATAGTAATCAATGGCAGAGATACCTCCACCATCTGAGAAAGCTCCTACTACTGTTAGTAGGTATGAAACAATTAGGGTTCCTATACTAAGGCCATTAGAGTATGCAATTTGGAAGGTGAAGATGACCATGTTTCTGGAGGCTACAGATCCAGAATATCTGGACAGAATTTATGAAGGTCCTCACAAACCTACAAAGTTATCTACTGCTGCTGCCGGTGAGGAATCAAAAGTTATTCCAAAAGAGAAGAAAGATCTAACTGCTGAGGATCTTTCATCTATTGCAAAGGATGCAAAGGTAAGGCATTTACTTCACAGTGCGTTAGACAATGTTATGTCTAATAAAGTGATAAACTGCACAACTGCAAAGGAGATATGGGATGCACTTGAGGTTAGATGTCAAGGAACTCCTGCAATTAAGAAGAACAGAAGGAACATACTCACTCAGGAGTATGAGCATTTTGAGGCAAAATCTGATGAAACCATGACAGAAACATTTGACAGATTCTGTAAACTGCTCAATGATTTGTCATTGGTGGACAAAAAGTATGATTTAGAAGATTCAAATCTCAAGTTTCTTCTCTCTTTACCTGAAAAGTGGGATGTGAAAACAACCACTATAAGAGATAATTATGAACTTCGTGAAACAGAAATTGATGAAATTTATGGACTACTCAAAACCCATGAATTGGAATTGGAGCAGAGAAACAAAAGATCTAGTAGAAAGTCAAAGTCTGTTGCTCTTAAGGCTGAGGAGAAACCATCAAAGAAGGAAGCATCAAGGAGAAAGGCAAAAGGAAAAGCTTTAGTCATTCATTCAGAGAATGAGTCATCAAACACTGATGTTGACTCAAACACAGATGAATCATCTGATTCTGAAGATGATGAGGAGATGATGCAAATGGCTGCATTGATGGTAAAGACCTTTAAGAAGATGGGATACAAGAACTTCAAGAAGGGAAAGAGATTCTCCAAGGACTACTCAAAGTTTGACAAGAAGAATTTCAAGAAATCTGAGGGAAAGGACTTCAAATCTGGTAAGAAAGATAAGTCTGAGATTCAATGCTACAAGTGTAAGGAGATGGGTCACTATGCTCCTGAGTGCAAGAAGGGTAAAACTGAAAAGGCACTCTACACCAAAGGCAGAGATTGGGCAGACACTTCAGATTCAGATGAGGAAGTCAACTATGCTCTCATGGCTACTACTAAGACTGAAAATGATGATCTCAAGGTACCTCCAACTACCTATGCTTATAACACTGATGATATAACTGAATTGAGAATTTATCTTAAAGCATTGCATATCAGTTATAGGGATCAGACTTTAGAAAATGAGAGGATAAAGTCTGAGTGTTCTCAACTCAAAGAAAGAAATAAACTTGTTAAGGAACAGCTAGAGAACATGAATAAAATTCAAAAAGAGAGAGATGATGCAGTGTTTATTGAACAGGAGTTGCTAGGTAAGTATAAGCAACTAGAATCTGAATTGGAGGATACTAAACACATCATTAAAACTTGGACACACTCTGGTAAAGACACTCAAGAAGTGTTTCAGTCAGATACAGTAGGTCTAGGTTACTCTGTAGGAGATGAACTTAGATTTGAAAATCAGGTAAAGGTTAGACCACATTGTTCATCTGAGGGTAATGTCATGGGAACAGGTGGACCTAAGACTGAAGCACAGAAAAAGGCTGTTAAAGAGTCATATGCTAAAACTTTTGTTAAAGAGGCTAACATTGGTTTAATGACAGATAAACAACTCAAGCATAAGCTTAAGGAGATAAAATCTTTCAACAAACAGAGAATGCCTAAGAAAAACAGAAATGGTAAGGTAGGCATAACATCAGGAATAAAGCCAATGCTTGCTTCATTAGCTCCTAGGAAAACATGCTTTAACTGTGGTAGCACTAATCATCTTGCTAATTTCTGTAGTAAGAATAAAAACATTAATTCTTTGCCCTCTAAAACTGCAGTAAAGAGTGATTATGTGAGAACAAGACCACAGACTTTATGCAAACACTGTGGAAGTACTTGGCACTCTATTTACACTTGCAGAGATTATCATGCTATTTACTATAATTACTATGAACCCAAACCAAATTTGAAATGGGTTAAAGTAAACTCTGCAAATGTAAACTCTGAAAAAGTTAGCTTAAACTCTGTTAATGTGAATTCCGCTGCAAAAGCTAACAGAATTAAGAAAGCCAAAGGATCCAAGCAAGTCTGGATCCTTAAAACTAATAATCAGTGATTGTTTGTGATTGCAGGGCACCAGGGTCAGTACCCTAGTCGTGGACAGTGGATGTTCAGGACACATGACTGGAAATAAAGCCCTGCTATCAGAGTATGAGGAGAAGGCTGGCCCAGAAGTTTCCTATGGAGATGGCAACATAGGACATACACTGGGATATGGCAATATTAATCTTGGAAATGTCATCATCACAAATGTAGCTCTGGTTCCAGGACTCAAGCATGATTTGCTATCTGTGAGTCAAATCTGTGACAGAGGATATCATGTAGATTTTCAGCCTGAATATTGCCAAGTGATCAGTAAATCTACAGGGAAAGTTGCTCTAGTTGGAAACAGACACAACAACATCTATGAAATAAAATTGTCAACCAACACAGATGGAAAAGCAGTGTGTCTGTCTACAAGAATGTCCAGTGAAGAGAGTTGGAAATGGCACAAGAAACTCTCTCATTTGAACCTGAACAACATCAATGAGCTAATCAAGAATGATCTTGTAAGAGGTCTACCAAAGTCCTTGTTGAATGTAGAAGGACTGTGTGATTCTTGTCAAAAGGCTAAACAGAGAAAAGTCTCCTTCAAAAGCAAATCTGAGTCTTCAATTGTTGATCCTTATCATCTACTACATGTTGATCTTTTTGGTCCAGTGAATGTGATGTCTCTTGGAAAGAAGAAATATGCATTAGTCATTGTTGATGAATATACCAGATTCACATGGGTATATTTTCTTGCAAAGAAGGATGAAACATCATTAACACTGACAGAACATATAATCCAACTGGACAAAGGGTCAGAGTATCAAGTGAAGATAATCAGAAGTGACAATGGAACTGAGTTCAGAAATTCATCTATGGAAGAATTTTGCAAGAGTAAAGGGATCAAACAAGAGTTTTCTGCACCTGGCACTCCACAACAAAATGGTGTAGTGGAGAGGAAGAACAGAACTTTGATAGAAGCTGCCAGAACCATGCTAGATGAAGCAAAGTTGCCAACTTATTTCTGGGCAGAAGCAGTTCAAACTGCTTGTTTTACTCAAAATGCAACACTGATCAACAAGCATGGTAAAACACCATATGAAATGGTGAAGAAGAAGAAGCCAAATCTAAAATATTTTCATATTTTTGGATGCAAGTGCTTTGTGTTGAAGACTCATCCTGAACAGTTGACCAAATTTGACCTAAAGGCAGATGAAGGAATTTTTGTTGGCTATCCACTGTCAACAAAGGCATTCAGAGTTTATAATCTGAGAACCAGAGTGATCATGGAGTCTATTCATTTGTCATTTGATGACAAGAAAATAACTGGACTTGAAGATGTTAATGAGCATGATCAACTGCACTTTGAAAATGAAGATTTATTAAACTCGGATGATATAGATCTGACAAACACTGTTGAGGTCAATTCTGAACCTCTACTGGTAAACACTGAAGAAACTTTTCAATCAGAAACAAGGGAAGAACCAGTTGAGGGGGAGCATGAAGAATCACATCAAAGTGATAATTCAAACACTGATAGTGACTCAATTGATAACTCTGAATCAAACACTGTTGATTCAAACTCTGAACATTCAAATTCTGAGCAGTCACATTCAGGGGGAGCATCAGAAAGTGAAGAAAGGCACCAAGAAAATCAGGAGAGCATGGATCAAGGGGGAGGATCACATGATGACAGAAGCAATCTGCCTTCTGCAAGAAAATGGACTAAGTCACATACACCTGATTTAATTATTGGTGATCCAGATGCAAGAGTAAGGACAAGAAGTGCAACAACAAATGAATGTCTGTTTCATGCATTCTTGTCACAAACTGAGCCAAAGAAAGTAGAAGAAGCTCTGAAAGATGCTGACTGGATAACAGCAATGCAAGAAGAGCTAAATGAATTTGAGAGAAATGAGGTGTGGACCCTTGTACCAAGGCCAAAGAACAGATCTATTGTTGGTACTAAATGGGTTTTCAGAAATAAAACTGACAGTGATGGTGTGATCACAAGGAACAAAGCAAGACTGGTAGCTAAAGGCTATTCACAGCAGGAAGGAATAGATTATGATGAGACTTTTGCACTAGTTGCCAGGTTGGAGGCAATAAGGATGTTTCTTGCCTATGCTTCTCACAAGAAATTCAAGGTTTTTCAAATGGATGTGAAAAGTGCTTTTCTGAATGGAAAACTTGAAGAAGAAGTATTTGTTGAACAACCACCTGGTTTTGTAGATCCAAAATATCCAGATCATGTCTACAGGTTAGACAAAGCACTCTATGGACTCAAACAGGCACCTAGGGCATGGTACGAAACACTTGCTAAATTTCTACTAGAAAGTGGGTTTCACAGAGGTACTATTGACAAAACTCTGTTTTACTTTCAATCTGGTAATGACCTGCTCTTAGTTCAGATATATGTAGATGATATCATTTTTGGATCTACTAATGATAAACTCTGTAAGAAATTTGCCAAGCTCATGCAGTCTAGATATCAAATGAGTATGATGGGAGAGTTAAGCTATTTTCTAGGCTTACAGGTGAAGCAAACAGATGATGGAATTTTCATTAATCAAGCAAAATATACCAGAAATCTTCTCAAGAAATTTGGTATGCTTGACTGTTCATCTGCAACAACTCCCATAGCAACTGCAACAAAACTGGACAAAGATACAGGTTCATCAGTGGATATGACAAGTTACAGAGGGATGATTGGTTCTCTACTCTATTTAACAGCTAGTAGACCTGATATCATGTATGCCACCTGTCTGTGTGCAAGGTTTCAGGCAGATCCAAGGGAACCACATTTAACAGCTGTGAAGAGGATTTTCAAATATCTCAAGGGAACTGTAACCTTAGGACTGTGGTACCCAAGAGAATCAGATTTTAAGCTACTTGGTTACTCTGATGCAGATTTTGCTGGCTGTAAGATTGACAGAAAAAGCACAAGTGGAAGTTGTCAATTTCTTGGTGACAGACTAGTGTCTTGGTACAGCAAGAAACAGAAGTCAATATCTACATCTACAGCTGAAGCAGAGTATATTGCTGCTGGTAGCTGTTGTGCACAGATTTTATGGATGAAGAATCAACTACTGGATTATGGGTTGAGGTATAGTAAAATACCTATTTTCTGTGATAATCAAAGTGCTATTGCAATGACAGGTAATCCAGTACAACACTCAATGACCAAGCACATCAGCATAAGGTATCACTTTATCAGAGAGCATGTAGAGGAAGGCAATATTGAGCTTCACTTTGTGCCTACAGATCAACAACTTGCAGATGTTTTCACAAAGCCTCTAAGTGAAGCAACATTTACAAGACTGGTTAATGAACTAGGGATGGTATCTGGTTTTGACTAAACATGTTGGTTAGACTCAAACTCTTTCAAATAAAATGTGTTGCTCATATCTCTGTAAATTGCTAAAGTGCTATGTGAACCTTATTAATTAAATTCTGTCAGCATGATTGTTGGTCATACACTGTTAATACGTTTGTTAAACTCTGTGAATTCTGAGTTGATTTTTGTCTGAATGAAAATACCGATGAAGAAAAATGTATAGAGCATGATTTTCAGTGAAAAAAATCAAGATTCTTTTTGAGTCACTGTAATCTAATCAGAAACTGCACAGTAAGTTAACACAGCATGATACTGTTTCATATTTAGAGCATCTCTTAGTTTATTTGATCCTAAACTCTGAATCTATGAATACTGCATGCATTGCCTCTCATGAATAACTCTGATATTGATGAACTCTAAACTCTGATTAGTGACACTCTGTTTTCAAGTCATACTTGATTCTTGATGATTCTTTGTTTGCACTTGTGAAAATTTTAAAACTTGAGATGTGTCATTGTTTATTTTGGTGAGAAACAGTTCATGTCTGAACCCTGTGAGATTTTGAGCTGAATAAGTGATTGATACATTTTATATCAATCAGACTTTATTGTTGTGTGATGTTCATCAGTAAGTATGTTGCTCTAGAACTTGCATTAAACCATTTTGGGACTACATGATATATGTGTGCATGAAGATGATAAAGGCATTAGGATTAACCATCTTTCTTCAAACACTGTTCAAAACATCTTTGAACACTGATCACAAACATTGTTCATAAAACACTACCCTTAGTAAACCCCTTTGAGCCAAATTAACTGCTCATTTTTCTTGAATACTGAAGTATTAAGAGCAGTTATATTCGTTTGTTAAATCAAATTCAAGCAGGTGAGTATTTCTTAAGAAAAGATATCTTATTCAGTATATATATATATATAAAGAAAAAAGGGGTATATATACTGATCATCTTGTACAAATATGTACTAATCATTTGACTGAATATTTTGATCAAATAAATTGTTCAGTTAGAAATTCTCATCTCTTCTCCTCTGTTTGATTTCACTCAATTATAACCCTGAACAAAGTCCTTTTGATTTGTGCATAAATATAATCGAAGTGGTGTAGATTTGGTGGACATTCAAGCTTATGGTAGCATCTGCCTTTACTGAATGAATCTGAGAGTAAACACTTCACCTAAACACTTGTGTGATGTGAGAGTTTGTGAGACAATCTTTGACATGTAACTCACTGAATGATGCTTTGATGTTTATCTCTTGATATTTTTGTCTATAATGACTGTGTGCTTACTTGGATAATCATGAACATAAACTGGAACAGGGATATTCAGATTTCTGTAATTAAGGAACTACAGAGTTTAGCATTCATCATATACTCTGTGTTTAATATGAGAGTTTGTGCATTCAGTGTTTATTGTTTTGATTTATGGATTTTATGAAATATTAGATGCTATAAAAATTGATTTGGTAAACTCTGCTACTCACACACGAAAATCACGACTGTGCATTTTTGAAAGGGTTTTTGTGATAAAGATTGAGTATTGGACAAACACTGATTGATTGTGTTATGTACTCTAAGGTAAATTTTCATTAAGATAATTTGAAAATTTTGGAGTAAATGGAGTAAGTGACAACTGTTAATTGATGTAATTAGTGGTAACGTGTCTTGATAAATGGAACGACAGCGGTAATAATGGCTTTTACTGCGCATGTATTAAGTGAACCGTTGCATGTGTGACACGTGTCCCACTCACTCATCAATGTGTCTCATTTTTACACTTTTCAAGGGAACAGTTGTGTATTTTCAAGTAAAATCGTTTGAGTTTAGTTTTTAATTAAAACTCAAATTACTTTTTCTCACAATCACTTTTACTCACTCGTATTCACTTTACCAAAACAGAAAACATCTTTGTTCTTCACTTTGGCATTTTCACAAACACCTTTCTTGCAAAACATTTTCACAGTTGCTTCTTGCTTATTTCTTGTTTCAATGGCAACTAAACCTTTCACTGTCTTTGGTCTACGTTTTGTGCCTAACAATTATGCAGCTTTACTTGAGAACGACCGGGCTCCAGAGGCGTTCCATCTAATGCAAAATTTTCTTCGAAATTCTGAGATTGGGCAAGCGCTGGTTGAACCGGCTACTCTATCTGCTTCCCAAGTTGTTAGTTTCTGGCAAAATTCAAGATATATAGAAGGAGGGGAGAGTGAAACTCCGTCTATCATCTTCTCTCATGAAGACCGAGAGTTTGTGATTACTCCACAAACTGTTCGTGATGTCATGGATTTCGACACACATACTTCATATGAAGTTGTCTCTGAGGAAAATCTGAGGGAAATGCTAACAGAGATTGGGTACATGGAATCACTTGCCAGGCTGGGCAGTGTGAAGAGGCCAAACTTGAGAAAAGAGTGGAATTTTTTCTTTGATTGTATCACCAGGACATTCCAAAAGAAGATCACCAACTGGGATGCTATTCCAATGGACAGTCTGCAAATTGGGTATTCTCTACTCTATGGCAGTAATTTTGATTTTGGTAGATATGTTTTAATGAATTTGGGTGATAAGTTGTCAGAGTCTACTACAGTTTACTTTGCTAGATTTTGTCAACTTCTGTTCAATGCATGTGTTTCTGGGTTAACTATTGATGAAGCTGATGAAATTCAACCTTTTCGAGTCACTAAGAGAATATTCTCTGATATGACTAACAAAGATGTTGGAAAAGACATACCTCCTTTAGTATTGCCACTTGCTTTACAGAACTTTGTCAATCAACCACAAGATTCTTCATCATCAAACCATGACTCACATGAACCACATCAACCAGAACCACAATCTATGCCTGAACCTTTAGCCACTGACCGTACAGAAAACATCCTATCTCAACCTACTCAATCACCTGAGCCGATACCAACAACCACTGATCAACCTATATCACCTCAAACACAAACAGAACCTCAAAAACAATCTGACCACATGACTACTGAACCAACAAACCCTGTCACTACCACTCATCCACAACCATCACAAAAGCCAAAAAGGAAGATACATACTGCAATCAACACCAAACATTCTAGAAGATTCAAACAAAGGGCAAATATACAAAGGGCAAATAGACTTTCAACACCATTGGTTGAGGAAAGTTCTAGTGAAAGTTCTAGTGCAGAAGAAGAATTTGTTGTAGTACCTCAAGCTAAGAGGAGAAGGCTTATTTTAACTGATTCTGATGATGAGCATGTTGAAGAGGCTCAAGAGAAAATCTCTTTTGATATTCCTACTGGTGAGCCAGAGGTTATCATAGAACCCATAATACCAGAATCTGAAGTCAAGCTTTCTGAACCAGAAGTTGTTAAGGTTCAAGAACATGAAGCTGTTAGAAATGTTTTGTCTCCAATGGAAGAGTTTGCTGAAACTCCACTTTCTTTTAATCATGAAGCATCTACTCCACCACTCATGGAGGTTACACTTTCTATCGATACTGGTGTTGCTGATGGGCCTACTGTTGTTCTTGAAGACACTGTGGTTGCATCACACACTGAGTTGAACTCTGATTCTAATCATGTTTCTGCTCATAATGAGGAGGTTGATAAACCAGAAAAGGTTCTTTCTTCAGAGCAAACTCCAGTTGATAAAGGAAAACAGGTTGCTCAAGAACCTATTTCTGCTCAAGAACCTATTGCTTCTGTTGCCTCTACTAGTGAGTCAATCAGTGATTCAGTTGAAGCTAAGAGTACAGGAGTTGCACAACCACAAAATCAGACTGATGGTCAGAAAACAGGAGAAAAACCAGATTTTGCTGGCCCTTCTAATAATGAAATTGATGCTGGTTATTTGGCCAAGCAAACTGCTGATTGGTACAAGTCAGAGTGTATTTTTCCTCCTGGAAGGGCAGAAAAGTTTCTTGAAGTCAATTCTAAGAAGATTAAAAATCCAGAAATTTTCACTTGTTTGCAAGGCACAGTGATTCAAATCAAAACTTTGAATAATAGATTTGATGATACTCAGAAATCTATTGTTGATCTTCGAACAGAAGTTGCTACTCATGAAGAGAAAGCTCAACTAGCTAATGCTAAGCTCTTTCAACAATTTGCCAAAGCTCAAGCAAATATAAATGACAGACTGAGCACAGTTGAAAAGAATCAGATTTTACTAAATGAGAAGGTTGATTCAATTGCAAACTCTCTTGAATTAATCACCTCAATTCTGATTCAAGATGATGATGATGATGTCAAAAAGGGGGAGAGAATTGCTAAAACCAAGTGTAAGCAAACTCAAACTCTGCCAAAGAAAGATCATCTTGATAATGAAGGTACCAATGCTGAGAAGGGCTTAAGAAATGCAAATTCTAGACAAGGACATGGGAGGTCTACAAGGTCAAAGCTTAACTTGGTGATAGATACAAATGCTCAGAGTACTTCTGGTTCAAAGCCAAAGGATTTGTCATTCTCTGACAATCCACAAACAGATGAAGAATTGGCTGCGAAACTATTTCGTGAAGAGAATGCTGAAGCTACACTTGAGGATATTCAAGCTGAAGAAAAGCTGTTGCAGAAAGAGCATTTAAAAGCTCAAAAGTCCAAGAAAGTGAAGAAAATTGTTAAAGCTTCAAAGTCTTCAAGGCCTGCAATGAAAGGAATTGAGATCAAAGAGAGATTATCTGGTATTCAAGAAGAAGAAGAAGAAGAAGAAGAAGATAAAGGAAAGCTGATTAGAAAGTCTTCTATTGATGCCAAGCTGAAGTTAAAAGGGGTGTTGGGTGAAGAGAGCAAGAATAAAATGATAATTACAACCTCTGTTGATACACATGTTGTACAGAAGAATAAAGACACAACCTCTGTTGCGACACAAGTTGTGACTACACCAATACTGTCTTCTCAGTTGAAATCAAAATTTCGGAAAGGTGCTCTTCATGATTCGAGTCTTGCAGCTACAGCTCCAGCTACAGCTTCAATGGATTTTACTGATGGTAGAGCTTTATCTGGTAAAATTGCATATAACAAAGGAGGCATTGGCTCACATAGAGATAAAAGACAGAATGTTGCTCTCAGAGATCCTTCTTCATTGTCTGTTCCAGGTCGTGGTGTCACTCAAGAGAGTTTAGACAGACTGGAGTCAGTACAGCTTGTTCATCAGAAAAGTTTAGGGAAGGATTTCTTGTTATACTTCATGGCTGATGGAACGGTGTTCAAGATTGCTGAGAATGATATTGATTTAAAATTCTGGGAAGAACTAGAGTATGTTCTGTACATTTTCAGAGTAAGAAATCAAAGAGCTCAATCAGTTGCAAATGTGCTCAGACAAAAGATGATACAGAGTCTTGCAAATAGACATATGAAATACAGCAAGTATGTTCCAAAGTATAGAGACTGGAATGGGAATTTGATTGAAATGCAGAAGGGAACTACAAAGCTGAAGACTGATCTTGGGATTACTGTTCTAGATTTTAATGTAAAGTCTGAAGAAATGAAGTTTATCAGATTGGGAAATGAAATGAGAAGAAACAAGATCTATGATCTCAGAGCTGCTATTTTTCAAACTGATGAGAATGATCCAGATTTAAGAGAGATCAAGGTAGCTATGGAGATTGAACTTGAGAATGCTGAGAGGAGGTTGTTGATTGATTATCTCAGAACAACTCCAGATCTTGAGGAGGTTAGGTAGACAGAATCTGTAAGTAATTCAAATTTTCTGTAAATTTTGCTAAGTCAAGTTTAAACTCTGATTATATGTTAAACACTGTGTTTTTATTTGTTAGTTTTGACATCATCAATTATTATGAACTTGTACATTTTTCTAATGAACAAGTTGGGGGAGATTGTTAGATATAATTGATGTGATTTAATGTCAGTGTTTAAGTGTTACAGGTAAAGAGAGTTTAACTTGTTATTGAAAGCAGTTGTAACAGAGTTTGAGTATACGCTGATTGCTGGAAGCGCAAACGCTGACAGAGGAAAGCGTAAACACTGATAGCTGAATACATGGAAGCGCAAACACTGTTAGCATGGAGAGAACAGAGTTTGCTAAAGTCTGTCTACTGGGAGCGTCTACAAGTCAACAGAGTTTGAAGATTAATTTAATATTAATATGGAAGCGATATCTTTGAAGATTGGATAGCTATCAAAGAGATTGAGTTGACTTAGAAGACGTGTAGCAATCGTAATTGATATCAATTGTATAGCTTAATTTTAGGAGAATCAATTTACGATTGTACGTAGCTGTATATCTTATAAATACAGTTAGGTTAACCCTAGAAGGGTATCCATCGTGAACGAATATCATTCTTGTAACCTAAGCAGCTCTCTGTGATACTTTACATCACCGAGAGAGGAATTATTAATTCCAAACAGTTTTAAGAGTTAAAAAGTGTGTTCTTGTTACTTATTCATACAGTAATTGATTATATATTGTGTATTCGACCTAACAATGTCATACAAGCAATATAAGCAAGTCCTGCTAGGTCCTAAGATACCATTGTTGCTGTGCAAATAGATGTACTAGTTTAAGTACAGGAAAAATCTAAGTATTAGAAGTAAAACTTACCCATCCAAACCCTTCTTTGTCCTGGAGTGAAGCACCTATTAAGCTTTCACCAAAATTAGCAATCTGGGCAACTAGTACGCATACGACAGCTTCAAGTGTGCTAATCTGCTTTCTCAATTTATGAGATAATAAAAAAAAATTGGAGTCAGAACTTGGAGCAATCGAGGAAACCTTTCCTTGGGGGAAAATATTAGGAGCAGGAAAGCAGGGGCCAATTTATTATAATTATTTAAAAAAATTAATGTAATAAAGAAAATGAACCTTCTCTTTTAGACCCATACTAGTTAGGTGTGTGCAGACCTACGCTCTCCTTACTGTATCCAAAAAGTTTGTTATCTTCATCTTCAGACCCTAAAGTGTATCATAAGATCCAGCCAAACTCCAATGGCAAAGTTGTTTAGATGCATCTATGTGGGTGTTAATGGTCTTCTAATTATAATATAGTATAAGCAAATTCTGCAAATATGTAAAGCAAAATGAAAGAGAAGTATAGACGAAAAAGCTTCACTGAATATTTACTAGAGTTGCCATACCTGGTCTAGTAAACTACCAGAAGAGGCAAGAAGAATTCCAGCTAGAACTCCAGCAAAGGTTCCCTCCAATCAAGATGTATACTAGTAAATATTCAGGTTGCTGTATATTTCCAGGAATTTTAGGCCTGTCACCACCAGATTTAGCAGCAGCAGCAGCCATAAGAAGCGACTGTTGTTGAGCTAGCATTGCAAGTTGCTGTTGATAAGGCGACACCATATTGGACTGCATAAGATTGCATCACAACTGTGAAAAATAAATAATAAAAACCTACCATGGCATGCATACCATGTCAGCGGTCATCTACTTTCACTTAACAACATGATCTAACTGATTTTGTAATGTATAAACTTAACACAGGTCAACCAACCCTACTCGGATATGGCCAAGCTTAAAACAACCATACAGATGGGATACTAATAGAGCAAGTCACTAATACCTTCTCAAAAATGCTCATTATATCATTTTTAACATCCTTATTAGGTTTCTGTTCATTGATTGGGAGTGTGATTGAAGGTGAATCCTGAAATAGATCTTCTAATCCAGAAGAAGAATGTCTTTTGTTATTAACAGGTTCTGCTGGGGTGCTTTCTCAGTGTTTGAACCTTCTACAACAGCTGCAATAATGTCAAAAGTCAAAGTCAACAGACAAGACAAATTCAACCATACCACCATCTCTACCCCCTAACATACACAGAGATACAGAGATCGGAGCCAAGGTGCATAGAAATGTATGTGTGTGTGCCCCTCGTCGTCCTCGAGTAAGATAAGCCGAATTGTAAGAGATACTGCAAAAAAAAAACGTTAATAAATGAAAAGATTTGCTCGTACATACATTGAAAACTAGCCCATCCATTATCATCCATGGAATGTGCCTCTGAGCCACTAGCACGGGACGAAGAAAATGAGGTGCTACAACAAGTAATTCTCTCTACTATGTAGAACACAACCATGAACATCGTTTAATTGCCAAGTCTCTAAATTGCAGCATACTTGAAAAAATGAAAATGAGAGTTAAAAAGACCGTCTATTGATGGAAACATGTGCACATGCAGATGATTTTACAACCTGATTATAAAATTTCTCCGGATTCTCCTCTCTAAGACTGTGGATTTCCAGAGCAACCTTTGCATCGCATCCGACCCCTGTATTAGTAACTTCAAATTAGATACAGAAAAAGATATAGTCATGATTTGACAAGCTTGCTAAGAACAGAAGTTTGCATAAGCTTATTAGTCAAATTAGACATATGAAAAGCTAGACATGATTTTGAAGACAGTTGTGTAAACCAAATTTTAAGGCAAACTCAGATTTAAAGAAAATAACAAAAATGAAAATTTTACAAAGTTCATTCTGTACAATATTTCAATCAATCACGAGAAGATCCTCATCGACACTCTATTAGGTAACTGAGAATATTAACTAGTACAATATTTACTAGTAAAAATCCTAACTTTTCCCTCATCTTGCCTTCAAATAACACCTCAAAAGATCACAAGATTAAAGAACTCCAGCAAAGAATAAAATCACATTAAAGAACTTACAGAACTTAAAGGGTTGTGACATTAGTGAGTGACATTGGAATTAGACCAGAGAGGCTATTGTTATTGAGACGCCTATCCACACACACAGGTGATAGAATCAACATTACTTAGTAGCAGGAACTCCTATTTCGTCAAAAATGTCATCTTCAATACCTAAAAACAAAACTATCAAACTTCAGGACTCATCGTAAAATCAACAAACACCATAGAAGAGATAACAATATAAACAAAATCAATCTGACATCCATAACAATATAAACAATATAATCAAACACAAAGAGGTTAATACCTAAATATTGAAGCCATGAAATCCAAATCATAGAAGAATCCAAATCGACCCTGAAACAAGAGATAGCGAACAATCATTGAACAATTATATCAAAGAAGAAGACATAAATTGAACAAGAATGAAACCAATTTGAACCCAAATCAAAGAAGCCCTAAATGAGAGAAGGCGTGAAACCGAAGCCCTAGTTATGAAAAATACAGTAAGAAAGGAAGAAAATCAATCGAAACAAACGAAATAATCAATTTTTGAAAACTAATTGAAACTGAGAGAGTTTATGAGCCGTGAGCTGGGTTAGAGAAATGAGAGTGAGATGGAAAAGAGATGCGGCTGGGTTAGTAAAAGGCTGAGAGGGGAAATAAAAATTTGATAAAGGGGGAAATGAAATGTTGGATAAGGGGGAAATGAAATGTTGGGCGGTGGGAATTAGGGGAAATGAAAAGTTTGTACAAAAATATTTATATTTTATCTAACTAGTTAGAGGGAGTAGTATTTTTGGCGAATTAATATTATAAACACGTACAAGAATGAATTTTTTTTTCTAAATTTTTGTACACATCACTAAAATTAATATATAACATCATCCGTACGGTTGGATCGTCCAAAAAAATTAAAGAAAATATTATTCAAAAATTATACTAGTTTGACCAAGGAGTACTTTAATAGTTGACCATTAAAATATCATACAAAAATGATTCGCTTTTTTCTAATTTTTTGTACACATCACTAAAATCAGTATATAACATCATTCGTACGGTTGGATCGTCGAACAAAAAATTAAAAAAATAGATCATGTTCAATCGGTACGACACTAGTTAGAGGGAGTAGTACTTTTGGCGGATTTATATTATAAACACGTACAAGAATGAATTTTTTCTTCTAACTTTTTGTACACATCGCTAAAATTAGTATATAACATCATTCTTACGGTTGGATCGTCCAAAAAAATTTTAAAAAAATATTATTCGAAAATTATACTAGTTTGAACAATGAGTACTTTGATAGTTGACCATTAAAATATCATACAAGAATGATTCATTTTTTTCTAATTTTTTGTACACATCACTAAAATTAGTATATAACATCATTCGTACGGTTGTATCGTCGAAAAAAAAATTAAAAAAATAGATCATGTTCAATCGGTACGACACTAGTTAGAGGGAGTAGTACTTTTGACGGATTTATATTATAAACACATACAAGAATGATTTTTTTTCTAACTTTTTGTACACATCACTAAAATTAGTATATAACATCATCTGTACGGTTGGATTGTCCAAACAAAATTTAAAAAAATATTATTCGAAAATTATACTAGTTTGGCCGAGGAGTACTTTGATAGTTGACCATTAAAATAACATACGAGAATGATTCATTTTTTTCGAATTTTTTGTGCACATCACTAAAATCAGTATATAACATCATTCGTACAGTTGGATTGTCGAGAAAAATTTTAAAAAATAGATCATGTTCAATCTGTACGACAATAGTTTGAGGGAGTAGTACTTTTGGCGGATTTATATTATAAACACGTACAAGAATGATTTTCTTTTTCTAACTTTTTGTACACATCAATAAAATTAGTATATAACATCATCCGTGTGATTGGATAGTCCAAAAAAAACTATAAAAAAATTATTCAAAAATTATACAAGTTTGACCAAGGAGTACTTTGATAGTTGACCATTAAAATATCATACAAGAATGATTTATTTTTTTCTAATTTTTTGTGCACATAACTAAAATTAGTATATAACATCATTCGTACGGTTGGATCGTTGAATTTGTTTTTTGAAAAAATAGATCATGTTCAATCGGTACGACAATAGTTAGAGGGAGTAGTACTTTTGGCAGATTTATATTATAAACACATACAATAATGTTTTTTTTACTAACTTTTTGTACACATCACTAGAATTAGTATATAACATCATCCGTACAGTTGGATCGTCCAAATTTGTTTTATAAAATATATCATTTAAAAATTATACTAGTTTGACCAATGAGTACTTTGATAGTTGACCATTAAAATAACATGCAAGAATGACTCATTTTTTTTTTTTACTTTTTTATGCACATCACTAAAATCAGTATATAACATCATTTGTACGGTTGAATCGTCAGAAAAAATAAAAAAATAGATCATGTTCAATCGATACGACAATAGTTAGAGGGAGTAGTACTTTTGGTGGATTTATATTATAAACACGTACAAGAATGATTTCTTTTTCTAACTTTTTGTACACATCACTAAAATTAGTATATAACATCACCTATATAATTGGATCGTCCAAAAAAATTATAAAAAAATATTATTCGAAAATTATATTGGTTTGACCAAGTAGTACTTTGGTAGTTGACCACTAAAATATCATACAAGAACATTAAACAACGGTTTTTTTATGAAAAACCGTTGTTGTGCTCAATATAACACAACATTTTTTATATGAAAACCGTTGTCTGATTATTTTCATTATTTCCCGCCAAATTCAATTCAAATTATTTTATTATTCGCACAAAATATTTCATTATTTCCCACCAATTCTATTCAAAAATTTTGTTGTTCAGATCAAAACATGATTTTAACAACGGTTAATTATTCCGTTGTGTGAATTGTAATAACACAATGGTATATGAAAACAGTTGTGTGAATCATACAACGGTTTATAAACGTTGTCTCAAAACTGATTAGACAATGTTCATAAAAACAGTTGTGCAAACTTACTCGTCTTTACAACACCACATTGCAAAAGCCATTGTCTGAATCAATTTACTAGACAACGTTTTTAACCCGTTGTAGGGTACCTGGATTAGACAATACTTTTCTGAAGTTACAAAAAAACCGTTGTCTCTTAATTCCAAACAATGCTTTTTCGTCCGAGCGTTGTCTAATGAGTGTTGTCTGATTACGATTTTCTTGTAGTGAACGTATCCCAAGTTGCAGCAACTTATTCAGACAAATAAAACAAGAAATAAAATAATAAAACGAGTTCAGATTATTTCCAACATGTACAACTGTACAAGGATCAGGGATGGTCTATGAATGACACTTTAATTTGCTCAGTGTTGTGTTGCACCAAGCATGGTGGTTGATTTTTTTGCGTGATCCCAGATCTAAAAAGAAGCTATGCATTCAGCTTTTAAGCACAACATCTATATACTGTTCTTAAATTTTGCCGAACAGTTGAAAAAATTTTATTGGCTAAGTATATTTTGAAAATGCAATACATAAATAGTATAATTATCTCAACTTGCAAAATTATATAAATTCGAGCAACCTAAGTTTTTTATACCGTATCATGACATAGATAGATCCAAGATGCATAAATTTTTTGCCTGCATTTCATGAGCCCTCTAAGCTAAAAATTCTTTTAGAAATATGATATAGATTTGCATGTATCAAAATAACATGTTTGTCATGAATCTTGCATGTGAACGATGAGTACAAAAATGAGTACTCATACTTTGTAATTTCTTCAATTTTACTTATTAGGTAAATATAAGTAAAATAGTCACATAAAACAAACAAGCCCCAGTCTTTTCTATTTATAACTCAAAGTTTACATATATCTGACCAGTTTACATATATAAATATTGAATGGTACCCATATGCACAAACTTACGAAGCCAGCAAAATCAGAACAAACTTCTTAATTATAAAGCCTTATCCTGGTCTTTGGGGAAAGTAGTGTTTTCCTGTTCTACTAATGTCCTTATGCTTCTAATAATAGATGAACAATGATCATTGCAGTATTATTAAGACTAGATATATATACCCTTCAGCACTATCAAAATAAGAGTTGCCAAAGAAATTCAACTAATGACACTATGTTTCTGCATTATAATTAGGAGTTGTACATTTCACTACTACTGCATCACATCCTCCACAATTAAAAGATTTTTATAATTTCAGTCCAGATAGAGGTGGAAAAAGTGGGACTCGCTGCTACCAAAATGCATTTGCAGCATTCTTGTTATTCAGGTTCAGACCTGGTGCTCTCTGGGCAGCGGGCTTGAATTCTGCTATCGTTGATGCAAAAGTGTGGCTTTGTTGACGTATCTTATGAAATAGCCCTTGATCTTCTGATGTGGTGTTGTGGCTTTTTTGACGTAGCTAATTCTAGTTTGTTTTAGGAATTTCATAACTTAGATCAAGTCGATCAATATTTATATGATCATAGAATTAGGGCTGCACAACTTTCCGGTCTGGACCCGTAAATTAGACCGGACCGGGTTTACCGGTCCAAGGACCGGACCGGACCGAATATAACCGGTCCGGTCCCCGGTCCACAAAATCAAAAAAATCCGGTCTTCGGTCCGGTCCGGTCCAAACCCTGAAAACACCCGGTCCGGACCGGATCGGACCGGATTTTATGTATATAGTTAATTTTACACTATTTTGTCTTTCAAATTATATAGTTTAATGATTAAATGTTAACACATAACATATTTTAATGATCCAAATTGGTAAATAATAAATTTATGAAATAGTATATATAAACACTATAATATAAATGATTAAATTTCATATTTCATATTATATATAATTTATAACTACGTTTACAAATTAATTTTACTTTACAAATAATATGACATTTATTTTATAGAATGACTCTGCCCTGGTGATGTTAATTGAATTGAAACCAATTATCCAAGTACTTCGTAATAAAAACAAATTTACGTCAATGTTATACTATAGCAAGCCAGGATATATTAGACCTAGCAAAATGGGTATGGATCCCAATAATCGAATCGAAATTCCTGAAATCGAATTCGATTTTATATTCAAATTGAAAAATTTATAATACGTAAAAACCAATTTGATTCGATCCGAAATATACCTGAATAAAAAATAATCGATTAAAACCGAATAAAAAATAATCCGAACTAAATACGACTCCAAATACTGTATCCAACTTAGATCTGAATTAGAAAAATGACGAATTAGGTAGTTGTTATAATTTTAACGGGATATATTAATACACATTTCATTCAATATTTACCCATTCGTAAGCTAAATAAAATTATTATGTCAAATGTATCATAATTATTTAATCATCTATTTTTGAGAAATACATAATTTTAGAAATATTATATCCAATAAAAAGGTACTTTTAAATCTCATAAAATAAAATAACGAATGAGTAATGATCCGAAAGAATTCGAACCAACTCTAATTCAACCCGAATTTCATCCATTCTTAATCCAAATTTGATCCATTTTTAATCCGAATTGGACTCGAACCGAATCAAATTCAATCTGATCCAAATTATATTCAAATTTATAAAAACCAAAAGTTAATTGATCCAATTCAAGATTGATCTGATCCAATTATCTGAATTGTAAATTCTTGTATATATCTTGTAGATTTCAACACTCAACAAGAATACTAAAAGGTTAAAAAAAAGATACTCCCTCCGTCTCTTTAAACCTTTCCTGTTCGACTAAAAACACGGGTTTAAAGATACTGAGCAATGAATGTTGTTTTTTAATGGAGTAGTGGGTATTGAATATTGTTTTTAAGAAGTAGTGGGTATTGAATATTATTTTTAAGGAGTAGTGAGTGTAGTAGTGAATATTGAATATAGTTTTTAAAGAATAGTGGGTGGAATAGTGGGTATTAAATATTGTTTTTAAAGAGTAATGGGTGAAGTAGTGGGTATTAAATATTGTTTTTAAGGAGTAGTGGGTATTGAATATTGTTTTTAAGGAGTAGTGGATGGAGTAGTGGATATTGAATATTGTTTTATATAGCTTAAAATAGAAAGGGGAAAAGTATTTTGAATATCCCGAAATAGTAAATAGGAAATGTTTAACAAAAGAATTCTTCTTTCTCCACCATCAAATAGAAGGTGGTGACATGGGATTTTTCTCTTATTTCAAAAAAATAAAATACCTAAACAAAAAATATTCGTATGTTTTATTTAATTACAATTAAATGTCCTAAAATGGATCACTCCAAGAAATTTTACCCAATTGTGGGGTAGAAAACAATCTTTTACATGTTGGATAAATATGGTCTAAATTTCATCCGATATCTTAATTATTTGCACCAACTATTTGCATATATAAATAAATTATTCGTTAAGTTTTATTGTTAGTCGTTCTGCACGGGAGAGCAAATTAATACAAAATAAAAACGTGACATGTGCTTATCTACAGATGGTCAACTAATCTAAATGTTGTGAACTCGATAAACAATGCCTATTTCATGAATCATTCGAATTTGATTAACATGAGTCATTTTAATTTTATCTGCCACTTCGTATATATAACTTCGCCACATTGTTTGTCTGTTCCATCCTTAAAGCATCTTCAATGATGTTGGTTATAATGGTTGGTTAAAATGATATAAATATTGATTATGTAAAATTTATTGAACCTGTAAGGTGCTATGCTTTAATGGAATTGGCTATAATGATTGGCATTATTTTAAAAATGGTATGTTATTATAATTTCAAGTTATTAAAAATAGAATGTATTATTTTAATATGTCAACGGGCTTTCACTACAAGTCTCTAGAGATTGAGCAAATATAGCAAACATAATGAGTTTGTCTATAATTTTAACTAATGGTAATGAACCATTGGAGTGCAAATTTTTTTATAAATTCTTTATAATTCTTATTTATGATAATTGATTTCAAATTTTACCTAAGACGTCTCCCCCATTGGAGATGCTCTTAACTACTAATCAATATATTCCTAATGATGGTTAGTGAAGGATTTAATCAAATTATACCAATTATCCTTTCAAACTATATTTTGCAACTTATTTTACATAGGATTTTTAGTCTTTTTACTTTTAAATTACACCAATTACCCTTTCAAACCATATTTTGCAACTTATTTTAGATAGGGTTTTTAGTCTTTTAACTTTTATTTCATAAGGGTTTTTTGTATTTTGTACGGATGGAACCATGGGTCAGCCCATAATAATTTACATATGTTTATTGCAGGCGGTCACAAAAACCCTATTTTTCACACTTCTCTATTCTCTTAAATCTCCACACACACTGACACACTTGCAACATTTATCTCTGAATAATTGGGTAAAAAGGTGAGACCTTTCTGAATGGAATACAAGATTCTTGATTATTAAGTTATGGATTTTGTTGGGTTTGATTTCTTTCTTATGGGGTTGATTACTAATTGTGTTTATTCATCTATTTATATGTTATTCAAAGCTCCAATTGATTTATTGGAATGAAATCTTTTGCAAAGTTGGTTTTTTTTCCTTCAAATTTATTTTTTTACTGTTTTAGATGTTTTAGATGTCTTTGTGATTGTGATTATTTTATTATTTCAATAATCTGTTAAGGCCTAGCATTACAGTCCCATTCCAACCAATTACCCTTTCAAACTATATTACTCAGCATATTTTACATAGGATTTTTATTCTTTTTACTTTTTGACCGGGCAATGGATATCCCCATTATAACCCAACTTCGTTCATCAATTACACTGATGAAACCATGGGTCAAACCATAATCTACATATGTTTATTGCAACCCGTTATATCAATTCCACCATAATTTGGCAGTCTATACTAATTTACAGACAAAGATCATGTCATACAAGGATACAGACTTTCACGATATCTGCTTATACAATCAATTACAGTAATTCCTTATGGATGCTTTTGAACCGTGGATGTAGACGTAGTTGATACATAAGCAGAGTGAAAGTATGAAGATAAAGAAAGTGGAGTACGATAGTAGCAGAATGATTCTGGACTATGCCTCTGATGGGATACAAATATATATAGTAAACTTTAAAGCACTATAAGTTTACTTTGTTATATAAATAATTTTATTAGTTTTGATTGTTTGGTTTCTCAAGTGTTTTGAGGTTCATAACATGTGTTTATATTGTCCGCAATGTTACAAGTACATGCTAGTGTGAAAGTTGGAATAGTTTAATTGGTGCTGTCTAAAGCTCTTTCTCTATTTTGGTGTTTCTAACAAAAAGGGTAATAGAAAGTATTGGGGAGGATGTCCATGATGTCACTAAAGGGGACGCTATCGTTCCAATATTTTTGCCCGATTGTGGAGATTGTAATACTTGCAAGTCCCCAAGAGCAACATATGTTCAAAACTTCCATTTAAAGTTGGTCCCTGGATGCATAGAGAGGAGACAAGCAGATTTAATGACCTTAAGGGAGACACTATATATCATTTCCTATTCATCTCCAGCTTCAGTCAGTACACGGTGGTTGATGTTGCTCACATAGTTAAGGTTGACCCGCAAATTCCTCCAGATAGAGCATGCCTTCTTAGTTGTGGTGTATCAACTGGTATTGATGATTTTTACGAATGAATTTTTAGCATTATTAGAATTACAAAAGTTATATTTTGCGGTAGCTGCCTTTCTTTATGTCTCCAATGATATCAAATTTATAACTAAAGGGAAATCCTTTTTATAGGGGTAGGTGCTGCTTTAAAAATTGCAGATGTTGAAACAGGGTGTACTGTGGCTATATTTGGGCTTGGCGTGATTGGGTTAGCGTTATTCTCTATCAAGTGTCTAATCCCTAGCTTGAGGAAAATCAAATTATTAAGTTATGGCTTTGCTGGGAGATTGTTATAACTTAAAAACTGATTGTTTAGGTTGCAAAGGGAGCAAGACTACGTGGAGCTAAAAGAATTATTGGTGTGGATGTAAATGAGGACAAGCATGAAGTGGGTAATGAAATTCAACAAAATCTTACTTCTTCACCATTATGCTTATGAGAGCGGAGAACATATGCTTCGTGAATATATGAAATCTCCGAGCACTGCTCCTTTGGTATTTTTTTTGTTATAATTATACTGATGCCTTTTTTTCGCATAGGGAAAAAGTTTGGGCTCACTGATTCTGTCAATTCCAGGAATTGTGGGGATAAACCTGTAAGACAGGTACGTTACTTGTGTACTTTTATTTTGCATTGATCTCTTTAAGTTTTGTTATTCAAAAGTGTACAAATACAATTACTGTATTTGTCTATATCATTCAAGTATCGGTTATGTTTTATTAATCTTCTGTAAGACTATTGTATTTGTAACAAATAGAGCTGCTCATCGTTTGAGATATGAAATACCTGCCTTCTTTTACAAAATATTTGAGCTCTGGCAATGTTATGTTGCTTGATTCCAATTTTTTTTTCCCAGAATGTAGTTAATTTGGTCGAAATTATGTTACCATTACGTTGTTTTCTGTATAATATATCTGAGGTAGCACAACAATATATTGCATTCCCCACCCCCCCCCCCCAACTTTTGTCCCATAGTGCATGCGCGATTCAGTTAATTGGGTTGAAACTATGAGCCAATAACTCGAACGCGTTTAGTCTATTTTTGAGCAAGAATCACGGCGTTACCTTATTTTCACCATGATCCGAACTCCAAGTTGTTATAGCCAGTGTGTTAACTTTTGTGAAATGCAATGGAGCCAGAGAGAAGAGAGAATAGAAAGCAATTCTGATTCTTATTTCATTCAAGTTGATTTGCATTACACGTATACATCTTTATATAGTTCAATAAAACTGAATCCTATCAAAGTTATCATACATATTTTATCTATTACAATAATACCCTAAACTATTCCTATAATCTCTAATGCAATGACAAAATGAAAATTTAGTAGAGAAGTCAAAAGTGGAGAACTCAAGGAACATGATATTATACCATAATAAGCAACTTGTAGCATGAAGATCAATAAAACTAAATATGTTTCTAAGTAGGTGATCATGGAGATAATATGTTTTAATGATTAATTAGATAAATGGATAGTAATTATTTGTTCAATAGTTTACATGGTAAATAAGAACACAAGGTTATTTCATAGAAATATGTTCTGAAGCATATAGTTTTGCAACCAAATTCGTTGTAGCAAAGTACTTAATTAATGTCATAGTGTTATCCTTGTGTTTCTATCAATTAAGTTTTATGTGTGTGTTTTATCGTGGCATACATAGAATGACCATTATTCCAGAGATAACCTTCTTATATAGAGAATAGGAGACAATCAATCTAAACCATTTATTTCTTAGGGCCCCGCCAGGGGTACACACAATTAAAATGCACCCTCCCACACTACATCTTAACAAAAAAAAACAATTATATTAAAAAAATTCTGATGAACAGTACCCTGCTGACATGAGTTGCAACTTCAAGAAGTCTAAAACATCATATATGTGTCAACCATTGTTTGCAATGAGTATTTTACGTTTAGTTCATTCAAATTATAGCTAATTACAGAAAAATAGATGTTTTGCTTCCATAGCTCAATAAAATAGTATTAGAGTAACCAAAGGTTTGGCAAACTCTTGTGTTTGTTCAATTAAATAGCAGCCTATTAATTTCTGCATCAATGGTACTCTAATGTTGGCAATCATAAAATTATATAATTTGTTCAATTAAATAGCATCCTATTAATTTCTGCATCAATGGTACTCTTGGCAATCATAAAATTATATAATCGTTTTTATTTAAATTCACGGAAATTCCTAATCATGCATTATATGTGTTTGATTCTCATATATTATCTTTTTACAGGCGAATTGATATTCTTCATATCATAATTTTATGGATGAGTCGCAGCAACAATATTCTTCTACACCCCAATCAGGTACTAATAAACCTTTTGAAAATTTATCACTTGATAGATAGTTTTATTGTGGCTTGAACCCTTAACTTTCGAAAACGACGTCAAAGTCAGTTTTTAAGTTTTTAAATATTTAAAAAATAAGCTTATAATCATTCTGGTGGTGCAGGCAACCACATGTCTTTGCAATATTTTCAGTTGTATTTGTTGATGCTAATATTTCTGGATTTGATCCAAGAAAAGGTAGTTTTTCTATTCATAAAAAGTGCGTTTGATTGATGTACACAGTGTCCTACATATTCTATTATTAAGTTTATTATTTTTTGTACTTCATAATTTGAATACTTGATATTCTACACCATATTTAACTTTCTTTTGCTATATAATTTTTTTGGATCAATTTTTACCGTGTATGTTATTTTGGTGCCTGTTCTAAAAGAGTGTTTTTACTTACATTTCTTCCCTGGTTTTGTTTTTCTTGACCATACTGATACAGGTATCATGGAAATGGTGGCGTACTCCACGGTAAATCTTTTTCAAATCCGAATATCTCATCTCCCTCTTCTTTGCTGCTTCATGCATAACAGTTTTTACTAATCTCTTAGCACTTCCCTGCATTAAAGTAACAGAATCACTGTAAGTACCACCAATTTTTCATCCATTCTCGAATATATACATGCTTGAGTAGCAGTGAATCCTATGTATAATTTCTAAATTTACTCTCCCTCTCTCTCTCTCTCTCTCTCTCTCTCGATTTTACGCATTCATATTATGCAATTTAATTGGGCTTTGATCAACCTCCCTCTGTTGTGCCTCTTCATACTAATTACTTAATTAAAATTGTATGTATTATGTCGTTGGATATTATATTATTATTCGATATGTGATCAAACTTGGTTAGTTTCGCCGGGAAAGATATGTTACCCCTTTGCTTATTGCTTGATTATTATTGTATTATATAACTACATTTAGACCATATGTATGTATCATATCTGTTTTCTTTTCCCCCAATTTTTGTGATTTTTGTTTTGATCATTTTCAGTTTAAAAAGGAATCGAAATTCAAGTTTAGATTTTAGTTTTGATCGGGTATTTGGAATCTTGAGTTTGATTTGAATGAAGTTAGTGTTTAGTGACTTACTCGACTCAGTCTTCCATATCTCTCTCACCCTATCTGGCCCCGCAGGGGCTGTGTCTTCCGTATCTCTCTCACCCTGTCTAGCCCTGCAGGGGCTGTGCAGCACAACGAGGCTCAAGACCCTCTGGTAGGCAAAGCAGGAGGCGATAAGTACATCTGCTACAAAAAAGGAAGAGATTCTTGATTTTCAGGACATACTTCAGAGATTTGCTTTTGATAACATTTGTAACATTGCTTTTGGCTATGATTCAGAGTATTTATTCCCGTATCTTCCAGAAGCAAATTTTACAGTTGCTTTTGAGGATGCTACTACACTTATTAGCAAAAGATTCCGGCATATTATACCATTAGTTTGGAAAGTGCAAAAGTTTTTCGACACGGGACATGAAAAAGAGCTAAGAAAATCTATTGAAGAAGTTCGTGATTTTGTTAGAACTGTCATGATGGAGAAAAGGGAAGAATTGCAAGAAAAATCAGAACTTCAATCTGTGGATCTTTTATCAAGATTTTTGAGCTCTGGTCACTCAGATGAGGTCTTTGTTACAGATATAATTATAATTTTTATACTAGCTAATCGTGACACAACTTCAGCTGCATTAACATGGTTCTTTTATCTCATTGCCACTACACCGTATATGGCCTGTTGCAACACCGACATGTATAAGTGTTACACAAAGTGTTACAATAGACACAAAACTTGGTAGTCTATTGCAATATTTTTTATAGTGTTGAAAGAAATACCAAAAGTGTTGCAAGCAAAATGATAATTTTGAAATTTTATAACAATTGAAACATTTTTCGCACTTTACAAAAAGTGTTACAATACACCACCGAAAAATTCTAATTTTTTGTTAGCGGGCTTGCCACAATAAGCGGGACATTCTAATTTTGGGTTCCCGGGCTTGCCAAATTTATTTCGTGCCAAAGACTAATATTATACATAATTAATGTTTTATTACATAAAACAAACAGATCTCATCTCTCTCACTCCTCTCTCCTTCACTCTCTTGACCTCACTCATCTCTCTCGACCTCACTCTTGACCTCACTCGATCTCGACCACCAGCCTCTTTCTCCCTCTCTCATCTCTCTCACTCATCTCTCTCACTTATCTCTTACACCTATCTCAAGCTCCTAATTCAAACCGCAAAACCCCCAAATCGATTACATCAGTGGACTGTGGAGATTCAATTAGAACTTTAATTCAAGGTAAATTACTCATATTTTTCGATTATGTTAGATTATACATAGATATATGTGTATGCATGTGAAAATCTTTGGATTATATGTTTAATTTTATATGTTCATAATTTTTGTGCGATTAAAACTAGTATTATATGTTGATTATTTGTTCAATTTGTGTATGTGAGCTAGTAGTCTTCTTTATATGTTAATTAACACCATTTAGTTTTTATATGTTAATTTTTTGGTAATTATTTGTTAATTTTGACATGATTTTATGTCAATTTTTGTATGTTGCATCCTTTGTCAGTTTTATATGCTTATAATTTCTGATTTGACTATTTGATTTTTATCTTCTTTATGGTATTTTGTTACCAGAAGAGTAATTCATACTAGATAATGCTTATTGAATACAGAGTATGCTTATAATCTTTGGTTTTTATGAGATTGGTTTAATGGCAGAACTAAATTTAAACATATACTGATAGACTTAATTTTTAAGGGGTCAAAATACATGTGGAATTGGTAAAAATTAGTGCTTTGTTCAGTAGAGAGTGCGATTTTACTGAGATTTCGTAGGTATGTTATTTTTTGATGTACTGTGCTTTTTGTTTGAAAACATATATGTAGATAATTGATCTTGAAGGAGAGAAATGCATATCACTTCCGAAATATAGTGATAAATATAGGAAGGGGGTGGAAGATTTTGTTACGAACACATTCGCCAGATATGCCGTCGGCAATTAGTTGATGTGCCCCTGTAAAATATGTACTAACGTATTCTGGAGTGGTGCCAAGGGTATAATTGAGCATCTCATATGCAATGGCCCTTGTGGCCATTCCGCTGAATGGATTTACGAGGTGTCAAACCTTAAGATAGACAGCGTTGTAGATGAGATGGATATTGATATAGGTATGGGTTTAGGAGATGATTTCGAGGCGATGAAATATGATGCATATGGGGGTAATGATGCTACTGAATATGGAGGTAGAAAAGGAATGATTGATGATGCAAGGAATTTTTTTGGGAAAGTTAAGGGGGGTGGGCAGCCTTTATATCCCGAGTGTAAAAATTTTACTCTACTAAGTTTCATAATTA
This sequence comes from Saposhnikovia divaricata, assembly GCA_036435485.1. Lineage (NCBI taxonomy): Eukaryota > Viridiplantae > Streptophyta > Magnoliopsida > Apiales > Apiaceae > Saposhnikovia > Saposhnikovia divaricata. The sequence continues at coordinate 168,626,448 of CM071595.1, read as the reverse complement.
GGCTTTACCAGCTAAAGTGCATCCATAAATTTAGTGAGTCGGCATTTAGCGATTTGCTTGAGTTGATAAAGGAGGTTTTTCCCAATGTAAATCTCCCGTCATCTTTTAATGTAGCCAAGGCTATGATTAAAGAATTAGGTTTAGATTACCAAAAGATACATGCATGTCCAAATGACTGCATGTTATTTTGGGCTAAAAATGAGGGCCTGGATACTTGTAAAAATTGTGGAACCTCAAGATGGAAAGTAGTTGAAGATAAGAATAAGCCTAATGCAAACACAAATTTGTCGAACGAAACTAAATTCCCATCAAAAGTGATGAGATATTTTCCTTTAAAGCCAAGGCTGCAAAGAATGTTCTTGACTTCTGATTTCTCGAAGTCAATGACCTGGCATGCTTTAGCACGAAAGAAGGATGGCAAGCTGAGGCATCCGGCTGATGGGCAGGGTTGGAAGTCAATGAATACAAAGTATCCTGAATTCGCGGGGGAAATTAGAAATATTAGATTAGGTTTAGCTGCAGACGGATTCAATCCTTATCGAGCAATGAATATTTCTCACAGCACCTGGCCAGTTGTGTTAGTAAATTACAATCTGCCCCCTGGTTAATCATGAAACAGGAAAACCTACTTCTTTCAACTTTAATCCCTGTCCTTATTTATCCGGGTAACGAAATCGACGTGTATATGCAACCATTAATTAGGGAGTTGAAGGAATTATGGGATGTTGTGTAATACCCGTGAATTTACGAATAATATCTAATTTTGAGCCGAATTTTAGAGTCTCGTTTTAATTAGTCAGCGGGAGAAAAAATAAATAAACGAACTCTTTTTACCAAATATTCATATTAAATATTAAATACTTTCATCATTATACCATTTCATTTTTGTCCCCCATATTTTAATTCTTTTAATTTAATAATCACCACTTACCAAAACAATAATTATGTTATACCACTAAATTTCCTACATTGATTTTGCCCCCCATGTTTTAGTTTTTTATTTTAATAACAAGCATAATTTACATATTGATTATTAGGAGTGGTATAGTCTTATAAACAGGTTGCAGTTAGTCCTAATTCAACAACTGCAATCTCACTTCTATTATACACAGCACAGGCCATACCAATAAACCGAAAACAAACACGACCATATTTCTTAAACAAAAAAAAACAGAGCACGAGTAGTTTACTTGTTTCCTTTATATTGTTTCTTTTTCGGTTTCATTGTTTATTCAGTTATGCTCGGTTAATTGTTGTCGATGGTAGTGTGTTTGGCGTTTGAATCTGGGTAAGGAGAGATTAGTGGGGGGGTTGGGTGATGTTTATTGTTGTGGTTAAATCGGAAGGAAACTGTGATGTGGTGGAATAAGGGAGAAGAGGGGATGTTGTTTTTGGTTGTGGATCGAAGTAGGAGAACAACAGGGGAGGGGAAACCGTTAGCGTCAGGGAGACAGAGAGGGAAATTAGGCTGGTGGCGAGGGTGGTGTTCGGACGGCGACGGGAGAGGGAGGAGTAGAGTAGAGAGAATGGAGTTTTGGGTGAGGTGAAATAAGGGGGAGAGGGCAGAGATATTGAGAGAGATTTTTGGAGTTGAATTATGGTGGTGATAGAAAGGTGCGAGAGAGGGGGATAGGCGGAAGGTAAGAGAGAAGTGAGGTGTTGTTGCCATGTGTATTGTTGGTGTTGGTGGTTTTGACGGGGAGAGAGAGTGGAGAGATAAGGAGAGAGGAGGCGGAGAGATTGTTGGCGGAGAGAGACAAAGGCGAGAAGGAGAAAAGAGGGTGGAGAGATTGAGGGGATGAACGGGGAATGGGGAAGAAACGAGAGAGAGTGGAGGAGGGAGAGAACAGGTGAGTGAGAGAGAGAGAGAGAGAGAGAGAGAGGTACGAGAGATAGAACAGGGGAGAATCGCAGGGGGTAGCAGGTGGGACCCACTTGGTGCAGGTGGGGCCCACATCGTCATTGCAGTATTAGTAAAATAAAACGATACCGTTTAGTAATTGAGCGATAGTTCGATTAAAAATCAAGATTTTATTAATTGGATCGGTATTTAAATTAGTTGGTAATAATTGTTTTTAAAAATGGTTTAATTGTTTAATTCATTAAATAGAATTATTTAGAGTTTTTAAAAATGTAATTTAGAATTATTTAATTGATTAAATAAGTATTATTATGATTTTGAAAACAAATTAGAGATTTAGTAATTTACAATAAAAAAAGAGTATATTTGTGAATAAATAGAATAATATATGATTTTATTTATGGAAAGCTGTTGTTAATATTTTCCGGTTTATTTTAATTAACCGGATCTAGTTAGATTTATTTTAAAGATTATTATTTGATTTAAATAAATTAGAATTTGTGAGGTTGCTTAAAATTAGATTTCTTTGATAAATTATTTTAAAAATGAGAATAATTATTTTGGATTTAAATTGAATAAAAATGGATGTTTGAATTTTTCATTTTGAGTAAGAATTTAGATTTCCAAAGATTAAAAATAGGATTTATTTTCGAGATTCGATTCCTGAGTTCGAAGAGAGATTTATTTATCCGGGAATTATTTTCCGTTAATTCTTCGAGGGATATGTTATTATTAATTATATTATCGGATTGGGAATTTTTCATTCTGAAGAATCGCTCACGTATTTCTGGTTGCCATTTTTTTGGAGAATAATTCTCGGGACGTAGATCGACGCCAAGTTCACGGGTAGAGTATAATTTTTATCTGCATTCATTTGCACTTCGAGATCGAGGCAAGTTCATTCCTACCCTAACTTTTGGAAACTGTGAATTTCTGTTCGTGTTATTTAATTCCTTAATTATTTTCGAGATATTATATGTTGAGATTATCTGTTGCTCTGTATGATGCAATAATTTCTTTTGAGAATTATTTTTTGTTAAATATTATTATGTTGTTAAGTTAGTTTATTTGAGAATTATAATCCCTATAAGCGTAGAAATAATTTCGTTGCTATCGGGTCGATCTCATTAATTCGAGACGACTATTATTTTGATTCAGTGAAACGAATCTCATTCGTCTGAGATAGTTAAATTTATTCTTTTCGATTGAATTTATTGTACAAATTCAATCGTTATTTATTGATTATCTTTTAGTTAGTTCCTCGTTTGAACTAACCGATAGGAGATTAAAAATTATAATTGTTAGAGATTTTTATTCGTCGATCAAGTGGAAAATATTCTATTTAAACGTTCATCAATGTTGAGTATTATAAATATTGAGAAGTACTATTTGTTCAGTACGACTCCCAATTACTTCAATCTTAAGACTAATCTCATAAATTCGAGATAGTAGATTTTATTGTCAAGGTTTGGCATTTTGTTCGTGTCAACCGATAAATTATTATTATTTACATCAGTCCATTGTTCGGATTGGTGGTAAAATCGAGTCATACTGGCAGTCCGCTAGATTCGTAAATATTTTCTGGGAGAACTATTTCAAGTTATCTGTATCCCAAATATTCAGGAATTCTGTATTCTACTGGTCAATTTTGGGCAAGAGGCCCAATATAGAGAAAGAGAGACTCGTGTACCGTTTTACGGACCCGAGAATAATTAGGCATTTGTTGCCTTGGTTGAATTGATAACCATTATGATGCTAGCATTCATACATATATTATAGTTGATATCGTATTGTAGTCGTGATCGGGCGAAGTGCGGTGTCATTGGAGGCCGGTATTCTTGGTTGGTTAGTTGATCGCCCCACCGAGATACGGAGAGGTGGAAGACCAGTTCATTCTTAAATCATGAGTTATCAGAGTTATATCAAAGGAGTTATCGAGTATTCTGTTTCGAGATGAGTAATGAGTCTTTTGAGTATTCTGTTTTGAGATGAGTTTTGAGCCTTTCGAGTATGATATTTTCGAGATGAATTTGAGCCAAATCATATTGAGATATCCGATATTAAAATTTTGAGTATTTATTTCTGTAAACGTTATTATATTTATATACCAAGCGAGAAGAGAACTTGCTGAGCACTATAGTTGCTCATTCTTGCTTTACGACATTTTGTTCAGCTTTCAAGACGGAAAGAGGCGAGACGTCCAGCCAGGGCTATAAAGGCAAGGGGAAAGCGCAAGGCTACGGCGACAATAATTAGAAGATCCAGATGGAATCTTTATATTTCTACTGTTGTGAACTTTTGTAATATATTATCTCGAGATGTATCAAGTTGGTTTGTACTATGTTGTGAAGACGATCTTGGATCTGCGGAGTGGGACATTTATGCTCCGTTGTAATAAAATTTGGTATTGTTATTGCGTTATCATATTGAGACAATGTGACGACCCGGGTCCCCTGTCAGGGTGGATTTGGGGGCGTTACAGTTTTGGTATCAAAGCCTTATTTATATTTTTAGGAATCGTACGAGCCTAGAATTATAACGCGACGTGAGAATTTAGAAGTATTATAAAACGGGAAGATTTTAAAACCAAGTGCCTTACACCCTTATATATTTTTATTAGTTTATAGTCGACTAGAACCTGTTTGTGACCGAGACTTTTTGCTTTTGTAGAAGTCTTCTTCAGGATCTACCGGTTTCTTTCCTACTGGAGACAGATCTCCTACCCCATACCCACTAGGACCTCTAGATCCTAGCTCAGGGACGGATAGTGACCCATCAGAGGAGTACATGGTGATCAGTAGCGACTCGGAGGATTCTTCTGTCCAAATACTTACACCTTCACCTCCACATGTGATTGATTTAGATACACCTCCACATGAGGTTCAGATAGAGACTGAGCAGATAGAGCAGACTACCTCACTGTTTACCCCCGAGATGTTTAGAGCTGAGACCCCAGAGCCAGAGATTGCTGATCAGGTTGATGAGAGGCTGCATTCACCTGTCCACACTAACGTAGTGCCTAGTTCAGCTGCCCCAGAGTCTAGAGTTGATACACCCACCAGAGTGGCAGCTTGTGCTGACTGGTTTACTTCCCAGGTTCCAGTATATGTTTCGGCTCCGTCAGTCCCTACCATACCGAACTACATGTTTCCACAGGCCGGTGATACTCCTGCTTGTGATACTGCACCATCGGCACCTACTATACCTGTTCGTGCTCCGACTCAGCCCACTGCGGCCCCTGTTACTACTACTGCGATGCCACCTCTTCACCCGGAGTATGAGGGAGCGGCAGGAGAGATGGTCCCTTGGCACGTTCATCATTCCCTCTTCCAGCATTATCGATGGTTATGGGCTCGTTATGAGGAAATCTTTGCTACTAGGGATGGTATCCTTAGATTGTTGGCTGTTCCTGATCCTTTTGTTGTGCATCACGGAAGGAGTTTTACTGGTGAGAGATGTCCCCATGGAGATTATGCATCAGATTGCTCTTACCGTTTTGATGGGACTACAGACTGACTTTGCTGCCTTGCCGTCATCGAGTACCGGGCAGATTGACCGTGCCAGAGTTGCCACCATGATTGCAGATATCGTAGCAGAATTCCATAGGAGGGTCGGTGAGATGTTCCCACGTTGATGACCTATTTGCACGCTTGAGCATCCTCATCGTTCGGCTAGAGTAGCTAGCGGTGAACCAGTTTCTGGATGGCGTCACATTAGATCTTTCTGTATTGGGATGTACTTAGTTTCTTGTTATATGTATTTGATGTAGCTGAGATGTGTTATATTCAGTGTTATGACATGTACCGTACCAGTAGTTGTACCTTTTCATTATTGTATATTCCGATCTGTTAACTGCTATCTTGCTTTATTTATTGGAAAATCTTGTTACAGTAGAGTATCATGTGTTATTGTATTCTCATGCTACCCTGATATAGACAACAACTTATTTGCAAAAGTCACGATTTAAAATGAGTTTAACCAAAATTTGAGAACCAGAGATTAATAACGATTGAATGTTAGAATTTATAAGATTTCCCGAGAACTGCTAGTTATACTAAGAATAAGAGTGATTGTTTATAAAGAGACCAAAGAGAATCACGATTACCGAGAATTTGACCGAGTATTTATTTATGAATGCCTATCATTAATGTGCCAGCAATGGTGTCATATAATTGCAAACCTGAGATATAACATACCATATTGTTTTCATCTTTATAGAAAAAGATGGCACCAAAAAGAGGAAGACCCGCAAAGAATTCTCGTCCTCAACCCTTGGTGAATCCAGAGAATGAGGTTCCTCCTCAGAACCAAGTTCCAAACCCGGAACCACAACTCACTCGAGATCCTAATCAAGGAAATAACCCGATGAGTCTACTTATGAACTTTCTTATTCAGCATACCCAGAACCTTCAGCCCCAACAGAACCAACATCCAGTGGGAGGAAATCTACCTCCACCTCAACTGACACAGGCTACCGTTAGTTTCAAATCATTTAAATCTCTGAATCCCCCTGAGTTTAAGGGTACTACCGATCCCGTTGAAGCAAGAATATGGTTATGTGAAATAGAAAAGACCTTTGAGATCGTAGGGGTAGAAGAAGAGAAGAAAACCATCTTTGCAGCCTACATGTTAAAAGGTGAAGCGAATTATTGGTGGGAGTCAAAGAGAGCAATGGAAGGGAACGTAGTCATACCCTGGACCAGGTTCACGCAGCTATTCTTAGAGAAATATTTTCCTAAATACTTGGAGAGTCAAATGGAGGTCAAGTTTCTGGAACTCAAGCAAGGCAACATGACTGTAGCTGAATATGAAGCCACGTTTTCTGAACTCTCTAGGTTTGTGCCTTACCATGTGGATAGTGATGAAAAGAGAGCTAAACGTTTTCAACTAGGGCTAAAGCCGTGGATCCAGAATCGAGTTGCGGTCCTAGAAATCACCAACTATGCTACTGTGGTTCAAAAAGCATCTATTGTGGAAAGTGGATCTGAGTTGTACTCAAAGGACAAGGATATAAAGAAAAGGAAGTTTTAGAATCGTGGAAATAATTTTGAGAGGAAGCCGGACGATCGGAATGGAAAGAGACCTTTTGTGAAGCGGGAAGACAGAAGCAATGATACAAAGAGAACTAAGAATCAAGACACTAGGGGAAACAATCAAAGGTCCAGACCCACTCAGGCAGCCAATTTAATTCAAGGAAGGCCACCGCTACCTGAATGCAAAACGTGTGGAAGGAAGCACCCAGGACCATGTAATCTGGCTAGCATTGTTTGTTACAACTGTGGACAAAAAGGGCACTATTCTTCTCACTGTAAGGATAAGGCCGTTACTTGTTTCAATTGCGGAAAGAAAGGACATATTGCACGAGATTGCAAGTGATCACCAAAGGAGACAACTGCACCTAGACTCATGGCACCTCCCAGCAACAAGCCAACTGCTCGTACTTTCAACATGACGGTGAAGGATGCTATTGCTGATAATGATGTGATTGCAGGTACGCTTTTAGTCAATTCTGTAGATGCATGTGTTTTGTTTGATTCGGGAGCAACAAAATCTTTCATATCGGAGAATTTTAGGAATAAATTGGATATTCAGTCCGTACCATTAGGGGAGACATTGATTATAGAAGTAGCAAATCAGGAAAAAGTCCCTGTAGATCAGATATGTCCAGATTGTGGAATCGAAATCCAAGGACAACGTTTCGAAACAGACCTTCTTTCTTTTAATTTAGGGGAGTTTGATATAATTCTGGGAATGGATTGGTTGACACGTTATGATGCTCAAATCAATTGTCGGCGTAAGTGGGTTAGTGTAAAGGGACCCAATGGCAAAAGAATACAATTTCGCGGAAGGAAACCTACTAGTAATTTTCTTACTATGATTCAAGCGAAGAAACTACTAAGGAGTGGGTGTCAAGCCTACTTAGCTTATGTGGCTGACAACGAGAAGCAAGCCCCTGCCATTGATGAAATCCCTGAAGTGAATCAATTCGAAGATGTTTTTCCTGAAGAGTTACCTGGATTGCCGCCCGACAGAGAAATAGAATTCAATATCGATCTTTCCCCGGGAACTGCACCAATTTCCAAAGCACCATACCGAATGGCTCCAGTTGAGATGAAGGAGTTGGCTACCCAACTGCAAGAATTACTTGACAAAGGCGTAATCAGACCAAGTGTATCCCTGTGGGGAGCTCCAGTGCTGTTCGTGAAGAAGAAGGACGGATCTGTGCGACTATGTATTGATTATCGTGAGTTGAACAAGATGACCATCAAGAATAAGTACCCTCTACCCCGAATCGACGATCTGTTTGACCAACTTAAGGGAGCTAGATGTTTTTTAAAGATTGATTTGAGATCCGGCTATCATCAACTAAAGATCAAGCCTGAAGATATTCCTAAGACTGCCTTTAGGACTCGATATGGACATTACGAATTCTTAGTCATGTCTTTTGGATTGACGAATGCGCCAGCTGCTTTTATGGATTTGATGAATCGTGTGTTCAAGAGATACTTGGACAAGTTCGTGATTGTATTTATTGATGACATCCTGATATACTCGAAGTCTCCTGAGGAACATGCTGAACACCTCCGTTTAGTTCTGGAAACGCTGAGGAAGGAAAAGTTATATGCAAAATTTTCAAAGTGTGAATTCTGGCTAAAAGAAGTTCAATTTTTAGGACACATTATAAGCGGCGAAGGGATTTCTGTAGACCCCGCAAAGATAGAAGCCGTAGCAGATTGGGAGAGACCCAAGACTCCAACCGAAGTTAGAAGTTTCCTTGGATTGGCCGGATACTATCGTAGATTCGTGAAGGATTTCTCAAAGATAGCGACGCCACTGACCCGACTCACCAGAAAGAGTGAAAAGTTCGAATGGACCCCCAAATGCGAAGAAAGCTTTCAAGAATTGAAGAAGAGATTGACTACTACCCCGGTGTTGACCTTGCCCGATGAGAAAGGCGATTTCGTAATTTTCAGCGACGCTTCTCACAAGGGTTTAGGATGTGTTTTGATGCAACACGGAAAAGTAATAGCTTATGCCTCTCGACAACTGAAGGAGTATGAGTCCCGTTACCCTACTCACGATTTGGAGCTTGCTGCTATCATTTTCGCACTCAAGATTTGGAGACATTACCTTTACGGAGAGAAATGCGAGATTTACACGGATCACAAGAGCTTAAAGTATATATTCACGCAGAAGGAATTAAACATGAGACAAAGAAGATGGTTGGAGTTGATCAAAGACTATGATTGCTCGATAAACTACCACCCAGGGAAGGTTAATGTTGTAGCTAATGCATTAAGTAGAAAGGAGAGACTAAACCTGTTGACAACCTCAGAAGAATTGGTCAGAGAATTTGAGAAAATGGAATTGGAAGTCAAGATCCCAGTCCAAAACAATGAAAGATTTTATAGCATTCAGTTTCAACCGGAGTTACTCGAGAAGATTCGCCGTTGTCAAGAACAAGTAATGGAAGAAAGAAGATCAGAGTTGACCGGAGAAGAAATTCTAAGTTCAAAAGATGAAAAGGGAATTAAGCGATTTGCATCGAGAATATGGATTCCTAATGTTACAGAGTTGAAGGAGGAAATTATGAGTGAAGCGCATAACTCGAGATATTCCATTCACCCAGGGAGCACAAAGATGTATCAAGACATCAAGTTAAATTATTGGTGGCCCAACATGAAGAGGGAGATTGCAGAATGGGTAAGTAAGTGTTTGACATGTCAGAAAGTGAAGGTAGAACATCAACGACCAAGTGGACTTCTACAACCTTTAGAGATACCCGAGTGGAAATGGGAGCATATTACCATAGATTTTGTCGTAGGATTGCCTCGAACTAGAGCCAGCCACGATGCTATTTGGGTTATTGTCGATCGACTCACTAAATCTGCGCATTTCCTACCAATTAGTGATAAGTATTCCGTTGAGAGATTGGTGAACATATACCTAAAGGAGATTGTAGTTCGTCACGGAGTACCTGTTTCAATTGTATCTGATAGAGATGCCCGTTTTACTTCTCGATTTTGGAAAAGTTTTCAAGAATGTCTTGGCACGAAGTTAAATCTAAGCACTGCATATCATCCACAGACCGACGGACAAAGTGAGAGGACGATTCAAACAGTTGAAGATATGTTAAGAGCCTGTGCACTTGATTTTAAAGGAAGTTGGGATGAGCATTTGCCCCTAGTCGAGTTTGCTTACAACAATAGTTACCATTCTAGCATATGTATGGCACCTTATGAAGCTTTGTACGGAAGGAAGTGTAGATCACTTTTATATTGGGATGAAGTAGGAGAAAGAAAGATACTAGGACCAGAATTACTTCAACAAACTAAGCAAGCAACCGAGGTTATTCGAAAAAGGTTAGTTGCAGCTCAAGATCGACAGAGGAAGTATGCAAATCAAAAGAGGAAAGACAAAGCATTTGAAGTAGGAGATAAAGTGATGTTGAAAGTTTCACCTTGGAAAGGAGTAATGAGATTCGGAAAGAAAGGCAAGTTAAGCCCCAGATATATAGGACCTTTTGAAATTCTTAAGAAGATAGGACCACTAGCTTATCAGTTGGCCCTACCTCCAGACCTTCAGCATATCCACGATGTGTTTCATGTCTCTGCGTTAAGAGAGTACCATTCTGATTTCAGGCATGTTATAACCTACGAACTAGTGGAAATTCGTCCAGATTTGACATACGAAGAAAAGCCAGTGGAGATCCTAGATTACAAAGTGCAAGAGTTAAGAACTAAGAAAGTGAATTTAGTGAAAGTACTTTGGAGAAACCACCAAGTTGAGGAAGCCACGTGGGAATTAGAAAGTGAAATGCGGAATAAATATCCTGAATTGTTTAGTGCATAGTTTGATTCCGAGGACGGAATCCTATAAGGGGGGAAGACTGTAATAACCGTGAATTTACGAATAATATCTAATTTTGAGCCGAATTTTAGAGTCTCGTTTTAATTAGTCAGCGGGAGAAAAAATAAATAAACGAACTCTTTTTACCAAATATTCATATTAAATATTAAATACTTTCATCATTATACCATTTCATTTTTGTCCCCCATATTTTAATTCTTTTAATTTAATAATCACCACTTACCAAAACAATAATTATGTTATACCACTAAATTTCCTACAATGATTTTGCCCCCCATGTTTTAGTTTTTTATTTTAATAACAAGCATTATTTACATATTGATTATTAGGAGTGGTATAGTCTTATAAACAGGTTGCAGTTAGTCCTAATTCAACAACTACAATCTCACTTCTATTATACACAGCACAGGCCATACCAATAAACCGAAAACAAACACGACCATATTTCTTAAACAAAAAAAAAAGAGCACAGGTAGTTTACTTGTTTCCTTTATATTGTTTCTTTTTCGGTTTCATTGTTTATTCAGTTATGCTCGGTTAATTGTTGTCGATGGTAGTGTGTTTGGCGTTTGAATCTGGGTAAGGAGAGATTATTGGGGGGGGTTGGGTGATGTTTATTGTTGTGGTTAAATCGGAAGGAAACTGTGATGTGGTGGAATAAGGGAGAAGAGGGGATGTTGTTTTTGGTTGTGGATCGAAGTAGGAGAACAACAGGGGAGGGAAAACCGTTAGCGTCGGGGAGACAGAGAGGGAAATGAGGCTGGTGGCGAGGGTGGTGTTCGGACGGCGGCGGGAGAGGGAGGAGTAGAGTATAGAGAATGGAGTTTTGGGTGAGGTGAAATAAGGGGGAGAGGGCAGAGATATTGAGAGAGATTTTTGGAGTTGAATTATGGTGGTGATAGAAAGGTGCGAGAGAGGGGGATAGGCGGAAGGTAAGAGAGAAGTGAGGTGTTGTTGCCGTGTGTATTGTTGGTGTTGGTGGTTTTGAAGGGGAGAGAGAGTGGAGAGATAAGGAGAGAGGAGGCGGAGAGATTGTTGGCGGAGAGAGACAAAGGCGAGAAGGAGAAAAGAGGGTGGAGAGATTGAGGGGATGAACGGGAAATGGGGAAGAAACGAGAGAGAGTGGAGGAGGGAGAGAACAGGTGCGTGAGAGAGAGAGAGAGAGAGAGAGAGAGAGAGAGAGAGAGAGGTACGAGAGATAGAACAGGGGAGAAACGCAGGGGGTAGCAGGTTGGACCCACTTGGTGCAGGTGGGGCCCACATCGTCATTGCAGTATTAGTAAAATAAAACGATACCGTTTAGTAATTTAGCGATTGTTCGATCAAAAATCAAGATTTTATTAATTGGATCGGTATTTAAATTAGTTGGTAATAATTGTTTTTAAAAATGGTTTAATTGTTTAATTCATTAAATAGAATTATTTAGAGTTTTTAAAAATGTAATTTAGAATTATTTAATTGATTAAATAAGTATTATTATGATTTTGAAAACAAATTAGAGATTTATTAATTTACAATAAAAAAAGAGTATATTTGTGAATAAATTGAATAATATATGATTTTATTTATGGAAAGCTGTTGTTAATATTTTCCGGTTTATTTTAATTAACCGGATCGAGTTAGATTTATTTTAAAGATTATTATTTGATTTAAACAAATTAGAATTTGTGAGGTTGCTTAAAATTAGATTTCTTTGATAAATTATTTTAAAAATGAGAATAATTATTTTGGATTTAAATTGAATAAAAATGGATGTTTGAATTTTTCATTTTGAGTAAGAATTTAGATTTCCAAAGATTAAAAATAGGATTTATTTTCGAGATTTGATTCCTGAGTTCGAAGAGAGATTTATTTATCCGGGAATTATTTTCCGTTAATTCTTCGAGGGATATTTTATTATTAATTATATTATCGGATCGGGAATTTTTCATTCTGAAGAATCACTCACGTATTTCTGGTTGCCATTTTTTTAGAGAATAATTCTCGGGACGTAAATCGACGCCAAGTTCACGGGTAGAGTATAATTTTTATCTGCATTCATTTGCACTTCGAGATCGAGGCAAGTTCATTCCTACCCTAACTTTTGGAAACTGTGAATTTCTGTTCGTGTTATTTAATTCCTTAATTATTTTCGAGATATTATATGTTGAGATTATCTGTTGCTCTGTATGATGCAATAATTTCTTTTGAGAATTATTTCTTGTTAAATATTATTATGTTGTTAAGTTAGTTTATTTGAGAATTATAATCCCTATAAGCGTAGAAATAATTTCGTTGCTATCGGGTCGATCTCATTAATTCGAGACGACTATTATTTTGATTCAGTGAAATGAATCTCATTCGTCTGAGATAGTTAAATTTATTCTTTTCGATTGAATTTATTGTACAAATTCAATCGTTATTTATTGATTATCTTTTAGTTAGTTCCTCGTTTGAACTAACCGATAGGAGATTAAAAATTATAATTGTTAGAGATTTTTATTCGTCGATCAAGTGAAAAATATTCTATTTAAACGTTCATCAATGTTGAGTATTATAAATATTGAGAAGTACTATTTGTTCAGTACGACTCCCAATTACTTCAATCTTAAGACTAATCTCATAAATTCGAGATAGTCGATTTTATTGTCAAGGTTTGGCATTTTGTTCGTGTCAACCGATAAATTATTATTTACATCAGTCCATTGTTCGGATTGGTGGTAAAATCGAGTCATACTGACAGTCCGCCAGATTCGTAAATATTTTCTGGGCGAACTATTTCAAGTTATCTGTACCCCAAATATTCGGGAATTTTGTATTCTACTGGTCAATTTTGGGCAAGAGGCCCATTATAGTGAAAGAGAGACTTGTGTACCGTTTTACGGACCCGAGAATAATTAGGCATTTGTTGCCTTGGTTGAATTGATAACCATTATGATGCTAGCATTCATACATATATTATAGTTGATATCGTATTGTAGCCGTGATCGGGCGAAGTGCGGTGTCATTGGAGGCCGGTATTCTTGGTTGGTTAGTTGATCGCCCCACCGAGATACGGAGAGGTGGAAGACCAGTTCATTCTTAAATCATGAGTTATCAGAGTTATATCAAATGAGTTATCGAGTATTCTGTTTCGAGATGAGTAATGAGTCTTTATAGTATTCTATTTTGAGATGAGTTTTGAGCCTTTCGAGTATGATATTTTCGAGATGAATTTGAGCCAAATCATATTGAGATATCCGATATTAAAATTTTGAGTATTTATTTCTGTAAACGTTATTATATTTATATACCAAGCGAGAAGAGAACTTGCTGAGCACTATAGTTGCTCATTCTTGCTTTACAACATTTTGTTCAGCTGTCAAGACGGAAAGAGGCGAGACGTCCAGCCAGGGCTATAAAGGCAAGGGGAAAGCGCAAGGCTATGGCGACAATAATTAGAAGATCCAGATGGAATCTTTATATTTCTACTGTTGTGAACTTTTGTAATATATTATCTCGAGATGTATCAAGTTGGTTTGTACTATGTTGTGAAGACGATCTTGGATCTACGGAGTGGGACATTTATGCTCCGTTGTAATAAAATTTGGTATTGTTATTGCGTTATCATATTGAGACAATGTGACGATCCGGGTCCCCTGTCAGGGTGGATTTTGGGGCGTTACATGTTGGGATAGAGACTTATGATGCAAGGGTGGACAACACATTTAAGCTACACGCTAGCCTCTTATGGACGATAAGTGACTTTCCGGGATATGCACTTTTATCGGATTGGAGCACGAAAGGTAAACTTGCCTGCCCTTCATGCCACTACGAGACCTCATCAACATATTTGAAACATAGTAAAAAGGTTGTCTATTTAAACCACAGAAAATTTCTTCCTCCTGATCATAAGTGGAGGTCTGATACGCGGAGATTTAATGGAGATGTGGAACTGCTAACGAGTTCAGAAATGTTAACCGGAATGGAGGTTGAGGAACTGTTGTCTAGTTATGAAAATTATTTTGGGAAGCAACAGACGAAGCATAGGGGTTCTTCATCAGATTGTCCTTGGAAGAAAAAGTCCATTTTTTTCGAATTACCATATTGGAGTAGTAATATGGTTAGGCATAACCTTGATGTTATGCATATTGAGAAAAACATTTTCGATAAAATATTGGGGACTTTGTTAAATATCGGGGGCAAGACAAAAGATCATCTTAATGCTCGTCACGATTTGGAAGAAATGGGGATTAGAAAAAGTGTTCATCCTGTCAAATGTGCTGATAACACGCATGTTGAAATTAGAGCAGCTAGTTTTGATATGACGAAAGAAGAGAAAGAAATTTTTCTCTCAGTTCTGATGAATGCTAAGTTACCATACGGAACTGCTTCTAATATCAGCCGGTGCGTTCAAATGAAGGAGCGAAAGCTATCGGGTTATAAGAGTCATGACGCGCATTTTGTTCTTCAAATTCTATTACAATTTGCTGTGGTTAAAACTCTGAAACCTGAGGTAGCAATACCTTTGATGAGGTTGGGGGCATTCTTTAGGGGTATATGTGGCAAAGTCATTGAATTAGAAGACGTTGAGAAGTTACGAAATGAAATTATCGAGATACTTTGTGAACTTGAAATGATCTTTCCACCTGCATTTTTCGACATCATGGTTCACTTACCAATTCACTTGTGCAAGGAAATTGAATTCGGTGGACCGGTGCACTTAAGGTGGATGTTTGGAGTTGAAAGGTATTTGTGCAAACTGAAATCATATGTTCGAAATCGGAGTAAGCCAGAAGGGAGCATAGCAGAAGGCTACTTGGTTGAAGAATGTTTGACATTTTGTTCCAGATTGTTCAATGAGCAATGTGCAAACAAAACTAATCCAAAGGACTGTGACAAAAATGCTGGACATCCTATTGGGTCTGGTAAAAACATAGAAGGGAAGTCTATACATCTGGACGAAAAAACATGGACCAAGGCTCATCGTTACATATTATTCAATTGCGACAACCTGGAAATTGAGAAGTTAAAAGAGTAAGTTTTTTTATATACGAAAAATTTTGATTCAAATTTTAGAAGTTTATGAAGCATTATAAGTAAGCTAATTTATGCATATATATTATAAATGTAGTGAACACCGTACCTTGGTTGAAAAAGATGCAAAGTCAAAGAAGTTTAGAAGGGCAAGAACACATATGACTGAATTTCACAAGTGGCTGAAAGAGGCAGTTCAACACAGAGATGATGTTTCAGAAGAATTGTCCAGCTTGGCAAAGGGGCCTCATCGTGCAACAAAGATATTCTCTGGTTATGTTATGAATGGATATAGATTTCACACCAAGCTTAGAGATAGTAGGTGTACGACACAAAATAGTGGTGTCTTTCTCACTGCATTAACCACCAGTTTTGCGAGTGCAAAAGACCAAAATCCAATAGTTGGAGATGTAGGTTACTATGGTGCAATTGAGGATATCATTAAAGTCGACTACTGGGGAGCATTGACTGTTGTTGTATTTAAATGTTGTTGGTATAAAAAAGATAAGGATTGCTATGGGCTAACAAGAGTGAACTTCAACAGGGTATGTCAAAAGGAGGATCCCTTCGTTCTCGCTACACAAGTACAACAGGTCTTTTATATTCAAGATCCTGTTGAGAAGAATTTGCATTTTGTTATCAAGAAATCTCCGAAGGATCAGTATTCTGAAGTAGAAGACGAGATGAATGCAGTTGAAGATGTTAGTGACACAGGTCATGTGTATCCTGCACCAATACATGATGATATCATCAATTGGTGCAGAGATGACGTTCCGATGAAACAAATCCCTGTTACACCTGAAGAACAGAATGACACCTGAAGAATAGCCAACTTATTTGTTTTCCTTAGTTGTGCTAGTTTCTATTTATGTTGTATTCGTTAACTATGGTCGTTAACTTTTATGTAATTAGTACTGAAATTCAATTAGTTTCTTGTATTAGTTCATTGTGGTTCATTGTTAGTGCTTTTTTTTTGTAGTTCATATTTAATTCTTTCGTAATTTTCTGTTCAGTACTTAATTGCATATTTCTTGAATTAGTTCATTATGCTTTAACTGCATATTTGCTTCATTATTAATGCTTTTTTTATTTAATTCGTTATCAGGGCCTTTCTTTAATTCGTTAACTGTATATGAATATTTCCATTGCTAATTATTTTTCTTATTTGTTTGTTTTCAGGATGGCAAGTAAAGATTACATTCTGAGGTTCTTTCACAAGGGACATTTCTCAAAAACTGAATATCTAGGCGGCCGATGTAATGAGATTCCGGAGTATGTAGAGTCTGACAGATTCTCGTACACGGTTGTGATGGAGTACGTGAAAGATGATCTGAAGTACACGGAAATTGGCGGTGTTTATGTGAAGAACATGGCGAGTGGCTGGAAGCTTATTGACAACGATCGTGATTTACAAGATTTTGTAAGCACAGTTGAAGGAGAGAGGTTGGACTTTTATGTTGATCATATAATTGACAATAATGTTGAGCCAAAGTCAGAAATGCAGCCACATGTAATTGTGCGACCAAGAACAAAATATTTTGAAGGTAACATAACATCCATTATTTTCTGTTATTACTTAACAGATAGGAAGTGATATTAATATGTTTTTACATCCAATTTCACCAACAGCTTTACAAGCAAAGCGTAAATATGTGACAATCAGTGGGCTGAAGAAGGAGAGGGGCAATCGTCGATCTACTCGTGCAAAGGCAGCTACTGATCAACCTGAAACTGAGGCTGGACAAGTTAGTCCAAAGGTTAAATAATATCTACTGTTTAGTTGCTCAATTAAATATGCCTTGGGTCAAATTTGATATTTTTGTACATATTCTTTACAAATTTTAGGTAACGGATTATGAAAAGGGTAGGATGTTGAACGTTGCTGACAATCAAAGAAAAGTTGATGAGTTGGGATTAAAACATCTTGCTTCCGGTTTAAATTTGAACAATGTTGAGGAAAAGGTTCAAGCGGACGATGAGCCAGAACTTGATAGAGAGTACGTTCCTGGACATGACAGTTTGTCCGAGGCTGAAAAAGAAGACGAAGAGATCGTGGTGAAACAAGTTGCTCAAAAGCAAAAGGGGAAGAAGGTGACCAATCATATCTCAAGGCCGAACACACGTTCAAAGACCACAGCTCCTTTATCTACACAGGTACATGATGCTAAGTTCATATATATTAATAACTGTTTAGCAATTCATATGTTGGTCTAGCAATTCTTTGTTGCATTAGGATGATAAAGCTTATGCCAAACTACATCTTCTTGTGTAAATGCAGGCCTCGATTATGCAGTCTGAACCACCTAAACATTCATCCCCTGTCATTTTTGAGAATTTACCACCTCCCCCTCCATTGCCTAAAGATTTACCACCAGGCTTACCATTATTGCTGTTAGTGTAGGTGCCCTAGAGGCAATACATTGTTTCTTAAATAATCCTTATGTCATTTGATTATTAAATAAATGTATTTATTATGACTTTAATTACTGCGATATATTTGTTAGCATAATAAATGTCCTTAGAATCATGATACACATTGTATAGTTTAAGTACATGACTTGAACTTGAGATTATACAATATATCATATTCTTAAAGGTCCCTAGTCGATTATTATTATATCAGGACAATAATAATATATATAGACTAGTATGTTGTTTGACAGATAACCACATCTCATTGGTTATAAGTATGGAGATACTAAAGTCAATACATAGGTACATGTTGGAGTACATGGTACTAGACAGACCCAAAGTGAGATTCTTCATGTTTAATAAAGTCATAAGAATAACTCACAGTGGTAATGGTGTAATGATCCTTTGACTTGAGATCATTATATTTCTATACGAGGATTAATATACATTGACTACATTAAAAGTTACCTTTGACCGGGTGATGATAAAAGTGGACATCGGGTATATTATGAGTCGTATGAGAAATATGAATGATAGATAAAGGATTTAACCCTCCTATAATTAGGAGAGATATTATTGGCCTCTTGATTGAGTGAGACTATAAAATGCATGGCCGTGCTCAAATAATGATTTGTCTTAATAGTCTACTCATGTATCAAGTAAACCCGGATTAAATTATGAAGAGGATGACTAAACACATGCCTCGAGTTTAATCTATAATATTTGGTTAAAGGGATTATATTACACGGGAACATTAATCACAAAAGGTTTATCGAATCACGATTTAATTATTATTAATTGGGTGGCAATGATGTATTACTAGATACCGCTCATTGTTTATAATTTTATTGGAGAATAAAATTATTGCCAAAATAAATAATAACCTACAGGGTCACACACATAGAACATTTTAAAGGAAGAATTAATTTAAATTATGAATTTAAATTAATTAATGATAAGTTGGATTTTATTATATTAATTAAGTGGGACTTAATTAAGCTATAATAAAAATACAAAGATATATGAAATATGATTTTAATAATTAAGTTTGACTTAATTATTTGAATAATAAATTAGAATTTATTATTTAAATAAATCATACATGGGCTAGGTTTTGGCTTGGGCTTTTTGCCTTATACTATCATATATATACATGATGATAGTAAAGGAAGATATAATTTTTGTACGTCAAAAATTATACTGCAGCCCAAGGAAAATAACCTAACCCTAAAAACTAGATCTCATATTTTCATTGGAGGTTAGTACCTCCCTTCCATTCAAGAATCGTTCTTGGAGTGTTCGTGTGGATACCGTAGAGGAGGCTTCGAAGAGGAGCGCTCAATATTCGTGGGAGGCTTGCATCTCCATCATTGTTACGATTGTAAAGCTTCAAAAGGTAAACATATTTTTACTACTATGATTATTCAAGCATTAAACATGGATCCCGAACTTGGAATTCGATTTAATTTTATTGTTCCGTTGCGTTTAGATGCTCGAATTCCAACAATTGCAACCGGCGCCTGCAAAAAGATATAACAATCAAGGAATTGGTTCAATGGAAGCTTACATGTCGATGAAAGATCGTCAAAAGACCCTTGAAAAAGAAAAAAACAAAGTGGATGATGGTGGTCAGACATCTCATTCAGAAACTCATGTAGAAATAGTTGAAACCTCAACAGGTAATTGTAGGTTTTCTCGATATATTCTTGAATCAGATTTTGTGTTGAATTAGTACTTAAGTGTTTTGTACCACTATTAGGAGGCAACAAGCGTAGAGGACCAAACCGAATGAATAATGTTTACACAGGGAGGCCTGATGAGAAGAAGGTTATTAAGTTGAATTGCGAGTTCCAGGCTGTGGCTGACACTGACAAAGACTTGTCTGAATATAAAAACTTTTTGGGGACATTGGCTAGGCAGTCTGTCCCACTTGATCTCGTCAATTAGCACAAATTTCCAAAACAACAGAAGGAGGAACTATGGAATTTTGTTAAGGTAACCTCAAAATATTGTAGACCTTTTTTATGATGTCTATTCTTTTTATTGTCTTTAGGATTAAGTAAGAGTAATTAATAGGTCAGTAGTATGTCAGTCACATGTAAATGCCACTAATAATTTTAACTAATTTTATTAGACAAAATATGATATTCCCGAGGAAGGAAGAACCTATACTTTGCGCACTATTGGTGCTTTGTGGAGGCTGCACAAGAGCCGGATTAAGAAAGACCATTATCTCAAATATGATAATGATGAAGACAGGCTAAAAAATAGGCCCCCTGTCATTTCGAACGAAGAATTCAAGGCTCTTCTCAAGTATTGGGCGGATGAAGACGTTAAGGTATATCGACTAATATATCAATCCGTTAGCTAGTACTTTTTCACAATTTTTTTTTCAAAATTGTTGTAAAATATTTTATATTATGTACACTTTATTTAATGGTCAGGATCTAGCTAAGAGAAATGCAGAGAATCGTCAGTTGGTAGAAGCGCACACTGCTGGTCGTAAAAGTTTTGCGCAGATTGGAGAGGGCATATTATGTCCACTTCTATACTTGCTTTAATTTTCATTTTTTAATGTGTAAAAAATTGAAAGTTTTGATAAAATAAGCTGTATTTTGTTCTCTTACTATGCTACTTGAATTTTACTACTTTTTAGGCACATAGATGATCCTTCATGTTACTATGATGTACCTTGTTTTCGTGTGGGATATACTGGTATGTTTGTTTTTTTTTGGTTTAGATGATAGAAATCAGGAGGGAAAAAAAGACTATGATTTAGATTGGTAGAGTATTAGTTTGATGGATAGTAAGATTGATCTAAAGTTGAATTTGGGGTTTAAGAAACTCTGTCAAGTAATTATCTGAGATGCATGAATAAAGCAGAAGGAATAATAGATACGTAATTTAAACGAAAGGTTTAGATTGATGATTCTGCTTTCCAGTACCAAAATCTTGGCCAGTGATGTTAGTATCAGATGCTTTCATAATGGAGCAGAATAATAGAGATGCTTTCATTTTCTAATGTGTTTATTACCACTTCTATACTTGCTTTAATTTTCTAATTATGTCACTCTGCATAATTTTGGCAGAAAGCAGAAAAGAAGATAGATCCTAAAATGCTAGCTCCGAAAGACGATATTTATGACAAAACTCGTAAACGGAAGCCAGGACGCGTATATAAGGTAAGATGCAAGTATTTCATTTTTTTAGTCCTTTTTCATCTATTCAATTTTTTACTTTAAAGGTAGACTTTCTTTTCAGTTTTAATGTCTTGTATTTTTGTTTAATCATGCTTTTTCGTAGGCTGCAACTGTTGAAGCTGGCAGTGGGGGCGAACAAGTCAAAAAACCAAAACATGGACCAAATTGGCTTTTAGGAAGATCTGGAAAATGCAGAAAAATGATGACAGCTCAGCAGCCAAAACTTTGTACTTCCAGTAGTACTCCTGATATTGATGATCTGAAAATGTCTTTAAGGGAGGAAATCATGGCTGAAATGCATGAGATGGTAGATAAAAGGGTGTGTGAGAAAATGTCAAAGGTAGTAGCAAAATTGGGAGAAATCAATCCAGATTTTAAGTACCTTGATGTCACAGAGTTATGTCTTGCATCTAGTGACGAAAGTGAGGAAGGCAGTGACCATGAGCAGCAGGATGATCGCACTGATGACAATGCTCACGAGGCCGACGACGAAAATGATGATTGACGATCAGTGCATAAGTATTGCTTTCTATATGCGTTCTTTTGGTGTAGTAACATTAACTATTTAGACTACGCAGAGTGACGTACTTTTGGTACGTGTAAGTCGACTTGTGTCTGTTTCGACTTTAGACTATGCGTTTAATGTTTGGCCTTCTTTATTGACGTGTATGTTGGACATTAATGAAATGTCATTTCTGGTTTGGTTGGACATTAATGAAATGTCATTTCTGGTTTGGTATATGCTTTCATGCATGGATATTGAACTTTCAAACAGGACATTGCAATGTGAACTAATAAAAATGTTGCAAAAAAGTGTTGCCAATAAAATTTAAAAGTATTACAATAGTAATTAAAATGTTGGAGAGAAATGTTGCAAAAATATCAAAAAGTATTGCAAAAGGTTCCAAAATGTTGCATATAAATGTTGCAAAAAAAACCAAAAGTATTGCAAAATGCATAATAATGTTGCAAAAATATGTTGTAATAAACTCACTTTGTAACATTTTTAAGTCAATTAATGTTGCAAAAAAGTGTTGCATTCGTCTGTTGTAACATATTTAAAATGTTGCTAAAACATGCAAAAGGGTTACAACAAACTACACCAAACTCTTTTTGTAATACTTTGAAAAGCGTTTCAATAAACACAAAAGCGTTGCTACAGAAGGCTGTTGCCACGCCGGCAAATGCAACACTGACTTTTAGCAAAAGTGTTGCATAAACAGGTATTGTAACACTTTTGGAGCCTAATGATACACTTTTTCGGTGTTGCAACAGGCCATATTCCTTGTAGTGTGCAAATCATCCAGATGTGGTGTGTGAGATCTTAGCAGAAATAAAAGACAAAAAGTTAGATAAAAACTCCGAATCATCTATTTATAATGAAGTGAAAGATATGATATACATTCATGCTGCACTTTGTGACAGCATGAGATCACTTTATCCGTCTGTTCCTACAGACGAAAAACAAACAATGGAAGATTTTTGGTATTGTCGTTTTAAATTAAATAAGAAGCCGTGTACGAAGTACGGGCAAAATGCTAGTTTATAAAACAATGATAGATAAAATACTTCCATATGTAACTGATAAATAATTCTACAAGGAATTTGCTAGCTTCCTAATATTAGAAAAAAATGGTTGGTAGGATACTTGAGCGGAATTAGGATATTATATTATGGATGATATTTTCGCGTACCTCTTACCTGATTCGATCCTCCTTACAGTCAAAATTATTAAAACGCTAGCTGCGCCAATTAAAAAGTTCATTTCATTCTAGGACATTTGAATACTTAAAAAATATTACTAGACTAATTATATAAATAAATAACTGACCTGTAAATTTTAATATATAAGAATGTAATATATTTGCAAAACATTATATACATATATATATATATACGAATTAAATTAAAAATAAGGAAGTTACCTCTGATCTACTCGTGTAATGATATCTCCATTACTTATTTTACATGATGTCGAGAATTCGAATATTGTCAAAAATAAGTGTTAGGATAGATCAACATTTTTTTTTGTCAGAAGGATAGATCAATATTAATCAAACAATAACAAACACGAAAGTAAAGAATACAACAAATTAACGAATCACACAAGAGAGCGTAAAACCAAAAATCCACTAAATATGAATGTATTACAAGATTGAAATCGCTCTCTCACTCAACACTCTTGAATACAATCACCTCATCTTGATCACCAAAGCTCTCTCTTGTGTGTCTCACAACTCTCTAACTTTTGCAATTCACCAAAATTCCTGCAAATATATATATTTATAGGCACCACAAATATTCTAATCCTAATCTATTTTAAATCCTATTTGTGACAATTACCTTATTTTCTTAATTTGGATAGAAATCTTTCCACAATTAATATTTCTACCAAAATAAGAATTACCTCATTTATCATAAATTAGAATTCTGCTCATAATATGATTTTTAACTTAATTAGGAATTCGGGGCGGACCCGACAAATCCTCCCTTGGCTCGAATTCCTTAATACCTCAACCGATTCCAAGAATCTTACCTTTTTCTCGGTCTTCATCGATGTTGCTTCCTCATCTAAACAATAGATGTTCTTCTAATTCATCATCCCTTGTAGAATCAAGTTCTTTCCAGTCTACACCTTGCAACTTCTCCATCGTCGAATGAATCTATGCCCACGTGATGCCTGCACACTCAAAGACAACACATTCTTTGATGCATCTGGTATGTATTTCGTATTGAGAGCTTTCTTGATTGTACAATCATGGAGTTTAAGACAAACAGTTCTAACTCCTTGAACCTTCATCTTCTCATCATTCCTCACAATGATATTACCAAGATTTTCATCAGTGCATAAAGTCTCAAAAATCGCTCGATCTCCACATATATGCATGGAAGTAGAATCCATCACCCATTCTGATTTATTCTTTACCGAACCAGTAACGGTATCTTCACTCGCCATCAAAAACTCTGCATCCTCTATCACATGTGTAGAATCCGCATCATCAACTTTTTTCTTTCCCTTCATCTTCTAATATAAAGGACTTCAGATCTTCTTTAAAGCTTGGACAGAACATTTGCATATGACCTGTTTCACCGCAATAATAACACTCAACAGTGTTCATATACTTCTTACTCGACTGAGATTTACTTCTTCTTTGCAGGTCACTACGGTTGCGACTCATCCCTTTTTCAGCACTTTGGATAGCTAAAAACTGTCTTAGCACTTTGACAAACAGTATCCTTTTTTATTCTCTCATTATTTTTTAACACATCATCAAGCGTAAGAGTTGTCCTCCCTAATAATAGCATCTGCTTAAAATATTTGAAGGTCTTCGGTAATAATGACAACATCAACAGAGCTCGTTCCTCGTCTTTCATTGGCTCATCAACATTAGCCAGATGACACACTAACTGATTAATACAACTAATAAGATCATGGAGATTACTTTCTTCATCCACTTTTAAAGAGTACAACTCTGGATCAAATAAAGTCGGTTGGTCAACAACTTCGACGCATAGATGCTTGCTAACTTGTCTCATATCTCCTTCGGTGTTGAGTACTCCTTCAACACGTTAAACCTCACCTCGGGTGCAAGTGTCAGCCTGATTGTACTCGCCGCTTATTTCTGGATTTTCGCCCAATCTGCATCACTCATCACTTTTGGTTTTTTCTCCTCTAAGGCATCATCAACTCCATGTTGAATTAACACATTCTTGACGGTTAACTGCCACATAGTAAAATCTGTCTTTCCCACCATGCATACTTGGGTGCATCAATCCTCAACGACTTTAGATCCTCCATCAAGCCCAGAAAATCAACTCAAGACCAACTAACAATGCGTAAACAGCTTGCTTCGGATACCAAAAATCACACCTTTCCAAACTTCAAATCCGATCTCCACCGTTTAGATTTTAGATATTGATGTAACGAAGCTAGTATCAAAAAAATAGGACGATCCGGCCATGGATGGCTTCTTAATCGTCAATTCTTCAATAGTTGCGCGGACCAAAAAATTCCTGCGAATTTTCGTAATTACTTCGTGATTGCCTTCTCTTTAACGCCGAATCTACTTCTCAAACCCAAGCTATGATACCAGTTTGTTAGGATCACATCCATTACAGATCAACGTTAATCAAACACAATAATAAACACGAAAGTAAAGAACATAACAAATTAACGTGGAAACCTCTCAGGGGAGGGTAAAATCACAAATTCACTAAATATGAATGTACTACAAGATTGGAGTCGCTCACTCACTCAACACTCTTGAATATAATTACCTCAACTTGATCACAAAAGCTCTCTTTTGTGTATCGCACACAACTCTCTAACTTTTGCAATTCATCAAAATCCTTACAAATATCTATATTTATATGCATCACAAATATTCTAATCCTAATCTCACTACAAGAAAAACTGAATCATACAACACGTTTCACACAACAGTTAATCAGAAACCCGTTGTCCCGAAAAAACAAACAACAGTTAATGGTCTGTCCTCGTAAAAGCGTTGTCGGAGTCTTTCTATGACAATTGTGTTTGGTGTTATTTGAAACCGTTGTCTAAGCGGTATGCTCTGATAAAATCAGACAACTGTTCTATTGTGAATATGTTGTGTGGAACCATTTAATACAACTGTGTAACACCGTTGTATGTAGACAACTTCATATTATCTTCAGACAACGCTTTTAGACAAAGCCGTGGTATAAGTTAGACAACAGTTTATTGGAAGTGTTGTTGTATGGAACATCAGACAACAGAGCAGAATACCGTTGTTTGAACATCCTCTTTAGAAGACGGTTATAAACATTGGTAGAATAACTGTTGTCTGTTTAGTAAGGATAAAACGTAGAATAACCGTTGTTTAACGGTTTTATAAAACTGTTGTCTGAACTGGAAAATTTGAATTGAAATGGGTGGGAAATAATGAAATGTTTGGTGGGAATAATGAAATAATTTGAATTGAATTTAGTGGGAAATAATGAAAATTTTAAATTGGATTTGGTGGGAAATTATAAAATATTCAGACAACGGTTTTCTGATAAAAAAACTGTTGTGTGATAGTAAGCACAACAATGGCTTTTCATAAAAACCGTTGTGTAATGTTTAACACTTTTAAATCATTAAATAACAGTTTGCGTGTTTTACTACGTTTTTGTTAAAATCTCGTAAAACTCGACCTTTTTATTTTTTGATTATTTTTCCCAACACTAAAATGAGTGTTTATTAACATTAGTACGGTTCGATCTTCGAAAAAATCATTTGAAAAATTATCCAGTTACAAGAAGCAGCACTATTAATTTACTACGTTTTTGTTAAAATCTCGTACAACCCGACCTTTTATTTTTTGATTATTTTTTTTCCAACACTAAAATGAGTGTTTACTAACATTCGTATGGTTCGATCATCGAAAAAAACATTCTAAAAAATTATAGTGTGAATCTAGATCGTGCCCCGTTATAGGAAGCATGTATCACTTCTACTACATTTTTGTTAAAATCTAGTACAACTTGACCTTTTTATTTTTTCGATTATTTTTTGCCAACACTAAAATGAGTGTTTACTAACATTTGTACGGTTCGATTGTCGAAAAAATCATTCAAAAAAATTATAGTATGAATCTGGATCGTGCCTCATCACAAAAACCAGCAATATTAATTTACTACGTTTTTGTTAAAATCTCGTACAACCCGACTTTTTTATTTTTCAATTATTTTTTTCCAACACTAAAATGAGTTTTTACTAACATTTGTACGGTTCGATCGTCGAAAAAAGCATTCAAAAAAAATTATTCAGTGAATCTGGATCATGCCCTGTTACAAGATGCATCACTTTTAATTTACTACGTTTTTGTTAAAATCTTCTACAAACCGACCTTTTTATTTTTCAATTATTTTTTCTCAACACTAAAATGAGTGTTTATTAACATTCGTACGGTTCGATCGTCGAAAAAAACATTCAAAAACATTATTCAGTGAATCTGGATCGAGTCCCGTTACAAGAAGCATCACTTTTCCTACGTCTTTGTTAAAATCTCGTACAACCCGACCTTTTATTTTTTGATTATTTTTTCCCAGCACTAAAATGGATGTTTATTAAAATTCGTACTACATTTTTGTTAAAATCTCGCACAAATCGACCTTTTTATTTTTTGAATATTTTTTCCAACACTAAAATGAGGGTTTATTATCATTCATACGTTTGATCGTCAATGAAATCATTCAAAGAAATTATCCAGTGAATCTGGATCGTGTCCCGTTATAGGAAGTAGCATTTTTACTACATTTTTGTTAAAATCTCGTACAAATCGACCTTTTTTATTTTTTGATTATTTTTACCAACACAAAAATGAGGGTTTATTAACATTTGTACAGTTCCATCGTCGAAGAAATCTTTAAAAATAATTATTCAGTGAATCTGGATCGTGCCCCATTATAGGAAGCATCATTTTTACTACATTTTTGTTAAAGTCTCGTACAACCCGACCTTTTTATTTTGTGATTATTTTTTCCCACCACTAAAATGAGTGTTTATTAACATTCGTACGGTTCGATCTTTGAAGAAATCATTCAAAAAAATTATTCAGTGAATCTGGATCTTGTCCAGTTATATATAGGAAGCAACACTTTTACTATATTTTTGCTAAAATCTCGTACAACCCGACCTTTTTATTTTTCGATTATTTTTTTCCAGAACTAAAATGGGTATTTATTAACTTTCGTACGGTTTGATTGTCGAAGAAATCTTTCAAAAAAATTATTCAGTGAATGTGGATCGTGTCCCGTTACATGAAACAACACTTTTACAACTTTTTTGTTAAAATCTCGTACAAGCCGACCTTTTTATTTTTTGATTATTTTTTTCCAACACAAAAATGATTTTATATTAACATTTGTACGGTTTGATCATCCAAGAAATCATTAAAAAAATTATTCAGTGAAACTGGATCGTGTCCCATTATAGGAAGTAACATTTTCACTACATTTTTGTTAAAATCTCGTACAAATCGACATTTTTATTTTTCGATTATTTTTTCCCAACACTAAAATGAGTGTTTATTAACATTCGTACAATTTGATTATTTTATCATTTGATTATTTTTTTAAAGAATAAAATGAATGTTTTTTAACATTCATTCAGTTCGATATTCATTATTAATAGTAACTAATTAAAATAATTAGAAATTACAAAAATTCCAAATTTATCTTATATGAAATTTATCTATTTGAATTAATTTTTTCATGGGCTAGTAAAAAAATTGATCCATATTTCATTTCCCTCCTCTAGTTCATTTCCCCCTTGTTAATATTTCCCTCTTTGTCAACATTTCATTTCCCCCCTTTTCAATCTCTCTCTTTACAATAACCTAATCAGCCGCCCCTCTTTTCTATCCCTTTCTCATTTCACTAACCCAAATACCTCTTAGCCGCCCCTTTTTTTTAACCCAGCTTTTGAAGAAGTCGGAGAGGAAGGTTAAGGAGATGGAGGGTAAGATGGGGTTTATGGTCTCTCCCTCAATCTCTCCCTCAATCTCTCTCTCTCTCTCTCTCTCTCTCTCAGGTTTTGTTTTGAAAAATGAGTTCAGAAGGTTAAGGAGATGGAGTGTACATCCACGAAACCCTTCAGGTATCACATACTCTTGTGCCTATATCTACATCTGCAATTGGAGTATGTTTGGTTCGATACTTATGAGCTGCATATGTATGTATAGGCCTTGGATCAAACAGCTAAGATTCATCTCTGGAAAAGGTAAGTTGGGATGAATTTATCAAGATGGGTGAATAGGTTTCCAAACAAGCCACTTTGGGTACTTTCCTCTTCTTTGCTTCCTCTACTTTACTCTTTTTTTTTAAACTTTGGTAAGTCCGTTCTTTTTTAGAATATGGTTGTTGGTTTCTCCCTCTCTGTTTTGTAATTCAATAATTTCCAACATATTTTTAACAGGAAAGAGATGTACTACATATTTTGAAGTGTTGAAAAATCGGACGAGCACCAGAGGTGGACACATGGAAAGATTTAGTATCATCTCTTGAGGAGCGGTTACGAATTTACCAACAGGTATCTATAGTATCATCTCTTGATATGTTTTAGTTTTCGAGATGCTACACTTTTGATATCTTATATTGTTTCAGGTTTCCTTTAAAGGAAGAGGTACTGAACTTCGCAGTCAAAGTTACAAAGAATATTTTAAAGAAACAACCCAAGACCACAGGTATGTGACTACATCTATGATATGTGAAGTCTGTAGTAAATTATGTGTATTTTTGATACAACTGTAACTAAATAAGATTACATGGTTTGAATACACTTGGACTGCAGCCAGTTTGGTGATATCTATCAAGAGGAACATTTCATGAATTCACTGAAGGATGCAATTTTGTAGCTCCGTCTTTTTCGAGATCATGGTTGGTGTTGTTTGTCAGAACTGTATTAGTGATAATCAAATACTGGTTGCTCACTAGGAAGCATGTCCTACTATATTCGTTTCCTTGGCTTAAATTCACTCTGAATTTTTTACTTTTTTCATGCTAGTTGGCGTTTTCACTTTTGGTTATGTTGCGACATTTAGAGCGTTAATACTGGTTGTGCTTTTGTTATTTAGGTTGCAAGAATCAAGCAAAAGAGAGGTTATAAGGATCAGTGGCCCTGGAACATCAAAATATACACAGATGAGAAAGGCAAATCCAAAGGCGATGGTTGTGTGGTCTATGAAGATCCATCTGCAGCTCATTCTGTCGGGGGCTTCTATAATAGTATATCTTGAGCAAAATTTAAGTTTTCTATTTAAAAGTATCATCATCTTGTTAAGTTCTTATATTTGTTTGGTTTTATCAGATCATGACATGAGAGGCTATAAAATCACTGTTGGAATGGCAGAGAAATAGGCACCAAGGCCTCCTCCTGCACATGGTCAAGGGTAATTGTTCTTTATTTGTATCAAGTATATTTGAAATAAAATTGTACACCCCTCTACAACTAATCTTATTTTTTAATTCTGAAAAAATAATGACCACGTTTTTCTTTTACACTCCTAGTAGTGATATGTTTTCTTTGTCTTGGGATATGGTTTGACATGTGAGATTTGGTGGTGGTGTTTTTTTAGGATGAAATTGTATCCTAAAGAGACCCCTTCTTATCTGCATTCTCTAGACCTGGAAGCAACTGGTAGTCTAGCATGGAATTCCCTTGTTCAAACTTTATTTCTGATAAACTATGTCATGGGAGAATAATGACTAAACTCTTTCAGCTTATTTTTAGATTACTGATGCGGATATTCCTAAGGAAACAATAGTTCTTGATTATCTTAATAGTTTTGCCTCCTCTTCTGAAGAATGGAGTAGTGCACTTGCTTGGATTTGGAAACCGACTAGGCTTTGACCACCTGCCATCTGAACTCCAGGTTGATAGCATTTCTGTATGAAGTGTATATATTTATTGTGGATACCATATTTTCATAATTAAAATCACATCAAGCTCAGATCTGTATGTATGTAGCATTACCAAAATTACAAAAAGATGAGATTGGGATTTAGATGACCTGTAGTATGCATGATAGATTTAGATGAAGAATAAGCAAAGGCGCAAAGAACATGTTAAAGGGGATTAACAGCTATTGATCACTCTGTAACTATGTTATATTGTTTTTTACTTTATTGCATTGTAGACATTGGTATCATCACGTTTTTTAATCTAATTCTGATTCGTATATGTTTTTCATTATGCAGTAGCAACTCCAAAGCATATTAGAGAGCTTATGCAGGTTGAAGGTCACGAAGTCAAGAGTCATTTGCAAGTAAGTCTGTCTTAGCACTTGATCTAACTTATATTGACATGAATTTTGATTGCCAACTGATGTTGAGTGGCTTTCTTTATAATTCAGAAATACCGGCTTCACACTCATAAAGTACCAGCGGGTACAAACCCCACACCTTCAAATAGACCTGCACTTGCTCTGGGAGGGCTATGGACGTGCCAAGACCAGTACAGTGAATCCGCAAAGCAGAGCCAGTCGCAGTCTGGTTCCCCCTAGGGCCCTCTTCAGTTAACTGAAACCACTGAAGGAACTTCGACAAGAAGAACCAATAGCATGGAGGATGATGAAGATGATAAGTCCGAGAGCTTTTGCCGTAAAACATGGAATCCCAATCCCATCAAAATTAATGTATAAATTCATGAAGTTACTGTGTTATTCAAGTTTTATTCTCCTTTATGCTTATTTATTGCATTGTGTAAATAAACAAATGTGTAAAACTTGTAAACCATTGTGTCTACAATATTTCCATAACAAGAGGAATTATATGGCGTTGTCTGAAAACTTAAACTACAATATGAGTTACACTTAAAATGTTGTCTAAAGAGTTATGGGATAACGGTGAACCACAATTCAATATTAAAACACAATGGTTAATGCTTTAAACAAACGGTTGTCTAACACCAAAACGACTACATGTGTGTTTGTTTACACCGTTGTCTAGCACTGACTAAGAGACAGTGTTTCTATAAAACTGTTATGGTTTGCTTTTCACACAACAGAAGTTTACAATAACTGTTGTTTGAATATCTACTCTAGCAAAATTGAGAACTCTTGCATAACATCTATTACATGTTGTCTGTTAGTCAGAAAACCATTGCATTATGGTGTTTCCAGTAACGGTTCTCATTAAACAACTGTTGTGTTACGTAAATTTTAACAACGATTTAAAACTGTTGCGTTACCTTCTTGTATAAATCGGGTAAAAAACAGTTGTCTGATTTTAAACAGACAACTGCCGGATAGGCAACGAAAAAAAAGGCAGTCAGACAACGGTGAAAAACTGTAGTTGGATTGAGTTTTTCTTGTAGTGTCTATTTCAAATCCTATTTGTGACAGTTAACCTCTTTTCTTATTTTGGATAGAAATTTTTCCACAATTAATATTACTACCAAAATAAGAATTACGTCAATTATCACAAATTAAAATTCTACTCATAATAGAATTCTTGAATTAAATAGAAATTCGAGACCAACCCAACAACAAGATGGGTGTGTGATTTGTTTAAAATTTAAAAAAAAAAAAGCTGAGCACGATTGTATAGTCCAAGTGGTAAAGTGTGTATTCTCTGTCGTTCCTTATCATGGGTTCGACTCTCGCTCATCCCGAGAATTATCTTAGAATAGATACTAAAATTGTAAGGCATATAAGCCAACTTAGTCAAAAAAAAAAAAGAAGCTTCAAATCTTAATCCAAAGTAATTGATCTATTTTTCGTAATAAAATAACTTTATCTAAATGCCAAAATCAATTAAATTGTTTCATTAATTAAGAACAATACTGAAAGACGGGACCCCGTTAATTTACGACTTTTACACTTCTAATCAAAAAATCTACATTATTTTACAATAGACTATCTCCGTTTCTTTTTATATAATGTTTGATTTTTTATACACATTTGAAAGTGTTTTAACTGGGTACTAAAAATTATAATTTTTAAAATTTTCTTTATTTTAATTAAACTATCTTTCATATTCCAAAATATCTTAAAATGTGTGTAAAATGTTAAGTATCATATAAAAAGAAAGGGTCCTGGTCCTTGACAATCAATTGTCAGGGACCGTTTAACCAAAAATTGCCCCTGGCCGATGGATCAACTATCCAACGTCATCAGAATCCCAGAAGTGATCATAAGGGGTCAAGTTAGCACTATCCCCTGCAACTCTATCAAACTCACCCCGGTAGTGTGGCAAGCTATGATGAGGCCCCTTACTAACATGACGTCTACTCCGTTTACCCGACACGACAGGCTCATCAACCAAGTCATCCTCCGCCTCCTCAAGCAACTTATCCTCAACTAACTTCCCCTTCGCCTTGGCCTTTTCCTTACCCTTTTGCTTCCCCTTCCCCTCAACAGGCTCCTCCTCCTCAGTACCCTCCTCCTCATTCTCACTAACATTATCTCCCCCTTTTTCGGCGCCCTGGACCTAGCCCAATACTCAGCAACGTTAAAATTATCCCATGTAGGATTTGGAATAAGAAGCCCAATATCAAACCTCTGATAAGACCATATCATCAACAGAAACAAGCAACCACTGACACTCTGGGCTCCCTTCCTGGATGCATGCTCAAGACCCTAGTATAAGTATGCCAATACTGTAAACCCCCAAGAATATGTATGAATAGTATCCAAGTAGAGGAGAGGAGCAATGTACCTCAGATGCACCACATTCTACTACTAGTAGGAAATAAAGCTGACCCCACAACCATCATCAAGTATGCCCTTGTGTGTAGAACAATCCTGTCCGGGTCATCACCAGGATCCACCCCCTATACCTATCATGCAACCAAGTATACTTAATGCCTCCTCTACCATATGCCATCTTGATCTCCGCCTCTGAAAGCTGCTCAAACCAATTCCTAGCGAAATATGATGGAGGATGTCTGATTGCACGCCCAACTAACGGCTGACCAATAGTAGGCAATCCCAAAATGTAATGGACATCCTGAAATGTCACTGTCATCTCACCCTGCCTCATGAAGAAAGTATTAGTCTCGGGGCGCCACCGCTCCACGAACGCTGTGATGAGTGTAGTATCGTTCTGAAGCACCACTTCGGTATTAACAAACAACCCAAATCCAGTCATGCGCAATAGCTACTTCTGAGCATCATTTAAAACCCAGTTGCGCATCAATCTATTATCACAAAAACACTGTAAGGTGCCCTTATCAACACCATTCCAAACATCCTCACTCACATGATAGTCATTCTTGAATATAACCGTCTGATTAAGAGGGCCCGACAATACGTCCTCTAACCTCAAACATCCACAATTTAAACAAAATCAGATTAGTAATTTGCCATCTAATCCTTATGTACAGATTATTACGAACAAAGAAAACACTAAATTACTACACTGCACCTTGCACGTATACTTTTTCTCTAAGCACCTTGCACATATAGTTGCATTGCGAGTATTCAATGAATAAGCTTCAAGTAATTCCAATATATACAATAAGATGCAATTGGAAAGTATATCTATCCTCTTTGTTTCTACTCTCGATAGATGATTTTGAACAACTATTTCTTATCTTCTAAATTACTATAACACTAGTTGTCATTGTTCCTTCTTCTGTTCTTTTGCAACTGAACACCGTTACAGCGGCTGACATGGAGACAGGCCAGCCCTTGTACTGTTTATTTTATTTTCGAAATCTAGAACTATTTACGCATATATATATTACCCATATGCTATTCTCGTGACACACTAACGCATATATGATAATATATGTAATCCTCTGTTTCATTCGCCATTTTCCATATTTATATATGATAATGTAATAATCTAGATGCACACTAACTCAAATTTGTTAACTATAAAATCACAGTATATGATGTAGATGTGAACAAGTTGGAGTCGTCTTCAATTTTAGATGATTTCACTTCTTTTTCTATAATTATTTACAAAAATTTACTAAATTCGTTCCATGTAATTTTAGAACAATTAATTCGAATTCATACATACACAAACCCACATTTCATACCAATGCATTGGAATTAACATATATTCGCACTACCAAATCAATGCACTCGAATGTGCTAAGAACCCTAAACCCCCAAGTTGTTCCCAACTAAGAACCCTAACCTAAACCCCAATTAAAGCAGTAAATTAGACATACCTTTCTTCGTAATCCTTCCATCCACCCTCCATTCTTCGAATCGCAGCAAAACCACCGAAATCGCACCTTCAATCGCACAAATTAGCGATTTTCAGATTTTACGGGTTATACAGGTTGAAAATGGGCTAAGTCGTGTATATCAGTTTTTCCAGGCGTTCCACGGTTTTTTAACGCGGAATGATTAGACTGTTCCACGGAAAATAAGCGCGGATAGATAGCATTCCGCGGAAATTATACACGGAAAGGATGAATTTTTTTGTAAAATCCTGGTCGTTGGATGCCAGGACACTACTAGAAAAACTGGAATAGACATCGGGCATTTAACATCGGTAGGAAAAACCACCGATGTTAAAGGTAATTTTAACACCAGTTTTTAAAAAAGCGATGTTAATTGCTTTTTCGGACATCAGATCTTAAAACAACCGATGTCTTTTTTACTTTTTAAGAAAATCAAAACGCGCGGCTTAGTTTTCCCCTTTTGAAATAAAACATAATTCCCCCCTAGAATATTTGTAGCCCGCCTCTCCCCAAATATTATTTCCCCCCAAATTAATTTAACTCACGAGCTAACCCGACTCTCTCTCTCTCTCCCTCCCCTCTCTAACCCTCTTTTCACATCTCTGTCGCTCTACTCTCTCTTCTGACATCTCTCTCGCTCTGCTCTCTCTTATATCTCTTAGAACCCTAAATCAAAACCCGAACATGTCTTCTCATATCTCTCTCCAGTCGGTGGAAAAGCTAAAGAACCCTAAATCGGTGGAAGCTCAAGAACCCTAAATCGGTGTATGAGAAGCTCAAGAACCCTAAATCGGTGAAGGGGAAGCTCAAATCGATCATTCTCTCCAATTACTAGCTAGAATTTGTAAGTGGGTTTTCAATTTTTTGTTAAAATTTTGATTTTTATGTTTTAATTAGTTTTTCTTTTTTATAGATTGGGCGAATTCTTGAGTTGGTCATCTCCAAAGTAAGTTATTGTACTGTGTTTGTGTTATTTAAACACACACTGTCGCTCTCTGTTTATACACGATAAATGTTTGTATAATATACTGTATGTATATTAAGATTTTATGTTTGTATATCATATCTTGTTGGGTCATATTTTTTAATTGGGATTCTTGGTTTCTGGATTTTGGTGTGTTTTCGATAGGCTGGGGATGCATTTATTTTCAATAGTATTATCATATACTCCATCAATCACCGGCTCTAATTCATCATTTTTATCAGGATATCAGCAAACTTGGTAGCGTTTATGTTGGCTAATGGTGTTTTTGTGGGTAAAATGGTGTTTTAAAACACCATTAATGGTAAGTGGTAACAATGTGCAATTTTTGCTTTCAAAAAATAGTTGCCAAACACCTTTAATTTTAAAAATTACAAAGATAATTTTTCCATTTTTGCTTTTGAAAACATAAATCTGAGAAACTACTTCAGGTTGTTACCTTTGTTACCTTATTTTCGTTAGTGGCTGTAAATTTCTCCGAAATTTTCTTTTAAGAAAATATCCTGCTTCAATTTGAAAGTTTCAATTTAGTTGGCTATGCCGCTGATCATTCATCTTGCAGGTCCATTATGTTTTAAGCAAGTGAAATACAATTGGACTTTGCCTACCCTGGTCTTAAATCACAACGCATGGACAAAGGTGTGTCAAATATATCCTCACTTTTTAGAATACCATCAAATTAAGGTTTGCATATTAGATTTCTAATAAATTTTTTTAGTAATTTAACTTCCAAGAATTCTCTAAAAATTAAGCTATTTTATATTTCTTGCTAAACCATCATTGAAAGGAAGCATTTAAAAGCATCTATTACATGTTATATAAAGAAGTTTGTACATGCAAGAAGAGGTTGAACAAAGTGCGTTAACAGTGAAGGGCTTACTGATTATACATTTGTACAGGAAAAGCTCTTCAGGGTTGCTGGTTTACCTATGGTGGATAATTGTATGTCCGGATATAACAGCTGCATGTTTGCTTATGGTCAGGTATTAGTTATTTCCAGAAATGGCGCACTGTTTATTATTAAGTATTTACAATAAAAAAGTAAGGAAATCGTACTTTGATGAGGCATTTGTGAAAGTCTTTAAGGTCTTTATATCTGTTTTTTGGCAGACTGGTAGCGGGAAAACATATACATGATTGGTGATATCAGTCAGATGGATGAAAAGCTTAATGAAGATTGTGGGATCACTCCTCGTGTATTTGAATATTTATTCAAGAGGATTCGAGAGGCCTGATGATCTGTATGACTATTGTAGTGTTGTTATATTTTGCTTCCTCGTTACAATGTTTCATTTTAATTTTTTGATAGGAAGAAGAAAGCATAAGAGATGAAGGACTAAAGTACAGCTGCAAATGCTCCTTTCTTGAGATATATAATGAACAAATAACAGACCTCTTGGATCCCTCGTCAACTAATCTTCAAGTAATTCTTGGTTCACTGGATATCTGCTGCACTTTCTTTTTTAATCTTTAATTGTAAGTTATTTAGTCAACTTCCATGCCACAGCTGAGAGAAGACTTAAAGAATGGAGTATATGTCGAAAACCTTAAGGAATATAGTGTCAGAAATGTTACTGATGTGCTAAAGCTTATATTTTACCTTAATATTTGTTACGAATCTTATATTTTAAATTGATCATCTGCTTCCCTTAATTAAAAATTCTTTATGTCCTTTATTTCAGATATTTTATTGTACTTTTTTTGTAACAATTTGTTTAGAAGTATGCTATACGGATTTGGGAGGTGTATTGCTTAGATATCTTCATCCTTTTGGTGGTCTTTGTAGGTGCAATTGTGTTAATGCAGCTTCAACAAGACATGAAAAGGTAGCTCAAAGCAAAAGGGAATTACACTAATGAAGAGCTTGAGGCATACATGTTGATATTTAAGCCATTCTTTATTTTGTTTGTCAGACGGTAGTAGTACTACTAGTAGTTGGTTTTGTCATTTGGTACTAATTTGCAATGTAGGGATGGATTTGGACATGATAGTATATTAGCTTTAAGAATTATGCTTTCAGTTTCGTCCTTGTATACTGGATTGGTTTTACAATGATAATTGAAGTTTGGTATTTGTTTTGGTTGTGGATTTGATATTTTTAGGTGCATTTATATGACATATAGCTATGATTGTAGCAGGTCAATAGACATCAATTGTATATGAAAAAAACTGATGTCTTTTAGTCACTATAACATCAGTCAATTTAAGAACCCGATATCTGTTAGAACATATAACATTGGTTTTACCAAGAAATCGATGTCTACTAGACGATGTAACATCAGTTTGTAAAACCATACGATGTTATATAACTAGAAAAATTGTAGTAGAGACATCGTAAATCTATTAGAAACTAATGTCTAAACCTATCATAGACATCGGCTAAAAACCGATGTCTAAATTTATGACCTTTCTCTACACTCACATAGACATCGCCCGGATTTTTTTTTTACAACGGCCAAAAACCGATGTCTATTGACATATTTCTAGTAGTGGGACATAGATTGTTACATAAACGGTTCCTGACAATTGATTGTCAGGGACTAGGACCCAAAAAGAAATGGAGGAAGTATTGACACCCTTGTTGAATATATTTTCCTTTATAAACCAATAATCCGTTCCCGAAGGAACAAAACATGATGCCAACATAAAAACGACCAGGTTTTAATAGCACAAAAATGTCCATGCAAAGAGGTGTTGGTTTTTCGAATAAGAAAAAAAATTGTGTGCAAACAGATCCTAGTTTCTATGCGCAAGAGGCAGGCTAGTTAGCAAGTGTATCAGCAAAAATTTATATTATGAATGCGCCTGGAGAGTGGTATCATTTCGAGCAGCTCTGCAAAGTTGCATAATATAATTGTTACATGTTCAGGGGATTTGCGAGAGACCTTGGAAGCCATCTCTAAGTCCTTTGTTCGTTGAGTAAGAAAATTTAAATAATCTAATATAATCTGTGCAATATTTGTCGTACGAACTATGAAGTGCTCAGCAAATTTGAAAGGGAATTTCTATGAGTAATAGCAAGCACGTTTTCTTTTATAAGTACATTCTCAAAACTTATTGGTGTTGTAACTTTTAAAATATCAATCCTTGATCTTTTGATGGGGTATTGTGGTTTTTTGTTATAGCGCATGCCATCTCGGATGAGTGTGTAATGTCATGTTGTTTTCTGAATTTTCAATTGTAAACAATGAACCCTAAATTTGATTATTCTAACTATTATATGTACTAGCTTATACCTCGTGCAAGCATGAATTATTTTTAATTTTTTATAATTTATTTATAGTGTAATATAATATTATATATATTAATTTTAATATGTTATTGGAAGAATTCAAAACTTATATCTTTGTATATAATAATTTTTATTATTAAATATAAATTAATATGTTATTGGCTGCAATCGAACCTTATACCTATGTATATAACAACTTTGATATTGTGTATCTTACTATCTATTTGAATTGAAGATCTAACGTTGTGAATGAGGGATAACAGATAACCAAAAATAAGGGTTAACCAAACTATAAACTATTATAGTATACTAGCTTTTATGATCGTGATGCACGGTTACTTGTAAACTTTTTAATTATATTTTATTATTAAAGTTTTAAGTTGTATATATATTTTTATTATTAAACTAATTTTTAATTTTATAAATCTCATGTATATAAATATAATTATATATATTGAATTGTTACTTTAAAATACATACGTATATATATAAATATTACATAAAAATTATTTTTTTTTAACTTTTATTTAATAAGAAAAGTGAAATTTATCTAATTATGTAGACCTTTTTTTTATTTTTATAAAAAAAATTCTATATTTTAAGTGTTTTCCAAATTTTGCTTAATTTTATACTATATAGCTTACTACTCATGTGATGTACGGATGTTTTTTTTAATATTTTTTGTTTTATTACCCATATTTTCATATATTTTTTTTATTTGTAGGAAAATAAGTTATTGAAGATAATAAAATGTTATAATACACATTTGATAGTATTTTTAACGATAATATTTTAATTAATAATATGTTGTAGATAGGAATTGAATCTTAAACTCATGAGAATAGTTTATAAAATAATATATATATATATATATATATATATATATATATATATATATATATATATATATATATATATATATATATATTTAATAGAGATATGTTATTGGTGGGATTCAAACTTATTTTAAATATTAGAATATGAGTATTCCTTTAACATTAACATTAGATCCTTCTCATTTATTTATCTTAAAATTTAAATGTTGTTATTGTATGTAAAAAAAAGTGTATGAAATCGACAACCAAATATATCCTAATTTTCTAAAAACATTATAGTATAGATAGATGATAATCAAATGTTATGCGTTTTGGTAGTGTTAATTGCAGTGAAACCGATTAAATAATAAACTCAAATTTATCTAAGTTTTATGCATGATTACAACTTACAAGTATCCTGAACGTCTCAATACTCAAACCATTAAACTCTTGAATTCGTTACGAGCGACGACTTGAAAACGTAAAGGAATCAATATCTACTTTATGACTTCATCTCACCAGCAACTGCAAGAATCAATAAATACATTTTTTTATGACAACAAACAACGTGCATTATCAGTGGAGTTTCGAGAAAGTACGAAGAATTTTACTGGTTATGTTTAATTTTGATTTTAGAATTGAATGTTTATCAAATTAGTTATAAATATATCGGATATATGTAGCTCTATGAGTACAAGGCATAAATAGAAATGGAGTAAAAATAAAAAAGATGACCATGTTGATGAAATTTGAATGATTATGATTGTCGTGTAGTACACATTTGTTTGAGTAATTTGTTGAGTACTTTCTAAAATCCTTCATATATATGACATGCTTCCCCTTTCACCTAACAAATTTGAATCATCTAAATATGAATGTATCATAGAGGTTGTTTGGTTGACATGTATTTACATGGGTATTTGAAATACCTAGAAAGTGAGAAAAGATAGAATGGTTTGGTTGCCTGAATCATAAGCATCTATATATATTATAATGCTGGAAATCAGAAATGCACCAGAACAGTTTAAGATATTTTTCTTGAATTTTCGTTTTTCTGATTTTTCTTATTAAAATTATTTTCTTGCATTAAATAAGTATTAATGACAATTTAATTAGTCATTAATTACACCTATTAAACATCTATTCAATTTATTCTATTTAATTTGTTTAAAAATTAGCAAACTTTATTTGAACATTATAGTTATTATTTCAATATTAAATATTAATTATATACAGTTAAGTTTATTTTTAGGTAAAATGACGACTAACAATTGTTTATATTACGTAATTTTTTATTCCCTATTCAAGATCATTAAATTTTCTTTTCGGATGATTAAAGGGTAGACGGCCTTAACTTCTCAAGCAATTTTTATTATCAATGATTGTGAAAGTCGTAATAAATTATGGAAGTACAAGATATTTACTTAATTTCTGGAATTGTATAAAAACAATACAAACAAATTTTTAATTTTACACATGAATATATTATACATGAGTTATGATCAAATCGATTAAATTTAACAAACCCAGCCATTTATCGGAAGAAAAATCGATAAAAAACTATACACCTATTGTTTCATTACATTGTGTCGAAATAAAATTTTATTCTAATTAAACAAATTTTTTACACTATTAATTAATATGTATATTATGAGAGGAGTGTCGGCTTTAAAAAATGTTATTAACCAGAACTTCTCAAGAATTCTTTATTATCAATGATTGTGGAGTCATAATAAACCAGGCGATCGGAGAGGCTTTCACTCAAGTTACAAAATATTTTTCTTGATTTTCACATTTTTGATTTTTTTTATTAAAATAATTTTCTTGCATTTAATAGCATTTTAATTAGTCAGTAATTGTACCTATTAAACTTATATTAAATACACTTTATTTTATACTTAATATAAAATTTTAGCAATATTTATTAGAATATTATAATTATTATATTAATATAAAATATTAATTATCTATCTAAAAGTACAATTATTTCAAGGTAAAATGATAAAATAAACTTATTTATATCGTCCATTTCTAATCCTTATTCAAAATTGATGCAAGTTTTTCGGCAATAATAAATAGACGATTTTAAATTTTCGATTAATTCGTAATCAGTGACCGTCAGAATCATGATAAGATACGGAAGCATATAAATTTTTCAATTAACATCCACAATTTAAATACAAGTAATATTGTATAATTTACTTTTATACATGAACAATTTACACATGGAGTGTGATCAACTCGATTAAATTGAACCAATCCAACATTTTTCTTTACTGATTAAATCAATAAAAAAAGTTATACATCCGTTGTTTCAATATATTGTGTTGGATTAAATTAATATTCTAACACAAATTCTTATAGCATTACTAATCAATTAATCATGTATGTATGTTATGAGACGATAATTTATTACGCATGTATGTTATGAGATGGGCGTAAGTCAATCACATTTACATTTTGTTTCTTTTTTTCATCATACAAACAAATTTATCAACAAACTAAGCAATCACGTCTCTCATAATGCCACTGACAACAAAAATGATACAAAAATGTTACTTTTAGTTATCCATTGTTGAACTTTACAAATGTTTATCAATATTGGATTTCAAAAGCATTTTTTTATGTAACAAAATAGGTATCGTCAATATCTTCGAAAATATTATTATTAATACTTAAGAGTTTAACTGAACCATGTTTTCTTTCTGCTAATTCTTTTCTCTATAATTCTTTAACATTCAAATTTAGTTACGTTTTACACAAGTTTCAATTCATCATATTCAATTTCAAATAATAAAACTCAACAAATAATGATGTCATATATACGATTTTAAAAAATATTTTCGTGCCGCGCGTAGCGCGGCTTTGTTACCTAGTTACAAATTACTTGGTAAGTATAAATACCTACAAAATGGGGGAAGTTACTTACCCACCTCCACTTAGGTTATTTACACTTCCCCTCCTAAAATTCCCCTCCTAAAAAATAGCTATAGACACATATGTGTACATTTATATATATATATACTACACTACTTCCCCTACAAGTTCCTACATGTAAGCCAACAAAAAATTTTACTTTCCATGAACTTTATAAAGCCAGAAAATAGAAATTACTATGTGAAGTTAATACCTATTGTATACCAAACGAGCACATAGTAACTGATTATCAAGGAATTAAATTAAGATATAGAAGAAAACTTAATATGTTATAATTTTTCATAATAATATTTAGTTTAAAACATTACTAAGATTGTGATTATACTTGTCAAATATCTAATTTAAGCATTAATGCTCGAACATTACTATGTTTAAATAATTAATATGTGTAATTTTACATCTAATTTGTTATTCCAAAAATTAGTCCCTCTGTCGCATTTATTTCTACCCATTTCCTATTTTGGGGTGTCCTATCATTTCTACCCATTCCAAAAATAGTAAAGTTTTAATAATAAAAAATACTATTACACCCACTAACTTTTCTCCACTATCTCAAATCTATAATATGAAACACGAGCAAATCCAATGCAATGCTATCCTTGGTTCTATTGCTATATTATAGCATCAAATGCTAAAAAATCCAATTCCAAAGGGGTGCTATAATTGGATGCAAATATGCATAAATGCATCCTTGGTTCTAAATTTGAAACCAAAGATGCATTTATGCATCCATGCCACATTATCATTTAACCATATATGAATTGTATGTTGATGTACTTTAAATGAAAGAT
The DNA here is from genome assembly GCA_036435485.1 of Saposhnikovia divaricata. Lineage (NCBI taxonomy): Eukaryota > Viridiplantae > Streptophyta > Magnoliopsida > Apiales > Apiaceae > Saposhnikovia > Saposhnikovia divaricata. The sequence continues at coordinate 168,582,686 of CM071595.1, read as the reverse complement.
AGGAGAGAGAAACAAAAAAATATCTAAATTTGGAATTAATTGAATGAAAAATGCAACTAACATTGGAGTTGAAGTTCTATTTTAGCACCAATAAACACTTTTTGATGCTAAATTATAGCAATAGCTATAGCTATTTAACATCTAGCATTGGACTTGCTCTTACACCCACTACTTTCCTTCACTTTCTCAAATCTATTATTAAATATTCATAGGTCACATCACTTTATCCACTTTTCATCTAACTTTACTCATTTTTCTATACATTTTCTTGGTCCAAACCAAACGGGTATAATTCACCGGACGGAGGAAGTATGTTTTATAGATTCCTGCTTATGCTCATCATCCTTGTTTTACTGTGGATTCCTCGCATGCAATCTAAAATGTACGTAACCAAAAACTCTAAAATGTACGCAACCAAAAACTCTGATTAGCTCTCATTACAACACATCAGGCTTTTTTGACGAATTTTTTGCACTGAATCTGTCAGAAATGCGGTCATTTTGACGAATTCCATCCGTCCATTATAGTCATGTCTAAAGGTTCTTTTTTTGTCACAAGTTCGAAATGTTATCACAAGATCAAGTGTGGGACCCAATTTATATAAAGAAATATAAATTCAACTTTCGACGAAATGTTAGTCAAAAATTAATTATTTTATTATTTTTTTAGTTGAAAAAAGAAAAAGAAAAATTAGGAATAAAAAATACTTTTGACGGATATACAGTCAAAAAATTGAATTTTTTAATATATATATTTTTGGCAAAATGAAAAGGAAAATTGAAAATAAAAAAATCCTTTAGACGGACTTTCAGTCAAAAGATTGGTATTAAAAAAAATAAATGAAATATAATATTTAATAGCTTGTGATGGAATATATCAAGAACATTTGTCACAAGTTTTACTACCCAGGAGTCAGCCATCTTTGGCTTCCCTTATTCAAAACAGGCCAATTTGCATGTACAACATACATCCTTGCTAGAAACACAAGTCTAATTATACCGATAATGTCAAGAATCATAATTGCAATAGAATTTTTGAAAGTATGGTGATCATAACATTAATAATAAGATAACACAAGATACATAAGTCATCAAAGTAAGGTACATAGGCCATCACAAAAGCCATCAAAGTATGTGGATTATCACCAAGGCACGCGCAATAGTCCTGTCCACAGCCCGCATGAAAAGATCATCACGAAGGCGCTCCATGGTAGACCGGCCACTGCCTCCTTCACCAACCCTCCGTGCAGAACTGTGTATTACCTATTTGAGAGTAAAATTCAAGTAGGAATTAAAACTTTACAAGTATAAAACAAATTTTAATGCAGATTTAAATTACATATTATATATATATATATATATATATATATATATATATATATATATATATATATATATATATGTATGTATGTGCATAATAAATCAAGTTAACTTGGCTATGGAATGCAAAATAAAGCAAAATGTAAACTTTCTAGTGCATAATAGGTGAAGCAATCATACAATGGTTTATCGTCATTTATCAATATCCTTGTTGAAAACAATGTTTGGTTCGAATCAAGAAGCAAAGTTGGAACCTGCTCCAAATTAAATAGAAAAAAACAAAGCAAATATTTAAGACACAATTTAGTAAAGAGTGCATATATGAAAACGTAAAACAATTAAGATATGTTCAGTCTCTAGATAAGAAATGTCAGAGGCAGAGTGTAGTGTAATCTACATGGCAGGATAGCTTGCTTACAAAATTACACAAGACTTTATATGCTCTCTTCCAATGCATCATTCATGTGGCATGTATGAACTGAGATGAGTCAACGAGTTCAGGCAAAGATTACCCAGTTAGAATGCAGGACACCACATGAACTAAGGAGAAAAATGAACATTTAAAATGCAATCGTGTAATTAGAAGCACCTATGCATATACTTACAAGGTTCATACATATGCCTAAAAAATAAACATGGAAAAGCAAAGAACACTTTATGTTGTGCGTGTTTGTCTTTACCATTACTTTTTTCCTCCTATCATCACCACCACTAAATTGAATAATTTAAGAATATCAAACAACTTGAATCTCACAATTTATATAAAATAGAATAATGCAAGTCTAGCCGGTAAACAATTAGAATTCAATTCCATAATAAGTGTATGATGTACACATAAGCACATTTATGGTGTAAAACATATGCTGGCATACAAAACAAGAAGGTGAAGAGCAATTTAACAAATAAAACAAAAATTAGAAGACAAAGACCCTATGCAATTATTTCAAATAAAATGGAATTACATAAGCCATATTAGGCACTTACGATACTACAGCAGCTTTAGTCCAGTAATCAAAGTAGGCATCATAACATAATGATAATTCAACCAAGAAAAAATTATATAGCATGCACAACTGATTTTAAATACCTTATGCATAAATTTTAAAGGAATAGAAATTAGTAGCTACCTTCCAACCCAAAATCTGCAACTCGAGCTCCAAAATCCTCATCCAACAATATATTATTAGATTTCACATCCCTGCTGATATGGGCTAAAAATAAGCCCTAAAGACACATTTAGTGTTGCATTAATTAAACCCGGTATGGTCCGAACGTGAGGCCCACCAACAGGGTCCAAAGACCTATCTTTAATATTAATTTCGTAATTAATATTAGGGGTAATAAACAGCTCAGCAATAAGTGTCAGATAAGGACATTATCTCTACAAGACTTAGCCACCAAGGCATCCAATTCAATATGGAAACTGATTCCTACAAGGAATAGATCTAGAAGCTTCCTCAAAGACTTGTCTACCAAGTCTCCTATTCCTACCATAATTCTAAGGCTCCTCAGCCTATATAAAGGGCCTGACCCCTCACCTCAGAACTACGTTTTATTGGCTTGATTCTCTAATTACAGAGATACGTAGGCATTCTGTGAGGACCGTTTAAGTCTCAAACACAGAAGCAGCCATTGAAGCACGAAGCTCACGAACCCAAACATTAAATACACAAACCCTAGCCGCAATAATCATAACCTAGTTTTTGTTCCACAACATTTGGCGCCGTCTGTGGGAAGACAACATCAACCATGGTCCAAACACGAAGGACAACATCAACCGAGGCCGTGCCCCTTAACTCTGTTGCACCAGCCACTTCTGATCCGCTCATCGTCACTGAGGAAGGACAAATACTCCCATCAACAGGGACGGTCATTCAACCTCTGCCCACTCAGCCCCCAGGGACGACTCCCCATGTAGAGGGGACCCATTCAGTGATTGTCCATCAAGGCCAAGAAACTAACCCTCTCCAGATGATGGTTTCTCCTCTTGGTAACGTTGATCGCACGGGGGTACAGATCCATACTACGGATCTCCCTTTGAACACCAACCCTATGTATGGGCTGCCTAACTACCCCCCTCGACGAAGGGAACCTGGACCAAGCGGACACGCCTTACAAATCCGGGATCGAGAATATGATGATTACTCTGGTCCCTATACTGATGATTCATCATCTGAGGATGATGATCGAGATGAAGCCCCGAGGAGGCGACGTGCTAGCAAGGAACCTCTAAGAAGAACACGAAGAATCCATGATGGACCTCCACAAACGGTTGAGGAGAGGATTAAGGCTCATGAGGCTGAGATCCAGAGGCTAAAGGATGATATAGCAAGGGAACAGGCAAGACAGAGTCTGACTCGACCTCCTCCAATATCAGGAAGGATTCCCGTTATAGATTTGGAGAGGTCCTCAAGAAGACAGAAGAGGGCTGATGTCCCAGCAAGAGAATCTATGAGGGTGGAAACCCCCAGGAGTAACCCCAAGGATCTCATGCCACTTGGAGATCCTGATGATCCAACACCCCCGTTTACTGAGGAGGTGATGAATGCTCATATTTCTAGGAAGTTTAAGATGCCGACAATTAAGGCCTATGATGGAACGGGCGATCCCGCAAACCATGTCAGTACTTTCTCGAACGCACTGCTGCTGCAGCCTGCTAGTGATGCCTTAAAGTGTAGGGCGTTCCCTCAAACTCTGTCTGGCATGGCTCAAAGATGGTATAGTCGTCTGCCTGCAAACTCGATCGGCTCCTTTAAGGAATTGAGCGCTGCCTTTATCAGCCAATTCATCAGTGGGAGAATCCATGAGAAAAGTTCTGCATCTCTTATGTATGTGGTGCAGGGAAAGAATGAGAACTTAAGGGATTATCTCAAGCGATTCACCAAAGAGACGTTGAATATCACCGATCTGGAAAATAAGGTGGCCATGGTAGCCCTGGAACACGGAACCACTGACCTCTTCTTCAAAAGGTCTTTGGCAAAACACCCTCCTGAGAACATGGCCGAGCTCCAAAGAAGAGCCGATAAATATATTAAGGCTGAGGATAGCATTAAGAAGGAAACCACGGGAGGTAATGGCAAGGGATCTAATGATTCAAAGAAAAGAAAGTCAGAGCAAGAGTACGACGCCAGGGACAAGTATCCCCGGACTGGCAAGGACTCCGAGTCATCACCCAAGAAGGGTTTTGGGCCAAGATTTTCTGATTATGCAAGGTTGAACGCTCCTAGGAGCCAAATTTTGTTGGACATTGAGAAGGATAAGGACTTTCGCTGGCCTAAACCGCTCAGGGGTGACCCCGAAAAGAGAAACAAAGATCTGTATTGTAGGTTCCATAAGGATGTGGGACATGACACAGATGACTGCAGGCAGTTAAAGGATGAAATTGAATTTTTAATCCGGAAGGGAAAGTTAAACAAGTTCACCAAGGGTGAAGACCGTGGAACCCAGAGAAGGGATTATGATAGAAGAGACAATGATAGGAGGGATAACGATCACGATCGTAACCCACAGCCTCGAGGGCCGGTAATCAATATGATTTGGGGAGGACCAACAGCAGCCGGCACTACTCGAAACTCTCGAAAGGCTTATGCCAGAGAAGTGATGCACATCACAGGAGAAGCCCCGAAGCGTGCTAAGACTGAGGCAGTGATTGGTTTTGATGATTCAGACCTTGAAGGGGTGAAATTCCCCCATGACGACCCGTTGGTCATAACTCCTGTAATTGGAAACTCGGAAGTGAAGCGGGTCCTGATAGACAATGGAGCTTCTATCGATATCTTGTTTCATGATGCTTTTGTGAGGATGGGGTATACTGACTCTCAACTAACCCCGACTAACATGCCGATCTACGGATTTAATGGAGTTGAGTCCAAGGTTGAAGGGACCATTCAGCTGCCCATGACAATAGGGCAAGAACCTAAGGAAGCCACCCAGATGCTGAACTTTTTAGTAATTAAGGCTGCCTCAACGTACAATGCAATCTTAGGGAGGACCGGACTTCATGCATTCAAGGCTGTTGCGTCTACTTATCACATGAAGGTCAAATTTCCAACCAGGAATGGTGTTGGGGAACATAAAGGAGATCAGAAAATGGCCAGGAGTTGCTACGTGGCTGCTTTGAGAGCTGATGGAATCGGGGGGCAGGTACTCCCGATTGAAGACATGGATGTCCGTGGTAATGATGAACACCGAGGAAAGCCAGCAGAGGACTTAATACCTATCCCTCTGGAGCTAGGCGACCCTGAGAAGGTAACTTATATTGGAGCCTCTTTGAAAGAACCCCTGAAGGGCAAGTTGATAGAGTTCTTACAAAGGAATAGCGACGTTTTCGCTTGGACAGCAGCTGATATGCCAGGGATTGATCCCCAACTTATAACTCATAGATTGAATGTTGATCCTAATAGGAAGACAATAAAGCAAAAGAAGAGAAACTTTGCTCCGGAAAGGCAAGAGGCCATAAAGCAAGAAGTAGATAAGCTCTTGGAAGCTGGTTTTATTGAAGAGATTCAGTTTCCCGAATGGTTAGCAAACCCGGTGATGGTCAAAAAAGCGAATGGGAAGTGGAGGATGTGTATAGACTTCACTGACCTAAATGATGCATGCCCAAAGGATTGTTTCCCTCTACCAAGGATTGACACCCTAATAGATGCCACAGCCGGACACGAGATGTTGAGTTTTATGGATGGTTTCAGTGGTTACAACCAAATTAAGATGCACAAGGATGACATCCCAAAGGTATCTTTCATTACTGATTTTGGTGTTTTCTGTTATCTTGTTATGGCATTCGGTCTCAAGAATGCAGGAGCTACCTATCAACGATTGGTGAATAAGATATTTGCTCATCTAATTGGAAAAACCATGGAGGTCTATGTTGATGACATGTTAGTCAAGAGCCTACTCAAGGCTGACCATATCGAGCACCTCAGAGAGGCATTCGAAGTGCTGAGGCACCACAAGATGATGTTGAATCCAGCCAAGTGTGCTTTTGGTGTTGGATCAGGAAAATTTTTGGGATTGATGGTCTCGAAGAGAGGCATAGAGGCCAACCCTGATAAGATCAAAGCAATCTTGGACATGGAACCACCACGCTCTATACGAGATGTACAGAAACTAACTGGCCGAGTTGCGGCTCTAGGAAGATTCATCTCCAAGTCCGGAGACAAGTGTCTGCCTTTCTTCCAAACATTGAGGAAGGTAAAAAATTTTGAGTGGACCACAGAAAGCCAAGAGGCCTTTGAGCAATTGAAGAAATACATGACTGAAGCCCCGTTGTTGGCTAAACCTAGTCCTGGGGAGACTCTTTATTTGTACCTGGCAGTATCTGAACAAGCGTTGAGTGCTGTTCTTGTTAGAGAAGAGAAAAAGGTTCAGAAACCCATATACTATGTGAGCAAGGTATTGCATGGGGCGGAGTTGAATTACTCTCCCATTGAGAAGTTTGCTTTGGCGTTAGTTACTGCCTCGAGGAAGTTGCGACCATATTTCCAGGCACATAAGATTGAAGTCTTGACCGACCAACAGTTGAGAAGCATTTTGCGCAGCCCCAAAGCAAGCGGAAGATTGATCAAATGGGCAATTGAGCTCGGAGAATTTGACATATCATACAGACCTCGGACAGCCATCAAGGCTCAGGCATTGGTTGACTTCGTGGTTGAATGTACCATTAGCAACCAAGAAGTCGGGGGGCAAGAGATAATACCCAACCAAGGAAGTGAGAATAAAGATGAAAAACTTGTACCTGATCTGAAGGAGTATTGGGTGCTCTATTTTGATGGAGCATCGAAAACGAAGTCGAGTGGTGCAGGTTTAGTTTTGCAAAGCCCCGATGGGTTCACAGTTGAATATGCTTTGAAGTTGGACTTTCCAACAACCAACAATGAAGCTGAGTATGAAGCCTTGATAGCCGGTTTAGGCTTAGCCAAAATCATGAGAGCCAAAAATCTCAAAGTATGTGGAGATTCAAGATTGGTATTTTCGCAAGTGAATGGTGAGTTTGAGGCCAAGGATGAAACTATGGCAAAATACCTCAGAGTCGTGAAAGCTGTTATGACTCAGTTTGAAGAGTGCTATGTGGAGCACATCCCTAGGGAAGAGAACGTTAAGGCCGATGCCCTATCTAAGTTCGCTTCTTCTGAGATAGAGAATTATGCAGGAAGTGTTTACTTTCAAGTCTTGAAGGCCCCGACCGTCAACTCTAAGTTGATAGCACCGATTGATGTTGGAAGCTATTGGATAGATCCTATTAAAGCTCACCTAGAAACTGGATGGCTCCCAGACAATGCCTTGGAGGCACAGAAGCTGTCTGTAAGAGCGTTGAGATATGCCTTGATTGAGGGCCTCCTTTACAAAAGATCGTTTGTCATCCCATATCTGAAGTTTTTAAGGCCCCAAGAGGCAAAGGAAGCATTGAAAGAAGTTCACGAAGGAATCTGTGGGCAACACTTGGGGGGCAGGTCCCTAGCTCACAAGATTACCCGTCTGGGATTCTACTGGCCAGAGATGCTAGCTGATGCGCAGGACTATGTCAAGAAGTGTGAGAGATGCCAGAAGCATGCTCCAATTGTAAGGCAGCCGCCCGAAATGTTAACCTCAATCAATTCTCCTATTCCATTTGCAATGTGGGGGATGGATATCCTTGGTCCATTCCCAGTAGCCTCGGCACAAAGGAAGTTTCTGATAGTGGCTATTGACTATTTCACCAAGTGGATTGAGGCTAAACCCCTGGCCAAGATAACCACCAAGCAAGTTGCCCAGTTCTTTTGGGAGAACATAATTTGTAGGTATGGAATCCCACGAATCCTTGTAACGGACAATGGGACGCAGTTTAACAATGAAGAGTTCAAGAAATATTGTGAGGAAAATGCTATTGAGCTTCGCTTTACCTCAGTAGCTCATCCTCAAGCTAATGGACAAGCCGAGGTAGCCAATCGTATAATCCTTGATGGACTGAAGAAAAGGGTCGAACGCTCAAGAAACAATTGGGTGGACGAGTTACTGCCTATACTTTGGGCATATCGTACCACTTGTAAAGTGACAACAGGAGCGACCCCATTCTTACTAGCTTATGGAGCTGAGGCAGTTGTGCCCCTGGAGATCATGCAGGCGTCACCTCGAGTTGAAGCATTTGAGCAAGAAACCAATGAGGAAGGCATGAGACTTACACTAGACCTAATTGATGAGGTTAGGGATGAAGCAAACGCCCGGAACGCAGAACATCAGAAGAGAGCATCCTTCCACTACAATCAAAGGGTTAAAGAGAGATTCTTTCGACAAGGTGACTTGGTGCTAAGGAAAGTAGAAGCCTCGGGAGTTGGTCAGAAGGGAAAACTAGCCCCGAATTGGGAAGGGCCGTATCGAGTCAAGAAGACGTTAGGGCAAGGGTCTTACAAACTGGAAACCTTGGACGGGGTTGAGGTGCCCCGGACTTGGCATGCATTGAACCTCAAGGTTTACTATGTTTAAGCTCTCCTGAAAAGGACTTAGCTTTTTGCCTATGTAATAGAAGTAGAAATAAGGTCGATGAAACCATTCCAAGTTTTTAAACTTGAGATAGAAGAAGTAGAGTATCTATGTAAGGGCTGTGCCCATTTCTCCGTATAAATAAGACTATTCTACATTTTCGCATAAGTTATGAGCATTACTTATTGACATATATGCATAAAATTCTAGACTACACATGCAAACATGACTAAGTTGAGAAACATCAAGGACAATGGATTACGAATTAAAAAGTTATGCCCGAAGGCAGAATGCATAAACGATTAGCTTATCAAAATAAGTTAACAAAAGAACAGAGTCATGCCCGAAGGCAAAGTACGTAAATAGATATATAAAAAGAGCAACTACTGAGTATCTCCAGTGTGCTCATCCTCTCCATCTCCGCCAAAATGAGCAGAGGGCTCTGGCTCCGGAATCCTCTCATCATCCTCCTGGTCCTCCTCCTGGACATCCTGCACTGCCAAGGCCATAGGAGCATGAGGGCTAGGGAAATCTGAAACGTTAAGGATACCAGGAAATCTCCTAGTAACCTCAGCAAGAGCTCCGTCCCATCCCTGAGTAAACTGATAAGGGAATAGAGAGTCGTCATGCTTCTCCATGAAGCCCACATACTCCTGGGAGGCAAGGTAGTCATCAATCAGGTCGTCCTTGCCCTTCCTAAGAAGGACATTTTCGGCCTGAGACTCTAAAAGCTCTTTCTCCCTCCTCTCTAAAGTAGCCCTGACAGAGGCCAGTTCATCCTCAGACTTATCATTCTTTGCCTTTTCAGTCTCATAGTTTGAACGCCAAGTCTTAGCCTGGAATATGGCCCCCTGGAAGTTGGCATTAGCCTACAAAAGGTAAAGTTAGAACCACGATTCAAATAGCAGACAAGTACATAAGAAAGAAGGAAGTAAGGAGCTTACAGCAGCAAAAGCCTGAGATCCAGTACTTTCGGCTCCTTCAAGAGTGGAGCCGGATACATAATCTTTGAAGTCACCAGGAGTTATGGAATGATAGGACCAATCTATGGCATGCCTGCTATCTCCAACGATGGAATCCTTCTTCCTAATACCCCAGTTTGGGCGCCAAGCGCTCCTGGAAGAACCATCTGCCTCTTCAACATCGGCTACATGAGGCCTCAAGTAGGCATCCGTGGCAGTTGGGGCTCGAGGATCCTTCCCTGAACGAGCCCTCTTCAGTCTAGCAGTATCTCCATCTTCAGGCTCATTAGTCTTGTTGATAAAGGCTGCAGCTGTAGTTACAAGATAAAAGACAAATAATGGGTATGAGACAATCATATTCAGGTAAAAGAATACAGAAAGAAAGAAAATTTACCCTTATTGGCCACCCGGGAAAGTCCCAAAGACTTAAGCTGGAACTCATCCAGGAGATCCCAAGCCATAGTAGCATAATTATCTTTGATGAGCTCTTTGTAGGCCTGGGTCTCTTTCTCGTTGAGCTCAATATCATTGGCACTGCCATCTACGACCTTACCAAAGGTACTACGGAAAATGCTGCCCCAATCTCCACCTTCCCATATTAAATACATGAACTCCTTCTTCCATTTTGGGTTGGAGTCAGGGATAGATTGGGGGTGGAAGATTGGAGGAGTGGAAGAACGATGACTAATGTATACCCAACCCGGAGTAGACTCAGCAGAATTCTTAAATTGAAAAATTTTCCTAAAGAGAGCTACAGAAAGGGGGAAATTGTTCTTGAGGCAAAGGACCATGAAGCAATTGATCACCCTCCAAGAGTTGGGGGGAAGTTGGAAAGGGTTAATTCCTACATCTGCTAAGAGCCTAGGAATAAACTCATGAAAGGGAAATCGAACTCCTGCAACAATGGCACCCCTATAAACACAAAGTGCATTGGGGCGCCAATGGCAAGATCGATCCCCAGGGTCAGCTGGGACAAGTCTATAGGGTGGTTCTATTTTATACATCTTGTTATAATCAGTGATTTTCTCTACATCGTGAAAGGTGTTACTATGATTAAAGGAATCAAGGTGTGACAAGGATGGAAAATCTTCTTTACGATTTAAAATCATATCTTGTAAACTCATGAAGGGAGAACGAATAATGATACCTCTTTCAGAGGCTCCTTGCATTTTCTGGAAGCGAAGTGAAGCACGATCTTCAGCCATTTTTCTAAATCTTCAAAGAAAAGTTGTGATCTTCAAAGGAAATCTGCAAAGGATGAAGAAATTGTTAGAACAATCTTCAAATCTTCAAAGGAATTTAAGAACAAACCCAGAAAAAGGGTGATCTTCAAACTATAAAACTAGAAATTCTGGAAAATACCTTGAGTATTCTTCGAATCTTCAACAACAACTGGGAAATTTCTGGAAAGTTTCCAGAAATCCTTGAGCAGTCTTCAAAGCTTCAAAGGAAAGTTCTTAAAGAACTTTGGAACTTTTGAGAGAGTTTTTTAGAAACTTTTGTGATGAAAGTGAAAATGAAAGCCTTGGCCTTTATATAGACAAAAATCTAGGGCATCTCAACCGGTTAGAGAGAATGTCAACCGGCTGTAACCTACTGGAAATTCTTATGGGCCATCAACACAAATTGGGCTCTAAAAGGCCCAACAAAGGCCCAAGTCCAGCTAAAATAATTAAAAAAGGATCAAGGCCTGTCTAGGCCCAATCAAGATTGATAAACCTAACTAAGGTTTTGATTTAAGGTCATTTTGACCCGTGATAAAGGCCCAACAAAAACTTAAAAAGTGTTGTAGGCCCGAACGATGTGAAAACCTAGGCCCAGCCCATGAAAATTAAAAGACAGGGCCCGTTAAAGTCCATAATAAGACTTGGAGTTACCAAAAGGAAGCACGAGGTCGTGACAATCGATCTCGTTTTTTAGTACAATTACGAGCTCGACAAGGCGACTTGGAGAAATCAATCTGAGGTCGTAAGTAACCTTGAAAAATCGAGGTCGTTATAACATGGCTTGAGATCGCAAATTCCAGGTCGAATTTGAACTGAAAAGTAAGAAAAATAGCCACGACCTGGCCCCCATTTGAGCTCGAAAATGAGCTCGAAGATACATTATTTGAGCTCGAAATTTCCAGGTCGAATTTGAACTGAAAGACCTGTAAAATAGCCACGACCTGGCCCCCATTTGAGCTCGAAAATGAGCTCGAAGATACATTATTTGAGCTCGAAATTTTCAGGTCGAAAATGAACTGAAAGACCTGTAAAACAGCCACGACCTGGCCCCCATTTGAGCTCGAAATTGAGCTCGAAATTTCGAGGTCGAAAATGACCTAGGAAACAAGAAAATTGGCTTCGACCTGGAGACAATTTGAGCTCGAAATTGAGCTCGAATTTTGTGATTAAAATTCAGAAATTTGAGTCGAAATGATAATTCAGCTCGACCCCAGCCAGGGGCTCTGCCCCTTGGACCCCGCCAGGGGCTGCCGCCCCTTGGACCCCGCCCGGGGGCTGCCGTCCCCGGACCCCCGCTAGTGCCGTTTAGCACCGATTAGCGCCGTTTAGAGTCGCTTAACATTGTTTAAGTGTCGTTCAAAGCTTGTTAGTACCGATAGCACCGTTAGTGCCGATAAGCGCCGTTCAGTGTCGTTTAATGCCGGTTGGCGTCACTTAAACGTTGTTTAAGTGTCGTTTAAGGCTAGTTAGTACCGTTTAGTGCCGTTTTATGCCGTTCAATGTCGTTTAAACATTGTTTAAATGTTTTTAAGGCTGATTAATGTCGATTAGCATCGAATTAACATTGTCGTAAACGCGTCGGTCGCTCCACGCTTTACATAAAGACAATACTCGTGAAACACTAGTGTATAAAGATGAACCCTGACCCGAGTCTTGGAAAGGACCGTTAAAACTTCAAGGAAAACCTGATCAGTTTTCCTAGAAGTTGGGGGGCAAATGATATGGGCTAAAAATAAGCCCTAAAGACACATTTAGTGTTGCATTAATTAAACCCGGTATGGTCCGAACGTGGGGCCCACCAACAGGGTCCAAAGACCTATCTTTAATATTAATTTCGTAATTAATATTAGGGGTAATAAACAGCTCAGCAATAAGTGTCAGATAAGGACATTATCTCTACAAGACTTAGCCACCAAGGCATCCAATTCAATATGGAAACTGATTCCTACAAGGAATAGATCTAGAAGCTTCCTCAAAGACTTGTCTACCAAGTCTCCTATTCCTACCATAATTCTAAGGCTCCTCAGCCTATATAAAGGGCCCGACCCCTCACCTCAGAACTACGTTTTATTGGCTTGATTCTCTAATTACAGAGATACGTAGGCATTCTGTGAGGACCGTTTAAGTCTCAAACACATAAGCAGCCATTGAAGCACGAAGCTCACGAACCCAAACATTAAATACATAAACCCTAGCCGCAATAATCATAACCTAGTTTTTGTTCCACAACACCTGCTCTTTTTACTATGAAGCAAATCACCAAAGCTACCGTGAGGCATATACTCATAAACCAAGAGTTTGCAATCTCTTGTTGTACAACACCACCATACCCTAACAATATTTTTATGTCTAATCTTTCTGAGTGTCTCAATCTCAGCTTCGAACCCGTCATTATGAGTAGGACCTCCTTTTTCAATGTCTCCGTTCTCATCCACTAATTTTGAACCGCCCCAAAGCCAAGTAAACAAAAAAACAAGAATCAATTGAAGTGAACAAAGATCCCAATTTAACCAAAATTATAATTCAAGAAGTACATAAGCCCAGAGCAAGATTGCAACTATAAACCCTATGTGGAAAGAAATCGATTACCTGAGTAAAATAGAAGAAGCCCTAGAAATTGTACAACCCTGCTAAAAGAAATCGAAGTAATCAAAACCCCTAATTGAGAGCTGTGTGACTACAGAGAAGAAACCAATAAAATCTTGAAAGGGGCAAAAACCTATGTAGATGTAAATCTAGATGGACATGGAACGGCTAGAGTAGAGGGGAAGAGAGAAAGGGAGAGGCAGAACAAAAAAAATAAAGGGTAGACTTTAAGTTTTTATTTTGTGCAAGCCCGCGACCAATTAGAAGCCTGGCAAAATGAAATTTTTACAAAATTTTGGACTTCCCTCCCTTCCATTTTGTAACTACAATATTAATAAAATAAAATAATTCCATTTTATTTGAAATAATTACAAAAAAGAATTCTGAAGAAAAAAATATATAGGAGAATTAGTATTTACTAGTATTTTAAATATAGATGTTCCCCAATTTTTAAAAAATAAAAAATTATTTTGTTTTGAGATCTTACCAATAAACAGCTATATTGATTAGTAATAATAACTAGTACTTATCACAGAACAATATTTCTATTTTCTTAAAAATAATTCTCGACGATCCAACCATACAGATGTTAAGATATATCTAATTCATTGATGTTCCCAAATTTTTAAAAAATAAAAAAAAATATTTTTGTTTGAGATATTAGCAATAAACTGCTAAATTGACTAGTACTAATAACTAGTGTTTTGTCACGGATCGTTGTTAAGATGCGGCACAACCGAGCCTTTTTAAAAAAAATAGAATTATAATTCGGGACAAGATTAGTTAAAAGGAAGGTCTACATTGACCGATTTGACCATTATTAAAACCAAGCCAAATAAATCTTAGATTTTTTAAAAAATTACCACATCACTAAAATCGTAGATCTTGACATCCGTACTTTTGGAACGTCGAAAAAATAATTTAAAAAAATAGATTCATCATTCGGGACAATACTAGTTAAAAAGAGGGTCTACTTTGACCGATTTGACCATTATCAAAATCAAACAAAACAAATCTAGGATTTTTTTAAAAAATACAACATCACTAAAATCGTTAGATCTTGACATCCATAAGTTTGGAACGTCGAAAAAATAATTTAAAAAAATAGATATATTATTGACTAGTACTCGTAACTAGTGCTCTGTCCGATATTATTGTTTATATTTTTTAAAATATATTTCTGGATGATCGAACCGTACGGATGTCAAGATATATTTAATTTAATGATATTCCCAAATTTTCAAAAAATAAAAAATTGATTTGGTTGGAGATTGTAGTATATCACAATTATTTTGACTAGTACTCGTAACTAGTGCTCTGTCCCATATTATGGTTTCTATTTTTCAAATATATTTCTCGTCGATCGAACCGTACGGATGTCAAGATATATCTAATTTAATGATATTCCCAAATTTGCAAAAAATAAAAAATTGATTTGGTTGGAGATCTTAGTATATCACTACTATATTGACCAGTACTCGTAACTAGTGATTTGTCCCCTATTATTGTTTCTATTTTTTAAAATATATTTCTCAATGATTGAACCGTACGGATGTCAAGATATATCAAATTTAATGATATTCTCAAATTTTAAAAAAATAAAAAATTGATTTGGTTGGAGATCTTAGTAGATCACTACTATATTGAATAGTACTCGTAACTAGTGCTCGGTCCGATATTATTGTTTATATTTTTTAAAATTTATTTCTCGATGATCGAACCGAAGGGATGTCAAGATATATCTAATTTAATGATATTCCCAAATTTTCGAAAATTAAAAAATTAATTTGATTGGACTAATAAAAGATTAAAAAAATTATATGCTGATTTACGACGGAAATTACGTCGTAAGTTATTTGCCGCTTATTTTTTAGATGAAAATTTGAATTTGCCGCCTATTTTTAGATGAAAAGTTGAATTTGCCGCCTGACAACTTACGACGGATTCCGTCGTAAGTTCAATTTTATTTAAAATATTCTTAAAATATACATATATTTTTATTTTAAAAAATATAATAGTGAACTTACGACGGATTTTCGTCATAAGTTTGCTTCTATAACGACGTCGTTTCACCATAAAAAAAAGTAATTTTTTTTTACAATTAAATTTTATTGAAATAACGAAATTTACGACGGAAATTCCGTCATAAGTTCGCTGCTAAAACGTCGTCGTTTCGCCATCAGAAAAAAGTATTTTTTTTTACAATTAAATTTTTTTAAAATAACAAAATTTACGACGGACAATCCGTCATAAGTTCACTGCAATTATTTTTCAATTAAATTTTAATTGTTTGGAGCTCGATTTTATTAATAAAATAATTATCTTGTGACGAACGCATTCAACTATCCGTCAAAAGTATGACTTTAATTAATAATTTTAAAATGTCATTATAATATTGATATATGAACTTTGGACAGATAACTAAATCCGTCAAAAGGTCTGACATATTTAATAATAAAGAAATGTTATGCGCCAATTAAAAATCAAAAAACATACACCTTTGGACGGACGATAGTTTCCGTCGAATGTTTGCCGTCATAAGATCAATATCCGTCAAATGTTCTGGCTCCGCCTAATCCGTCAAAAGATGGCCATCAAAATGGCCAGAAGTGTTGTAGTGTCTTATTACAATTCGTCCAATGTAGGCCTCATTCGTATAATTTTTAATGTCTTTACTTAGTTGTACTATAGACATTATTGTAAAAAGCGCAAATCGAACCAAAGCGGTGGAATGACCTTCTAATGCTTAAATAGTTAAGTGGACGATTAAACAGTTTTAAAATTGGATCATTAATCAAATTATAAATAAATATATATTTATAAAAATAAATTTAATATTAGATTTTTTTAAAAAGATAACATTCACATATGATATAACATATTATGATAAAAGTTAAAACCAGTAATCTCCACATTCACAAAGTCATAGTTAGTCATAATGAATCAAACGTAACATTTAAAAATATCAAATTTGCTTTCAGACCCGATTAAAACCGCTTAAACCCGCTTAAACTTGCTTTTGACCCACTTAAACCCCACTAAATGATAAAAATCCGATTTTTCTATAAGTTAGGCGTTTTTATCCCATTCTGCTTAAGCGACCACTTAAACGGTCGATTAATGCACTTTTTAGAACACTGACTATGGGGTACGGGAATGTGGCACACATTTTAAGGTTTCTAAAATGTATAGTTACATAAATTATTTTTAAATTATTTTTTTTGAATACTAAATTAATCTTAAAATTATTATTTAGAAAAAAGAAAATTTTAAAAAATAATGTATGGAACTATATTTTACAGAAACCTTAAAGTGTATGCCAAACAATGAAAAAACAATATATAAATGAGTGGGAACGAGGAAGTACTAAATCTCCCTGATCATTGTCATATTATAATTAAAAATTATAATATAATTTTTAATTATATTTTAGGTGGTCTGCCTTTTATATCAAAATTTTAAATAATATAAATGAATAAATTTGATTAAAGTAACAATTAGAAACGTTTATAATCATTAAAAACATGTCAACTATATCAATGGTAAAAATTGAAAAATTAAAAAATTAGAAGAAATAATGTTATAGTTGAAGAAGAAAGGTAGAAAGTTAACTAAAAATGTCTAGCTAAGGTTCCAGCAAAGATGACACAGCTTTCAACCAGCCCAATTCCATTCACAATACATGCTCTGTTTATATTTCAAATCTGGGGGGCTAGCGATCCCTCTGGAATCCCCTCCTCCGTCACTGCCTGCATATCTGGTCTTTTTGATGAAATCTCTATTGATCTTTTAATGTGGTGTTTCTAAGAGGGTGTTTGGGATTGCTTAAAATAAGTTACTTTTGAGTTAATGGAGGTGTTTTTAACTTAAAGGAGAAAGTAAAGTTGTTTATTTTAAGTTGAATGAAAGTGTTTGGGTAATTTTACTTAAAGTTAAATGGGGATTTAATAATTTTGACTTAAAGTGAAATTTGACTTAAAATTTTTTTTAATTCATGATATTTAAGCTTTACAAGAATCTTGAAAAAAAAAATTAAAAAAAAATCCATAAGTCATAAGTCATAAGTCAAAAGTACCTAAATGGAGTTTATGACTTTAAGCAGTTTTTTAACTTAAAACGGGTTTAAAGCCAAGATACACAAACACTCCAAAAATAACTTAAAGCTAATTTTTACTTTAAGCAAGGTTTGCCAAACATGCTCTAATTTGTTTCAAAAGGAAAAAATATGTTGAGAATGTTGTGAACTATGATTCGATCGACGAAAAGTAAATGGAATAACTCTTTGTTTTTTATGTTACTTGAAATGAAATCGCTTACTTAATACATGCAAGTACTTCATAATAAAAACAATTTTAAAAAATATTTGTAGCTAGGTTATTACTTCAAATTCACGTAAAGAAATGATTCCTTACGGCACCAATGAAATGTTTTCGTTGGGCATTATTACTGAAACTGCTCCAACTTTACTTTAAAAAAGTACTTTTGTCCAGTACTCATGAATTTTTTTCTTTTAAAACTACAGCTCTTTATTTTAAAAAATTATACTCTTTAGCTACTTTGACGGAGATTAAGAAAATTCTATTTTACTTGTTAGGTGGTAACATGTGGTTGGGTGGTTGTGAAAGTGGGTGTATAAAAAATTGGTAAAGTAGGATAGTGGGTGTAATAATGTTTATTTAATAAAGAAAGAGTATAAAATAGAGAAGTAGTGGGTGTAATAATAAAAAGTAATGTTAGAAAATAGTAAATTTAGTAGGTTCATTATTTTTAGGACGTCCCAAAAAGAAATAAGGGTCTTATAAAATGTAACGATTGCATTTTGGTCCATTCCGAGAAGCTACCTCATGTCATTACAAATCCATCGCCATCCTTGAAGTGAAGATATGCATGTACTCCTGGAGTCGGTCTGGTTCTTTATGTTTTGGAGGGGGTGTCTCACACGTATTTGAAGGATGGTTACGTAGTTTATTTTTTAAATTTTTTTTTATAAAAATAATATTGTTTTATTTTTATTTAAAAAAAGAATTACAAATAAATTTTAAAACTATACTTTATATCACCTTAAAATGCATGCTAGACATATCTTTAAAAGATAAAAAATGGTTAATAATTTATCTTCCAGGTAAAAAGTATGTATATCATACATGTAATTTGAAAAAAAAAAAATTAAAAGCAAAACGGAATAGGACCATTTCACGAATGTCCAGAAATTTCGAGGTATCCACTATCCATCAGTGAAGATCGGAGTACGGGGAAAATAAATCAAATTAATGTAAAGAATGATCCGTACCGCACCAATGAATCGTTTTCTGCAAAAGGTTGGACATTATCAACTGCTCCAACTTTACTTTTAAAAATTTTTACTTTTCTTTGCATTGGGGTCCTTTCCGAGAAACTTCCTCAAGTCATTACAAATCAATCCCCATCCTTGTGGTTGTGGGGCAGATACGCATGCAATAATTTATCTTCCATGTAAAAATTGTGTATATTATATACAGAGTACTAACTGTTCTGTTCTATATAAACCGACCATCTCTTTGCTGAAACACATCTTGAAGCTAAAGAATAAGTAGAAGCATTAATTTGTAGCACAAAAGATGGTTTATAGGCCAGATCGTAAAGGTTCGTCCTCCAAAAATGAAACTGAAATAGAAAAAAAGAATTCGATCAAAGAGATGGTAGAGACAGCAGTCGCGGTTGCTGGTGCGGTGGTGGCAGTGGCTGGTGTAGTTGCATGGGGTGTTTCTTTATTCTCATCTTCTGGATCATCAGAAGAAAACAGGAAACTTATGAAAGCTCCTGGTATGAATGGTAAGAAAATGTTCAGGGATGACTTTGAGAATGACCCCAAAAGTTATTTCAAAGGCCTTCGTAAGCATTAAGCTCTTGGTCCAACACATATATGTTTGTTAATGTTTTAAGTTATTGTCATGATTTCTTCTAGTATTTTGGATGATTAGTAGAAGAAACGAAGAAGACTATGTAATCAGTTCCTTGATTTTATATATAAATGTCTGTATTGTTTGTGTTATTATCTTCATTGAAGTTTAGTACTTTCTGTTCTACCTAGAGTTCATTTATAAAATCAAACATTTACGGCATGCATACATGACACACCAGACAAGAAATGAACAAATAAAATGAACAAATGACTGTACTCTCAAAGTTGTTATAACTAACTATAAGATGAAAAAATAATTGAGCTTTTCGTTTTCTTCAAACAATATTATTGTACGAATTCCGGAATAAATTTATAGATATTTTTTGTCATTTTACTACTAAAATAAGATATTATTGTACGAACATGTCTAAAATGTTACTTTAATTATTATTATTACTAGTAAAATACGGATAATTTTTTGTTGCATTTGTTACTTTTATTGTTAATCAGATTAATTATATAAATAATCATTATATTCTAAATAGAGCCTTTAAAATTGCATTAAAAGAGATTCTAAATTTTTTTTATCAAAATTTAATAGTCAATTGATACCAATTAAACAAATGAGATACGTATGATTTAAGAAATGGTAACAAAGGTAACTACTATGAACTCGTTAAGCGAACTCATTAATCATTATTCAAGTTTCACTACAAGGGCCATTTCGTTACTAGGTTATAAGGTCTATTCTGTTCTTGTTACTTAAATTCGTTATACATCTTGCCATTGTTTGGTTGAACAAGGAAACTGAACGTCTGACTGAACCTATACAAATATACAGTCCTGATCCTACACAAATGATAAAAATATTGGTTCGACACTAGCTTTTGGGGTCGCGCGTCAATGTCTTCCTAAAAATGAAACCATTTTTGCCAACGAGCTCGCTCACAGCTTATTGTTTTTGTCAATGTCCTAGTTCCTACTATATCATTAACAATTTTTATCATTTGTTTTTAATAATTAAATTTATATGCCTTAATTAAATTTAGATGCGATTATACAACCATTTATATATACGAATGGAAACGTCACAAGGTAAGTTTCTCATACTACAAATACACTTCCGAAACCCATTATTCAATGTATGTGACTGTGTATATTGTCCACTGTTCCAGTTCGATCGTTATTTTGTCAGTCAGAAAACCCCCGATTTCTTGTAGTGTATGTAATTTTACATTTAATTAGTTATGTTTTAGAGATTCCGCTTTAGAAATATGATATCAATGCGATGCTGATCATCCTTGTTTCACTGTGAACTCCTCGCATGTAATCTAAAATGTACGCAACGACCAAAAACTCTGATCAGCTCTTATTACAATTCGGCCAATCTAGGCGCATTCGTATAGTTTTTAATGTCTTTACTTAGTTGTACTATAGAAGATGACAATGAACAGGGAGATTAGTATTATACCCTCCAGTGTTTGCTAAAAGATAGGCTGTGAAAACAACTCAACCAACAGAATAATGCTTCACATAATTTACGTGAAGTTATCAAACACATAGATTTGGAAAAGGTGGGACTAGCTATAGATGCTACCAAAACATATATGCAGGCGCATTTTTGTTATTAGGGCAGTGGACACGAATTTTGCCAATGTTGAGAAAAGCGGGCTTGTTTACATTTCTAGTACAGTACTGAACACAGATTTCATTCATGGTATAGTTCATTCAGCGTTTTCATTTCTGGTATAGCTGAGGATTTTTAACAGAAATCGCCACTTTTCTGTTGAATTTCATTTCAACACAAATCGTCACTTGAAGTGACGAATTCTTTTAACTTTTTTTCTCGTTTTTCCTCCAGCCCTTGGCATATTTTTCTGACTAGAAAATATACTTTCTAGTATTCATTTTACATGACTTTGAAGATGTACTTATAAATATTTTTTTTTTGTTTTTTCTAATCTGTATTAAAGAATTTACTTCCTACTTTGATACAATACAAAAATCTCCAAAAATTATTTTGTCTAGCTATGTTATTTTTTGGTCCGAATATGTTAACTCCACATCCGATTCCTAACAATTCCTTCGTGAAGTCATGTTGAGGGCCATAAAAAACATATGTGTACATGTTTTTCTTTCGTTCTTTTTGTTCCGTATTAAAGTATTGACATTCTACTTTGGTGTAAGCCCTAAAAAATTAATATATCATATGCGTAACTATGTTTTTTTAGGCCGAAAATGACAAAAAAATTCAAATTTTGATAGAAAATTTTTATTCAAATGAAGCAAACAAAGTACAAGAGATGAAGCACAATAAAATTAAAATGCAAACATATAATTTTAAAAGCATAGATAAAATAACCAACAAGTTCTTTGTTATAACGGAAGCACAAAAGAGATTATAATAAACGTAAAGGAAGAACACAGATTGGTAGAAGAAAAAACTTTATTGATCTTGAGGATACAGATTACAGAATACAGATTCAGATTCAGATCTAATTGACTTTAGATCTGACAAACTTAATTGATAACAGATATGATTCAGATTACAGACTTACAGACTCAGATTTTCCGCCTCAGATTTCAGACATCTATGCTAGGCTATGCCTTAGAGAGTTTATATAATACTCTCTAGGCAGTTACAGAAGGATCCAGAAGACTTGGACCCAAAGCAAAGCAATTACCAAAACAGAACAGAAAATTAATTCTGGAAAGATGGCACGGCACGGGCGCGCTGCCATATTCTGCTGAAAAATAGTACACAGATTCAAGGCAGTATTTTAACAAATCTCTACCTTGACTTGAATCCTCTCAAAAATAACAGATAACAGATGTACCAGACGCATCACAATAATGCTAGATGTACCAGAAAAAAAGATGTACCAGACGCACCATATTAAAGCCAGATGTACCAGATAAAACTCTTCTGCCTCAGATTTTGCCCTCAATAGGGCAGTCAAGAACTCCGAACATTTAGCAAGTTCAAACAATGTTGAAACTTGCTATGTGGAACCGGCTTGGCGAGCATATCAGCTGGGTTATCTGCAATACCCACTTTGCTCACCATAATACTCATATACCATCGCCTCGGAGACTGCTTTAGTCCATACAAAGCCCTCAATAACTTGCAAACATAGTCATCCTTACCAAGAACCTGAAACCCATCTTGCTGAGTCATGTATATCTTATCAATCTCCGAGGTCGCAACAGCAACAAAATCTGATAACGTAGAACCTTGAAGAAGATACAAGGTACCTCGTTTAACACCTTTCAAGACCCCATTAGAACCCTTGCAGACATGTAAAACTCCACCTTCACCTTGAAAACTGAAACCCTTGCTGTCTAACATACTCAAAGATATCAGATTCTTTGTCATAAGTGGAACATGCCTAACATCATTCAATGTGCAAAATTTACCATCATGTGTTCTAATTTTAATCGAGCCTATTCCAACCGTCTCACAAGCAAAACTGTTAGCCATAGAAATATTGCCACCGTCTACTTGCTCATAGGTTGTAAACCACTTCCTGCGCGGACATATATGGTGAGACGCTCCAGAATCAAGAATCCATACATCAGAGTGATGTGTGTGATTAGCATCAATAAGAGCAATATCTTCTTCAGAACTAGCACCAGCTACAGCAGCAGTACCTGAAGCACCAGCACCTGCCAATTTATCATGTTCCTTCTTTTCCTTGGGACAGTCAGATTTCCAGTGTCCCTTCTCTTTACAGTAATTACATATATCATTAGGTTTTGGACCCTTAGGAACTGGTTTCTTCCCCGACTTTCCATGTCCATTACTCTCACTAGCTTTTAATCCAACAGCCTGATTATCTGCACTTGTACCAGCCGCCTTATGGCGCAACTCTCTAGTATGGAGAGCAGATTTAAACTCCTCTAGAGAAATAATATCTTTACCAACAATAAACGATTGCACAAAGTTCTAATATGATAATGGTAAAGAAACTAACAGAATCAAAGCAGCATCCTCATCTTCAACTTTAACATCAATATTCCGCAATTCTAATAAAATTGTGTTTAACTGATCTAATTGATCTCGAAGAGGCATATCTTCCTGCATTCACAGACTGAACAGACGTTGCTTCAGCAACAACTTGTTTGTTAAAGACTTCGTCATGTAGAGACTTTCAAGCTTCAACCATAGACCAGACGCGGTATCCTCCTCCACGATTTCAGTAATAATATCATCTGCAAGACACAACAGAATTTTTGAATGTGCCTTTTCTTCCAGAGTGGCCATCTCAGCGCTTGTAGAAGCAGTAGCCGATTTCTAATTCAACGGCGCCCAGAGTCCATGTTGCTTTAACAAAGCACGCATCTTGATCTGCCACGGACTGAAACTATTCCGCCCAGTAAATTTGTCGACCTTCACATTAATACCACCAGATCCAGACATAGCTCTCTGAAAACCAAGCTTTGATACCAGATTGTTATAACGGAAGCACAAAAGAGATTATAATAAACGTAAAGGAAGAACACAGATTGGCAGAAGAGAAAACTTTATTGATCTTGAGGATACAGATTACAGAATATAGATTCAGATTCAGATCTAATTGACTTTAGATCTGACAGACTTAATTGATAACAGATATGATTCAGATTATAGACTTACAGACTCAGATTTTCCGACTCAGATTTCAGACATCTATGCTAGGCTATGCCTTAGAGAGTTTATATAATACTCTCTAGGCGGTTACAGAAGGATCCAGAAGACTTGGACCCAAAGCAAAGCAATTACCAAAACAGAACAGAAAATTAATTTTGGAAAGAATTAATTCTGGAAAGATGGCACGGCGCGGGCGCGCTGCCTTATTCTGCTGAAAAAAAGAATAGTACACAGATTCAAGGCAGTATTTTAACATTCTTAAATTGAATTAGGCCAACTGCCTAATTCTCGTCGCTACATTCCTCAATTTCCTGGAGGAAATTGACGTTCCCTTGCTTCATATTCTTCAACATAGTTTGCCATTTCCACCTCCTCAACGTCCAACAATTCCTTATATTTTTGGTCAATCCGATTAGCCAGCTGTTCCACCTAATGGTACCATTCCTCCTTTGATATTTTCCTATCTTTTAAATCTGCATCTAGCTTTTTACGACCATCACAAAACTCCGTTGCGAAATCATCATTATAGAAATCGAAGTTAAACATCTCGTCCTTAGTTTTGACCTAGTCTTTTCCCTTTCTCTCCTCCCTGCTCTTAAAAATTTTCATCTTTTTGATGAAAAACTGCTGCTCACCATCCCGTATAATCGCAGCCCTCCTCTTCTCTTGGTTTTCTTCTTTATTCTTAAGCCAGTTGTCGTAGAAACTTGTTTCTGTCACTTTCCTCTTCCTCCTATCCATTTGATGCAAGTGCCTTGAAGAAAAAATTTGATCCAAATTTATGTGAGAAGAAAGCAGTAAGTTGTGATTATGAATAACAAAGAAGAACTTATTTATAGAGAAATTTGTAGATGTCTTTTACAGATGTCATCGTCAATAATACACATCAACAGCTGTAAATAATGAAATATATGTTACTGTTGATGGGACTACACT
Source organism: Saposhnikovia divaricata (assembly GCA_036435485.1). Lineage (NCBI taxonomy): Eukaryota > Viridiplantae > Streptophyta > Magnoliopsida > Apiales > Apiaceae > Saposhnikovia > Saposhnikovia divaricata. Next base: position 168,557,688 of record CM071595.1, on the reverse strand, counting down.
ACTTTGTACAGACTTTGCCCAATTTTTGAATTTCACATAAATTTTCAGTTTTTTTTCATAGTATTGTATAACTTATTATACTGCTTTTGCAACACTGCAAAAATTCGTGTTTTTTTCATGTGCATTCACGAGATAGTTGTAATTATGTTACTGTTGACGGGACTACACAGCTTTACATAGACTAGCAACCTTGTTTGAATTTGACAAAAAAATTCAGTGCTTTTTTAGAGTATATGGTACAACTTATTACAATGCTTTTTCAGGACTGCAAAGATTTTTGTTTTTTTTTGTTGTGCATTCACGGAATGCTTAAAACAGCAATGGTAAAATCATAATACAGTCAAGATAAGAACTTTCCAGTGCTTGTTGCAGATTACTGTACATGCACGGGATTCTTCACTATGTGACTAGAAGATGTGGTTTCAATGTATAGAAATTGAAATTATTTGTTCCTGTGGTTTCATGGTGATAGCTGAAATAATGCAAGTGGGAAATAGCACTCCGTTCCACTATAAATATGTAACCAAAATAACCATCATCGACACAAAATGACTTATACTCATGGTGATATTTTTAGAGCTATGGGTAAGAATTGGGTGTGTGAAGATGAATTTGGTTACTCCTTGAACCCTAATCATCGTTACTCAACTCTTTCAGTAGCAACAATGCAGAGGGAGTAGGAATGGCGTGAACTTCTCTTGCTCTTTCGGTGTATGATGGATCAACCCACTTAAAGAACTTACATCTTCTTGTAGGATCCTAACAACACATTAAAAAAACTTAATATATTTTCGAAACAACAAAATTTGCAGAAAGTGATGTTGTACACACCTTGTATTGGCTGCATCCGAAGAACCTCCTTCCTAGGTCAAGAGTACCTTATTTCCATGATTCTTGACAAGGAGCTGGTAGATTGCAGTTACACCTAACACTTCCATGTTCACCTAAGTAGGTGAAAGTGCTTGAACTATGTCTGTAAGGGTTTCTAACCGAAGATGAAGAGTTTCTTGAATTAGACATGACTAACCTTTTAGATAAAGAGACGTCACATAAAAACCTTCAAATTTATTGCCAAATCAGTATTATTTGTTGAAGTGTAAACATTGTTAAAAAATACTACACAGCTAGTATTTTCGAAAAAGTTGGTTTGTCACTTCAAGAATGAAATAAAGTTTAAAACATGGACACATCTACAATAAATGAAAAAGTTGAATGGTCATTTCAATACTTTATTTTACAAAGCTGAGTTATCTTTTCAGTTCAAGCAGGATCAATAAAACATGAGAACCCCACCCTGATAACCCCACTTGCAAGTAGGTTGTATATCTATATATATGTATGACCTTCCATATACGTTCAGTGCAAATTAATTTACCAACTACAATAGAAATATGTCATCCTCTACACATCGCAACTGGTTTCTTGGAGAAAGAAATGATGACTACCAGCATGTAAAGCGAAGCGATCCAAAAGAATATTTTGCAGGCGTTCGTCGAGAATGGGCATATCGGCGTGAGGAATCGGAACGTTTGTGAAATGACCTAATTGCTATGGGTGCAAAGGTCCCTATTCGCCATTCGTTTGACATGTTTCCGCGTACTGGTGAATCATCGGGTAGGAATGATTATAGGCGTAAAGTTATTGAAGCTGTGAAACAGATACGAATTGAGAACAACTGAATGCTGTTACGTAGAACTCGTCACTACATCTATCAACTTGCCAAAGACTCCGTTCATGCAAGTGGGAGAGAGCTAACAGACGTTGAGGAACAATATCTTCAACAAAATCCATGTTACATCTCTGATGATTACATGTCTAACGAAGAAATTTAATTAATTACTAGTTAATTATTTAAGTTTTTAATTTTTCTATTATTTATTTGTAGAGTGCATTTTTCTATTATGTATTTGTAGTGTGTATTTTTCTATTATAATGATGTTATAGTGTGTAAGAAAAATATTTAAATAATTAAAACATCACATTCCATAACATCAGACTACATGAAAACAAGAAATACAAATGAATATCCATGGAGGACATTCTTTAGGGGAAACTAAAAAAACCACATTTTATCATAGACGAAGAAATTAATCTTCATCTTCATCATCATTATCATCTTCCACATCCTCCTCCACAGAGTCCTTGTACTCATTCTTATTCTCATCAGTTGATTCATCGAGACCAGCAAAGGGATTTTCAGGCTCAATCTCATCCTCCTCCATGGAGTCCTCGCAGTCATTCTCATTTTCATCAATTGATTCAAACTGATGGCGAGTTAGTTCTCTGACTCGTTGCGTTTCCAATTTCTCAAAATCACACGCAGCACGCTCCTCTAATGGTTCATGAGGCCAACGAATGTACCCACATCCGTTGCCTCCATTTGGACAATTGAGATACCTCCTTCCCGCATTTCTTCCATAGCACCAAGTACGTTCAACGCACAGCTTATCACAAAAGCAGAGATTCAAATCGAGAATGTTGGACATGTTGAATTGTGTGAGTGAAGTGCCAAAATATTTTTCAGTGGTAGGGTGAACAAGCCTCAACATAGACTTGTTTTATAGCTGAGAATCAAGGGATAAATTATTGATTGGTCTTCAAGTAGCCCGTGACTCAATAGTACTATCAAAAAGCACTGAAAAGAACTACAAAAGTTTAAATTTGAGGAGTCAAATTTCTTATCAAAGAAAATCCTGTGAATGCAAAGCAACAAAAAATTAAAATTACCCTGCATTACTGAAAAAAGCACTCTGAGAAAGCACTGCAAAGATCCTCATCTTTGCAAAAATGACTAGTCACTTCATGCTTTATTTATCCAGTACATGAAATAATTGACAATAGTATTAGGCAAGTGCTAAGTTGGTTTCAGACATTTTTTATAGTTCAATTCAGGCATAGTAAAATAAAGCTGATTTCTGAAAAAGTTAAGTTACTTCAGATATCCTGTTGATTTTCCTGCAGGTTAATAAATTTGAGTATTCACATCTTCCTATCACTTGTTTGTAAAGTGCTCTGGTCACTTCAAAATAAAGTTTTTTTAAATTATTTTAATATTTTTGCATCAACAAAAAGGTAAAATAATAATCCAAAATTGGCTATAAAAGCCAATTTTGCTGCTTATTCAAAATCAAAAGTTACTAGCTTCTTCTAAAATTAACTTTCTTCAAAGCAATAACATAAGATGGATAAGGGCCAAAAACCACACTAGTAAAACCGAAATCAAACAAACTAGGAAAACTAGAAGGCCATACGATGTGCAGGCTGAGGACGCTAAACTTGCAAAACATTTTGAATTTGCTGCACAATAACGTCAAATTAAAATTCAAATGGACACTCGAGCTGCAAAGAAACGTGAAATTGCAATAGAAGCTAAAGCTGCAAAAGAACATCAAATTGCAAGGGAAATTGAGGAAGCTGACGACGAGAATTATACTTTTGATCTCAGTGAATTTTAAGAACTTGTATTGTGGTTCTCGTGTCAATATATGCTTATTTTCGAATTTTCTTTTCAATTTAATGTAATTGTATGATGCTTCATTTTCTGTTTTCAAATTTAAGTACTTGTATGATGCTTTATGTTTAGTTTAATTTAATTGAACGTTTCTAATATGTTTTTATGCCCCTCAACATAACTCCACGAAGGTATTGTTAACAATTTGATGTGAAGTTACCATATTCGGGTGAACATTTAACGTAATTACACAAAATAATTTTGCCTGAATTTTGGAATACGCAGAAGTACAACGTCAGTACTTGTATACGGAACAAAAACAACGAAAAAAAACATGTACAAATATATTTTTTATTCCCCTAAACATGCCTACTTGAAGGAATTTTTAACAATTTGATGTTGAGTTGCCATGTTTGGACCAAAAAGTAAGATAGTTTGACACAATAATTTTTGGAGATTTTTATATTATACCAAAGTACAACGTAAATATTTGAATACGGAACAAAAAAAACAAAAAAAAACTTCTACAAATATATTTTTTATTCCCCTAAACATGCCTACTCGAAGGCATTTTTAACAATTTGATGTTGAGTTGCCATGTTCGGACCAAAAAATAAGATAGCTAGACATAATAATTTTTTGGAGATTTTCATATTATACCAAAGTAAAATGTCAATTCTTTAACACGAAGCAAAAAGAATGGATAATTTTATTTACAAATTCATTTTCTAAGCCATATAAAATGACAAGTACAAAGTACATTTTGTAGTTACAAAATATGCTAAGTGCTGGAAAAACAAATAAAAATGGGCCAACAGAATTCGCCACTTGAAGTGGCGATTTGTGTTGAAATGAAATTCAACATAATTCGCCACTTCAAGTGGCATTTTCTGTTAAAAATCCTCAGCTATACCAGAAATTAAAAGCTTAAATGAAGTGTACCACAAATGAAACTTGAATTGGTTACTCTACCAGAAATGTAAACAAGCCGAGAAAAGCGTTGCTATGTTTTCACATATATATCACTACAACAATTTACAGTAAATTTGACGGACAAATTCAACGGAAAGTTAAGGCGCTTAAATATGACGGACGTCCGTTGATTATATAATTGTAACAGATGTCTGTCAAATTAACCATTTCATAAATACGACGGAGTAATTAAATATGACAGAACCATTATATATGACAGAATTCTGTCAAAATTAAAGCGTGCCAAATTTTTCATCTTTTCCCTCTTTTTTGGTAAATTAGACGGACATAATAATTACGACGGAACTAGTATTTTTGACGGATATCTGTCGTATTAAATTTGTTGGTTTTTTAAAATATTTTACAAGTTGGCGGGAGTTTTTTCCTCTCAAATATAAAATTTACAGAAGCTCTCCGTTGTATTTAATAAATAAATGTGACTGATAACCGTTAAATATATAACGCTAAATACGACGGATATCCGTTGAATATATACTCCTAAATGCGACAGAAGTCTGTTGATTTAATGCTAATTAAATATGACGGAAGTCTGTTGATAATAGCCTAACCCTAATTTATTTTACTAACTGCCTCTTCTTTTTTTACTCAGACCCACGTATAACTGTTTTATCATGGAAGCTTGGAGCCTACATTAAAAACACTAATATTTGAACTATCTACAAATTTAAAGGTAAGTATGATTTATGATTGCATTATTTAATTACATATACTTGTCCATATATTGCATATATATATTGATCATATTATGTAGTATATATTATGTTTAGTATGATTGTGTTGCCATTGTATTAATCTAGGTTCAAATTAAAGTTTGTTTGTTTATTTAATCTATATTTCTGTTTTGATCATTGTACGTGTGTATATATGTCAATGATAACATCAATTCTGTATTTAACAACATAACTAACTAAAAGTATTAATAAATTTTACTTGTAGATGTCTCATGATCGAAGTTGGATGAGACGTAGGAATGATGGAAAGGGTGGTATATCCGAAGAGTATGTTAGAGGTGTGAATTCATTTGTTGAATTTGTCCAGCCAGAAAAGAAAAGACACCCAGAAGGATTGATAAAATGTCCGTGTAAGAGATGCAAAAATCAGGCTTTTATGACTGAAGATGTGTTAAAGTGGCACTTGTTACAATTCGGTATTATTGAGGCGTATATTACATGGGATCTCCATGGAGAAAAATCTAACTGGAATGCTCATTATTCTTTGGGAACAAGTTTGAATCATAACACTAATGAAGATAAAGATGAGTACGATGTGTTTGAAATGTTGAGAGATGTGGCAGGGGAACAAGATCAATTTGAAAATGTGGAAGAAGATCCAAATCAAGAAGCTTCAGAGTTTTACAAGTTGGTGAAGAATGCTTCAGTTCCTTTGTGTCCAAATAATGAAGAACATACAAAGTTATCATTTGTTATGAAGTTGCTGCACTTCAAAAATAAGAACGGTTGCAGTCAAAAAGGTTTTGACGAATTGCTTGAGCTAATTGGGTCTGCTTTGCCTAAACCACATACACTGCCAGAGACTTACAAAGATGTCAAAAATATGGTTAAGGAATTAAATTTGGGGTATGAAAAGATTGATGCTTGTGAGAATGATTGCATGCTATATTACAAGACAGATGCTGATAAGTTGCGTTGTGACATATGTGGTGTTGACCGGTATAAAAAGCGGAAGGACGTAAAAAGCCCGTTGATAGCAAAAAAGACTTTGAGATACTTTCCTCTCACTCCAAGACTTAAGAGGTTATACATGTCAAAACATACAGCACAATACATGAGATGGTACAAAAATAGAGATGTGATCGAGGGACAATTAACTCATCCTGCCGATGGGGATGAATGGAAACGATTTGATAAGAAATTTCCATCATTTTCAAGTGAGGTTCGTAATGTTAGACTTGGTCTTGCAACTGATGGATTTGAACCATTTCATAATAAATATTCAAGAAAATACAGTGTCTGGCCTGTTTTCATTGTGGTGTATAACCTTCCGCCATCTATGTGCATGAAAGATCCATTCATATTTATGCCTCTTATCATTCCTGGGGATAGAAATCCGGCAAAAGATCTTAATGTTTATCTCCGACCATTAATTGATGAATTAAAAATGCTGTGGGACACAGGGGTAACAGTATTTGACAAATCAACACATTCGAATTTTATGATGAGGGCTGCATTACTATGGACAATTAGTGACTTTCCAGCATATGGTCAGGTTAGTGGGTGGTCAACTCATGGGAAGATGTCATGTCCAGTATGTGTAGGAGATGTTAAAGCATTTCAACTGAAGCACGGGGGAAAAGCTAGTTATTATGGCACTTCTCGAGTTTTTTTTAAAATCGAATGATCCTTTGAGAAGAAACTACAAGTATGGTTCCCGGGAGACAAAAGCGGTTACCTCTCGATATTCAGGTCTGGCAATAAAGATTCAGGTCCAACGAGTTAAGTTTTTTCCACATGGAAAGAAAACATGGCGCAAACCAGTGGGTTTTGGGGTAACACATAATTGGACTCATTTAGCCATGTTTTGGGAGCTTCCTTACTGGGAGAAGCTTAACCTTCGTCATTGTTTGGATGTAATGCACACCGAAAAGAATGTATTTGATAATATTTTTTATACAGTGTTGGATGACAGCGATAAATCAAAGGATAATGAAAAATCAAGAAAGGATTGTAAGCATTTAGGCATACGGAAGGAGTTATGGATTCGTGATGATGGTACAAAGCCAGATGCATCATTTGTTCTTACAAAGGAAAATGTTCAAAAGTTATGTAAATGGGTGGATGAATTGAAACTTCCAGATGGAAGGAGCTCAAACCTATCCCGGACAGTTAAATTTAAAAAAGGGCAATTTAGAGGTTTAAAATCCCATGATGGTCATGTTTTTCTTCAAAAATTGATGCCCATTTTGGCTCGTGACTTATTGCCTAACAAGGTTAGTGATGGAATTATTGAGCTATGTAATTTTTTCAAAAGTTTATGCTCTACAACATTGACGAGAGAAGATCTTGAGAAAATGGAGGAGGACATAGTGCATATATTGTGTAAACTAGAGCTTATTTTTCCACCTAGTTTTTTTGATACAATGGAGCATTTGCCTATTCACTTGGCAACAGAGTGCAAGCTTGGTGGTCCAGTCCAGTATCGTTGGATGTATCCTTTTGAAAGGTACTTGGGTAAATTAAAGTTAACGGTAAAAAATAAAGCAAGGGTAGAGGGGTCAATGGCAGAACGCTGTGTCGAGGAGGAGCTAACTAACTTTTGTTCATTGTACTTCGAATCAGACGTGGAAACTGCACATAATCGACTACAGCGCAATGAGGTGTGATTTTTGTGCTAGGTTTGATTTCTGTGATTTTTGTGCTAACTAACTTTTATGATCTGTTTACATACGTTATAAGTGAAAATTTCAGGCCCCACGGAAGAACCGCAATCCAGACTTGCTAGAAGCTTATACACATCCAACTAGTAAAGTTGGAAGAGAGAAACAGAGAATCTTGACCGACCAGGAACTCGAGATTGTGAGATATTATGGTCTGATCAACATGCCAGAAGTTGCTAAATACTTAGAGTGAGATATCTATTTTTTGCTAACTTTTCGTTTGAAATATATAGTATGCAATCTGATCATCTAAAATTCTAACTTTTCCAATTTTTAGGGAATTCGAAGATTTAGCATACGCAAAGAAGCCACGTCTAGACCCGGCCATCTTCGAAAGATATGCAAAGAAACATTTTATCAGTTGGTTTGAAAGAAGGGTACGTATGTTTTAAGCATGTTTTTAATACTAGTACTTAATTCCTTGATGCTTATTTAATGTGTGTAGATAAAAAGTGATTCTTACCTTAACACAAAGTTTAAGGACATAGTCAGAGGTCCAATGCAAATTGCACAATCTTATCGCGGCTGTCATTCCAATGGTTATAAATTTCTTTGTGCTGAAGCAAATGAACTTACATCTTCAAATTCAGGAGTACTAGTCTTAGGTAAGCACATGATAATAGATTGTCTTCCATGAATTACCTGCACTAATATGATAACATATAGGTCAGTATAAATTGTAGGTTCTTGCTATAAAGACGGTCTTGACAACTTCTATGGCAGAGTAGAAGAAGTACTAAAACTCACATATCATAACGGTTGCAATATTATGATGTTCAAGTGTCACTGGTTCGATAACACAAGGAACGTAAAAGTGGATAAGCATGGGATTACCACTGTGAATGTTAAGTCACAATTAGATGCAGAAGATGTGTTCATATTAGCTAGTCACGCAATACAAATTTATTATGCTCCTAATATCAACAATCCCAGTTCTCCATGGTACACGGTGGTGACGGGTAAAAATCCTTCAAGTTCAACTGCTCTTAATGAAAAAATGTCGTCACTGGACAATGCTTTTCATGAAGAGGTGTCGAATGCATCAACATCCTACATCGGACCAATAACTATCGAAAATCCTTCAAATTTTTTCATAGATCTTGAGCAGTTTGGAAATAATGATGAGAACGTGTCTGATAATGAAGAAAATAATGATCAAAACAGGAATAGTGATTCAAGTGGTGGCGAGATTGGTGAAAGTGATGAAGATTCATCATAGGTGTGTAATATTTGGTTATAACCGTATTTGCTATTCTATAACCGTATTTAATTGTGATTTTCATGTTTTAATTATCAGGTATTGATTTGAGAATAGTCCTGCCTGCCTGCTTCATTATCAGGTATCCTATCTGCCAATTTTTTTTACCTTAGTAGAACCAGGACACTAGGAGGATAGATTTCAGTTTGGCGATACTTCAGACTTGTTTTTGCTACAGTGGCCAACTTCTTTTGAGTGGAGGGTAAGTGTATCTTACATTTTTCTTTGTTTAAATATTTTGTATACTGGATCTTTTATGTAGTGCACCCTATATTCAATTACTTCTGGGTCACAATGTTAAACAAATTTTGATTTAAAAGAAAATTTGAAAGCATGAGGTTTGGCATTTATATTTTACACCAGTATTTTGTTGTCACTTTGTATCTCTCCAGCTGACCACTGTGCTTTTTCTATTTAGCCACAGGCCTCCTAGTGTCCTGGTTCTACTAAGATAAAAAAAAAATTTGTCCAATAAAAGATGAATGTTTAATTTGACATGGTAAAGCTATTATTCGAACTTTTTATTTTATTTCCCTTGTTGTTGGACATGTGTGTCCACTGGTTAGTTGTTCCAATCTATTGGCCGCGGAAAAAGATGCAAATGCTGAAAATATTGCTATCTTGTTAATTAGTGTCTTGTCTGGTTTGCTATCTGTTACAAAAAAGATGCAAATGCTGAAAATATTGCTAAATTAATTTGCAATCAGTGTTATTGTAACTTTTTCCCTACCCAGACGGTTCTCAAGTTTGTTTCTGTGAACTGTAGCTCTATCTTCGGACTTCATCTTTGTGAGCATTAGCATGATGGTTTTGCTTTCGCTGGTAAAAAGGTTAGTTACTTAGGCTGTTCTGTTGTGACCTGGGTACTGTCTAGTTTTTTATTCTCATACAGTATTTGAATATGATCTCCGTGTTTCCATTAGCAGGCATTGCTTTGTCAACAAAAGCCAAGAGTTGTTGTTAGGCTGTTAGCAGTTTTGAAGGACAAACACATGGGGGATGGTTTAGTGTTACATGACTTTCTGAGCATCAAGAGTCTATTTAGTCAAGTTGAAATTTACTTTTTGGAGATTAATTAGGATATTGTTATGTCATTTCAATTTTTGTCATGCCAGAGATTAATATTTGAATTGCTAGGCTATTAGCTTAAGTGATTTATGCCTCTCTCAGAACACTGCTGGTATCTACTCAAACTGGTGTCTTAATCCTTCTCTTCCTTTTGCTCTTTGTAGTATCGAATTGACCAAATTTTGATTAATAGTTATTTATCATTCTTATATAATTTACAAAATTAAAAAAACATATTAAATTAGATTAAATGTATATTTTAATGATATAATTTTTATAACAATTTTTATCTATATTATATATGTAATATTTGTGCAAATTTCGATCAATTTGACCACAAAAAAGTTAAGACAAAAGATTTAAGATTTGGGAAGTAAAAAATGTTTATTAATGTACGAAAAAATATCAAATTTGAATTTTAATCATCTTGGTCCTCATTTATTCAATTGGATTACAAACGAAGAAAAATAAATTTAAAAAGTCATAGAAAATATTTCTACTAATGCATTTTCAAATTCACATTATTTTAAAATCTAATTAAAAATCTATCCGTAGAAATCTAATTAAAAATCTATCTGTAGAGATGTAAATATCTCATAATTAAGTTATTACGTAAATTTTCAATGATTTTAGTGACATAAAAGGCATTTCAAACATTGAATATTATATCATTTCATAAAAATCGAATTATTCCATATATATTTATTCGATTTTTTGATATAACTCTCTCTTATTATAATCCAGAATACTTATTATTGAAAAATCACGTACATTTCTTATGCCACATATTTTATGAAAATAAATTTCTTTGAAAACTACTATGAAATAATTTAGGAAATTCTCAACATGAGACGAATATATTTAGGGGTGTAAATGAGCCGAGTCGAGCTGAACTTTAGAATGTTCATGTATTATTTGTTAAGAAATTATCGAACTGGAACTTTAGAATGTTCATATATTATTATTGTGAATTAATATTTTAATTATTTGATTTAATGTAAAATTTTAATTTATTTTAAATATCATTAATTTAATGTTATTTTCAAATTTATTGTTAAATATCTTAAGATTTGAATAGATATTTTTTAAAAATTAGTTAGTATAACCTATAATCGTAGAAAAAAGAATCGAAGAAGTGTGTGCGGGCCATGATTCTAATCAGGATATAACTGAAAACGTTATAATTTTATAAAGCATGTTTTTTATTCTTTTTAATAAATTATATATTATTTAACTGAGTTTGGAAATTTTAACACATTTTTTAATATTTAAAAATATATTTTTGTGCCTCACTGGTAAATAATATCTTAATAATTCAATAGATATTTTTTAAAAATTATTTAGTAAACCTAAAATCGTAGAGGGAAGAATCGTAATAATAAGTGTGTGCGGCGATTATTCTAATCGGGATATAACTGAAAACCTTTATAATTCTATAAAACATGTGATTTTTTATTTTTAATTAATTATATATAATTTAACTGAATTTGGAATTTTTATCACCATTTTTAATTTTTTAAAAATATAATTTTATGTCCTATTGGTAAATTTTGTTGTTTATAAAAAATAAATTAGTATCTTTAATACAATTTTTTAACTTGTTATTTTTAGAAAGGTGTTAACAATTTTTTTGGAAGGCGTTAACCAACCAACCAAATATACTTTGTTTTGCTTATAATATGTGATGCACGATTTTCTTAAATTTAAATTATTTTTTAATAATTAAATATCTCATATACATTAATTAATATAATATTTTATTGGCATAATATATATTATCAAATAATAATCGTTTAATTATATGATATATTTTTTGAATTATGACTATATTTTGTCATAATATTATAAATATGAATGGAAGTATCGTATATACTTACATTCAAAATTTTGTTGATATTATCATATTCAAATTATGATCCCATAATAATCCCTAATGTAATATTTTTCTAAAATAGATTTTAATATTAATTTGTAATTGTGTGAAATTTTTATTGTGTGATATAGTTTTAGTTTGTTTTCATTTTGTTGATTTATAATTTGTTGTAAATTTGTTAATAAATATGTTATATTAAAATTACATAAATTGATTTTGAAAATATTTGATTTCCAAGTAATTGAAAGTCTAAAAAAATTGGGTGTAGGTGAAGAATTTTAATTTAAATATAACTAAAAAAGTATGTAATTGAATATTAATTGGAGTGTAATTAAAAGAATTTATTATTAAGTAAAATAAAATTTTATATGCATTTTAATTTATTTTTCATTTTTGGAAAGTGTTAACAAACTTTTTGGAAGGTGTTAACCAACCAACCAACCAATTATACCATGTTCGCTTATAATAGTATAGTATAGATGTGTGAAATTAAATTTTATAATACTGTGAACAATGCCGTAAGTTGTTTAATTTTTTTAGTTAAAATAAGATACATATAGCTACATTTCTTATACCACATTTATATTATCTAATTGTTCTAAATTTATTTTTTGAGCCTTTTCTAATTTAATTTATATACATGAAATAATTATACACTATGACCCTCTTGAGCTAAACTAACAAAATACTTTAACTATAATTATTAAAAAAAATTGGGAAAATACTTAAACGACACCGTAATTCAAGAAAGGGTTTTAATAGTTCCACTAATCCACTATTCCACTATCTTCTACCGTGTTCTTTGCTTCCACTCTCTCTAGCTTCCACGCTTCTCAATTCTCAATTTTCAGCAATTTCTTGAATGATGGCAAGATTACTGGAAAAGACTTTGAAACAGGGAGCTACACTAGGCAATGGGTTGCTTCCTGTTCAGGTACAAATTAAGGAACAAAAGGGTTTCTATATTTTGTGAAATTGATATGTGTCCACAATTTCAATTTATGATGCTAGGATTTTGGTTGGTCTCTGTGATTTGTGTATATACACTTTGTTCATAATGGTTAAACTGAGAACTTCATTAATTTAGACAGTTCATCGAACACTTGTACAAATTTGGAGATTGTTTCTTTTGTTTAATTTTTTTTTGTAATTCTCATAATTCTGTGTAGTAAAAAATGTTTTATTAAAGTCCAAAGTTATATATTCCTTAAGCATAGTTGTTCATTTCTGATTTACGATTTGACTTATAAGGTTATTGTTACACTTGCAGGTGCTATTGGCATATATGATTTTAGTTATTCCATTTGTTGTGATGATGATGGTGGTTACAGTGAGACGGGGGGCAGGCAGGTCTCGTGGTAATGGCAGAGGGCACACGGAAAATAATTCTAGTGCTCACTACACCAAATCTGCTATCAGACAACACTGATCAGACAACACTCTGCAAAAAAAGTGTTGCCCGAAAAGATCAGACAACGGTTCCGTGTTCAAGAAAAAAAAAGTATTGTCTGATCCCAGTTTTTACAACACGCAAAAAACCATTGTCTATTAGATGAAGTCAGACAACGGTATTTAAAATGTAGTGTTGCACATATTTCATATTTAGACAACAGTTTTCCGGAACCATTGTCTGAAAATGTTTCAGACAAGAGCACACAAAACTGTTGTTAGAAAGAGACAACAATTTTTCTGATCCGTTGTTTGAGTTAAATTCAAACAACACACAAAAAATATAGTTGTCTGACTCTCCCCATTTCGGAAATGTCTCATTTTGCTTGTTTTTTAGCCACATTTCATCATTTTCATGATCTGGATAGGTGGTCATCAAAATTGACATGTGTTCACTGCCCACAACAGAAAAAATGCTTGTGCAAACGGCAATCCCACAACAGAAATTTAAAAAAAACCGTTGTATGATCCATACGACGGTTTTTTAAATATGGAAAGGGTTGTTGGAAAGCATATTGCACAACAGAATTTCAAATATTTCCGTTGTCTGAATTACACAACGGTATTTTGGAAAAAAGACTTGTCTGAGGTGCTTTGGCACAACAGTTTTGGCGGCAAAACAGTTGTCTTTATTTTCCAGCTATTTAAATCAATTTGTACCGTTTACACGGCTTCGAATGTGTTATTAAGTTGAAACATAATAGCGTAAGACATTTTTGACCGTATTTAATTACTTATACTTATTCGAATAATACATGGGTAATGTAAAATCCGTATCACGTGTTAGGGTTTAGGGTTTCGATAACTTTATTTTATCAAGAATCGCGAACACGAGACTGGTTGATATTTCATTTATATAAGTAACAAATTTATTCGATATATGAACGATAATTTCCTTTGCAAATAAATAATACCACGTATTAATAGAGTGCTATATATATATAATATAGTTCTTGTTATCGATCGATTTATAAACCACGATATAATCACACTCACAATATTGAACAAATTAACATATTAATTACTAATTAATAATATAAGATTCAAAGGATAGGAACGGGAGCGAAAAAATTATAAATTAAAAGCGTCAATTTGGGCGAAAATGAAATAGTATTCAGACAATGGTTTCTGTTAAAAAAATGCTTGTGCAAACGGCAATCCCACAACAGAAATTTAAAAAAAAACCGTTGTATGATCCATACGACGGTTTTTTAAATATGGAAAGGGTTGTTGGAAAGCATATTGCACAACAGAATTTCAAATATTTCCGTTGTCTGAATTACACAACGGTATTTTGGAAAAAAGACATGTCTGAGGTGATTTGGCACAACAGTTTTGGCGGCAAAACCGTTGTCTTTATTTTCCAGCTATTTAAATCAATTTGTACCGTTTACACGGCTTCGAATGTGTTATTAAGTTGAAACATAATAGCGTAAGACATTTTTGACCGTATTTAATTACTTATACTTATTCGAATAATACATGGGTAATGTAAAATCCGTATCACGTGTTAGGGTTTAGGGTTTAAGATTTGTACTCGGTGATATTTTATTTATAATAATAACGAATTTAATTTAATTGATAAGAACAATATTTCTTTACACATAGAAGGTTTAATTAAATCAATTTGAATTTAATTTAATTTGATTTAGTCGATAACTCAACGATATGAACGAAATTTAATTTTTAATAATAAATATTATTAAATTAAATTGAAAAAATTATTTATTTTTATTATTAATACATTTTGGTTCAATATAAAAGTTAGTATAACAATTTTTCACATTTTTTTTATCATTAAAAAAATATACATATATGTATAATTCAAATTATTATACTCAAATCTCTGTTCTAAAAATCGGTGATTAATCACGATTAATCACCGATTAATCCTTGTTCCATGGGTTACCGCACTGATTAATAATCCGATTATTCGATTAATCATCCCCGATTAATCCCTGGACAGTGCCTCTACCGATTAAGTCCGATTCCCTCTTTTTACAACACTGACTCAAATTTATAAATTACTAAATATATGTT
This sequence comes from Saposhnikovia divaricata, assembly GCA_036435485.1. Taxonomy (NCBI): domain Eukaryota; kingdom Viridiplantae; phylum Streptophyta; class Magnoliopsida; order Apiales; family Apiaceae; genus Saposhnikovia; species Saposhnikovia divaricata. Next base: position 168,542,162 of record CM071595.1, on the reverse strand, counting down.
TTATTTAAATATTATAATAGATTATTAAAAATATTATAATAGAATATTAATTTAGTACTGGTTAAGTTTGCTTAGGGTTAGTTTCCCTCTTTCATTTCTCAATCACAATTTTCATTTCCCTCTCTTTTCAATCGGAGCTCTCATCCTGGGGCGGCGACAAGTCTCTCTCTCGCACACACAGTCTCTCTCTCTCTCTCTCTCTCGCACACACACAGTCTCTCTCCCCTCTTTCTCTCACACACTCCCCCTCTTTCTCTTTCTCTCTCTCGATCTCTCCTCTTCCTCCCTCTCTCTGTCTCTCTCACCCTTTCTCTCTCCCTCCCTCCTCGTTTCTTGCTTGATTTCTCTTTTTATGTTATGCATGCATAATTTTGTAATGAACAAAATTTTACATTTTCTACTTAAAATAAAATTTTTAACCTTTTCACATGAAAATTAATTTGTTTTGATAAAAATAATCAAGAAGTTTTTATAAAAATCAAGAATATTCCAGTAAAAGTGATTATTTCTTTAAAAATGTTAAAACATTTTAAGGTGAATAGTTTTATTATTATGTTCATTAAATATTAGTAAACAAAATTTTTAAAATGATTTTTTTTCTAAATATATTTTAGTATATCATTAAAATAAAAAAATTCATATATCATTGAAAATATTTGAATATATTATTTCAGATTATGTAAAAAAAATAGAAAAAATCTTTTTTACATCAATTTTACTAAAGCTGATGTCTTTCAATTATTTAGGCATCGGTCTGTGTACAAACCGGTGTGTTAAAATTTTGCAACCCGCTAAATCCCTCTGATCTTCCCCCCTTGGAAAATTTCCCTCCTCTCAAATTTTGGTTGCCCCGCCTCTCAAATTTTGGTTGCCCCGCTTGTTTGTACACAAAAATTAAAACTAAAGAAAACCAAAATCATAAAAACACAAAACCTCTCCTCCCTCTCTATCCCGTTTTCCCCAAACCTAAACCAAGAACCCTAACTTCCAATTAGCCCGTAAATCAGCTGCATCTAGGTGGAAAGAGGATTAATTCAATTGACGGTCAACTCGCAATAGTTCAACTGAAGGTCAAAATAAAATTGCAAGCTCCAGTTTGTTCAACCCCATCTCTGAAAGTTCAACTACAAGCTCCGAATCGAAAGCTCAATTTGTTTACAATAGGTCATACAGCTCTAAAATCTCACCCATAGCTCAACTATAATACGAAATCGGATTGGGTAAGCCTGTAAGAAAATGATTTCAATTTGGTTTCAAATTGAGGGTTAATTAGATTCAAAACCCTAAATTTTTTAAATTTGTTTCTTCTTCTTATTATGTGCACCGACGAAAATATGACAATCTGCACAAAGAGAGAGAGAGAGAGGGGATATAAAGGCTGAAAGTATAAGACAATGACGCAAAGAAGAAGCTCAGGTCAATATCTTTACTCTAGGACTTATTTTTCAAATTTATACCTCTTTTGTTGAATCACTCGCAATATCTTTACGCTAGAGGCCTAGTGGGAACATTTTGTAAGAACATGCCAAATATCTAAAAGAGATTGCTCAGTGTAAAAAGAGGATTGCAGAGAGAAAGAACAGACTTGATAAAAATGTGAGTGAAATATAATTTCTGAATAGACTGCTATGATATTCTTGTGCTAAAGTTGGTGCCCCCCCTCTTATTCAGTCTTTTATTTGTAGGTTTTGATTTTATTTCCTGATTTCGTTTGATTACAGGGCTAAGGACTATATGGTACGATATTACCAGACTCATCCACACGCAAACAAAGGATTAGTAACATGGGAGACAGCAAATGCGGGTTTTAGAACTGGATGTGAAGAATGGTTCAACATGAATGATACTGTAAGTAACTTTGCTAAACAATCTGCCTATAAGAGATGCTATTACTATAAGCATAATCATGAGTGCCCAAGGAATGGTTCAAGGTGCATTATATGATATGGAACATAGGAACCAGGTATGTATATACATTACAAGCAAGAACTAAATTTCATTTATAAAAGTCTGTAACTTTCTGAATGTAAAGTCCAAGGGAATTTGTTGGCTTAACAGCAAAGCCAGAAGAGAATGTATCTTTCTTTGTTGCACATGCCAGAATATAGTGCTTGGATTTGACATTTTTAAGTTTGTGACGAAATGATAGAATCTGTATTACCAAATGAAACTTCTCTGAACTTAACTTATAATTCTATCATTTTATTGTAATTGGATTGCAGAATATAGATGGTGAGACCTTCTCCGTGGTTATTATGTGGATGGCGGTACTAGCAGCATGTGCACACCTCTTTGTGAAATACTTGTATGATTACTCAAAGATATATAGGGGCTATGTTAAAAGAAACATTCTAAATTCAAGAAATTCTCAGCTCAGATTATTAGTATGCTCTCAGCGATCTGACGATGCCATAGATAAAGGTTTTAGAAGCTTCAAGCTCCACAGAAGTTCCCACTCAGATCTATGCGCTAAACCTCTGTTCCCACACCAACTAGTCACTCTAAATAATATATATTTGTCACTTAACAAGGCTAGCATTCGGTTATATGATATGAACAGGTCATATATTTGTTGTCCATATATCCAACGTAGATTTTTTTTCAGCTTTGCTGTCTTCCTATAAATTGACATAATGCTTTATGTTATTCAAACTGAAATCAATCTGTATACCCCATGGTTTTGTTTGTTGTCCAAGTTCATACAAGCTCATAATTTATCACCACTATTTTGGACCGGTTAATGAGGTTTGTGTATTAACTATTAAGAGATAATAGCGGTGAGTGACTAAAATTTCAAGAGGCTTTCTGGGGCTTTAACTTGTATAAGAGGAGGTGGCTCTTGAACTCCGTGCAATTCAGGTAGTTTGGTGTACTGTATATGTTTTTATGCTCTTCTTTTTCTTCAGCTATTTTATTATTGTTTTGTTTTCAGGGGGTTCCTGTTGACATGAACCATTGGTTTAGTGTTAATTTTGTTTGGAAGCACAAGTTTTGATAGGATGCAGGGTGCAATGAATGCCTTCTCTGTGGATGAAACAAGTGTTAGCGGGTAGGTCTCCTACCGTATTCTTCCTTTTACAAACATCAGCAGAAAAGTCTTTCTTTTTTTACCTTGTTCTGATCTCCTCTGTTGTTTATGGCTGAAAAATGAATTTGGTTCTAATCTTTAAAGTCCAAGGTTTACTATGTAATAATAATAAATTGATGGTACATAATAAGTAACATGATTTTTCTGGAGTAAACCATGAGATTCTATGCACATGTTGAGTTCCCGGGATAAAATTGTATCACTAAAGGTGCTAGAATTACTGAATAATCATTTCGATACGTTTTGCTTACCTCAATAGTGCTTTTTTCTATCTTATATCTTGTTCTGTATTTTAACATACTAAAACCTTGGTTAATTTGATGGAACTTATGAATGGTCAGTGGCCTTTGAATATAAAAGAAACATCATATGTTAACACCCCCCATCATGTTCCAATCAACCAGAACCGAATTTAATGGAACCGAACAGGTGTTTCTTTTTTCTGGTGTTAGTATGAATCACATATTTTAGATTAACAATCCCTGGAACAATAAGAATTAAAATGCTATTGATTTTTTTTTTAATAATTCTGTTGCATTGTGTATATTTTTGTAGGTATATGGGTCCTCATGGCTTGTGCTTCTGGGGCTTTTAATTATTTTCAAGGTCCGATAAATTTAAAGTTTCTAGAACCCTAGATATTGTGGCCTTTTACATCTTAGTGTCATATCATTGTTTTTTTCCTCTGTAGGTTTTTACCTTCGGCCAGAAGATATCAGTAAATTTCCAGTTGATCTTGTGGTTCGTTCAAGGCATAACTTTCCTGCTTGCAGTTCACCGACCTGAGTATTGCAGATATTTTTTTCTTGTATCCTAGCATTTATACCCACTGGGTGGGGAATTCTTTCTAAAGGTTGTAGACAATGCCATTTAGTAATTTGTTTAGTTTGCACATTTAAATTATACCTTTGTCTAATGTACTTGTAGACAATACTATGAAAAACCAAAGTATTGTCAAAATAGAACCTAGACAACAAGAAAATGAATAGAAGCTTGTGTTACAGTTGCTCAGACAACACACAAATGTAAACAATAAGATAAAAATACTTGTATTATAGTTACTCGCACAACACAAATGAAAATGCTAAAATAGAAAAACTTGTGTCAAAACAGCTCAGGCAACGAATCTAACAATTAAAACCCTTGTGAACGAAATATTCAGACAACACTTTATAAAACTCTTACATTGTCTAACAACAAAAACTACAATGGTTTCTGTTCAAGTAAACCGTTGTGTAACAAATATTCAGACAACACTTTTTAAAACAATTCCATCGTCTAACTAACGAAACAACAATGGTTTCTTTCTATAAAACCATTGTGAGAAAGTATTTAACACAACATCACAGATATAGAAGACCATTGTCTATAAAACTATACTGCAACCCAACCAATTAATGTTGTGTTGGATGCAAACGAAATAGACAACACAACCAAAACAAAAAACCCTTGTCTAAACATGCCTAGAACAACGGTTTCTGAGTTAAGGACCATTGTTGTAATGTAGTTTGTACAATACTTTTTAAACGCAAACTGTTGTTGTTTCTAGTATTCACACAACGTTTCAGTAAATACGGACTGTTGTCGAAGAAGACTCACACAACAGTTTTGGTACCGTTGTCTGATATAGGCATCAGAAGGCGCCTCAATAGACAACAGGAAAACAGGGCATCAGACAACGGGCAAAAACCGTTGTCTGAGCCTGTTTTCCTTGTAGTGATGGGACAGGCAGTAGTTCTAGTACTCGTGGGAGCGGTGGGAGAGGGAGAGGAAGAGGGAGAAGTGGTGAAGGCAGCAATGACGGTTTCAATGAGTTGGGTGATTTTTTCGAGAGGGCAGACAGATCTATTAGCAATGGTGACTATCCGAACGCTCCATTACCGGGTCAGCCAAAAAAGGGTGTTGTTAGTTTTACCGGAAATTAGTAAGTTCTTATCACATTACAACTTTTCAGTTTCTTAAATTTTCATTTACTAAAGAATAGTATTTTTTGAAGTATTAATAATCCTCGACACAAGAAGACTTTGAAGGGGATAGTAAGAAATCACTGGCCAACAGGCCCCGTGGATAGCCTTGGCCGACCTCGTCGTGCATATTTTGACAGTAAATGGTATTCTGATGTGCTTAAAATATTTTATGTAAGTATACATATTTTGGCATGAATAATAATGCATTTATCACAATTTAAATATATTGCAATGAGGTGATAGATAATTTTCTTGAGAATATAGCTAAAGGATTGCCTTCTCTGGTCAAAAGAATTAGTTATACTCATTTTACCAAGCTCTGTACAATTGATATGTCTAGTTGCACTCATGTTTAAAATGTTAGAATTCTTTCTATTTTTCACGCTTTTGACATGGATATGTGGTACTTGTAATCCTATATATGTGCTCCACTTAGGGTTTTTAACATGGGCTCAAAGTCCAGATTTGACTACATATGTCAGACCTCTAAGTTCAATAAAAAACTAAAGAAGCATAAATTTTTGAATATGTTTGATCTCTTCACATAATAGTAAAATAGGTCATCATTTAATTTATAAACCCACTGGCCGCTGGTCCTACACTAGATCCGTAGTTGGTTTTATGAGGGTTCTTGATTTGATCATAAATTAGCTTATAGGGCTGATCCCTTATTCATTTTGCATAAAGTCATTGGCTCTGCTCTGTGCCAGGTTTCTCACCTCTGGAATACTTTCGGATAATAAATAACTATTTAGATTTGCACTTGTGCAAAGCTGTTTCAAATGAATTGTATGGGCTTGAGCAGCAAAAACAAATTATCTAGTCATCATTGATTATACTTTTTGGAGAGTGTGGGATGCTCTATCCTCTAGTCTTATAAAAAAAAGTTGTTGAGTGTTTGAACAAACCGGTATGCTAAACTGGAACTTGAACACTTAAAATCCACTTCAAAGGTGCTTCATCAGAGTTTTATCTTTTAGAATATTACTACTGTAGAAGAAGACCATAGAATACACATAATTGTACTGTAACTGTTTTACTACCGTAACTGTTTCTAGTACCTATAATTGTACTTATGATTTTTATAATCTTAAAAATAGGCATACTATGACTACGAGGAAGGGATGACAGTGGAGGAGGCACATGCTAAGGTGAAGGCTCACCTGAGCAGCAATATGAGACAATTACTTTTTCATGAGCGCAAAAAAGCTTATGAGAGGATTGCGGCTAGTCGACGGGGAACCACATTACGGGATGTAAGGCCCCCATACGTGGATCCTCCTATATGGGATTCGTTGTGTGATTGGTGGGAATCTTCTAAATTCAAGTCTTTGTCGAACCAAAATAAAATAAATCGGGGGACATATGATGTTATTCACACCACTGGTGCAAAGCCCTATGTTATTTTCAGACATGTAAGTTTTTTTTATATTTATTTGTAACATTAATGTTGTTTAGTTACTTCAACTTACACCTAATAAATTAGATTAATTAATTGTCCATTTCTTTAAAGTTTGTTATTACCCCAAGAACTAGTGTGTACAGTTTGGTTACTTTTCAGATTACTTGAAGTTCTTTAACAAATTCTTTTTGTTACAATAGGAGCTTGAGAAAGAAAAGGACATGCCAGTTACACAAGTTGAATTTTTTGAAGCTACGCACAAAAGTGATTTCTGGACACCTAGTGCACAGCGTATGAAGGTATAATTTTACACGTATGAATTAAATATTATATACACAAATCATTGAACCTGGTGTGTTGTTTAATTTGTAGGATGTGCTTGTGAAGTTGTGGGATGGGTATAGAGATAGTCAGATGCAGGGTGACAATAACGAGAGCGAGGCAGGCACCACCTCTACGAGGAATATCCCTCCATTGTCACCAACAAAACGAAGACGTTTAGAGGCGGATATTGCCTCCCAAGCCTCGAAAGAGCTAGGCACGACAGCACATTTGAAAAATAGAGTTTATATGGAGGGTCGTGAGAAGCTTATAGACATATATGGTACTGATGTGCCATCAACTGGCAGGATTATGGCTTCTCGTACCAGTTCTGCGCACCTTTCTGATGACTTACTCCAGCAAGCCATTGGTCATGCTGCTGTCATAGCTCATTCCAAGGGTAATGTAAGTTCTGTGCCCCGCTCTGAGTTAGATGCCGATGTTCAACACCTTGCGAAAGAAGTCATTCCTCCTGATCATACACATTTTGCTGAGTACGTCCGATTTACATCCATGGCAGCTAGTAAGATCTTGGACATTGACGGAAAGACAATCATAGAGGTATTAGAACCTTTTTTTATATATGTGATTATGATATCGAGTACAAGTATATATATATATATATATATATATATATATATATATATATATATATGGGTATCAGGGTTTTATATTTATGACAAGGTTAGCCTATATTGTTAGTAGGGTATTTGTAGCAATATCACTGGCCTTACAATATTCTAAAACTAAAGCATATGTCCTATACAGAATCAAAAAATTAGTAGATTTAGCTGATTAACTGAATTTTCATGAGCTTATGTATGTAGATAGTCGTATATAGTAAAGGTTATTTCTACTTAAAGATTTTGTAAAATCAGATTCAAGAAAAGATTGGTACATATATGTACCAAAGTATGACGTTAGAATAAGATCATCATTTATGCTAATACATAAAATGTAGTATTTGGTTGTTTAATAGCTAGGTGAAGATGATTTTCCAATTTGTATTATGGTAGTATAATTAGTTAAATACCATTAACGCATCAACTATAATCATATGACAAATTTCTTAGCATTTAAAATTTTTCTCCTACAAAAAAAGTTGAAGCTATGACATGGTGGTGTTGCTCTAAGAACACAAATTATGAACACTGACTTGTTCTTTCAACATTTTAACATATAGGATAATCAGCTGGAGGTGGTTCTAGGATCATTAACCTTAGTGTACAAATTTACTAGTATATAATTAGTGATTTATTTGGTATCTCTTATTACACTACAAAGTATGTGAAGTTACTTTACATTTAGAAGGGATTCATTATAATTTTTGTTTTGTATTTTGCAGGATGATATACCTTCTGATCATGATGGCTCTGATCATAATGAGATCCCTCACCTTTCTGATGAGGAAATGCTGGGTTAGATTAATGTTTTAGCATGGGTTGTTTTAGGTACAGTAGGTTCTTTTATGCATTTTGCAAGAATGGATGAATTCTATGTAGGATAGATTAAGAATTAAATTATGTTCCGGATATTGTTTAGTAGATGTACTGCAAATCAGATTATTTGTTTAAAACTTTATTTTGGTAATGGATTATTTAATTCGTTAGTTGTGTTTATACATACAAGTTTTAGTTTATTTTCAATTTTATTCATATATAGGTGGTAATTATAATTTGCATTCAAATGATAATATTCATATATAAATATGGTTATATTAATTTGACGGAAATACTTCATATATGAATGAAGTATTAATACGACGAACATTTGTCATTTTTAACATTTTTTTAAAATAACGGATGTCCATCAAATTTAGTAGCTATTAGAAATGTCGGATGTCCGTCAAATTTAGTGTTTAAGCGGGAAAATCAAAATTTCAGTTTGCGGGAAACAAAATTTTAAATTTTTGTGAAAAAATTGGCGGGAGTATAAATGTGACGGAATAGTTCGTCAAATTTAATAATTGGGCGGGAATTCAAATTTTTCAAAATTTTAATTGAAAATTTTGGACAGTATAAATTCAACGGAAACGAGCGTCACATTTATAAATACATATATTTGACGGTTAAGATCCGTTGTATTTAACTTTTATATATGACGGAAGCATTATATGTGACGCCTTCTAATTTGACGGAAAATTGTCCGTCATATTTACCTTAAATTCAACGGAAAGGAGTATAAAAATGACGGAAGTTCTTAAATTTGACGGAAATTTGTCCGTCAAATTTAAGCGCAGATCTTGTATTCAACTTATTCATTAGCTGCAAGATGTGTTTCGGCAAAGAGATGGTCGGTTTATATAGAACATAATAGTTTGTATATAATGGGGGTGTTTGAGGGAACTTTTTCCAGAATAAGTCAACTTATTTTAAGACAAAGTTAGAGATTCCTAACTTTCCAACTTATTTTTGCAATTTATTGAATCTCAAACATACATTAAATACTTGTATAAAAAAAATTATCAAAATATAAAATTTTTACCCGAAAATAAGTCAATAAGTCATTAAAAAAGTTTTCCCAAACAGGCACAATATACATGCTCTTTACATGAAAGATTAATTATTTCATGCGTATGTACCCCACAAGGATGGGGATGGATTTGTAATGATTTGAGGAAGTTTCTCGGAATGGACCACAACGCAAACAAAAGTAAACTTTTTTATAGGGGTTAAATCTCAAAGTACTCGTTCAAATGGAGGGCTAGTAACTAGAATGAGTAATTTGATACTAGCCATCCACTTTAGGGAGCACTTTGAGATTTAACCCTTTTTTAAAGTAAAGGTACAATTTTAAAGAGAACATTTCATTAGTGCTGGAAAAAATTACTTCTTTAAAAGTAAAGTTGCGCATTTTTAGTGACATTAATTTGTATTAAGTAGAAGGATGAGATGGTAGAGACAGCAGTCACGGTTGCTGGTGCCGTGAAAAGTAGACTATGATTCAATCCATCAAAAGTAAATGGAATTAATTCCGTGAAATGGGACAATATTATTTAATTATGAAATTAAGTTTTGCCTTTTAGAATATGATTCAATCCATGAAAAATAAATGGAATTAAATATTGCTCACGATCCAACAAAATATTTTAGGAAAAAAGTAATTCAAAAAAAGTTATAGATCGACTATGATTCAATCCATGAAAAGTAAATCGAATCACTCTTAGTTGCTGATGTTAATTGAAATGCTGTTAATGAAACCGCTTAAATAATGTATACAAGTACTTCTAATAAAAATAACTTTGCAACAAATAGGTAGGTTACTGATTTTTAACATGTCATGAACTCTCACCCACATGCCATATCTTATGTAGATCATTGATTTTAAAAGGAAAATATTATATTCAGAGCAAAAATTTTATATAGCACTGGTTTAACATAAGGATATTTTTATCTTTTCACAAAAAGTTGCTCTGGATATAGCATTTCCCTTTTAAAACTGTCGACTATGAAAAAATGACACACCACATATAGGAACTTCAGATACAAATTAAATTTTATAAAAAATTTTAAAAAAATTATAATATTATTTCATGTTATTTACATGAAAGTGTTTTTCATGAAATCTTTAATGAAATGCCACCTAAATATAAATGCATTTTATTTAAAAATTTATATTAATTAACATATCATTATATTCTATATATAATTAGCGTAATAAGATTTAGGTGTTTTGGTTCTGGAGCAAAATACAGATCTTTTGTAGTTTGTAGTTTGGTTAACCAAACTGTTCACAATCATTAGATTTTCAATTCAAATAGATCATGACCGTTACGCGAAAATCCTTAAATAAAACATCTCTTTAATAATAATCATTCACTTGTGATTGTCCAACACTGAAAATATAACATCTGTGACCCCAAACATACCAAGATCTTTAAGGATATAGGGCAAGAATCCAAATTCCATTAGATAAATAAATATTCCTTCTTTATAACATTCTCTTTGATCAAATCTTAAATCACTGGTGTAACTTCGATAAGAAGTATGCCAGGCTAACTAGACTATTACATAATAATAATAATAATAATAATAATAATAATAATAATAATAATAATAATAATAATAATAATTAGAACTCAATTATATAAAATAGATCTTACACTAAATCCAGAGATCCTGAGCCAAGTCATCTTCGAAATAGCATCACGCTTCTTCTCTTTCTGAACTGTGCGGATAAGTCTCGCCAAACTACCTTACTGAAATGTTAGAATTTAAAACAGCAAGTATGAGCGAAAGAAATGCCCAGGAAATGTATAAAATTTTTGTTATAAAACCAGGATAAGTGAGGCATAAAATCAATTAAAACGTAAAACAGTTTATAGAGAAAATTGAAACAACAACTGTGATATAATTCAAATCATAACTGAAATCATTTGGCATGTCATAAAAATTAATCATCTGGCAACACACAATATATAATAGCCATTCTGGTGATCAGGATTGAATATATATAACTGAAACACCATTGCCCCTGATCAGGTTCTAAGGCAATGGGACCACTTTATAACTACCGGTACATTTCTATACCCGTAGGTATAACGAGGATTTCTGGGGTACCCAAAATAGGCAAGTAATGTTAGCCTATAGGAAGATGGAATGGTTACCATATCCTCTTAAATATAGCTGGACCAACTACTTGACGTGGCCTTCTACGCTTTACTATTTTCCAATCCAATAGAGCAATTTCCGAATTCAACAGGAAATGCTTAGTCTTAAATACATGTCACATCCCTATTATTTACTATAATAATAAGGATATAAAGAGTTTATCGTAAACGATTTCCCCACATCAAGGGTACAAATATCAAGTAATTGTGTTCGCACAAAAATATTTAAGAATCACAAATATCTGAACAATAGCTATTCGTCATGATATTAATCAATGAAACATAAAATAAAGTGTTTAAGATGATGAAGAGGAAAATACTTGCCTCTGGTCCTTAGCTATTACGTAACGCCTAAGTAATACAACTATCTTTTTCTTCTATCTCACGTCATCATGTCCTCCATTAATCATGCTTTGGTTTACGCTTTAGCGGTTGCCACAAGTCTGATCTATCGACATCCCTGAGTGGTAGAAAATGTGCAGCCTTCGTCAATCGATCAATGATAACCCAAATCGCATCGTGATTTTCATTCTTTGGAAACTCCACTATAAAATCCATGGAAGGGTGTTCCCACTTCCACTCAGGGATATCCAATGGTTGTAACAATCCACTTGGTCTCTGATGTTCCACTTTAACTCTTTAATAGGTATAACACTTTCTTGTCCATTCAGCGATCTCTCGTTTCATCTATGGCCACTCGAAATTCTCCTTCAAATCTTGATACATCTTCATACTTTCAGGGTGAATTGAATGTCTCGAACTATAAACCTCACTTAAAATTTTACTATTTAACTCTAGAACGTTAGGAATCCATATTCTCTTGGAAAATCTTAAAATACCTTATTAGTCTTTCTGGGTATAAATCTCCTCACCAGTCAACGTATTCATCTCATAACTCATAACTTCCTCTTAATCTTCGAATCTTCTCTAACAACTTTAGTTGAAAAGTCATCGTAATAAGAAACTCATCAGCATTCTTTGAATCATACACTTTTAAACTTAACTTCTCAAATTCTTGTAATAACTTCTTTGGCATAGACATCGTATTCAATATCTCTTTCCTACTTAACGCATCAACCACTACATTCGCTTTTTTTTTCGGGGTGATAATTTATCGTGTAATCATAATCTTTTATCAATTCTAACCATCTTCTTTGCCTCATATTAAGCTCCTTTTGGGTGAGTATATCATTCAAACTTATATGATCCGTAAAAATCTCACACTTCCCTCCATGTAGACAATATCTCCAAATCTTCAGCGCGAACACAATTGCAGCTAACTCCAAATTAGGTGTCAGATATTTATGCTCGTGTGGTTTAAGTTGTCTAGAAGCGTATGCGATAACATTGACATATTGCATCAAAACACATCCTAATCCTTTATGTGAAGCATCACAGTATCAACACTAATACTGGGGCTGAAACCAATCTCTTCTTTATTTCTTGAAAACTCTCTTCACACTTATCACTCCAAATAAACTTCTCATTCTTCCGAGTCAATTTAGTCAGTGGTGTAGCTATCTTCGAGAAATCTGGAACAAATCTTCGGTAGTATCCAGCCAATCCTAGAAAATTCCTCACCTCAGTGGGATTCTTTGAGGGACCTTGAGTATATCAAGATGTCATCAATAAATAAAATTACAAATTTATCTAGATATCTCCTGAAGACATGATTCATCAAATGGCCATAAATATCGCTAGCGCATTCGTCAATCCAAAATCCACCACTAAGAACTCGTAATGTCCATATCTTGTACGAAAAATTGTCTTTGGAACATCTTCAGACTTAATCTTCAACTGTTGGTATCCTGATCTCAAGTCAACCTTAAAAAAATAAGTAGCTCCTTTTAATGGGTCAAATATATCATCTATTCTGGGTAGTGAATATTTAATCTTGATAGTTAACTTGTTAAACTCTCTATAATCAATACATAATCTCATACTTCCATTCTTCTTCTTAACACTCCTTCTCGTTGTACCGAAATAGAGATCTGATTACCGGTGCTCCCTACAGGGACACACTATGCCTTATAATTCATTTATCCAAAAGATCTTGTAATTATATAATTAACTCCTTCATCTTCGCAATCTTGTCGAAGTAACCATCTTGATGTCATGAACGTTAAATTTCTTGTCTTGCCTTTATCACTGAAATTAAACTTCCTTATCATTCTCAATTTCTTAATCTCACCTACTTTTGTCTATATCCAATTTTTGCATCATAATCAACCAACCAATCCATATTCTTAATAGCCTCTTTCTTAATCATGTCATAATTTTCTAACTTCCAAGTATTTGATAGGTATTAGTTTTGTTATTCTTATCGTAGAGTTTATAGAAACAGGCTTGATATTATCCTTGATGAAATGTCCTTGAACTTATGATTCTAACACTCGTGATATAAGTTTTTCTCCAATTAGACTTGCAACTCTCGATGTTTAACTTAGTACAAATTTCAGTATACTTCCTCTTGAACTTCTTTCTTTCGACAATGGAGATCTTGTTATTCTCTGCTAATTCATATCCTGTGGGTGGCTACCTTGCCTTATTATTCTGGTTTTAACTCTTCCAAATCCTACATTCCTTTTTGACTCAACTTCATGTGTTCTGTCAAAGTGATTCTAAAAATTTCTCGATTCTCTGCCTCCTTTATCTTACCATCTTATTTCATCTTAGTCAAATCTCCTTTATTACCAATAATCACGATTCTTTAAACTATACTCACATAAAGTGTTAACTTCAACCCAGTTGCAAAACTTTACTTTCTGTTGAATTTCTTATAAACAAACTGTCTAACTTTGCTCTGCTTTTCTCAAGCTATCATGTTTTGATTCTAAAATTTATATTCAACAGTTGGTCTAAAACAAACCCAAATCTTGTGATATTCCATCTACTATATCCAAAATACATCATATAATAATCAGATGTTCATAAATAATCCTTCATCAGCACAACTACCATATTCCAAATATCTCTACCATCACTCAACTCTCGACCTTCATAAAATAATACTCTGATATCCTTGTTACTTGCTCCTTGTCTTTATTCAGTTTTCAATAATATTAAATCTGGTATATATATCGTCAATCCAATAAGCAAACTGACTTAATGCTCAATCCTTAAAGTAATATATCATCCTCTCAGACTTGCTGAACCAATTCTTCATTGTCGTATATGTAACCTTAGCCACTTAGGATGTCATCCTGTCTACCTTTGTTACTTCAAATCACTGACAACTTTAGGAATCATAAGGGTTTCTAGCAGAATGAATCAATAAAATGAGTACGTATCAAGATGTGTGAATATCAGTTGAATCTTGTTTAGAAGGAATTTCCATAAAAGAATTTAACAGAGAGATCAATATGATCATTGAACTTTTATCAGGTTGCATTTGTCAATTAGGTCAACCGTCCTAGTACAAAAAGATGGCCAGTCTTTAGTACTTTCATGACAAACACAATCAGTGGCATCCCACCAGACTTCTATCACATAGATAAAATGTCCCTGAATCCCCTATATATATATAGGGTTGTTCATCCCAGTTTGAATAAAGAAGATTAAATATACAGGGAAAAATGAAAAGAGTTCAAGAATCATAAAATTTTCGTATATAAAGTGGGATCGAGTATCCTCTGAAAAATAGGGATATTTCAGAAAGAATAGGATTGTGTTTAAGTATATCTGATATACAAAGCTTCTCAAAAATTGAAGTATAATTGATCATCACACGGATGCATCAACTATTGATTTAAACAAACATTTAAGAAATTCGTAATTACTCATAATCTCACTCTTATTGGCAAAGCGCTAATACACTTAGTTGCCAAAATCGACCTGACAATAATGAGTTGAATAAATAAGAAGATCTCAATTCATTCTCGATTTTTAATCATCACTGTGCAACAAATGCTTCAGCGACAATATAAATCGTGAATTGGTTATAACAATTCAGAATGATAATAAGAATTGATTCCTTTTTAAAACAATTCTCTTAGACAATGAATTAAATGAGGGAAATGGCTAATAGGGAATACTTACGCCCTTGCTCCAAACAAATATCGGTATTCATGCTTGCATCATACTTGTAGTTCTTCTAATGCTCTCTCTGTAACGTTCGCGATGTAGGTAAAGTCATAGAAGGAATCCTAGAAAATATACAAGGGTCTTCAGAAGACGTCTTCCAAACTTGTAGCTCCGAATTAGTTACCTCATCCACAACCGGTCCTTTGGATGAATCGATCTCCTACTCGCACGATATGTCGAAATACTAAATAAACTCGCAACTCTCATCTTGAAATCCTAAGAGGAATCTTATCTTAAATCTTTCTACCTAATGTCTAACTTAAATACTTACTCCTAATTGTCCTAACGTATTTCAGTGACCATAACATGTTGCTCTGATACCAACCTGTGACGCCCCAAATCTGGGGTGAGGATTTGGTGCCACAATCAATACAATTAAGTATAACTTAGTTATACAAACGACCCCTCAACGCGGATCTATCTCAGGTTATAGTATGAAACAAGAATCTAAATTACAACAACTATTATAAATACTATACCTTCTTATCTGAAGCACGGTCCATGCTGACTCTGTAATCTATTCTTTAGAGAACACCTCATCGCTCTCAATTGAATTGTCATTCGTAGGTACTCAATCCTTAATCCTAACTGAAAAGGGGAGGGAAAATAAAGCAAGAATGAGCCAACAATGCTCAGCAAGTTAATAGTTTAGTGAAACAACAAAATCTCGATAATTCATTAATGAACAATATCAATGATCAATTTAACTGAAGGGAGTAATTCAACTTCCATTAGAGGTTAAACTTTTCATTTTTCTAAACATAACTTTCCATCAAAATATTTCTTTCTTTAAAACAGTTTTATTATTGGAACGCTCATTTCATAAAACTTTTCAAAAACATTTAAGTTGATTGGAATTTTTACACGACAACGGACAATACAGGTGATCAGCCACGTAATGTCCCCATACCGGACAAGAAGTCCCTCTGGACATTAATCCTCTCATTAGGATAGCTTGGGTTCCCAAGAGGCAACACATCGGCCTTTAAAATGTTGGACTAGTCCCACTAGCCTCTTATGCTAAATAAAAAGTGCTGAAGCGGCGTCACCTTGCCTCTTACGCCTCTCTAATCTTTAGGAATCCGTAGAAACCATTTGATGGAATTCCTAAACATCTTATACATTATACTTTAAAACTTTAATGCATAGAAAGACATTCAATTCCGTAAAGCATTTAAATATTCAAATCATTCTGAAGAGCAATGGTAAAGTATCATGAGTCAAAGCATATATGATATAGATTTGCGATAATTGGAATCATAAAGTAAAGTATTTAAGTAATCGAAGCATTCTAAAACTGTTGCCCTGAAGTACATTAAACTCACTGATAACAGATCAACCCAGTTTAAATAACTTCAAAGTATTTTTAGGAAAATACTCATTTTGATTGAAAATGATAAGAGTTCAAGGGTGTAATTATCTTTAAGATCTAGATTGTACCAAATTGTGGTTAAGGAAACTTGAGTATATGTTTTGAAACATTAAAGCAAGGCAACAAATCAGTTTATGGTGATAAAGGTCTTGTATGAATGGAACAATCGTTAGACAGGGCATAGTGAATAAGTCTCTCTTTTCTAAATCAGGATTCATTTGATTACGAGTTTTAAATCATGTTTGAATTGCATATAGCTTCTTAAAACAAGGTTCGTTGAGGTAAAATTCATTAAAAACCAAGTTTAATAAGATATGATCCCTTAAAACATGGGTTTTTAAAACATGGTTCTTCTAAAACGTAGGTTCAGTGAAACTTGGTTTACTAAAACAAGGTTCAGTAAGATAGAACTTAAGAAAACAAGAGTAAGTAATACCTGAGTTAAATAAAAAATGGTTTGATAAACTAGAAGAAGTTATTAATCAATAAATTATAAAACAGGGGTTAAGTTTTAGAAGTCGTATTTAAGATCTGAAAGCCTGATTGGGTTCATAAGATAAAAGATACTAGATGTAGTAAAGGTCTAAGTTTAAAGCAAGAGACAGGTTATAGATTCAAAGCTCATTGTTGTTCTAAAGAAAGGTAGTGATAGGGTGCATAGCAATTAATATATATCGAAAGACAGATCACAAGATAGCTCAATGGAGTGATACAAGAAGGTACAGATTACTTGCACATGCATTGAGTTGAATGAAACATATGATAAATAACAGGAGCAGACATGCTTCACTTGACCAATAAGTGAGGGATAGAATACTTGCTTTAGTATACGTAGTCTTGATTCCAACACATTGATTCGTTACTCACTATACGTCAGTCTCTACTTCTTTGTTCGTTGATCTCTAATCGACTATTCGTCTATATTTCCTCCATAATTCGTCCTTCTCAAAATTCCTTTTACTAATGTACTGGTTCTCACTCCTACTGGTACCTATATACATGTAAAGTACTGCTTCAGTATTCTTTTACCCTTAATCATCTAACTCTATTCTACCCAACGAATCCTATAACACTTTATTACTTAACACATATAACACGTACTTGTTATATTTATCAAACAACTTAGTACAATCAAGTAAGCACTTAAGCATATAGCACATACCATACAGAACACACCAATCACATATATCACTTAAACACTTAGTAGGTAATGTCAACTTGATTTATACATAGATTAGAATATAGTACTATACACATTTACAATTTTAACGGAAAACAGGCAGCATCTCCTTTGTAAAATGGACTAGCCCGTCGGAACCTAACCGACTCATATCAAAAACCAAACCAACAATCGCATCTTAATATCAACTTATACTTACAACTTACAATACACTACTCAACTATGAACTTATAACACAATAATGGTTGTCAGAAAAACCAACATATAACTTTAATGTACAAATGTTCATTTGTCTATGCATATAAATTCTATTTATCTCTTAAATTAATCTATTAAGCTATAATCATATCATGGTCTTACTAATTATCAACTAGTTGTTATCAAGAACAACTATGCACACTTAACAACTTATAACAATCAAATTTACATCACCCAAATCATACTATTCTTTCTTTTCCCGAAGTCAACACTAATGGTTCAACTTTGACCGACCATAACTCATTCATTTTAAATCCGTTTGACAAGACACTACAAGAAAAGGGTCAATAGACATCAGTTTATGGCCGATGTCTATGTTATTTTGCATGTGATGTTTAGGTCGGAGATGTCTATTCTAGACATCGGCCAGAAACTGATGTCTGTACTAACATAGACATCGGTATTTACTTCAATACACATCAGTTGTTCTACAAAATAGGTTACATATAATTAATTTTATAAACAACTTGCTTGCCTAATATTCTAGAAAACATATTATAAACTAAGTTATTTTTCATATACACATCACTTTATTTTTTTGGAAAAGATGTCTATTTGGATATTAGACATCATAATTTTAGCAGATAAAGTGATGTCTATAGTAGTCTTAGACATCATCCTATATTGATGTCTAATGTACTTATAAACATTGGTTTTTTCACAAAAAAACTTATTTATATTGTTCTCTTAGACATCTATGTCAAATAATTAAACTGATGTTGTATTTGATATTTTACATCACCTTTCTTCATATTAACTGTTTTCTTTTATTGTTATAGTCATCTCTTTAATTTATTAAACTGTTGTCTTTTTCTTGTTTAAACATAACCTGCTGCATTGAATAAATATAATCATCCAAAATAAACTCATCCAAAAATAGATAAGAATTTCTCAATTGTCATTGACAAAATTAAAATCAATGTCATCAACATCCAAATTACATAAACTGCATATCCGAAGTACCAAATCCAAGGCAAGTAAACATGACTACATATCCACAAAATGAACTAAACTCATAAAAGTACCCATCCACAAAACAAAGTACATAACCTGCTTAACTAATCCTAGTCAAATAACTATGTCTGCAAATGCGATATATTAATTAAACCTTGCCAAAAGAAGATTTGTGTCGTCAAATGTGATCTTGGATGAATTGTAGAGTCTCAATCCGCACCTCTTCAAGCTCATCCACATTGTAATACTTCCGAGTCTTAGCCATCCACTACAATGCAGGAAAGACCATTAAATGAAATTTATTATACAAATAACCTTGTCAATGCTTTTGGTAATAATTAATCTTTGGGATAGTTCACATTTGAGTATGTCAACACTCATAGCATCAATTCTTTATCATTCTTTATCTCTGGTCTGGTAGGAGGGACGGAAGGTAAAACTCGTCAAGCTGAAATTATTTTATTTAACCCTGCTAGTAATTATTTATCTCTTAACATGTCTAATAAGAATTTAATTTAGATTTTTTTTAACTCCACTAAAGAAAATGCAACTTTTCATTAAGACTCCCAATACTATCACACTCTTTTGCTCAAGAACAAATAATTTTATCCAGAGAGTCAATCCTGATTTTAATAGTTTATTACACTCAGATCACTATCAACTGTGAAAAGTAAGAATAAAACATAAAGAGACAAGAATGCAAGATATATTCAGAAGATATGATTGCATGAAGTGGAATGAGTTAAATTCTTATTAGTAAACAGGTAGATGTACTTACATCATTCCCATCGAAATTCATTCCATATGGATTCTGCTTCTCAAAGCTTTCGATTATTCCTGCCATAAAAACTTTTTAAATACACCTAATGTAAATTGGTCTCATCTTTTGAGTCTGATTCTAGTGCAGACAATAAGGAAATTTTTACCAGTCTCAGGTTCATTCAACTTGTTGGGATCTTCTGGCACCACAAGTTCATCCCAATCAAGCCTATTTATCTCATGAAGTCTAATTTCATGAACTTGGATGTATTCACTGGGCTCTATTTAAGTGGAAAAGAAAACATGATGAGATCATGACATACCCAATTGGAAAGAAAAAATGAATTCTAGTAGCATGAAGATGAGAAATTAGTCAGCAGTCATAATGAAACGTTGAACGACTACAAAAATAAAGAAACAAAAAAAAAGAAAAAAAAATACAAGTGCCTTCCTATTTCAATAAGACGGATTAAATTTGTTGACTTTGGTCTATTCTGACTAGCAATGAATTCCTAAGATCATCAAGATAAAAGGGAAAAGAATAAGTGCTTGTTTGGTTGACATTTAGATACCCAGGAAGTTAAAATACCTAGGAAGTTGCATTGTATAAAGTTGTTTGGTTAGCATTTAAAAGGGAAGTCTACACTACTACACATTTAAACTTAGGAGACACCACTTACATAGCATTTTTGGGGAAGCGCTATGCAAGTATGTTACTTAGATAGCGTTTTTGAAGAAAGTGTTATGCAAGTAATTATGTAACACAATAAAATAAAAAGAAAAAAGAAAAAAGAAATACTTACATAGCGTTTAATTAGGAAGCGCTATGTAAGAGTACACTTACATAGCATATTTAAGAAACGTTATGTTAGATTCCGTATTTTAGGTGATATTTTTTTAATTTTTAAAAATTTATGAATATTTATTTACTCTTGTATAGCGCTTTAGAAAGAGCTATCATAGTTAATGTATTTTAAGTATTATCTATACTACCCGTACAATACAATACTAAGCTTCATCTCAAATGACCTAATATTCTCTCCTCGCCGCTCTCAATTATCTCTCCCTCTCCATCGCCCTCTCAATATCTTTCCCTCTCCGTCAGTTATCTCCGTCAAACTATTAATAAAATAAAGGCTTAATGACCTTTTAACCCTCAAAGTTTCCACCAAAATACCCATCAGCCCTTACTGTTTCAAAACGTTCCTTTTGACCCTCCAAGTATCCGTAAAGGTCCAATTAGCCCTTATACCGGATAGGAAATGGTGAGTTTGGGTGACTTTTGGTTCATTTTAATCGGTTTCTAGCCGGGATTTTGCTGTATTGTTGTTGTGTCGATTAAAACGAACCAAAAATTACCCAAACTCACCATTTCCTATACCGGTATAAGGGCTAATTGGACCTTTACGGATACTTGGAGGGTCAAAAGGAACGTTTTGAAACAGTGAGGGCTGATGGGTATTTTGGTGGAAACTTTGAGGGCTAAAAGGCCATTAAGCCTAAAATAAATTGATTTATCAAACCGATCCCCAATTCAAACTATCGATCCCCAATTCAAATTATCGATCCCAAGATCTCATTCATACACCTTTAGTTATACGCTTCGATTCGCGCTTGCACCGCCTTTTCTTACTCTGTCACTCGTCACCTTCGTGAACACATCGTTCCAGGTCCCTCTCTTCTCTCTCTCTCCCCCTCACTCTCCCTCTCTTTCTCATTTATATGATACTAAGTGTGTGTGTGTGTGTATTTTTGTGCGTGTATTTGCGTGTCTCGGTTCTTGTGCGTGTTTATGTCTCTGTTCTCTCTCTCACGTTTTCATTTCAAATTCCACTAATTTTTTTGAATCAACATTACATACACGTTTCTGTATCTATCTTGGCACCGAAAATGGAAGAGTCTTTGCAGAACATGAAGACTCTCCGCTATCAAAGGAACGGTATTCCTCATTTTTTGTTTAAATTATAATTTCTAATTGATTTTCTCGAATTTATTCGGATTAATTCTATAAATATTTAATATACGTGTGTGTGACTATAGATGTGGCGAAAAGACCTTGAATCAGGTTTTTTTATTTATTAAATATATATGAATCAGTGCGATTTCGTCAATTTTGTGTTACATTGATGTTTACGAACATTATTGATGTATTATGTGCTTTTGTTTATTGAGCTGCAATTTGGGAATTTTGATGCAATTGTTATGTTTTCTTGAATCATGATAAAATCAATTTGGAATTTACTCATCTGGTGGCTATGAAAGTGGTCCATATGGTATTTCTCAACTTTGTTTGCAACATGCTACTTTTCAGAATTCATTTTCAGGATGTAATTTCTAATACCCAGTAGATTAGATCTCAGTTGCTAATGTCATGTGGCATGCACGTCTAAGCTGACTAGTAGTTCCTGTATATTTTCATAGAGCGTAATGCATTCTCTATAATTGTAAGAAGTGAGAATCTTGTGATATTTTGTAGTAGGCAATTGGGTCTTTCTCTTTGTATCTGTCTTGGTGCCGGCATTGCAGGATGTCATGTGTCCCTCTATCTAATTCCCAACATGAAACCATCCAAAACTATAAATACAATCTCCACTAACAGTAAGTTGCTTGTTTGTTTGTTTGTTTAATTACTTGTTAATTTTGGGTTTTTTGTACATAGATGTATAGAGTAGAAGTCGGTGGAAAAATCAAATCAAATATGATCAGTGGTTATGCAGGCTGGGGTTTTAATTTCATTTTGAAGGCTGGGGTTCAGGTCGGGGTGGTTATGCAGGTGCTGCTAATACAGGTAGAAGTCAAAGGTCAGCCTTGATCATGAGTTTATTTTTTCACTTTTAAAGACTGTTATAACATGATTATTATGATGTCGAAGTCTGGTACACATTTGCTTAAACTTTGTTATTTGGTTGTGTAGAAAGTTGTAGTGAAGTTGGCTATGTATGTTGATGAAGAAATGAAGAAGGCCTACCAAGCAGTTTGTAGTCTCTCAGGTACTGATTTATATGATTATATCGCAACTAAGTGCGTGTTTCTGGTGTGTCATGTGTGCATACATATTTACATTACACTTGTTAGTCAATAAGGATACATGTCGATAAGTGGCTGAGTACAAGTATTAATATTTTGCTTGTGACACAGTTCTGGTAGGAATTGAGACAGCATTGGTCGAATTCGGAGCTCAAAAGCTGACAGTGATCGGAGACATTGTTCCTTTGGATGTAGTGAACAAGCTGAAGATGTCATGTGACATAGAATTAGTATCAGTTGAGGATATCAAGAAAGAAGAAGAAGAAAGTGCTATCAAATTTTTTCAAATTTGTGCCTGAACATCATCCACATTTCATTGGGACGTATTGGGGTGCAGTGAGCACTTCTTTCTGTGCGGAGATTGTGGAATCAGCTGATGCCTACTTGTTTGCTGGAACGTATTAGAATATAGAATGTTATCTCTTTGTAATTTTACCATCTTGCTATAAATGAAGCTCATATCGAGCATAAGTTAGCAGTTACGGAGAGATACTATTTAATTTTAAGTCTTTATGAAAGTTAATTATTTGTTTGGGATCTATTTTATAAGTTCATCATTTAATTTGAGTTTCTAGTTTTTGTTATTGGAGTTGGCAAGTTTATTTTTTAGTTTGTATTTTATTTTTAGAGATATATCACGTTAACAAAATAGCAGAGAATATATAAATTAATTTTTTTTAAAAAAAAATATGATTGCATAGCGCTTCAATAAGTGCTATTGAAGAACATGCACTTAGTAAACACTTACTTCAATAGCGCTTCTGAAAACGCTATCTAAGAGCAGCACTTAGAGAGCTGCAAAAAAAATGCTTTCTAAGTGATTTGAACTTGCATAGCGGTGGCTTATACAGTGTTCAAAAGCGCTATGCAAGCCTTAAAAAAAAGCGCTATGCAAGTTCAATTTTGTAGTAGTGCTAAGTTCCCTGGAACTTTAAATACCCATAAATCATGGGAAGTTACTCACCTTGGTACCCCTTGGTAACTTGCACTTCCTTAGGAAGTTAGAACTTACTTTAGCAACAAAACACAAATTTGAACTTCTTGGGTATTATAATTTCCGTAGTAATTTAAACTTACATAGGAATTAACTTCCCATTGTTAACCAAACAAGCACTAAGATAAGGATGAGAATCATCTAGCATTATCTACGATCCACATGATGATCTAAATCATAAAACTACCTCAGCAGCTTGAATAGCAGCTTTTCTATCATCTACTTGTGTTACCCGACCAATCCTGATGCAACACCTCCTTATAGTGGTATAATACATGGTTTGAAGTATGATAAAAATATATCGGACTCATGACCTTGGAGTTCTCTGTACTGCACAGCACGCCCACCAAGAATTTCGTCAAGCTCTACGGTCTTTATGGCTGATGTTCCAGTTTCATCCTGTCATAATTTTTTATCTGGTCAGAACATAATTTAAACTAGGGTAGTGAGGAACAAATATTATGAAAAAATAAGCCCTTACCTGGCTTGTATCTTTTCCTAGCCAAAGGTGGATGTCATACAAATAAGCACCTCCCCTACCAGGGTTTGTCTGCAACGATAGAAGTTTATAAGGAACGTTTCAATTTTAATTTATTAATGGACTTGGTTCTGAACAAAAAAGAATTTTTAAGAAAGATGTATAAAGAGCACAACTACCTGCAAGATAATATAAGAATCCCCTGAATAGAACCGGCCATAATGAGATTTTGGCAATGCTACTGGTACAAAATTCTCGATTCTCCAAATCTCAGTTCCTCTAATAAGGGTTAAGTACAAAACAATATAAAGAATGCAACTGAAAAGGCAAGAAATTCACTAAAAATAAGAGAAGTAAAAACAGTCTATGGTCACTTATAAATGAAGTGATTTACAAATTTTTGTCGCTAATCAAAAGTAAAATATAGTTATCAACAGAGGCAGACTATAATTAAGGATATAGTTTCTGCCCCGCACCCTGAAATGCAGGCTCCAAAGCTTTTGTTGTGCTGGACATTGATAAATGGATTTTATATCCATTTAGAGCATTCTAAATCGGCTTAAATTGATTGCTTTGGCCACAAGTTTGTGGTAGTTTTGATGTGTTTTGCTTAATTTTGCAGGGTTCAAGAAATGTCGATTAAAGGTGTAGTTTTCGTCATTTTTGGAGTTGATTTATGATATGGAATGAAGAATGGAGGCTAATGTCAACTACCAATATGTATACAAGTCAAGAAGGATTAAAGACGGAAGCTCATGCAAAAGGAACGAGAAGAAAAGGCTGAAAAACAAAGAAACAGTGCAGTCTGCACCAGATTTGAGCAGTCTGCGCCAGATTTTGAGTTTTTATGCAGATTGCGGCCGTGCACTCAGCCCAATTCGTGCAGGGAGCGCTAAGACGCGTTGGGAAAAATCAGCCTGAATTTCTGATTCTTGTTTTGGCCATATCTTGAGTTCTAGAAGTCCGTTTTCAGCGATCTTACAGTCCACGCGAAGCTAACGAGATTCTCTATCATTCTAAAGTAGTCCAGATGTCAATTCGCAGCTGGAACGGTCCAGAAATACTGAAGAAAAGTCAGCTACAAATTTTCCTTCAAAACAGAATTAGTTTAGGAAACGTATTTTGCAGAATTCCATTTTCACAAGAAAATTGCTATAATTCCTACTTCATATCAGTATGGTAATTGTCCTGAATGGCTAGAACATTCTAGAATCAGTCTTGAGCACGGAATTTGCAAATCCTATCCCGTTTAAAGATGGAAATTGCTGGTCTTCTATTCCAACTCTAATATGGTAATTGCTTGATGGAGAGGCAACTTGGGGCTATAAATACACATCTTGGGGGACAGAAAAAAGAGACCATTACATATCAATTACTTAGTTTTGATGTCAATACGCAGCTGGAACGGTCCAGAAATACTGAAGAAAAGTCAGCTACGAATTTTCCTTCAAAACAGAATCAGTTTAGGAAACGTATTTAGCAGAATTCTATTTTCACAAGGAAATTGCTATAATTCCTACTTCAAATCAGTATGGTAATTGTTTGAATGGCTAGAACATTCTAGAATCATTCTTGAGCATGGAGTTTGCAAATCCTATCCCATTTAAAGATGGAAATTGCTGCTCTTCTATTCCAACTCTAATATGGTAATTGCTTGATGGAGAGGAAACTTGGGGCTATAAATACACATCTTGGGGGACAGAAAAAAGAGACCATTACATATCAATTACTTAGTTCTATTTGTATCTTTTCAAACTTTGTTTTTATCATGGTTTCATCAGATCCCATGATGACGAGAGGTTCGATTATGAACTAATCGTTGTCATCGGATTCTAACGGATTTATTTATGGAGCTTAGTATTTTGATGCTTTAAAGATCTGTGTGTGATGTATATCTGATATCCTTGTATGGTTATGCTTAATTGATAGATGCGTCGCGAACATCTAATTTGTTAATCTCTTGTTAAGTGAAAGTGGATCTTGAGATTTAGAACTTGCCATGCTAGCATAGGTTCATGATTGTTTATCAACATGATTCGTAGTATGAGATGAAAATAATTATATTGCCCTGTGTGATCTTTATGGATAACTTGTTCTTCAACCGTTATGTTTTCAAATCTTATAGAGATATAGGGTCTAAACATAATTGGTGTCTATTCATCTTCTATCTCTTTTGTGGATGTATGATTTGTTTGGTGTTTGTATACCGAGAGGTAGCTTATACTTGTTCCGTGTTGTCTGATCAGATATCATAACCATCACATGCATTGATTAAAGGCATCAACTCTAAGCGAAGTAGTTAATGAAGTTAGGATCCCATGTTTTCTCTTTCAGACGTAATTAGAATTCAATTATTGTTAGTTTGTTAATTCTTAGTTTTATTAATTTGTTTCTTAGTTAATTATAGTTAATTAAAATCTTGTTATTTGTCTTAGCAGTGCATAATAACCATACATTGTTGCATAGGTAGAAAACTGAATTAAAACCATAACCAGATCTCTGTGGGAAAGAACTCAACTTTATTCTATATTACTTGTGACCACGTACGCTTGCGTGATTTAGTGCAAACAAGTTTTTGGCGCCGCTGCCGGGGATCATCGGTGTTTTATTTTTAGTTTATGTGCTTGTCAGTAGTGGTCATTAGAGTTCACTGACTCGGATTGTTTCTTACATAGTTGTTTAGTTTTATGTGTTGCAGGTAGCAATGGAAGAACCAGCAGCAGCAGCGAAAGCATTGATGTATCATTCTCAACCAAAGATCAAGGAAATCCAATTTAGCATTGTTAGGCCAGCTATTACAGCTAATACTTTCGAAATCAAGCCTAGCATAATTCAGATGGTGCAGAAATCAGTTGAGTTTGGGGGTGCTCCGATTGAAGATCCTAACATGCACATCCGGAATTTCATTGAGATCTGCTACACTTTCAAGATCAACGGGGTGTCGGAAGATGCTATCAAATTAAGACTTTTCCCATTCTCTTTGAGGGATAAAGCTAAGGGCTGGTTGCACTCTCTACCAGCCGGTTCTATTACTACTTGGGAGGATCTTGCTCAGAAATTTCTCACTAAATTTTTCCCCATGGCAAAGACCGTAGCAATCAGGAACGCTATTACTCAATTTTCACAACAGTCTGAAGAATCTTTGTGCGAGGCTTGGGAGCGATATAAGGAGATGCTAAGGAAGTGTCCACGTCATGGGATGCCTGAGTGGATGGTGATTAACTACTTTTATAATGGTTTGGGTGCACAGTCAAGACCCATGCTAGATGTAGCATCAGGTGGAGCTTTATGGGCTAAGAGCTATGCAGAAGCTTATGAGCTAATTGAGATGATGGCTGCGAATGAATACCAGAATCCAACTCAGAGATTTTCACAAGGCAAATTAGCAGGAATTCTGGAAGTTCATACAGTCACAACTCTAGCAGCTCAGCTAGAGGCACTTAATAAGAAATTGGGTGCCTCAAGTTGCTAGTGTTTGTGAGCTATGTGAGGGCGCGCATGAGACGAGTCAATGTGCCATATCTTCTGAATTGGCACAGTTTGTGAGCAACTTCCAGCAACCTTCGCAATCCAGCCACATATCACCCTAATTTCGGCTGGAGCAACAATCAAGATTTTCAGCAGCAACAGTTTCATGGGGATGATGGTCAATCTTTGAATGAAAAATCTGAATTGGATGAATTGAGGTTGATGATTGAAAGTCAGGCGGTATCTCTTAAGACATTGGAGAATCAGATTGGGCAATTGCAAGTGCTTTTCTCAACGGACCCCAGGGAGTTCTTCATCGTGACACAGAGGTGAATCCAAGAAAACAAGATGGCATGGAGCAGGTTAATGTCATAACGCTCAGATCTGGAAAAGTCACGAACGATCAAAATTCAGCAATTGAGGATGAAGAAGGAATTCATGATCAGGATCCTATAGAAAAAGAAGAAAATTCTGTTTTGTCAGAACCTGTGGTGGATAGTGATGAGGAGGAAGAGTGTGAGTCGCTCGGCTTGGCTGATCTCTGGGATTCTAAGGTGCTGATTGATGAGGTTGTTTCATGGTCAAATCTTGAGGATAGTACAATTGAGTCTTTTCTTGAGGAAGACAAATTCCAAGGTGAGGTGAGTGTTCACAAGCCATGTGAGGAATTTGATCATGTTAGGATGGTGGATGATATGGAAAGGGCACTATTTGGGACAGACACTGATGAGCTGCACAAATTTCAAGAATTGGTATGTGCATACCAAGAGGCTGAAGAACATGGGAAAGATGCAGGTCTTCTACTTGACTCAGAGTTTAAAGATGGAGGTAGCGCATTAGAGCCAATGGAGGAAGTTCTCATTGAGGAACCAAAGGCTTCAGCAATTTACATTTACCCTCCTCCATTATATTCAAGCGAAGCCCGCGAGTGTGTGTTATTCTACAAATTGATAGATTTTGGGACAACCGATGAAGGCATTGGAATAGGACATAGTTGTTATACGAATAGGCCAAACAAGGAGAAGGGGCGGAAAGTGTGCGGTCGTGATGACGATGAAGTCTCACTAAGAGAGGACCAAGCAAACTATTATCATCCTTAATGGAGGCTTGGAAGTAACGTCAAGCTATTGACGTTAAAGAAGCGCTTCTTGAGAGGCAACCCAAGCATTGTTGTATACTGGTATGTTTTCTACTTTCCCTCGTATTTACTTCCATTCAATGAGGACATTGAATATTTTAAGTTTGGGGGTGGTTTGAGGGATAAGTAGTGTATATATATGTGATTGTTAGTCATTGTGTTCATGTAGGATTTCATGCTTTGCATATTAGTATTAGTAAATTATGCATTTATGTTCGTGATATCTACGTTTGTTTCATATAGGACATTCTGTTTTTATATATCATGTGAGTTCATAATAGTTTGCATTTGCACCCATTCTTGATAGGAATTTTGTGTTGTTGACGCTTTTTGATTGAGAAGTGATATGCTTTGTTCTTGTGCACACACATACACTAGTAAGTTGAAGTTGGTAGACTTATTGAATGTTATAAGTAATTAGAAGGACATGAATATATGCAAGTTGATTTAGTTTGCATTCTTTGAATACAAGTAGGTGCATTAGAGAGATTTTTGCTTGGGATTGAGTATGTTTTTCCCGCCAAGTGAGCTTTTGAGCCATATTGCATTTGTTGCAATTTTATTCGTTTGCTTGATTGTCCACGGATTGTTTACATTGCTAGCAGTTGTTTGAGGTCTTTCTTGAAACGCATGACATTATTTGACGATTAAAATGATAAAGGCATTTATGAATAACCGCATATTTTCCCATATTACCACACCATGTTTACATGATCAATTAGTTAACCCGTTGAGCTTAATCCTATTTTTTCGGTGTCATACCACATTACTTGCCTAGACCTTTTTCTTGTATTTGCCTTGCATTAATTTGAACCCACATTGTCATAGGCTAGTAGGGTGCTTAAGGTATTAATAAGGTGTGCAAGGAGGGGTTTATTGTTGGTCATAATTTTGGGGGAAATATTGAAATTTGGGTTTGGTTGTTGCTTGATATTCGGCATATGTAATAAATTCATGGGATCATTGTTATTTTTTTTATTATTGTTTTATCTAGCTCTCGAAAAAAAAAATGAATGAAAAGAAAAAAAAAGAAAAAAAAGAGAAAAAAAAAGTTATATTATGAGAGCATATTTGTGTTATTGTGATCCTACTTTAGTCGACTAGTCGAGCATTTTTGTTGGAAGAAAAATAATAAATTATGTGGGGGGGAAAATAGGGTGTTGTGTATGATTCATCATGGTACTTACTAACTTTTGGCACTTCACCTGTTTTGGCTTATTTGAAATACCTTGTCCCTAGCCCCGTTACAACCCAAATAAAGACCTTTTGATTATCGTCATTGATGTATGTTGTGTTAAGAGTTAGATTGATACCAAATGTCAAGCATGCTTATGATTTTGTTGGAATTGAGTGATACACTTACCCTTGTTCTTGAGTGAATATTCTTTTGTGAGTGGATTGTGAGTGTTTGCTTGTTTTTGCGTATGAAATCCCGAGTTTTGTCTCAAAGATGTACTCTTGTAGGCTTAGCATGTTTACTAACTTATTCTTACACTTGACATGGACTTGTGAGAACTTATGCATGTTCATTGAGTAGACTATGTGAATACTTGCACTTTCGACACCAAGACATTGCGTATTTACTTTGATTCTTAAGTTGATATGGCATGAGAGGATTTGAAGGTATGGTAGGATATTAATACTAGATTAGTTGCATTTTTCATATTAGTTGCATTCATGCATTGCATTGTATTGGATTTTGTGGGTACATTCGCTATAGGCCCTCACGAGACCTTACTCGTCCATTAGGGCTGCCTAGGGGTTTAAATGGCTTGTTGCATATGACAAATGCAACCGTGATCACTTACGGAAGTGGTACTAGTTAGTTAGATAGATTGTAATTGTTTATGCTTGAGGACAAGCATCGGTTTAAGTTTGGGGGTGTGATAAATGGATTTTATATCCATTTAGAGCATTCTAAACCGGCTTAAATTGATTGCTTTGGCCTCAAGTTTGTGGTAGTTTTGATGTGTTTTGCTTAATTGTGCAGGGTTGAAGAAATGTCGATTAAAGGTATAGTTTCCATCATTTTTGGAGTTTATTTATGATATGGAATGAAGAATGGAGGCTAATGTCAACTACCAAGATGTATACAAGTCAAGAAGGATTAAAGACGGAAGCTCATGCAAAAGGAACGAGAAGAAAAGGCTGAAAAACAAAGAAATAGTGCAGTCTGCACCAGATTTAAGCAGTCTGCGCCAGATTTTGAGTTTTTATGCAGATTGCGGCCGTGCACTCAAACCAATTCGCGCAGGGAGCGCTAAGACGCGCTGGGAAAAATCAGCCCGAATTTCTGATTCTTGTTTTGGCCATATCTTAAGTTCTAGAAGTCCGTTTTTAGCGATCTTACAGTCCACGCGAAGCTAACGAGATTCTCTATCATTCTAAAGTAGTCCAGATGTCAATACGCAGCTGGAATGGTCCAGAAATACTGAAGAAAAGTCAGCTACGAATTTTCCTTCAAAACAGAATCAGTTTAGGAAACGTATTTAGCAGAATTCTATTTTCACAAGGAAATTGCTATAATTCCTACTTCAAATCAGTATGGTAATTGTCCTGAATGGCTAGAACATTCTAGAATCAGTCTTGAGCATGGAATTTGCAAATCCTATCCCGTTTAAAGATGGAAATTGCTGGTCTTCTATTCCAACTCTAATATGGTAATTGCTTGATGGAGAGGCAACTTGGGGCTATAAATACACATCTTGGGGGACAGAAAAAAAGAGACCATTACATATCAATTACTTAGTTTTATCATGGTTCGATTATGAACTAATCGTTGTCATGGGATTCTAACGGATTTATTTATGGAGATTAGTATTTTGATGCTTTAAAGATCTGTGTGTGATGTATATCTGATATCCTTGTATGGTTATGCTTAATTGATAGATGCGTCGCGAACATCTAATTTGTTAATCTATTGTGAAGTGAAAGTGGATCTTGAGATTTAGAACTTGCCATGCTAGCATAGGTTCATGATTGTTTATCAACATGATTCGTAGTATGAGATGAAAATACTTATATTGCCCTGTGTGATCTTTATGGATAACTTGTTCTTCAACCGTTATGTTTTCAAATCTTATAGAGATATAGGGTCTAAACATAATTGGTGTCTATTCATCTTCTATCTCTTTTGTGGATGTATGATTTGTTTGGTTTTTGTATACCGAGAGGTAGCTTATACTTGTTCCGTGTTGTCTGATCAGATATCATAACCATCACATGCATTGATTAAAGGCATCAACTCTAAGCGAAGTAGTTAATGAAGTTAGGATCCCATGTTTTCTCTTGCAGAGGTAATTAGAATTCAATTCTTGTTAGTTTGTTAATTCTTAGTTTTATTAATTTGTTTCTTAGTTAATTATAGTTAATTAAAATCTTGTTATTTGTCTTAGCAGTGCATAATAACCATACATTGTTGCATAGGTACAAAACTGAATTAAAACCATAACCAGATCTCTGTGGGAACGAACTCAACTTTATTCTATATTACTTGTGACCACGTACGCTTGCGTGATTTAGAGCAAACAGACATTGTTTAGATTCCTCTATTATTACTGCTATTCCCAGAAAGCAAAAAGTGAAGACCTTCAGAACTCCCAAATTGTAAAATCTCCAAACGAGTATTGACTGCAGATATAAAACAGGGAAGCAGGCAAGTTGCTATCATACACATGCATCAATATATCAATGAATATAATAATTACAATGATACAAGAAGGAACAAAACTATTGTACTCGTCCACTTTAGCTGGCAACTTATTCTTTTGTTTTCCAGTCAGAAATCAAAGCCCCGTAACAACAAATAAGGTTAAGGTACAGTTGATTCAGAAGTAATTCTCTAAATTAGACATCAAACGAAATAGGGGGAAAAATAACAACCTTTTTCGACAATAATAGTCAGATATTGAACCGAGATAACAAGTAAAATTTTATTCATAAGAGCTTTAACATTAAACAAAGGTCATAAAAGTTCAATGTGTACTTGCTAGCAAGTATTTTTGTTTTATAAGCTAACAATGCTATCTCCTGTAAGGAAGAAGATCTATAATCAACACACCGGTTTGTAAATTGTAATAAGTAAAGAAAAAGGAAACATTACCGCAAGTTCCCCTCCATTAAAGATATTGAACTCAGAGCTCTTTTTCAACGTCACGAGCAGATAACCGAACCCATTATAGAACTGACCTTCTTTGATGAATAGAAGCAAGCATACGGTGACTTTGCCTCAAAATCTCATACGGGTCATCTTCATTATCCTTGATATCCATGTGCACTACATGCACATACAAATATACATAAATTACAGATAACATAATTAAACACATACATATATAAATAAATTACATATAAATTAAATTAACCCCATATTAAAACTTAGGGTTTCAATTTTAAACCCCCAATTTGTAATAAAATTTAATTAATCAAACTTGTAAGTTTGAACATATCAAACTTAGGCTTACCCACTGAAAAATCAAACTAATTCGAGCTTTGAACCTTCAAGCTTTGACCTTCGAACAAATTGATATCGATTTGAGTGAGAGCGAGATAGTTTCGGGGGTTCTATGGGAGAGAAAGAGAGAGCTCTTCGGGGGTTCAAGCGTGAAAGAGATAGAGAAGAGGTGGGTGGTGGTGGAGGTGAGTCACGGTGGTTAGAGATGAGAGAGAGAGTGAGAGTCGAGAGAGAGAGAGATGAGAGTGAATCGAGAGAGAGAGGGAGTATCGAGAGAGTTTTAGTTTTTAGTTTTTAATTTGTTTGAAGGGGAATAATTGTGTATAGGCGGGGAAATATTTGGTGAGAGGGGGGGGGGAATTTTGACTTAAAGGTGAAAATTTTTGCTAAGGGGGAAAAACAAAGAGAAGGGCGCGCGTTTTGTTTTTTAATGATTGACATTAGACATCGGTTTTAAAAACAGTGATGTTTACAAAAAGAAAAGACATAGGGGTGATTTTATTACATCTTTTAACATCAGTGGCATTTACAACCGATGTCTAAATTGTGATGTCTATTCAACTTTTTCATGTAGTGTGATTCAAGAGCCTATTCCATCTAATTTTTCGCAAGGAATTCAAATATGTAATCAGGTTTATGATCAGGTTTTAAATAGGCACCAAACGAATTAAATTACAGTAGCAGTTTTACTACTAAACAATCCGAAAATTAACTAAGATTTCATATAAATCCACATGCAAATTAATACCTTAATAATCATTAACTCACAATCATTAAACATGTTAATTAACACTCATCTAACATAAGAATCTATCACTAATATATCAATTCATATATACATGCATATATTCGAACAAAAATCAAGAAAATCACAAAACTCTTACTTGCAACTCAAACTATGAATCAATTAACACTTATTATGATTTATTAATGTTATAGGACTGTTAGATCATCACCACCGACCAACCCCCACCGAAAAACTCTACAAATAAAACTAGCATAATTCCATGTTAAAGATTACTAAAGGAAGAATTTAAGCATGAGTTTTAGGTTAAATTCGAAAAGAAACGAATGAGAGGAGATAAGAGACTAACCCAGTTGAAACCGGAGAAGAAAGTGGGCGGTGATATATAGTGCCAAGGGCAAAACTGTCTTGTACCTAAGCTGTAATTTTTACTTTCCTTTTAAAAACTGATTTTAATCCTTTTAAAATCGAAATAAATTAGGGAATTAGGAAAAATATAATTATTAAAATTCTAAAATCAAGTTTATGAAATTACAGACCTCCCCATATTTTTAAAATAATTTTTGAGTCAAAAATGAATTTTATATGAATTTTTGAAATAAAGAACCTTTAAATGAAATAAAGCTTTTTAAATCATTTTAAAATACTTATACTCACAAATAAATACTCCTAACACTTTTAAAATTCAAATATCATCACAAAGATAATAATGCAAAAGATTTCATGATTTTAAACGACTCCAATGATTTTATAAAAGTCTCAGAAATTAAATAATGCATATTTAAAATAGTTTTAAATGCTCAAAAATGCAAATAAAAATATATGAGCACATACGACACTTACAAATCATCACATAATCATATAAACATGATTCCACACATAATTTAATTTCACAAGAAATATATATACCACATAACTCACTTTTAACAATTAAATAAACATTTATAAAATTACGAAAAATTTTAGGTCGTTATAATTGTTAAGCCATCACTAAATTAAAGATTATTTTACTAATTTCATGTGGGTTGTGAAATTGTCCAAATCAAATTTTAAAAATTCAAGGCAGAGTACAAATATTAAATTGAACGTTTAAAATCTTATATATATATATATATATATATATTAATTTTTTAATAATAATTTGATATGTAAATTAATAATATATAAATATTAAAAAAATTA
Source organism: Saposhnikovia divaricata (assembly GCA_036435485.1). Lineage (NCBI taxonomy): Eukaryota > Viridiplantae > Streptophyta > Magnoliopsida > Apiales > Apiaceae > Saposhnikovia > Saposhnikovia divaricata. The sequence continues at coordinate 168,506,684 of CM071595.1, read as the reverse complement.
ATAGTATAATTAAAGATATTAAAAAAGGAGTTATAAGCTAGTTAATATTAATATAGGTTAAGAAAGGACTATTTAATTGGTTGTTTACGGTTTAAGGAAAAAAAATAATAATACACACTATTAATAATATTTTAATATTCTTAAAATTTAAAAATAATTGAAAAAATTTTTATATAACTATTTAAGAAAAATATAATATGGTAACATTTGAGCACATGATGTTAAATATAAATAGAAAATATTATAAAAAATATTAGTCATAATGATTAAAGAAAACATTCAAATGTTGTAATAAAAATAAAACTAATAGAAAACACTGAAAATTGTAACGCCCCCTAATCCGGGATCCGGATTGGGCGTCACCTAAACAATAACAAATAAGAATACGAGTATATAAAACTTAAATACACCAACGATTCCTCACCGAGGATCGATCTCAGGTTATGGTATGAAACAAGAATATAAATTATACAAATTATTACAACTTCTATCTCTGCTTTAAATACAAAATTACTATACCATCTAATTCGTAGCTCAATCCCAATCTGTGCTTACCCGCTCTAGCACCGAAATCTATCCTGTATAGAATGCCTCGTTGCTCTCATTCGCAGGGATAAATGTAGTAGATCATCCTTAATCCTAACTGCAATGGTTAGGTTGAACAAAGCAAGAGTGAGCCAAAGAATGCTCAGCAAGTTAACAATATAGTGAAACAACAATATCGCGATAATTCATTGATGAACAATATCAATGAATACTCTATCTCAAAAGATCATTCAATTTCCATCATAGGATTAAACTTTTCGTTTCTTCAAACCATCATTTTTTAATGAGAATATTTCTCTTTTTAAAATCATTTCATCATTAAAACATACATTTCATAAAACTTTTTAAAACATTTACAGTAATTGGAGTTTTTCCACGACTCCGGACAATACGGGTGATCAGCCACGTAAAGTCCCCATACCGGACACGAAGTGCCTCTGGACATATAATTGGGTTCCCAATTAGGCAACACATTGGCCTATAAAGGTGCTGGACTGGTCCTACCAGAACTACAGCACAAAATAAAACATGCTCGACTGGCGTCACTAGGACTCTTACGCCTCCAATCTGAAGGAATCCGTAGAAAACATTTTGACGGAATCCCCCACATTAAAATCTTTAAAACATTTCACTTTTAAGTTCTTTTATACTCACTGATAACAGATCAATCCAGTATAAGGAATTTTTTTTTAAAAAAAAATCTTTAATTAATTAAACACCTTTTAGGGAGCAGCATTGCATCACATATCAACAAGGAAACATTTATCAATTAAGGAACAAAGCAATTTTTAGGATTCTAGAAATTTAACGGCAATTTATGTGATAATCCTGGAATAACGGATTCTGAAGTTCAAGGAAAGATTTGAGTAATACATTGGTTATAAACAATAAAGAGTCGTTAGTTAATAAAGAATAAAACAAGGGTTAGGTTCTTGAATTTAATTCAAGGGTTATGAAATCTGGTTTCGATGGTATGGTTTAAAGGAATAAGCATAAGGAAAAGATTAAGATAAAGCAAAGCATAAATTATAAGTCAAGGTTTATGGATTAACAAGAAACAGGGTAAATAATAGGGTACATAAATTTAAATAATGATTCATAAGGGTAAGCAAGGTACGGGTGTTTCAATAATAATTTATTAGAAACAATAGGGTATAAAAGGTTCAACAATAATTGAAAAGAATGATAGTGAGGTATAAGCATTTAAATAACAATTCATAAGCAAATCAAGAAATCCGAATGTCAATATAGGGTTCGAGTCAATTGAACAAAAGAAAGGGGTGTATACCCTAGCATCACAAATTGGAGGAACACTTTACGATAATTAAAAACAGGCTCACACCATTCAAAATAAATATGAAGGGAAGAAACGCTTGCAAGAAAGGATTCGAAAGAGGATATATAAATAACAAAAACAGTTTCACATCACTTGAACGATAAGTGAGGGATAGTATATGTAACATCCCAGGTTTTTAGATCAATTTTTGTAAATAATTTGGTAATTTAGTATTAATAATTTAGGATTTAAAGTTATAACATTTTTCAATTTTTGAAGAGTTATTGCAGAAAGTCATTAAAAATAGAAGATTAATAGGTTATAACTCATAATTGATTTTTAAGTTTTTAATTTTGGCTAAATATTAGTAGTTTTTTTTTTATTAAAAAGGATGTATCGCTAAAGAATAATTAGTAAGGTTAAAGACATCGGTTACAAAAAAATATAGAAAAAAAACCCTAGCATTCTAGGTAGTAGTCAGGTAAAGAAAAGAGAAACGCGGAGAAAGAGGGAGGAGAGAGAGGAGAGAGAGAGAGAGAGAGAGACAGAGACAGAGACAGAGAAGAACACAAGAGAAGAAGAGGAATAGAGGAGGAAGACTCATAACAAGAATAAAAAGAAGGGGTAACGATTCTTTAATTCTCTTGATATTCGTGTTAATTCATGTGTATTATATTTGATTGATTTTGATTATGTTAAGGATCCTTGTATGTTCTCTTGAGTATTTGCATAGGTGTAGAATCTGACATATATATATATATATATATATATATATATATATATATATATATATATATATATATATATACATATATACATATATATATATATATATATGTCCATGAGTTGTATTCGTATGATTACTCTGATTTTGTATGTATAGTATATTTGGATTTTAAATTCTTGTAAAATTCCTATCGGATTCGTTATTCATCGGAATTTCATCAAATTAAACTTTCTTAAAAGGAATTTTAATTATCTACAACTTTGATTCTTTGTGTTTTTCGAAATTCATCCAGTATATATGAGTTTTCTGTGATTTTGTGACCTGCTGGTGTGTTTTCGAAATTGAGAAGGCTAACTTCAAAAATTCATAGTAAATTGAGTTTTTATTCAAATATTATGAGCGATATCATTCTGGAAAGATATTTTCGTGCTCTACATTTTTAGTTTGCATTCCTCCATCAAATTCTGTGATTTGGAAGTCTGAAACAGCAAAATACTAGGGAAGTCAGGGTCTAATTCTGTTCTACAGTCTGTAAATATCTACTTTCTGAATTCCTTATTTGGTTGTTTTTATCGAACCTTACCATTCTGGAAAGGTCTCAGAATTGTCTACTTTTTTTGTGTTTTGTACTTTTTCAGATAAAATCATTTTCATAGAGTAATTTGCCAATTTGAAAAACTGATTAGGGCTGATTTTGTTATCAATGGTCTATTTTGTAATATAAATTGGTTTGAGATTTTTGGAATTTTCTTTGAGTAAGTTATATGCAATCGCCGCATGAATTATATTAAGGTGAGTGCTTATTTGCGTTATTTTACTATTAATAGATAATGACTTAACATTTAAGATTTATTGTGATCTTATTTTTAGGATACGAAATCGATATCGAGGTAAGTGCCTTTTCGTTGCTCACTAATATTATGAACTTTGTTTCTATTCTGTTAATTTTTATTGTATTTGTAGTATTTGATTTTTGAAAATTGTGATATCGAATATAGAATTTAGAAAAGATTTTTATAAGAATCCCTAGTTTTAGTTGCGTATCGAATCATAGAATCCGGTCACTGGATAGTGTGACGCATAGAACTAGTTTACACACGTTCCGGAACACATAGATACCTTGTTGAGTTTGACTTAACGAGGGACGTAAGCTAGCCCCCATCGAACTATAGAAGCCGTGTCACTGGCATAGTGTGACCGTGACTTAGAACTGTGGGAATAAAATGTGATTTTACTGTTAAGATTCTTTTACCGATTTATAGCTTTAGAATTATTTTTTTTTAAGTATTATCTTGATCCGTTGGTGATAGCTACTTGCTGGGTTTTGCAGCTCATTGTTTTAATATGTTTCAGGTTACTAAGCTTGGGATCGAATAAAGATGTGAACTTGTGGATTTTGTGCTACCTGATTGGAAAAGATTTACCGTATTATAGAATAATTTCAGTTTTTAATTAGACATTGATTATTAAATTTGTGTAGCTGCGTTTCTAATTTGATTATTTTAGATTATTGTGCTGACTTCCGGTTTGACTTCCGGTTTGACTTTGGATTTATTGAATAAAGAATTGTATTTTATTTTAGCTGAGAATTTAGAAATAATATTCCGAAAAGTCGGGTTTTTACAGTTGGTATCAAAGCTCCAGGTTATTTCTCTGTAGACTGCCTAATAGGCTTGACTTGTGGGTAATTTAGGTAGCTCGCGAATTTTGAGATACGTGTGGTTCTGGAAATATTATGATTTTTGAGAATCTGGGGACCAAATTCCTTTAAGAAGGGTAGTTTGTAACATCACATGTTTTTAGATTAATTTTTGTAAATAATTTGGTAATTTAGTATTAATAATTTAGGATTTAAAATTATAACATTTTTAAATTTTAGAAGAGTTATTACAGAACGTCATTAAAAATAGAAGATTAATAGGTTGTAACTCATAATTGATTTTTAAGTTTTTAATTTTGGCTAAATATTAGTAGTTTTTTTTATTAAAAAGGATGTACCGTTAAAGAGTAATTAGTAAGAATAAAGACATCGGTTACAAATAAATATTGAAAAAAACCCTAGCATTCTAGGTAACAGTCAGGTAAAGAAAAAAGAAACGCCGAGAGAGGGGGGGGAGAGAGAGAGAGAGAGAGAGAGAGATAGAGAAGAACACAAGAGGCGAAGAGGAATAGAGGAGGAAGACTCATAACAAGAATAAAAAGAAGGGGTTACGATTCTTTAATTCTCTTGTTATTCGTGTTAATTCATGTGTATTATATCTGATTGATTTTGATTATGTTAAGGTTATTTGTATGTTCTCTTGGGTGTAGAATCTTATATATATATATATATATATATATATATATATATATATATATATATATATATATATATATATATATATATCCGATTTTGTATGTATAGTATATTTGGATTCTAAATTCTTGTAAAATTCGTATCTGATTCGTTATTCATCGGAATTTCATGAAATTAGACTTTCTAAAAAGGTATTGTAATTATCTACAACTTTAATTCTTTGTGTTTTCGGAAATTCATCCTGTAAATATGAGTTTTCTGTGATTTAGTGACCTGCTGGTGTGTTTTCGAAATTGAGAAGGCTAACTTCAAAAATTCATAGTAAATTGATTTTTTATCCAAAATTTATGAGCGATATTATTCTTGAAAGATATTTTCGTGCTCTACATTTTTAGTTTGCATTCCTCCGTCAAATTCTGTGATTTGGAAGTCTTAAACAGCAAAATACTAGGGAAGTCAGGGTCTGATTCTGTTCTGCAGTCCGCAAATATCAACTTTCTGAATTCGTTACTTGTTTGTTTTTATCGAGCCTTACCATTCTGGAAAGGTCTCGGAATTGTCTACGTTTTTCATGTTTTGTACTTTTTCAGATAAAATCATTTTCATAGAGTAATTTGTCAATTTCAAAAACTGATCAGGGCTGATTTTGTTAACAATAATGGTCTATTTTGTAATATAATTTGGTGTGCGATTTTTGGAATTTTCTTTGAGTAAGTTATATGTAATCACCGCATGAATTATATTAAGGTGAGTGCTTATTTACGTTATTTTACTGTTAATAGATAATGAATTAACTTTTAAGATTTATTGTGATCTTATTTTCAGGATACGAAATCTATATCGAGGTAAGTGACTTTTCGTTGCTTACTAATATTATGAACTTTGTTTTTATTCCGTTAATTTTTATTGTATTTCTAGTATTTAATTTTTGAAAATTGTGATATCGAATATAGAATTTAGAAAAGATTTTTATAAGAATCCCCAGTTTTAGTTGCGTATCGAATCATAGAATCCGGTCACTGGATAGTGTGACGCATAAAACTAGTTTATGCACGTTCCGGAACACATAGATACCTTGTTGAATTTGACTTAACGAGGGACGTAAGCTAGCCCCATCGAAGTATAGAAGCCGTGTCACCGGTATAGTGTGACCGTGACTTAGAACTGTGGGAATAAAATGTTATTTTACTGTTAAGATTTCTTTTATCGATTTACAGCTTTAGAACTTTTGTTTTTTTAAAATTATTATTTTGATCCGTCGGGCGATAGTTATTTGCTGGGCTTTGTATCTCATTGTTTTAATATATTTCAGGTTACTAAGCTTTGGATCGAATAAGGAAGAGAACTTGTGGATTTTGTGTTACTAGAAAAGATTTACCGCATTATAGAACAAATTCAGTTTTTAATTGGACATTGATTATTGAATTTGTATAGCTGAGTCTCTACTTTTATTGGTTAGTTTATTCAGTTAACTTTTGGATTGACTTTCGTTGAATTTGAATTTATTGAATAAAGGATTGTATTTTTATTTTAGCTGAGAATTTAGAAATAATAATCTAAAAAGTCGGGTTTTTACAATATACTTGCCTCAATACACAGAGTTTCCATTTCCAATACTTTAACTCCTTATCACTTTACATCCGCCTCTAATTCTTTATACATTAGCCTCTACTCGATCATACTCGTCAATTCCGATACTTGTCTTTCTTCTCCAAATTTCTCTTTTACACTTGTAATAGCTCGTAATCGGCCTCGTACTGGTACCTATATAAAGGTAAAGCACTTCTTCACTCCACTATAATCCTTAATCGTCTAACTCTGTTCTACCCAAACGCGTCCTATAACGCTTTACACTTAACGTATATAGTACATATTGGTTATACTCGTAAAATAAATTAATATAATTAGATAAACCACAGAAACACTTAGCATGTATTATGACTTGATATCAAATATTAATCACGTAAATATGAGTCACCTAAACCCATAAACTATTAACAATCATAGCATATTTTCAAATCATTTGAAATCGAATAAGTTAAATAGATTTAGATACAGGGAATTTTTAGAAAATTTCGGCATGAAGTATTCGTAAATAGGACTATCCACCTGTTTTTTAATTCAATAATTTAACCCAGTATACAATAAAAGAAAATAAAGCTACTCCAACTTGCAGCAAACAATTAAAAAATTAACTGCCCTGACTTGCAGCACCCAAACAATTAAGAAAAATAACTGCCCTGACTTGCAGCACCCAAACAATTAAGAAAATTAAACTAACAGTTATCCAAATAAACTAGTTAGCACTTGACAATTTATAATATTTGAACTTTCGTCCCTTTTAAAACATTAATCCACACAAGCATATTATAATTCTACATAAACATTGGTACCCTTGTACGATTTACAATTCAATTACAATTCGTAGACATAAACCAATTATATAATTTATTAACTATTAATTAAATTAACAATTGAAACTTATATCGTAAACCCATATAAACATTTAAAATCGAACAATTAATCCAAAAAATCTGAATATTATTCCATTAATAATATACATATTATACTCGAGGAAAGTGTAAATATTATTTTTTTAGAATCTTTACGAATTTTTGGAAAATTTTGACAGCATCCCATTTATACGGGTAACCTACTAGTCGGACAAAGCTGACACAAAATCAATTCATAATCAATGCCCATTAATTTTACCCTTTAATATTCCAAATCAATAATACAATTAAAAATCGACATATAATAAGTCCAAAAAGAATTTATTTCGTAATTAACTTGTTTTATTTACAAAAATTTAATAACATTCAGCATGACCCGTTTGTAACTACGACTAGCCAAAACCAAGCAACTCAGCAGCAATAACCGAAATTAATAACTAAGCCCTCAATTTTAACACTTGAATTACATGAGAGAACACAATCGGCTTCACAGTAATATACACACGCACATATACTACCCACACACACAATCACTATAGTATATGGGAGATAGAAAACTGATACACACAACCATTCGCGCACTACTCATACGCAGCAGTACATGAAAAACAGAGGGGAAAGAAACTCGAACACAACCAGGAAATCAATCCCACTCACACCAGCCTATCGATACACCCACATACAGACAATTTATAAATGCACAAAACAGGGGAGACACAGGGGAAAAATTGCTCGACCTTTGCAATTTACATCACCACGGCTTCACTTCAACCACACACAGCTTGGCGGCAACATATACGCACACACAATGATCTACATACACACACTGACTTCGGAACACAGCATCAACACTCTGTAGAAGCCAAAAACTGAGCTCGGGAATTCAAACCCACAAAGAACCACACACAGCCAACACCTTTGACACACTCACCCACGATTCGTACACATACACGCGCACGATTTGTACACACACGCGTATATATATATATATATATATATATATATATATATATATATATATATATATATATATATATATATATATATATATATATATATATATATATATATATATATGAATATAGCAGCGAAACACACACACACACACACTCCCACACACTGTTTCATGCAGGGGGAAAGAGGGATAGAGAAGAGAGATTGGCGAGAAGGAGAGAGGGTTTGAGGAGAAAGATGCGAGAGAGGTTGTGAGAGAGGGATTGAGATGGGAGAGATTGAGAGAGAGAGCTCAGGAGAATTCTAGAAAAACAATCAAAGAAACTGCAACTGGGCTCTCAATATAGGAAATTATGGATTTAAGATAATTGGGGAAAAAGAATAGTAAATTACTAATTAGATTCTGATTTAAAAACAACTGAAAATCACTTTATAAAATAGAATTTAAATAGAAAATAAATGAGAAAAATCTCAAACTAAATTTTAAAATATAGAAAATGAAATTATCTATCTCCCCGTATTTTTAAAATATTTTTAGGATAAAAAAACGAATTAAATATGAATTTTACAAATTTTGATCCTTTAAATGCAATAAAACTCTTAAAATCATTTTAAAATACCAAAACACCCAAATTAATTCACCCAATAATTTTTAAAACTAAATAATATCATAAAGATAATAACACAAAAGATTTTGTGATTTTTTAACAAATCCAATGATTTTATAAAAATCTCATAAGATCAATAATGAACAATTTAAATAGATTTTAATCATCAAAAATATAAATAAAATACATGGACCTATATTACACATATACATCATCATATAAGCATGTAAACACTATATCACATATATTCAATCCCTAAAAAAATTTCACCTCATATAATCTACATTTAATATTAAATAATAGTAATTATAAGTATGATATTTCTAGGGCGTTATATCCTTTCCCCCTTAATAGTAGGGGTGATCATTCGGTCGGTTCGGTTTTTAACCGAACCGAATAACAAAAACCGAATAACCGAAATCCGATTTTTATCAAACCGAACCGAACCGATTTATCAGTAGAAACCGAACCGAAAAACCGAAAAACCGAACCGAAATATTTCGCCAAAACCCAACCGAACCGATTTAAAAAAAATTATATATAATATTATTTTTTTTAATTTTAAAATTAAATTTAATAGCAAATAAACAAAATAAAACACAAACTATCAATTTAAATATATAAACTTAATTTTGAATTAATTAAATCATGCATATATATAAAATATAAACATATACATATATAATATAAATAATATATATATATAATTCGGTTATTTCTGTTTGAACCGAAATTTTTTTAAAAAAACCGAAGCGAACCGAATTAAATTTCGGTTTAAACCGAAAAACCGAAATAACCGAAATTTTCAGAAAAATACAATCCAAATCGAACCGAAATTCAACATTTCGGTTCGGTTTTTCGGTTTCGGTTCGGTTTTGCTCAACCCTACTTAATAGGATTCGGTCCTCAGAATCGATCGTAAGAAAACATATGACGGTATTCTCAAACATTTTTCTTTCAACTTCCAAGTCATTTCTTTCGTTCAAGAATTCTTTTATATCGTTTCATATCTCGCTAGGCTCGTCCTGTAAGCCCGCAAATTCCAACATAAAGTTAAACCTTTGGTTTACATGTCTCATTAATTCTAGATACTAATCACTCGTACGTGACGATCCTTTTCTACCGAAAATCGGACATGACCTATTCGTATAATGGACTATGCCCTGTATGAAGGTACCTCAATTTCTACTCCAATCATCCATAAACAATTCATTCATATACCATACTAAAACAAAACCTACCTTGATTTGCAGCAAACATATAAGCAAAAAAATCTGCCTTGACTTGCCATAAACCGGTAAATAATTAAATCTTTAAGACAAAATCCACGTGACTAATACAATTGATACCACTTCCACACTCCTACTCATAATTCAGATTGCCCCAGATAATACTTTGAGAAAAAGAATATCAAGAAATCCCCCAATCATTCTTACTCCCCTTTCAACGTACAATGTTACTCGAGGAGGGAATAACTGGGAAACTTCTATCCATCCTTAATCCAAATGTTTTACTGAGTAACCTTTTCGATACTAACACCCAATTACCTCAAAACGTATATATCTTATTCGCAATACAAACTATCCCAGGGTCACTGCCCCTCAATACCATTCCAAATCAAACTTTCAACCCAATTAAACTCCAACTCTAATATCCCTTAATATCAAAACTCGACTTCTAAACCATTACTCTACATATCTTACAAATCGCCAAAATTTAAACTCTACACATTATAACTTCCATATTTATCATTACTCATTCCCTTGAACTATTTCATTCTTCTACATTCATCAACTTCACCTTCTGCTTCCGTCATCTCCGCTTGGTACTTACTACTTTCCTCTAACAATTCATTTGCAATAACCTATACCTTTGGATCTTCCATCTATAACTTCCCAAATTCTTTGAACATTTCTTTGAGCATTGTATGCCTATTCAATCTTTTCTGGTTCATCCGGTTGCGCTAACACTTGAGCAGTTTTTGATCTCTTCTTTGACTTCTAAAAGCCTTCTCCCCTTTTTATCTATTCGTTCCTTGATTTATAGTCTTGTCCACTGCTATAACTATCTTGGTAAAATCTTTGACAATCTAAGGAAATTCCTAGCTGATCCTTCAAAACTTTTGATCTCTGCTGGAATCTTAGGCCTTTCCCGATTCATTACTGCTTCATCTTCTCCACTAGTACAAACTGGACCTATTGCGTCGGTCAAATGGCGTAGTATATGCAGGGGACGCTGTAGGTATAGGCCTATAACGTCGGTTAAAATGGCGACGCTGATTGTCTTCTATTGCGTCGGTCAATTAAATGACTGACGCTAAAAGTCTGCTTTAGGCATCGGTCATTTAAATGACCGACGCTAAAAGTCTACTTTAGGCGTCTGTCATTTTAACAACCGACGCTAAAACTCTGCTTTAGGCATTGGCCAACTAAACAACCGATGCTAAAAGTCTGCTTTATGCGTCGGTCAATTAAATAACCGACGCTAAAAGTCATATTAATGGCGTTGGTCATTCAAACAACTGACGCTAAAACTTACTTTTAAAAAAAAAAAAAAATGCAATTCTGGTCAAGATTTATACACACCAATTAGATCTTATTATATTAATATAATATATATTACACACCTTTACAATTTGTCAATTTACACAATAATTTAATGACAAAATTATTAAATACATTGTATGAACTTTACAATAAGAAATAAAAATTGAACTAATTTGCAACAGCAGCAGCTGGATAGGCAATTAAAACACAGTGAAGCAGCAGCCAGAGTAACTCAACCTTGCATGGAAAACTACTCATTAGATTCACAGTGCTCTGACCTCTCCGACCTCCCATATTAGTATTCCATTCTCTGCCTATTTACCACAAATTGCGAGATTGTCCCTCAAAGGTTGAAGCGATCACATCGATCCTGCAAAAAGTAAACGAATATAAGAAAAATATAAAATCTTTACTGTAATTTTAAAGCTTTATTAGCTAACATACAATCAACAAGATGTAGAAAAAAAGCAATTATGGGCAAACTAAATTATTGTCACTCGTTTGTCTTTTAGAATTATCCATGATACAAAATATAACAAATATTTTAAATCAGGTATTAATCCTGGAATTAAGTTCAATTATTACCATTAATCCACCATCTACATCAACTAGTGACATTACATCTGTATTCTGTTATGTGGCATTAACTTTGAGTATTCAACTACGAGATAAAATGAGAAACAATGCTCTTGATTTACAATTGAATCCTGGATAACTAAGAACTTCGGAAGAAGACACGGTAGAAACAATTACCTGTTAATTTACCTTATCTTGTATTATATATCTAGTTTCCTAGAATCTGATCTGATTGTGGAGGAAGGTAGGTCGTCAAAACTTCTTTGATGTCTGTTTGTATAACGTCCTACAAAATTCCGTATTTTATAAATATTTAATTAATATAAATTATGAATGTTATGATGTGAATATTGGTGGAAAGGTGGAAAAATATGTGAAAGTGTGTTTATGTGTTTATATGATGATTTGTGTGTGACGTGTATGTCTGAATATTTTTATTTGTATTTTTTGAGGATTTAAATGTGTTTAAATCATGTATTATCAATCTTTCGAGGTTTTTAAAAATCATCGGAGTTGATAAAAATCATGAAATCTTTTGCATTATTATCTTTATAATATTATTTAGTTTTTAAAATTTTTGGGTAGATTAATTTGGAGGTTTTGGTATTTTAAATTGATTTTACGAGTTTTATTGCGTTTAAATCATCAAAACTTGTGAAATTCATATTTAATTCATTTTTGAACCTAAAAATATTTTAAAAATATGGGCGTGCTCGTAATTTTATATTCTTTATTTTAAAAATGAAAAGTGTAATTTTCCGAACGTTCTATTTAATTTCAATTTATAAGAGTTGTTTATTAGGATTTAAAGCAAATAAGTAGTATTATTAATAGTAGTATTTAGATAATGGGCCAAGCCCATTTAAAATCAATCAGGGACAGCAACTCAGCAGGGTCAACCACAGAAGCTTCCAAAAACTAGAAGAAGAAAAAAAAAGAGAAAAAAAGAAGAAGAGGAGAGATATACATATATATATAGTTGTATAATCGTGTATGTGTGTGTATATACTAGTGTGTGTGTGTGTGTGTGTGCATTTTGGTGGTTGCCAGCAGGGGGGAGAAGCGGTGGACCACCACCCACGGTGGGTGTGGTGGTGGTGGTGTTGGATCGACCGGAGAGAAGAGAGGGAGAGAGAGAAAGAGAGATGGAGAGAGAAGGCTGGAGAGATTGCTTGATATTGGGAGAGATGCAGAAATATTTCAGAGGAAGCATTACAGAAAGTAGAAGAAGAGATTTACATGGAGTGATGTCGGAGAGATGCAAGGAGGTAGGAAAGAAAAATCGAGAGGTATACCCCATTTCGTTAATTGTTTTATTTTAATTTTTCCGAATAATTATTAAATTGCCATTTTAGAAGAATTATGTAAATGGTGGTAATTTAATTAGTTTTAAATTGCAATAATATTGAATTAATTTTCCGTGATTTAAATCGGAGAAATTATAGTTGTTAAATATGATTATGGGGTTAAAATGTGAATTAAGTATATTAATTCTCGTAATTAGATTAATGTGGTAATTTATGGATATTGTTATGTTTTCGTGTAAAAATTAGAGGAGTATAGCTAATTATAATTGTTGTAAATTAATTAGTTTTAAATTTCGAGATTATAGTTTTAATTTCCGTTATTTAATTCGGAAAGTATATTTACTAAGTGTAATTGTAGAGGTTAGTTGTGGGCCCGATTGTATGTTCGGGTTAGCGAGTGTTAGTTGCTAATTGTGATTGTCGTTTAGTAGTATGGTACTTGGTAATTTCCGTATTTGATTCGGAGAGTCTATAATTGTTAATTGTTAAGTACAAATTGTTATTGACTTATGATGTGTAGTTATATGAATGAGCTAGTTTGTAAGTGCCTATGTGCTAAATGATCTTAGTGATTAAAGTTAAAATGTCTTGGTGGATAATTTGCTAGTTGTTTATGGTGCCGGTAAATGTTATGTGCTAAGTGCTATAAGTTGAGTCGTAGCATTTATGGTATGTCATACTTGTCAATTGCTTGGCTGGTCTATATGTGGTTAAATGATTGTCAGTCATGCATGTTGGTTTTAGTTATGTGAGTCACATTATAACTATTAGTGGATGTCGAAAGTTTTCTTATAATAAGAATACATTCCTTGGTTGTACAGTTTCCAAATGCTAGATACCAAGGTTAAATTATTAATTTATTTTCTTTATGTGTTTATGTGCCGCATGTCTGGGCGGTTACTTTTCCTTATGTGCTATGTGCCGCATGTCTTGGCGGTTACTTTTCCTTATGTGCTATGTGCCGCATGTCTGGGCGGTTACTTTTCCTTACGTGTTTAGGTGTCGCATGTCTACGCGGGTACTTTTCTTATTTGTTTACTTTTATGTTGCAGCAAGTTGAGGCAACTCTATTTTCATATGATTTGGTTGGTAAAAATTTGAATTGGAAAACAGGGGAATAGTCCTATTTACGAATACATCATGCCGAAATTTTCTAAAAATCCCCTGCAAATCTATTTAAAAGTCTATTTAACTTATTTGATTTCAATGCTTGGAAGTGTGTTATGATTTCTAAGGGTTTAAGTATATGTGGATTATTTCGAGAATATATCGTGGTTTTGAAGATTAGATGGTGTGCTATTTTGAAGTGGTTGTGTGACGTGTTTATGTGACTTAGTTAACTATACTAAGACTACTATATGAATATGGTTGGATATGTCTATATGTATTGTATATGTTATTATATAGGATGTGTATAAGCATGGGTAGAATAGAGCAAATAATGAGGTTTTGCTTGAGTTAATACTGAAATAGTATCTGACCTTGTAAAGGTTCAAATACGAAACCTGGTCAAGAGCAGTGCGTGGGAAAATGGGAAGAAGAACAGAAGGACAAGTATCAAAGCCAACGGGTGAATTGATGTGGAAGTGGTGAGTTACGAAGTAGAGATGGAAGTTAAGCCGAGTAAGAGGCCAGCATATAAAGAAGTAAAGACTGACGTGAAATTGAGTCGAGGATCAATGTTAGGATCGAGAACTTCGTAAATCGAGGCAAGTGTTATTGCTCTTCACTTGTTGTTCAAGTGATGCAATTCAATTCTTTTGTCGTATAAAATGATGTGGTCAAGTATATATAGGAAATGATGTATTTCTTCAATTAGCATGAAAACGTTTATTCTCCCCATCCTTTGTTCGAATACCAAATTTCTTTAAAAAGAATCTTCCCCAATAACCTTTTTCCACCGAAAGCCTTACTTATGGTATGTTATTGGATTCCTCATTGGAATACCATTTCTTTTATTTTCGTAGAAAATATTTAAGAAATTCTCTAAATTGAGAAAATCTAAGTTTTAAAATCTTTATAAATATCTGTTAATGAAAATTTCTGATTTTAGCATATTATTACCCATGGACACTCTTCAAGAAATGTTTTCTTCAAACTGATCTGAAATTTTCTATATTGTAATTAATTTTGCAAATAATTATTTTAAACTGCTTCATTCGTTATGATGACACCAAACTTTTGCAATGTGTAGATAAATTTTATTAAATGCTTAGTACTTGACCATGTCTTGGTTCTAACTTAAAATCTCAATTATTGATAATCATGTTGCAATCGATGACTTTTATCTTTGTTCAAGTAGATCTTCTCTTTAATCAAATTAATGATGTTATTAACTTAATTATTCATATCGATCATGTTGATACTTATTCAAATTACTATTCTTTATATTCTCCACCCCATTGATTATCGAACTTGTCGATATTTATTGAAGATCTTGATTATTCATTTATCACCCCGTATTGTATCGAACTTGTCGATACTAGAAGAAATTGTTACTTCCTCATTTACTATTAATTATAAGTTGCTATTCTGGACGTGAGCTTCCTGTTGTTTGATTAACAAGGGTTGTCGATTATTCCGATTCCTAGTTACCTTGATATAGAATTGGAATGTTTTAAAATGGGGACCTTAAGGGGTCGGACCAGATTCGTGGTCAGAAGTTAAAGGACATTGCTCTGTGCGTTTATCCGGGGTTAGTGCGTGACTGATCAGCAGCCTAACCTTATTGTTTTTTTTAAAAAAAATAAATAAAAAATCCAATTCTAATCTATACATTGAGATTGAGTTGTTTTATTATCTGATTCCCTTGAAGCTCATTTCGAATACATCTTGCTATCAGAACTTTTATCAGTTTTCATTGTTGACGCCCTTATTCTAGTAGAGCTATGTTGGCTCATCCTGTTGATTGGATATTAAATTTTCTTAGCTGCTTCTTTTCGCAGTACATATAATGATTCTTCTTGTTTATCAGAATTCATAATTGTCATTGATATTGTTGTCACTATTTACGCTTGCTGAGCATTGTTGGCTCACTCTTGATTTTGTTTATTTCTGCAGTTATTAGAGATAATTAGTGGACCTAGTGGTCAGTTGGTATTGCTCTTCAGGCAGCGAGAGGAGACGTTCGAGTTATGGACTTTGTCGAATAGTGGATTGGGAATTGTCAAGGTTGGATATACGGTTAGACTGTGATTTTATTTATTCATAAAAATTGTATAACATTTTTTATTCTGAGGTTGGACTATAATAATATAATTTGATAGTTTTTTTCATACCATAACCTGTATGCGATCTTGGTTAAGGGGTTTTATTATTATATGTTATTTATATCCAGGATTGTTTGATGTTGTTTGTGGTTAGTAGCCCTAGATCTGTACCCCAGATTTTGGGATGCTACAAGTTGGTATCAGAGCTACAGGTTATGGTCACTGAAACAGATTAGGGGGGTTAGGGTACGTGTATAAGATAGACATCGGGTAGAACGATTTATGGTAAGGATCGCCTTAGGATATTTCGGCAAGCGTTGCGACGTTGAACGGTCTTTCGGCATATCACGCGAGTAGAAGTTTGAATCGTTTAAGGATTGGGCTATGAGCGAAACAGCGAAACCGAAGCGGCATAAGCTATGTGGGTAGTTGGAGCCATCAGTCCGGGGACGTTATCTCGAGAGTTTTCCATAGAATCTAGAACTTTCTACGATATTGGTTTCGATGTGAACGTTACGGAGATGGTACGAGAAAGTTAAGAATGTGAAGTGGGAAGTGATTATCAACAAGAATTGGAAGTTAAGTGTGGTTGTGCACCCTTAATCGTTGATTCGTTCAAATTCATTGCTTAAAAAAATTTCATATTCTTCTTTTGAATTGTCGTAAATTAATTCTCGGTTGGTATCATTGCTGAGGCCTTCGTTCCGAAGTGACGGTCCAAAATTGAGAATGAATTGAGATCTTCTTATTTATTCAACTCACTATTGTCAGGCCGGTTTTGGCAGCTAAGTATATTATTGATTAGTCAACATGTGTGAGGTTATGGATAATTAGGAATTTCTTGAATGTTTGCTTGATCAGTTGTTGATGCATCTATTGGAAAGGCTTCTATTCATCAATTGATAATGAGCCTTATATGTCAGATTTATTTGAATTCAATTCCATTTCTTTCAGAAATATCCATATTTTCTAGAAGATGCTTGATTCAATTTTACATGAAGATTTTTGAAACTCTTGAATCCCTTCCATTTTCATGAATGCTTGATTTTATCTATTCCAGCTGAGATGAACAACCTATGCAGATAGGGATTCAGGGACATCTTATCTTTATGATAGAAGTCTAGTGGGACGCCACTGATTGTGTTTGTCATGAAGGTACTAAAGACTGGCCATCTTTAGATACTGTTGCGGTTGACCCAGTGACAAATGTAACCTGAAAATAGTTCAAAGATCATATTGATCTCTCGGTTAAATTGCTCTATAAAAGGCTTATCAAATGAACTCAATATATATTCATGCTTGATGCCCATTCACTTTGTTGACTTCCTTTGTCAGGAATTCGATGATTTCAAACTTTCTAATGATGAAGAAATTCGAAGATAGACGCGACGACGACTTAAATGGTTGAGACTGCAATTGCGCCGACGAAGAATTGGTTGTGCAAGTTTAAGAATTTGGTGATTACGACTGTTATGTCATGACAAGTTGAAATATTGATTGGACCGATAAACCACAGATAAGATTTGAGACTAATGAGAATCGAATAAAGGGAAAGAGCAGTAAATAAGAGTACATGATTGCTGGTATTGTTAAAGGGCGAAAGAAGAATGGTAATGGAGATATTGAGTATAAGATGATTAATGCCGAAGAAAGATTGTTTTGGACACCTACTGAAGGGCAGAGATAGTAAATGAACTATCATAAGATTTTGAATGTTTTAAATCCATCGTTGGATATATGATTTTATAATCAATGAAGGTTGACCTGAGTAAAGCGGAGTGAAGAAGAACGGAAAGGTTTATAAAAATTGTCGAGAAGAACCAGGACTGAATGAGGGGTAAAGTGATTAGGGGGAGTAAATAACTTATGTAAGCCAGTGTAGGAAGTCAGGATTATCAGGGATGGAGTAAAGTTGACCAAGATGGAATAAAATGACAGTAAGGAGGAAGACAGAGAAACCAGAAAGTTCCAAAAAGTGATTAAACAGAAGATATAAATTAGTTAAGGGAAGAATGTGGAATCCCGAAGATTTGGAGTTAGAAGAGTAAGGGCACCGTAGTTGCCTATAGAATGAGAATTAGGAGGGATTAACGAGACCCATGATCAGAAAATAAGATTTCGGGAGAAAATCCCTAGAGATTTTATTAAGATAAATGTGGAAAGTTGTGGCTGTAGCTAGAAGGGTAGTGTGGTAACAAGTAACAAAGTCAGAAGTTAAAGCTATGAGTTATGAGCTTGGAAAGATGAAAATTTTGCCGAAAATGGTATCATATTAATCTTGGTGGAAGTTTTGAAGAGAGTGACGGGACTGCTTTTATGATTATTAAGAATTTGAAAATTCAATATGATCATGAAGGAAGTTAACAGGAAGTGGATGGTGATGACTATAAAAAGGAGTTAAATATAACTTATTATTGGATTTATTCCCAATCAACGAAGCACGAGCAAATTGTGAGGACAAGAAAATGTTGGGTTATGAGGAAGATAAAGGCGGTGTTTTGAGGTTGGAAGCAGACATAGAGATATTAACGATAAAGCAAATCAAGAAATTGTTATACCAAGGGAATTAAATTGTTTTGTATAAGAAGGAGGTATCAGAAAGGAGACAACTAAGTCAAAAAAAATTCCAATGAATAAGATTTCAAATGACATTCAGACGAAGAATTTAATATGATCGTAGATCACATATCAAGATGATCGAAGACTCATGAAGCGTATGCAAATCAATCGAGAGCGATTTTAAGAGTTTCCAAGAAAAGGAAGAAAATTTGGCACAAGGATCTTAATGTGAATTTCGAAAGTCGTGGTTTTGTGATTAATGTGAGTGGTGTTAAATGTTGAAGATGTAGCGTGTACAGTTAAAATTCGAAAACTCGTCAAGTATTCAAAGCTGTGATTCGAAAGTTGATTTCAGGAGACGGGGAATAGTGTGCTACGAATAAGGTATATATATATATATATGATTTAAGGAAAATTGTCATCGGTTCATAATGGTTACATGGTAAAACAATGAGATGAAGGATATATAGAAGTTTTTCGATTATTCCCTTCTCGAGTAACATTGCACGCGAAATAGGAGTAAGAATGATTGAGGAGTTCTTGATATTCTTTTCCCCAAAGTTTTATCCGAGTAAGGTTTCGTTTTAGGATATGTAAATAAGTGGTGAAGCTTTTTAAGTTGAATATGCATGTTGAAAAAAGCGGGAGCTTGTTCGGAATTGTTGGAGTAAGAATCGTTTCATGGTTAGTATCAAGTGAGGTTTTGACCTCAGGAGAATTAATATTACAGATTGGTTAACTCAATTTTGTTCTTGTATTGAGTGAAGTCACAGTCAAGGTGGCAGGTATATTGGCTTTCAAGAGCTGCAAATAATCAAGGCTATACTTCAAAAGACTTAGCAAACCAGAATATTTTATAAGAGTGAGAATCGAGTTGTTAATTGAATTATGCTTGATGTGCATCTAAGGACGTACGTGTTTGGTTATAGTATTCGATTGCAAGGATGCGACTGAGAATGGATGAAATGATGTTAAGTTTCCAGATTGGGTACTCGGTAAAAATATAGGACTAAAGAAAGAAAGAAACTTCTTAATTATTCCCTTATTGATCAACATAGTACTTGAAAAGTGGAGTGGAAGCGATCAGAGGATTTCTTGAGATTCTTTTCTCGAAGTTCTATTTGAAATCGTGTGGTTATGTGTAAAGTATGGGAGTTATACCAAGTGTAGGTCGTACATAAAGGCAAATTGCATGGTCGTATTATTGCAAAGGACTGGCGTGGTAACATAGTTTTGGCGTAGGGTATAGTTCATTATGTGAAAAAGTCATATTGATTTTCGGGGAAAAGATATTCGTTCACGTGTGATAAACGTTTAGAGTTAATAAGACTCGGAAACCAAAGTTTAAGGTTATTTCAGAATTTGAGGGCTCATGGAATGAGCTTATAAAGGTATAAGTTGGCATGGACGAAATCCTAGAGTTGAAAGATACAACCTCGAAAGTGAAAGTAAAATGTTGAGAAGATCAGAACTATTATTTGGGTCCTTAGGATTGATTCTGAGGACAGAATCCTACTAAGGGGGGAAGGATATAACGCCCTAGAAAATTCCGTATTTTATAAATATTTAATTAATATAAATTATGAATGTTATGATGTGAATATTGTTGGAAAGGTGGAAAAATATGTGAAAGTCTGTTTATGTGTTTATATGATGATTTGTGTGTGACGTGTATGTCTGAATATTTTTATTTGTATTTTTTGAGGATTTAAAATGTGTTTAAATCATGTATTATAAATCTTCCGAGGTTTTTAAAAATCATCGGAGTTGATAAAAAATCATGAAATCTTTTGCATTATTATCTTTATAATATTATTTAGTTTTTAAAATTTTTGGGTGGATTAATTTGGAGGTTTTGGTATTTTAAATTGATTTTACGATTTTTATTGCGTTTAAAGCATCCAAACTTGTAAAATTCATATTTAATTCATTTTTTAACCTAAAAATATTTTAAAAATATGGACGTGCTCGTAATTTTATATTCTTTATTTTAAAAATGAAAAGTGTAATTTTCCGAACGTTCTATTTAATTTCGATTTATAAGAGTTGTTTATTAGGATTTAAAACAAATAAGTAGTATTATTAATAGTTGTATTTAGATAATGGGCCAAGCGCATTTAAAATCAATCAGGGACAGCAATTCATCAAGGGGCAACGACAGAAGCTTCAAGAAACTAGAAGAAGAAAAAAAAAAAAGAAAGAAAGAAGAGGAGAGATATACATATATATATATATAGTTGTATAATCGTGTGTGTGTGTGTATACTATTGTATGTGTGTGTGTGTGTGCGTTTTGGTGGTTTCCAGCAGGGGGAAAAGAGGAGGACCACCACCGACAGTGGGTGTGATGGTGGTGGTGTTGGATCAACCGGAGAGAAGAGAGGGAGAGAGAGAAAGAGAGAGGGAGAGAAAAGGCTGGAGAGATTCCTTGATATTGGGAGAGATGCATAGATATTTCAGAGGGTGCATTACGGAAAGTAGAAGAAGAGATTTACATGGAGAGATGTCGGAGAGATTCAAGGAGGTAGGAGAGAAAAATCGAGAGGTATACCCCCTTTCATTAATTGTTTTATTTTAATTTTTCCGGATAATTATCAAATTGCCGTTTTAGAAGAATTATGTAAATGGTGGTAATTTAATTAGTTTTAAATTGCAATAATATTGATTTAATTTTCCGTGATTTAAATCGGAGAAATTATAGTTGTTAAATATGATTATGGGGTAAAATTGTGAATTAAGTATATTAATTCTCGTAATTAGATTAATGTGGTAATTTATGGATATTGTTATGTTTTCGTGTATAAATTAGAAGAGTATAGCTAATTATAATTGTTGTAATTTAATTAGTTTTAAATTTCGAGATTATTGTTTTAATTTCCGTTATTTAATTCGGAAAGTATATTTACTAAGTGTAATTGTAGAGGTTAGTTGTGGGCCCGATTGTATGTTCGGGTTAGCGAGTATTATTTGCTTATTGTGATTGTCGTTTAGTAGTAAGGAACTTGATAATTTCCGTATTTGATTCGGAGAGTCTATAATTGTTAATTATAGTTGTTAATTGTTAAGTACAAATTGTTATTGACTTATGATGTGTAGTTATATGAATGAACTAGCTTGTAAGTGCCAATGTGCTAAATGATCTTAGTGATTAAAGTTAAAATGTCTTGGTGGATAATTTGCTAGTTGTTTATGGTGCCGGTAAATGTTATGTGCTAAGTGCTATAAGTTGAGTCGTAGCATTTGTGGTATGTCATACTTGTCAATTACTTGGTTGGTCTATATGTGGTTAAATGATTGTCAGTCATGCATGTTGGTTTTAGTTATGTGAGTCACATTATAACTATTAGTGGATGTCGAAAGTTTTCTTATAATAAAAATACATTCCTTGGTTGTACAGTTTTCAAATGCTAGATAGCAAGGTTAAATTATTAATTTATTTTCTTTATGTGTTTATGTGCCGCATGTCTGGGCGGTTACTTTTCCTTATGTGCTATGTGCCGCATGTTTGGGCGGTTACTTTTTCTTATGTGCTATGTGCCGCATGTCTGGGCGGTTACTTTTCCTTACGTGTTTAGATGTTGCATGTCTAGGCGGGTACTTTTCTTATTTGTTTACTTTTATGTTGCTGTAAGTTGAGGCAGCTCTATTTTCATATGATTTGGTTGGTAAAAATTTGAATTGGAAAACAGGGGAATAGTCCAATTTACGAATACATCATGCCGAAATTTTCTAAAAATCCCCTGCAAATCTATTTAAAAGTCTATTTAACTTATTTGATTTCAGTTCTTGGAAGTGTGTTATGATTTCTAAGGGTTTAAGTATATGTGGATTATTTCGAGAATATATCGTGGTTTTGAAGATTAGATAGTGTGCTGTTTTAAAGTGGTTGTGTGACGTGTTTATGTGACTTAGTTAACTATACTAAGACTACTATATGAATATGGTTGGATATGTCTATATGTATTGTATATGTTATTATATAAGATGTGTATAAGCATTATAGGACGCGTATGGGTAAAATAGCGCAAATAATGAGGTTTTGCTTGAGTTAATACTGAAATAGTATCTGACCTTGTAAAGGTTCAAATAGGAAACCTGGTCAAGAGCAGTGCGTGGGAAAATGGAAAGAAGAACAGAAGGACAAGTATCAAAGCCAACGGGTGAATTGATGTGGAAGTGGTGAGTTACGAAGTAGAGATGGAAGTTAAGCCGAGTAAGAGGCCAGCATATAAAGAAGTAAAGACTGACGTGAAATTGAGTCGAGGATCAATGTTAGGATCGAGAACTTCGTAAATCGAGGCAAGTGTTATTGCTCTTCACTTATTGTTCAAGTGATGCAATTCAATTCTTTTGTCGTATAAAATGATGTGGTCAAGTATATATAGGAAATGATGTATTTCTTCAATTAGCATGAAAACGTTTATTCTCCCCATCCTTAGTTCGAATACCAAATTTCTTTAAAAAGAATCTTCCCCAATAACCTTTTTCCACTGAAAGCCTTACTTATGGTATGTTATTGGATTCCTCATTGGAATACCATTTCTTTTATTTTCGTCGAAAATATTTAAGAAATTCTCTAAATAGAGAAAATCTAAGTTTTAAAATCTTTATAAATATCTGTTAATGAAAATTTCTGATTTTAGCATGCTATTACCCATGGACCCTCTTTAGGGGATGTTTTCGTCAAACTGATCTGAAATTTGCTATATTGCAATTAATTTTGCAAATAATTATTTTAAACTGCTTCATTCGTTATGATGACACCAAACTTTGCAATGTGTAGATAAATTTTATTAAATGCTTGGTACTTGACCATATCTTGGTTCTAACTTAAAATCTCAATTATTGATAATCATGTTGCAATCGATGACTTTTATCTTTGTTCAAGTAGATCTTCTCTTTAATCAAATTAATGATGTTATTACCTTAATTATTCATATCGATCTTGTTGATACTTATTCCAATTACTGTTCTTTATATTCTCCACCCCATTGATTATCGAACTTGTCGATATTTATTGAAGATCTTGATTATTCATTTATCACCCTGTATTGTATCGAACTTGTCGATACTAGAAGAAATTGTTACATCCTCTATTACTATTAATTATAAGTTGCTATTCTGGACGTGAGCTTCCAGTTGTTTGATTAACAAGGGTTGTCGATTATTCCGACTCCTAGTGCGCTTGATATAGAATTGGAATGTTTTAAAATGGGGACCTTAAGGGGTCGGACAAGATTCGTGGTCAGAAGTTAATAAGGCCAATGTGTGTCGTGGATCCATTAAAGGACATTGTTGTGTGCGTTTGTCCGGGGTTAGTGCGTGACTGATCAGCAGCCTAACCTTATTGTTTTTTTAAAAAAAATAAATAAAAAATCCAATTCTAATCTATACATTGAGATTGAGTTGTTTTATTATCTGATTCCCTTGAAGCTCATTTCGAATATATCTTGCTATCAGAACTTTTATCAGTTTTCATTGTTAACGCCCTTATTCTAGTAGAGCAATGTTGGCTCGTCCTGTTGATGCGATATTAAATTTTTTTAGCTGCTTCTTTTCGCAGTACATATAATGATTCTTCTTGTTTATCAGAATTCATAATTGTCATTGATATTGTTGTCACTATTTACGCTTGCTCAGCATTGTTGGCTCACTCTTGCTTTTGTTTATTTCTCCAGTTATTAGAGATGATTAGTGGACCTAGTGGTCAGTTGGTATTGCTCTTCAGGCAGCGAGAGGAGACGTTCGAGTTATGGACTTTGTCGAATAGTGGACTGGGAATTGTCAAGGTTGGATGTACAGTTAGACAGTGATTTTGTTTATTCATAAAAATTGTATAACATTTTTTATTCTGAGGTTGGACTGTAATAATATAATTTGATAGTTTGTTTCATACCATAACCTGTATGCGATCTTGGTTAAAGGGTTTTATTATTATATGTTATTTATATCCAGGATTGTTTGATGTTGTTTGTGGTTAGTAGCCCTAGATCTGTACCCCGGATTTTGGGATGCTACAGTTTGCGAGATGGTTTTGCTACTAAATGTTGTACAAACATTTCCTTCATTACCGTAATGTAGGACTGAGCTATCAGTTTTTATTTCTGCTGCACTATAATCACCGAGCTTCCAAGAGCTTGGAAGGTTCATATGTCTAGTCCATAATGCCAAGGCAACTGCTGGATTTGGATCGCTTTATAATAGCACATGTTACAAACAGAAATATGAAATTGTCAAACAGGATTGAGAAACAAAACTATGCGATTCTTTGTACGAGAAGATTTTGACACATTAATTATACGTTGCTATATCTGCATACAGCTAAATATCTTTGATTCTAGATAAGCATGCAAAATCGTATTGATATTTATTAAAATCTCACAAGTCATATATAATCAAAAGTACAACTGCATTTCTCTTTGAAATAATGCAAAAATATTTAAGGATTGGATTATGCAATTGTAGAATTAATTAGATAATCATATTTAAAAAAAGGAATATCGAATACCTTTTTTTATGATTCAGAACTCTACTCCACCACATGGCTTCCAAAAGATCTTTTTCCAATTTAGCAGCATTGAATAGAACCACGCCTAACTCTGGCATAAAAGCATTTGCAGCATATGATATTCTAGACACCCAAGGTTTTGATGCTAATCTCTGAATTGTATCCAGAACATCTGAATTGACATAGTCCGATAGCCATTTATAAGAAACCATGCATTTAACTGGATCCTGGCCCCAATAAAAAAGATGACTAAAGACTTTGAAGTCAACCAAGTGTTCTATTCCCCCTAAAACTATAAAAATAGGCTTAGTAACAGTTCTCCGCTAATACAGGAGAATCACATTTCAAATATCTAAGAAGAGATTCATCAACACCCGTGTAAAATATTAAAAATAAGTCCATCTAATAGTCTGAAAGATAACGTAGATGTCTACAGATAAGATTTCACAAGGCTGTATGACTCCATAAGGCTGTATGACTCCTGACAGGATTGTATGTCCTATCCAGATTGAGATGGCCTGTAGGTAGTCACAAGATTTGAAAATACAATTCATTAAAGTGTCGAGACATAACTTGAAATTTGGAAAAGGTGATAATGATGTTTGATGCATTGTGGATCTTTACATGCGTTATTTAACAAATCAGAAGTAATTTTATAGAGTCAGACCTACAGTCTCTTAGTATTACACGTAGATGCATTCTATGGTTCAACACTGAAAAAAAATCAGATACCAGCGAGTTATATATTATTTGTATGCTACAAAACTTTTTATTATTACAATATACTGGCAACTATTCACATTCCACTGTCATATGATAACATGAAGAACTATTATACAGCCTACATCTGAATAACATCTGGTTGAACAGCCACTTAGTATAAAACTACACATACATTATTGCAAAATGAACAGCCAGAGAGAAAAAAAAAAAGAAAAAAAATCTAAAATAAAAATAACCTTCTGATTCTCATAGCTTCTTCCAAGCCTGATATCCTCTTTTGCAGAAACAACTAGTCTATTTTCACCACAATTTTTTTCCCTAAATAAACCCAAAACAACAAATTTTAAACAAACCAACAACAAAAAAAGTTACCAACTTTACTACAATACTGAACTAAAGCGATGATGTAGCCTCAAAAGTCAGAACTTCATGAAATCTAAAGCAAGTACAGGACTACAATGATTAAATGATTGTACTGATTGAACTTTAATGGAAGCCTAGATTAAAATTTGGTAGCAGTACAGCACCCTAGGAGGTCTCTATATAGGATGGAGTTTCGACAATGTTATTAGATAAAAAATTTACAGATACGTGCATTCACGAGTACATACACGTGAACCATGACTTAAACATGGATTGAGTTAAAAATGTTCCCGAAGCATATCAAAGCAAGAGAACAACACCGTAGTTTTCATACTTTCAGAACCTTGAAGCATATTAACAATCTGTAACCAAGAAAGAAATGGTATAACACAGGGTGGCCTGAAAAATGTTCATTTAAGTGCTTGAGCAAGACAAAACATAATAAGGTTTAAACATAACATGCCTCAGGATAAAATTCCTTATCCCCATAGTACTCAAAATTTCTGCAAACGAAATTTAATTAAGGGAGATATCAAATGGAGAAGATGACATAAATCTACATATAAAACATACTTTTAATTTCAAAATTTTAAAGCTAGGACGTAATGAGTTTTTCAAAATTGACTCATAAAATATTCGTAATTGAATCAATACCAGAACACAAGCACCCATATATGTGTGTGTAACATTTAGTAGAGTGTAACTTCATAGTATTGAGAAAGATCTTACACTTACAGACTGGATCCAAACACCCATAAATGGTCATCCTACAAGCCATTCTCATTCTACAGAGAGATAGAGAGAGCAACTTAGCCACACTTCCCCAAAACCCATTTTATCAAAATTGGGTATAAAAATTAGGGTTTATATACATAATTTGGGGGATTTGGATTCAGGATGATTTTGTTAAAATTGATGGTATGAATAGATTAAGGAGGATGAGAGGAGTATTTTTATGTATGGATTGTGGGTGTTGGTTGGTCGATAGGTTGTCGGCGGTGGTGGTTGTCTTCTAGCAGCGGAGATGAGGAAAAGAGGGAGGTGAGTTATGTGCGAGTTTATGGGTGCGCGTGTATGACGGGTGGTATGGACGAACAGAGATGGGGAGACGGAGAGAAAAGAGAAGAGAGAGATGGAGAAAAAGAGAAAGAAGGAGAAAATAGAGAGATGGAGAGAAAAGAGAGAACATAGATGATAATCGACTACTAATTATTTATTTTAATGTGCTGTTTTGATTCCTTTTTAATTTTAATATTTATTTATTTTATAAATTAGTTAAAAATGGGGGAAAAGGCAAACAAAATGTAAAATTTTTTAAAGCACACAAATAGTGAGTACGATTAATTTGGTGTGTATGGATTTATATTCAAAAAAATTGGCATTTTTCCCATTTTTGTTTGATTTTTTTATTTATTTTACAAACTAGTTAAAAATGGGGAAAAATAAAAGAATTGGAAAATCAGTGAAAATAAGGTAACATTCATCACACAAATAGTGAGTATGACTACTTTGGTGTGTATGATTTTATTTTAAAAAGTTGGCATTTTTTCTATTTTTATTTAAGTTTTTGATTTATTTTGCAAACTAGTTAAAAATGGTATAGGTATACCTAAGGGCGACGCTATAGGCTACACCAATAGTGTCGCCATTAAAAGGGCGATGCTATAAGTTACACTTATAGCGTCGCCCGCTAAAATGCCGACGCTATAGTTATAATCTAGAGCGGCACCCCTTAAATGGGCGACGCTATAGGTATACCTATAGCGTCGCTTTCATGTGGTCGACGTTATAGGCTATACCTATGGCATCGCTTTTTAATGGGCGACCCTATAGGCTATACCTATAGCGTCTGTTGATGCAAACAACCGACGCCATAGCTTCTGGCAGAAGTCAATAAGCGTCGATTAATGCAAACAACCGACGAAATAGGTAAAGTAGTGACGCTATAGGTCAATAACCGACGCTATAGGTGGCGACGTAATAGGTCCAGTTTTACTGAGTAACCTTTTCGATACTAACACCCATTTACCTCAAAACGTATATATCTTATTCGCAATACAAACTATCCCAGGGTCACTGCCCCTCAATACCATTCAAAATCAACTTTCAACCCAATTAAACTCCAACTCTAATATCCCCTAATATCAAAACTCGACTTCTAAACCATTACTCTACATATCTTACAAATCGCCAAAATTTAAACTCTACACATTATAACTGCCATATTTACCAATACTCATTTCCTTGAACTATTTCATTCTTCTACATTCATCAACTTGACCTTCTGCTTCCGTCAACTCCGCTTGGTACTTACTACTTTCTTCTAACAATTCATTTGCAATAACCTAGACCTTTGGATCTTCCATCTATAACTTCCCAAATTCTTTGAACATTTCCTTAAGCATTGTATGCCTATTCAATCTTTCCTGGTTCATCCGGTTGCACTGATACTTGAGCAGTTTTTGATCTCTTCTTTGACTTCTAAAAGTCTTCTCCCCTTTTTATCTATTCGTTCCTTGATTTATAGTCTTGTCCACTGCTATAACTATCTTGGTAAAATCTTTGACAATCTAAGGAAATTCCTAGATGATCCTTCAAAACTTTTGATCTCTGTTGGAATCTTAGGCCTTTCCCGATTCATTACTGCTTCATCTTCTCGTTGTTCACTTTGATCCTCTAGTCATATCCTGAAGATTCTAATTGTTTCAATTCCAAAGCTCGTACTTAGAAATCTTGTGCATGTTCCTCTTATATCCTCAAATATCTTACTATGTCTACCGATCTTGAATCCTCAAAACTGATTACATTCCTGGTTGTAATTAATTTATCAACTTTATATCTCTGTCTGGTGATAATCCTGGTAATTCATCAAGTCACAAATCCGATAAATCTTGACCACTGAAATCTGCTTCACCTTAATTATCTCCTTATTGATATCTCCCATATATATATAAAATAACCTTAAAATCTTATTATAATAACCTCTTAGTCTGCATAACCATTAAAACTCCTTTATCCACTTTCTGACTTGAAAGACAACTTACATATCTCTTAAAAATCATAACTTCACCTTCTTATCCTCACACCTTACCTGTACTTTATAGTTAACTATACAATCCAATCCTAACTCACCCTCAGCTCCTTTAACTGCCATCACATTCATATTCTTCATATCGTCATTTATAATCATCTCGAACTTCTAGCTTCTAATTCTGTTACTTCTCACCATACTATTCCTTCTGCTCACACTTACAATTTATCACATTTATCCTAGTACAATTATAGTATACTTCTTCTAGAAATCTTACCTTCCAATAATGGTGGTCCTGCTGATCTCATTAATTCATATCCTATAGGTAGCCATCTTTCCTCGTTATTCTGGTTTTCAAAATCTCCTAAATCTTACATTCCTTTCCAGCTAAATCTCTCATCCTCAACTAGAACAATTCCTGTAAGTTTCCTGATTCTCTATCTTTTTTTTTACCATCTCGTTCCATATGGGTCAATTCACTCTTACTCTTAATATTCATGATCCTCTAAACAATATTCGCACAAGTCATCAACTGCCACACACTCACTTTACTTCCCATCTAGCTTTACTCTGCTTCGCTCAAGTTATCCCATCCCAGTTCTGAAATTCATACATGACAATTGGTCTCGATTCATTTAAAATCGCATAATATTCCTGTTTCCCTATCCAAAGTGAGATATGCAATAAACAAATGTTCTTCAACAATCTTTCTTTAACATAACTATCACATACTAACTATATCCATTTCCACTTTACTTTTGACCTTGACCAAATTATTATTTCATGTCCTTGTCATCTACTCCTTAACCATACTAAGTTCTCCATATTATCGAATCTTGCACGTGTATTTTCGATCCAAAGAATAATTTAACTTGATCTTCAATCTTTGCTTTATCATCAATTTTTAAACCTGATCATCCAATTCTCTGTCGATATAAATGTATCTTGTACCACTTGGTTGGCATCGTCTCCATTTTTTACTGCATTCCATTACCGATAGCTTTATGAATCTTAAGGGTTTATAGCAAAAGAAATCAATACAATGGACAGGTGTTAGCACGTATGAATAAGTTGAGTTTTGTTCGATATGAATTTTATAAAAGAATTTACCGAGGGATCAAAATGATCATTGAACTGTTTTCAGGTCGCATTCGTCACTTAGGTCAACCGCCATAGTACAAAAAGGTGGCCAGCCTTCAGTACTATCATGACAAACACAATAAATGGCGTCCCACCAGACTTCTATCACATAGATAAGACATCCCTGAATCCCCTATATACATAGGATTGTTGATCCCAGTTGGAATAAAGAAGATCAAGTAATCAGGGAAAAATAACAGAAAGAGTTCAAGAGTCTCAAAAATTTACAAGTGCAATGTTGGATTAAATAACCCTGGAAAATAGAGGTATTTCTGAGAGAATATAAATGAATTTAAGTGAATCTGATAAATAAGGTTCATCATCAATCGAAGTATAGTTGATTATCAAATGAGATATGGTACCAACAAGGCAAAGAAGAACAAAAATGAAGATTAAATCTCCTCCGACAATGAATTAAATGAAGTCCATTGCTAGTAGTAAATAACCACACCCTTACTTCCAGCACATGCTAGTAATAACATTTCGCATCTTGCTTACCATCTTTTCGTACTCTCAACAACGTTCACGAGGTAACTAAATTCGTAAAATAAATTATGGAAGATACGTAAAGGTCTATAAGTAGCATCCTCCAAGCTGGTAGCTCTGGTCGTCTATTTAACGTATGCGGCACCGAATCAACTACCTCGACCAAACTCAAATCTTCGGATGAATCGAACTCCTGCTCGCGCGATATCGAATTACTAAATAACGTCGTAACCATCGTTCTAATAACCTAAGGCGAACCTAATCCTAAATTGTTCTATCCAACGTCTAACCTAAATACGTACACCTACTCATCCTAACTTGTTTCAGTGAACATAACCTGTCGCTCTGATACCAACCTGTAACGCCCCGTAAATCGGGATCTGGATTGGGCGCCACCTAAACAATAACAAATAAGAATACCTGTATATAAAACTTAAATACACCAACGATTCCTCTCCGAGGATCGATCTCAGGTTATGGTCTAAAACAAGAATCTAAATTATACAAATTATTACAACTTCTATCTCTACTTAAAATACAAAATTACTATACCATCTAATTCGTAGCTCAATCCCAATCTGTGCTTACCCGCTCTAACTCTGAAATCTATCCTGTATAGAATGCCTCATCGCTCTCATTCGCAGGGATAAATGTAGTAGATCATCCTTAATCCTAACTGCAAAGGTTAGGTAAAACAAAGCAAGAGTGAGCCAAAGAACGCTCAGCAAGTTAATAATATAGTGAAATAACAATATCGCGATGATTCATTGATGACTAATATCAATGAATACTCTATCTCAAAAGATCATTCTATTTCCATCATAGGATTAAACTTTTCATTTTCTTCAAACCATCACTTTTCATGAAAATATTTCTCTTTTTAAAATCATTTCATCATTAAATCATAATTTTCATAAAACTTTTTAAAACATTTACATTGATGGGAGTTTTTCCATGACTCCGGACAATACGGGTGATCAGCAACGTAAAGTCCCCATACCGGACACAAAGCCCTCTGGACATATAATTGGGTTTCCAATTAGGCAACACATTGGCCTATAAAGGTGCTGGACTGGTCCCACCAGAACTACATCACAAAATAAAACATGCTGGAAGGAATCCGTAGAAAACATTTTGACGGAATCCCCCACATTAAAATCTTTAAAACATTTCACTTTTATGTCCTTTATACTCACTGATAACAGATCAGCCCAGTATCAGGAATTTTTTTTAAAAAAAACATCTTTAATTAATTAAACCCCTTTTAAAGAGCAACATTAAAAGATTAAGAATCAGGGAAGCAATTGTTATAGGGGATCATAATCAGCAAAGCAATAAGATTAAACTAAACATGACAAGATTCAGCAAAATTGAATCATATATCAACAAGGAAACATTTATCAATTAAGGAAAAAAGCAATTGTTAGGATTCTAGAAATTTAACAGCAATTAATGTGATAATCCTGGAATAAAAGAATCTGAAGTTCAAGAAAAGATTTGAGTAATACATTGGTTATAAACAATAAAGAGTCGTTAGTTAATAAAGAATAAAACAAGGGTTAAGTTCTTGAATTTAATTCAAGGGTTATGAAATCTGGTTTCGCTGGTATGGTTTAAAGGAATAAGAATAAGGAAAAGATTAAGATAAAGCAAGGCATAAATTATAAGTCAAGGTTTATGGATTAACAAGAAACAGGGTAAATAATAGGGTACGTAAATTTAAATAATGATTCATAAGGGTAAGCAAGGTACGGGTGTTTCAATAATAGTTTATTAGAAACAATAGGGTATAAAAGGTTCAACAATAATTGAAAGAAATGATAGTAAGGTATAAGCATTTAAATAATAATTCATAAGCAAATCAAGAAATCCGAATGTCAATACAGGGTTCGAGTCAATTGAATAAAAGAAAGGGGTGTAGACCCTAGCATCACAAATTGGAGGAACACTTTACGATAATTAAAAACAGGCTCACACCATTCAAAATAAATATGAAGGGAAGAAACGCTTGCAAGAAAGGATTCGAAAGAGGATATATAAATGACAGAAACAGTTCCACATCACTTGAACGATAAGTGAGGGATAGTGTACTTGCCTCAATACACAGAGTTTCCATTTCCAATACTTAACTTGCAGCAAACTATTAAGAAAATAACTGCCCTGACTTGTAGCACCCAAATAATTAAGAAAAATAAGTGGCCTGACATGCAGCACCCAAACAATTAAGAAAATAAAACTAACAGTTATCCCAATAAACTAGTTAGCACTTGACAATTTATAATATTTGAACTTTCGTCCCTTTTAAAACATTAATCCACACAAGCAAATTATAATTCTACATAAACACTAGTACCCTTGTACGATTTAAAATTCAATTACAATTCATAGACATAAACCAATTATATAATTTATTAACTCAAAATTAAATTAACAATTATCGTACACCCATATAAACATTTAAAATCGAAATATCCACAAAATCTGAATATTATTCCACTAATAATATACATATTATACTCGAGGAAAGTGTAAATATCATTTTTCACAAACTTTAAAAATTTCTGAAAAATTTTGACAACATCACATTTATACGAGTAACCTACTAGTCGGACACAGCAGACACAAAATCAATTCATAATCAATACCCATTAATATTACACTTTAATATTCCAAATCAACAATACAATTAAAAATCAACATATAACAAAATTTCCAAGAAGAATTTATTTCGTAATTTAACTCGTCTTATTTACAAAAATTTAATAAAATTTTGGCATGACCCGTTTGTAACTACGACTAGCCAAAACCATGCAACTCAGCAGCAATAACCGAAATTAATAACTAAGCCCTCAATTTCAATACTTGAATTACATGAGAGAACACAATCGGCTTCACAGTAATATACACACGCATATATACTACATGTAATAACCCTAACTTTAGAAATGCTACAGTGCTTAAATGAATAATCAGAAACCATAGTAGTGATGTACTATGAAAATAAGTGACTCGAAACGATGACGGATTTCAGAAATTCCTGAGTGTGGATTTTAAGGATTTTCAATCTCAATTGAGACTCTATGGAATGTGATATGAACGAGTATAGAAATATTAAATGGTTTATATCTTGAGGAAATACTAAAATTAGGTTAAACCAAGAAATGATCAAGTTAAGGAAATGCCAAGGGAATTTGGATTGTTAAACGATTTCAAAATCATTTGGATAACGAGGTATATTCGAAACGAATTGCAATTAGACAAATATGGAGACTAAGCAACCAAGATTAATATTATAACAAGGATATACACACCACATTATTTGCTAGAATTACTAAAACATTATTTGGAAAATAAAGAACCAAGATTTCTAGCATTGTCTAACATGACATCACTAATTACTTCACTTTCCACTAACTTTAATCAAGGGTTAATTAGTAATTTCACCATGTAATTATCTATAACATGCTACAAGACTCTAGAACTCTCAATATTGGCCAAGATAAGAGCAAGCAACACAAAAATCTCTCCCCATTCCCATTCATCTTCGATTCGGCCCAAACAAAAAAAAAGAAGAAAATAAATATCAAAACCCTAGCTACAATCAACTACAAATCAAGGGAAAATTCATGGAGGTTCTTGGAGGTTAGAAAAGATCATCCACCAAGTTTCATAGCCATTCAACATCATTTGCATAGGTAATATAATCATCAAATTTGGTAGATGAATAGTAACCCTTAAGTACTAACTTTGTTTTCATGGTTTCTTTAGTTGATCCAAGATACTTTAAGGCTAATTAAGGACTAACCAAGGCTTATTAAGTGTTGTTCAAGCTCCAAGGAAGGTATAAAGTTCAAGAACCCTTAGTATTATCTTGAGTTTATAATGGTTTATGGTTAGTTTAGTGGTTAAATGAGTATTAAGCATGAAATCATGATTATATGTATATTTATAAGTGATTGATTGAACATGAAGGTGTTATGGGTGCTAGTAACCATGGTTGGTATGATGTCCACATGGTGTAGGGTTTGGTATATGTGTTGGATGTTGGATTTGGAGGAGTTATATTATGGAAAGTATGAAAATATAGCCGTTATAATGCCCGATTTTTGTTAAAACAGTAATTACTTGTTAAAAACAAATCAATCCCGAATCATTCAAGGTCATTAGGGCATAACCACTGATCATGATAGGATAGGTCTTAGTTCATAGATCGTTTTGATATAAAGTACGTAAAAATTTGATGAACGGTTTAGGAAATATGACCAAAATACTAAAAGTGGTTCGAACGCGTAAGTACGAGTTCGTAACTTCAATTGAACACCCTTAACCTAAGTGGTTCCGTTACGAATCTTGATAATTAAATAATAGAGGTCATAAGGAAGGTATAGGAGAAGGTCTCATGTCGAACGAATAATTTTTCAATTTTATAAAAATGTTTAGATCAAGGGTACGTTAATGGAATACCCCTTAAACGGATAAAGGATAATTTTCTCGAGTTAATGGTTGACTTAAAAATCTTTAAAACTTAAATATCTACTAAGTGTATAAGATAATTACATACCTTGATAATGTACTAAGTGTCATTACGTGGCGGTATTAATAAGTGTCTACTAAGTGAGTTAAATGGTTAGGATAAGTGTTGTTAGTAATAATAATTATAATGGGGCATATGCTAATGATGATCCTTTTCGTTTTTATAGAAACTCAAGACGACCACCGGGTCATACCTCTGGGATTTAGAGATCGAGGCAAGATTTCTTCTTCCTTATTTTGATAAATTGTTTATGTTTAAAGAAAAGTGGTTTTGCTAGATAATATATGAATCTTATATCAATATATGGTATGGATTGTGGATATGAATATGAAGGGAGCCAATATACTTTATGGCTAAAAAAGATATGAAAGAGAATGATATCAGTTTTTATCTAGGGTTATATGGTTTATGATATTATGTTAAAGATAATCTTTAAACATTTTTTATTTAATAAATATTATTTTATTATTATTTAATACTTTTAAATAGTTGAAATATTTTGTATATAAGAGCATATTTGACTTTATTAAATACGGAGGAAATGTCTGAGTTATAATCAAAGTATTATGATGTATGTATTTTAAAGATGATGAAATATGGAAATGGAAATGGAAATGATATATGTGAATGGAAATGGAAATGGAAATGATATATGTGAATGGAAATGGAAACGGAAAATGGAAAATATGGAATGGTGTTTTATAAATGGAATAATGATTTGATAAAAAGGTGGATTGCAACAGCAAGCGTAAGAGGCTGTGTTCGACACAGTCCAGCACTCAATATTTTATTACGGCCCAAGAGATGGCGAAGGGGGATGTAGCAGAGAGCCTTCCTCCAGGGATGATGACCAGGTTGGATCAATCCTTCTACTAATAGTAAATAGAGAGCAGGTACGATTAGGCGACTGATCATCGTCCTAACGTATCAGGCGATAGCAGATATCCCCGAAGTATTAAAAGAAAGAATTGGTAATGGTTACAGTTCGACATATTGAAAAAGGAAAAATGGTATGAAATTATGAAATTGTTTTTATGATTTAGAAGAGAAACTAATATGATATTAGAAGAGAAACTGATATTATATTATATTAGAAGAGAAACTGATATTATATTATATTAGAAGAGAAACTGATATTATTTATGCTAGAAGAGAAACTGATATTATATGGTTCTATATTTCTTTTCTTACAAAGATAAATAGATGGTGTATTTAATAAATAAGAATTTATTCTTTTCTAGATGATTATGATGGGTCTTCCGGTTATTAATATATATATAAATATGTTTTCTTTGATACTGGTTTACAAAATTTTTCTTGCTGAGCTATTATAGCTCGCTCTTGCTACTTATGTATATAACAGCTAGGTCAAATGCCGATATTCCGCACTACATCCCGCAAGAGGGTAAGGGAAAGACGACCTTTTGAGAGAGTGCTGGCGCCTATCCCTGAGGTAGTTGATAGACAGATGGGTATTGGTAGTCTTATGTAAATTAAGTGTGTAAGTGTGTAATAAACTTTTGGTTGTTGAAATGCTTCCTTTCGAAGTAATATTCAGCAACACTACTTAAGTAAGATTCTGGGTTTGTAATAACTCTTTTAACTTTAAACTTATGATATTGTGGAAGTTGTTCTCTGAGCATATGACTGGTATGTAATATTATTATTAGGTGTGGGGTCTACTGTGTGGGTTTTATTACGCCTTTATATTTCAACTGTCAAGAATATAATGTTATTAAATGGAAATTGGACCGTGAAGACCTGGATTCCTGACCCCAGATCTAGGGGCGTCACAGATGGTATCAGAGCTAAGAGTCATAATGCTCAGAAACAATAATGATAATAATAAATATATTAGTAATAATATAAATTGTGAACTCACATCGAGTTCAAGGGTGGTTTATCGAAGGTAGCATTTATTTTAAGTAATGTTTATAATTTTATAGATTATTACTAATAAAAGTTATTATTTTTTTATTATAAGGAGAGGAGATGGAGACCGGTGAGCCGAGTCATACACGAGTGTGGCTAGGGATGTCAGAGCAGGAGATTACAGACTTATTGTACGTAGGTGTCGAGGTTCCAGACTATACTATAGCAAACTTGAGGAGGAGAGTTCTGGAGAGAGCTAGGGAGGCATGTGAGCGCAGAGCTAGAGATGCTGTGGCTATAGTGCCATACACTGGGAGACCATCCGTAGGATCCGATGAGGCAGGTCCTTCCTGAGTTAGATATGAGGTTCTAGAGGGAGATATGCCAGTGCGTAAGAGGCCTAGATTATCAGTGATAGCTGAGGAGCAGCCCGAGTGGAGAGATATCCACATGATTCCTACTCCTATTACACCTTTGCTAGTGCCCTCACCTGTTCCATCCCCTACACCAAGTCCGGATCCTTTGGATGATCCGATAGAGCAGTTCACTCCCCCAGGACAGTTTGTTTTCCGTTCAGAGGAGGAGGAGGACCCTTCAGAGGATGCGGATACAGAGCCAGTTCCTTCACCTCCACTAGTAGTTGCACCTTCACCTGTAGCTGCACCATCACCAGTAACTGCACCCCCACAGGAGGTACCTATACTTGCAGGTGATCCGGTCTATGTGACTTTACAATCAGACTACCATATCTTACAGGATCAGCTAGAGGAGTCTCATAGGATGATAGATACACTATTGCAGAGGTTAGCTGGAGGTAGAGGAGGTGTTATTCCAGATGGTGTATCTTTAGGATTGATTAGCATTGAGCTGCGAGCACTTGGAGATCTGAGGAGGTTGTTAGCACAGAGAGGAGATCAAGCATGGAGAGCTGAGGTAGTAGAGGTTGTCACGTCTATGGTGGTACATATCATGGATGTTATTAGAGCAGGGTTACCGTGAGCCGTGGACAGTAGTTTTAGTCACTAATCCGACTGTAGTCATCTTGCCGATGTCATTTTCGGGATTAGTTTAGCGTTTACTATCTTAATCCCAGTCTGATTAGAGGGATGTTAGTAGTACTTTTGTTATAGCAGATTAGTATGTACGTCTATGCTTTTGGGGTTTCAAACCTTGTACTTTATAATGTATATATTAATTAGTAGTGAAGGATGTTATCCACAAGTTGTAATATATTTATGTGAATTAATGAAGTTTATGTATTTTGCCTAATTTTTATCGTATTTTGATACTAAATGTTGAGATTCGAAAATATTAATGTATATAAGGTGATTGACTTAAATGAAAAGGTTATCATGTTAAAGGTCATCGAGTTAAAGGTAGTGAGCTTATATGTTTCGAATAAATGGTATTATAACTTGATATTAATTTCTTGAAATTGAGAATGTGGTTGTGTATAAATGAGTAAATAGTGATATAATTATTGTATATGGGAATGATGAATATTGTACCCTAAATTTGGGTAATTGATGGAGAATATTATTATTGACAGAAAAATGGTTAGACGTAATAACAGAGAGAATGCCAGGGAAAATGAGAGAGATGAAGAAAGTAAAAATAGATAGAATGAAAATGCTCAGGGAGAACAAAATAATGAGGAAGAAGAAGAAGAAGATGAGTCGGTTGGACTTATTAAGGCAAAATTTAGCTAATCCACAGAATCTTCAACAACCACCTGTTCCCCCAAACCAGGTAGCTAATACATTTCGTGCCTTTAAGTCATTAAAGCCCCCAGAGTTTGAGGGAACTGCTAACCCAGTAGTAGCCAGAGCATGGCTGAAAGAAATGGAGAAAGCTTTTGAAATTTTGAGGATAGATGAGGAACAGAAGACCCTTTTCGCCGCCAATCTCTTGAAGGGAGAGGCAAACTTTTGGTGGGAAGCTAAGAAAGGTTTAGAAGGAGCGGGAATGATAACCTGGGAGCATTTTACTAGGGTGTTTCTAGAGAAGTATTCCCCTAGGTATTTGGAAAACAAAATGGAAATAAAATTTTTGGAGTTAAAGCAGGACAATCTAACAATGGCAGAGTATGAAACTAAATTTACTGAACTGTCTAGGTTTGTTCCAGAATTTGTGCGTACTGAAGAACAACGAGCAAAAAGGTTCCAACAAGGATTGAAACCATGGCTACGGACGAGAGTGGCACCATTTGAGCTAACTGATTTTGCTGCATTGGTTCAAAAAGCAGCTATTATAGAAGCCGAGAGTAAACAAACTCAAATTGGTTGAGAGAATAAGAAATGGAAATTTGAGGGACAGAAAGGAGGTTCAAGTGAAGGAAACTACTTTAGCAAGTTCAGTAAATCACAAAAATCTCAGTTTGTGGGAAAGTCAGGAAGTAATAAGGCTGTTAGTGAGTCTGTGAATCAGGGTGGTAAATCCTCATGAACATTTCTGTCCAATCAATCACGACCACCATTACCAGATTGTAACACATATGGTAAGAAGCATACAGGAGTGTTTAGAATGTTGGGAATAACTTGTTTTAAGTGTGGACAAAAAGGACACTATTTTAACCAGTGCCCATCAGTGGATACAAACCCTAGGAGTGACGTCAAGTGTTACCCGTGTGGAAAATTAGGACACATAGCTAGAGATTGCCATTCTAGTGGGTCGTCTACGACAAGACAAAGTATGACTGCTTTGAATAGACCTACTACCAGAGTGTACAACATGACCTTAGGAGATGCATTGAAGAAACCGGATGCTGACATAGGTATTTCAACTATTTAACCTTTTAAGTGTAAATGTTTGGATAGGAATCAACTTGGTCAATGAATGGTGTAAATAAATTAATAAAATAGATAAGAATAATCTATCTAATTAGGAAGTAAGATATGCTGGTCCGGGGAGAGAGAGAGAGTAAGAGTATTTAAAGAAAAAAAAGAAAAATTAAATAATATTATAGATAATATTTCCTTACAATTGTTTCAAGGAATAACGTTTTAGTCAAATTTCTGGAAGATTTTACAGAGACAGGATATAATAAGATTGAAGTATTCATATTTTATGTTATGATAGAAATCAAAATATAGTTAGACAATAAGTGAGATGCACTACCATTCAGGGAAGGCCAATGTGGTGGCCGATACCCTTAGTAAAAAGAGAAAGGAGAGATGAGATAATATAGAATGACAGAATGCTAGAGAAGGTTGGTACGGTATTGCTATTGATAAGCTAAATGGCATGTTGATGAATGACAAGCAAGTTTATATTGGCGTATTTCTGTACCAACAAGATGGAGATGTTTAAGGAGGAACGAAAGGATGGAGGAAGTAATATGAGAATTAGAGGATGTAAAATGAGGAGGGTATTCGTCGATAACTTCAATATGATTCCGGGACGGAATACTTTTAAGGGGGGAAGACTGTAATAACCCTAACTTTAGAAATGCTACATTGCTTAAATGAATAATCAGAAACCATATTAGTGATGTACTATGAAAATAAGTGACTCGAAACGATGACG
This sequence comes from Saposhnikovia divaricata, assembly GCA_036435485.1. NCBI lineage: Eukaryota > Viridiplantae > Streptophyta > Magnoliopsida > Apiales > Apiaceae > Saposhnikovia > Saposhnikovia divaricata. Next base: position 168,465,446 of record CM071595.1, on the reverse strand, counting down.
GATTTCAGAAATTCCTGAATGTGGATTTTAAGGATTTTCAATCTCAATTGAGACTCTACGGAATGTGATATGAAGGAGTATAGAAATATTAAAGGGTTTATATCTTGAGGAAATAGTAAAAATAGGTTAAACCAAGCAATGATCAAGTTAAGGAAATGCCAAGGAAATTTGGATTGTTAAACGATTTCAAAATCATTTGGATAACGAGGTATATTCGAAACGAATTCCAATTAGAAGAATATGGAGACTAAGCAACCAAGATTAATACTATAACAAGGATATACACACCACATTATTTTCTAGAATCACTAAAACATTATTTGGAAAATCAAGAACCAAGATTTCTAGCATTGTCTAACATGACATCACTAATTACATCACTTTCCACTAACTTTAATCAAGGGTTAATTAGAAATTTCACCATGTAATTATCTTGTTAGGCCGAATACACACTTATAATCAACTAAGTATGAGAGAATAACAATAAGTTCTTTAAAAGCTTTAAAAACTGTTTGAAATTAACTTTTCTCTCAGTGATGTAAATTATCACAGAGAGCTGCTTAGGTTACAATGAATGATATGATATTACACGAACGATACCCTTCTAGGGTTAACCTAACTGTATTTATAAAGTATACAACTGCTATACAATCGATAATTGATACTCCTATAAATTATCTATACAATTGATATCAATTACGATTGCTACTCGTCTCCTTAGTCAACTCAATCTGTTTGACAGCTATCCAATCTTCAAAGATATTGATTCCATAATAAATCTTCAATCACTTGTTAACCAGTAGACGCTGCCTCCAGACAGAGTTTAACAAACTCTGTCGAGCTTCCAACAATCAGCGTATAGCAAACTCTGTTTAGCTTCCAACTGTCAGAGTTTAATTAAACTCTGACTGCTTCCTGTTTAAACTCTGTTTTTCCCTGTAAAACTTAAACACTGATATTAACCATATCAATTATATTTAACAATCTCCCCCAACTTGTTCATTAGTAAAAATGCACAAGTTAACAATAATTGATGATGTCAAAACAATTTCATACAAACACAGTGTTTATTAAAATAAGCAGAGTTTAAACTTGACTTAACAAAAGTCTACAAATAACAAGAAAATTCTTACAGACTTTAATTTCTAATCTCTTCAAGATCTGGCATTGTTCTGAGATAATCTATGAGTAATCTTCTTTCTGCATTCTTAAGCTCAATCTCCATAGCTTCTTTAATCTCTCTTAGCTGAGGATCACTCTCATCTGTCTGATAGATAGCAGATCTAAATAATAGATTTTGTTTCTTCTCATCTCATTTCCCAGTCTGATAAATTTGACTTCTTCTGACTGTGAATTGAAGTCAAGTACTGTGATTCCCAAATCAGTCTTTAATTTCGCAGTACCCTTCTTCATTTCAATAAGATTTCCATTCCAATCCCTGTACTCAGGAACATATCTGCTATTATACTTCATTCCTCTGATTGCCAAATTCTGAAGCATCATCTTTCTGAGCACATTTGCAACTGATTGAGTCCTTTGACTATTCACCTTGAAAAGATATACAACATATTCTAATTCTTCCAAATATTTCAAGCCAATATCATTCTCACCAATTCTAAATACTGTCCCATCAGCCATGAAGTACAAGAGAAAGTCCTTCTTTAAACTCTTCTGATAAACTAACTGTACTGATTCCAATCTGTCCAAACTCTCTTGAGTGACACCACGACCTGGAACAGCCAGTGAAGAATGATCTCTAGGACCAGTATATTGCCTTTTGTCCTTGTGTGAGCCTAGACCACCCTTATTGTTTCCAACCTTGCCAGACAAGGCTCTTCCATCAGAAAAATCCATAGAAACTCCAGATAATAGATTTGGATCATGAAGTGTTCCTTTCCCAAAAACTGATTGCAACTGAGAAGATAAAGGTCTAGACTCAAATTGTGTAGCAACAGAGGTTGTGTTTTCTTTCTTCTGTACAACTTGTGTAGAAACAGAGGTTGTAACTTTCTTCTGTGAACTTTCTCTTTCAATGTCTTTCAGCTTGAGTTTAGCTTCTGCTGCTATTGTTTCCTTTGATAACTGAGATTTTTGACTAACATCAGCACTTTCCTTGATCACAATGCCTTTAAGAACAGGCCTATGAGCTCTTCCTTTCTTTAACTTACCGGACTTTAAAGCCTTGAGATGTTCTTCTTGTAAACTCTTTTCTTCAGCTTTAATGTCCTCAATTGTAACTCCTTCCTCATTCTCTTCAATAAACAACTTAGCAGCCAATTCTTCATCAGTCTGTGGATTAGAAGATAATAGCAAACTCTTGGTCTTTGAAGTACCTTGAGTATCAGTGTTTATCCCAACAAACTGTGATTTAGAGGACTTGCTAGTTTTCAGAGTTTGAAATTCTTCAGTTTTGCCCTTTCCTTTATTACTTGCTCCTCCATCTCCAACATTATCCTTTCTGATCAGAGTTTGAGATTGCTTGCATTTGTCTTTAGCAACTCTCTCCCCCTTTTTGACATCATCAGGCATAAGAATAGATGTGATTAACTCCAAGGAGGTAGCAATAGAATCAATCTTTAAGGACATATCATTCTGATTTTCTTCAACTTTGCTCAGCCTGTGAGACAAAGTTTCTTGATTCCGAGTAAGATAGTGAAATTTATTCTTGTTGTCAAGTTTAATCATATCATCTCCTCTAACAACATCACCTCGAACATCAGAGATTGCCTTTTGACACAGATCAAATCTCGAGTTGAGAGTCTTCACTTGAACAACTGTAGCCTTGAGACAAGATAGAATCTCTGGATTTGTAATTGTTCTGGAGGTTCTCTTGACAAATTCAGCTGCTCTTGCAGCAGGAAAGATACAAGTGTCCTTGTACCAGTCATTTGAAAATTATTCAAGGTGTTCTTCTTCAACATCTGCTTGATTTGAAGGACGAGCAAAATCCTTAACCTTAGCATGAGTATGGACTGGTAAACTCTGAGAAGAGCTTGACTTAGTATTCCCTTCAGTTTCATCTCCAACCTCAGCTTCAACATGATGAGTGGATGGATGTATTGGAATAGATGCATCAATAGTGTCAACAACATCCTCTGCAACAGTTTCAGTAGTAGAGTCAACAATAGGCTGTACAACATCCTCTACAGATTACACAATAGTCTCAGAGTTTATCTCCTTAGGTGGTTGATCAATTTCCTCACCCTGTTTAACAGATTGATGAGCATCAGAGATTAACTTAGTGTGGGAAGCCACTGTTTCTTCATGTACCAAGGTGGTTTGATTGACTGCATCAGTGGCCTCAGAGAATACAGCAGATGAAGAGATTGGAATTTCCATGTTCTCAGAGAATGGGAACAATGGTTCAAGAATGTCATCCATTTGAGCATCAGCATTTCCATCTCTTTCTACCTCAACAGCAGGTATTTCCTTAGAAATATCCTCTGGAGCTTCAAAATTTAGTTCTTCATCAGAGTCTTCAAGAATTACTCTCCTTCTCTTAGCTGGAGGATTCACTTCTGCTCTCTCTTCTTCTGAGACAGAATCATCAAGTATAGATGGAGATTTAGGTTTGTTAGCCCTTTCCTTTCTAGCCCTCTTTGGCTTAGAAGCTTCAGCAATCCTTTGTTTTCTTGATGGCCTTATAGCCTTGCTTTTCTTTGGCTTCTTAGGTTTGGATTGTGGTTGAGGTTGAGGGTGTGATGAAGATTGTGGTTGTGGAGATGTTTTTGTAGTGATTGGCTCAGTGTTTATGGTTTGAGGTGGGTCAGTGTTTGTGGGTTGAGGAGGTTCAGAGTTTGTGGGTTGAGGTGGTGACTGTGGAGGTTCAATGATTGGTTCAGGTTGTGGTGCTTGTGGTTCTTGTGGTTGGTTGAGAAAGTTTCTGAGGGCAAGTGGATAGGTAAACTCTGGAACTTGCTCCTTGTTAGCATCCTTATTTGTTAAGTCAGAAAACATTCTCTTATGGCATTGAAACGATTGAATAACATCCTCATCAGAAATTACCAAGTGAGGCAAACAAGCAGAGAATAAAAATTGACAAAAACGTGAGAAATAAACAGTTGTATTAGACTCTGCTAGTTTTTCACCCAAATTCATAAGAACTAAAAGACCAAAATCAAAGTTACTCCCATTAAGAAGAGAATACCCGATTTGAAGACTTTCACCAGGAATTGCATCCCAGTTGGTGACTTTCTTGCCAAACGCTCGAGTTATGCAGTCAAAGAAAAATCTCCACTCCTTCCTGAGCCCTGGCCTTTTGACATTCCCAAGCTTATCCACAGGAGCATAAAACCGCAGTTGTTGTAACATTTCTTTCAATTGATTGTCAACCGCCATAGAGTATGACGTATGAGTATCAAAATCAAAAACATCTCTAACAGTGGCATGAGTGATTACAAACTCTTGATCTTCATAAGTAAACACAATAGATGGAGTCCCATTATCTCCACCATCATCATAAACAGAGTTTCTCCAGAAAGTAGAGATTTGTGTGGCACAGAGTTTTTCCGGTTGAACAAGAGCTTGACCAATTTCAGAATCCCTTAAGAAGTTCTGAATCAGATGAAATGGTTCTGGAGCTTTAGCAGTGTCTAGAATTGCGGCATAGTTATTAGTAACAAAAGTTAAACCCTGAGCCACAAAATTCTTGGTTGCCATTAGAGCAGATTGTTAGAAAAGAGAGTGTGTGGAAAAGTGTTTGTGAAAATGCTTAAGTGAAAGTAACAGAGAAATTGTGTGTAATGTTGTGTGTTCGTGGATGTAAAGATGAAAAAGTGAATAATGAAATGATTTTGATTAGATCTGTAATTGAAAATTAAAACCCAATCGTTTTAGACATTAAACACGCAACCAATTTCTTGTTAAGTGTGTGAGTGGGATACGTGTCACATAAACAGTGGAACAGTTATTTACACGCGCAGTAATAATGCCTATTGTTACTGCTGTTCTCTCTCCTATTTCCAATAAGCTTTAACTGTCTGACACAAATAAACAACTGGCAAATATGATATGCAAATGTCAAAAACTCTTTGTGTACTCCAAGTATATATTCTGTCTGAAATAAAATATTACCTTAGAGTACTCAATAAAATCCATCAGTGTTTATCAATTCTCCATCTTAATTACTGTTATCCTTTCAAACACTGCACAGTTGTGAATATACGTGTGTGTAGAGAAGAGTTTACTAAATCAGTATTTAGAGCATCTAGTATTTCATAAAATCCATAAAATAAATCAATAAACACTGGATGCACAAACTCTCGTAGTAAACACTGAATATATAATGAATGCTAAACTCTGTATTAAATAGTTTATATACAGTAATAATTAACCTATAACCCCCAAATTTTTTTTTTACTTTCTCCAGTAATCAGAGGTTGAAACTAGTCACCAAAAATCCTAAAATTTTTGCCCTTATCAATTTGATAAGTTCTTGGGTCTTCCTAGCTTTCGACTAGTCACCAAAAATTAGAGAATTTTAGCCCTTACTATGTACCAGTAAGTTCTGGATCGTCCTAGCTACAAACATGATCTCAAAGGAGTTCTAAAAATCTATATAGTTTAGCTTTGGGGTTATACTAATAACAGAATCAAATTTAACATCAGAAACGAACAGAGTTTAGAGCTCATCAACATCAGAAATTATTTATGAGAGGCAATGCACACAGTATTTACAGACTCAGAGTTTAGGATAAATAAAGTAAAGATGCTATAAATATAGAACAGTATCATGCTGTGTTAACTTTCTGCACAGTTTAAGATTAGATCACAGATAACTCAGAAAGATTCATGACTAATTACTGAGAATAATATTTCATACATGTATCTTCATCGATGTTTATGTTCAGAAAGAAACATTATCAGAGTTTATCAGAGTTTATTCAACAGTTGACAGTGTATGACTTAAAAGCATGCTACCGAAGTTTAACATTCATTGAGCAGAGTTTGCATATCAGAGATTAACATACCACAGAAATATGAGCAACATAGTACATAGGTAGAGTTTTGAGTCTAACCAATATCTCTAGTCAAAACTAGAGACCATTCCCAGTTCATTTACCAGCCTTGTAAATACTGCTTCACTCAATGGCTTGGTGAAGATATCTGCAAGCTGTTGTTCTGTAGACACAAAATGAAGCTCAATGTTTCCTTCTTCTACATATTCTCTGATAAAATGGTACCTTATGCTGATGTGCTTGGTCATTGAACGCTGTACTGGATTACCTGTCATAGCAATAGCACCTTGATTATCACAGTAAATAGGTATTTTACTGTACCTCAATCCATAATCCAGTAATTGATTCTTCATCCACAGAATTTGTGCACAACAGCTACCAGCAGCAATGTACTCTGCTTCAGCTATAGATGTAGAGATTGATTTCTGGTTCTTGCTGTACCAAGAAACAATTCTATCACCAAGAAATTGACAACTTCCACTAGTACTTTTTCTGTCTATCTTACAGCCTGCAAAGTCTGCATCAGAGTAACCAAGAAGCTGGAAGTCTGATTCTCTTGGATACCACAAGCCTAAAGTTATGGTTCCCTTAAGATATTTGAAGATTCTCTTCATAGCTGTTAGATGTGGTTCTCATGGATCTGCCTGAAATCTTGCACAAAGACATGTTGCATACATGATGTCAGGTCTGCTAGCTGTTAGATAAAGAAGTGACCCAATCATTCCTCTATAGTTTGTCATATCCACTGATGAGCCTGTGTCTCTATCCAACTTTGTTGCTGTTGCTATAGGAGTTGTGGCAGATGAGCAGTTAAGCATGCCAAATTTCTTTAGAAGATTTCTGGTATATTTTGCTTGATTGATAAAAATTCCATCATCTGTTTGCTTCACCTGTAGTCCTAGAAAATAACTAAGCTCTCCCATCATGCTCATTTAATACCTAGACTGCATGAGCTTGGCAAACTTCTTACAGAGTTTATCATTAGTAGATCCAAAGATTATGTCATCAACATATATTTGAACTAATAACAGATCACTACCAAGATTGAAATAGAACAAGGTTTTATCAATTGTACCTCTGTGGAACCCACTTTCTAAAAGAAATTGAGCCAGAGTTTCATACCATGATCTTGGTGCCTGTTTAAGTCCATAGAGTGCCTTGTCAAGCCTGTAGACATAATCTGGATACTTGGGATCTACAAATCCTGGTGGTTGTTCAACAAACAATTCTTCTTCAAGTTTTCCATTCAGAAAAGCACTCTACACATCCTAGAAAGATTCTTATTGCCTCCTGTTGTGCCAAAAATTCACACGACACCCCGAGAAAGCCTCGCCGGAATAACGGGAATTATCCTTGGTTTTCGGATAAATAACAAACCGAACAGCTGTACCAAAACAGGGCAGCTGAACCTAATAATGGTATTTTGTGTTTTTTGGGCTGAGTTAGCAAGTTCACCGGACAATAATGGCAAAAATCCAGCCAAGTATGTCCAAGAATGTATTACTTAGGGTACACGTGCCTTGTGTATTAGAAAAGTAAAAAACCGAACCCCTTGCTAATTGCCTACATATCCTATTTATAGGAATCAAGCCCTAATGTAGTTCTTTTAGGTTAGGAATCCTTTCTTTGTCCATTAAGCCACGAAATTGATAGAATTCCATCCTTCCATCCATGTTAATCTCGAAGTCTTTGTATAGAAATATGACTTTTCCTTAAATCAGCTAGCCCCTTAGTAGAGCCCTATTCGAAGTAGAAGTCCCAAATCCTACCCATATGAGAACTCCATGCACATATCGACATATATCACAAATATCCAATATTTATCATATTAGAAACGTGTATTTTCATGAACTAAACTGTTAAAAGGACTCAACTCGTATTTCCTACAAATTAGGAGTCAATCCTTATCCGTTCGGCCAGCAGAGGTGGAGCCTGCAAGCCCACCTGCACCTACACAGCTTCCCTAAAAAGTGAACCTCCACCTCCAGAGCTTCCCTCTAGAGGTACACCTCTTTTCTTCCAACAACCTTGTTCCTACCTTTTAAACACCCTACCAGGCCTCCAACATCTATGGGCCCAAAGCCAAACCCATTACCAATTTTTTGGGCACAACAACTACCCCCCGGTTCCTTGTAGCTATAAAATACACAAGGAACCTTGCTACCTCTTCTCAGATTCAGCTTCACTTTTTATGTCCAGCTCCAGTATATCATCTTAATATCTCATATATTTCGCAATAACCTTGCCATAATTAAGCCAGTAAAACTTTTCCAAAGATTCTATGATTTCCTTTTAAATTAAAACCTATGCTACTCCCATTATTAAAGAATTTAGAAAATCAAAACAAATTTTTTCCAAATCCAGGTTCCTCTAATTTAACTCCTTCCAGGAAATACCTTCTCTCAATAATTCTTTCTAAAAAGATAAATATTTTAACACTTTAAATAAATATCCCAGAATTAATCTTGAAAAAACAACCTCTCCAATTAAAATTATACCGGGACTTTCATTTCCTTCTTCAAAAGCCGTGTCCTATACCAATTCAGCTTCCTATCGGTACATATTCCAATGCAACCATTACTCCTACCCGAACATAATTCATTTTCACACGCCACAATCTCTCTTCCTTTACTCTACATATTTTTTATACATATATTAACACCCATCCGTCCTCTTTTCCTTTTTCTTTACCACAAACACATACTCTCTTCCTCTCCCACCGGTTCATCTTCCAAAGAGAAGCTCTACTCCGGCGAACCATCCCGGCGATACTCTCCGACTCCAGCCACTTTAATCCTTCCAACTATCATCCAGGTATAATCCCTTTTTACTCCTTTCAATGAACTGATTTACTGCTGTGTTCTTAATTGCATGCCTTAATCTGATTCCGATTTAAACTTGTACATGCATATTTAGACACACACTGTCACCATATTACACGAATCATCCTGTTATGCTATTTTCCTTCTAATTGATCTTTAGACCAAGTATTATCCTTCCACAACTATGATATTTTTTCTAGAAACCAAAACCCTAAAACCCTAATTGTACTGATTTTCACTCGAAAACCCATCAGTGTTATATGTTTTTGTAAAAATCCATGTGTAATTCTCCTTTCTCCAGAAACCAGTGATTGTTTGTTGTTATAATGCATGTACCAATCCTTGTTTTTAATTAAATTTGTATAAGTAATGTGTGCATTATATACGAATACCCAATTTAAGAAGAATAGTATAGATTCCTTGATAGGCGTACCTGTGCCTAGCTAGCTGTTTAGGCGAACCTGGCCTTTCATTCGCTCCTGGCCATTTGTATGTGCTTATCCGCACACACCTGTTAAAACACCTCACTTGGGAAACTCGCTGATCACCTACTCATCTTGCTTCACTTTATGCAGATGTCTGGTGGATCAGATGCAGCTAGCTCCCAGCATTCTACCTCTGAGGAGATGGCCCACTCCCCAGAACTTCCTAACACAGTCCAGCTTCCCCTTGACCCAATTTCCAGAACTAACACATCTTTCACCGTAATTGCCAGGACTCATTCCAAGGTCAAACTAATAGATCATTCAAAAACTCGTTTATCAAACACCAACCTTTTCACTCACAATATCAAGGACACTCGACCAGCTATCCTTGTATCCTCCTCAGATGAACAAATGTCACTAGAATCCACAACACCAAACCTTCTTCTTACTACTGATGAAGCTTCCTCTGTAAAAGCTACCCCTTCACATACTACCTCAACAGCTCCTCCTAGAACTGATTCTGTAACAGGTGAATTAGAAAACAATACCTTTGAAAAGCCTCCTGCCACCCTATCTTGTGAAAATTTGAGTAGCTCTATGACTGCCCCGTTATTAAAGAAGCTGACACAATCACACCACATAGGTTGTTCTTTAGTCATCCCCTCTCCTGAAGAGAGATGTCACAAATTCGATATGTTTGAACCGGGCCAGCTTCTACCTAAAGCTATTTTGTCAGCCCAATTTTTCAGATTGGGGTTATCTCTGCCTTTACACCCCTTTATCCCAGAGGTTCTTGAATTCTTTGATTTAGCTCCTATCCAACTCACCATCAACTCATATCGCATGGCGATGTGTATGTATATCCTTTACCATACCAGATTCAACAAGACTCTTTCTACTCGAGAGCTAGGTTATTTTTACCAGCTAAAACAGACTGGCAAGGACTCAGGTTTCTTTTATCTATCCGCCTGGAGCGTCCATGAGGGCCAATGTTTCAGAAGTTGCAAGAGAGGGATGAGTGGTTAGCTCAAACAGTTCCTTTACTGTTATGACTGCCCTCAATTAAGAATTGATTTTAACCTGTCTGTGAAAATACCAGCAAAATCCTCTTTAAGAGGTCGAACCTTAGAGCGTGCTGTAGAGGCGCTAAGTTTGCCTGCTGGGTTAGGGAACGGCCTTAGTTTGTTAACCCGTGACAACCTTATGAGTTGTAATTTCATTCCTGGGAGAGGTACCCCTATTCCGACCAGCTAAAATTATTTTCCTTCCTCACACCATGCTCATCAATAATATAGGCATATACTTACGATAATTTTAAGTATTTTTGATTGATAACTTGCTCACAGTTTCCACATTGTTTAATCTTTGCAGAAATGGCTTCAGGAATTCCCTCTTTTATCAAGAAAACAACCAAATATGAAGAGATGTTTACTGATGACGAAGATGACAAGGTCACCCCTATTGCAGCTACTCCTATCTCGAAGATTAAAGTTCCATCTCCTAATGTAGAAAAATCATCCACCTCTTCAAAAAGAAAGTTACCACCTCCTCTTCCTGAAGCACCTCGAGCTTCTGCCTTTGCTTCTCGCTCTGCTAAAAAGGCTAAGACATCTCCTTCCCTGGACCTCGGAAATTCTGGTCCCCATATGCAGTTTTTCTTTGAGATGGCAGGAAACCAAATTCCTGGGGAGGCCATAGCTGCTTGGGACAAATTGTCACTAGCTGAGGGTGCACGAGCTGCTCTTCATGCCAATGCCCAGAGTTTGTTTCATTATCTTAAGCATGGGGAGAAGATTGTGGAGACAGCTCGAGGTGACCAAAGACTTGCTGAGGAGGTGAAACAGCTCAAACAGTCTATTAAAGCCAAGGATGATGAGAAGAAGAAGTATATGGATGCCAATAGGAAGCTCAAGTCTGCTGAAACCAAGTTGATAAAGGAACGTGACCAGCTAGCAAATTCAGTTGCTGCTCTTGATGTAGAGAAAGAGGAGTTGGTTTCTTCCCACGCCAAGGAAATTCATGAGCTAGAGCTAAAAATGGAAGCTATGAATGTCAAGCTAGCTGAGGAAAGGTCCGTTCAAAAGGAGAAGAGGAAGGAAGCCTATGGTATAGGCTATAATGCCGCCATCAATGACTATATCGAATCCACCTACTTCCGATTCCCCGATCTAGACTGGTCTCAGCTAGGCGAAGATGTTGTGAAAGCTGTGAAGGACATCAAGAAGAGGGAAGCTGCTGCAGCTAAGGTGGACTCCATTGATCCAGCTGATATGGAGAAAGAGGTGGAGGTTCCCTCGGAAGATCCAGCTGAAGCTAAAGCAGGCGCCTTTAACACAGCTACCCCTGTTCCTCCTACTCCAAGGGCTGAGGTATCTCCTGACACCCCTACTCCTTAACTCCTTGAAATTAAAAACCTTGCCTACCCCTGCGTGGGTTTAGACTTTTGAATTACTTTTCATGGCCTTGGTGGATATTAACTTTGAATTTCTATGAGGTCGTGGGCTCCTCGTATTGCCTCACAAGTTGTATTCCATAACTTTTGCTTCCCTTAATTATGCATCTTGTTTTTTCGTACATTGCCATGTTATCCATATGAGGTTGCCAAATAAAAACATTCCAGTGATAAGGCGCATACCTAAACCAGGATGCAATCCTTTCACTCGTAACCAAGTAAAAATGTCAAACTCATCACAAACGTATGCCAACATAAATACCTATCTTAACATTTCCTGTTAAGTAATTGTTTCCATTTAGAGTTAAAAGAGAACAACCCAAGTGTATTGATTTGTTTAAAACCATACGAGGTGATCCCTGTTTCCGAAATCCACCTAATACGTATATCATGAAGCTTCCCTTAACATGATTTAATACGTTTGCTGGTCATATTCATTATCCAGCCAATCCTTTTTCCAAGTATGAGGTATCCTGTTTAATCCGTCATAAGACCCTTATGAATGATTATCAAGATATATGTGCAAAATTCCAAAGTAAGGTAGAGCTTCCCATTTGCTCGCACCTTGCCTTTCCGCGTAAAGAGTGATCATATGGCCAATGCCTCGGTTCCCATATGACTTTGTTTTTTTTTAATAAAAAGAATGCATAAAACCTTTTTCCAGAAATATGAACACAATGCGCCTCATATGTGAGCTTCGCTTTTTTAACCAGCTGAAGCTTATTGCCAATTTTTATGTAAGTTATTCCATTTCATGTAGCCTGAATTCTGGCTCCTACATGATACATTTTTTTTTTCTTTGGCTCTTCATGCGCCCAGATTCCCTGGGATTCGCATGAACCTGATAGTATATTTCCAGAGCAGCTTCCATACTGGAACCTCCTCATAGGTGGACCAGTTTTGCGAACCTCTTTCCATGAGGTTCCTCATGTACCATAATCCATTCCAAAATCCATGACCATAATCCATTCCAAAATCCATTACCATAATCCATTCCAAAATCCATTAACATAATCCATTCCAAAATCCATATATATGTATTTTTATTCCGATTTTTGTTATACTCCAATTTTTTGCCTTCCTATATTCAGGAAATTTTTCGAAGGGGAGGTGGTATAACCTACTACCCCCCAAGTTCTTTAATCATGTTACCAACTATGATGGAGAACTTAAAACCACCTATTTACGCATATGTTTCCATACTAATTCCATAAAGTATATAAGGAACACAACATAATTCATAAGCAAAACATGTTATATATAAAAGAAAGCAACAAATTTATTGGCCTCATGGAAGCAAAAATTCAGAACGCACCTACTGGTAATATTTCCTATCGGTGAGGTGTACATGCACTACCCCCTGAGCATAGCAAGACAAAATCAAATCATCTACTTGTCCTAAAGATGGCAACTATAACTAATAAACTACCTTTATTAATCCTATACCTGAAAGAGGTCTACTTAAAAGCGTTACCTGAAGAACGCACCTACTGGTAATATTTCCTCAAATGTTCGGCATTCCATGCCCTAGGGATCAGCTTCCCATCCAAATCAGTCAAATGATAAGTACCTTCCCAAAGAACTGTCTTTATAAGGTAAGGTCCTTCCCAAATGGCACCAAACGCACCATGACCAGGTACCCTCATGTTGGGTAGCACCCTCCTTAAAACCAAATCACCCACCTTCAATGGGCGAGCTCGTACCTTCTAATCAAAATATTTCCGTGTGCACTGCTGGTATGCAGCCAGCTTCAGCTGTGAATTCATGCGCACCTCTTCAACAAGATCCAGGTACAAGCGATGATTCACCTAAATATCCTCCGGATTATAATTTTCCTTCCTGAATGAGCCGGCTCCTATCTCAACAGGCACCATTGCCTCACATCCATATGCCAAAGTGAATGGAGATTCACCTTGGAGTGGTATTATAAGACCATAATACCATTGGAAGCTCCTCCGACCAGCTTCCCTTTCACTCCTCCAGCTTGGTTTTTAGAGTGTGTTTTATTATCTTGTTCACAGCCTCCGTTTGACCATTGCTTTGGGGGTGGCAAACAGCTGAGAACACCTTTTGAATTCCAAGGTCTTCACACAAGCCTCGCATCTCCTTGCTGTCAAATTGCTTCCCATTGTCTGAGATGAGCTTATAAGGTACTCCATACCTACAAATTATAGCTCGAAACACAAATTCCTTCAATTTTGCAGCAGTTATTGTAGCTAAAGGTTCCACTTCAGCCCACTTTGTAAAGTAATCCACTGCAACGACTGCGTATTTTACTCCACCTTTACCCTTGGGAAGCTCCCCAATTAGATCTATCCCCCAAACCGCAAAAGGCCAAGGACTGGTGAGGGGTTTAAGGGGTACAGCTGGGTTGACACCCAACTTCGCGAACCTCTGACAGCGATCACATGCTCGAGTGTACTTATGAGCATCTCTTTGCAAAGTTGGCCAATAATATCCTTGACGAAGTATTTTGTGTGCCAATGAGGTTCCCCCGGAGTGGTTACCACAAATCCCCTCATGGATCTCCCTCATGATATACTCACATTCGTCTCCAGAAATACACCTTAGCAAAGGCTTATTAAAACCCCTCTTATACAAAATTCCTTCATAGATCACATACCTTGCTGCTTTATATTTTAATTTCCGAGCTTCATCCTTATCTTCTGGCAAAACTCCCTTAGTGATGTACTCCACTATCGGAACCATCCAGTGATCCTCCACTGTAGTTTCCATATTCAAAATCTCAATTTTTGAAATACTCGGTTGGTGCTGAACCTCAAGGGGAATGACTCCTAACAATGTAGCTTCCCTTTGAGAGCCTAGCTTAGCTAGCGCATCTGCATTCGCATTCTCCGACCTAGGAATCTGTTCTAGATTCACCTCCCTGAATCTCTTCACCAATTCCTGTGCATACCTCATGTACAAATCAGTACGAGGGCCTCGAGCCTGAAACCCTCCTTTAATATGCCAAACCACCAACATTGAATCACTAAAGACGGTCAAATTTTCCACCTTCATTTCTAAAGCTAGCTTCAAACCGGCAATCAGAGCTTCGTACTCCGCGTCTTTGTTAGTTGCGTAGAATGAAAAATGAATAGCACTCTGCAACTTGTGTCCTTCGGGGATTACTAGCACTATGCCAGCTCCTGCTCCATTAGAGTTAACTGCCCCATCCACATACAAAGTCCACCACGGAGCACAATTTTCCACAGGTACCTTTGCAACAGGTAGCCCTCCATTAGCTAGCTCGCCAGAAGGTAGCTCACCAATAGGTAGCTCACCAGCAGGTAGCTCACCAGCAGGTATACATTCGTTTCCACCTACCTCGAAGGATGGAGGAAATTCCAACAGAAAATCAGCCAACGCTTGCCCTTTTATTGCAGACCTCGGCTTGTATTCAACATCAAACTATCCTAATTCAATAGCCCACTTCATCAACCTTCCAGAAGCTTCTGGTTTATGTAACACCTGCCTTAGCGGGAAAGAAGTCCGTACCTCAACCTTATGAGACTGAAAGTAAGGTCGAAGCTTCCTTGAAGCAAGAATCAATGCATAAGCTAGCTTTTCTATGTTAGTGTATCGGGTTTCTGCATCCAGCAATCTTTTGCTTACATAATACACCGGAAACTGCACCTTCCCTTCCTCTCGAACCAAAACCGCACTAATAGAATACTCAAAAACTGCTAGGTAGAGTATCAGGACCTCACCATCAACTGGTTTAGAAAGGAGCGGGGGACTACCCAGCTGTTCCTTTAGCTTCTCAAAAGCAGCTTCACATTCAGCTGTCCACTCAAAGTTCTTTCATTTCTTAATTGCTGAAAAGAATTCCTTACACCTGTCTGAAGATTTTGAGACGAACCTGTTTAGAGCTGCAACCCTCCCTGTTAATGACTGAACCTCCTTCACGCTCCTAGCTGACCTCATTTCCAACAAAGCTTTAATCTTTGCAGGGTTAGCTTCAATACCCCGGTAATTAACCATGAACCCGAGAAACTTCCCAGATTCTACCCCGAATACACATTTATGAGGATTGAGCTTCATTCTATATTTCCTAAATATGTCAAACATTTCTGCCAAGTGCAAAACATGATCAGCTGCCTCTCTTGACTTTACCAACATATCGTCAACATATACTTCCATTGTTTTCCAAATTTGATCCTTGAACATCATGTTTACCAGACGCTGATACGTAGCTCCCGCGTTGATTAGACCAAAAGGCATCCCAATGTAGCAATACAACCCCCTATCTGTTATAAAGGAAGTATGTTCTTGGTCTGGGCCATACATAGGAATCTGATTATATCCTAAATATGCATCCATAAAGCTCAGCAGGGCATGCCCAGCAGTTGCATCCACCAGCTGGTCAATACGAGGAAGCGGGAAGCTATACTTTGGGCACGCTTTATTCAAGTCTGTAAAATCCACACAAGTACGCCATTTTCTATTGGGCTTTTTGACCAGCACTGAATTTGCCAACCACATGGGGTAAAAAGACTCCCTCACCAAACCAGCTGCCAATAATCTGTCCACCTCTTCTCTCAAAGCGGAAGCTCTTTCACCACCTATAGCCCTTCTTTTCTGCCTTACTGTTTTCGCTTCTGGATCAATATTAAGACGATGACACATTACCCTTGGGTCTATCCCAATCATGTCTGAATGATCCCAAGCAAACACGTCCACATTCTTTCTAAGGAAGTTCACCAGAGCTTCCCACATATTCGGATCCAGCTGTTTTCCAACTTTCAGCTCCTTATTAGAATCAGTGTCATCTACCATAAAAGATATAGTGTCTCCTGCAGCACCAGCTTTTTCTTTAGATTCGGGCATCCTAGGATCCAAATCAATTTCCACCAGGTTCCCTTTATCATCCACCTGGGCAGATTCAGGTACCTCTTTCTGCGATTGCTCTAAGATTTCCACCTCATCGATGTCACTGTCATTGACTTCTTCCAAGATGCCTTCCACAAAATCATCATTACCGTTTCCATTTTTCTGTTGAGGTGCCTCCAGCATAAGCACCTCCCTTCCAGTACCTTCCCCCAAAAACGAAGGTACATTCACGTAAGGGTCTTCATCTGGATGTTGCACAGTCATAATTGTATTGCATGATTCTCTCTCACATACCCCTCCTTTCCTTTGAGAGGACTCTTCAGCCGAAGTATTTGGAAGTCCAAGATAGCGGTAACAGTTGTCAGTTGTTCCGCCATCTACCAACAGCAAGTGTTTTGAAGCTTGCTCAGCAGTACGCAAGGCCTTACCGTAACATTCTCGTGAGTCTGACTGACATCCTCGTAGGCATCCAATCCCATTAGGAGTTGGAAATTTCATTGAGAGATGGTAAATAGAAGTCACCACACACATCTCCTTCAAGAAAGGCCTGCCCATGATAGCATTATAAGATATGTCTTCGTTCACAACCATAAACTCTGCAACCTGGGTTGCCACATAAGGTTCACTCCCCATCCTGATTGGGAGTTTCACACGTCCCACAATATGAACTGGACCTCCAGTAAATCCATATAAATCGTTGTAAGAAGGAAACATTTCTTTATCCAGGAGACCCATTTTTTGGTAGGTATCGTAAGCTATTATGTTACAAGAGCTTCCATTGTCCACCAAAATTCGATGCACATTCATTCCCCCAATGGAGAACATGACCACCAAAGCATCATTATGTGGATGATGCACATGCTTTGCATCTTCTTCAGTAAAAGTTATGTCTGCAGCTTCCCCCTTAAACAGCTTTGGGGGCCTTTCAGCCAGATGCAAGACATTAGTAAGGGGAGCTCCTTTAGCCTCCCGAGCAAAATTTTTCATAGAGTTCCTTCTTGTGCCTCCAATGTATGGACCTCCTATTATGGTACGGATACTATTCGCCCTTGTTGTACGATCAGGTATCATTTTTTCTGCCTCCTTTCTCTCTTTCTCATCTTTATACTTTTTCGCCTCTTGCGCCACAAACTCTGTAAGGTATCCCTTCCTAATTAAATCCTCAACATGATCCTTCAAGTGATGACAGTCAGCTGTCTCGTATCCGTTTGCATCATGAAATGCACAGTATTTTCCTAGGTCCCTCCTCCCAGGTGGGCCGATACGGGTCGGCTTCCTGAACACTCCAGCTTTGTCCCCAACCTCAAACACGTGTTCAAGAGGTGCCGCCAATGGGGTATACTCTGAATATCTATTATAATTCTTCAAGGGTGGGGGCTTGTATTCCACAGACCTCCTTGAACCAGTTGCATTCACAGTTAGAGGTGCTGTCCTTTCCTTGCGACCAGCTTCCCTTTCAGTGGAAGCTGAAGCTCCATGATAGGAAGCACGCCTATCCACATTTCTTCTCCTAGGACTGTAGGACCTGCTCCTTTTTCTCCCATTCCAACCAGTTGAGTTGTTATCTTTCCTCAATTTAGCCATAGATTCCTCAACTACTTTATGAGCTTCAGCCCGTGCATAAAAATCAGCCAGCGTGACAGGTTCCTCCTTTTGAAGCTCCTTCCAGAAATCACTCCCAGGCCATATCCCAGCTGTCAGAAAATTCTTATAGGTTTCATCGGTAACCTTCCTCACTTTAGGCACCTCTGCGTTAAAACGCTTAAAATACTTTCTAAGAGTTTCCTTCTCCCTTTGCTTGATATTTGCCAAAGTGTTAGCAGGAGGTGCAAATGCCACAGTAGCCCGAAATTGAGTCACAAAAAGTTCACTCATTTGTCTCCAGGAGCGAATTGAATTAGATGGCAGCCTCTTGAACCACTGATGAGCATTATCCCTTAGCGTAGCTGCCAACAGCCGGCATTTTGTGCGATCCCTGACTTCGTACACCTCCATCTCAGTACTAAAACGGCTGAGATATTCCACTGGGTCTGTGGTGCCATCAAACTTCAAATCTCCTACCCCCCTGTACCTAGGTGGAAGGGGTGAATCCCGGACATTTTTAGTGAAAGGTGAAGCTACAGCTAGCCCTGATGTCGACCTCTTCTCAGCTTTAATTTTTTCCAGAGCTTTCCTCAAATCAGCCACATTATAATTTGCATCCTCTCCGTCTGAGAGGTATTCCTCACTCTCATCTGTGTCTTCATTCGAGTCTCCATTCTGTTTATGAGCTGAACTGTCTTGGGAGCTGGAGCTGCCTTCACTCCCGACAGCTGATTGGAGCTTGGTGGACCTAGACCTCCTGTCATGAGCCCGCTCTTCATCTCTAGATTTTTCCTTCCTATAGCTCTTAGAACCCCTCGACTGAGACTTGTCAAGGTTGTCATTTCCATCCACCTTTTCTTTCGTTCCATCAAACACATGCCGTAAATCTTTACTGTTGAGCTTCTTCCCAACACGATCAAATACGCTCACACTCCTAGTTGGGGAATCCAAAGGACCTTCCTTCCGATCAACATTTTCTCGATCCGTTTCAACATCAGAAAAATTATTTTTTCGAGCTTCTTGTTCAGGCTCTTCTTCACTCCCGAATTCCAAATTTCTCGGTGTCACTTCACGACGTCTAAAACGCCTTTCCGAGGACCTATGCTTTCTTTGTCCTTTCTTTTTCCGCGATGATTTCCTTTCCAACTGGTCAATCCTACCATCCATATCTTGAAGATGGTTGAGGATATCCTTAGCAGTTACTTCACCATCAGGATTGGCCTTATGCCTACCATCCTCGCCGCTCGGCGTTCGAACAGGTTCAGAATTTTCCGACATTGATTCAAGAGAGAAACCCCCTCCTTCTAGCGCCAAAAATGTTGTGCAAAAAATTCACACGACACCCCGAGAAAGCCTCGCCGGAATAACGGGAATTATCCTTGGTTTTCGGATAAATAAAAAACCGAACAGCTGTACCAAAACAGGGCAGCTGAACCTAATAATGGTATTTTGTGTTTTTTGGGCTGAGTTAGCAAGTTCACCGGACAATAATGGCAAAAATCCGGCCAAGTATGTCCAGGAATGTATTACTTAGGGTACACGTGCCTTGTGAATTAGAAAAGTAAAAAACCGAACCCCTTGCTAATTGCCTACATATCCTATTTATAGGAATCAAGCCCTAATGTAGTTCTTTTAGGTTAGGAATCCTTTCCTTGTCCATTAAGCCACGAAATTGATAGAATTCCATCCTTACATCCATGTTAATCTCGAAGTCTTTGTATAGAAATATGACTTTTTCTTAAATCAGCTAGCCCCTTAGTAGAGTCCTATTCGAAGTAGAACTCCCAAATCCTACCCATATGAGAACTCCATGCACATATCGACATATATCACAAATATCCAATATTTATCATATTAGAAACGTGTATTTCCATGAACTAAACTGTTAAAAGGACTCAACTCGTATTTCCTACAAATTAGGAGTCAATCCTTATCCGTTCGGCCAGCAGAGGTGGAGCCTGCAAGCCCACCTGCACCTACACAGCTTCCCTAAAAAGTGAACCTCCACCTCCTGAGCTTCCCTCTAGAGGTACACCTCTTTTCTTCCAGCAACCTTGTTCCTACCTTTTAAACACCCTACCAGGCCTCCAACATCTATGGGCCCAAAGCCAAACCCATTACCAATTTTTTGGGCAGAACACCTCCAATCTTGCAACTGGAGCAAAAGTTTCATCATAGTCTATTCCTTCTTGCTGTGAATAGCCTTTGGCCACAAGTCTGGCTTTGTTTCTTGTAACAACCCCATCACTGTCAGTTTTGTTTCTGAAAACCCATCTAGTACCAACAACAGATCTATTCTTTGGTCTAGGTACAAGGGTCCATACTTCATTTCTCTCAAATTCATTTAACTCCTCCTGCATTGCTGTTATCCAGTCAGCATCTTGAAGAGCTTCTTCCACTTTCTTTGGTTCAGATTTGGACAGAAATGCATGGAACAGACATTCATTTGTTGTAGCACTTCTTGTCCTAACTTTTGCATCTGGATCTCCAATGATTAAATCAGGTGTATATAATTTTGTCCATTTCCTAGCTGTAGGTAAATGACTTCTATCAATAGTTGATCCTCCCCCTTGATCAATATTTTCCTGATTATCTTGATGCTCTTCTTCATTCGCTGAGGCTCCCCCTGAATTTGATCTCTCAGAGTTTGAACTGTCAGAATTTGGATTTTCAGAGATTGAGTCATCAGAGTTTGAGTTTGATCTAGAATTTTCAGTTGACTCACTATCAGAATTTGAGTCATCACTATGATCATGCGCCCCCTCAACTGGTTCTCCTCTTTGTTCAGACTGTACTGTTTCTTCTGTGTGTACCAGTAGAGGTTCAGAGTTTACAGCAACAGAGTTTGTTGGACTAGTGTCATCAGAGTTTATTTCATCAGAGATTAGATCTGCATTTTCGAAATGCAATTGATCATGTTCATCAACATCTTCAAGTCCAGTGATTTTTCTGTCATCAAATGACACATGAATAGATTCCATAATCACCCTTGTTCTCAGATTGTAAACTCTGAATGCCTTGGTTGACACTGGATAGCCAATAAAAATTCCTTCATCTGCTTTCAACTCAAATTTGGTAAACTGTTCAGGATGAGTTTTTAGCACAAAGCATTTGCACCCAAAAATATGAAAATATTTCAGGTTTGGCTTCTTTTCCCTTACCATCTCATATGGTGTTTTTCCATGCTTGTTGATTAGTGTTGCATTTTGAGTAAAACAAGCAGTTTGAACAGCTTCTGCCCAGAAATAGGTTGGCAATTTTGCTTCATCAAACATAGATCTTGCAGCTTCTATCAAGGTTCTGTTCTTCCTCTCAACTACACCATTTTGCTGCGGTGTACCAGGTGCTGAAAATTCTTGCTTAACTCCTCTGTTCTTGCAGAATTATTCCATTGTTTTGTTTCTGAATTCAGTTCCATTATCACTTCTGATTATTTTGACTTTGTGTTTTGATCCTTTGTCCAGTAGCTTTACATACTCCATCAGTGTTAATGCAGTTTCATCCTTCTTTGCTAGAAAATACACCCAAGTGTATCTGGTATATTCATCAACAATAACTAGAGCATATTTCTTTCTTCCAATTGACAAGACATTTACTGGTCCAAAAAGATCAACATGTAACAGATGATATGGATCAACAATTGAAGATTCAGACTTCCTCTGTTTGGCCTTTTGACATGAATCACACAGACCATCGACATTTAGTAAAGACTTTGGAAGTCCTCTAACAAGATCCTTTCTTATCAGCTCATTGATGTTGTTCAGATTCAAATGAGAAAGTTTCTTATGCCACTTCCAACTCTCCTCATTGGACATTCTTGTTGACAGGCACATTGTTTTTCCATCAGAGTTTGTCAACAAGCTTGCTGCATAGATATTGTTGCGCCTTTGTTCAACTAAAACAACTTTCCCTGTGGTTTTGCTGATAACCTCACAGTATTCAGGTTGAAAATCTACATGAAAACCTCTGTCACAGATTTGACTCACAGATAGCAGATCATGCTTGAGTCCTGGAACCAGAGCTACATTTGTGATGATGACACTTCCAAGATTAATATTGCCATATCCCAGAGTATGTCCTATGTTGCCATCTCCATAGGAAACTTTTGGGCTAGCCTCCTCCACATACTCTGATAGCAGGGCTTTATTTCCAGTCATGTGTCCTGAACATCCACTGTCCACTACTAGGATGCTTTCCTTGATACCCTGCAATCATAAACAATTACTGAGGATTAGTTTTAAGGATCCAGACTTGCTTGGATCCTTTGGCTTTCTCAATTCTGTTAGATTTAGCAGCGGAATTTTCATTATCAGAGTTTAAGCTAACTTTATCAGAGTTTACACTTGCAGAATTAACTCTAACCCATTTCAGATTAGGTTTCAGTTCATAGTAATTATGATAAATAGCATGATAATTTCTGCAAGTATACATAGAATGCTAAGTGCTTCCACAGTGTTTGTATAAATTCTGTGGTTTAGTTCTAACATTATCTTTCTTTACTTCAGACTTGGAAGGTAAAGAATTAATGTCTTTGTTCTTCCTGCAAAAACTAGCAAGATGGTTAGTACTACCACAATTATGACATGTCTTTCTTGGAGCTAAAGTAGCAAGCATTGGATAGTTGCCTTGAGTAATGCCTACTTTACCATTTCTGTTCTTTCTAGACACTTTCTGTTTCTTAACAGATTTTAACTCCTTAAGCTTGTGCTTAAGTTGTTTATCTATCATTAAACCAATATTAACCTGTTTAACATTAGTTTTTACTGGTTCATTCTTAACAGCTTCTTTTCCACCTTCAAATCTAGGTTCATTTATTCCATTAACAAATGTTCCAAATTTCTTAGGTGCAAGAGGTGGTCTAATCTTAACTGTATTCTGAAATCTAAGTTCATCTTTCTCAGAATAACCTAGACCTACAGTGTCTGATTGAAAAACTTCTTGAGTGTCTTTTCCTGAGTGAGTCCAAGTTTTAATAATGTGATTTGCCTTTTCCAACTCAGATTCTAGTTGTTTATACTGACTTAACAACTCTTGTTCAAGATAGACAGCATCATCTCTCTCCTTTTGAACTTGTTGCATCTTAACAAGTTTCTCTTCTACAACCTAATTTCTCTCTTTGAGTTCAGAATTCTCAGTTTTGATTCTCTCATTCTATAAAGTCTGATCCCTATAACTGATATGCAAGGACTTAAGATAAATTCTTAATTCAGTTATATCATCAATGTTATAAGCATAGGTAGTTAGAGGTACCTTGTTTTCAGAATCTAAAGCTTCATCAACAGTAGTAGCCATGAGAGCATAGTTTACATCCTCATCTGAGTCAGAGGTATCTGCCCAATCTCTGCCTTTAGTGAAGAGTGCCTTTTCAGTTTTACCCTTCTTGCACTCAGGAGCATAATGACCCATCTCCTTACACTTGTAGCATTGAATCTCAAACTTGTCTATTTTCCCAGATTTGGTGTCCTTTCTCTCAGATTTTATGAAATTCTTCTTGTCAAACTTTGAATCATTCTTGGAGAATTTCTTTCCTTTCTTGAAGTTCTTGAAACCCATCTTCTTGAAAGTCTTTACCATCAAAGCAGCCATTTCCATCATTTCCTCATCATCTTCAGAATCAGATGATTCATCTACATTTGAGTCAACATCAGAGTTTGATGACTCACTTTCAGAATGAATGACCAAGGCTTTTCCTTTTGCCTTCTTCCTGAATGCTTCCTTCTTTGAGGGTCTTTCTTCAACCCTTAGAGCAACAGATTTTGACTTTCTACCTGATCTTCTGCTTCTCTGTTCCATTTCTAGTTCATGAGTTTTGAGCAGCCCATAGATCTCATCAATATCGGTATCAGCCAGATCATAATTGTCTCTAATAGTGGTTGTTTTGACATCCCACTTTTCAGGTAGAGAAAGAAGAAACTTGAGATTTGAATCTTCTAGATCACATTCTTTATTAACCAGTGACATATCATTGAGTAGCTTACAGAATCTGTCAAAGGTTTCTGTCATTGATTCTTCAGATTTAGTCTCAAAGTGTTCATACTCCTGTGTGAGTATGTTCCTTCTATTCTTCTTAATTGCAGCAGTTCCTTGACATCTAACCTCTAGGGCATCCCAAATCTCTTTTGCAGTTTTACAATTGATAACTTTGTTAGACATAACATTATCCAAAGAACTATGAAGGAGATGTCTAACCTTTGCATCCTTTCCAATGGATGAAATATCCTCAGGAGTCAAATCTTTCTTCTCCTTTGGAATAGATTTAGCTTCCTGTCTAGCAACAACAACAGATAATTTTGTAGGCTTATGAGGGCCTTCATAAATTCTGTCAAGATATTCTGGATTTGTAGCTTCTAGAAACATAGCCATTTTCACCTTCCAGGTTGAGTATTCTGCTGGCTTAAGAATAGAAACCCTGATTGTTTCATATCGACTCACAGTTGCAGGTTGAGCCTTCTCAGCACTAGAGCCTGATGTAGGAGGAGGAATTTCTGCCATTGATTATAGTTGTGTGTGTGTATGGATCTTAAACTGTATTAAATTAACATATCAAACTCTTATACCAATTGTTAGGCCGAATACACACTTATAATCAACTAAGTATGAGAGAATAACAATAAGCTTTTTAAAAGATTTAAAAACTGTTTGAAATTAACTTCTCTCTCAGTGATGTAAATTATCACAGAGAGCTGCTTAGGTTACAATGAATGATATGATATTTCACGAACGATACCCTTATAGGGTTAACCTAACTATATTTATAAAGTATGCAGCTGCTATACAATCGATAATTGATACTCCTATAAATTATCTATACAATTGATATCAATTACGATTGCTACTCGTCTCCTTAGTCAACTCAATCTCTTTGATAGCTATCCAATCTTCAAAGATATTGCTTCCATAATAAATCTTCAATCACTTGTTGACCAGTAGACGCTGCCTCCAGACAGAGTTTAACAAACTCTGTCGAGCTTCCAACAATCAACGTATAGCAAACTCTGTTTAGCTTCCAACTGTCAGAGTTTAACTAAACTCTAACTGCTTCCTGTTTAAACTCTGTTTTTCCCTGCAAAACATAAACACTGATATTAACCATATCAATTATATTTAACATATCTATAACATGCTACAAGACTCTAGAACTCTCAAGATTGGCCAAGATAAGAGCAAGCAACACAAAAATCTCTCCCCATTCCCATTCATCTTCCATTCGGCCCAAAAAAATAAAGAAGAAAATAAAAATCAAAACCCTAGATACAATCAACTACAAATCAAGGGAAAATTCATGGAGGTTCTTGGAGGTTAGAGAAGATCATCCACCAAGTTTCATAGCCATTCAACATCATTTGCATAGGTAATAAAATCATCAAAGTTGCTAGATGAATAGTAACCCTTAAGTACTAACTTTGTTTTCATGGTTTCTTTAGTTGATCCAAGCTACTTTAAGGCCAATTAATGACTAACCAAGGCTTATTAAGTGTTGTTCAAGCTCCAAGGAAGGTATAAAGTTCAAGAACCCTTAGTATTATCTTGAGTTTATAATGGTTTATGGTTAGTTTAGTGGTTAAATGAGTATTAAGCATGAAATCATGATTATATGTATATTTATAAGTGATTGATTGAACATGGGGGTGTTGTGGGTGCTAGTAACCATTGTTGGTATGATGTCCACATGGTGCAAGGTTTGGTATATGTGTTGGATGTTGGATTTGGAGGAGTTATATTATGAAAAGTATGGAAATATAGTCGTTATAATGCCCAATTTTTGTTAAAACAGTATTTACTAGTTAAAAACAGAGCAATCCCGAATCTGTCAAGGTCAGTAGGGCATAACCACTGGTCATGAAAGGATAGGTCTTAGTTCATAGATCGTTTTGATATAAAGTACGTAAAAATCTGATGAACGGTTTAGGAAATATGGCCAAAATACTAAAAGTGGTTCGAACGCGTAAGTGCGAGTTCGTAACTTCAATTGAACACCCATAACCTAAGTGGTTCCATTACCAATCTTAATAATTAAATAATAGAGGTCGTAAGAAAGGTATAGGAGAAGGTCTCATGTCGAACGAATAATTTTTCAATTTTATAAAAATGTTTAGATCAAGGGTACGTTAATGGAATACCCCTTAAACGGATAAAGGATAATTTTCTCGAGTTAATGGTTGACTTAAATATCTTTAAAACTTAAATATCTACTAAGTGTATAAGATAATGACATACCTTGATAATGTACTAATTGTCATTACGTGGTGGTATTAATAAGAGTTATGTTATGGTGTGTTTGATAAGCTAAAAAGATTAGGGGATCAAGTGAGTTAAATGGTTAGGATAAGTGTTGTTAGTAATAATAATTATAATGGGGCATATGCTAATGATGATCCTTTTCGTTCTTATAGAAACTCAAGACGAACACCCGGTCATACCTCTGGGATTTAAAGATCGAGGCAAGATTTCTTCTTCCTTATTTTGATAAATTGTTTATATTTAAAAGAAAAGTGGTTTTGCTAGATAATATATGAATCTTATATCAATATATCATATGGATTGTGGATATGAATATGAAGGGAGCCAATATACTTTATGGCTTACAAAGATATGAAAGATAATGGTATCAGTTGTTATCTAGGGTTATATGGTTTATGATATTATGTTAAAGATAATCTTTAAACATTTGTGATTTAATAAATATTACTTGATTATTATTTATTACTTTAAAATAGTTGAAATATTTTGTATATAAGAGCATATTTGACTTTATTAAATACGGAGGAAATGTCTGAGTTATAATCAAAGTATTATGATGTATGTATTTTAAAGATGATGAAATATGGAAATGGAAATGGAAATGGAAATGATATATGTGAATGGAAATGGAAATGGAAATGATATATGTGAATGGAAATGGAAACGGAAAATGGAAAATATGCAATGGTGTTTTATAAATGGAATAATGATTTGATAAAAAGGGGGATTGCAACAGCAAGCGTAAGAGGCTGTGTTCGGCACAGTCCAGCACTCAATATTTTATTACCGCCCAAGAGATGCCGAAGGGGGATGTAGCAGAGAGCCTTCCTCCAGGTATGATGACCAGGTTGGATCATTCCTTCTACTAGTAGTAAACAGAGAACATGTACGATTAGGTGACTGATCATCGTCCTAACGTATCAGGCGACAGCAGATATCCTCAAAGTATTAAAAGAAAGAATTGGTAATGGTTACAGTTCGACATATTGAAAAAGGAAAAATGGTATGAAATTATGAAATTGTTTTTATGATTTAGAAGAGAAACTGATATTATATTAGAAGAGAAACTGATATTATATTATATTAGAAGAGAAACTGATATTATATTATGTTAGAAGAGAAACTGATATTATATGGTTCTATATTTCTTTTCTTATAAAGATAAATAGATGGTGTATTTAATAAATAAGAATTTATTCTTTTCTTGATGATTATGATGGGTCTTCCGGCTATTAATATATATATATATATATATATGTTTTATTTGATACTAGTTTACAAAATTTATCTTGCTGAGCTATTATAGCTCACTCTTGCTACTTATGTATATAACAGCTAGGTCAAATGCCGATACTCCGCACTACACCCCGTAAGAGGGTAAGGGAACGACGACCTTTTGAGAGAGTGCTGACGCCTTTCCCTGAGGTAGTTGATAGACAAATGGGTATTGGTAGACTTATGTAAATTAAGTGTGTAAGTGTGTAATAAACTTTTGGTTGTTGAAATGCTTCCTGTTGAAGTAATATTCAGCAACACTACTTAAGTAAGATTCTGGGTTTGTAATAACTCTTTGAACTTTAAACTTATGATATTGTGGATGTTGTTCTCTGAGGATATGACTGGTGTGTAATATTATTACTAGGTGTGGGGTCTACTGTGTGGGTTTCATTACGCTTTTATATTTCAACTGTCAAGAATATAATGTTATTAAATGGAAATTGGACCGTGATGACCTGGACTCCTGACCCCGGATCTAGGGGCATCACACTACCCACACACACACAATCACTACAATATAGGGGAGATAAGAAAACTGATACACAAAACCATTCGTGCACTACTCATACGCAGCAGTACATGAAAAACAGAGGGGAAAGAAACTCGAACACAACCAGGAAAAATCAAGCCCACTCACACCAACCTATCGATACACCCACATACAGACAATTTATATACGCACAAAACAGGGGAGACACAGGGGAAAAATTGCTTGACCTTTGCAATTTACATCACCACGGCTTCACTTCAACCACACACAGCTTGGCAGCAACATATACGCACACACAATGATCTACATATATACACTGACTTCGGAACACATCATCAACACTCTGTAGAAGCCAAAAATTAAGCTCGGGAATTCAAACCCACAAAGAACCACACACACCCAACACCTTTGACACACTCACCCACGATTCGTACACACACGCGCGATTTGTACACACACACGCGTATATATATATATATATATATATATATATATATATATATATATATATACGAACATAGTAGCGAAACACACACACTGTTTCACGCAGGGGGAAAGAGGGAGAGAGAAGAGAGATTCGCCAGAGGGTTGAGGAGAGAGATGCGAGAGAGGTTGTGAGAGAGTGATTGAGATGGGAGAGATTGAGAGAGAGAGAGCTCAGGAGAATTCTAGAATAACAATCGAAGAAGCTGCAGCTGGGCACTCAATATAGGAAATTAGGGATTTAAGATAATTGGGGAAAAAGAATAGTAAATTACTAATTAGATTCTAATTTAAAAACAACTGAAAATCACTTTATAAAATAGAATTTAAATAGAAAATAATTGAGAAAAATCTCAAACTAAATTTTAAAATATAGGATATGAAATTATCTATCTCACTGTATTTTTAAAATATTTTTAGGATAAAAAAGAATTAAATATGAATTTTACAAATTTTGATCCTTTAAATGCAATAAAACTCTTAAAATCATTTTAAAATACCAAAACACCCAAATTAATTCACCCAATAATTTTTAAAACTAAATAATATCATAAAGATAATAACACAAAAGATTTCATGATTTTTTAACAATTCCAATGAGTTTATAAAAATCTCATAAGATCAATAATGAACAATTTAAATAGATTTTAATCATCAAAAATATAAATAAAATACACGGACCTATATTACACATATACATCATCATATAAGCATGTAAACAGTATATCACATATATTCAATCCCTAAAAAAATTTCACCTCATATAATCTACATTTAATATTAAATAATAATAATTATAAATACGATATTTCTAGGGCGTTATAAAAATAATATTTTAAAATTTTAAAATATGCATGTAAATAAAAAGCAAGTGATCATTTTGATAAAATTAATATGTAAAAATATATTAACAAAGTATTTAAGTAAAAAAAATACAGAAAAATAAATAATTGAAAATTGAAAATTTTAAATCAAAATAAATATTAAATATTTACATTATATAAAATATATAAATAGCGTAATGAATTTTAGGTGGTTTAGTGACAATCCGGGTCAAATCCCGGGTCATTTTCGAAAATCGGATCAAGTCCCGATCACGAATCTGAAATAAGCCAAAGTAAACTGGCGCAAATGCAGCAAACTTGGTAATCCACAAGCCCACCATATGCCCCCAAAAATCATGATTTATTGGTGGATTTAGTAGTAGTACTTTGTCTTACAAACTGAATTGAACTCCCAAATGGGACTGGGGTGTTACAGGTTTAGTTTGGTCGTCACCATATCCCACAGCTCATGGAAAGAGTTTTAGTTGATTGTTTACGGGTAGGTGTTTAAGGAAACAAATAGTAATGTAAACTACTAATAATATTTTAATATTCTCAAAATTTATAAACATTTGAATAAAATTTTAAAAAATTATTTAAGAAAAATATAATATAGTAACATATCAGCACATTATATTAAATATAATTAGAAAAATGTTATAAAAATATAAGTTATAATGATAAAAGAAAACATTCAAATGGTGTAATAAAAATAAACTTATAGAAAATATTTAAAAATAATATTCTAAAATTTTATAATATTCATGTAAATAAAAAGCTAGTAATCGTTTTAATAAAATTAATATGTAAAAATATATTAACATTGTATAGTAAATAATTTTTTTTAAATAAATATAAAAAATTGAAAATTTTAAATTAAAATAAAGTATTAAATTTTGAAATTATATAAATAAAAGTAATCGTAAAATTTGAAAAATAAATAAATAAAAGCAAACAGGATACGACCATTTCACGAATGTCAAAAGATTTCACAAAATTAGCCAATTGCCTCCCAAGTAATTTCGAGGTATCCATCAGTGAAGATCGGAGTACGGGGAAAATAAATCAAATTAAGGTAAAGAACGATTCCTTACGGTACTAAGAGCATTTGTAAGGAGAATTCCTATTTTTTCCCCCCTAAAAAAATAATAAAATAATGATTATTTAAAATATAAATAATCAAAAAGTTCTTTTGCTCTGTTACCTATATTCATTATTTATAATTTAAAAATAAATTTAATCAATGTTTTAGGTAATATAGAAAAGGGGTGAGAATATTGATATAGATATATATTATATTATAAGGAAAGAATGATGGTATATCATTATAGGGAGTTGCTTTTCTCTCCCCTAAATAAGGGGTTGGATTTTCTCTCTCCTATATTATAGGGGGATAAGAACATGAATTTTAAAGCTAAATGCCTAAAATATGTACATATAGAACAAATATAGGTAAAGACTCTTTGTATTGGGGTTGCTCTAAGAGCATCTCCCGGTTGCTACATAAATTATCAGATATATTAATTTTTTATTTTCTCAAAGAGAGGTCATCTCACCTCTTGGTCACTGGTTCGACTCTCATGGGAGGTAGATTTGTGAGTATGCCATCTTGGGTAGAGCGTGTCGCACTTGTGCAATTTGCCTTGGATCACGTGGTTTGCAGGCAATTGCGTGATCCCATGGGTTTATCCAGAGCGCATCCAAAGGGTAGCGGCTGCGGGTTCCCATGTTAAAAAAAAAAATTAGATAGATGATATAAAAAAAGGAGACAATATAAAAGTGGATATAAATATATATAGTTTTGGACAATTATATGAGTTTTAGCTAATTTCACAAGAGAAAATGTTAGAATTATATAAAGTTTAACAAAAACTTTCACAAAATGATAAGTGTCTCAATTTGATTGGTTATAATTAAATTGTCCCCTGCATTCACATTAATATCAACCAATAAAAATAGTCATTAGTGCAATCCAACTCATTCTGTGAATTTTTTGTACATATTTTTTGTACACCTAGCACTACTCTTTGTAAAATTGCCAACTTTTGAAAACCTACGAACTTCAATAGATTGTCGACAAGAATGTCATGCCACGTCAATATTGACAACCCTGTTCCATGCTCCCACTTTATTTTAAAAAAAGTAATTTATTCCAGTACTACTGAAATGTTCTCTCTAAAACAACTACAGCTTTATTTTGAAAAAGTTTACTTTTTCTTTGCATTGTGGTCCATTCCGAGAAACTTCCTTGTAGTGCTGTTGCAGATATGCATGCAATAATTTATCTTCCATGTAAAAAGTATGTACATTATATACAAACGGTTCTGTTCTATATAAACCGACTATCTCTTTGCTGAAACTCATATTGAAACTAACGAATAAGTAGAAGCATTTTTATTTGTAATAAGTAGAAGAAATGAAATTATTGACGAAAGAGATGGTAGACACAGCAGTGGTGGTGGCAGTGGCTGGTATAATTGCATGGGGTGTTTATACTTTATGCTCATCAGAAGAAAACAGGAAAGTTATGAAAGCTCCTGGTAGGGATGGTAAAATTTTTAGGGATGACTTTGAGAGTGATCCCAAAGGTTATTTCAAAGACCTTCGTAAGCATTAAGTTCTTGGTCATATATATATATATATGGTTGTTAATGTTTTAAGTTATCGTCATGATTTCTTCTGGTATTTTGGATGATTAAGAAGTACCGAAGAAGACTATATGTAATTAGTTCCTTGATATTATATATAAATGTCTGTAATGTTTGCCTTATTACTCTGCATATTATTCTTCATTGAAGGTTAGTACTGTCTGTTCCACCTAAAGTTCATTTTATAAAATCAAACAGTTACGGGTTGCACACATGACACACCAGACAAGAAATGAAAAAATAAAATGAACAAATAACTGTACTCTCAAAGTTGTTGTAACTAACTATAAAATGAAGAAATAATTGGGCTTTTCATTTTCTTCCCACAATATTATCGTACTAAAGTGAAATAAATTTATAGATAATTTTTGGGTTAAATATATTGTTGGTCACTGAAGTCGGCCTAATGTATCAAGATGGTCACTGAACTGAAATTCGACTCAAACAGGTCACTGAAGTCAGTCTAATGTATCAAGTCAGCCTAAGTCTTTGTTTTTTTGACTGAAACAGACTGCAGATTGACATAAACGCTTATAACTGCAGATTCACTTAACATTTAAAAAATCCGAGACCATATTTGTGTTACCGAGATTATTCTCTTCAAAATAGATACAATATTGATAAGTTTTATTTCAGTTTTTGAAGAAGAACAATTCTAGTTCTTGAATTTTCTTTTTCGATTCATATAAATCTAGAGCTCATAATGAAAATCTAAACAAGTTTTATGAGACGCATAGCATCTAGATTAACAAACTTTAATTTCACAAAATTTGGTGGAGATTTTTCGAACAAAATTTTGCGGACAGTAATTTCCGTCAAAAAAATGATCAACTTGATAATCCTGGCTGACTTCAGTGACCTGATTGATACCGTTTTGAGTTCAGTGACCAACTTGATACATTAGGCTGACTTCAGTGACCAACAAGATATTTAACCCGATAATTTTTTGTCATTTCATTATAAAAATAATATATTATTGTATTAACATGTCCAAAATACACTACAAGAAAAACGGCCTTTTCCTACCGTCAAATCGGTAGGAAAAGGCCCAAAATCGGTAGGAAATGCGGCATTTCCTACCGGACCCCTTCGGTAGGAAATGCTTAAGTGGAAAATGACTTTGGTAGGAAATGATAGTGACCGGATTAAACGTGGGTCCCACACGCTGACGTGGCCTTCAAATTCAGCTTCCAAGTCAGCTGCCACGTGATACGCCACGTCATACGCCACGTGTATTTTTTTGACATGCTGGCAGCCCATTTCCTACCGACCATCCTTTAACAAGTTGGTAGGAATTATTTCAGAAGTCAAATAAAAAGTCATTTCCTACCGTTCATTTCCTACCGAGTTGCAATATTTTCTACCAGACATTTTCTACCGTCCTTATGAATGCGGTAGAAAATGGCTTGAAAACGGTAGGAAATACTGGGTTTCGAATGGTAAAATGGTAGGAAATGGCTTGAATATGGTAAGAAATACTGGGTTTTGAATGGTAAAACGGTAGGAAATCCTGGGTTTTTTTTTTAAAAAAAATTGGTCTTTGTTGATTTTCATTTACAACAAAATGCTCAAATCTTAATAAAAACTACAAAAATGCAACCATAAAAACGCAAGCATAACAAAAACGCATTCATCATATAAAGAAATTCAAACATATATCATAACCATAAACAATCATTCTCCCTTATTACAATCATAATATTCAAAAGTGATAAATTATTTAAAATAACAAGAAATCAAGAACATTTTATACAAACTTAATTAACCATTGCCTTCAACATCTTTATCCTTATCTACAATGATCATTTATTTCCACCCACCATCATTGTCTTCACACCAATTTTCTTGGCCCATTTGTCTTTTCCTTCATCCATGAAGTTAGATTTATATATAATAGTCTTGTTATCCTCATTAAGTACCTACAATTTACATAAGAAGTAAAAATAAGTAAGTAGTACTAGGATGTGAAATAATCAAACAACAAACTAAGTATGGGATAAATTTTACCTAATAATCAAGATGTGAAAAATGAAAGAGATTATGTATGTGGTTGCTAATGATATATATTAAAGATTGAAACTAAAAATTTTCAGTGGTATAAGATGAAGAGGTGGAAAAGAGAGTTGAAATGAAGGGGAATGAAGAAAGGTATTGTTTTATAAATCTGAAATACAAATTTCCTACCGCATTTTTCTATTTCCTACCATCTAGCGGTAGGAAATGACTTTGTACGCAATTTTTGAATTTTGGTTTGGGCGCTCATTTCGAATTTTTGGTTTAGGCGCTCATTTTGAATTTTTCGTGAATTATCATTTCCTACCGCATGATACCATTTCCTACCGTAAACCGGTAGGAAATGGAAAAAAAATGAAAATGAGACAGCAAGGATTCGAACCCCCATCTGCAGCAAAATTTGTACTATCTCCAACCACTATGCCAAGGTGTTTCTTATGTTTTAATGTCACTCTTGAGTTTTTTTTTTGCTAAATTAATAATATATTAAAGAGAGAAAAGGATTCGGGATTAACCCTTGCTCTATGCCAAAGCAAAGAGAGAAACAAAAGAAGACCAACTACAAACTACAACAAAACTACAAACAGAAGGAGAACTCGAATCAAATAAAAAGCCATCTATAAAGATCCAAATTCGCATGCTTCATAAACCAGTCCGTGTTGGTGACCTTCGACTTAATTTCCACAATGATCTTATGAACCAAAATGTTCGGACGAGAAGCCCCTCTATCATGAACTCTTGCATTTCTTTCACGCTATAAATGGTACGAAAAAATCTGAGCAGTTAGGAGAGCAATGTTCCTATGAAAGATGTTGGAAATATTACCCAAAGAAGAGATGAACTCCACCCAAGATGTCCCAGCAATAGGAAAGTTGACAATAGTAGCTAACTTTGAGAGAATAAATCGAGCATAAGAACAAGTAATGAACAGATGAGAATCTGTTTCTATTCCCCCTACGCAAAGGTTGCAGAACGGAGAAACTTCCAAACCGAAGGAAGCAAGTCTGTGTAAAGTTGAGAGACGGCCATGACAAATAATCCATTCTAAATGCGCGTATCACAGGATTTTCAACCTATGCCAAACAAGATTGTGCCAAGGAACTTGTGGAGATGAGGATCGAATAGAATTCCAAATACCTCTAGTTTTTACTTTCGAAAGTAAAATGCCATCCCAACGAATGTTATCAGCCGCACCTAGATCAAAAGCAGGGAAATCAAAATTCTGATTCCAATGCAGCAAACCAGGATCAAGGTGATGAAAACGATTTGAAAGACCAGGAAGAATCCAGCTGCCCGAATTGATAATAGAATGTACAGTTGCCTCGCTCGAGATACCAGCCTGAGCAATAATTCGATCGTGATTGTTATTCGCCAAGCATGTGTCATGCCACCAAGGATCGAACCATAGGGAAGTATTTAAACCATTGCCAATGTTAAAAGAAAGAAAACTACGAGCCAGAGGTCGAAGTTTGAGTAAATTTCTGAAAATCCACGAACAATCATTTGGCATCTTCATAGTCCAGAAATTTTGATTCTTCAACAGAGTTTTATTAACCCATTGAGGCCACAGAGACTTGCTTTTGCCGACAACCTTACAAAGGTGATGGATAATCTATGCTTGATTTCATTCTTTCGAGTTTTTAAAAGCTAAACCCCCTTCTTCATACGGCAAACATATATTGTCCCAGCTTATTTTCGCACCCCCTTTCGCATTAATATCACCTTTCCAGAAGAATCTAGTAAAGTTAGACTGCAACCTTCCACGCACAGAAGCTGGGAAGATGAAATGGTTGGACCAGTATGCTTGAATTGCATAAAGAACAGCCCTAATAAGTTGGACTCTACCAGCCAGGGATAGCAAAGATGATGTCCAACAAGATATCCTGGCTGCAATTCTTTCGAACAGAGGCAAACAGTCGTTGTGACGAAGCATAGAGGATACTAAAGGCACACCCAAAAACCGAACCGGGAGTTCTCCATGAACTATACCGAAGTTAGTGTCGAACCAGGTCTTAAACTCCTCCGAACAATTTCCAAAAAAACCGTACTTTTTGCAACACTTGGATGTAAACCACTGCTATGAGCAAACCGATGAACACAATCCATAATATGCGAGAGAGAGGCTGAATCGCCATTCGAAAATAATAGCACATCGTCAGCATAGAAAAGATGGGTAAGTTTCATCTCTTTACAATTCCAGTGGTATTTGAAGTTATTCGGAGTCCTAGCAAGCATTGCAGAAAGAACGTTCATAACAACTGCAAAAAGATAGGGGGAAATTGGATCCCCTTGCCGAAGTCCCTTTTTTCCTTGAAAGTAACCACACAACGAACCATTTACCTTGATAGAATATGATGGAGTGGAAATGCATAATAAGATCCATTTCAAAAATGTTGCAGGGAAGTTTAGTTTTTGAAGAGCAAGCATTATGAATTCCCATTGAACCGAGTCGAATGCTTTGTGCAAATCGAGCTTTAGAGCACACTTAGAAGCACCTGTGTCACGATGATATCCCCTAAATAATTCGTGAGCCATGAGAATATTATCAGAAATAGACCGTCCCGGGATAAACGCGGACTGAGAAATGTCAATAATACTTGGCATTACCACTTTAAGACGAGAAGCAATAATCTTTGCGATGCATTTATATGGGATTGAGCATAATGAAATAGGTCGGAAATCTCGCATGGTAGAAGGGTTAGGAACCTTTGGAAGCAAAGCAATACTTGTTGCATTAATAGAGCTATACATAGTATCTGAAGAGAAGAAGCTTTGGACAGCTGCACAGAACGAGTTCCCCACGATCTCCCAAGTTGCCAAGAAAAACTCAACTGGAAAACCATCCGGGCCTGGGGCCTTGTTTCTTTTCATACCTTTAAGAGTTTTCAGAATTAGATCATTAGTGACTGGTGCCTCAAGAAGTAAAGCCTGGGCAGGAGTTATTTGATTGAAATCTAAACCAGTAAAATCCAAACTTTCCGTATTCGAAAGAGTGCCCAAAGTAGAGGAGAAGAAATTAACAGCTGTTTGAGAGACACTTTTGTGACCTGTAACTAGCACCCCATCCTCATTTTGAATTGCTAGAATTTTGTTAACATTCCAAT
The DNA here is from genome assembly GCA_036435485.1 of Saposhnikovia divaricata. Taxonomy (NCBI): domain Eukaryota; kingdom Viridiplantae; phylum Streptophyta; class Magnoliopsida; order Apiales; family Apiaceae; genus Saposhnikovia; species Saposhnikovia divaricata. The sequence goes on along the minus strand of CM071595.1, from coordinate 168,428,292 downwards.
TTGCTTTGATCTTGTTAAACAAGTAGGAATTATTACCATCTCCACTTGATAGCCATCTCACCCTTGATTTTTGAAGGAGGAAGCTCTCTTCTTCTAGCAAAGCCTTTTGAAGCTTGCCACAATTCTGATTTTCTAAGTGCAGCAAGGCTTGATTATCAAAATCAATAGCCAATTGGTCTTGAACTTCTGACAACGCAGCGCGAGCCAAAGAGACATTCGACCCCACATTACCATGGTTCTAGTTAAGAATAACCAAAGCAGCTTTAACCTCTTTAAGTTTTCTTACCAGAATTCCCATAGGATCTCCATACCACCAATTTTCCCAAATTCTTGAAACAGTTGGCAAAAAGGAATCAAGAGTAGTCAAGTAATTGTAAAACTGAAAAGGTTTTGAAATCTTATCAAGTTTCAAAGGAACCGAACAAAGCAGTGGGCAATGATCCATAATGCCCCTGTTTTTAACAATCACAATAGCGTCCGTAAAAATGGTGAACCACTCCTTATTAGCTAGCATACGATCTAATCTTTTCTGAATTAGAAGGACCCGTTTATTAGTCCAGGTGAAAAGGGGGCCAACAGATTTAATATGACCCAAAGCCAAGTTTGAAACGCAGTCGGAGAAAGACTGCATGCCTGAAGTCCACTGCTCACGCCCCCCTCTAACTTCATTTAACGAAAGAATGCAGTTAAAATCCCCACTAATACACCAAGGCATTTTAACAGTCTGAGCAAGAGATTCCAGGTCTCTCCATAAACTCTCCCTTTCATGAGGCTGATTCAAGGCATATATAAAAGAAACACAGAACGTTATTTGCTTCTCCAAAAATGTCACGAAGCAAGTTATATGCTGAGCTGATTTAGCAAGAACCTGAATTGACCAGATAGAGGGATCCCATCCCAGCCACACACGACCATAATCATGGTCCTCGTAATTGAAAACCCATTTCCATTTTTTGTTAATGCGTCTAGAAATATCATTAGAATTCTGAATTCTAACCTTCGTTTCAACTAAAGCCATAAGAGAGATATGGTTAGTAGCAATAAAATTGATCACTTCTTGTTGATGAGGACCTTTATTAATACCTCGCACATTCCAAACTGAAAAATTCATAATTAACGTTTTGAGTTTGTTGGCACACCTGCCAACCTGGAGCTTTTTCTGTTCGAAACTTTAGTGGCCTTAGTGAAACCATCATCCTCCATGAATAGTTTCCTATTACTTGAAGAACCAATTAGGTCTGGGCGTAGATCCACTACGAGAGAGAGAGAGATTCTCTGTTTCCGGAAGCCGGGGACTTACTTTTATTTCTTTTCCTTGCTGAACCGTTTTCTATTTGCAGAATAGGTTGTTCTTCATGAAGATCGGACAGAGCTTCGAACCCGTTCTTATCAACAAATGGTTCAACAATTGTAGCAACAAGGCCATCTTCGAAGGCAAATTCCTCATTAACGCAAGCTGTATTTTCTGGCACTAAATCAATTACTTTCAAGCAATCGTCATTTCCTGGAATTTGTAGGCATTCACCTTCCTCCAAGGTGTCATTTCCTTTTGCAATTTCATTTAGTATATCGTCCTCATCCATGACGACATCGCAGCCGCAAAACTTGCCAGTAACATAAGGAACTAACTCCATGTTTTGAAGAAATTCCGTCTTATTAGTATCAGATTGCTCTCCTTGATCAGCACTACTAGTCTTTTTCCTTTTCTTAATTACTCGCTCTGGATTATTAAAACATCGAGCAAGCGAGTGTCCAAAAGCTTTGCATATGCTGCAGGAATAAGGGAGTTGCGAATATTGAATCTCAACCCTTTCTTTGTCTTCTTCACCATACACATTAAGCACATTAACCCACACAAAATCTGGTCTTGGAGAAGAATACGACAATTCCACTTGAACATTAGCAAATTTCAAAGGTTGAAATTTAGCCGTAGCCTCATCGAATTTTAGTGGTCTACCTACTGAGCGAGCGATTGCTGACAGACCTTTTTTAGACCAAAGCGAGTAAGGAACATCCACCAACCGAATCCAGCAAGGAACCTTCTCCACAACATTTCTTTTGAATGTCGAACCCTCCATCCAAGGCATTAGGTAAAGAGTTTTCCCACCCATTTGAACGGTGTTAAGATTAAGAGCCCCATTTCTTTCTTCCATGGTCCCGAATTGAAATGTGTAATAACCTTTAGAGCTATAGAACACCCCAGTCAACCCCTTATTCCTCCAAATTCGCTGTGCTTGCTCACGAACAAATTTAAAAACGAAACCTCCTCCAATAAAATGGCCAATTATACTAGTATCCCAATTTTTCTGAGCATTAACCATATACTCTCTAGAGAATTTAACTTCAGCAGAGCCATCTTCGTTGTAAGTGATAACAGCATCATCATTATACAAAGAGGGGTTAGAATCTAAAACAGGTTTAGCAACAATAGAGCTCCAGATTACCGATTTCTTTGGTGTATTTGGAGTATCAGTGGAAGCATTATTTGAAAGGATATTTGCCGCAGCATAATCTTCTAATTGATGTAAAGAGACAGAGGGTTGAGGGACTTTACCATTAGGCGAAGTTACATCTAAAGGTGAATTAGCTGAACCTCCACGAGAAGCAGCAGAGGACCCTGCAGGAAGAGGTCCTGAGACATTATGTTCTGTACCATCATTCAAAATAAGATTAATCTGAGCTGTCATACGAGCTCGAGCTCCTGGAGACAGAGCTTCTCCCATAACTGCATCCGTATTGAAAGACTCATTTTCCACATCAAAAAGAACTGGAGGCCTCAAGTTATTAACAGGAATATTGTAATTGTGTCCAATAAGAGCTTCGAACTCCTCAGAATTCATAGATCCGGAGTGTTCCGAATTACGTGAACCCATCTAAGCAAGCAGGATAAACAGATCGAAGGAGAAAATAGGATGAGAGAAAAGAAGAAAAAGAGAAGAACAAGGAAAAACAGAGCGTGGTGTAAGTGTCTTGAAAATGAAGGGGGAAGAGGCTGGTCAACGGTGCTGAAGAAGAGAAATTCCGATAAGCGGAAGGGGAAGCTGTTGAGAGAACATTAGTTTTTTTATTGCAACATATTTTGTCACTCTAGAGTTATATAATCACAATACCTTGTTTATCACTTTTTCATTAAAAAGTCCTTACAAATGAACTTTAAAAATCATAATTTTTTGCAAATGTCACTAATTCATAGTGATCTTGAAATTTCCATGGTTGGATCGTTAAAAAATATAACTAGAAAAATGAATTAGTACAAATTATTATTAAAATAGGGGTTTTTCCTTATAAAATCGCGTCAATGAATTTTAAAAATCTCAATTTTTTTCACACATGACTAATTTGCAGTGATATTGAGATCCGTACGGTTAAATCGTTCAAAAAAAATTTAAAAAAAAATAAAGTCCAATCCTAGTAACCCTAAATCTAACCCCTAAACTACAACCATAAGTTGTGGAAGCTAAGTTGTTAAAGATGGTGAATAATATTTTTTTAAAAAATTAATTTGTAAATGCATCATTTTGTTTTGGAACTACGTGTACTAATATACAACGAGTTTAACAAAATAAATAAAAAAAGGTTGAAATTATTTTGTAATAAATAAGGGCTAAAGTCAAATTACTAGTTGACCGTTAAATTACCTAATCAAATAAATTTATTAAATTTTAAAATTTTTGGAATAAGATTTATAAATATTGATCTTGACTCCCGTACGGTTCGATCGTGGAAATTCTATTCCAGAATAACGGAATCAAGAATCTGGAATGAAAACTAGTTTAGAGATTAAAGTCAAATTACTAGTTGACCGTTAAATTAGCTAATCAAATAAATTTATTCTTTTTTTAAAAAAAATTTTGGAGAATATCTCTAGTCAAAATTGGAACAGGGACGATATGAGGATTCTGAAGACCATACAGTGGATGGAAAGCCCGGGTCCGATTCGCATGCAATTGTGGATGACTATGACGGCGATGAGGATTCCGGTGAAGCCCCCCCAAGCGATTTGTGGTCAGAATCCGGTGACGATGCTCCTAACGACGATGAACTTAACTCTGATGATTCCGATTATGCATGTTCGTGTTCATAGTGGTGTTACTAATTCCTAATTTGTGTAAGGCCTAGCTACTGTAAGTACTAATTCTTGTAAATTTTTGATACTCTTCATTCGTGAATTGCTATATTTCGTGTGTTATTTTAAATTCCTGTTATTCATGTGTTATTTTAAATTCATGTTAAATTACCAATTCGTAAATTACTTGTGAATTGTCCTAATTTCCTCTATTTATTTTGGGCTTATTCGAATTGGTAATTTCTGTGAAATTGCTTAAATTATTGTCCTAATTGGTGATCAAATCAATCTTTGTAATTCGTGTGTTTGTTTAATTGGTACTCCCTCTGTGCCACAAAACCCTTCTCATTTGGTGAATAAGAACTATGTTTACATAAATGACAATGCACACACTATGCCCTGCTAATAAGAGTTGTCTTGGGTGTCTCAGATGTCAAAACATATGACAATTCATCTTGAATAGAATTTATGAATTTAGAATCATGAGGTTAAGTACCTCCTTCTTCAGATGTAGACATAGTATTCAGTACTTAGAAGAAAGAATTCAACTATTTGATGCTTCCACTTTCTTGTTGAGATTCACCTCTGTCACTCTGAGTTCTTCCTTTATCTCCAGTCTGTTCATCTCCCCCAGTCTGCTGTCTCTGAATTGTTTTTATCTCCCCCTTTTTGACATCAGCAACATTAATTTTGAGAGATTCAGTAACAGAAGAAATAAGATTCATCAGAACTGCTTGATTTTCCATAATAGTGACTTGGTTATCTTCAAGTGTTTGAAGTCTCGATTGAATAGTAATTTGAGATTTCTGAATATCCTTTATAATTCCAGAATTAACTTCAAAGTTGGAAATGCTTGTTGTATCTTCAAACTCAGATGCAGAAATAACCTTATCTTCTATCCTTGTAGAAGAAGTTGTCTGTGTAGCATGGATTACTGGAGTAGAATGATATTCAAGTAATAATAAGAAAACGTCTGAGACACCCGTGGGATCTTATGCATGTATTTTAATTAAAAAGAAAACATGCATGTGCACAAAGGTTTCAATTGATCGACAAAAATAAGAATCAAAGCAAACATTTCACTTGTTTTTGCTGAAGTCCTACGAATTTACATGCATTTTATTTTAGTTATTAGCATTGTTTTAAAATGAAAATGGAATCATTATTCTTAATTTAATTGAAGTTATATTTTGTTTATTATTGTTGGAAAAAGAATCATTTTTTAATTAGGATTTGGTTACAAAATCACATTTCGATCTGCAATTATTTTCATAAATTCATTCCTAATAAAAATTTATGGAAAACCGCACTATTACAACTTTTCTGTACTGTGTGTCAAAGAAAAACTCTCCATTTTGTAAAAGAAAACACTGACAATATTTTACATATATAAATATAAACAATTTATACGAACCATCAACATATTTGAGCATAAGGTTTAGATGATAATTACTGTATAATGTTTTTATTATCATAAAAATAAGATAATCGTATGCATGAACACATCACTAAGGTAAGATTCTGATACAACAGATACATCCAGTGTATTGAAAAGACTGCATCCCTTGAACCATCTCTTATTAATTAATTTCCGTTGGGAACTAAAACTAGAGAAACTGGATCATCGTCAAACCACCTTTTACACTTCCGAAACCCACATTATACAACGTATGTGACTGTGTGTTCCATATGTCCCTTCCTATATAAACCAACAGACTCTCCACTTAAGCCTTCCATCAAGTATTCGGTGCATAGAGTGAAAATGGCAGGTTCTAAAAGCGCGAAAACGGGTGGTTCTTCAAGCACCAAAACTACTCCTTCTATGAGCACAAAAAGGTTCCGGTTGGTCCTCCGGAACCAATGTCCAGGGATCGGGCAAGGAAGTGATGAAGGCGCCCAGTCAAGATAGTTTGCTATTTCAATGGCCTCCGTGATTAAGCTAAATGAATAAACTAAGCAATTGAGTGTTGATCCTTGCAATGTTTCTAATATAAAGTATTAAATTCCATGTACTCCGGCATTGATTATATATAAAAGTCTAAGCATTATTAACATACGGTTTAGAACTATATACCCTCTTGATATTCTTAATGCATGTGCATGCCAATAAAAGTTATTTCAAATAAGCGCGATTAATCTTGACTCGATTATTCATGTATGTATTTCATTTACAAATAAAACATGCATATGCACAAAGTTTTCAACTGATAGACAAAAACATGAATCAGAGCAAATATTTCACGGCAATAGACAATTTTAAACTTTAAAGTGTGCTAGCAATTAACTTTTTAGTGCGTGGAGTGTTTAGAGGGAGATTTTCAGATGCAATATGATAGCTCCATTTTTACGCACTACCATGAAAGATGAGCATTTTAAAAATTATAATTTCAAGTTTTGTTAAGTTCTGTTTTAGAGATTAGTATGTCAAAAGTTTGACGATAGAGAAGTGATCATCCCTGTTTAACGTTTTGGCATTTGTTGAGTTTGTTTTTGACAGGGTACAATCAAAATTATATTCAACAAATTTAGAAAATTAAAATATTTATATACTTTTAAAAAAATTAAAATATTTATACTGATTGAACATGTGAAATATGGATGATTTAAAAATTAAACGATTGATATTTCATGACTATTAACTTACTAGGTCTCGTCTGTTCTTTGTGGCTGACATTATTACACTATATATACATCTATAAATTAAATCCTGATTATATCATCAGTTTATCACTAGCTATGGGGTCATTGTCCAAGGAAACCATCTTTGACAACGACCTCGCTCACTTCCTCGTTCACATACAATTTGTTTTAGTTATAATTAGCAAAAATAACGCTTTAATTAATTGATACTCAAATCCGTTTATTAAAATTAAGGGCAGTTATCTTTTGCTTGAAACTGTTGGAAAAGTTTTATTCTCGAATGAGAATTTTGAATATTTTTGCGAAAAATTGAATTTCCACCTTAACTTACATTCGATCATTTCCAATCAAATTATAAGTTTGATCGTTTAGTCAAATTTATAAATTTCACAAACTTATTTGTTGTCACACAATTTCCACTGCCTTGTATGTTGGTTAATATAATTCCACCGGAAATTGTCAATTGTATTTATAAATTTGACCGGCTTTAAAATTAAATTTTTTAAACACCACACTTTTTTGACACCAAATTTTTATACAAGTATATAGCTGCTGTTAAAACAAAATTTTAAAGACTTTAATCTTCATATTGTTATTAAATGATTCTAAATTTTAATTTTATAGTTTCATTATTTGATCTTTTTGATATCTTCCTTTACTTTTGTTTGAGGTTTTTCTTCTTCTTTCTATCTGGTGATGCACTTAGATTTCCATCCATTTGCTAATAATTTCGACTCGTTTTGATATCATACTTGATTCCAAAGACACCCTCACAAATTTTTACAACTTGATAATTTTATAAGTGGACAAATTTCTCTTAAAACATTCGTACAAAAAATAATTTATACTAAAATTTTTAAAAAACTTTTAATAAACAGTACCCCTCCGTCCCATAAAACTCTTCCCACTTTCCTTTTCGGGACATTCAAAATAATCTTTCAGTTTCCTTTTTTAGTAAAGAAAATATACTACAAACTAACCCACCAACTTAAACAAATATATATCCCTTTCCCAAAATTATTTTACTTTTAATTTTACCCCACCTTCAATTGTTTATTCAGTTTATAGTAGGAGTATTACTGTTGGTGTTGGGCCGTGTGCCCGGTTTATTCATTTCCTTCTTTCTCTTTTACGTGACTTCTCTTTTCTGTCAAACCCTACGCTCTCTCTCCCCTCTCTCTTAATTGACCCACGAAATCTGTTGTAATGGATGCGCACCATGGTTTTTTGGATTCCGATAATGAGTTCAGTGGTTCCTACCGTTGTTCCGATCCCGATAATTGCGATAGAGGCATCGACTGTGACGGCGACCACACCTACAGTGGAGAATATCTCCGGTCAAGATTGGAACAGGGACGATCTGAGGGTTCTGAAGACCATACGGTGGATGGAAAGCCCGGGTCCGATTCACATGCAGTTATGGATGACTATGACGGCGATGAGGATTCTAGTGAAGCCCCCCCAAGCGATTTGTGGTCAGAATCCGGTGACGATGCTCCTAACGACGATGAACCTAACTCTGACGAATTTGATGATGCATGTTCGTGTTCCTAGTGGTGTTACTAATTCCTAATTTGTGTAAGGCCTAGCTCCTGTAAGTACTAATTCTTGTAAATTATTTGTACTCTTCATTCGTGAATTGCTTTATTTCGTGTGTTATTTTAAATTCCTGTTAACTCATGTTATTCGTGTGTTATTTTAAATTCATGTTAAATTACCAATTCGTAAATTACTTGTGATTGTCCTAATTTCCTCTGTTTATTTTAGGCTTATTCGAATTGGTAATTCCTGTGAAATTGCTTAAATTATTGTCCTAATTCGTGATCAAATAAGTCTTTGTAATTCATGTGTTTGTTTAATTGGTACTCCCTCTGTGCTACAAAACCCTTCTAATTTGGTGAATAAGAAATATGTTTACATAAATGACAATGCACACACTATGCCCTACCAATAAGAGCAGTCTTGGAGTTCCTTCGAGCTTCCTTGAACCTGCATCCCTGTTGGACACGGCCACTTAGTAATTAGGGAACTTACTACTCACTAATTGCAGTCATACATTCATTCATACATTGTTATACATATATTAAAGTACATATATATATATAGGGCAGTTCAAGTATATTGGTTCAAACTGTAAACTTGCATTCATATAGTGCATTGTTTGTCATTGTTTCCCTTTACTTTCAGAATTTCATTCATGACATACTGCAAAGTTAACCATACATTTGCAAGTTTCTTGGCTCTAACTCATAAAATGCTTCATTTACTGCATCCATCATTCCATCAACATCTTTTGGCATCTTCTTGTGCATTAGAGACTAAATACTTCTAAAAAAACCCAAGTCTAAAATGTTTAGGTCAGGACTATTTGGAGGTTGTTATAGAAGAATGAATGTGAAGTCCCCTTGTTGATGAACTTGTTGCTATTCTGAATCTGTTTGAGTAATGTGAGTCCTTGCATTGTCCTGTTGTATATATATTACCTTTGGTCCTTCAAATCTTGGCCATGGTTGCTGGTACTATGTGATTGATAAGCATGCTCCTTGTTTCATTTTTGCATACTGACTCAACCACCTTGGTGATTATAGTACCCTTAGCTCTATTTTTAGATGCCCTCTTTGCTGGTTCTTTGTATGTGAATGGAAATATGCCTATTTTGCCATCAAATATGCATTCATCTTGTGCATCAAACCATGGTCTTGTAACTGCAGCAGTGAACATCACCTTTGGTATGAACTTACTTGACTTAGCAGATCTGTACTTGCCTCTTTCATTTTTGTCTAAGTAAACTCTTTGTGCTTTTTTGCTAAGGTAAAACCATTTTTCGTCTATATGCACAAAATCATACATTGCCTTATACTGCCTCTTTGTTGCTGCTGTGTCTCCCATGAGTAGGTCTAGATCCCACTGCATTCTTTGCATGATATTTGCATCTTTTAATCCAGGATGTAGAGGATTTGTGTGAAGTTTGATCAGTCCGCTTTTTATCATTCTGTTAGCAGTACTTGATGATACTTTTAACTAAGCTGCCAGGTCCCTTATGCATGATCTATCTCCCATATTAATGTCTGTTACTACATTAGGTGGCAGTTGGATTCTTTTCCTTCCAGAATTGTGTCCATCTGTTGCCATGTTGTAACTCTGCATTGATGCCTTTTGTTTCTTTGCTTTGTTCCATATGGTGCTAATTGTTCTTCTTGTGACATTGAACTTTTTTGCTGCCTCTTGTATGGCACCTTGGTAAGGTTTACCTGTTAATGGGTTGCTTAGCAAGAAAATCAAAAATTGTAATCTTGCATCAGAGCTGAGTTTGGTGAATTTTCTGCAATGATGATTTCACTCCATTGATGTTGTGCATGCCCTTGTGTGTCTCCTTTCGCTGGTTCATTTAAATCAAACTGGTGGATAAATTCTTCCATGCCTTCATTACCTCCTTCTGTTGCTGGTGGTTGATTGAGATCGAAAGGGAAACCTCCAACACTCATTTTTCAGACCAGAGAATAGCCAAGCAGTGATGCCTTAGTTTTTTTATGTAATCTGTTTTTATATGTAATCTATTTTTCTTGCTTATCTAATTTGCTTATGTAATCACCTTTTTGTAATCCATGTACATGTAATGGAGTATTGTGATTGGTTGATTTGAATGGTTAGTGCAAAATGGGGGGGAAAGTTTATCTCCTTTCCCCCTAAAAATCTGTGCTTTCCCCCCTTAATTCTCCCTCCCAATCATTCTTAAACATTGTTTACTTTATTTCTTAAAATCTGTGTTTTTCCCCAAATTAGAAAGGTTTTGTGGCACAGAGGGAGTACTTATTAGTAATTTGATGTAATTTACAATTATTCAAAAAAAGGACATCATTTCATAAGTTCGACTAGGGCCCCACTACTACAAAAAAGTCTAAAGAGACCACCTGAAAACCATCTTAGAGACCTCCTCAAGAGGGGGTCTCTAGGTCAGTGGTCTCTTAGGATAAGAGACCTCTTCTTTGAGGGGGTTTCTTAAATAGAAATACCAGATCAGCTATTTAAGAAAAGTGGTCTCTTAGATGGAAGGAAAGGAAACCACTTATTTAGATTAGATGGTCTCTCTGGTTCTAGTAAAGAAACCACATAGGCCAATGAGTGGTCTATTTGATTTCTCTAAAAAAAATCAGTTGTCTCTAAAAGGTGGTCTCTTTGCTCTGAATAGGATTAATTTCTCAAATTAATAATTATTTTTATATTATTAATTGCCATTTAGATTATTATTATTAATTATTATAATAATATTCTTATATTTACAGAATATTATGAAATAATATTTACAGAATATTATAAAAATAATATTTACAGAATATTAGTATGAAATTATAAAAATAATAATTTTTTTATATTTTTCCAGAATCCGGTGAGTTCTAAAAATCTTTGGCAGCAATCTGACAATCCATTCGAGTCCCCAAAACAACATAACAGTTCATAACATCAATCAAACAATCAATACAATCGACCAGCATAATATAGACATGAAAATTCATGTGATGATGCTTATTAGCTACATATAAATATCATAAACATGATTCTAATGTCTAACTTTCGGTTTCCAATTTAATCGAACTAACAAGAGCAGAAAATCACACTTATCAGTCAAACCCGTAACCAAAAACTGAAAGAACTCGAGATCAGCTTGAACAAACCAGAACCGATCCCCCAAATCGAACAAATATAAACACAATCGCAACACCCAGCAGTAGAACTCATACACACCACACAAACACAAAAATTCTTGGAAATTGAACCACAATTCTTCCTCTTCGAAGCATATGATGATGGGGCCTCCAAACTCCCCATAGCAAGCCCAACAATCGGTGAATCATTCGTTATATCGAATAAAGCAGATCGATTTTGTCCAGTAATCCACAACAAAATCAAAAAAATTAGTACTACAACAAAAAATTAAAATCTCGAAAAAAAAATTTCAAGAATTGGTTAAGGTTAAAAGGTCTTAATTGACGTGGGTATGTTGGTGCTGTTAGCGGAACAACAACAGCAAAATATAAACAGAGCCCAACAGCAATACATGTTACCAGGCCATTTACCCGAGCTCTGGGTATTTGAACTTTGGAGACTTCTCTACAATACATGTTACCAGGCCATTTACCCGAGCCCAACAGCAAAATATATCTACTTTACCTTCAATTGTTCAATGACAACATGGTCAATTGTTAGGCTAATGTAGATTTCCCTCCACTTTCTTTATGAGTTTATATGAACCTTCCCCAACAATATTGACCATGTACAGTATAACTTTGATGCTTGTAAAATTCACCTTTCTCGACCACGCTGATGCGAGAACCTTGCACTCATACCAACTGAAACCTCTGTCATCAAAGATTCAGCATTGATTCTTTGAACCAGATCAGTTAACAGAGTTATTCGGGTCAAAGTTCACCATTTCTAAAAGGAAACAAATCTTAGAATCAACTTGACAGTGCAAATGACTTGCTATAAGTGCAAATAGCTTATTAAGTACCAATAAGCAATCTCTACATTTACAAATTAAGCAGGAAAACCAAGTGAAACATGACTCAAGGAACACATTAGTCAGAACATGCATCTATTCTGCAGACATAGGAGAATCAATAATTCCAAGCTCCATGAGATTTGGAATACAATAAACTTTTCCACTTCGTCATAGCATTAAACAAACAGCACAGACGGGGGTTCCAAGTCCTTGAAGTATTAAACAAAAAGAACATATTATTGAAGAACACAAAATGTAACCACAAAATGACTGTCAACACTTCAAAACGTAAACTTGAGATCGAAAACTTCTGTATATATAGAGAGGGTAGGGAGTAGGGACAATTAGACGTGCAACAATATCATGGATAGAGAGGCAGATCTCTTAGAAGTAACCATAGGCATCTCCTGAAAGATTATTTTAAACACTTGGGTTCATGATGGGAAAAGAACTGATGTACATATAAATTAACAATAATGCTGTAAAAGGCATTCACAAATGTTCCTATGTACATGGAGAATCACTCAATTTCTCCATCTTGATTTTGAACCAGTGATGAACTAAACTAATGTTCTGACTTCTGAATAACATATCATAAGTTACAAGTAACAAATATACCAAAAGAACAAACTTAAAGATGGCTACCTTACACGACAGTGATAGCAAAATGAAAAGGGTAAATGAACATTTCTATTTTCTTACATCACAAAAGTAATGGCAAAAACTCAATAATCTAACTCTGAATTAGGCAAACATTCTAATTTAATCCCGAGCTAAATAAAACACATATCATAAATGTACTTATACCTTGACTAGATTAACACATATCTCATCAATTTCTTCACTAATACGAACAAATCATTAAAGAAAAATTAGATCTTTTGCAAGACACATATAGATAAACATAATTGCAAACTAGATTATCCATTTAACTAACAGATAATATTACTATAATAAGTTCAATACATAAGTAGAAATGAAACTCAAAACAAGTTCATCTATTAATCAATAGAAGCAAATATGAACAACTTCCACTAATTAACAAAATTAGCATCATTCATATTAAACAACTTTACACCACCACTCCTACCAGGAAGAGCTTAAAATTCGATCAATATCCCAAAAACAGTGGTGGTTAAGCGTTTTCATCATACTTTAGTCAGCAATCGTAAGAAGCTTCAAAATATCAGAGACACAACAGCTGCTACACATTCTAAACCCAATCAGCAATAATACCTCTCTGCATCCGTAAAAGAATTCAGTTCCATCCAAATGCCCTAAATTGTACCATTCATAGAATCTCGAAACAGAGAGCTTGTCTATTATAGTGAATATATCATCTTCCCAGTCTCCGCAACATTAGGCACTTTGTACAAATCAACATTCACTTCAGTCAACCACAATCCAGGAAACAGCATCTGAAATCATCAACAAATTAGGTCAGATCATCATCATAACCACTGTTATCAAAAAATCCAAAACACACACTAAATAGGTCAGATCATAATCACTAATTCCCAAACAATTGAAAACACCCACACATAAGTTAAGTCAGATCAAAATCAAAATTACTAATTTCAAACAGTTTAACACATGAACACACACACACACATAGATATATATATATATATAGAGAGAGAGAGAGAGAGAGAGAGAGAGAGAGAGATTAGGTTAGATCGTAATCAAAATAACTAATTTCATACAATTCAACACACACACTCAGAGAGAGAGAGAGAGAGATTAGGTCATATCATAATCAAAATCACTAATTTCACACAATTCAACACACACACCGACCGAGGCTGAGAGAGAGATGGGGAGAGGGGGAGAGAGGGGGAGAGGGGGAGAGAGAGAGAGAGATTGGGGAGGATTAGGATAAGTAGTTAAGTTGTATAAGAGAAGAGAGAAGAGAGGCCCGATGGAAAAGATGAGATGTCTAATATTAACGGAACCCATAGAAAATAAATAATATTAAAAAATGATAAGAAACCACCATTTTAATTAAAGATGTCTCTTTTCATGTATTATAAGAGATCTCTTTTTTAATAAATGAGGTTTCTTTTATTAAATAACCACTTATCTAAATAAGAGGTCTCTTTACTTATATTATAAGAGATCATTTTTTGAAAAAGTGTGGTTTCTTTTCTTAAGTAATCAATTATTTGAATAAGGTGGTCTCTTATTAGCTGTTCCTTTGCCTATATTTGTAGTAGTGCCCCTAAATCTACCGGTCCTAGATCAAATTGAGAGCAAGTCATGTTCAGCAAACTTTTTTCTTAAATTCATATTCTTCTAATAAAAATTCATAAAGTACCACAATATTACAATATGTTTTTTTTTTTACTTTTTTAGAGTTGTCATGTGTTAAATAGAAAGTCTTTGTTTAGTAAAAGAAAACACTTCAAATATTTTATCTATATAGAAATAAATATGATTATACGAACCATGCATCTATATTTTTGACAACATCTATATTTCTGACAAAAAGGTTTAGATGATATTTACCGGGATGTTGGTCCCTTACATCACAATTTCAAAAAATAATGCCCTAAATATCACAAGCTGAAATTATGGCCCTTAATATCCTTGTATAACGCATGTTAAACAACCATGATAACGCATGTTAAACAACCATTGACACAGTAACGCAAAGGCGTCTGGCGTTTATTTTGTCCAGTACCTCCAAAACTTAAAACGCCACATTTAGTATCGTTCCTGACACCATGAATGCTTATTAAACTTCCGTTTATACTAGCAATGCAAGATAATGTGGAGTTATTGCCGGGTCTCCTCTTTTTTTTTGGAAAGATATAAACGCAATATTTTTTTTCAAATTTCGGACTTCTTAAACATATCTAAACAACAAGAAGCATACTTTGCACACAAACATATACGGGCAATGTGAATGATTTCAAAATAGATCTTAAAATGATATATTAAATTGAATAAACACCAAGTACGGATAAAGTGTTCTTTTCACTACAAGAAAATGGGGTGCGTGCCAGATTCACTGAGATCGAACCGTACGACTATAAATAGATACTCATTCCAATGTTGGGAAAGAATAATAAAAAAAGTAAACATGATTTTATTTTATTTTAAAATAATATATTAATTAAAAATAATAAATTACAAAAAAAATTATGGTTATAATAGGAGAACACAGTGTGAAATGAGCCATATAAACCCCTATCAATTACTAAAATACCCCTGATTTTTGTTGATTAACATGTTTGTCCTTGTAACAAAACAGTACATTTTATTTTTTTTTGTCTATCCATTTTCCTACAGCTGATTTTCAATGTTTCTCTGCGATTGATTTTCAAGGTTACGCCGATAGTCTCCACAGCTTTCCATCACTTTCGAATCTTTCATTTCGCAGGTAATCCTCCAAAACCCCTTTCAATTGCACTGTTTATCCTTACTGAATTTGAAATCAATCTAATGTTTGTATATATATCTATAACTTTAGATAGTCATTAAATTGAAAACATAGATAAACGATGTTCTCCCAACAGCTTCCCCTTCCGCTTATCGGAATTTCACTTCTTGAGCCCCGTTGACCAGCCTTTTCCCCCTGCATTTTCAAGACACTTACACCACGCTCTGTTCTTCCTTGTTCTTCTCTTTTTCTTCCTTTCTCTCATCCTATTTTCTCCTTCGATCTGTTTATCCTGCTTGCTTAGATGGGTTCACGTAATTCGGAGCACTCCGGATCTATGAATTCTGAGGAGTTCGAAGCTCTTATTGGACACAATTACAATATTCCTGTTAATAACTTGATGCCTCCAGCTCTTTTTGATATGGAAAATGAGTCTTTCAATACGGATGCAGTTATGGGAGAAGCTCTGTCTCCAGGAGCTCGAGCTCGTATGGCAGCTCAGATTAATCTAATTTTGAATGATTGTACAGAACATAATGTTTAAGGACCTCTTCCTGCAGGGTCTTCTGCTGCTTCTCGTGGAGGTTCAGATAATTCTCTTTTAGATGTAACTTCGCCTAATGGTAAAGTCCCTCAACCCTCTGTCTCATTACATCAATTACAAGATTATGCTGCGGTAAATATTCCTTCAAATAATGCTTCCACTGATACTTCAAATACTCCAAAGAAAACGGTAACCTGGAGCTCTATTGTTGCCAAACCTGTTTTAGATTCTAACCCCTCTTCGTATAATGATGATGCTGTTATCACTTACAACGAAGATGGCTCTGCTGAAGTTAAATTCTCTAGAGAGTATATGGTTAATGCTCAGAAAAAATGGGATACTATTAACATTGGCCATTTTATTGGAGGAGGTTTCGTTTTTAAATTTGTTCGTGAGCAAGCTCAGCGAATTTGGAGGAATAAGGGGTTGACTGGGGTGTTCTATAGCTCTAAAGGTTATTACACATTTCAATTCGGGACCATGGAAGAAAGAAATGGGGCGCTTAATCTTAACACAGTTCAAATGGGTGGGAAGACTCTTTATTTAATGCCTTGGATGGAGGGTTCGACATTCAAAAGAAATGTTGTGGAGAAGGTTCCTTGCTGAATTCGCTTGGTGGATGTTCCTTACTCGCTTTGGTCTAAAAAAGGTCTGTCAGCAATCGCTCGCTCGGTAGGTAGACCTCTAAAATTTGATGAGCCTACGGCTAAATTTCAACCTTTGAAATTTGCTAATGTTCAAGTGGAATTGTCGTATGCTTCTCCAAGACCAGATTTTGTGTGGGTTAATGTGCTTAATGTGTATGGTGAAGAAGATAAAGAAAGGGTTGAGATTCAATATTCGCAACTACCTTATTCCTGCAGTATATGCAAGGCTTTTGGACACTCGCTTGCTCGCTGTTTTAATAATCCAGAGCGAGTAATTAAAAAAAGGAAAAAGACGGGTGGTGATGATCAAGGAGAGCAATCTGCTACTAATAAGTCGGAATTTCTTCAAAACATGGAGTTGGTTCCGTATGTTACTGGCAAGTTCTGTGGCTGTGATGTTGTCATGGATGAGGATGATATAATAAATGAAATTGCCAAAGGAAATGACACCTTGGAGGAAGGTGAATGCCTACAATTTGCAGGAAAAGACGATTGCTTGAAAGTAATTGATTTCGTGCCAGAAAATACAGCTTGCGTAAATGAGGAAGCCGCCTTTGATGATGGTCTTGTGGGTACAATTGTCGAACCATTTGTTGATAGGAACGGCTTCGAAGCTCTGTCTGACCTTCATGAAGAACAACCTATTCTGCAAATAGAAAACGGTTCAGTAAGGAAAAGAAATAAAAGTAAGTCCCCGGCTTCCGAAAACAGAGAATCTCTCTCCCTCGTGGTGGATCTATGCCCAGACCTAATTGGCTCTTCAAGTCATAGGAAACTATTCATGGAGGATGATGGTTTCACTAAAGCCACTAAAGTTTCGAACAGAAAAAGCTCCAGGTTGGCAGGTGTGCCAACAAATTCAAAACGTTAATTATGAATTTTTCAGTTTGGAATGTGCGTGGTATTAACAAAGGTCCTCACCAATAAGAAGTGATCAATTTTATTGCTACTAACCATATCTCTCTTATGGCTTTAGTTGAAACGAAGGTTAGAATTCAGAATTCTAATGATATTTCCGGACGCATTAACAAAAAATGGAAATGGGTTTTCAATTACGAGGACCACGATTATGGCCGTGTGTGGCTGGGATGGGATCCCTCTATCTGGTCAATTCAGATTCTTGCTAAATCGGCTCAGCATATAACTTGTTTCGTGACTTTTTTGGAGAAGCAAATAACGTTCTGTGTTTCTTTTATTTATGCTCTGAATCAGCCTCATGAAAGGGAGAGTTTATGGAGCGACCTTGCATCTCTTGCTCAGACTGTTAAGATACCTTGGTGTATTAATGGGGATTTTAACTGCATTCTTTCGTTAAATGAAGTTAGAGGGGGGCGAGAGCAGTGGACTTCAGGTATGCAGTCTTTCTCCGACTGTGTTTCAAACTTGGCTTTGGGTCATATTAAATCGGTTGGCCCCCTTTTCACATGGACTAATAAACGCGTCCTTCTAATTCAGAAAAGATTAGATCGTATGCTAGCTAATAAGGAGTGGTTCACCACTTTTACGGAGGCTATTGTGATTGTTAAAAACAGGGGCATTATGGATCATTGCCCACTGATTTGTTCGTTTCCTTTGAAACTTGCAAATATTTCAAAACCGTTTCAGTTTTACAATCACTTGACTACTCTTGATTCATTTTTGCCGACTGTTTCAAGAATTTGGGAAAATCGGTGGTATGGAGATCCTATGGGAATTCTGGTAAGAAAACTTAAGGAGGTTAAAGCGGCTTTGGTTATTCTTAACAAGAACCATGGTAATGTGGGGTCGAATGTCTCTTTGGCTCGCGCTGCATTGTCAGAAATTCAGGACCAATTGGCTTTTGATTGTGATAATCAAGCCTTGCTGCTTTTAGAAAATCAGAATTGTGACAAGCTTCAAAAGGCTTTGCTAGAAGAAGAGAGTTTCCTCCTTCAAAAATCAAGGGTGCGATGGCTATCAAGTGGAGATGGTAATAATTCCTACTTTTTTAACAAGATCAAAGCAAATTGGAATGTTAACAAAATGCTAGCAATTCAAAATGAGGATGGGGTGCTAGTTACAGGGCACAAGAGTGTCTCTCAAACAGCTGTTAATTTCTTCTCCTCTACTTTGGGCACTCCTTCGCTTACGGAAAGTTTGGATTTTACTGGTTTAGATTTCAATCAAATCACTCCTGCCCAGGCTTTACTTCTGGAGGCTCCAGTCAATAATGATCTAATTCTGAAAACTCTTAAAGGTATGAAAAGAAACAAGGCCTCTGGGCCGGATGGTTTTCCAGTTGAGTTTTACTTAGAAACTTGGGAGATCGTGGGGAACTTGTTTTGTGAAGCTGTCCAAAGCTTTTTCTCTTCAGACACTATGTATAGCTCTATTAATGCAACAAGTATTGCCCTGCTTCCAAAGGTTCATAACCCTACTACCATGCGAGATTTCAGACCTATTTCATTATGCTCAATCCCATATAAATGCATCGCAAAGATTATTGCTTCTCGTCTTAGAGTGGTTATGCCAAGTATTATTGACATTTCTCAGTCCGCGTTTATCCCGGGACGGTCTATTTCTGATAATATTCTCATGGCTCACGAATTATTTAGGGGATATCATCGTGACACCGGTGCTTCTAAGTGTGCTCTAAAGCTCGATTTGCATAAAGCGTTCGACTCAGTTCAATGGGAATTCATAATGACTGCTCTCCAAAAACTGAACTTCCCTGCTACATTTCTGAAATGGATCTTCTTATGCATTTCCACTCCATCATATTCCGTCAAGGTAAATGGTTCGTTGTGTGGTTACTTTCAAGGAAAAAAGGGACTTCGACAAGGGGATCCTATTTCCCCCTATTTTTTTGCAGTTGTTATGAACGTTCTTTCTGCAATGCTTGCTAGGACTCCGAATGACTTCAAATATCACTGGAATTGTAAAGAGATGAAACTTACCCATCTTTTTTATGCTTACGATGTGCTGTTATTTTCGAATGGCGATTCTGCCTCTCTCTCGCATATTATGGATTGCGTTCATCGGTTTGCTCAAAGTAGTGGTTTACATCCAAGTGTTGCAAAAAGTACGGCCTTTTTTGGAAATTGTTCCGAGGAGTTTAAGACATGGTTCGACACTACCTTCGGTATTGTTCATGGAGAACTACCGGTTCGATTTTTGGGTGTGCCTTTAGTATCCTCTATGCTTCGTCACAATGACTGTTTGCCTCTGTTCGAAAGAATTGCAGCCAGGATATCTTGTTGGACCTCTTCTTTGCTATCCCTGGCTGGTAGAGTCCAACTTATTAGGGCTGTTCTTTATGCTATTCAAGCTTACTGGTCCAATCATTTCATTTTCCCAGCTTCTGTGCATGGAAGGTTGCAGTCTATCTTTACTAGATTCTTCTTGAAAGGTGATATTAATGCGAAAGGGGGTGCGAAAATAAGCTGGGAAAATATTTGTTTGCCGTATGAGGAAGGGGGCTTAGCTTTTAAAAACTTGAAAGAATGGAATCAAGCACAGATAATCCATCACCTTTGTAAGGTTATTGGAAAAAGCAAGTCTCTGTGGCCTCAATGGGTTAATAAAACTCTGTTGAAGAATCAACATTTCTGGACTATGAAGATGCCACATGATTGTTCCTGGATTTTCAGAAATTTACTCAAACTTCGACCTCTGGCTCGTAGTTTTCTTTCTTTTAACATTGGCAATGGTTTAAATACTTCCCTATGGTTCGATCCTTGGTGGCAAAACACATGCTTGGCGCATAACAATCACGATCGAATTATTGCTCAGGCTGGTATCTCGAGCGAGGCGACTGTGCATTCTATTATCAATTCGGGCAGCTGGATTCTTCCTGGGCTTCCTAATCGTTTTCATCACCTTGATCCTGGTTTGCTTCATTGGAATCAGAATTTTGATTTCCCTGCTTTTGATCTAGGTACAGCTGATAACATTAGGTGGGATGGGATTTTACTTTCGAAAGTAAAAACTAGAGGTATTTGGAATTCTATTCGATCCTCTTCTCCACAAGTTCCTTGGCACAATCTTGTTTGGAATAGGTTGAAAATCTTGAGATACGCGCATTTAGAATGGATTCTTTGTCATGGCCGTCTATCCACTTTTCACAGACTTGCTTCGTTCGGTTTGGAAGTTTCTCCGTTCTGCAACCTTTGCGTAGGGGGAATAGAAACAGATTCTCATCTGTTCATTACTTGTTCTTATTCTCGATTTATTCTCTCAAAGCTAGCTGCTATTGTCAAGTTTCCTATTGCTGGGACATCTTGGGTGGAGTTCATCTCTTCTTTGGGTACTATCTCCAACATCTTTCATAGGAACATTGCTCCTGCTCAGATTTTTTCGTACCATTTATGGCGTGAAAGAAATGCACGAGTTCATGATAGAGGGGCTTCACCTCCGAACATTTTGATTCATAAGATCATTGTGGAAATTAAGTCGAAGGTCACCAACACGGACTGGTTTATGAAGCATGCGAATTTGGACCTTTATAGATGGCTTTTTAATTGATTCGAGTTTTCCTTCTCTTTGTAGTTTGGTTGTAGTTTGTGGTTGTCCTTCTTTTGTTTCTCTCTTTGCTTTTGCATAGAGCAAGGGTTAATCCCGAGTCCTTTTCTCTTTTTTAATATATTATTAATTTAACAAAAAAAAAACTTTAGATAGTCATTTTTTTATTCATTAATTTTTATACATAATTGTACTATATGATATTAAGATGTTCTGTATCAAAGTAATTTTTTGCTTCGCCTTATAAGCTAGATTCTCGTATTGTGTATTTGAATTTAATTGGTCTGTTCATATGATATAGATTGTCATTAAGATTAAAATATTTCGGTGGTTAGTAATGTCATTTTTGGCGATTTTGTTTATTTTCCAGTTGCATTTTGGTGGCTTCATTACATTCTTTTTGCATTTGAAGTACTTTGGCAGTACTGCGATCGAATCGACTAATGTTGTCCGGTGAACATCCTAATTTTAAAAGATAGACAAACATAATGATACATGTAAAACAGGTAGCGGATAATCGGGGCATCACACAAATCAACAATCATGTATTTTAGGTTAGATTCTCCATTTCACTTTTGCGCTCAGTTTTTCCAATTAAAATTGACATTAGTATATTTGAGATAGTTTTTGCCAATTAAAATCAATATTATTGTATTTGAGATATAGATGTGCTCAGCTTCCCATTAGTGTATTTGAAAAAGAATGGTAAGAACAAATTAGTTTGAAACTTATAGGGAACCTAAGTTCGTATATGATTTATTCGTCGTTCTGAATATTTCTAAAATCCAAAATGGAAATGTTGATTCCCAAAATTTAATTGTTGAACCCCTAAATTTAACTAAAATTATATTTTTTTAAATTAAAAAATTATAATAAAAAAAATTAAATCTGGCGACTTGATTTTTAAACACTAACGCGTTTAAAAATCAGGATAAGTTAGGGTTTAGGGTCTAGGGTTTAGGATTGTTAACAACCCTAAACCCCAACCCCTAAACCCTAAGTTCGTATATGGTTTATTCGTCGTTCTGAATACTTCTAAAACCCAAAATTAAAACGTTGAACCCCAAAAATTAATTATTGAATCCCTAAATTTAAATTAAATTGTATTTTTTGAATTTAAAAATTTTAATTAAAAAATTGAATCCGGCGACACATGGTAAGTTAGGGTTTAGGGTTGTAAACAACCCTAAACCCCAAACCCGAAACCCTAAGTTCGTATACGATTTATTCGTCGTTATGAATATTTCTAAAACCCAAAATGAGGTTAACCATTGAACCCCAAATGTTAATTGTTGAACCCCAAATGTTAATTGTTGAACCCGTGAGGGAATACAGAAACGCAATTTTTAACACACATTTTTTACTAATTTTTAAATTTAAAACAAGTTGTAAATAATTGCAAAAAATATTGAAAACGAATCTTCATGATGCGTGGCTTGTAGAAACACATGTTGTTTAAAAAAATAATAATTTGAAAAACGCAATTTTAGTTTTCGTTTCGGAAAAGAAAAATAAAGAAAATGTTATAAACGCATGTTTTAGATTCGTTTCCAAAATCATAACAAAGCGCATCAGCCCAGTAGCTTGTGGGCCTATAGATCGAACACCAGCCCAACAGATAGAACACCACGGTTTCAAAAATTTTTATAAACGTGATTTAAACAGGCGTTTATTTGAGATAATAAGGATCATTTTTTCAAATAGTGATATTTTGGCATTTTATCTTCAAATTGTGATAAAGATGATCTTTTCTCTATTTATGGCATAATGTTTTTATTATTATAATAATAGGATACACGTATATGCATGAACATATACGTAGATTCAATTTACTATTTCGAACCTAACTATATGTTCCTTTCTATTTGTTAACGTTGTATGAACTTGGATTTTACTCAAGTTACATGTTCTCTCCAATCTTTTATGACAGATGCTACTTTACGTCATTACCATCGCGTTAACGTTAATTTTGAATACTCCCCTTTTGTGATACTTTTTGGACATCATCAGCACAATCAGACTTGTAGCTCTTTCAATTTCCTTAACAAAATTATGGCAACGTTAGGTGCCCTCTCACCATTTAAAACTTTATTTTTAATATTCGATATGTGCTTAGATAATTGAAACAAAAGTATTAAAGCTTTCATAAGAGATTTTATCCTTTACCTCTATCAAAAATTCAATAATATTTGTACTCTGATTTTCTTTTACAATCGTCCAAAAATTACTCTTCTTTCAAAGTTCTTTAAATTTCGCACATAACCAAATTGCATGAAAAGAGTCTTCTATGTGGCATCTCGTGGAGAAACTAAAGCTGCTATACTGAACACACACAGGATATAAAGTAACACGTGTGATAAGTGCATATTTTTGCGTATTTTTATTACCTAATTATTACTTGAACTCGTATTTTTAATAGATTATTTTGTTGCATTTCAGTAAATTCATGAAAAATAAAGAAAGGACAAAATAAAGAAATAAAGTGTAAAGAAGGAGAAAAGAGGAAGAAAAATGACTAGAATAAAAGAAGAAGAAAAAAAGAATTAAGAGTTTGGAGCAAATTGGAATATTTCAAACACACGCCAAAATCTTCATTTGACTTTATATTCAGCAACCAGACGTGATATTTCAAAAGTTGCAGGCAGGAAATCTTGAAAAAAAGAAAAGAGCAACAATCTTGAAAAGTGCAGCATGATTTTTATTATGACTTTGGTATTGCTTTCATATGTACACAAAGTCCTATAAAAGGACAAAGCAAAGAGAGAAGCAGGGAGAGAGATAGAAATCAAATCACTTTACTTTATATTTTTTCTCTCTTTTGCTATTCTCTTTTGCTTTACTTTTTTTTTTTGCTAAATTAATAATATATTAAAGAGAGAAAAGGATTCGGGATTAACCCTTGCTCTATGACAAAGCAAAGAGAGAAACAAAAGAAGAACAACTACAAACTACAACAAAACTACAAACAGAAGGAGAACTCGAATCAAATAAAAAGCCATCTATAAAGATCCAAATTCGCATGCTTCATAAACCAGTCCGTGTTGGTGACCTTCGACTTAATTTCCACAATGATCTTATGAAGCAAAATGTTCGGACGAGAAGCCCCTCTATCATGAACTCTTGCATTTCTTTCACGCCATAAATGGTACGAAAAAATCTGAGCAGTTAGGAGAGCAATGTTCCTATGAAAAATGTTGGAAATATTACCCAAAGAAGAGATGAACTCCACCCAAGATGTCCCAGCAATAGGAAAGTTGACAATAGCAGCTAACTTTGAGAGAATAAATCGAGCATAAGAACAAGTAATGAACAGATGAGAATCTGTTTCTATTCCCCCTACGCAAAGGTTGCAGAACGGAGAAACTTCCAAACCGAAGGAAGCAAGTCTGTGAAAAGTTGAGAGACGGCCATGACAAATAATCCATTCTAAATGCGCGTATCTCAGGATTTTCAACCTATGCCAAACAAGATTGTGCCAAGGAACTTGTGGAGATGAGGATCGAATAGAATTCCAAATACCTCTAGTTTTTACTTTCGAAAGTAAAATGCCATCCCAACGAATGTTATCAGCCGCACCTAGATCAAAAGCAGGGAAATCAAAATTCTGATTCCAATGCAGCAAACCAGGATCAAGGTGATGAAAACGATTTGAAAGACCAGGAAGAATCCAGCTGCCCGAATTGATAATAGAATGTACAGTTGCCTCGCTCGAGATACCAGCCTGAGCAATAATTCGATCATGATTGTTATTCGCCAAGCATGTGTCATGCCACCAAGGATCGAACCATAGGGAAGTATTTAAACCATTGCCAATGTTAAAAGAAAGAAAACTACGAGCCAGAGGTCGAAGTTTGAGTAAATTTCTGAAAATCCACGAACAATCATTTGGCATCTTCATAGTCCAGAAATGTTGATTCTTCAACAGAGTTTTATTAACCCATTGAGGCCACAGAGACTTGCTTTTGCCGACAACCTTACAAAGGTGATGGATAATCTGTGCTTGATTCCATTCTTTCAAGTTTTTAAAAGCTAAACCCCCTTCTTCATACGGCAAACATATATTGTCCCAGCTTATTTTCGCACCCCCTTTCGCATTAATATCACCTTTCCAGAAGAATCTAGTAAAGATAGACTGCAACCTTCCATGCACAGAAGCTGGGAAGATGAAATGGTTGGACCAGTATGCTTGAATTGCATAAAGAACAGCCCTAATAAGTTGGACTCTACAGCCAGGGATAGCAAAGATGATGTCCAACAAGATATCCTGGCTGCAATTCTTTCGAACAAAGGCAAACAGTCGTTGTGACGAAGCATAGAGGATACTAAAGGCACACCCAAAAACCGAAGTTAGTGTCGAACCAGGTCTTAAACTCCTCCGAACAATTTCCAAAAAAAGCCGTACTTTTTGCAACACTTGGATGTAAACCACTACTATGAGCAAACCGATGAACACAATCCATAATATGCGAGAGAGAGGCTGAATCACCATTCGAAAATAACAGCACATCGTCAGCATAGAAAAGATGGGTAAGTTTCATCTCTTTACAATTCCAGTGGTATTTGAAGTTATTCGGAGTCCTAGCAAGCATTGCAGAAAGAACGTTCATAACAACTGCAAAAAGATAGGGGGAAATTGGATCCCCTTGTCGAAGTCCCTTTTTTCCTTGAAAGTAACCACACAACGAACCATTTACCTTGACAGAATATGATGGAGTGGAAATGCATAAGAAGATCCATTTCAAAAATGTTGCAGGGAAGTTTAGTTTTTGAAGAGCAAGCATTATGAATTCCCATTGAACCGAGTCGAATGTTTTGTGCAAATCGAGCTTTAGAGCACACTTAGAAGCACCTGTGTCACGATGATATCCCCTAAATAATTCGTGAGCCATGAGAATATTATCAGAAATAGACCGTCCCGGGATAAACGCGGACTGAGAAATGTCAATAATACTTGGCATTACCACTTTAAGACGAGAAGCAATAATCTCAGTTTTTGTTTGGCCGATTCTTGCTCTTCTTTTTTAATACATCTCAGTTTTTTTAGTTTACCCTAAATTTTAGTAGTAACCTCCATCTTCTTTTTGTATTAGCTTTATAGATTTTGTAAACACATTTTAAATTAATGCAAGCTCTCTCTATTTCTTTACATCTTGCTCCTTTCTTTACATTGCCAAGCTTCGGCACAAAATTAATTTGTGTTGGGGTTTTCCGGCTCATCTTCCAATCCTTTGGATCTGTGTTGGGATTTTCCGGCTCATCTTCCAATCCTTTGGATCTGTTTGTTTTGTTATTGGTTATTATTTTAACATCTACC
Source organism: Saposhnikovia divaricata (assembly GCA_036435485.1). Classification (NCBI taxonomy): domain Eukaryota; kingdom Viridiplantae; phylum Streptophyta; class Magnoliopsida; order Apiales; family Apiaceae; genus Saposhnikovia; species Saposhnikovia divaricata. The sequence continues at coordinate 168,401,720 of CM071595.1, read as the reverse complement.
TCCTTCCATTTTCTTGTTCCTATTTGAACATTATAGTCCACTTACTCTTTTAATTTTATTTCTCGGTTGTAGCTTTTGTTTAGTCAATATAATTTGCTGGTCATTTTGCTATCATCTACTTATCCTTTTTGTAATTTTTTTTCTCTTTCTTTTATGTTCGTATTAGTAGATTTACCTTTCTAGATTTGCGTAGTTTTAATTTATAAATTCATAATAATATTATATTTCCCTTTTTAATGGCGTGAGGTGTTGATGTCTTTGTCTATTTTACTTTCATTTATATAATCATTATGCAATCATCATTTAATAATTTCTAGAATCCTTTAATCATTAATTAATCATTACAAGCATTTTAGTTTTGTTCATTTATTACTTTGCCGTGCACCATGTTTCTTGATTGAACTATTTAGTTAAATTATATCTTGCTAAATTTTAGTTTTAATTTAAAGTTTAAATTTAATTACGTAAATTCCTTTCTTCTTAATTATGAATTTAGATTAATTCAAAACTCACTCCAAAAAAATCATTTGTTCTAATTCGCCTAAATTAAAAGTTAAGGTTTGCGAAAATATGTAGTCTCTGTGGATCGAATCATAAATATTAAAACGATGATTGTGCGCTTGCGATTTAGTTGTCATATTTTTAGCACATCAACGTGTATGTATAAAGTGGAGAAAACAAAAGAACAGCTTTTTTATAAGAACGTACATACATTTTAAGGGAAATGCTAACTATAGGCTTAAGGTCTATGGTTAAGTATTAAATATTCTCATATTTTCAACATTGACTTTACTTATTTAATTGATTTTTAGATTTTCGATGCTCTTTTATAACATCAATTTAATTTTCCAAGTAATAATATTGGACCCCCTGCATTCACATTAATTTCTACTAATAAAAAAATCCTAAATTGCAAAATAATTATATTGAAATTCGTGCTAACTTGATGTATTAAGTGCAAATTTGACATTTTAAATGCATTTATGTTAACTCGAATAACTTGTAGAAGGGGGGGGGTTGAATACAAGTTATATAATCGTGTCTGATTTTTGTTTGATTAGATGAACAAGAACAAACGAATGAATCAAACTTAGTTTGTATTAAATAAATCAAATACAAACTCTACCAAAGGTGTACAATACCTTTAGCAGCAGCTGACAATACAAATCTCTCACTCTGTTTGTTTCGAACTCTCGAATACAAATCTTATACAGAGCTTCACACGATATGCACTAAAAAATCCACTCTTTTACAATGATATAGAGAGAATATTTATAATGCTACCTATCAACTAATAACAGAAAGTAATGATATATACATGACAATGTTCTGCCGTCCAGTTGATAGTTTCCATCAATAGAAAATTCTTTCATTCATGATATCTTCTTGCTTGTTCTTCAAAACAACGATCCTGTTTTATAGCACTTGCCAGTTTCTGTAGCATCCATAATGACATCATCAGTAACACGACTGATATCAGGATTCCACCTTGCATCAGGATTTGAAATCCATCAGTATTTGACTTGGCGTATCAGGATTTGATCTCAGTTCCTAACATGTAGTCCTTGATGCACTGCTGTTCCTGACTAAACTCTATAGATTACTGTCTAACACATATATCCTATAAAAAGTGCTAAATCCTTTATAAGATCAGGATTTACAAGAAGCATAAGCAAAATTCTATTCTCAACATCATAACTTATGAATTATTCCTAACAATCTCCCCCTATTTATGTTTTAGAATCTAAATCATAAATGTAAGTTGTAGATGTCAAAACATATGACAATTCATCTTGAATAGAATTTATGAATTTAGAATCATGAAGTTAAGTACCTCCTTCTTCAGATGTGGACATAGTATTCAGTACTTAGAAGAAAGAATTCAACTATTTGATGCTTCCACTTCCTTGTTGAGATTCACCTCTGTTACTCTTAGTTCTTCCTTTATCTCCAGTCTGTTCATCTCCCCCAGTCTGTTGCCTCTGAATTGTTTTTATCTCCCCCTTTTTGACATCAGCAACATTAATTTTGAGAGATTCAGTAACAGAAGAAATAAGATTCATCAGAACTGCTTGATTTTCCATAATAGTGACTTGGTTATCTTCAAGTGTTTGAAGTCTCGATTGAATAGTAATTTGAGATTTCTGAATATCCTTTAGAATTCCAGAATTAACTTCAAAGTTGGAAATGCTTGTTGTATCTTCAAACTCAGATGTAGAAATAACCTTATCTTCAATCCTTGTAGAAGAAGTTGTCTGTGTAGCATGTTCTACTGGAGTAGAATGATATTCAAGTAATAATTTAGTAGAAGTGCACACATCTTCACTTTTCTGCTCTGAAGCTGAAACATGATCATCCTGTCCTTCACCAGTATTATGTGTACTAACATCTACAAATCCTGACTCCTCCTTAGATTGATCAGATACTGTTGATGTCTCAATTCTAGCTGATATTGGAAGTACGTACAAAGGAATACTAGGATCATTAGGAATATCTTCTGGTACATGTGGAGTAAGAGATTGTCTTAGCTTTTCATCTCTTCTGTTGATAATTCCTGCAAACCTCTCTTTCTGTTTCTGAGCTTTAACTTCTGGCTTTGCATTGTGCTTTGCTAAGTCATTCTTCTCATACATCTTGATAAAGGAATAAGTACCAGCATCCATACCAAGATTTTCATACCAAGATTCAGGAAAAACCTGATCCCAGAAATCAAACGATGGTGGTTTCCTAACTTTCTCTCCCTCACTATGGAGTTGATCATCCATACCCTCATTCTCACTTTGACTATCTAAATTTAACACTTTTTCTATCTCTCCTTTTGCCTGGTCAGGAGCCAGCCTCCCTGTGTGTGGATCTATGTCCATCTTTTCAAGTGTATCACTCAAATTTGGATAAGTGCTCTCATGACCTACAGAAAAATAGGGGTTAGAAGAAGTTTTTATACCTGAACTCACATGGAGAGAGGGTTCCTCATATGGCATAGGGCTTGAGGTTTTCTCCAAGGAGTGAGCTGCTATAGTCTCTGAACCCTTAAAAACATCTACTTTCTTTCTAGAGACTACAGGCTCTAGTATACCACTTTCAGGATCTACACTAGACTCTGATGTCCTCAGTAATACTTCATTAGACACCATAGCTAGTATATCACCGTCTTTAAGTGTTTGTTGCTGAGACACACCCTCAAGGTGGATAGACTCTGAAAGAATAATATTGGTTTAATCATCAGGAAAATCAAACAAAGTCATTCCTCCCATATCATAGGGTTTCTCACTTGCACTTTCAGTCATCACAGAAGACTTTCCAGCATCATCAATCACAGTTCCTGAGTCATCCAACCTCTGACTAGATGGTTCTTGTGTTGCAGTGACTGTGATCTGATCTATCCTACTATTCACCACTAGTGCAATAGTATCTTCTGTTGACTGTTTCCCTCTATCAACTACCTCCTCTTGATCACCTTGAGCTGAAGCATCTACAACAATGACATCCTTGTCAAATAAATATGCATGAAGTGATTGAAGTGCAACATGCTTAAGAAGTCCAAATTTCTTATTCAATTCCTTTCTGACTGATACATAAAAGTACATTTTCATTAAATCAAGTCTTTGATGTAACAGTCCATATTCTCCAGGAAATGAAAGTTTGGGAACTCTTTCAATCAGAAAATCTAGAACAAGCCTGGAAAGCTTCACTTTTAGAGAAATAAGTTCCATAGCCAGTCTGTATGTCAATGTAGTTTCCCATGAAGAATCAAGATCCAGATCTCTCTTGTCAGATACTGACGTGGATATAGCCTTATTTGTAGAGACCTGCATAATGTTAGTTGGACTAGACACTGTGTGTAGGTGACAAATGAATATTTCTCCTTGTTCTCCTAGTATAGTGAGCAACAGATTTAACTTGAGAAGACTCAAGAGGTGTAGACACAGAAGTGATCTTGGGATGAGATCATTTTTCAATAGACACAGTCTTTTGAGAGATAGTATCTAGTAACTGTTTTCCCTTTCTAAGAAACTGCAGCCTGGCTGTGACTATGTGTTCTATCTCTTTGTCCTAGCAAAGAAAGTTGAATTGCAGCCTTCAATTCTGCTCTCTCAGCAAGAGATATATTATCATCATCTTCACTAGAACTACTACTATAAACAACAAATTTCCTCTTCTTTACAACTAATGTCTTTTGAGAAACATCAGAGGTTGGCTTCTTTGAAACAATAGGCTGTGGATCAAAATTTGGTTCTAGAATTGTTTCAGAGACTGTAATATTTTTGGCTACTTGGGTAGACACAGGGGAGTTCTCCTCCAATTGAGATTCCTGAGTCATTTCACCACCAAAGAAGGAAGAATTATAGATAGTAGGATGATGAGTTCTTAGAAGTACCTGAACATGATTTGGATAGTGTAATGCAGGTATTTCATCTAGATTCTTTTCACTGTCCTTCTTTGTAATGTCAGAGAAAATTCTCTTTTGTTGTATATAAGAAGAAACACAATATTCTCTACCAAATCTAGCTTCAACATCAGGAATGAAATGGTTAATAAATAGTTGCATGAATCTTTGATAATAAACCATATTCCTGTCATGATCTCTTCACCCAAGTTTAATACACATCTGACTTAAGATAATGTGACCAAAATTAATTACTCTGTTATAAAGCAAGCCATATGCAATGTAAGATGTAACATCAGTAATTTGTTGAAAAGAATTACATTTACCAGTAAAACATTTAGCAAGTTGGTCAAAGAAGAAAGACCATTCTTTTCTAAGAATGGATCTATTTAACTGGCTCATGTTATCTAGAGGTCCGTTATACCCTAACTCAGATAACATAGTTCTAACATCATCATGAGATTGTACATTCTCAAAATTCGTACTAACAGGTAAGTGAAGTACTGAATGAACAACAGATTCAGTAATATCAAATGAGTCTTGTCCTAAGTGTAGAACAATCTTACCTGATTGATTCTGAGTAGAATCAATTAGCTCAGCATTCTCCCAAGCTTGAGCTACTTGATTAATTTATGGAGATATTGTCAAGGCATAACTTAATGGTCCTTTCGCCATAAAGTCCATAAGTGGGTGAAAATCAGATGACACCCCTTCCTTGATGGTGATAGCTGCTACATGATTGTTCATCATAAAATCAAAGTCACCAAAGTTGAAAGCTACTGATTTGGGTAGTCTTCTTTGAGTTGCCATTTTGATCTGAAAAGAACATAAGAAAGCTTTGAAAATGATTAGTGATTTTGAAAACTCAAGAGTGTTTTTTGCTTTAGAAAATGAAATTAGAGAAAGCAATTACACGATTAGAGTTTCAAAATAATTATATTTCAAAAATCCTTCAGACCCATTATCCCACGTTGACACGTAGGTTGACAGGTGTCAGTCCCTAAAAAATGCAGTTACCCACGATTTTTGGAAAATAAAATCTTCTCCTGATGTGATCTTCTCACCAAGATAATCACAAGATTCAATGTGATTTCTGAATAGAAAGAATTACTAATTCTGATGTGAACACTTGTATTCCTGATTAATATCATCCTGATTCCAGAGACTAAATGGAGTTTCCACGTGGCATTTTCTTTTACCTGTAAAAGAAATAAATAAAATCTGAACAAAATCAATTGGTTAGATATGTTCAACATTTCTTGAAAATATAAGAAATACAGTCACACATAATTATGACTGACTGCGTTGATAACCCCCAAATGACTGTTCAGCTTCCCACGTCTTTCTATAAAAGAAACTAACGCCTTATGCCATACACCAAAACCTTTTCATTCTTTTCTCTTTACACCATGGCTTTCAACCCAAATCTTCATATGAACCTTAGATTTTGGTTCATTACCACTGAGAAGTTCTTTATTCTTGATGATCAGGAGCAAGTGAACTATCTCTTAGAAGAGATAACTTTTCTCATCGAGTTAGATATGGTTGGTCTTAACCCAGATGATTTCCAAGAATCTCCTCTAAAACATCTACCAGTCGGACAAAATCCTCCTCTAATCTCTTCACACCTTGAGGATGAAGAATTCGGCGAAGAGTCTGAGGTTCATCTTTTTCACTATCAAGAATTTTGAAATTAGTCATAAGATTCTTAAACTCAACATGAATAGATCTAATATCATCAGAATCTAAGCTATCAAATGAATCAAGAGAGTGAAGTGATAATTTAATAGAAGATGAAGAAGTTTTATTTGGAGATCCAGGCTTGTCTGAAGCACTTACCATCAATGCAATGTTATCATAATCCAATTCATCTTCAGAATCACTGGAGTCTGCCCAATACTTCTGTGTTACCATGAGTGCATTACCCTTCCCTGAATTCCTAGGCTTCTTGCACTCACTAGAAAAGTGTCCAAGCTCACTGCAGCTAAAGCACTTGATCTTGGCCTTATCAAGCTTGATAATTGTACTCTTGCCTTTGTCACTCTTCTTCTCCTCTTTCTTCTGAAAAGATCCTTTGCTAAATCTTCTCCTGTTGAATCTTCCTTTCTTGAAAGCATTAGCAAACATAACAAAGAGTTCTTGCATCTCTGATTCAGAATCATTATCTTCAGAGTCTATATCTGCAGTCTCTGATTCAGAAATTTCTTTGCTCTTCTTCTTCCTCAAGTCTCTTTCAGTAGATTCAGACTTTTCTTCTGGAAGCTTCTTTGATTCAGATTGAGTAGTGAGTGCAATAGTTTTCAAATTTCCTTCAGTGCTGCTCTTTTTCTACTGCCTGTCAAGTTCATAAGCTCTCAATTTTCCATAAACTGCTTCTAATGATATTTCATCCAAATCATTAGCTTCCTCAATTGCAGATATCTTCTCATTGTAGAAATCAGGAAGAGCTTTCATGAACTTAGTATTCATATCCTCCAAGTCATAATATTTAGCATGCATGGCCATCTCATTGATGAGTTTAGTAAACCTATCAAAGGTGTCAGTAAGTGACTCACCAGACTTGGATTCAAAGTACTCATACTGCTGTATGAGAAGTGTCCTCATATTCTTCCTGACAGGTTTTTTTCCTTCAAAGTGAACCTTTAGATTGTCCCATATCTCCTTAGCAATTTTATAAGAGAGAACATAGTTAGTGAGAACAGAATCAAGACTGTTGAAAATTATGTTTCTCATTTTACATCCTTCAAAACGTTCTCCTTTTCCTTATATGTCCATTCAGATTTAGGCTTCTCTGCTGTATGTTCTGGAACAACTTTTCCTTCAACAGTTGCTTGAATAACTTGTAGAAGGGGGGTTGATTACAAGTTATATAATCGTGTCTGATTTTTGTTTGATTAGATGAACAAGAACAAACGAATGAATCAAACTTTGTTTGTATTAAATAAATCAAATACAAACTCTACCAAAGGTGTACAATACCTTTAGCAGCTACTGACAATACAAATATCTCTCTGTTTGTTTTGAACTCTCGAATACAAACCTTATACAAAGCTTCACACGATATGCACTTAAAAATCCACTCTTTTACAATGATATAGAGAGATTATTTATAATGATACCTATCAACTAATAACAGAAAGTAATGATCTACACATGACAATGCTCTTCCGTCCAGTTGATAGTTTCCATCAATAGAAAATTCTTTCCTTCATGATATCTTCTTGCTTGTTATTCAAAACAGCGATCCTGTTTTATAGCACTTACCAGTTTTTGTAGCATCCATAATGACATCATCAGTAACACGACTGATATCAGGATTCCACCTTGCATCAGGATTTGACATCCATCAGTATTTGACTTGGCGTATCAGGATTTGATCTCAGTTCCTGACATGTAGTCCTTGATGCACTGCTATTCCTGACTAAACTCTACAGATTACTGTCTAACGTATATATCCTATAAAAAGTGCTAAATCCTTTATAAGATCAGGATTTACAAGAAACATAAGCAAAATTCTATTCTCAACATCACAACTTATGAATTATTCATAACAATTTATCCACTTACATTAATGCTTAACCATAGCCCTTATAGGACTATGTTTAGCATTATCCACATTTTAAATAGCTAAAACTAAACTATGTTGATGGCTAAATAGCATTATCCACATTTTAAATAGCTAAAACTAAACTATGTTGATGGCTAAAAACCAGGAACTACCTAACACTACTTTCCTACATAATCTCCACTATTTTATTTATTCTTCACGATCTTAAAAACACTCGCATGGACCAAGTCCGATGACTAAAACAAATAGTGCAGATGGAATAAAACAAAATACAAATACTCTATTTGACAAGTCTATTACTATATATTAAAGGAGGACACAAGGGTAAAAATTGCCAAAAAAATGGCTGTGAAATGTCCATTTTACCCATTCATATTAAAAAATTACAAAAGTGCCACCATTTTATAATTTATACAAAAAAATATCTTACTTTATGTATTCAATGAGAATCGAACCCTTAACCTCTGCTCAGAAATCTCATCTCATAACCAAGTGTGCTACATCGATTCTTGAGATTACTTTAAAAATCTCATTAGATTAATCACATCTTCTTTTCTTGTCCTATTTTATTTTTTTGTTATAACTTTTGAGTAAATGAAATATTTGTTTACATTATTTATGCAACTCCGTTTTTTTTTAATTTCCGTAATTTTATATATAACTATATAAAATGTTGGTTTATATTTTTATGTAACTCCTTTTTTTTAGTTTGTGTATATAATAAAACTATACATTCGATCATTATTAAAAAAATTATTATTTTTTAATTTTTTTCAATTAAATGGATATCAATTACGTTGCAATTGTTATATTTTATATTTTTAGATAAAACTATATCTCTTACTAAACTTAATACAAAAATGCAAACAAGAATCACGTTCTTGATGAAAATCGAACAAAAATCTATAATAATTAGGTCAATTGAATATATCGAACTCGCAGAAGTTAAAGAAGCGACAAATCTATTATCTATTACTTCTATCTATTTATCAATAGGATTGTGTTTTAATAAATATTTTTATTCTATTTATAAAATCAAACATAATTATAAGTAGATCCTATAATTTTAGGTTTACAAAAATTTAAAATGTGAGTTTAATTAGAGATTTTTGATCGACCAACCATTTAGACTTTGAACGATTTAATATATAATTGATATAAGAAAGATAAAAATTTAAAAATGTAGAAAAACTTTTGAAGTTATGTTTAAAAAAAACTTTAAAAATAAGATCTATGTTGTTTATAAAAAATTAAGTTATTAATGTCTAATGTTAGATGGAAATAAGATATGATTTTTTAGATCATAAATATTATAAAATTACACTTATTGTTAGTAATAACCCATTGTATTATTACTTGACTATAAATTATGATAATACATATTTTATATAATACATTAAAATGATGCATTATGTCATATAATTTAGATTGATAAATGAAACTTTAAATATATGGACACCACTTAACATATAACATAAATATTAATATACTTAACATATATAACATAAATATCAATATACTTATATCAATGATACTTATATCATATTTTAAATATATGGACACCACTTAAATGAATTATAACATATACTTATATCAATATACGTAATACGATTAAACCAAAAAAAATTGATCATAAATATCATATACATGCAAAAGTTATTAAGGTCGTCTAATCTTGTTTTACATCGATTGAAATATTAGGAAAAATTTAAAGTTGAGTTAAAAAATAATTTGAAATTATATTATAAAAAATGTTTCAATTTACCTAATTTTTAAAACAGAACTCCGATATTTTGTAATAAACATTAGACTAAAACTAATTATTTAAGTTTAAAAGTGTACAAAAATGCATATATATGGAAAAAAAAATGAGTGAGACAACCACAATGCTGACTTTTAAGAGACTTTGTAATATGTCTCTAACTAATTTAAAATTGCATGATTTTACATAGGCCTATGTTATAGACGGGCAATTTTACTAAAGTAATTATTATATTATAATCAAATGTTCAATTTGATAAAATTCATTCAATGCCATTGAAAATTAAATTAATACTTTAGCAATTAAAAAATATTTATGAATAATTATCGTATAACTATTTATCCATATTTTATGATATCTAATCATATTAAAAATATTTGGTTCATGAAATTGGTATAAAATATTACAAAATTATTATAAAAATATAAGATAAAATCGAAATCTTACCATTTATCGTATTTCTAACTAAAAAATTATGTATTTCTAACTAAAAAATTGTTAGTGTTGGTAATCAAACTACTAATCTTCTCCTATCAATCTCATGTCATAACTATTGTACTATACTTATTTTTGAGTTTTCTTTAAAAACTTTATTAGATAAAACATATATTCTCCACTTATCCCATATTTTTTTTTGAGTAAATAAAATGTTGGTTTATATTATTTCTAGAATATTTCATAGTATTTAATTAGGAAAAAAATATTTTAATCGATTGAGCATACTCTACAATTCTCTTTCACCATTTTAAATAATTGTATAAAAAAGATTTAGATTAATACTCTACAATTCTATTTTGCCATTTTAAATGATTGATGTAAAAAATAAAATTTTAAATTATACAAAAATGTAACTGAGTCCGAGAAAAAAATATGAATTTATTTACATTCGTTTCCGTGTAGATATTATATTATTGAAATAAAAAATAAGATTTGATTTCAAGAAATATGTAAATTTTATTTATCAAATCATACCTAATTAATAATTTCATCACACAATTTTTAGGTATATAAAATTACAAATATGTGAGTCATAATAAAAAATTTTGGTCTACTAACTATTTAGACTTTTGAATTTTTATATAACATAGTAAATTGACCAATAATTTATAATGTTCAAGTTATAACATATACTTATATCAATATACATTATACGATAAAATCAAAAAATTTGATCATAGATATCATACAGGGTCGTCCAATACGTCGACTGAAATATTTGGGAAAATTTCGAGTTAAAAAACAATTTGAAATATAATATTAAAAATGTTTCAATTTACCTAATTTTTAAAATAGAACTTTGATACTGTGTAAATAATATTGGACTAAAACTAAACATTTGAGTTTACAAATGTATAAATATGCATATATATGAAGAAAATAAAATTGAGTGAAACAACTACAATGATGACTTTCACATAATATTAAAGAGATTATGTAATATGTCTATTTTAAAATCACATGACTTTTCATACGCCTATGTTATAAACGGATAATTTTACTAAAGTAACTATTTATAGTATACTCAAATGTTCAATTTGATAAAGTTCATTCCACGCCATTGAAAATTAAATTAATACTTTAGCAATTAAAAAATATTTATGAATAATTACCGTATAACTATTTATCCAAATTTTATGAAATCTAATCAAATTAAAAATATTTGGTTCATGAAATTGGCATAAAATATTACAAAAATACTATAAAAATATAAGATAAAATCGAAATCTTACCATTTATCGTATTTCTAATTAAAAAATTATCTCATTATATGAACTGCTTCGGATGAGAAATTATTTCAATGCCCGTGCCTCGCACGGGCTTTTATGCTAGTTTTAGATTATATTCCAACATACATTTAAAGCATTTTTCATCAAGATTTATCTCTTATCGTGAATTCAATTCTTACACACACCAAAATTTATGGTCATTGTAAAATATATAATTCTAATTATTAAAAAAAGAAAGTTCAAATTTCCTAATTTTTTCCAAAATAAATTATAAATTTTTAAAAAAATAAAATAAATCAAACGGGACCACAATCTGCAATTTATCACTAGCATTGTCTTCCTGAAAACGAAACCAAATTTGGCTCTTTGCCCAACAGTTCGCTCACTTGTTTTTGCTGAAGTCCAACGATCTTAATTACATGCATTTTGGTGTAGTTGGTAGCAATGTTTTAAAATGTAGATGGAATCAATATTATTCTTAATTCAATTGAAATTATATTTTGTTTATTGTTGTTGGAAAAAAATCATTTTTTAATTATGATTTGGTTACAAAATCACATTTCGATCTGCAATTCTTTTCGTAAATTCCAAATTTTCTAATAAAAATTCATGGAAAACCGCACTATTACAACTTTTCTGATGACTTTTCCGGAGACTGTGTATCAAAGAAAAAGTCTCCGTTTTGTAAAAGAAAACACTTACAATGTTTTACATATATAAATATAAACAATTTATACGAACCATCAATATTTTTGGGCAAAAGGTTTAGATGATAATTACTATATAATGTTTTTATTATCATAAAAATAAGATAATCGTATTTGCATGAACAGATCAGTTATAAGGTAAGATTCTGATACTAAAGATACATCGAGTGTATTGAAGAGACTGCATCCCTTGAACCATATCCAATTAATTAATTTCCGTTGGGAATCTAAAACTAGAGAAGCAGGATCATCGTCAACCACCTTTTACACTTCCGAAACCCACATTATACAACGTATGTGACTGTTTGTTCCATATGTCCCTTCCTATATCAACCAACAAACTCTCCACTTAAGCCTTCCATCAAGTATTTCGGTGCATAGAGTGAAAATGGCAGGTTCTAAAAGCTCCAAAACGGGTGGTTCTTCAAGCACAAAAGCTACTGCTTCTGCGAGCACAAAAGCTGGTGGTTCGCAAAAAGGTTCCAGTTTGTCCTCCGGAACCAATGTCCAGGGATCCGGCAAGGAAGTGATGAAGGCGCCCGGTCAAGATGGTTTCATGTTCACGAAAGATTTTGAGAGCGACCCAAAAAGCTATTTCAAAGGTCTCCGTGATCAGGGGCGGACCCAGGATCTTAAAACCACCCGGGCTAACACTGTAGCCGCGCAGCGCCGATTTTTTTACGCGCCACCACGCGTCACCACGCGCCGATAGATATTCTGGCAGCCGCTCTGAAAAGAAGAAAGATGAAGAAGAAGAACAAGGCAGTTGATGCAAATAAAGAAGGGGCGTACAGACCAAAGTTAAGTCATAAAAATTAAAAAGTGTGGTGTGGATAACCCATACAACCAACACATGACTGCTAGAGTGCTAGTCCTCTTACTTACAAATTACAATACAACAATACAGATAAATGAGTAAAGTGGGTGTGATTGTTATTATATTTTATCCTGTGACCCTGCTTTTTTGTTAACTTGTCTGCCATTAATTCTGATGTGTCCATCAATTAGTATATTTTCAATGCCTCTAAGACTGGACCACTAAGAATAACAGGGCTATTAAAACTGGACCACTAAGAATAGCCGACAACCAATTAATTCATTGTGGGCTGGGCTTAGCATAAGTAACAGGGCTGAATTATTTTTTACCCGGGCTGGACATATTTCCAAACTATATGTTACATGGACTGGCAAAATCTCACCTGGGCTAAGACCCACCCTAGCCATGGGCTGGGTCCGCCCCTGTCCGTGATTAATCTATATATCAATAAACTAAGCAATTGTGTGTTGATCCTTGCAATGTTTCTAATATAAAGTATTAAATTCCATGTACTCCGGCATTGATTATATATAAAAGTCTAAGCATTAATATTAACATACGGTTTATTACTACGCTCTTGATTTTCTTAATGCATGTGCATGTCAATGAAAGTTATTTCAATTAGCACAAAGTTTATTCATGTTTGTGTATGCATATGCACAAAGTTTTCTACTGATTGACAAAAACATGAATCAGAGCAAACATTTCACGGCAATAGACAATTTTAAACTTCCAAGTATGCTAGCAATTAAATTTTTAGTGCGTGGAGTTTTTAGATGGAGATTTTCAGATGCAATATGGTAGCTCCATTTTTTCGCACTGCCATTAAAGATAAGCATTCTTAAAGTTACTCTTCCAAAATAATAGTCGCTTTGACACTACAAGAAAAACGGGCTTTTCCTACCGATTATTTCCTACCGAATCATTTCCTACCGACCAATTTCTACCGATTTTCAAGTCAAACGGCCATTTTCTACCGGACCCCTGACTTGGAAGGCCACGTCAGCGTGTGGGACCCACATTTGACCCGGTCACTATCATTTCCTACCAAAGTCATTTCCCACTTAAGCATTTCCTACCGAAGGGGTCCGGTAGAAAATGCCGCATTTCCTACCGATTTTGTACGATAGGAAAAGGCCATTTTTCTTGTAGTGTGACTTTCTGCACGTGTTTTGATGTGTAAAAAAAGGTACTTACACATGTTATTTTTAAATATTTTTTTTCTAAATAAAAATATAAATGTTAAATTTTAATTTAGAAAAAGAAAATTTAAAAAACAACTTACGGAAATACATTTTTTTTATACCCAAAACACGTGCATAAAGTCAAAGTCTTATTTTGGGACAGATGAAGTATATTTTAAGATGAAGCTTTGTTAAGTTCTGCTGTAGAGATTATCATGTCAAAAGTTTGACAATAGAGAAGTGATCATCCTAGTTTAACCACTACAACAGAATATGAATCGTATGACGTTTTTCTGCCGTTGTCTGAGACACTTTCATTCCGTTGACTATCAAAACGCTGTCTGATAGAACATCAGATGACGGGGTTTGGTGCTAATTATAGTATAAATATCAAACACTAAAAACCATTGTTGAATGGAAAAATCAATTTTTGGTCAAACACAACGCTTTCTAGGAATTGTTTGATATTATAGAATACCGTTGCCTATTCTGAACGAATTCAACTACAAGAAAAATAAGATCATGCAACAGTTTTTCACCGTTGCCTGAACTCTAAATTTTTCGTGGTCTATCGGGCAGTGGTCTGATTGAAATCAGACAATGGTTTTACAACCGTTGCTTGAAGAAAGTAACACAACCGTTCTAAATGCTTGTAAAAAGAGTGAGAGACAACAACTTCATCTCTAGACGCCGTTGTGTAATAGCCAGAAACAACAACACTAGATTTAGAAACCATTGTTGTTTAGATGCTACACAATAGTTTTAATTGAATACATACTTGTCTGAATGTAAATCAAAAATGAGTCTTACAGAATGCAACAAATATACATAAAGGAGCATAAAACTTGAATAATAAATTATAAAATTTTATATAAATTCTATTTACATAGGAAAATGTCTGAATAATATCAAGAACTATCTCTAATTGCCAAGGAAAGACAATAGTAGCAATTGGATCATGCTCTCGTCCGCCTCTTTCATCAATGTGAAGTCCTTAAATGTGGAGCTTTCCATGGTGATCGCTTACCAGAATAGTTGGAGCATCAATTAGATCCTGGCATAAACATCACATAAACCAGCAATTAACTTATGTTCTATTATATTTTGTTCTTACAGTAAAAAAATAATTTATATATAAGATATAAGATTATTAACCCTTTTTATTCTTATTTGACAAGATTAACAATGGATGTCTTGTATAAATATATCTACTTCAAGAAAAATGATGTAGAATGTACAAGATATACTATAATCTAAATAAAGCAAAACTTTTAAGTCAGAGAAGAAACAGAGTTAGTGCACAATGTTTACCTCTGCCTCTTCCAGCACCACCACGGCTTTTCCTCTAGTTCTAGAAGAGCCCTCTGATTTATCATAAAAGGAAACAAGTTACTACATATGCAACTTACTTTTTCATAGAAGTTAATAGCACGATCTAGGTTACCAACAGGAGGCATGACTTAACAAAGTGGTTCAGGAGTAGAAGCAGATACCATTTGAAAGAACCTAGTTATGGAAAAACAATTAAAGGTTTTCATTAAACAAGTATACCTGTGGATCTCCTTCAGCCATTTGTCTACACAAGTTTTATGAAATTCATGATGGCAGGGTAGTATCCGGACACTATCCCCTTCCTCATATTCAACAAGGCATATATAACACCTGTTATAATGAAGCAAAGAAGAAACTGGTCACTGATATTTTATATTTAACATCTTCTAAATTGCGAAATATGTTACAACATGTTTATGTAAAGTTTGATTTAACCCAAAATGGTTCCAACATGTTTTATCTCAAGTTGTTCTTCTCGCTTGTTATCATTCAGGAAGAAATGCACCCCTTCACTACAACCGCAATAATCTAAACTTCTAGATTTTTTAAATGCATCCAATACAATATAATTATATAGAACATCAGAAGGATATGTGTGACTTAAGTATTCCTTCTGTTTGTAACTTAAATAAGCAGGAACTTGGGAAACTACATCTTTAAAACAATAACTATTATCTGAATGAATATAATAGAAGAGAATCAATCAGAAATAGAACAAGACCTGATGAATCTAAACAAGTTGATACTGAAGGTCATGATAGAACTACAGATTGCTGGTGAATCTCATCCAAGACCTGATGACATTGTGAAAATAGATTAAACACACAGTTTTTTTGAAAGATAAATAAATTAAAAGTCGAAACTTCAGTTATGAGTATATCACCTCAAACAGAGCTTCAGCTAGCATAACAATCCGGGAAATGCTAGCCCTGGCATTGGTGTCATCACTGGAATTAACATTTCTGTTATTTAGACGGCACATGCAATGTCCGTCCGATGTTGTTGACCAGACAAAATATAGGACCTTTCATGTCTGGATAGATTCTCAAAATGGCTTTCTAACCACTGAAGAGCTCGTACCTAAAATAAAATAGAATTAGATAAAAACAAAAAATCTTACTTAGCAATAAATATGGCATCTATATTATTTCTGTTCACTACATGAATCCCCCTCACTCTTAGTTAAATTGAATTTTATGAAAAATAGACACCATTTCATGGAGATGAATTACCTTAATGCATTTTCGAAATCAGAAGACCTAGAATGAAACCTCCAAATGTAAACCTCCAATCGAGTTTTTAATTGGATGTAATTGAGTGAAATCAAGTGGGCTTAGAGCAGCAGTGGTTAATCGAGTGGGTTTAGAAAGGGGAAGGTGGAGAGTGTTTGGTGAAAAGAAATGAGGGAAAGACTAAAGAGAGAGAACGAGAGAGAGGGAGAGACAGAGATTGAAGGAGACACAGAGAAAGAGGGAGAGACAGAGAGAGAGGATGAGAGATTGAAGGAGAGAGAGTGGGACAATATTCAATCGGTAACAAGTTTATAATATGTGGACAAGAGAAAGTTTGGGGGAGATAAAAGGGGGAGAAGGGGGAAATGAAATGCTGAAAATTTTGGGTTAGCGGGAATTTGACCGCCTTTAACATTTTAGGTTTTTCAATGTACGGTTTCATTTCATTTTTTAATTTTTTAAATAATTTGTTGAAAATTCTAATTTTATTTCAATTTGAATAAGAATTTATTTGATTTCAATTTTAAAAATTTAAATTTTACATAATTGTACATACTCATTTTAATGTTGAGAAAAAATAAATAAAAAATAAAATAGTAGGTTTGTACGAGATACATTTTAGGTTTTAACAAACATGTAGTAAAAGTGTTGCTTCCAATAACGGGACACGATCCAGATTCA
This sequence comes from Saposhnikovia divaricata, assembly GCA_036435485.1. Lineage (NCBI taxonomy): Eukaryota > Viridiplantae > Streptophyta > Magnoliopsida > Apiales > Apiaceae > Saposhnikovia > Saposhnikovia divaricata. Next base: position 168,384,323 of record CM071595.1, on the reverse strand, counting down.
TTGAATACTTTTTTTGAATGATTTCTTTGACGATTGAACCGTACGAATGTTAATAAACACTCATTTTAGTGTTGGAAAAAAATAATCAAAAAATAAAAAGGTCAGCTTGCACGAGATTTTAACAAAAATGTAGTAAAAGTTTTGATTCCTATAACGGAACACGATCCAGATTCACTGAATAATTTTTTTGAATGATTTCTTTGATGATCGAACCATACGAATGTTAATAAACACTCATTTTAGCGTTGGAGAAAAATAATCAAAAAATAAAAAGGTCGGCTTGTACGTGATTTTAACAAAAATGTAGTAAAAGTTTTGATTCCTATAACGGGACACGATCCATATTCACTGTATAATTTTTTTGAATGATTTCTTTGACGATCGAACCGTACGAATGTTAATAAACACTTATTTTAGTGTTGGAAAAAAACAATCAAAAAATAAAAAGGTCGGCTTGTACGAGATTTTAACAAAAAAGTAGTAAAAGTTTTGCTTCCTATAACGGGACACGATCCAGATTCACTGAATATTTTTTTTAATGATTTCTTTGATGATCGAACAATACGAATGTTAATAAACACTGATTTTAGTGTTGGGAAAAAAAATCAAAAAATAAAATGGTCAGCTTGTACGAGATTTTAACAAAAATATAGTAAAAGTTTTGATTCCTATAACGGGACATAATCCAGATTCAATGAATAATTTTTTTGAATGATTTCTTTGACGATCGAAGCGTACGAATGTTAATAAACACTCCTTTTAGTGTTGGAAAAAAATAATCAAAAAATAAAAAGGTCGGCTTGTACGAGATTTTAACAAAAATATAGTAAAAGGTTTGCTTTCTATAACGAGACACGATCCAGATTCACTGAATAATTTTTTTTGAATGATTTATTTGATGATCGAATCGTACGAATGTTAATAAACAATCATTTTAGTGTTGGAAAAAAATAATCAAAAAATAAAAAGGTCGACTTGTACGAGATTTTAACAAAAATCTAGTAAAAGTTTTGATTCCTATAACGGGACACGATCCAGATTCACTGAATAATTTTTTTGAATGATTTCTTTGATGATCGAACCGTACGAATATTAATAAACAATCATTTTAGTGTTGGAAAAAAATAATCAAAAAATAAAAAGGTCGACTTATACGAGATTTTAACAAAAATGTGGTAAAAGTGTTGCTTTCAATAACAGGACACGATCCATATTCACTGAATAATTTTTTTGAATGATTTCTTTGACGATCGAACTGTACGAATGTTAATAAACACTCATTTTAGTGTTGGAAAAAAATAATCAAAAAATAAAAAGGTCGGCTTGTACGAGATTTTAACAAAAATGTAGTAAAAGTTTTGCTTCTAATAACGGGACACGTCCCAAATTCACTGAATAAATTTTTTAAATGATTTTTTCGACGATCCAACCGTACGGATGTTAAGATCTTATCATTTTAGGGATGTGAAAAAATAATTAAAAATTTTCTTGTTTATCTTGAAAGATTTTATAATATAAATCTCATAAATTTAAAATACTATTCCTTGTATCTAGTAATTTAGTCCGAATTGCAGATAATATTTTTAAAAAAAATATTTTTTCAACAATACTACTGTACAGATTTAAGATCTTATAATTTTAATGATGTGCAAAAGCAATTATAAAATTACAAATTTATGACAAATGAAATTTAAGTTTGTAAAAAAGAAATTATTTAAAAACGAAATTCATTTCCATTCGCGTCTTTTCGTTTCCCACATTATTCTAAACCAAAATTTTCATTTCCCTCCCACAGGCGCTCAAAACATTTCATTTTTCATTTTTCCCCCTTGTCAAATTTTCCCCTTTCTCAAAATCTCCCACCATTCTACTTCTACCTTCAGTAATATATTCCACTTCTCTATACGCTCTCTCCAAATCTGTAATCCCTCACATCAACATCACTCTCTCAAATTGGGGCTTTTCAAATTAGGATTTTTTCGTTTTGAGGGCCTGTTTATTGGACAAGGAGGATGTTTAGTGGAGAAGTTTTGTGCTGGGTTCGTGCATTTGAAGAATTCTTTGAGGGCCTGTTTATTGTACACCACATGGTAGCCGATAGGTAATGTATCTCTTAAATCTAAATGTTTCAGTGCGTGCTTCATAAGCTTCAGGTCTAGGATTGTAATTAGAATAGCAAGCACAATTAAATGTAACCTTGCATTATCAATTGAACATTGGTGCTGTTACCTGTAAAAACTGAACTACTTGAATCCACTGGATATTTTAGTTCAAAAAAATAGTATTAATATGCAAATGCTCTGCTGTTCTGCTAGGGATTTTGATATCGTATTAGTGTGAATAGTACTACTACTGCTTATAGTTGTCCTGGTTTACAGGTTTAGCCATCTAGGTTTAGCCTCTGTATAACCTTTATCTAACTTAAGTTTTTATTTTAGGGGCTTGTCTCGGTGTTGATAGTTAAAGAGTCTGTTCTTAGTTCCTACAATAGACAAAGCGTCTCTAACTCGAAGTCCTATGGGACGAAAGGCTTGAGCATTTCGCATTTGAATCACTCATACAAGTCCAAATATGTGGCCCTGTACGTACCAACGATCGATTCAACTCTAAACTCCAGAATTTGTAATTTCATACACCCACAGTGATCAAACTCCTCTCCTGCTAAGATATGCCACACACAGTCACCGAGTCACAGAACACCTAAATATAAAACCCCAGCATAAGTCAAGTTACCCCTAATGTTTAATATCTTAAAAAGGAGGCATATTCTAAGGTTCAAAATCACAGCACCACCATACTGTTCGTTATAAAAGCTTATTGATTGAAATTATCGGATGATATAAGTGGTCCTAGACTCCTAGCAGAAAGCTTATGTGCATTTATTTAAATCTGGATACCAGCTTAATAGTGTGTGAATAATGCCTAAATTCAGTACAACCTTCTGCGTAGTTTCTTTATTTAAGTGTAACTCTTTGTGAAATCTCTGTACTTTCAATAATCTTATAACCTTCTGCGCAATCTGTTACTAATGTATATTGTTTTTTAATTTGCAGGGAAGTTACCTGCATTCCTCTATAGCAGTGTTAAACTAATGTAGATGATTTCTTCAAAAGTTATTCCTTGGGTCTTTGGTTGGTTTTATGTTGGATATGACCTTTGTGTATGCATGTTGTGAGGTTTCTAGTCGAGTTATGGGACTTATGGGTTGTGAGGAGCGGATTTCTCTTGTTTACAAATCAAAGTTTGTCATGTTATATACGGTGGTGTGCCTGGTCTAGAGGTTTGGAGGGGGCTGATGTGAGGGTTTTTTTATGCGGTGGAACCAGTTATTTTTATAAGGTTGGTTTTAAGGGGTGCAATATTCGGAGAGTTGTAAGTCCGGATTTCAGGTTGTAGTATGCATTCTGACCAGTTTTCTGAGGTTTTTTATTTGGTGCATGAGGTGGATTTTTTGCTGCAGATAGTTGGCTTTGGTTGGTTCAGTTGTGCGTCGTCCTGTAGCATGTTCAGGAGATTATTTTGTTGGTATTATGGCTTGGTGATCCAAGGTTCTTATTATCACCAACCTGCTGCAATTTCTGGAACTTCCATGTGGATTGTTGGTTTTCTGGTTAGCTGGTGCTGGTTTGGTTTAATTTTATGTGAAAAGTGGAAGAGAGCTTGCTTTCTTGGTGTCTTGCGATTTGCTGAAAGTCCTCAGAGTGGGTTTGCTGCTCTCTTGTGGTGGTCGCGATGCTTGAGGTATGTGTCGGTGGAGGCATGGGTTATGTTTGCAGGAGTGGTTTTGATGCTTTTTAGCGGGAGTGGAGTCAACTGGAGGGCTAATTTCTGTTGGTTAGGGATTGCCCCTAATATTTAGCCGAGATTCTAGTAGTGTTTAAGACAACGGTTTTCAATAATTGTATAAAGGTTTCTAACAACCGGTTGTATGTCTTGGGCTGTTTTAGTTTGCCCTGTTTTCTACTTGCCATGTTTTACCTTCTTTTAAATTATGCGCCCTGTTTTCAGTTTTTTTTCAAAAATATGTTGTGTAAGTGACAACATTTTGTAGGCATTGTTTATGTCCATGTGAAACAACAGTTTTGCATTGTCTATGACCATGTGAAACAACAATTTAATTTTATAGAAAACAATTGTCTACGGCTATGTGAGACAACATGTTTTTAGTTTCGGAAAAACGATTGTGTGCTTGTGTTGATTTTTTTAACATTAAACAACTGTTTATTTTTTGTGATAAACCATTGTCTATGTATTTGTGACACAACAGTTTTTTGAGTTTCAAAAATACCAGTTGTATGATTTTTTCGGACCATGCTTTTTCGGTCATCCGTTGTCTATAAAGTGTTGTCTGAGGCTATTTCTGGTGTAGTGAACGTTTTGGTAGTCTTGGTAGAGTTTTTTTTTAACAGGGCACGTACAATCAAAATTATATCCAATAAATATAGAAAATTAATATATATATATATATATATATATATATATATATATATATATATATATATATATATACTATCTTAAAAAAGTTAAAAATTGATACGGATAGAACATGTGAAATATATATGGATGATTTAAAAATTAAGCGATGGATAGTTCATGACCATTAACTCACTCGTGTTTCACTACAGCGGCCTCATGTTATTAGTCTCATCCGTTCTTATGGCTAACATTACACTATACATATCATTACAATAAAACAGGTCATTTGTGATGAAAATTTTACATTGAAATCATCATAATTGGTTCTATTTTTACTCAAATTTTAAATTCGAATTTTTATCACATGTATAAATTTCGTCATAAGTTCCGACACATATCAAAATATGAGGATCAATATATAGATACCCCGTGATAGATATACATACCAAGTGAAATACATATATACCCATTAACATATAGAAAGCTTTAAAATCTGATTTTTAACCATAACAAGATATACCATGTTAATTATGTATACTATACTATTATAATCGAAACAATATATATTTGGTTGTCGATTTGGTATACCTTTTTTGGTACATTTTTTTTGCTACATTCACTAACAACCGTTAGATTTTAATATAAATAAATAAGAATCGTTAGATCTAATGCTAAAACAATATTCCTTTTCAAATATTTGAAATACTCATATATGTTCCAAGTTCGAATCATACCAACAACATATCTCTACTAAACATATATATTATTTTATAAACTAGTCTCACAAGATTCAATTCCCATCCACAACATATTATTAATTATTAAAACACTATCAGTAAAATATTATTAAACATGTATTATAATATTTTATTATCTTTAATAATTTAATTTCCTACAAATTAAAAAATAAATATTAAAATATGAATAATAAAACAAAAAATATTAAAAAAAAAACTCATGCATCACACGAGTAATAAGCTATATAGTAAAAAATTACACAAAATTTGGAAAACACTTACAATATAGAAAATTTTGTATAAAATTCGAAGAAAGGTCTACATGATTAGATAAATTTCACTTTTTCTATTAAATAAAAGTTAAAAAAACAATTTTGATGTAATATATATATATATATATATATATATATACACACACGTATGTAATTTAAAGTAACAATTCAAAATAAATAATTTTAATAATATTTATGTACATGAGATTTATAAAGTTTCAAAAACTTTTAGTAATAAAAATATATATACAATTTAAAATTTTAATAATAAAATATAATTAAAAAAATTACAAGCAACCATATATAGGCGTGATCAATAGTTAAAAAAAACAACCCGATAACATCACAAAATGAAACTTTTACCTTGTCATCGCTCCCACCAGTGTGAGAATCATTGTAATAGGTTTGAAACTGTACTTGTAATCTCGGTTGGTAATCAAAATCATAAATCGCATGCAACTGTTTCTTGGTTAAATTTTGGGATTAATCTTACATATAACAAATACATTATATTTTATAATATATTTATTATGATTATGTAATTTATTAACATTTAAATCAATAATTATTTTTATTCTTATACATGTATTTTCCAAATATTTTATATATTTTTATGTATTTTATGTACTAACACATGTAATTTAAAATTTTGTAATTTTGAATTTATTTTTAAAGTATTAAAATGTTGATACTTTTTAAAAAAGCAAAAGTGAATTGTTTCAATTTTAAATTTTAATAATTTATATTTAAATTTTAATATCGAGTTTTTAATCGAATTTCCGAACTTTCATCGGGTTTTCGAGTTTTCGAACTTATGGAGTTTTTACCGAGTTTTCAAGTTTATCCGGTTCTTATCGAGTTTTCGAGTTTATCGGGTTCTTGTCGAGTTTTCGAGTTTATCGGGTTCTTGTCGAGTTTTCGAGTTTTAGCTTAAATTCCATGAAAACTATTTGTTTATATTATTTTCTTTTCAAGTTTAAATTACTTTTTTTTTTTCGCATTTTCAAATGACAATAAACTTTCGAAATTTCACATTTTATGATTTCGATAATCAAATTTTTCCAATCATTTAAGTAAACTTTTAGTTTATTTTATGGGCTCACATATATATATATTTACGGATAAATTTTATCTTTATTACAGATTATGTATCTAAATATCCAAGCATCTTAAGTAGTAATCGATGATAATTAGAATAATAAAATGTGAACCATTTTTTGATTGTGAGCTCATATATGTTTTAGTTTTTCAAAATATGCAAATAGGTACCATACGCCGAGAGTTAGTAATAGTTTTATAATTTTATTTATAATTTAATAGAAATATTGCATACAAACTTGATGTTACTATCTTGTTATAGTTTCTAATTGTACAAAGAAAAAATATATGGAAGCAAAATTGAGAAATCGAACTTGATCGCAGGTAAGGATCGATCAAAAGATCAAAGTAGTATATATAGACTAATCGTGATATCAGATATATTTTGATACTTTATAATAATTTTTAATATTAATTGAATTTTAAAAGTCGTGCATGCTAGTACAGAATAGGCTTTTAGCGTCGGTCAAAATAGCCATTAAGCATCGGTTATTGGGCGTAGTATATGAAGGCAACGCTATAGGTATAGGCCTATAGCATCGGTCAAAATAGCGACGCTAAAAGTATGTTATAGGTGTCGGTCAGTTAAATAACAGATGCTAAAAGACTGTTATAAGCGTCGGTCATTTAAACAACCGACGCTAAAAGTCTGTTATAGGCATCGGTCATTGAAACAACCGACGCTAAAAGTCATGGCAAAGGCATCGATCATTGAAACAACCGACGCTTAAAGGCATATCAAAGGCGACGGTTATTGAAACAGCCGACGCTAGAAGTCAATTTTTTTAAATAAAATAAAATTTGGAATTCTAATAAACCAACAAACACCAAGCTATATAAAAAATACAAAATTTATAGAAACCAATGAATTCTTATTAATATTAATATAATATATATTACACAACTCGACAAAATGTTAATTTACACAATAACTCCAATTAAAGACAAAATAACAGCCATTAAGAAATGACAATTATTTTTTTTAGAAAGGACAAAGACAAACACCATTCATTACAAATGCAAACACTGCCTTTGCAGGTGATCATGGTTTAATTGGTAAAAAGTCCATTGCATTCTGCACCCCAGTTCCTATCAAGTATCTGCAGCAAGCAATAAATTTTCATGTTAAAACACACAATAGAAAGAATGCAGAGCTTTGCTCATGAGTAGCGGTTACATACCAGATGTACAGCATTTCCGGATGTAGATGTCTTAACCACAACCACTCCACCAGAGCTTTTGAAACATCAAGAAGAGAATATTACTCAGGACAACTGAAATCAAGAAAGAGTACCAAAGTCAAGCGTAGCAACAAAAAAAGCAACTATCTTCCAAGTTCAGTTTTTAAAAGACTTTAACTAATTTTTGCTATTCGTCGTAAGCCTCTTTGATTATTCAGTTATATTTCATCTGCTGTTTGTCTTTGTCAACAACCTGATACTGACAAACTTTTCTTTGAGATCGACATATTCAGCAGACAGTTTTTTATAGATGATGTGACCAACAAACTCATTGACATGCTCCACACTACGGAAGTATGACATTGTGAAAGTATCCTATACATAGTGGTTGAAGGGAGTGAGATAATCACCAGGAAAGACCATGGGTGCCTGCGCTAGTCTGAGGTGGAGGGAGAAATACCCGGTTATCAAGCATGATTGAGGGGGCTTGTAGTTTAGCTTTTTCAGCATACTCTTGCTTTGCTTCCTCCAAGACAGATTCGACAAGTGAAACATCTGCCTCTCAACATTGAAGCAACACAGCTGGCTCTTTCAGCCTTAAAAAACTCTAAAATGAAAAAGAAAATCATTAGAAATCAAACAGGAAGCAGTACAATAAACAAAACAAAATCTATAGATGCCTCTTTTTATCAAGTACATGACAATAAAATTAGACACATATAACTACACTAATAGTTTTTGTCTTTTTGATATAGAAAATGCAATAAGAAAGTACGAGAAAAGTGCCATAGGTAATCGTTACACAAGGCTATATAAATGGGGCCATGTTGTGTAGATGTCTCAAGATTATTAATGTTTTGTTATATATATATAGATACGAGTTTGAAAGTTACACAGAATATTACAACACAAACCTGAGCAAGTGCAGAATATATATAGATTGAGGAAAGATGTTTTATAATTAATTGACTCTGGTAGTAAATATAAGCTCCTACAAGTTGTACCTCTAGACGTGGATGTTTTAACCAGTCGACCAAAAGAATAACCGAGCATGTAGTGAAAGATATTGGTATCTAAAGAAATGACATCTTTATGAGTAATTAAGCACAAGTGAGAACCAAAAACTTTGTTAAGGTGATCTGGGCCGACAAGCCTTCTAATGTGTGACATCGAAGTCTCAAGATATCTTTAATAGGTTATCTTTGGCATAACACCAAGTTCTGGAAATTTATAAACACATGCAAAGTAAATGCAAAGTAAACACATGCAAAGTAAGCACAAGTGGTCTGTACAGAACCAAAATTATGTCATGGTTGTGTTTAATAAAATCAGAGGTCACTGTCATACACAAGGTGTTTATGTTGCAGCATCAAAATCTTGATCTTGATAAAATTAGAGGTCACCTAGTTCACCAGCAATCCAACATTGATGTTTTAGTTACAATATCAAAGATGTAGCAATCCAACATTGATGTTTTAGTTGCAATATCAAAGATGCAATGAAGCTAGAGGTTGCATGTTAAAAAAACCCGACAATAGTACAACTATCGTAGCACTTTGAGGAAATGACATCAGACAATTAAAAAAGAGAGAAATATTAATTTCAGCAAGCTCTAGAAAGAGCCATTTAATTTCTACAGGAAGGCCAATAAGCAAAAACTATACTTCAACACAACAACAAAGTCAAGTTTAGGAAAAAATAGTTTTAAAAAAAAAAGCAATTTACCGTCATCAGGAGCGTCTTGAAATCTACTACAACCACCTTGCTCTGACCCCATTTTTCTTCATTTAACAACTCTGCAATTCAAAAACCCCTTAAATAAAGTAGCTAACTTACATGTAATTATACATAAACAACATACAAAACAACAGTAGTCTTGAATTATATGCATAAATATATTAAAAAAAATGGGTATTGCAAGAATTATGTTAAACTAAGCAACAGAACCTTAGTATTATACTACGCTTCGATCCAAGATGAAGATTAATACTTGGGGAGAAATCGAACAAAGAAGGAGATTGAAAACATGAAGATTAGCATGAACAAGGGCTCGCAACTTCAATCGAAGATGAAGATTAACTAGGGCTCACAGTTTGAATCGCTGATTGTAAATTAGAAGTACAAACCAGTATAATCATTCATATACTAGCAATTGAAATTCACATGCCATATGCAACCATGTAACATAATTCTATGATAATAAGTTATATAATAGTCCAAAACTAAAGCTAATTCTAACAACTGCATCATAAGGATAAATACAACTTAATTTATGCACTCCAGCAAATCAAAAGTAATAAAGATACCGAACGAAAAATGATAAAACATAGAGCTAAATTGGGTAGACAGAAACTAACCAAAATGTAACACAGCACCAACTACAACAAATATGGGCCCGAGCACCGAAAGCCCAATCCAAGTGAAGAAATGGATTTTTACTAAAGGCCCAAATGGAACTCAAATGAAGATTGCTTAATAACAATTAAGCAATCCAGCACACTTATTTATTAATTTATTTTTAACTCAGTAGTTGGTTGGATAAGGGATATATACATCCCAATTGTATCATTCACATCTTATCTTGGTTATTGTTATAAAATATTGCTCTCTCTTCTTCCTGGCACCTTTGGTGATTATCTCTTCTTTTACTATATTATGTTTTATCTTGTTAGTTAACAATTGGGGGATCCCACTTGTTACAATTGGTATCACAGAGCCTTGACCTTTGGAGTCAAACGGACGAGTGTCGCTCAAGTTAACGACGCAATTAACGATCTTTTGGATGAAATGGCTATAAGTGGATCTAAGTGGCAAAATCAAATTCAAGAGATGGAGACCAATCTCAAGCACCTGCAGGAGTCCACTCAAGCCAATAACACTATGGTCATGCAAATCCTCGCTCATCTCAAACGGATCGACAAGGAGAAGGATCCGGGTAAGCTGCCACTTCGAGCTTCCTCCAGTACTACCCAGGAGGATCAGACTAAATCAGGTGCGAATTATCTCGATTTTTCTTCTATGAAACACAACAAAGCTTACACACCTAAATTGCACTTTCCCCCTTTTGATGGCGAGGGTATACGAGGTTGGATTCGGAAGTGTTCATTGTTTTTTAAGTTTTTACATATGAGGGATGATGAGAAGGTAGAATTTGTAGCTCTACATCTACAGGGTAAGGCAGAATTATGGTATCAATCGTATGTTATTGATAAGCCTGAAGCCCTCTGGGATTTATTTTTGGTGGATATATTGACTCGGTTTGAAACCCATAAAGGTGAGGGTACCATTGGGGAATATAAGCTGTTGAAACAAACGGGCAGTGTGGAGGATTATTATGAGAAATATGAAGAATTAAGGGCCCTTATTAATTTAGAGGTTCCAAATTTACCTGAATCCTTTTTGGTGGGTAATTTTGTGGGGGGTCTTAAAGATTAAATCAGGTATGGAGTGCGGAGGTTCACCCCCACTATTGTTTGCAAGGCTGTAGAATTATCTCATATGGAAGAGGCACTGTTTGAGGAAAATGGGGTACCAACCAAGCTAACTCAGAAATCGCCTTCAACCACTATACCCTATCATATTACCAAATCTTACCCTCAAATTACTTACCCATCACCTACCAAAAATACTACAAACACAACTGAGACAACCACTAGACAGGACTCACTACTACCCACCCCTACCCATAAAACCACAACACAAGTCAATCCCATTCGAAGACTTACACATGCTCAGTATGAAGATCGAAAGAAGAAAGAGTTGTGCTACTATTGTGAGGGCAAATATTCCCCTACCCATAAATGTGAAAACCCCCAACTCTTCATGATAGGAGAAGAGACAATTTTTTGATGATAGTACCTCACCTGACTCACCCCCATAGCAGGAACTAGTCATTGAGGAATGTGATGAGAATGGGGAAATTTCTTTAAGTGCCATGGATGGAGGTGCCCACCCCAGCACGTTCAAGGTCAGAGGGCAAGTAGGGAAGGTCAACTTCACTATTTTGATCGATTCTGGAGCTACTCATAACTTTCTGGATCCTCAGACAACAGAAAGATTGAACTGCCAATTACAGGAGGTTAAGCCAATGGTGATTAGCATAGCAAATGGAGATAAGTTGGTCAGTCATCAACTCTGTCCACAGTTGTAATGGCGTATGGCCAAGGGGAGTTTCTCTACTTCATTAAGGGTTTTGCCTTTGGGGGCATGTGATATAGCTCTTGGAATTCAATGGTTGGAAACCTTGGGTCCTGTGCAAATCGATTTTAAAACAAAAGAAATGCATTTTACCTGGCAAGATGAAAAGGTGGTTATAAAAGGGCTAGATGATATTTCCCAGCTGAAAGTTACCACAGCTAAGTCATTACATAAATATTTGACTAGGAATTCTAATGTGCTTTGCGGACAGCTAAGTATGGCCACAGTTGAGCCTCAATTGTTGACCCAATAGCCATTTCAGGAGTTACTCGATCAGTATCAGGATGTCTTTGCGGAGCCTACAGGGCTGCCTCCTCCTAGAGTACATGATCACTGCATTCCCATGAAAGAAGGAGCCACACCAGTCAGCCAAAGGCCCTATGGATACCCTCAAGTCCACATATCAGAAATAGAGCGAATTCTGAAGGAAAAGTTAGAATCTGGCATTGTGCAGAGCAGTAACTCGCCTTTTAGCTCCCCGGTGTTGCTGGTTAAGAAGAAAAACCACACATGGCGAATGTGTGTGGATTATAGGGAGTTAAATAAGCAAACCATAAAGAGCAAATACCCCATTCCAATCATCGATGACTTGCTCGACAAATTTCATGGGGCTGTAATTTTTTCTAAATTAGATCTTCGGAGTGGGTATCACCAAATCCGAGTGGCTGACAGTGACATTCTAAAAACGGCGTTCACGACTCATTTTGGCTTATTTGAGTTCAGGGTCATGCCCTTCAGGCTAACTAACGCCCCGGCCTCATTTCAGGCTCTAATGAATACAACGTTTGCTCAACATCTTCGAAAATCAGTATTAGTCTTCTTCGATGACATCCTCGTGTACAGTATAAATGTGCAGGAGCATAAACATCCGCTAATGGAAGTTCTGGAATTAACGAGGCAGCACAAGCTGTACGCCAAGCTTTCTAAATGTCAATTTGGTCGGAGTAGCTTGGAGTACTTGGGCCACATTTTCTCTGGAGTCAGAGTTTCTGCAGACCCTAGTAAATTTGAGGCCATGATGCTATTGCCTACACCTAGAACCATCAAGGATTTGAGAGCATTCTTGGGACTTACCGGACACTACCGAAAGTTTGTTCAAAACTACGGTACTATCAGTAAACCACTCACCAACTTAAAAAGGGGCAATTCTCATAGAGTGAAGAAGCTGACCAAGCTTTCCAGCGTCTCAAACAAGCAATGACCACGACTCCCGTCCTTACAATGCCCAATTTCAATGAAACATTCATCGTCGAAACTGATGCTTGTGACTATGGTTTGGGAGCTGTACTAATGCAACAGGAGCGGCCAATTGCCTTCCTTAGTAAAGCACTAAGTCCTAAAGCTTTGACGATATCTACATACAAAAAGGAAATGCTTGCAAAAGTCACTGCGGTGCAGAAATGGTGACATTTCTTGGAGGTAGGACACTTTATAATACGAACGAACCATCAAGCATTACGGTATTTTCTATCCCAAAAAATCACCACATTAATGCAACAAAAATGGTTAACTATGTTGTTGGGCTTGAACTAGGAGATTCATTACAAAAGAGGGCACGAAAATACAGCAACAGATGGACTCTCCAGAGTGGAACCACAGGCAAAAAAAGGCATATCAATGGCTATGAGCCAAGGCGTACCTTGTTAGCTAGAAGAGCTTCAAGACAATCTTCAAGGGGATACCCAAGTTCAGGAGATGATGCTCGAGGCATTAAGCACCCTGACTGGGCCAAAGCTTTGCCATCTCCAAAATGGAATACTAATGTACAAAGGAAAGATATACATAGGGGCAAAGGGGCATTGGAGGGCGACCATTATACGAGAATTTCATGATACCAGACATGGGGGACATTCTGGGATTGAAAATACATATTTCAAGGTAGTTCAACTCTTTTATTGGCCCCAAATGAAGGAGGAAATCAAGCAATATGTGAAAGAGTGTGACATCTGTCAATGCCACAAGTTTGAAAATGTAGCGTACCCAGGATTATTGCAGCCTTTAGAAATCCCTTCAAAGATTTGGAGCAGCATCTCCTTAGATTTTATTGAAGGTCTTCCTAAATCCCAAGGTAAAACGACAATTTTTGTGGTTGTTTACAGATTAAGTAAGTACGACCACTTTCTTGCATTAAGTCATCCATATATTGCCAAAGATGTGGCCAGATTATACTTTGACAATGTAGTCAAGCTACATGGGCTTCCCCAGACCTTGGTAAGTAACAGAGATAAAGTCTTTATTAGCACTTTCTAGAAAGAACTCTTCACGATGATGGGAACCCAACTGGCTATGTCTACTGCGTATCACCCTCAGTCCGATGAGCAGACCAAATGAGTCAACCGGTGTTTGAAAACCTACTTAAGATGTGCAGTTAGTGAACGACCCAAAACATGGGCCAATTGGTTGTCCATAGCGGAATGGTGGTACAACACTTGTAAACACAACTCAATAGGCATGACTCCCTTTGAAGCACTTTGTGGATACCTACCTACTTCCATTCCTATGACGTTACACACCAACTACAAGGTAGCTGCTGTGGGAGAGTATCTTATACAACAGCAAAGCGCAGTGCAAGTCTTGAGAGAAAATCTCCTCAAAGCACGATACCGAATGAAGCAATATGCTGATCAGAACAGAATAGAACGAGTGTTTCTGGAAAGTGACATGGTATACTTAAGGTTACAACATTACTGAAAAACCACCATTGCTACTAGGTTCTTTCTCAAACTATCTCCAAAATAGTATGGTCCTTTTGAGATTGTGAAAAAGATTAGCACGGTCGCTTATCAGCTTAAGTTACCAGATACTAGCTCTGTTCACCCAGTATTCCATGTGTCATTACTAAAGAAAAAACTGGGAAAAAAGGACATTCATATAGCACAATTACCTGAACTCGGCGAAGAGGGTCAGTTCTTAGTAGAGCCTGTAGCAATCTTGGACAGAAGACTGATCAGACGAAAGGGTGGACCAGTTACACAGGTCTTAGTCAAATGGTCCAATACCCGTACCACTGATTCAACTTGGGAGGACTAGGGTACTCTCAAAACAAAGTTTCCCAGGTTCCTTCCTTGGGGTCAAGGAAGTTTTGAAGGAGACGGGAATGTAACAGACCCAGCACCACCTACAATAAATATGGGTCCGAGCACGGAAAGCCCAATCCAAGTGAAGAAGTGGATTTTTACTAAAGGCCCAAATGGAACTCAAATGAAGATTTCTTAATAATATGAATTTATTTTTAACTCAGTAGTTGGTTGGATAAGGGATATATACATCTGAATTGTATCATTCACATCTTATCTTGGTTATTGTTATAAAATATTGCTCTCTCTCTTCTTCCTGGCACCTTTGGTGATTATCTCTTCTTTTACTATATTGTGTTTTATCTTGTTAGTTAACAATTGGGGGATCCCACTTGTTACACAAAAGTGAAAGCAAAAAGCATAACCACCAGAAGTTGTTGGCCATAATTCCAACAGAACTAACAATGTTCATAGCCCATGCTCCTACATCAGACACTGCAGGCTTCTTCTCCCCCTACATATTTGTTGGATTGAAAATTAGGGCTTGGCTATAGGTAGTTAGGTAGTTGCGTAAAATTGGGGATCTCTGTATTTGTTAAAAGAACGAGTAAACAGTTGTTACACTGTATTTATTTTTATTTTAAGTCTCCTTAGTAAAAGTCGGGCGCACATTTCATTTTAATGTTTTTAATAATTTTAGTAATTAAATATTTTTTTACAATAGACATTATACAAAATAAAGTTTATCTATTTGTTGAAGTTAAAGTATTTTTTATAACATTATTTTAATAATCAAAATTTGTTGAAGAATCACGGCCAACTAATCACTAACTGTTGTATATTTTATAATTTTATTAGTTATTTTTTAGTACCGAACTCAAATAATAAATATTACTATTTTTAATTTGTATAATCATAAATTTTAAATGATTTAGAACAATATAATTTAAATGATTAAAGTTGTTACATTCTTGTATATATTAAGTGTAAAATTGATGTTATCCAAAATTTTATTTCTCTCTATTTTTGTCGATAGCTCCAATTTAATTATTTTTTAATATAGAAATATTTTAAATTTTAATAGATAAATTATTTGTTAAAAAGTTCAAAATTTTAGAAGCAACATGTTAAAGATAAATATTTATAATGTTAAACATAAAAGAAATTTAAATATTAAAAATGCTACGAAAATTGTGAATTAAATATTATAAATGTTAAAAATAATTTTCTCGTTATAGTTATATAAAACCAAACCAAACATACCCAGTATATCCCGCTCAGGGCAGGGTCGGGGGGTGAGATGTACTCAGACCATGCCCCTACTTTTCACGGTAGGGAGGCTGTTTCCGTGAAGACGTCCGGCTAAGTGCGCATTACGCTAATAGTGTGTGATATTCACAAGGATTGTCTAAGGTTTCAAAAAGGCTCATCGTCATACTTGAGGCCATGGCTTTGAACACATGGGACTTACCTACCAGGGGATGACTACTCCGCTCTGCAAAACACTGAGATCTAAGATGACACCTCGCCAAGCTCCCTGAAACTGCAAAACTAGAAAACAGAAGACAAATGAGAACGTAACAGCCGAACTTCTAAGATAAAGCTAACTGAGACAACCCAACTCTGAGGCTCTCAACAATAGAGCCGCTCCCTAAAAGAGAATCCACCACTCTGATATGGCGCCTCCAAGAACACCTATCAGCGGTCATGGTCTCATTTAAGTTTAAGGCCTTTAAATCCAACCTAACCTGCTCTTCCTACGACCTCCTCGGTCTGCCTCTCCTCCTCACCCCAACAACCGAAAGACTCTCGACCCTCCTCACCGGGGCTTCAGCCAGCCTCCTACGGACGTGGCCGAACCATCTCAACCTCCCTTCCCTAACTTTCGCAGAAAAAGACGCCACCTCAAGCTCACTCCTAAAAACCACATTCGGGATTCAAGATAAGGCCCACTCAAATAACGATCTTTGGAGCTCTGGTGATAAAGTATAGCATCGGGCAAAACAGATTTAGAAGGCTTCGGGTAAATAGAAGACACTAAAAGGTCGGTTTTTGGCGTCGGTGGAGTAAAGACCGACGCTAAAGATTCAGTTTTAGGCGTTGGTTGTTTATGTCCGACGCTTAAGTTTGGTTTTAGGGGTCGGTTACGTAAAGACCGATGCTAAAGGTTAAGTTTTAGGCGTCGGTTACTTCATGCCCGACGTAAAAGGTCCAACACAAATGACATTAAGCATCGGTTAAGCTAGCAACCGACGCTTAAAATATGTATATGCCACGGCTCTTTATATAACCGACGCTAAAAGTGCGACGCTGAAAGACAGTTTGTACTAGTAAAAAATCATTGATTCGAGTTACTAATCACTGCGTCTATGTGTAAGAATATAAATATTTAATTTAATATTATAATGTGATAAAAACATACAATACTATATAATATTGCACTCAATATATGAAAAAAAAATATCAAGTTATGTTTAAAAGTAACTTTCATAAATAGTTGAGTGATGACACATTGAATAATAAACACATGACTATTTTAAAAAAAAATTAAAAAAATTAATCGAGTTCGAGTTCGAGCCGAGTCAAGTTCGAGTTTATCGAGTCGAGCTCCAAAAAACTCGGCTCGACTCGAGTTTTTTATCGAGCCCGAAAATGTGTTCGAACTCAAGCTCGATAACGATTCAAGCCAAGTCGGACCGACTTTTTCGAGTCGAGCTCGAGCTGGCCCGGTTTAAATTACACCCATAATTGAAATTCATTCAATTAGAAATTATCATACAATAATAAAATACATTTCTTACTCTTCTTCTTCTTCTTTTTCTTCTTCTTCTTCATCACTTTCTCTTGTTCTTTCTTCTTCTTTACTTCCCACTTCCTTTTGTGGTTCTAGTTCTTTTTCTTGATCATCTTCCATTTTATATTGTGAAAAGTCAACAAATAAAGACCTTGAGGAAAAATCTAGTGTAATGGTATTTGAGACTTCTTCTTGAAGGGGTTCTGCATCATTATCCTTTGTTCTTCCACTAACCAATTGAGGTCTACATGTGATGATTGTATGAATATTACTATCGGGATTCTTCACACTAGGAGCGTAGTATACTTGATTTGGCTTGACTTGCTAGAATGTAAACATCATCTCCTTTTAGTTTTGAATTAAGATCGATCAAGAGCACTCCATTTTTGTCTTTCTTCACACCCTTAACATGATCTTACCAATGACATTTAAATAAAATCACATGATTTTTGCCACCGTATCTTTATTTGGGAATATCTTGTAAAGTCCAATAGTAATTACTTTCACTATCACCATAACAACTGCCCTTCACAAGTGCCCTAGAGCTTGATCTTGCTAAGTTGTATGAGTATCCGTTGACCTTGCATCTTTTATAAGAAATCACATATGAAGCTGGGCCTTGCAATAAATACTGAAATTGTTTGTAGTTGTGTTGTACCTGAAATGGAATAGTCTCGTTAGACACATGTATATGAACAACTTTTAAAATCACATACGTTGTGCTTTAAATAAAATACCTTATTTTACAACCATGTTGCCAAATGAGCCAGCTTTAACATTGAATCCATCTCAGTATCCACTACAAGAAAATCGCAATCAGACAACACTCATCAGACAACGCTCGGACGAAAAAGCATTGTTTGGAATTAAGAGACAACAGTTTTTTTGTAACTTTAGAAAAGTATTGTCTAATCCAGGTACCCTACAACGGGTTAAAAACGTTGTCTAGTAAATTGATTCAGACAATGGCTTTTCCAATGTGGTGTTGTAAAGACGAGTAAGTTTGCACAACTGTTTTTACGAACGTTGTCTAATCAGTTTTGAGACAACGTTTATAAACCGTTGTATGATTCACACAACTGTTTTCATATACCATTGTGTTATTACAATTCACACAATGGAATAATTAACCGTTGTTTAAATCGTGTTTTGATGGGACAACGGTTTTTATGAAACCGTTGTCTGAACTACAAAAATTTTGAATAGAATTGGTGGGAAATAATGAAATATTTGGTGGGAATAATAAAATAATTTGAATTGAATTTGGCGGAAAATAATGAAAATAATCAGACAACGGTTTTCTTATAAAAAATGTTGTGTTATATTGAGCACAGCAACGGTTTTTCATAAAAAAACCGTTGTTTAATGTTCTTGTATGATATTTTAGCGGTCAACTATCAAAGTATTGCTTGGTCAAACTAGTATAATTTTCGAATAATATTTTTTTGACGATCCAATCGTACGGATGATGTTATATACTGATTTTAATGATGTGTACATCAAATTAGTAAAAAACCAAATCATTCTTGTACGTGTTTATAATATAAATCCACCAAAAGTACTACTCTCTAACTAATGTCGTACCGATTGCACATGATCTATTTTTTTATTTTTTTTCGATGATCCAATCATATGAATGATGTTATATACTGATTTTAGTGATGTGTACAAAAAATTAGAAAAAAAACGAATCATTCTTGTATGTTATTTCACTGGTCAACTATCAAAGTACTCCTTGGTCAAACTAGTATAATTTCCGAATAAATAATTTTTAAAATAATTTTTTGGATGATCCAACCGTGCGGATGATGTTATATACTAATTTTAGTGATGTGTACAAAAAGTTTGAAAAAGAAATCATTCATGTATGTGTTTATAATATAAATTCGTCAACGGTACTACTCCTTCTAATTAGTGTCGTAACGATTGAACTTGATCTATTTTTTAAAATTTTTATTTCGACGATCCAACAGTACGAATGATGTTATATACTGATTTTAGTGATGTGTACAAAAAAATAGAAAAAAACGAATAATTCTTGTATGATATTTTAATGGTCAACTATCAAAGTACTTCTTGGTCAAACTAGTATAATTCTCGACTAATATTTTTTTTTAATTTTTTTTTTGGATGATCCAATCGTACAGATGGTGTTATATACTGATTTTACTGATGTGTACAAAAAATTAGAAAAAACAAATCATTCTTGTACGTGTTTGTAATATAAATCTGCTAAAAGTACTACCCCCTCTAACTTGTGTCGTACCGATTGAACATGATCTATTTTTTTAAGTTTTTTTTCGATGATCCAACCATACGAATGCTGTAATATACTGATTTTAGTGATGTGTACAAAAAATTAGAAAAAAACAAATCATTCTTGTGTGGTATTTTAATGGTCAACTATCAAAGTACTTCTTGGTCAAACTAGTATAATTTTCGAATAATATTTTTTTTTATTTTTTTTTGGACGTTCCAACCATACGGATGATGTTATATACTAATTTTAGTGATGTGTAGAAAAAGTTAGAAAAAAAAAACCATTCTTGTACGTGATTATAATATAAATCTGCCAAAAGTACTACTCCCTGTAACTAGTGCCGTACCGATTGAACATGATCTATTTTTTTTTAAAAAAAATCGATGATCCAACTGTATGAATGATGTTATATACCGAGTTTAGTGATGCATACAAAAAATTAGAAAAAAAAAATCATTCTTGTATGATATAAGAATGAATCAATATGTACGTGTTTATGATATAAATCAGCCAAAAGTACTACCCCTCTAACTAGTGTTGTACCGATTGCGCATGATCTATTTTTTTTAAAAAAAATTCGACTATCCAACCATACGAATGATGTAATATACTGAGTTTAGTGATGTGTATAAAAAATTTTAAAAAAAATGAATCATTCTTGTATGTTATTTTAATGGGCACCTATCAAAGTACTCATCAGTGGTCAAATTAGTATATTTTTTTAATAATATTTTTTTTTAATTTTTTTTGGACGATCCAACCGTACGGATGATGTTATATGCTAATTTTATTGAAGTTTTCAAAAAGTTAGAAAAAAAAATCATTCTTGTACGTGTTTATAATATAAATCCGCCAAAAGTACTACTTCGTTTAACTATTGTGGTACTGACTGAACATGATCAATTTTTTTTAAAAAAAAATTTCGACGATCCAAGTGTACAAATGATGTTATATACTGATTTTCGTGATGTGCACAAAAAATTATGAATTTTCAAGTTTATCTTATATGAGTTTATAATAAAAATATTCAAAATTGAATAATTATTTGCAAGTTTTTCTTTCTTTATAATATACTAAATTTAGCAAAAAAAAAAAAATTAATATTTAAAAAATTTGGTTTGAGTTTTGAGGAACCAAAAAAGTGATTTTTATTAAAATTTCGAATCTACCAAATTAACAAATAATTAGATTTTTATAAATATTAAATATATTTTATATAATTTTATTCCCTCAAAAATTATTAATCAAGCCAAAATTTATTTCATGTATTCTTATTTCCCCCTTAACCAATGATTCATTTCCCCTCTATTTTCAGCCTAAAAAATATTACAACATATTTTCCCCCATTCTCCTGCATATCCAATATTTCATTTCCCCCTTCTCCAAAATTTTCATTTCCCCTTCCCCTTCCCCAAAATTTTCATTTCCCCCTTTGCTCTCAGTGTCCAAACACGTACTACATAAAACACAGATCCACAATCAATCCTCTAAAATCAAATCTCTATCTCTCTCTCCCTCTCTCAAGAATCTTAGATTTTTGGAGGAGTTTTTATGGTTGTGAGGAGTTTATTTTGGAATTGTGGAGGGATTAAGGGGGTTGGTGTGGAGATTACTGGGGTTCATTTTTTTGCTCTGACTTTCACTTTCACCCTCTCACAAGATTCAATTAGAGCTCGTTAGGGGTTCAATTACTTAGATTTCAAACTACAACTCAACTGATTTAAGGGGTCGAGACTTTGGTCTTCGGTGGATGTTTTGGTTCTTCAAATTAGGGTTTTGGTTCTTCATTTTGAGTTCAATTACTTGCATATCTTCACTTGAATTTCATCTAATCAAACTCTATTGTTGATTTCAGGCAATGAAAGTGTAGATGTTGTTGTCATTGATGATGAGGCAGTGGGTTCTGTAAGTTCAGTTTGTCGGGGAGGAAAGTTACTTCATGGAGATGGTGCACTGGATGAACACCTTGCAGAGACCAAGTTACAACAAACGGTACACATTTCATTACATGTCATTCTGAAACTCCTGTAATCAAAGGTACTCATGACAGCACAGTTTCAAAGGTACTCTGTGCGACTCATGGGCCATTTTTTCAGGTGTGGGTCGGGGTATTACAATATTCTTCACTGGCTCGTTTAATGTCGTTCAGTCAATCTTTTTGCAAGAGTTTAGCCTATTGACTATTAGTTGGACATAGTAGATCTTTGTCGTAAAACTTGAGGCAAAGTTGAAGATTTTGAGTAACGAAAGGCAAGGTTAAACATGTATAGTAGCTACATAAATCTGTGCGTTATGGAATATCAACCAGTGTTCCCAGGTGAATGTGGCCAAATGTGCACTCTGTAGCCGAGATATCTGATGCAAATGAGCTACTGTATGGAAACTTGTGAATGTTGAATTGATGGTTTTGGACTCTGTAAAATATGTTTTTTCTTAGATCTGTTACAATTATTTAAAGAGGATGTTTTGATTGAAATTTCCTTTTATGTGGTACTTAATTTCATATCAACACACTTATTATTATTATTATTATTATTATTATTATTATTTTTAATTCTATGCACCTTCAGTATTCTTGCATTGCACCACAGTTGAATGATTATCTTCTTTGATGATATTACAATAATACATCACTGGTCTGTGAGGTCCATAGTGCTGATCTAAATGATGAAATTGCATTTGAAATTTGACACTTAAAACATACTACATATGTTTTAAATCAAATATTGCTCTTATACTGTTTTCTTATGATGTTTAGATTCTTTTTTGGTTATAAATTTGTTATTACAATATGTAGGTTTTACCCGATCTTTTGCACACTGTCCGTACTTGTGAAGATGGTCTCAAGGAGTACATAACTTGGAAGCTTGGTACACTGGTTTCGATAGTGCGTCAGGTATATTAAATCTTCTTCGTACGTTTCATTATGGATGTTTTCATTATAAATTCCTATATGGCTATTTCTCATTACAGTTCCTATGTGCAGCACATTCGTAAATATCTACCGGAATTGCTGTCTCTAATATCTGAATTATGGTCATCCTTTAGTTTGCCTGCTGCTAATCGTTCGGTGCATGGATCTCCAGTAAGCATGGCTTCGTTCAAATGCATGCTTCTCATATAAATTACGTATTATCTTTGTTACGTCGTTTCCTAGTGACACGTATGTTGTAAATACTCTATTTGGTCTATGATCTCAGATTCTGCACCTAGTTGAACAACTTTGCTTGGCGCTAAATAATGAATTTAGAACGTATCTTCCTGTTATTCTTCCATGCTGTATCCAAGTCTTGAGCGATGCTGAACGTTGCAATGATTACACTTATGTTCATGACATTCTTCATACCCTTGAAGTATTTGGTGGTCTGTGCTGTTTTTTTTATGTATTTAGCAAGTTCTACTGCATCTTGTTTATGATTGAATATGGGTTATGCAGAGACCAATGGCATTATGGTACCATGATCAAGTTTCATAAAAAAAAAAAACTATGCAGAGGTTCAGATATATAGTTGTCATTACTAAATGGTAATGTAATGACTATCATAGTTAAAACATTAAATATATGAGCGCTTCTGATCTCCAGCATATTTCTTACTCACTGACCTGCTTTTGAAGTTTACTGACCATCAGTTCTCATACCTAGGCATATTTCTTACTCACTGACCTGTTTTTGAAGTTGTTATCTAGAAACCAAGAGATACAATCACATTCTTCTTCCTGTGTGTACTTTATTTTATATGGTGGTACATGATCATTGTTGAAAACATATATTGTCATTAATTATTAAGAATCTTTTCACCATGGTAACAGGTAGATTGATGCCTTCGTCCTTTCTTGCATGACTCGCACCAGACCAAAGTTGATCTCTGTGAAACGCTTTGGTAATTTATGAAGGCATGCCTTATTTACACCAAATCAGTTGTGGATTTATACAACTATCAACTTCAAGTACAAGGGGCCAAGAAAGAACTCATCCGCATGTGCTCATACGTATTTACCCGATCAAATCTTTCTTAAGATGTCAGAATTCTTAATGTACATGAGGAGGTTGGAAGTGAAAGACTTATTTCATGCGATATGGTAATCACCAAATAGCAGTTGTTAGAAGGACAAGTTGATCTTGACACATCGGGGTATGTATCCCGATTTTATGATTTTGTGGGAATTAGATGATGGTAGTGGTACTTTGTTGGGAATTAGTATTGGTAGGCTTTATAGGGATAAATATTGATGGGTAGTTTCTATTTAGATGATTATTGGTTTTTATTATATTGGTTAGTTGCTAGTAGTGTATAAACTTTGATTTTTGTTGTAAATAAAAGTGTTGTTTCATTTATCAATAGCCAATGTTATCATCTTTTGATAAACACTTGTTAAATATTTCATCGGACAATGGATAAGTTTCAAGAAAGTATTGTACCAAAAAGAGTTGATCATTGTATAAAAATTGTAAAACCATTGTGTGAAAATAACAAATATAAGCATTTAGGAAACAAAAGTGTTGTACCAAGCATTTTTCACAATTGTTTTAAAAAGATAAAGGCATGTGTAAAATACAACTCACACAACGAGTTTATGATACAATTAAGTTCTATGCTCAGTTATCCTGCAATGGTTATATTTTAAGAAACCGTTGTTAATAGAATGAATGAACAATGTTTTATTTTTTAGGAACCATTGTATTCGTCATTTTCTAACAACGGATTTAAATGATTGTGTTGTTGTTTCTGGGTGTGCTACAACGCTTTTGGAGCCTGGTGTGTTGTTGTTCCGGATATCAAACAACGATTTGTGTACCGTTGTGTGATGTTGGTAAGAGACACCTGCTCGATAGACAACGCTATTCCAGGGCATCAGACAACGGGCAATAACCATTGTATATTTCAGTTTTCCTTGTAGTGATCACTCAATATATATGTACTACAATTACGAACATCTTCTTCAAACATACTTAAAATGTGATCATAAAGAAAAATTAACTCAACTAAGCAATTTGTAAAAGAATTTTCTTGTCTTAATGCCATTGTCAAATTAATTTCAAGGCACTTCTTCATCTCAAGCCTTTTCTGGTCTTCAAAAGAAAGTTGGTTTTGATTTAACTAAATCTCTTCACTGCAACTACTGTTAGAAGCCTGGCCAAACTATTGATAAAAATCATGGTTTTCCTCTAGGTTTCAAGTTCAAAAAGCCTAGGAGAATTGCAGCACATGTTGATACTCATGATTCTTATGGTTCTCTAGCTTCTGGATATCATATCAACGCATATACTCTACTACCTAGCAACACTTCTCATGGACAATCAGTTTTTACTCCAGAACTATGCACTCAGCTTCTCAATATGCTAAAGTCTTCTTAACAATCTGATTAAACTTCTGCAGCAATTTTTGCTGGTAACACTCTGTCTTTTATTGCTTTCCTGAATAAATCAGTCTTTTAATGCTTCATGTTTACTTCTTTTCACAAATTTACTCAACCTATAAATGTCTCTTTACCCAATGGCCAGCACATTGATATACTTTACAGTGGCACCGTAACTTTACTTGATAACATTGTCCTTGAAAGAGTATTGTATAATCCTACCTTCAAATTCAACTTACTCTCTATCAATAAACTCACTCAACAATTAGGTTGCACTATTAGATTTTCTATGACACTTGTTCTATGCACTCTATGTATGTAGGGCTATTTTCTGAGGAGCCCTCTGGTTCTTGATAAATCTCAGAGATGCCTCTACATTCTTTCATCCTCTACTCAAGATTCCAAAGCAAATGTTTCTTCAACTAATGTTTCTATTCCTCTTTTGATTTCTGCTAATAAAACTCTTGGTTGTAATAGTGATTCTTTACTTTGGCACACTAGATTGGGCTATCTGCCTATGTCAAAACTTAAAACTCTGTCTTTATTTAATGTGAATGTTGGTATTGATTTCTTTTGTGATGTATGTGCTAAGGCAAGACAATACAGAACTCCATTTCCTCATAGTACTATTCACACTTTTAAACCTTTTCAGCTTATACATGTGGACATATGGATTCCTTATAAAGTCTCTACATGTAATCACTATAAATATTGTTTGACTATACTAGGACCACATGGACACAACTTTTAAGTTGTAAAAGCAATGCTTTTACTTTTCTCAAATACTTTATTAGTTGAATATTAGTTTCATTCTACAGTCCACATTGTCAGAACTGACAATGCATTTGAATTAGGCCTTAGCACAACTGCCACTACTTATTTCTGGAATAAAGGTATTACTCATCAGACACGTGCTTATACTCCACAACAAAATGATGTTGTGGAGAGGAAACATAAACATCTTCTTGAGACATCCAGGGCACTTCTCTTTCAATCTAATCTGGTGCTTCACCTTATGAACTTCTGTTCAATAAATCTCCTTCTTTTGAACATCTTAAACCTTTTGGTTGTCTTGCTTACATATGTACAGCTAAAGTTCACAGAGATAAATTTTTCGTAAGAGGTATACCTTGTATTTTTCTAGGTTACCCTTTTGGTAAAAAGGCTTATAAATTTTTAAATCTAGAAAATCATTCTATACAATATTCTAGGGATGCACAATTTCATGAAACAATTTTTCCATATGTCAAAACTTCTTTATCTTAGTATATACCATTGTCTGTTCCTGATCACAATACTATTTCTCCATACAGTCCTACAGTTCCACATACATATAATTTAGTTGAATTAAACCAGGTACCTACTTATACATCACCTACTCCAGTTATTCTAACTCCTCCAACTGATAATGTTACACCTGCTAATTAATCCTCCATTTATCAGAAAGTCATCTAGACTTACCAAACCACCCTCATATTTTAAAGACTACATTCATACTGATGGTCATGTCACTTGTACAACTTTCTTTTGTTCCTGCACACTCACTTCACTTTGTTCTACACCATTACAACCTATCAATTCTCATTTATGCTGCAATGTTACCTCTATTTTCACTCCTGTTCCAGAACCTTCTTTCTATGAAGAAGCTTCTCTTTATCCTGAAAGACAGTAGGCCATTACAGTAGAATTCTCTGCCTTAGAAGCCAACAATACTTGGTCTTTCATTCCTTAACCACTAGGGAAGAAGGATATATCTTGTAAATGGGTTTTTAAAATAAAAATCATGTTGATGGAACTATAGAACGCTATAAAGCTCATTTAGTTGTTAAAGGATTTACCCAAAAAGCTAGCATTGATTACACAGAAACGTTTTCTCCTATTATCAAAATGACAACTGTTCGAAGCTTAGTTGTTATTGCTGTTAAAAAGGGGTGGCATATGTCTCAACTTGATGTTAATAATGCTTTCCTCCATGGTGATTTTCATGAAGATGTATATATGTATATATGAAACCCCCTCATGGTCTCTTGATTGATTCTAACTTGGTTTATAAGCTTATAAATTCATTTTATGGACTGAAACAAATTTCGAGAGAATGGCATACAAAGTTAAGTGATGCTTTTATGTCTAAAGGTTATAAGTACTCCAAGAATTTGATCATTCTTTATTCTATAATAAAAATGGAACCTTGATTCTATTTCTTGCTATTTACATTGAGGACATACTTGTTGGAAATGACACGTCCGAAGTTACCTCTATCAAGCAGTTTCTAGACTCTGTTTTCAGGATCAAGGATTTAGGAGAATTCCATTATTTCTTAGGTCTGAAATTTGAAAAGGCTCATGAGGGAGTTGTTATGTCCCAACAGAATTTTACAAATGATTTCTTAACTGAATTTGATTGTTTACAAGAATATGAAGTTGTCTCTCCTTTGGATTTGAATGTCAAATTAATTGTTACATGACCATGGATCCCTACTGCAGATCCTTCTCTTTATAGAAAACTAGTTGGTAAACTAAATTACCTTACTCATACTAGACTAGACCTCTCATTTTGTGTTCAACACTTAAGCCAGTTCATGGCTTCTCCTCGACATCCACACTAGGATGCAGCAATACATGTACTTAAATATCTACGAGCTGCTCCTGCATATGGTATTTTGTTTAATTCTACAAATACTTTCAATATTGAGGCATATGTGATGATAATTGGATAGAATATGTCCTAACACAAAGAACTCTGTCAGTGGTTATGTTATTTTACTTGGAGGTAGTCTCATTTCTTGGAAATCCAAGAAACAACATACCATTTATCCATCATCGACCTGAAGCTGAATATCGTTTTATACGATGGTCACAGTTGAGTTAGCCTGGTTATCTCGTTTACTTTCTGAGTTTGATGTTCCAAATATTACTTCTATTGCAGTTAAGTGTTATAGCCAGGCAGCCATCTATATTGTTCTGAATCCCGTTTATCACGAACGAACAAAGCACATCGAGATAGACTGCCATTTTGTTCATGAAAAACTTGCTTCTCATTTTATTTCTCTCTCTTATACACCTACCAAATAGCAGCTCACAGATGTCTTTACAAAATTCCTCAATGCATTCAATTATCACACCATCTTGTCCAAGTTGGGGTTGCCTGTTACACCCTCCAACTTCAGGGGGGTGTTGGGATTACTTAATCAAATAGTCAACATAGTCAACAAAAGTCAATAGGTAGTTAGGATTTATATATACATAGTCTTGTACAGTTGTAGTTGAGTAGTTTTGTACAGAATGTAATGCTCTCTTTTCGATCTTTAATGGAAAAGTTCATCTTCTCCAATTCTGTTTCATTTCATTACTATGAATTAAGTTAATAGACATTGACATAATCCAATCATAACACACGATGCTCCTATTGAAGAGATTTTTTTGCTAGTTTAGTGGTACACTCTTGATAAGAGTTAATGCATTTTACACACCATGTGCGTATAACACATTTTTCAAAAAATTGAGTTCAATACAAATACTCCCTCTGTCCCAATGATTTCTTTACATTGCCTTTTTGCACGGAGACCAAGGAATATTGTTAAGATAAATAAAGTAGTGGGTGTACTACACCATGCTAATTTTCAACACATTGTTGCATGTTTTAGTAGATGCCAGTATGTTAATAAATGTTAGTATAAAAGAATTAGTGGGGTAGTAGATTTGTACATTCATCACTTAGAACTCAGTATTATTTAAAGTAGTTTGTATATCTTAAAGATTTTATTATTTAGATTTTGTAATAATTAGATTCCTATTATTTTAATAACAATATACTTAAACTAGCTCAATATCTATTTTTCATAGTCAGTTTTTATAAGATTTTATGTTATTCCTGTCCAAAAAAAGTTTTGGTTAATGTTAATTTTTTTGTCTTTCGATATAATCATATTAAAACAAGGGTTTCATGTGCCTGAGGGTGAACTCACGGTTGTACCGGAGGTTTAAATAATTTCAATACAAATTAAGGGTATTTATTTAAATTACTGAAAAAAGTTTGATATTTATAAAAATGCCCGACCCTTACTTTATAAGTACATATTTGTTATAAACTTAGGAGAGATCCATGAGGACAACCTCAGACCCAGTTTCTCTTAGAACAATGTATTTATTTACATACATAATTCTTTATTCTTACTTCTGTTTACAGTTACATGGAAATAAGAATAAGAAGACAGTGAAAGGAAATGGAGGAAGAGGCAAGGGTTTTGTGGTGCTAGTAGATGCAGGGGTTCTTTGAAGAATGCCAAGGAAAGGGTTTGTCAAGATCAATATGCATGCATGCTTCTATGATGAGCCTCTCCTTAATGGAAACAGAATAGGTATTGGTATGTTATCCGAACTGATAGTGGGAGAATTGTTCGAATGGTTGCAGGCTCATTGAGGATTCAGGAAAGAAGGATACATGAGTTCTATGTCATGTTGTTAGGGCTCCGAAGAGCCTACCTAGAACACTATACCTTGATTTATTAGGAAAATGACACTGCAGGAGCCTATTGGGACTAGAGGTTTTTGGGTGATGGTGTTATCCCAGAGCATCGTTATGTAAAATCAACTCAACCAAAGAAAAGCAAACAGGAACCAGGTTTTGGAAATCAAACCTATTAGGAAGGAAGTGAATGAGGTGGCAAGGTATCTAACTCATCATGGTGCTCAAACATGAACTAGGATGGTGATCGTTGAAGGTCCTTTTGGCAGAGTTTCGTGAAATATAGGTAAATGATATGGGTCTCGGCCCTTTAGGTGAACCGTTCGAAGAAGTCCCAGAAGGAGACTTGTTCGTGTCTATAATAAATTGTGAGAATATTGGGGTGGCAAGGAGTCGAACTTGAGACCCCCTCCAAACCAGAGCTTTGATGTTAAGTAACCAACTCATCTAAAAGTTAGAGGGAGACCTGATCTTATATTATATTTAACAGCTAGATTATTGGATTAATATTTATAAGTTTGTAATGCTGGGCTAGGCCCATTTATTTAATCTATTTCTCCTACTTTCCAGAAAAAACAATGTATTTGTATAAGTTGTTACAATTCATTTGTAAAAGTTGTTACAAAGTGATATGGGCTAAAAGTTAGCCCTAAAGACATATTTAAAACAGCATTAAAATAAACCTATATTGGTCCAAGGTTAAAGCCCATTAATGAGACTTGAAACCCTAATTAAATATTAATTTCGTAATTAAGCTGATTTTCAGACTCCAATATGAGTCCAAAAAGGGAACCAATTCCTTTAAGGAGTAGCCCCCAAGACATCTAAGTCCAATAAAAGTCAGCCTTATTTATGGAAGGATCTAGAAGCCCATCTAAAGTGAATAACTTGCTCACCAAGTTACTAAACCCTAATTCCAAGGCTTCTCAAGCCTATATAATGGGTCTGACCCTTCATTCTCAAGAGGAAGGGTTTGGGGCATAACTTCATACTTCATCCACCACGTTTTAGGCTTAATCCTCGAATAAGGACATACAAGCCACTACATCAAGCCACGTAGGCAACTCTAGAACTACGTTTTGGCTTGATTCTTGATTTTCATCAAGGTACATAGGCATCTTGCAAGGATCGACTAGTCCCGACAGCAAGAGCAGCAACCATTAAAGCTCGAAGCTCTTAATCCCTACCATTCAATACACTAATTAATTGCAGCCTAGTTTTTATTCCAAAACATTTGGCACCATCTGTGTGAAGAAGACGTCTACCATGGAAAATACACGGATATAAAAAAATGGATGTGATGATCCACCGGCCTCAATACGCATTCTAATCACCATTACTGGAATTCAGCCAACACATACCACTGTTCAAGGGTTGAACCCTCTAGGAAGGAATTTAAATGCGTCTCCAAGGAGATGGAGTCCAAAAAACGATTTTAAACTCTTCAGGGGCGGATTCCCAATCGTAGGCATGATTATGCCCATAATAGGAAAGCATGGATATGAATCTCTACTATGGTGCTTCCACCACTAACAGAGCAGAACCCAAGTTATGGACTTCCACCCCAAGGAGAGGATGATTCATATTTGAGGCTTGAAACCTCCGCATGTAGCAGGAGGGAGAAGTCTCGATCGTGCACTAACGATGATTAAAAAACAATCAGACTGATGATCCACTCCCCTCGACTTCCAATCAGGGAACGACTCCCCTAGAGACGCATCTCCAAGTGGTGATCCTCCAAGGAGTGATCCCTAAGGGGTGATCCAAAATCCACTAACTCAAGGAGAGAATCCCCAATTTCAGATGGTGGTTTTACCTTTGTCAAATGGAGCACATGAAGCACGGATCGCTACCACCGTCATGCTAATTCCAATAAATCGAAACCTTGTTTGTGGGTTGTCACCGTACCCAACTGCTGATGGAACCATCGATCTACACATGAGAAATATGTGCCTCAATACATTGAAGGCTTGGTCCCCTTGCTGGAGGACACCAAAGTTTCTCTGAGTCATATGCCAAAGATAACTCCTCGTCTGAAGAAGATGAGGAAGTGGGCGTCTGTTCTAGCAGAAGACGTCATGGCGAGGAACCCACCGAAGGAGCGGAACATTCTCAACCCTGAGGGACTCAAGGAATGGCTCTTCAGGCCGTAAACGAAAGGATCTGGGGGCTCAAATTACTCATCCGCAGCTTCCGACTGTGGGTTCAATTAATTCAGGGACGAATCCCCTCCGGATGGTGGTTTCGCCCTTCTAGCGCACTGTTGGGACTATAGATGTCCATCTCCATCATTACACGATGAACTTAGGTTCCCACCAATGGGATGTCGTTCACCGATGGTAGAAGTGGCCAATAACACGAGGCATATGTACTTCAATGCATTCAAAGCCTAGAACACCAATGAAGGAGTCGTGATTTCCACGGACCCTATATTGTTGACAATTCATTATTCACTGATAAAGATAACAATCTTAGATGGAGAACCAGGCAAGGAGCTCGAAGGAGGGTCAGGGCCTTCTCAGCCCCGTGGATCCAAAGGATTGGCTCCCAAGACTTTAGGAGGGAGGATACTCTCTCATAAAGCGTGTATCCAAAAATTGAAGAAAAACTTGGAAATATAATAGTCTAGGCAGCCCCCAAGGGCTAGGATCCCCTATGTTATTAAAACGAGTGATACCCCTAGAAGGAAAAGGGTTGATTCACAAAGGGCTGCTCCCGATGGCTCGATGCCTTTAGGAGATCGCGACGATCCAATCTTATCCTTCACCAATGAGATAATAAATGTGAAATTCAAGACGCCCACTATCGAGGTGTGATAGGCCAGGAGATCCCACTAATCATGTGAGGACATCCTCCAATGCACCACAAATTTTAACCCATGATTGACGTAATCAAGTATAGGGTGTTCCCTCAAACCCTGGGGGGCATGACACAATGATGGTAAAGTCGATTTCCCCCGAACTCAATCAGCTCCTTTAAAGGACTAAGAAGGGCATTCATCGCCCCGTTTATTGATGGAAAGTTCATGAGAAACGTTTTACATCCCCGTGAATGTGGAAAATGAATGAATCCTTGGGGGATTACATGAACCGAATCACCAAGGAAGTCTTGAAGGTCCCGAACTTGGATGATAGAGTAGCTATCAAGGTAGATGAAAGAGTAAGGGAAGCCTCAACCCCTGGTGGAGGCAATGCCGGTAATAACAAGAAGCGAATGTGGCGACGAGTAGAATGTTAGGGATATGTATCCTCGAACAAATAAAGACTCTGACTCTCCCTGGAAGAAGAACAAAGAAGAACAATCAAGGATCTAGGTTCACCTGCTATGGACATTTGTATACTCCAAAGAGCCAAATCCTAACGGACATTGCAAAAGATAAGGATCTCCGATGGTCGAAACCACTAAGGCCGGGCTGATCCCGAGAAGAGAAATAAGAACCAATGTTATCAGTTCCATAAGGATGTGCAAAATAAATTTCACGATTCTGGACAGCTAAAACACAAGTTCAAGTTTCTGATCCGAAGAACAAGGTTGTATAAGTCCACCAAGGATGGCCAATAGGGTAACCTAAGGCAGGATTATGAAGTAGAGATTATAAAAGGAAGGATGGCGATCATGATCGCAATCCATAACCCCGGGGGGCCGATGATAAACATGATTTCTGAAGACCCGATGATGGTTGGGAATACAAGGAGCTCTTATAAAGCTTACGCTCGAGAAGCTATGAAGATTGTAGGAGAAGCTCTATAACGAGCAAAAACTGAAATGGCATTTGCCTTTGATAATTCTGACTTGGAAAGGGCGAAGTGCCTCCGTGGCGGCCCGTTGGTCATAACACCTATGACAGGCAACACGCAAGTGAAAAGAGTCTCGGTAGACAATGGGACTTCAGTGGATATCTTGTTTCGTGATGCATTCTCAAAGATGGGATACAACAATTCTCAATTGACCCTCTCCAACATGCCCGTCTACGGATTCAATAGAGTTGAGTCAACAGTAGAAGAAACTATTTGGCTATCCATGATAATGGGACAGGAGCCTAGGAAGGCCACTCAGATGTTGAAACTTTTGGTGGTTAAAGAAACTTCCACTTACAATGTTATTCTTGGGAGGACATGCTTGTATACCCTTAAGGCGGTTGTGTCAAGATAAGACCTGATGATCAAATTTCCTACAAGGAATTAAGTTGATGAAGAAAAGAGAGTTCAAACAATAACAAAGAATTGCTATCCGGTCACCTTGAGGCCTGATGAAGTCGAGGGGCAGGTCCTCCCGATTGAAGACATGGATGTCCGAAAAGATGAGAAACAAAGAGGAAAACCTACCGAGGACATGGTCCCTACTCCATTAGTTCCCGATGAACCTGAAAAGTTTCCCACGTACGGAATTTCTGAATGAACGCTTGAAGGGTAAATTGGATGCGTTCCTACAAGAGAACATTGTTGTATTTACTTAGATAGTAGCTGATATGCCAGGGGTCGATCCCCAATTAATTACGTAAACTAGACGTCCACCGGAATAGACAGACGATGAAGCGGAAGAAAAGAAAATTTGATTCCAAAAGGCAGGAAAGCCAATGGAGGATGAAGGATGTGTATCGACTTCATTGATATGAAAGATGCATGTCTCAATGACTACTTTCCCCTACCAAGGAACGATACGTTGACCAATGCAACAAAGGTGACGACCCAAAGAGGCGACATATCGAAGATTAATGAATAATATCTTTAAGCATCTTGTTGGGAAGACTATAGAAGTCCATTTAAATGACATGTCAATCAAGAGCCTCGATAAGGCACATCACATCGATCATTCTTATTAGGCATTTGAGGTGTTAAGACACCAGAAGATGATATTGAATCTGACTTAATGCGCCTTCAGCATAGGATCAGGAAAAGTTTTGGGTTTCATGGCCTTCATGCATGGAAATTGAGGCCAACCCCGATAAGAGTAGAGCAATCCTTGACGCGGAACCTCCATGTGTTGGCATAACCAAATTACGAAAAGTTACTGTATCTATACTTGGCTGTATTTGATACGGCTTTGAGTGTCATCCTTGTGAAAGAGGAAGACAAGGTTCGGAAACCCATATGTTACGTGAGAAAGGTCTTATATGAGACAGAGTAACCATAATAAATCCCCAAGCACTCACTGACTTCGTGGTTGAATACATCATTGACAACCAAGAAGTCGTGGAGCAGGAGGTAGTACCCTAGGAGGGCAAGGAATTAGATAAGGAAGATTGAATAGCGATACTCAAGAGTATTGGATGCTCAGTTTTAATGAAGAATCAAAAATAAAATTAAGTTAGAACATAACCCGATTGGCTCATGCTTGAGTATGCCCCGAAGTTGGATTTCCCAACGACAAACAAGGAGGCAGAATGCAAAGTCGTGATAGCCATACTTGGTTTGACTGAACCCCCGAGGGTCAAAACCTTAAATTATGTGGAGACTCAAGATCGGTAGTACCAAAAGTGAATGGTGAGTTTGAGGTCATGGCTGGATCCGTGACAAAATACTTGAGACTTGACTCAATTCAATGAGTGTTACGAGGGGGGAAAACGTAAAGGCTGATATCCTATCTCTGTTTGCCTCCTCAGAGATAGAAAATTATGTTGGATGTTCTTACTTCCAAGTGTTGGAGACCCGAAACATTGATAGAAAACTGATAACACCTTTTGGTATGAAAAACCATTGGATAGATCCTACAAAGGCTCACTAAAAAACTGGTTGGTTACCCGAAAGACCTTGGAGGCACGGAAGTTGTCAGTAAGAACACTAAGGCCTCAAAACGAGAATATAGCCTTGAAAGAAACTCATGTGAAAATCTGTGGGCAGCACTCGTGGGGCAGGACCCTTGCCCAAAAGATGACCTGATTTGGATTCTACTGGTCAGACATGATGGCTGATGCCAGAAGTTATGTGTGATTGATATCCAAAAACACGCAACTGTTGATCAATCCCCTGAAATGTTGAAAACGTTGAAAACCATCAGCTCCCCCATTCCCAATGGCAATGTGGGGATAAGTGTTATTGGTTCATTCCCAGTGGCAAATGCCTAGAGGAAGTTCCTGATTGTTGCAGTTGATTCCTTCATGAAGTAGATTGAGGCAAAACCCCAAGCCTGGATAACCACCAAGTAAATGACTTAATTCCTGTATGAAAGTGTGATGCGTATATATGGACTTCCACCAATCCTGATAGCCAAAAATGGATGACAATTCAAAAACGAGGCTCTAACAAGCTGGAATTTTTTGAAAAAAATGTGGTGCCTAGACTTGGCACACCGCAAACCTCAAGGTTTATCGTATCTGGGCATCCGGTTAAGGCACTCCACCTGATCAGACTAAGTGGAAATAAGGTTCGATAAAACCACATGCTTCTAGCTCTAAGGAATTGAAGGCTCAAACAAGCCGCATTCCATTCAATTGAAGGCTCTAATAGGCCATATTCCATGCAATTGAAGGCTCAAATCGGCCGCGTTCAATGTAACTGAAGGCTCATCAAGTGAACAATCGAACTAGGAGAATTTTCTGTTAAGCACAAGCCTAGGACGCCATCAAAGCCCAGGCTCTAGCTGACTTCGTGGTTGAATATACCATTGACAGCCAAGAAGTCGGGGGGCAGAAGGTAATAGACCAGGAAGGTCAGCAAGTTGAGAAGCCCCTGGGAGAGAAGAAAGAGTATTGGATGCTCTATATTGATGGGGCATCAAAAACAAAAACCAGTGGTACATGTTTAGTTCTGCAAATCCCCGATGGGTTCGTAGTCGAGTATGCCTTGAAGTTGGACTTCCAAACAACCTACAACGAGGCAGAGTATGAAGCTCTGATAGCCAGCCTTGTATTGACAAGAGCCCTGAGGGTGAAGAACCTGAAAGTCTATGGAGACTCAAAGTTGGTAGTCTCACAAGTCGATGGAGAGTTTGAGGCTAGAGAAAAGAATATGGCCAAATACTTGAGGGTTGTGAAAGCTGTGATAGCCCAGTTCGATGAGTGTTACGTTGAGTATATCCCAAGGGAGGAGATTAAAAAGGTCGATGCCTTATATTAGTATACTTTTTCATAGGTCGAGACCCATTCTGGAAGAGTCTACTTCCAAGTTCTAAGAACCCCTACAATTGATTCTAAGCTTATTGCTCCTATCGGGATATGAGGATACTGGATAGATCCTATCAAAGCACACCTTGAGAATGGCTGGTTGCCAAACGATGCCACGGAGGCAGGGAAGCTAGCTGTAAGGAACTAAAGGCTCGAAGAGGCGACATTCCACCTGATTGAAGGCTCGTGAAAGCCCCACTCCGTCCAAATGAAGGCTCATAGAGGCCGTGTTTCGTCCAACCAAAGACTCGAAAAGGCCACGTACAATCCATTTGAAGGATAAAAAAAATGAGAAATAAGTTAAAATATTGCAAGGAGTTAGAGCTCGAAACAAGCTTTGATTCGATATATTGTAAGCTCAAATTGAAGCAACGAGCAAAAAGATATGGATTTTTCAATACTCATGGAATGAGCGGGCCTAATAATCGAGTTAAAAAACAAAAATGCGATCTCATTCCATGTCTTCAGGGGCTAGAATTTCAAGTCACGATTTACCTCCTCTAGGACTCAAAGGTGAGTCGTGATGACCCATGACCTAGGACAAACGAGGCTTAAAAAAAACAACTTCAAGTCATAAAATGAGGGTACGGACCTCGCGACCAAGGAAAAAATGAGGCAAAATACGACCTCAATTTAAGTCGTAGAATGAGGTCGTAGACCTCACGACCAGTAAAAAATGGGGTCTTTATACGACTTCAATCCAGGTCGTGGATGAAGCTCTTAAGCCCCACGACCAGCCAAAAATGAAGCCTTGTGGCGAACTCAATTCAAGTCGTAATTGAGATCGTAGAACCTCAAGACCTGGTTAAAATTGGGTCCTTCAACGAGCTCAATCCCGGTCGTGCTTTGAGATCGTAGACCTCACGACCACTGATATTTTGGATCTTTACACGACCTCAATCCAGGTCGTGAATTGAGGTCGTAAGCCTCACGACCAGCCTAAATTGAAGGCCTTAAGGTCTAAGCGTTCCGATACCTCAATCCAGCTCTTGTATTGAGGTCTAAGCACTTCAAGACCTCAATCTAGGTCGTAATTGAGGTCGTAGAACCTCACGACCTGGAATAAATGAAAGCCATGTGGCGACCTCAAACCAGGCCTTAGAGTTGAGGTCTTGAAGACCCCAAACTTGGACAATTTGAGGGCTTAGTTAGATCTCAATTCAGGTCTATCAGGGTTAGTACCCCACAAAAAATTACAAGAAAATATTATTATTTAATAATAATTTGTACAAAATTATTATTATTAATAATAATAAAATCCTATCGGATTTTATTCAAGTGAAATTTTATCCGGGTAGGACACCCCTGATTTGGGTAAAAAAGTTATTCAAAATTTGAATAAAATAAATAATATTATTCAATAATATTATTTAAGAGAAGAAGCGAAAAAGTTGAAAAAAAAAAAATTTCTCTCGACTTGAAATGTGGTCACAGCTGAGCTCGAAAAAGTGTGCGACCACCCCCCAAATGAAGCATTGGTCGAATTGAAATAAGGTCGCAATTGACCTCGAAAAACATCACGACCAGTGCCAGTGTTGGACGAACTAAAATGAGGTCGGCTGGAAAAGTGCTGTTAACACCCCCAAGCTTTGCAGAGTTCACATACTAGTCTCTCAAGTTTATAAAATGACATTTTTGTCCCTAAAATCTGAAAATTAAGAAAAATACCCGTTGGTACATAAAATTCCTAAATTATTAGGAATAATTGAAATAAATACCTGTGGGTACAAAAAAATTTCTAAAATATTAGGAAAAAATAAGAAAAATATCCGTGGGTACAAGAAAATTCATAAATTCTTAGGAAAAATTAAGAAAAATACATTTGGGTACATGAAAATTCCTAAATTATTAGGAATAAATAGGAAAAATACCCGTGGGTACAAGAAAATTCCTAAAATATTAGGAAAAAATAAAAAAAATACCCGTGGGTACAAGAAAATTCCTAAAATTGTTATGAAAAATTGAGAAAAATATCTGTGGGTACATAAAAATTCCTAAATTATTAGGATTAAATAAGAAAAATACCCGTGGGTACAAGAAAATTTATGAAATATTTGGAAAAAATAAGAAAAATACCCGTGGGTACAATAAAATTCCTAAATTGTTAGGAAAAATTAAGGAAATTACCTGTGGGTACATAAAAATTCCTAAATTATTATGAAAAATTAAGGAAAATACCTGTGGGTACATAAAAATTCCTAAATTATTATGAAAAATTAAGAAAAATTCCTGTGGGTACATAAAAATTCCTAAATTATTAGGAATAATTAAGGAAAATACTTGTGAGTACACGAAAATTCCTCAAGTATTAGGAAAGGTACAGAAAAGTACGAGGAAAATTATAAAAATATTTTCTTGATAGATTGAGCAATAATTTATGCTAATAATGCATAAAAGCTTTATGAAAGTGCCGAAATTGCTAAAAGCAAATACAAGTTAAAGCCTCGAATAAGGAATCGTCGTAAATGTGTAGATCGCTCCACACTTTACGATAAACCAATATATATGAAACAGTAGTGTATAACAAAATCCTATATGAGGGTAGGAAAATTAAGGAGTCCCAGGTAAGGGATAAATACGACCCTAAGTCTTAAAAAAGACAACTATAACTTCTACGAAAACCTGATCAATTTTCCTAGAAGTTGGGGGGCAAATGATATGGGCTAAAAGTAAGCCCTAAAGACATATTTAGTACAACCTAAAAATAAACCTAGATTGGTCCAAGGTTAAAGCGCATTAATGAGGCTTGAAACCCTAATTAAATATTAATTTCGTAATTAATGAGTCAGGTGATTTTCATACTCCAATATGAGTCCAAAAAGGGAACCAATTCCTTTAAGGAGTAGCCCCAAAGACATCTAAGTCCAATGAAAGTCAGCCTTCTTTATGGAGGATCTAGAAGCCCATCTAAAGTTGATAACTTGCCCACCAAATTATTAAACCCTAATTCCAGGTCTTCTCAAGCCTATATAAAGGGTCTGACCCTTCATTCTCAAGAGGAAGGCAAGAGCAGCCACCATTAAAGGTCGAAGCTCTCAATCCCTAGCATTCAATACACTAATTAATTGCATCCTAGTTTTTGTTCCACAACACAAAGTATATGTTAGATGTATTAATTGTAATACACAATTTATCTTTCACCAAATCATTTGTTTTCATATACTTTTATGTTATTCAATTTAAATTTTTTATATCTTGTTTAAGTTATTAAATATTTTGTGTAATTACTACTTTAATATAATTTATTACCATATTATTTTTTATACTTGATTAATTCAAAAGTATATAATTTTACTGGACAACATGTGACATGTGGTATTAAACTTGATGGCCATCTTCTCACAAAAAGTTGATACATGTATGGTCATAACCCCGTGTTATATTAAATGTAAATTAATATATTAAATATGATTTTGGTAACCCTTACTTTTGGTGTAATTTTTAATATTAATTAAATATCATATTACTCGAATTTAAATATTTACTTAATTTTATTCAAAATTTATTTGCTTACACAGTTAATTTTTATTAAATATTCACTATTTAAAATCATTAAATTGGCATTAAAATAAATAAAATATCAAGATTTATTAAATTTTAGACCCTCACTTTCGTTTATTTGGGTATTAGTTAAATTAATCTTTTTATTTCTTGTTAACATTTTAATTAGAAATACTAGTTTAAATACTTATTGAATATGATCTTCGTCAAGTTTCATTCTTTTTATTTAACTTTTTTAGAAAAAAAATAATTGGTCGCTACCTCAGTATTTCTCTTATTCTTGAATTAATAACATTTGAAAATATAATCAATTAGATATAAAATAAGTAAAAAAATAATATTTATTATACTTTATATATATGTTCACTCATTATAATATATAAAATAATGTTAAATTAATATTATTCTTTCAAATTAATTTATTCAATTTGAAACTATAATTTTTTATTATTTTACCCTTATAATATTATATATTATAACTATTATGACATAAAATGGGCCTAAGAAAAAGAAATTTACATTGGACCCGATGCCCGTTTCTAGAACATTGCCCAAATGGCCCGTCTCTAGAACATTCTTCATCAGCTATATATACTAGCAATCGGCTATCATTCCAGCATTCCAACTCACAATATCAAACCCTAACTTAAACCCTATTCGCCGCTACCTTCCCAACTCACAATCGTCTTTATCATTTCATTCACCTAGATATATACATGTATGTGAATTGGGATGATAGCACTCCTGCTTTGAAGAATATATATACAACTGATTCATGGCTATAGTTTTGGGAGTCAGAACATATCCTACTATTGAATTTATAAACTTTTTATATTTCATTTTATTTTGATATATTTATGTAAGTTGAATGTGATAAATGTTTCAATTTTGTCATTTTATTTTCCATATTTTTTTGTATATAAACAATTATTTGAAGAGAAATGGAGTGAAGCTGTTGTGCTGACCAAACATATGTTTCTCTTTAATATAATCCTAAATAATTTTTTTGTTCTAGTTTTATTTTTTTTGTTTGGTTATTACTACTGTTATATATGATGCTAGCTTATAGCCGTGCTTTTAATTTTTTATAATTTGTTTATAGTGTAATATAATATTATTAAAATTAAGGTTAATATGTTATTAGAAAATTTTTTAACCTTACATCTTTGTACATAATAAATTTTATTATTATATATAAATTAATATATGTTGTTGGTGGTGGAAATGGAATATATAACAATTTTAGTATTGTTGTATCTAACGTTGGTTTAGATAGTGTAGAGGTTTATTGTAGATAGTATAGATTTGTGCATGTTTTTGAACTTTTGTTTTATATTTAAATATTTAACTTTTGGGTTGCTAATTTCATTACGCAATTGTTTATTTATTTATACAAATTAAAAAAACAAAAAAATTATGTAAAATAGTTTTTATACAAATCCCTTTTCACAATAACCATTTATGTATTGATATAACTGAATATTCTTTTAATTATTTAATTTGTATAAATTTTAAAAGTAAACTATCATTATAACAAATATTTCCTTATAATATATGTGCAAGGCATGTTGTTGATTCAGGTTGTGCTACTGGTGGTCCTAGTGCAGCAGCCTGAAGTGGTGGTGGTGCCTTTGACGGTACTGATGGTTGTGCTGCTAATTGCGCTGCTGGTCCCTCCTCCCAGTCTCCTATATGAAGGAAAAGGGCGTGGAAATATCGCCCCGGTCAGGGCAAATCAATGCAATGGAAGCGTCCTTTGTACAAATGAAAGGTTATACAATAATGTGTGTGTATTTATATGTAGCTGATGTTCTGTTCTAGTTATATTTAAACATTTCAATGTGTATACTACTCGTATAGATGCAGATGGTTGGGGGAACTCCACCATTTGACCATGAGAATACAATGGTGTCCTCTCTACTTGAGAAAACCGATTATCCTAGTAGTAAGCTGATTACTTAGACTCCAGTTATGATAATATTCTGATGTGGTATCTTATTATGTATATGTTTGTTGTCTGATCCAGGATATTTACATGATCTCAATCAATGTACTGTGTCTAAGGATAAAGGTGGTGAATATGGACCACTTGCCACTGTAAGCATTAGTACTATGAAGAACAAAGAGACTTTGCCATTTGTTAAGCGTCTCCGTTTTGGAAAATATATATTCTACGTAAACATAGAAGAAGATGAAAGAGAAGCCACACCTCCATCCTTTGAATGAACACAAAGATCAAAATCGGTCACGAGTTTCATCCATATGTCCATTTAAAGGACGGAAGTGTGTCTTCTCCGTCACCTTCTTGTATGTTTCCGTAGAATAGATATTTTTCCAAATCGAAGAAAGCTCAACAAACGGCAAACTCTCTTCGTTCTCCACAGTATCAATGCTTACAATGGCAGCTGGTCCCGGTTCACCACCTTCATCATTATCGAGAACATTGATTGAGATCAGGAAAATCTCCTGGATTAGATAATAATAATAATAATAATAATAATAATAATAATAATAACATATAATTAAGTTATCAGGTCAAAATATATTGTCACAACTAGAGTTCAAATCATCAGCTTACTAGGACCATCATTTTTCTCAAGTAGACAGGACTCCACTGTGTTCTCTTGGTCAAGTGCCAGAACCATCTGCTATCTTTACTAGTTATACACATCGGAATGTTTAAAAATAGCTAGTATAACAGAACATGACTACATATACATACGTGTAACCTTCATTAATTTGTACAGAGCAATGCTTCCATTGCTTTGATTTGCTTCTGATCGTGGCAATAGTTCCCCACCTAATTAAGACTCATGGAGATTGAGTACTTGAAGAAGAAGAAGAAGAAGAAGAAGAAGAAGAAGAAGAAGAAGAAGAAGAAGAAGAAGAAGAAGAAGAAGAAGAAGAAGAAGAAGAAGATAACAAGATAACAGAAAGCTAAAATATCATATCTCTAATCATTGGAAAATTATGTTGTAAAGTTACAAGTTTAGTCTTTATATAGAATGCAATAGTCAACATATTGACACGTTGACTTAATAACAGAAAACAGTTACTAAGGGACTGTTTGGTTGTAAACTATTTTATTCTTGTGTCTAACTTCATGTATAAGTCCAATAGTGTCTTTAGCCCCCCTTTGACTGACACATCTCCAGCAACCATTCTAGCATTATTCATAGAAACAATCTCCTTAGATAACTTTATGCCGCTCTTCTAATCAGTCCTTCATCTTTAGTACTGTCATCCAAAGTAACTGCAACACCTAATGCCCTTTTAGGTCCAAATTTCAAGCCCATATGATTGGAATAAGACCAATGCAGATGCCTACTAAGCCCCTTTGTTAGAATATCTGCAATATTATCTTTTGAACCAATTTGTATGATAGAAACTATATATACCAGCCTAGATCGTTTCTCGTATAAAATGACAATCCAATTCAATATGCTTCGTTCGAGCATGATATACTGGATTAGCTGTGAGATCTACAGCTGCTTTGTTATCACAGAATAATGGAATAGGATCATCAAACTTTAAACCCAAATCTGATAACAAACCTTTCAACCATATTATCTCACAAGAAGCATCAGCAACAGCCCTATATTCAGCCTCTACAGTACTTCTTGAAGTCACAGATTGCTTCTTAGCTCTCCAAGAAATAACTACCTGTCAAAGTAGGAAACTATAACCACCAACAGATTTTCTGTCAGTTGGATCTCCTCCCCAATCACTGTCACTATAACCTTCTAACTTCAATTTATTAGAAACTAGAAAGAAAAGTCCATGATCAACAGTACATTTCAAATACCTTAACACTCTTTGAGCTGTTTCAAAGTGTTTTACTCTGGGTGCATGAAAAATTTTGACTTAACAGTTAAACAGCAAATGAAATATCTGGCCGAGAAGAAGTCAAATATAATAATTCCTAACCCAAGTTCTATAAACTGTTGGATTTGAAATCAGATCACCAGAGTTTTCAATATCAAATAGCTTGATATGAGGATCAATTGGAACAGACAAAGGTTTACAATCCATCATATCTGCTGATTTTAAAAGATCCTTAATGAATTTAGGCTGACTAAGAAAAGTACCAGAAATGTTCCTGGAAACCTCAAGCCCTAGATAATAATTAACGCTTCCCATATCTTTGATTGTAAATTTGACATCCAACAACTACTTTAATGATTGAATAGTGGGCATGTCATTCCCAGAAACTAGTATATCATCAACATATATAACCACAGCCACAAAAATATGATCTTGTTTGAAAGTAAAAAGTGAATGATCATGTAAAGACTGTTTATACCCAACTGCTAGCAAACAAGAAGTAAGATTGGCAAACCATTGCCTAGAAGCTTGTCTTAACCCATAAATTGACATATTTAGCATGCACACATCATCAACTTTAAGACCTAAAGGAGCTGCATATACACCTTTTCATCTA
Organism: Saposhnikovia divaricata; assembly: GCA_036435485.1. Taxonomy (NCBI): domain Eukaryota; kingdom Viridiplantae; phylum Streptophyta; class Magnoliopsida; order Apiales; family Apiaceae; genus Saposhnikovia; species Saposhnikovia divaricata. The sequence continues at coordinate 168,339,485 of CM071595.1, read as the reverse complement.
AATCTCCATGCAAAAAGGCATTATTTACATCTAACTGCTCAACAAACCAGTTTTTAGGTGCTGCAATTGCTATTAAACTCCTAACTGTTACCATCTTCATAACTGGAGCAAAAGTATCATGGAAATCAATTCCTGCTGCCTGAGTATATCCATTTGCTACTAACCTAGCCTTGTACTTGTCAATTTTACCATTTGCAAGAATTTTGATCTTATATACCTATCTACAACCAATAATTTTCTTGCTTTCTGGTAAATGAACTAAAGACCAGGTGTTATTCACATTAAGGGCTGTTAACTCCATATCCATAGCCTCAATCCATAAAGATTTCTAATGGATTGATGATAAAAATTAGGTTCAATGGGAGAAGAAGTAAAAGCTGAAAAAGCTTGATTAATAGGATCAAATTTATGGTGAGAGAATTGATGAAAAGTATATGTATTGAACTGTTTAGAATCAACAGTTGCATTATGAGAAGTGATATGATAATCTTTCCACCATATTGGCCTATATTTTGACCTAATTGACATTCTTAAAGGTGGAACAGTGATAAGAGAAGAATGATCACTAGAAAGTGCAGAATTATCACTAGGAAGTGCAGAATTAGAACTAGGAAGTGTAGGATTATCAAGAACAGTAGGAGAATGTGTTAACTCATTGTGAAACATGTCATATGAATTAACTGGAGAAACTGGAGTGGAAGAAGTATCCAAATGAGAATTCAAATGAGAACTACCAGCATAATTCTCATTATGTACGTTTAACCAGTTTAAAAACAAAGAACTACCAGTAGTAGTGTTGGTTGATTTACCAGTAGACTAACTGTGCATGTGATAAGGAAAAACTGACTCCTCAAATTTGACATGTCTACTAACAATAATACCATGAGTATCCAATCCTAAAAGTTTATATCCTTTTTGTAAATGTGGATATCCCAAGAAGACACTTTGATCGGCTGTAGAAGCAAATTTATCATTAGGATGAATAGAAGCATAGGAAAGACAACCAAAGGCTTTTAAAATGGAATAATCAGGTTTGGAATCATACAACATTTCATGAGGTGTTTTGTGATGTAAAATAGTAGAAGGTAATATACTGATAATACAAGTTGTTGTAAGGAGACATTCACCCCAGTACTTGTAAGGTAAACCAGATTGGAATCTTAAAGCTCTAGCTACCTCAAGTAGATGCCTATGTTTGCGTTCTACTCTAACATTTTTCCGAGGAGTATGTGGACAAGAAGTTTGATGTAGAATACCTGAGCAGCTAGGAAAGTTTTAAAATTCTGATTAATAAATTCACTGCCATTGTGAGATCTTATAGTTCTAACAGATTTGTGAAAATGTTGTGATAAATAATTCACAAAATTCTTGAAAAGTTGAAAAACCTCTTGTTTAAAAGGCATAAGCATAGTCCATGATGTCCTACTATGATCATCCACAATATATGGTAAGGAAATACTTATAGCCAATGGTAGTAGAAACATTATAAGGACCCCAAACATCTAAATGTAATAAAGTAAAATTTTCAGAAGCATAAGCATCACTGTGTTTAGGAAAAGGAAACATTGATTGCTTTGCACAATGACAAACATGACACAAAGTAATGTTATCAGAAATGTGACCTATACAAGAAATATGTTTCAAAACAGAATTAGGGGCATGCCCTAATCTCAAATGCCACAGTCACTACAAGAAATCCCGGTAACTGCGACGGAATTTAGCGACGGAAAATCCCCCGTTGTCTATGGCCGACGGAATAGCAACGCATTATTGATGGGAAAAAGTCAGCACCCTTACCAACAGATTAGCGACGGATTACCTACAACTCTCTGGTGACGGAATAGTTCCGTTGCCAATATGAGCGCGAAAATCATCCCGCCAACATGTGCTGACGGAATTGTAACGGAATTCGTGACGGAATTTACCGACGGAAATAAACCGTAGCTAGGTTAGGCGCCAACATTCCCGCTAACCAACCCCAACGGATTTTGCAACGGAAACAGCTTAGGGACGGAATTCTTAGCAACAGATTAGCAACGGAATGCTGAGCAACAGATTAGCAACGGTTATGCGACGGATATCCGTTTTTAATTAAAAGTCAACCAATTAAATATCCGTCGCTAACCCGTTGCAATAGTGCATCGGTCGTGCTTTATTCCGTTGCTAACCCGTTACAACATGTGCCAATTGCAATTTAATGCAGTAGCCCCTTGCTGCTTTTGCTTAACCGAAATTTCTCTCTTATTTCCCAAAAACTTCATTTTTCTTTCCCAATTTCATTTCTCCCTTCAACCAAATTCAACTTATTCTTAAAATTTAGACCACCAACTTACATATTCTTGTCCAAATTATAAGGTTACACTACACCAAACTGGCAGATTACTAACAGATAAAAAAAGCCATTAGTAACGGATATATCCGTTACTAATTAGTAACGGATATATCCGTTACTGATGGCATTAGTAACAGATATATCCGTTACTAATTAGTAACGGATATATCCGTTACTAATGTGTCAGATATCCGTTACTAATTAGTAACGGATATATCCGTTACTAATTCTATGTATCCGTTACTAATTAGTAACGGATATATCCGTTACTAATATTAAATATCTGTTACTAATTAGTAACGGATACATAGAATTAGTAACGGATATATCCGTTACTAATTAGTAACGGATATATCCGTTACTAATTCTATGTATCTGTTACTAATTAGTAACAGATATATCCGTTACTAATATTATATATCCGTTACTAATTAGTAACGGATATATAATATTAGTAACGGATATATCTGTTACTAATTAGTAACGAATACATAGAATTAGTAACAGATATATCCGTTACTAATATTAGTAACGGATATATCCGTTACTAAGGAATAATATATCTATTACTAATTTAATACTTTTAAAAGATTTATATTATAAAATCACATCAAATAAGCTTGTAATTTTTTAATTTTTTGTGTATAATTCTATGTATCCGTTACTAATTAGTAACAGATATATCCGTTACTAATTAGTAACAGATATATCCGTTACTAATATTATATATCCGTTACTAAAACGGATATATAATATTAGTAACGGATATATCTGTTACTAATTAGTAACGAATACATAGAATTAGTAACAGATATATCCGTTACTAATATTAGTAACGGATATATCCGTTACTAAGGAATAATATATCTATTACTAATTTAATACTTTTAAAAGATTTATATTATAAAATCACATCAAATAAGCTTGTAATTTTTTAATTTTTTGTGTATATCACTAAAATCCTTAGATATTAACAGCCGTATGGTTGGATCGTCGGAAAAATATTTTAAAAATATTGTTTTGTGCAATCGGGATGATACTAGTTAGCGCGAGTATTGTTTTTCGGAGATTTATATTATAAAATCACATCAAATAAGCTTGTAATTTTTTAAATTTTTGTGTATATCACTAAAATCATTAGATATTAACAACCTTATGGTTGCATCATCGAAAAAATATTTTAAAAATATTGTTTTGTGCAATCGGGACGATACTAGTTATCGCGAGTATTGTTTTTCGGAGATTTATATTATAAAATCACATCAAATAAGCTTGTAATTTTCTAATTTTTTGTGTATATCACTAAAATCCTTAGATATTAACAACCTTATGGTTGCATCGTCGAAAAAATATTTTAAAAATATTGTTTTGTGCAATCGGGACGATACTAGTTATCGCGAGTATTGTTTTTCGGAGATTTATATTATAAAATCACATCAAATAAGCTTGTAATTTTTTAATTTTTTGTGTATATCACTAAAATCATTAGATATTAACAACCTTATGGTTGCATCGTCGAAAAAATATTTTAAAAATATTGTTTTGTGCAATCGGGACGATACTAGTTATCGCGAGTATTGTTTTTCGGAGATTTATATTATAAAATCACATCAAATAAGCTTGTAATTTTTTAATTTTTTGTGTATATCACTAAAATCATTAGATATTAACAACCTTATGGTTGCATCGTCGAAAAAACATTTTAAAAATATTGTTTTGTGCAATCGGGACGATACTAGATATCGTGAGTATTATTTTTTGGAGATTTATATTATAAAATCACATCAAATAAGCTTGTAATTTTTTAATTTTTTGTGTATATCACTAAAATCCTTAGATATTAACAGCCGTACAGTTGGATCGTCGAAAAAATATTTTAAAAATATTGTTTTGTGCAATCGGGACGATACTAGATATCGCGAGTATTGTTTTTCGGAGATTTATATTATAAAATCACATCAAATAAGCTTGTAATTTTTTAATTTTTTGTGTATATCACTAAAATCCTTAGATATTAACAGCCGTATGGTTGGATCGTCGAAAAAATATTTTAAAAATATTGTTTTGTGCAATCGGGACGATACTAGTTAGCGCGAGTATTGGTTTTCGGAGATTTATATTATAAAATCACATCAAATAAGCTTGTAATTTTTTAAATTTTTGTGTATATCACTAAAATCATTAGATATTAACAACCTTATGGTTGCATCATCGAAAAAATATTTTAAAAATATTGTTTTGTGCAATCGGGACGATACTAGTTATCGCGAGTATTGTTTTTCGGAGATTTATATTATAAAATCACATCAAATAAGCTTGTAATTTTTTAATTTTTTGTGTATATCACTAAAATCATTAGATATTAACAACCTTATGGTTGCATCGTCGAAAAAACATTTTAAAAATATTGTTTTGTGCAATCGGGACGATACTAGTTATCGCGAGTAGTGTTTTTTGGAGATTTATATTATAAAATCACATCAAATAAGCTTGTAATTTTTTAATTTTTTGTGTATATCACTAAAATCATTTGATATTAACAACCTTATGGTTGCATCGTCGAAAAAATTATTTTCGTTTTTTTAAAAATAATTATTTTCGATTTTTTTAAAAATAATTATTTTCAATTTTTTAAAAAAATAATTATTTTCGATTTTTTTAAAAAAATAATTATTTTCGATTTTTTAAAAAAAATTTATTATTTTCGATTTTTTAAAAAAATAATTGTTTTCGTTTTTTAAAAAAAATTATTTTCGATTTTTTTAAAAAAATAATTATTTTTGATTTTTTTAAAAAAATAATTATTTTCGATTTTTTAAAAAAATTTAATTATTTTCGAATTTTTTAAAAAATTAATTATTTTCGTTTTAAAAAATAATAATTATTTCCAATTTTTTAAAAAATAATAATTATTTTCGAATTTTTTAAAAAAAAATTATTTTCGATTTTTTAAAAAAAAATTAATAATTTTTGATTTTTAAAAAAAAAATTTCGTTTTTTTAAAAATAATTATTTTCGATTTTTTTAAAAATAATTATTTTCAATTTTTTTAAAAAAATAATTATTTTCGATTTTTTTAAAAAAATAATTATTTTCGATTTTTTAAAAAAATTTAATTATTTTCGATTTTTTAAAAAAATTAATTATTTTCGTTTTTTAAAAAAAATAATTATTTTCGATTTTTTAAAAAATAATAATTACTTTCGATTTTTTTTTAAAAAAAAATTATTTTCGATTTTTTTAAAAAATAATTATTTTCTATTTTTTTAAAATAAATAATTATAACGAATTTTTAAAAAATTAAATTTTAAACAATATGTAAAATTAAATTAAAACGAATTTTTTAAAAAATTATAATTTTAAACGAATTTATAAAACAAAAACAAGTAAAAGTTCATAGTATAAGGATTGTATTTCCATATATATCACAAATACTCGCGTGTCACAGTTGGTTGAGGGGGTGTTCTACCTGAGAGGAGGTCAGGGGTTCGAAACTTTACTTCAACAAATCTGGAAAAATTGAGGTTGGGTGAGAGGTGGGGCGGTTGTGGTGGCAGCCTCTGATTGGCTGAGAGTACAGGTGGCGCGATGTGATTGGCTGAGAGGTGGGGGCGGCTGTGGTGGCAGCCTCTGATTGGCTGAGAGCTTATTAAATTTTTTTAATATTAGTAACGGATATATCCGTTACTAATTCTCAACATCCGTTACTAATTAGTAACGGATATATCCGTTACTAATTCTCAACATCCGTTACTAATCGTCCGTCACAATTGTTTTTTTTTATTTTGTAACAGATATATCCGTTACTAATTAGTAACGGATATATCCGTTACTAATTTCAGATATCCGTTACTAATTTGTAACGGATATATCCGTTACTAATCTATTTGTAACGGATATATCCGTTACTAGATATCCGTTACTAATTAGTAACGGATATATCCGTTACTAATCTATTAATAACGGATATAGCAATTGTGACGGACGATTAGTAACGGATATATCCGTTACTAATGTCATTAGTAACGGATATATCCGTTACTAATGGCCAGTTTTGGTGTAGTGTTAGTTCTTTATATTTTTTTGTATTTTAATTTTTGTGAAATATATTCATGTGTATATAGTTTATTAATGTTATTGTTTTGCATTTCCATTTTTATGAAATCATGCATTCATTTTCTTAAAATGTTAGCTTTTAAATTTAGCTTGTTTGTAATATTCCTATTCTTGGTAATATTTTATCTTTTATAGGTTGTTGATATATATGAATATGGATAATAATCGGTCTTGGATGTATCCAAGAACGGATAGTAGAGGCATTCTGAATGATGCTTTTGTTGTTGGATTAGAAGAATTTATGAATCATGTTATATCTCAACCATCTTCCTTGGATGGGACGAACATACGATGCCCTTGTTCTAAATGCAAATTTAAAAGATATTGGGATGCTAAAACGGTAAAATTGCATCTCTTGAAAAAAGGATTCGCTGAAAATTATTATGTGTGGAATCGACATGGGGAGCCATACATTGGTGGAGAAAGTGCGGGACAGTCCTCAACAAGTCATTCTAATATTTCTAGAGGAACAGATGAGAATAATCTAATGTATAATATGGTTATGGATGCTGCTGGTCCAAATTTTGATCCGAATTCAGAAGAGATACCAAATGCACAGAAGGTGTATGACATATTACACTCTTCAGAAAGAGAGTTGTATCGTGGTTGTGAAACTTCTCAATTATCTGCCATGGCTCGTATGTTAAGTTTAAAATCTGATCATCATTTGTCAGAGGCATGTTATGATCAGACATCACAATTCATCAAAAGTGTCTTGCCTGAAGATAATTCATTTCTTGATAGCTTCTACGATACAAAGAAACATGTGGAAGGATTGGGTCTTCCTTCAGTGAAAATTGATTGTTGTGTTAATGGATGTATGATATACTGGGGTGAAGATGAAGATATGGATTCATGTAAATTTTGTTCACAGTCAAGGTACAAAATTAGAGTTAACAGATCCAATCGAGAGAAGAAAAAAGTGGCTGTTAAAGGGATGATATACTTTCCATTGGCCCCGAGATTACAGAGGTTATATGCATCACCTACGACTGCGAGCCATATGAGATGGCATGCTGAACATTATCAAGAAGACGATGTGATGCGACATTGTTCAGACTCAGAAGAATGGCAACAATTTAGCAGAGCACACCCTTCATTTTCTGTAGAGACAAGAAATGTTAAGCTCGGACTTTCTGCTGATGGGTTTCAACCATTTGGTCAATCAGGAAGTCAATATTCTTCCTGGCCAATTGTAGTGACTCCATATAATTTGCCACCATGGATGTGTTTGAAAGAGCCATATATGTTCTTGTCTGTGCTTGTTCCGGGACCAAAGAATCCAAAGCAGAAGATAGATGTTTATCTTCAACCATTAATTGCTGAGTTAAAAATGTTGTGGGAAGTTGGAGTTGAGACATGGGATTCTTCTTTGAAACAAAATTTTCAGATGCGGGCTGCATTGATGTGGACTATTAGTGACTTTCCTGCTATGTCAATGTTGTCTGGGTGGACAACTGCTGGTCATTTAGCCTGTCCTCATTGTGCTCATGATCATGATGCTTATAATCTTTCACATGGAGGGAAGCCAACATGGTTTGATAATCATAGGAAGTTTCTACCTGCTAATCATCCATTTCGAAAGAATAAAAATTGGTTTACCAAAGGAAAAACAGTATCTGAATCAGCTCCACCTATACGAACAGGTAAAAATGGGCTTATCTGTAATTTTCATCTTTAAACCTTAATTCTGATACACTTGTAATAATGCTTTGTTTTATGTTTATATGAATAGGTGAAGATGTATTACAAGAGATTGAGTCACTTGGATTGATGAAAATTACAGAATTGGGAAGTGATCAACACAATGCTAAAATCATCAAGACATATAAATGTGGATGGAAAAAACGAAGTATCTTTTGGGATTTACCATATTGGAGCTCATTATCTATTAGACATAATCTTGATGTCATGCATATTGAAAAGAATGTGTTTGAAAATATTTTCAACACTATCATGGCCATTGAAGGTAAAACCAAAGATAATGCTAAATCAAGAAAAGATATTGCATCTCTTTGTCGAAGGCCCGAGTTAGCATTTAATGAATCGACACAAAAGTATCCAAAAGCATGTTATAGCTTAGACAATAAGTGTAAAGAAGTAGTATGTCGTTGGTTGAAGGATTTAAAGTTTCCCGATGGATATGTGTCGAACATGGGGCGCTGCATTGACATGAAGAAATACAAGTTATTTGGAATGAAAAGTCATGATTGTCATGTGTTTATGCAACGACTTCTCCCAATTGCTTTTCGAGAATTGTTACCTACTAGTGTTTGGGAATGTGTGACTGAATTAAGCCTTTTTTTTCAAAGACCTTAGTTCAGCTACTTTGAAGGTTAGCGATATGCATAGACTTGAAGAACAAATTCCGGTCATACTTTGCAAGCTAGAGCGTATATTTCCACCATCATTATTTGACTCAATGGAACATCTTTTGGTGCATTTACCGTATGAGGCACGTATAGCAGGTCCTGTGCAGTATCGATGGATGTACCCATTTGAGCGATTTTTACGCCACTTGAAGAATAATGTGAAAAATAAAGCTCGGGTAGAAGGATCCATATGCAATGCTTTTTTGGTTGAAGAAGCTTCTACTTTTTGTTCACATTACTTTAAACAACATGTTCAGACCAAACATAGAAAAGTTCCTCGAAATGATTCTAGTAGAGGTGGAGAGAGTTTTGAGGGAACATTTTCCATATTTTCTTATCCAGGGCGAGCACACGGTTGTGTTAAAACTCGTTATCTTGATGATCGTGAGTACACAGCGGCTAATAATTATGTCTTGTTTAATTGTCCAGAGGTTGCACCATATATTGAGTAAGTATTACTTTGTAATTCTAGTCACATAAATGTATTTCCTTATTATAAATAATTCTTTTCAATAAGATTCAAATATATTTATCACATTTTTTTGTGTGTAAACAGGATCTTTACAAATGGACTTCGACAGCAAAATCCATACATAAATGGTGCGGAGATTGATAAGTGCTTAGAGAGTAACTTTACCATGTGGTTTAAACATTATGTAAGTTAAATTTTTATAACTTAGTTGAGTTAAATGTCAACAAGGATGTACAAGTTATTAAGATGATTGTAACTATTTTTTTCAGGCTCAAGATGCATCATTGGTTCCAAATGAGTTAGTTCGAGATCTAGCATCAGGACCCCTTCGTTCAGTTAGATCGGTACCAATTTACTATGTAAATGGGTTCAAATTCCACACACGAACGTATGGGGATACCAAGTCAACATTTAACAGTGGAGTATGTATCAAGGGATCAAATTATAACGAGACATCTAATGATTATTTTGGGATATTAGATGAGATTTTGATTGTCGAGTATCCCCGTCGTCCGATAAAAAAAACAGCATTGTTTAAATGCGAGTGGTTTGATCCTACACTTAACGTCGGAACAAAAGTTCATCAACGCTACAACATAGTTGAGGTGCATCGAAGAAAAAGATTAAGTGTTTATGAACCATTTATTTTAGCCATGCAAGCTACACAAGTCTACTTTTGTAATTATCCAAGTCTTAAACGTGATAAAGTAGACTGGTTGGTCGTATCCAAAATTAAAGCTCGCCCGCTTGTTGATTTCCCTCAAGTCCCTGAATCACATCAAGAAGCCTTTCAAGATGATGTTCTCGAACACTTAAATATGATCAATTCAGAGGATATTCTTACACGTCTAAATGATGTAGAAGGAACATCAATCGATTTAGATGATGATGAAGGATGTTCGGAGGAAGAAACACAAATTGATACAGATGAAGAAGAATTTTTAGAAACGGACAACTATGATGATGAATCTGATGGTAAATAATTATATACTTTGCTATTTTTATTTTTCTGGGACTGTTTTAATTTCTGGATTTTTTAATGCGCGTATTTATTTCAGCATTATTTAGTCAATAATTTTGTTCAATCTAAATATTTAATTACTAGAAAAAATTTGTAAAATAAAATAAAAAAGCAAAAACAAGATCGAGCTTGTGAAATAAGAGCGGCTATTTGGAAAAAATTGAAAAATTGAGCGCTTATTTGGGGAAAATTGAGCGCCTATTTGGAATAAAGAGAATAAGAACTAAGAAGCGGCCGATTAGGGTTTTTTCCTAAGGGCGTCACTCCTTCTCTCCCTCTCCCTATCTTTCTCTCTCTCGGTAAAAGCTCTCTCTCCCTCCCCCTCTCTCTGCGCGCCCCTCTCTCTATAGTCTATAGTATGTGTTACATGTATATGCATAAATCTGTAAAACACTTTCTAATTGACACCATTTACAAATTATACATTATTTTACAATTGATTTTATAACTATTTTTGATTTCAGCTTATCAATTCACGAATTTATTTGTTTAGATTGCGTAATTGCTGAATTTGTTGATGTGTATGCACTCTAGATCTGATGTTTTGGTAGACATGTATTATCATTGTTATTGTTATTGTGCTGAGCTAGAATTGGGGATTTGTGTAATGTGTTATGCCCTTAATTGTAGTTCTGTGTTTTTGTTCAGTGGTTTCTTCCTATGTTGATATAATTAGGACTATTTACAAGCCCAATTGTCATAGGGTAAGCCAGTGCTTGTGGTTGGAAAGGCTCTACTCCTTGCTCATTTTCTTCATAAACCTCATGATTTGAAATTTGGGTCGTTCTCTCACAGTTGGGATAAAAGTTCACAACCAGAATATAGTTGGGATATTCTTCTGTTGCCGACTTGTGTTGTTAGGGATTAGTGAAAAGGCATGTGTATTTATGTACCAGCATCCATTTTGTTTAACTTTCTTTGCCTTAGTTTCTTTTGTTCGATTCAGATGACCTTTTGCACACGTTGCATCATAACAATAAACAATTGATCTAAGCGCGGATATTATCCGTTTATCTTGCTTAACTGAAGAGCTGATGTGCTTTTATTTTACATTTATTTACTGGGATAATACTTCACTATGGATTGTAATTCATATTGTTTTCTCTTTCTTTTTTAGAATCACATATAATAGTAGTCATCTATCATCTATTTCTTTATAACTTCCTCAATGGATCAGTCAGGGAAAAGGCTTTATAACTTTCTTATCAACACTCAAGCAATCTAGTGAAATATATACGTGGCCTCCAATATACATTTCTGATGCAATCTGAATAAATAGGCATACTAAGAAAACCAAGGTGACATGACTGCAGAAAATTGCAGAAACAGAACAGCCATGCTATCTCAAAATAACATGTACTTATCTAAACTATCTTCTAGTACTACCTGTTCATGTATCTTGTTGGTTTAAAAGGGGAAGATACAATTCATAACTAGTAATATACTATATTTATCCAATCATCGGACACTTGCTTAAGTTAGGCATATCATCAGAAATGTATATTGAAGGCTTTACTGGGATAATATTTCTTTATAACTTTCTTATCAACACTCTCTTAGTCATATATGAGTATTGTGTGAGAAAAAGGCTTGTCTTTAAAGCTGATTGTAGTATTTCACACATATGCTAATATGTAGATACCTGCCAAGTTTCACTGTAAGAGGAAGTACTTTTCTCTACTCGAATCATTATTTTATTATAAGGAAATGCAATGAATATAAGTAATTCTCTATTTAAACTTTTCTATCAGTTTTGTATTTTCTTCCCAGTTTAGCTGTAACGATATACTCCAATTTTATACAGACTCATTCGCCATCATCAATATTCATACAGCTATTGTAGTTTTTATTTATTTTATTTGATGTTTAATGCTCTTGAACAATAGTGTGATCAAGTTATGACCTGATGTATTATTTTTAATTGTACTTGACGACTCTATAGCCTTTCTATACTCGTATTTTTAATCTGTCACACACTTGTTGTATAAATAACATAACTTTTGTTCATGTGTTTTACAGATTAAAATGAGGTGGCCTAGACATCAAACATCTCGCACACCCGAGCACACACGGCAGAGCACACCTGAACAGCCACCACAACACACGCCTGAGCAAACACCACAGAGCACACCTGAGATGTCACAACAGAACATACCTGAGCGAACAGCACACAACACACCACGTCAAACTCCTGATCCGAGCATTCCTAGCGAATCCTCCACCTCTGCAATTAATGGTGTATGGAAAGTGGGAACACTGCATGATGATGGGCGTCTTCGAGTTGAAGTTATCGAAGGAGTGTAAGTTTTATTTCTCAAACATTTCTTTTAAGTACTTATAACATGTATCTTACTGAATACTTGTTTAATTTTAAGGTTGGAACCATCGCATAAATGCTCTAAGCAGACCAGCAGTATCATGTTCGAAAGACTTGAATCTAAAGGGTTCACTTGGAAACTAGTGTCCAAGGATACTAAGATGTGCTACTTTGAAGAGTTTAAGGTAATTTTGATCGTTATTTAATTCTGTCCAGGACTGTGATTGTACTAGTATCATCATAGAATCTAGCTATGACTTATTATTATTATTTTTCATATTGTAGAAATATTTTGTATGGAGGCAACCGGACAACTTGGTATATCAAGCATGGCTAAAAAGTGCTGCAAATCGTTATAAGGATCTGCGTTCTAGAGCTCGTGCAAAGTGGGAAAAGAAAAACCAGTTGGATAATAGAATCGGAAAGGATGTGTGGTTGAGTTGGATCGAAGAGTGGAAAACCCCAGATTGTATAACCAAAACTAAAATAAAGAGAGAAAACCGTAAGGGTGGAGCTGATGTGATCAACTACCCTGCAACACACACTGGTGGTTCATCCTCTCACCGGAAGACTGCAGCTGTTTTGGTAAGCTTTCTTTTTTTAATTAATTTATTTGATATATCAAATTGCTACAATGATCTGGCCGAAAATGCTCTTGGTATGATCACACAAATGGTTGCCTGCCTGCCATTAGATCTTGTTCAATGAATATACTGATTAGAAATACTTCTAGGTAGCATATATAACTTTTATCATACCTAACTTGTATATTGTAGCATAATTCTCTAATATTGTAACTTTCTCATATTTTAGTATGTGAAAATGTTTATGTAGGCTGAAGACTATGCAAGAGATCCATACGGCCTAGAGGTGTTTCTCTATACGCACACTAGAAATCATGATCTGAAGACATTCATTGATGACAAAAGTTCTAAATTATATGTAAGGCCACATTACCTTTTCATTTATAATTGGTAATGTTACGGCTAAGTACTGATTTGAGCTGGTCAGTATATTTATGTGTTAATATAAATATACTAACCAGAATGCAATCTGTGTTTATGAAAATTTTTGGTTATTTGGATAAATAAACTTATCAGAATGTGTATTTAAATTGTATTACTTGTGATCCTTAATGACGGAATCTTGAAATTCCTAGAGCTTTACTAGTATTTTACTTGTTGCTGTGATGGACAGTTAATTGATAGTCCTCATATATGTGTTTAGTCAGTGTTAAGGGCTTTGCTTTTGGTCGATCAGTAATATCTTAGCATTTCATAATTCATGTCTGTGTAGTCTTAATTTTTCGGATTAATATCCATTTGCCTGAGTCACTCTATGATAAATTGTTGTGGATATTTGTTTACTGTGAGGATATGATCAGTTCTAGCTCAACTTAATTGACATTCATTTTTACGACACTATTGAGCACAATTATATCACTTACTTGTGGAATGTATTGATTAGCATGACTAATCTTTGATCTGTTCCCAGAGTAACTAATTACTTTAGACTCATATGCATTTTAGTTTCAATAATGTATTGAAAAGGATATAAACAAATACCACAGCCTTAATAATATCCGGAAATTTGTTGCATAAGAAACTCTGAATCACATAGACAAATACCACAACCTTAATAATATATAAAACAAATTCCTTCATTTTCCTTTGTCACTCGTCAATTGGAGTATGCATTTTGGGAATTATGATACTTATAACCTGCTTGGTAAGATCTTTTTAGTTCTGTGCATATAAATGGGTTGACAAGTTGTTGGAAAGAAAAATGATTTGATGATGATCTATATTTCCTTTGCATAATGGATACGGCGGCTAGAACTGAAGTGCTAAACACTAGAACTGAAGTGCTAAACTTAGTGGAAATCAATTTGACTTGCTTAATTTTGCAGGAGAAAATCAAAGCCCTCCGTGCTGAGCGTTCCCAGCCTGCTGATGGCTCATCAACACCTCAGCCTGTTGATGAAAATCAGTTGTTCTATGATGCAGTGGGTGGTCGTAACAGCAGGAATAGGATATATGGTTTGGGCTCATTGCAGGATATCATTTATGCACCAAGTAGCAGCACAATTGGACATTTCAGCAACTCCTCCCATCCTAATACTCAAGATTATGAGAAGCTACAGACTGAGCTTGAGGTGATGAAGGAACGAATGAAAGAGATGGATGTGATGCAGCAGCGGATGAAGGATATGGAGAATCAGTTAGCAAGGGTGGTGGGTAATCAGAATCAATAGGGGAATGAAACTTAGCTTGATGGTCTAAGTATTAGTGTGTATTAAAAACTTACCATGAGCTTAGCTTTAACTCCTTTTGGAAGTGTAAATTATTACCAGACTTTTGGCAAGTGTGTAAATTTGTTATCAGACTTTTGACAAGTTAATGTATGGTTTCTTCAGACTTTTGACAAGGTTAATGTATGGTTTCCTTATGATTCAGTTATATTTTGTTATTTTCTAATTAGAACTAATTTTGAATATATAGAGAATTAGAAAGTATGCATCATAACATAATAAACAAAAAATGTGTATTTATTATGACATTATAGAATGACAAACGGAATTGCAACGGAAAATAGTTTTTTAAAATAAAATAAAATTACTACCAGTGACGGATTTATAACAGAAATAAATTTAAAAGGTTTTTGAAAAATGTCACTAATCAGCAACGGACTAACGACGGAATAAAGGTGTTGCAAGCTAGCAACGGAAATCCGTTGCTAAAGAGTCACTGGAGTTGGTCAAACATGAGTGCATTTCGTTAGCAGGTTGTTGCAGTTCCGTTGCTAAGTTACCAACGGAGTTTTTATTCCGTCGGCAAGCCCCTGCCTACGGCAAAAATCACAACGAATGATTCCGTCGCAAATTCCGTTACGACCCTGAATTGCCAACGGTAAGTAGCCTTTAACAACGGAAATTTCCGTCGCAGATACCGGGAATTCTTGTAGTGAGTTTAGTATCAACATGATGAGAAAAGGAAATTACATTTAAAGTTGTAGCATTACAAACTGAAGGAAAACTAGAAGAAGAAGGTTGTTCAGAAGCAACATGATGTAAAGCAGGAAATCAAGTTGATGAAAAAAATTATAAGCCTCCTTGTTCAGTACCAGCTGCCAGGATTTTCAACTGGTTCTGGTCCTAAAACAAACATTTATCAGAGGTAAAAGTGATCACATAATTGGAATCTTAAAATAATTTGCTAACAAATAGCAAATTACAATTGAATTCTGGAATGTCCAAAACATTCTTCAAAATGATATTAGATGACAAATGAACTATCCCTAAATGATTAACTCAAATTGTTTGGTTATTTGGTAAAACCACAAGAAAAGGCTGATTAACAATGAAGATATTTGTCATGAATTTTTCATCACAACACATGTGATTTGATGCACCGGTATCAACTATCCAAATTGTATATAATTTATAAGAAATAAAAGATAGCATTGAATAAGCCAAACCTGCAATGTGAATATGATCTTCAGGTGTGCTAAGAGAACAAGCATTAGTAGAAGTAGAACCTTTGGTCATCATTAACATTAACTGATTGACCTGTTGTTGAATTTTCTTCATAGTAGACTGAGAATCTGAAGAATGATTAGTGTTGTTATTTCCTTGAAAAGTTGATTCTCTGTTTGAATTACCACCAGTAACTGCTGAAACTTGCATAGCTTGTGACCTAAAAACACCAGAAGTATTAGTGCCACCAAAATTTTGATTAGTAAATTTTCCTCGTCCTTTTCCTTCTGGTGGATCTCCAATCAGTTTAAAACAATTCTCCTTGGTATGTCCATTAAAGCTCGAAGCTCTCAATCCCTATCATTCAATACACTAATTAATTGCACCCTAGTTTTTGTTCCACAACACAAAGTATATGTTAGAAGTATTAATTGTAATACACAATTTATCTTTCATCAAATCATTTGTTTTCATATACTTTTATGTTATTCAATTTAAATTTTTTATATCTTGTTTAAGTTAATAAATATTTTGTGTAATTACTACTTTAATATAATTTATTACCATATTATTTTTTATATGCCCGAATCTCGGCATAGATCCTAAACAAGCTCAAACGACTATACAAGGGGCCCACCTCTCTTAATGAGCTCAATTATCTCCTAATGGACTCAAATATCTCTCAATGGGCCCGAATATTGATGAAGGATAAACAAGGCATGAGGCCCGATCAGGGATCACCTCACCTCTATCTCTTAAATCTCTTGAAGACACTCACCCCAGGGGTCTCCTCACTACGACCTCCTGCTACTACTCAGGGCGTCCTCTCATGCCAATAACAAAGGAAAAGGCCTCTGCGCCTTTCACGCTAGGCCTCTGCGCCTCTCATGCTAGCTCAGCCTCGGGATCGCATCTACCGGGGTCGCAACCCGGGGATCGCTTCGTTTGGCTCCCGTCAAAGGATCGCTTCGCACATAACCTCCAATGCGGGGTCACTACAGCGAGATCACTATCTCCTCTTCTCTGGAAGGCTCATGGCAAGATCCCTCGAGGTCGCATGAGTAGCTGGACATTAGGGTTCGCTTCGCATGGCCTGACTCCTCGAGGTCGCATGCAAGGCCCTTGTTACTTCTCTACTAGCCAACTCTGTTCGTGCGAGACCATAGGCTTCCACATCTGGGCCATGGATCACGGATAGGGTTGATGACTCATTGCCACGTCAGCCCTAAACGAGTGGACTTGGACTTTGGCTTATCTCTTAAAACCCTAGCCCGCCTAGGTAACTTGTTCTCCAAGAACTACGTCAGGCTTGATCCCTATAAATAGGGTACGTAGGCACCTTGATACGGGATGATTGACAGTTCATCACTGAAAACACCTATCAAGTGCAGCCACAAACAAACACCAATCTCCTCCCATGTTTTCGTGTTCATAGCAAAATATCCGTATTTTGCTCCGTAAATCCAGCAAACCTCCAAAATATTGTTATACAATATTCTCCCTAAAACATTTGGCGCTAGAAGGAGGGGCTAAATTTCGTTTGTGGAGGACAAACGAATATCACTTTCACGATGGATTATGGGTTTTATCAATATACACCGAATTTTGGGTTTTGATTGTTACAAGGAACCGGCGGTGGCAAAAAAAATAGAAGATACACATTGCGGCTCGGAGCAGTACGGCATCAATTTAGTGGCTATAAAGGACTTCGGCCATGTAAACAAAGCAGCGGCTGTTAAAAAAAATGAAAAAGAAAACAAATTGAAGAGATGAATGAAGACATGTTGCGGCCCTGCTGGAATATCAAGATAAGCAATTGGAAGGCCGGAGACATGTTAATAAAAATTAGAGGAAAAGAAGCTCAGGCAAGAAGTTATCAAAAAGACAATGGAGCCCGTAGTAAAAAAAAAATGGCAGCCAAGCAACAAAGGAAAAGTTCCGGCGGGAATTAAAAAAAAACACGCAACATGCACGCGCGACACAATAACAGACGAAGGCACCCTTTCGGAAATTTAGAATGGGCAGAAAAATAAAGATACGTTTTATTTTCTCTCCTCGATTTAATTTTTTGTAAATTAAATATCCTGCCTTGCATGCATTCGTAGAATCATTTTTAAATATTTCTCAGAAAAAATATTTATCATTTAAAATTCATGCGAGCTATATTTTTATATTTGTAAAATTATCGTGATTTAGAAAATATCGTACGAGATATTTATGTTGATGAATTGTGTGTATTTATGACTTGATGATTTGCAGATTTATTTTACAATCCCGTACGAGCTACATATTTAAAAAAAAAATACATATTCGAGATGCATAATTTTGTAAAAGATTTTCTACAAAGAAAAGGAGCATTATTTTCGAACAAATAAATATCGCGACATTCTTAAAAGAGCATATTTATTATTGCGTTTGGATTGCTTTCAAAATAATTTTTCATATGTCGTCGCGCATATATGTCAAAAATATTTTCAAACTTGCGAATTAATTGTCAAGTAGGGTAGCCTGGACAAGCTATAAATCTCGCAATGCTACATGCTTAGTAAAGTGCAGTGCAGCACCATCTGGATTATTGAAGGCCCATGAGATATCACTATATCGAATGGATGGAGGCATCCCTATGCAAACTATCTTTATTGAAGGCCCCTGGCCAGATCTCACAAGATCGCATGGGGGGAGGCATCCCTATGCAAACTATCTATCTCTTCGCCAAGATCTCATCTACATCTCTTCACTGAGACATCTCTCAATGAAGACTCCGCTAAACACATCATTATGTGGTTGCATCAGATACTTGAAAAGCGTGTATGCCAGTTCGGGATATATACAAGCGCCAAGGTCCTAATTAGACAACAAGGATCGCAAAGGATTTCAAAAATATTATTTATGCTCGCACATTTGAAAACCTTGGCAAATATTTATCCTATAATGGTCATCGCATGCTATCACACTTGCATCCGCATACGTCTAACGAGCACAGTGGTGCTCTAAGTGTTTTTCTAATCATCTATTTTCAGTTTTTTCAGCGACTCCCGAAATTTGGAAGCTTGAAGAATGTTTAATTCTTCTCTGCAGCAAGCTACACTGAAGAACTGGCGGCTAATTGTTATGCCATATTTTTGGCATGTTTAATAATTTCCCAAATTTCTAATAATTATTAATTATTAATTTAGATTATTAATTATTACTTAACCGCTAAGTTTTATCCTCTCTCTGAAATGAGGAAAGAATCAATCTCAATCAATCAATAATGGAAAATATCTCCAAACGATATTCTTCACATCAGGAAGATATCACAACTATAAGATTAAATCAGGTAAAATCAATCATTACCCACATTAACGTAACTTATCCCTTAAGTCTCTAAGGGATAAGCCCAATTAATTCACAGAACTGTGTGGGGCTTGATCCTATATAAACATACCGTGACAAATCGAGACACCTGCCAAGTCCAGCCCTCTCTTTTTCCTAAACCCTAAATCCCTAAAACAGCCATATTCATAATTCGCTCTATTATTCCAGCATCCCTCCGATTTCGTGTTTGTTACGAAATTCCTCCAACAACACTTGATTAATTCAAAAGTATATAATTTTACTGGACAACATGTGACATGTGGTATTAAACTTGATGGCCATCTTCTCACAAAAAGTTGATACATGTATGGTCATAACCCGTGTTATTTTAAATGTAGATTAATATATTAAATATGATTTTGGTAACCCTTACTTTTTGTGTAATTTTTAATATTAATTAAATATCATATTACTCGAATTTAAATATTTACTTAATTTTATTCAAAATTTATTTGCTTACACAGTTAATTTTTATTAAATATTCACTATTTAAAATCATTAAATTGGAATTAAAATAAATAAAATATCAAGATTTATTAAATTGTAGACCCTCACTTTTGTTTATTTGGGTATTAGTTAAATTAATCTTTTTATTTCTTGTTAACATTTTAATTAGAAATACTAGTTTAAATACTTATTGAATATGATCTTCGTCAAGTTTCATTCTTTTTATTTAACTTTTTTAGAAAAAAAATAATTGGTCACTACCTCAGTATTTCTGTTATTCTTGAATTAATAACATTTGAAAATATAATCAATTAGATATAAAATAAGTAAAAAAATAATATTTATTATACTTTATATATATGTTCACTTATTATAATATATAAAATAATGTTAAATTAATATTATTCTTTCAAATTAATTTATTCAATTTGAAAATATAATTATTTTTATTTTACCCTTATAATATTATATTTTATAACTATTATGAAATAAAATGGGCCTAAGAAAAAGAAATTTACATTGGACCGATGCCCGTTTCTAGAACATTGCCCAAATGGCCCGTCTCTAGACCATTCTTCATCAGCTATATATACTAGCAATCGGCTATCATTCCAGCATTCCAACTCACAATATCAAACCCTAACTTAAACCCTATTCGCCGCTACCTTCCCAACTCACAATCGTCTTTATCATTTCATTCACCTAGATATGTATATGTATCACTTATATAATTATCTTTTCATATTTATATATATACATGTATGTGAATTGGGATGATAGCACTCCTGCTTTGAATATATATACAACTGATTCATGGCTATAGTTTTGGGAGTCGGAACATATCCTACTATTGAATTTATAAACTTTTTATATTTCATTTTATTTTGATATATTTATGTAAGTTGAATGTGATAAATGTTTCAATTTTGTCATTTTATTTTCCATATTTTTTTGTATATAAACAATTATTTGAAGAGAAATGGAGTGAAGCTGTTGTGCTGACCAAACATATGTTTCTCTTTAATATAATCCTAAATAATTTTTTTGTTCTAGTTTTATTTTTTTTGTTTGGTTATTACTACTGTTATATATGATGCTAGCTTATAGCGGTGCTTTTAATTTTTTATAATTTGTTTATAGTGTAATATAATATTATTAAAATTAAGGTTAATATGTTATTAGAAGATTTTTGAACCTTACATCTTTGTACATAATAAATTTTATTATTATATATAAATTAATATAGGTTGTTGGTGGTGGAAATGGAACCTTATACCTCTGTATATAACAATTTTACTATTGTTGTATCTAACGTTGGTTTAGATAGTGTAGAGGTTTATTGTAGATAGTATAGATTTGTGCATGTTTTTGAACTTTTGTTTTATATTTAAATATTTAACTTTTGGGTTGCCCTAATCTCAAATGCCACAGTTTAGCATCAACATGATGAGAAAAGGAAATTACATTTTAAGTTGTAGCATTACAAACTGAAGGAAAACTAGAAGAAGAAGGTTGTTCAGAAGCAACATGATGTAAAGCAGGAAATGAAGTTGATGAAAAAAATTATAAGCCTCCTTGTTCAGTACCGGCTGCCAGGATTTTCAACTGGTTCTGGTCCTAAAACAAACATTTATCAGAGGTAAAAGTGATCACATAATTGGAATCTTAAAATAATTTGCTAACAAATATCAAATTACAATTGAATTCTGGAATGTCCAAAACATTCCTCAAAATGATATTAGATGACAAATGAACTATCCCTAAATGATTAACTCAAATTGTTTGGTTATTTGGTAAAGCCACAAGAAAAGGCTGATTAACAATGAAGACATCTGTCATGAATTTTTCATCACAACGCATGTGATTTGATGCACCGGTATCAACTATCCAAACTGTATATAATTTTTAAGAAATAAAAGATAGCATTGAATAAGCCAAACCTGCAATGTGAATATGATCTTCAGGTGTGCTAAGAGAACAAGCATTAGTAGAAGTAGAACCTTTGGTCATCATTAACATTAACTGATTGACCTGTTGTTGAATTTTCTTCATAGTAGACTGAGAATCTGAAGACTGATTAGTGTTGTTATTTCCTTGAAAAGTTGATTCTCTGTTTGAATTACCACCAGTAACTGCTGAAACTTGCATAGCCTGTGACCTAAAAACACCAGAAGTATCAGTGCCACCAAAATTTTGATTAGTAAATTTTCCTCGTCCTCTTCCTTTTGGTGGATATCCAATCAGTTTAAAACAATTCTCCTTGGTATGTCCATCCTTGTGACAATATAAACATTTGAGATTAGACTTCTTGAAAGCATTGTTGGAACCATCATTTGAACCAACTGCCCTGTTAGCATACTTAGTTGTGGCCAAGAAAGAACCAGAAGAAACACTAGCCGTTTGTCTTTGCCTTTCTTTTTGTTTAACTAAGAAGTAAGCCTGAGAAATACTAGGTAAAGGATTCATCATTAGGATCTGACTTCTAGCATGAGTATAGCTCTCATTAAGACCTAGCAGAAATTATAACAGTTTCTTCCTTTGATCTCTTTCATCTTGCAACTTATGAGCTTCACAAGTACAATTACATTTGCAGTGAATGACTGGCTCTAAAGCAGAATATTCATCCAATAGATTCTTGAGTTTATGATAATACAACTCAACTGACATTTCTCCCTGTTCTAAAGCATGAATGTCCTTTAAAATCTGGTAAACTCTGTGTCCATTGACACTAGAAAACTGATCAGTGAGTTCATTCTATACATTTCCAGCTGAACTAACAAAGTCCATGCCACTGCTAAACTCCTCATAAACAGTATTCAGAATCCAGCTTATAACCATATCATTGACTCTATCCCATTGAGATCTTAAAGAAGATGACTCTTCAGGTCTAGGAACTGTCCCATCCACAATACCTAGCTTATTCTTAGCAGATAATGCTATAGTTAAAGAACGCTTTCCATGGACCAAAACTTTCAGATCCTGTTAGCTTCTTAGCAATCAACACTAAATCAGATGATCAATGTTTTGCAAATACAATGGATGCAAATTAGATTTGAGGGAAGAATTCTCAACATTAGCCTCAAGATCATCATTATCATCATTTTCAGCAACATTTTCGACATTATTAGAAGAACCTTCTTGATTTGCAGTATTATTTCTAACAACATGAGCATAAGTCTTTCTCCCCTTAACAATAAGTAACTACTCAGAAAATCAATTGATAGACACTGAAATCAATCTCTTCGATCTCTAAAATCCACAATAACCACTAAAAAACGTATCAACAACACTAAGTGATGAAACATATCAAGAAAACTATCGAATAAACCACAAAAAATCCTCAAAAAACCTCAGAATCCATATGACGAAATTCAAGCAGATTCAACAATCTTCAAGCACAATGAACAAGAAACCTCTAAAATTGTCATCAAGAAATGAAGCGAATCAACGACTGTTAAACAAAGAAAACTTACAGATTCATCATAGAACCAGTTTAGATCAAGTGCGAAAGTGAAAATCAACTAGATCTATGCTCTGATACCATAAAGACTCATGGAGATTGAGTACTTGAAGAAGAAGAAGAAGATAACAAAATAACAGAAAACTAAAATATCATATCTCTAATCACTGAAAAATTAAGTTGTAAAGTTACAAGTCTAGTCTTTATATATAATACAATAGTCAACATATTGACACGTTGACTTAATAACCACTACTACATATTTTAACTTGTATAGCGCTTGTTTTTTAGTTTACATAGCGCTTAAAAGCGTTATGTAAGCCAGCGCTATGTAAGTTCAGTTCACTTGCATAGCGCAATTTTTGCGATCTCTAATTACATTTCTTACATAGCTCTTTGAGTATGTTTCTTACATAGCTCTTACATAGCTCTTTTAGTACTATTTAAATAAATAAATAATTAAAATTTAATTACTTAAAATATAGTTTCTTACATAGCGCTTGAATAAACGCTATAAAACATGTTACTTAGACAGCGTTTGAATAAGAAACGCTATTTTCGTATTTTTTATAAATTTTCATTTATTTTCAGTTTTATTTTTTATAGCTTGCATATCGTTTTTTTAAAAAACGCTATGTAATTAAGTAGTATCCTTACATAGCACATTAGAAAAATGCTATGTAAGCAGCATTTACTAAGATTAAATTTGTAGTAGTGAACAGAAACAATTACGAAGGGACTGTTTGGTTGTAAACTATTTTATTCTTGTGTCAAACTTCATGAATAAGTTCAATAGTGTCTTTACTACCCTATTTCTTCCTATAAAAGACTATGGGGAGGTGCGAGCATCAGCACCACCATCATCACCGGCACAGGCATTACCGCCACTTTCAGATGACGCACCAGCACCACCAACAGCACAACCAAAAACAGCAACAGCAGGTGTGCCTTGTCAATATTTATTAGGCAATATTCGTTATCATGATATCTAATATTTGTAAGGCAACATTTGTTATCATGATAATTTACTTATATAATTATTTAAAAATTGAATAAATTAAATATTTAAATAAAAGTATACAAGCAATACTTAAATACATATATGATGTTTAGATCGATATGACTAGGACTCTGAACACCTGACTACATATTGTATTTACTTGGTCAAGTGGTGGACTCCATTGTATGTAGAGAGAGACAGAGACATAGATGGATATATACATTTCGGGTATATCTTTATGTGAAACTGTTTTGTCATGTCCTGCATTTTATTAATTTCCTTTTCATTTTGATGATATGGTGTTTTCTCTGTTAACAATGTAGCAACTTCAAGGAGGAAACAATCCGTGACGAGGTGCAAAGAAATGAGTTTTCTTGGAGCTTAGAATTGCACCGTACTTCTCAAGTAAAGTGCTGGTTTCAGACAAGTGCACTCACGTGAAGGTATTAAACAGTTTTTTTTAAACTGAACGTTCCTTTATCTTTATGATGTTGCCGATGTTTTCGTATCGTATATGTATTGGTATTAATAACATAACCCAGCTAGTTGTACATGCCTCTATGGCTAATCATGCATGTTGCCTCTTGTTTGTTTTGTTGATATATACATGCATGCATGCCTCCACCCTCAACCAGTCGTATAAGTTGCACGCAACAATTTAACTTTCATTGAATTCACCTACATCCTGGAACCATCGCTAATTAATTAATTTCCGTTGGGAACTAAACCTAGAGAAACTCGATCATCGTGAATGAAACCACCTTTTACACTTCCGAAACCCACATTATACAACGTATGTGACTGTTTGTTCCATATGTCCCTTCCTATCTACACCAACAAACTCTCCACTTAAGCCTTCCATCGATCAAGTATTCGGTGCATAGAGTGAAAATGGCAGGTTCTAAAAGCGCGAAAACGGGTGGTTCTTCAAGCACCAAAACCATGCTTCTATGAGCACAAAAGCTGGTGGTTCGCAGAAAGGTTCCGGTTTGTCCTCCGGAACCAATGTCTAGGGATCGGGCAAGGAAGTGATGAAGGCGCCCGGTCAAGATAGTTTCATTTGCAGGAAAGATTTTTAGAGCGACCCAAAAAGCTATTTCAAAGGCCTCCGTGATTAAGCTAAATCAGTAAACTAAGCGATTGGCTGTTGATCCTTGCAATGTTTCTAATATAATAAAGTATTAAATTCCATGTATTCCCACATTGATTATATATAAAAGTCTAAGCATTATTAACAAACGATTTATTTACGCTCTTGATTTCTTATGGCATGTGCATGCCAATGAAAGTTAGTATTTCAAATTAGCACGCCTCATCTTGACTCGATTATTGCATGTGTATGAATTTCATGTTTGTGTATGCATATGCACAAAGTTTTCAACTGATAAACAAAAACAACAATTAGAGCAAACATTTTACGGCAATAGTCTATAGACAATTTTAAACTTCAAAAGAAGTCTGCTAGCAATTAAATTTTTAGTGCGTGGCGTTTTTAAAGGGAAATTTGCAGATGCAATATAATCATTAATTAATGCCGTTGTGGAGTCCTTATAAATAAAAAATAACATATAATTAACTTTAGGAATCTTTTTCTCTTTCAAAAATTATATTTTCAAGTTTTATTAAGTTCTGTTTTAGAGATTATTATCATTACTGGAAATAAGTCAATAGACATCAGTTCTGGGCTAATGTAAAAAGTTTCAAAAACCGATGTCTAGGTGGGTGTAGTTAAAAGTTCATGTGTTTTACATCGGTTCTGGGCCGATGTTAAAAATGACTTATTACATCAATTCTTAACCGATGTAAAATAGTGGTCAACAACATCAGTTTATAGAAAAGAACTGATGTCTCAACTCCTGTACGATATCGGTTTTAGATAGACAACCGATGTTGTAAATGGTATACCACATCAGTTTTAAATAAAAAACTGATGTTGTAAATTGTGTACCACATCGGTTCTTAACCGATGTCAAATAGCTCCATAAATTTGCACACTATAATTACCAAATTTAAATCACAATAGAAAGTAAGTAACACACTACAATTATCAAAACTAAATCACACTACAAAGTAAAACTGATTTTTTCATTAATGAAATAAATACAACATTTCATTGAGTAAAACTAAATTGGCCTACTCTACATGAGCCTATATACAAAAAACAAGCTTTCATTACATTATCCGAAAAATCAAACTAAAACTAGCAGTCTCTCGCAATGATCCCTCCAAGTGCATAATCATCGGTTGCTCCGGTCCCTACGGTCCCTCGCAATGAAACCACATCAAAAGTATCTCAGAAGTTATAAAACAGAACAAGGAATTACTATAGTGAGATGACTGACACTGCAATTTGAGCTAATACTGCAACAGCAAGCCTATGTCAATCTTGTGACTAATGCCATTCTCATTAGAAATATATATATATCAAGGAATGGAGCTAATAAAATTATTAAGTAATGGAAACAACTTCAAGATGCTGCAAAACTTCAATAATCATTACCAAAAGACCTACCTCCATGCGCTGACCAGTTTCATCTTTGTCAGTGAACGACAGACCTGTCTTTTCAAGTTCTGGAACCATATCAAGATTTACCAACATATAATAGAGCACAGAAGTTCAAATGCAAGGAGTTGTTTTTTATTTGAAGATATTATACAATTCACGCCAAGTAGCTTGTGTTTTGTTGGGTGTATTGCCTTCATCATCTGGAAAATATTTACCTTGCATTTTGTGAGCATGTTTTAATTGGATAATTCATTCTGCTGTTCAGGTTGGGATAGAACACAGTATTCTGTTGCTCTAATCTGTTGTTTCCACAGGTGATAGGTAAATCAATACAAAAAGAGTAGGCATCAAAATCCTTGACCTCTGTTTCCCCAAGAAACATGGCAATGCTGCCAATGCAGTTAGCTATTGCCTCTTTAGCTATTGCCTCTGTGTCATGGTGTAATATACATCATACATAATGCACACATACAGGAATTTCATTCTTCTCTTTTAGTTGTTAAATATTAATATGAAATACACACACAAGTATGTGTTCTTTCTTAAAATCTGTGTAACATTGCTCTTCCAACAATCAAAATTTACTCGTGTGTCAAACTAAACAAAGATGTGTTGTACTCCATAATATTACACTTCATCTCCCTAAACATAGTTTAATATGCACATATATAAACGAATTAGTTGAAACTACCGATTCCGGAGGCACTTCCAGTGATGATAGCTGATAGACCTGCCTTCAGCTCCATGAGAGAGAGAGAGAGAGTCTCTATCTGTTTAATATAATTAAAGGATCCTTACACTTGTTACATAATGGTGAGAGAGTCTCTGCAACTTACACTCCGAAGGAACAAATGTACAAGTTTATGTGTATTAGGGTAGTAATCCCTAAACATATCTTGTAAGTTGTAGCAGCAGAAGATATGTTATTATTCTCATTTCTTGTTTCTTTATCAGAATAAGAGATGCATTCAAATTATATTCATCATAAATTGAAACGAATAAAAACTAAACAAATTACACACATGTAAAAAGACAGTAGTTTAGAAGAAGAGGGTGACCTTTAAGGCACAATGCTCGCAGAAGTAGTGCTTGCAACTGGTAACTACAGGATTTCGAAATGCCTGCCTACAAATAAAACATTCAAAGGGCAAGGAATCATCATCTTCATCGTTCTGCATCCTCTTGAAATCCCAGCTATTTTAGAGCCACGTTTCTCTTTTTCACCTTCTCTTTCTCATCCCGCTCTTTCTCCAACTACCATCTGGACTTGTAATATCCACGGTCATGCATAAACTTGGAAGAATCTCCATACCCAGTTTCCTTGTAATCTTTACAAATATCTGGCTGGTAATCAAACCTAGTTGACACCCTGATATGAGCTGATGCACGAAGTGGCCCATGTGACCCGCCTGATTTCTCACCTGCGATTGTTTGTTCTCTTCTAAACCCAACTTTATGATCAACATATGCATTAATTCCTCTGTACATCTTGTCATCACCACCAATTTTATTTTTCCCATTCAGTGCCATATCTCCTTGCTTAAGAACCCTCTCACGTGTTGCCCGAGCATCTCTCATGAACTCAGTCTCCGTCTCAAGGGTTGTTGTCACTACTGGAAAAAAGTCAGTAGACATCAGGATGTAAAAAGTTTTAAAAACCGATGTCTAGGTGGGTGTTGTTAAAAGTGAATGCTTTTTACATCGGTTCTGGGCCGATGTTAAAAATGACTTATTACATCATTTCTAAACCGATGTAAATAGATGTTGACAACATCAGTTTCAAAAAAAGAACCGATGTCTCAACTCATGTACTACATCGGTTTTAGATAGACATCCGATGTTGTAAATTGTATAACACATCGGTTCTTAACCGATGTAAAATAGCTCCATAAAATTGCCAAAATAGAAAACAGGTTTTAGGTGATGTGTTAAAGGCTCAAATTGATGTCTATTTTTTGTGGGAACATCAGTTTTCCTTTCAAAAGTGATGTATGTTCTTTGTTTTAACATCGTTTTTTCAATAACAATGTGAAGTGTTATATTTGCATAATTATGTGCCCAAAAATTTACCAAAATAAGCATTGCATTCAAATAGACTTATGGGACTTTCTTAGGATATTTATGGGAGTCAGAGTCTAATGTGGCAATCCAACAGTTTCCATCCCGAACATACTCGTAAAAATACAATCATGTAGGATTAAACGAATACTCTGACCTTAAAAAAAAGGTAACATGTAGATATTAGATACCTCATTAGCCTTTCACATAATGTATCATTACAAATATATAAAATTACGAGAGACAAAGTGCCACATTGAATCATTGGATGTGCAGGTGTCCACCAAGAAATTGTCAGACACTCTAAAACTAGGTTGAAATTTCAGCAGCTTCTAGGCTTTGTTGGCCCTAACCCTAAGATATTTTTTCTTGTAAAATTCCACTTGGACAACTTTTTCCCAAAGATTCTTACACGTTATCATATCAAAATTATAGTATATATTTAAGTCTGTAAGTGGAAAACAATGTGCAACCTTTTGCAGTTGTGCATGTGTGTGACTGTGTAACATTTAGAACTGCCACCCATTTTATTACCGGATCTTGTTAAATCGAACAATATGAACGGAAGCACAGTTAAATCGAACAATATCAAATTACTCCTAACAACCTGTTGGTGAACAAAATTGTTGTCTACCTTTTGCCCATCTGGCCCATCTGGATCCTGCTTTGTTGGCCCTAACCCACTTATGGCATCATCTTCTTCCTCACGTATCTTCTTATACCATGAGAGACAGACAACTACTAATAGATTACACATACGTATTCTTTTAGGCTTCCAATCCAAAAGTAGGGAAGTGTGCAAACCCACACTCTTCTTTCCCAGTGTAGAACCACTGGAAAAAGCCCCATACGAAACTAACTGAAAAGAAACGCATAAATCTACCTACTTGTTTTCTGCAATTAACATTCATTAGGAAATACTATTAACAATTAGGCCTGGTAAAATTTTCACCATAGTAATGGACAACAATAAATATTTACTTGGCTGATTCGTCACCCCTGGTATGAAATCCATTAATAAGAACAGCAGTAGCCATTCCACTTGGAAATGTCAGTTTGTAGTCCATTAATAAGAACAACATATGTATAGACATTAATGTGAAAATTCTAAATAGCATACACATGAAGTATTTGCTGTTCTATGGAGATACCGAAAATTAGTACCTTTCGCAGAGGAATCAACGCAAACAGACCAACAAAACAGGCTAAGAAAAGGTAGGTTGTCATCCAACCAATCACTGGTTCCTTATATTTTCCAGCAGAAATCCCTTAGAGTAGCACCCCTGTTAGCTCATATGTCTTTTTGTTTAACCCTAAAAGGTATGATCCAAATCCACCTGCAGTTTCCATATACACAAGAAAAAAACATGTAAAAAAAGAAAAAGTTAATTAGTAATATATAATTTAACAGAATAGCCTCAGTTCCAACCTCCAACAGCTATACTACAGCATGCAACTGAACATGTCTGTATCATAGTATTCTCCTGTCTAGTAAACGGAGTTGTCGTAATTCCAAATTTATGCAACATCTTTGTCCAAGTACGCATAAACACAAAATCGAGAAGAGCAGCAGAGACATTCAAATTAGGAGTAATCTCGGTTGTTAGATTAAGCTTCATCGCGATAATACTGTACAAGCTCCCTATAAAAATACTTGATAGCACCCCTCTTACTGTAATCTGTTTTGTCCACGGTTGTAGTCTTTTTCTCTCATCAACTATTTCTTCCATTTCGAAAACACCATCTTGCAGCTGCCTAGCTACTCTCTCCATTAATCTCTTCTTTTGCTGCCATTTTACGCTTAGATTCTTATTAAAATATCTGCATCATTAAGAAATGCACTCTTAAACTGATTATGGGTATTTGAAAACTATAAAAAAAACACTCAAGTGTGTATATGTTTATAAACAAGCTTACCTAGGAATTTGCAGTGCTCCTTTTGTAAATGTTTATTATCCGATTCTTTCTTCTAAATTCTAATAGATTATTTCATTTAACAGAACTTCTCCCCTCTAGCTGACCAATAACCATAGCTTCATATATAGGAAAATTAGAGTAGAAATAATAGAGCCACATTCAATAAATAAGTTGAAAATAATTTACCTCTCCTATGCAAAGTTTTCTTAGAAACTCTCGACTTTGCCGTGAAATAGGCTCATCAGTTGATTGCTTCCCATCTCTGCGAGCTAACATATATAATATTTAACAAAGATAATTAGGGAATATACAAACAAAAGCATTACATCTAACCAACCAAATTCATTCTAACATATCCATGTGGGAGAAAAAAATACTAGCAAGGACAACTCAACCAGCAAAGGAGGCAACAAAGAACATTAAATCAACAAAAATTACAAGAAAAATAGACATCCATACATCTATAACATTAAATCTGAAAAATCACTTACTTTAGAGATGACCCAAGCTTAGCTTAAGAATGAACCAATCTGCTAAAAGGGCTTAAATTAAAAACCAAAAATTTGAATTTTCAAACAAAAATGACAAAAATACTTACTAATTGAGTGGATAATAGATAGCCTCCTCTGTAACCAATTAACAAAAATCGAAAGATAGGGTTCGAACTAATTGGGAATTGACTAGAGGGTTTTGAAATCAAGGGTTTGAATTTGGGGGCTTGTAAGCTAGGGTTTGAATTTGGGGATTGTAAGCTAGGGTTCTTCATTGAGTTTGTGAGTGAGTGAATTAGTGTGAGTGAATGGAAAATACGGTACATGTGAGGGTGAGTGAGTTTGAGGAGAGGGTGAGTGAGTTTGAGGAGCGGGAGACAAAATGTTTGAAGGGGGAAATGAAAAAAAGAAACGGGGAAAATATTTCTAAGTAATTAGTGGGAAAGTGGGCCCGGAAAAGAACTGCGTGTTTTTTTTATTTTTTTAAAAATTGGTTGAGACATCGGTTTTAATTACAACTGATGTCTAAAACCTATTTTAACATCGGTTCTAGTAAAACTGATGTAAAACAATCCTTTAACATCGGTCACCAATGCAAACGATGTTAAAAGGGTGATGTCTATTAACTGTTTTCTTGTATTGTTTTGCCCTGCTATCATTCTGAACTTGAATTTCACTAGAAGACTCAAATTGGAACAATGTTTGGTCCCTTTCAGTTTTACCAACTGAAGTCATCAAATTTTTCGTGGGTGCAGTAGAGAAATGTAACTTACCATCAGATACTGAGGATTTTTTCTTCTTAAACAAATTAGTCCCAATCACTGAAGCTTCATTTTCCTCAACTTCATTATCCTCACTACGATCCCATCTCTTGGTACTCCCATTTCTTGTTGTTTGTCTGAAATAGTTGCAGACTGAACAAACAAAATAGATCAATGAATATATAATAATGATGATAATAAAATTTGTACTTAAGAACGATAAATAATTAAGTGTAAAATACACACCTGACTCAGGTTGTCGAGGACTAGGAGGGTCGGGTATATCTGCCATCCAATCAAAGCCTATCATAGAGAGAGCTAAAGACCTAAAACTCGCTTTAAGAACGGATTCTGAAAGTATACAAATTAAAAACAAGTTACGCAAAAAATAGATACACATACAAGTATGAAATTGACAATAAATAAAATTATGTGACGCAAAGGGCAGAATACGAGCATCAAATTGACATAATCAGAAGGCAAATACAGAAAATTAAATCAATGGAGAAAGCGGGATACCTCAAACCCAGAGAGAGAGAGAGAGACTTTATGCAGACATAGAGAGAGAGTAGAAATTGGTGTGCTTGGTACTGTTATGATCAAAGAAATGTTATGTGTGTATTTACAATAACCGATTTAAATATCCTCTGAAGAATTAACAGAAATCGAAAGTAAACTAGTAACCTAACTGAGATTCAAATTTTAGGGTTTTGAAATCAAAGGTTTGAATTTGGGGGCTTGTAAGCTAGGGTTTGAATTTTGGACTTGTAAACTAGGGTTCTTCAAATTTGGGGATTTGTGAGTGAATTTGTTTGAGTGATAATGAGTTTGAGTGATAGTGAGTTTGAGTGAGGAGCGGGAGATGGGAAATGTCTCAAGGAGGGAAATGAAAAAAAATGAAAGGGGGAAATGTTTTTAAGTACTGAGAGGAAAGGTGGGCTGGGAAATGTCAGCGTGTTTTTTTATTTTTTTAAAATGGTGTTGAGACATAGGTTTAAAGTACAACTGATTATTAAAATCTATTTTAGGTTTAAAGTACAACGGATGATTAAAATCTATTTTAACATCGGTTAGTAAAATCGATGTAAAACAAACCTCATTGGTCAAAAATGCATTGTATGTCAAAAGTTTGACAATATTATAAAAGTGATGAATGATGATTCTAGTTTAACGTTTTGGTCTTTGTAGAGTTTGTTTTTGACAGGGTACAATCAAAATTATACCCAATAAATGTAGAAAATAAAAATATATATACAGTTAAGAAAATAAAAATTTAATACTGATTGAACATGTGTGAAATATAGATGATTTAAAAATTAAGCAACGGATACTACATGACTATTAACTCGTGTTTCACTATATACAATGGCAAAAGAACATAAAACAACACTGGCGCTCAGTAGTGATGATGTGAGGACATGTATTCAAATAATAATTCGATATTAAAGATTTTGGCAAAAATAATTTGTAATTTGCAAAACCATGTACAATGTTAATTTTGAGTTTAATTTTTGGTACTACATATTATTTAATGTAGTAATTTATTAATACATTACACAGTGATGTCGTTTCCATTTCCAAATAAGGTCCTTGTCTCGCGATTTTTCGAAAATTCCATGTACGACATTTTCATATGTGTCATGCCTGACGTCCTGTACCCAGCCCCATCAACACTAAGGAGGTATTTGAGTAAACTTATTTTCTAAAAAATTGATTTATTTTAAGAAATAAGCTAATATTTCAAACTTTTTCTGAAATTTTTTTTTTTTTTTGCAATTTATGAAATCTCAAACATTTAAATTAAAGACTTGTATAAAAAATTATCAAAATATGAAATTTTTATCCGAAAATAAATCCATAAAACTTATTTTAAGGTAAGCCAAACATCACCTAAGTATAGCTTAATTCAATTGATCTTATACTAATGTGATGTACTTGCTCGAAACTATCCTTGGGAATACATCACCTTAACCTTGTGTACTAAGCATTATAAAAGTCCTTTATGTAATCACGTTATATGCCTTAATTTCATTTAAATGATCAGTGTTAAACATTGCAGCAAAAAAAAAAAAAAAAATAAATTAGCCATCCATCAACCTCATAAACACTGAAATAATCAAATAAATAATGCATACATCAGAAATAGAAAAGTAAAAAAAAGTCTTTGCCAAAAAGACTATACCTCAGCAAAAACTTTACATTCACAAGATACTGCTATAATTTTGATAAAGAGATTATAGTCTATTGTCATGCTGAGTTGTTTTTGACATTTGAAACACATCATAGAATAAAGAATAATCTTTTGGTGATACATCTTTCCATGTCCAACTCTAATTCCCATTGCTACTGGCAAGCGATTAAAATCTGCTAAAGGTAGAGTGATCGAATCTTGCAAGAACCATGGACGTCATAGATTATTAGTATGAACCTTTTATGTGGCATATAGATAAGGAAAATGCTAGAGTTCCATAAAGTTTCACAAGAACTTTCACAAAATGGTAGGTGTCTTAATATGATTGGTTATAATTTAATTGGACTCTTGCATTCACATTAATATCAACCAATCAAAACATCAATTAGTGAAATCCAACTCATTATGTAAATTTTTCTATGCATATTTTTCTGTGCACCTAACACTACTCTATAGATAATCGGGTACCCCTTGTCTTTTGAACTAACCTTAGTCCCTAAACAAAAATAAATATCATCAACTAACAAAAGATATGTTTTCACAAACTTATATACCACCTGATACCACCTGATCGAAATCTGTGCACAGGGTCATATAAGCCATCCATGAAGCACAAACACATGACAATGTTCTTTTAAATTCTAAAACTATAATTAGACCTGAAGCTTCCAATTTTCATTAGAGCCTCAAAACTGCAATGCAACGTCCTACAAAAGCTCAGCACATGTAAAAGTGTAACTCTAAATGATTCCTAAACATGCATTATTTAAATAGACTTAACCACTTGTATGTGAAGTCTTGTCGTAGTATTCTAATCTTACATTATCTTACATTTCTACTACAGGAGAGGGTTCTTATCCACTCTATCCATGTATTAAGACCACTTAAATTTATCATAAAAGTTGGCATAAAAGATCATTTTTATAATTAAGAATCTATACAAGATGTCACCCTGAATCTATACTCAAATGTCTGAACACCCATATATTCCTTACCTAGGGGTATAAGGGTGTAATTCGAGTCGAGTCGAGTTCGAGCTTTTTTTCTCGAGTAGAGTCGAACCTAAAATTTATCGAGCCTGAAATTTCTGTTCGAACTCGATTCATTTACTATACGAGTCGAGTTCAAGTTGTTACCGAGCTTTCGAGCTTATCGAGTTTTTAACCGAGCTTATCGAGTTTTTAAACGAGTTTCGATCTTTTATCGAGTTTTTACCGAGTTTTCGAGTTTTTCGAGTTTTACCAAGTTTACGAGTTTATCAGGTTGTTATCGAGTTTTCGAGTTTATCGGGTTCTTGTCGAGTTTTCGAGTTTTGACTTAAGTTCCATAAAATCTATTTATTTATATTATTTTTCTTTTCAAGTTTAACCTAATTTTTTTCCCAAATTTCAAATGACAATAAACTTTTGAAATTTTATATTTTATGATTTCGATAATCAACTTTTCCAATCGATTAAGTAAACTTTTAGTTTATTCTTTTCATATTTATTTACGGATAATTTTTATCTTTATTACGTAAACGATGATAATAAAAATAATAAAATGTGAAGCATTTTTTGTTTGTGAGCTCATATGTGTTATATTTTTTCAAAATAGGCAGATAGACACCCTACACAGAGAGTCATTAGTAATTTTATAAATTATATATATAATTTAATAGACATATTGCATACAAGATACAACAAGTCTATGATGTTACTATCATGTTGTTATAGTTTACAATTGTACAAAGACAAAATATATGGAAGTAAAATTCAGAAATCGAACTTGATCACTGACAACTAAGGATCGATCAAAAGATCAATCGAAGTAGTATAAACTAATCGTGATTTCAAATATATTTTGATACTTAATAATTTATAATATTAATTGAATTTTAAATGTTGTGCATGTAAAAAATCTTTGATTCGAGTTACTAATCACTACATCTGTATGTAAGAATGTAAACAATTAATTTAATATTATAATGTGATAAGAACATATAATACTATATAAACCGTAACATAAAAAGTATTAATTCTTAGATAAATTATATGTGTATATCATATTTAATTATAAAATTTGTGAATAATATAGTTTTAATCCAAAGTGTTGACATGATATCTTGATTTAAAACAAAGTATTCAGTAAAACTTTGAAACATATTTGAAAATGTATAATTAAATATCTCATATTCTCGTATTAGAACAAATTTAGTTCAAAAATTTCACTAACTATATTAATAATATAATATTGCATATAATAAATAAAAAAAATCATGTTAAGTATTAAAGGTAATTTTCATAAATAGTTGAGTGATGACATATAGAATAATGAACACGTGACTATTTTTAAAAAAATTTAAAAAAATTAATCGAGTTCGAGTTCGAGCCGAGTTGAGTTTATCGAGTCGAGCTCAAAAAAATCGGCTCAACTCGAGTTTTTAATCGAGCCCGAAAACGTGTTCGAACTCGAGTTCGATAACGAGTTCGAGCCGAATCGAGCCCACCTTTTCGAGTCGAGTTCGAGCTGGCTCGGTTTAAATTACACCCCTATCCTTACCAATCTATTCTTTACAAATATAAACACCATATGTATCTTTAAAAACCTCCATCGTGCTCTTTTACAACTCATATACCAGTACCACGGAGCATAATAAACGATAGCATGAAACACAATCAGAACCTTTTTAAGAACTCAGGACATTCCCTTGTTGCTTAAACTATAAGGCCGGCCAGTGTATATACATAGTCAACCTTAACCAGTTTGTTCGTCATCCAGTTTTTGCAATATATCTTTCCTTAAAATTCAAATATTGGCAGCAAGAAGCAACTAACTTTCACTTTTGTCTAGTTATTGCGGTTTAAACCAACATTGGTATAGATCTAATACCAAACAACCACTAGGCAAAACCAAAAACATAAACAGGTTATTATAACGATAAGACCGACAAACGGAATGACGGCACCTCTGTGGCGGTGCCTCAGCCACAGCCTCAGTAACGATAACTCTAGGGTGTCTTCCTTGTTGGCTGGTCCATACACTTCTACGCAAAATGGTTGGGAGAAACAAGACCCAGGTGAAAATAGCGCCAACCGGGTGGTAGGGAAAACAAAACAGTTCGGAAGGGTATTATGGACAATAATTGTTGAATGAGGCTTTTTATTATGGGGAATGAAAATGAAAATGTGGAAGGGTATTATGGTAACATGAGGTTGATTAAAATGAAATATGTTGCGGCTTTATATATATAATAGATAATAGATAGTAGATAATAGATTAAAGATGTGAGATGTGTATCCAGAAAAATAACAACATAAGTACTATGAACTCTTTAAGCAATGCATGCATATATCATGAAACGACTCATTAAGTTACAGTATACACACCCTTCTTCTCTATCCCTAAGACGTTGCCTTCTTCTTCTTTAATTTCTCTTTTATCATAGCCGTCGGGGCTTTCACCCGTTTTTTCGGTGGAAAATCCTGAATCCTTTAATATGCTTTATTTACTTTTGTTTCCTTCAATAATTTTCCTTTTGGGTAAGGTATTCTACCCATTTGGTTTTGTTTGGTTAGTTTTTTAGATCTAGATCATCGGAGCTTCTGGTTTTCTTTCGTCTTTGATTCAAGCGGAGCTTATTAGGTTCGATAGTGCACTGATTATCTCTTATTGTGGTTTCGTTTTTCAGATCTAAAATTTTTATTTGAAATTTCAATTTGTATATGGCTTGTTTGTTTTTAGGTTGTAACTTCAATTTTAATTGTTATTTTAGTCTTGGTATTCTCTTTTTGGTGAGAGTTTTCGTGTTTTTCTCCTTTATTTGTGAGAGTATGATTTTTGATTTAGTGGTGAAAGTTCGTAAGGGATTGCAATTATGGTCGATAGCTCAAACTGGATTAGCTCTAATTGGATGTGGTGAAGGTGAAACGAGTACATGTAAATATATCATCTTCAGCAAATCGCATAATTATATCTCTAAGAAGAATGAATTAATGAGCGATTGTTTTTGTTTTATGTTTATTCGACTCGATTATTTTTGTAGATACTATATCTCTTTGCATTATTTAATTAATTTCTACTCAAAAATAAAAAAGTTACAGCATACACTATACATTCAGTTTATGAAAAGGAAGACAAATGCTAGTCATCAACTGATTTTTTTTTTTGCATAAATGAAACGATTTCATTTAAAAGAAAAGTTTACATAGTCCAGGAAAGAAAGAAAATGAGACATTCTTTCATCCACAAAAGCTTATCATCTATCCGAAATGTATGCTTAACCAATCCATGGGTTGTAACCTAAATTACGACTAACATGAGAAAGAGATTCCTCCAGAAGTTAGACAAAAAACTCAAGGGGGGAAAAAGAGCGCCCCACTCAATACAACCATACATCGATATACATAATTCTCTAAACAGAATGCTAGGATCTTCTTGTTGGTTCCACTACACACCCAAGGTTCTGCTTCCCTTCTTCTCCTCTTTACAATTCTTCTCACCCAAAGAAAAGAAACTCCATCTTTTCATGTCAATAAATCATGAAAAATATCAAAATCATTAATAAATCATGTCAAATGGAAAAATATCAAAGCAACCAAAAACAAATAAATCATGTCAATAAATCATTAATTGAAATTATTTAAAAATTAATAATATGCAAAATACTAAATAAAATAAAGAAGTGCCAACAAATGGCACTTTAAATATTAAATATTTGAAAACTTAAATGAATTTGAAAAAGTGGCTCACTCCTAACCAAATGGATGCCTTTGGTTAGACAAAAATTAAGATCTAAAAATTATCACTACAAAAATTTCTGAATCAGACGACACACATCAGACAACACTTCGACGAAAAAGTGTTGGCTGAAATTTTCACACAACGGTTATTATTTCAAGCTTTTCAGTGTATTGTCTGATCATGAACTTAACGACAGTTTTAAAAATTGTTGTCTAGATGATCAAAATAGACATCCGTTTTACAACAGTTTTTTAATGTAGTGTTATGAAAAGCGTCGTAAAACTTAAACAAGTGTTTTTATCAGATATTGCTTCCAAAGTAGTCACACAATGGTGAGTAAATACTATTGTCTGATTTTAACGCTTTTGGAAAGCATTGTCTGAAGAAACTTCAGACAATTCTTTTCAAAAATGTTTTTGAAATTAGACAAGTGTTTTGATAAGACGTTGCATAAAATGTAATCAGATAATGGTTTGTGAATATTATTTTCTGAATTGCATGCAACACACAATAGTTTTGTACATTAAATCATTGTTTTCAACACTTTCAGAAAAGCTTTTAAAAATTTAAACTGTTGTCTTGAACTTATTGATACAAGCATTTTACAAATAAACTGTTGTCTTAAGTGACAGCACGTGATTGGTGGAAAATCTTTCACCTGGATTGCTGAGGTGGTGAAATAAGAGCCCTTGATTGAAATGAGATTAGATATTAGCCTTAGATTAAGAAAATATATATTTATGTTCACACAACTGGTTTGTATATTAAACCGTTGTCTTCAACACTTTCAGACAAGCTTTTCCAAATTTAAATTGTTGTCATAGACTTATCTATACAAGCGTTTTACAAATAAACCGTTGTCTGATGTGACAACACGTGATTGGTGGAAAATCCTTCACCTGGATTGCTGAGGTGGCGAAATAAGAGCCCTTGATTGAAATGAGATTATATATTAGCCGTTAGATTAAGAATAAAAATATATATGTTCACACAACGGGTTTATATATTAAACCGTTGTCTTCATCATTTTAGCCACACCGTTGTCTGATACATTTTCAACAACAATATTTTACAAATAACCGTTGTAACGTGGATGTGTAATATAAATGTTCAAAAAAAACATAATTAGTATCAGACAACGGTATTTTTATAACATATCGTTGTCTGAAACTTCACATTACAACAGTATTTGTTAAAATATTGTTGTCCGTTATCAAACAACGGTTAATTTGTCCAAAACTGTTGTATGGTATCACTCCAGACAACGGTATTTGATAAATAACCACTTCGTTTAGAAAGACCACTTCGTTTATTAAATATTAAATTTTACAAACCAAATTAATTTTTTATTTTTTGAAAATTTGTGAATATCATTATATTAGATATATCTTGACATCATTATGGTCAGATTGCCGAGAAATATTTTTAAAAAAATAGAACAACAATTCGTGACAAAACACTAGTTACGGGTACTAGTCAATATACTAGTGATCTACTAAGAACTCCAACCAAATTAATTTTTTATTTTTTAAAAATTTGCGAATATCATTATATTAGATATATCTTGACATCCGTATAGTTGGATTGTAGAGAAATAGTATTTAAAAAATAGAAACAACAATCAGTGACAAAGCACTACTTACGAGTACTAGTCAATATAGTAGTGATCTACTAAGATCTCCAACCAAATCAATTTTTTATTTTTAAAAAAATTGGGAATATCAATGTATTAGATATATCTTGACATTCGTACGATTGGATCGTCGAGAAATGTGACCGACTATATCACTAAAAATTTTCAAATTTTTATGTTTATTTATATTTATGTTCAAGAAAAACATAACTAGTGTCAGACAACGGTATCTTTATAACATATCGTTGTCTGAAACTTCGTATTACAACTGTATTTTTTAAAATACCGTTGTTTATTATCAGACAACGGTTAATTTGTCCAAAACTGTTGTGAGGTATCACTCGAGACAACGGTATTTGACAAATAACCACTTAGTTTAGCAAGACCACTTCGTTTATTAAATATTAAATTTTTGAAACCAAATTAATTTTTTATTTTCTGAAAATTTGTGAATATCATTATATTAGATATATCTTGACATCCGGACGGTTGGATCGTCAAGAAATAGTTTTTAAAAAATAGAAACAACAAACTGTGATAAAGAACTAGTTACGAGTACTAGTCAATATAGTAGTGATCTATTAAAATCTCCAACCAAATTAATTTTTTATTTATTGAAAATTAAGGAATATCATTCAATTAGGTATATTTTAATAGAAAGCTAGTTAATTTAATATTTCATAAATAAAAATTAATATTTGTCCAAGCTTTCTAAATGTCAATTTGGTCGGAGTAGCTTGGAGTACTTGGGCCACATTATCTCTGGAGTCAGAGTTTCTGCAGACCCTAGTAAATTTGAGGCCATGATGCTATTGCCTACACCTAGAACCATCAAGGATTTGAGAGCATTCTTGGGACTTACCGGACACGACCGAAAGTTTGTTCAAAACTACGGTACTATCAGTAAACCACTCACCAACATAAAAAGGGGCAATTCTCATAGAGTGAAGAAGCTGACAAAGCTTTCCAGCGTCTCAAACAAGCAATGACCACGACTCTCGTCCTTACAATGCCCAATTTCAATGAAACATTCATCGTCGAAACTGATGCTTTTAACTATGGTTTGGGAGCTGTACTAATGCAACAGGAGCGGCCAATTGCCTTCCTTAGTAAAGCACTAAGTCCTAAAGCTTTGACAATATCTACATACGAAAAGGAAATGCTTGCAATAGTCACTGCGGTGCAGAAATGGTGACATTTCTTGGAGTTAGGACACTTTATAATACGAACGAACCATCAAGCATTACGGTATTTTCTATCCCAGAAAATCACCACATTAATGCAACAAAAATGGTTAACTAAGTTGTTGGACCTGAACTAGGAGATTCATTACAAAAGAGGGCACGAAAATACAGCAACAGATGGACTCTCCAGAGTGGTACCACAGGCAGAAAAAGGCATATCAATGGCTATGAGCCGATGCGTACCTTGTTAGCTAGAAGAGCTTCAAGACAATCTTCAAGGGGATACCCAAGTTCAGGAGATGATGCTCGAGGCATTAAGCACCCTGACTGGGCCAAAGCTTTGCCATCTCCAAAATGGAATACTAATGTACAAAGGAAAGATATACATAGGGGCAAAGGGGCATTGGAGGGCGACCATTATACGAGAATTTCATGATACCAGACATGGGGGACATTCTGGGATTGAAAATACATATTTCAAGGTATCTCAACTCTTTTATTGGCCCCAAATGAAGGAGGAAATCAAGCAATATGTGAAAGAGTGTGACATCTGTCAATGCCACAAGTTTGAAAATGTAGCGTACCCAGGATTATTGCAGCCTTTAGAAATCCCTTCAAAGATTTGGAGCAGCGTCTCCTTAGATTTTATTGAAGGTCTTCCTAAATCCCAAGGTAAAACGACAATTTTTGTGGTTGTTTACAGATTAAGTAAGTACGACCACTTTCTTGCATTAAGTCATCCATATATTGCCAAAGATGTGGCCAGATTATACTTTGACAATGTAGTCAAGCTACATGGGCTTCCCCAGACCTTGGTAAGTGACAGAGATAAAGTCTTTATTAGCACTTTCTAGAAGGAACTCTTCACGATGATGGGAACCCAACTGGCTATGTCTACTGCGTATCACCCTCAGTCCGATGAGCAGACCAAATGAGTCAACCGGTGTTCGAAAACCTACTTAAGATGTGCAGTTAGTGAACGACCCAAAACATGGGCCAATTGGTTGTCCATAGCGGAATGGTGGTACAACACTTGTAAACACAGCTCAATAGGCATGACTCCCTTTGAAGCACTTTGTGGATACCTACCTACTTCCATTCCTATGACGTTACACACCAACTACAAGGTAGCTGCTGTGGGAGAGTATCTGATACAACAGCAAAGCGCAGTGCAAGTCTTGAGAGAAAATCTCCTCAAAGCACGATACCGAATGAAGCAATATGCTGATCAGAACAGAATAGAACGAGTGTTTCTGGAAAGTGACATGGTATACTTAAGGTTACAACATTACAGAAAAACCACCATTGCTACTAGGTTCTTTCTCAAACTATCTCCAAAATAGTATGGTCCTTTTGAGATTGTGAAAAAGATTAGCACGGTCGCTTATCAGCTTAAGTTACCAGATACTAGCTCTGTTCACCCAGTATTCCATGTGTCATTACTAAAGAAAAAACTGGGAAAAAAGGACATTCATATAGCACAATTACCTGAACTCGGCGAAGAGGGTCAGTTCTTAGTAGA
Organism: Saposhnikovia divaricata; assembly: GCA_036435485.1. Lineage (NCBI taxonomy): Eukaryota > Viridiplantae > Streptophyta > Magnoliopsida > Apiales > Apiaceae > Saposhnikovia > Saposhnikovia divaricata. Next base: position 168,296,131 of record CM071595.1, on the reverse strand, counting down.
GCCTGTAGCAATCTTGGACAGAAGACTGATCAGACGAAAGGGTGGACCAGTTACACAGGTCTTAGTCAAATGGTCCAATACCCGTACCACTGATTCAACTTGGGAGGACTAGGGTACTCTCAAAACAAAGTTTCCCAGGTTCCTTCCTTGGGGTCAAGGAAGTTTTGAAGGAGACGGGAATGTAACAGACCCAGCACCACCTACAACAAATATGGGTCCGAGCACAGAAAGCCCAATCCAAGTGAAGAAGTGGATTTTTACTAAAGGCCCAAATGGAATATACATCCGAATTGTATCATTCACATCTTATCTTGGTTATTGTTATAAAATATTGCTCTCTCTCTTCCTCCTGGCACCTTTGGTGATTATCTCTTCTTTTACTATATTGTGTTTTATCTTGTTAGTTAACAATTGGGGGATCCCACTTGTTACACAAAAGTGAAAGCAAAAAGCATAACCACCAGAAGACATCAGTTGGTTGTTGGCCATAATTCCAACAGAACTAAATCAGACACTGCAGGCTTCTTCTCCCCCTACATATTTGTTGGATTGAAAATTAGGGCTTGGCTATAGGTAGTTAGGTAGTTGCGTAAAATTGGGGATCTCTGTATTTGTTAAAAGAAAGAGTAAACAGCTGTTACACTGTATTTATTTTTATTTTAAGTCTCCAAGTCGGGCGCACATTTCATTTTAATGTTTTTAATAATTTTAGTAATTAAATATTTTTTTACAATAGACATTATACAAAATAAAGTTTATCTATTTGTTGAACTTAAAGTATTTTTTATAACATTATTTTAATAATCAAAATTTGTTGAAGAATCACGGCCAACTAATCACTAACTATTGTATATTTTATAATTTTATTAGTTATTTTTTAGTACCGAACTCAAATAATAAATATTACTATTTTTAATTTGTATAATCATAAATTTTAAATGATTTAGAACAATATTATTTAAATGATTAAAGTTGTTACATTCTTGTATATATTATGTGTAAAATTGATGTTATCCAAAATTTTGTTTCTCTCTATTTTTGTCGATAGCTCCAATTTAATTATTTTTTAATATAGAAATATTTTAAATTTTAATAGATAAATTATTTGTTAAAAGGTTCAAAATTTTAGAAGCAACATGTTAAAGATAAATATTTATAATGTTAAACATAAAAGAAATTTAAATATTAAAAATGCTACGAAAATTGTGAATTAAATATTATAAATGTTAAAAATAATTTTCTCGTTATAGTTATATAAAACCAAACCAAACATACCCAGTATATCCCGCTCAGGGCAGGGTCGGGGGTGAGATGTACTCAGACCATGCCCCTACTTTTCACGGTAGGGAGGCTGTTTCCGTGAAGACGTCCGGCTAAGTGCGCATTACGCTAATAGTGTGTGATATTCACAAGGATTGTCTAAGGTTTGAAAAAGGCTCATCGTCATACCTGAGGCCATGGCTTTGAACACATGGGACTTACCTACCAGGGGATGACTACTCCGCTCTGCAAAACACTGAGATCTAAGATGACACCTCGCCAAGCTCCCTAAAACTGCAAAACTAGAAAACAGAAGACAAATGAGAACGTAACAGCCGAACTTCTAAGATAAAGCTAACCGAGACAACCCAACTCTGAGGCTCTCAACAATAGAGCCGCTCCCTAAAAGAGAATCCACTACTCTGATATGGCACCTCCAAGAACACCTATCAGCGGTCATGGTCTCATTTAAGTTTAAGGCCTTTAAATCCAACCTAAGCTGCTCTTCCTACGACCTCCTCGGTCTGCCTCTCATCCTCACCCCAACAACCGAAAGACTCTCGACCCTCCTCACCGGGGCTTCAGCCAGCCTCCTACGGACGTGGCCGAACCATCTCAACCTCCCTTCCCTAACTTTCGCAGAAAAATACGCCACCTCAAGCTCACTCCTAAAAACCACATTCGGGATTCAAGATAAGGCCCGCTCAAATAACGATCTTTGGAGCTCTGGTGATAAAGTATAGCGTCGGGCAAAACATATTTAGAAGGCTTTGTGTAAATAGAAGACACTAAAAGGTCGGTTTTAGGCGTCGGTGGAGTAAAGACCGACGATAAAGATTCAGTTTTAGGCGTTGGTTGTTTATGTCCGACGCTTAAGTTTGGTTTTAGGGGTCGGTTACGTAAAGACCGATGCTTAGGGTTAAGTTTTAGGCGTCGGTTATTTCATTCCCGACGTAAAAGGTCCAACACAAATGACATTAAGCATCGGTTAAGCTAGCAACCGACGCTTAAAATATGTATATGCCACGGCTCTTTATATAACCGACGCTAAAAGTGCGACGCTGAAAGACAGTTTATACTAGTAAAAAATCATTGATTCGAGTTACTAATCACTGAGTCTATGTGTAAGAATATAAATATTTAATTTAATATTATAATGTGATAAGAACATACAATACTATATAATATTGCACTCAATATATGAAAAAAAAATATCAAGTTATGTTTAAAAGTAACTTTCATAAATAGTTGAGTGATGACACATTGAATAATAAACACATGACTATTTTAAAAAAAAATTAAAAAAATTAATCGAGTTCGAGTTCGAGCCGAGTCAAGTTCGAGTTTATCGAGTCGAGCTCCAAAAAACTCGGCTCGACTCGAGTTTTTTATCGAGCCCGAAAATGTGTTCGAACTCAATCTCGATAACGATTCAAGCCAAGTCGGGCCGACTTTTTCGAGTCGAGCTCGAGCTGGCCCGGTTTAAATTACACCCATAATTGAAATTCATTCAATTAGAAATTATCCTACAATAATAAAATACATTTCTTACTCTTCTTCTTCTTCTTTTTCTTCTTCTTCTTCATCACTTTCTCTTGTTCTTTCTTCTTCTTTACTTCCCACTTCCTTTTGTGGTTCTAGTTCTTTTTCTTGATCATCTTCCATTTTATAATGTGAAAAGTCAACAAATAAAGACCTTGAGGAAAAATCTAGTGTAATGGTATTTGAGACTTCTTCTTGAAGGGGTTCCGCATCATTATCGTTTGTTCTTCCACTAACCAATTGAGGTCTACATGTGATGATTGTATGAATATTACTATCGGGATTCTTCACACTAGGAGCGTAGTATACTTGATTTGGCTTGACTTGCTAGAATGTAAACATCATCTCCTTTTAGTTTTGAATTAAGATCGATCAAGAGCACTCCATTTTTGTCTTTCTTCACACCCTTAACATGATCTTACCAATGACATTTAAATAAAATCACATGATTTTTGCCACCGTATCTTTATTTGGGAATATCTTGTAAAGTCCAATAGTAATTACTTTCACTATCACCATAACAACTGCCCTTCACAAGTGCCCTAGGGCTTGATCTTGCTAAGTTGTATGAGTATCCGTTGACCTTGCATCTTTTATAAGAAATCACATATGAAGCTGGGCCTTGCAATAAATACTGAAATTGTTTGTAGTTGTGTTGTACCTGAAATGGAATAGTCTCGTTAGACACATGTATATGAACAACTTTTAAAATTACATACGTTGTGCTTTAAATAAAATACCTTATTTTACAACCATGTTGCCAAATGAGCCAGCTTTAACATTGAATCCATCTCAGTATCACTCAATATATATGTACTACAATTACGAACATCTTCTTCAAACATACTTAAAAAGTGATCATAAAGAGAAATTAACTCAACTAAGCAATTTGTAAAAGAATTGTCTTCTCTTAACGCCATTGTCAAATTAATTTCAAGGCACTTCTTCATCTCAAGCCTTTTCTGGTCTTCAAAAGAAAGTTGGTTTTGATTTAAATAAATCTCTTCACTGCAACTACTGTAAGAAGCCTGGTCAAACTATTGATAATTACTATAAAAATCATGGTTTTCCTCTAGATTTCAAGTTCAAAAAGCCTAGGAGAATTGCAGCACATGTTGATACTCATGATTCTTATGGTTCTCTAGCTTCTGGATATCATATCAACACATATACTCTACTACCTAGCAACACTTCTCATGGACAATCAGTTTTTACTCCAGAACTATGCACTCAGCTTCTTAATATGCTAAAGTCTTCTTAACAATCTGATTAAACTTCTGCAGCAATTTTTCCTGGTAACACTCTGTCTTTTAATGCTTTCCTGAATAAATCTGACAACACTAGTTGGATATTAGACATTGGTGCTAGCGATCATATATGTTCACAAAGCCTCATGTTTACTTCTTTTCACAAATTTACTCAACCTATAAATGTCTCTTTACCCAATGGCCAACACATTGATATACTTTACAGTGGCACTCTAACTTTACTTGATAACATTGTCCTTGAAAGAGTATTGTATAATCCTACCTTCAAATTCAACTTACTCTCTATCAATAAACTCACTCAACAATTAGGTTGCACTATTAGATTTTCTATGACACTTGTTCTATGCACTCTATGTATGTAGGGCTATTTTCTGAGGAGCCCTCTGGTTCTTGATAAATCTCAGAGATGCCTCTACATTCTTTCATCCTCTACTCAATATTCCAAAGCAAATGTTTCTTCAACTAATGTTTCTGTTCCTCTTTTGATTTCTGCTAATAAAACTCTTGGTTGTAACAGTGATTCTTTACTTTGGCACACTAGATTGGGCTATCTGCCTATGTCAAAACTTAAAACTCTGTCTTTATTTAATGTGAATGTTGGTATTGATTTCTTTTGTGATGTATGTGCTAAGGCAAGACAATACAGAACTCCATTTCCTCATAGTACTATTCACACTTTTAAACCTTTTCAGCTTATACATGTGGACATATGGGTTCCTTATAAAGTCTCTACATGTAATCACTATAAATATTGTTTGACTATACTAGGACCACATGGACACAACTTTTAAGTTGTAAAAGCAATGCTTTTACTTTTCTCAAATACTTTATTAGTTGAATATTAGTTTCATTCTACAGTCCACATTGTCAGAACTGACAATGCATTTGAATTAGGCCTTAGCACAACTGCCACTACTTATTTCTGGAATAAAGGTATTACTCATCAGACACGTGCTTATACTCCACAACAAAATGGTGTTGTGGAGAGGAAACATAAACATCTTCTTGAGACATCCAGGGCACTTCTCTTTCAATCTAATCAGGTGCTTCACCTTATGAACTTCTGTTCAATAAATCTCCTTCTTTTGAACATCTTAAACCTTTTGGTTGTCTTGCTTACATATGTACAGCTAAAGTTCACAGAGATAAATTTTTTCGTAAGAGGTATACCTTGTATTTTTCTAGGTTACCCTTTTGGTAAAAAGGCTTATAAATTTTTAAATCCAGAAAATCATTTTATACAATATTCTAAGGATGCAAAATTTCATGAAACAATTTTTTCATATGTCAAAACTTCTTTATCATAGTATATACCATTGTCTGTTCCTGATCACAATACTATTTCTCCATACAGTCCTACAGTTCCACATACATATAATTTAGTTGAATTAAACCAGGTACCTACTTATACATCACCTACTCCAGTTATTCTAACTCCTCCAACTGATAATGTTACACCTGCTAATTAATCCTCCATTTATCAGAAAGTCATCTAGACTTACCAAACCACCCTCATATTTTAAAGACTACATTCATACTGATGGTCATGTCACTTGTACAACTTTCTTTTGTTCCTGCACACTCACTTCACTTTGTTCTACACCATTACAACCTATCAATTCTCATTTATGCTGCAATGTTACCTCTATTTTCACTCCTGTTCCAGAACCTTCTTTCTATGAAGAAGCTTCTCTTTATCCTGAATGACAGTAGGCCATTACAGTAGAATTCTCTGCCTTAGAAGCCAACAATACTTGGTCTTTCATTCCTTAACCACTAGGGAAGAAGGCTATATCTTGTAAATGGGTTTTTGAAATAAAAATCATGTTGATGGAACTATAGAACGCTATAAAGCTCATTTAGTTGTTAAAGGATTTACCCAAAAAGCTAGCATTGATTACACAGAAACTTTTTCTCCTATTATCAAAATGACAACTGTTCGAAGCTTAGTTGTTATTGCTGTTAAAAAGGGGCGGCATATGTCTCAACTTGATGTTAATAATGCTTTCCTGCATGGTGATTTTCATGAAAATGTATATATGTATATATGAAACCCCCTCATGGTCTCTTGATTGATTCTAACTTGGTTTATAAGCTTATAAATTCATTTTATGGACTGAAACAAGTTTCGAGAGAATGGCATACAAAGTTAAGTGATGCTTTTATGTCTAAAGGTTATAAGTACTCCAAGAATTTGATCATTCTTTATTCTATAATAAAAATGGAACCTTGATTCTATTTCTTGCTATTTACACTGAGGACATACTTGTTGGAAATGACACGTCCGAAGTTACCTCTATCAAGCAGTTTCTAGACTCTGTTTTCAGGATCAAGGATTTAGGAGAATTCCATTATTTCTTAGGTCTGGAATTTGAAAAGGCTCATGAGGGAGTTGTTATGTCCCAACAGAAGTTTACAAATGATTTCTTAACTGATTTTCATTGTTTACAAGAATATGAAGTTGTCTCTCCTTTGGATTTGAATGTCAAATTAATTGTTACATGACCACGGATCCCTATTGCAGATCCTTCTCTTTATAGAAAACTAGTTGGTAAACTAAATTACCTTACTCATACTAGACTAGACCTCTCATTTTGTGTTCAACACTTAAGCCAGTTCATGGCTTCTCCTCGACATCCACAATGGGATGCAGCAATACATGTACTTAAATATCTACGAGCTGCTCCTGCATATGGTATTTTGTTTAATTCTACAAATACTTTCAATGTTGAGGCATATGTGATGATAATTGGATAGCATATGTCCTAACACAAAGAACTCTGTCAGTGGTTATGTTATTTTACTTGGAGGTAGTCTCATTTCTTGGAAATCCAAGAAACAACATACCATTTATCCATCATCGACCTGAAGCTGAATATCGTTTTATACGATGGTCACAGTTGAGTTAGCCTGGTTATCTCGTTTACTTTCTGAGTTTGATGTTCCAAATATTACTTCTATTACAGTTAAGTGTTATAGCCAGGCAGCCATCTATATTGTTCTGAATCCCGTTTATCACGAACGAACAAAGCACATCGAGATAGACTGCCATTTTGTTCATGAAAAACTTGCTTCTCATTTTATTTCTCTCTCTTATACACCTACCAAATAGCAGCTCACAGATGTCTTTACAAAATTCCTCAATGCATTCAATTATCACACCATCTTGTCCAAGTTGGGGTTGCCTGTTACACCCTCCAACTTCAGGGGGGTGTTGGGATTACTTAATCAAATAGTCAACATAGTCAACAAAAGTCAATAGGTAGTTAGGATTTATATATACATAGTCTTGTACAGTTGTAGTTAAGTAGTTTTGTACAGAATGTAATGCTCTCTTTTCGATCTTTAATGGAAAAGTTCATATTCTCCAATTCTGTTTCATTTCATTACTATGAATTAAGTTAATAGACATTGACATAATCCAATCATAACACACGATGCTCCTATTGAAGAGATTTTTTTGCTAGTTTAGTGGTACACTCTTGATAAGAGTTAATGCATTTTACACACCATGTGCGTATAACACATTTTTCAAAAAATTGAGTTCAATACAAATACTCCCTCTGTCCCAATGCTTTCTTTACATTGCCTTTTTGCACGGAGACCAAGGAATATTGTTAAGATAAACAAAGTAGTGGGTGTACTACTCCATGCTAATTTTCAACACATTGTTGCATGTTTTAGTAGATGCCAGTATGTTAATAAATGTTAGTATAAAAGAATTAGTGGGGTAGTAGATTTGTACATTCATCACTTAGAACTCAGTATTATTTAAAGTAGTTTGTATATCTTAAAGATTTTATTATTTAGATTTTGTAATAATTAGATTCCTATTATTTTAATAACAATATACTTAAACTAGCTCAATATCTATTTTTCATAGTAAGTTTTTATAAGATTTTATGTTATTCCTGTCCAAAAAAAGTTTTGGTTAATGTTAATTTTTTTGTCTTTCGATATAATCATATTAAAACAAGGGTTTCATGTGCCTGAGGGTGAACTCACGGTTGTACCGGAGGTTTAAATAATTTCAATACAAATTAAGGGTATTTATTTAAATCACTGAAAAAAGTTTGATATTTATAAAAATGCCCGACCCTTACTTTATAAGTACATATTTGTTATAAACTTAGGAGAGATCCATGAGGACAACCTCAGACCCAGTTTCTCTTAGAACAATGTATTTATTTACATACATAATTCTTTATTCTTACTTCTGTTTACAGTTACATGGAAATAAGAATAAGAAGACAGTGAAAGGAAATGGAGGAAGAGGCAAGGGTTTTGTGGTGCTAGTAGATGCAGGGGTTCTTTGAAGAATGCCAAGGAAAGGGTTTGTCAAGATCAATATGCATGCATGCTTCTATGATGAGCCTCTCCTTAATGGAAACAGAATAGGTATTGGTATGTTATCCGAACTGATAGTAGGAGAATTGTTCGAATGGTTGCAGGCTCATTGAGGATTCAGGAAAGAAGGATACATGAGTTCTATGTCATGTTGTTAGGGCTCCGAAGAGCCTACCTAGAACACTATACCTTGATTTATTAGGAAAATGACACTGCAGGAGCCTATTGGGACTAGAGGTTTTTGGGTGATGGTGTTATCCCAGAGCATCGTTATGTAAAATCAACTCAACCAAAGAAAATCATACAGGAACCAGGTTTTGGAAATCAAACCTATTAGGAAGGAATTGAATGAGGTGGCAAGGTATCTAACTCATCATGGTGCTCAAACATGAACTAGGATGGTGATCGTTGAAGGTCCTTTTGGCAGAGTTTCGTGAAATATGGGTAAATGATATGGGTCTCGGCCCTTTAGGTGAACCGTTCGAAGAAGTCCCAGAAGGAGACTTGTTCGTGTCCATAATAAATTGTGAGAATATTGGGGTGGCAAGGAGTCGAACTTGAGACCCCTCCAAACCAGAGCTCTTATGTTAAGTAACCAACTCATCTAAAAGTTAGAGGGAGACCTGATCTTATATTATATTTAACAGCTAGATTATTGGATTAATATTTGTAAGTTTGTAATGCTGGGCTAGGCCCATTTATTTAATCTATTTCTCCTACTTTCCAGAAAAAAACAATGTATTTGTATAAGTTGTTACAATTCATTTGTAAAAGTTGTTACAAAGTGATATGGGCTAAAAGTTAGCCCTAAAGACATATTTAAAACAGCATTAAAATAAACCTATATTGGTCCAAGGTTAAAGCCCATTAATGAGGCTTGAAACCCTAATTAAATATTAATTTCGTAATTAAGCTGATTTTCAGACTCCAATATGAGTCCAAAAAGGGAACCAATTCCTTTAAGGAGTAGCCCCCAAGACATCTAAGTCCAATAAAAGTCAGCCTTATTTATGGAAGGATCTAGAAGCCCATCTAAAGTGAATAACTTGCCCACCAAGTTACTAAACCCTAATTCCAAGGCTTCTCAAACCTATATAATGGGTCTGATCCTTCATTCTCAAGAGGAAGGTTTTGGGGCACAACTTCATACGTCATCCACCACGTTTTAGGCTTAATCCTCGAATAAGGACATACAAGCCACTACATCAAGCCACGTAGGCAACTCTAGAACTACGTTTTGGCTTGATTCTTGATTTTCATCAAGGTACATAGGCAGCTTGCAAGGATCGACTAGTCCCGACAGCAAGAGCAGCCACCATTAAAGCTCGAAGCTCTCAATCCCTACCATTCAATACACTAATTAATTGCAGCCTAGTTTTTATTCCAAAATATTTGGCACCATCTGTGCGAAGAAGACGTCTACCATGGAAAATACACGGATATAAAAAAATGGATGTGATGATCCACCGGCCTCAATACGCATTCTAATCACCATTACTGGAATTCAGCCAACACATACCACTGTTCAAGGGTTGAACCCTCTAGGAAGGAATTTAAATGCGTCTCCAAGGATATGGAGTCCAAAAAACGATTTAAAACTCTTCAGGGGCGGATTCCCAATCGTAGGCATGATTATGCCCATAATAGGAAAGCATGAATATGAATCTCTACTATGGTGCTTCCACCACTAACAGAGCAGAACCCAAGTTATGGACTTCCACCCCAATGAGAGGATGATTCATATTTGAGGCTTGAAACCTCCGCATGTAGCAGGAGGGAGAAGTCTCGATCGTGCACTAACGATGATTAAAAAACAATCGGACTGATGATCCACTCCCCTCGACTTCCAATCAGGGAACGACTCCCCTAGAGACGCATCTCCAAGTGGTGATCCTCCAAGGAGTGATCCCTAAGGGGTGATCCGAAATCCACTAACTTAAGGAGAGAATCCCAAATTTCAGATGGTGGTTTTACCTTTGTCAAATGGAGCACATGAAGCACGGATCGCCACCACCGTCATGCTAATTCCAATAAATCGAAACCTTGTTTGTGGGTTGTCACCGTACCCAACTGCTGATGGAACCATCGATCTACACATGAGAAATATGTGCCTCAATACATTGAAGGCTTGGTCCCCTTGCTGGAGGACACCAAAGTTTCTCTGAGTCATATGCCAAAGATAACTCCTCGTCTGAAGAAGATGAGGAAGTGGGCGTCTGTTCTAGCAGAAGACGTCATGGCGAGGAACCCACCGAAGGAGCGGAACATCCTCAACCCTGAGGGACTCAAGGAATGGCTCTTCAGGCCGTAAACGAAAGGATCTGGGGGCTCAAATTACTCATCCGCAGCTGCCGACTGTGGGTTCAATTAATTCAGGGACGAATCCCCTCCGGATGGTGGTTTCGCCCTTCTAGCGCACTGTTGGGACTATAGATGTCCATCTCCATCATTACACGATGAACTTAGGTTCCCACCAATGGGATGTCGTTCACCGATGGTAGAAGTGGCCAATAACACGAGGCATATGTACTTCAATGCATTCAAAGCCTAGAACACCAATGAAGGAGTCGTGATTTCCACGGACCCTATATTGTTGACAATTCATTATTCACTGATAAAGATAACAATCTTAGATGGAGAACCAGGCAAGGAGCTCGAAGGAGGGTCAGGGCCTTCTCAGCCCCGTGGATCCAAAGGATTGGCTCCCAAGACTTTAGGAGGGAGGATACTCTCTCATAAAGCGTGTATCCAAAAATTGAAGAAAAACTTGGAAATAGAATAGTCTAGGCAGCCCCCAAGGGCTAGGATCCCCTATGTTATTAAAACGAGTGATACCCCTAGAAGGAGAAGGGTTGATTCACAAAGGGCTGCTCCCGATGGCTAGATGCCTTTAGGAGATCGTGACGATCCAATCTTATCCTTCACCAATGAGATAATAAATGTGAAATTCAAGACGCCCACTATCGAGGTGTGATAGGCCAGAAGATCCCACTAATCATGTGAGGACATCCTCCAATGCACCACAAATTTTAACCCATGATTGACGTAATCAAGTATAGGGTGTTCCCTCAAACCCTGGGGGGCATGACACAATGATGGTAAAGTCGATTTTCCCCGAACTCAATCAGCTCCTTTAAAGGACTAAGAAGGGCATTCATCGCCCCGTTTATTGATGGAAAGTTCATGAGAAACGTTTTACATCCCCGTGAATGTGGAAAATGAATGAATCCTTGGGGGATTACATGAACCGAATCACCAAGGAAGCCTTGAAGGTCCCAAACTTGGATGATAGAGTAGCTATCAAGGTAGATGAAAGAGTAAGGGAAGCCTCAACCCCTAGTGGAGGCAATGCCGGTAATAACAAGAAGCGAAGGTGGCGACGAGTAGAATGTTAGGGATATGTATCCTCGAACAAATAAAGACTCTGACTCTCCCTGGAAGATGAACAAAGAAGAACAATCAAGGATCTAGGTTCACCTGCTATGGACATTTGTATACTCCAAAGAGCCAAATCATAACGGACATTGCAAAAGATAAGGATCTCCGATGGTCGAAACCACTAAGGCCGGGCTGACCCCGAGAAGAGAAATAAGAACCAATGTTATCAGTTCCATAAGGATGTGCAAAATAAATTTCACGATTGTGGACAGCTAAAACACAAGTTCAAGTTTCTGATCCGAAGAACAAGGTTGTATAAGTCCACTAAGGATGGCCAATAGGGTAACCTAAGGCAGGATTATGAAGTAGAGATTATAAAAGGAAGGATGGCGATCATGATCGCAATCCATAACCCCGGGGGCCGATGATAAACATGATTTCTGAAGACCCGATGACGGTTGGGAATACAAGGAGCTCTCATAAAGCTTACGCTCGAGAAGCTATGCAGATTGTAGGAGAAGCTCTATAACGAGCAAAAACTGAAATGGCATTTGCCTTTGATAATTCTGACTTGGAAAGGGCAAAGTGCCTCCATGACGGCCAGTTGGTCATAACACATATGACAGGCAACTCGCAAGTGAAAAGAGTCTCGGTAGACAATGGGACTTCAGTGGATATCTTGTTTCGTGATGCATTCTCAAAGATGGGATACAACAATTCTCAATTAACCCTCTCCAACATGCCCGTCTACGGATTCAATAGAGTTGAGTCAAGAGTAGAAGAAACTATTTGGCTATCCATGATAATGGGACAGGAGCCTAGGAAGGCCACTCAGATGTTGAAACTTTTGGTGGTTAAAGAAACTTCCACTTACAATGTTATTCTTGGGAGGACATGCTTGTATACCCTTAAGGCGGTTGTTTCAAGATAAGACCTGATGATCAAATTTCCTACAAGGAATGAAGTTGATGAAGAAAAGAGAGTTCAAACAATAACAAAGAATTGCTATCCGGTCACCTTGAGGCCTGATGAAGTCGGGGCGAAGGTCCTCCCGATTGAAGACATGGATGTCCGAAAAGATGAGAAACAAAGAGGAAAACCTACCGAGGACATGGTCCCTACTCCCTTAGTTCTTGATGAACCTGAAAAGTTTCCCACGTAGGGAATTTATGAATGAACGCTTGAAGGGTAAATTGGATGCGTTCCTACAAGAGAACATTGTTGTATTTACTTAGATAGTAGCTGATATGCCAGGGGTCGATCCCCAATTAATTACGTAAACTAGACGTCCACCCGAATAGGGAGACGATGAAGCGGAAGAAAAGAAAATTTGATTCCAAAAGGCAGGAAAGCCAATGGAGGATGAAGGATGTGTATCGACTTCATTGATATGAAAGATGCATGTCTCAATAACTACTTTCCCCTACCAAGGAGCGATACGTTGACCAATGCAACAAAGGTGACGACCCAAAGAGGCGACATATCGAAGATTGATGAATAATATCTTTAAGCATCTTGTTGGGAAGACTATAGAAGTCCATTTAAATGACATGTCAATCAAGAGCCTCGATAAGGCACATCACATCGATCATTCTTATTAGGCATTTGAGGTGTTAAGACACCAGAAGATGATATTGAATCTAACTTAATGCGCCTTCAGCATAGGATCAGGAAAAGTTTTGGGTTTCATGGTCTTCATGCATGGAAATTGAGGCCAACCCCGATAAGAGTAGAGCAATCCTTGACGCGGAACCTCCATGTGTTGGCATAACCAAATTACGAAAAGTTACTGTATCTATACTTGGCTGTATTTGATACGGCTTTGAGTGTCATCCTTGTGAAAGAGGAAGACAAGGTTCGGAAACCCATATGTTACGTGAGAAAGGTCTTATATGAGACAGAGTAACCATAATAAATCCCCAAGCACTCACTGACTTCGTGGTTGAATACATCATTGACAACCAAGAAGTCGTGGAGCAGGAGGTAGTACCCTTGGAGGGCAAGGAATTAGATAAGGAAGATTGAAGAGCGATACTCAAGAGTATTGGATGCTCAGTTTTAATGAAGAATCAAAAATAAAATTAAGTTAGAACATAACCCGATTGGCTCATGCTTGAGTATGCCCCGAAGTTGGATTTCCCAACGACAAACAAGGAGGCAGAATGCAAAGTCGTGATAGCCATACTTGGTTTGACTGAACCCCCGAGGGTCAAAACCTTAAATTCCACTACGCCATAGATGGGCATATGTAACGCCTCTCTGATGTTACAATAGGCCCGAAAAACGTTACATTAGATCTATTGTAACACCAGGAGGCGTTACGTTTACGAGCATTACAATAGATACCCTAATGTAACACTTTTCTTCTCTATTGTAACAGTAGCAAAAGTATTACAATAGGCACCTATTGTAACACCAGGGGCCCAATTGTAACACATTTTGAGTGTTACAATAGCTCAGTTCAATTTTTTCAGACGTGGCACCATGTGCATACGTGGCAACACGTGGCCACGTGGTAACACATGTGGCACCACGTGGCACACTGTGTACACGTCACCAGCCTCTATTGTAACACTATTTTTATCTGTTGTAACATTATTTTCTATTTATTGTAACACTATATATTAACAAATGTAACACTACAATAAGCAAACGTAACGGTAAATTTTTGAAATTTTGAAATGTAGGCTTTGCATTAATAATATTCCCAGCCAACACAACAAGATCCACTACATTAATTCCAAACTACATAATAAACCAAAAGCCATCTCCATACTACTCCAACCAAACCTCCAAAAGGAATCCAACATAATTCTAAACCAACAAGCACATACGATTAAGTCTAAATTTTAAAAGTACGAAACCATTACAAGAACACATAATTTCATTAGAGTACTGGTACACAGAGTAAATCTGATGTTTCAAACTCATCACCATCAGAAAGTCCAGAATGACGATCCCTCTGAGCTTTTTTATATAGATTTTGCAGCTTCCCTTGCTAGAGCAATTGCTTCCGAAGCTGCAGCAGCTATAAAAGCCTCTCTACTTGCAAGAGATTTTTCTGTAGGCAGAGATGCTCCAGAAAGATGCCTGTTTATATGTATAGATATGTCAAAGCCAGTAAGGAACTAAACATAAGATTGAAGACAAAGAAGCAAAAAAGAGAACGTTGCAGATATGACTACATTACTATATTCTGGCCTGGGAATAATATCACATCAGATAGTAATAAACCTTCAAATCAATTTTAGCTGGTTATGAAATCTTATAAACGCGGCTCGAGAAATTTATGATTGTAGTTTATGATATCACAGAAGGGTACATCTAATCCTCTAAAATGTTGTAAGTTTGAGCATCAAACTCTTATCTAGAAATTTAAACATGTACCTCACCTGATTTCCTGCATATCTTTCCTGGATAGCCTTAATCTTTGGTTGGAGGTTTTGCATCGCTAATGTTGACTCCACCTATACACAGCCAAAAGGATTAATAAGTGTTTATCAGATAAAAAGTGCATGACTGCCATAACTGGTCTACAACTACATTCCAAAAGCTTCTTAAACAGAAAATTGACTGGTAGACATGGAAACAGAATATGTCTTACCTGTTGCTTTGTCAAAGGGAGTGTGAGTACTTTGACAAGAACTATAAGCAATATAAAACATGATTATGATACAAAACATAATTTAGTAAATCAGACTAAGTAAATCATAACAATGCTTTCTTCTAGTGATTGAATCGATAAACTAAGTGACAGAAACAAAACATGCTTACAAAGGGAACGCAAAAGGCACATGGAAATGCCAAGTGTATGGCCAACATGAATGAAAGTAAGGAAATACAAAGGACGGGCTGCTTTTTAAAGATTGTAGGAAAATGATGGTCAGGCATGACTTATAAATTAAATAATTACTTTATATACATACAATTTGTTTATCAAATCTGGTGAAACTCAAAACATACATTACCACCATAAATCTTAAAAAACCACGGCCGACAAATAGTGAAATACTACTTTTGCCTACTAAAATGACATATGGTATGTTCCTAAGTATGTGTAATTCATGACCGCTCTTAAGTTTTTTCTGTATACTCTTCTTAACAAAATAGTTCTAGGCATCTTTACCTGCATTTGCATGATTTAGATTTTTTTTCTAATATTTCACCAAGCAAGAAATTTCTGGTAATTTCGGAGATCATATTTCATAGTATATTGACATATAAAAGGAGACTGGTCCATATGTTTGTGCTGAGATGTGGTTTCACTCTAGCTGCTTTTAGCTAATAGAACAGGAGTAGTTGGGCCTAGCTAACAGACTGTAGCCTGCCTAATTTGTACACCAGACAGTTGGATTTAGGTAGAACTGAAATTTAGCATATAAAAAGTATATGTGGAGCCTAATGTCTATTTCTACAATGATAGAAGAGATGAAAATAAAAACTTATAAAATGATAATATAAAAATTTGAATCGGGCGCTTTACCTTACATATGGCAATTAGATCATCCAGTGTTCCGTTTAAAGAGTCGAAGTCATAATTAAAGACTGCTTTCCCAATAATATCCAATGTTAAACGGGAAAAAAGTGACTCCATCTCCACATCCTCTGCATCAGATGCAGCAGCATCAAGCTTTCTACACAGCCGATCTGTTGCTTGTCCAAACATGTTTATCATTGCAGTCACATACTGAGAAAGCAACATATTGGAATGATATTAACAACTAAATATAATCTTTTAAAAGTTGAATATACCACAGAACACTATCATACTTTCTGATGCAATGCCGGGACTATAGCATGCCGTCTAACACGCCATAATGATTATGATACAAAACATAATTTAGTCTGATACAAGTAAATCAGACTGATTATGATTATGCACTGTTATGATTGTTTCTATTTTGTTGAAGTTTAAGAATGACTACTTATCTAGTTATCTTTGGAGGGCGTAACGGAAAGTAGTAATAACCAAGAAGTAAAGCATTCTTCAAACCTAAAAATGAATCACATAAAAATGGATAAAATTATAATATTTGGTTAGAAATGATGATTCACTGAAGGAATTCTCTAGCTTGCATAAATATATATAAGTGGTCAATTAGTTCTCATTTGCTTTATGTCACAAATATAATGCGGTACTGGAAGTGTCCACTTACCCCATTTATGCCATTCACATTGATTCCAAGACCAAGCAGTATTGATGTCATATCATGGCAAGCTGCCTCCAGTCTATCAAGGCCTTTCCTAACTTCAGCCCGTAAACTCTCCACTTCGCTGAAAGCCACCTTCAAGTGATTCTCCAGATTGATCTTTTCCTTCATCAACTCGTCCACCTTGAATTGAAGCTTCACTTGCATATTTTGAGGCTGTTGTTTAAGACATTGTGGTGAACTATTCATATGCTGTTGTTGAGCTATAAACTGAGCGTGCGACGCAACTTGTGAGCTGCGAAAAGCCTGCAATTCAGCTCTGTTTCAGCTTACATTCATCTTAACATTATGGTAATCAAATTTTTAATCAACACCTCAATGCCATACAAGTTGTCAATTTTGGCTGTAGAAATGCTTTTAGAAAAAGATAGTTATGAAGAAACCAAGACTACCAATCTATTATTTTGGTAGATGGATTACATTTGTTAACTTTTCTATCGTGTACCTGTTCTTGCAACTTTTTCACTGCCAGCTTGAGTATGCTATCATCCACAAGACCTCTCATTTGCTTTACAAAGACATCTTTTAGAGATTTTTCTTTCCTGAAGCAGCATGATTAAAATTGTCAATGTAGTAGCAAAAAATAAGTGAAATGGCTATAAAAAAGATCAGTGTTGAAGTGTTACATTTAGTCTATCATAGAGGACGCTGAGTTGCATGGATCTGTTTCTATCAAGTAGCGGTTTTATAACTGGAAACAACATTGCAAACTGTATCGATTTTCCATTTTTCACCGTGTTATTCACCTGCAGGCTTGTTGCTGCAGCTTGTTGACTGTTCATCTTCTGTGACCGAAGGCACCAAGATAAGCTACTTAAAATCCTGTGTCCAATCTGGTTCTTGATCAAATGCAGCAGTTCTCCTTTCGGACTTCTGGAGCTTACTCTAAAATCCAGTTTATATACCATCACAAGTCAGCATTTTCTTAATCAACAAGTGATATGTAGGTGCAGCCAATAACAGTGAGGGATGCTAAATATTATAAATAGATTCATATGTAACTAGATGATTTCATTGCCTAGTGACAAATTAATTTAAACACCCTGACTACCGCATTATACAATTTCAGATGAGTTTACCAAACTCTCTTATCAGAACTGGTCAAGAGTACTTTACTTGAAAAATCTTATTTGTAGGCAACATCCTTGTGAATAATTTTAAGACAAAACCGAAGGGAAAGCAAAATCTTTAAAAAAACAATCATGCATGTAGTAGCTCAGAATTACCACAACTAGAATCAGAAGGTGGAGATTTCGCTGTTAATACCTTAACGTTATGCCTAGTTTGGTTATGCAATTTCATGAAACGGGAACAAACATCAAATATCGAACAACAGACATATTTACATACACATTTAGTGAACAAAAGACCTCGTTATTCTTCAAGGAGCTGCTATTTTCCCAGTTGGACCGTTGGACTGTTGGAGAAATTAAAATAGCGTCATTTCGGCTTGATGATTTTAATTATAAAGTTTGCTGTATGTTCACTTTCTTTTTTTTTTCTTAAACTTTGAAGAAATAGATCACATGAAAGGTACTCTGAAAAAATGCAACGGGCCAATTTCAACTTAAGAATGATTTCAGAGATATAGATATCAGAGAATGCAACGGGCCAATTTCAACTTAAGAAAAAACCAATTATTAAGCCAATGAAATTTACATCATATAAGTTATATGTCGTAGATTTGAGTGTATTTACGATTTACATAGGTATACATATAACAGACATACCCATTATGCCAATGAAATTTGTGCAGTAGTCAAGAAACTTAAAGGATTACAAACAGAACTTATCAAAAGTAAGCCACCTGAAATTCTTTGAAGAGTTCTTCTCATAGGGACCATTTTATAACAAGCCCAATCCTGAATATTCTCGAAAGGGAGTAATACCTCCGAATCGAAGCCCGAAAGCCACTAAAGAAGCCCGAAATCCACTAAACCAAAGCCCCAACCGAGATTCCCTGAAATCGAAAAGAGAGATCAATTAGTCGAAGTTTAAGCCTAATTAGTGAAGAAATCAAATTGATTGAACTCAAAATGAAGAACCCCTAATTTGAAAAATCCCTAAATTAAGGAAGTCCCAATTTGAAGAAGTTTAAGGCTCAAACGCAAGTCCCAATCAACTGAGAAGCTCTAAATCTGTAAAATTAGTACCTTATGAGCATATTGAGAAGGGATAATATAAGTTGTATAGTAGTAACAGGATTGGAGAAGAGACTACGAAGAACTCGAAGCTTGTCATATTGGACAACGATTAATTGGGGTTTTAGGGTTGTAAGAAATGAGTGGTGGACGGAGAATGAAGAAAATTGGAGATAAATAAAGAGAGAGTGTTTTACGAGAGAGAGAGAGAGAGAGAGAGAGAGAGATAGCAGACTGCGGAGAGAGAGAGAGAGAGAGAGAGAAAGAGTGACAAGTTGGAGGGTTAAGACTGAAATTTTAGCTTGGGCGCTATTTTTTGCCGCTTGCAAAGTTTCACCGATCTGCGTGCCATTAAATATTATTATAAATATATTTATGAAATTTTAATTTTTTTTAGAATTTTTCATTTTAAATTTAGTAAATAAATAGAACCTGAAAAAATAAGAAATAAATATTCTTAATATTCAAAAAAAATAACTCATTTATTTGGTAAATTCTAATTTTAAAAAAATGAAATATTTTAGAAATAATGTGATTTTTAAATAAATTAACATTTTTTAGGTTAAAAATTTTAAAAAAATAGTAAAATTCAAAAACTAGTATTACCTATTGTAACACCACGGTGTGGTGTTACATTTCACGTAACACCGTAATTTCAGAGTAACACTAGATATATGGCTAATGTAACACCAATCGAGCGGTGTTACAATAGCTATGAACTTTACTAGCTATTGTAACACTATTTGTGTAACGCTTACAAAAAAGCATTACAGTAGCCCACTTATGGCGTAGTGTTCTGTGGAGACTCAAGATCGGTAGTACCAAAAGTGAATGGTGAGTTTGAGGTCATGGCTGGATCCGTGACAAAATACTTGAGACTTGACTCAATTCAATGAGTGTTACGAGGGAGAAAAACGTAAAGGCTGATATCCTATCTCTGTTTGCCTCCTCAGAGATAGAGAATTATGTTGGATGTTCTTACTTCCAAGTGTTGGAGACCCGAAACATTGATAGAAAACTGATAACACCTTTTGGTATGAAAAACCATTGGATAGATCCTACAAAGGCTCACTAAAAAACTAGTTGGTTACCCGAAAGGCCTTGGAGGCACGAAAGTTATCAGTAAGAACACTAAGGCCTCAAAACGAGAATATAGCCTTGAAAGAAACTCATGTGAAAATCTTTGGGTAGCACTCGTGGGGCAGGACCCTTGCCCAAAAGATGACCTGATTTGGATTCTACTGGTCAGACATGATGGTTGATGCCAGAAGTTATTTGTGATTGATATCCAAAAACACGCAACTGTTGATCAATCCCCTGAAATGTTGAAAACCATCAGCTCCCCCATTCCCAATGGCAATGTGGGGATAAGTGTTATTGGTTCATTCCCAGTGGCAAATGCCTAGAGGAAGTTCCTGATTGTTTTACAGTTGATTCCTTCATGAAGTAGATTGAGGCAAAACCCCAAGCCTGGATAACCACCAAGTAAATGACATAATTCCTGTATGAAAGTGTGATGCGTAGATATGGACTTCCACCAATCCTGATAGCCAAAAATGGATGACAATTCAAAAACGAGGCTCTAACAAGCTGGAATTTTTTGAAAAAAATGTGGTGCCTAGACATGGCACACCCCAAACCTCAAGGTTTATCGTATCTGGGCATCCGATTAAGGCACTCCACCTGATCAGACTAAGTGGAAATAAGGTTCGATAAAACCACATGCTCCTAGCTCTAAGGAATTGAAGGCTCAAACAAGCCGCATTCCATTCAATTGAAGGCTCTAATAGGCCATATTCCATGCAATTGAAGGCTCAAATAGGCCGCGTTCAATGTAATTGAAGGCTCATCAAGTGAACAATCGAACTAGGAGAATTTTTGTTAAGCACAAGCCTAGGACGCCATCAAAGCCGAGGCTCTAGCTGACTTCGTGGTTGAATATACCATTGACAGCCAAGAAGTCGGGGGGCGGAAGGTAATAGACCAGGAAGGTCAGCAAGTTGAGAAGCCCCTGGGAGAGAAGAAAGAGTATTGGATGCTCTATATTGATGGGGCATCAAAAACAAAAACCAGTGGTACATGTTTAGTTCTGCAAAGCCCCGATGGGTTCGTAGTCGAGTATGCCTTGAAGTTGGACTTCCAAACAACCTACAACGAGGCAGAGTATGAAGCTCTTATAGCCAGCCTTGGATTGACAAGAGCCCTGAGGGTGAAGAACCTGAAAGTCTATGGAGACTCAAAGCTGGTAGTCTCACAAGTCGATGGAGAGTTTGAGGCTAGAGAAAAGAATATGGCCAAATACTTGAGGGTTGTGAAAGCTGTGATAGCCCAGTTCGATGAGTGTTACGTTGAGTATATCCCAAGGGAGGAGATTAAAAAGGTCGATGCCTTATATTAGTATACTTTTTCAAAGGTCGAGACCAATTCTGGGAGCGTCTACTTCCAAGTTCTAAGAACCCCTACAATTGATTCTAAGCTTATTGCTCCTATCGGGATATGAGGATACTGGATAGATCCTATCAAAGCACACCTTGAGAATGGCTGGTTGCCAAACGATGCCACGGAGGCAGGGAAGCTAGCTGTAAGGAACTAAAGGCTCGAAGAGGCCACATTCCACCCGATTGAAGGCTCGTGAAAGCCCCACTCCGTCCAAATGAAGGCTCATAGAGGCCGTGTTTCGTCCAACCAAAGACTCGAAAAGGCCACGTACAATCCATTTGAAGGATAAATAAAATGAGAAATAAGTTAAAATATTGCAAGGAGTTAGAGCTCGAAACAAGCTTTGATTCGATATATTGTAAGCTCAAATCGAAGCAACGAGCAAAAAGATATGGATTTTTCAATACTCATGGAATGAGCGGGCCTAATAATCGAGTTAAAAAACAAAAATGCGATCTCATTCCATGTCTTCGGGGGCTAGAATTTCAAGTCACAATTTACCTCCTCTAGGACTCATAGGTGAGTCGTGATGACCCATGACCTAGGACAAATGAGGCTTAAAAAAAACAACTTCAAGTCATAAAATGAGGGTACGGACCTCGCGACCAAGGAAAAATTGAGGCAAAATACGACCTCAATCTAAGTCGTAGAATGAGGTCGTAGACCTCACGACCAGTCAAAAATGGGGTCTTTATACGACTTCAATCCAGGTCGTGGATGAAGCTCTTAAGCCCCACGACCAGCCAAAAATGAAGCCTTGTGGCGAACTCAATTCAAGTCGTAATTGAGATCGTAGAACCTCAAGACCTGGTTAAAATTGGGTCCTTCAACGAGCTCAATCCCGGTCGTGCTTTGAGATCGTAGACCTCACGACCACTGATATTTTGGGACTTTACACGACCTCAATCCAGGTCGTGAATTGAGGTCGTAAGCCTCACGACCAGCCTAAATTTAAGGCCTTAAGGTCTAAGCGT
This sequence comes from Saposhnikovia divaricata, assembly GCA_036435485.1. Lineage (NCBI taxonomy): Eukaryota > Viridiplantae > Streptophyta > Magnoliopsida > Apiales > Apiaceae > Saposhnikovia > Saposhnikovia divaricata. The sequence continues at coordinate 168,273,572 of CM071595.1, read as the reverse complement.
TCCGATACCTCAATCCAGCTCTTGTATTGAGGTCTAAGCACTTCAAGACCTCAATCTAGGTCGTAATTGAGGTTGTAGAACCTCACGACCTGGAATAAATGAAAGCCATGTGGCGACCTCAAACCAGGCCTTAGAGTTGAGGTCTTGAAGACCCCAAACTTGGACAATTTGAGGGCTTAGTTAGATCTCAATTCAGGTCAATCAGGGTTAGTACCCCACAAAAAATTACAAGAAAATATTATTATTTAATAATAATTTGTACAAAATTATTATTATTAATAATAATAAAATCCTATCGGATTTTATTCAAGTGAAATTTTATCCGGGTAGGACACCCCTGATTTGGGTAAAAAAGTTATTCAAAATTTGAATAAAATAAATAATATTATTCAATAATATTATTTAAGAGAAGAAGCGAAAAAGTTGAAAAAAAAAAATTTCTCTCGACTTGAAATGAGGTCACAGCTGAGCTCGAAAAAGTGTGCGACCACCCCCCAAATGAAGCATTGGTCGAATTGAAATAAGGACGCAATTGACCTCGAAAAACATCACGACCAGTGCCAGTGTTGGACGAACTCAAATGAGGTCGGCTGGAAAAGTGCTGTTAACACCCCCAAGCTTTGCAGAGTTCACATACTAGTCTCTCAAGTTTATAAAATGACATTTTTGTCCCTAAAATCTGAAAATTAAGAAAAATACCCGTTGGTACATAAAATTCCTAAATTATTAGGAATAATTGAAATAAATACCTGTGGGTACAAAAAATTCCTAAAATATTAGGAAAAAATAAGAAAAATATCCGTGGGTACAAGAAAATTCATAAATTGTTAGGAAAAATTAAGAAAAATACATTTGGGTACATGAAAATTCCTAAATTATTAGGAATAAATAGGAAAAATACCCGTGGGTACAAGAAAATTCCTAAAATATTAGGAAAAAATAAAAAAAATAACCGCGGGTACAAGAAAATTCCTAAAATTGTTAGGAAAAATTGAGAAAAATATCTGTGGGTACATAAAAATTCCTAAATTATTAGGATTAAATAAGAAAAATACCCGTGGGTACAAGAAAATTTATGAAATATTTGGAAAAAATAAGAAAAATACCCGTGGGTACAATAAAATTCCTAAATTGTTAGGAAAAATTAAGGAAATTACCTGTGGGTACATAAAAATTCCTAAATTATTATGAAAAATTAAGGAAAATACCTGTGGGTACATAAAAATTCCTAAATTATTAGGAAAAATTAAGAAAAATACCTGTGGGTACATAAAAATTCCTAAATTATTAGGAATAATTAAGGAAAATACTTGTGAGTACACGAAAATTCCTCAAGTATTAGGAAAGGTATAGAAAAGTACGAGGAAAATTATAAAAACATTTTCTTGACAGATTGAGCAATAATTTATGCTAATAATGCATAAACGCTTTATGAAAGTGCCGAAATTGTTAAAAGCAAATACAAGTTAAAGCCTCGAATAAGGAATCGTCGTAAATGTGTAGATCGCTCCACACTTTACGATAAAGCAATATATATGAAACAGTAGTGTAAAACAAAATCCTATATGAGGGTAGGAAAATTAAGGAGTCCCAGGTAAGGGATAAATACGACCCTAAGTCTCATAAAAGACAACTATAACTTCTACGAAAACCTGATCAATTTTCCTAGAAGTTGGGGGGCAAATGATATGGGCTAAAAGTAAGCCCTAAAGACATATTTAGTACAGCATTAAAATAAACTTAGATTGGTCCAAGGTTAAAGCCCATTAATGAGGCTTGAAACCCTAATTAAATATTAATTTCGTAATTAATGAGTCAGGTGATTTTCATACTCCAATATGAGTCCAAAAAGGGAACCAATTCCTTTAAGGAGTAGCCCCAAAGACATCTAAGTCCAATGAAAGTTAGCCTTCTTTATGGAGGATCTAGAAGCCCATCTAAAGTTGATAACTTGCCCACCAAATTACTAAACCCTAATTCCAGGTCTTCTGAAGCCTATATAAAGGGTCTGACCCTTCATTCTCAAGAGGAAGGTTTTAGGGCACAACTCCATACGTCATCCACCACGTTTTAGGCTTAATCCTCGAATAAGGACATAGAAGCCACTACATCACTATGCCCGGAGGGCGCATCAAGCCACGTAGGCAACTCTAGAACTTGATTCTCACTACAAGAAAAACGGCGTTTTCCTACCGTTTATTTCCTACCGACGCATTTCCTACCGACCATTTCCTACCGTTTTTCAAGTCAAACGATTATTTCCTACCGGACCCATAGCCGGTAGGAAATGCCTCCACATTTCCTACCGAAGTTAGTAGGAAATGAGTCGAGTGGGACCCGCAAGGCCACGTCAATGTCCGGCCGCAATGAAACGACGTCGTTTCACTCATACCATTTCCTACCGTCTCACTACGGTTGGAAATGAGTGACACATTTCCTACCGACATCGGTAGGAAATGAGTGTTGTGTGCCCCAAGTGCCATGTGGCAGTGTAGCTTTATGTGTAGCATTTCCTACCGCGTGTAGGCGGTAGGAAATGCCTTACCTATTCACCAGCAAATGTCTACTTGGCGGCTTCTGATTGGTTGACGTGTCGGTGGACATTTCCTACCGATGAGCGGTAGGAAATGAGCTGTGCAAAAAATTAAAATCTTATCTACTAAATAAAAATAAAAATTTGTGAATTACATTAAAAATTTAAATAAAAAATAGGAAAAAAGATAAAATTCGAATTAAAATACATAAAAACGCAAATATTAATACTCACTATTTTTGTGATGCATGTCACACTAGATTCACTAATTTTATTTTATTTTTTACTTTAACCCCTAAACTAGATTTCATTTCGGATTCTTGATTCGATTATTTTGAAATAAAATTTCAACGATCGAACCGTACGGGAGTCAAGATCAATCTTTTTCAATGATATTCCAAAATTTAAAAAAAAATAATAAATTTATTTGATTAGGTAATTTAACGGTCAACTAGTACTTTGACTTTAACCCCTAAACTAGTTTTCGTTCTCGATTCTTGATTTGATTATTTTGAAATAGAATTTCGACGATCGAACCGTACGGGAGTCAAGATCAATCTTTTTTAATGTTATTCCAAAATTTTAAAAAATAATAAATTTATTTGATTAGCTAATTCAACGGTCAACTAGTAATTTGACTTTAATCCCTAAACTAGTTTTCGTTCCCGATTCTTGATTCGAATATTTTGATGTAGAATTTCGACGATCGAACCATACTGGAGTCAAGATCAATATTTTTAAATGTTATTCCAAAATTTTAAAAAAATAATAAATTTATTTGATTAGCTAATTTAACGGTCAACAAGTAATTTGACTTTAACCACTAAACCAGTTTTCGTTCACGATTCTTGATTCGATCATTTTGAAATAGAATTTCGACGATCGAACTGTACGGAAGTCAAGATCAATCTTTTTAAATGTTATTCCAAAATTTTTAAAAAATAATAAAAAAATTTGGTTGTGTAATTTAACGGTCAACTAGTAATTCGACTTTAACCACTAAACTAGTTTTCGTTCCGGATTCTTGATTCGATTATTTTGAAATAGAGTTTCGACGATCGAGCCGTACGAGAGTCAATATCAATCTTTTTAAATGTTATTCCAAAATTTTAAAAAATAATAAATTTATTTGATTAGTTAATTTAAAGGTCAACTAGTTATTTGACTTTAACCTCTAAATTAGTTTTCGTTCCCGATTCTTGATTCCATTATTTTGAAATTGAATTTCGACGATGAACCATACGGGAGTCAAAATCAATCTTTTTAAATCATATACTAAAATTTTAAAATTTTATTTGATTATGTAATTAAACGGTCAACTAGTAATTTGATTTTAATCCCTAAACTAGTTTTCGTTCCCGATTCTTGATTCGATCATTTTGAAATAGAATTTCGATGATCGAACCGTACGGAAGTCAAGATCAATCTTTTTAAATCATATATAAAAGTTTAAAAATTTTAAAAATTTATTTGATTATGTAATTAAACGGTCAACTAGTAATTTGACTTTAATCTTTAAACTAGTTTTCGTTCCCGATTCTTGATTCGATCATTTTGAAATAGAATTTCGACGATGAACCATACGGGAGTCAAGATCAATCTTATTAAATCATATACTAAAATTTTAAAAATTTTAAAAATTTATTTGATTTTGTAATTAAACGGTCAACTAGTAATTTGACTTTAATCCCTAAACTAGTTTTCGTTCCCGATTCTTGATTCGATCATTTTGAAATAGAATTTCGACGATCTAACCGTACGGAAGTCAAGATCAATCTTTTTAAATGTTATTCCAATTTTTTTTTTAAAATAATATATTTTTTTGGTTGGGTAATTTAACGGTCAACTAGTAATTTGACTTTAACCACTAAACTAGTTCTCGTTCCCGATTCTTGATTCAATTATTTTGAAAAGAATTTCGACGATCAAACCGTACGGGAGTCAGGATCAATCTTTTTAAATTTTATTCCAAAGTTTTAAGAAAAATAATAAATTTATTTGATTAAGTAATTTAAAGGTCACCTAGTAATTTGATTTTAACCCCTAAATTAGTTTTCGTTCCTGATTCATGATTCTATAATTTTGAAATAGAATTTCGACAATCGAATCGTATGGGAGTCAAAATCAATATTTTTAAATCTTATTCCAGAATATTTAAAATTTAATAAATTTATTTGATTAATTAATTTAACGGTCAACTATTAATTTGACTTTAACCCTTATTTATTACAAAATAATTTCAACCTTTTTTATTTATTTTGTTAAACTCGTTGTATATTAGTGCGCGTAGTTCCAAAACAAAATTATGCACTTACAAATTAATTTTTTTTAAAAAAATTATTCACCATCTTTAACAACTTAGCTTCCACAACTTATGGTTGTAGTTTAGGGGTTATATTTAGGGTTACTAGGGTTGGACTTTATTTTTTGAGAAAAATTTTTTTGAACGATTTAACCATACGAATCTCATTATCACTGCAAATTAGTCATGTGTGAAAAAAATTTTGATTTTTAAAATTCATTTGACGTGATTTTATAAGGAAAAATCCCTATTTTAACAATAATTTGTACTAATCCATTTTTCTAGTTCTATTTTTTAACGATCCAACCATGAGAATTTTAAGATCACTGTGAATTAGTGACATTTGCAAAAAATTGTGATTTTTAAAGTTCATTTGTAAGGACTTTTTAAAGAAAAAGTGATAAACAAGGTATTGTGGTAATATAATTTTAGAGTAAAATTAAAACACAAGAAACACTTTAGCATAATGGTTGGAGGTAGTACAAATTTCGCTGGAGATGTGGGTTCGAATCCCGCTGTCTCATTTTTCATTTTTTTTCCCATTTCCTACCGGTTTACGGTAGGAAATGGTATCATGCGGTAGGAAATGATAATTCACAAAAAATTCAAAATGCCCAAATCAAAATTCAAAATGGCGCCCAGAGTCATTTCCTACCGCAAGTCGGTAGGAAATGATAATTCACGAAAAATTTAAAATGACCGCCTAAACCAAAAATTCGAAATGAGCGCCCAAATCAAAATTCAAAATGGCGCCCAAAGTCATTTCCTACCGCAAATTGGTAGGAAATATAGAAGTGCGGTAGGAAATGTGTAATTCAGATTTATAAAACAATAACTTTCTTCATTCCCCTTCACTTCAACTCTCTTCTCCACCTCTCCATCTTTTACCATTCTTATCAACTCTTTTCATTTTTTTCATCTCGATTTTCTTCTTCATCACCATTATTTAGGTACAAATCTTTACCCTCTTTTATATATCCATTTGATTTACATATAATATGTGTGTGTTTGTGTTAGTTCAATTTGAATAATATTTGTATGTTTGAATTACATATAGTATTCTTCAATTTGATTAGTTCAAACTTTCATTTTGTTTGCTATTTGAGCTCATTATCTTTCATTTGTGTATGTATATATGTATAATTTTTTGTTCCATTTTTTATGTAAATTGTTAGGACTTGATACAAATTAGAAGAACTTTTCGGAAGAAGGCTAAAGAGATCTATTCGGATGAAGGCGATGTAGAAGGCAATGACAAAGACAATTATGATGACCACTTCAAGAGTGATTAGTTTAGGTTTTTAAATTTTTATTTTGCTTTGTTGTAATGGTTGTATTTTAGTACATGTGTACAAATAATTTGTAGATGTAACTTTAATTTGTTAATTTTATGGTGATGAAGGCGGATTATGATTTATGATAGATGTTTGATTTTTGGTTTTGATTGTATGCTTGTGAATTAGATATTGATTTTGTTATGCAATGTGTATGCTTTTGAATCAATGAAGAACATTTATTTTTAAAAAATTTGCCCAGTATTTCCTACCACCTTCAAGCCATTTCCCACCGTTATTACAATTCGAAACCTAGTATTTCCTACCGTCTTCAAAACATTTCCTACCGCATTCATAAGAACGGTAGGAAATAATAAATAGCGGTAGGAAATGGCCGGTAGGAAATGGCCAGTAGGAAATGCAATTTTACAAGGTGTCTGGAACAATTCCTACCGAAGTGTGCAAAAGTGGTCGGTAGGAAATGGCTCTGCACTTGCTACAATTTCCACGTCAGCAGCTGACATGGCTGATGACGTGTGCGGGGCCCACCCACGTGTCATATGACATGGCATCTGACATGTCGCCACATCATCGTCCAAGTTGGCATGTGGGTCCCCGCCATGTGGCATGCCACATCATTATGTGGGACCCACGTTGACCCGGTCAATATCATTTCCTACCAAAGTCATTTCCCACTTAAGCATTTCCTACCGCACGGGGCCGGTAGGAAATGCAGCATTTCCTACCGATTTTGGGCCTTTTCCTACCGATTTGACGGTAGGAAAAGGTCATTTTTCTTGTAGTGTCTTGATTTTCATGGTACGTAGGCATCAAGGCTAGTCCCGACAGCAAGAGCAGCCACCATTAAAACTCGAAGCTCTCAATCCCTAGCATTCAATACACTAATTAATTGCATTCTAGTTTTTGTTCCACAACACAAAGTATATGTTAGATGTATTAATTGTAATACACAATTTATCTTTCATCAAATCATTTGTTTTCATATACTTTTATGTTATTCAATTTAAATTTTTTATATCTTGTTTAAGTTATTAAATATTTTGTGTAATTACTACTTTAATATAATTTATTACCATATTATTTTTTATACTTGATTAATTCAAAAGTATATAATTTTACTGGACAACATGTGACATGTGGTATTAAACTTGATGGCCATCTTCTCACAAAAAGTTGATACATGTATGGTCATAACCCGTGTTATTTTAAATGTAAATTAATATATTAAATATGATTTTGGTAACCCTTACTTTTGGTGTAATTTTAATATTAATTAAATATCATATTACTCGAATTTAAATATTTACTTAATTTTATTCAAAATTTATTTGCTTACACAGTTAATTTTTATTAAATATTCACTATTTAGAATCATTAAATTGGCATTAAAATAAATAAAATATCAAGATTTATTAAATTTTAGACCCTCACTTTTGTTTATTTGGGTATTAGTTAAATTAATCTTTTTATTTCTTGTTAATATTTTAATTAGAAATACTAGTTTAAATACTTATTGAATATGATCTTCATCAAGTTTCATTCTTTTTATTTAACTTTTTTAGGAAAAAAATAATTGGTCGCTACCTCAGTATTTCTGTTATTCTTGAATTAATAACATTTGAAAATATAATCAATTAGATATAAAATAAGTAAAAAAATAATATTTATTATACTTTATATATATGTTCACTTATTATAATATATAAAATAATGTTAAATTAATATTATTCTTTCAAATTAATTTATTCAATTTGAAACTATAATTTTTTTTATTTTACCCTTATAATATTATATATTATAACTATTTTGACATAAAATGGGCCTAAGAAAAAGAAATTTACATTGGACCCGATGCCCGTTTCTAGAACATTGCCCAAATGGCCCGTCTCTAGAACATTCTTCATCAGCTATATATACTAGCAATCGGCTATCATTCCAGCATTCCAACTCACAATATCAAACCCTAACTTAAACCCTATTCGCCGCTACCTTCCCAACTCACAATCGTCTTTATCATTTCATTCACCTAGATATATACATGTATGTGAATTGGGATGATAGCACTCCTGCTTTGAATATATATACAACTGATTCATGGCTATAGTTTTGGGAGTCGGAACATATCCTACTATTGAATTTATAAACTTTTTATATTTCATTTTATTTTGATATATTTATGTAAGTTGAATGTGATAAATGTTTCAATTTTGTCATTTTATTTTTCATATTTTTTTTGTATATAAACAATTATTTGAAGAGAAATGGAGTGAAACTGTTGTGCTGACCAAACATATGTTTCTCTTTAATATAATCCTAAATAATTTTTTTGTTCAAGTTTTATTTTTTTTGTTTGGTTATTACTACTGTTATATATGATGCTAGCTTATAGCCGTGCTTTTAATTTTTTATAATTTGTTTATAATGTAATATAATATTATTAAAATTAAGGTTAATATGTTATTAGAAAATTTTTGAACCTTACATCTTTGTACATAATAAATTTTATTATTATATATAAATTAATATATGTTGTTGGTGGTGGAAATGGAATATATAACAATTTTAGTATTGTTGTATCTAACGTTGGTTTAGATAGTGTAGAGGTTTATTGTAGATAGTATAGATTTGTGCATGTTTTTGAACTTTTGTTTTATATTTAAATATTTAACTTTTGGGTTGCTAATTTCATTACACAATTGTTTATTTATTTATACAAATTAAAAAAACAAAAAAATTATGTAAAATAGTTTTTATACAAATCCCTTTTCACAATAACCATTTATGTATTGATATAACTGAATATTCTTTTAATTATTTAATTTGTATAAATTTTAAAAGTAAACTATCATTAAAACAAATATTGCCTTATAATATATGTGCAAAGCATGTTGTTGATTCAGGTTGTGCTACTGGTGGTCCTAGTGCAGCAGCCTGAAGTGGTGGTGGTGCCTTTGACGGTGCTGATGGTTGTGCTGCTAATTGCGCTGCTGGTCCCTCCTCCCAGTCTCCTATAGGAAGGAAAAGGGCGTGGAAATATCGCCCCGGTCAGGGCAAATCAATGCAATGGAAGCGTCCTTTGTACAAATGAAGGTTATACAATAATGTGTGTGTATTTATATGTAGCTGATGTTCTGTTCTAGTTATATTTAAACATTTCAATGTGGATACTACTCGTATAGATGCAGATGGTTGGGGGAACTCCACCATTTGACCATGAGAATACAATGGTGTCCTCTCTACTTCAGAAAACCGATTATCCTAGTAGTAAGCTGATTACTTAGACTCCAGTTATGATAATATTCTGATGTGGTATCTTATTATGTATATGTTTGTTGTCTGATCCAGGATATTTACATGATCTCAATCAATGTACTGTGTCTAAGGATAAAGGTGGTGAATACGGACCACTTGCCACTGTAAGCATTAGTATTATGAAGAACAAAGAGACTTTGCCATTTGTTAAGCGTCTCCGTTTTGGAAAATATATATTCTACGTAAACATAGAAGAAGATGAAAGAGAGGCCACACCTCCATCCTTTGAATGAACACAAAGATCAAAATCGGTCATGAGTTTCATCCATATGTCCATTTAAAGGACGGAAGTGTGTCTTCTCCGTCACCTTCTTGTATGTTTCCGTAGAATAGATATTTTTCCAAATCGAAGAAAGCTCAAAAAACGGCAAACTCTCTGCGTTCTCCGCAGTATCAATGCTTACAATGGCAGCTGGTCCCGGTTCACCACCTTCATCATTATCGAGAACATTGATTGAGATCAGGAAAATCTCCTGGATTAGATAATAATAATAATAATAATAATAATAACATATAATTAAGTTATCAGGTCAAAATATATTGTCACAACTAGAGTTCAAATCATCAGCTTACTAGGACCATCATTTTTCTCAAGTAGACAGGACTCCATTGTGTTCTCTTGGTCAAGTGCCAGAACCATCTGCTATCTTTACTAGTTATACACATCGGAATTTTTAAAATAGCTAGTATAACAGAACATGACTACATATACATACGTGTAACCTTCATTAATTTGTATAGAGCAATGCTTCCATTGCTTTGATTTGCTTCTGATCGTGGCAATAGTTCCCCACCTAATTAAGACTCATGGAGATTGAGTACTTGAAGAAGAAGAAGAAGAAGAAGAAGAAGAAGAAGAAGAAGAAGAAGAAGAAGATAACAAGATAACAGAAAGCTAAAATATCATATCTCTAATCATTGGAAAATTATGTTGTAAAGTTACAAGTCTAGTCTTTATATAGAATGCAATAGTCAACATATTGACACGTTGACTTAATAACAGAAAACAGTTACTAAGGGACTGTTTGGTTGTAAACTATTTTATTCTTGTGTCTAACTTCATGTATAAGTCCAATAGTGTCTTTAGCCCCCCTTTGACTGACACATCTCCAGCAACCATTCTAGCATTATTCATAGAAACAATCTCCTTAGATAACTTTATGCAGCTCTTGTAATCCGTCCTTCATCTTTAGTAGTGTCATCCAAAGTAACTGCAACACCTAATGCCCTTTTAGGTCCAAATTTCAAGCCCATATGATTGGAATAAGACCAATGCAGATGCCTACTAAGCCCCTTTGTTATAATATCTGCAGTATTATCTTTTGAACCAATTTGTATGACAGAAACTATATATACCAGCCTACATCGTTTCTCGTATAAAATGACAATCTAATTCAATATGCTTCGTTCGAGCATGATATACTGGATTTGCTGTGAGATCTACAGCTGCTTTGTTATCACAGAATAATGGAATAGGATCATCAAACTTTAAACCCAAATCTGATAACAAACCTTTCAACCATATTATCTCACAAGAAGCATCAGCAACAGCCCTATATTCAGCCGCTGCAGTACTTCTTGAAGTCACAGATTGCTTCTTAGCTCTCCAAGAAATAACTACTTGTCAAAGTAAGAAACTATAACCACCAACAGATTTTCTGTCAGTTGTATCTCCTCCCCAATCACTGTCACTATAACCTTCTAACTTCAATTTATTAGAAACTGGAAAGTAAAGTCCATGATCAACAGTACATTTCAAATACCTTAACACTCTTTGAGCTGCTTCAAAGTGTTTTACTCTGGGTGCATGAAAAATTTTGACTTAACAGTTAAACAGCAAATGAAATATCTGGCCGAGAAGAAGTCAAATATAGTAATTCCTAACCGAAGTTCTATAAACTGTTGGATTTGAAATCAGATCACCAGAGTTTTCAATATCAAATAGCTTGATATGAGGATCAATTGGAACAGACAAAGGTTTACAATCCATCATATCTACTGATTTTAAAAGATCCTTAATGAATTTAGGCTGACTAAGAAAAATACCAGAAATGTTCCTGGAAACCTCAAGCCCTAGATAATAATTAACGCTTCCCATATCTTTGATTGTAAATTTGACATCCAACAACTACTTTAATGGTTGAATAGTGGGCATGTCATTGCCAGAAAGTAGTATATCATCAACATATATAACCACAGCCACAAAAATATGATTTTTTTGAAAGTAAAAAGTGAATGATCATGTAAAGACTGTTTATACCAAACTGCTAGCAAACAAGAAGTAAGCTTGGCAAACCATTGCCTAGAAGCTTGTCTTAACCCATAAATTGACATATTTAGCATGCATACATCATCAACTTTAAGACCTAAAGGAGCAGCATATACACTTTTTCATCTAAATCTCCATGCAAAAAGGCATTATTTACATCCAACTGCTCAACAAACCAGTTTTTAGCTGCTGCAATTGCTAATAAACTCCTAACTGTTACCATCTTCATAACTGGAGCAAAAGTATCATGGAAATCAATTCCTGCTGCCTGAGTATATCCATTTGCTACTAACCTACACTTGTACTTGTCAATTTGACCATTTGCAAGAATTTTGATCTTATATACCTATCTACAACCAATAATTTTCTTGCTTTCTGGTAAATGAACTAAAGATTAGGTGTTATTCACATTAAGGGCTGTTAACTCCATATCCATAGCCTCAATCCATAAAGGATTTCTAATGGATTGATGATAAAAATTAGGTTCAATGGGAGAAGAAGTAAAAGCTGAAAAAGCTTGATTAATAGGATCAAATTTATGGTGAGAGAATTGATGAAAAGTATATGTATTGAACTGTTTAGAATCAACAGTTGCATTATGAGAAGTGATATGATAATCTTTCCACCATATTGGCCTATCTTTAGATCTAATTGACATTATTAAAGGTGGAACAGTGATAAGAGAAGAATGATCACTAGAAAGTGCAGAATTATCACTAGGAAGTGCAGAATTAGAACTAGGAAGTGTAGGATTATCAAGAACAGTAGGAGAATGTGTTAACTCATTGTGAAACATGTCATATGAATTAACTGGAGAAACTGGAGTGGAAGAAGTATCCAAATGAGAATTCAAATCATAACTACCAGCATAATTCTCATTATGTGTGTTTAACCAGTTTAAAAACAAAGAACTACCAGTAGTAGTGTTGGTTGATTTACCAGTAGACTAACTATGCATGTGATAAGGAAAAACTGACTCCTCAAATTTGACATGTCTACTAACAATAATAGCATGAGTATCCAATCCTAAAAGTTTATATCCTTTTTGTAAATGTGGATATCCCAAGAAGACACTTTGATCGGCTGTAGAAGCAAATTTATCATTAGGATGAATAGAAGCATATGAAAGACAACCAAAGGCTTTTAAAATGGAATAATCAGGTTTGGAATCATACAACATTTCATGAGCTGTTTTGTGATGTAAAATAGTAGAAGGTAATATATTGATAATACAAGTTGTTGTAAGGAGACATTCACCCGAGTACTTGTAAGGTAAACCAGATTGGAATCTTAAAGCTCTAGCTACCTCAAGTAGATGCCTATGTTTGCGTTCTACTCTAACATTTTTCCGAGGAGTATGTGGACAAGAAGTTTGATGTAGAATACCTAAGCAGCTAGGAAAGTTTTAAAATTCTGATTAATAAATTCACTGCCATTGTGAGATCTTATAGTTCTAACAGATTTGTGAAAATGTTGTGATACATAATTCACAAAATTCTTGAAAAGTTGAAAAACCTCTTGTTTAAAAGGCATAAGCATAGTCCATGATGTCCTACTATGATCATCCACAATATATGGTAAGGAAATACTTATAGCCAATGGTAGTAGAAACATTATAAGGACCCCAAACATCTAAACGTAATAAAGTAAAATTTTCAGAAGCATAAGCATCACTGTGTTTAGGAAAAGGAAACATTGATTGCTTTGCAAAATGACAAACTGGACACAAAGTAATGTTATCAGAAATGTGACCTATACAAGAAATATGTTTCAAAACAGAATTAGGGGCATGCCCTAATCTCAAATGCCACAGTTTAGTATCAACATTATGAGAAAAGGAAATTACATTTAAAGTTGTAGCATTACAAACTGAAGGAAAACTAGAAGAAGAAGGTTGTTCAGAAGCAACATGATGTAAAGCAGGAAATCAAGTTGATGAAAAAAAAAATAAGCCTCCTTGTTCAGTACGAGCTGCCAGGATTTTCAACTGGTTCTGGTCCTAAAACAAACATTTATCAGAGGTAAAAGTGATCACATAATTGGAATCTTAAAATAATTTGCTAACAAATAGCAAATTATAATTGAATTCTGGAATGTCCAAAACATTCTTCAAAATGATATTAGATGACAAATGAACTATCCCTAAATGATTAACTCAAATTGTTTGGTTATTTGGTAAAACCACAAGAAAAGGCTGATTAACAATGAAGATATCTGTCATGAATTTTTCATCACAACACATGTGATTTGATGCACCGGTATCAACTATCCAAATTGTATATAATTTATAAGAAATAAAAGATAGCATTGAATAAGCCAAACCTGCAATGTGAATATGATCTTCAGGTGTGCTAAGAGAACAAGCATTAGTAGAAGTAGAACCTTTGGTCATCATTAACATTAACTGATTGACCTGTTGTTGAATTTTCTTCATAGTAGACTGAGAATCTGAAGACTGATTAGTGTTGTTATTTCCTTGAAAAGTTGATTCTCTGTTTGAATTACCACCAGTAACTGCTGAAACTTGCATAGCTTGTGACCTAAAAACACCAGAAGTATTAGTGCCACCAAAATTTTGATTAGTAAATTTTCCTCGTCCTTTTCCTTTTGGTGGATATCAAATCAGTTTAAAACAATTCTCCTTGGTATGTCCATTAAAGCTCGAAGCTCTCAATCCCTAGCATTCAATACACTAATTAATTGCACCGTACTTTTTGTTCCACATCACAAAGTATATGTTAGATGTATTAATTGTAATACACAATTTATCTTTCATCAAATCATTTGTTTTCATATACTTTTATGTTATTCAATTTAAATTTTTTATATCTTGTTTAAGTTATTAAATATTTTGTGTAATTACTACTTTAATATAATTTATTACCATATTATTTTTTATATGCCCGAATCTCGGCATAGATCCTAAACAAGCTCAAACGACTATACAAGGGGCCCACCTCTCTTAATGGGCTCAATTATCTCCTAATGGGCTCAAATATCTCTCAATGGGCCCGAATATTGAAGAAGGATAAACAAGGCATGAGGCCCGATCAGGGATCACCTCACCTCTATCTCTTAAATCTCTTGAAGACACTCACCCCAGGGGTCTCCTCACTACGACCTCAGGGCGTCCTCTCATGCCAATAACAAAGGAAAAGGCCTCTGCGCCTTTCACGCTAGGCCTCTGCGCCTCTCATGCTAGCTCAGCCTCGGGATCACATCTACCGGGGTCGCAACCCGAGGATCGCTTCGTTTGGCTCCCGTCAAAGGATCGCTTCGCATATAACCTCCATTGCGGGGTCACTACAGCGAGATCACTATCTCCTCTTCTCTGGAAGGCTCATGGCAAGATCCCTCGAGGTCGCATGAGTAGCTGGACATTAGGGTTCGCTTCGCATGGCCTGACTACTCGAGGTCGCATGCAAGGCCCTTGTTACTTCTCTACTAGCCAACTCTGTTCGTGCGAGACCATAGGCTTCCACATCTGGGCCATGGATCACGGATAGGGTTGATGACTCATTGCCAAGTCAGCCCTAAACGAGTGGGCTTGGACTTTGGCTTATCTCTTAAAACCCTAGCCCGCCTAGGTAACTTGTTCTCCAAGAACTACGTCAGGCTTGATCCCTATAAATAGGGTACGTAGGCACCTTGATACGGGATGATTGACAGTTCATCACTGAAAACACCTATCAAGTGCAGCCACAAACAAACACCAATCTCCTTCCATGTTCTTCGTGTTCATAGCAAAATATCCGTATTTTGCTCCATAAATCCAGCAAACCTCCAAAATATTGTTATACAATATTCTCCCTATAACATTTGGCGCTAGAAGGAGGGGCTAAATTTCGTTTGTGGAGGACAAACGAATATCACTTTCACGATGGATTATGGGTTTTATCAATATACACCGAATTTTGGGTTTTGATTGTTACAAGGAACCGGCGGTGGCAAAAAAAATTGAAGATATACATGGCGCCTCGGAGCAGTTCGGCATCAATTTAGTGGCTATAAAGGACTTCGGCCATGTAAACAAAGCAGCGGCTATTAAAAAATGAAAAAGAAAACAAATTAAAGAGATGAATGAAGACATGTTGCGGCCCTGCTGGAATATCAAGATAAGCAATTGGAAGGCCGAAGACATGTTAATAAAAATTAGAGGAAAAGAAGCTCAGGCAAGAAGTTATCAAAAAGACAATGGAGTCCGTAGTAAAAAAAAATGGCAGCCAAGCAACAAAGGAAAAGTTCCGGCGGGAATTAAAAAAAAACACGCAACATGCACGCGCGACACAATAACAGACGAAGGCACCCTTTCGGAAATTTAGAATGGGCAGAAAAATAAAGATACGTTTTATTTTCTCTCCTCGATTTAATTTTTTGCAAATTAAATATCCTGCCTTGCATGCATGCGTAGAATCATTTTTAAATATTTTTCAGAAAAAATATTTATTATTTAAAATTCGTGCGAGCTATATTTTTATATTTGTAAAATTATCGCGATTTAGAAAATATCGTACGAGATATTTATGTTGATGAATTGTGGATATTTATGACTTGATGATTTGTGGATTTATTTTACAATCCCGTACGAGCTGCATATTTAAAAAAAAATACATATTCGAGATGCATAATTTTGTAAAAGATTTTCTACAAAGAAAAGGAGCATTATTTTCGAACAAATAAATATCGCGACATTCTTAAAAGAGCATATTTATTATTGCGTTTGGATTGCTTGCAAAATAATTTTTCATATGTCGTCGCGCATATATGTCAAAAATATTTTCAAACTTGCGAATTAATTGTCAAGTAGGGTAGCCTGGACAAGCTATAAATCTCGCAATGCTACATGCTTAGTAAAGTGCAGTGCAGCACCATCTGGATTATTGAAGGCCCATGAGATATCACTATATCGAATGGGTGGAGGCATCCCTATGCAAACTATCGTTATTGAAGGCCCATGGCCAGATCTCACAAGATCGCATGGGTGGAGGCATCCCTATGCAAACTATCTATCTCTTCGCCAAGATCTCATCTACATCTCTTCACTGAGACATCTCTTAGTGAAGACTCCGCTAAACACATCCTTATGTGGTTGCATCAGATACTTAAAAAGCGTGTATGCCAGTTCGGGATATATACAAGCGCCAAGGTCCTAACTAGACAACAAGGATCGCAAAGGATTTCAAAAATATTATTTATACTCGCACATTTGAAAACCTTGGCAAATATTTATCCTATAATGGTCATCGCATGCTATCACACTTGCATCCGCATACGTCTAACGAGCACAGTGGTGCTCTAAGTGTTTTTCTAATCATCTATTTTCAGTTTTTTCAGCGACTCCCGAAATTTGGAAGCTTGAAGAATGTTTAATTCTCCACTGCAGCAAGCTACACTGAAGAACTGGGGGCTAATTGTTATGCCATATTTTTGGCATGTTTAATAATTTCCCAAATTTCTAATAATTATTAATTATTAATTTAGATTAATAATTATTACTTAACCGCTAAGTTTTATCCTCTCTCTGAAATGAGGAAAGAATCAATCTCAATCAATCAATAATGGAAAATATCTCCAAACGATATTCTTCACATCAGGAAGATATCATAACTATAAGATTAAATCAGATAAAATCAATCATTACCCACATTAACGTAATTTATCCCTTAAGTCTCTAAGGGATAAGCCCAATTAATTCACAGAACTGCGTGGGGCTTGATCCTACATAAACATAGGTACGCAGGCATCTTGGTACAATATGGAATCCGTGACAAATCAAGACACCTGCCAAGTCCAGCCCTCTCATTTTCCTAAACCCTAAATCCCTAAAACAGCCATATTCATAATTCGCTCTATTATTCCAGCATCCCTCCAATTTAGTGTTTGTTACGAAATTCCTCCAACAACACTTGATTAATTCAAAAGTATATAATTTTACTGGACAACATGTGACATACGGTATTAAACTTGATGGCCATCTTCTCACAAAAAGTTGATACATGTATGGTCATAACCAGTGTTATTTTAAATGTAGATTAATATATTAAATATGATTTTGGTAACCCTTACTTTTGGTGTAATTTTTAATATTAACTAAATATCATATTACTCGAATTTAAATATTTAATTAATTTTATTCAAAAATTTTTTGCTTACACAGTTAATTTTTATTAAATATTCACTATTTAAAATCACTAAATTGGAATTAAAATAAATAAAATATCAAGATTTATTAAATTGTAGACCCTCACTTTTGTTTATTTGGGTATTAGTTAAATTAATCTTTTTATTTCTTGTTAACATTTTAATTAGAAATACTAGTTTAAATACTTATTGAATATGATCTTCGTCAAGTTTCATTCTTTTTATTTAACTTTTTTAGAAAAAAAATAATTGGTCGCTACCTCAGTATTTCTGTTATTCTTGAATTAATAACATTTGAAAATATAATCAATTAGATATAAAATAAGTAAAAAAATAATATTTATTATACTTTATATATATGTTCACTTATTATAATATATAAAATATTGTTAAATTAATATTATTCTTTCAAATTAATTTATTCAATTTGAAAATATAATTTTTTTTAATTTACCCTTATAATATTATATTTTATAACTATTATGAAATAAAATGGGCCTAAGAAAAAGAAATTTACATTGGACACGATGCCCGTTTCTAGAACATTGCCCAAATGGCCCGTCTCTAGAACATTCTTCATCAACTATATATACTAGCAATCACAATATCAAACCCTAACTTAAACCCTATTCGCCGCTACCTTCCCAACTCACAATCGTCTTTATCATTTCATTCACCTAGATATATATGTATCACTTATATAATTATCTTTTCATATTTATATATATACATGTATGTGAATTGGGATGATAGCACTCCTGCTTTGAATATATATACAACTGATTCATGGCTATAGTTTTGGGAGTCGGAACATATCCTACTATTGAATTTATAAACTTTTTATATTTCATTTTATTTTGATATATTTATGTAAGTTGAATGTGATAAATGTTTCAATTTTGTCATTTTATTTTCCATATTTTTTTTGTATATAAACAATTATTTGAAGAGAAATGGAGTGAAGCTGTTGTGCTGACCAAACATATGTTTCTCTTTAATATAATCCTAAATAATTTTTTTGTTCTAGTTTTATTTTTTTTTGTTTGGTTATTACTACTGTTATATATGATGCTAGCTTATAGCGGTGCTTTTAATTTTTTATAATTTGTTTATAGTGTAATATAATATTATTAAAATTAAGGTTAATATGTTATTAGAAGATTTTTGAACCTTACATCTTTGTACATAATAAATTTTATTATTATATATAAATTAATATAGGTTGTTGGTGGTGGAAATGGAACCTTATACCTCTGTATATAACAATTTTAGTATTGTTGTATCTAACGTTGGTTTAGATAGTGTAGAGGTTTATTGTAGATAGTATAGATTTGTGCATGTTTTTGAACTTTTGTTTTATATTTAAATATTTAACTTTTGGGTTGCTAATTTCATTACACAATTGTTTATTTATTTATACAAATTAAAAAAACAAAAAAAATATGTAAAATAGTTTTTATACAAATCCCTTTTCACAATAACCATTTATGTATTGATATAACTAAATATTCTTTTAATTATTTAATTTGTATAAATTTTAAAAGTAAACTATCACTATAACAAATATTGCCTTATAATATATGTGCAAGGCATGTTGTTGATTCAGGTTGTGCTACTGGTGGTCCTAGTGCAGCAGCCTGAAGTGGTGGTGGTGCCTTTGACGGTGCTGATGGTTGTGCTGCTAATTGCGCTGCTGGTCCCTCCTCCCAGTCTCCTATAGGAAGGAAAAGGGCGTGGAAATATCGCCCCGGTCAGGGCAAATCAATGCAATGGACGCGTCCTTTGAACAAATGAAGGTTATACAATAATGTGTGTGTATTTATATGTAGCTGATGTTCTGTTCTAGTTATATTTAAACATTTCAATGTGTATACTACTCGTATAGATGCAGATGGTTGGGGGAACTCCACCATTTGACCATGAGAATACAATGGTGTCCTCTCTACTTCAGAAAACCGATTATCCTAGTAGTAAGCTGATTACTTAGACTCCAGTTATGATAATATTCTGATGTGGTATCTTATTATGTATATGTTTGTTGTCTGATCCAGGATATTTACATGATCTCAATCAATGTACTGTGTCTAAGGATAAAGGTGGTGAATATGGACCACTTGCCACCGTAAGCATTAGTACTATTAGTACTATGAAGAACAAAGAGACTTTGCCATTTGTTAAGCGTCTCCGTTTTGGAAAATATATATTCTACGTAAACATAGAAGAAGATGAAAGAGAAGCCACACTTCCATCCTTTGAATGAACACAAAGATCAAAATCGGTCACGAGTTTCATCCATATGTCCATTTAAAGGACGGAAGTGTGTCTTCTCCGTCACCTTCTTGTATGTTTCCGTAGAATAGATATTTTTCCAAATCGAAGAAAGCTCAACAAACGGCAAACTCTCTTCGTTCTCCACAGTATCAATGCTTACAATGGTAGCTGGTCCCGGTTTACCACCTTCATCATTATCGAGAGCATTGATTGAGATCAGGAAAATCTCCTGGATTAGATAATAATAATAATAATAATAATAATAATAATAATAATAATAATAATAATAATAATAATAATAATAATAATAATAGTAATAATAATAATAATAATAATAATAATAATAATAATAATAACATATAATTAAGTTATCAGGTCAAAATATATTGTCACAACTAGAGTTCAAATCATCAGCTTACTAGGACCATCATTTTTCTCAAGTAGACAGGACTCCATTGTGTTCTCTTGGTCAAGTGCCAGAACCATCTGCTATCTTTACTAGTTATACACATCGGAATGTTTAAAAATAGCTAGTATAACAGAACATGACTACATATACATACGTGTAACCTTCATTAATTTGTACAGAGCAATGCTTCCATTGCTTTGATTTGCTTCTGATCGTGGCAATAGTTCCCCACCTAATTAAGACTCATGGAGATTGAGTACTTGAAGAAGAAGAAGAAGAAGAAGAAGAAGAAGAAGAAGAAGAAGAAGAAGAAGAAGAAGAAGAAGAAGAAGAAGATAACAAGATAACCGAAAGCTAAAATATCATATCTCTAATCATTGGAAAATTATGTTGTAAAGTTACAAGTCTAGTCTTTATATAGAATGCAATAGTCAACATATTGACACGTTGACTTAATAAGAGAAAACAGTTACTAAGGGACTGTTTGGTTGTAAACTATTTTATTCTTGTGTTTAACTTCATGTATAAGTCCAATAGTGTCTTTAGCCCCCCTTTGACTGACACATCTCCAGCAACCATTCTAGCATTATTCATAGAAACAATCTCCTTAGATAACTTTATGCAGCTCTTGTAATCAGTCCTTCATCTTTAGTAGTGTCATCCAAAGTAACTACAACACCTAATGCCCTTTTAGGTCCAAATTTCAAGCCCATATGATTGGAATAAGACCAATGCAGATGCCTACTAAGTCCCTTTGTTAGAATATCTGCAGTATTATCTTTTGAACCAATTTGTATGACAGAAACTATATATACCAGCCTAGATCGTTTCTCGTATAAAATGACAATCTAATTCAATATGCTTCGTTCGAGCATGATATACTGGATTAGCTGTGAGGTCTACAGCTGCTTTGTTATCACAGAATAATGGAATAGGATCATCAAACTTTAAACCCAAATCTGATAACAAACCTTTCAACCATATTATCTCACAAGAAGCATCAACAACAGCCCTATATTCGGCCTCTGCAGTACTTCTTGAAGACACAGATTGCTTCTTAGCTCTCCAAGAAATAGCTACCTGTCAAAGTAGGAAACTATAACCACCAACAGATTTTCTGTCAGTTGGATCTCCTCCCCAATCACTGTCACTATAACCTTCTAACTTCAATATATTAGAAGCTGGAAAGAAAAGTCCATGATCAACAGTATATTTCGAATACCTTAACACTCTTTGAGCTGCTTCAAAGTGTTTTACTCTGGGTGTATGAAAAATTTTAACTTAACAGTTCAAAAGCAAATGAAATATCTGGCCGAGAAGAAGTCAAATATAATAATTCCTAACCCAAGTTCTATAAACTGTTGGATTTGAAATCAGATCACCAGAGTTTTCAATATCAAATAGCTTGATATGAGGATCAATTGGAACAGACAAAGGTTTACAATCCATCATATCTGCTGATTTTAGAAGATCCTTAATGAATTTAGGCTGAAATCTCAAGCCCTAGATAATAATTAACGCTTCCCATATCTTTGATTGTAAATTTGACATCCAGCAACTACTTTAATGATTGAAGAGTGGGCATGTCATTGCCAGAAACTAGTATATCATCAACATATATAACCACAGCCACAAAAATATGATCTTGTTTGAAAGTAAAAAGTGAATGATCATGTAAAGACTATTTATACCCAACTGCTAGCAAATAAGAAGTAAGCTTGGCAAACCATTGCTTAGAAGCTTGTCTTAACCCATAAATTGACATATTTAGCCTGCACATATCATCAACTTTAAGACCTAAAGGAGCTACATATACACCTTTTCATCTAAATCACCATGCAAAAATACATTATTTACATCTAACTGCTCAACAAACCAGTTTTTAGCTGCTGCAATTGCTAATAAACTCCTAACTTTTACCATCTTCATAACTGGAGCAAAAGTATCATGGAAATCAATTCCTGCTGCCTGAGTATATCCATTTGCTACTAACCTAGCCTTGTAATTGTCAATTTGACCATTTGCAAGAATTTTGATCTTATATACCTATTTACAACCAATAATTTTCTTACTTTCTGGTAAATGAACTAAAGACCAGGTGTTATTCGCATTAAGGGCTGTTAACTCCTTATCCATAGCCTCAATCCATAAAGGATTTCTAATGGATTGATGATAAAAATTAGGTTCAATGGGAGAAGAAGTAAAAGCTGAAAAAGCTTGATTAATAGGATCAAATTTATGGTGAGAGAATTGATGAAAAGTATATGTATTGAACTGTTTAGAATCAACAGTTGCATTATGAGAAGTGATATGATAATCTTTCCACCATATTGGCCTATCTTTAGACCTAATTGACATTCTAAAAGGTGGAACAGTGATAAGAGAAGAATGATCACTAGAAAGTGCAGAATTATCACTAGGAAGTGCAGAATTAGAACTAGGAAGTGTAGGATTATCAAGAACAGTAGGAGAATGTGTTAACTCATTGTGAAACATGTCATATGAATTAACAGGAGAATCTGGAGTTGAAGAAGTATCCAAATGAGAATTCAAATGAGAACTACCAGCATAATTCTCATTATGTGTGTTTAACCAGTTTAAAAACAAAGAACTAGCAGCAGTAGTGTTGGTTGATTTAACAGTAGACTAACTGTGCATGTGATAAGGAAAAACTGACTTCTCAAATTTGACATGTCTACTAACAATAATAGCATGAGTATCCAATATTAAAACTTTATATCCTTTTTGTAAATGTGGATATCCCAAGAAGACACTTTGATCGGCTGTAGAAGCAAATTTATCATTAGGATGAATAGAAGCATAGGAAAGACAACCAAAGGCTTTTCAAATGGAATAATCAGGTTTGGAATCATACAACATTTCATGATGTGTTTTGTGATGTAAAATAGTAGAAGGTAAGATATTGATAATATAAGTTGTTGTAAGGAGACATTCACCCCAGTACTTGTAAGGTAAACCAGATTGGAATCTTAAAGCTCTAGCTACCTCAAGTAGGTGCCTATGTTTGCGTTCTACTCTAACATTTTGCCGAGGAGTATGTGGGCAAGAAGTTTGATGTAGAATACCTGAGCAGCTAGGAAAGTTTTAAAATTCTGATTAATAAATTCACTACCATTGTGTGATCTTATAGTTCTAACAGATTTGTGAAAATGTTGTGATACATAATTCACAAAATTCTTGAAAAGATGAAAAACCTCTTCTTTAGAAGGCATAAGCATAGTCCATGATGTCCTACTACGATCATCCACAATATATGGTAAGGAAATACTTATAGCCAATGGTAGTAGAAACATTATAAGGACCCCAAACATCTAAATGTAATAAAGTAAAATTTTCATAAGCATAAGCATCACTGTGTTTAGGAAAAGGAAACATTGAGTGCTTTGCACAATGACAAACTGGACACAAAGTAATGTTATCAGAAATGTGACCTATACAAGAAATATGTTTCAAAATAGAATTAGGGGCATGCCCTAATCTCAAATGCCACAGTTTAGCATCAACATGATGAGAAAAGGAAATTACATTTTAAGTTGTAGCATTACAAACTGAAGGAAAACTAGAAGAAGAAGGTTGTTCAGAAGCAACATGATGTAAAGCAGGAAATGAAGTTGATGAAAAAAATTATAAGCCTCCTTGTTCAGTACCGGCTGCCAGGATTTTCAAAGTGTTCTGGTCCTAAAACAAACATTTATCAGAGGTAAAAGTGATCACATAATTGGAATCTTAAAATAATTTGCTAACAAATAGCAAATTACAATTGAATTCTGGAATGTCCAAAACATTCCTCAAAATGATATTAGATGACAAATGAACTATCCCTAAATGATTAACTCAAATTGTTTGGTTATTTGGTAAAGCCACAAGAAAAGGCTGATTAACAATGAAGACATCTGTCATGAATTTTTCATCACAACGCATGTGATTTGATGCACCGGTATCAACTATCCAAACTGTATATAATTTTTAAGAAATAAAAGATAGCATTGAATAAGCCAAACCTGAAATGTGAATATGATCTTCAGGTGTGCTAAGAGAACAAGCATTAGTAGAAGTAGAACCTTTGGTCATCATTAACATTAACTGATTGACCTGTTGTTGAATTTTCTTCATAGTAGACTGAGAATCTGAAGACTGATTAGTGTTGTTATTTCCTTGAAAAGTTGATTCTCTGTTTGAATTACCACCAGTAACTGCTGAAACTTGCATAGCCTGTGACCTAAAAACACCAGAAGTATTAGTGCCACCAAAATTTTGATTAGTAAATTTTCCTCGTCCTTTTCCTTTTGGTGGATATCCAATCAGTTTAAAACAATTCTCCTTGGTATGTCCATCCTTGTGACAATATAAACATTTGAGATTAGACTTCTTGAAAGCATTGTTGGAACCATCATTTGAACCAACTGTCCTGTTAGCATACTTAGTTGTGGCCAAGAAAGAACCAGAAGAAACACTAGCCGTTTGTCTTTGCCTTTCTTCTTGTTTAACTAAGAAGTAAGCCTGAGAAATACTAGGTAAAGGATTCATCATTAGGATCTGACTTCTAGCATGAGTATAGCTCTCATTAAGACCTAGCAGAAATTATAACAGTTTCTTCCTTTGATCTCTTTCATCTTGCAACTTATGAGCTTCACAAGTACAATTACATTTGCAGTGAATGACTGGCTCTAAATCAGAATATTCATCCAATAGATTCTTGAGTTTATGATAATACAACTCAACTGACATTTCTCCCTGTTCTAAAGCATGAATGTCCTTTAAAATCTGGTAAACTCTGTGTCCATTGACACTAGAAAACTGATCAGTGAGTTCATTCTATACATTTCCAGCTGAACTAACAAAGTCCATGCCACTGCTATAAACTCCTCATAAACAGTATTCAGAATCCAGTTTATAACCATATCATTGACTCTATCCCATTGAGATCTTAAAGAACCCCTTGTCTTTTGAACTAACCTTAGTCCCTAAACAAAAATAAATATCATCAACTAACAAAAGATATGTTTTCACAAACTTATATACCACCCGATCAAAATCTGTGCACAGGGTCATATAAGCCATCCATGAAGCACAAACACATGACAATGTTCTTTTAAAATTCTAAAACTATAATTAGACCTGAAGCTTCCAATTTTCATTAGAGCCTCAAAACTGCAATGCAACGTCCTACAAAAGCTCAGCACATGTAAAAGTGTAACTCTAAATGATTCCTAAACATGCATTATTTAAATAGACTTAACCACTTGTATGTGAAGTCTTGTTGTAGTATTCTAATCTTACATTATCTTACATTCCTACTACAGGAGAGGGTTCTTATCCACTCTATCCATGTACTAAGACCACTTAAATTTATCATAAAAGTTGGCATAAAAGATCATTTTTATAATTAAGAATCTATACAAGATGTCACCCTGAAATCTTGCCTCTAAGAGTTCTCCAAGTGCATCTAGGTCAAATTGTCCTTACTCAAATGTCTGAACACCCATATATTCCTTACCTAGGGGTATAAGGGTGTAATTCGAGTCGAGTCGAGTTCGAGCTTTTTTTCTCGAGTTGAGTCGAACCTAAAATTTATCGAGCCTGAAATTTCTGTTCGAACTCGATTCATTTACTATACGAGTCGAGTTCGAGCTGTTACCGAGCTTTCGAGCTTATCGAGTTTTTAACCGAGCTTATCGAGTTTTTAAACGAGTTTCGATCTTTTATCGAGTTTTTACCGAGCTTTCGAGTTTTTCGAGTTTTTACCAAGTTTACGAGTTTATCAGGTTGTTATCGAGTTTTCGAGTTTATCGGGTTCTTGTCGAGTTTTCGAGTTTTGACTTAAGTTCCATAAAATCTATTTATTTATATTATTTTTCTTTTCAAGTTTAACCTAATTTTTTTCCCCAATTTCAAATGACAATAAACTTTTGAAATTTTATATTTTATGATTTCGATAATCAACTTTTCCAATCGATTAAGTAAACTTTTAGTTTATTCTTTTCATATTTATTTACGGATAATTGTTATCTTTATTACGTAAATGATGATAATAAAAATAATAAAATGTGAAGCATTTTTTGTTTGTGAGCTCATATGTGTTATATTTTTTCAAAATAGGCAGATAGACACCCTACACAGAGAGTCATTAGTAGTTTTATAAATTATATATATAATTTAATAGACATATTGCATACAAGATGCAACAAGTCTATGATGTTACTATCATGTTGTTATAGTTTACAATTGTACAAATACAAAATATATGGAAGTAAAATTCAGAAATCGAACTTGATCACTGACAACTAAGGATCGATCAAAAGATCAATCGAAGTAGTATAAACTAATCGTGATTTCAAATATATTTTGATACTTTAATAATTTATAATATTAATTGAATTTTAAATGATGTGCATGTAAAAAATCTTTGATTCGAGTTACTAATCACTACATCTGTGTGTAAGAATGTAAACAATTAATTTAATATTATAATGTGATAAGAACATATAATACTATATAAACCGTAACATAAAAAGTATTAATTCTTAGATAAATTATATGTGTATATCATATTTAATTATAAAACTTGTGAATAATATAGTTTTAATCCAAAGTGTTGACATGATATCTTGATTTAAAACAAAGTATTCAGTAAAACTTTGAAACATATTTGAAAATGTATAATTAAATATCTCATATTCTCGTATTAGAACAAATTTAGTTCAAAAATTTCACTAACTATATTAATAATATAATATTGCATATAATAAATAAAAAAAATCATGTTAAGTATTAAAGGTAATTTTCATAAATAGTTGAGTGATGACATATAGAATAATGAACACGTGACTATTTTTAAAAAAATTTTAAAAAATTAATCGAGTTCGAGTTCGAGCCGAGTTGAGTTTATCGAGTCGAGCTCAAAAAAATCGGCTCAACTCGAGTTTTTAATCGAGCCCGAAAACGTGTTCGAACTCGAGTTCGATAACGAGTTCGAGCCGAATCGAGCCCACTTTTTCGAGTCGAGTTCGAGCTGGCTCGGTTTAAATTACACCCCTATCCTTACCAATCTATTCTTTACAAATATAAACACCATATGTATCTTTAAAAACCTCCATCGTGCTCTTTTACAACTCATATACCAGTACCACGGAGCATAATAAACGATAGCATGAAACACAATCAGAACCTTTTTAAGAACTTAGGACATTCCCTTGTTGCTTAAACTATAAGGCCGGCCAGTGTATATACATAGTCAACCTTAACCAGTTTGTTCGTCATCCAGTTTTTGCAATATATCTTTCCTTAAAATTCAAATATTGGCAGCAAGAAGCAACTAACTTTCACTTTTGTCTAGTTATTGCGGTTTAAACCAACATTGGTATAGATCTAATACCAAACAACCACAAGGCAAAACCAAAAACATAAACAGGTTATTATAACGATAAGACCGACAAACGGAATGACGGCACCTTTGTGGAGGTGCCTCAGCCACAGCCTCAGTAACGATAACTCTAGGGTGTCTTACTTGTTGGCTGGTCCATACGCTTCTACGCAAAATGGTTGGGAGAAACAAGACCCAGGTGAAAATAGCGCCAACCGGGTGGTAGGGAAAACAAAACAGTTCGTAAGGGTATTATGGACAATAATTGTTGAATGAGGCTTTTTATTCTGGGGAATGAAAATGAAAATGTGGAAGGGTATTATGGTAACATGAGGTTGATTAAAATGAAATATGTTGCGGCTTTATATATATAATAGATAATAGATAGTAGATAATAGATTAAAGATGTGAGATGTGTATCCAGAAAAATAACAACATAAGTACTATGAACTCTTTAAGCAATGCATGCATATATCATGAAACGACTCATTAAGTTACACTATACACACCCTTCTTCTCTATCCCTAAGACGTTGCCTTCTTCTTCTTTAATTTCTCTTTTATCATAGCCGTCGGGGCTTTCACCCGTTTTTTCGGTGGAAAATCCTGAATCCTTTAATATGCTTTATTTACTTTTGTTTCCTTCAATAATTTTCCTTTTGGGTAAGGTATTCTACCCATTTGCTTTTGTTTGGTTAGTTTTTTAGATCTAGATCATCGGAGCTTCTGGTTTTCTTTCGTCTCTGATTCAAGCGGAGCTTATTAGGTTCGATAGTGCACTGATTATCTCTTATTGTGGTTTCGTTTTTCAGATCTAAAATTTTTATTTGAAATTTCAATTTGTATATGGCTTGTTTGTTTTTAGGTTGTAACTTCAATTTTAAATTGTTATTTTAGTCTTGGTATTCTCTTTTTGGTGAGAGTTTTTGTGTTTTTCTCCTTTATTTGTGAGAGTATGATTTTTGATTTAGTGGTGAAAGTTCGTAAGGGATTGCAATTATGGTCGATAGCTCAAACTGGATTAGCTCCAATTGGATGTGGTGAAGGTGAAACGAGTACATGTAAATATATCATTTTCAACAAATCGCATAATTATATCTCTAAGAAGAATGAATTAATGAGCGATTGTTTTTGTTTTATGTTTATTCGACTCGATTATTTTTGTAGATACTATATCTCTTTGCATTATTTAATTAATTTCTACTCAAAAATAGAAAAGTTACAGCATACACTATACATTCAGTTTATGAAAAGGAAGACAAATGCTAGTCATCAACTGATTTTTTTTTTTTTTGCATAAATGAAACGATTTCATTTAAAAGAAAAGTTTACATAGTCCAGGAAAGAAAGAAAATGAGACATTATTTCATCCACAAAAGCTTATCATCTATCCGAAATGTATGTTTAACCAATCCATGGGTTGTAACCTAAATTACGACTAACATGAGAAAGAGATTCCTCCAGAAGTTAGACAATAAAACCTCTATATCAGAGAAGAAGACTCCATACATAGATAGGCCTCGTTAAAAACCCCGCAAGAGCAAGAGCAAAACTCTATGGGAAAAAACTCAAGGGGGGAAAAAGAGCGCCCCACTCAATACAACCATACATCGATATACATAATTCTCTAAACAGAATGCTAGGATCTTCTTGTTGGTTCCACTACACACCCAAGGTTCTGCTTCCCTTCTTCTCCTCTTTACAATTCTTCTCACCCAAAGAAAAGAAACTCCATCTTTTCTTTACACTTCTTCCCGCCCAAAAAGCTGGAAAAATATCAAAGCAACCACAAACAAATAAATCATGTCAATAAATCATTAATTGAAATTATTTAAAAATTAATAATATGCAAAATACTAAATAAACTAAAGAAGTGCCAACAAATGGCACTTTAAATATTAAATATATGAAAACTTAAATGAATTTGAAAAAGTGGCTCACTCCTAACCAAATGGATGCCTTTGGTTAGACAAAAATTAAGATCTAAAAATTATCACTACAAGAATTTCTGAATCACACATCAGACAACACTTCGACGAAAAAGTG
Source organism: Saposhnikovia divaricata (assembly GCA_036435485.1). Lineage (NCBI taxonomy): Eukaryota > Viridiplantae > Streptophyta > Magnoliopsida > Apiales > Apiaceae > Saposhnikovia > Saposhnikovia divaricata. The sequence continues at coordinate 168,243,611 of CM071595.1, read as the reverse complement.
TTGGCTGAAATTTTCACACAACGGTTATTTTTTCAAGCTTTTCAGTGTATTGTCTGATCATGAACTTAACGACAGTTTTAAAAATTGTTGTCTAGATGATCAAAATAGACATCCGTTTTACAACAGTTTTTTAATGTAGTGTTATGAAAAGCGTCGTAAAACTTAGACAAGTGTTTTTATCAGATATTGCTTCCAAAGTAGTCACACAATGGTGAGTAAATACTATTGTCTGATTTTAACAACGCTTTTGGAAAGCATTGTCTGAAGAAACTTCAGACAATTCTTTTCAAAAATGTTTTTGAAATTAGACAAGTGTTTTGATAAGACGTTGCATAAAATGTAATCAGATAATGGTTTGTGAATATTATTTTCTGAATTGCATGCAACACACAATAGTTTTGTACATTAAATCATTGTTTTCAACACTTTCAGAAAAGCTTTTAAAAATTTAAACTATTGTCTTGAACTTATTGATACAAGAATTTTACAAATAAACCGTTGTCTTAAGTGACAGCACGTGATTGGTGGAAAATCTTTCACCTGGATTGCTGAGGTGGTGAAATAAGAGCCCTAGATTGAAATGAGATTAGATATTAGCCGTTAGATTAAGAAAATATATATTTATGTTCACACAACGGGTTTGTATATTAAACCGTTGTCTTCAACACTTTCAGACAAGCTTTTCCAAATTTAAATTGTTGTCATAGACTTATCTATACAAGCGTTTTACAAATAAACCGTTGTCTGATGTGACAACACGTGATTGGTGGAAAATCCTTCACCTGGATTGCTGAGGTGGCGAAATAAGAGCCCTTGATTGAAATGAGATTAGATATTAGCCGTTAGATTAAGAATAAAAATATATATGTTCACACAACGGGTTTATATATTAAACCGTTTTCTTCATCATTTTAGCCACACCGTTGTCTGATACATTTTCAACAACAATATTTTACAAATAACCGTTGTAACGTGGATGTGTAATATAAATGTTAAAAAAAAACATAATTAGTATCAGACAACGGTATCTTTATAACTGTATTTGTTAAAATATTGTTGTCCGTTATCAAACAACGGTTAATTTGTCCAAAACTGTTGTCTGGTATCACTCGAGATAACGGTATTTGATAAATAACCACTTCGTTTAGAAAGACCACTTCGTTTATTAAATATTAAATTTTACAAACAAAATTAATTTTTTATTTTTTGAAAATTTGTGAATATCATTATATTAGATATATCTTGACATCATTATGGTCAGATTGCCGAGAAATATTTTTAAAAAAATAGAAACAACAATTCGTGACAAAGCACTAGTTATGGGTACTAGTCAATATACTAGTGATCTACTAAGATCTCCAACCAAATTAATTTTTTATTTTTTAAAAATTTGCGAATATCATTATATTAGATATATCTTGACATCCGTATAGCTGGATTGTAGAGAAATAGTTTTTAAAAAATAGAAACAACAATCAGTGACAAAGCACTACTTACGAGTACTAGTCAATATAGTAGTGATCTACTAAGATCTCCAACCAAATCAATTTTTTATTTTTAAAAAAATTGGGAATATCAATGTATTAGATATATCTCGACATTCGTACGATTGGATCGTCGAGAAATGTGACCGACTATATCACTAAAAATTTTCAAATTTTTATGTTTATTTATATTTATGTTCAAGAAAAACATAACTAGTGTTAGACAACGGTATCTTTATAATATATTGTTGTCTGAAACTTCACATTACAACTGTATTTTTTAAAATACCGTTGTTTATTATCAGACAACGGTTAATTTGTCCAAAACTGTTGTCAGGTATCACTCGAGACAACGGTATTTGACAAATAACCACTTAGTTTAGCAAGACCACTTCGTTTATTAAATATTAAATTTTTGAAACCAAATTAATTTTTTATTTTTTGAAAATTTGTGAATATCATTATATTAGATATATCTTGACATCCGGACGTTGGATCGTCAAGAAATAGTTTTTAAAAAATAGAAACAACAAACTGTGACAAAGAACTAGTTACGAGTACTAGTCAATATAGTAGTGATCTATTAAAATCTCCAACCAAATTAATTTTTTATTTATTGAAAATTAAGGAATATCATTCAATTAGGTATATTTTAATAGAAAGCTAGTTAATTTAATATTTCATAAATAAAAATTAATTTGATAAGTTATTAAAAAAAATTATTTTATTAAAATTTTTATTTTCATTTCCCTCCTCTATTTTCCCCCCTTTTTCTTCCCCCCTCTAACAAAAATTTCCCCCCTTAGAATATTTTACAAGTCCCGCTTATCCGTTACAACAAAATTTCCCCCTTAAACAAAATTTCCATTCCCCCCTTTCCCCATAAATATCTCACTCTCAGCTCTCTCTCTCTCTCTCACAGTGCTCTCTCTCTCTATATGAGTTCTCTCACATCTCTTCGTCCAACAATCTCCTTCTCCCATCTCAGTCTCGCTATCTCCATTTCCTATCTCTATCTTACTATCTGAAAACCTAATTACTCAATTGTAGAATACATAAACCCTAATTAGCACTCTCCATCTCACAGATTCAAAGTAAAAAGCTTAATTAAAGATGAACCCAACTTGGAGTTTGTTCTATTTGTGCTAAATAATTTTCATTACAGCTTGTTTGATTCGATTTGTGTAAATTAGTACTTTGTTTCAAATTAATTTTCAAATCTTAATTTTTGATTTTTAACAGAGCTTTGTTCACGGGTGTAGAGCTTTATAGAGCTTCGAATTGGGTTTGTTCACAGTAAGGTATTCCTCAATTTTTGAGGTTTCATTGGATGCATATATATATATATGTATAAACTTGTATATATACATATATTTATATTTGTATATTTTTCTGTTTTCATACCTCCAATAACCTTGAACTCTAAATGCAGGACAAATCTCATTCTATATTTTCTTCTTGAAATTTCTTTGTAATTTTCCCACTACATGTAGTTACATTTTTCCTCTATGTTCTGTAATATTTAAGTTTGTGGATTAAGATTGTTCTCATCTGTTCGTGTCATTTACTGCAGCATGCTCAACTGTTTTACTGCCAGAGAGAATTGTCCAGGCTTTGGACGCATCCTCCTAACTGTAGAACAAATCTAAAACCAGCAATGCTGCAATTTCCTCTTCTGATCATGGTGTGATTTTTTTTCTTTTTTTACGCAGTCTCAATGATTCTATCTAAATCTCTAATGTATTATATTTAGTTGTGCACATTTTACATTTTGTTTGATTTCTTTGTACCTTTAGATGCAGCAAACAAGTACCAAAACCGTGTTTAGAATCTCTTGGGGCACTTACCCAAGGCGATAGAATGTAGGTTGGTTTATAATTGTTGGGATTATGCACTTGTGCATATGTAGACAAAAATACTACTTAAACTATCACAGATAACTAATATATTTACTAATTATTGTTTGTGTTGGAGCTGGGCCATCACTTAGTGCTTACAATTATGACAGCTCATACTTCTCTACTTGTTTACAGGCTGGATCGATGTTGCATAGTGAAAAGATAAAAGATGTGACTACATATTAGTACTATGAATCTAGGAGAGAATGGAAGGGAAGAAGGCACTATCTTTTAGCAGTTAAAGGGTAAAAACTTCATTTTGAAGTATATTATTACTTTAGCTTAGCATAAAGACTTGACCTTAACTGCTCTTCATGGCTTTTAGGTCTTCTGGAATGTTTAGAATTGTCCGTCCTGCTATGGGTGAGGTAGTCAGGTAGTGTAAATTTTTGCACGGTCCCAATTGTAAACATGGAGATTACTGTACCACTGGTAGACGATTACAAGAAGTGAATGTACTAAGTGGCTTAATACTTCCTATTCGGGGAACTATAGAAAAGACCCTCGCCGGGCAGGTAAGGGAGAGCCAATTTTATTCCTGACTTATCGGTTTAATTGTCTGCTAGTTTTGTTCTTAAAAATTATCTGGACTTTGAAGATGTGTATCACTTGTTGAATCATTAATATATCTAGCTGGTATTAAAATTGGTACTCATGGTTAAGAAGATGTAATGATGATGTTAGTGCAATTGTACACAGTTTTATAACAATGTACTTAATTGCGATTAAAGAAAAATGTCTTTTACCTCAAGACTAAAGAGCTTTTAGTCACGTATGGATCTATTTAAGCACATTAAACGTAGTGATATCCATATTTTCGAACATGTAACACTAGGATTACTCTTGTATTCGTTATTAGTATTTGATGTTCCATGACGTTGAGATCAAGATATCTAACTCTGACCAAGGATAGTAGTGGTGAGGCTTTTGAACCTTTTTCTTTGTTTCCCTTGTGCCAGATATTGGTCATATGTAATAATTATTTTGAACAAAACTTTGTAGGGTGACTGGCTTCAGAAGTTAAGCAAGAAGACTTAAAGGTTAATGCTGGCAAGAATTTCACCGCAAGGAAACAAAAGGTGATGACTGTAGAATCTAAAAAATATGCTAGTTCAGAGGATAGTGATGACTCAAGTAATGCTGATGCAACTTCAAGTGAGGATGACCCGAAGGTTAGTGCTGGTAAGGATTCTGCTACTGGGAAACAAAAGGTGAAGATGGTAGAACCCAAAAAAATATGCGAGTTCAGAGGATGATGATGATGATGCAACTTCAAGTGAGGATGACCCGAAGGTTAGTGCCAAGAAGGATTTTGCTGCTCGGAAACAGAAGTCCAAGATTGCAGAACCTAAAAATGATGCGAGTTCTGAGGATGATGCTGACTCGAGTGATGATGATGATGCAATGTCTGAAGATGGTTCGAGGCAGGTTTTGTGTTCTGTAGTATATCACCATCACACATAATTTTGTTTCAAGTATAACCCATCCCTTTGTCCTTTTTATTTTAGTTGTGGACAAGTTGTGTATTTGGATTTTTCGTAAATGTTTTGATTTTGTATTTTAGTTTTGGTAAATCATTGTTTATGAATATTAATGGGAAAATAGTTTAAATTAAACCATAGTGTGAAGGTTTTGGGGCACAACTTCATACTTCATCCACCACGTTTTAGGCTTAATCCTCGAATAAGGACATACAAGCCACTACATCAAGCCACGTAGGCAACTCTAGAACTACGTTTTGGCTTGATTCTTGATTTTCATCAAGGTACATAGGCATCTTGCAAGGATCCACTAGTCCCGACAGCAAGAGCAACAACCATTAAAGCTCGAAGCTCTCAATCCCTACCATTCAATACACTAATTAATTGCAGCATAGTTTTTATTCCAAAACATTTGGCACCATCTGTGTGAAGAAGACGTCTACCATGGAAAATACACGGATATAAAAAAATGGATGTGATGATCCACCGGCCTCAATACTCATTCTAATCACCATTACTGGAATTCAGCCAACACATACCACTGTTCAAGGGTTGAACCCTCTAGGAAGGAATTTAAATGCGTCTCCAAGGAGATGGAGTCCAAAAAACGATTTTAAACTCTTCAGGGGCGGATTCCCAATTGTAGGCATGATTATGCCCATAATAGGAAAGCATGAATATGAATCTCTACTATGGTGCTTCCACCACTAACAGAGCAGAACCCAAGTTATGGACTTCCACCCCAAGGAGAGGATGATTCATATTTGAGGCTTGAAACCTCCGCATGTAGCAGGAGGGAGAAGTCTCGATCGTGCACTAATGATGATTAAAAAACAATCGGACTGATGATCCACTCCCCTCGACTTCCAATCAGGGAACGACTCCCCTAGAGACGCATCTCCAAGTGGTGATCCTCCAAGGAGTGATCCCTAAGGGGTGATCCAAAATCCACTAACTCAAGGAGAGAATCCCCAATTTCAGATGGTGGTTTTACCTTTGTCAAATGGAGCACATGAAGCACGGATCGCCACCACCGTCATGCTAATTCCAATAAATCGAAACCTTGTTTGTGGGTTGTCACCGTACCCAACTGCTGATGGAACCATCGATCTACACATGAGAAATATGTGCCTCAATACATTGAAGGCTTGGTCCCCTTGCTGGAGGACACCAAAGTTTCTCTGAGTCATATGCAAAAGATAACTCCTCGTCTGAAGAAGATGAGGAAGTGGGCGTCTGTTCTAGCAGAAGACGTCATGGCGAGGAACCCACCGAAGGAGCGGAACATTCTCAACCCTGAGGGACTCAAGGAATGGCTCTTCAGGCCGTAAACGAAAGGATCTGGGGGCTCAAATTACTCATCCGCAGCTGCCGACTGTGGGTTCAATTAATTCAGGGACGAATCCCCTTCGGATGGTGGTTTCGCCCTTCTAGCGCACTGTTGGGACTATAGATGTCCATCTCCATCATTACACGATGAACTTAGGTTCCCACCAATGGGATGTCGTTCACCGATGGTAGAAGTGGCCAATAACACGAGGCATATGTACTTCAATGCATTCAAAGCCTAGAACACCAATGAAGGAGTCGTGATTTCCACGGACCCTATATTGTTGACAATTCATTATTCACTGATAAAGATAACAATCTTAGATGGAGAACTAGGCAAGGAGCTCGAAGGAGGGTCAGGGCCTTCTCAGCCCCGTGGATCCAAAGGATTGGCTCCCAAGACTTTAGGAGGGAGGATACTCTCTCATAAAGCGTGTATCCAAAAATTGAAGAAAAACTTGGAAATATAATAGTCTAGGCAGCCCCCAAGGGCTAGGATCCCCTATGTTATTAAAACGAGTGATACCCCTAGAAGGAGAAGGGTTGATTCACAAAGGGCTGCTCCCGATGGCTCGATGCCTTTAGGAGATCGTGACGATCCAATCTTATCCTTCACCAATGAGATAATAAATGTGAAATTCAAGATGCCCACTATCGAGGTGTGATAGGCCAGGAGATCCCACTAATCATGTGAGGACATCCTCCAATGCACCACAAATTTTAACCCATGATTGACGTAATCAAGTATAGGGTGTTCCCTCAAACCCTGGGGGGCATGACACAATGATGGTAAAGTCGATTTCCCCCGAACTCAATCAGCTCCTTTAAAGGACTAAGAAGGGCATTCATCGCCCCGTTTATTGATGGAAAGTTCATGAGAAACGTTTTACATCCCCGTGAATGTGGAAAATGAATGAATCCTTGGGGGATTACATGAACCGAATCACCAAGGAAGTCTTGAAGGTCCCGAACTTGGATGATAGAGTAGCTATCAAGGTAGATGAAAGAGTAAGGGAAGCCTCAACCCCTGGTGGAGGCAATGCCGGTAATAACAAGAAGCGAAGGTGGCGACGAGTAGAATGTTAGGGATATGTATCCTCGAACAAATAAAGACTCTGACTCTCCCTGGAAGAAGAACAAAGAAGAACAATCAAGGATCTAGGTTCACCTGCTATGGACATTTGTATACTCCAAAGAGCCAAATCCTAACGGACATTGCAAAAGATAAGGATCTCCGATGGTCGAAACCACTAAGGCCGGGCTGATCCCGAGAAGAGAAATAAGAACCAATGTTATCAGTTCCATAAGGATGTGCAAAATAAATTTCACGATTCTGGACAGCTAAAACACAAGTTCAAGTTTCTGATCCGAAGAACAAGGTTGTATAAGTCCACCAAGGATGGCCAATAGGGTAACCTAAGGCAGGATTATGAAGTAGAGATTATAAAAGGAAGGATGGCGATCATGATCGCAATCCATAACCCCGGGGGGCCGATGATAAACATGATTTCTGAAGACCCGATGACGGTTGGGAATACAAGGAGCTCTCATAAAGCTTACGCTCGAGAAGCTATGCAGATTGTAGGAGAAGCTCTATAACGAGCAAAAACTGAAATGGCATTTGCCTTTGATAATTCTGACTTGGAAAGGGCGAAGTGCCTCCGTGACGGCCCGTTGGTCATAACACCTATGACAGGCAACACGCAAGTGAAAAGAGTCTCGGTAGACAATGGGACTTCAGTGGATATCTTGTTTCGTGATGCATTCTCAAAGATGGGATACAACAATTCTCAATTGACCCTCTCCAACATGCCCGTCTACGGATTCAATAGAGTTGAGTCAAGAGTAGAAGAAACTATTTGGCTATCCATGATAATGGGACAGGAGCCTAGGAAGGCCACTCAGATGTTGAAACTTTTGGTGGTTAAAGAAACTTCCACTTACAATGTTATTCTTGGGAGGACATGCTTGTATACCCTTAAGGCGGTTGTGTCAAGATAAGACCTGATGATCAAATTTCCTACAAGGAATTAAGTTGATGAAGAAAAGAGAGTTCAAACAATAACAAAGAATTGCTATCCGGTCACCTTGAGGCCTGATGAAGTCGGGGGGCAGGTCCTCCCGATTGAAGACATGGATGTCCGAAAAGATGAGAAACAAAGAGGAAAACCTACCGAGGACATGGTCCCTACGCCCTTAGTTCCCGATGAACCTGAAAAGTTTCCCACGTAGGGAATTTCTGAATGAACGCTTGAAGGGTAAATTGGATGCGTTCCTACAAGAGAACATTGTTGTATTTACTTAGATAGTAGCTGATATGCCAGGGGTCGATCCCCAATTAATTACGTAAACTAGACGTCCACCCGAATAGGGAGACGATGAAGCGGAAGAAAAGAAAATTTGATTCCAAAAGGCAGGAAAGCCAATGGAGGATGAAGGATGTGTATCGACTTCATTGATATGAAAGATGCATGTCTCAATGACTACTTTCCCCTACCAAGGAACGATACGTTGACCAATGCAACAAAGGTGACGACCCAAAGAGGCGACATATCGAAGATTGATGAATAATATCTTTAAGCATCTTGTTGGGAAGACTATAGAAGTCCATTTAAATGACATGTCAATCAAGAGCCTCGATAAGGCACATCACATCGATCATTCTTATTAGGCATTTGAGGTGTTAAGACACCAGAAGATGATATTGAATCTGACTTAATGCGCCTTCAGCATAGGATCAGGAAAAGTTTTGGGTTTCATGGCCTTCATGCATGGAAATTGAGGCCAACCCCGATAAGAGTAGAGCAATCCTTGACGCGGAACCTCCATGTGTTGGCATAACCAAATTACGAAAAGTTACTGTATCTATACTTGGCTGTATTTGATACGGCTTTGAGTGTCATCCTTGTGAAAGAGGAAGACAATGTTCGGAAACCCATATGTTACGTGAGAAAGGTCTTATATGAGACAGAGTAACCATAATAAATCCCCAAGCACTCACTGACTTCGTGGTTGAATACATCATTGACAACCAAGAAGTCGTGGAGCAGGAGGTAGTACCCTAAGAGGGCAAGGAATTAGATAAGGAAGACTGAATAGCGATACTCAAGAGTATTGGATGCTCAGTTTTAATGAAGAATCAAAAATAAAATTAAGTTAGAACATAACCCGATTGGCTCATGCTTGAGTATGCCCCGAAGTTGGATTTCCCAACGACAAACAAGGAGGCAGAATGCAAAGTCGTGATAGCCATACTTGGTTTGACTGAACCCCCGAGGGTCAAAACCTTAAATTATGTGGAGACTCAAGATCGGTAGTACCAAAAGTGAATGGTGAGTTTGAGGTCATGGCTGGATCCTTGACAAAATACTTGAGACTTGACTCAATTCAATGAGTGTTACGAGGGAGGAAAACGTAAAGGCTGATATCCTATCTCTGTTTGCCTCCTCAGAGATAGAAAATTATGTTGGATGTTCTTACTTCCAAGTGTTGGAGACCCGAAACATTGATAGAAAACTGATAACACCTTTTGGTATGAAAAACCATTGGATAGATCCTACAAAGGCTCACTAAAAAACTGGTTGGTTACCCGAAAGACCTTGGAGGCACGGAAGTTGTCAGTAAGAACACTAAGGCCTCAAAACGAGAATATAGCCTTGAAAGAAACTCATGTGAAAATCTGTGGGCAGCACTCGTGGGGCAGGACCCTTGCCCAAAAGATGACCTGATTTGGATTCTACTGGTCAGACATGATGGCTGATGCCAGAAGTTATGTGTGATTGATATCCAAAAACACGCAACTGTTGATCAATCCCCTGAAATGTTGAAAACCATCAGCTCCCCCATTCCCAATGGCAATGTGGGGATAAGTGTTATTGGTTCATTCCCCGTGGCAAATGCCTAGAGGAAGTTCCTGATTATTGCAGTTGATTCCTTCATGAAGTAGATTGAGGCAAAACCCCAAGCCTGGATAACCACCAAGTAAATGACTTAATTCCTGTATGAAAGTGTGATGCGTAGATATGGACTTCCACCAATCCTGATAGCCAAAAATGGATGACAATTCAAAAACGAGGCTCTACCAAGCTGGAATTTTTTGAAAAAAATGTGGTGCCTAGACTTGGCACACCGCAAACCTCAAGGTTTATCGTATCTGGGCATCCGGTTAAGGCATTCCACCTGATCAGACTAAGTGGAAATAAGGTTCGATAAAACCACATGCTTCTAGCTCTAAGGAATTGAAGGCTCAAACAAGCCGCATTCCATTCAATTGAAGGCTCTAATAGGACATATTCCATGCAATTGAAGGCTCAAATAGGCCGCGTTCAATGTAATTGAAGGCTCATCAAGTGAACAATCGAACTAGGAGAATTTTCTGTTAAGCACAAGCCTAGGACGCCATCAAAGCCCAGGCTCTAGCTGACTTCGTGGTTGAATATACCATTGACAGCCAAGAAGTCGGGGGGCAGAAGGTAATAGACCAGGAAGGTCAGCAAGTTGAGAAGCCCCTGGGAGAGAAGAAAGAGTATTGGATGCTCTATATTGATGGGGCATCAAAAACAAAAACCAGTGGTACATGTTTAGTTCTGCAAATCCCCGATGGGTTCGTAGTCGAGTATGCCTTGAAGTTGGACTTCCAAACAACCTACAACGAGGCAGAGTATGAAGCTTTGATAGCCAGCCTTGTATTAACAAGAGCCCTGAGGGTGAAGAACCTGAAAGTCTATGGAGACTCAAAGCTGGTAGTCTCACAAGTCGATGGAGAGTTTGAGGCTAGAGAAAAGAATATGGCCAAATACTTGAGGGTTGTGAAAGCTGTGATAGCCCAGTTCGATGAGTGTTACGTTGAGTATATCCCAAGGGAGGAGATTAAAAAGGTCGATGCCTTATATTAGTATACTTTTTCATAGGTCGGGACCATTCTGGGAGCGTCTACTTCCAAGTTCTAAGAACCCCTACAATTGATTCTAAGCTTATTGCTCCTATCGGGATATGAGGATACTGGATAGATCCTATCAAAGCACACCTTGAGAATGGCTGGTTGCCAAACGATGCCACGGAGGCAGGGAAGCTAGCTGTAAGGAACTAAAGTCTCGAAGAGGCGACATTCCACCTGATTGAAGGCTCGTGAAAGCCCCACTCCGTCCAAATGAAGGCTCATAGAGGCCGTGTTTCGTCCAACCAAAGACTCGAAAAGGCCACGTACAATCCATTTGAAGGATAAAAAAAATGAGAAATAAGTTAAAATATTGCAAGGAGTTAGAGCTCGAAACAAGCTTTGATTCGATATATTGTAAGCTCAAATTGAAGCAACGAGCAAAAAGATATGGATTTTTCAATACTCATGGAATGAGCGGGCCTAATAATCGAGTTAAAAAACAAAAATGCGATCTCATTCCATGTCTTCAGGGGCTAGAATTTCAAGTCACGATTTACCTCCTCTAGGACTCAAAGGTGAGTCGTGATGACCCATGACCTAGGACAAACGAGGCATAAAAAAAACAACTTCAAGTCATAAAATGAGGGTACGGACCTCGCGACCAAGGAAAAAATGAGGCAAAATACGACCTCAATCTAAGTTGTAGAATGAGGTCGTAGACCTCACGACCAGTAAAAAATGGGGTCTTTATACGACTTCAATCCAGGTCGTGGATGAAGCTCTTAAGCCCCACGACCAGCCAAAAATGAAGCCTTGTGGCGAACTCAATTCAAGTCGTAATTGAGATCGTAGAACCTCAAGACCTGGTTAAAATTGGGTCCTTCAACGAGCTCAATCCCGGTCGTGCTTTGAGATCGTAGACCTCACGACCACTGATATTTTGGGTCTTTACACGACCTCAATCCAGGTCGTGAATTGAGGTCGTAAGCCTCACGACCAGCCTAAATTGAAGGCCTTAAGGTCTAAGCGTTCCGATACCTCAATCCAGCTCTTGTATTGAGGTCTAAGCACTTCAAGACCTCAATCTAGGTCGTAATTGAGGTCGTAGAACCTCACGACCTGGAATAAATGAAAGCCATGTGGCGACCTCAAACCAGGCCATAGAGTTGAGGTCTTGAAGACCCCAAACTTGGACAATTTGAGGGCTTAGTTAGATCTCAATTCAGGTCTATCAGGGTTAGTACCCCACAAAAAATTACAAGAAAATATTATTATTTAATAATAATTTGTACAAAATTATTATTATTAATAATAATAAAATCCTATCGAATTTTATTCAAGTGAAATTTTATCCGGGTAGGACACCCCTGATTTGGGTAAAAAAGTTATTCAAAATTTGAATAAAATAAATAATATTATTCAATAATATTATTTAAGAGAAGAAGCGAAAAAGTTGAAAAAAAAAAAAATTTCTCTCGACTTGAAATGAGGTCACAGCTGAGCTCGAAAAAGTGTGCGACCACCCCCCAAATGAAGCATTGGTCGAATTGAAATAAGGTCGCAATTGACCTCGAAAAACATCAAGACCAGTGCCAGTGTTGGACGAACTCAAATGATGTCGGCTGGAAAAGTGCTGTTAACACCCCCAAGTTTATAAAATGACATTTTTGTCCCTAAAATCTGAAAATTAAGAAAAATACCCGTTGGTACATAAAATTCCTAAATTATTAGGAATAATTGAAATAAATACCTGTGGGTACAAAAAAATTTCTAAAATATTAGGAAAAAATAAGAAAAATATCCGTGGGTACAAGAAAATTCATAAATTCTTTGGAAAAATTAGGAAAAATACATTTGGGTACATGAAAATTCCTAAATTATTAGGAATAAATAGGAAAAATACCCGTGGGTACAAGAAAATTCCTAAAATATTAGGAAAAAATAAAAAAAATACCCGTGGGTACAAGAAAATTCCTAAAATTGTTATGAAAATTTAAGAAAAATATCTGTGGGTACATAAAAATTCCTAAATTATTAGGATTAAATAAGAAAAATACCCGTGGGTACAATAAAATTTATGAAATATTTGGAAAAAATAAGAAAAATACCCGTGGGTACAATAAAATTCCTAAATTGTTAGGAAAAATTAAGGAAATTACCTGTGGGTACATAAAAATTCCTAAATTATTATGAAAAAGTAAGGAAAATACCTGTGGGTACATAAAAATTCCTAAATTATTAGGAAAAATTAAGAAAAATACCTGTGGGTACATAAAAATTCCTAAATTATTAGGAATAATTAAGGAAAATACTTGTGAGTACACGAAAATTCCTCAAGTATTAGGAAAGGTACAGAAAAGTACGAGGAAAATTATAAAAATATTTTCTTGACAGATTGAGCAATAATTTATGCTAATAATGCATAAAAGCTTTATGAAACTGCCGAAATTGCTAAAAGCAAATACAAGTTAAAGCCTCGAATAAGGAATCGTCGTAAATGTGTAGATCGCTCCACACTTTACGATAAACCAATATATATGAAACAGTAGTGTATAACAAAATCCTATATGAGGGTAGGAAAATTAAGGAGTCCCAGGTAAGGGATAAATACGACCCTAAGTCTTAAAAAAGACAACTATAACTTCTACGAAAACCTGATCAATTTTCCTAGAAGTTGGGGGGCAAATGATATGGGCTAAAGTAAGCCCTAAAGACATATTTAGTACAACCTAAAAATAAACCTAGATTGGTCCAAGGTTAAAGCCCATTAATGAGGCTTGAAACCCTAATTAAATATTAATTTCGTAATTAATGAGTCAAGTGATTTTCATACTCCAATATGAGTCCAAAAAGGGAACCAATTCCTTTAAGGAGTAGCCCCAAAGACATCTAAGTCCAATGAAAGTCAGCCTTCTTTATGGAGGATCTAGAAGCCCATCTAAAGTTGATAACTTGCCCACCAAATTACTAAACCCTAATTCCAGGTCTTCTCAAGCCTATATAAAGGGTCTGACCCTTCATTCTCAAGAGGAAGGTTTTGTGGCACAACTCCATACGTCATCCACCACGTTTTAGGCTTAATCCTCGAATAAGGACATACAAGCCACTACATCACTATGCCCGGAGGGCGCATCAAGCCAACTCTAGAACTTGATTCTTGATTTTCATCATGGTACGTAGGCATCTTGCAAGGATCGACTAGTCCCGACAGCAAGAGCAGCCACCATTAAAGCTCGAAGCTCTCAATCCATAGCATTCAATACACTAATTTATTGCATCCTAGTTTTTGTTCCACAACACAAAGTATATGTTAGATGTATTAATTGTAATACACAATTTATCTTTCATCAAATCATTTGTTTTCATATACTTTTATGTTATTCAATTTAAATTTTTTATATCTTGTTTAAGTTATTAAATATTTTGTGTAATTACTACTTTAATATAATTTATTACCATATTATTTTTTATACTTGATTAATTCAAAAGTATATAATTTTACTGGACAACATGTGACATGTGGTATTAAACTTGATGGCCATCTTCTCACAAAAAGTTGATACATGTATGGTCATAACCCGTGTTATATTAAATGTAAATTAATATATTAAATATGATTTTGGTAACCCTTACTTTTGGTGTAATTTTTAATATTAATTAAATATCATATTACTCGAATTTAAATATTTAATTAATTTTATTCAAAATTTATTTGCTTACACAGTTAATTTTTATTAAATATTCACTATTTAGAATCATTAAATTGGCATTAAAATAAATAAAATATCAAGATTTATTAAATTTTAGACCCTCACTTTCGTTTATTTGGGTATTAGTTAAATTAATCTTTTTATTTCTTGTTAACATTTTAATTAGAAATACTAGTTTAAATACTTATTGAATATGATCTTCGTCAAGTTTCATTCTTTTTATTTAACTTTTTTAGAAAAAAAATAATTGGTCGCTACCTCAGTATTTCTGTTATTCTTGAATTAATAACATTTGAAAATATAATCAATTAGATATAAAATAAGTAAAAAAAATAATATTTATTATACTTTATATATATGTTCACTTATTATAATATATAAAATAATGTTAAATTAATATTATTCTTTCAAATTAATTTATTCAATTTGAAACTATAATTATTTTTATTTTACCCTTATAATATTATATTTTATAACTATTATGAAATAAAATGGGCCTAAGAAAAAGAAATTTATATTGGATCCGATGCCCGTTTCTAGAACATTGCCCAAATGGCCCGTCTCTAGAACATTCTTCATCAGCTATATATACTAGCAATCGGCTACCTTCCCAACTCACAATCGTCTTTATCATTTCATTCACCTAGATATATACATGTATGTGAATTGGGATGATAGCACTCCTGCTTTGAATATATATACTACTGATTCATGGCTATAGTTTTGGGAGAACATATCCTACTATTGAATTTATAAACTTTTTATATTTCATTTTATTTTGATATATTTATGTAAGTTGAATGTGATAAATGTTTCAATTTTGTCATTTTATTTTCCATATTTTTTTGTATATAAACAATTATTTGAAGAGGAATGGAGTGAAGCTGTTGTGTTGACCAAACATATGTTTCTCTTTAATATAATCCTAAATAATTTTTTTGTTCTAGTTTTATTTTTTTTGTTTGGTTATTACTACTGTTATATATGATGCTAGCTTATAGCCGTGCTTTTAATTTTTTATAATTTGTTTATAGTGTAATATAATATTATTAAAATTAAGGTTAATATGTTATTAGAAAATTTTTGAACCTTACATCTTTGTACATAATAAATTTTATTATTATATATAAATTAATATATGTTGTTGGTGGTGGAAATGGAATATATAACAATTTTAGTATTGTTGTATCTAACGTTGGTTTAGATAGTGTAGAGGTTTATTGTAGATAGTATAGATTTGTGCATGTTTTTGAACTTTTGTTTTATATTTAAATATTTAACTTTTGGGTTGCTAATTTCATTACGCAATTGTTTATTTATTTATACAAATTAAAAAAACAAAAAAATTATGTAAAATAGTTTTTATACAAATCCCTTTTCACAATAACCATTTATGTATTGATATAACTGAATATTCTTTTAATTATTTAATTTGTATAAATTTTAAAAGTAAACTATCATTATAACAAATATTTCCTTATAATATATGTGCAAGGCATGTTGTTGATTCAGGTTGTGCTACTGGTGGTCCTAGTGCAGCAGCCTGAAGTGGTGGTGGTGCCTTTGACGGTGCTGATGGTTGTGCTGCTAGTTGCGCTGCTGGTCCCTCCTCCCAGTCTCCTATAGGAAGGAAAAGGGCGTGGAAATATCGCCCCGGTCAGGGCAAATCAATGCAATGGAAGCGTCCTTTGTACAAATGAAGGTTATACAGTAATGTGTGTGTATTTATATGTAGCTGATGTTCTGTTCTAGTTATATTTAAACATTTCAATGTGTATACTACTCGTATAGATGCACATGGTTGGGGGAACTCCACCATTTGACCATGAGAATACAATGGTGTCCTCTCTACTTCAGAAAACCGATTATCCTAGTAGTAAGCTGATTACTTAGACTCCAGTTATGATAATATTCTGATGTGGTATCTTATTATGTATATGTTTATTGTCTGATCCAGGATATTTATATGATCTCAATCAATGTACTGTGTCTAAGGATAAAGGTGGTGAATATGGACCACTAGCCATTGTAAGCATTAGTACTATGAAGAACAAAGAGACTTTGCCATTTGTTAAGCGTCTCCGTTTTGGAAAATAAATATATATTCTACGTAAACATAGAAGAAGATGAAAGAGAAGCCACACCTCCATCCTTTGAATGAACACAAAGATCAAAATCGGTCACGAGTTTCATCCATATGTCCATTTAAAGGACGGAAGTGTGTCTTCTCCGTCACCTTCTTGTATGTTTCCGTAGAATAGATATTTTTCCAAATCGAAGAAAGCTCAACAAACGGCAAACTCTCTTCGTTCTCCACAGTATCAATGCTTACAATTGCAGCTAGTCCCGGTTCACCACCTTCATCATTATCGAGAACATTGATTGAGATCAGGAAAATCTCCTGGATTAGATAATAATAATAATAATAATAATAATAATAATAATAATAATAATAATAATAATAATAATAATAATAATAATAATAATAATAATAATAATAATAATAATAACATATAATTAAGTTATCAGGTCAAAATATATTGTCACAACTAGAGTTCAAATCATCAGCTTACTAGGATCATCATTTTTCTCAAGCAGACAGGACTCCACTGTGTTCTCTGTGAATTAAATTAAATTGGAGAATATGTGCACATGAAGACAATACCTTGCCTCCTTACCCATTATGCTTGCCCATGTAAGAACATGAAGCTATACCTAGCTTGTCCATGTTAACACTCCAATAGATGCTAGTTAGGATGCTATATAAAGATGTATTAAGTCATTGTAATAGATATAACCAACAAAATACACAACATATTGGTATCAGAGCAGGTGTCGTGTTCATTCGCACAAATGGCCGGAAACCTTCTCGGACAGCTGCCCGTACTGAAGTTACAAAAAGGAGAGTACGAGCGATGGAGCATTCAGATGCGGACGCTCCTTGGTGCACAAGGCGTCTGGGACGTCGTTCAAGAAGGGTTCGAGGAACCCGCCGAAGTAGTAGTGCAGACCATCGCACAACGCAAAGAGTTGAAGGAGACGAAGCAGCGTGACAAGATGGCGCTGCTATGGATGTTCCAAGGCCTGGACAGTGCTGGGTTTGAAAAAATCGCCGACAGCAAGTCCGCAAAGGAGGCCTGGGCAACTTTGGAGAACACATATAAAGGCGCCAACCATGTAAAACAGGTGCGGCTACAGACGCTCAGAGGCGAGCTTGAAGGTATGCGAATGAAGGAGACAGAGACCGTCACCGACTACATCGGTCGGGTGACATTTGTTACAAATCAAATAAAGAGGAACGGTGAGACACTCACCGAGAGCCGAGTATGCGAGAAGATACTTCGGTCATTGACGGACAGGTTTGAGAACGTGGTGTGTGCGATCGAGGAAAACAAAACCATCGATGAACTCACATTGGACGAGCTCACAGGTTCGTTGGAAGCCCACGAAAAGCGAAAGATGAAACGACAGGAGGCGCTCGAGGAAGCCATGCAGAAACAAGTAGTCATCAAGGATGACACTGTGTTGATGGCTCAGCAATCACGAGGCCGAGGTCGTGGTCGAGGACGAGGCCGAGGCAGAGGTCATGTCCAAGTAGAACAACGGTATAATGATGGAGCTGATCAACAACGGCTGACCAACAGAGGTCGGGGCCGAGGACGAGGACGAGGACGAGGTCGAGGCGGTCGTGGAGACCGGGCTGATGAGTGCTTTAATTGTGGAAAGCATGGTCACTTTGCGCGTGATTGCTGGTCTCCTAGAAGGACGGACGAGCAAGTCAATGTTGCCGAGCACGTGGTCGACAGACACGAAGAGGTTGTTCTGCTATTGGTAAACAACGATGGCAGTCCAACATCGGATGCCACGTGGTACATGGACACGGGTGCAAGCAACCACATAACTGGTTACAAGCATCTATTCACAGAAATGACTGAGTTCCAGGGAGGAAGCATTGCATTCGGAGACGGATCGAAGATCGACGTGAAGGGAAAAGGCAAAGTTCGGTTCTTACAGAAGAACGGATAAGAAGGCGTGATCGAAGATGTTTATTATGTTCCAGACATAAAGAAAAACATAATCAGCATGGGTCAACTAATGGAGAAGGACTACACAGTTGACATGCGAGAGAAGGTGATGAGCTTGAAGGATAAAGCAGGCCGAACAGTTGCACGAGTACAAATGGCAAGCAACCGCATGTTCAAACTCGACCTAAGGACGGTAAACCACAAATGTTTGAAAATCGACCTGACAGACAAGTCCGATCTGTGGCACCAACGGTTCGGCCACTTGCACTACGGAGGATTGACCGAGCTGAGCAAGAAAGGAATGGTGCACGGGTTGCCTGAAATGGACTACCCGAAGAAGTTTTGTGAAGGATGTGTGCTGGGAAAGCACGCAAGGCAAAGCTTTCCCAAGAAAGCCAAGTACCGAGCGAAGGCACCGCTAGAGACAGTTCACACAGATATCTGTGGACCGGTCACACCAGGGTCCTTCAGTGGTCGGCGTTACTTCATGACATTCGTTGACGACTACACGAGAAAGACCTGGATATATTTTTTGAAGGAGAAATCGGAAGCGCTGAGCACATTCCGAGCATGGAAGGCAGAAGTGGAGAAGAGGACCGAACACAAGGTGAAGGCGTTAAGGTCTGACAGAGGTGGTGAGTACACCTCACAACTGTTTAAACTCTTTTGCACGAACGAAGGAGTAAGAAGGTTCATGACTGCCCCCTATTCACCGCAACAGAATGGGGTTGCGGAGCGAAAAAACCGAAGCATTATGGACATGGTGAGGTTCATGCTCGTCAGCAAAGGGGTGCCGAAAGAATTCTGGGCTGAAGCGGCTCGATGTGCCGTGTATGTGCAGAACAGGTGTCCACATGCGGCGTTGGAGGAGAAAACACCTCAGGAGGCATGGACAGGTCAGAAGCCGACCGTGTCACACATGAGGATCTTTGGAAGTCTTGCTTATGCCCACGTTCCCGACCAAAGGAGAACGAAGCTTGAGGACAAAAGTAAAAAGATGGTGCTGGTCGGCTATGATGAGAATACGAAAGGCTATCGACTCTACGATCCAAGTGCAAAGCAGATTATTGTGAGTCGAGACGTAGAGATCGACGAGGGAAGGAGCTGGGACTGGAAAGAGGCCGAGCATGAACTGGCCGAACAAAATCAGCCCGAACAAATGAATGCCGAGCACGCAGTGTCCCTACCAATCACCTCAACCTCAAGGTCGGAAGAAACATCCGGGCGACCTACTAGGCCAAGCACCACTTACGATAACTTAGGAGATGAACGCAGAGTGACAAAATACAGAAGTTTGAATGAGATCTATGATGAGGCTCCAGAGATGCACTTGGTGTACCTCATTGCAGAAGGAGAAACCATTAGTTTTGAAGAAGCCATCCACGACGAACAGTGGAGGCCTGCGATGGATGACGAGATCAATGCCATCGAGAGAAATCAGACCTGGGAGTTGGTCGACCTCCCAAAGAATCATAAACCCATCGGAGTCAAATGGGTATACAAGAAGAAATGCAACGTAGAGGGTGAAGTCGAGCGATACAAAGCTCGGCTCGTTGCAAAGGGATACAGGCAGAAGGCCGGGATCGACTACGATGAAGTCTTCGCACCAGTTGCTCGGATGGACATAATCCGACTTCTGATTGCGCAAGGCGCTCAGCAAAGATGGCCAATCCACCAGATGGACGTGAAGTCAGCATTTCTGAATGGGACCCTGGAGGAAGAGGTTTACGTGGAGCAGCTGCCCGGCTATGCCAAGGCCGGAAAGGAGCACCTGGTGCTCAGACTAAGGAAAGCTTTGTATGGGCTTAAGCAGGCGCCGAGGGCGTGGAACAACCGCATAGACAATTACCTCAAACAAAAGGGGTTCGTGCAATGCCCGTTCGAGCATGCACTATACGTGCAGAAAAGTGAGGTCGGCATACTATTTGTGGCATTGTACGTCGACGACCTCATCTTCATGGGGAGTAGTGGTCGACTTGTGCAGGAGTTCAAGAAGGCCATGAAAGCAGAATTCGAGATGACCGACCTGGGAGTCATGAAATACTTCCTAGGTTTGGAAGTCACACAGGACGAGCAGGGCTCATTTGTATGTCAGGAGGCATACGCGAAGGAGATCTTGAAAAGGTTCAAGATGGAGGATTGCAATCCGGTTGCAATCCCGATGGAGACAGGTTCGAACCTCTCCAGATTTGACGAAGGCGAAAAGGTAGACGCAGAGCTCTACAGGAGTTTGGTCGGTTGTTTGAGGTACCTGACTTGCACAAGACCAGACATCACCTACAGTGTAGGAGTGGTGAGCAGGTACATGGAAAATCCCCGACAAACGCATTGGAAGGCAATCAAGAGGATCCTCAGATATGTCCAAGGCACCAAGTCGGTCGGCTTATTCTATGAGAGGTCAGCCGAGCCGAGCTTGGTGGGCTATTCGGACAGTGACTGGTGTGGAGACGTTGATGACCGGAAGAGCACTACTGGGTATGTGTTTACACTTGGAAGCTCGGCGTTCACATGGATGAGCAAGAAGCAGCCGATCGTGACGCTCTCAACCTGCGAGGCAGAGTACGTGGCTGCATGCTACGGAGTTAGACATGCAGTGTGGCTAAGGAGAATGATGACCGAGCTGGAGCTCGGCCAAGACGGGCCGACCGTGATCAATGTTGACAACAAATCAGCGATCGAACTCGCCAAGAATCCGGTGCATCACGAGCGGAGCAAGCACATAGACGTGCGTTTTCATTTCATCAGAGAGCAAGTGAAGAAAGGAGAGGTGGAGCTGAGTTATATCCCAACCAAGGAGCAGAAGGCGGATATTTTCACAAAGGCATTACCAAGCAACTTGTTCGAGCACGGCAAGTTTGAGCTCGGACTCAGAGATAAACGCCAATTGAATCTTAAGGGAGGAATTTGTGAATTAAATTAAATTGGAGAATATGTGCACATGTAGACAATACCTTGCCTCCTTACCCATTATGCTTACCCATGTAAGAACATGAAGCTATACCTAGCTTGTCCATGTTAACACTCCAATAGATGCTAGTTAGGATGCTATATAAAGATGTATTAAGTCATTGTAATAGATATAACCAACAAAATACACAACATTCTCTTGGTCAAGTGCCAGAACCATCTGCTATCTTTACTAGTTATACACATCGGAATGTTTAAAAATAGCTAGTATAACAGAACATGACTACATATACATACGTGTAACCTTCATTAATTTGTACAGAGCAATGCTTCCATTGCTTTGATTTGCTTCTGATCGTGGCAATAGTTCCCCACCTAATTAAGACTCATAGAGATTGAGTACTTGAAGAAGAAGAAGAAGAAGAAGAAGAAGAAGAAGAAGAAGAATAAGAAGAAGAAGAAGAAGAAGAAGAAGAAGAAGAAGAAGAAGAAGATAACAAGATAACAGAAAGCTAAAATATCATATCTCTAATCATTGGAAAATTATGTTGTAAAGTTACAAGTCTAGTCTTTATATAGAATGCAATAGTCAACATATTGACACGTTGACTTAATAACAGAAAACAGTTACTAAGGGACTGTTTGGTTGTAAACTATTTTATTCTTGTGTCTAACTTCATGTATAAGTCCAATAGTGTCTTTAGCCCCCCTTTGACTGACACATCTCCAGCAACCATTCTAGCATTATTCATAGAAACAATCTCCTTAGATAACTTTATGCAGCTCTTGTAATCAGTCCTTCATCTTTAGTAGTGTCATCCAAAGTAACTGCAACGCCTAATGCCCTTTTAGGTCCAAATTTCAAGCCCATATGATTGGAATAAGACCAATGCAGATGCCTACTAAGCCCCTTTGTTAGAATATCTGCAGTATTATCTTTTGAACCAATTTGTATGACAGAAACTATATATACCAGCCTAGATCGTTTCTCGTATAAAATGACAATCTAATTCAATATGCTTCGTTCGAGCATGATATACTGGATTAGCTGTGAGATCTACAGCTGCTTTGTTATCACAGAATAATGGAATAGGATCATCAAACTTTAAACCCAAATCTGATAACAAACCTTTCAACCATATTATCTCACAAGAAGCATCAGCAACAGCCCTATATTCAGCCTCTGCAGTACTTCTTGAAGTCACAGATTGCTTCTTAGCTCTCCAAGAAATAACTACCTGTCAAAGTAGGAAACTATAACCACCAACAGATTTTCTGTCAGTTGGATCTCCTCCCCAATCACTGTCACTATAACCTTCTAACTTCAATTTATTAGAAACTAGAAAGAAAAGTCCATGATCAACAGTACATTTCAAATACCTTAACACTCTTTGAGCTGTTTCAAAGTGTTTTACTCTGGGTGCATGAAAAATTTTGACTTAACAGTTAAACAGCAAATGAAATATCTGGCCGAGAAGAAGTCAAATATAATAATTCCTAACCCAAGTTCTATAAACTGTTGGATTTGAAATCAGATCACCAGAGTTTTCAATATCAAATAGCTTGATATGAGGATCAGTTGGAACAGACAAAGGTTTACAATCCATCATATCTGCTGATTTTAAAAGATCCTTAATGAATTTAGGCTGACTAAGAAAAGTACCAGAAATGTTCCTGGAAACCTCAAGCCCTAGATAATAATTAACGCTTCCCATATCTTTGATTGAATAGTGGGCATGTCATTGCCAGAAACTAGTATATCATCAACATATATAACCACAGCCACAAAAATATGATCTTGTTTGAAAGTAAAAAGTGAATGATCATGTAAAGACTGTTTATACCCAACTGCTAGCAAACAAGAAGTAAGCTTGGCAAACCATTGCCTAGAAGCTTGTCTTAACCCATAAATTGACATATTTAGCATGCACACATCATCAACTTTAAGACCTAAAGGAGCTGCATATACACTTTTTCATCTAAATCTCCATGCAAAAAGGCATTATTTACATCTAACTGCTCAACAAACCAGTTTTTAGGTGCTGCAATTGCTATTAAACTCCTAACTGTTACCATCTTCATAACTGGAGCAAAAGTATCATGGAAATCAATTCCTGCTGCCTGAGTGTATCCATTTGCTACTAACCTAGCCTTGTACTTGTCAATTTTACCATTTGCAAGAATTTTGATCTTATATACCTATCTACAACCAATAATTTTCTTGCTTTCTGGTAAATGAACTAAAGACCAGGTGTTATTCACATTAAGGGTTGTTAACTCCATATCCATAGCCTCAATCCATAAAGGATTTCTAATGGATTGATGATAAAAATTAGGTTCAATGGGAGAAGAAGTAAAAGCTGAAAAAGCTTGATTAATAGGATCAAATTTATGGTGAGAGAATTGATGAAAAGTATATGTATTGAACTGTTTAGAATCAAAAGTTGCATTATGAGAAGTGATATGATAATCTTTCCACCATATTGGCCTATATTTAGACCTAATTGACATTCTTAAAGGTGGAACAGTGATAAGAGAAGAATGATCACTTGAAAGTGCAGAATTATCTCTAGGAAGTGCAGAATTAGAACTAGGAAGTGTAGGATTATCAAGAACAGTAGGAGAATGTGTTAACTCATTGTGAAACATGTCATATGAATTAACTGGAGAAACTGGAGTGGAAGAAGTATCCAAATGAGAATTCAAATGAGAACTACCAGCATAATTCTCATTATTTGTGTTTAACCAGTTTAAAAACAAAGAACTACCAGTAGTAGTGTTGGTTGATTTACCAGTAGACTAACTGTGCATGTGATAAGGAAAAACTGACTCCTCAAATTTGACATGTCTACTAACAATAATACCATGAGTATCCAATCCTAAAAGTTTATATCCTTTTTGTAAATGTGGATATCCCAAGAAGACACTTTGATCGGCTGTAGAAGCAAATTTATCATTAGGATGAATAGAAGCATAGGAAAGACAACCAAAGGCTTTTAAAATGGAATAATCAGGTTTGGAATCATACATCATTTCATGAGGTGTTTTGTGATGTAAAATAGTAGAAGGTAATATACTGATAATACAAGTTGTTGTAAGGAGACCTTCACCCCAGTACTTGTAAGGTAAACCAGATTGGAATCTTAAAGCTCTAGCTACCTCAAGTAGATGCCTATGTTTGCGTTCTACTCTAACATTTTTCCGAGGAGTATGTGGACAAGAAGTTTGATGTAGAATACCTGAGCAGCTAGGAAAGTTTTAAAATTCTAATTAATAAATTCACTGCCATTGTGAGATCTTATAGTTCTAACAGATTTGTGAAAATGTTGTGATAAATAATTCAGAAAATTCTTGAAAAGTTGAAAAACCTCTTGTTTAAAAGGCATAAGCATAGTCCATGATGTCCTACTATGATCATCCACAATATATGGTAAGGAAATACTTATAGCCAATGGTAGTAGAAACATTATAAGGACCCCAAACATCTAAATGTAATAAAGTAAAATTTTCAGAAGCATAAGCATCACTGTGTTTAGGAAAAGGAAACATTGATTTCTTTGCACAATGACAAACAGGACACAAAGTAATGTTATCAGAAATGTGACCTATACAAGAAATATGTTTCAAAACAGAATTAGGGGCATGCCCTAATCTCAAATGCCACAGTTTAGTATCAACATGATGAGAAAAGGAAATTACATTTAAAGTTGTAGCATTACAAACTGAAGGAAAACTAGAAGAAGAAGGTTGTTCAGAAGCAACATGATGTAAAGCAGGAAATCAAGTTGATGAAAAAAATTATAAGCCTCCTTGTTCAGTACCAGCTGCCAGGATTTTCAACTGGTTCTGGTCCTAAAACAAACATTTATCAGAGGTAAAAGTGATCACATAATTGGAATTTAAAATAATTTGCTAACAAATAGCAAATTACAATTGAATTCTGGAATGTCCAAAACATTCTTCAAAATGATATTAGATGACAAATGAACTATCCCTAAATGATTAACTCAAATTGTTTGGTTATTTGGTAAAACCACAAGAAAAGGCTGATTAACAATGAAGATATTTGTCATGAATTTTTCATCACAACACATGTGATTTGATGCACCGGTATCAACTATCCAAATTGTATATAATTTATAAGAAATAAAAGATAGCATTGAATAAGCCAAACCTGCAATGTGAATATGATCTTCAGGTGTGCTAAGAGAACAAGCATTAGTAGAAGTAGAACCTTTGGTCATCATTAACATTAACTGATTGACCTGTTGTTGAATTTTCTTCATAGTAGACTGAGAATCTGAAGAATGATTAGTGTTGTTATTTCCTTGAAAAGTTGATTCTCTGTTTGAATTACCACCAGTAACTGCTGAAACTTGCATAGCTTGTGACCTAAAAACACCAGAAGTATTAGTGCCACCAAAATTTTGATTAGTAAATTTTCCTCGTCCTTTTCCTTTTGGTGGATATCCAATCAGTTTAAAACAATTCTCCTTGGTATGTCCATTAAAGCTCGTAGCTCTCAATCCCTAGCATTCAATACACTAATTAATTGCACCCTAGTTTTTGTTCCACAACACAAAGTATATGTTAGATGTATTAATTGTAATACACAATTTATCTTTCATCAAATCATTTGTTTTCATATACTTTTATGTTATTCAATTTAATTTTTTATATCTTGTTTAAGTTATTAAATATTTTGTGTAATTACTACTTTAATATAATTTATTACCATATTATTTTTTATATGCCCAAATCTCGGCATAGATCCTAAACAAGCTCAAACGACTATACAAGGGGCCCACCTCTCTTAATTGGCTCAATTATCTCCTAATGGGCTCAAATATCTCTCAATGGGCCCGAATATTGAAGAAGGATAAACAAGGCATAAGGCCCGATCAGGGATCACCTCACCTCTATCTCTTAAATCTATTGAAGACACTCACCCCAGGGGTCTCCTCACTACGACCTCCTGCTACTACTCAGGGCGTCCTCTCATGCCAATAACAAAGGAAAAGGCCTCTGCGCCTTTCACGCTAGGCCTCTGCGCCTCTCATGCTAGCTCAGCCTCGGGATCGCATCTACCGGGGTCGCAACCCGGGGATCGCTTCGTTTGGCTCCCGTCAAAGGATCGCTTCGCACATAACCTCCAATGCGGGGTCACTACAGCGAGATCACTATCTCCTCTTCTCTGGAAGGCTCATGGCAAGATCCCTCGAGGTCGCATGAGTAGCTGGACATTAGGGTTCGCTTCGCATGGCCTGACTCCTCGAGGTCGCATGCAAGGCCCTTGTTACTTCTCTACTAGCCAACTCTGTTCGTGCGAGACCATAGGCTTCCACATCTGGGCCATGGATCACGGATAGGGTTGATGACTCATTGCCACGTCAGCCCTAAACGAGTGGGCTTGGACTTTGGCTTATCTCTTGAAACCCTAGCCCGCCTAGGTAACTTGTTCTCCAAGAACTACATCAGGCTTGATCCCTATAAATAGGGTACGTAGGCACCTTGATACGGGATGATTGACAGTTCATCACTGAAAACACCTATCAAGTGCAGCCACGAACAAACACCAATCTCTTCCCATGTTCTTCATGTTCATAGCAAAATATCCGTATTTTGCTCCGTAAATCCAGCAAACCTCCAAAATATTGTTATACAATATTCTCCCTAAAACATTTGGCGCTAGAAGGAGGGGCTAAATTTCGTTTGTGGAGGACAAACGAATATCACTTTCACGATGGATTATGGGTTTTATCAATATACACCGAATTTTGGGTTTTGATTGTTACAAGGAACCGGCGGTGGCAAAAAAAATAGAAGATGCACATGGCGGCTCGGAGCAGTACGGCATCAATTTAGTGGCTATAAAGGACTTCGGCCATGTAAACAAAGCAGCGGCTGTTAAAAAAAATGAAAAAGAAAACAAATTAAAGAGATGAATGAAGACATGTTGCGGCCCTGCTGGAATATCAAGATAAGCAATTGGAAGGCCGAAGACATGTTAATAAAAATTAGAGGAAAAGAAGCTCAGGCAAGAAGTTATCAAAAAGACAATGGAGCCCGTAGTAAAAAAAAATGGCAGTCAAGCAACAAAGGAAAAGTTCCGGCGGGAATTAAAAAAAAACACGCAACATGCACGGGCGACACAATAACAGACGAAGGCACCCTTTCGGAAATTTAGAATGGGCAGAAAAATAAAGATACGTTTTATTTTCTCTCCTCGATTTAATTTTTTGCAAATTAAATATCCTGCCTTGCATGCATTCGTAGAATCATTTTTAAATATTTCTCAGAAAAAATATTTATCATTTAAAATTCGTGCGAGCTATATTTTTATATTTGTAAAATTATCGTGATTTAGAAAATATCGTACGAGATATTTATGTTGATGAATTGTGGATATTTATGACTTGATGATTTGCGGATTTATTTTACAATCCCGTACAAGCTACATATTTAAAAAAAAATACATATTCGAGATGCATAATTTTGTAAAAGATTTTCTACAAAGAAAAGGAGCATTATTTTCGAACAAATAAATATCGCGACATTCTTAAAAGAGCATATTTATTATTGCGTTTGGATTGCTTGCAAAATAAATTTTCATATGTCGTCGCGCATATATGTCAAAAATATTTTCAAACTTGCGAATTAATTGTCAAGTAGGGTAGCCTGGACAAGCTATAAATCTCGCAATGCTACATGCTTAGTAAAGTGCAGTGCAGCACCATCTGGATTATTGAAGGCCCATGAGATATCACTATATCGAATGGATGGAGGCATCCCTATGCAAACTATCTTTATTGAAGGCCCATGGCCAGATCTCACAAGATGGCATGGGTGGAGGCATCCCTATGCAAACTATCTATCTCTTCGCCAAGATCTCATCTACATCTCTTCACTGAGACATCTCTCAATGAAGACTCCGCTAAACACATCATTATGTGGTTTCATCAGATACTTGAAAAGCGTGTATGCCAGTTCGGGATATATACAAGCGCAAAGGTCCTAACTAGACAACAAGGATCGCAAAGGATTTCAAGAATATTATTTATGCTCGCACATTTCAAAACCTTGGCAAATATTTATCCTATAATGGTCATCGCATGCTATCACACTTGCATCTGCATACGTCTAACGAGCACAGTGGTGCTCTAAGTGTTTTTCTAATCATCTATTTTCAGTTTTTTCAGCGACTCCCGAAATTTGGAAGATTGAAGAATGTTTAATTCTTCACTGCAGCAAGCTACACTGAAGAACTGGGGGCTAATTGTTATGCCATATTTTTGGCATGTTTAATAATTTCCCAAATTTCTAATAATTATTAATTATTAATTTAGATTATTAATTATTACTTAACCGCTAAGTTTTATCCTCTCTCTGAAATGAGGAAAGAATCAATCTCAATCAATCAATAATGGAAAATATCTCCAAACGATATTCTTCACATCAGGAAGATATCACAACTATAAGATTAAATCAGGTAAAATCAATCATTACCCACATTAACGTAACTTATCCCTTAAGTCTCTAAGGGATAAGCCCAATTAATTCGTGGGGCTTGATGCTATATAAACATACCGTGACAAATCGAGACACCTGCCAAGTCCAGCCCTCTCTTTTTCCTAAACCCTAAATCCCTAAAACAACCATATTCATAATTCGCTCTATTATTCGAGCATCCCTCCGATTTCGTGTTTGTTACGAAATTCCTCCAACAACACTTGATTAATTCAAAAGTATATAATTTTACTGGACAACATGTGACATGTGGTATTAAACTTGATGGCCATCTTCTCACAAAAAGTTGATACATGTATGGTCATAACCCGTGTTATTTTAAATGTAGATTAATATATTAAATATGATTTTGGTAACCCTTACTTTTGGTGTAATTTTCAATATTAATTAAATATCATATTACACGAATTTAAATATTTAATTAATTTTATTCAAAATTTATTTGCTTACACAGTTAATTTTTATTAAATATTCACTATTTAAAATAATTAAATTGTAATTAAAATAAATAAAATATCAAGATTTATTAAATTGTAGACCCTCACTTTTGTTTATTTGGGTATTAGTTAAATTAATCTTTTTATTTCTTGTTAACATTTTAATTAGAAATACTAGTTTAAATACTTATTGAATATGATCTTCGTCAAGTTTCATTCTTTTTATTTAACTTTTTTAGAAAAAAAATAATTGGTCGCTACCTCAGTATTTCTGTTATTCTTGAATTAATAACATTTGAAAATATAATCAATTAGATATAAAATAAGTAAAAAAATAATATTTATTATACTTTATATATATGTTCACTTATTATAATATATAAAATAATGTTAAATTAATATTATTCTTTCAAATTAATTTATTCAATTTGAAAATATAATTATTTTTATTTTACCCTTATAATATTATATTTTATAACTAGTATGAAATAAAATGGGCCTAAGAAAAAGAAATTTACATTGGACCGATGCCCGTTTCTAGAACATTGCCCAAATGGCCCGTCTCTAGAACATTCTTCATCAGCTATATATACTAGCAATCGGCTATCATTCCAGCATTCCAACTCACAATATCAAACCCTAACTTAAACCCTATTCGCCGCTACCTTCCCAACTCACAATCGTCTTTATCATTTCATTCACCTAGATATATATGTATCACTTATATAATTATCTTTTCATATTTATATATATACATGTATGTGAATTGGGATGATAGCACTCCTGCTTTGAATATATATACAACTGATTCATGGCTATAGTTTTGGGAGTCGGAACATATCCTACTATTGAATTTATAAACTTTTTATATTTCATTTTATTTTGATATATTTATGTAAGTTGAATGTGATAAATGTTTCAATTTTGTCATTTTATTTTCCATATTTTTTTTGTATATAAACAATTATTTGAAGAGAAATGGAGTGAAGCTGTTGTGCTGACCAAACATATGTTTCTCTTTAATATAATCCTAAATAATTTTTTTTGTATGGTTATTATATGATGCTAGCTTATAGCGGTGCTTTTAATTTTTTATAATTTGTTTATAGTGTAATATAATATTATTAAAATTAAGGTTAATATGTTATTAGAAGATTTTTGAACCTTACATCTTTGTACATAATAAATTTTATTATTATATATAAATTAATATATGTTGTTGTTTATAACAATTTTAGTATTGTTGTATCCAACGTTGGTTTAGATAGTGTAGAGGTTTGTTGTAGATAGTATAGATTTGTGCATGTTTTTGAACTTTTGTTTTATATTTAAATATTTAACTTTTGGGTTGCTAATTTCATTACACAATTGTTTATTTATTTATACAAATTAAAAAAACAAAAAAATTATGTAAAATAGTTTTTATACAAATCCCTTTTCACAATAACCATTTATGTATTGATATAACTGAATATTCTTTTAATTATTTAATTTGTATAAATTTTAAAAGTAAACTATCATTATAACAAATATTGCCTTATAATATATGTGCAAGGCATGTTGTTGATTCAGGTTGTGCTACTGGTGGTCCTAGTGCAGCAGCCTGAAGTGGTGGTGGTGCCTTTGACGGTGCTGATGGTTGTGCTGCTAATTGCGCTGCTGGTCCCTCCTCCCAGTCTCCTATAGGAAGGAAAAGGGCGTGGAAATATCGCCCCGGTCAGGGCAAATCAATGCAATGGAAGCGTCCTTTGTACAAATGAAGGTTATACAATAATGTGTGTGTATTTATATGTAGCTGATGTTCTGTTCTAGTTATATTTAAACATTTCAATGTGTATACTACTCGTATAGATGCAGATGGTTGGGGGAACTCCACCATTTGACCATGAGAATACAATGGTGTCCTCTCTACTTCAGAAAACCCGATTATCCTAGTAGTAAGCTGATTACTTAGACTCCAGTTATGATAATATTCTGATGTGGTATCTTATTATGTATATGTTTGTTGTCTGATCCAGGATATTTACATGATCTCAATCAATGTACTTGTCTAAGGATAAAGGTGGTGAATATGGACCACTTGCCACTGTAAGCATTGGTACTATGAAGAACAAAGAGACTTTGCCATTTGTTAAGCGTCTCCGTTTTGGAAAATATATATTCTACGTAAACATAGAAGAAGATGAAAGAGAAGCCACACCTCCATCCTTTGAATGAACACAAAGATCAAAATCGGTCACGAGTTTCATCCATATGTCCATTTAAAGGACGGAAGTGTGTCTTCTCAGTCACCTTCTTGTATGTTTCCGTAGAATAAATATTTTTCCAAATCGAAGAAAGCTCAACAAACGGCAAACTCTCTTCGTTCTCCACAGTATCAATGCTTACAATGGCAGCTGGTCCCGGTTCACCACCTTCATCATTATCGAGAACATTGATTGAGATCAGGAAAATCTCCTGGATTAGATAATAATAATAATAATAATAATAATAATAATAATAATAATAATAATAATAATAATAATAATAATAATAATAATAATAATAATAATAATAACATATAATTAAGTTATCAGGTCAAAATATATTGTCACAACTAGAGTTCAAATCATCAGCTTACTAGGACCATCATTTTTCTCAAGTAGACAGGACTCCATTGTGTTCTCTTGGTCAAGTGCCAGAACCATCTGCTATCTTTACTAGTTATACACATCGGAATGTTTAAAAATAGCTAGTATAACAGAACATGACTACATATACATACGTGTAACCTTCATTAATTTGTACTGAGCAATGCTTCCATTGCTTTGATTTGCTTCTGATCGTGGCAATAGTTCCCCACCTAATTAAGACTCATGGAGATTGAGTACTTGAAGAAGAAGAAGAAAAAGAAGAAGAAGAAGAAGAAGAAGAAGAAGATAACAAGATAACAGAAAGCTAAAATATCATATCTCTAATCATTGGAAAATTATGTTGTAAAGTTACAAGTCTAGTCTTTATATAGAATGCAATAGTCAACATATTGACACGTTGACTTAATAACAGAAAACAGTTACTAAGGGACTGTTTGGTTGTAAACTATTTTATTCTTGTGTCTAACTTCATGTATAAGTCCAATAGTGTCTTTAGCCGCCCTTTGACTGACACATCTCCAGCAACCATTCTAGCATTATTCATAGAAACAATCTCCTTAGATTACTTTATGCAGCTCTTGTAATCAGTCCTTCATCTTTAGTAGTGTCATCCAAAGTAACTGCAACACCTAATGCCCTTTTAGGTCCAAATTTCAAGCCCATATGATTGGAATAAGACCAATGCAGATGCTTACTAAGCCCCTTTGTTAGAATATCTGCAGTATTATCTTTTGAACCAATTTGTATGACAGCAGCCTAGATCGTTTCTCGTATAAAATGACAATCTAATTCAATATGCTTCGTTCGAGCATGATATACTGGATTAGCTGTGAGATCTACAGCTGCTTTGTTATCACAGAATAATGGAATAGGATCATCAAACTTTAAACCCAAATCTGATAACAGACCTTTCAACCATATTATCTCACAAGAAGCATCAGCAACAGCCCTATATTCAGCCTCTGCAGTACTTCTTGAAGACACAGATTGCTTCTTAGCTCTCCAAGAAATAGCTACCTGTCAAAGTAGGAAACTATAACCACCAACAGATTTTCTGCTAGTTGGATCTCCTCCCCAATCACTGTCACTATAACCTTCTAACTTCAATATATTAGAAGCTGGAAAGAAAAGTCCATGATCAACAGTATATTTCGAATACCTTAACACTCTTTGAGCTGCTTCAAAGAGTTTTACTCTGGGTGTATGAAAAATTTTAACTTAACAGTTCAAAAGCAAATGAAATATCTGGCCGAGAAGAAGTCAAATAAAATAATTCCTAACCCAAGTTCTATAAACTGTTGGATTTGAAATCAGATCACCAGAGTTTTCAATATCAAATAGCTTGATATGAGGATCAATTGGAACAGAAAAAGGTTTACAATCCATCATATCTGCTGATTTTAGAAGATCCTTAATGAATTTAGGCTCAAACCTCAAGCCCTAGATAATAATTAACGCTTCCCATATCTTTGATTGTAAATTTGACATCCAGCAACTACTTTAATGATTGAAGAGTAGGCATGTCATTGCCAGAAACTAGTATATCATCAACATATATAACCACAGCCACAAAAATATGATCTTGTTTGAAAGTAAAAAGTGAATGATCATGTAAAGACTATTTATACCCAACTGCTAGCAAATAAGAAGTAAGCTTGGCAAACCATTGCTTAGAAGCTTGTCTTAACCCATAAATTGACATATTTAGCCTGCACACATCATCAACTTTAAGACCTAAAGGAGCTACATATACACCTTTTCATCTAAATCTCCATGCAAAAATACATTATTTACATCTAACTGCTCAACAAACCAGTTTTTAGCTGCTGCAATTGCTAGTAAACTCCTAACTTTTACCATCTTCATAACTGGAGCAAAAGTATCATGGAAATCAATTCCTGCTGCCTGAGTATATCCATTTGCTACTAACCTAGCCTTGTAATTGTCAATTTGACCATTTGCAAGAATTTTGATCTTATATACCTTCGCATTAAGGGCTGTTAACTCCTTATACATAGCCTCAATCCATAAAGGATTTCTAATGGATTGATGATAAAAATTAGGTTCAATGGGAGAAGAAGTAAAAGCTGAAAAAGCTTGATTAATAGGATCAAATTTATGGTGAGAGAATTGATGAAAAGTATATGTATTGAACTGTTTAGAATCAACAGTTGCATTATGAGAAGTGATATGATAATCTTTCCACCATATTGGCCTATCTTTAGACCTAATTGACATTCTTAAAGGTGGAACAATGATAAGAGAAGAATGATCACTAGAAAGTGCAGAATTATCACTAGGAAGTGCAGAATTAGAACTAGGAAGTGTAGGATTATCAAGAACAGTAGGAGAATGTGTTAACTCATTGTGAAACATGTCATATGAATTAACAGGAGAATCTGGAGTAGAAGAAGTATCCAAATGACAATTCAAATGAGAACTACCAGCATAATTCTCATTATGTGTGTTTAACCAGTTTAAAAACAAAGAACTAGCAGCAGTAGTGTTGGTTGATTTAACAATAGACAAACTGTGCATGTGATAAGGAAAAACTGACTCCTCAAATTTGACATGTCTACTAACAATAATAGCATGAGTATCCAATCTTAAAAGTTTATATCCTTTTTGTAAATGTGGATATCCCAAGAAGACACTTTGATCGGTTGTAGAAGCAAATTTATCATTAGGATGAATAGAAGCATAGGAAAGACAACCAAAGGCTTTTAAAATGGAATAATCAGGTTTGGAATCATACAACATTTCATGAGGTGTTTTGTGATGTAAAATAGTAGAAGGTAAGATATTGATAATATAAGTTGTTGTAAGGAGACATTCACCCCAGTACTTGTAAGGTAAACCAGATTGGAATCTTAAAGCTCTAGCTACCTCAAGTAGGTGCCTATGTTTGCGTTCTACTCTAACATTTTGCCGAGGAGTATGTGGACAAGAAGTTTGATGTAGAATACCTGAGCAGCTAGGAAAGTTTTAAAATTCTGATTAATAAATTCACTACGATTGTGTGATCTTATAGTTCTAACAGATTTGTGAAAATGTTGTGATACATAATTCACAAAATTCTTGAAAAGATGAAAAACCTCTTCTTTAGAAGGCATAAGCATAGTCCATGATGTCCTACTACGATCATCCACAATATATGGTAAGGAAATACTTACAGCCAATGGTAGTAGAAACATTATAAGGACCCCAAACATCTAAATGTAATAAAGTAAAATTTTCATAAGCATAAGCATCACTGTGTTTAGGAAAAGGAAACATTGATTGCTTTGCACAATGACAAACAGGACAAAAAGTAATGTTATCAGAAATGTGACCTATACCAGAAATATGTTTCAAAACAGAATTAGGGGCATGCCCTAATCTCAAATGCCACAGTTTAGCATCAACATGATGGGAAAAGGAAATTACATTTTAAGTTGTAGCATTACAAACTGAAGGAAAACTAGAAGAAGAAGGTTGTTCAGAAGCAACATGATGTAAAGCAGGAAATGAAGTTGATGAAAAAAATTATAAGCCTCCTTGTTCAGTACCGGCTGCCAGGATTTTCAACTGGTTCTGGTCCTAAAACAAACATTTATCAGAGGTAAAAGTGATCACATAATTGGAATCTTAAAATAATTTGCTAACAAATAGCAAATTACAATTGAATTCTGGAATGTCCAAAACATTCCTCAAAATGATATTAGATGACAAATGAACTATCCCTAAATGATTAACTCAAATTGTTTGGTTATTTGGTAAAGCCACAAGAAAAGGCTGATTAACAATGAAGACATCTGTCATGAATTTTTCATCACAACGCATGTGATTTGATGCACCGGTATCAACTATCCAAACTGTATATAATTTTTAAGAAATAAAAGATAGCATTGAATAAGCCAAACCTGCAATGTGAATATGATCTTCAGGTGTGCTAAGAGAACAAGCATTAGTAGAAGTAGAACCTTTGGTCATCATTAACATTAACTGATTGACCTGTTGTTGAATTTTCTTCATAGTAGACTGAGAATCTGAAGACTGATTAGTGTTGTTATTTCCTTGAAAAGTTGATTCTCTGTTTGAATTACCACCAGTAACTGCTGAAACTTGCATAGCCTGTGACCTAAAAACACCAGAAGTATCAGTGCCACCAAAATTTTGATTAGTAAATTTTCCTCGTCCTCTTCCTTTTGGTGGATATCCAATCAGTTTAAAACAATTCTCCTTGGTATGTCCATCCTTGTGACAATATAAACATTTGAGATTAGACTTCTTGAAAGCATTGTTGGAACCATCATTTGAACCAACTGTCCTGTTAGCATACTTAGTTGTGGCCAAGAAAGAACCAGAAGAAACACTAGCCGTTTGTCTTTGCCTTTCTTTTTGTTTAACTAAGAAGTAAGCCTGAGAAATACTAGGTAAAGGATTCATCATTAGGATCTGACTTCTAGCATGAGTATAGCTCTCATTAAGACCTAGCAGAAATTATAACAGTTTCTTCCTTTGATCTCTTTCATCTTGCAACTTATGAGCTTCACAAGTACAATTACATTTGCAGTGAATGACTGGATCTAAAGCAGAATATTCATCCAATAGATTCTTGAGTTTATGATAATACAACTCAACTGACATTTCTCCCTTTTCTAAAGCATGAATGTCCTTTAAAATCTGGTAAACTCTGTGTCCATTGACACTAGAAAACTGATCAGTGAGTTCATTCTATACATTTCCAGCTGAACTAACAAAGTCCATGCCACTGCTAAACTCCTCATAAACAGTATTCAGAATCCAGCTTATAACCATATCATTGACTCTATCCCATTGAGATCTTAAAGAAGATGACTCTCCAGGTCTAGGAACTGTCCCATCCACAATACCTAGCTTATTCTTAGCAGATAATGCTATAGTTAAAGAACGCTTTCCATGGACCAAACTTTCAGATCCTGTTAGCTTCTTAGCAATCAACACTAAATCAGATGATCAATGTTTTGCAAATACAATGGATGCAAATTAGATTTGAGGGAAGAATTCTCAACATTAGCCTCAAGATCATCATTATCATCATTTTCAGCAACATTTTCGACATTATTAGAAGAACCTTCTTGATTTGCAGTATTATT
This sequence comes from Saposhnikovia divaricata, assembly GCA_036435485.1. Lineage (NCBI taxonomy): Eukaryota > Viridiplantae > Streptophyta > Magnoliopsida > Apiales > Apiaceae > Saposhnikovia > Saposhnikovia divaricata. The sequence continues at coordinate 168,206,184 of CM071595.1, read as the reverse complement.
TCTAACAACATGAGCATAAGTCTTTCTCGCCATAACAATTAGTAACTACTCAGAAAATCAATTGATCGACACTGAAATCAATCTCTTCGATCTCTAAAATCCACAATAACCACTAAAAAACGTATCAACAACACTAAGTGATGAAACGTATCAAGAAAACTATCGAATAAACCACAAAAAATCCTCAAAAAACCTCAGAATCCATATGACGAAATTCAAGCAGATTCAACAATCTTCAAGCACAATGAACAAGAAACCTCTAAAATTGTCATCAAGAAATGAAGCGAATCAACGACTATTAAACAAAGAAAACTTACAGATTCATCATAGAACCAGTTTAGATCAAGTGCGAAAGTGAAAATCAACTAGATCTATGCTCTGATACCATAAAGACTCATGGAGATTGAGTACTTGAAGAAGAAGAAGAAGATAACAAAATAACAGAAAGCTAAAATATCATATCTCTAATCACTGAAAAATTAAGTTGTAAAGTTACAAGTCTAGTCTTTATATATAATACAATAGTCAACATATTGACACGTTGACTTAATAACCACTACTACATATTTTAACTTGTATAGCGCTTGTTTTTTAGCTTACATAGCGCTTAAAAGCGTTATGTAAGCCAACGCTATGTAAGTTCAGTTCATTTGCATAGCGCTATTTTTGCGATCTCTAAGTACATTTCTTACATTTCTTACATAGCACTTTGAGTATGTTTCTTACATAGCTCTTACATAGCTCTTTTAGTACTATATAAATAAATAAATAATTAAAATTTAATTACTTAAAATATAGTTTCTTACATAGCACTTGTATAAACGCTATAAAACATGTTACTTAGACAGCGTTTGAATAAGAAACGCTATTGTCGTATTTTTTATAAATTTTCATTTATTTTCAGTTTTATTTTTTATAGCTTGCATAGCGTTTTTTTAAAAAACGCTATGTAAGTAGTATCCTTACATAGCACATTAGAAAAACGCTATGTAAGCTGCATTTACTAAGATTAAATTTGTAGTAGTGAACAGAAACAATTACGAAGGGACTGTTTGGTTGTAAACTATTTTATTCTTGTGTCAAACTTCATGAATAAATTCAATAGTGTCTTTACTACCCTATTTCTTCCTATAAAAGACTATGGGGAGGTGCCAGCATCAGCACCACCATCAGCACCGGCACACGCATTACCGCCACTTTCAGATGACGCACCAGCACCACCAACAACACAACCAAAAACAGCAACAGCAGGTGTGCCTTGTCAATATTTATTAGGCAATATTCGTTATCATGATATCTAATATTTGTAAGGCAACATTTGTTATCATGATAATTTACTTATATAATTATTTAAAAATTGAATAAATTAAATATTTAAATAAAAGTATACAAGCAATACTTAAATACATATATGATGTTTAGATCGATATGACTAGGACTCTGAACACCTGACTACATATTGTATTTACTTGGTCAAGTGGTGGACTCCATTGTGTGTAGAGAGAGACAGAGACATAGATGGATATATACATTTGGGGTATATCTTTATGTGAAACTGTTTTGTCATGTCCTGCATTTTATTAATTTCCTTTTTATTTTGATGATATGGTGTTTTCTTTGTTAACAATGTAGCAACTTCAAGGAGGAAACAATCCGTGACGAGGTGCAAAGAAATGAGTTTTCTTGGAGCTTAGAATTGCACCGTACTTCTCAAGTAAAGTGCTGGTTTCAGACAAGTGCACTCACGTGAAGGTATTAAACAGTTTTTTTTAAACTGAACGTTCCTTTATCTTTATGATGTTGCCGATGTTTTCGTATCGTATATATATTGGTATTAATAACATAACCCAGCTAGTTGTACATGCCTCTATGGCTAATCATGCATGTTGCCTCTTGTTTGTTTTGTTGATATATACATGCATGCATGCCTCCACCCTCAACCAGTCGTATAAGTTGCACGCAACAATTTAACTTTCATTAAATTCACCTACATCCTGGAACCATCTCTAATTAATTAATTTCCGTTGGGAACTAAAACTAGAGAAACTCGGTCATCGTGAATGAAACCACCTTTTACACTTCTGAAACCCACATTATACAACGTATGTGACTGTTTGTTCCATATGTCCCTTCCTATCTACACCAACAAACTCTCCACTTAAGCCTTCCATCGATCAAGTATTCGGTGCATAGAGTGAAAATGGCAGGTTCTAAAAGCGCGAAAACGGGTGGTTCTTCAAGCACCAAAACCATGCTTCTATGAGCACAAAAGCTGGTGGTTCGCAGAAAGGTTCCGATTGGTCCTCCGGAACAATTGTCTAGGGATCGGGCAAGGAAGTGATGAAGGCGCCCGGTCAAGATAGTTTCATTTGCAGGAAAGATTTTTAGAGCGACCCAAAAAGCTATTTCAAAGGCCTCCGTGATTAAGCTAAATCAGTAAACTAAGCGATTGGCTGTTGATCCTTGCAATGTTTCTAATATAATAAAGTATTAAATTCCATGTATTCCCGCATTGATTCACTACAAGAAAACTGAATCAGACAACACCTATCAGACAACGTAAACTGGAAAAAGCGTTGCCCAAAATCAACAGACAAGTGTTTTAATTTTTTTGACACCAGCCTTCAGACAACGGGGTTTTGAAAATTTAATTCCGTTGTCTAACAAATTGAATCAGACAAGTGTTTTGTTTTTCAAGGTGTTGTCTGAAGAGACTTCAGACAATGTTATAATTACCGTTGTTTTTTTTATTTGATTTGAGTTGGCTCAGACAACGGTTTATAATTGTGTTGTGCAAACGAGTTGATTCAGACAACGGTTTACAAAATACCATTGTTTGAAGAAAGTTCAGACAATGTATCAATTACCGTTGTTTGTCTGATTTGAATAGAAAAGTGTTTTTTTTATTGTGTTGTGCAATAGAGTTGGTTCAGACAATGGTTTGCAAATACTATTGTTTGAAGAGACTTCAGACAACGGTATTATGCTAGTGTTGTGTTTATTTAATCATGTATCAGACAATTGTTTTAGGATAAAAACCGTTGTCTGAATCACTGTACAAAATTAAAAAAAAACCACAGTAGCAGCCAATCCTGGACAATATATCCAACATACCAAACCAACGAAGAAAGAATTTCCATGTCAACAAAACACTAATTGAAATAAACACAAATCAAATTACAAACTTCATGAAAATCAAAGAAACACAAATCAAATTACATTATGAGAGTTGAATTAGTTCCTCTAGATCATCTCGCATGTAGCTAGTCATGTCGTCATCAAGTAAATCAACATCCGGTAAATTGGGCACAAAGAACTCATTCTCAAGTTCTACTTCGACAGATCCCTCATTCTCATCTTCGCTATCTTCGTAGTATTTTTTTTCGGGAAATTTCAACACCACGGACCATAATTTTTCAAGAGGGTCGTCGATGTAACAAACTTGTTTAACATGTTTCGCCAACACAAATGGATCATTCAAAAACCCCAACCTATTCAAATTAACCAATGTATATCCCAACTCATCAACCTTAATCCCTTTGTTCATATCTACCCACTTACAACGAAAAACAGGGACCCTAAAGCTATTATAGTCCAACTCCCATATACTTAAAATAACCCCGTAAAATGTATGTGAAGTATGTTCAATGTTGTTACCCTTAGCTTGCACAACCATTGTATTAGCATCCACACACACACCACTGCATTGAACTTGACGCGTATCATCCCGATCCTTGGTACTGAATGTAGACCCATCTATTCTGTAGCCGTTGAATGTAGGCACCTCCTTGTTGGGCCCATCTGCAATCCACCTTATCTCTTGGGGTACCTCCTTTTCATTTTGCAAATCTGAAGCAATCTTCAAAATACAAAAAAATAAATTGCAAACTCATTCATCTGAGCTAAGGAGTTCTAAAAATTGCACAAGCCTATTGAGTTGTAAAAACTGCAAGTTTAAAAGTTACAATTAACTCTCCTCGCAAATAAGTTTAAATATTAATTTATACTAGTTTCATGGGGCATAAAGATCAAAATAGCTGGCACAACCTAATTTTCATACCCTCTTAAAATCAAGGTGGTTCAGACGTCTATGCATTTTTTACCCCCTTTCCGCCTAGGCGACGACTAGTTGACACCTTGACAACTATGTACTACAGCAGATGTTGTCAATAGTGGAGGAACTTATTAATTTTGGGGCAAGACTGAGAGTTGATTAGGTTTTACTGTTTGGCTGTGAAAGTGGATAGCCGGGTTTTGGTGAGTTTGTGAGGTTGCCATCGTTCTTCTTAGGTTGATGAGAGGAGATTACACTTTTTTCAGTTATACTCCTCGTTATATCATTCTAGTAGATTGTTAGAGATTACACATTTCTAGTGGATCACAGTTACAGGTAATCAACTGTGCAAGTCTAGTGCCAATTTGCAGGGTAAGTTTAGTGACTGACTTTCGGGTGCCTATGAAATTATCTGCTGTCCTCTAGGCTTAGTCGAGTGAATGTCAAAAGAGCATAACTCAATTTTCTTGCCAGTTATTTTACTGTAATAAGAAGAAAAATTTAGGTTCATGTCCATCCAGTTGAAAAAAAGTAAATATGAATAGTTTTATAAATCAGTCTCCATTCCCTTTTCCAGTTCTGTTGTCAGCAAGGCATGAGGGGCATCATTACTTCCGGAAAACATAAGTCGGGTATGACAATACCAATTTCTTGGGTTTTCCTTGAACGAAAAGTCTAGCCATTATAAATAAGAATGCTAAAGTTCCCTAGTTGTATCCCAAAATGGATACTAAAAGTTTAGGTGGAAAACTTTAATTGGTTTTACCTCTTTAAAATTGTTACCTCGATAAACTAGTATTTGATATTATGTGATTGATACTAAATTGGTAACTTATAAAATCTCAGAAACAATTAAAAATGTGTAAACTTGATAGAATAATTACCAAAGACATGGCCCTTGAGATGTTGTACTCTTTGAAGCACCTCCTCTTCAGTTAACGGAACAGGGGCAAATTCCTTCTCCACGGTGTTATCAAAATCTAATTTCTTTCGATAAGGATGATGGCGGGGTAACCACCTACGATGCCTCATGACGACTATCTTACGGTAATTAACCAGCCTGGTAGCATTTGTTTTATCAACACAGATAGCACACCCGTTATATTTGTTTTATCCTGGATAAAGGGGTTCAGTTTCACATCGAACATGTTTAAATAAATCCGAGTCTAGGGAAACATCATCGTCACCATAAGAATTCTCTGTTTTTATGGGGATTTGATCGACGGACTGTGAACTGCCGGATTCCGTAACATTCTCTCCATGCCAAATCCAACATGTGTAGGTCTCGTCAATACCATTTACGAATAGATGGTCCCTCACCCTTCGAGCATTCCATGATTTACTGTGTGCGCATTTCAAACATGAACATATACATATACATATACATATACATATACATATACATATACATATACAGATAATATACATATAACGGTATCAATTCATATACAGATACTACAAATGGTACATCAATTCATGAACTCAGTTATTACTTATTGCAGGAGTAAGTATATATATCAAATTAAACTTTTAAAAACTAACAATTAATATATATTTACCTGTTCTTGAAATCGAATGTCTTAGGTTTGGTGAGCTCGATTTGGACTGAGTTAACCTCGATTTGGACTGAGTTAACCTCGATTTGGACCTCGATTGGGAATATCAGGTCTGAAAAGATTCAGACAAAGATTGAGAGCGGATTTGAACCTCGATTGAGAGCGGATTGAGAGCGGATTGAGAGCGGATTTGTACTCGATTCAGACAAAGGTTTGGTGGTTTGGGGGTTTGGTGTTCAGACAAAGATTTTAGGTATATGTGTATATGTAATAATATGTAATATTTGATACGTTTATTGTTAATATTAGGTAATATTTGATACGTTTATTATTAATAATACGTAATATTTGATACATTTATTGATAAAAATACATATTATTTTATACGTTTATTATTAATAATACGTAATATTTGATACATTTATTGATAAAAATATATAATATTTGATACGTTTATTATTAATAATACGTAATTAATTTTTTATTTTTTGTAAATTTGGGAATATCAATATATTGGATATATATTGACATCCGTACGGTTGTATCGTCGAGGAATAGTGTTTAAAAAATAGAAGTAGAAATCCGGAACAAAGCGCTAGTTACGAGTACAAATCAGAATAGTACTGATCTACTATGATCTCCGACCAAATTAATTTTTTATTTTTTGTAAATTTGGGAATATCAATATATTGGATATATATTGACATCCGTACGGTTGGATCGTCGAGGAATAGTGTTTAATAAATAGAAGTAGAAATCCGGAACAAAGCGCTAGTTACGAGTACAAATCAGAATAGTACTGATCTACTATGATCTCTGACCAAGTTAATTTTTTATTTTTTGTAAATTTGGGAATATCAATATATTGGATATATATTGACATCCGTACGGTTGGATCGTTGAGGAATAGTGCTTAAAAAATAGAAGTAGAAATCCGGAACAAAGCGCTAGTTACGAGTACAAATCAGAATAGTACTGATCTACTATGATCTCCGACCAAATTAATTTTTTATTTTTTGCAAATTTGGGAATATCAATATATTAGATATATATTGACATCCGTACGGTTGGATCGTCGAGGAATAGTGTTTAAAAAATAGAAGTAGAAATCCGGAACAAAGCGCTAGTTACGAGTACAAATCAGAATAGTACTGATCTACTATGATCTCCGACCAAATTAATTTTTTATTTTTTGTAAATTTGGGAATATCAATATATTAGATATATATTGACATCCGTACGGTTGGATCATCGAGGAATAGTGTTTAAAAAATAGAAGTAGAAATCTGGAACAAAGCGCTAGTTACGAGTACAAATCAGAATAGTACTGATCTACTATGATCTCCGACCAAATTAATTTTTTATTTTTTGTAAATTTGGGAATATCAATATATTGGATATATATTGACATCCGTACGGTTGGATCGTCGAGGAATAGTGTTTAAAAAATAGAAGTAGAAATCCGGAACAAAGCGCTAGTTACGAGTACAAATCAGAATAGTACTGATCTACTATGATCTCCGACCAAATTAATTTTTTATTTTTTGTAAATTTGGGAATATCAATATATTGGATATATATTGACATCCGTATGGTTGGATCGTCGAGGAATAGTGTTTAAAAAATAGAAGTAGAAATCCGGAACAAAGCGCTAGTTACGAGTACAAATCAGAATAGTACTGATCTACTATGATCTCCGACCAAATTAATTTTTTATTTTTTGTAAATTTAGGAATATCAATATATTGGATATATATTGACATCCGTACGGTTGGATCGTCGAGGAATAGTGTTTAAAAAATAGAAGTAGAAATCCGGAACAAAGCGCTATTTACGAGTACAAATCAGAATAGTACTGATCTACTATGATCTCCGACCAAATTAATTTTTTATTTTTTGTAAATTTAGGAATATCAATATATTGGATATATATTGACATCCGTACGGTTGGATCGTCGAGGAATAGTGTTTTAAAAAATAGAAGTAGAAATCCGGAACAAAGCGCTAGTTACGAGTACAAATCAGAATAGTACTGATCTACTATGATCTCCGACCAAATTAATTTTTTATTTTTTGTAAATTTGGGAATATCAATATATTGGATATATATTGACATCCGTACGGTTGGATCGTCGAGGAATAGTGTTTAATAAATAGAAGTAGAAATCCGGAACAAAGCGCTAGTTACGAGTACAAATCAGAATAGTACTGATCTACTATGATCTCTGACCAAGTTAATTTTTTATATTTTGTAAATTTGGGAATATCAATATATTGGATATATATTGACATCCGTACGGTTGGATCGTCGAGGAATAGTGTTTAAAAAATAGAAGTAGAAATCCGGAACAAAGCGCTAGTTACGAGTACAAATCAGAATAGTACTGATCTACTATGATCTCCGACCAAATTAATTTTTTATTTTTTGCAAATTTGGGAATATCAATATATTAGATATATATTGACATCCGTACGGTTGGATCGTCGAGGAATAGTGTTTAAAAAATAGAAGTAGAAATCCGGAACAAAGCGCTAGTTACGAGTACAAATCAGAATAGTACTGATCTACTATGATCTCCGACCAAATTAATTTTTTATTTTTTGTAAATTTGGGAATATCAATATATTAGATATATATTGACATCCGTACGGTTGGATCATCGAGGAATAGTGTTTAAAAAATAGAAGTAGAAATCTGGAACAAAGCGCTAGTTACGAGTACAAATCAGAATAGTACTGATCTACTATGATCTCCGACCAAATTAATTTTTTATTTTTTGTAAATTTGGGAATATCAATATATTGGATATATATTGACATCCGTACGGTTGGATCGTCGAGGAATAGTGTTTAAAAAATAGAAGTAGAAATCCGGAACAAAGCGCTAGTTACGAGTACAAATCAGAATAGTACTGATCTACTATGATCTCCGACCAAATTAATTTTTTATTTTTTGTAAATTTGGGAATATCAATATATTGGATATATATTGACATCCGTACGGTTGGATCGTCGAGGAATAGTGTTTAAAAAATAGAAGTAGAAATCCGGAACAAAGCGCTAGTTACGAGTACAAATCAGAATAGTACTGATCTACTATGATCTCCGACCAAATTAATTTTTTATTTTTTGTAAATTTAGGAATATCAATATATTGGATATATATTGACATCCGTACGGTTGGATCGTCGAGGAATAGTGTTTAAAAAATAGAAGTAGAAATCCGGAAAAAAGCGCTAGTTACGAGTACAAATCAAAATAGTACCGATCTACTATGATCTCCGACCAAATTAATTTTTTATTTTTTGTAAATTTAGGAATATCAATATATTGGATATATATTGACATCCGTACGGTTGGATCGTCGAGGAATAGTGTTTAAAAAATAGAAGTAGAAATCCGGAAAAAAGCGCTAGTTACGAGTACAAATCAAAATAGTACCGATCTACTATGATCTCTGACCAAATTAATTTTTTATTTTTTGTAAATTTGGGAATATCAATATATTGGATATATATTGACATCCGTACGGTTGGATCGTCGAGGAATAGTGTTTTAAAAAATAGAAGTAGAAATCCGGAACAAAGCGCTAGTTACGAGTACAAATCAGAATAGTACTGATCTACTATGATCTCCGACCAAATTAATTTTTTATTTTTTGTAAATTTGGGAATATCAATATATTGGATATATATTGACATCCGTACGGTTGGATCGTCGAGGAATAGTGTTTAAAAAATAGAAGTTGAAATCCGGAACAAAGCGCTAGTTACGAGTACAAATCAGAATAGTACTGATCTACTATGATCTCCGACCAAATTAATTTTTTATTTTTTGTAAATTTAGGAATATCAATATATTGGATATATATTGACATCCGTACGGTTGGATCGTCGAGGAATAGTGTTTAAAAAATAGAAGTAGAAATCCGGAAAAAAGCGCTAGTTACGAGTACAAATCAAAATAGTACCGATCTACTATGATCTCTGACCAAATTAATTTTTTATTTTTTGTAAATTTGGGAATATCAATATATTGGATATATATTGACATCCGTACGGTTGGATCGTCGAGGAATAGTGTTTTAAAAAATAGAAGTAGAAATCCGGAACAAAGCGCTAGTTACGAGTACAAATCAAAATAGTACCGATCTACTATGATCTCTGACCAAATTAATTTTTTATTTTTTGTAAATTTGGGAATATCAATATATTGGATATATATTGACATCCGTACGGTTGGATCGTCGAGGAATAGTGTTTTAAAAAATAGAAGTAGAAATCCGGAACAAAGCGCTAGTTACGAGTACAAATCAGAATAGTACTGATCTACTATGATCTCCGACCAAATTAATTTTTTATTTTTTGTAAATTTGGGAATATCAATATATTGGATATATATTGACATCCGTACGGTTGGATCGTCGAGGAATAGTGTTTTAAAAAATAGAAGTAGAAATCCGGAACAAAGCGCTAGTTACGAGTACAAATCAAAATAGTACCGATCTACTATGATCTCTGACCAAATTAATTTTTTATTTTTTGTAAATTTGGGAATATCAATATATTGGATATATATTGACATCCGTACGGTTGGATCGTCGAGGAATAGTGTTTAAAAAATAGAAGTAGAAATCCGGAACAAAGCGCTAGTTACGAGTACAAATCAGAATAGTACTGATCTACTATGATCTCCGACCAAATTAATTTTTTATTTTTTGTAAATTTGGGAATATCAATATATTGGATATATATTGACATCCGTACGGTTGGATCGTCGAGGAATAGTGTTTAAAAAATAGAAGTAGAAATCCGGAACAAAGCGCTAGTTACGAGTACAAATCAAAATAGTACCGATCTACTATGATCTCCGACCAAATTAATTTTTTATTTTTTGTAAATTTAGGAATATCAATATATTGGATATATATTGACATCCGTACGGTTGGATCGTCGAGGAATAGTGTTTAAAAAATAGAAGTAGAAATCCGGAAAAAAGCGCTAGTTACGAGTACAAATCAAAATAGTACCGATCTACTATGATCTCTGACCAAATTAATTTTTTATTTTTTGTAAATTTGGGAATATCAATATATTGGATATATATTGACATCCGTACGGTTGGATCGTCGAGGAATAGTGTTTTAAAAAATAGAAGTAGAAATCCGGAACAAAGCGCTAGTTACGAGTACAAATCAGAATAGTACTGATCTACTATGATCTCCGACCAAATTAATTTTTTATTTTTTGTAAATTTGGGAATATCAATATATTGGATATATATTGACATCCGTACGGTTGGATCGTCGAGGAATAGTGTTTAAAAAATAGAAGTTGAAATCCGGAACAAAGCGCTAGTTACGAGTACAAATCAGAATAGTACTGATCTACTATGATCTCCGACCAAATTAATTTTTTATTTTTTGTAAATTTAGGAATATCAATATATTGGATATATATTGACATCCGTACGGTTGGATCGTCGAGGAATAGTGTTTAAAAAATAGAAGTAGAAATCCGGAAAAAAGCGCTAGTTACGAGTACAAATCAAAATAGTACCGATCTACTATGATCTCTGACCAAATTAATTTTTTATTTTTTGTAAATTTGGGAATATCAATATATTGGATATATATTGACATCCGTACGGTTGGATCGTCGAGGAATAGTGTTTTAAAAAATAGAAGTAGAAATCCGGAACAAAGCGCAAGTTACGAGTACAAATCAGAATAGTACTGATCTACTATGATCTCCGACCAAATTAATTTTTTATTTTTTGTAAATTTGGGAATATCAATATATTAGATATATATTGACATCCGTACGGTTGGATCGTCGAGGAATAGTGTTTAAAAAATAGAAGTAGAAATCTGGAACAAAGCGCTAGTTACGAGTACAAATCAGAATAGTACTGATCTACTATGATCTCCGACCAAATTAATTTTTTATTTTTTGTAAATTTGGGAATATCAATATATTAGATATATATTGACATCCGTACGGTTGGATCGTCGAGAAATAGTGTTTAAAAAATAGAAGTAGAAATCTGGAACAAAGCGCTAGTTACGAGTACAAATCAGAATAGTACTGATCTACTATGATCTACTATGCCTATTCGTAACTAGTTGATGGAATATGAATTAGTGTTTCAATATTTGAGTGGATGTTTTTATGTAAATCTTATGATGCATGCCTATTCGTAACTAGTTGATGGAATATGGGTTAGTTGATGGAATATGGGTTAGTGTTGATCAATTAAAAGACATATATTATATGTAAACCATATAATACTTGTGCGTAACTTGTTATATGGGTTAGTGTTTTTAAAAGTGATACTTGTTATTGCTGCTTGTCAGGGCCTGAGTCAATGCTATGTTATTTCCCAGTGTTTTCAATTAAATCAGTACTATGTTTAAAAGTTTTGACTTTTTATATTACGTAACTTGTTATATTTTTATCCAAGTGTTTGATAAAATGTCCCAGTGAACATTGAATTTGCATTATTTAGTGAAATTCGAGCTTCATATGGTTAGAAATTTTTTTAGCTCTAGGTCCATCACCAAGTGACACACCATGTTTGAAATTCTGTATCCGCCACTGGTGTTAATATACGTACATTAAAGTAGTTAGTTTTGATCACGATTGATTAGTGTTTCACATATCAGTGTTGATATGTTAGTCGATGTGGATGTATATCTAATCTTTGTGTTGTGCAGATTTCCTAAGAAGCATTCAAGAAAACTAAATTCTGAAGCCACAGCCTTGCACATTATGAAGGCTTTAAAAAAGACCCAGTCAGAGGGCAAACCGGCCAAAACAAACTCTAAAAGTTCTTCCCCTAAATCTGTAAAGAGGAAGGCTCTAAAGACCCTGTCAGAGCCCCAACCACACCCTGTGAATTCTTCCCCTCAATCTGTAAAGAGGAAGGCTATTTCTACCAACCTAAAAACGAAATTGTCAAAGAAGAGGAAACAAGTGGATGCACTGCTGCCTAAAGAAGATGGACTTAAGCTTTTAAAACGCGGAGCTGTTACAATGCAAAGGATTATTAGACGTAAGATTTTGGGCATCAAGCTGCCAGTGGATTTCAATGCAAAGGGTGAGGCGTACGGTAAATGTTGTTGCTTATGCAACAATTGATACAGTTAGTGATGTTCTTCATGGAAAACCACTGCCGAAAGAGAATGCGCGAGTTTCAATTACTCGTGTAATCCAAGGAGCTGTTGAGATTCCTTTCCCAATCGGCGATGAAATCGTGACTGTGGAACAGGCTCTTCGAACATATATTGCATGGCCAAGAGATCTAATAGTGGAAGTGAATGCAAGCAGTGTTCAAGTGAATCCCACTCCCACTCCGAAGGTTAAATTCTGTTTATCCCTTAAATTCAGAATATATTACAATATTTTTAATAATATCTGTACAACTTAGATATTGTATTTTAGATGTAAAGAATAAAACCATGCTTTCTATTCTCCTTTACTTAATGGATCATTCTATTTTGGATGTAAAGAATAAAACTTAGATATTGTATTTTAGATCTTTCTTTGCCTTCTCATTTTTTTCTTAAATTTTTCCTTTTCAGGAGACCAAGAAAGTTCCCGGAAAGAAGAACAAGTACAAGTCGATGGCAGATTGTTTAGCTGATCGAAATGTAGAGTATGCGGTTAACATGGGTGTAAATTACCCCCCTAGCTTGAAGCGTTTGTGGGTCTGGGCAAATGAAGCCTTGAAGGATGGTCTTACATACCCTTTTAAGCTAAGCGAAGAAGCTTTTGGATCATCCCAAAAACAGGTTCTGTTTTTATCAGATGTGCATGCTTTGTGCTTTGGAGGTGAAATCTCGGGCTCCACTATTTGCATTTATATTCAGTAAGTGTCCAACTTCTAAAGTTTTATAAATTTTGTTGACTTCATGCATCAATAGTTTCTTGAATGAAATTAAGAATTTGTGTTGATGACTGTTTATATTTGTATACAGTTTATTGGAGGAATATTTGAAAAAGCACAAGATGAACCACATGGTAGCGTTCGTTAATCCAGGCACAATAGGCTCCACCGGTTGTGGTAATTCAGCACAGAGGTCTCGTGCACTTTCTATCAGATTCCAGAATGCTAAGCCAGGCCAATATTTTTTGTTGCCTTATAACCATATGTGAGTACTTTATTTCTTATTTGTTCTTCCTCTACATCATCAAAATCCTGTAATTTTTATTATCTTTCTTTTGGATGTAAGTGTAACATGAAATTACCTTGGAGATATATAATCCACTAGTATTAAAGAGAAATGGATAAAATTTTCATACATATGATGTGTCTAAAATATTTTTGATCTGATTAATTTACGATTCTTTTTATATGATTATTAGTACTTATAATTTACGTGTTTATAAGTGCTAATTATAATTTACTTTTGCCATTATACCCTTGGAAACTAATTTATAGTATGTATATATCTATGACGTGTTAATGCATGATTTTGTAGGAACCATTGGGCGTTGACTGTTGTGAATCCAGAAGCACAAGTCGTTTACCACATGGACCCGTTGAAGCGGCGACTTGGTGTTGAAGAATGGTTAGAAGTGGTTGACAAGTTAGTATCACCAGAACTTTATTTGATTTTGAATCGGTTAAACAATTGATAAGGAAAATTGTCTTAAAGAATTGTTTTATATTGTTTTGTTGTAGTGGCATCAAACTCTACAAGGATAAAGCGAAAAAAATTTCCAAGAAGAAAATTCCTTGGGAGAATATGGCGGTATAATAATTTTTATTAATGTATATAATAATTTATCTGTTTTCTCTAAGTGTAGATATGTAATAATTTTTTAAAATATTTTTCAGGGTGTTCCTCTCCAGCACGGGCCCACGGACTGTGGTTTGTTTGTGATGCGCTTTATGAAACAAATATGTGAAGATAAGGAATTAAATTTTGCGAATAAGGTCAAAATTGCAATTTTCTTATTTTTTGTCAACATCCTTTTTTTTTCTGGTTAAAAAATGCAACTTTGTTCAATTCTCTGTGCAACTTGGAAATATATATTCTGTAGTATATATTGTTGCTTGTCTTTAATATATTCCATGCTCTCTTGGTAATTCCATTAATGAAAGGTAGATATGACAGCAGTAGAGAAATGGGCCGACAAATCTTATGATAATTGATACATGCAATGTAGTCCTATCAATTGAAACTTTGTGTGCATTGCCATGGACAACATGTAACTTGGGGATAATACATTCAAGTCTTTTCATTATATTAATATATTTTATCAGTTTATAACTTTTAGTTTGATGTGAACTAGACTTGTGTTCTTTAGCAAATAAGCCAACTGCTGCCAAAACCAAGAATACTACAATGCTTATTTGAAATATAAAAATGCTCATATAATTGTTGCAAGTAAAGAGCTCCCTTTCTCATTGGTGGTCCTTAGTCAAGCCTGATTTAGGTGCTAACATTGTACTAATATTATTGAATACTTGGCTAACATTGTTTCATTTTCCAGTGGGCACGGAGGGGCAACCTGGCTTATAGCACCAGTGATATCGTTGAAATCAAGACTGATTGGGCAAAGTTCTTCATGAAGCACCACGCTTGTTAGGTGCTTGATCAGAAAAATATAACTTGGTCATTTTGGTTATTTTTGGGTGAACATTTTAAAGTACTTTTGGTAGCCTTCCTGTGGGGTAATTGCAGTAACTGATTTAACATGAACCTGGTTTAAAATGTTATCTCTTTTTGGTGGATATGTTCATCCCAAAATATGTTAGTAGGCCAATGTTTGTGGATGTTTTTATGAATATTAGTTGGTTTATTGGTGAATATTGTTTTGAACCTGGAGGTAATGGTGAAATGTTAGTTGGTTGGTTAATTTTTTGCTTGTCGATTGAATTGTCCAATTGCTTATTGTTTGTTGTTTGCGTATATAAACCATTGTCTAAAATGTGATTAGCCAATGAGGGCATCTTCAATGTTTTACTTGTTAAAAAGCATATCAGACAATGTCCATGCTTTACAAAAGCATTTTGGCTACAAAATTAAAACTAAACCATTGTGTAATGTATTTATCAGACAATGTTTTATAAATACTAAACTGTAGTCTGATACCAACTACCACAACATTTTATCATATTATAATGTTGTTTATTATCCAAACAAACAATGCTTGTAAAACTAAACCATTGTGTAATGTATTTATTACAACGGTTTAAATTAAACAAACCATGTCTAGAGTCCCAAACAACAATGGAAATATTCCACCATAATGTTGTGTGATTTCAGTTCAGACAAGTGTTTATTCAATTAAAACCATTGTGTGATTTCAGCTCAGACAAGTGTTTATTCAATTAAAACTATTGTGTGATTTCCTTTCAGACAAGTGTTTATTCAATTAAAACTATTGTGTGATTTCCTTTCAGACAAGTGTTTATTCAATTAAAACTATTGTGTGATTTCCTTTCAGACAAGTGTTTATTCAATTAAAACCATTGTGGGATTTCCTTTCAGACAAGTGTTTATTCAATTACAACCATTGTGTGATTTCCTTTCAGACAAGTGTTTACTCAATTAAAACGATTGTGTGATTTGTTTTCAGCAAGTGTTACTTCAATTAAAACCATTGTGTAGCATCCCAAACAACAACGGTTTCTAAACCATTGTGTTGTTGTTTCTGGATATTAGACAACGGCGTCTAGAGATGATACCGTTGTCTCTCGCTCTAACACATAACAGTTTTCATACCGTTGTCTGAGGTGCGTATCAGACGACACCCCGATAGACAACGGGGTTTGCAGGTATCAACGGATAAAATCCGTTGTTAGACTTGAAATTCCTTGTAGTGGATTATATATAAAAGTCTAAGCATTATTAACAAACGATTTATTTACGCTCTTGATTTCTTATGGCATGTGCATGCCAATGAAAGTTAGTATTTCAAATTAGCACGCCTCATCTTGACTCGATTATTGCATGTGTATGAATTTCATGTTTGTGTATGCATATGCACAAAGTTTTCAACTGATAAACAAAAACAACAATTAGAGCAAACATTTTACGGCAATAGTCTATAGACAATTTTAAACTTCAAAAGAAGTCTGCTAGCAATTAAATTTTTAGTGCGTGGCGTTTTTAGATGGAAATTTGCAGATGCAATATAATCATTAATTAATGTCGTTGTGGAGTCCTTATAAATAAAAAATAACATATAATTAACTTTAGGAATCTTTTTCTCTTTCAAAAATTATATTTTCAAGTTTTGTTAAGTTCTGTTTTAGAGATTATTATCATTACTGGAAATAAGTCAATAGACATCAGTTCTGGGCTGATGTAAAAAGTTTCAAAAACCGATGTCTAGGTGGGTGTAGTTAAAAGTTCATGTGTTTTACATCGGTTCTGGGCCGATGTTAAAAATGACTTATTACATCAATTCTTAACCGATGTAAAATAGTGGTCAACAACATCAGTTTATAAAAAAGAACTGATGTCTCAACTCCTGTACGATATCGGTTTTAGATAGACAACCGATGTTGTAAATGGTATACCACATCAGTTTTAAATAAAAAACTGATGTTGTAAATTGTTTACCACATCGGTTCTTAACCGATGTCAAATAGCTCCATAAATTTGCACACTATAATTACCAAATTTAAATCACAATAGAAAGTAAGTAACACACTACAATTATCAAAACTAAATCACACTACAAAGTAAAACTGATTTTTTCATTAATAAAATAAATACAACATTTCATTGAGTAAAACTAAATTGGCCTACTCTACATGAGCCTATATACAAAAAACAAGCTTTCATTACATTATCCGAAAAATCAAACTAAAACTAGCAGTCTCTCGCAATGATCCCTCCAAGTGCATAATCATCGGTTGCTCCGGTCCCTACGGTCCCTCGCATTGAAACCACATCAAAAGTATCTCAGAAGTTATAAAACAGAACAAGGAATTACTATAGTGAGATGACTGACACTGCAATTTGAGCTAATACTGCAACAGCAAGCCTATGTCAATCTTGTGACTAATGCCATTCTCATTAGAAATATATATATATATATATCAAGGAATGGAGCTAATAAAATTATTAAGTAATGGAAACAACTTCAAGATGCTGCAAAACTTCAATAATCATTACCAAAAGACCTACCTCCATGCGCTGACCAGTTTCATCTTTGTCAGTGAACGACGACCTGTCTTTTCAAGTTCTGGAACCATATCAAGATTTACCAAGATATAATAGAGCACAGAAGTTCAAATGCAAGGAGTTGTTTTTTATTTAAAGATATTATACAATTCACGCCAAGTAGCTTGTGTTTTGTTGGGTGTATTGCCTTCATCATCTGGAAAATATTTACCTTGCATTTTGTAAGCATGTTTTAATTGGATAATTCATTCTGCTGCTCAGGTTGGGATAGAACACAGTATTCTGTTGCTCTAATCTGTTGTTTCCACAGGTGATAGGCAAATAAATACAAAAAGAGTAGGCATCGAAATCCTTGACCTCTGTTTCCCCAAGAAACATGGCAATGCTGCCAATGCAGTTAGCTATTGCCTCTTTAGCTATTGCTTCTTTGTCATGGTGTAATATACATCAGACATAATGCACACACACAGGAATTTCATTCTTCTCTTTTAGTTGTTAAATATTAATATGAAATACACACACAAGTATGTGTTCTTTCTTAAAATCTGTGTAACGTTGCTCTTCCAACAATCAAAATTTACTCGTGTGTCAAACTAAACAAAGATGTGTTGTACTCCATAATATTACACTTCATCTCCCTAAACATAGTTTAATATGCACATATATAAACGAATTAGTTGAAATTACCGATTCCGGAGGCACTTACAGTGATGATAGCTCATAGACCTGCCTTCAGCTCCATGAGAGAGAGAGAGAGAGAGTCTCTATCTGTTTAATATACTTAAAGGATCCTTACACTTGTTACATAATGGTGAGAGAGTCTCTGCAACTTACACTCCGAAGGAACAAATGTACAAGTTTATGTGTATTAGGGTAGTAATCCCTAAACATATCTTGTAAGTTGTAGCAGCAGAAGATATGTTATTATTCTCATTTCTTGTTTCTTTATCAGAATAAGAGATGCATTCAAATTATATTCATCATAAATTGAAACGAATAAAAACTAAACAAATTACACACATGTAAAAAGACAGTAGTTTACAAGAAGAGGGTGACCTTTAAGGCACAATGCTCGCAGAAGTAGTGCTTGCAACTTGTAACTACATGATTGCGAAATGCCTGCCTACAAATAAAACATTCAAAGGGCAAGGAATCATCATCTTCATCGTTCTGCATCCTCTTGAAATCCAAGCTATTTTAGAGCCACGTTTCTCTTTTTCACCTTCTCTTTCTCATCCCGCTCTTTCTCCAACTGCCATCCAGACTTGTAATATCCACGGTCATGCATAAACTTGGAAGAATCTCTATACCCAGTTTCCTTGTAATCTTTACAGATATCTGGCTGGTAATCAAACCTAGTTGACACCCTAATATGAGCTGATGCACGAAGTGGCCCATGTGACACGCCTGATTTCTCACCTGCGATTGTTTGTTCTCTTCTAAACCCAACTTTATGATCAACATATGCATTAATTCCTCTGTACATCTTGTCATCACCACCAATTTTATTTTTCCCATTCAGTGCCATATCTCCTTGCTTAAGAACCCTCTCACGTGTTGCCCGAGCATCTCTCATGAACTCAGTCTCCGTCTCAAGGGTTGTTGTCACTACTGGAAAAAAGTCAGTAGACATCAGGATGTAAAAAGTTTTAAAAACCGATGTCTAGGTGGGTGTTGTTAAAAGTGAATGCTTTTTACATCGGTTCTGGGCCGATGTTAAAAATGACTTATTACATCATTTCTAAACCGATGTAAATAGATGTTGACAACATCAGTTTCAAAAAAAGAACCGATGTCTCAACTCATGTACTACATCGGTTTTAGATAGACATCCGATGTTGTAAATTGTATAACACATCAGTTCTTAACCGATATAAAATAGCTCCATAAAATTGCCAAAATAGAAAACAGGTTTTAGGTGATGTGTTAAAGGCTCAAATTGATGTCTATTTTTTGTGGGAACATCAGTTTTCCTTTCAAAAGTGATGTATGTTCTTTGTTTTAACATCGTTTTTTCAATAACAATGTGAAGTGTTATATTTGCATAATTATGTGCCCAAAAATTTACCAAAATAAGCATTGCATTCAAATAGACTTATGGGACTTTCTTAGGATATTTATGGGAGTCAGAGTCTAATGTGGCAATCCAACAGTTTCCATCCCGAACATACTCGTAAAAATACAATCATGTAGGATTAAAAGAATACTCTGACCTTAAAAAAAAGGTAACATGTAGATATTAGATACCTCATTAGCCTTTCACATAATGTATCATTACAAATATATAAAATTACGAGAGACAAAGTGCCACATTGAATCATTGGATGTGCAGGTGCCCACCAAGAAATTGTCAGACACTCTAAAACTAGGTTGAAATTTCAGCAGCTTCTAGGCTTTGTTGGCCCTAACCCTAAGATATTTTTTCTTGTAAAATTCCACTTGGACAACTTTTTCCCAAAGATTCTTACACGTTATCATATCAAAATTATAGTATATATTTAAGTCTGTAAGTGGAAAACAATGTGCAACCTTTTGCAGTTGTGCATGTGTGTGACTGTGTAACATTTAGAACTGCCACCCATTTTATTACCGGATCTTGTTAAAACCACAAAAACAACATTAGGACACAAAAGAAGATTATGAACGGAAGCACAGTTAAATCGAACAATATCAAATTACTCATAACAACCTGTTGGTGAACAAAATTGTTGTCTACCTTCTGCCCATCTGGCCGATCTGGATCCTGCTTTGTTGGCCCTAACTCACTTATGGCATCATCTTCTTCCTCACGTATCTTCTTATACCATGAGAGACAGACAACTACTAATAGATTACACATACGTATTCTTTTAGGCTTCCAATCCAAAAGTAGGGAAGTGTGCAAACCCACACTCTTCTTTCCTAGTGTAGAACCACTGGAAAAAGCCCCATACGAAACTAACTGAAAAGAAACGCATAAATCTACCTACTTGTTTCCTGCAATTAACATTCATTAGGAAATACTATTAACAATTAGGCCTGGTAAAATTTTCACCATAGTAATGGACAACAATAAATATTTACTTGGCTGATTCGTCACCCCTGGTATGAAATCCATTAATAAGAACAGTAGTAGCCATTCCACTTGGAAATGTCAGTTTGTAGTCCATTAATAAGAACAACATATGTATAGACATTAATGTGAAAATTCTAAATAGCATACACATGAAGTATTTGCTGTTCTATGGAGATACCGAAAATTAGTACCTTTCGCAGAGGAATCAACGCAAACAGACCAACAAAACAGGCTAAGAAAAGGTAGGTTGTCATCCAACCAATCACTGGTTCCTTATATTTTCCAGCAGAAATCCCTTGAGTAGCACCCCCTGTTAGCTCATATGTCTTTTTGTTTAACCCTAAAAGGTATGATCCAAATCCACCTGCAGTTTCCATATACACAAGAAAAAAACATGTAAAAAAAGAAAAAGTTAATTAGTAATATACAATTTAACAGAATAGCCTCAGTTCCAACCTCCAACAGCTATACTACAGCATGCAACTGAACATGTCTGTATCATAGTATTCTCCTGTCTAGTAAACGGAGTTGTCGTAATTCCAAATTTATGCAACATCTTTGTCCAAGTACGCATAAACACAAAATCGAGAAGAGCAGCAGAGACATTCAAATTAGGAGTAATCTCGGTTGTTAGATTAAGCTTCATCGCGATAATACTGTACAAGCTCCCTATAAAAATACTTGATAGCACCCCTCTTACTGTAATCTGTTTTGTCCACGGTTGTAGCCTTTTTCTCTCATCAACTATTTCTTCCATTTCGAAAACACCATCTTGCAGCTGCCTAGCTACTCTCTCCATTAATCTCTTCTTTTGCTGCCATTTTACGCTTAGATTCTTATTAAAATATCTGCATCATTAAGAAATGCACTCTTAAACTCATTATGGGTATTTGAAAACTATAAAAAAAACACTCAAGTGTGTATATGTTTATAAACAAGCTTACCTAGGAATTTGCAGTGCTCCTTTTGTAAATGTTTATTATCCGATTCTTTCTTCTAAATTCTAATAGATTATTTCATTTACCAGAACTTCTCCCCTGTAGCTGACCAATAACCATAGCTTCATATATAGGAAAATTAGAGTAGAAATAATAGAGCCACATTCAATAAATAAGTTGAAAATAATTTACCTCTCCTATGCAAAGTTTTCTTAGAAACTCTCGACTTTGCCATGAAATAGGCTCATCAGTTGATTGCTTCCCATCTCTGGGAGCTTACATATATAATATTTAACAAAGATAATTAGGGAATATACAAACAAAAGCATTACATCTAACCAACCAAATTCATTCTAACATATCCATGTGGGAGAAAAAAATACTAGCAAGGACAACTCAACCAGCAAAGGAGGCAACAAAGAACATTAAATCAACAAAAATTACAAGAAAAATAGACATCTATACATCTATAACATTAAATCTGAAAAATCACTTACTTTAGAGATGACCCAAGCTTAGCTTAAGAATCAACCAATCTGCTAAAAGGGCTTAAATTAAAAACCAAAAATTTGAATTTTCAAACAAAAATGACAAAAATACTTACTAATTGAGTGGATAATAGATAGCCTCCTCTGTAACCAATTAACAAAAATCGAAAGCTAGGGTTCAAACTAATTGGGAATTGACTAGAGGGTTTTGAAATCAAGGGTTTGAATTTGGGGGCTTGTAAGCTAGGGTTTGAATTTGGGGATTGTAAGCTAGGGTTCTTCATTAAGTTTGTGAGTGAGTGAATTAGTGTGAGTGAATGGAAAATACGGTACATGTGAGGGTGAGTGAGTTTGAGGAGAGGGTGAGTGAGTTTGAGGAGCGGGAGACAAAATGTCTGAAGGGGGAAATGAAAAAAAGAAACGGGGAAAATATTTCTAAGTAATTAGTGGGAAAGTGGGCCGGGAAAAGAACTGCGTGTTTTTTTATTTTTTTAAAAATTGGTTGAGACATAGGTTTTAATTACAACTGATGTCTAAAACCTATTTTAACATCGGTTCTAGTAAAACTGATGTAAAACAATCCTTTAACATCGGTCACCAATGCAAACGATGTTAAAAGGGTGATGTCTATTGACTGTTTTCTTGTATTGTTTTGCCCTGCTATCATTCTGAACTTGAATTTCACTAGAAGACTCAAATTGGAACAATGTTTGGTCCCTTTCAATTTTACCAACTGAAGTCATCAAATTTTTCGTGGGTGCAGTAGAGAAATGTAACTTACCATCAGATACTGAGGATTTTTTCTTCTTAAACAAATTAGTCCAAATCACTGAAGCTTCATTTTACTCAACTTCATTATCCTCACTACGATCCCATCTCTTGGTACTCCCATTTCTTGTTGTTTGTCTGAAATAGTTGCAGACTGAACAAACAAAATAGATCAATGAATATATAATAATGATGATAATAAAATTTGTACTTAAGAACGATAAATAATTAAGTGTAAAATACACACCAGACTCAGGTTGTCGAGGACTAGGAGGGTCGGGTATATCTGCCATCCAATCAAAGCCTATCATAGAGAGAGCTAAAGACCTAAAACTCGCTTTAAGAACGGATTCTGAAAGTATACAAATTAAAAACAAGTTACGTAAAAAACAGATATACATACAAGTATGAAATTGACAATAAATAAAATTATGTGACGCAAAGGGCAGAATACGAGCATCAAATTGACATAATCAGAAGGCAAATACAGAA
Source organism: Saposhnikovia divaricata (assembly GCA_036435485.1). NCBI lineage: Eukaryota > Viridiplantae > Streptophyta > Magnoliopsida > Apiales > Apiaceae > Saposhnikovia > Saposhnikovia divaricata. Next base: position 168,182,688 of record CM071595.1, on the reverse strand, counting down.
AATTAAATCAATGGAGAAAGCGGGATACCTCAAACCCAGAGAGAGAGACTTTATGCGGACATAGAGAGAGAGTAGAAATTGGTGTGCTTGGTACTGTTATGATCAAAGAAATGTTATGTGTGTATTTACAATAACCGATTTAAATATCCTCTGAAGAATTAACAGAAATCGAAAGTAAACTAGTAACCTAACTGAGATTCAAATTTTAGGGTTTTGAAATCAAAGGTTTGAATTTGGGGGCTTGTAAGCTAGGGTTTGAATTTTGGACTTGTAAACTAGGGTTCTTCAAATTTGGGGATTTGTGAGTGAATTAGTTTGAGTGATAATGAGTTTGAGTGATAGTGAGTTTGAGTGAGGAGCGGGAGATGGGAAATGTCTCAAGGAGGGAAATGAAAAAAGATGAAAGGGGGAAATGTTTTTAAGTACTAAGAGGAAAGGTGGGCTGGGAAATGTCAGCGTGTTTTTTTATTTTTTTAAAATGTTGTTGAGACATCGGTTTAAAGTACAACTGATGATTAAAATCTATTTTAGGTTTAAAGTACAACGGATGATTAAAATCTATTTTAACATCGGTTAGTAAATTCGATGTAAAACAAACCTCATTGGTGAAAAATGCAAACGATGTTAAAATGGTGATGTTGACTGTTTTCTTGTATTGTATGTCAAAAGTTTGACAATATTAGAAAAGTGATGAATGATGATTCTAGTTTAACGTTTTGGTCTTTGTAGAGTTTGTTTTTGACAGGGTACAATCAAAATTATACCCAATAAATGTAGAAAATAAAAATATATATACAGTTAAGAAAATAAAAATTTAATACTGATTGAACATGTGTGAAATATAGATGATTTAAAAATTAAGCAACGGATACTACATGACTATTAACTCGTGTTTCACTATATACAATGGCAAAAGAACATAAAACAACACTGGCGCTCAGTAGTGATGATGTGAGGACATGTATTCAAATAATAATTCGATATTAAAGATTTTGGCAAAAATCATTTGTAATTTGCAAAACCATGTACAGTGTTAATTTTGAGTTTAATTTTTGGTACTACATATTATTTAATGTAGTAATTTATTAATACATTACACAGTGATGTCGTTTCCATTTCCAAATAAGGTCCTTGTCTCGCCATTTTTCGAAAATTCCATGTACGACATTTTCATATGTGTCATGCCTGACGTCCTGTACCCAGCCCCATCAACACTAAGGAGGTATTTGAGTAAACTTATTTTCTAAAAAATTGATTTATTTTAAGAAATAAGCTAATATTTCAAACTTTTTCTGAAATTTTTTTTTTTTTTTTGCAATTTATGAAATCTCAAACATAAATTAAAGACTTGTATAAAAAATTATCAAAATATGAAATTTTTATCCGAAAATAAGTCCATAAAACTTATTTTAAGGTAAGCCAAACATCACCTAAGTATAGCTTAATTCAATTGATCTTATACTAATGTGATGTACTTGCTCGAAACTATCCTTGGGAATACCTCACCATAACCTTGTGTACTAAGCATTATAAAAGTCCTTTATGTAATCACGTTATATGCCTTAATTTCATTTAAATGATCAGTGTTAAACATTGCAGCAAAAAAAAAAAAAAAAAAATTAGCCATCCATCAACCTCATAAACACTGAAATAATCAAATAAATAATGCATACATCAGAAATAGAAAAGTAAAAAAAAGTCTTTGCCGAAAAGACTATACCTCAGCAAAAACTTTACATTCACAAGATACTGCTATAATTTCGATAAAGAGATTATAGTCTATTGTCATGCTGAGTTGTTTTTGACATTTGAAACACATCATAGAATAAAGAATAATCTTTTGGTGATAAATCTTTCCATGTCCAACTCTAATTCCCATTGCTACTGGCAAGCGATTAAAATCTGCTAAAGGTAGAGTGATCGAATCTTGCAAGAACCATGGACGTCATAGATTATTAGTATGAACCTTTTATGTGGCATATAGATAAGGAAATTGCTAGAGTTCCATAAAGTTTCACAAAAACTTTCACAAAATGGTAGGTGTCTTAATATGATTGGTTATAATTTAATTGGACTCATGTATTCACATTAATATCAACCAATCAAAACATCAATTAGTGAAATGCAACTCATTATGTAAATTTTTCTATGCATATTTTTCTGTGCACCTAACACTACTCTATAGATAATCGGGTACCCCTTGTCTTTTGAACTAACCTTAGTCCCTAAACAAAAATAAATATCATCAACTAACAAAAGATATGTTTTCACAAACTTATATACCACTTGATACCACCTGATCGAAATCTGTGCACAGGGTCATATAAGCCATCCATGAAGCACAAACACATGACAATGTTCTTTTAAATTCTAAAACTATAATTAGACCTGAAGCTTCCAATTTTCATTAGAGCCTCAAAACTGCAATGCAACGTCCTACAAAAGCTCAGCACATGTAAAAGTGTAACTCTAAATGATTCCTAAACATGCATTATTTAAATAGACTTAACCACTTGTATGTGAAGTTTGTTGTAGTATTCTAATCTTACATTATCTTACATTTCTACTACAGGAGAGGGTTCTTATCCACTCTATCCATGTACTAAGACCACTTAAATTTATCATAAAAGTTGGCATAAAAGATCATTTTTATAATTAAGAATCTATACAAGATGTCACCCTGAAATCTTGCCTCTAAGAGTACTCCAAGTGCATCTAGGTCAAATTATCCTTACTCAAATGTTTGAACACCCATATATCCTTACCTAGGGGTATAAGGGTGTAATTCGAGTCGAGTCGAGTTCGAGCTTTTTTTCTCGAGTAGAGTCGAACCTAAAATTTATCGAGCCTGAAATTTCTGTTCGAACTCAATTCATTTACTATACGAGTCGAGTTCGAGTTGTTACCGAGCTTTCGAGCTTATCGAGTTTTTAACCGAGCTTATCGAGTTTTTAAACGAGTTTCGATCTTTTATCGAGTTTTTACCGAGTTTTCGAGTTTTTCGAGTTTTACCAAGTTTACGAGTTTATCAGGTTGTTATCGAGTTTTCGAGTTTATCGGGTTCTTGTCGAGTTTTCGAGTTTTGACTTAAGTTCCATAAAATCTATTTATTTATAATATTTTTCTTTTCAAGTTTAACCTAATTTTTTTCCCAAATTTCAAATGACAATAAACTTTTGAAATTTTATATTTTATGATTTCGATAATCAACTTTTCCAATCGATTAAGTAAACTTTTAGTTTATTCTTTTCATATTTATTTACGGATAATTTTTATCTTTATTACGTAAACGATGATAATAAAAATAATAAAATGTGAAGCATTTTTTGTTTGTGAGCTCATATGTGTTATATTTTTTCAAAATAGGCAGATAGACACCCTACACAGAGAGTCATTAGTAGTTTTATAAATTATATATATAATTTAATAGACATATTGCATACAAGATACAACAAGTCTATGATGTTACTATCATGTTGTTATAGTTTACAATTGTACAAAGACAAAATATATGGAAGTAAAATTCAGAAATCGAACTTGATCACTGACAACTAAGGATCGATCAAAAGATCAATCGAAGTAGTATAAACTAATCGTGATTTCAAATATATTTTGATACTTAATAATTTATAATATTAATTGAATTTTAAATGCTGTGCATGTAAAAAATCTTTGATTCGAGTTACTAATCACTACATCTGTGTGTAAGAATGTAAACAATTAATTTAATATTATAATGTGATAAGAACATATAATACTATATAAACCGTAACATAAAAAGTATTAATTCTTAGATAAATTATATGTGTATATCATATTTAATTATAAAACTTGTGAATAATATAGTTTTAATCCAAAGTGTTGACATGATATCTTGATTTAAAACAAAGTATTCAGTAAAACTTTGAAACATATTTGAAAATGTATAATTAAATATCTCATATTCTCGTATTAGAACAAATTTAGTTCAAAAATTTCACTAACTATATTAATAATATAATATTGCATATAATAAATAAAAAAAAATCATGTTAAGTATTAAAGGTAATTTTCATAAATAGTTGAGTGATGATATATAGAATAATGAACACGTGACTATTTTTAAAAAAATTTAAAAAAATTAATCGAGTTCGAGTTCGAGCCGAGTTGAGTTTATCGAGTCGAGCTCAAAAAAATCGGCTCAACTCGAGTTTTTAATCGAGCCCGAAAACGTGTTCAAACTCGAGTTCGATAACGAGTTCGAGCCGAATCGAGCCCACTTTTTCGAGTCGAGTTCGAGCTGGCTCGGTTTAAATTACACCCCTATCCTTACCAATCTATTCTTTACAAATATAAACACCATATGTATCTTTAAAAACCTCCATCGTGCTCTTTTACAACTCATATACCAGTACCACGGAGCATAATAAACGATAGCATGAAACACAATCAGAACCTTTTTAAGAACTCAGGACATTCCCTTGTTGCTTAAACTATAAAGCCGGCCAGTGTATATACATAGTCAACCTTAACCAGTTTGTTCGTCATCCAGTTTTTGCAATATATCTTTCCTTAAAATTCAAATATTGGCAGCAAGAAGCAACTAACTTTCACTTTTGTCTTGTTATTGCGGTTTAAACCAACATTGGTATAGATCTAATACCAAACAACCACAAGGCAAAACCAAAAACATAAACAGGTTATTATAACGATAAGACCGACAAACGGAATGACGGCACCTCTGTGGCGGTGCCTCAGCCACAGCCTCAATAACGATAACTCTAGGGTGTCTTCCTTGTTGGCTGGTCCATACACTTCTACGCAAAATGGTTGGGAGAAACAAGACCCAGGTGAAAATAGCGCCAACCGGGTGGTAGGGAAAACAAAACAGTTCGGAAGGGTATTATGGACAATAATTGTTGAATGAGGCTTTTTATTGTGGGGAATGAAAATGAAAATGTGGAAGGGTATTATGGTAACATGAGGTTGATTAAAATGAAATATGTTGCGGCTTTATATATATAATAGATAATAGATAGTAGATAATAGATTAAAGATGTGAGATGTGTATCCAGAAAAATAACAACATAAGTACTATGAACTCTTTAAGCAATGCATGCATATATCATGAAACGACTCATTAAGTTACAGTATACACACCCTTCTTCTCTATCCCTAAGACGTTGCCTTCTTCTTCTTTAATTTCTCTTTTATCATAGCCGTCGGGGCTTGCACCCGTTTTTTCGGTGGAAAATCCTGAATCCTTTAATATGCTTTATTTACTTTTGTTTCCTTCAATAATTTTCCTTTTGGGTAAGGTATTCTACCCATTTGGTTTTGTTTGGTTAGTTTTTTAGATCTAGATCATCGGAGCTTCTGGTTTTCTTTCGTCTTTGATTCAAGCGGAGCTTATTAGGTTCGATAGTGCACTGATTATCTCTTATTGTGGTTTCGTTTTTCAGATCTAAAATTTTTATTTGAAATTTCAATTTGTATATGGCTTGTTATTTTAAATTTTAAATTTTAGTCTTGGTATTCTCTTTTTGGTGAGAGTTTTTGTGTTTTTCTCCTTTATTTGTGAGAGTATGATTTTTGATTTAGTGGTGAAAGTCCGTAAGGGATTGCAATTATGGTCGATAGCTCAAACTGGATTAGCTCTAATTGGATGTGGTGAAGGTGAAACGAGTACATGTAAATATATCATCTTCAGCAAATCGCATAATTATATCTCTAAGAAGAATGAAATTAATGAGCGATTGTTTTTGTTTTATGTTTATTCGACTCGATTATTTTTGTAGATACTATATCTCTTTGCATTATTTAATTAATTTCTACTCAAAAATAAAAAAGTTACAGCATACACTATACATTCAGTTTATGAAAAGGAAGACAAATGCTAGTCATCAACTGGTTTTTTTTTTGCATAAATGAAATGATTTCATTTAAAAGAAAAGTTTACATAGTCCAGGAAAGAAAGAAAATGAGACATTCTTTCATCCACAAAAGCTTATCATCTATCCGAAATGTATGCTTAACCAATCCATGGGTTGTAACCTAAATTACGACTAACATGAGAAAGAGATTCCTCCAGAAGTTAGACAATAAAACCTCTATATCAAAGAAGAAGACTCCATACATAGATAGGCCTCGTTAAAAACCCCGCAAGAGCAAGAGCAAAACTCTATGCGAAAAAACTCAAGGGGGGAAAAAGAGCGCCCCACTCAATACAACCATACATCGATATACATAATTCTCTAAACAGAATGCTAGGATCTTCTTGTTGGTTCCACTACACACCCAAGGTTCTGCTTCCCTTCTTCTCCTCTTTACAATTCTTCTCACCCAAAGAAAAGAAACTCCATCTTTTCATGTCAATAAATCATGAAAAATATCAAAATCATTAATAAATCATGTCAAATGGAAAAATATCAAAGCAACCACAAACAAATAAATCATGTCAATAAATCATTAATTGAAATTATTTAAAAATTAATAATATGCAAAATACTAAATAAAATAAAGAAGTGCCAACAAATGGCACTTTAAATATTAAATATATGAAAACTTAAATGAATTTGAAAAAGTGGCTCACTCCTAACCAAATGGATGCCTTTGGTTAGACAAAAATTAAGATCTAAAAATTATCACTACAAAAATTTCTGAATCAGACGACACACATCAGACAACACTTCGACGAAAAAGTGTTGGCTGAAATTTTCACACAACTGTTATTTTTTCAAGCTTTTCAGTGTATTGTCTGATCATGAACTTAACGACAGTTTTAAAAATTGTTGTCTAGATGATCAAAATAGACATCAGTTTTACAATAGTTTTTTAATGTAGTGTTATGAAAAGCGTCGTAAAACTTAGACAAGTGTTTTTATCAGATATTGCTTCCAAAGTAGTCACACAATGGTGAGTAAATACTATTGTCTGATTTTAACAACGCTTTTGGAAAGCATTGTCTGAAGAAACTTCAGACAATTCTTTTCAAAAATGTTTTTGAAATTAGACAAGTGTTTTGATAAGACGTTGCATAAAATGTAATCAGATAATGGTTTGTGAATATTATTTTCTGAATTGCATGCAACACACAATAGTTTTGTACATTAAATCATTGTTTTCAACACTTTCAGAAAAGCTTTTAAAAATTTAAACTGTTGTCTTGAACTTATTGATACAAGCATTTTACAAATAAACTGTTGTCTAAAGTGACAGCACGTGATTGGTGGAAAATCTTTCACCTGGATTGCTGAGGTGGTGAAATAAGAGCCCTTGATTGAAATGAGATTAGATATTAGCCGTTAGATTAAGAAAATATATATTTATGTTCACACAACGGGTTTGTATATTAAACCGTTGTCTTCAACACCTTCAGACAAGCTTTTCCAAATTTAAATTGTTGTCATAGACTTATCTATACAAGCGTTTTACAAATAAACCGTTGTCTGATGTCACAACACGTGATTGGTGGAAAATCCTTCACCTGGATTGCTGAGGTGGCGAAATAAGAGCCCCTGATTGAAATGAGATTAGATATTAGCCGTTAGATTAAGAATAAAAAATATATATGTTCACACAACGGGTTTATATATTAAACCGTTGTCTTCATCATTTTAGCCACACCGTCTGATAAATTTTCAACAAAAATATTTTACAAATAACCGTTGTAACGTGGATGTGTAATATAAATGTTAAAAAAAAACATAATCAGTATCAGACAACGGTATTTTTATAACATATCGTTGTCTGAAACTTCACATTACAACTGTATTTGTTAAAATATTGTTGTCCGTTATCAAACAACGATTAATTTGTCCAAAACTGTTGTCTGGTATCACTCGAGACAACGGTATTTGATAAATAACCACTTCGTTTAGAAAGACCACTTCGTTTATTAAATATTAAATTTTACAAACCAAATTAATTTTTTATTTTTTGAAAATTTGTGAATATCATTATATTAGATATATCTTGACATCATTATGGTCAGATTGCCGAGAAATATTTTTAAAAAAATAGAAACAACAATTCGTGACAAAACACTAGTTACGGGTACTAGTCAATATACTAGTGATCTACTAAGAACTCCAACCAAATTAATTTTTTATTTTTTAAAAATTTGCGAATATCATTATATTAGATATATCTTGACATCCATATAGTTGGATTGTAGAGAAATAGTTTTTAAAAAATAGAAACAACAATCAGTGACAAAGCACTACTTACGAGTACTAGTCAATATAGTAGTGATCTACTAAGATCTCCAACCAAATCAATTTTTTATTTTTAAAAAAATTGGGAATATCAATGTATTAGATATATCTTGACATTCGTACGATTGGATCGTCGAGAAATGTGACCGACTATATCACTAAAAATTTTCAAATTTTTATGTTTATTTATATTTATGTTCAAGAAAAACATAACTAGTGTCAGACAACGGTATCTTTATAACATATCGTTGTCTGAAACTTCACATTACAACTGTATTTTTTAAAATACCGTTGTTTATTATCAGACAACGGTTAATTTGTCCAAAACTGTTGTCAGGTATCACTGGAGACAACGGTATTTGACAAATAACCACTTAGTTTAGCAAGACCACTTCGTTTATTAAATATTAAATTTTTGAAACCAAATTAATTTTTTATTTTCTGAAAATTTGTGAATATCATTATATTAGATATATCTTGACATCCGGACGGTTGGATCGTCAAGAAATAGTTTTTAAAAAATAGAAACAACAAACTGTGACAAAGAACTAGTTACGAGTACTAGTCAATATAGTAGTGATCTATTAAAATCTCCAACCAAATTAATTTTTTATTTATTGAAAATTAAAGAATATCATTCAATTAGGTATATTTTAATAGAAAGCTAGTTAATTTAATATTTTATAAATAAAAATTAATATTTCTCCAAGCTTTCTAAATGTCAATTTGGTCGGAGTAGCTTGGAGTACTTCGGCCACATTATCTCTGGAGTCAGAGTTTCTGCAGACCCTAGTAAATTTGAGGCCATGATGCTATTGCCTACACCTAGAACCATCAAGGATTTGAGAGCATTCTTGGAACTTACCGGACACTACCGAAAGTTTGTTCAAAACTACGGTACTATCAGTAAACCACTCACCAACTTAAAAAGGGGCAATTCTCATAGAGTGAAGAAGCTGACCAAGCTTTCCAGCGTCTCAAACAAGCAATGACCACGACTCTCATCCTTACAATGCCCAATTTCAATGAAACATTCATCGTCGAAACTGATTCTTGTGACTATGGTTTGGGAGCTGTACTAATGCAACAGGAGCGGCCAATTGCCTTCCTTAGTAAAGCACTAAGTACTAAAGCTTTGACAATATCTACATACGAAAAGGAAATGCTTGCAATAGTCACTGCGGTGCAGAAATGGTGACATTTCTTGGAGTTAGGACACTTTATAATACGAACGAACCATCAAGCATTACGGTATTTTCTATCCCAGAAAATCACCACATTAATGCAACAAAAATGGTTAACTAAGTTGTTGGGCCTGAACTAGGAGATTCATTACAAAAAAGGGCACGAAAATACAGCAACAGATGGACTCTCCAGAGTGGTACCACAGGCAGAAAAAGGCATATCAATGGCTATGAGCCGATGCGTACCTTGTTAGCTAGAAGAGCTTCAAGACAATCTTCAAGGGGATACCCAAGTTCAGGAGATGATGCTCGAGGCATTAAGCACCCTGACTGGGCCAAAGCTTTGCCATCTCCAATATGGAATACTAATGTACAAAGGAAAGATATACATAGGGGCAAAGGGGAATTGGAGGGCGACCATTATACGAGAATTTCATGATACCAGACATGGGGGACATTCTGCGATTGAAAATACATATTTCAAGGTAGCTCAACTCTTTTATTGGCCCCAAATGAAGGAGGAAATCAAGCAATATGTGAAAGAGTGTGACATCTGTCAATGCCACAAGTTTGAAAATGTAGCGTACCTAGGATTATTGCAGCCTTTAGAAATCCCTTCAAAGATTTGGAGCAGCGTCTCCTTAGATTTTATTGAAGGTCTTCCTAAATCCCAAGGTAAAACGACAATTTTTGTGGTTGTTTACAGATTAAGTAAGTACGACCACTTTCTTGCATTAAGTCATCCATATATTGCCAAAGATGTGGCCAGATTATACTTTGACAATGTAGTCAAGCTACATGGGCTTCCCCAGACCTTGGTAAGTGACAGAGATAAAGTCTTTATTAGCACTTTCTAGAAGGAACTCTTCACGATGATGGGAACCCAACTGGCTATGTCTACTGCGTATCACCCTCAGTTCGATGAGCAGACCAAATGAGTCAACCGGTGTTCGAAAACCTACTTAAGATGTGCAGTTAGTGAACGACCCAAAACATGGGCCAATTGGTTGTCCATAGCGGAATGGTGGTACAACACTTGTAAACACAGCTCAATAGGCATGACTCCCTTTGAAGCACTTTGTGGATACCTACCTACTTCCATTCCTATGACGTTACACACCAACTACAAGGTAGCTGCTGTGGGAGAGTATCTTATACAACAGCAAAGCGCAGTGCAAGTCTTGAGAGAAAATCTCCTCAAAGCACGATACCGAATGAAGCAATATGCTGATCAGAACAGAATAGAACGAGTGTTTCTGGAAAGTGACATGGTATACTTAAGGTTACAACATTACAGAAAAACCACCATTGCTACTAGGTTCTTTCTCAAACTATCTCCAAAATAGTATGGTCCTTTTGAGATTGTGAAAAAGATTAGCATGGTCGCTTATCAGCTTAAGTTACCAGATACTAGCTCTGTTCACCCAGTATTCCATGTGTCATTACTAAAGAAAAAACTGGGAAAAAAGGACATTCATATAGCACAATTACCTGAACTCGGCGAAGAGGGTCAGTTCTTAGTAGAGCCTGTAGCAATCTTGGACAGAAGACTGATCAGACGAAAGGGTGGACCAGTTACACAGGTCTTAGTCAAATGGTCCAATACCTGTACCACTGATTCAACTTGGGAGGACTAGGGTACTCTCAAAACAAAGTTTCCCAGGTTCCTTCCTTGGGGTCAAGGAAGTTTCGAAGGAGACGGGAATGTAACAGACCCAGCACCACCTACAACAAATATGGGTCCGAGCACGGAAATCCCAATCCAAGTGAAGAAGTGGATTTTTACTAAAGGCCCAAATGGAATATACATCCGAATTGTATCATTCACATCTTATCTTGGTTATTGTTATAAATTATTGCTCTCTCTTCCTCCTGGCACCTTTGGTGATTATCTCTTCTTTTACTATATAGTGTTTTATCTTGTTAGTTAACAATTGGGGGATCCCACTTGTTACACAAAAGTGAAAGCAAAAAGCATAACCACCAGAAGACATCAGTTGGTTGTTGGCCATAATTCCAACAGAACTAACAATGTTCATAGCCCATGCTCCTACATCAGACACTGCAGGCTTCTTCTCCCCCTACATATTTGTTGGATTGAAAATTAGGGCTTGGCTATAGGTAGTTAGGTAGTTGCGTAAAATTGGGGATCTCTGTATTTGTTAAAAGAAAGAGTAAACAGCTGTTACACTGTATTTATTTTTATTTTAAGTCTCCTTAGTAAAAGTCGGGCGCACATTTCATTTTAATGTTTTTAATAATTTTAGTAATTAAATATTTTTTTACAATAGACATTATACAAAATAAAGTTTATCTATTTGTTGAACTTAAAGTATTTTTTATAACATTATTTTAATAATCAAAATTTATTGAAGAATCACGGCCAACTAATCACTAACTATTGTATATTTTATAATTTTATTAGTTATTTTTTAGTACCGAACTCAAATAATAAATATTACTATTTTTAATTTGTATAATCATAAATTTTAAATGATTTAGAACAATATTATTTAAATGATTAAAGTTGTTACATTCTTGTATATATTATGTGTAAAATTGATGTTATCCAAAATTTTGTTTCTCTCTATTTTTGTCGATAGCTCCAATTTAATTATTTTTTAATATAGAAATATTTTAAATTTTAATAGATAAATTATTTGTTAAAAAGTTCAAAATTTTAGAAGCAACATGTTAAAGATAAATATTTATAATGTTAAACATAAAAGAAATTTAAATATTAAAAATGCTACGAAAATTGTGAATTAAATATTATAAATGTTAAAAATAATTTTCTCGTTATAGTTATATAAAACCAAACCAAACATACCCAGTATATCCCGCTCAGCGCAGGGTCGGGGGGGTGAGATGTACTCAGACCATGCCCCTACTTTTCACGGTAGGGAGGCTGTTTCCGTGAAGACGTCCGGCTAAGTGCGCATTACGCTAATAGTGTGTGATATTCACAAGGATTGTCTAAGGTTTGAAAAAGGCTCATCGTCATACCTGAGGCCATGGCTTTGAACACATGGGACTTACCTACCAGGGGTGACTACTCCGCTCTGCAAAACACTGAGATCTAAGATGACACCTCGCCAAGCTCCCTAAAACTGCAAAACTAGAAAACAGAAGACAAATGAGAACGTAACAACCGAACTTCTAAGATAAAGCTAACTGAGACAACCCAACTCTGAGGCTCTCAACAATAGAGCCGCTCCCTAAAAGAGAATCCACTACTCTGATATGGCGCCTCCAAGAACACCTATCAGCGGTCATGGTCTCATTTAAGTTTAAGGCCTTTAAATCCAACCTAAGCTGCTCTTCCTACGACCTCCTCGGTCTGCCTCTCCTCCTCACCCCAACAACCGAAAGACTCTCGACCCTCCTCACCGGGGCTTCAGCCAGCCTCCTACGGACGTGGCCGAACCATCTCAACCTCCCTTCCCTAACTTTCGCAGAAAAAGACGCCACCTTAAGCTCACTCCTAAAAACCACATTCGGGATTCAAGATAAGGCCCGCTCAAATAACGATCTTTGGAGCTCTGGTGATAAAGTATAGCGCCGGGCAAAATATATTTAGAAGGCTTTGTGTAAATAGAAGACACTAAAAGGTCGGTTTTAGGCGTCGGTGGAGTAAAGACCGACGATAAAGATTCAGTTTTAGGCGTTGGTTGTTTATGTCCGACGCTTAAGTTTGGTTTTAGGGGTCGGTTACGTAAAGACCGATGCTTAGGGTTAAGTTTTAGGCGTCGGTTATTTCATGCCCGACGTAAAAGGTCCAACACAAACGACATTAAGCATCGGTTAAGCTAGCAACCGACGCTAAAAATATGTATATGCCACGGCTCTTTATATAACCGACGCTAAAAGTGCGATGCTGAAAGACAGTTTATACTAGTAAAAAATCATTGATTCGAGTTACTAATCACTGCGTCTATGTGTAAGAATATAAATATTTAATTTAATATTATAATGTGATAAGAACATACAATACTATATAATATTGCACTCAATATATGAAAAAAAAATATCAAGTTATGTTTAAAAGTAACTTTCATAAATAGTTGAGTGATGACACGTTGAATAATAAACACATGACTATTTTAAAAAAAAATTAAAAAAATTAATCGAGTTCGATTTCGAGCCGAGTCAAGTTCGAGTTTATCGAGTCGAGCTCCAAAAAACTCGGCTCGACTCGAGTTTTTTATCGAGCCCGAAAATGTGTTCGAACTCAATCTCGATAACGATTCAAGCCAAGTCGGGCCGACTTTTTCGAGTCGAGCTCGAGTTGGCCCGGTTTAAATTACACCCATAATTGAAATTCATTCAATTAGAAATTATCCTACAATAATAAAATACATTTCTTACTCTTCTTCTTCTTCTTTTTCTTCTTCTTCTTCATCACTTTCTCTTGTTCTTTCTTCTTCTTTACTTCCCACTTCCTTTTGTGGTTCTAGTTCTTTTTCTTGATCATCTTCCGTTTTATAATGTGAAAAGTCAACAAATAAAGACCTTGAGGAAAAATCTAGTGTAATGGTATTTGAGACTTCTTCTTGAAGGGGTTCCGCATCATTATCCTTTGTTCTTCCACTAACCAATTGAGGTCTACATGTGATGATTGTATGAATATTACTATCGGGATTCTTCACACTAGGAGCATAGTATACTTGATTTGGCTTGACTTGCTAGAATGTAAACATCATCTCCTTTTAGTTTTGAATTAAGATCGATCAAGAGCACTCCATTTTTGTCTTTCTTCACACCCTTAACATGATCTTACCAATGACATTTAAATAAAATCACATGATTTTTGCCACCGTATCTTTATTTGGGAATATCTTGTAAAGTCCAATAGTAATTACTTTCACTATCACCATAACAACTGCCCTTCACAAGTGCCCTAGGGCTTGATCTTGCTAAGTTGTATGAGTATCCGTTGACCTTGCATCTTTTATAAGAAATCACATATGAAGCTGGGCCTTGCAATAAATACTGAAATTGTTTGTAGTTGTGTTGTACCTGAAATGGAATAGTCTCGTTAGACACATGTATATGAACAACTTTTAAAATCACATACGTTGTGCTTTAAATAAAATACCTTATTTTACAACCATGTTGCCAAATGAGCCAGCTTTAACATTGAATCCATCTCAGTATCACTCAATATATATGTACTACAATTACGAACATCTTCTTCAAACATACTTAAAAAGTGATCATAAAGAGAAATTAACTCAACTAAGCAATTTGTAAAAGAATTGTCTTCTCTTAATGCCATTGTCAAATTAATTTCAAGGCACTTCTTCATCTCAAGCCTTTTCTGGTCTTCAAAAGAAAGTTGGTTTTGATTTAAATAAATCTCTTCACTGCAACTACTGTAAGAAGCCTGGTCAAACTATTGATAATTACTATAAAAATCATGGTTTTCCTCTAGATTTCAAGTTCAAAAAGCCTAGGAGAATTGCAGCACATGTTGATACTCATGATTCTTATGGTTCTCTAGCTTCTGGATATCATATCAACACATATACTCTACTACCTAGCAACACTTCTCATGGACAATCAGTTTTTACTCCAGAACTATGCACTCAGCTTCTCAATATGCTAAAGTCTTCTTAACAATCTGATTAAACTTCTGCAGCAATTTTTCCTGGTAACACTCTGTCTTTTAATGCTTTCCTGAATAAATCTGACAACACTAGTTGGATATTAGACATTGGTGCTAGCGATCATATATGTTCACAAAGCTTCATGTTTACTTCTTTTCACAAATTTACTCAACCTATAAATGTCTCTTTACCCAATGGCCAGCACATTGATATACTTTACAGTGGCACTCTAACTTTACTTGATAACATTGTCCTTGAAAGAGTATTGTATAATCCTACCTTCAAATTCAACTTACTCTCTATCAATAAACTCACTCAACAATTAGGTTGCACTATTAGATTTTCTATGACACTTGTTCTATGCACTCTATGTATGTAGGGCTATTTTCTGAGGAGCCCTCTGGTTCTTGATAAATCTCAGAGATGCCTTTACATTCTTTCATCCTCTACTCAAGATTCCAAAGCAAATGTTTCTTCAACTAATGTTTCTGTTCCTCTTTTGATTTCTGCTAATAAAACTCTTGGTTGTAATAGTGATTCTTTACTTTGGCACACTAGATTGGGCTATCTGCCTATGTCAAAACTTAAAACTCTGTCTTTATTTAATGTGAATGTTGGTATTGATTTCTTTTGTGATGTATGTGCTAAGGCAAGACAATACAGAGCGCCATTTCCTCATAGTACTATTCACACTTTTAAACCTTTTCAGCTTATACATGTGGACATATGGGTTCCTTATAAAGTCTCTACATGTAATCACTATAAATATTGTTTGACTATACTAGGACCACATGGACACAACTTTTAAGTTGTAAAAGCAATGCTTTTACTTTTCTCAAATACTTTATTAATTGAATATTAGTTTCATTCTACAGTCCACATTGTCAGAACTGACAATGCATTTGAATTAGGCCTTAGCACAACTGCCACTACTTATTTCTGGAATAAAGGTATTACTCATCAGACATGTGCTTATACTCCACAACAAAATGGTGTTGTGAAGAGGAAACATAAACATCTTCTTGAGACATCCAGGGCACTTCTCTTTCAATCTAATCAGGTGCTTCACCTTATGAACTTCTGTTCAATAAATCTCCTTCTTTTGAACATCTTAAACCTTTTGGTTGTCTTGCTTACATATGTACAGCTAAAGTTCACAGAGATAAATTTTTCGTAAGAGGTATACCTTGTATTTTTCTAGGTTACCCTTTTGGTAAAAAGGCTTATAAATTTTTAAATCCAGAAAATCATTCTATACAATATTCTAGGGATGCACAATTTCATGAAACAATTTTTCCATATGTCAAAACTTCTTTATCATAGTATATACCATTGTCTGTTCCTGATCACAATACTATTTCTCCATACAGTCCTACAGTTCCACATACATATAATTTAGTTGAATTAAACCAGGTACCTACTTATACATCACCTACTCCAGTTATTCTAACTCCTCCAACTGATAATGTTACACCTGCTAATTAATCCTCCATTTATCAGAAAGTCATCTAGACTTACCAAACCACCCTCATATTTTAAAGACTACATTCATACTGATGGTCATGTCACTTGTACAACTTTCTTTTGTTCCTGCACACTCACTTCACTTTGTTCTACACCATTACAACCTATCAATTCTCATTTATGCTGCAATGTTACCTCTATTTTCACTCCTGTTCCAGAACCTTCTTTCTATGAAGAAGCTTCTCTTTATCCTGAATGACAGTAGGCCATTACAGTAGAATTCTCTGCCTTAGAAGCCAACAATACTTGGTCTTTCATTCCTTAACCACTAGGGAAGAAGGCTATATCTTGTAAATGGGTTTTTAAAATAAAAATCATGTTGATGGAACTATAGAACGCTATAAAGCTCATTTAGTTGTTAAAGGATTTACCCAAAAAGCTAGCATTGATTACACAGAAACTTTTTCTCCTATTATCAAAATGACAACTGTTCGAAGCTTAGTTGTTATTGCTGTTAAAAAGGGGTGGCATATGTCTCAACTTGATGTTAATAATGCTTTCCTCCATGGTGATTTTCATGAAGATGTATATATGTATATATGAAACCCCCTCAAGGTCTCTTGATTGATTCTAACTTGGTTTATAAGCTTATAAATTCATTTTATGGACTGAAACAAGTTTCGAGAGAATGGCATACAAAGTTAAGTGATGCTTTTATGTCTAAAGGTTATAAGTACTCCAAGAATTTGATCATTCTTTATTCTATAATAAAAATGGAACCTTGATTCTATTTCTTGCTATTTACATTGAGGACATACTTGTTGGAAATGACACGTCCGAAGTTACCTCTATCAAGCAGTTTCTAGACTCTGTTTTCAGGATCAAGGATTTAGGAGAATTCCATTATTTCTTAGGTCTGGAATTTGAAAAGGCTCATGAGGGAGTTGTTATGTCCCAACAGAAGTTTACAAATGATTTCTTAACTGAATTTGATTGTTTACAAGAATATGAAGTTGTCTCTCCTTTGGATTTGAATGTCAAATTAATTGTTACATGACCATGGATCCCTACTGCAGATCCTTCTCTTTATAGAAAACTAGTTGGTAAACTAAATTACCTTACTCATACTAGACTAGACCTCTCATTTTGTGTTCAACACTGAAGCCAGTTCATGGCTTCTCCTCGACATCCACACTGGGATGCAGCAATACATGTACTTAAATATCTACGAGCTGCTCCTGCATATGGTATTTTGTTTAATTCTACAAATACTTTCAATATTGAGGCATATGTGATGATAATTGGATAGCATATGTCCTAACACAAAGAACTCTGTCAGTGGTTATGTTATTTTACTTGGAGGTAGTCTCATTTCTTGGAAATCCAAGAAACAACATCGACCTGAAGCTGAATATCGTTTTATACGATGGTCACAGTTGAGTTAGCCTGGTTATCTCGTTTACTTTCTGAG
Organism: Saposhnikovia divaricata; assembly: GCA_036435485.1. Classification (NCBI taxonomy): domain Eukaryota; kingdom Viridiplantae; phylum Streptophyta; class Magnoliopsida; order Apiales; family Apiaceae; genus Saposhnikovia; species Saposhnikovia divaricata. Next base: position 168,164,765 of record CM071595.1, on the reverse strand, counting down.
TTTGATGTTCCAAATATTACTTCTATTGCAGTTAAGTGTTATAGCCAGGCAGCCATCTATATTGTTCTGAATCCCGTTTATCACGAACGGACAAAGCACATCGAGATAGACTGCCATTTTGTTCATGAAAAACTTGCTTCTCATTTTATTTCTCTCTCTTATACACCTACCAAATAGCAGCTCACAGATGTCTTTACAAAATTCCTCAATGCATTCAATTATCACACCATCTTGTCCAAGTTGGGGTTGCCTGTTACACCCTCCAACTTCAGGGGGGTGTTGGGATTACTTAATCAAATAGTCAACATAGTCAACAAAAGTCAATAGGTAGTTAGGATTTATATATACATAGTCTTGTACAGTTGTAGTTAAGTAGTTTTGTACAGAATATAATGCTCTCTTTTCGATCTTTAATGGAAAAGTTCATATTCTCCAATTCTGTTTCATTTCATTACTATGAATTAAGTTAATAGACATTGACATAATCCAATCATAACACACGATGCTCCTATTGAAGAGATTTTTTTGCTAGTTTAGTGGTACACTCTTGATAAGAGTTAATGCATTTTACACACCATGTGCGTATAACACATTTTTCAAAAAATTGAGTTCAATACAAATACTCCCTCTGTCCCAATGCTTTCTTTACATTGCCTTTTTGCACGGAGACCAAGGAATATTGTTAAGATAAATAAAGTAGTGGGTGTACTACACCATGCTAATTTGCAACACATTGTTGCATGTTTTAGTAGATGCCAGTATGTTAATAAATGTTAGTATAAAAGAATTAGTGGGGTAGTAGATTTGTACATTCATCACTTAGAACTCAGTATTATTTAAAGTAGTTTGTATATCTTAAAGATTTTATTATTTAGATTTTGTAATAATTAGATTCCTATTATTTTAATAACAATATACTTAAACTAGCTCAATATCTATTTTTCATAGTCAGTTTTTATAAGATTTTATGTTATTCCTGTCCAAAAAAAGTTTTGGTTAATGTTAATTTTTTTGTCTTTCGATATAATCATATTAAAACAAGGGTTTCATGTGCCTGAGGGTGAACTCACGGTTGTACCGGAGGTTTAAATAATTTCAATACAAATTAAGGGTATTTATTTAAATCAATGAAAAAAGTTTGATATTTATAAAAATGCCCGACCCTTACTTTATAAGTACATATTTGTTATAAACTTAGGAGAGATCCATGAGGACAACCTCATGTTTAGTTCTGCAAAGCCCCGATGGGTTCGTAGTCGAGTATGCCTTGAAGTTGGACTTCCAAACAACCTACAACGAGGCAGAGTATGAAGCTCTGATAGCCAGCCTTGGATTGACAAGAGCCCTGAGGGTGAAGAACCTGAAAGTCTATGGAGACTCAAAGCTGGTAGTCTTACAAGACGATGGAGAGTTTGAGGCTAGAGAAAAGAATATGGCCAAATACTTGAGGGTTGTGAAAGCTGTGATAGCCCAGTTCGATGAGTGTTACGTTGAGTATATCCCAAGGGAGGAGATTAAAAAGGTCGATGCCTTATATTAGTATACTTTTTCATAGGTCGAGACCCATTCTGGGAGCGTCTACTTCCAAGTTCTAAGAACCCCTACAATTGATTCTAAGCTTATTGCTCCTATCGGGATATGAGGATACTGGATAGATCCTATCAAAGCACACCTTGAGAATGGCTGGTTGCCAAACGATGCCACGGAGGCAGGGAAGCTAGCTTTAAGGAACTAAAGGGTCGAAGAGGCCACATTCCACCCGATTGAAGGCTCGTGAAAGCCCACTCCGTCCAAATGAAGGCTCATAGAGGCCGTGTTTCGTCCAACCAAAGACTCGAAAAGGCCACGTACAATCCATTTGAAGGATAAAAAAATGAGAAATAAGTTAAAATATTGCAAGGAGTTAGAGCTCGAAACAAGCTTTGATTCGATATATTGTAAGCTCAAATCGAAGCAACGAGCAAAAAGATATGGATTTTTCAATACTCATGGAATGAGCGGGCCTAATAATCGAGTTAAAAAACAAAAATGCGATCTCATTCCATGTCTTCGGGGGCTAGAATTTCAAGTCACGATTTACCTCCTCTAGGATTCAAAGGTGAGTCGTGATGACCCATGACCTAGGACAAACGAGGCTTAAAAAAAACAACTTCAAGTCATAAAATGAGGGTACGGACCTCGCGACCAAGGAAAAATTGAGGCAAAATACGACCTCAATCTAAGTCGTAGAATGAGGTCGTAGACCTCACGACCAGTCAAAAATGGGGTCTTTATACGACTTCAATCCAGGTCGTGGATGAAGCTCTTAAGCCCCACGACCAGCCAAAAATGAAGCCTTGTGGCGAACTCAATTCAAGTCGTAATTGAGATCGTAGAACCTCAAGACCTGGTTAAAATTGGGTCCTTCAATGAGCTCAATCCCGGTCGTGCTTTGAGATCGTAGACCTCACGACCACTGATATTTTGGGACTTTACACGACCTCAATCCAGGTCGTGAATTGAGGTCGTAAGCCTCACGACCAGCCTAAATTGAAGGCCTTAAGGTCTAAGCGTTCCGATACCTCAATCCAGCTCTTGTATTGAGGTCTAAGCACTTCAAGACCTCAATCTAGGTCGTAATTGAGGTCGTAGAACCTCACGACCTGGAATAAATGAAAGCCATGTGGCGACCTCAAACCAGGCCTTAGAGTTGAGGTCTTGAAGACCCCAAACTTGGACAATTTGAGGGCTTAGTTAGATCTCAATTCAGGTCAATCAGGGTTAGTACCCCACAAAAAATTACAAGAAAATATTATTATTTAATAATAATTTGTACAAAATTATTATTATTAATAATAATAAAATCCTATCGGATTTTATTCAAGTGAAATTTTATCCGGGTAGGACACCCCTGATTTGGGTAAAAAAGTTATTCAAAATTTGAATAAAATAAATAATATTATTCAATAATATTATTTAAGAGAAGAAGCGAAAAAGTTGAAAAAAAAATTTTCTCTCGACTTGAAATGAGGTCACAGCTGAGCTCGAAAAAGTGTGCGACCACCCCCCAAATGAAGCATTGGTCGAATTGAAATAAGGACGCAATTGACCTCGAAAAACATCACGACCAGTGCCAGTGTTGGACGAACTCAAATGAGGTCGGCTGGAAAAGTGCTGTTAACACCCCCAAGCTTTGCAGAGTTCACATACTAGTCTCTCAAGTTTATAAAATGACATTTTTGTCCCTAAAATCTGAAAATTAAGAAAAATACCCGTTGGTACATAAAATTCCTAAATTATTAGGAATAATTGAAATAAATACCTATGGGTACAAAAAATTCCTAAAATATTAGGAAAAAATAAGAAAAATATCCGTGGGTACAAGAAAATTCATAAATTGTTAGGAAAAATTAAGAAAAATACATTTGGGTACATGAAAATTCCTAAATTATTAGGAATAAATAGGAAAAATACCCGTGGGTACAAGAAAATTCCTAAAATATTAGGAAAAAATAAAAAAAATAACCGTGGGTACAAGAAAATTCTTAAAATTGTTAGGAAAAATTGAGAAAAATATCTGCGGGTACATAAAAATTCCTAAATTATTAGGATTAAATAAGAAAAATACCCGTGGGTACAAGAAAATTTATGAAATATTTGGAAAAAATAAGAAAAATACCCGTGGGTACAATAAAATTCCTAAATTGTTAGGAAAAATTAAGGAAATTACCTGTGGGTACATAAAAATTCCTAAATTATTATGAAAAATTAAGGAAAATACCTGTGGGTACATAAAAATTCTTAAATTATTAGGAAAAATTAAGAAAAATACCTGTGGGTACATAAAAATTCCTAAATTATTAGGAATAATTAAGGAAAATACTTGTGAGTACACGAAAATTCCTCAAGTATTAGGAAAGGTACAGAAAAGTACGAGGAAAATTATAAAAATATTTTCTTGACAGATTGAGCAATAATTTATGCTAATAATGCATAAACGCTTTATGAAAGTGCCGAAATTGTTAAAAGCAAATACAAGTTAAAGCCTCGAATAAGGAATCGTCGTAAATGTGTAGATCGCTCCACACTTTACGATAAAGCAATATATATGAAACAGTAGTGTAAAACAAAATCCTATATGAGGGTAGGAAAATTAAGGAGTCCCAGGTAAGGGATAAATACGACCCTAAGTCTCATAAAAGACAACTATAACTTCTACGAAAACCTGATCAATTTTCCTAGGAGTTGGGGGGCAAATGATATGGGCTAAAAGTAAGCCCTAAAGACATATTTAGTACAGCATTAAAATAAACCTAGATTGGTCCAAGGTTAAATCCCATTAATGAGGCTTGAAACCCTAATTAAATATTAATTTCGTAATTAATGAGTCAGGTGATTTTCATACTCCAATATGAGTCCAAAAAGGGAACCAATTCCTTTAAGGAGTAGCCCCAAAGACATCTAAGTCCAATGAAAGTTAGCCTTCTTTATGGAGGATCTAGAAGCCCATCTAAAGTTGATAACTTGCCTACCAAATTACTAAACCCTAATTCCAGGTCTTCTGAAGCCTATATAAAGGGTCTGACCCTTCATTCTCAAGAGGAAGGTTTTAGGGCACAACTCTATACGTCATCCACCACGTCATTCTCAAGAGGAAGGTTTTAGGGCACAACTCTATACGTCATACACCACGTTTTAGGCTTAATCCTCAAATAAGGACATAGAAGCCACTACATCACTATGCCCGGAGGGCGCATCAAGCCACGTAGGCAACTCTAGAACTTGATTCTTGATTTTCATGGTACGTAGGCATCAAGGATCGACTAGTCCCGACAGCAAGAGCAGCCACCATTAAAGCTCGAAGCTCTCAATCCCTACCATTCAATACACTAATTAATTGCATCCTAGTTTTTGTTCCACAACACAAAGTATATGTTAGATGTATTAATTGTAATACACAATTTATCTTTCATCAAATCATTTATTTTCATATACTTTTATGTTATTCAATTTAAATTTTTTATATCTTGTTTAAGTTATTAAATATTTTGTGTAATTACTACTTTAATATAATTTATTACCATATTATTTTTTATATGCCCGAATCTCGGCATAGATCCTAAACAAGCTCAAACGACTATACAAGGGGCCCACCTCTCTTAATGGGCTCAATTATCTCCTAATGGGCTCAAATATCTCTCAATGGGCCCGAATATTGAATATTAAATATGATTTTGGTAACCCTTACTTTTGGTGTAATTTTAATATTAATTAAATATCATATTACTCGAATTTAAATATTTACTTAATTTTATTCAAAATTTATTTGCTTACACAGTTAATTTTTATTAAATATTCACTATTTAGAATCATTAAATTGGCATTAAAATAAATAAAATATCAAGATTTATTAAATTTTAGACCCTCACTTTTGTTTATTTGGGTATTAGTTAAATTAATCTTTTTATTTCCTGTTAACATTTTAATTAGAAATACTAGTTTAAATACTTATTGAATATGATCTTCGTCAAGTTTCATTCTTCTTATTTAACTTTTTTAGAAAAAAAATAATTGGTCGCTACCTCAGTATTTCTGTTATTCTTGAATTAATAACATTTGAAAATATAATCAATTAGATATAAAATAAGTAAAAAAATAATATTTATTATACTTTATATATATGTTCACTTATTATAATATATAAAATAATGTTAAATTAATATTATTCTTTCAAATTAATTTATTCAATTTGAAACTATAATTTTTTTTTATTTTACCCTTATAATATTATATATTATAACTATTTTGACATAAAATGGGCCTAAGAAAAAGAAATTTACATTGGACCCGATGCCCGTTTCTAGAACATTGCCCAAATGGCCCGTCTCTAGAACATTCTTCATCAGCTATATATACTAGCAATCGGCTATCATTCATATACAACTGATTCATGGCTGTAGTTTTGGGAGTCGGAACATATCCTACTATTGAATTTATAAACTTTTTATATTTCATTTTATTTTGATATATTTATGTAAGTTGAATGTGATAAATGTTTCAATTTTGTCATTTTATTTTCCATATTTTTTTTGTATATAAACAATTATTTGAAGAGAAATGGAGTGAAACTCTTGTGCTGACCAAACATATGTTTCTCTTTAATATAATCCTAAATAATTTTTTTTCCTAGTTTTATTTTTTTTGTTTGGTTATTACTACTGTTATATATGATGCTAGCTTATAGCCGTGCTTTTAATTTTTTATAATTTGTTTATAATGTAATATAATATTATTAAAATTAAGGTTAATATGTTATTAGAAAATTTTTGAACCTTACATCTTTGTACATAATAAATTTTATTATTATATATAAATTAATATATGTTGTTGGTGGTGGAAATGGAATATATAACAATTTTAGTATTGTTGTATCTAACGTTGGTTTAGATAGTGTAGAGGTTTATTGTAGATAGTATAGATTTGTGCATGTTTTTGAACTTTTGTTTTATATTTAAATATTTAACTTTTGGGTTGCTAATTTCATTACACAATTGTTTATTTATTTATACAAATTAAAAAAACAAAAAAATTATGTAAAATCGTTTTTATACAAATCCCTTTTCACAATAACCATTTATGTATTGATATAACTGAATATTCTTTTAATTATTTAATTTGTATAAATTTTAAAAGTAAACTATCATTAAAACAAATATTGCCTTATAATATATGTGCAAGGCATGTTGTTGATTCAGGTTGTGCTACTGGTGGTCCTAGTGCAGCAGCCTGAAGTGGTGGTGGTGCCTTTGACGGTGCTGATGGTTGTGCTGCTAATTGCGCTGCTGGTCCCTCCTCCCAGTCTCCTATAGGAAGGAAAAGGGCGTGGAAATATCGCCCCGGTCAGGGCAAATCAATGCAATGGAAGCGTCCTTTGTACAAATGAAGGTTATACAATAATGTGTGTGTGTGTATTTATATGTAGCTGATGTTCTGTTCTAGTTATATTTAAACATTTCAATGTGTATACTACTCGTATAGATGCAGATGGTTGGGGGAACTCCACCATTTGACCATGAGAATACAATGGTGTCCTCTCTACTTCAGAAAACCGATTATCCTAGTAGTAAGCTGATTACTTAGACTCCAGTTATGATAATATTCTGATGTAGTATCTTATTATGTATATGTTTGTTGTCTGATCCAGGATATTTACATGATCTCAATCAATGTACTGTGTCTAAGGATAAAGGTGGTGAATATGGACCACTTGCCACTGTAAGCATTAGTACTATGAAGAACAAAGAGACTTTGCCATTTGTTAAGCGTCTCCGTTTTGGAAAATATATATTCTACGTAAACATAGAGGAAGATGAAAGAGAAGCCACACCTCCATCCTTTGAATGAACACAAAGATCAAAATCGGTCACGAGTTTCATCCATATGTCCATTTAAAGGACGGAAGTGTGTCTTCTCCGTCACCTTCTTGTATGTTTCCGTAGAATAGATATTTTTCCAAATCGAAGAAAGCTCAACAAACGGCAAACTCTCTTCGTTCTCCGCAGTATCAATGCTTACAATGGCAGCTGGTCCCGGTTCACCACCTTCATCATTATCGAGAACATTGATTGAGATCAGGAAAATCTCCTGGATTAGATAATAATAATAATAATAATAACATATAATTAAGTTATCAGGTCAAAATATATTGTCACAACTAGAGTTCAAATCATCAGCTTACTAGGACCATCATTTTTCTCAAGTAGACAGGACTCCATTGTGTTCTCTTGGTCAAGTGCCAGAACCATCTGCTATCTTTACTAGTTATACACATCGGAATTTTTAAAATAGCTAGTATAACAGAACATGACTACATATACATACGTGTAACCTTCATTAATTTGTACAGAGCAATGCTTCCATTGCTTTGATTTGCTTCTGATCGTGGCAATAGTTCCCCACCTAATTAAGACTCATGGATATTGAGTACTTGAAGAAGAAGAAGAAGAAGAAGAAGAAGAAGAGGAAGAAGAAGAAGAAGAAGAAGAAGAAGAAGAAGAAGAAGAAGAAGAGGAAGAAGAAGAAGAAGAAGAAGAAGAAGAAGAAGAAGATAACAAGATAACAGAAAGCTAAAATATCATATCTCTAATCATTGGAAAATTATGTTGTAAAGTTACAAGTCTAGTCTTTATATAGAATGCAATAGTCAACATATTGACACGTTGACTTAATAACAGAAAACAGTTACTAAGGGACTGTTTGGTTGTAAACTATTTTATTCTTGTGTCTAACTTCATGTATAAGTCCAATAGTGTCTTTAGCCCCCCTTTGACTGACACATCTCCAGCAACCATTCTAGCATTATTCATAGAAACAATCTCCTTAGATAACGTTATGCAGCTCTTGTAATCAGTCCTTCATCTTTAGTAGTGTCATCCAAAGTAACTGCAACACCTAATGCCCTTTTAGGTCCAAATTTCAAGCCCATATGATTGGAATAAGACCAATGCAGATGCCTACTAAGCCCCTTTGTTATAATATCTGCAGTATTATCTTTTGAACCAATTTGTATGACAGAAACTATATATACCAGCCTACATCGTTTCTCGTATAAAATGACAATCTAATTCAATATGCTTCGTTCGAGCATGATATACTGGATTTGCTGTGAGATCTACAGCTGCTTTGTTATCACAGAATAATGGAATAGGATCATCAAACTTTAAACCCAAATCTGATAACAAACCTTTCAACCATATTATCTCACAAGAAGCATCAGCAACAACCCTATATTCAGCCGCTGCAGTACTTCTTGAAGTCACAGATTGCTTCTTAGCTCTCCAAGAAATAACTACTTGTCAAAGTAGGAAACTATAACCACCAACAGATTTTCTGTCAGTTGTATCTCCTCCCCAATCACTGTCACTATAACCTTCTAACTTCAATTTATTAGAAACTGGAAAGAAAAGTCCATGATCAACAGTACATTTCAAATACCTTACACTTTTTGAGCTGCTTCAAAGTGTTTTACTCTGGGTGCATGAAAAATTTTGACTTAACAGTTAAACAGCAAATGAAATATCTCACCGAGAAGAAGTCAAATATAGTAATTCCTAACCCAAGTTCTACAAACTGTTGGATTTGAAATCAGATCACCAGAGTTTTCAATATCAAATAGCTTGATATGGGGATCAATTGGAACAGACAAAGGTTTACAATCCATCATATCTACTGATTTTAAAAGATCCTTAATGAATTTAGGCTGACTAAGAAAAATACCAGAAATGTTCCTGGAAACCTCAAGCCCTAGATAATAATTAACGCTTCCCATATGTTTGATTGTAAATTTGACATCCAACAACTACTTTAATGGTTGAATAGTGGGCATCTCATTGCCAGAAAGTAGTATATCATCAACATATATAACCACAGCCACAAAAATATGATTTTTTTGAATGTAAAAAGTGAATGATCATGTAAAGACTGTTTATACCAAACTGCTAGCAAACAAGAAGTAAGCTTGGCAAACCATTGCCTAGAAGCTTGTCTTAACCCATAAATTGACATATTTAGCATGCACACATCATCAACTTTAAGACCTAAAGGAGCAGCGTATACACTTTTTCATCTAAATCTCCATGCAAAAAGGCATTATTTAACTCTAACTACTCAACAAACCAGTTTTTAGCTGATGCAATTGCTAATAAACTCCTAACTGTTACCATCTTCATAACTGGAGCAAAAGTATCATGGAAATCAATTCCTGCTGCCTGAGTATATCCATTTGCTACTAACCTAGCCTTGTACTTGTCAATTTGACCATTTGCAAGAATTTTGATCTTATATACCTATCTACAACCAATAATTTTCTTGCTTTCTGGTAAATGAACTAAAGACCAGGTGTTATTCACATTAAGGGCTGTTAACTCCATATCCATAGCCTCAATCCATAAAGGATTTCTAATGGATTGATGATAAAAATTAGGTTCAATGGGAAAAGAAGTAAAAGCTGAAAAAGCTTGATTAATAGGATCAAATTTATGGTGAGAGAATTGATGAAAAGTATATGTATTGAACTGTTTAGAATCAACAGTTGCATTATGAGAAGTGATATGATAATCTTTCCACCATATTGGCCTATCTTTAGACCTAATTGACATTATTAAAGGTGGAACAGTGATAAGAGAAGAATGATCACTAGAAAGTGCAGAATTATCACTAGGAAGTGCAGAATTAGAACTAGGAAGTGTAGGATTATCAAGAACAGTAGGAGAATGTGTTAACTCATTGTGAAACATGTCATATGAATTAACTGGAGAAACTGGAGTGGAAGAAGTATCCAAATGAGAATTCAAATGATAACTACCAGCATAATTCTCATTATGTGTGTTTAACCAGTTTAAAAACAAAGAACTACCAGTAGTAGTGTTGGTTGATTTACCAGTTGACTAACTGTGCATGTGATAAGGAAAAACTGACTCCTCAAATTTGACATGTCTACTAACAATAATAGCATGAGTATCCAATCCTAAAAGTTTATATCCTTTTTGTAAATGTGGATATCCCAAGAAGACACTTTGATCGGCTGTAGAAGCAAATTTATCATTAGGATGAATAGAAGCATAGGAAAGACAACCAAAGGCTTTTAAAATGGAATAATCAGGTTTGGAATCATACAACATTTCATGAGGTGTTTTGTGATGTAAAATAGTAGAAGGTAATATATTGATAATACAAGTTGTTGTAAGGAGACATTCACCCGAGTACTTGTAAGGTAAACCAGATTGGAATCTTAAAGCTCTAGTTACCTCAAGTAGATGCCTATGTTTGCGTTCTACTCTAACATTTTTCCGAGGAGTATGTGGACAAGAAGTTTGATGTAGAATACCTGAGCAGCTAGGAATGTTTTAAAATTCTGTTTAATAAATTCACTGCCATTGTGAGATCTTATAGTTCTAACAGATTTGTGAAAATGTAGTGATACATAATTCACAAAATTCTTGAAAAGTTGAAAAACCTCTTGTTTAAAAGGCATAAGCATAGTCCATGATGTCCTACTATGATCATCCACAATATATGGTAAGGAAATACTTATAGCCAATGGTAGTAGAAACATTATAAGGACCCCAAACATCTAAATGTAATAAAGTAAAATTTTCAGAAGCATAAGCATCACTGTGTTTAGGAAAAGGAAACATTGATTGCTTTGCACAATGACAAACAGGACACAAAGTAATGTTATCAGAAATGTGACCTATACAAGAAATATGTTTCAAAACAGAATTAGGGGCATGCCCTAATCTCAAATGCCACAGTTTAGTATCAACATGATGAGAAAAGGAAATTACATTTAAAGTTGTAGCAGTACAAACTGAAGGAAAACTAGAAGAAGAAGGTTGTTCAGAAGCAACATGATGTAAAACAGGAAATCAAGTTGATGAAAAAAATTATAAGCCTCCTTGTTCAGTACCAGCTGCCAGGATTTTCAACTGGTTCTGGTCCTAAAACAAACATTTATCAGAGGTAAAAGTGATCACATAATTGGAATCTTAAAATAATTTGCTAACAAATAGCAAATTACAATTGAATTCTGGAATGTCCAAAACATTCTTCAAAATGATATTAGATGACAAATGAACTATCCCTAAATGATTAACTCAAATTGTTTGGTTATTTGGTAAAACCACAAGAAAAGTTTGATTAACAATGAAGATATCTATCATGAATTTTTCATCACAACACATGTGATTTGATGCACCGGTATCAACTATCCAAATTGTATATAATTTATAAGAAATAAAAGATAGCATTGAATAAGCCAAACCTGCAATGTGAATATGATCTTCAGGTGTGCTTAGAGAACAAGCATTAGTAGAAGTAGAACCTTTGGTCATCATTAACATTAACTGATTAGTGTTGTTATTTCCTTGAAAAGTTGATTCTCTGTTTGAATTACCACCAGTAACTGCTGAAACTTGCATAGCTTGTGACCTAAAAACACCAGAAGTATTAGTGCCACCAAAATTTTGATTAGTAAATTTTCCTCGTCCTTTTCCTTTTGGTGGATATCCAATCAGTTTAAAACAATTCTCCTTGGTATGTCCATTAAAACTCGAAGCTCTCAATCCCTAGCATTCAATACACTAATTAATTGCACCGTACTTTTTGTTCCACAACACAAAGTATATGTTAGATGTATTAATTGTAATACACAATTTATCTTTCATCAAATCATTTGTTTTCATATACTTTTATGTTATTCAATTTAAATTTTTTATATCTTGTTTAAGTTATTAAATATTTTGTGTAATTACTACTTTAATATAATTTATTACCATATTATTTTTTATATGCCCGAATCTCGGCATAGATCCTAAACAAGCTCAAACGACTATACAAGGGGCCCACCTCTCTTAATGGGCTCAATTATCTCCTAATGGGCTCAAATATCTCTCAATGGGCCCGAATATTGAAGAAGGATAAACAAGGCATGAGGCCCGATCAGGGATCACCTCACCTCTATCTCTTAAATCTCTTGAAGACACTCACCCCAGGGGTCTCCTCACTACGACCTCAGGGCGTCCTCTCATGCCAATAACAAAGGAAAAGGCCTCTGCGCCTTTCACGCTAGGCCTCTGCGCCTCTCATGCTAGCTCAGCCTCGGGATCGCATCTACCGGGGTCGCAACCCGGGGATCGCTTCGTTTGGCTCCCGTCAAAGGATCGCTTCGCACATAACCTCCAATGCGGGGTCACTACAGCGAGATCACTATCTCCTCTTCTCTGGAAGGCTCATGGCAAGATCCCTCGAGGTCGCATGAGTAGCTGGACATTAGGGTTCGCTTCGCATGGCCTGACTCCTCGAGGTCGCATGCAAGGCCCTTGTTACTTCTCTACTAGCCAACTCTGTTCGTGCGAGACCATAGGCTTCCACATCTGGGCCATGGATCACGGATAGGGTTGATGACTCATTGCCACGTCAGCCCTAAACGAGTGGGCTTGGACTTTGGCTTATCTCTTAAAACCCTAGCCCGTCTAGGTAACTTGATCTCCAAGAACTACGTCAGGCTTGATCCCTATAAATAGGGTACGTAGGCACCTTGATACGGGATGATTGACAGTTCATCACTGAAAACACCTATCAAGTGCAGCCACAAACAAACACCAATCTCCTCCCATGTTCTTCGTGTTCATAGCAAAATATCCGTATTTTGCTCCATAAATCCAGCAAACCTCCAAAATATTGTTATACAATATTCTCCCTATAACATTTGGCGCTAGAAGGAGGGGCTAAATTTCGTTTGTGGAGGACAAACGAATATCACTTTCACGATGGACTATGGGTTTTATCAATATACACCGAATTTTGGGTTTTGATTGTTACAAGGAACCGGCGGTGGCAAAAAAAATTGAAGATACACATGGCGGCTCGGAGCAGTTCGTCATCAATTTAGTGGCTATAAAGGACTTCGGCCATGTAAACAAAGCAGCGGCTGTTAAAAAAATGAAAAAGAAAACAAATTAAAGAGATGTTGCGGCCCTGCTGGAATATCAAGATAAGCAATTTGAAGGCCGAAGACATGTTAATAAAAATTAGAGGAAAAGAAGCTCAGGCAAGAAGTTATCAAAAAGACAATGGAGCCCGTAGTAAAAAAAAATGGCAGCCAAGCAACAAAGGAAAAGTTCCGGCGGGAATTAAAAAAAAAACACGCAACATGCACGGGCGACACAATAACAGACGAAGACACCCTTTCGGAAATTTAGAATGGGCAGAAAAATAAAGATACGTTTTATTTTCTCTCCTCGATTTAATTTTTTGCAAATTAAATATCCTGCCTTGCATGCATGCATAGAATCATTTTTAAATATTTTTCAGAAAAAATATTTATCATTTAAAATTCGTGCGAGCTATATTTTTATATTTGTAAAATTATCGCGATTTAGAAAATATCGTACGAGATATTTATGTTGATGAATTGTGGATATTTATGACTTGATGATTTGTGGATTTATTTTACAATCCCGTACGAACTGCATATTTAAAAAAAAAATACATATTCGAGATGCATAATTTTGTAAAAGATTTTCTACAAAGAAAAGGAGCATTATTTTCGAACAAATAAATATCGCGACATTCTTAAAAGAGCATATTTATTATTGCGTTTGGATTGCTTGCAAAATAATTTTTCATATGTCGTCGCACATATATGTCAAAAATATTTTCAAACTTGCGAATTAATTGTCAAGTAGGGTAGCTTGGACAAGCTATAAATCTCGCAATGCTACATGCTTAGTAAAGTGCAGTGCAGCACCATCTGGATTATTGAAGGCCCATGAGATATCACTATATCGAATGGGTGGAGGCATCCCTATGCAAACTATCGTTATTGAAGGCCCATGGCCAGATCTCACAAGATCGCATGGGTGGAGGCATCCCTATGCAAACTATCTATCTCTTCGCCAAGATCTCATCTACATCTCTTCACTGAGACATCTCTTAGTGAAGACTCCGCTAAACACATCCTTATGTGGTTGCATCAGATACTTAAAAAGCGTGTATGCCAGTTCGGGATATATACAAGCGCCAAGGTCCTAACTAGACAACAAGGATCGCAAAGGATTTCAAAAATATTATTTATGCTCGCACATTTGAAAACATTGGCAAATATTTATCCTATAATGGTCATCGCATGCTATCACACTTGCATCCGCATACGTCTAACGAGCACAGTGGTGCTCTAAGTGTTTTTCTAATCATCTATTTTCAGTTTTTTCAGCGACTCCCGAAATTTGGAAGCTTGAAGAATGTTTAATTCTCCACTGCAGCAAGCTACACTGAAGAACTGGGGGCTAATTGTTATGCCATATTTTTGGCATGTTTAATAATTTCCCAAATTTCTAATAATTATTAATTATTAATTTAGATTAATAATTATTACTTAACCGCTAAGTTTTATCCTCTCTCTGAAATGAGGAAAGAATCAATCTCAATCAATCAATAATGGAAAATATCTCCAAACATATTCTTCACATGAGACACCTGCCAAGTCCAGCCCTCTCATTTTCCTAAACCCTAAATCCCTAAAACAGCCATATTCATAATTCGCTCTATTATTCCAGCATCCCTCCAATTTCGTGTTTGTTACGAAATTCCTCCAACAACACTTGATTAATTCAAAAGTATATAATTTTACTGGACAACATGTGACATGTGGTATTAAACTTGATGGCCATCTTCTCACAAAAAGTTGATACATGTATGGTCATAACCCGTGTTATTTTAAATGTAGATTAATATATTAAATATGATTTTGGTAACCCTTACTTTTGGTGTAATTTTTAATATTAATTAAATATCATATTACTCGAATTTAAATATTTAATTAATTTTATTCAAAATTTATTTGCTTACACAGTTAATTTTTATTAAATATTCACTATTTAAAATCATTAAATTGGAATTAAAATAAATAAAATATCAAGATTTATTAAATTGTAGACCCTCACTTTTGTTTATTTGGGTATTAGTTAAATTAATCTTTTTATTTCTTGTTAACATTTTAATTAGAAATACTAGTTTAAATACTTATTGAATATGATCTTCGTCAAGTTTCATTCTTTTTATTTAACTTTTTTAGAAAAAAAATAATTGGTCGCTACCTCAGTATTTCTGTTATTCTTGAATTAATAACATTTGAAAATATAATCAATTAGATATAAAATAAGTAAAAAAATAATATTTATTATACTTTATATATATGTTCACTTATTATAATATATAAAATAATGTTAAATTAATAATATTCTTTCAAATTAATTTATTCAATTTGAAAATATAATTTTTTTTATTTTACCGTTATAATATTATATTTTATAACTATTATGAAATAAAATGGGCCTAAGAAAAAGAAATTTACATTGGACCCCATGCCCGTTTCCAGAACATTGCCCAAATGGCCCGTCTCTAGAACATTCTTCATCAGCTATATATACTAGCAATCGGCTATCATTCCAGCATTCCAACTCACAATATCAAACCCTAACTTAAACCCTATTCGCCGCTACCATCCCAACTCACTATCGTCTTTATCATTTCATTCACCTAGATATATATGTATCACTTATATAATTATCTTTTCATATTTATATATATACATGTATGTGAATTGGGATGATAGCACTCCTGCTTTGAATATATATACAACTGATTCATGGCTATAGTTTTGGGAGTCGGAACATATCCTACTATTGAATTTATAAACTTTTTATATTTCATTTTATTTTGATATATTTATGTAAGTTGAATGTGATAAATGTTTCAATTTTGTCATTTTATTTTCCATATTTTTTTTGTATATAAACAATTATTTGAAGAGAAATGGAGTGAAGCTGTTGTGCTGACCAAACATATGTTTCTCTTTAATATAATCCTAAATAATTTTTTTGTTCTAGTTTTATTTTTTTTGTTTGGTTATTACTACTGTTATATATGATGCTAGCTTATAGCGGTGCTTTTAATTTTTTATAATTTGTTTATAGTGTAATATAATATTATTAAAATTAAGGTTAATATGTTATTACAAGATTTTTGAACCTTACATCTTTGTACATAATAAATTTTATTATTATATATAAATTAATATAGGTTGTTGGTGGTGGAAATGGAACCTTATACCTCTGTATATAACAATTTTAGTATTATTGTATCTAACGTTGGTTTAGATAGTGTAGAGGTTTATTGTAGATAGTATAGATTTGTGCATGTTTTTGAACTTTTGTTTTATATTTAAATATTTAACTTTTGGGTTGCTAATTTCATTACACAATTGTTTATTTATTTATACAAATTAAAAAAACAAAAAAATTATGTAAAATAGTTTTTATACAAATCCCTTTTCACAATAACCATTTATGTATTGATATAACTGAATATTCTTTTAATTATTTAATTTGTATAAATTTTAAAAGTAAACTATCATTATAACAAATATTGCCTTATAATATATGTGCAAGGCATGTTGTTGATTCAGGTTGTGCTACTGGTGGTCCTAGTGCAGCAGCCTGAAGTGGTGGTGGTGCCTTTGACGGTGCTGATGGTTGTGCTGCTAATTGCGCTGCTGGTCCCTCCTCCCAGTCTCCTATAGGAAGGAAAAGGGCGTGGAAATATCGCCCCGGTCAGGGCAAATCAATGCAATGGAAGCGTCCTTTGTACAAATGAAGGTTATACAATAATGTGTGTGTATTTATATGTAGCTGATGTTCTGTTCTAGTTATATTTAAACATTTCATTGTGTATACTACTCGTATAGATGCAGATGGTTGGGGGAACTCCACCATTTGACCATGAGAATACAATGGTGTCCTCTCTACTTCAGAAAACCGATTATCCTAGTAGTAAGCTGATTACTTAGACTCCAGTTATGATAATATTCTGATGTGGTATCTTATTATGTATATGTTTGTTGTCTGATCCAGGATATTTACATGATCTCAATCAATGTACTGTGTCTAAGGATAAAGGTGGTGAATATGGACCACTTGCCACTGTAAGCATTAGTACTATGAAGAACAAAGAGACTTTGCCATTTGTTAAGCGTCTCCGTTTTGGAAAATATATATTCTACGTAAACATAGAAGAAGATGAAAGAGAAGCCACACCTCCATCCTTTGAATGAACACAAAGATCAAAATCGGTCACGAGTTTCATCCATATGTCCATTTAAAGGACGGAAGTGTGTCTTCTCCGTCACCTTCTTGTATGTTTCCGTAGAATAGATATTTTTCCAAATCGAAGAAAGCTCAACAAACGGCAAACTCTCTTCGTTCTCCACAGTATCAATGCTTACAATGGCAGCTGGTCCCGGTTTACCACATTCATCATTATCGAGAACATTGATTGAGATCAGGAAAATCTCCTGGATTAGATAATAATAATAATAATAATAATAATAATAACATATAATTAAGTTATCAGGTCAAAATATATTGTCACAACTAGAGTTCAAATCATCAGCTTACTAGGACCATCATTTTTCTCAAGTAGACAGGACTCCATTGTGTTCTCTTGGTCAAGTGCCAGAACCATCTGCTATCTTTCCTAGTTATACACATCGGAATGTTTAAAAATAGCTAGTATAACAGAACATGACTACATATACATACGTGTAACCTTCATTAATTTGTACAGAGCAATGCTTCCATTGCTTTGATTTGCTTCTGATCGTGGCAATAGTTCCCCACCTAATTAAGACTCATGGAGATTGAGTACTTGAAGAAGAAGAAGAAGAAGAAGAAGAAGAAGAAGAAGAAGAAGAAGAAGAAGAAGAAGAAGAAGAAGAAGAAGAAGATAACAAGATAACAGAAAGCTAAAATATCATATCTCTAATCATTGGAAAATTATGTTGTAAAGTTACAAGTCTAGTCTTTATATAGAATGCAATAGTCAACATATTGACACGTTGACTTAATAATAGAAAACAGTTACTAAGGGACTGTTTGGTTGTAAACTATTTTATTCTTGTGTCTAACTTCATGTATAAGTCCAATAGTGTCTTTAGCCCCCCTTTGACTGACACATCTCCAGCAACCATTCTAGCATTATTCATAGAAACAATCTCCTTAGATAACTTTATGCAGCTCTTGTAATCAGTCCTTCATCTTTAGTAGTGTCATCCAAAGTAACTGCAACACCTAATGCCCTTTTAGGTCCAAATTTCAAGCCCATATGATTGGAATAAGACCAATGCAGATGCCTACTAAGCCCCTTTGTTAGAATATCTGCAGTATTATCTTTTGAACCAATTTGTATGACAGAAACTATATATACCAGCCTAGATCGTTTCTCGTATAAAATGACAATCTAATTCAATACGCTTCGTTCGAGCATGATATACTGGATTAGCTGTGAGATCTACAGCTGCTTTGTTATCACAGAATAATGGAATAGGATCATCAAACTTTAAACCCAAATATGATAACAAACCTTTCAACCATATTATCTCACAAGAAGCATCAGCAACAGCCCTATATTCAGCCTCTGCAGTACTTCTTGAAGACACAGATTGCTTCTTAGCTCTCCAAGAAATAGCTACCTGTCAAAGTAGGAAACTATAACCACCAACAGATTTTCTGTCAGTTGGATCTCCTCCCCAATCACTGTCACTATAAACTTCTAACTTCAATATATTAGAAGCTGGAAAGAAAAGTCCATGATCAACAGTATATTTCGAATACCTTAACACTCTTTGAGCTGCTTCAAAGTGTTTTACTCTGGGTGTTGGAAAAATTTTAACTTAACAGTTCAAAAGCAAATGAAATATCTGGCCGAGAAGAAGTCAAATATAATAATTCCTAACCCAAGTTCTATAAACTGTTGGATTTGAAATCAGATCACCAGAGTTTTCAATATCAAATAGCTTGATATGAGGATCAATTGGAACAGACAAAGGTTTACAATCCATCATATCTGCTGATTTTAGAAGATCCTTAATGAATTTAGGCTGAAACCTCAAGCCCTAGATAATAATTAACGCTTCCCATATCTTTGATTGTAAATTTAACATCCAGCAACTACTTTAATGATTGAAGAGTGGGCATGTCATTGCCAGAAACTAGTATATCATCAACATATATAACCACAGCCACAAAAATATGATCTTGTTTGAAAGTAAAAAGTGAATGATCATGTAAAGACTATTTATACCCAACTTCTAGCAAATAAGAAGTAAGCTTGGCAAACCATTGCTTAGAAGCTTGTCTTAACCCATAAATTGACATATTTAGCATGCACACATCATCAACTTTAAGACCTAAAGGAGCAGCATATACACTTTTTCATCTAAATCTCCATGCAAAAAGGCATTATTTAACTCTAACTACTCAACAAACCAGTTTTTAGCTGATGCAATTGCTAATAAACTCCTAACTGTTACCATCTTCATAACTGGAGCAAAAGTATCATGTAAATCAATTCCTGCTGCCTGAGTATATCCATTTGCTACTAACCTAGCCTTGTAATTGTCAATTTGACCATTTGCAAGAATTTTGATCTTATATACCTATCTACAACCAATAATTTTCTTACTTTCTGGTAAATGAACTAAAGACCAAGTGTTATTCGCATTAAGGGCTGTTAACTCCTTATCCATAGCCTCAATCCATAAAGGATTTCTAATGGATTGATGATAAAAATTTGGTTCAATGGGAGAAGAAGTAAAAGCTGAAAAAGCTTGATTAATAGGATCAAATTTATGGTGAGAGAATTGATGAAAAGTATATGTATTGAACTGTTTAGAATCAACAGTTGCATTATGAGAAGTGATATGATAATCTTTCCACCATATTGGCCTATCTTTAGACCTAATTGACATTCTTAAAGGTGGAACAGTGATAAGAGAAGAATGATCACTAGAAAGTGCAGAATTATCACTAGGAAGTGCAGAATTAGAACTAGGAAGTGTAGGATTATCAAGAACAGTAGGAGAATGTGTTAACTCATTGTAAAACATGTCATATGAATTAACAGGAGAACTAGCAGCAAAGAACTAATATAACAAAGAACTAGCAGCAGTAGTGTTGGTTGATTTAACAGTAGACTAACTGTGCATGTGATAAGGAAAAACTGACTTCTCAAATTTGACATGTCTACTAACAATAATAGCATGAGTATCCAATATTAAAAGTTTATATCCTTTTTGTAAATGTGGATATCCCAAGAAGACACTTTGATAGGCTGTAGAAGCAAATTTATCATTATGATGAATAGAAGCATAGGAAAGACAACCAAAGGCTTTTAAAATGGAATAATCAGATTTGGAATCATACAACATTTCATGAGGTGTTTTGTGATGTAAAATAGTAGAAGGTAAGATATTGATAATATAAGTTGTTGTAAGGAGACATTCACCCCAGTACTTGTAAGGTAAACCAGATTGGAATCTTAAAGCTCTAGCTACCTCAAGTAGGTGCCTATGTTTGTGTTCTACTCTAACATTTTGCCGAGGAGTATGTGGACAAGAAGTTTGATGTAGAATACCTGAGCAGCTAGGAAAGTTTTAAAATTCTGATTAATAAATTCACTACCATTGTGTGATCTTATAGTTCTAACAGATTTGTGAAAATGTTGTGATACATAATTCACAAAATTCTTGAAAAGATGAAAAACCTCTTCTTTAGAAGGCATAAGCATAGTCCATGATGTCGTACTACGATCATCCACAATATATGGTAAGGAAATACTTACAGCCAATGGTAGTAGAAACATTATAAGGACCCAAACATCTAAATGTAATAAAGTAAAATTTTCATAAGCATAAGCATCACCGTGTTTAGGAAAAGGAAACATTGATTGCTTTGCACAATGACAAACAGGACACAAAGTAATGTTATCAGAAATGTGACCTATACAAGAAATATGTTTCAAAATAGAATTAGGGGCATGCCATAATCTCAAATGCCACAGTTTAGCATCAACATGATGAGAAAAGGAAATTACATTTTAAGTTGTAGCATTACAAACTGAAGGAAAACTAGAAGAAGAAGGTTGTTCAGAAGCAACATGATGTAAAGCAGGAAATGAAGTTGATGAAAAAAATTATAAGCCTCCTTGTTCAGTACCGGCTGCCAGGATTTTCAACTGGTTCTGGTCCTAAAACAAACATTTATCAGAGGTAAAAGTGATCACATAATTGGAATCTTAAAATAATTTGCTAACAAATAGCAAATTACAATTGAATTCTGGAATGTCCAAAACATTCCTCAAAATGATATTAGATGACAAATGAACTATCCCTAAATGATTAACTCAAATTGTTTGGTTATTTGGTAAAGCCACAAGAAAAGGCTGATTAACAATGAAGACATCTGTCATGAATTTTTCATCACAACGCATGTGATTTGATGCACCGGTATCAACTATCCAAACTGTATATAATTTTTAAGAAATAAAAGATAGCATTGAATAAGCCAAACCTGCAATGTGAATATGATCTTGAGGTGTGCTAAGAGAACAAGCATTAGTAGAAGTAGAACCTTTGGTCATCATTAACATTAACTGATTGACCTGTTGTTGAATTTTCTTCTTAGTAGACTGAGAATCTGAAGACTGATTAGTGTTGTTATTTCCTTGAAAAGTTGATTCTCTGTTTGAATTACCACCAGTAACTGCTGAAACTTGCATAGCCTGTGACTTAAAAACACCAGAAGTATTAGTGCCAGCAAAATTTTGATTAGTAAATTTTCCTCGTCCTCTTCCTTTTGGTGGATATCCAATCAGTTTAAAACAATTCTCCTTGGTATGTCCATCCTTGTGACAATATAAACATTTGAGATTAGACTTCTTGAAAGCATTGTTGGAACCATCATTTGAACCAACTGTCCTGTTAGCATACTTAGTTGTGGCCAAGAAAGAACCAGAAGAAACACTAGCCGTTTGTCTTTGCCTTTCTTCTTGTTTAACTAAGAAGTAAGCCTGAGAAATACTAGGTAAAGGATTCATCATTAGGATCTGACTTCTAGCATGAGTATAGCTCTCATTAAGACCTAGCAGAAATTATAACAGTTTCTTCCTTTGATCTCTTTCATCTTGCAACTTATGAGCTTCACAAGTACAATTACATTTGCAGTGAATGACTGGCTCTAAAGCAGAATATTCATCCAATAGATTCTTGAGTTTATGATAATACAACTCAACTGACATTTCTCCCTGTTCTAAAGCATGAATGTCCTTTAAAATCTGGTAAACTCTGTGTCCATTGACACTAGAAAACTGATCAGTGAGTTCATTCTATACATTTCCAGCTGAACTAACAAAGTCCATGCCACTGCTATAAACTCCTCATAAACAGTATTCAGAATCCAGCTTATAACCATATCATTGACTCTATCCCATTGAGATCTTAAAGAAGATGACTCTTCAGGTCTAGGAACTGTCCCATCCACAATACCTAGCTTATTCTTAGCAGATAATGCTATAGTTAAAGAACGCTTTCCATGGACCAAAACTTTCAGATCCTGTTAGCTTCTTAGCAATCAACACTAAATCAGATGATCAATGTTTTGCAAATACAATGGATGCAAATTAGATTTGAGGGAAGAATTCTCAACATTAGCCTCAAGATCATCATTATCATCATTTTCAGCAACATTTTCGACATTATTAGAAGAACCTTCTTGATTTGCAGTATTATTTCTAACAACATGAGCATAAGTCTTTCTCGCCATAACAATAAGTAACTACTCAGAAAATCAATTGATAGACACTGAAATCAATCTCTTCGATCTCTAAAATCCACAATAACCACTAAAAAACGTATCAACAACACTAAGTGATGAAACGTATCAAGAAAACTATCGAATAAACCACAAAAAATCCTCAAAAAACCTCAGAATCCATATGACGAAATTCCAGCAGATTCAACAATCTTCAAGCACAATGAACAAGAAACCTCTAAAATTGTCATCAAGAAATGAAGCGAATCAACGACTGTTAAACAAAGAAAACTTACAGATTCATCATAGAACCAGTTTAGATCAAGTACGAAAGTGAAAATCAACTAGATCTATGCTCTGATACCATAAAGACTCATGGAGATTGAGTACTTGAAGAAGAAGAAGAAGATAACAAGATAACAGAAAGCTAAAATATCATATCTCTAATCACTGAAAAATTAAGTTGTAAAGTTACAAGTCTAGTCTTTATATATAATACAATAGTCAACATATTGACACGTTGACTTAATAACCACTACTACATATTTTAACTTGTATAGCGCTTGTTTTTTAGCTTACATAGCGCTTAAAAGCGTTATGTAAGCTAGCGCTATGTAAGTTGAATTCACTTGCATAGCGCTATTTTTGCGATCTCTAAGTACATTTCTTACATTTCTTACATAGCTCTTTGAGTATGTTTCTTACATAGCTCTTACATAGCTCTTTTAGTACTATTTAAATAAATAAATAATTAAAATTTAATTACTTAAAATATAGTTTCTTACATAGCGCTTGTATAAACGCTATAAAACATGTTACTTAGACAGCGTTTGAATAAGAAACACTATTGTCTTATTTTTTATAAATTTTCATTTATTTTCAGTTTTATTTTTTATAGCTTGCATAGCGTTTTTTAAAAAACGCTATGTAATTAAGTAGTATCCTTACATAGCACATTAGAAAAACGCTATGTAAGCAGCATTTACTAAGATTAAATTTGTAGTAGTGAACAAAAACAATTACGAAGGGACTGTTTGGTTGTAAACTATTTTATTCTTGTGTCAAACTTCATGAATAAGTTCAATAGTGTCTTTACTACCCTATTTCTTCCTATAAAAGACTATGGGGAGGTGCCAGCATCAGCACCACCATCAGCACCTGCACAGGCATTACCGCCACTTTCAGATGACGCACCAGCACCACCAACAGCACAACCAAAAACAGCAACAGCAGGTGTGCCTTGTCAATATTTATTAGGCAATATTCGTTATCATGATATCTAATATTTGTAAGGCAACATTTGTTATCATGATAATTTACTTATATAATTATTTAAAAATTGAATAAATTAAATATTTAAATAAAAGTATACAAGCAATACTTATATACATATATGATGTTTAGATCGATATGACCAGGACTCTGAACACCTGACTACATATTGTATTTACTTGGTCAAGTGGTGGACTCCATTGTGTGTAGAGAGAGACAGAGACATAGATGGATATATACATTTGGGGTATATCTTTATGTGAAACTGTTTTGTCATGTCCTGCATTTTATTAATTTCCTTTTTATTTTGATGATATGGTGTTTTCTTTGTTAACAATGTAGCAACTTCAAGGAGGAAACAATCCGTGACGAGGTGCAAAGAAATGAGCTTTCTTGGTGCTTAGAATTGCACCGTACTTCTCAAGTAAAGTGCTGGTTTCAGACAAGTGCACTCACGTGAAGGTATTAAACAGTTTTTTTTTAAACTGAACGTTCCTTTATCTTTATGATGTTGCCGATGTTTTCGTATCGTATATGTATTGGTATTAATAACATAACCCAGCTAGTTGTACATGCCTCTATGGCTAATCATGCATGTTGCCTCTTGTTTGTTTTGTTGATATATACATGCATGCATGCCTCCACCCTCAACCAGTCGTATAAGTTGCACGCAACAATTTAACTTTCATTGAATTCACTCTATGCTTATATGAGCACCAAAACCATGCTTCAATGAGCACAAAAGCTGGTGGTTCGCAGAAAGGTTCCGGTTGGTCCTCCGGAACCAATGTCTAGGGATCGGGCAAGGAAGTGATGAAGGCGCCCGGTCAAGATAGTTTCATTTTCAGGAAAGATTTTTAGAGCGACCCAAAAAGCTATTTCAAAGGCCTCCGTGATTAAGCTAAATCAGTAAACTAAGCGATTGGCTGTTGATCCTTGCAATGTTTCTAATATAATAAAGTATTAAATTCCATGTATTCCCGCATTGATTATATATAAAAGTCTAAGCATTATTAACAAACGATTTATTTACGCTCTTGATTTCTTATGGCATGTGCATGCCAATGAAGGTTAGTATTTCAAATTAGCACGCCTCATCTTGACTCGATTATTGCATGTGTATGAATTTCATGTTTGTGTATGCATATGCACAAAGTTTTCAATTGATAAACAAAAACAACAATTAGAGCAAACATTTTACGGCAATAGTCTATAGACAATTTTAAACTTCAAAAGAAGTCTGCTAGCAATTAAATTTTTAGTGCGTGGCGTTTTTAGATGGAAATTTGCAGATGCAATATAATCATTAATTAATGCCGTTGTGGAGTCCTTATAAATAAAAAATAACATATAATTAACTTTAGGAATCTGTTTCTCTTTCAAAAATTATATTTTCAAGTTTTGTTAAGTTCTGTTTTAGAGATTATTATCATTACTGGAAATAAATCAATAGACATCAGTTCTGGGCTGATGTAAAAAGTTTCAAAAACCGATGTCTAGGTGGGTGTAGTTAAAAGTTCATGTGTTTTACATCGGTTCTGGGCAGATGTTAAAAATGACTTATTACATCAATTCTTAACCGATGTAAAATAGTGGTCAACAACATCAGTTTATAGAAAAGAACTGATGTCTCAACTCCTGTACGACATCGGTTTTAGATAGACAACCGATGTTGTAAATGGTATACCACATCAGTTTTAAATAAAAAACTGATGTTGTAAATTGTATACCACATCGGTTCTTAACCGATGTCAAATAGCTCCATAAATTTGCACACTATAATTACCAAATTTAAATCACAATAGAAAGTAAGTAACACACTACAATTATCAAAACTAAATCACACTACAAAGTAAAACTGATTTTTTCATTAATGAAATAAATTCAACATTCATTGAGTAAAACTAAATTGGCCTACTCTACATGAGCCTATATACAAAACACAAGCTTTCATTACATTATCCGAAAAATCAAACTAAAACTAGCAGTCTCTCGCAATGATCCCTCCAAGTGCATAATCATCGGTTGCTCCGGTCCCTCGCATTGAAACCACATCAAAAGTATCTCGGAAGTTATAAAACAGAACAAGGAATTACTATAGTGAGATGACTGACACTGCAATTTGAGCTAATACTGCAACAGCAAGCCTATGTCAATCTTGTGACTAATGCCATTCTCATTAGAAATATATATACATCAAGGAATGGAGCTAATAAAATTATTAAGTAATGGAAACAATTTCAAGATGCTGCAAAACTTCAATAATCAGTACCAAAAGACCTACCTCCATGCGCTGACCAGTTTCATCTTTGTCAGTGAACGACAGACCTGTCTTTTCAAGTTCTGGAACCATATCAAGATTTACCAACATATAATAGAGCACAGAAGTTCAAATGCAAGGAGTTGTTTTTTATTTAAAGATATTATACAATTCACGCCAAGTAGCTTGTGTTTTGTTGGGTGTATTGCCTTCATCATCTGGAAAATATTTACCTTGCATTTTGTGAGCATGTTTTAATTGGATAATTCATTCTGCTGCTCAGGTTGGGATAGAACACAGTATTTTGTTGCTCTAATCTGTTGTTTCCACAGGTGATAGGCAAATAAATACAAAAAGAGTAGGCATCGAAATCCTTGACCTCTATTTCCCCAAGAAACATGGCAATGCTGCCAATGCAGTTAGCTATTGCCTCTTTAGCTATTGCCTCTGTGTCATGGTGTAATATACATCAGACATAATGCACACACACAGGAATTTCTTTCTTCTCTTTTAGTTGTTAAATATTAATATGAAATACACACACAAGTATGTGTTCTTTCTTAAAATCTGTGTAACATTGCTCTTCCAACAATCAAAATTTACTCGTGTGTCAAACTAAACAAAGATGTGTTGTACTCCATAATATTACACTTCATCTCCCTAAACATAGTTTAATATGCACATATATAAACGAATTAGTTGAAATTACCGATTCCGAAGGCACTTCCAGTGATGATAGCTGATAGACCTGCCTTCAGCTCCATGAGAGAGAGAGAGAGAGTCTCTATCTGTTTAATATACTTAAAGGATCCTTTCACTTGTTACATAATGGTGAGAGAGTCTCTGCAACTTACACTCCAAAGGAAAAAATGTACAAGTTTATGTGTATTAGGATAGTAATCCCTAAACATATCTTGTAAGTTGTAGCAGCAGAAGATATGTTATTATTCTCATTTCTTGTTTCTTTATCAGAATAAGAGATGTATTCAAATTATATTCATCATAAATTGAAACGAATAAAAACCAAACAAATTACACACATGTAAAAAGACAGTAGTTTACAAGAAGAGGGTGACCTTTAAGGCACAATGCTCGCAGAAGTAGTGCTTGCAACTGGTAACTACAGGATTGCGAAATGCCTACCTACAAATAAAACATTCAAAGGGCAAGGAATCATCATCTTCATCGTTCTGCATCCTCTTGAAATCCAAGCTATTTTAGAGCCACGTTTCCCTTTTTCACCTTCTCTTTCTCATCCCGCTCTTTCTCCAACTGCCATCCAGACTTTTAATATCCATGGTCATGCATAAACTTGGAAGAATCTCCATACCCAGTTTCCTTGTAATCTTTACAAATATCTGGCTGGTAATCAAACCTAGTTGACACCCTGATATGAGCTGATGCACGAAGTGGCCCATATGACCCGCCTGATTTCTCACCTGCGATTGTTTGTTCTCTTCTAAACCCAGCTTTATGATCAACATATGCATTAATTCCTCTGTACATCTTGTCATCACCACCAATTTTATTTTTCCCATTCAGTGCCATATCTCCTTGCTTAAGAACCCTCTCACGTGTTGCCCGAGCATCTCTCATGAACTCAGTCTCCGTCTCAAGGGTTGTTGTCACTACTGGAAAAAAGTCAATAGACATCAGGTCTAGGCTGATGTAAAAAGTTTTAAAAACTGATGTCTAGGTGGGTGTTGTTAAAAGTGAATGCTTTTTACATCGGTTCTGGGCCGATGTTAAAAATGACTTATTACATCATTTCTAAACCGATGTAAATAGATGTTGACAACATCAGTTTCAAAAAAAGAACCGATGTCTCAACTCATGTACTACATCGGTTTTAGATAGACATCCGATGTTGTAAATTGTATACCACATCGGTTCTTAACCGATGTAAAATAGCTCCATAAAGTTGCCAAAATAGAAAACAGGTTTTAGGTGATGTGTTAAAGGCTCAAATTGATGTCTATTTTTTGTGGGAACATCAGTTTTCCTTTCAAAAGTGATGTATGTTCTTTGTTTTAACATCGTTTTTTCAATAACAATGTGAAGTGTTATATTTGCATAATTATGTGCCCAAAAATTTACCAAAATAAGCATTGCATTCAAATAGACTTATGGGACTTTCTTAGGATATTTATGGGAGTCAGAGTCTAATGTGGCAATCCAACAGTTTCCATCCCGAACATACTCGTAAAAATACAATCATGTAGGATTAAAAGAATACTCTGACCTTAAAAAAAAGGTAACATGTAGATATTAGATACCTCATTAGCCTTTCACATAACGTATCATTACAAATATATAAAATTACGAGAGACAAAGTGCCACATTGAATCATTGGATGTGCAGGTGCCCACCAAGAAATTGTCAGACACTCTAAAACTAGGTTGAAATTTCAGCAGCTTCTAGGCTTTGTTGGCCCTAACCCTAAGATATTTTTTCTTGTAAAATTCCACTTGGACAACTTTTTCCCAAAGATTCTTACACGTTATCATATCAAAATGATAGTATATATTTAAGTCTGTAAGTGGAAAACAATGTGCAACCTTTTGCAGTTGTGCATGTGTGTGACTGTGTAACATTTAGAACTGCCACCCATTTTATTACCGGATCTTGTTAAAACCACAAGTACAACATTAGGACACAAAAGAAGATTATGAACGGAAGCACAGTTAAATCGAACAATATCAAATTACTCCTAACAACCTGTTGGTGAACAAAATATCTGGCCGATCTGGATCCTGCTTTGTTGGCCCTAACCCACTTATGGCATCATCTTCTTCCTCACGTATCTTCTTATACCATGAGAGACAGACAACTACTAATAGATTACACATACGTATTCTTTTAGGCTTCCAATCCAAAAGTAGGGAAGTGTGCAAACCCACACTCTTCTTTCCCAGTGTAGAACCACTGGAAAAAGCCCCATACGAAACTAACTGAAAAGAAATGCATAAATCTACCTACTTGTTTCCTGCAATTAACATTCATTAGGAAATACTATTAACAATTAGGCCTGGTAAAATTTTCACCATAGTAATGGACAACAATAAATATTTACTTGGCTGATTCGTCACCCCTGGTATGAAATCCATTAATAAGAACAGCAGTAGCCATTCCACTTGGAAATGTCAGTTTGTAGTCCATTAATAAGAACAACATATGTATAGACATTAATGTGAAAATTCTAAATAGCATACACATGAAGTATTTGCTGTTCTATGGAGATACCGAAAATTAGTACCTTTCGCAGAGGAATCAACGCAAACAGACCAACAAAACAGGCTAAGAAAAGGTAGGTTGTCATCCAACCAATCACTGGTTCCTTATATTTTCCAGCAGAAATCCCTTGAGTAGCCTAAAAGGTATGATCCAAAAGGTATGATCCAAATCCACCTGCAGTTTCCATATACACAAGAAAAAACATGTAAAAAATGAAAAAGTTAATTAGTAATATACAATTTAACAGAATAGCCTCAGTTCCAACCTCCAACAGCTATACTACAGCATGCAACTGAACATGTCTGTATCATAGTATTCTCCTGTCTAGTAAACAGAGTTGTCGTAATTCCAAATTTATGCAACATCTTTGTCCAAGTACGCATAAACACAAAAGCGAGAAGAGAAGCAGAGACATTCAAATTAGGAGTAATCTCAGTTGTTAGATTAAGCTTCATCGCGATAATACTGTACAAGCTCCCTATAAAAATACTTGATAGCACCCCTCTTACTGTAATCTGTTTTGTCCACGGTTACTATTTCTTCCATTTCGAAAACACCATCTTGCAGCTGCCTAGCTACTCTCTCCATTAATCTCTTCTTTTGCTGCCATTTTACGCTTAGATTCTTATTAAAATATCT
Source organism: Saposhnikovia divaricata (assembly GCA_036435485.1). NCBI lineage: Eukaryota > Viridiplantae > Streptophyta > Magnoliopsida > Apiales > Apiaceae > Saposhnikovia > Saposhnikovia divaricata. The sequence goes on along the minus strand of CM071595.1, from coordinate 168,134,177 downwards.
GCATCATTAAGAAATGCACTCTTAAACTCATTATGGGTATTTGAAAACTATAAAAAAAACACTCAAGTGTGTATATGTTTATAAACAAGCTTACCTAGGAATTTGCAGTGCTCCTTTTGTAAATGTTTATTGTCCGATTCTTTCTTCTAAATTCTAATAGACTATTTCATTTAACAGAACTTCTCCCCTGTAGCTGACCAATAACCTTAGCTTCATATATAGGAAAATTAGAGTAGAAATAATAGAGCCACATTCAATAAATAAGTTGAAAATAATTTACCTCTCCTATGCAAAGTTTTCTTAGAAACTCTCTACTTTGCCATGAAATAGGCTCATCAGTTGATTGCTTCCCATCTCTGCGAGCCTACATATATAATATTTAACAAAGATAATTAGGGAATATACAAACAAAAGCATTACATCTAACCAACCAAATTCATTCTAACATATCCATGTGGGAGAAAAAAATACTAGCAAGGACAACTCAACCAGCAAAGGAGGCAACAAAGAACATTAAATCAACAAAAATTACAAGAAAAATAGACATCCATACATCTATAACATTAAATCTGAAAAATCACTTACTTTAGAGATGACCCAAGCTTAGCTTAAGAATCAACCAATCTGCTAAAAGGGCTTAAATTAAAAACCAAAAATTTGAATTTTCAAACAAAAATGACAAAAATACTTACTAATTGAGTGGATAATAGATAGCCTCCTTTGTAACCAATTAACAAAAATTGAAAGCTAGGGTTCAAACTAATTGGGAATTGACTAAAGGGTTTTGAAATCAAGGGTTTGAATTTGGGGGCTTGTAAGCTAGGGTTTGAATTTGGGGATTGTAAGCTAGGGTTCTTCATTGAGTTTGTGAGTGAGTGAATTAGTGTGAGTGAATTAGTTTTTAGGTAATGGAAAATACGGTACATGTGAGGGTGAGTGAGTTTGAGGAGAGGGTGAGTGAGTTTGAGGAGCGGGAGACAAAATGTCTGAAGGGGGGAAATGAAAAAAAGAAACGGGGAAAATATTTCTAAGTAATTAGTGGGAAAGTGGGCCGGGAAAAGAACTGCGTGTTTTTTTGTTTTTTTAAAAAGTAGTTGAGACATGGGTTTTAGTTACAACTGATGTCTAAAACCTATTTTAACATTGGTTCTAGTAAAACTGATGTAAAACAATCCTTTAACATCGGTCACCAATGCAAACGATTTTAAAAGGGTGATGTCTATCGACTGTTTTCTTGTAGTGTTTTGCCCTACTATCATTCTGAACTTGAATTTCACTAGAAGACTCAAATTGGAACAATGTTTGGTCCCTTTCAGTTTTACCAACTGAAGTCATCAAATTTTTCGTGGGTGCAGTAGAGATATGTAACTTGCCATCAGATACTGAGGATTTTTTCTTCTTAAACAAATTAGTCCCAATCACTGAAGCTTCATTTTCCTCAACTTCATTATCCTCACTACGATCCCATCTCTTGGTACTCCCATTTCTTGTTGTTTGTCTGAAATAGTTGCAGACTGAACAAACAAAATAGATCAATGAATATATAATAATGATGATAATAAAATTTGTACTTAAGAACGATAAATAATTAAGTGTAAAATACACACCTGACTCACGTTATCGAGGACTAGGAGGGTCGGGTATATCTGCCATCCAATCAAAGCCTATCATAGAGAGAGCTAAAGACCTAAAACTCGCTTTAAGAACGGATTCTGAAAGTATACAAATTAAAAACAAGTTACGCAAAAAACAGATATACATACAAGTATGAAATTGACAATAAATAAAATTATGTGACGCAAAGGGCAGAATACGAGCATCAAATTGACATAATCAGAAGGCAAATACAGAAAATTAAATCAAAGGAGAAAGCGGGATACCTCAAACCCAGAGAGAGAGACTTTATGCAGACATAGAGAGAGAGTAGAAATTGGTGTGCTTGGTACTGTTATGATCAAAGAAATGTTATGTGTGTATTTACAATAACCGATTTAAATATCCTTCGAAGAACTGTTATGATCAAAGAAATGTTATGTGTGTATTTACAATAACCGATTTAAATATCCTTCGAAGAATTAACAGAAATCGAAAGTAAACTAGTAACCTAACCGAGATTAAAATTTTAGGGTTTTGAAATGAAGGGTTTGAATTTGGGGGCTTGTAAGCTAGGGTTTGAATTTTGGACTTGTAAACTAGGGTTCTTCAAATTTGGGGATTTGTGAGTGAATTAGTTTGAGTGATAATGAGTTTGAGTGATAGTGAGTTTGAGTGAGGAGCGGGAGATGGGAAATGTCTCAAGGAGGGAAATGAAAAAAAATGAAAGGGGGAAATGCTTTTAAGTACTAAGAGGAAAGGTGGGCTGGGAAATGTCAGCGTGTTTTTTTATTTTTTTAAAATGTTGTTGAGACATCGGTTTAAAGCACAACTGATGATTAAAATCTATTTTAGGTTTAAAGTACAACTGATGATTAAAATCTATTTTAACATCGGTTAGTAAAATCGATGTAAAACAAACCTCATTGGTCAAAAATGCAAACGATGTTAAAATGGTGATGTCTATTGACTGTTTTCTTGTAGTGTAGGTCAAAAGTTTGACAATATTAGAAAAGTGATGAATGATGATTCTAGTTTAACGTTTTGGTCTTTGTAGAGTTTGTTTTTGACAGGGTACAATCAAAATTATACCCAATAAATGTAGAAAATAAAAATATATATACAGTTAAGAAAATAAAAATTTAATACTGATTGAACATGTGTGAAATATAGATGATTTAAAAATTAAGCAATGGATACTACATGACTATTAACTCGTGTTTCACTATATACAATGGCAAAAGAACATAAAACAACACTGGCGCTCAGTAGTGATGATGTGAGGACATGTATTCAAATAATAATTCGATATTAAAGATTTTGGCAAAAATCATTTGTAATTTGCAAAACCATGTACAATGTTAATTTTGAGTTTAATTTTTGGTACTACATATTATTTAATGTAGTAATTTATTAATACATTACACAGTGATGTCGTTTCCATTTCCAAATAAGGTCCTTGTCTCGCGATTTTTCGAAAATTCCATGTACTACATTTTCATATGTGTCATGCCTGACGTCCTGTACCCAGCCCCATCAACACTAAGGAGGTATTTGAGTAAACTTATTTTCTAAAAAATTGATTTATTTTAAGAAATAAGCTAATATTTCAAACTTTTTCTGAAAAAAAAAATATTTTTTTTGCAATTTATGAAATCTCAAACATAAATTAAAGACTTGTATAAAAAATTATCAAAATATGAAATTTTTATCCGAAAATAAGTCCATAAAATTTATTTTAAGGTAAGCCAAACATCACCTAAGTATAGCTTAAGTCAATTGATCTTATACTAATGTGATGTACTTGCTCGAAACTATTCTTGGGAATACCTCACCATAACCTTGTGTACTAAGCATTATAAAAGTCCTTTATGTAATCACGTTATATGCCTTAATTTCATTTAAATGATCAGTGTTAAACATTGCAGCAAAAAAAAAAAAAAAAATTAGCCATCCATCAACCTCATAAACACTGAAATAATCAAATAAATAATGCATACATCAGAAATAGAAAAGTAAAAAAACGTCTTTGCCAAAAAGACTATACCTCAGCAAAAACTTTACATTCACAAGATACTGCGATAATTTCGATAAAGAGATTATAGTCTATTGTCATGCTGAGTTGTTTTTGACATTTGAAACACATCATAGAATAAAGAATAATCTTTTGGTGATAAATCTTTCCATGTCCAACTCTAATTCCCATTGCTACTGGCAAGCGATTAAAATCTGCTAAAGGTAGAGTGATCGAATCTTGCAAGAACCATGGACGTCATAGATTATTAGTATGAACCTTTTATGTGGCATATAGATAAGGAAAATGCTAGAGTTCCATAAAGTTTCACAAGAACTTTCACAAAATGGTAGGTGTCTTAATATGACTGGTTATAATTTAATTGGACTCCTGCATTCACATTAATATCAACCAATCAAAACATCAATTAGTGAAATCCAACTCATTATGTAAATTTTTCTATGCATATTTTTCTGTGCACCTAGCACTACTCTATAGATAATCGGGTACCCCTTGTCTTTTGAACTAACCTTAGTCCCTAAACAAAAATAAATATCATCAACTAACAAAAGATATGTTTTCACAAACTTATATACCACCTGATCAAAATCTGTGCACAGGGTCATATAAGCCATCCATGAAGCACAAACACATGACAATGTTCTTTTAAAATTCTAAAACTATAATTAGACCTGAAGCTTCCAATTTTCATTAGAGCCTCAAAACTGCAATGCAACGTCCTACAAAAGCTCAGCACATGTAAAAGTGTAACTCTAAATGATTCCTAAACATGCATTATTTAAATAGACTTAACCACTTGTATGTGAAGTCTTGTTGTAGTATTCTAATCTTACATTATCTTACATTTCTACTACATGAGAGGGTTCTTATCCACTCTATCCATGTACTAAGACCACTTAAATTTATCATAAAAGTTGGCATAAAAGATCATTTTTATAATTAAGAATCTATACAAGATGTCACCCTGAAATCTTGCCTCTAAGAGTTCTCCAAGTGCATCTAGGTCAAATTGTCCTTACTCAAATGTCTGAACACCCATATATTCCTTACCTAGGGGTATAAGGGTGTAATTCGAGTCGAGTCGAGTTCGAGCTTTTTTTCTCGAGTAGAGTCGAACCTAAAATTTATCGAGCCTGAAATTTCTGTTCGAACTCGATTCATTTACTATACGAGTCGAGTTCGAGCTGTTACCGAGCTTTCTAGCTTATCGAGTTTTTAACCGAGCTTATCGAGTTTTTAAACGAGTTTCGATCTTTTATCGAGTTTTTACCGAGCTTTCGAGTTTATCGAGTTTTTACCAAGTTTACGAGTTTATCAGGTTGTTATCGAGTTTTCGAGTTTATCGGGTTCTTGTCGAGTTTTCGAGTTTTGACTTAAGTTCCATAAAATCTATTTATTTATATTATTTTTCTTTTCAAGTTTAACCTAATTTTTTCCCCAATTTCAAATGACAATAAACTTTTGAAATTTTATATTTTATGATTTCGATAATCAACTTTTCCAATCGATTAAGTAAACTTTTAGTTTATTCTTTTCATATTTATTTACGGATAATTTTTATCTTTATTACGTAAACGATGATAATAAAAATAATAAAATGTGAAGCATTTTTTGTTTGTGAGCTCATATGTGTTATATTTTTTCAAAATAGGCAGATAGACACCCTACACAGAGAGTCATTAGTAGTTTTATAAATTATATATATAATTTAATAGACATATTGCATACAAGATACAACAAGTCTACGATGTTACTATCATGTTGTTATAGTTTACAATTGTACAAATACAAAATATATGGAAGTAAAATTCAGAAATCGAACTTGATCACTGACAACTAAGGATCGATCAAAAGATCAATCGAAGTAGTATGAACTAATCGTGATTTCAAATATATTTTGATACTTTAATAATTTATAATATTAATTGAATTTTAAATGCTGTGCATGTAAAAAATCTTTGATTCGAGTTACTAATCACTACATCTGTGTGTAAGAATGTAAACAATTAATTTAATATTATAATGTGATAAGAACATATAATACTATATAAACCGTAACATAAAAAGTATTAATTCTTAGATAAATTATATGTGTATATCATATTTAATTATAAAACTTGTGAATAATATAGTTTTAATCCAAAGTGTTGACATGATATCTTGATTTAAAACAAAGTATTCAGTAAAACTTTGAAACATATTTGAAAATGTATAATTAAATATCTCATATTCTCGTATTAGAACAAATTTAGTTCAAAAATTTCACTAACTATATTAATAATATAATATTGCATATAATAAATAAAAAAATTCATGTTAAGTATTAAAGGTAATTTTCATAAATAGTTGAGTGATGACATATAGAATAATGAACACGTGACTATTTTTAAAAAAAATTAAAAAAATTAATCGAGTTCGAGTTCGAGCCGAATTGAGTTTATCGAGTCGAGCTCAAAAAAATCGGCTCAACTCGAGTTTTTAATCGAGCCAGAAAACGTGTTCGAACTCGAGTTCGAGCCGAATCGAGCCCATTTTTTCGAGTCGAGTTCGAGCTGGCTCGGTTTAAATTACACCCCTATCCTTACCAATCTATTCTTTACAAATATAAACACCATATGTATCTTTAAAAACCTCCATCGTGCTCTTTTACAACTCATATACCAGTACCACGGAGCATAATAAACGATAGCATGAAACACAATCAGAACCTTTTTAAGAACTCGGGACATTCCCTTGTTGCTTAAACTATAAGGCCGGCCAATGTATATACATAGTCAACCTTAAACAGTTTGTTCGTCATCCAGTTTTTGCAATATATCTTTCCTTAAAATTCAAATATTGGCAGCAAGAAGCAACTAACTTTCACTTTTGTCTAGTTATTGCGGTTTAAACCAACATTGGTATAGATCTAATACCAAACAACCACAAGGCAAAACCAAAAACATAAACAGGTTATTATAACGATAAGACCGACAAACGGAATGACGGCACCTCTGTGGAGGTGCCTCAGCCACAGCCTCAGTAACGATAACTCTAGGGTGTCTTACTTGTTGGCTGGTCCATACACTTCTACGCAAAATGGTTGGGAGAAACAAGACCCAGGTGAAAATATCGCCAACCGGGTGGTAGGGAAAACAAAACAGTTTGGAAGGGTATTATGAACAATAATTGTTGAATGAGGCTTTTTATTCTGGGGAATGAAAATGAAAATGTGGAAGGGTATTATGGTAACATGAGGTTGATTAAAATGAAATATGTTGCGGTTTTATATATATAATAGATATTAGATAGTAGATAATAGATTAAAGATGTGAGATGTGTATCTAGAAAAATAACAACATAAGTACTATGAACTCTTTAAGCAATGCATGCATATATCATGAAACGACTCATTAAGTTACACTATACACACCCTTCTTCTCTATCCCTAAGACGTTGCCTTCTTTTTCTTTAATTTCTCTTTTATCATAGCCGTCGGGGCTTTCACCCGTTTTTTCGGTGGAAAATCCTGAATCCTTTAATATGCTTTATTTACTTTTGTTTCCTTCAATAATTTTCCTTTTGGGTAAGGTATTCTACCCATTTGGTTTTTTTTGGTTAGTTTTTTAGATCTAGATCATCGGAGCTTCTGGTTTTCTTTCGTCTCTGATTCAAGCGGAGCTTATTAGGTTCGATAGTGCACTGATTATCTCTTATTGTGGTTTCGTTTTTCTGATCTTAAATTTTTATTTGAAATTTCAATTTGTATATGGCTTGTTTGTTTTTAGGTTGTAACTTCAATTTTAAATTGTTATTTTAGTCTTGGTATTCTCTTTTTGGTGAGAGTTTTTGTGTTTTTCTCCTTTATTTGTGAGAGTATGATTTTTGATTTAGTGGTGAAAGTTCGTAAGGGATTGCAATTATGGTCGATAGCTCAAACTGGATTAGCTCCAATTGGATGTGGTGAAGGTGAAACGAGTACATGTAAATATATCATCTTCAACAAATCGCATAATTATATCTCTAAGAAGAATGAATTAATGAGCGATTGTTTTTGTTTTATGTTTATTCGACTCGATTATTTTTGTAGATACTATATCTCTTTGCATTATTTAATTAATTTCTACTCAAAAATAAAAAAGTTACAGCATACACTATACATTCAGTTTATGAAAAGGAAGACAAATGCTAGTCATCAACTGATTTTTTTTTTTGCATAAATTAAACGATTTCATTTAAAAGAAAAGTTTACATAGTCCAGGAAAGAAAGGAAATGAGACATTCTTTCATCCACAAAAGCTTATCATCTATCCGAAATGTATGCTTAACCAATCCATGGGTTGTAACCAAAATTACGACTAACATGAGAAAGAGATTCCTCCAGAAGTTAGACAATAAAACCTCTATATCAGAGAAGAAGACTCCATACATAGATAGGCCTCGTTAAAAACCCCGCAAGAGCAAGAGCAAAACTCTATGGGAAAAAACTCAAGGGGGGAAAAAGAGTGCCCCACTCAATACAACCATACATCGATATACATAATTCTCTAAACAGAATGCTAGGATCTTCTTGTTGGTTCCACTACACACCCAAGGTTCTGCTTCCCTTCTTCTCCTCTTTACAATTCTTCTCACCCAAAGAAAAGAAACTCCATCTTTTCTTTACACTTCTTCCCGCCCAAAAAACTGGAAAAATATCAAAGCAACCACAAACAAATAAATCATGTCAATAAATCATTAATTGAAATTATTTAAAAATTAATAATATGCAAAATACTAAATAAAATAAAGAAGTGCCAACAAATGGCACTTTAAATATTAAATATATGAAAACTTAAATGAATTTGAAAAAGTGGCTCACTCCTAACCAAATGGATGCCTTTGGTTAGACAAAAATTAAGATCTAAAAATTATCACTACAAGAATTTCTGAATCAGACGACACACATCAGACAACACTTCGACGAAAAAGTGTTGGCTGAAATTTTCACACAACGGTTATTTTTTCAAGCTTTTCAGTGTATTGTCTGATCATGAACTTAACGACAGTTTTAAAAATTGTTGTCTAGATGATCAAAATAGACATCCGTTTTACAACAGTTTTTTAATGTAGTGTTATGAAAAGCGTCGTAAAACTTAGACAAGTGTTTTTATCAGATATTGCTTCCAAAGTAGTCACACAATGGTGAGTAAATACTATTGTCTGATTTTAACAACGCTTTTGGAAAGCATTGTCTGAAGAAACTTCAGACAATTCTTTTCAAAAATGTTTTTGAAATTAGACAAGTATTTTGATAAGACGTTGCATAAAATGTAATCAGATAATGGTTTGTGAATATTATTTTCTGAATTGCATGCAACACACAATAGTTTTGTACATTAAATCATTGTTTTCAACACTTTCAGAAAAGCTTTTAAAAATTTAAACTGTTGTCTTGAACTTATTGATACAAGAATTTTACAAATAAACCGTTGTCTTAAGTGACAGCACGTGATTGGTGGAAAATCTTTCACCTGAATTGCTGAGGTGGTGAAATAAGAGCCCTTGATTGAAATGAGATTAGATATTAACCGTTAGATTAAGAAAATATATATTTATGTTCACCAAACGGGTTTGTATATTAAACCGTTGTCTTCAACACTTTCAGACAAGCTTTTCCAAATTTAAATTGTTGTCATAGACTTATCTATACAAGCGTTTTACAAATAAACCGTTGTCTGATGTGACAACATGTGATTGGTGGAAAATCCTTCACCTGGATTACTGAGGTGGCGAAATAAGAGCCCTTGATTGAAATGAGATTAGATATTAGCCGTTAGATTAAGAATAAAAATATATATGTTCACACAACGGGTTTATATATTAAACCGTTGTCTTCATCATTTTAGCCACACCGTTGTCTGATACATTTTCACCAACAATATTTTATAAATAACCGTTGTAACGTGGATGTGTAATATAAATGTTCAAAAAAAACATAATTAGTATCACACAACGGTATCTTTATAACATATCGTTGTCTGAAACTTCACATTACAACTGTATTTGTTAAAATATTGTTGTCCGTTATCAAACAACGGTTAATTTGTCCAAAACTGTTGTCTGGTATCACTCGAGACAATGGTATTTGATAAATAACCACTTCGTTTAGAAAGACCACTTCGTTTATTAAATATTAAATTTTACAAACAAAATCAATTTTTTATTTTTTGAAAATTTGTGAATATCATTATATTAGATATATCTTGACATCATTATGGTCAGATTGCCGAGAAATATTTTTAAAAAAATAGAAACAACAATTCGTGACAAAGCACTAGTTACGGGTACTAGTCAATATACTAGTGATCTACTAAGATCTCCAACCAAATTAATTTTTTATTTTTTAAAAATTTGCGAATATCATTATATTAGATATATCTTGACATCCGTATAGTTGGATTGTAGAGAAATAGTTTTTAAAAAATAGAAACAACAATCAGTGACAAAGCACTACTTACGAGTACTAGTCAATATAGTAGTGATCTACTAAGATCTCCAACCAAATCAATTTTTTATTTTTAAAAAAATTGGGAATATCAATGTATTAGATATATCTTGACATTCGTACGATTGGATCGTCGAGAAATGTGACCGACTATATCACTAAAAATTTTCAAATTTTTATGTTTATTTATATTTATGTTCAAGAAAAACATAACTAGTGTCAGACAACGGTATCTTTATAACATATCGTTGTCTGAAACTTCACATTACAACTGTATTTTTTAAAATACCGTTGTTTATTATCAGACAACGGTTAATTTGTCCAAAACTGTTGTCAGGTATCACTCGAGACAACGGTATTTGACAAATAACCACTTAGTTTAGCAAGACCACTTCGTTTATTAAATATTAAATTTTTGAAACCAAATTAATTTTTTATTTTTTGAAAATTTGTGAATATCATTATATTAGATATATCTTGACATCCGGACGGTTGGATCGTCAAGAAATAGTTTTTAAAAAATAGAAACAACAAACTGTGACAAAGAACTAGTTACGAGTACTAGTCAATATAGTAGTGATCTATTAAAATCTCCAACCAAATTAATTTTTTATTTATTGAAAATTAAGGAATATCATTCAATTAGGTATATTTTAATAGAAAGCTAGTTAATTTAATATTTCATAAATAAAAATTAATTTGAGAAGTTATTAAAAAAAATTATTTTATTAAAATTTTTATTTTCATTTCCCTCCTCTATTTTCCCCCCTTTTTCTTCCCCCCTCTAGCAAAAATTTCCCCCCTTAGAATATTTTACAAGTCCCGCTTCTCCGTTACAACAAAATTTCCCCCTTAAACAAAATTTCCATTCCCCCCTTTTCCCATAAATATCTCTCTCTCAGCTCTCTCTCTCTCTCACACACACAATGCTCTCTCTCTCTCTCTATGAGTTCTCTCACATCTCTCCGTCCGACAATCTCCTTCTCCCATCTCAGTCTCGCTATCTCCATTTCCTATCTCTATCTTACTATCTGAAAACCTAATTACTCAATTATAGAATACATAAACCCTAATTAGCACTCTCCATCTCACAGATTCAAAGTAAAAAGCTTAATTAAAGATGAACCCAACTTGGAGTTTGTTCTATTTGTGCTAAATAATTTTCATTACAGCTTGTTTGATTCGATTTGTGTAAATTAGTACTTTGTTTCAAATTAATTTTCAAATCTTAATTTTTGATTTTTAACAGAGCTTTGTTCACGGGTGTAGAGCTTTATAGAGCTTCGAATTGGGTTTGTTCACAGTAAGGTATTCCTCAATTTTTGAGGTTTCATTGGATGCATATATATATATATGTATAAACTTGTATATATACATATATTTTTATTTGTATATTTTTCTGTTTTCATACATGCAATAACCTTGAACTCTAAATGCAGGACAAATCTCATTCTATATTTTCTTCTTGAAATTTCTTTGTAATTTTCCCACTACATGTAGTTACAGTTTTCCTCTATGTTCTGTAATATTTAAGTTTGTGGATTAAGATTGTTCTCATCTGTTCGTGTCATTTACTGCAGCATGCTCAACTGTTTTACTGCCAGAGAGAATTGTCCAGGCTTTGGACGCATCCTCCTAACTGTAGAACAAATCTAAAACCAGCAATGCTGCAATTTCCTCTTCTGATCATGGTGTGATTTTTTTTCTTTTTTTACGCAGTCTCAATGATTCTATCTAAATCTCTAATGTATTATATTTAGTTGTGCACATTTTACATTTTGTTTGATTTCTTTGTACCTTTAGATGCAGCAAACAAGTACCAAAACCGTGTTTAGAATCTCTTGGGGCACTTACCCAAGGCGATAGAAGGTAGGTTGGTTTATAATTGATGGGATTATGCACTTGTGCATATGTAGACAAAAATACTACTTAAACTATCACAGAAACTAATATATTTACTAATTGTTGTTTGTGTTGTAGAGCTGGGCCATCACTTAGTGCTTACAATTACGACAGCTCATACTTCTCTACTTGTTTACAGGCTGGATCGATGTTGCATAGTGAGAAGATAAAAGATGTGACTGCATATTAGTACTATGAATCTAGGAGAGAATGGAAGGGAAGAAGGCACTATCTTTTAGCAGTTGAAGGGTAAAAACTTCATTTTGAAGTATATTATTACTTTAGCTTAGCATAAAGACTTGACCTTAACTGCTCTTCATGGCTTTTAGGTCTTCTGGAATGTTTAGAATTGTTCGTCCTGCTATGGGTGAGGTAGTCAGGTAGTGTAAATTTTTGCACGGTCCCAATTGTAAACATGGAGATTACTGTACCACTGGTAGACGATTACAAAAAGTGAATGTACTAAGTGGCTTAATACTTCCTATTCGGGGAACTATAGAAAAGACCCTCGCCGGGCAGGTAAGGGAGAGCTAATTTTATTCCTGACTTATCGGTTTAATTATCTGGACTTTGAAGATGTGTATCACTTGTTGAATCATTAATATATCTAGCTGGTATTAAAATTGGTACTCATGGTTAAGAAGATGTAATGATGATGTTAGTGCAATTGTACACAGTTTTATAACAATGTACTTAATTGCGATTAAAGAAAAATGTCTTTTACCTCAAGACTAAAGAGCTTTTAGTCACGTATGGATCTATTTAAGCACATTAAACGTAGTGATATCCATATTTTCGAACATGTAACACTAGGATTACTCTTGTATTCGTTATTAGTATTTGATGTTCCATGACGTTGACATCAAGATATCTAACTCTGACCAAGGATAGTAGTGGTGAGGCTTTTGAACCTTTTTCTTTGTTTCCCTTGTGCCAGATATTGGTCATATGTAATAATTATTTTGAACAAAACTTTGTAGGGTGACTGGCTTCAGAAGTTAAGCAAAAAGACTTAAAGGTTAATGCTGGCAAGAATTTCACCGCAAGGAAACAGAAGGTGATGACTGTAGAATCTAAAAAATATGCTAGTTCAGAGGATAGTGATGACTCAAGTAATGCTGATGCAACTTCAAGTGAGGATGACCCGAAGGTTAGTGCTGGTAAGGATTCTGCTACTGGGAAACAAAAGGTGAAGATGGTAGAACCCAAAAAAAGATGTGAGTTCAGAGGATGATGATGATGATGCAACTTCAAGTGAGGATGACCCGAAGGTTAGTGCCAAGAAGGATTTTGCTGCTCGGAAACAGAAGTCCAAGATTGCAGAACCTAAAAATGATGCGAGTTCTGAGGATGATGCTGACTCGAGTGATGATGATGATGCAATGTCTGAAGATGGTTCGAGGCAGGTTTTGTGTTCTGTAGTATATCACCATCACACATAAATTTGTTTCAAGTATAACCCATCCCTTTGTCCTTTTTATTTTAGTTGTGGACAAGTTGTGTATTTGGATTTTTCGTAAATGTTTTGATTTTGTATTTTTGTTTTGGTAAATCATTGTTTATGAATATTAATGGGAAAATAGTTTAAATTAAACCATAGTGTGAATCAAATAAAAATGATGCTTTGAATGAATACCATTGTGTGCTAAGATCTCTAACAATGGTTATCTTTCAAGAAATCGTTGTGAACGTAATGAAGGGACAACGATTTATTTTTCGGGAACCATTGTCTCTATATGGCAGAAATAACAGTTCAAATTAAACAAACCATTGTCTGTAGATGGCAAAAATAATAGACAATAGACCAAATTTAAAAAACCATTGTATGATTCAGGTAGTACACAATAGACATGTCTCAAGAAATCCTTGTTAAAATCATAATGAGACAATAGACCAAATTTAAAAAACCATTGTATGATCCAGGTATTACACAATAGACATGTCTAAAAAAACCCTTGTTAAAAACATAATCAGACAATAGACCAAATTTAAAACACCATTGTACGATCCTGGTATTATACAACGTTCTTAAGAAACGCTGTCATTGTCTGAAACATCATCAGACGGCACTCCAAAGACAATGCCCGTTGTCTATACCAGCTTTCATACAACAGTTTTGAAACCGTGTCTATTATCTGTCTGCAACATAGACAACGGTTATGCTGCTATTGTCTGATATGCGTAACAGACGACATCGAGATAGACATCGGTTTTGAAGGGCTTCAGACGACGGTGAAAAACCCTTGTGTCATCGATTTTTTCTTGTAGTGTATAATCAAATAAAAATTGTATTTTAAGACTCTATTTTTATAAAATAAATAATTATCAATTACAAATATGATATAACAATAACTAATTGCATATGTGCTTATCTAAAAAAATCAAAGAGTGTATCAAAGTTCCAATTGATATAAATGCATATATTTGGCTCTTTGTCAACAGCTCGCTCAATTGTTTTTGCACTGATATAAATGCATATATTTGGTTCTTTGTCAACGGCTCGCTCACTTGTTTTTGCTGAAGTCCTACGATCTTATTTACATGCATTTAATTTTAGTTATAATTAGCAATGTTTTTTTTGATAAAAAATTAGAAATGTTTTAAAATGTAAATGGAATCATCATTCTTAATTTAATTGAAGTTTTATTTTGTTTGTTATTGTCGGAAAAAAGTCATTTTTTAATTATGATTTGGTTTCAGAGACCGTGTATCAAAGAAAAAGTCTCCATTTTGAAATGATAACTCACAATAGCAGCCTCTCTTTTTTTCTCCTTAAAACCCTAAATTCCCAAATTTGATTAGGGGCTATCATCAGCCTTTTTGGTTGATGATAAACCTCATTTTTATTATTTTTACTTGATTTTCTTTCTGTTGAATATATCTCTCCTTGTTGAGAGTATTTTCTACCGTGTGATTGGGTTCTACCCATTTTTTGGGTGGAAAATGCTAGAATTACAGAAACTTTCACAAAAAGTTTTACAGAATGGTAGGTGTCTTAATTTAATTGGCTATAACTTAATGGACCCCCTGCATTCACATCAATATCAACCAATAAAGATCTACATTAGTGAAATCCAGCTCATTCTGTGAAAAAATTATGTAGCCAATTCTGTGCACCTAGCATTACTCTTTTTGGGTTGTTTGTCTCTCCTTCTGAGAGTTGTTTTATTTTGTGTTCTTTGTCTCTCCTTGTGAGAGTTTGGCTGTGCTTTCATGTCCGAGATAGCAGATCTTTAGGATATTCATAATAATGATCCATTGATAAACGATTTTTCAGATATGCTCTGACAAATCAGGTATGTATAATCCTCACGGTTACAGAAATTCGTTAGATTGTCTCTTCAAAAAATTGTATATCTCAGTAGTACGAGCGAGAGATGCGTTACAATGGAAGATCTACTAGACGATGATAGTTTTAGTGAAGAAACCCTTGATTTGATCTTTATAATGTATTCATTTAATTATTATTGTAGATGTCGTATGATTTATGATTAATGAATCGTTTAACCTTCAAAAAAATATAAACAATTTATACGAACCATCAACATTTTTGAGCAAAAGGTTTAGATGATAATTATTGTTACGGTTTTTATTATCATAAAAATAAGATAATCGTATTTGCATGAAAACATCACCAAGGCAAGATTCTAATACTAAAGATACATCCAGTGTATTGAAAAGACTGCATCCCTGGAACCATCTCTAGCTAATTAATTAATTTCCGTTGGGAACTAAAACTAGAGAAACTGGATCATCGTGAAACCAACTTTTACACTTCCGAAACCCACATTATACAACGTATGTGACTGTGTGTTCCATACGTCCCTTCCTATATAAACCAACAAACTCTCCACTTAAGCCTTCCATCGATCAAGTATTCGGTGCATAGAGTGAAAATGGCAGGTTCTAAAAGCACGAAAACGGGTGGTTCTTCAAGCACCAAAACTACTGCTTCTATGAGCACAAAAGCTGGTGGTTCGCAGAAAGGTTCCGGTTGGTCCTCCGGAACCAATGTCCAGGGATCGGGCAAGGAAGTGATGAAGGCGCCCGGTCAAGATAGTTTCATTGTCAGGAAAGATTTTGAGAGCGAGCCAAAAAGCTATTTCAATGGCCTCCGTGATTAAGCTAAATGAATAAACTAAGCAATTGAGTGTTCATCCTTGCAATGTTTCTAATATAAAGTATTTAATTCCATGTACTCCGACATTGATTATATATAAAAGTCTAAACATTATTAACATACGGTTTATTACTACGCTCTTGATTTTCCTAATGCATGTGCAGGCCAATGAAAGTTACGGCAATGTGTTCTCTTGGTCAAGTGATACACATCGGAATGTTTAAAAATAGCTAGTATAACAGAACATGACTACGTATACATACGTGTAACCTTCATTAATTT
This sequence comes from Saposhnikovia divaricata, assembly GCA_036435485.1. NCBI lineage: Eukaryota > Viridiplantae > Streptophyta > Magnoliopsida > Apiales > Apiaceae > Saposhnikovia > Saposhnikovia divaricata. Next base: position 168,117,779 of record CM071595.1, on the reverse strand, counting down.
GTACAGAGCAATGCTTCCATTGCTTTGATTTGCTTCTGATCGTGGCAATAGTTCCCCACCTAATTAAGACTCATGGAGATTGAGTACTTGAAGAAGAAGAAGAAAAAGAAGAAGAAGAAGAAGAAGAAGAAGAAGAAGAAGAAGAAGATAACAAGATAACAGAAAGCTAAAATATCATATCTCTAATCATTGGAAAATTATGTTGTAAAGTTACAAGTCTAGTCTTTATATAGAATGCAATAGTCAACATATTGACACGTTGACTTAATAACAGAAAACAGTTACTAAGGGACTGTTTGGTTGTAAACTATTTTATTCTTGTGTCTAACTTCATGTATAAGTCCAACAGTGTCTTTAGCCCCCCTTTGACTGACACATCTCCAGCAACCATTCTATCATTATTCATAGAAACAATCTCCTTAGATAACTTTATGCAGCTCTTGTAATCATTCCTTCATCTTTAGTAGTGTCATCCAAAGTAACTGCAACACCTAATGCCCTTTTAGGTCCAAATTTCAAGCCCATATGATTGGAATAAGTCCAATGCAGATGCCTACTAAGCCCCTTTGTTATAATATCTGCAGTATTATCTTTTGAACCAATTTGTATGACAGAAACTATATATACCAGCCTACATCGTTTCTCGTATAAAATGACAATCTAATTCAATATGCTTCGTTCGAGCATGATATACTGGATTAGCTGTGAGATCTACAGCTGCTTTGTTATCACAGAATAATGGAATAGGATCATCAAACTTTAAACCCAAATCTGATAACAAACCTTTCAACCATATTATCTCACAAGAAGCATCAGCAACAGCCCTATATTCAGCCGCTGCAGTACTTCTTGAAGTCACAGATTGCTTCTTAGCTCTCCAAGAAATAACTACCTGTCAAAGTAGGAAACTATAACCACCAACAGATTTTCTGTCAGTTGTATCTCCTCCCCAATCACTGTCACTATAACCTTCTAACTTCAATTTATTAGAAACTGGAAAGAAAAGTCCATGATCAACAGTACATTTCAAATACCTTAACACTCTTTGAGCTGCTTCAAAGTGTTTTACTCTGGGTGCATGAAAATTTTTGACTTAACAGTTAAATAGCAAATGAAATATCTGGCCGAGAAGAAGTCAAATATAGTAATTCCTAACCCAAGTTCTATAAACTGTTGGATTTGAAATCAGATCACCAGAGTTTTCAATATCAAATAGCTTGATATGAGGATCAATTGGAACAGACAAAGGTTTACAATCCATCATATCTACTGATTTTAAAAGATCCTTAATGAATTTAGGCTGACTAAGAAAAATACCAGAAATGTTCCTGGAAACCTCAAGCCCTAGATAATAATTAACGCTTCCCATATCTTTGATTATAAATTTGACATCAAACAACTACTTTAATGGTTGAATAGTGGCCATGTCATTGCCAGAAACTAGTATATCATCAACATATATAACCACAGCCACAAAAATTTGATTTTTTTGAAAGTAAAAAGTGAATGATCATGTAAAGACTATTTATACCAAACTGCTAGCAAACAAGAAGTAAGCTTGGCAAACCATTGCCTAGAAGCTTGTCTTAACCCATAAATTGACATATTTAGCATGCACACATCATCAACTTTAAGACCTAAAGGAGCAGCATATACACTTTTTCATCTAAATCTCCATGCAAAAAGGCATTATTTACATCTAACTGCTCAACAAACCAGTTTTTAGCTGCTGCAATTGCTAATAAACTCCTAACTGTTACCATCTTCATAATTAGAGCAAAAGTATCATGGAAATCAATTCCTGCTGCCTGAGTATATCCATTTGCAACTAACCTAGCCTTGTACTTGTCAATTTGACCATTTGCAAGAATTTTGATCTTATATACCTATCTACAACCAATAATTTTCTTGCTTTCTGGTAAATGAACTAAAGACCAGGTGTTATTCACATTAAGGGCTGTTAACTCCATATCCATAGCCTCAATCCATAAAGGATTTCTAATGGATTGATGATAAAAATTAGGTTCAATGGGAGAAGAAGTAAAAGCTGAAAAAGTTTGATTAATAGGATCAAATTTATGGTGAGAGAATTGATGAAAAGTATATGTATTGAACTGTTTAGAATCAACAGTTGCATTATGAGAAGTGATATGATAATCTTTCCACCATATTGGCCTATCTTTAGACCTAATTGACATTATTAAAGGTGGAACAGTGATAAGAGAAGAATGATCACTAGAAAGTGCAGAATTATCACTAGGAAGTGCAGAATTAGAACTAGGAAGTGTAGGATTATCAAGAACAGTAGGAGAATGTGTTAACTCATTGTGAAACATGTCATATGAATTAACTGGAGAAACGGGAGTGGATGAAGTATCCAAATGAGAATTCAAATGATAACTACCAGCATAATTCTCATTATGTGTGTTTAACCAGTTTAAAAACAAAGAACTACCAGTAGTAGTGTTGGTTGATTTACCAGTAGACTAACTGTGCATGTGATAAGGAAAAACTGACTCCTCAAATTTGACATGTCTACTAACAATAATAGCATGAGTATCCAATCCTAAAAGTTTATATCCTTTTTGTAAATGTGGATATCCCAAGAAGACACTTTGATCGGCTGTAGAAGCAAATTTATCATTAGGATGAATAGAAGCATAGGAAAGACAACCAAAACCATTTAAAATGGAATAATTAGGTTTGGAATCATACAACATTTCATGAGGTGTTTTGTGATGTAAAATAGTAGAAGGTAATATATTGATAATACAAGTTGTTGTAAGGAGACATTCACCCGAGTACTTGTAAGGTAAACCAGATTGGAATCTTAAAGCTCTAGCTACCTCAAGTAGATGCCTATGTTTGCGTTCTACTCTAACATTTTTCCGAGGAGTATGTGGACAAGAAGTTTGATGTAGAATACCTGAGCAGCTAGGAAAGTTTTAAAATTCTGATTAATAAATTCACTGCTATTGTGAGATCTTATAGTTCTAACAGATTTGTGAAAATGTTGTGATACATAATTCACAAAATTCTTGAAAAGTTGAAAAACCTCTTGTTTAAAAGGCATAAGCATAGTCCATGATGTCCTACTGTGATCATCCACAATATATGGTAAGGAAATACTTATAGCCAATGGTAGTAGAAACATTGTAAGGACCCCAAACATCTAAATGTAATAAAGTAAAATTTTCAGAAGCATAAGCATCATTGTGTTTAGGAAAAGGAAACATTGATTGCTTTGCACAATGACAAACAGGACACAAAGTAATGTTATCAGAAATGTGACCTATACAAGAAATATGTTTCAAAACAGAATTAGGGGCATGCCCTAATCTCAAATGCCAAAGTTTAGTATCAACATGATGAGAAAAGGAAATTACATTTAAAGTTGTAGCATTACAAACTGAAGGAAAACTAGAAGAAGAAGGTTGTTCAGAAGCAACTTGATGTAAAGCAGGAAATCAAGTTGATGAAAAAAATTATAAGCCTCCTTGTTGAGTACCAGCTGCCAGGATTTTCAATGGTCCTAAAACAAACATTTATCAGAGGTAAAAGTGATCACATAATTGGAATCTTAAAATAATTTGCTAACAAATAGCAAATTACAATTGAATTCTGGAATGTCCAAAACATTCTTCAAAATGATATTAGATGACAAATGAACTATCCCTAAATGATTAACTCAAATTGTTTGGTTATTTGGTAAAACCACAAGAAAAGGCTGATTAACAATGAAGATATCTGTCATGAATTTTTCATCACAACACATGTGATTTGATGCACCGGTATCAACTATCCAAATTGTATATAATTTATAAGAAATAAAAGATAGCATGGAATAAGCCAAACCTGCAATGTGAATATGATCTTCAGGTGTGCTAAGAGAACAAGCATTAGTAGAAGTAGAACCTTTGGTCATCATTAAAATTAACTGATTGACCTGTTGTTGAATTTTCTTCATAGTAGACTGAGAATCTGACGACTGATTATTGTTGTTATTTCCTTGAAAAGTTGATTCTCTGTTTGAATTACCACCAGTAACTGCTGAAACTTGCATAGCTTGTGACCTAAAAACACCAGAAGTATTAGTGCCACCAAAATTTTGATTAGTAAATTTTCCTCGTCCTTTTCCTTTTGGTGGATATCCAATCAGTTTAAAACAATTCTCCTTGGTATGTCTATTAAAGCTCGAAGCTCTCAATCCCTAGCATTCAATACACTAATTAATTGCACCGTACTTTTTGTTCCACAACACAAAGTATATGTTAGATGTATTAATTGTAATACACAATTTATCTTTCATCAAATCATTTGTTTTCATATACTTTTATGTTATTAAATTTAAATTTTTTATATCTTGTTTAAGTTATTAAATATTTTGTGTAATTACTACTTTAATATAATTTATTACCATATTATTTTTTATATGCCCGAATCTCGGCATAGATCCTAAACAAGCTCAAACGACTATACAAGGGGCCCACCTCTCTTAATGGGCTCAATTATCTCCTAATGGGCTCAAATATCTCTCAATGGGCCCGAATATTGAAGAAGGATAAACAAGGCATGAGGCCCGATCAGGGATCACCTCACCTCTATCTCTTAAATCTCTTGAAGACACTCACCCCAGGGGTCTCCTCACTACGACCTCAGGGCGTCCTCTCATGCCAATAACAAAGGAAAAGGCCTTTGCGCCTTTCACGCTAGGCCTCTGCGCCTCTCATGCTAGCTCAGCCTCGGGATCGCATCTACCGGGGTCGCAACCCGGGGATCGCTTCGTTTGGCTCCCGTCAAAGGATCGCTTCGCACATAACCTCCAATGCGGGGTCACTACAGCGAGATCACTATCTCCTCTTCTCTGGAAGGCTCATGGCAAGATCCCTCGAGGTCGCATGAGTAGCTGGACATTAGGGTTCGCTTCGCATGGCCTGACTCCTCGAGGTCGCATGCAAGGCCCTTGTTACTTTTCTACTAGCCAACTCTGTTCGTGCGAGACCATAGGCTTCCACATCTGGGCCATGGATCACGGATAGGGTTGATGACTCATTGCCACGTCAGCCCTAAACGAGTGGGCTTGGACTTTGGCTTATCTCTTAAAACCCTAGCCCGCCTAGGTAACTTGTTCTCCAAGAACTACGTCAGGCTTGATCCCTATAAATAGGGTACGTAGGCACCTTGATACGGGATGATTGACAGTTCATCACTGAAAACACCTATCAAGTGCAGCCACAAACAAACACCAATCTCCTCCCATGTTCTTCGTGTTCATAGCAAAATATCCGTATTTTGCTCCATAAATCCAGCAAACCTCCAAAATATTGTTATACAATATTCTCCCTATAACATTTGGCGCTAGAAGGAGGGGCTAAATTTCGTTTGTGGAGGACAAACGAATATCACTTTCACGATGGATTATGGGTTTTATCAATATACACCGAATTTTGGGTTTTGATTGTTACAAGGAACCGGCGGTGGCAAAAAAAATTGAAGATACACATGTCGGCTCGGAGCAGTACGACATCAATTTTGTGGCTATAAAGGACTTCGGCCATGTAAACAAAGCAGCGGCTGTTAAAAAAATGAAAAAGAAAACAAATTAAAGAGATGAATGAAGACATGTTGCGGCCCTGCTGGAATATCAAGATAAGCAATTGGAAGGCCGAAGACATGTTAATAAAAATTAGAGGAAAAGAAGCTCAGGCAAGAAGTTATCAAAAAGACAATGGAGCCCGTAGTAAAAAAAAAATGGCAGTCAAGCAACAAAGGAAAAGTTCCGGCGGGAATTAAAAAAAAACACGCAACATGCACGCGCGACACAATAACAGACGAAGGCACCCTTTCGGAAATTTAGAATGGGCAGAAAAATAAAGATACGTTTTATTTTCTCTCCTCGATTTAATTTTTTGCAAATTAAATATCCTGCCTTGCATGCATGCGTAGAATCATTTTTAAATATTTTTCAGAAAAAATATTTATCATTTAAAATTTGTGCGAGCTATATTTTTATATTTGTAAAATTATCGCGATTTAGAAAATATCGTACGAGATATTTATGTTGATGAATTGTGGATATTTATGACTTGATGATTTGTGGATTTATTTTACAATCCCGTACGAGCTGCATATTTAAAAAAAAATACATATTCGAGATGCATAATTTTGTAAAAGATTTTCTACAAAGAAAAGGAGCATTATTTTCGAACAAATAAATATCGCGACATTCTTAAAAGAGCATATTTATTATTGCGTTTGGATTGCTTGCAAAATAATTTTTCATATGTCGTCGCGCATATATGTCAAAAATATTTTCAAACTTGCGAATTAATTGTCAAGTAGGGTAGCCTGGACAAGCTATAAATCTCGCAATGCTACATGCTTAGTAAAGTGCAGTGCAGCACCATCTGGATTATTGAAGGCCCATGAGATATCACTATATCGAATGGGTGGAGGCATCCCTATGCAAACTATCGTTATTGAAGGCCCATGGCCAGATCTCACAAGATCGCATGGGTGGAGGCATCCCTATGCAAACTATCTATCTCTTCGCCAAGATCTCATCTACATCTCTTCACTGAGACATCTCTTAGTGAAGACTCCGCTAAACACATCCTTATGTGGTTGCATCAGATACTTAAAAAGCGTGTATGCCAGTTCGGGATATATACAAGCGCCAAGGTCCTAACTAGACAACAAGGATCGCAAAGGATTTCAAAAATATTATTTATGCTCGCACATTTGAAAACCTTGGCAAATATTTATCCTATAATGGTCATCGCATGCTATCACACTTGCATCCGCATACGTCTAACGAGCACAGTGGTGCTCTAAGTGTTTTTCTAATCATCTATTTTCAGTTTTTTCAGCGACTCCCAAAATTTGGAAGCTTGAAGAATGTTTAATTCTCCACTGCAGCAAGCTACACTGAAGAACTGGGGGCTAATTGTTATGCATATCTTTGGCATGTTTAATAATTTCCCAAATTTCTAATAATTATTAATTATTAATTTAGATTAGTAATTATTACTTAACCGCTAAGTTTTGTCCTCTCTCTGAAATGAGGAAAGAATCAATCTCAATCGATCAATAATGGAAAATATCTCCAAACGATATTCTTCACATCAGGAAGATATCACAACTATAAGATTAAATCAGATAAAATCAATCATTACCCACATTAACGTAACTTATCCCTTAAGTCTCTAAGGGATAAGCCCAATTAATTCACAGAACTGCGTGGGGCTTGATCCTATATAAACATAGGTACGCAGGCATCTTGGTACAATATGGAATCCGTGATAAATCGAGACACCTGCCAATCGAGACACCTGCCAAGTCCAGCCCTCTCTTTTTCCTAAACCCTAAATCCCTAAAACAGCCATATTCATAATTCGCTCTATTATTCCAGCATCCCTCCGATTTCGTGTTTGTTACGAAATTCCTCCAACAACACTTGATTAATTCAAAAGTATATAATTTTACTGGACAACATGTGACATGTGGTATTAAACTTGATGGCCATCTTCTCACAAAAAGTTGATACATGTATGGTCATAACCCGTGTTATTAAATGTAGATTAATATATTAAATATGATTTTGGTAACCCTTACTTTTGGTGTAATTTTTAATATTAATTAAATATCATATTACTCGAATTTAAATATTTACTTAATTTTATTCAAAATTTATTTGCTTACACAGTTAATTTTTATTAAATATTCACTATTTAAAATCATTAAATTGGAATTAAAATAAATAAAATATCAAGATTTATTAAATTGTAGACCCTCACTTTTGTTTATTTGGGTATTAGTTAAATTAATCTTTTTATTTCTTGTTAACATTTTAATTAGAAATACTAGTTTAAATACTTATTGAATATGATCTTCGTCAAGTTTCATTCTTTTTATTTAACTTTTTTAGAAAAAAAATAATTGGTCGCTACCTCAGTATTTCTGTTATTCTTGAATTAATAACATTTGAAAATATAATCAATTAGATATAAAATAAGTAAAAAGATAATATTTATTATACTTTATATATATGTTCACTTATTATAATATATAAAATAATGTTAAATTAATATTATTCTTTCAAATTAATTTATTCAATTTGAAAATATAATTTTTTTATTTTACCCTTATAATATTATATTTTATAACTATTATGAAATAAAATGGGCCTAAGAAAAAGAAATTTACATTGGACCCATGCCCGTTTCTAGAACATTGCCCAAATGGCCCGTCTCTAGAACATTCTTCATCAGCTATATATACTAGCAATCGGCTATCATTCCAGCATTCCAACTCACAATATCAAACCCTAACTTAAACCCTATTCGCCGCTACCTTCCCAACTCACAATCGTCTTTATCATTTCATTCACCTAGATATATATGTATCACTTATATAGTTATCTTTTCATATTTATATATATACATGTATGTGAATTGGGATGATAGCACTCCTGCTTTGAATATATATACAACTGATTCATGGCTATAGTTTTGGGAGTCGGAACATATCCTACTATTGAATTTATAAACTTTTTATATTTCATTTTATTTTGATATATTTATGTAAGTTGAATGTGATAAATGTTTCAATTTTGTCATTTTATTTTCCATATTTTTTTTGTATATAAACAATTATTTGAAGAGAAATGGAGTGAAGCTGTTGTGCTGACCAAACATATGTTTCTCTTTAATATAATCCTAAATAATTTTTTTGTTCTAGTTTTATTTTTTTTGTTTGGTTATTACTACTGTTATATATGATGCTAGCTTATAGCGGTGCTTTTAATTTTTTATAATTTGTTTATAGTGTAATATAATATTATTAAAATTAAGGTTAATATGTTATTAGAAGATTTTTGAACCTTACATCTTTGTACATAATAAATTTTATTATTATATATAAATTAATATATGTTGTTGGTGGTGGAAATGGAACCTTATACCTCTATATATAACAATTTTAGTATTGTTGTATCTAACGTTGGTTTAGATAGTGTAGAGGTTTATTGTAGATAGTATAGATTTGTGCATGTTTTTGAACTTTTGTTTTATATTTAAATATTTAACTTTTGGGTTGCTAATTTCATTACACAATTGTTTATTTATTTATACAAATTAAAAAAACAAAAAAATTATGTAAAATAGTTTTTATACAAATCCCTTTTCACAATAACCATTTATGTATTGATATAACTGAATATTCTTTTAATTATTTAATTTGTATAAATTTTAAAAGTAAACCATCATTATAACAAATATTGCCTTATAATATATGTGCAAGGCATGTTGTTGATTCAGGTTGTGCTACTGGTGGTCCTAGTGCAGCAGCCTGAAGTGGTGGTGGTGCCTTTGACGGTGCTGATGGTTGTGCTGCTAATTGCGCTGCTGGTCCCTCCTCCCAGTCTCCTATAGGAAGGAAAAGGGCGTGGAAATATCGCCCCGGTCAGGGCAAATCAATGCAATGGAAGCGTCCTTTGTACAAATGAAGGTTATACAATAATGTGTGTGTGTATTTATATGTAGCTGATGTTCTGTTCTAGTTATATTTAAACATTTCAATGTGTATACTACTCGTATAGATGCAGATGGTTGGGGGAACTCCACCATTTGACCATGAGAATACAATGGTGTCCTCTCTACTTCAGAAAACCGATTATCCTAGTAGTAAGCTGATTACTTAGACTCCAGTTATGATAATATTATGATGTGGTATCTTATTATGTATATGTTTGTTGTCTGATCCAGGATATTTACGTGATCTCAATCAATGTACTGTGTCTAAGGATAAAGGTGGTGAATATGGACCACTTGCCACTGTAAGCATTAGTACTATGAAGAACAAAGAGACTTTGCCATTTGTTAAGCGTCTCCGTTTTGGAAAATATATATTCTACGTAAACATAGAAGAAGATGAAAGAGAAGCCACACCTCCATCCTTTGAATGAACACAAAGATCAAAATCGGTCACGAGTTTCATCCATATGTCCATTTAAAGGACGGAAGTGTGTCTTCTCCGTCACCTTCTTGTATGTTTCCGTAGAATAGATATTTTTCCAAATCGAAGAAAGCTCAACAAACGGCAAACTCTCTTCGTTCTCCACAGTATCAATGCTTACAATGGCAGCTGGTCCCGGTTTACCACCTTCATCATTATCGAGAACATTGATTGAGATCAGGAAAATCTCCTGGATTAGATAATAATAAAAATAATAATAATAATAATAATAATAATAATAATAATAATAATAATAATAATAATAATAATAATAATAATAATAATAATAATAATAATAATAACATATAATTAAGTTATCAGGTCAAAATATATTGTCACAACTAGAGTTCAAATCATCAGCTTACTAGGACCATCATTTTTCTCAAGTAGACAGGACTCCATTGTGTTCTCTTGGTCAAGTGCCAGAACCATCTGCTATCTTTACTAGTTATACACATCGGAATGTTTAAAAATAGCTAGTATAACAGAACATGACTACATATACATACGTGTAACCTTCATTAATTTATACAGAGCAATGCTTCCATTGCTTTGATTTGCTTCTGATCGTGGCAATAGTTCCCCGCCTAATTAAGACTCATGGAGATTGAGTACTTGAAGAAGAAGAAGAAGAAGAAGAAGAAGAAGAAGAAGAAGAAGAAGAAGAAGAAGAAGAAGAAGAAGAAGAAGAAGAAGATAACAAGATAACAGAAAGCTAAAATATCATATCTCTAATCATTGGAAAATTATGTTGTAAAGTTACAAGTCTAGTCTTTATATAGAATGCAATAGTCAACATATTGACACGTTGACTTAATAACAGAAAACAGTTACTAAGGGACTGTTTGGTTGTAAACTTTTTTATTCTTGTGTCTAACTTCATGTATAAGTCCAATAGTGTCTTTAGCCCCCCTTTGACTGACACATCTCCAACAACCATTCTAGCATTATTCATAGAAACAATCTCCTTAGATAACTTTATGCAGCTCTTGTAATCAGTCCTTCATCTTTAGTAGTGTCATCCAAAGTAACTGCAACACCTAATGCCCTTTTAGGTCCAAATTTCAAGCCCATATGATTGGAATAAGACCAATGCAGATGCCTACTAAGCCCCTTTGTTAGAATATCTGCAGTATTATCTTTTGAACCAATTTGTATGACAGAAACTATATATACCAGCCTAGATCGTTTCTCGTATAAAATGACAATCTAATTCAATATGCTTCGTTCGAGCATGATATACTGGATTAGCTGTGAGATCTACAGCTGCTTTGTTATCAAAGAATAATGGAATAGGATCATCAAACTTTAAACCCAAATCTGATAACAAACCTTTCAACCATATTATCTCACAAGAAGCATCAGCAACAGCCCTATATTCAGCCTCTGCAGTACTTCTTGAAGACACAGATTGCTTCTTAGCTCTCCAAGAAATAGCTACCTGTCAAAGTAGGAAACTATAACCACCAACAGATTTTCTGTCAGTTGGATCTCCTCCCCAATCACTGTCACTATAACCTTCTAACTTCAATATATTAGAAGCTGGAAAGAAAAGTCCATGATCAATAGTATATTTCGAATACCTTAACACTCTTTGAGCTGCTTCAAAGTGTTTTACTCTGGGTGTATGAAAAATTTTAACTTAACAGTTCAAAAGCAAATGAAATATCTGGCCGAGAAGAAGTCAAATATAATAATTCCTAACCCAAGTTCTATAAACGGTTGGATTTGAAATCAGATCACCAGAGTTTTTAATATCAAATAGCTTGATATGAGGATCAATTGGAACAGACAAAGGTTTACAATCCATCATATCTGCTGATTTTAGAAGATCCTTAATGAATTTAGGCTGAAACCTCAAGCCCTAGATAATAATTAACGCTTCCCATATCTTTGATTGTAAATTTGACATCCAGCAACTACTTTAATGATTGAAGAGTGGGCATGTCATTGCCAGAAACTAGTATATCATCAACATATATAACCACAGCCACAAAAATATGATCTTGTTTGAAAGTAAAAAGTGAATGATCATGTAAAGACTATTTATACCCAACTGCTAGCAAATAAGAAGTAAGCTTGGCAAACCATTGCTTAGAAGCTTGTCTTAACCCATAAATTGACATATTTAGCCTGCACACATCATCAACTTTAAGACCTAAAGGAGCTACATATACACCTTTTCATCTAAATCTCCATGCAAAAATACATTATTTACATCTAACTGCTCAACAAACCAGTTTTTAGCTGCTGCAATTGCTAATAAACTACTAACTTTTACCATCTTCATAACTGGAGCAAAAGTATCATGGAAATCAATTCCTGCTGCCTGAGTATTTCCATTTGCTACTAACCTAGCCTTGTAATTGTCAATTTGACCATTTGCAAGAATTTTGATCTTATATACCTATCTACAACCAATAATTTTCTTACTTTCTGGTAAATGAACTAAAGACCAGGTGTTATTCGCATTAAGGGCTGTTAACTCCTTATCCATAGCCTCAATCCATAAAGGATTTCTAATGGATTGATGATAAAAATTAGGTTCAATGGGAGAAGAAGTAAAAGCTGAAAAAGCTTGATTAATAGGATCAAATTTATGGTGAGAGAATTGATGAAAAGTATATGTATTGAACTCTTTAGAATCAACAGTTGCATTATGAGAAGTGATATGATAATCTTTCCACCATATTGGCCTATCTTTAGACCTAATTAACATTCTTAAAGGTGGAACAGTGATAAGAGAAGAATGATCACTAGAAAGTGCAGAATTATCACTAGGAAGTGCAGAATTAGAACTAGGAAGTGTAGGATTATCAAGAACAGTAGGAGAATGTGTTAACTCATTGTGAAACATGTCATATGAATTAACAGAAGAATCTGGAGTAGAAGAAGTATCCAAATGAGAATTCAAATGAGAACTACCAGCATAATTCTCATTATGTGTGTTTAACCAGTTTAAAAACAAAGAACTAGCAGCAGTAATGTTGGTTGATTTAACAGTAGACTAACTGTGCATGTGATAAGGAAAAAATGACTCCTCAAATTTGACATGTCTACTAACAATAATAGCATGAGTATCCAATATTAAAAGTTTATATCCTTTTTGTAAATGTGGATATCCCAAGAAGACACTTTGATCGGCTGTAGAAGCAAATTTATCATTAGGATGAATAGAAGCATAGGAAAGACAACCAAAGGCTTTTAAAATGGAATAATCAGGTTTGGAATCATACAACATTTCATGAGGTGTTTTGTGATGTAAAATAGTAGAAGGTAAGATATTGATAATATAAGTTGTTGTAAGGAGACATTCACCCCAGTACTTGTAAGGTAAACCAGATTGGAATCTTAAAGCTCTAGCTACCTCAAGTAGGTGCCTATGTTTGCGTTCTACTATAACATTTTGCCGAGGAGTATGTGGACAAGAAGTTTGATGTAGAATACCTGAGCAGCTAGGAAAGTTTTAAAATTCTGATTGATAAATTCACTACCATTGTGTGATCTTATAGTTCTAACAGATTTGTGAAAATGTTGTGATACATAATTCACAAAATTCTTGAAAAGATGAAAAACCTCTTCTTTAGAAGGCATAAGCATAGTCCATGATGACCTACTACGATCATCCACAATATATGGTAAGGAAATACTTACAGCCAATGGTAGCAGAAACATTATAAGGACCCCAAACATCTAAATGTAATAAAGTAAAATTTTCATAAGCATAAGCATCACTGTGTTTAGGAAAAGGAAACATTGATTGCTTTGCACAATGACAAACATGACACAAAGTAATGTTATCAGAAATGTGACCTATACAAGAAATATGTTTCAAAATAGAATTAGGGGCATGCCCTAATCTCAAATGCCACCGTTTAGCATCAACATGATGAAAAAAGGAAATTACATTTTAAGTTGTAGCATTACAAACTGAAGGAAAACAAGAAGAAGAAGGTTGTTCAGAAGCAACATGATGTAAAGCAGGAAATGAAGTTGATGAAAAAAATTATAAGCCTCCTTGTTCAGTACCGGCTGCCAGGATTTTCAACTGGTTCTGGTCCTAAAACAAACATTTATCAGAGGTAAAAGTGATCACATAATTGGAATCTTAAAATAATTTCCTAACAAATAGCAAATTACAATTGAATTCTGGAATGTCCAAAACATTCCTCAAAATGATATTAGATGACAAATGAACTATCCCTAAATGATTAACTCAAATTGTTTGGTTATTTGGTAAAGCCACAAGAAAAGGCTGATTAACAATGAAGACATCTGTCATGAATTTTTCATCACAACGCATGTGATTTGATGCAACCGTATCAACTATCCAAACTGTATATAATTTTTAAGAAATAAAAGATAGCATTGAATAAGCGAAACCTGCAATGTGAATATGATCTTCAGGTGTGCTAAGAGAACAAGCATTAGTGGAAGTAGAACCTTTGGTCATCATTAACATTAACTGATTGACCTGTTGTTGAATTTTCTTCTTAGTAGACTGAGAATCTGAAGACTGATTAGTGTTGTTATTTCCTTGAAAAGTTGATTCTCTGTTTGAATTACCACCAGTAACTGCTGAAACTTGCATAGCCTGTGACCTAAAAACACCAGAAGTATTAGTGCCACCAAAATTTTGATTAGTAAATTTTCCTCGTCCTCTTCCTTTTGGTGGATATCCAATCAGTTTAAAACAATTCTCCTTGGTATGTCCATCCTTGTGACAATATAAACATTTGAGATTAGACTTCTTGAAAGCATTGTTGGAACCATCATTTGAACCAACTGTCCTGTTAGCATACTTAGTTGTGGCCAAGAAAGAACCAGAAGAAACACTAGCCGTTTGTCTTTGCCTTTCTTCTTGTTTAACTAAGAAGTAAGCCTGAGAAATACTAGGTAAAGGATTCATCATTAGGATCTGACTTCTAGCATGAGTATAGCTCTCATTAAGACCTAGCAGAAATTATAACAGTTTCTTCCTTTGATCTCTTTCATCTTGCAACTTATGAGCTTCACAAGTACAATTACATTTGCAGTGAATGACTGGCTCTAAAGCAGAATATTAATCCAATAGATTCTTGAGTTTATGATAATACAACTCAACTGACATTTCTCCCTGTTCTAAAGCATGAATGTCCTTTAAAATCTGGTAAACTCTGTGTCCATTGACACTAGAAAACTGATCAGTGAGTTCATTCTATACATTTCCAGCTGAACTAACAAAGTCCATGCCACTGCTAAACTCCTCATAAACAGTATTCAGAATCCAGCTTATAACCATATCATTGACTCTATCCCATTGAGATCTTAAAGAAGATGACTCTTCAGGTCTAGGAACTGTCCCATCCACAATACCTAGCTTATTCTTAGCAGATAATGCTATAGTTAAAGAACGCTTTCCATGGACCAAAACTTTCAGATCCTGTTAGCTTCTTAGCAATCAACACTAAATCAGATGATCAATGTTTTGCAAATACAATGGATGCAAATTAGATTTGAGGGAAGAATTCTCAACATTAGCCTCAAGATCATCATTATCATCATTTTCAGCAACATTTTCGACATTATTAGAAGAACCTTCTTGATTTGCAGTATTATTTCTAACAACATGAGCATAAGTCTTTCTCGCCATAACAATAAGTAACTACTCAGAAAATCAATTGATAGACACTGAAATCAATCTCTTCTATCTCTAAAATCCACAATAACCACTAAAAACGTATCAACAACACTAAGTGATGAAACGTATCAAGAAAACAATCGAATAAACCACAAAAAATCCTCAAAAAACCTCAATGGGCCCACCTCTCTTAATGGGCTCAATTATCTCCTAATGGGCTCAAATATCTCTCAATGGGCCCGAATATTGAATATTAAATATGATTTTGGTAACCCTTACTTTTGGTGTAATTTTAATATTAATTAAATATCATATTACTCGAATTTAAATATTTACTTAATTTTATTCAAAATTTATTTGCTTACACAGTTAATTTTTATTAAATATTCACTATTTAGAATCATTAAATTGGCATTAAAATAAATAAAATATCAAGATTTATTAAATTTTAGACCCTCACTTTTGTTTATTTGGGTATTAGTTAAATTAATCTTTTTATTTCCTGTTAACATTTTAATTAGAAATACTAGTTTAAATACTTATTGAATATGATCTTCGTCAAGTTTCATTCTTCTTATTTAACTTTTTTAGAAAAAAAATAATTGGTCGCTACCTCAGTATTTCTGTTATTCTTGAATTAATAACATTTGAAAATATAATCAATTAGATATAAAATAAGTAAAAAAATAATATTTATTATACTTTATATATATGTTCACTTATTATAATATATAAAATAATGTTAAATTAATATTATTCTTTCAAATTAATTTATTCAATTTGAAACTATAATTTTTTTTTATTTTACCCTTATAATATTATATATTATAACTATTTTGACATAAAATGGGCCTAAGAAAAAGAAATTTACATTGGACCCGATGCCCGTTTCTAGAACATTGCCCAAATGGCCCGTCTCTAGAACATTCTTCATCAGCTATATATACTAGCAATCGGCTATCATTCATATACAACTGATTCATGGCTGTAGTTTTGGGAGTCGGAACATATCCTACTATTGAATTTATAAACTTTTTATATTTCATTTTATTTTGATATATTTATGTAAGTTGAATGTGATAAATGTTTCAATTTTGTCATTTTATTTTCCATATTTTTTTTGTATATAAACAATTATTTGAAGAGAAATGGAGTGAAACTCTTGTGCTGACCAAACATATGTTTCTCTTTAATATAATCCTAAATAATTTTTTTTTCTAGTTTTATTTTTTTTGTTTGGTTATTACTACTGTTATATATGATGCTAGCTTATAGCCGTGCTTTTAATTTTTTATAATTTGTTTATAATGTAATATAATATTATTAAAATTAAGGTTAATATGTTATTAGAAAATTTTTGAACCTTACATCTTTGTACATAATAAATTTTATTATTATATATAAATTAATATATGTTGTTGGTGGTGGAAATGGAATATATAACAATTTTAGTATTGTTGTATCTAACGTTGGTTTAGATAGTGTAGAGGTTTATTGTAGATAGTATAGATTTGTGCATGTTTTTGAACTTTTGTTTTATATTTAAATATTTAACTTTTGGGTTGCTAATTTCATTACACAATTGTTTATTTATTTATACAAATTAAAAAAACAAAAAAATTATGTAAAATCGTTTTTATACAAATCCCTTTTCACAATAACCATTTATGTATTGATATAACTGAATATTCTTTTAATTATTTAATTTGTATAAATTTTAAAAGTAAACTATCATTAAAACAAATATTGCCTTATAATATATGTGCAAGGCATGTTGTTGATTCAGGTTGTGCTACTGGTGGTCCTAGTGCAGCAGCCTGAAGTGGTGGTGGTGCCTTTGACGGTGCTGATGGTTGTGCTGCTAATTGCGCTGCTGGTCCCTCCTCCCAGTCTCCTATAGGAAGGAAAAGGGCGTGGAAATATCGCCCCGGTCAGGGCAAATCAATGCAATGGAAGCGTCCTTTGTACAAATGAAGGTTATACAATAATGTGTGTGTGTATTTATATGTAGCTGATGTTCTGTTCTAGTTATATTTAAACATTTCAATGTGTATACTACTCGTATAGATGCAGATGGTTGGGGGAACTCCACCATTTGACCATGAGAATACAATGGTGTCCTCTCTACTTCAGAAAACCGATTATCCTAGTAGTAAGCTGATTACTTAGACTCCAGTTATGATAATATTCTGATGTAGTATCTTATTATGTATATGTTTGTTGTCTGATCCAGGATATTTACATGATCTCAATCAATGTACTGTGTCTAAGGATAAAGGTGGTGAATATGGACCACTTGCCACTGTAAGCATTAGTACTATGAAGAACAAGGAGACTTTGCCATTTGTTAAGCGTCTCTGTTTTGGAAAATATATATTCTACGTAAACATAGAGGAAGATGAAAGAGAAGCCACACCTCCATCCTTTGAATGAACACAAAGATCAAAATCGGTCACGAGTTTCATCCATATGTCCATTTAAAGGACGGAAGTGTGTCTTCTCCGTCACCTTCTTGTATGTTTCCGTAGAATAGATATTTTTCCAAATCGAAGAAAGCTCAACAAACGGCAAACTCTCTTCGTTCTCCGCAGTATCAATGCTTACAATGGCAGCTGGTCCCGGTTCACCACCTTCATCATTATCGAGAACATTGATTGAGATCAGGAAAATCTCCTGGATTAGATAATAATAATAATAATAATAATAATAATAACATATAATTAAGTTATCAGGTCAAAATATATTGTCACAACTAGAGTTCAAATCATCAGCTTACTAGGACCATCATTTTTCTCAAGTAGACAGGACTCCATTGTGTTCTCTTGGTCAAGTGCCAGAACCATCTGCTATCTTTACTAGTTATACACATCGGAATTTTTAAAATAGCTAGTATAACAGAACATGACTACATATACATACGTGTAACCTTCATTAATTTGTACAGAGCAATGCTTCCATTGCTTTGATTTGCTTCTGATCGTGGCAATAGTTCCCCACCTAATTAAGACTCATGGATATTGAGTACTTGAAGAAGAAGAAGAAAAAGAAGAAGAAGAAGAGGAAGAAGAAGAAGAAGAAGAAGAAGAAGAAGAAGAAGAAGAAGAAGAAGAAGATAACAAGATAACAGAAAGCTAAAATATCATATCTCTAATCATTGGAAAATTATGTTGTAAAGTTACAAGTCTAGTCTTTATATAGAATGCAATAGTCAACATATTGACACGTTCACTTAATAACAGAAAACAGTTACTAAGGGACTGTTTGGTTGTAAACTATTTTATTCTTGTGTCTAACTTCATGTATAAGTCCAATAGTGTCTTTAGCCCCCCTTTGACTGACACATCTCCAGCAACCATTCTAGCATTATTCATAGAAACAATCTCCTTAGATAACGTTATGCAGCTCTTGTAATCAGTCCTTCATCTTTAGTAGTGTCATCCAAAGTAACTGCAACACCTAATGCCCTTTTAGGTCCAAATTTCAAGCCCATATGATTGGAATAAGACCAATGCAGATGCCTACTAAGCCCCTTTGTTATAATATCTGCAGTATTATCTTTTGAACCAATTTGTATGACAGAAACTATATATACCAGCCTACATCGTTTCTCGTATAAAATGACAATCTAATTCAATATGCTTCGTTCGAGCATGATATACTGGATTTGCTGTGAGATCTACAGCTGCTTTGTTATCACAGAATAATGGAATAGGATCATCAAACTTTAAACCCAAATCTGATAACAAACCTTTCAACCATATTATCTCACAAGAAGCATCAGCAACAACCCTATATTCAGCCGCTGCAGTACTTCTTGAAGTCACAGATTGCTTCTTAGCTCTCCAAGAAATAACTACTTGTCAAAGTAGGAAACTATAACCACCAACAGATTTTCTGTCAGTTGTATCTCCTCCCCAATCACTGTCACTATAACCTTCTAACTTCAATTTATTAGAAACTGGAAAGAAAAGTCCATGATCAACAGTACATTTCAAATACCTTACACTTTTTGAGCTGCTTCAAAGTGTTTTACTCTGGGTGCATGAAAAATTTTGACTTAACAGTTAAACAGCAAATGAAATATCTCACCGAGAAGAAGTCAAATATAGTAATTCCTAACCCAAGTTCTACAAACTGTTGGATTTGAAATCAGATCACCAGAGTTTTCAATATCAAATAGCTTGATATGGGGATCAATTGGAACAGACAAAGGTTTACAATCCATCATATCTACTGATTTTAAAAGATCCTTAATGAATTTAGGCTGACTAAGAAAAATACCAGAAATGTTCCTGGAAACCTCAAGCCCTAGATAATAATTAACGCTTCCCATATGTTTGATTGTAAATTTGACATCCAACAACTACTTTAATGGTTGAATAGTGGGCATCTCATTGCCAGAAAGTAGTATATCATCAACATATATAACCACAGCCACAAAAATATGATTTTTTTGAATGTAAAAAGTGAATGATCATGTAAAGACTGTTTATACCAAACTGCTAGCAAACAAGAAGTAAGCTTGGCAAACCATTGCCTAGAAGCTTGTCTTAACCCATAAATTGACATATTTAGCATGCACACATCATCAACTTTAAGACCTAAAGGAGCAGCGTATACACTTTTTCATCTAAATCTCCATGCAAAAAGGCATTATTTAACTCTAACTACTCAACAAACCAGTTTTTAGCTGATGCAATTGCTAATAAACTCCTAACTGTTACCATCTTCATAACTGGAGCAAAAGTATCATGGAAATCAATTCCTGCTGCCTGAGTATATCCATTTGCTACTAACCTAGCCTTGTACTTGTCAATTTGACCATTTGCAAGAATTTTGATCTTATATACCTATCTACAACCAATAATTTTCTTGCTTTCTGGTAAATGAACTAAAGACCAGGTGTTATTCACATTAAGGGCTGTTAACTCCATATCCATAGCCTCAATCCATAAAGGATTTCTAATGGATTGATGATAAAAATTAGGTTCAATGGGAGAAGAAGTAAAAGCTGAAAAAGCTTGATTAATAGGATCAAATTTATGGTGAGAGAATTGATGAAAAGTATATGTATTGAACTGTTTAGAATCAACAGTTGCATTATGAGAAGTGATATGATAATCTTTCCACCATATTGGCCTATCTTTAGACCTAATTGACATTATTAAAGGTGGAACAGTGATAAGAGAAGAATGATCACTAGAAAGTGCAGAATTATCACTAGGAAGTGCAGAATTAGAACTAGGAAGTGTAGGATTATCAAGAACAGTAGGAGAATGTGTTAACTCATTGTGAAACATGTCATATGAATTAACTGGAGAAACTGGAGTGGAAGAAGTATCCAAATGAGAATTCAAATGATAACTACCAGCATAATTCTCATTATGTGTGTTTAACCAGTTTAAAAACAAAGAACTACCAGTAGTAGTGTTGGTTGATTTACCAGTTCACTAACTGTGCATGTGATAAGGAAAAACTGACTCCTCAAATTTGACATGTCTACTAACAATAATAGCATGAGTATCCAATCCTAAAAGTTTATATCCTTTTTGTAAATGTGGATATCCCAAGAAGACACTTTGATCGGCTGTAGAAGCAAATTTATCATTAGGATGAATAGAAGCATAGGAAAGACAACCAAAGGCTTTTAAAATGGAATAATCAGGTTTGGAATCATACAACATTTCATGAGGTGTTTTGTGATGTAAAATAGTAGAAGGTAATATATTGATAATACAAGTTGTTGTAAGGAGACATTCACCCGAGTACTTGTAAGGTAAACCAGATTGGAATCTTAAAGCTCTAGTTACCTCAAGTAGATGCCTATGTTTGCGTTCTACTCTAACATTTTTCCGAGGAGTATGTGGACAAGAAGTTTGATGTAGAATACCTGAGCAGCTAGGAATGTTTTAAAATTCTGTTTAATAAATTCACTGCCATTGTGAGATCTTATAGTTCTAACAGATTTGTGAAAATGTAGTGATACATAATTCACAAAATTCTTGAAAAGTTGAAAAACCTCTTGTTTAAAAGGCATAAGCATAGTCCATGATGTCCTACTATGATCATCCACAATATATGGTAAGGAAATACTTATAGCCAATGGTAGTAGAAACATTATAAGGACCCCAAACATCTAAATGTAATAAAGTAAAATTTTCAGAAGCATAAGCATCACTGTGTTTAGGAAAAGGAAACATTGATTGCTTTGCACAATGACAAACAGGACACAAAGTAATGTTATCAGAAATGTGACCTATACAAGAAATATGTTTCAAAACAGAATTAGGGGCATGCCCTAATCTCAAATGCCACAGTTTAGTATCAACATGATGAGAAAAGGAAATTACATTTAAAGTTGTAGCAGTACAAACTGAAGGAAAACTAGAAGAAGAAGGTTGTTCAGAAGCAACATGATGTAAAACAGGAAATCAAGTTGATGAAAAAAATTATAAGCCTCCTTGTTCAGTACCAGCTGCCAGGATTTTCAACTGGTTCTGGTCCTAAAACAAACATTTATCAGAGGTAAAAGTGATCACATAATTGGAATCTTAAAATAATTTGCTAACAAATAGCAAATTACAATTGAATTCTGGAATGTCCAAAACATTCTTCAAAATGATATTAGATGACAAATGAACTATCCCTAAATGATTAACTCAAATTGTTTGGTTATTTGGTAAAACCACAAGAAAAGTTTGATTAACAATGAAGATATCTATCATGAATTTTTCATCACAACACATGTGATTTGATGCACCGGTATCAACTATCCAAATTGTATATAATTTATAAGAAATAAAAGATAGCATTGAATAAGCCAAACCTGCAATGTGAATATGATCTTCAGGTGTGCTTAGAGAACAAGCATTAGTAGAAGTAGAACCTTTGGTCATCATTAACATTAACTGATTAGTGTTGTTATTTCCTTGAAAAGTTGATTCTCTGTTTGAATTACCACCAGTAACTGCTGAAACTTGCATAGCTTGTGACCTAAAAACACCAGAAGTATTAGTGCCACCAAAATTTTGATTAGTAAATTTTCCTCGTCCTTTTCCTTTTGGTGGATATCCAATCAGTTTAAAACAATTCTCCTTGGTATGTCCATTAAAACTCGAAGCTCTCAATCCCTAGCATTCAATACACTAATTAATTGCACCGTACTTTTTGTTCCACAACACAAAGTATATGTTAGATGTATTAATTGTAATACACAATTTATCTTTCATCAAATCATTTGTTTTCATATACTTTTATGTTATTCAATTTAAATTTTTTATATCTTGTTTAAGTTATTAAATATTTTGTGTAATTACTACTTTAATATAATTTATTACCATATTATTTTTTATATGCCCGAATCTCGGCATAGATCCTAAACAAGCTCAAACGACTATACAAGGGGCCCACCTCTCTTAATGGGCTCAATTATCTCCTAATGGGCTCAAATATCTCTCAATGGGCCCGAATATTGAAGAAGGATAAACAAGGCATGAGGCCCGATCAGGGATCACCTCACCTCTATCTCTTAAATCTCTTGAAGACACTCACCCCAGGGGTCTCCTCACTACGACCTCAGGGCGTCCTCTCATGCCAATAACAAAGGAAAAGGCCTCTGCGCCTTTCACGCTAGGCCTCTGCGCCTCTCATGCTAGCTCAGCCTCGGGATCGCATCTACCGGGGTCGCAACCCGGGGATCGCTTCGTTTGGCTCCCGTCAAAGGATCGCTTCGCACATAACCTCCAATGCGGGGTCACTACAGCGAGATCACTATCTCCTCTTCTCTGGAAGGCTCATGGCAAGATCCCTCGAGGTCGCATGAGTAGCTGGACATTAGGGTTCGCTTCGCATGGCCTGACTCCTCGAGGTCGCATGCAAGGCCCTTGTTACTTCTCTACTAGCCAACTCTGTTCGTGCGAGACCATAGGCTTCCACATCTGGGCCATGGATCACGGATAGGGTTGATGACTCATTGCCACGTCAGCCCTAAACGAGTGGGCTTGGACTTTGGCTTATCTCTTAAAACCCTAGCCCGTCTAGGTAACTTGATCTCCAAGAACTACGTCAGGCTTGATCCCTATAAATAGGGTACGTAGGCACCTTGATACGGGATGATTGACAGTTCATCACTGAAAACACCTATCAAGTGCAGCCACAAACAAACACCAATCTCCTCCCATGTTCTTCGTGTTCATAGCAAAATATCCGTATTTTGCTCCATAAATCCAGCAAACCTCCAAAATATTGTTATACAATATTCTCCCTATAACATTTGGCGCTAGAAGGAGGGGCTAAATTTCGTTTGTGGAGGACAAACGAATATCACTTTCACGATGGATTATGGGTTTTATCAATATACACCGAATTTTGGGTTTTGATTGTTACAAGGAACCGGCGGTGGCAAAAAAAATTGAAGATACACATGGCGGCTCGGAGCAGTTCGTCATCAATTTAGTGGCTATAAAGGACTTCGGCCATGTAAACAAAGCAGCGGCTGTTAAAAAAATGAAAAAGAAAACAAATTAAAGAGATGTTGCGGCCCTGCTGGAATATCAAGATAAGCAATTTGAAGGCCGAAGACATGTTAATAAAAATTAGAGGAAAAGAAGCTCAGGCAAGAAGTTATCAAAAAGACAATGGAGCCCGTAGTAAAAAAAAATGGCAGCCAAGCAACAAAGGAAAAGTTCCGGCGGGAATTAAAAAAAAAACACGCAACATGCACGGGCGACACAATAACAGACGAAGACACCCTTTCGGAAATTTAGAATGGGCAGAAAAATAAAGATACGTTTTATTTTCTCTCCTCGATTTAATTTTTTGCAAATTAAATATCCTGCCTTGCATGCATGCATAGAATCATTTTTAAATATTTTTCAGAAAAAATATTTATCATTTAAAATTCGTGCGAGCTATATTTTTATATTTGTAAAATTATCGCGATTTAGAAAATATCGTACGAGATATTTATGTTGATGAATTGTGGATATTTATGACTTGATGATTTGTGGATTTATTTTACAATCCCGTACGAACTGCATATTTAAAAAAAAAATACATATTCGAGATGCATAATTTTGTAAAAGATTTTCTACAAAGAAAAGGAGCATTATTTTCGAACAAATAAATATCGCGACATTCTTAAAAGAGCATATTTATTATTGCGTTTGGATTGCTTGCAAAATAATTTTTCATATGTCGTCGCACATATATGTCAAAAATATTTTCAAACTTGCGAATTAATTGTCAAGTAGGGTAGCTTGGACAAGCTATAAATCTCGCAATGCTACATGCTTAGTAAAGTGCAGTGCAGCACCATCTGGATTATTGAAGGCCCATGAGATATCACTATATCGAATGGGTGGAGGCATCCCTATGCAAACTATCGTTATTGAAGGCCCATGGCCAGATCTCACAAGATCGCATGGGTGGAGGCATCCCTATGCAAACTATCTATCTCTTCGCCAAGATCTCATCTACATCTCTTCACTGAGACATCTCTTAGTGAAGACTCCGCTAAACACATCCTTATGTGGTTGCATCAGATACTTAAAAAGCGTGTATGCCAGTTCGGGATATATACAAGCGCCAAGGTCCTAACTAGACAACAAGGATCGCAAAGGATTTCAAAAATATTATTTATGCTCGCACATTTGAAAACATTGGCAAATATTTATCCTATAATGGTCATCGCATGCTATCACACTTGCATCCGCATAAGTCTAACGAGCACAGTGGTGCTCTAAGTGTTTTTCTAATCATCTATTTTCAGTTTTTTCAGCGACTCCCGAAATTTGGAAGCTTGAAGAATGTTTAATTCTCCACTGCAGCAAGCTACACTGAAGAACTGGGGGCTAATTGTTATGCCATATTTTTGGCATGTTTAATAATTTCCCAAATTTCTAATAATTATTAATTATTAATTTAGATTAATAATTATTACTTAACCGCTAAGTTTTATCCTCTCTCTGAAATGAGGAAAGAATCAATCTCAATCAATCAATAATGGAAAATATCTCCAAACGATATTCTTCACATGAGACACCTGCCAAGTCCAGCCCTCTCATTTTCCTAAACCCTAAATCCCTAAAACAGCCATATTCATAATTCGCTCTATTATTCCAGCATCCCTCCAATTTCGTGTTTGTTACGAAATTCCTCCAACAACACTTGATTAATTCAAAAGTATATAATTTTACTGGACAACATGTGACATGTGGTATTAAACTTGATGGCCATCTTCTCACAAAAAGTTGATACATGTATGGTCATAACCCGTGTTATTTTAAATGTAGATTAATATATTAAATATGATTTTGGTAACCCTTACTTTTGGTGTAATTTTTAATATTAATTAAATATCATATTACTCGAATTTAAATATTTAATTAATTTTATTCAAAATTTATTTGCTTACACAGTTAATTTTTATTAAATATTCACTATTTAAAATCATTAAATTGGAATTAAAATAAATAAAATATCAAGATTTATTAAATTGTAGACCCTCACTTTTGTTTATTTGGGTATTAGTTAAATTAATCTTTTTATTTCTTGTTAACATTTTAATTAGAAATACTAGTTTAAATACTTATTGAATATGATCTTCGTCAAGTTTCATTCTTTTTATTTAACTTTTTTAGAAAAAAAATAATTGGTCGCTACCTCAGTATTTCTGTTATTCTTGAATTAATAACATTTGAAAATATAATCAATTAGATATAAAATAAGTAAAAAAATAATATTTATTATACTTTATATATATGTTCACTTATTATAATATATAAAATAATGTTAAATTAATAATATTCTTTCAAATTAATTTATTCAATTTGAAAATATAATTTTTTTATTTTACCGTTATAATATTATATTTTATAACTATTATGAAATAAAATGGGCCTAAGAAAAAGAAATTTACATTGGACCCCATGCCCGTTTCCAGAACATTGCCCAAATGGCCCGTCTCTAGAACATTCTTCATCAGCTATATATACTAGCAATCGGCTATCATTCCAGCATTCCAACTCACAATATCAAACCCTAACTTAAACCCTATTCGCCGCTACCTTCCCAACTCACTATCGTCTTTATCATTTCATTCACCTAGATATATATGTATCACTTATATAATTATCTTTTCATATTTATATATATACATGTATGTGAATTGGGATGATAGCACTCCTGCTTTGAATATATATACAACTGATTCATGGCTATAGTTTTGGGAGTCGGAACATATCCTACTATTGAATTTATAAACTTTTTATATTTCATTTTATTTTGATATATTTATGTAAGTTGAATGTGATAAATGTTTCAATTTTGTCATTTTATTTTCCATATTTTTTTTGTATATAAACAATTATTTGAAGAGAAATGGAGTGAAGCTGTTGTGCTGACCAAACATATGTTTCTCTTTAATATAATCCTAAATAATTTTTTTGTTCTAGTTTTATTTTTTTTGTTTGGTTATTACTACTGTTATATATGATGCTAGCTTATAGCGGTGCTTTTAATTTTTTATAATTTGTTTATAGTGTAATATAATATTATTAAAATTAAGGTTAATATGTTATTACAAGATTTTTGAACCTTACATCTTTGTACATAATAAATTTTATTATTATATATAAATTAATATAGGTTGTTGGTGGTGGAAATGGAACCTTATACCTCTGTATATAACAATTTTAGTATTATTGTATCTAACGTTGGTTTAGATAGTGTAGAGGTTTATTGTAGATAGTATAGATTTGTGCATGTTTTTGAACTTTTGTTTTATATTTAAATATTTAACTTTTGGGTTGCTAATTTCATTACACAATTGTTTATTTATTTATACAAATTAAAAAAACAAAAAAATTATGTAAAATAGTTTTTATACAAATCCCTTTTCACAATAACCATTTATGTATTGATATAACTGAATATTCTTTTAATTATTTAATTTGTATAAATTTTAAAAGTAAACTATCATTATAACAAATATTGCCTTATAATATATGTGCAAGGCATGTTGTTGATTCAGGTTGTGCTACTGGTGGTCCTAGTGCAGCAGCTTGAAGTGGTGGTGGTGCCTTTGACGGTGCTGATGGTTGTGCTGCTAATTGCGCTGCTGGTCCCTCCTCCCAGTCTCCTATAGGAAGGAAAAGGGCGTGGAAATATCGCCCCGGTCAGGGCAAATCAATGCAATGGAAGCGTCCTTTGTACAAATGAAGGTTATACAATAATGTGTGTGTATTTATATGTAGCTGATGTTCTGTTCTAGTTATATTTAAACATTTCATTGTGTATACTACTCGTATAGATGCAGATGGTTGGGGGAACTCCACCATTTGACCATGAGAATACAATGGTGTCCTCTCTACTTCAGAAAACCGATTATCCTAGTAGTAAGCTGATTACTTAGACTCCAGTTATGATAATATTCTGATGTGGTATCTTATTATGTATATGTTTGTTGTCTGATCCAGGATATTTACATGATCTCAATCAATGTACTGTGTCTAAGGATAAAGGTGGTGAATATGGACCACTTGCCACTGTAAGCATTAGTACTATGAAGAACAAAGAGACTTTGCCATTTGTTAAGCGTCTCCGTTTTGGAAAATATATATTCTACGTAAACATAGAAGAAGATGAAAGAGAAGCCACACCTCCATCCTTTGAATGAACACAAAGATCAAAATCGGTCACGAGTTTCATCCATATGTCCATTTAAAGGACGGAAGTGTGTCTTCTCCGTCACCTTCTTGTATGTTTCCGTAGAATAGATATTTTTCCAAATCGAAGAAAGCTCAACAAACGGCAAACTCTCTTCGTTCTCCACAGTATCAATGCTTACAATGGCAGCTGGTCCCGGTTTACCACATTCATCATTATCGAGAACATTGATTGAGATCAGGAAAATCTCCTGGATTAGATAATAATAATAATAATAATAATAATAATAATAATAATAACATATAATTAAGTTATCAGGTCAAAATATATTGTCACAACTAGAGTTCAAATCATCAGCTTACTAGGACCATCATTTTTCTCAAGTAGACAGGACTCCATTGTGTTCTCTTGGTCAAGTGCCAGAACCATCTGCTATCTTTCCTAGTTATACACATCGGAATGTTTAAAAATAGCTAGTATAACAGAACATGACTACATATACATACGTGTAACCTTCATTAATTTGTACAGAGCAATGCTTCCATTGCTTTGATTTGCTTCTGATCGTGGCAATAGTTCCCCACCTAATTAAGACTCATGGAGATTGAGTACTTGAAGAAGAAGAAGAAGAAGAAGAAGAAGATAACAAGATAACAGAAAGCTAAAATATCATATCTCTAATCATTGGAAAATTATGTTGTAAAGTTACAAGTCTAGTCTTTATATAGAATGCAATAGTCAACATATTGACACGTTGACTTAATAACAGAAAACAGTTACTAAGGGACTGTTTGGTTGTAAACTATTTTATTCTTGTGTCTAACTTCATGTATAAGTCCAATAGTGTCTTTAGCCCCCCTTTGACTGACACATCTCCAGCAACCATTCTAGCATTATTCATAGAAACAATCTCCTTAGATAACTTTATGCAGCTCTTGTAATCAGTCCTTCATCTTTAGTAGTGTCATCCAAAGTAACTGCAACACCTAATGCCCTTTTAGGTCCAAATTTCAAGCCCATATGATTGGAATAAGACCAATGCAGATGCCTACTAAGCCCCTTTGTTAGAATATCTGCAGTATTATCTTTTGAACCAATTTGTATGACAGAAACTATATATACCAGCCTAGATCGTTTCTCGTATAAAATGACAATCTAATTCAATACGCTTCGTTCGAGCATGATATACTGGATTAGCTGTGAGATCTACAGCTGCTTTGTTATCACAGAATAATGGAATAGGATCATCAAACTTTAAACCCAAATATGATAACAAACCTTTCAACCATATTATCTCACAAGAAGCATCAGCAACAGCCCTATATTCAGCCTCTGCAGTACTTCTTGAAGACACAGATTGCTTCTTAGCTCTCCAAGAAATAGCTACCTGTCAAAGTAGGAAACTATAACCACCAACAGATTTTCTGTCAGTTGGATCTCCTCCCCAATCACTGTCACTATAAACTTCTAACTTCAATATATTAGAAGCTGGAAAGAAAAGTCCATGATCAACAGTATATTTCGAATACCTTAACACTCTTTGAGCTGCTTCAAAGTGTTTTACTCTGGGTGTTGGAAAAATTTTAACTTAACAGTTCAAAAGCAAATGAAATATCTGGCCGAGAAGAAGTCAAATATAATAATTCCTAACCCAAGTTCTATAAACTGTTGGATTTGAAATCAGATCACCAGAGTTTTCAATATCAAATAGCTTGATATGAGGATCAATTGGAACAGACAAAGGTTTACAATCCATCATATCTGCTGATTTTAGAAGATCCTTAATGAATTTAGGCTGAAACCTCAAGCCCTAGATAATAATTAACGCTTCCCATATCTTTGATTGTAAATTTAACATCCAGCAACTACTTTAATGATTGAAGAGTGGGCATGTCATTGCCAGAAACTAGTATATCATCAACATATATAACCACAGCCACAAAAATATGATCTTGTTTGAAAGTAAAAAGTGAATGATCATGTAAAGACTATTTATACCCAACTGCTAGCAAATAAGAAGTAAGCTTGGCAAACCATTGCTTAGAAGCTTGTCTTAACCCATAAATTGACATATTTAGCATGCACACATCATCAACTTTAAGACCTAAAGGAGCAGCATATACACTTTTTCATCTAAATCTCCATGCAAAAAGGCATTATTTAACTCTAACTACTCAACAAACCAGTTTTTAGCTGATGCAATTGCTAATAAACTCCTAACTGTTACCATCTTCATAACTGGAGCAAAAGTATCATGGAAATCAATTCCTGCTGCCTGAGTATATCCATTTGCTACTAACCTAGCCTTGTAATTGTCAATTTGACCATTTGCAAGAATTTTGATCTTATATACCTATCTACAACCAATAATTTTCTTACTTTCTGGTAAATGAACTAAAGACCAAGTGTTATTCGCATTAAGGGCTGTTAACTCCTTATCCATAGCCTCAATCCATAAAGGATTTCTAATGGATTGATGATAAAAATTTGGTTCAATGGGAGAAGAAGTAAAAGCTGAAAAAGCTTGATTAATAGGATCAAATTTATGGTGAGAGAATTGATGAAAAGTATATGTATTGAACTGTTTAGAATCAACAGTTGCATTATGAGAAGTGATATGATAATCTTTCCACCATATTGGCCTATCTTTAGACCTAATTGACATTCTTAAAGGTGGAACAGTGATAAGAGAAGAATGATCACTAGAAAGTGCAGAATTATCACTAGGAAGTGCAGAATTAGAACTAGGAAGTGTAGGATTATCAAGAACAGTAGGAGAATGTGTTAACTCATTGTAAAACATGTCATATGAATTAACAGGAGAATCTGGAGTAGAAGAAGTATCCAAATGAGAATTCAAATGAGAGCTACCAGCATAATTCTCATTATGTGTGTTTAACCAGTTTAAAAACAAAGAACTAGCAGCAGTAGTGTTGGTTGATTTAACAGTAGACTAACTGTGCATGTGATAAGGAAAAACTGACTTCTCAAATTTGACATGTCTACTAACAATAATAGCATGAGTATCCAATATTAAAAGTTTATATCCTTTTTGTAAATGTGGATATCCCAAGAAGACACTTTGATAGGCTGTAGAAGCAAATTTATCATTAGGATGAATAGAAGCATAGGAAAGACAACCAAAGGCTTTTAAAATGGAATAATCAGATTTGGAATCATACAACATTTCATGAGGTGTTTTGTGATGTAAAATAGTAGAAGGTAAGATATTGATAATATAAGTTGTTGTAAGGAGACATTCACCCCAGTACTTGTAAGGTAAACCAGATTGGAATCTTAAAGCTCTAGCTACCTCAAGTAGGTGCCTATGTTTGTGTTCTACTCTAACATTTTGCCGAGGAGTATGTGGACAAGAAGTTTGATGTAGAATACCTGAGCAGCTAGGAAAGTTTTAAAATTCTGATTAATAAATTCACTACCATTGTGTGATCTTATAGTTCTAACAGATTTGTGAAAATGTTGTGATACATAATTCACAAAATTCTTGAAAAGATGAAAAACCTCTTCTTTAGAAGGCATAAGCATAGTCCATGATGTCCTACTACGATCATCCACAATATATGGTAAGGAAATACTTACAGCCAATGGTAGTAGAAACATTATAAGGACCCAAACATCTAAATGTAATAAAGTAAAATTTTCATAAGCATAAGCATCACCGTGTTTAGGAAAAGGAAACATTGATTGCTTTGCACAATGACAAACAGGACACAAAGTAATGTTATCAGAAATGTGACCTATACAAGAAATATGTTTCAAAATAGAATTAGGGGCATGCCCTAATCTCAAATGCCACAGTTTAGCATCAACATGATGAGAAAAGGAAATTACATTTTAAGTTGTAGCATTACAAACTGAAGGAAAACTAGAAGAAGAAGGTTGTTCAGAAGCAACATGATGTAAAGCAGGAAATGAAGTTGATGAAAAAAATTATAAGCCTCCTTGTTCAGTACCGGCTGCCAGGATTTTCAACTGGTTCTGGTCCTAAAACAAACATTTATCAGAGGTAAAAGTGATCACATAATTGGAATCTTAAAATAATTTGCTAACAAATAGCAAATTACAATTGAATTATGGAATGTCCAAAACATTCCTCAAAATGATATTAGATGACAAATGAACTATCCCTAAATGATTAACTCAAATTGTTTGGTTATTTGGTAAAGCCACAAGAAAAGGCTGATTAACAATGAAGACATCTGTCATGAATTTTTCATCACAACGCATGTGATTTGATGCACCGGTATCAACTATCCAAACTGTATATAATTTTTAAGAAATAAAAGATAGCATTGAATAAGCCAAACCTGCAATGTGAATATGATCTTGAGGTGTGCTAAGAGAACAAGCATTAGTAGAAGTAGAACCTTTGGTCATCATTAACATTAACTGATTGACCTGTTGTTGAATTTTCTTCTTAGTAGACTGAGAATCTGAAGACTGATTAGTGTTGTTATTTCCTTGAAAAGTTGATTCTCTGTTTGAATTACCACCAGTAACTGCTGAAACTTGCATAGCCTGTGACCTAAAAACACCAGAAGTATTAGTGCCACCAAAATTTTGATTAGTAAATTTTCCTCGTCCTCTTCCTTTTGGTGGATATCCAATCAGTTTAAAACAATTCTCCTTGGTATGTCCATCCTTGTGACAATATAAACATTTGAGATTAGACTTCTTGAAAGCATTGTTGGAACCATCATTTGAACCAACTGTCCTGTTAGCATACTTAGTTGTGGCCAAGAAAGAACCAGAAGAAACACTAGCCGTTTGTCTTTGCCTTTCTTCTTGTTTAACTAAGAAGTAAGCCTGAGAAATACTAGGTAAAGGATTCATCATTAGGATCTGACTTCTAGCATGAGTATAGCTCTCATTAAGACCTAGCAGAAATTATAACAGTTTCTTCCTTTGATCTCTTTCATCTTGCAACTTATGAGCTTCACAAGTACAATTACATTTGCAGTGAATGACTGGCTCTAAAGCAGAATATTCATCCAATAGATTCTTGAGTTTATGATAATACAACTCAACTGACATTTCTCCCTGTTCTAAAGCATGAATGTCCTTTAAAATCTGGTAAACTCTGTGTCCATTAACACTAGAAAACTGATCAGTGAGTTCATTCTATACATTTCCAGCTGAACTAACAAAGTCCATGCCACTGCTATAAACTCCTCATAAACAGTATTCAGAATCCAGCTTATAACCATATCATTGACTCTATCCCATTGAGATCTTAAAGAAGATGACTCTTCAGGTCTAGGAACTGTCCCATCCACAATACCTAGCTTATTCTTAGCAGATAATGCTATAGTTAAAGAACGCTTTCCATGGACCAAAACTTTCAGATCCTGTTAGCTTCTTAGCAATCAACACTAAATCAGATGATCAATGTTTTGCAAATACAATGGATGCAAATTAGATTTGAGGGAAGAATTCTCAACATTAGCCTCAAGATCATCATTATCATCATTTTCAGCAACATTTTCGACATTATTAGAAGAACCTTCTTGATTTGCAGTATTATTTCTAACAACATGAGCATAAGTCTTTCTCGCCATAACAATAAGTAACTACTCAGAAAATCAATTGATAGACACTGAAATCAATCTCTTCGATCTCTAAAATCCACAATAACCACTAAAAAACGTATCAACAACACTAAGTGATGAAACGTATCAAGAAAACTATCGAATAAACCACAAAAAATCCTCAAAAAACCTCAGAATCCATATGACGAAATTCCAGCAGATTCAACAATCTTCAAGCACAATGAACAAGAAACCTCTAAAATTGTCATCAAGAAATGAAGCGAATCAACGACTGTTAAACAAAGAAAACTTACAGATTCATCATAGAACCAGTTTAGATCAAGTGCGAAAGTGAAAATCAACTAGATCTATGCTCTGATACCATAAAGACTCATGGAGATTGAGTACTTGAAGAAGAAGAAGAAGATAACAAGATAACAGAAAGCTAAAATATCATATCTCTAATCACTGAAAAATTAAGTTGTAAAGTTACAAGTCTAGTCTTTATATATAATACAATAGTCAACATATTGACACGTTGACTTAATAACCACTAC
The DNA here is from genome assembly GCA_036435485.1 of Saposhnikovia divaricata. NCBI lineage: Eukaryota > Viridiplantae > Streptophyta > Magnoliopsida > Apiales > Apiaceae > Saposhnikovia > Saposhnikovia divaricata. The sequence continues at coordinate 168,083,373 of CM071595.1, read as the reverse complement.
TACATATTTTAACTTGTATAGCGCTTGTTTTTTAGCTTACATAGCGCTTAAAAGCGTTATGTAAGCTAGCGCTATGTAAGTTGAATTCACTTGCATAGCGCTATTTTTGCGATCTCTAAGTACATTTCTTACATTTCTTACATAGCTCTTTGAGTATGTTTCTTACATAGCTCTTACATAGCTCTTTTAGTACTATTTAAATAAATAAATAATTAAAATTTAATTACTTAAAATATAGTTTCTTACATAGCGCTTGTATAAACGCTATAAAACATGTTACTTAGACAGCGTTTGAATAAGAAACACTATTGTCTTATTTTTATAAATTTTCATTTATTTTCAGTTTTATTTTTTATAGCTTGCATAGCGTTTTTTAAAAAACGCTATGTAATTAAGTAGTATCCTTACATAGCACATTAGAAAAACGCTATGTAAGCAGCATTTACTAAGATTAAATTTGTAGTAGTGAACAGAAACAATTACGAAGGGACTGTTTGGTTGTAAACTATTTTATTCTTGTGTCAAACTTCATGAATAAGTTCAATAGTGTCTTTACTACCCTATTTCTTCCTATAAAAGACTATGGGGAGGTGCCAGCATCAGCACCACCATCAGCACCTGCACAGGCATTACCGCCACTTTCAGATGACGCACCAGCACCACCAACAGCACAACCAAAAACAGCAACAGCAGGTGTGCCTTGTCAATATTTATTAGGCAATATTCGTTATCATGATATCTAATATTTGTAAGGCAACATTTGTTATCATGATAATTTACTTATATAATTATTTAAAAATTGAATAAATTAAATATTTAAATAAAAGTATACAAGCAATACTTATATACATATATGATGTTTAGATTGATATGACCAGGACTCTGAACACCTGACTACATATTGTATTTACTTGGTCAAGTGGTGGACTCCATTGTGTGTAGAGAGAGACAGAGACATAGATGGATATATACATTTGGGGTATATCTTTATGTGAAACTGTTTTGTCATGTCCTGCATTTTATTAATTTCCTTTTTATTTTGATGATATGGTGTTTTCTTTGTTAACAATGTAGCAACTTCAAGGAGGAAACAATCCGTGACGAGGTGCAAAGAAATGAGCTTTCTTGGTGCTTAGAATTGCACCGTACTTCTCAAGTAAAGTGCTGGTTTCAGACAAGTGCACTCACGTGAAGGTATTAAACAGTTTTTTTTAAACTGAACGTTCCTTTATCTTTATGATGTTGCCGATGTTTTCGTATCGTATATGTATTGGTATTAATAACATAACCCAGCTAGTTGTACATGCCTCTATGGCTAATCATGCATGTTGCCTCTTGTTTGTTTTGTTGATATATACATGCATGCATGCCTCCACCCTCAACCAGTCGTATAAGTTGCACGCAACAATTTAACTTTCATTGAATTCACTCTATGCTTATATGAGCACCAAAACCATGCTTCAATGAGCACAAAAGCTGGTGGTTCGCAGAAAGGTTCCGGTTGGTCCTCCGGAACCAATGTCTAGGGATCGGGCAAGGAAGTGATGAAGGCGCCCGGTCAAGATAGTTTCATTTTCAGGAAAGATTTTTAGAGCGACCCAAAAAGCTATTTCAAAGGCCTCCGTGATTAAGCTAAATCAGTAAACTAAGCGATTGGCTGTTGATCCTTGCAATGTTTCTAATATAATAAAGTATTAAATTCCATGTATTCCCGCATTGATTATATATAAAAGTCTAAGCATTATTAACAAACGATTTATTTACGCTCTTGATTTCTTATGGCATGTGCATGCCAATGAAGGTTAGTATTTCAAATTAGCACGCCTCATCTTGACTCGATTATTGCATGTGTATGAATTTCATGTTTGTGTATGCATATGCACAAAGTTTTCAATTGATAAACAAAAACAACAATTAGAGCAAACATTTTACGGCAATAGTCTATAGACAATTTTAAACTTCAAAAGAAGTCTGCTAGCAATTAAATTTTTAGTGCGTGGCATTTTTAGATGGAAATTTGCAGATGCAATATAATCATTAATTAATGCCGTTGTGGAGTCCTTATAAATAAAAAATAACATATAATTAACTTTAGGAATCTGTTTCTCTTTCAAAAATTATATTTTCAAGTTTTGTTAAGTTCTGTTTTAGAGATTATTATCATTACTGGAAATAAATCAATAGACATCAGTTCTGGGCTGATGTAAAAAGTTTCAAAAACCGATGTCTAGGTGGGTGTAGTTAAAAGTTCATGTGTTTTACATCGGTTCTGGGCAGATGTTAAAAATGACTTATTACATCAATTCTTAACCGATGTAAAATAGTGGTCAACAACATCAGTTTATAGAAAAGAACTGATGTCTCAACTCCTGTACGACATCGGTTTTAGATAGACAACCGATGTTGTAAATGGTATACCACATCAGTTTTAAATAAAAAACTGATGTTGTAAATTGTATACCACATCGGTTCTTAACCGATGTCAAATAGCTCCATAAATTTGCACACTATAATTACCAAATTTAAATCACAATAGAAAGTAAGTAACACACTACAATTATCAAAACTAAATCACACTACAAAGTAAAACTGATTTTTTCATTAATGAAATAAATTCAACATTCATTGAGTAAAACTAAATTGGCCTACTCTACATGAGCCTATATACAAAACACAAGCTTTCATTACATTATCCGAAAAATCAAACTAAAACTAGCAGTCTCTCGCAATGATCCCTCCAAGTGCATAATCATCGGTTGCTCCGGTCCCTACGGTCCCTCGCATTGAAACCACATCAAAAGTATCTCGGAAGTTATAAAACAGAACAAGGAATTACTATAGTGAGATGACTGACACTGCAATTTGAGCTAATACTGCAACAGCAAGCCTATGTCAATCTTGTGACTAATGCCATTCTCATTAGAAATATATATACATCAAGGAATGGAGCTAATAAAATTATTAAGTAATGGAAACAACTTCAAGATGCTGCAAAACTTCAATAATCAGTACCAAAAGACCTACCTCCATGCGCTGACCAGTTTCATCTTTGTCAGTGAACGACAGACCTGTCTTTTCAAGTTCTGGAACCATATCAAGATTTACCAACATATAATAGAGCACAGAAGTTCAAATGCAAGGAGTTGTTTTTTATTTAAAGATATTATACAATTCACGCCAAGTAGCTTGTGTTTTGTTGGGTGTATTGCCTTCATCATCTGGAAAATATTTACCTTGCATTTTGTGAGCATGTTTTAATTGGATAATTCATTCTGCTGCTCAGGTTGGGATAGAACACAGTATTCTGTTGCTCTAATCTGTTGTTTCCACAGGTGATAGGCAAATAAATACAAAAAGAGTAGGCATCGAAATCCTTGACCTCTATTTCCCCAAGAAACATGGCAATGCTGCCAATGCAGTTAGCTATTGCCTCTTTAGCTATTGCCTCTGTGTCATGGTGTAATATACATCAGACATAATGCACACACACAGGAATTTCATTCTTCTCTTTTAGTTGTTAAATATTAATATGAAATACACACACAAGTATGTGTTCTTTCTTAAAATCTGTGTAACATTGCTCTTCCAACAATCAAAATTTACTCGTGTGTCAAACTAAACAAAGATGTGTTGTACTCCATAATATTACACTTCATCTCCCTAAACATAGTTTAATATGCACATATATAAACGAATTAGTTGAAATTACCGATTCCGAAGGCACTTCCAGTGATGATAGCTGATAGACCTGCCTTCAGCTCCATGAGAGAGAGAGAGAGAGTCTCTATCTGTTTAATATACTTAAAGGATCCTTTCACTTGTTACATAATGGTGAGAGAGTCTCTGCAACTTACACTCCAAAGGAAAATATGTACAAGTTTATGTGTATTAGGATAGTAATCCCTAAACATATCTTGTAAGTTGTAGCAGCAGAAGATATGTTATTATTCTCATTTCTTGTTTCTTTATCAGAATAAGAGATGTATTCAAATTATATTCATCATAAATTGAAACGAATAAAAACCAAACAAATTACACACATGTAAAAAGACAGTAGTTTACAAGAAGAGGGTGACCTTTAAGGCACAATGCTCGCAGAAGTAGTGCTTGCAACTGGTAACTACAGGATTGCGAAATGCCTACCTACAAATAAAACATTCAAAGGGCAAGGAATCATCATCTTCATCGTTCTGCATCCTCTTGAAATCCAAGCTATTTTAGAGCCACGTTTCCCTTTTTCACCTTCTCTTTCTCATCCCGCTCTTTCTCCAACTGCCATCCAGACTTTTAATATCCATGGTCATGCATAAACTTGGAAGAATCTCCATACCCAGTTTCCTTGTAATCTTTACAAATATCTGGCTGGTAATCAAACCTAGTTGACACCCTGATATGAGCTGATGCACGAAGTGGCCCATATGACCCGCCTGATTTCTCACCTGCGATTGTTTGTTCTCTTCTAAACCCAGCTTTATGATCAACATATGCATTAATTCCTCTGTACATCTTGTCATCACCACCAATTTTATTTTTCCCATTCAGTGCCATATCTCCTTGCTTAAGAACCCTCTCACGTGTTGCCCGAGCATCTCTCATGAACTCAGTCTCCGTCTCAAGGGTTGTTGTCACTACTGGAAAAAAGTCAATAGACATCAGGTCTAGGCTGATGTAAAAAGTTTTAAAAACTGATGTCTAGGTGGGTGTTGTTAAAAGTGAATGCTTTTTACATCGGTTCTGGGCCGATGTTAAAAATGACTTATTACATCATTTCTAAACCGATGTAAATAGATGTTGACAACATCAGTTTGAAAAAAAGAACCGATGTCTCAACTCATGTACTACATCGGTTTTAGATAGACATCCGATGTTGTAAATTGTATACCACATCGGTTCTTAACCGATGTAAAATAGCTCCATAAAGTTGCCAAAATAGAAAACAGGTTTTAGGTGATGTGTTAAAGGCTCAAATTGATGTCTATTTTTTGTGGGAACATCAGTTTTCCTTTCAAAAGTGATGTATGTTCTTTGTTTTAACATCGTTTTTTCAATAACAAGGTGAAGTGTTATATTTGCATAATTATGTGCCCAAAAATTTACCAAAATAAGCATTGCATTCAAATAGACTTATGGGACTTTCTTAGGATATTTATGGGAGTCAGAGTCTAATGTGGCAATCCAACAGTTTCCATCCCGAACATACTCGTAAAAATACAATCATGTAGGATTAAAAGAATACTCTGACCTTAAAAAAAAGGTAACATGTAGATATTAGATACCTCATTAGCCTTTCACATAACGTATCATTACAAATATATAAAATTACGAGAGACAAAGTGCCACATTGAATCATTGGATGTGCAGGTGCCCACCAAGAAATTGTCAGACACTCTAAAACTAGGTTGAAATTTCAGCAGCTTCTAGGCTTTGTTGGCCCTAACCCTAAGATATTTTTTCTTGTAAAATTCCACTTGGACAACTTTTTCCCAAAGATTCTTACACGTTATCATATCAAAATGATAGTATATATTTAAGTCTGTAAGTGGAAAACAATGTGCAACCTTTTGCAGTTGTGCATGTGTGTGACTGTGTAACATTTAGAACTGCCACCCATTTTATTACCGGATCTTGTTAAAACCACAAGTACAACATTAGGACACAAAAGAAGATTATGAACGGAAGCACAGTTAAATCGAACAATATCAAATTACTCCTAACAACCTGTTGGTGAACAAAATATCTGGCCGATCTGGATCCTGCTTTGTTGGCCCTAACCCACTTATGGCATCATCTTCTTCCTCACGTATCTTCTTATACCATGAGAGACAGACAACTACTAATAGATTACACATACGTATTCTTTTAGGCTTCCAATCCAAAAGTAGGGAAGTGTGCAAACCCACACTCTTCTTTCCCAGTGTAGAACCACTGGAAAAAGCCCCATACGAAACTAACTGAAAAGAAATGCATAAATCTACCTACTTGTTTCCTGCAATTAACATTCATTAGGAAATACTATTAACAATTAGGCCTGGTAAAATTTTCACCATAGTAATGGACAACAATAAATATTTACTTGGCTGATTCGTCACCCCTGGTATGAAATCCATTAATAAGAACAGCAGTAGCCATTCCACTTGGAAATGTCAGTTTGTAGTCCATTAATAAGAACAACATATGTATAGACATTAATGTGAAAATTCTAAATAGCATACACATGAAGTATTTGCTGTTCTATGGAGATACCGAAAATTAGTACCTTTCGCAGAGGAATCAACGCAAACAGACCAACAAAACAGGCTAAGAAAAGGTAGGTTGTCATCCAACCAATCACTGGTTCCTTATATTTTCCAACAGAAATCCCTTGAGTAGCCTAAAAGGTATGATCCAAAAGGTATGATCCAAATCCACCTGCAGTTTCCATATACACAAGAAAAAACATGTAAAAAATGAAAAAGTTAATTAGTAATATACAATTTAACAGAATAGCCTCAGTTCCAACCTCCAACAGCTATACTACAGCATGCAACTGAACATGTCTGTATCATAGTATTCTCCTGTCTAGTAAACAGAGTTGTCGTAATTCCAAATTTATGCAACATCTTTGTCCAAGTACGCATAAACACAAAAGCGAGAAGAGAAGCAGAGACATTCAAATTAGGAGTAATCTCAGTTGTTAGATTAAGCTTCATCGCGATAATACTGTACAAGCTCCCTATAAAAATACTTGATAGCACCCCTCTTATTGTAATCTGTTTTGTCCACGGTTACTATTTCTTCCATTTCGAAAACACCATCTTGCAGCTGCCTAGCTACTCTCTCCATTAATCTCTTCTTTTGCTGCCATTTTACGCTTAGATTCTTATTAAAATATCTGCATCATTAAGAAATGCACTCTTAAACTCATTATGGGTATTTGAAAACTATAAAAAAAACACTCAAGTGTGTATATGTTTATAAACAAGCTTACCTAGGAATTTGCAGTGCTCCTTTTGTAAATGTTTATTGTCCGATTCTTTCTTCTAAATTCTAATAGACTATTTCATTTAACAGAACTTCTCCCCTGTAGCTGACCAATAACCATAGCTTCATATATAGGAAAATTAGAGTAGAAATAATAGAGCCACATTCAATAAATAAGTTGAAAATAATTTACCTCTCCTATGCAAAGTTTTCTTAGAAACTCTCTACTTTGCCATGAAATAGGCTCATCAGTTGATTGCTTCCCATCTCTGCGAGCCTACATATATAATATTTAACAAAGATAATTAGGGAATATACAAACAAAAGCATTACATCTAACCAACCAAATTCATTCTAACATATCCATGTGGGAGAAAAAAATACTAGCAAGGACAACTCAACCAGCAAAGGAGGCAACAAAGAACATTAAATCAACAAAAATTACAAGAAAAATAGACATCCATACATCTATAACATTAAATCTGAAAAATCACTTACTTTAGAGATGACCCAAGCTTAGCTTAAGAATCAACCAATCTGCTAAAAGGGCTTAAATTAAAAACCAAAAATTTGAATTTTCAAACAAAAATGACAAAAATACTTACTAATTGAGTGGATAATAGATAGCCTCCTTTGTAACCAATTAACAAAAATTGAAAGCTAGGGTTCAAACTAATTGGGAATTGACTAAAGGGTTTTGAAATCAAGGGTTTGAATTTGGGGGCTTGTAAGCTAGGGTTTGAATTTGGGGATTGTAAGCTAGGGTTCTTCATTGAGTTTGTGAGTGAGTGAATTAGTGTGAGTGAATTAGTTTTTAGGAAATGGAAAATACGGTACATGTGAGGGTGAGTGAGTTTGAGGAGAGGGTGAGTGAGTTTGAGGAGCGGGAGACAAAATGTCTGAAGGGGGGAAATGAAAAAAAGAAACGGGGAAAATATTTCTAAGTAATTAGTGGGAAAGTGGGCCGGGAAAAGAACTGCGTGTTTTTTTGTTTTTTTAAAAAGTAGTTGAGACATGGGTTTTAGTTACAACTGATGTCTAAAACCTATTTTAACATTGGTTCTAGTAAAACTGATGTAAAACAATCCTTTAACATCGGTCACCAATGCAAACGATTTTAAAAGGGTGATGTCTATCGACTGTTTTCTTGTAGTGTTTTGCCCTACTATCATTCTGAACTTGAATTTCACTAGAAGACTCAAATTGGAACAATGTTTGGTCCCTTTCAGTTTTACCAACTGAAGTCATCAAATTTTTCGTGGGTGCAGTAGAGAAATGTAACTTGCCATCAGATACTGAGGATTTTTTCTTCTTAAACAAATTAGTCCCAATCACTGAAGCTTCATTTTCCTCAACTTCATTATCCTCACTACGATCCCATCTCTTGGTACTCCCATTTCTTGTTGTTTGTCTGAAATAGTTGCAGACTGAACAAACAAAATAGATCAATGAATATATAATAATGATGATAATAAAATTTGTACTTAAGAACGATAAATAATTAAGTGTAAAATACACACCTGACTCACGTTATCGAGGACTAGGAGGGTCGGGTATATCTGCCATCCAATCAAAGCCTATCATAGAGAGAGCTAAAGACCTAAAACTCGCTTTAAGAACGGATTCTGAAAGTATACAAATTAAAAACAAGTTACGCAAAAAACAGATATACATACAAGTATGAAATTGACAATAAATAAAATTATGTGACGCAAAGGGCAGAATACGAGCATCAAATTGACATAATCAGAAGGCAAATACAGAAAATTAAATCAAAGGAGAAAGCGGGATACCTCAAACCCAGAGAGAGAGACTTTATGCAGACATAGAGAGAGAGTAGAAATTGGTGTGCTTGGTACTGTTATGATCAAAGAAATGTTATGTGTGTATTTACAATAACCGATTTAAATATCCTTCGAAGAACTGTTATGATCAAAGAAATGTTATGTGTGTATTTACAATAACCGATTTAAATATCCTTCGAAGAATTAACAGAAATCGAAAGTAAACTAGTAACCTAACCGAGATTAAAATTTTAGGGTTTTGAAATGAAGGGTTTGAATTTGGGGGCTTGTAAGCTAGGGTTTGAATTTTGGACTTGTAAACTAGGGTTCTTCAAATTTGGGGATTTGTGAGTGAATTAGTTTGAGTGATAATGAGTTTGAGTGATAGTGAGTTTGAGTGAGGAGCGGGAGATGGGAAATGTCTCAAGGAGGGAAATGAAAAAAAATGAAAGGGGGAAATGCTTTTAAGTACTAAGAGGAAAGGTGGGCTGGGAAATGTCAACGTGTTTTTTTATTTTTTTAAAATGTTGTTGAGACATCGGTTTAAAGCACAACTGATGATTAAAATCTATTTTAGGTTTAAAGTACAACTGATGATTAAAATCTATTTTAACATCGGTTAGTAAAATCGATGTAAAACAAACCTCATTGGTCAAAAATGCAAACGATGTTAAAATGGTGATGTCTATTGACTGTTTTCTTGTAGTGTAGGTCAAAAGTTTGACAATATTAGAAAAGTGATGAATGATGATTCTAGTTTAACGTTTTGGTCTTTGTAGAGTTTGTTTTTGACAGGGTACAATCAAAATTATACCCAATAAATGTAGAAAATAAAAATATATATACAGTTAAGAAAATAAAAATTTAATACTGATTGAACATGTGTGAAATATAGATGATTTAAAAATTAAGCAATGGATACTACATGACTATTAACTCGTGTTTCACTATATACAATGGCAAAAGAACATAAAACAACACTGGCGCTCAGTAGTGATGATGTGAGGACATGTATTCAAATAATAATTCGATATTAAAGATTTTGGCAAAAATCATTTGTAATTTGCAAAACCATGTACAATGTTAATTTTGAGTTTAATTTTTGGTACTACATATTATTTAATGTAGTAATTTATTAATACATTACACAGTGATGTCGTTTCCATTTCCAAATAAGGTCCTTGTCTCGCGATTTTTCGAAAATTCCATGTACTACATTTTCATATGTGTCATGCCTGACGTCCTGTACCCAGCCCCATCAACACTAAGGAGGTATTTGAGTAAACTTATTTTCTAAAAAATTGATTTATTTTAAGAAATAAGCTAATATTTCAAACTTTTTCTGAAAAAAAAAATATTTTTTTTGCAATTTATGAAATCTCAAACATAAATTAAAGACTTGTATAAAAAATTATCAAAATATGAAATTTTTATCCGAAAATAAGTCCATAAAATTTATTTTAAGGTAAGCCAAACATCACCTAAGTATAGCTTAAGTCAATTGATCTTATACTAATGTGATGTACTTGCTCGAAACTATTCTTGGGAATACCTCACCATAACCTTGTGTACTAAGCATTATAAAAGTCCTTTATGTAATCACGTTATATGCCTTAATTTCATTTAAATGATCAGTGTTAAACATTGCAGCAAAAAAAAAAAAAAAATTAGCCATCCATCAACCTCATAAACACTGAAATAATCAAATAAATAATGCATACATCAGAAATAGAAAAGTAAAAAAACGTCTTTGCCAAAAAGACTACCTCAGCAAAAACTTTACATTCACAAGATACTGCGATAATTTCGATAAAGAGATTATAGTCTATTGTCATGCTGAGTTGTTTTTGACATTTGAAACACATCATAGAATAAAGAATAATCTTTTGGTGATAAATCTTTCCATGTCCAACTCTAATTCCCATTGCTACTGGCAAGCGATTAAAATCTGCTAAAGGTAGAGTGATCGAATCTTGCAAGAACCATGGACGTCATAGATTATTAGTATGAACCTTTTATGTGGCATATAGATAAGGAAAATGCTAGAGTTCCATAAAGTTTCACAAGAACTTTCACAAAATGGTAGGTGTCTTAATATGACTGGTTATAATTTAATTGGACTCCTGCATTCACATTAATATCAACCAATCAAAACATCAATTAGTGAAATCCAACTCATTATGTAAATTTTTCTATGCATATTTTTCTGTGCACCTAGCACTACTCTATAGATAATCGGGTACCCCTTGTCTTTTGAACTAACCTTAGTCCCTAAACAAAAATAAATATCATCAACTAACAAAAGATATGTTTTCACAAACTTATATACCACCTGATCAAAATCTGTGCACAGGGTCATATAAGCCATCCATGAAGCACAAACACATGACAATGTTCTTTTAAAATTCTAAAACTATAATTAGACCTGAAGCTTCCAATTTTCATTAGAGCCTCAAAACTGCAATGCAACGTCCTACAAAAGCTCAGCACATGTAAAAGTGTAACTCTAAATGATTCCTAAACATGCATTATTTAAATAGACTTAACCACTTGTATGTGAAGTCTTGTTGTAGTATTCTAATCTTACATTATCTTACATTTCTACTACATGAGAGGGTTCTTATCCACTCTATCCATGTACTAAGACCACTTAAATTTATCATAAAAGTTGGCATAAAAGATCATTTTTATAATTAAGAATCTATACAAGATGTCACCCTGAAATCTTGCCTCTAAGAGTTCTCCAAGTGCATCTAGGTCAAATTGTCCTTACTCAAATGTCTGAACACCCATATATTCCTTACCTAGGGGTATAAGGGTGTAATTCGAGTCGAGTCGAGTTCGAGCTTTTTTTCTCGAGTAGAGTCGAACCTAAAATTTATCGAGCCTGAAATTTCTGTTCGAACTCGATTCATTTACTATACGAGTCGAGTTCGAGCTGTTACCGAGCTTTCTAGCTTATCGAGTTTTTAACCGAGCTTATCGAGTTTTTAAACGAGTTTCGATCTTTTATCGAGTTTTTACCGAGCTTTCGAGTTTATCGAGTTTTTACCAAGTTTACGAGTTTATCAGGTTGTTATCGAGTTTTCGAGTTTATCGGGTTCTTGTCGAGTTTTCGAGTTTTGACTTAAGTTCCATAAAATCTATTTATTTATATTATTTTTCTTTTCAAGTTTAACCTAATTTTTTCCCCAATTTCAAATGACAATAAACTTTTGAAATTTTATATTTTATGATTTCGATAATCAACTTTTCCAATCGATTAAGTAAACTTTTAGTTTATTCTTTTCATATTTATTTACGGATAATTTTTATCTTTATTACGTAAACGATGATAATAAAAATAATAAAATGTGAAGCATTTTTTGTTTGTGAGCTCATATGTGTTATATTTTTTCAAAATAGGCAGATAGACACCCTACACAGAGAGTCATTAGTAGTTTTATAAATTATATATATAATTTAATAGACATATTGCATACAAGATACAACAAGTCTACGATGTTACTATCATGTTGTTATAGTTTACAATTGTACAAATACAAAATATATGGAAGTAAAATTCAGAAATCGAACTTGATCACTGACAACTAAGGATCGATCAAAAGATCAATCGAAGTAGTATGAACTAATCGTGATTTCAAATATATTTTGATACTTTAATAATTTATAATATTAATTGAATTTTAAATGCTGTGCATGTAAAAAATCTTTGATTCGAGTTACTAATCACTACATCTGTGTGTAAGAATGTAAACAATTAATTTAATATTATAATGTGATAAGAACATATAATACTATATAAACCGTAACATAAAAAGTATTAATTCTTAGATAAATTATATGTGTATATCATATTTAATTATAAAACTTGTGAATAATATAGTTTTAATCCAAAGTGTTGACATGATATCTTGATTTAAAACAAAGTATTCAGTAAAACTTTGAAACATATTTGAAAATGTATAATTAAATATCTCATATTCTCGTATTAGAACAAATTTAGTTCAAAAATTTCACTAACTATATTAATAATATAATATTGCATATAATAAATAAAAAAATTCATGTTAAGTATTAAAGGTAATTTTCATAAATAGTTGAGTGATGACATATAGAATAATGAACACGTGACTATTTTTAAAAAAAATTAAAAAAATTAATCGAGTTCGAGTTCGAGCCGAATTGAGTTTATCGAGTCGAGCTCAAAAAAATCGGCTCAACTCGAGTTTTTAATCGAGCCCGAAAACGTGTTCGAACTCGAGTTCGAGCCGAATCGAGCCCATTTTTTCGAGTCGAGTTCGAGCTGGCTCGGTTTAAATTACACCCCTATCCTTACCAATCTATTCTTTACAAATATAAACACCATATGTATCTTTAAAAACCTCCATCGTGCTCTTTTACAACTCATATACCAGTACCACGGAGCATAATAAACGATAGCATGAAACACAATCAGAACCTTTTTAAGAACTCGGGACATTCCCTTGTTGCTTAAACTATAAGGCCGGCCAATGTATATACATAGTCAACCTTAAACAGTTTGTTCGTCATCCAGTTTTTGCAATATATCTTTCCTTAAAATTCAAATATTGGCAGCAAGAAGCAACTAACTTTCACTTTTGTCTAGTTATTGCGGTTTAAACCAACATTGGTATAGATCTAATACCAAACAACCACAAGGCAAAACCAAAAACATAAACAGGTTATTATACGATAAGACCGACAAACGGAATGACGGCACCTCTGTGGAGGTGCCTCAGCCACAGCCTCAGTAACGATAACTCTAGGGTGTCTTACTTGTTGGCTGGTCCATACACTTCTACGCAAAATGGTTGGGAGAAACAAGACCCAGGTGAAAATATCGCCAACCGGGTGGTAGGGAAAACAAAACAGTTTGGAAGGGTATTATGAACAATAATTGTTGAATGAGGCTTTTTATTCTGGGGAATGAAAATGAAAATGTGGAAGGGTATTATGGTAACATGAGGTTGATTAAAATGAAATATGTTGCGGTTTTATATATATAATAGATATTAGATAGTAGATAATAGATTAAAGATGTGAGATGTGTATCTAGAAAAATAACAACATAAGTACTATGAACTCTTTAAGCAATGCATGCATATATCATGAAACGACTCATTAAGTTACACTATACACACCCTTCTTCTCTATCCCTAAGACGTTGCCTTCTTTTTCTTTAATTTCTCTTTTATCATAGCCGTCGGGGCTTTCACCCGTTTTTTCGGTGGAAAATCCTGAATCCTTTAATATGCTTTATTTACTTTTGTTTCCTTCAATAATTTTCCTTTTGGGTAAGGTATTCTACCCATTTGGTTTTGTTTGGTTAGTTTTTTAGATCTAGATCATCGGAGCTTCTGGTTTTCTTTCGTCTCTGATTCAAGCGGAGCTTATTAGGTTCGATAGTGCACTGATTATCTCTTATTGTGGTTTCGTTTTTCTGATCTTAAATTTTTATTTGAAATTTCAATTTGTATATGGCTTGTTTGTTTTTAGGTTGTAACTTCAATTTTAAATTGTTATTTTAGTCTTGGTATTCTCTTTTTGGTGAGAGTTTTTGTGTTTTTCTCCTTTATTTGTGAGAGTATGATTTTTGATTTAGTGGTGAAAGTTCGTAAGGGATTGCAATTATGGTCGATAGCTCAAACTGGATTAGCTCCAATTGGATGTGGTGAAGGTGAAACGAGTACATGTAAATATATCATCTTCAACAAATCGCATAATTATATCTCTAAGAAGAATGAATTAATGAGCGATTGTTTTTGTTTTATGTTTATTCGACTCGATTATTTTTGTAGATACTATATCTCTTTGCATTATTTAATTAATTTCTACTCAAAAATAAAAAAGTTACAGCATACACTATACATTCAGTTTATGAAAAGGAAGACAAATGCTAGTCATCAACTGATTTTTTTTTTTGCATAAATTAAACGATTTCATTTAAAAGAAAAGTTTACATAGTCCAGGAAAGAAAGGAAATGAGACATTCTTTCATCCACAAAAGCTTATCATCTATCCGAAATGTATGCTTAACCAATCCATGGGTTGTAACCTAAATTACGACTAACATGAGAAAGAGATTCCTCCAGAAGTTAGACAATAAAACCTCTATATCAGAGAAGAAGACTCCATACATAGATAGGCCTCGTTAAAAACCCCGCAAGAGCAAGAGCAAAACTCTATGGGAAAAAACTCAAGGGGGGAAAAAGAGTGCCCCACTCAATACAACCATACATCGATATACATAATTCTCTAAACAGAATGCTAGGATCTTCTTGTTGGTTCCACTACACACCCAAGGTTCTGCTTCCCTTCTTCTCCTCTTTACAATTCTTCTCACCCAAAGAAAAGAAACTCCATCTTTTCTTTACACTTCTTCCCGCCCAAAAAACTGGAAAAATATCAAAGCAACCACAAACAAATAAATCATGTCAATAAATCATTAATTGAAATTATTTAAAAATTAATAATATGCAAAATACTAAATAAAATAAAGAAGTGCCAACAAATGGCACTTTAAATATTAAATATATGAAAACTTAAATGAATTTGAAAAAGTGGCTCACTCCTAACCAAATGGATGCCTTTGGTTAGACAAAAATTAAGATCTAAAAATTATCACTACAAGAATTTCTGGATCAGACGACACACATCAGACAACACTTCGACGAAAAAGTGTTGGCTGAAATTTTCACACAACGGTTATTTTTTCAAGCTTTTCAGTGTATTGTCTGATCATGAACTTAACGACAGTTTTAAAAATTGTTGTCTAGATGATCAAAATAGACATCCGTTTTACAACAGTTTTTTAATGTAGTGTTATGAAAAGCGTCGTAAAACTTAGACAAGTATTTTTATCAGATATTGCTTCCAAAGTAGTCACACAATGGTGAGTAAATACTATTGTCTGATTTTAACAACGCTTTTGGAAAGCATTGTCTGAAGAAACTTCAGACAATTCTTTTCAAAAATGTTTTTGAAATTAGACAAGTATTTTGATAAGACGTTGCATAAAATGTAATCAGATAATGGTTTGTGAATATTATTTTCTGAATTGCATGCAACACACAATAGTTTTGTACATTAAATCATTGTTTTCAACACTTTCAGAAAAGCTTTTAAAAATTTAAACTGTTGTCTTGAACTTATTGATACAAGAATTTTACAAATAAACCGTTGTCTTAAGTGACAGCACGTGATTGGTGGAAAATCTTTCACCTGAATTGCTGAGGTGGTGAAATAAGAGCCCTTGATTGAAATGAGATTAGATATTAACCGTTAGATTAAGAAAATATATATTTATGTTCACCAAACGGGTTTGTATATTAAACCGTTGTCTTCAACACTTTCAGACAAGCTTTTCCAAATTTAAATTGTTGTCATAGACTTATCTATACAAGCGTTTTACAAATAAACCGTTGTCTGATGTGACAACATGTGATTGGTGGAAAATCCTTCACCTGGATTACTGAGGTGGCGAAATAAGAGCCCTTGATTGAAATGAGATTAGATATTAGCCGTTAGATTAAGAATAAAAATATATATGTTCACACAACGGGTTTATATATTAAACCGTTGTCTTCATCATTTTAGCCACACCGTTGTCTGATACATTTTCACCAACAATATTTTATAAATAACCGTTGTAACGTGGATGTGTAATATAAATGTTCAAAAAAAACATAATTAGTATCACACAACGGTATCTTTATAACATATCGTTGTCTGAAACTTCACATTACAACTGTATTTGTTAAAATATTGTTGTCCGTTATCAAACAACGGTTAATTTGTCCAAAACTGTTGTCTGGTATCACTCGAGACAATGGTATTTGATAAATAACCACTTCGTTTAGAAAGACCACTTCGTTTATTAAATATTAAATTTTACAAACAAAATCAATTTTTTATTTTTTGAAAATTTGTGAATATCATTATATTAGATATATCTTGACATCATTATGGTCAGATTGCCGAGAAATATTTTTAAAAAAATAGAAACAACAATTCGTGACAAAGCACTAGTTACGGGTACTAGTCAATATACTAGTGATCTACTAAGATCTCCAACCAAATTAATTTTTTATTTTTTAAAAATTTGCGAATATCATTATATTAGATATATCTTGACATCCGTATAGTTGGATTGTAGAGAAATAGTTTTTAAAAAATAGAAACAACAATCAGTGACAAAGCACTACTTACGAGTACTAGTCAATATAGTAGTGATCTACTAAGATCTCCAACCAAATCAATTTTTTATTTTTAAAAAAATTGGGAATATCAATGTATTAGATATATCTTGACATTCGTACGATTGGATCGTCGAGAAATGTGACCGACTATATCACTAAAAATTTTCAAATTTTTATGTTTATTTATATTTATGTTCAAGAAAAACATAACTAGTGTCAGACAACGGTATCTTTATAACATATCGTTGTCTGAAACTTCACATTACAACTGTATTTTTTAAAATACCGTTGTGTATTATCAGACAACGGTTAATTTGTCCAAAACTGTTGTCAGGTATCACTCGAGACAACGGTATTTGACAAATAACCACTTAGTTTAGCAAGACCACTTCGTTTATTAAATATTAAATTTTTGAAACCAAATTAATTTTTTATTTTTTGAAAATTTGTGAATATCATTATATTAGATATATCTTGACATCCGGACGGTTGGATCGTCAAGAAATAGTTTTTAAAAAATAGAAACAACAAACTGTGACAAAGAACTAGTTACGAGTACTAGTCAATATAGTAGTGATCTATTAAAATCTCCAACCAAATTAATTTTTTATTTATTGAAAATTAAGGAATATCATTCAATTAGGTATATTTTAATAGAAAGCTAGTTAATTTAATATTTCATAAATAAAAATTAATTTGAGAAGTTATTAAAAAAAATTATTTTATTAAAATTTTTATTTTCATTTCCCTCCTCTATTTTCCCCCCTTTTTCTTCCCCCCTCTAGCAAAAATTTCCCCCCTTAGAATATTTTACAAGTCCCGCTTCTCCGTTACAACAAAATTTCCCCCTTAAACAAAATTTCCATTCCCCCCTTTTCCCATAAATATCTCTCTCTCAGCTCTCTCTCTCTCTCACACACAATGCTCTCTCTCTCTCTCTCTCTATGAGTTCTCTCACATCTCTCCGTCCGACAATCTCCTTCTCCCATCTCAGTCTCGCTATCTCCATTTCCTATCTCTATCTTACTATCTGAAAACCTAATTACTCAATTGTAGAATACATAAACCCTAATTAGCACTCTCCATCTCACAGATTCAAAGTAAAAAGCTTAATTAAAGATGAATCCAACTTGGAGTTTGTTCTATTTGTGCTAAATAATTTTCATTACAGCTTGTTTGATTCGATTTGTGTAAATTAGTACTTTGTTTCAAATTAATTTTCAAATCTTAATTTTTGATTTTTAACAGAGCTTTGTTCACGGGTGTAGAGCTTTATAGAGCTTCGAATTGGGTTTGTTCACAGTAAGGTATTCCTCAATTTTTGAGGTTTCATTGGATGCATATATATATATGTATAAACTTGTATATATACATATATTTTTATTTGTATATTTTTCTGTTTTCATACATGCAATAACCTTGAACTCTAAATGCAGGACAAATCTCATTCTATATTTTCTTCTTGAAATTTCTTTGTAATTTTCCCACTACATGTAGTTACAGTTTTCCTCTATGTTCTGTAATATTTAAGTTTGTGGATTAAGATTGTTCTCATCTGTTCGTGTCATTTACTGCAGCATGCTCAACTGTTTTACTGCCAGAGAGAATTGTCCAGGCTTTGGACGCATCCTCCTAACTGTAGAACAAATCTAAAACCAGCAATGCTGCAATTTCCTCTTCTGATCATGGTGTGATTTTTTTTCTTTTTTTACGCAGTCTCAATGATTCTATCTAAATCTCTAATGTATTATATTTAGTTGTGCACATTTTACATTTTGTTTGATTTCTTTGTACCTTTAGATGCAGCAAACAAGTACCAAAACCGTGTTTAGAATCTCTTGGGGCACTTACCCAAGGCGATAGAAGGTAGGTTGGTTTATAATTGATGGGATTATGCACTTGTGCATATGTAGACAAAAATACTACTTAAACTATCACAGATAACTAATATATTTACTAATTGTTGTTTGTGTTGTAGAGCTGGGCCATCACTTAGTGCTTACAATTACGACAGCTCATACTTCTCTACTTGTTTACAGGCTGGATCGATGTTGCATAGTGAGAAGATAAAAGATGTGACTGCATATTAGTACTATGAATCTAGGAGAGAATGGAAGGGAAGAAGGCACTATCTTTTAGCAGTTGAAGGGTAAAAACTTCATTTTGAAGTATATTATTACTTTAGCTTAGCATAAAGACTTGACCTTAACTGCTCTTCATGGCTTTTAGGTCTTCTGGAATGTTTAGAATTGTTCGTCCTGCTATGGGTGAGGTAGTCAGGTAGTGTAAATTTTTGCACGGTCCCAATTGTAAACATGGAGATTACTGTACCACTGGTAGACGATTACAAGAAGTGAATGTACTAAGTGGCTTAATACTTCCTATTCGGGGAACTATAGAAAAGACCCTCGCCGGGCAGGTAAGGGAGAGCTAATTTTATTCCTGACTTATCGGTTTAATTATCTGGACTTTGAAGATGTGTATCACTTGTTGAATCATTAATATATCTAGCTGGTATTAAAATTGGTACTCATGGTTAAGAAGATGTAATGATGATGTTAGTGCAATTGTACACAGTTTTATAACAATGTACTTAATTGCGATTAAAGAAAAATGTCTTTTACCTCAAGACTAAAGAGCTTTTAGTCACGTATGGATCTATTTAAGCACATTAAACGTAGTGATATCCATATTTTCGAACATGTAACACTAGGATTACTCTTGTATTCGTTATTAGTATTTGATGTTCCATGACGTTGACATCAAGATATCTAACTCTGACCAAGGATAGTAGTGGTGAGGCTTTTGAACCTTTTTCTTTGTTTCCCTTGTGCCAGATATTGGTCATATGTAATAATTATTTTGAACAAAACTTTGTAGGGTGACTGGCTTCAGAAGTTAAGCAAAAAGACTTAAAGGTTAATGCTGGCAAGAATTTCACCGCAAGGAAACAGAAGGTGATGACTGTAGAATCTAAAAAATATGCTAGTTCAGAGGATAGTGATGACTCAAGTAATGCTGATGCAACTTCAAGTGAGGATGACCCGAAGGTTAGTGCTGGTAAGGATTCTGCTACTGGGAAACAAAAGGTGAAGATGGTAGAACCCAAAAAAAGATGTGAGTTCAGAGGATGATGATGATGATGCAACTTCAAGTGAGGATGACCCGAAGGTTAGTGCCAAGAAGGATTTTGCTGCTCGGAAACAGAAGTCCAAGATTGCAGAACCTAAAAATGATGCGAGTTCTGAGGATGATGCTGACTCGAGTGATGATGATGATGCAATGTCTGAAGATGGTTCGAGGCAGGTTTTGTGTTCTGTAGTATATCACCATCACACATAAATTTGTTTCAAGTATAACCCATCCCTTTGTCCTTTTTATTTTAGTTGTGGACAAGTTGTGTATTTGGATTTTTCGTAAATGTTTTGATTTTGTATTTTTGTTTTGGTAAATCATTGTTTATGAATATTAATGGGAAAATAGTTTAAATTAAACCATAGTGTGAATCAAATAAAAATGATGCTTTGAATGAATACCATTGTGTGCTAAGATCTCTAACAATGATTATCTTTCAAGAAATCGTTGTGAACGTAATGAAGGGACAACGATTTATTTTTCGGGAACCATTGTCTCTATATGGCAGAAATAACAGTTCAAATTAAACAAACCATTGTCTGTAGATGGCAAAAATAATAGACAATAGACCAAATTTAAAAAACCATTGTATGATTCAGGTAGTACACAATAGACATGTCTCAAGAAATCCTTGTTAAAATCATAATGAGACAATAGACCAAATTTAGAAAACCATTGTATGATCCAGGTATTACACAATAGACATGTCTAAAAAAACCCTTGTTAAAAACATAATCAGACAATAGACCAAATTTAAAACACCATTGTACGATCCTGGTATTATACAACGTTCTTAAGAAACGCTGTCATTGTCTGAAACATCATCAGACGGCACTCCAAAGACAATGCCCGTTGTCTATACCAG
Organism: Saposhnikovia divaricata; assembly: GCA_036435485.1. NCBI lineage: Eukaryota > Viridiplantae > Streptophyta > Magnoliopsida > Apiales > Apiaceae > Saposhnikovia > Saposhnikovia divaricata. Next base: position 168,062,407 of record CM071595.1, on the reverse strand, counting down.
CTTTCATACAACAGTTTTGAAACCGTGTCTATTATCTGTCTGCAACATAGACAACGGTTATGCTGCTATTGTCTGATATGCGTAACAGACGACATCGAGATAGACATCGGTTTTGAAGGGCTTCAGACGACGGTGAAAAACCCTTGTGTCATCGATTTTTTCTTGTAGTGTATAATCAAATAAAAATTGTATTTTAAGACTCTATTTTTATAAAATAAATAATTATCAATTACAAATATGATATAACAATAACTAATTGCATATGTGCTTATCTAAAAAAATCAAAGAGTGTATCAAAGTTCCAATTGATATAAATGCATATATTTGGCTCTTTGTCAACAGCTCGCTCAATTGTTTTTGCACTGATATAAATGCATATATTTGGTTCTTTGTCAACGGCTCGCTCACTTGTTTTTGCTGAAGTCCTACGATCTTATTTACATGCATTTCATTTTAGTTATAATTAGCAATGTTTTTTTTGATAAAAAATTAGAAATGTTTTAAAATGTAAATGGAATCATCATTCTTAATTTAATTGAAGTTTTATTTTGTTTGTTATTGTCGGAAAAAAGTCATTTTTTAATTATGATTTGGTTTCAGAGACCGTGTATCAAAGAAAAAGTCTCCATTTTGAAACGATAACTCACAATAGCAGCCTCTCTTTTTTTCTCCTTAAAACCCTAAATTCCCAAATTTGATTAGGGGCTATCATCAGCCTTTTTGGTTGATGATAAACCTCATTTTTATTATTTTTACTTGATTTTCTTTCTGTTGAATATATCTCTCCTTGTTGAGAGTATTTTCTACCGTGTGATTGGGTTCTACCCATTTTTTGGGTGGAAAATGCTAGAATTACAGAAACTTTCACAAAAAGTTTTACAGAATGGTAGGTGTCTTAATTTAATTGGCTATAACTTAATGGACCCCCTGCATTCACATCAATATCAACCAATAAAGATCTACATTAGTGAAATCCAGCTCATTCTGTGAAAAAATTATGTAGCCAATTCTGTGCACCTAGCATTACTCTTTTTGGGTTGTTTGTCTCTCCTTCTGAGAGTTGTTTTATTTTGTGTTCTTTGTCTCTCCTTGTGAGAGTTTGGCTGTGCTTTCATGTCCGAGATAGCAGATCTTTAGGATATTCATAATAATGATCCATTGATAAACGATTTTTCAGATATGCTCTGACAAATCAGGTATGTATAATCCTCACGGTTACAGAAATTCGTTAGATTGTCTCTTCAAAAAATTGTATATCTCAGTAGTACGAGCGAGAGATGCGTTACAATGGAAGATCTACTAGACGATGATAGTTTTAGTGAAGAAACTCTTGATTTGATCTTTATAATGTATTCATTTAATTATTATTGTAGATGTCGTATGATTTATGATTAATGAATCGTTTAACCTTCAAAAAAATATAAACAATTTATACGAACCATCAACATTTTTGAGCAAAAGGTTTAGATGATAATTATTGTTACGGTTTTTATTATCATAAAAATAAGATAATCGTATTTGCATGAAAACATCACCAAGGCAAGATTCTAATACTAAAGATACATCCAGTGTATTGAAAAGACTGCATCCCTGGAACCATCTCTAGCTAATTAATTAATTTCCGTTGGGAACTAAAACTAGAGAAACTGGATCATCGTGAAACCAACTTTTACACTTCCAAAACCCACATTATACAACGTATGTGACTGTGTGTTCCATACGTCCCTTCCTATATAAACCAACAAACTCTCCACTTAAGCCTTCCATCGATCAAGTATTCGGTGCATAGAGTGAAAATGGCAGGTTCTAAAAGCACGAAAACGGGTGGTTCTTCAAGCACCAAAACTACTGCTTCTATGAGCACAAAAGCTGGTGGTTCGCAGAAAGGTTCCGGTTGGTCCTCCGGAACCAATGTCCAGGGATCGGGCAAGGAAGTGATGAAGGCGCCCGGTCAAGATAGTTTCATTGTCAGGAAAGATTTTGAGAGCGAGCCAAAAAGCTATTTCAATGGCCTCCGTGATTAAGCTAAATGAATAAACTAAGCAATTGAGTGTTGATCCTTGCAATGTTTCTAATATAAAGTATTTAATTCCATGTACTCCGACATTGATTATATATAAAAGTCTAAACATTATTAACATACGGTTTATTACTACGCTCTTGATTTTCCTAATGCATGTGCAGGCCAATGAAAGTTACGGCAATGTGTTCTCTTGGTCAAGTGATACACATCGGAATGTTTAAAAATAGCTAGTATAACAGAACATGACTACGTATACATACGTGTAACCTTCATTAATTTGTACAGAGCAATGCTTCCATTGCTTTGATTTGCTTCTGATCGTGGCAATAGTTCCCCACCTAATTAAGACTCATGGAGATTGAGTACTTGAAGAAGAAGAAGAAAAAGAAGAAGAAGAAGAAGAAGAAGATAACAAGATAACAGAAAGCTAAAATATCATATCTCTAATCATTGGAAAATTATGTTGTAAAGTTACAAGTCTAGTCTTTATATAGAATGCAATAGTCAACATATTGACACGTTGACTTAATAACAGAAAACAGTTACTAAGGGACTGTTTGGTTGTAAACTATTTTATTCTTGTGTCTAACTTCATGTATAAGTCCAACAGTGTCTTTAGCCCCCCTTTGACTGACACATCTCCAGCAACCATTCTATCATTATTCATAGAAACAATCTCCTTAGATAACTTTATGCAGCTCTTGTAATCATTCCTTCATCTTTAGTAGTGTCATCCAAAGTAACTGCAACACCTAATGCCCTTTTAGGTCCAAATTTCAAGCCCATATGATTGGAATAAGTCCAATGCAGATGCCTACTAAGCCCCTTTGTTATAATATCTGCAGTATTATCTTTTGAACCAATTTGTATGACAGAAACTATATATACCAGCCTACATCGTTTCTCGTATAAAATGACAATCTAATTCAATATGCTTCGTTCGAGCATGATATACTGGATTAGCTGTGAGATCTACAGCTGCTTTGTTATCACAGAATAATGGAATAGGATCATCAAACTTTAAACCCAAATCTGATAACAAACCTTTCAACCATATTATCTCATTATTCAGCCGCTGCAGTACTTCTTGAAGTCACAGATTGCTTCTTAGCTCTCCAAGAAATAACTACCTGTCAAAGTAGGAAACTATAACCACCAACAGATTTTCTGTCAGTTGTATCTCCTCCCCAATCACTGTCACTATAACCTTCTAACTTCAATTTATTAGAAACTGGAAAGAAAAGTCCATGATCAACAGTACATTTCAAATACCTTAACACTCTTTGAGCTGCTTCAAAGTGTTTTACTCTGGGTGCATGAAAAATTTTGACTTAACAGTTAAATAGCAAATGAAATATCTGGCCGAGAAGAAGTCAAATATAGTAATTCCTAACCCAAGTTCTATAAACTGTTGGATTTGAAATCAGATCACCAGAGTTTTCAATATCAAATAGCTTGATATGAGGATCAATTGGAACAGACAAAGGTTTACAATCCATCATATCTACTGATTTTAAAAGATCCTTAATGAATTTAGGCTGACTAAGAAAAATACCAGAAATGTTCCTGGAAACCTCAAGCCCTAGATAATAATTAACGCTTCCCATATCTTTGATTATAAATTTGACATCAAACAACTACTTTAATGGTTGAATAGTGGCCATGTCATTGCCAGAAACTAGTATATCATCAACATATATAACCACAGCCACAAAAATTTGATTTTTTTGAAAGTAAAAAGTGAATGATCATGTAAAGACTATTTATACCAAACTGCTAGCAAACAAGAAGTAAGCTTGGCAAACCATTGCCTAGAAGCTTGTCTTAACCCATAAATTGACATATTTAGCATGCACACATCATCAACTTTAAGACCTAAAGGAGCAGCATATACACTTTTTCATCTAAATCTCCATGCAAAAAGGCATTATTTACATCTAACTGCTCAACAAACCAGTTTTTAGCTGCTGCAATTGCTAATAAACTCCTAACTGTTACCATCTTCATAATTAGAGCAAAAGTATCATGGAAATCAATTCCTGCTGCCTGAGTATATCCATTTGCAACTAACCTAGCCTTGTACTTGTCAATTTGACCATTTGCAAGAATTTTGATCTTATATACCTATCTACAACCAATAATTTTCTTGCTTTCTGGTAAATGAACTAAAGACCAGGTGTTATTCACATTAAGGGCTGTTAACTCCATATCCATAGCCTCAATCCATAAAGGATTTCTAATGGATTGATGATAAAAATTAGGTTCAATGGGAGAAGAAGTAAAAGCTGAAAAAGTTTGATTAATAGGATCAAATTTATGGTGAGAGAATTGATGAAAAGTATATGTATTGAACTGTTTAGAATCAACAGTTGCATTATGAGAAGTGATATGATAATCTTTCCACCATATTGGCCTATCTTTAGACCTAATTGACATTATTAAAGGTGGAACAGTGATAAGAGAAGAATGATCACTAGAAAGTGCAGAATTATCACTAGGAAGTGCAGAATTAGAACTAGGAAGTGTAGGATTATCAAGAACAGTAGGAGAATGTGTTAACTCATTGTGAAACATGTCATATGAATTAACTGGAGAAACGGGAGTGGATGAAGTATCCAAATGAGAATTCAAATGATAACTACCAGCATAATTCTCATTATGTGTGTTTAACCAGTTTAAAAACAAAGAACTACCAGTAGTAGTGTTGGTTGATTTACCAGTAGACTAACTGTGCATGTGATAAGGAAAAACTGACTCCTCAAATTTGACATGTCTACTAACAATAATAGCATGAGTATCCAATCCTAAAAGTTTATATCCTTTTTGTAAATGTGGATATCCCAAGAAGACACTTTGATCGGCTGTAGAAGCAAATTTATCATTAGGATGAATAGAAGCATAGGAAAGACAACCAAAACCATTTAAAATGGAATAATTAGGTTTGGAATCATACAACATTTCATGAGGTGTTTTGTGATGTAAAATAGTAGAAGGTAATATATTGATAATACAAGTTGTTGTAAGGAGACATTCACCCGAGTACTTGTAAGGTAAACCAGATTGGAATCTTAAAGCTCTAGCTACCTCAAGTAGATGCCTATGTTTGCGTTCTACTCTAACATTTTTCCGAGGAGTATGTGGACAAGAAGTTTGATGTAGAATACCTGAGCAGCTAGGAAAGTTTTAAAATTCTGATTAATAAATTCACTGCTATTGTGAGATCTTATAGTTCTAACAGATTTGTGAAAATGTTGTGATACATAATTCACAAAATTCTTGAAAAGTTGAAAAACCTCTTGTTTAAAAGGCATAAGCATAGTCCATGATGTCCTACTGTGATCATCCACAATATATGGTAAGGAAATACTTATAGCCAATGGTAGTAGAAACATTGTAAGGACCCCAAACATCTAAATGTAATAAAGTAAAATTTTCAGAAGCATAAGCATCATTGTGTTTAGGAAAAGGAAACATTGATTGCTTTGCACAATGACAAACAGGACACAAAGTAATGTTATCAGAAATGTGACCTATACAAGAAATATGTTTCAAAACAGAATTAGGGGCATGCCCTAATCTCAAATGCCAAAGTTTAGTATCAACATGATGAGAAAAGGAAATTACATTTAAAGTTGTAGCATTACAAACTGAAGGAAAACTAGAAGAAGAAGGTTGTTCAGAAGCAACTTGATGTAAAGCAGGAAATCAAGTTGATGAAAAAAATTATAAGCCTCCTTGTTGAGTACCAGCTGCCAGGATTTTCAATGGTCCTAAAACAAACATTTATCAGAGGTAAAAGTGATCACATAATTGGAATCTTAAAATAATTTGCTAACAAATAGCAAATTACAATTGAATTCTGGAATGTCCAAAACATTCTTCAAAATGATATTAGATGACAAATGAACTATCCCTAAATGATTAACTCAAATTGTTTGGTTATTTGGTAAAACCACAAGAAAAGGCTGATTAACAATGAAGATATCTGTCATGAATTTTTCATCACAACACATGTGATTTGATGCACCGGTATCAACTATCCAAATTGTATATCATTTATAAGAAATAAAAGATAGCATGGAATAAGCCAAACCTGCAATGTGAATATGATCTTCAGGTGTGCTAAGAGAACAAGCATTAGTAGAAGTAGAACCTTTGGTCATCATTAACATTAACTGATTGACCTGTTGTTGAATTTTCTTCATAGTAGACTGAGAATCTGACGACTGATTATTGTTGTTATTTCCTTGAAAAGTTGATTCTCTGTTTGAATTACCACCAGTAACTGCTGAAACTTGCATAGCTTGTGACCTAAAAACACCAGAAGTATTAGTGCCACCAAAATTTTGATTAGTAAATTTTCCTCGTCCTTTTCCTTTTGGTGGATATCCAATCAGTTTAAAACAATTCTCCTTGGTATGTCCATTAAAGCTCGAAGCTCTCAATCCCTAGCATTCAATACACTAATTAATTGCACCGTACTTTTTGTTCCACAACACAAAGTATATGTTAGATGTATTAATTGTAATACACAATTTATCTTTCATCAAATCATTTGTTTTCATATACTTTTATGTTATTAAATTTAAATTTTTTATATCTTGTTTAAGTTATTAAATATTTTGTGTAATTACTACTTTAATATAATTTATTACCATATTATTTTTTATATGCCCGAATCTCGGCATAGATCCTAAACAAGCTCAAACGACTATACAAGGGGCCCACCTCTCTTAATGGGCTCAATTATCTCCTAATGGGCTCAAATATCTCTCAATGGGCCCGAATATTGAAGAAGGATAAACAAGGCATGAGGCCCGATCAGGGATCACCTCACCTCTATCTCTTAAATCTCTTGAAGACACTCACCCTAGGGGTCTCCTCACTACGACCTCAGGGCGTCCTCTCATGCCAATAACAAAGGAAAAGGCCTCTGCGCCTTTCACGCTAGGCCTCTGCGCCTCTCATGCTAGCTCAGCCTCGGGATCGCATCTACCGGGGTCGCAACCCGGGGATCGCTTCGTTTGGCTCCCGTCAAAGGATCGCTTCGCACATAACCTCCAATGCGGGGTCACTACAGCGAGACCACTATCTCCTCTTCTCTGGAAGGCTCATGGCAAGATCCCTCGAGGTCGCATGAGTAGCTGGACATTAGGGTTCGCTTCGCATGGCCTGACTCCTCGAGGTCGCATGCAAGGCCCTTGTTACTTTTCTACTAGCCAACTCTGTTCGTGCGAGACCATAGGCTTCCACATCTGGGCCATGGATCACGGATAGGGTTGATGACTCATTGCCACGTCAGCCCTAAACGAGTGGGCTTGGACTTTGGCTTATCTCTTAAAACCCTAGCCCGCCTAGGTAACTTGTTCTCCAAGAACTACGTCAGGCTTGATCCCTATAAATAGGGTACGTAGGCACCTTGATACGGGATGATTGACAGTTCATCACTGAAAACACCTATCAAGTGCAGCCACAAACAAACACCAATCTCCTCCCATGTTCTTCGTGTTCATAGCAAAATATCCGTATTTTGCTCCATAAATCCAGCAAACCTCCAAAATATTGTTATACAATATTCTCCCTATAACATTTGGCGCTAGAAGGAGGGGCTAAATTTCGTTTGTGGAGGACAAACGAATATCACTTTCACGATGGATTATGGGTTTTATCAATATACACCGAATTTTGGGTTTTGATTGTTACAAGGAACCGGCGGTGGCAAAAAAAATTGAAGATACACATGTCGGCTCGGAGCAGTACGACATCAATTTTGTGGCTATAAAGGACTTCGGCCATGTAAACAAAGCAGCGGCTGTTAAAAAAATGAAAAAGAAAACAAATTAAAGAGATGAATGAAGACATGTTGCGGCCCTGCTGGAATATCAAGATAAGCAATTGGAAGGCCGAAGACATGTTAATAAAAATTAGAGGAAAAGAAGCTCAGGCAAGAAGTTATCAAAAAGACAATGGAGCCCGTAGTAAAAAAAAAATGGCAGCCAAGCAACAAAGGAAAAGTTCCGGCGGGAATTAAAAAAAAACACGCAACATGCACGCGCGACACAATAACAGACGAAGGCACCCTTTCGGAAATTTAGAATGGGCAGAAAAATAAAGATACGTTTTATTTTCTCTCCTCGATTTAATTTTTTGCAAATTAAATATCCTGCCTTGCATGCATGCGTAGAATCATTTTTAAATATTTTTCAGAAAAAATATTTATCATTTAAAATTTGTGCGAGCTATATTTTTATATTTGTAAAATTATCGCGATTTAGAAAATATCGTACGAGATATTTATGTTGATGAATTGTGGATATTTATGACTTGATGATTTGTGGATTTATTTTACAATCCCGTACGAGCTGCATATTTAAAAAAAAATACATATTCGAGATGCATAATTTTGTAAAAGATTTTCTACAAAGAAAAGGAGCATTATTTTCGAACAAATAAATATCGCGACATTCTTAAAAGAGCATATTTATTATTGCGTTTGGATTGCTTGCAAAATAATTTTTCATATGTCGTCGCGCATATATGTCAAAAATATTTTCAAACTTGCGAATTAATTGTCAAGTAGGGTAGCCTGGACAAGCTATAAATCTCGCAATGCTACATGCTTAGTAAAGTGCAGTGCAGCACCATCTGGATTATTGAAGGCCCATGAGATATCACTATATCGAATGGGTGGAGGCATCCCTATGCAAACTATCGTTATTGAAGGCCCATGGCCAGATCTCACAAGATCGCATGGGTGGAGGCATCCCTATGCAAACTATCTATCTCTTCGCCAAGATCTCATCTACATCTCTTCACTGAGACATCTCTTAGTGAAGACTCCGCTAAACACATCCTTATGTGGTTGCATCAGATACTTAAAAAGCGTGTATGCCAGTTCGGGATATATACAAGCGCCAAGGTCCTAACTAGACAACAAGGATCGCAAAGGATTTCAAAAATATTATTTATGCTCGCACATTTGAAAACCTTGGCAAATATTTATCCTATAATGGTCATCGCATGCTATCACACTTGCATCCGCATACGTCTAACGAGCACAGTGGTGCTCTAAGTGTTTTTCTAATCATCTATTTTCAGTTTTTTCAGCGACTCCCGAAATTTGGAAGCTTGAAGAATGTTTAATTCTCCACTGCAGCAAGCTACACTGAAGAACTGGGGGCTAATTGTTATGCCATATCTTTGGCATGTTTAATAATTTCCCAAATTTCTAATAATTATTAATTATTAATTTAGATTAGTAATTATTACTTAACCGCTAAGTTTTGTCCTCTCTGTGAAATGAGGAAAGAATCAATCTCAATCGATCAATAATGGAAAATATCTCCAAACGATATTCTTCACATCAGGAAGATATCACAACTATAAGATTAAATCAGATAAAATCAATCATTACCCACATTAACGTAACTTATCCCTTAAGTCTCTAAGGGATAAGCCCAATTAATTCACAGAACTGCGTGGGGCTTGATCCTATATAAACATAGGTACGCAGGCATCTTGGTACAATATGGAATCCGTGATAAATCGAGACACCTGCCAATCGAGACACCTGCCAAGTCCAGCCCTCTCTTTTTCCTAAACCCTAAATCCCTAAAACAGCCATATTCATAATTCGCTCTATTATTCCAGCATCCCTCCGATTTCGTGTTTGTTACGAAATTCCTCCAACAACACTTGATTAATTCAAAAGTATATAATTTTACTGGACAACATGTGACATGTGGTATTAAACTTGATGGCCATCTTCTCACAAAAAGTTGATACATGTATGGTCATAACCCGTGTTATTAAATGTAGATTAATATATTAAATATGATTTTGGTAACCCTTACTTTTGGTGTAATTTTTAATATTAATTAAATATCATATTACTCGAATTTAAATATTTACTTAATTTTATTCAAAATTTATTTGCTTACACAGTTAATTTTTATTAAATATTCACTATTTAAAATCATTAAATTGGAATTAAAATAAATAAAATATCAAGATTTATTAAATTGTAGACCCTCACTTTTGTTTATTTGGGTATTAGTTAAATTAATCTTTTTATTTCTTGTTAACATTTTAATTAGAAATACTAGTTTAAATACTTATTGAATATGATCTTCGTCAAGTTTCATTCTTTTTATTTAACTTTTTTAGAAAAAAAATAATTGGTCGCTACCTCAGTATTTCTGTTATTCTTGAATTAATAACATTTGAAAATATAATCAATTAGATATAAAATAAGTAAAAAGATAATATTTATTATACTTTATATATATGTTCACTTATTATAATATATAAAATAATGTTAAATTAATATTATTCTTTCAAATTAATTTATTCAATTTGAAAATATAATTTTTTTATTTTACCCTTATAATATTATATTTTATAACTATTATGAAATAAAATGGGCCTAAGAAAAAGAAATTTACATTGGACCCCATGCCCGTTTCTAGAACATTGCCCAAATGGCCCGTCTCTAGAACATTCTTCATCAGCTATATATACTAGCAATCGGCTATCATTCCAGCATTCCAACTCACAATATCAAACCCTAACTTAAACCCTATTCGCCGCTACCTTCCCAACTCACAATCGTCTTTATCATTTCATTCACCTAGATATATATGTATCACTTATATAGTTATCTTTTCATATTTATATATATACATGTATGTGAATTGGGATGATAGCACTCCTGCTTTGAATATATATACAACTGATTCATGGCTATAGTTTTGGGAGTCGCAACATATCCTACTATTGAATTTATAAACTTTTTATATTTCATTTTATTTTGATATATTTATGTAAGTTGAATGTGATAAATGTTTCAATTTTGTAATTTTATTTTCCATATTTTTTTTGTATATAAACAATTATTTGAAGAGAAATGGAGTGAAGCTGTTGTGCTGACCAAACATATGTTTCTCTTTAATATAATCCTAAATAATTTTTTTGTTCTAGTTTTATTTTTTTTGTTTGGTTATTACTACTGTTATATATGATGCTAGCTTATAGCGGTGCTTTTAATTTTTTATAATTTGTTTATAGTGTAATATAATATTATTAAAATTAAGGTTAATATGTTATTAGAAGATTTTTTAACCTTACATCTTTGTACATAATAAATTTTATTATTATATATAAATTAATATATGTTGTTGGTGGTGGAAATGGAACCTTATACCTCTATATATAACAATTTTAGTATTGTTGTATCTAACGTTGGTTTAGATAGTGTAGAGGTTTATTGTAGATAGTATAGATTTGTGCATGTTTTTGAACTTTTGTTTTATATTTAAATATTTAACTTTTGGGTTGCTAATTTCATTACACAATTGTTTATTTATTTATACAAATTAAAAAAACAAAAAAATTATGTAAAATAGTTTTTATACAAATCCCTTTTCACAATAACCATTTATGTATTGATATAACTGAATATTCTTTTAATTATTTAATTTGTATAAATTTTAAAAGTAAACCATCATTATAACAAATATTGCCTTATAATATATGTGCAAGGCATGTTGTTGATTCAGGTTGTGCTACTGGTGGTCCTAGTGCAGCAGCCTGAAGTGGTGGTGGTGCCTTTGACGGTGCTGATGGTTGTGCTGCTAATTGCGCTGCTGGTCCCTCCTCCCAGTCTCCTATAGGAAGGAAAAGGGCGTGGAAATATCGCCCCGGTCAGGGCAAATCAATGCAATGGAAGCGTCCTTTGTACAAATGAAGGTTATACAATAATGTGTGTGTGTGTATTTATATGTAGCTGATGTTCTGTTCTAGTTATATTTAAACATTTCAATGTGTATACTACTCGTATAGATGCAGATGGTTGGGGGAACTCCACCATTTGACCATGAGAATACAATGGTGTCCTCTCTACTTCAGAAAACCGATTATCCTAGTAGTAAGCTGATTACTTAGACTCCAGTTATGATAATATTATGATGTGGTATCTTATTATGTATATGTTTGTTGTCTGATCCAGGATATTTACATGATCTCAATCAATGTACTGTGTCTAAGGATAAAGGTGGTGAATATGGACCACTTGCCACTGTAAGCATTAGTACTATGAAGAACAAAGAGACTTTGCCATTTGTTAAGCGTCTCCGTTTTGGAAAATATATATTCTACGTAAACATAGAAGAAGATGAAAGAGAAGCCACACCTCCATCCTTTGAATGAACACAAAGATCAAAATCGGTCACGAGTTTCATCCATATGTCCATTTAAAGGACGGAAGTGTGTCTTCTCCGTCACCTTCTTGTATGTTTCCGTAGAATAGATATTTTTCCAAATCGAAGAAAGCTCAACAAACGGCAAACTCTCTTCGTTCTCCACAGTATCAATGCTTACAATGGCAGCTGGTCCCGGTTTACCACCTTCATCATTATCGAGAACATTGATTGAGATCAGGAAAATCTCCTGGATTAGATAATAATAATAATAATAATAATAATAATAATAATAATAATAATAATAATAATAATAATAATAATAATAATAATAATAATAATAATAATAACATATAATTAAGTTATCAGGTCAAAATATATTGTCACAACTAGAGTTCAAATCATCAGCTTACTAGGACCATCATTTTTCTCAAGTAGACAGGACTCCATTGTGTTCTCTTGGTCAAGTGCCAGAACCATCTGCTATCTTTACTAGTTATACACATCGGAATGTTTAAAAATAGCTAGTATAACAGAACATGACTACATATACATACGTGTAACCTTCATTAATTTGTACAGAGCAATGCTTCCATTGCTTTGATTTGCTTCTGATCGTGGCAATAGTTCCCCGCCTAATTAAGACTCATGGAGATTGAGTACTTGAAGAAGAAGAAGAAGAAGAAGAAGAAGAAGAAGAAGAAGAAGAAGAAGAAGAAGAAGAAGAAGAAGATAACAAGATAACAGAAAGCTAAAATATCATATCTCTAATCATTGGAAAATTATGTTGTAAAGTTACAAGTCTAGTCTTTATATAGAATGCAATAGTCAACATATTGACACGTTGACTTAATAACAGAAAACAGTTACTAAGGGACTGTTTGGTTGTAAACTATTTTATTCTTGTGTCTAACTTCATGTATAAGTCCAATAGTGTCTTTAGCCCCCCTTTGACTGACACATCTCCAACAACCATTCTAGCATTATTCATAGAAACAATCTCCTTAGATAACTTTATGCAGCTCTTGTAATCAGTCCTTCATCTTTAGTAGTGTCATCCAAAGTAACTGCAACACCTAATGCCCTTTTAGGTCCAAATTTCAAGCCCATATGATTGGAATAAGACCAATGCAGATGCCTACTAAGCCCCTTTGTTAGAATATCTGCAGTATTATCTTTTGAACCAATTTGTATGACAGAAACTATATATACCAGCCTAGATCGTTTCTCGTATAAAATGACAATCTAATTCAATATGCTTCGTTCGAGCATGATATACTGGATTAGCTGTGAGATCTACAGCTGCTTTGTTATCAAAGAATAATGGAATAGGATCATCAAACTTTAAACCCAAATCTGATAACAAACCTTTCAACCATATTATCTCACAAGAAGCATCAGCAACAGCCCTATATTCAGCCTCTGCAGTACTTCTTGAAGACACAGATTGCTTCTTAGCTCTCCAAGAAATAGCTACCTGTCAAAGTAGGAAACTATAACCACCAACAGATTTTCTGTCAGTTGGATCTCCTCCCCAATCACTGTCACTATAACCTTCTAACTTCAATATATTAGAAGCTGGAAAGAAAAGTCCATGATCAATAGTATATTTCGAATACCTTAACACTCTTTGAGCTGCTTCAAAGTGTTTTACTCTGGGTGTATGAAAAATTTTAACTTAACAGTTCAAAAGCAAATGAAATATCTGGCCGAGAAGAAGTCAAATATAATAATTCCTAACCCAAGTTCTATAAACTGTTGGATTTGAAATCAGATCACCAGAGTTTTTAATATCAAATAGCTTGATATGAGGATCAATTGGAACAGACAAAGGTTTACAATCCATCATATCTGCTGATTTTAGAAGATCCTTAATGAATTTAGGCTGAAACCTCAAGCCCTAGATAATAATTAACGCTTCCCATATCTTTGATTGTAAATTTGACATCCAGCAACTACTTTAATGATTGAAGAGTGGGCATGTCATTGCCAGAAACTAGTATATCATCAACATATATAACCACAGCCACAAAAATATGATCTTGTTTGAAAGTAAAAAGTGAATGATCATGTAAAGACTATTTATACCCAACTGCTAGCAAATAAGAAGTAAGCTTGGCAAACCATTGCTTAGAAGCTTGTCTTAACCCATAAATTGACATATCCATGCAAAAATACATTATTTACATCTAACTGCTCAACAAACCAGTTTTTAGCTGCTGCAATTGCTAATAAACTACTAACTTTTACCATCTTCATAACTGGAGCAAAAGTATCATGGAAATCAATTCCTGCTGCCTGAGTATATCCATTTGCTACTAACCTAGCCTTGTAATTGTCAATTTGACCATTTGCAAGAATTTTGATCTTATATACCTATCTACAACCAATAATTTTCTTACTTTCTGGTAAATGAACTAAAGACCAGGTGTTATTCGCATTAAGGGCTGTTAACTCCTTATCCATAGCCTCAATCCATAAAGGATTTCTAATGGATTGATGATAAAAATTAGGTTCAATGGGAGAAGAAGTAAAAGCTGAAAAAGCTTGATTAATAGGATCAAATTTATGGTGAGAGAATTGATGAAAAGTATATGTATTGAACTCTTTAGAATCAACAGTTGCATTATGAGAAGTGATATGATAATCTTTCCACCATATTGGCCTATCTTTAGACCTAATTAACATTCTTAAAGGTGGAACAGTGATAAGAGAAGAATGATCACTAGAAAGTGCAGAATTATCACTAGGAAGTGCAGAATTAGAACTAGGAAGTGTAGGATTATCAAGAACAGTAGGAGAATGTGTTAACTCATTGTGAAACATGTCATATGAATTAACAGAAGAATCTGGAGTAGAAGAAGTATCCAAATGAGAATTCAAATGAGAACTACCAGCATAATTCTCATTATGTGTGTTTAACCAGTTTAAAAACAAAGAACTAGCAGCAGTAATGTTGGTTGATTTAACAGTAGACTAACTGTGCATGTGATAAGGAAAAAATGACTCCTCAAATTTGACATGTCTACTAACAATAATAGCATGAGTATCCAATATTAAAAGTTTATATCCTTTTTGTAAATGTGGATATCCCAAGAAGACACTTTGATCGGCTGTAGAAGCAAATTTATCATTAGGATGAATAGAAGCATAGGAAAGACAACCAAAGGCTTTTAAAATGGAATAATCAGGTTTGGAATCATACAACATTTCATGAGGTGTTTTGTGATGTAAAATAGTAGAAGGTAAGATATTGATAATATAAGTTGTTGTAAGGAGACATTCACCCCAGTACTTGTAAGGTAAACCAGATTGGAATCTTAAAGCTCTAGCTACCTCAAGTAGGTGCCTATGTTTGCGTTCTACTATAACATTTTGCCGAGGAGTATGTGGACAAGAAGTTTGATGTAGAATACCTGAGCAGCTAGGAAAGTTTTAAAATTCTGATTGATAAATTCACTACCATTGTGTGATCTTATAGTTCTAACAGATTTGTGAAAATGTTGTGATACATAATTCACAAAATTCTTGAAAAGATGAAAAACCTCTTCTTTAGAAGGCATAAGCATAGTCCATGATGTCCTACTACGATCATCCACAATATATGGTAAGGAAATACTTACAGCCAATGGTAGCAGAAACATTATAAGGACCCCAAACATCTAAATGTAATAAAGTAAAATTTTCATAAGCATAAGCATCACTGTGTTTAGGAAAAGGAAACATTGATTGCTTTGCACAATGACAAACATGACACAAAGTAATGTTATCAGAAATGTGACCTATACAAGAAATATGTTTCAAAATAGAATTAGGGGCATGCCCTAATCTCAAATGCCACCGTTTAGCATCAACATGATGAAAAAAGGAAATTACATTTTAAGTTGTAGCATTACAAACTGAAGGAAAACAAGAAGAAGAAGGTTGTTCAGAAGCAACATGATGTAAAGCAGGAAATGAAGTTGATGAAAAAAATTATAAGCCTCCTTGTTCAGTACCGGCTGCCAGGATTTTCAACTGGTTCTGGTCCTAAAACAAACATTTATCAGAGGTAAAAGTGATCACATAATTGGAATCTTAAAATAATTTCCTAACAAATAGCAAATTACAATTGAATTCTGGAATGTCCAAAACATTCCTCAAAATGATATTAGATGACAAATGAACTATCCCTAAATGATTAACTCAAATTGTTTGGTTATTTGGTAAAGCCACAAGAAAAGGCTGATTAACAATGAAGACATCTGTCATGAATTTTTCATCACAACGCATGTGATTTGATGCAACCGTATCAACTATCCAAACTGTATATAATTTTTAAGAAATAAAAGATAGCATTGAATAAGCGAAACCTGCAATGTGAATATGATCTTCAGGTGTGCTAAGAGAACAAGCATTAGTGGAAGTAGAACCTTTGGTCATCATTAACATTAACTGATTGACCTGTTGTTGAATTTTCTTCTTAGTAGACTGAGAATCTGAAGACTGATTAGTGTTGTTATTTCCTTGAAAAGTTGATTCTCTGTTTGAATTACCACCAGTAACTGCTGAAACTTGCATAGCCTGTGACCTAAAAACACCAGAAGTATTAGTGCCACCAAAATTTTGATTAGTAAATTTTCCTCGTCCTCTTCCTTTTGGTGGATATCCAATCAGTTCAAAACAATTCTCCTTGGTATGTCCATCCTTGTGACAATATAAACATTTGAGATTAGACTTCTTGAAAGCATTGTTGGAACCATCATTTGAACCAACTGTCCTGTTAGCATACTTAGTTGTGGCCAAGAAAGAACCAGAAGAAACACTAGCCGTTTGTCTTTGCCTTTCTTCTTGTTTAACTAAGAAGTAAGCCTGAGAAATACTAGGTAAAGGATTCATCATTAGGATCTGACTTCTAGCATGAGTATAGCTCTCATTAAGACCTAGCAGAAATTATAACAGTTTCTTCCTTTGATCTCTTTCATCTTGCAACTTATGAGCTTCACAAGTACAATTACATTTGCAGTGAATGACTGGCTCTAAAGCAGAATATTCATCCAATAGATTCTTGAGTTTATGATAATACAACTCAACTGACATTTCTCCCTGTTCTAAAGCATGAATGTCCTTTAAAATCTGGTAAACTCCGTGTCCATTGACACTAGAAAACTGATCAGTGAGTTCATTCTATACATTTCCAGCTGAACTAACAAAGTCCATGCCACTGCTAAACTCCTCATAAACAGTATTCAGAATCCAGCTTATAACCATATCATTGACTCTATCCCATTGAGATCTTAAAGAAGATGACTCTTCAGGTCTAGGAACTGTCCCATCCACAATACCTAGCTTATTCTTAGCAGATAATGCTATAGTTAAAGAACGCTTTCCATGGACCAAAACTTTCAGATCCTGTTAGCTTCTTAGCAATCAACACTAAATCAGATGATCAATGTTTTGCAAATACAATGGATGCAAATTAGATTTGAGGGAAGAATTCTCAACATTAGCCTCAAGATCATCATTATCATCATTTTCAGCAACATTTTCGACATTATTAGAAGAACCTTCTTGATTTGCAGTATTATTTCTAACAACATGAGCATAAGTCTTTCTCGCCATAACAATAAGTAACTACTCAGAAAATCAATTGATAGACACTGAAATCAATCTCTTCGATCTCTAAAATCCACAATAACCACTAAAAACGTATCAACAACACTAAGTGATGAAACGTATCAAGAAAACAATCGAATAAACCACAAAAAATCCTCAAAAAACCTCAGAATCCATATGACGAAATTCAAGCAGATTCAACAATCTTCAAGCACAATGAACAAGAAACCTCTAAAATTGTCATCAAGAAATGAAGCGAATCAACGACTGTTAAACAAAGAAAACTTACAGATTCATCATAGAACCAGTTTAGATCAAGTGCGAAAGTGAAAATCAACTAGATCTATGCTCTGATACCATAAAGACTCATGGAGATTGAGTACTTGAAGAAGAAGAAGAAGATAACAAGATAACAGAAAGCTAAAATATCATATCTCTAATCACTGAAAAATTAAGTTGTAAAGTTACAAGTCTAGTCTTTATATATAATACAATAGTCAACATATTGACACGTTGACTTAATAACCACTACTACATATTTTAACTTGTATAGCGCTTGTTTTTTAGCTTACATAGCGCTTAAAAGCGTTATGTAAGCCAGCGCTATGTAAGTTCAGTTCACTTGCATAGCGCTATTTTTGCGATCTCTAAGTACATTTCTTACATAGCTCTTTGAGTATGTTTCTTACATAGCTCTTACATAGCTCTTTTAGTACTATTTAAATAAATAAATAATTAAAATTTAATTACTTAAAATATAGTTTCTTACATAGCGCTTGTATAAACGCTATAAAACATGTTACTTAGATAGCGTTTGAATAAGAAACGCTATTTTCGTATTTTTTATAAATTTTCATTTATTTTCAGTTTTATTTTTTATAGCTTGCATAGCGTTTTTTTAAAAAATGCTATGTAATTAAGTAGTATCCTTACATAGCACATTAGAAAAACGCTATGTAAGCAGCATTTACTAAGATTAAATTTGTAGTAGTGAACAGAAACAATTACGAAGGGACTGTTTGGTTGTAAACTATTTTATTCTTGTGTCAAACTTCATGAATAAGTTCAATAGTGTCTTTACTACCCTATTTCTTCCTATAAAAGACTATGGGGAGGTGCGAGCATCAGCACCACCATCATCACCGGCACAGGCATTACCGTCACTTTCAGATGACGCACCAGCACCACCAACAGCACAACCAAAAACAGCAACAGCAGGTGTGCCTTGTCAATATTTATTAGGCAATATTCGTTATCATGATATCTAATATTTGTAAGGCAACATTTGTTATCATGATAATTTACTTATATAATTATTTAAAAATTGAATAAATTAAATATTTAAATAAAAGTATACAAGCAATACTTATATACATATATGATGTTTAGATCGATATGACCAGGACTCTGAACACCTGACTACATATTGTATTTACTTGGTCAAGTGGTGGACTCCATTGTGTGTAGAGAGAGCTACAGAGACATAGATGGATATATACATTTGGGGTATATCTTTATGTGAAACTGTTTTGTCATGTCCTGCATTTTATTAATTTCCTTTTTATTTTGATGATATGGTGTTTTCTTTGTTAACAATGTAGCAACTTCAAGGAGGAAACAATCCGTGACGAGGTGCAAAGAAATGAGTTTTCTTGGTGCTTAGAATTGCACCGTACTTCTGAAGTAAAGTGCTGGTTTCAGACAAGTGCACTCACGTGAAGGTATTAAACAGTTTTTTTTTAAACTGAACGTTCCTTTATCTTTATGATGTTGCCGATGTTTTCGTATCGTATATGTATTGGTATTAATAACATAACCCAGCTAGTTGTACATGCCTCTATGGCTAATCATGCATGTTGCCTCTTGTTTGTTTTGTTGATATATACATGCATGCATGCCTCCACCCTCAACCAGTCGTATAAGTTGCACGCAACAATTTAACTTTCATTGAATTCACTCTATGCTTCTATGAGCACCAAAACCATGCTTCTATGAGCACAAAACCTGGTGGTTCGCAGAAAGGTTCCGGTTGGTCCTCCTGAACCAATGTCTAGGGATCGGGCAAGGAAGTGATGAAGGCGCCCGGTCAAGATAGTTTCATTTTCAGGAAAGATTTTTAGAGCGACCCAAAAAGCTATTTCAAAGGCCTCCGTGATTAAGCTAAATCAGTAAACTAAGCGATTGGCTGTTGATCCTTGCAATGTTTCTAATATAATAAAGTATTAAATTCCATGTATTCCCGCATTGATTATATATAAAAGTCTAAGCATTATTAACAAACGATTTATTTATGCTCTTGATTTCTTATGGCATGTGCATGCCAATGAAAGTTAGTATTTCAAATTAGCACGCCTCATCTTGACTCGATTATTGCATGTGTATGAATTTCATATTTGTGTATGCATATGCACAAAGTTTTCAACTGATAAACAAAAACAACAATTAGAGCAAACATTTTACGGCAATAGTCTATAGACAATTTTAAACTTCAAAAGAAGTCTGCTAGCAATTAAATTTTTAGTGCGTGGCGTTTTTAGATGGAAATTTGCAGATGCAATATAATCATTAATTAATGCCGTTGTGGAGTCCTTATAAATAAAAAATAACATATAATTAACTTTACGAATCTTTTTCTCTTTCAAAAATTATATTTTCAAGTTTTGTTAAGTTCTGTTTTAGAGATTATTATCGTTACTGGAAATAAATCAATAGACATCAGTTCTGGGCTGATGTAAAAAGTTTCAAAAACCGATGTCTAGGTGGGTGTAGTTAAAAGTTCATGTGTTTTACATCGGTTCTGGGCCGATGTTAAAAATGACTTATTACATCAATTCTTAACCGATGTAAAATAGTGGTCAACAACATCAGTTTATAGAAAAGAACTGATGTCTCAACTCCTGTACGACATCGGTTTTAGATAGACAACCGATGTTGTAAATGGTATACCACATCAGTTTTAAATAAAAAACTGATGTTGTAAATTGTATACCACATCGGTTCTTAACCGATGTCAAATAGCTCCATAAATTTGCACACTATAATTACCAAATTTAAATCACAATAGAAAGTAAGTAACACACTACAATTATCAAAACTAAATCACACTACAAAGTAAAACTGATTTTTTCATTAATGAAATAAATTCAACATTCATTGAGTAAAACTAAATTGGCCTACTCTACATGAGCCTATATACAAAACACAAGCTTTCATTACATTATCCGAAAAATCAAACTAAAACTAGCAGTCTCTCGCAATGATCCCTCCAAGTGCATAATCATCGGTTATAAAACAGAACAAGGAATTACTATAGTGAGATGACTGACACTGCAATTTGAGCTAATACTGCAACAGCAAGCCTATGTCAATCTTGTGACTAATGCCATTCTCATTAGAAATATATATACATCAAGGAATGGAGCTAATAAAATTATTAAGTAATTGAAACAACTTCAAGATGCTGCAAAACTTCAATAATCAGTACCAAAAGACCTACCTCCATGCGCTGACCAGTTTCATCTTTGTCAGTGAACGACAGACCTGTCTTTTCAAGTTCTGGAACCATATCAAGATTTACCAACATATAATAGAGCACAGAAGTTCAAATGCAAGGAGTTGTTTTTTATTTAAAGATATTATACAATTCACGCCAAGTAGCTTGTGTTTTGTTGGGTGTATTGCCTTCATCATCTGGAAAATATTTACCTTGCATTTTGTGAGCATGTTTTAATTGGATAATTCATTCTGCTGCTCAGGTTGGGATAGAACACAGTATTCTGTTGCTCTAATCTGTTGTTTCCACAGGTGATAGGCAAATAAATACAAAAAGAGTAGGCATCGAAATCCTTGACCTCTGTTTCCCCAAGAAACATGGCAATGCTGCCAATGCAGTTAGCTATTGCCTCTTTAGCTATTGCCTCTGTGTCATGGTGTAATATACATCAGACATAATGCACACACACAGGAATTTCATTCTTCTCTTTTAGTTGTTAAATATTAATATGAAATACACACACAAGTATGTGTTCTTTCTTAAAATCTGTGTAACATTGCTCTTCCAACAATCAAAATTTACTCGTGTGTCAAACTAAACAAAGATGTGTTGTACTCCATAATATTACACTTCATCTCCCTAAACATAGTTTAATATGCACATATATAAACGAATTAGTTGAAATTACCGATTCCGAAGGCACTTCCAGTGATGATAGCTGATAGACCTGCCTTCAGCTCCATGAGAGAGAGAGTCTCTATCTGTTTAATATACTTAAAGGATCCTTACACTTGTTACAAAATGGTGAGAGAGTCTCTGCAACTTACACTCCAAAGGAACAAATGTACAAGTTTATGTGTATTAGGGTAGTAATCCCTAAACATATCTTGTAAGTTGTAGCAGCAGAAGATATGTTATTATTCTCATTTCTTGTTTCTTTATCAGAATAAGAGATGTATTCAAATTATATTCATCATAAATTGAAACGAATAAAAACTAAACAAATTACACACATGTAAAAAGATAGTAGTTTACAAGAAGAGGGTGACCTTTAAGGCACAATGCTCGCAGAAGTAGTGCTTGCAATTGGTAACTACAGGATTGCGAAATGCCTACCTACAAATAAAACATTCAAAGGGCAAGGAATCATCATCTTCATCGTTCTGCATCCTCTTGAAATCCAAGCTGTTTTAGAGCCACGTTTCTCTTTTTCACCTTCTCTTTCTCATCCCGCTCTTTCTCCAACTGCCATCCAGACTTGTAATATCCACGGTCATGCATAAACTTGGAAGAATCTCCATACCCAGTTTCCTTGTAATCTTTACAAATATCTGGCTGGTAATCAAACCTAGTTGACACCCTGATATGAGCTGATGCACGAAGTGGCCCATGTGACCCGCCTGATTTCTCACCTACGATTGTTTGTTCTCTTCTAAACCCAGCTTTATGATCAACATATGCATTAATTCCTCTGTACATCTTGTCATCACCACCAATTTTATTTTTCCCATTCAGTGCCATATCTCCTTGCTTAAGAACCCTCTCACGTGTTGCCCGAGCATCTCTCATGAACTCAGTCTCCGTCTCAAGGGTTGTTGTCACTACTGGAAAAAAGTCAATAGACATCAGGTCTAGGCTGATGTAAAAAGTTTTAAAAACCGATGTCTAGGTGGGTGTTGTTAAAAGTGAATGCTTTTTACATCGGTTCTGGGCCGATGTTAAAAATGACTTATTACATCATTTCTAAACCGATATGAATAGATGTTGACAACATCAGTTTCAAAAAAAGAACCAATGTCTCAACTCATGTACTACATCGGTTTTAGATAGACATCCGATGTTGTAAATTGTATACCACATCGGTTCTTAACCGATGTAAAATAGCTCCATAAAATTGCCAAAATAGAAAACAGGTTTTAGGTGATGTGTTAAAGGCTCAAATTGATGTCTATTTTTTGTGGGAACATTAGTTTTCCTTTCAAAAGTGATGTATGTTCTTTGTTTTAACATCGTTTTTTCAATAACAATGTGAAGTGTTATATTTGCATAATTATGTGCCCAAAAATTTACCAAAATAAGCATTGCATTCAAATAGACTTATGGGACTTTCTTAGGATATTTATGGGAGTCAGAGTCTAATGTGGCAATCCAACAGTTTCCATCCCGAACATACTCGTAAAAATACAATCATGTAGGATTAAAAGAATACTCTGACCTTAAAAAAAAGGTAACATGTAGATATTAGATACCTCATTAGCCTTTCACATAACGTATCATTACAAATATATAAAATTACGAGAGACAAAGTGCCACATTGAATCATTGGATGTGCAGGTGCCCACCAAGAAATTGTCAGACACTCTAAAACTAGGTTGAAATTTCAGCAGCTTCTAGGCTTTGTTGGCCCTAACCCTAAGATATTTTTTCGTGTAAAATTCCACTTGGACAACTTTTTCCCAAAGATTCTTACACGTTATCATATCAAAATGATAGTATATATTTAAGTCTGTAAGTGGAAAACAATGTGCAACCTTTTGCAGTTGTGCATGTGTGTGACTGTGTAACATTTAGAACTGCCACCCATTTTATTACCGGATCTTGTTAAAACCACAAGTACAACATTAGGACACAAAGAAGATTATGAACGAAAGCAAAGTTAAATCGAACAATATCAAATTACTCCTAACAACCTGTTGGTGAACAAAATTGTTGTCTACCTTCTGCCCATCTGGCCGATCTGGATCCTGCTTTGTTGGCCCTAACCCACTTATGGCATCATATTCTTCCTCACGTATCTTCTTATACCATGAGAGACAGACAACTACTAATAGATTACACATACGTATTCTTTTAGGCTTCCAATCCAAAAGTAGGGAAGTGTGCAAACCCACACTCTTCTTTCCCAGTGTAGAACCACTGGAAAAAGCCCCATACGAAACTAACTGAAAAGAAACGCATAAATCTACCTACTTGTTTCCTGCAATTAACATTCATTAGGAAATACTATTAACAATTAGGCCTGGTAAAATTTTCACCATAGTAATGGACAACAATAAATATTTACTTGGCTGATTCGTTACCCCTGGTATGAAATCCATTAATAAGAACAACAGTAGCCATTCCACTTGGAAATGTCAGTTTGTAATCCATTAATAAGAACAACATATGTATAGACATTAATGTGAAAATTCTAAATAGCATACACATGAAGTATTTGTTGTTCTATGGAGATACCGAAAATTAGTACCTTTCGTAGAGGAATCAACGCAAACAGACCAACAAAACAGGCTAAGAAAAGGTAGGTTGTCATCCAACCAATCACTGGTTCCTTATATTTTCCAGCAGAAATCCCTTGAGTAGCCTAAAAGGTATGATCCAAAAGGTATGATCCAAATCCACCTGCAGTTTCCATATACACAAGAAAAAAACATGTAAAAAATGAAAAAGTTAATTAGTAATATACAATTTAACAGAATAGCCTCAGTTCCAACCTCCAACAGCTATACTACAGCATGCAACTGAACATGTCTATATCATAGTATTCTCCTGTCTAGTAAACGGAGTTGTCGTAATTCCAAATTTATGCAACATCTTTGTCCAAGTACGCATAAACACAAAAGCGAGAAGAGCAGCAGAGACATTCAAATTAGGAGTAATCTCGGTTGTTAGATTAAGCTTCATCGCGATAATACTGTACAAGCTCCCTATAAAAATACTTGATAGCACCCCTCTTACTGTAATCTGTTTTGTCCACGGTTGTAGTCTTTTTCTCTCATCAACTATTTCTTCCATTTCGAAAACACCATCTTGCAGCTGCCTAGCTACTCTCTCCATTAATCTCTTCTTTTGCTGCCATTTTACGCTTAGATTCTTATTAAAATATCTGCATCATTAAGAAATGCACTCTTAAACTCATTATGGGTATTTGAAAACTATAAAAAAAACACTCAAGTGTGTATATGTTTATAAACAAGCTTACCTAGGAATTTGCAGTGCTCCTTTTGTAAATGTTTATTGTCCGATTCTTTCTTCTAAATTCTAATAAACTATTTCATTTAACAGAACTTCTCCCCTGTAGCTGACCAATAACCATAGCTTCATATATAGGAAAATTAGAGAAGAAATAATAGAGCCACATTCAATAAATAAGTTGAAAATAATTTACCTCTCCTATGAAAAGTTTTCTTA
Source organism: Saposhnikovia divaricata (assembly GCA_036435485.1). Taxonomy (NCBI): domain Eukaryota; kingdom Viridiplantae; phylum Streptophyta; class Magnoliopsida; order Apiales; family Apiaceae; genus Saposhnikovia; species Saposhnikovia divaricata. Next base: position 168,036,912 of record CM071595.1, on the reverse strand, counting down.
GAAACTCTCTACTTTGCCATGAAATAGGCTCATCAGTTGATTGCTTCCCATCTCTGCGAGCCTACATATATAATATTTAACAAAGATAATTAGGGAATATACAAACAAAAGCATTACATCTAACCAACCAAATTCATTCTAACATATCCATGTGGGAGAAAAAAATATTAGCAAGGACAACTCAACCAGCAAAGGAGGCAACAAAGAACATTAAATCAACAAAAATTACAAGAAAAATAGACATCCATACATCTATAACATTAAATCTGAAAAATCACTTACTTTAGAGATGACCCAAGCTTAGCTTAAGAATCAACCAATCTGCTAAAAGGGCTTAAATTAAAAACCAAAAATTTCAATTTTCAAACAAAAATGACAAAAATACTTACTAATTGAGTGGATAATAGATAGCCTCCTCTGTAACCAATTAACAAAAATCGAAAGCTAGGGTTCAAACTAATTGGGAATTGACTAGAGGGTTTTGAAATCAAGGGTTTGAATTTGGGGGCTTGTAAGCTAGGGTTTGAATTTGGGGATTGTAAGCTAGGGTTCTTCATTGAGTTTGTGAGTGAGTGAATTAGTTTTTAGGAAATGGAAAATAAGGTACATGTGAGGGTGAGTGAGTTTGAGGAGAGGGTGAGTGAGTTTGAGGAGCCGGAGACAAAATGTCTGAAGGGGGGAAATGAAAAAAAGAAACGGGGAAAATATTTCTAAGTAATTAGTGGGAAAGTGGGCCGAGAAAAGAACTGCGTGTTTTTTTATTTTTTAAAAAGTGGTTGAGACATCGGTTTTAATTACAACTGATGTCTAAAACCTATTTTAACATCGGTTCTAGTAAAACTGATGTAAAACAATCCTTTAACATCGGTCACCAATGCAAACGATGTTAAAAGGGTGATGTCTATTGACTGTTTTCTTGTAGTGTTTTTCCCTGCTATCATTCTGAACTTGAATTTCACTAGAAGACTCAAATTGGAACAATGTTTGGTCCCTTTCAGTTTTACCAACTAAAGTCATCAAATTTTTCATGGGTGCACTAGAGAAATGTAACTTACCATCAGATACTGAGGATTTTTTCTTCTTAAACAAATTAGTCCCAATCACCGAAGCTTCATTTTCCTCAACTTCATTATCCTCATTACGATCCCATCTCTTGGTACTCCCATTTCTTGTTGTTTGTCAGAAATAGTTGCAGACTGAACAAACAAAATAGATCAATGAATATATAATAATGATGATAATAAAATTTGTACTTAAGAACGATAAATAATTAAGTGTAAAATACATACCTGACTCAGGTTATCGAGGACTAGGAGGGTCGGGTATATCTGCCATCCAATCAAAGCCTATCATAGAGAGAGCTAAAGACCTAAAACTCACCTTAAGAACGGATTCTGAAAGTATACAAATTAAAAACAAGTTACGCAAAAAACAGATATACATACAAGTATGAAATTGACAATAAATAAAATTATGTGACGCAAAGGGCAGAATACGAGCATCAAATTGACATAATCAGAAGGCAAATACAGAAAATTAAATCAAAGGAGAAAGCGGGATACCTCAAACCCAGAGAGAGAGAGACTTTATGCAGACATAGAGAGAGAGTAGAAATTGGTGTGCTTGGTACTGTTATGATCAAAGAAATGTTATGTGTGTATTTACAATAACCGATTTAAATATCCTTCGAAGAATTAACAGAAATCGAAAGTAAACTAGTAACCTAACTGAGATTCAAATTTTAGGGTTTTGAAATCAAGGGTTTGAATTTGGGGGCTTGTAAGCTAGGGTTTGAATTTTGGACTTGTAAACTAGGGTTCTTCAAATTTGGGGATTTGTGAGTGAATTAGTTTGAGTGATAATGAGTTTGAGTGATAGTGAGTTTGAGTGAGGAGCGGGAGATGGGAAATGTCTCAAGGAGGGAAATGAAAAAAAATGAAAGGGGGAAATGTTTTTAAGTACTAAGAGGAAAGGTGGGCTGGGAAATGTCAGCGTGTTTTTTTATTTTTTTAAAATGTTGTTGAGACATCGGTTTAAAGCACAACTGATGATTAAAATCTATTTTAGGTTTAAAGTAAAACTGATGATTAAAATCTATTTTAACATCCGTTAGTAAAATCGATGTAAAACAAACCTGATTGGTCAAAAATGCAAACGATGTTAAAATGGTGATGTAGTGTAGGTCAAAAGTTTGACAATATTTGAAAAGTGATGAATGATGATTCTAGTTTAACGTTTTGGTCTTTGTAGAGTTTGTTTTTGACAGGGTACAATCAAAATTATACCCATAAATGTAGAAAATAAAAATATATATACAGTGAAGAAAATAAAAATTTAATACTGATTGAACATGTGTGAAATATAGATGATTTAAAAATTAAGCAATGGATACTACATGACTATTAACTCGTGTTTCACTATATACAATGGCAAAAGAACATAAAACAACACTGGCGCTTAGTAGTGATGATGTGAGGACATGTATTCAAATAATAATTCGATATTAAAGATTTTGGCAAAAATCATTTGTAATTTGCAAAACCATGTACAATGTTAATTTTGAGTTTAATTTTTGGTACTACATATTATTTAATGTAGTAATTTATTAATACATTACACAGTGATGTCGTTTCCATTTCCAAATAAGGTCCCTGTCTCGCGATTTTTAGAAAATTCCATGTACGACATTTTCATATGTGTCATGCCTGACGTCCTGTACCCAGCCCCATCAATACTAAGGAGGTATTTGAGTAAACTTATTTTCTAAAAAATTGATTTATTTTAAGAAATAAGCTAATATTTCAAACTTTTTCTGAAAAAAAAAATATTTTTTTTGCAATTTATGAAATCTCAAACATAAATTAAAGACTTGTATAAAAAATTATCAAAATATGAAATTTTTATCCGAAAATAAGTCCATAAAATTTATTTTAAGGTAAGCCAAACATCACCTAAGTATAGCTTAAGTCAATTGATCTTATACTAATGTGATGTACTTGCTCGAAACTATTCTTGGGAATACCTCACCATAACCTCGTGTACTAAGCATTATAAAAGTCCTTTATGTAATCACGTTATATGCCTTAATTTCATTTAAATGACCAGTGTTAAACATTGCAGCAAAAAAAAAAAAAAAAAAATTAGCCACCCATCAACCTCATAAACACTGAAATAATCAAATAAATAATGCATACATCAGAAATAGAAAAGTAAAAAAAAGTCTTTGCCAAAAAGACTATACCTCAGCAAAAACTTTACATTCACAAGATACTGCGATAATTTCGATAAAGAGATTATAGTCTATTGTCATGCTGAGTTGTTTTTGACATTTGAAACACATCATAGAATAAAGAATAATCTTTTGGTGATAAATCTTTCCATGTCCAACTCTAATTCCCATTGCTACTGGCAAGCGATTAAAATCTGCTAAAGGTAGAGTGATCGAATCTTGCAAGAACCATGGACGTCATAGATTATTAGTATGAACCTTTTATGTGGCATATAGATAAGGAAAATGCTAGAGTTCCATAAAGTTTCACAAGAACTTTCACAAAATGGTAGGTGTCTTAATATGACTGGTTATAATTTAATTGGACTCCTGCATTCACATTAATATCAACCAATCAAAACATCAATTAGTGAAATCCAACTCATTATGTAAATTTTTCTATGCATATTTTTCTGTGCACCTAGCACTACTCTATAGATAATCGGGTACCCCTTGTCTTTTGAACTAACCTTAGTCCCTAAACAAAAATAAATATCATCAACTAACAAAAGATATGTTTTCACAAACTTATATACCACCTGATCAAAATCTGTGCACAGGGTCATATAAGCCATCCATGAAGCACAAACACATGACAATGTTCTTTTAAAATTCTAAAACTATAATTAGACCTGAAGCTTCCAATTTTCATTAGAGCCTCAAAACTGCAATGCAACGTCCTACAAAAGCTCAGCACATGTAAAAGTGTAACTCTAAATGATTCCTAAATATTCATTATTTAAATAGACTTAACCACTTGTATGTGAAGTCTTGTTGTAGTATTCTAATCTTACATTATCTTACATTTCTACTACAGGAGAGGGTTCGTATCCACTCTATCCATGTACTAAGACCACTTAAATTTATCATAAAAGTTGGCATAAAAGATCATTTTTATAATTAAGAATCTATACAAGATGTCACCCTGAAATCTTGCCTCTAAGAGTACTCCAAGTGCATCTAGGTCAAATTGTCCTTACTCAAATGTCTGAACACCCATATATTCCTTACCTACGGGTATAAGGGTGTAATTCGAGTCGAGTCGAGTTCGAGCTTTTTTTCTCGAGTAGAGTCGAACCTAAAATTTATCGAGCCTGAAATTTCTGTTCGAACTCGATTCATTTACTATACGAGTCGAGTTCGAGCTGTTACCGAGCTTTCGAGCTTATCGAGTTTTTAACCGAGCTTATCGAGTTTTTTAACGAGTTTCGATCTTTTATCGAGTTTTTACCAAGTTTTCGAGTTTTTCGAGTTTTTACCAAGTTTACGAGTTTATCAGGTTGTTATTGAGTTTTCGAGTTTATCGGGTTCTTGTCGAGTTTTCGAGTTTTGACTTAAGTTCCATAAAATCTATTTATTTATATTATTTTTCTTTTCAAGTTTAACCTAATTTTTTTCCCCAATTTCAAATGACAATAAACTTTTGAAATTTTAAATTTTATGATTTCGATAATCAACTTTTCCAATCGATTAAGTAAACTTTTAGTTTATTCTTTTCATATTTATTTACGGATAATTTTTATCTTTATTACGTAAACGATGATAATAAAAATAATAAAATGTGAAGCATTTTTTGTTTGTGAGCTTATATGTGTTATATTTTTTCAAAATAGGAAGATAGACACCCTACACAGAGAGTCATTAGTAGTTTTATAAATTATATATATAATTTAATAGACATATTGCATACAAGATACAACAAGTCTATGATGTTACTATCATGTTGTTATAGTTTACAATTGTACAAATACAAAATATATGGAAGTAAAATTCAGAAATCGAACTTGATCACTGACAACTAAGGATCGATCAAAAGATCAATCGAAGTAGTATAAACTAATCGTGATTTCAAATATATTTTGATACTTTAATAATTTATAATATTAATTGAATTTTAAATGCTGTGCATGTAAAAAATCTTTGATTCAAGTTACTAATCACTACATCTGTGTGTAAGAATGTAAACAATTAATTTAATATTATAATGTGATAAGAACATATAATACTATATAAACCGTAACATAAAAAGTATTAATTCTTAGATAAATTATATGTGTATATCATATTTAATTATAAAACTTGTGAATAATATAGTTTTAATCCAAAGTGTTGACATGATATCTTCATTTAAAACAAAGTATTCAGTAAAACTTTGAAACATATTTGAAAATGTATAATTAAATATCTCATATTCTCGTATTAGAACAAATTTAGTTCAAAAATTTCACTAACTATATTAATAATATAATATTGCATATAATAAATAAAAAAAATCATGTTAAGTATTAAAGGTAATTTTCATAAATAGTTGAGTGATGACATATAGAATAATGAACACGTGACTATTTTTAAAAAAATTTAAAAAAATTAATCGAGTTCGAGTTCGAGCCGAGTTGAGTTTATCGAGTCGAGCTCAAAAAAATCGGCTCAACTTGAGTTTTTAATCGAGCCCGAAAACGTGTTCGAACTCGAGTTCGAGTCGAATCGAGCCCACTTTTTCGAGTCGAGTTCGAGCTGGCTCGGTTTAAATTACACCCCTATCCTTACCAATCTATTCTTTACAAATATAAACACCATATGTATCTTTAAAAACCTCCATCGTGCTCTTTTACAACTCATATACCAGTACCACGGAGCATAATAAACGATAGCATGAAACACAATCAGAACCTTTTTAAGAACTCGGGACATTCCCTTGTTGCTTAAACTATAAGGCCGGCCAGTGTATATACATAGTCAACCTTAACCAGTTTGTTCGTCATCCAGTTTTTGCAATATATCTTTCCTTAAAATTCAAATATTGGCAGCAAGAAGCAACTAACTTTCACTTTTGTCTAGTTATTGCGGTTTAAACCAACATTGGTATAGATCTAATACCAAACAACCACAAGGCAAAACCAAAAACATAAACAGGTTATTATAACGATAAGACCGACAAACGGAATGACGACACCTCTGTGGAGGTGCCTCAGCCACAGCCTCAGTAACGATAACTCTAGGGTGTCTTCCTTGTTGGCTGGTCCATACGCTTCTACGCAAAATGGTTGGGAGAAACAAGACCCAGGTGAAAATAGCGCCAATCGGGTGGTAGGGAAAACAAAACAGTTCGGAAGGGTATTATGGACAATAATTGTTGAATGAGGCTTTTTATTCTGGGGAATGAAAATGAAAATGTGGAAGGGTATTATGGTAACATGAGGTTGATTAAAATGAAATATGTTGCGGCTTTATATATATAATAGATAATAGATAGTAGATAATAGATTAAAGATGTGAGATGTGTATCCAGAAAAATAACAACATAAGTACTATGAACTCTTTAAGCAATGCATGCATATATCATGAAACGACTCATTAAGTTACACTATACACACCCTTCTTCTCTATCCCTAAGACGTTGCCTTCTTGTTCTTTAATTTCTCTTTTATCATAGCCGTCGGGGCTTTCACCCGTTTTTTCGGTGGAAAATCCTGAATCCTTTAATATGCTTTATTTACTTTTGTTTCCTTCAATAATTTTCCTTTTGGGTAAGGTATTCTACCCATTTTGTTTTGTTTGGTTAGTTTTTTAGATCTAGATCATCGGAGCTTCTGGTTTTCTTTCATCTCTGATTCAAGCGGAGCTTATTAGGTTCGATAGTGCACTGATTATCTCTTATTGTGGTTTCGTTTTTCAGATCTAAAATTTTTATTTGAAATTTCAATTCGTATATGGCTTGTTTGTTTTTAGGTTGTAACTTCAATTTTAAATTGTTATTTTAGTCTTGGTATTCTCTTTTTGGTGAGAGTTTTTGTGTTTTTCTCCTTTATTTGTGAGAGTATGATTTTTGATTTAGTGGTGAAAGTTCGTAAGGGATTGCAATTATGGTCGATAGCTCAAACTGGATTATCTCCAATTGGATGTGGTGAAGGTGAAACGAGTACATGTAAATATATCATCTTCAACAAATCGCATAATTATATCTCTAAGAAGAATGAATTAATGAGCGATTGTTTTTGTTTTATGTTTATTCGACTCGATTATTTTTGTAGATACTATATCTCTTTGCATTATTTAATTAATTTCTACTCAAAAATAAAAAAGTTACAGCATACACTATACATTCAGTTTATGGAAAGGAAGACAAATGCTAGTCATCAACTGATTTTTTTTTTTTGCATAAATGAAACGATTTCATTTAAAAGAAAAGTTTACATAGTCCAGGAAAGAAAGGAAATGAGACATTCTTTCATCCACAAAAGCTTATCATCTATCCGAAATGTATGCTTAACCAATCCATGGGTTGTAACCTAAATTACGACTAACATGAGAAAGAGATTCCTCCAGAAGTTAGACAATAAAACCTCTATATCAGAGAAGAAGACTCCATACATAGATAGGCCTCGTTAAAAACCCCGCAAGAGCAAGAGCAAAACTCTATGGGAAAAAACTCAAGGGGGGAAAAAGAGCGCCCCACTCAATACAACCATACATCGATATACATAATTCTCTTAACAGAATGCTAGGATCTTCTTGTTGGTTCCACTACACACCCAAGGTTCTGATTCCCTTCTTCTCCTCTTTACAATTCTTCTCACCCAAAGAAAAGAAACTCCATCTTTTCTTTACACTTCTTCCCGCCCAAAACGCTGGAAAAATATCAAAGCAACCACAAACAAATAAATCATGTCAATAAATCATTAATTGAAATTATTTAAAAATTAAAAATATGCAAAATACTAAATAAAATAAAGAAGTGCCAACAAATGGCACTTTAAATATTAAATATATGAAAACTTAAATGAATTTGAAAAAGTGGCTCACTCCTAACCAAATGGATGCCTTTGGTTAGACAAAAATTAAGATCTAAAAATTATCACTACAAGAATTTCTGAATCAGACGACACACATCAGACAACACTTCGACGAAAAAGTGTTGGCTGAAATTTTCACATAACGGTTATTTTTTCAAGCTTTTCAGTGTATTGTCTGATCATGAACTTAACGACAGTTTTAAAAATTGTTGTCTAGATGATCAAAATAGACATCCGTTTTACAACAGTTTTTTAATGTAGTGTTATGAAAAGCGTCGTAAAACTTAGACAAGTGTTTTTATAAGATATTGCTTCCAAAGTAGTCACACAATGGTGAGTAAATACTATTGTCTGATTTTAACAACGCTTTTGGAAAGCATTGTCTGAAGAAACTTCAGACAATTCTTTTCAAAAATGTTTTTGAAATTAGACAAGTGTTTTGATAAGACGTTGCATAAAATGTAATCAGATAATGGTTTGTGAATATTATTTTCTGAATTGCATGCAACACACAATAGTTTTGTACATTAAATCATTGTTTTCAACACTTTCAGAAAAGCTTTTAAAAATTTACACTGTTGTCTTGAACTTATTGATACAAGAATTTTACAAATAAACCGTTGTATTAAGTGACAGCACGTGATTGGTGGAAAATCTTTCACCTGGATTGCTGAGGTGGTGAAATAAGAGCCCTTGATTGAAATGAGATTAGATATTAGCCGTTAGATTAAGAAAATATATATTTATGTTCACACAACGGGTTTGTATATTAAACCGTTGTCTTCAACACTTTCAGACAAGCTTTTCCAAATTTAAATTGTTGTCATAGACTTATCTATACAAGCGTTTTACAAATAAACCGTTGTCTGATGTGACAACACGTGATTGGTGGAAAATCCTTCACCTGGATTGCTGAGGTTGCGAAATAAGAGCCCTTGATTGAAATGAGATTAGATATTAGCCGTTAGATTAAGAATAAAAATATATATGTTCACACAACGGGTTTATATATTAAACCGTTGTCTTCATCATTTTAGCCACACCGTTGTCTGATACATTTTCAACAACAATATTTTACAAATAACCGTTGTAACGTGGATGTGTAATATAAATGTTCAAAAAAAACATAATTAGTATCAGACAACGATATCTTTATAACATATCGTTGTCTGAAACTTCACATTACAACTGTATTTGTTAAAATATCGTTGTCCGTTATCAAACAACGGTTAATTTGTCCAAAACTGTTGTCTGGTATCACTCGAGACAACGGTATTTGATAAATAACCACTTCGTTTAGAAAGACCACTTCGTTTATTAAATATTAAATTTTACAAACAAAATTAATTTTTTAATTTTTGAAAATTTGTGAATATCATTATATTAGATATATCTTGACATCATTATGGTCAGATTGCCGAGAAATATTTTTAAAAAAATAGAAACAACAATTCGTGACAAAGCACTAGTTACGGGTACTAGTCAATATACTAGTGATCTACTAAGATCTCCAACCAAATTAATTTTTTATTTTTTAAAAATTTGCGAATATCATTATATTAGATATATCTTGACATCCGTATAGTTGGATTGTAGAGAAATAGTTTTTAAAAAATAGAAACAACAATCAGTGACAAAGCACTACTTACGAGTACTAGTCAATATAGTAGTGATCTACTAAGATCTCCAACCAAATCAATTTTTTATTTTTAAAAAAATTGGGAATATCAATGTATTAGATATATCTTGACATTCGTACGATTGGATCGTTGAGAAATGTGATCGACTATATCACTAAAAATTTTCAAATTTTCAAATTTTTATGTTTATTTATATTTATGTTCAAGAAAAACATAACTAGTGTCAGACAACGGTATCTTTATAACATATCGTTGTCTGAAACTTCACATTACAACTGTATTTTTTAAAATACCATTGTTTATTATCAGACAACGGTTAATTTGTCCAAAACTGTTGTCAGGTACCACTCGAGACAACGGTATTTGACAAATAACCACTTAGTTTAGCAAGACCACTTCGTTTATTAAATATTAAATTTTTGAAACTAAATTAATTTTTTATTTTTTGAAAATTTGTGAATATCATTATATTAGATATATCTTGACATCCGGACGGTTGGATCGTCAAGAAATAATTTTTAAAAAATAGAAACAACAAACTGTGACAAAGAACTAGTTACGAGGACTAGTCAATATAGTAGTGATCTATTAAAATCTCCAACCAAATTAATTTTTTATTTATTGAAAATTAAGGAATATCATTCAATTAGGTATATTTTAATAGAAAGCTAGTTAATTTAATATTTCATAAATAAAAATTAATTTGAGAAGTTATTAAAAAAAATTATTTTATTAAAATTTTTATTTTCATTTCCCTCCTCTATTTTCCCCCTTTTTCTTCCCCCCTCTAGCAAAAATTTCCCCCCTTAGAATATTTTACAAGTCCCGCTTCTCCGTTACAACAAAATTTCCCCCTTAAACAAAATTTCCATTCCCCCCTTTCCCCATAAATATCTCTCTCTCAGCTCTCTCTCTCTCACAGTGCTCTCTCTCTCCTTCTCCCATCTCAGTCTCGCTATCTCCATTTCCTATCTCTATCTTACTATCTGAAAACCTAATTACTCAATTGTAGAATACATAAACCCTAATTAGCACTCTCCATCTCACAGATTCAAAGTAAAAAGCTTAATTAAAGATGAACCCAACTTGGAGTTTGTTCTATTTGTGCTAAATAATTTTCATTACAGCTTGTTTGGTTCGATTTGTGTAAATTAGTACTTTGTTTCAAATTAATTTTCAAATCTTAATTTTTGATTTTTAACAGAGTTTTGTTCACGGGTGTAGAGCTTTATAGAGCTTCGAATTGGGTTTGTTCACAGTAAGGTATTCCTCAATTTTTGAGGTTTCATTGGATGCATATATATATATGTATAAACTTGTATATATACATATATTTATATTTGTATATTTTTCTGTTTTCATACCTGCAATAACCTTGAACCCTAAATGCAGGACAAATCTCATTCTATATTTTCTTCTTGAAATTTCTTTGTAATTTTCCCACTACATGTAGTTACATTTTTCCTCTATGTTCTGTAATATTTAAGTTTGTGGATTAAGATTGTTCTCATCTGTTCGTGTCATTTACTGCAGCATGCTCAACTGTTTTACTGCCAGAGAGAATTGTCCAGGCTTTGGACGCATCCTCCTAACTGTAGAACAAATCTAAAACCAGCAATGCTGCAATTTCCTCTTCTGATCATGGTGTGATTTTTTTTCTTTTTTTACGCAGTCTCAATGATTCTATCTAAATCTCTAATGTATTATATTTAGTTGTGCACATTTTACATTTTGTTTGATTTCTTTGTACCTTTAGATGCAGGAAACAAGTACCAAAACCGTGTTTAGAATCTCTTGGGGCACTTACCCAAGGCGATAGAAGGTAGGTTGGTTTATAATTGATGGGATTATGCACTTGTGCATATGTAGACAAAAATACTACTTAAACTATCACAGATAACTAATATATTTACTAATTGTTGTTTGTGTTGTAGAGATGGGCCATCACTTAGTGCTTACAATTACGACAGCTCATACTTCTCTACTTGTTTACAGGCTGGATCGATGTTGCATAGTGAGAAGATAAAAGATGTGACTGCATATTAGTACTATGAATCTAGGAGAGAATGGAAGGGAAGAAGGCACTATCTTTTAGCAGTTGAAGGGTAAAAACTTCATTTTGAAGTATATTATTACTTTAGCTTAGCATAAAGACTTGACCTTAACTGCTCTTCATGGCTTTTAGGTCTTCTGGAATGTTTAGAATTGTCCGTCCTGCTATGGGTGAGGTAGTCAGGTAGTGTAAATTTTTGCACGGTCCCAATTGTAAACATGAAGATTACTGTACCACTGGTAGACGATTACAAGAAGTGAATGTACTAAGTGGCTTAATACTTCCTATTCGGGGAACTATAGAAAAGTCCCTCACCGGGCAGGTAAGGGAGAGCCAATTTTATTCCTGACTTATCGGTTTAATTGTCTGCTAGTTTTGTTCTTAAAAATTATCTGGACTTTGAAGATGTGTATCACTTGTTGAATCATTAATATATCTAGCTGGTATTAAAATTGGTACTCATGGTTAATAAGATGTAATGATGATGTTAGTGCAATTGTACACAGTTTTATAACAATGTACTTAATTGCGATTAAAGAAAAATGTCTTTTACCTCAAGACTAAAGAGCTTTTAGTCACGTATGGATCTATTTAAGCACATTAAACGTAGTGATATCCATATTTTCGAACATGTAACACTAGGATTACTCTTGTATTCTTTATTAGTATTTGATGTTCCATGACGTTGACATCAAGATATCTAACTCTGACCAAGGATAGTAGTGGTGAGGCTTCTGAACCTTTTTCTTTGTTTCCCTTGTGCCAGATATTGGTCATATGTAATAATTATTTTGAACAAAACTTTGTAGGGTGACTGGCTTCAGAAGTTAAGCAAGAAGACTTAAAGGTTAATGCTGGCAAGAATTTCACCGCAAGGAAACAAAAGGTGATGACTGTAGAATCTAAAAAATATGCTAGTTCAGAGGATAGTGATGACTCAAGTAATGCTGAAGCAACTTCAAGTGAGGATGACCCGAAGGTTAGTGCTCGTAAGGATTCTGCTACTGGGAAACAAAAGGTGAAGATGGTAGAACCCAAAAAAAGATGCGAGTTCAGAGGATGATGATGATGATGATGCAACTTCAAGTGAGGATGACCCGAAGGTTAGTGCCAAGAAGGATTTTGCTGCTCGGAAACAGAAGTCCAAGATTGCAGAACCTAAAAATGATGCGAGTTCTGAGGATGATGCTGACTCGAGTGATGATGATGATGCAATGTCTGAAGATGGTTCGAGGCAGGTTTTGTGTTCTGTAGTATATCACCATCACACATAAATTTGTTTCAAGTATAACCCATCCCTTTGTCCTTTTTATTTTAGTTGTGGACAAGTTGTGTATTTGGATTTTTCGTAAATGTTTTGATTTTGTATTTTTGTTTTGGTAAATCATTGTTTATGAATATTAATGGGAAAATAGTTTAAATTAAACCATAGTGTGAATCAAATAAAAATGATGCTTTGAATGAATACCATTGTGTGCTAAGATCTATAACAATGGTTATCTTTCAAGAAATCGTTGTGAACGTAATGAAGGGACAACGCTTTATTTTTCGGGAACCATTGTCTCTATATGGCAGAAATAACAGTTCAAATTAAACAAACCATTGTCTGTAGATGGCAAAAATAATAGACAATAGACCAAATTTAAAAAACCATTGTATGATTCAGGTAGTACACAATAGACATGTCTCAAGAAATCCTTGTTAAAATCATAATGAGACAATAGACCAAATTTAAAAAACCATTGTATGATCCAGGTATTACACGATAGACATGTCTAAAAAAAACCCTTGTTAAAAACATAATCAGACAATAGACCAAATTTAAAACACCATTGTACGATCCTGGTATTATACAACGTTCTTAAGAAACGCTGTCATTGTCTGAAACATCATCAGACGGCACTCCAAAGACAATGCCCGTTGTCTATACCAGCTTTCATACAATAGTTTTGAAACCGTGTCTATTATCTGTCTGCAACATAGACAACGGTTATGCTGCTGTTGTCTGATATGCGTAACAGACGGCATCGAGATAGACATCGGTTTTGAAGGGCTTCAGACGACGGTGAAAAACCCTTGTGTCATCGATTTTTTCTTGTAGTGTATAATCAAATAAAAATTGTATTTTAAGACTCTATTTTTATAAAATAAATAATTATCAATTACAAATATGATATAACAATAACTAATTGCATATGTGCTTATCTAAAAAAATCAAAGAGTCTATCAAAGTTCCAATTGATATAAATGCATATATTTGGCTCTTTGTCAACAGCTCGCTCAATTGTTTTTGCACTGATATAAATGCATATATTTGGTTCTTTGTCAACGGCTCGCTCACCTGTTTTTGCTGAAGTCCTACGATCTTATTTACATGCATTTCATTTTAGTTATAATTAGCAATGTTTTTTTTGATAAAAAATTAGAAATGTTTTAAAATGTAAATGGAATCATCATTCTTAACTTAATTGAAGTTTTATTTTGTTTGTTATTGTCGGAAAAAAGTCATTTTTTAATTAGGATTTGGTTTCAGAGACCGTGTATCAAAGAAAAAGTCTCCATTTTGAAACGATAACTCACAATAGCATCCTCTCTTTTTTTCTCCTTAAAACCCTAAATTCCCAAATTTGATTAGGGGCTATCATCAGCCTTTTTGGTTGATGATAAACCTCATTTTTATTGTTTTTACTTGATTTTCTTTCTGTTGAATATATCTCTCCTTGTTGAGAGTATTTTCTACCGTGTGATTGGGTTCTACCCATTTTTTGGGTGGAAAATGCTAGAATTACAGAAACTTTCACAAAAAGTTTTACAGAATGGTAGGTGTCTTAATTTAATTGGCTATAACTTAATGGACCCCCTGCATTCACATCAATATCAACCAATAAAGATCTACATTAGTGAAATCCAGCTCATTCTGTGAAAAAATTCTGTAGCCAATTCTGTGCACCTAGCATTACTCTTTTTGGGTTGTTTGTCTCTCCTTCTGAGAGTTGTTTTATTTTGTGTTCTTTGTCTCTCCTTATGAGAGTTTGGCTGTGCTTTCATGTCCGAGATAGCAGATCTTTAGGATATTCATAATAATGATCCATTGATAAACGATTTTTCAGATATGCTCTGACAAATCAGGTATGTATAATCCTCACGGTTACAGAAATTCGTTAGATTGTCTCTTCAAAAAATTGTATATCTCAGTAATACGAGCGAGAGATGCGTTACAATGGAAGATCTACTAGACGATGATAGTTTTAGTGAAGAAACTCTTGATTTGATCTTTATAATGTATTCATTTAATTATTATTGTAGATGTCGTATGATTTATGATTAATGAATCGTTTAACCTTCAAAAAAAATATAAACAATTTATTCGAACCATCAACATTTTTGAGCAAAAGGTTTAGATGATAATTATTGTTACGGCTTTTATTATCATAAAAATAAGATAATCGTATTTGCATGAAAACATGACCAAGGCAAGATTCTAATACTAAAGATACATCCAGTGTATTGAAAAGACTGCATCCCTGGAACCATCTCTAGCTAATTAATTAATTTCCGTTGGGAACTAAAACTAGAGAAACGGGATCATCGTGAAACCAACTTTTACACTTCCGAAACCCACATTATACAACGTATGTGACTGTGTGTTCCATATGTCCCTTCCTATATAAACCAACAAACTCTCCACTTAAGCCTTCCATCGATCAAGTATTCGGTGCATAGAGTGAAAATGGCAGGTTCTAAAAGCACGAAAACGGGTGGTTCTTCAAGCACCAAAACTACTGCTTCTATGAGCACAAAAGCTGGTGGTTCGCAGAAAGGTTCCGGTTGGTCCTCCGGAACCAATGTCCAGGGATCGGGCAAGGAAATGATGAAGGCGCCCGGTCAAGATAGTTTCATTGTCAGGAAAGATTTTGAGAGCGAGCCAAAAAGCTATTTCAATGGCCTCCGTGATTAAGCTAAATGAATAAACTAAGCAATTGAGTGTTGGTCCTTTCAATGTTTCTAATATAAAGTATTTAATTCCATGTACTCCGACATTGATTATATATAAAAGTCTAAACATTATTAACATACGGTTTATTACTACGCTCTTGATTTTCCTAATGCATGTGCATGCCAATGAAAGTTATTTCAAATAGCACGATTAATCTTGACTCCGGCCATTATTTATGTATGTATTTCATGTATATGTGTATGCATATGCACAGTTTTCAACTGATTGACAAAAACAAGAATCAGAGAAAACATTTTACGGCAATGGAGTATAATTTTAAACTTCAAAGTGTAATAGCAATTAAATTTTTAGTGCGTGGAATTTTTAGATGGAGATCTTCAGATGCAATATGATAGGTCCAACTTTACGCACTACCATGAAAGATAAGAAGTTTTGTTTTAGAGATTATTATGTCAAAAGTTTGACAATCACTACAAGAAAATCGTTTTAAACCGACCGTCACAAATGGTCGGTTATAAATGGAATCGGTCGGTTTAATGACTAAAACCGACCAAAATCGATGGTCGGTTTAAGCCTGGTTGGTTATGTCATTTGGTCGGGTTTAACACACATAACCGACCAATAATTTAGTCGGTTATATATGTTTACAAATTCTCAAATGTGGGGTCCGAATTGGACATGTGGCACCACATGTCACCACGTGGCGACAGCTGTCAACAGACGTCGGCAACCCATAACCGACCGACAGTGGTCGGTTATGACTTCAAAAAAGAAAAAAATACATTTTGACTGGCACACGATCACAGTCAAACATGCACAATCGGTCGGTTTAATGCCAGTAGTTGTGCTAATTTGTATAACCGACCACTTATAACCGACCACCATAATATAACCGACCACCTTCGAAGGGATCGAATGGTAAAAAAACGGTCGGTTTTCTTGGAATTGAAGGGTAAAAAGTGGTCGGTTCTAAGGCTCGTCGGTCGGTTTTCTGGGTTTTTTTTTAAAAAAAATTACAGGTTTTGCCAGTATTGAGTTACAACTTACCCCCATAGCTCTCTAATGTTTTACTTTTTATGATATTTTCCCCATATCGTATTTTTCACTAATGTTTCATTTTTTATGATATTTTTCCCATTTTTAACTAATTTGTAAAATAAATTAAAAAATTAAATAACATTAAGAAAACTAACTTCGTATGACTACGTGGGTATGTATAAATTCTGAATTTTTTTTGTTTTTTTCTTTTTTATTTAATTTTTTAGCCATTATTCATTTTTTTATTTATTTAAAACCGACCATTTATAAAGGAGATGGTCGGTTTTCTGGAAATGGGATGGTAAAAAACGGTCGGTTATGTATTATTTCGGTCGGTTTTCTGGGAATGGAATTGTAAAAAATGGTCGGTTATGTATTATTTCAGTCGGTTTTCTGGGTTTTTAAAGAAAAAATTGCAGGTTATGCCATTCCACTTCATTACATTTCAATATTGCAATCACCACCAAGCCATTCAACATTAACAAACTACAGATTCACCATACCATTCAACTTCATAAAAAATAATTAAACATACAAACATGAATGCTACGAATTTAATGTTCACAAACAACATTAATACTCAACTTCGTGAAAAGCATCAAAACTAAGTTTACAAACATTATTCAATTTCGTCAAAACCATCATCGTCTTCATCATCACTAGACAATACGATCTTATTCTTCTTCATTTTCTTCACCTTCTTCTTCTTCTTCTTCTTAAACAGTCATTATCATCAAAATACACCAGAGATATAAACAAATCATCATTTGATGCAAGTAGTTAGGATACCATTGTAGGATTTCGATGCAGTAAAACACAACGATAACAATGATAAATATAAAAAAATTCGAAATCCAAAACTATTGATCCATGTATAAGGGGGATGATTTGGAGAAAGAGTTTTTTTTTATTCCAAATTTCGAAAATGAAAGTTAAAAGGGAGATGAATTTTGGTGAAGTGGATGTAGGGATAGAGATGAAATTTGGTGAAGTGGTTTGTTTAAATGAAATTTGGCAAAAAAATTGAATTTTTTAGTTTGGGCTCCATTTTTAAAATTTTCGTGAAATCAAGGCTTATTTCTGACCGATATATGGTCGGTTATGAGTTTGATCAAAAATTTGAATTTTTCATTTGGGAGGTATTTTCGAAAAAAAATTAGTTTGGCCTCCATTTTTAAAATTTTGTGAAATCATGGCTTATTTCCGACCGATATGTGGTCGGTAATGAGTTTGATCAAAAATTTGAATTTTTCATTTGGGCGGTATTTTCGAAATTTAGAAATTTGCATAACCGACCACCTAAAACCGACCACCTAAAACCAACCGTAGTGGTATTGGTCGGCTTTAGTTGACGTGTCACAGAGACCGAAAATGTCGGTCAGCAAAATGGGCCCGAGTCCGCACCGGTCAGTTTTAGATGGTCGGTTTTATCATAAAACCGACTACCTACGGCAACGATCGGTTATAACCATTGAATTTGCGATGGTCGGTTTTGTGACGGTCGATTTAAAGCTGTTTTCTTGTAGTGAATAGAGAAGTGATCATCCCAGTTTTAACGTTTTGGTCTTTGTAGAGTTTGTTTTTGATAGGGTACAATCAAAATTATACCCAACAAATTTAGAAAATTAAAATATATATACAATTAAAAAAAATAATAATTAAATTCTGATTGAACTTGTGAAATATGGATGACCTAAAAATTAAGCAATGGATACTTCTTCATGACTATTAACTCGTGTTTCACTACAATGGTCATCATGTTATTAGGTCTCGTCTGTTCTTGTTTACTACACCATATGTACATCTATAAAATCCTGATTTTATTTCAAATTAGGAGTAATCTCGGTTGTTAGATTAAGCTTCATCGCGATAATACTGTACAAGCTCCCTATAAAAATACTTGATAGCACCCCTCTTACTGTAATCTGTTTTGTCCACGGTTGTAGTCTTTTTCTCTCATCAACTATTTCTTCCATTTCGAAAACACCATCTTGCAGCTGCCTAGCTACTCTCTCCATTAATCTCTTCTTTTGCTGCCATTTTACGCTTAGATTCTTATTAAAATATCTGCATCATTAAGAAATGCACTCTTAAACTCATTATGGGTATTTGAAAACTATAAAAAAACACTCAAGTGTGTATATGTTTATAAACAAGCTTACCTAGGAATTTGCAGTGCTCCTTTTGTAAATGTTTATTGTCCGATTCTTTCTTCTAAATTCTAATAAACTATTTCATTTAACAGAACTTCTCCCCTGTAGCTGACCAATAACCATAGCTTCATATATAGGAAAATTAGAGAAGAAATAATAGAGCCACATTCAATAAATAAGTTGAAAATAATTTACCTCTCCTATGCAAAGTTTTCTTAGAAACTCTCTACTTTGCCATGAAATAGGCTCATCAGTTGATTGCTTCCCATCTCTGCGAGCCTACATATATAATATTTAACAAAGATAATTAGGGAATATACAAACAAAAGCATTACATCTAACCAACCAAATTCATTCTAACATATCCATGTGGGAGAAAAAAATATTAGCAAGGACAACTCAACCAGCAAAGGAGGCAACAAAGAACATTAAATCAACAAAAATTACAAGAAAAATAGACATCCATACATCTATAACATTAAATCTGAAAAATCACTTACTTTAGAGATGACCCAAGCTTAGCTTAAGAATCAACCAATCTGCTAAAAGGGCTTAAATTAAAAACCAAAAATTTCAATTTTCAAACAAAAATGACAAAAATACTTACTAATTGAGTGGATAATAGATAGCCTCCTCTGTAACCAATTAACAAAAATCGAAAGCTAGGGTTCAAACTAATTGGGAATTGACTAGAGGGTTTTGAAATCAAGGGTTTGAATTTGGGGGCTTGTAAGCTAGGGTTTGAATTTGGGGATTGTAAGCTAGGGTTCTTCATTGAGTTTGTGAGTGAGTGAATTAGTTTTTAGGAAATGGAAAATAAGGTACATGTGAGGGTGAGTGAGTTTGAGGAGAGGGTGAGTGAGTTTGAGGAGCCGGAGACAAAATGTCTGAAGGGGGGAAATGAAAAAAAGAAACGGGGAAAATATTTCTAAGTAATTAGTGGGAAAGTGGGCCGAGAAAAGAACTGCGTGTTTTTTTATTTTTTAAAAAGTGGTTGAGACATCGGTTTTAATTACAACTGATGTCTAAAACCTATTTTAACATCGGTTCTAGTAAAACTGATGTAAAACAATCCTTTAACATCGGTCACCAATGCAAACGATGTTAAAAGGGTGATGTCTATTGACTGTTTTCTTGTAGTGTTTTTCCCTGCTATCATTCTGAACTTGAATTTCACTAGAAGACTCAAATTGGAACAATGTTTGGTCCCTTTCAGTTTTACCAACTAAAGTCATCAAATTTTTCATGGGTGCACTAGAGAAATGTAACTTACCATCAGATACTGAGGATTTTTTCTTCTTAAACAAATTAGTCCCAATCACCGAAGCTTCATTTTCCTCAACTTCATTATCCTCATTACGATCCCATCTCTTGGTACTCCCATTTCTTGTTGTTTGTCAGAAATAGTTGCAGACTGAACAAACAAAATAGATCAATGAATATATAATAATGATGATAATAAAATTTGTACTTAAGAACGATAAATAATTAAGTGTAAAATACACACCTGACTCAGGTTATCGAGGACTAGGAGGGTCGGGTATATCTGCCATCCAATCAAAGCCTATCATAGAGAGAGCTAAAGACCTAAAACTCACCTTAAGAACGGATTCTGAAAGTATACAAATTAAAAACAAGTTACGCAAAAAACAGATATACATACAAGTATGAAATTGACAATAAATAAAATTATGTGACGCAAAGGGCAGAATACGAGCATCAAATTGACATAATCAGAAGGCAAATACAGAAAATTAAATCAAAGGAGAAAGCGGAGTACCTCAAACCCAGAGAGAGAGAGACTTTATGCAGACATAGAGAGAGAGTAGAAATTGGTGTGCTTGGTACTGTTATGATCAAAGAAATGTTATGTGTGTATTTACAATAACCGATTTAAATATCCTTCGAAGAATTAACAGAAATCGAAAGTAAACTAGTAACCTAACTGAGATTCAAATTTTAGGGTTTTGAAATCAAGGGTTTGAATTTGGGGGCTTGTAAGCTAGGGTTTGAATTTTGGACTTGTAAACTAGGGTTCTTCAAATTTGGGGATTTGTGAGTGAATTAGTTTGAGTGATAATGAGTTTGAGTGATAGTGAGTTTGAGTGAGGAGGGGGAGATGGGAAATGTCTCAAGGAGGGAAATGAAAAAAAATGAAAGGGGGAAATGTTTTTAAGTACTAAGAGGAAAGGTGGGCTGGGAAATGTCAGCGTGTTTTTTTATTTTTTTAAAATGTTGTTGAGACATCGGTTTAAAGCACAACTGATGATTAAAATCTATTTTAGGTTTAAAGTAAAACTGATGATTAAAATCTATTTTAACATCCGTTAGTAAAATCGATGTAAAACAAACCTCATTGGTCAAAAATGCAAACGATGTTAAAATGGTGATGTAGTGTAGGTCAAAAGTTTGACAATATTTGAAAAGTGATGAATGATGATTCTAGTTTAACGTTTTGGTCTTTGTAGAGTTTGTTTTTGACAGGGTACAATCAAAATTATACCCATAAATGTAGAAAATAAAAATATATATACAGTGAAGAAAATAAAAATTTAATACTGATTGAACATGTGTGAAATATAGATGATTTAAAAATTAAGCAATGGATACTACATGACTATTAACTCGTGTTTCACTATATACAATGGCAAAAGAACATAAAACAACACTGGCGCTTAGTAGTGATGATGTGAGGACATGTATTCAAATAATAATTCGATATTAAAGATTTTGGCAAAAATCATTTGTAATTTGCAAAACCATGTACAATGTTAATTTTGAGTTTAATTTTTGGTACTACATATTATTTAATGTAGTAATTTATTAATACATTACACAGTGATGTCGTTTCCATTTCCAAATAAGGTCCCTGTCTCGCGATTTTTAGAAAATTCCATGTACGACATTTTCATATGTGTCATGCCTGACGTCCTGTACCCAGCCCAATCAATACTAAGGAGGTATTTGAGTAAACTTATTTTCTAAAAAATTGATTTATTTTAAGAAATAAGCTAATATTTCAAACTTTTTCTGAAAAAAAAATATTTTTTTTGCAATTTATGAAATCTCAAACATAAATTAAAGACTTGTATAAAAAATTATCAAAATATGAAATTTTTATCCGAAAATAAGTCCATAAAATTTATTTTAAGGTAAGCCAAACATCACCTAAGTATAGCTTAAGTCAATTGATCTTATACTAATGTGATGTACTTGCTCGAAACTATTCTTGGGAATACCTCACCATAACCTCGTGTACTAAGCATTATAAAAGTCCTTTATGTAATCACGTTATATGCCTTAATTTCATTTAAATGATCAGTGTTAAACATTGCAGCAAAAAAAAAAAAAAAAAATTAGCCACCCATCAACCTCATAAACACTGAAATAATCAAATAAATAATGCATACATCAGAAATAGAAAAGTAAAAAAAAGTCTTTGCCAAAAAGACTATACCTCAGCAAAAACTTTACATTCACAAGATACTGCGATAATTTCGATAAAGAGATTATAGTCTATTGTCATGCTGAGTTGTTTTTGACATTTGAAACACATCATAGAATAAAGAATAATCTTTTGGTGATAAATCTTTCCATGTCCAACTCTAATTCCCATTGCTACTGGCAAGCGATTAAAATCTGCTAAAGGTAGAGTGATCGAATCTTGCAAGAACCATGGACGTCATAGATTATTAGTATGAACCTTTTATGTGGCATATAGATAAGGAAAATGCTAGAGTTCCATAAAGTTTCACAAGAACTTTCACAAAATGGTAGGTGTCTTAATATGACTGGTTATAATTTAATTGGACTCCTGCATTCACATTAATATCAACCAATCAAAACATCAATTAGTGAAATCCAACTCATTATGTAAATTTTTCTATGCATATTTTTCTGTGCACCTAGCACTACTCTATAGATAATCGGGTACCCCTTGTCTTTTGAACTAACCTTAGTCCCTAAACAAAAATAAATATCATCAACTAACAAAAGATATGTTTTCACAAACTTATATACCACCTGATCAAAATCTGTGCACAGGGTCATATAAGCCATCCATGAAGCACAAACACATGACAATGTTCTTTTAAAATTCTAAAACTATAATTAGACCTGAAGCTTCCAATTTTCATTAGAGCCTCAAAACTGCAATGCAACGTCCTACAAAAGCTCAGCACATGTAAAAGTGTAACTCTAAATGATTCCTAAATATTCATTATTTAAATAGACTTAACCACTTGTATGTGAAGTCTTGTTGTAGTATTCTAATCTTACATTATCTTACATTTCTACTACAGGAGAGGGTTCGTATCCACTCTATCCATGTACTAAGACCACTTAAATTTATCATAAAAGTTGGCATAAAAGATCATTTTTATAATTAAGAATCTATACAAGATGTCACCCTGAAATCTTGCCTCTAAGAGTACTCCAAGTGCATCTAGGTCAAATTGTCCTTACTCAAATGTCTGAACACCCATATATTCCTTACCTACGGGTATAAGGGTGTAATTCGAGTCGAGTCGAGTTCGAGCTTTTTTTCTCGAGTAGAGTCGAACCTAAAATTTATCGAGCCTGAAATTTCTGTTCGAACTCGATTCATTTACTATACGAGTCGAGTTCGAGCTGTTACCGAGCTTTCGAGCTTATCGAGTTTTTAACCGAGCTTATCGAGTTTTTTAACGAGTTTCGATCTTTTATCGAGTTTTTACCAAGTTTTCGAGTTTTTCGAGTTTTTACCAAGTTTACGAGTTTATCAGGTTGTTATTGAGTTTTCGAGTTTATCGGGTTCTTGTCGAGTTTTCGAGTTTTGACTTAAGTTCCATAAAATCTATTTATTTATATTATTTTTCTTTTCAAGTTTAACCTAATTTTTTTCCCCAATTTCAAATGACAATAAACTTTTGAAATTTTAAATTTTATGATTTCGATAATCAACTTTTCCAATCGATTAAGTAAACTTTTAGTTTATTCTTTTCATATTTATTTACGGATAATTTTTATCTTTATTACGTAAACGATGATAATAAAAATAATAAAATGTGAAGCATTTTTTGTTTGTGAGCTTATATGTGTTATATTTTTTCAAAATAGGAAGATAGACACCCTACACAGAGAGTCATTAGTAGTTTTATAAATTATATATATAATTTAATAGACATATTGCATACAAGATACAACAAGTCTATGATGTTACTATCATGTTGTTATAGTTTACAATTGTACAAATACAAAATATATGGAAGTAAAATTCAGAAATCGAACTTGATCACTGACAACTAAGGATCGATCAAAAGATCAATCGAAGTAGTATAAACTAATCGTGATTTCAAATATATTTTGATACTTTAATAATTTATAATATTAATTGAATTTTAAATGCTGTGCATGTAAAAAATCTTTGATTCAAGTTACTAATCACTACATCTGTGTGTAAGAATGTAAACAATTAATTTAATATTATAATGTGATAAGAACATATAATACTATATAAACCGTAACATAAAAAGTATTAATTCTTAGATAAATTATATGTGTATATCATATTTAATTATAAAACTTGTGAATAATATAGTTTTAATCCAAAGTGTTGACATGATATCTTCATTTAAAACAAAGTATTCAGTAAAACTTTGAAATATATTTGAAAATGTATAATTAAATATCTCATATTCTCGTATTAGAACAAATTTAGTTCAAAAATTTCACTAACTATATTAATAATATAATATTGCATATAATAAATAAAAAAAATCATGTTAAGTATTAAAGGTAATTTTCATAAATAGTTGAGTGATGACATATAGAATAATGAACACGTGACTATTTTTAAAAAAATTTAAAAAAATTAATCGAGTTCGAGTTCGAGCCGAGTTGAGTTTATCGAGTCGAGCTCAAAAAAATCGGCTCAACTTGAGTTTTTAATCGAGCCCGAAAACGTGTTCGAACTCGAGTTCGAGCCGAATCGAGCCCACTTTTTCGAGTCGAGTTCGAGCTGGCTCGGTTTAAATTACACCCCTATCCTTACCAATCTATTCTTTACAAATATAAACACCATATGTATCTTTAAAAACCTCCATCGTGCTCTTTTACAACTCATATACCAGTACCACGGAGCATAATAAACGATAGCATGAAACACAATCAGAACCTTTTTAAGAACTCGGGACATTCCCTTGTTGCTTAAACTATAAGGCCGGCCAGTGTATATACATAGTCAACCTTAACCAGTTTGTTCGTCATCCAGTTTTTGCAATATATCTTTCCTTAAAATTCAAATATTGGCAGCAAGAAGCAACTAACTTTCACTTTTGTCTAGTTATTGCGGTTTAAACCAACATTGGTATAGATCTAATACCAAACAACCACAAGGCAAAACCAAAAACATAAACAGGTTATTATAACGATAAGACCGACAAACGGAATGACGGCACCTCTGTGGAGGTGCCTCAGCCACAGCCTCAGTAACGATAACTCTAGGGTGTCTTCCTTGTTGGCTGGTCCATACGCTTCTACGCAAAATGGTTGGGAGAAACAAGACCCAGGTGAAAATAGCGCCAATCGGGTGGTAGGGAAAACAAAACAGTTCGGAAGGGTATTATGGACAATAATTGTTGAATGAGGCTTTTTATTCTGGGGAATGAAAATGAAAATGTGGAAGGGTATTATGGTAACATGAGGTTGATTAAAATGAAATATGTTGCGGCTTTATATATATAATAGATAATAGATAGTAGATAATAGATTAAATATGTGAGATGTGTATCCAGAAAAATAACAACATAAGTACTATGAACTCTTTAAGCAATGCATGCATATATCATGAAACGACTCATTAAGTTACACTATACACACCCTTCTTCTCTATCCCTAAGACGTTGCCTTCTTGTTCTTTAATTTCTCTTTTATCATAGCCGTCGGGGCTTTCACCCGTTTTTTCGGTGGAAAATCCTGAATCCTTTAATATGCTTTATTTACTTTTGTTTCCTTCAATAATTTTCCTTTTGGGTAAGGTATTCTACCCATTTTGTTTTGTTTGGTTAGTTTTTTAGATCTAGATCATCGGAGCTTCTGGTTTTCTTTCATCTCTGATTCAAGCGGAGCTTATTAGGTTCGATAGTGCACTGATTATCTCTTATTGTGGTTTCGTTTTTCAGATCTAAAATTTTTATTTGAAATTTCAATTCGTATATGGCTTGTTTGTTTTTAGGTTGTAACTTCAATTTTAAATTGTTATTTTAGTCTTGGTATTCTCTTTTTGGTGAGAGTTTTTGTGTTTTTCTCCTTTATTTGTGAGAGTATGATTTTTGATTTAGTGGTGAAAGTTCGTAAGGGATTGCAATTATGGTCGATAGCTCAAACTGGATTATCTCCAATTGGATGTGGTGAAGGTGAAACGAGTACATGTAAATATATCATCTTCAACAAATCGCATAATTATATCTCTAAGAAGAATGAATTAATGAGCGATTGTTTTTGTTTTATGTTTATTCGACTCGATTATTTTTGTAGATACTATATCTCTTTGCATTATTTAATTAATTTCTACTCAAAAATAAAAAAGTTACAGCATACACTATACATTCAGTTTATGGAAAGGAAGACAAATGCTAGTCATCAACTGATTTTTTTTTTTTTGCATAAATGAAACGATTTCATTTAAAAGAAAAGTTTACATAGTCCAGGAAAGAAAGGAAATGAGACATTCTTTCATCCATAAAAGCTTATCATCTATCCGAAATGTATGCTTAACCAATCCATGGGTTGTAACCTAAATTACGACTAACATGAGAAAGAGATTCCTCCAGAAGTTAGACAATAAAACCTCTATATCAGAGAAGAAGACTCCATACATAGATAGGCCTCGTTAAAAACCCCGCAAGAGCAAGAGCAAAACTCTATGGGAAAAAACTCAAGGGGGGAAAAAGAGCGCCCCACTCAATACAACCATACATCGATATACATAATTCTCT
Source organism: Saposhnikovia divaricata (assembly GCA_036435485.1). Taxonomy (NCBI): domain Eukaryota; kingdom Viridiplantae; phylum Streptophyta; class Magnoliopsida; order Apiales; family Apiaceae; genus Saposhnikovia; species Saposhnikovia divaricata. The sequence continues at coordinate 168,010,033 of CM071595.1, read as the reverse complement.
AAACAGAATGCTAGGATCTTCTTGTTGGTTCCACTACACACCCAAGGTTCTGATTCCCTTCTTCTCCTCTTTACAATTCTTCTCACCCAAAGAAAAGAAACTCCATCTTTTCTTTACACTTCTTCCCGCCCAAAACGCTGGAAAAATATCAAAGCAACCACAAACAAATAAATCATGTCAATAAATCATTAATTGAAATTATTTAAAAATTAAAAATATGCAAAATACTAAATAAAATAAAGAAGTGCCAACAAATGGCACTTTAAATATTAAATATATGAAAACTTAAATGAATTTGAAAAAGTGGCTCACTCCTAACCAAATGGATGCCTTTGGTTAGACAAAAATTAAGATCTAAAAATTATCACTACAAGAATTTCTGAATCAGACGACACACATCAGACAACACTTCGACGAAAAAGTGTTGGCTGAAATTTTCACATAACGGTTATTTTTTCAAGCTTTTCAGTGTATTGTCTGATCATGAACTTAACGACAGTTTTAAAAATTGTTGTCTAGATGATCAAAATAGACATCCTTTTTACAACAGTTTTTTAATGTACTGTTATGAAAAGCGTCGTAAAACTTAGACAAGTGTTTTTATAAGATATTGCTTCCAAAGTAGTCACACAATGGTGAGTAAATACTATTGTCTGATTTTAACAACGCTTTTGGAAAGCATTGTCTGAAGAAACTTCAGACAATTCTTTTCAAAAATGTTTTTGAAATTAGACAAGTGTTTTGATAAGACGTTGCATAAAATGTAATCAGATAATGGTTTGTGAATATTATTTTCTGAATTGCATGCAACACACAATAGTTTTGTACATTAAATCATTGTTTTCAACACTTTCAGAAAAGCTTTTAAAAATTTACACTGTTGTCTTGAACTTATTGATACAAGAATTTTACAAATAAACCGTTGTATTAAGTGACAGCACGTGATTGGTGGAAAATCTTTCACCTGGATTGCTGAGGTGGTGAAATAAGAGCCCTTGATTGAAATGAGATTAGATATTAGCCGTTAGATTAAGAAAATATATATTTATGTTCACACAACGGGTTTGTATATTAAACCGTTGTCTTCAACACTTTCAGACAAGCTTTTCCAAATTTAAATTGTTGTCATAGACTTATCTATACAAGCGTTTTACAAATAAACCGTTGTCTGATGTGACAACACGTGATTGGTGGAAAATCCTTCACCTGGATTGCTGAGGTTGCGAAATAAGAGCCCTTGATTGAAATGAGATTAGATATTAGCCGTTAGATTAAGAATAAAAATATATATGTTCACACAACGGGTTTATATATTAAACCGTTGTCTTCATCATTTTAGCCACACCGTTGTCTGATACATTTTCAACAACAATATTTTACAAATAACCGTTGTAACGTGGATGTGTAATATAAATGTTCAAAAAAAACATAATTAGTATCAGACAACGATATCTTTATAACATATCGTTGTCTGAAACTTCACATTACAACTGTATTTGTTAAAATATCGTTGTCCGTTATCAAACAACGGTTAATTTGTCCAAAACTGTTGTCTGGTATCACTCGAGACAACGGTATTTGATAAATAACCACTTCGTTTAGAAAGACCACTTCGTTTATTAAATATTAAATTTTACAAACAAAATTAATTTTTTAATTTTTGAAAATTTGTGAATATCATTATATTAGATATATCTTGACATCATTATGGTCAGATTGCCGAGAAATATTTTTAAAAAAATAGAAACAACAATTCGTGACAAAGCACTAGTTACGGGTACTAGTCAATATACTAGTGATCTACTAAGATCTCCAACCAAATTAATTTTTTATTTTTTAAAAATTTGTGAATATCATTATATTAGATATATCTTGACATCCGTATAGTTGGATTGTAGAGAAATAGTTTTTAAAAAATAGAAACAACAATCAGTGACAAAGCACTACTTACGAGTACTAGTCAATATAGTAGTGATCTACTAAGATCTCCAACCAAATCAATTTTTTATTTTTAAAAAAATTGGGAATATCAATGTATTAGATATATCTTGACATTCGTACGATTGGATCGTCGAGAAATGTGACCGACTATATCACTAAAAATTTTCAAATTTTTATGTTTATTTATATTTATGTTCAAGAAAAACATAACTAGTGTCAGACAACGGTATCTTTATAACATATCGTTGTCTGAAACTTCACATTACAACTGTATTTTTTAAAATACCGTTGTTTATTATCAGACAACGGTTAATTTGTCCAAAACTGTTGTCAGGTATCACTCGAGACAACGGTATTTGACAAATAACCACTTAGTTTAGCAAGACCACTTCGTTTATTAAATATTAAATTTTTTAAACTAAATTAATTTTTTATTTTTTGAAAATTTGTGAATATCATTATATTAGATATATCTTGACATCCGGACGGTTGGATCGTCAAGAAATAATTTTTAAAAAATAGAAACAACAAACTGTGACAAAGAACTAGTTACGAGGACTAGTCAATATAGTAGTGATCTATTAAAATCTCCAACCAAATTAATTTTTTATTTATTGAAAATTAAGGAATATCATTCAATTAGGTATATTTTAATAGAAAGCTAGTTAATTTAATATTTCATAAATAAAAATTAATTTGAGAAGTTATTAAAAAAAATTATTTTATTAAAATTTTTATTTTCATTTCCCTCCTCTATTTTCCCCCTTTTTCTTCCCCCCTCTAGCAAAAATTTCCCCCCTTAGAATATTTTACAAGTCCCGCTTCTCCGTTACAACAAAATTTCCCCCTTAAACAAAATTTCCATTCCCCCCTTTCCCCATAAATATCTCTCTCTCAGCTCTCTCTCTCTCACAGTGCTCTCTCTCTCCTTCTCCCATCTCAGTCTCGCTATCTCCATTTCCTATCTCTATCTTACTATCTGAAAACCTAATTACTCAATTGTAGAATACATAAACCCTAATTAGCACTCTCCATCTCACAGATTCAAAGTAAAAAGCTTAATTAAAGATGAACCCAACTTGGAGTTTGTTCTATTTGTGCTAAATAATTTTCATTACAGCTTGTTTGGTTCGATTTGTGTAAATTAGTACTTTGTTTCAAATTAATTTTCAAATCTTAATTTTTGATTTTTAACAGAGTTTTGTTCACGGGTGTAGAGCTTTATAGAGCTTCGAATTGGGTTTGTTCACAGTAAGGTATTCCTCAATTTTTGAGGTTTCATTGGATGCATATATATATATGTATAAACTTGTATATATACATATATTTATATTTGTATATTTTTCTGTTTTCATACCTGCAATAACCTTGAACCCTAAATGCAGGACAAATCTCATTCTATATTTTCTTCTTGAAATTTCTTTGTAATTTTCCCACTACATGTAGTTACATTTTTCCTCTATGTTCTGTAATATTTAAGTTTGTGGATTAAGATTGTTCTCATCTGTTCGTGTCATTTACTGCAGCATGCTCAACTGTTTTACTGCCAGAGAGAATTGTCCAGGCTTTGGACGCATCCTCCTAACTGTAGAACAAATCTAAAACCAGCAATGCTGCAATTTCCTCTTCTGATCATGGTGTGATTTTTTTTCTTTTTTTACGCAGTCTCAATGATTCTATCTAAATCTCTAATGTATTATATTTAGTTGTGCACATTTTACATTTTGTTTGATTTCTTTGTACCTTTAGATGCAGGAAACAAGTACCAAAACCGTGTTTAGAATCTCTTGGGGCACTTACCCAAGGCGATAGAAGGTAGGTTGGTTTATAATTGATGGGATTATGCACTTGTGCATATGTAGACAAAAATACTACTTAAACTATCACAGATAACTAATATATTTACTAATTGTTGTTTGTGTTGTAGAGATGGGCCATCACTTAGTGCTTACAATTACGACAGCTCATACTTCTCTACTTGTTTACAGGCTGGATCGATGTTGCATAGTGAGAAGATAAAAGATGTGACTGCATATTAGTACTATGAATCTAGGAGAGAATGGAAGGGAAGAAGGCACTATCTTTTAGCAGTTGAAGGGTAAAAACTTCATTTTGAAGTATATTATTACTTTAGCTTAGCATAAAGACTTGACCTTAACTGCTCTTCATGGCTTTTAGGTCTTCTGGAATGTTTAGAATTGTCCGTCCTGCTATGGGTGAGGTAGTCAGGTAGTGTAAATTTTTGCACGGTCCCAATTGTAAACATGAAGATTACTGTACCACTGGTAGACGATTACAAGAAGTGAATGTACTAAGTGGCTTAATACTTCCTATTCGGGGAACTATAGAAAAGTCCCTCACCGGGCAGGTAAGGGAGAGCCAATTTTATTCCTGACTTATCGGTTTAATTGTCTGCTAGTTTTGTTCTTAAAAATTATCTGGACTTTGAAGATGTGTATCACTTGTTGAATCATTAATATATCTAGCTGGTATTAAAATTGGTACTCATGGTTAATAAGATGTAATGATGATGTTAGTGCAATTGTACACAGTTTTATAACAATGTACTTAATTGCGATTAAAGAAAAATGTCTTTTACCTCAAGACTAAAGAGCTTTTAGTCACGTATGGATCTATTTAAGCACATTAAACGTAGTGATATCCATATTTTCGAACATGTAACACTAGGATTACTCTTGTATTCGTTATTAGTATTTGATGTTCCATGACGTTGACATCAAGATATCTAACTCTGACCAAGGATAGTAGTGGTGAGGCTTCTGAACCTTTTTCTTTGTTTCCCTTGTGCCAGATATTGGTCATATGTAATAATTATTTTGAACAAAACTTTGTAGGGTGACTGGCTTCAGAAGTTAAGCAAGAAGACTTAAAGGTTAATGCTGGCAAGAATTTCACCGCAAGGAAACAAAAGGTGATGACTGTAGAATCTAAAAAATATGCTAGTTCAGAGGATAGTGATGACTCAAGTAATGCTGAAGCAACTTCAAGTGAGGATGACCCGAAGGTTAGTGCTCGTAAGGATTCTGCTACTGGGAAACAAAAGGTGAAGATGGTAGAACCCAAAAAAAGATGCGAGTTCAGAGGATGATGATGATGATGATGCAACTTCAAGTGAGGATGACCCGAAGGTTAGTGCCAAGAAGGATTTTGCTGCTCGGAAACAGAAGTCCAAGATTGCAGAACCTAAAAATGATGCGAGTTCTGAGGATGATGCTGACTCGAGTGATGATGATGATGCAATGTCTGAAGATGGTTCGAGGCAGGTTTTGTGTTCTGTAGTATATCACCATCACACATAAATTTGTTTCAAGTATAACCCATCCCTTTGTCCTTTTTATTTTAGTTGTGGACAAGTTGTGTATTTGGATTTTTCGTAAATGTTTTGATTTTGTATTTTTGTTTTGGTAAATCATTGTTTATGAATATTAATGGGAAAATAGTTTAAATTAAACCATAGTGTGAATCAAATAAAAATGATGCTTTGAATGAATACCATTGTGTGCTAAGATCTATAACAATGGTTATCTTTCAAGAAATCGTTGTGAACGTAATGAAGGGACAACGCTTTATTTTTCGGGAACCATTGTCTCTATATGGCAGAAATAACAGTTCAAATTAAACAAACCATTGTCTGTAGATGGCAAAAATAATAGACTATAGACCAAATTTAAAAAACCATTGTATGATTCAGGTAGTACACAATAGACATGTCTCAAGAAATCCTTGTTAAAATCATAATGAGACAATAGACCAAATTTAAAAAACCATTGTATGATCCAGGTATTACACAATAGACATGTCTAAAAAAAACCCTTGTTAAAAACATAATCAGACAATAGACCAAATTTAAAACACCATTGTACGATCCTGGTATTATACAACGTTCTTAAGAAACGCTGTCATTGTCTGAAACATCATCAGACGGCACTCCAAAGACAATGCCCGTTGTCTATACCAGCTTTCATACAATAGTTTTGAAACCGTGTCTATTATCTGTCTGCAACATAGACAACGGTTATGCTGCTGTTGTCTGATATGCGTAACAGACGGCATCGAGATAGGCATCGGTTTTGAAGGGCTTCAGACGACGGTGAAAAACCCTTGTGTCATCGATTTTTTCTTGTAGTGTATAATCAAATAAAAATTGTATTTTAAGACTCTATTTTTATAAAATAAATAATTATCAATTACAAATATGATATAACAATAACTAATTGCATATGTGCTTATCTAAAAAAATCAAAGAGTCTATCAAAGTTCCAATTGATATAAATGCATATATTTGGCTCTTTGTCAACAGCTCGCTCAATTGTTTTTGCACTGATATAAATGCATATATTTGGTTCTTTGTCAACGGCTCGCTCACCTGTTTTTGCTGAAGTCCTACGATCTTATTTACATGCATTTCATTTTAGTTATAATTAGCAATGTTTTTTTTGATAAAAAATTAGAAATGTTTTAAAATGTAAATGGAATCATCATTCTTAACTTAATTGAAGTTTTATTTTGTTTGTTATTGTCGGAAAAAAGTCATTTTTTAATTAGGATTTGGTTTCAGAGACCGTGTATCAAAGAAAAAGTCTCCATTTTGAAACGATAACTCACAATAGCAGCCTCTCTTTTTTTCTCCTTAAAACCCTAAATTCCCAAATTTGATTAGGGGCTATCATCAGCCTTTTTGGTTGATGATAAACCTCATTTTTATTGTTTTTACTTGATTTTCTTTCTGTTGAATATATCTCTCCTTGTTGAGAGTATTTTCTACCGTGTGATTGGGTTCTACCCATTTTTTGGGTGGAAAATGCTAGAATTACAGAAACTTTCACAAAAAGTTTTACAGAATGGTAGGTGTCTTAATTTAATTGGCTATAACTTAATGGACCCCCTGCATTCACATCAATATCAACCAATAAAGATCTACATTAGTGAAATCCAGCTCATTCTGTGAAAAAATTCTGTAGCCAATTCTGTGCACCTAGCATTACTCTTTTTGGGTTGTTTGTCTCTCCTTCTGAGAGTTGTTTTATTTTGTGTTCTTTGTCTCTCCTTATGAGAGTTTGGCTGTGCTTTCATGTCCGAGATAGCAGATCTTTAGGATATTCATAATAATGATCCATTGATAAACGATTTTTCAGATATGCTCTGACAAATCAGGTATGTATAATCCTCACGGTTACAGAAATTCGTTAGATTGTCTCTTCAAAAAATTGTATATCTCAGTAATACGAGCGAGAGATGCGTTACAATGGAAGATCTACTAGACGATGATAGTTTTAGTGAAGAAACTCTTGATTTGATCTTTATAATGTATTCATTTAATTATTATTGTAGATGTCGTATGATTTATGATTAATGAATCGTTTAACCTTCAAAAAAAATATAAACAATTTATACGAACCATCAACATTTTTGAGCAAAAGGTTTAGATGATAATTATTGTTACGGCTTTTATTATCATAAAAATAAGATAATCGTATTTGCATGAAAACATGACCAAGGCAAGATTCTAATACTAAAGATACATCCAGTGTATTGAAAAGACTGCATCCCTGGAACCATCTCTAGCTAATTAATTAATTTCCGTTGGGAACTAAAACTAGAGAAACGGGATCATCGTGAAACCAACTTTTACACTTCCGAAACCCACATTATACAACGTATGTGACTGTGTGTTCCATATGTCCCTTCCTATATAAACCAACAAACTCTCCACTTAAGCCTTCCATCGATCAAGTATTCGGTGCATAGAGTGAAAATGGCAGGTTCTAAAAGCACGAAAACGGGTGGTTCTTCAAGCACCAAAACTACTGCTTCTATGAGCACAAAAGCTGGTGGTTCGCAGAAAGGTTCCGGTTGGTCCTCCGGAACCAATGTCCAGGGATCGGGCAAGGAAATGATGAAGGCGCCCGGTCAAGATAGTTTCATTGTCAGGAAAGATTTTGAGAGCGAGCCAAAAAGCTATTTCAATGGCCTCCGTGATTAAGCTAAATGAATAAACTAAGCAATTGAGTGTTGGTCCTTTCAATGTTTCTAATATAAAGTATTTAATTCCATGTACTCCGACATTGATTATATATAAAAGTCTAAACATTATTAACATACGGTTTATTACTACGCTCTTGATTTTCCTAATGCATGTGCATGCCAATGAAAGTTATTTCAAATAGCACGATTAATCTTGACTCCGGCCATTATTTATGTATGTATTTCATGTATATGTGTATGCATATGCACAATTTTCAACTGATTGACAAAAACAAGAATCAGAGAAAACATTTTACGGCAATGGAGTATAATTTTAAACTTCAAAGTGTAATAGCAATTAAATTTTTAGTGCGTGGAATTTTTAGATGGAGATCTTCAGATGCAATATGATAGGTCCAACTTTACGCACTACCATGAAAGATAAGAAGTTTTGTTTTAGAGATTATTATGTCAAAAGTTTGACAATCACTACAAGAAAATCGTTTTAAACCGACCGTCACAAATGGTCGGTTATAAATGGAATCGGTCGGTTTAATGACTAAAACCGACCAAAATCGATGGTCGGTTTAAGCCTGGTTGGTTATGTCATTTGGTCGGGTTTAACACACATAACCGACCAATAATTTAGTCGGTTATATATGTTTACAAATTCTCAAATGTGGGGTCCGAATTGGACATGTGGCACCACATGTCACCACGTGGCGACAGCTGTCAACAGACGTCGGCAACCCATAACCGACCGACAGTGGTCGGTTATGACTTCAAAAAAAAAAAAAAATACATTTTGACTGGCACACGATCACAGTCAAACATGCACAATCGGTCGGTTTAATGCCAGTAGTTGTGCTAATTTGTATAACCGACCACCATAATATAACCGACCACCTTCGAAGGGATCGAATGGTAAAAAAACGGTCGGTTTTCTTGGAATTGAAGGGTAAAAAGTGGTCGGTTCTAAGGCTCGTCGGTCGGTTTTCTGGGTTTTTTTTAAAAAAAATTACAGGTTTTGCCAGTATTGAGTTACAACTTACCCCCATAGCTCTCTAATGTTTTACTTTTTATGATATTTTCCCCATATCGTATTTTTCACTAATGTTTCATTTTTTATGATATTTTTCCCATTTTTAACTAATTTGTAAAATAAATTAAAAAATTAAATAACATTAAGAAAACTAACTTCGTATGACTACGTGGGTATGTATAAATTCTGAATTTTTTTTGTTTTTTTCTTTTTTATTTAATTTTTTAGCCATTATTCATTTTTTTATTTATTTAAAACCGACCATTTATAAAGGAGATGGTCGGTTTTCTGGAAATGGGATGGTAAAAAACGGTCGGTTATGTATTATTTCGGTCGGTTTTCTGGGAATGGAATTGTAAAAAATGGTCGGTTATGTATTATTTCAGTCGGTTTTCTGGGTTTTTAAAGAAAAAATTGCAGGTTATGCCATTCCACTTCATTACATTTCAATATTGCAATCACCACCAAGCCATTCAACATTAACAAACTACAGATTCACCATACCATTCAACTTCATAAAAAATAATTAAACATACAAACATGAATGCTACGAATTTAATGTTCACAAACAACATTAATACTCAACTTCGTGAAAAGCATCAAAACTAAGTTTACAAACATTATTCAATTTCGTCAAAACCATCATCGTCTTCATCATCACTAGACAATACGATCTTATTCTTCTTCATTTTCTTCACCTTCTTCTTCTTCTTCTTCTTAAACAGTCATTATCATCAAAATACACCAGAGATATAAACAAATCCTCATTTGATGCAAGTAGTTAGGATACCATTGTAGGATTTCGATGCAGTAAAACACAACGATAACAATGATAAATATAAAAAAATTCGAAATCCAAAACTATTGATCCATGTATAAGGGGGATGATTTGGAGAAAGAGTTTTTTTTTATTCCAAATTTCGAAAATGAAAGTTAAAAGGGAGATGAATTTTGGTGAAGTGGATGTAGGGATAGAGATGAAATTTGGTGAAGTGGTTTGTTTAAATGAAATTTGGCAAAAAAATTGAATTTTTTAGTTTGGGCTCCATTTTTAAAATTTTCGTGAAATCAAGGCTTATTTCTGACCGATATATGGTCGGTTATGAGTTTGATCAAAAATTTGAATTTTTCATTTGGGAGGTATTTTCGAAAAAAATTTAGTTTGGCCTCCATTTTTAAAATTTTGTGAAATCATGGCTTATTTCCGACCGATATGTGGTCGGTAATGAGTTTGATCAAAAATTTGAATTTTTCATTTGGGCGGTATTTTCGAAATTTAGAAATTTGCATAACCGACCACCTAAAACCGACCACCTAAAACCAACCGTAGTGGTATTGGTCGGCTTTAGTTGACGTGTCACAGAGACCGAAAATGTCGGTCAGCAAAATGGGCCCGAGTCCGCACCGGTCAGTTTTAGATGGTCGGTTTTATCATAAAACCGACTACCTACGGCAACGATCGGTTATAACCATTGAATTTGCGATGGTCGGTTTTGTGACGGTCGATTTAAAGCTGTTTTCTTGTAGTGAATAGAGAAGTGATCATCCCAGTTTTAACGTTTTGGTCTTTGTAGAGTTTGTTTTTGATAGGGTACAATCAAAATTATACCCAACAAATTTAGAAAATTAAAATATATATACAATTAAAAAAAATAATAATTAAATTCTGATTGAACTTGTGAAATATGGATGACCTAAAAATTAAGCAATGGATACTTCTTCATGACTATTAACTCGTGTTTCACTACAATGGTCATCATGTTATTAGGTCTCGTCTGTTCTTGTTTACTACACCATATGTACATCTATAAAATCCTGATTTTATCACTACAATATTGTCTAAAGAAACCATCATATTGCCAACGTGTTCGCTCACTTCCTCGTCCTCATACAATTTGTTTTAGCTATAATTGGCAAATTAAATTACGCTTTAATTTATACTCAAATCAGTTTTTTAAAATTAAGCAAAGTTATCTTTCGCTTGATAATGTTCAAAGCGTTTTTATTTTAATTTGGAATTGATTACAAAAACTACAAGAGAAACGGTTAAATTCCATTAATAGAGCAACTCATACTAATAGAAAGGAGTCGAACTTGACTCAAGTTTCTCGTCAATTTAAAGCGAGTAGATTTTAGTATAATCAATCATACTTACTTTTAATTTGATAGTATAAATTTGATTGATTAAATTCGTCGGCTTTCTATTTTATTTATTAAACTTGTTTATTGTGGAAGTCACAATTTCCACTGCCTTGTAGTATGTAGTTGAATTTCCTTGTATGTTGTTGAATATAAATTCCATGGGAAATTGTCAATCATATTTACAAATTTGACGGTTTTTAAAGTCGAATTTATTATGGCTTAATGACCTTTTAACCCTCAAAGTTTCCACTGATATACCCATCAGCTCTCAATATTTCAAAACGTTCCTTTTAATCCTCGATGTATCCATAAAGGTCCTAATAACCCTTAAACCGGTAGAAAAAATAAAAAATAAAAAAACGGTATAACTCGGATGGGCAAAAGAGACATTTCACAAACCGATACCGAGGGTTAAAAGGTATACTTTAGATACTTTGGGTGTTAAAAGATATACTTTAGATACTTTGGGGGTTAAAAGGTAAAACTCGTACAAATGAAGTTTCAATTAAAACTCAATGATAGCATCCATCAACAAAGGATAGTACCACTGATCTCAAGGAACTTTACATGAAACTTCTATCACATAATGAGTTGGTACGTTGAACCAGTTGGAGTAAGTAGTGAAAGATAAAGTTCATGACAGAAGGTACCATGTGTTTTCGGTGGTAGAAACTTACTGTCAGCAGCTTTTGTTGATAACAAGTTTGCAATATGTGCAGCCGAACCATCTAAACCCTCAAAATCATCTGGAGCATCTTCTGAAAGCTCTCCTACATCAAACCCTAAGGAAGAACACAGAAGCATCTTAGATAAACTCATAAATCATCATCGCATGCTAAAGTTTTTGGGCTTTAGGTTTTGTCTTACATGCAGTGCAGGGGAATCCACCAAGTAGAGCCACCGGACGAGTTGGAGCAGTTGGGCAAATCCATTTAATCTGTGTCATGAGTTTTAAAATGAATCAGTGAAAAAAACAGAGCTTGGGAACCAGGAGATAACTTCTTCTTGTTTTTTTTTAAATCCTTTTACCCCTCGTTTATAATTATTTGTGTTGGGGTTGGGGGAGGGGTGAGTAATTGTGTTTAAAGGTGTTTGCTACTGCTTATATATTGGAAACAACAGTATGCGTATAAAATGTGGGCTTGTGTTTGATATTATGGAAAGATTGTCTTACATTTGGAAGAGGAAGATTTTCCAAGAGTTGAGACCAGCTGCAATAATAAGCACAGACCTTAGAAGACCATGAATGTCTGTCTATATAAATATCATGATCAGTAATTAGCAGTAAAATACAAAAGGGATTTACCGTTTCTATGAATTATCCGTCAAGGTAAAATAACATTCGCATTTTAAAAGAATTAGAACCTAAAATAGCCAATTGCTCTTTATAACCATTCTATTTAAATATCACAAGGTATTTTGCCTACATCATGATGAAATATCTTTTGAAGACCGACAAAGTAGAGTTGAAGTTGAATATTAAGAGTTATGTAAGTACCATTCCGAAATATGTAAATTACATGACAAGGTTTCCTGATAGTTGATGCTGGTGCACTAAAATTTTATTACAGAACCTGCATATACCTTTTACTATTTGCAAAAAATATAGTGATCAAGCCACTATTTATTGATATCCTCTTACAAGCCTAATTCTTGCACCACCTATGATAAGTGAGTGAGTTACAAAATTACAAGTTGCTGGTCTTCCAAATCCAATTTCTTTAAAGAAGAATGGAGCAAAGGAGATGCAAGTTCTAGACAGTTTCACCGCTTCTTTGTCGTCAACTGACCCCAGAATATTTTACGAACTTGTAAACTGCTATGATGACAAGTAACCAAATATATTCTAACTTCTATTTTCTCCTTTTTTTTAAGTTTATGCTGGCAGGGAAAAGAGAAACCAAAGTTCTAGTACTAGTAAGTAATGCAAATGAATAATGAAGGCCAAAAGATGAATCTTTTTATGCATTAGTTGGTCCCCTACTACAGTTAATGCTAACAGTGAAAATAACATATTGAGCCACCTTAGCTGCATTATTCATGAGTAAAACCAATGTTCTATCCATGATTTAGCCAAAAATAGAGTCAGCACTTTTCATGGTCATTGTTCTATCCTTTGTTGATGGATGCTATCACTGAGTTTTAATTGAAACTTCATTTGTACGAGTTATACCTTTTAACCCCCAAAGTATCTAAAGTATATCTTTTAACCCCAAAGTATCTAAAGTATACCTTTTAACCCTCGGTATCGGTTTGTGAAATGTCTCTTTTGCCCATCCGAGTTATACCGTTTTTTTATTTTTTATTTTTTATACCGGTTTAAGGGTTATTAGGACCTTTATGGATACTTCGAGGGTTAAAAGGAACGTTTTGAAATATTGAGGGCTGATGGGTATATCAGTGAAAACTTTGAGGGCTAAAAGGCCATTAAACCATTTATTATACACCAAAGTTTTTTGGTTTGTCAGCAAGCGATCAAATTGGCAGCAAGTCATATTCGCAAACTCTTTTTCCAAATTCATATTCTTCTATAAAAATTCATAAAGTACCACAATATTACAGTTTTTTTTTTACTTTCTCAGAGGCTGTGTGTTAAATAAAAAGACTTTGTTTCGTAAAGAAACTTTAAAAATATTTTTTTCAAAATAAATATAAACGATTATACGAACCATCCACATTATCGACCAAAAGGTTTAGATGATATTTACCGTAATGTTTTTATTATTATAAAAATGGGATAAACGTATATGATGAACACGAGTAAGGCAAGGTTTTGATACTACAAATACATTTAGTGTATTGAAAAGCCTGCAATCCCATGAACCATCTCTAATTAATTCCGTATGGGAATTAACACTAGAAAAACTGGATCATCGTCAAAAGAACCTTTACAATTCCGAAACCCACATTATACAATGTTACCATCTGTTTTTTATGTCCCTCCCTTCTTATATAAACCAAAAAACTCTCCTACAAGTATTCGGTGCATAGAATGAAAATGGCGGGTTCTAAAAGCGCGAAAATGGGTAGTTCTTCAATCATAAAAACTACTGCTTCGGTGAGCACAAAAGCTGATGGTACGCAAAAAGGTTCCGTTTGGTCCTCTAGAACAAATGTCCAGGGATCGGGCAAGGAAGTGATGAAGGCACCCGGCCAAGATAGTTTCATGTTCAGGAAAGATTTTGAGAGCGACCCAAAAAGCTATTTCAAAGGCCTCCGTGATTAAGCTCGATGAATAAATTAAGCAATTGAGTGTCGATCTTTGCAAGTTTCTAATATAAAGAACTAAATTCTATGTACTCTGGCATTTGATTATATATAATCGTTCAAGCATTATTATTATATTACTATGCTTTTGAATTTTGATTATGTTAATGCATGTGCAGTGCTGCGGGGAAAGTAATTTTTAATCAACACAAATTAAATGGTGATTTAATTAGTACTTATTCATATTTGTACGTTAATTTTCAAATGTTGAAAATGCATGCATGCAGGTGTAGAAGAGGGAATAACAAGAATTTGAACAAACATTTTTAGGGCAAATGACACTGTAAAACTGGAAAGCGCGCCGGCAAAGTTCTGGAGAGATTTTTTAAAGGATATTTTGAGGTACTATAAAACGATTAGCTTTTTTTGTTTTTATGGATTACCATTGTTGTGGAATAAAAACGAGGGTTTGTATGTATTAAATATAAGGGATGGTGAGCTTCGAGCTTTAATGGCTGTTCTTGCGTTCAAGACTAATCAGTCCTCACAAGATGCCTGCGTATCTCTGTATTGCTAGAGAATCAAGCCAACGTAGTTCTGAGAATGAGGGGTCAGACCCTTTATATAGGCTGAGAAGCCTTAGAATTAAGGTAGGAGTTGGAGACTTAATAGATAAGTCACCTCCTTGAGGAAAGTTCTAGACTCCTTCCTTGTAGGAGTCTGTTGCCATATCGAACTGGATGCCATGGAGGCTAAGTCTTGTAGAGATAATGTCCTTATCTGACACTTATTGCTGAGTTGTTTATTACCCCTAATATTAATAACAAAATTAATATTAAAAATAGGACTTTGGACCCTGTTGGTGGGCCCCACGTTCAGACCATACCGGGTCTAATTAATGCAACACTAAATGTGTCTTTAGGGCTTATTTTTAGCCCATATCATTTGCCCCCCAACTTCTAGGAAAACTGATCAGGTTTTCCTTGAAGTTTTAACGGTCCTTTCCAAGACTCGGGTCAGGGTTCATCTTTATACACTAGTGTTTCACGAGTATTGTCTTTATGTAAAGCGTGGAGCGACCGACGCATTTACGACAATGTTAATTCGATGCTAATCGGCATTAATCAGCCTTAACGACATTTAAACAATGTTTAAACGACGTTGAACGGCATAAAACGGTACTAAACGGTACTAACTAGCCTTAAACGACACTTAAACAACGTTTAAGTGACGCCAACTGGCATTAAACGACACTGAACGGTGCTTATCGGCACTAACGGTGCTAATCGGTGCTTATCGGCACTGACGGTGCTATCGGCACTTAATCGGTGCTTATCGGTGCTTATCGGCACTAACGGTGCTATCGGCACTAACGGTGCTAATTGGTACTTAATCGGTGCTTATCGGCACTGACAGTGCTATCGACACTTAATCGGTGCTTATCGGCACTAACGGTGCTATCGGCACTAACGGTGCCAATCGGCACTTAATCGGTGCTTATCGGCACTAACAAGCCTTGAACGACACCTAAACAATGTTAAGCGATTCTAAACGGCGCTAAACGGTGCTAAACGGCACTAGCAGGGGTCCTGGGGCAGCAGCCCCCGGGCGGGGTCCAAGGGGCGGCAGCCCCTGGCGGGGTCCAAGGGGCAGAGCCCCTCGGCTGGGGTCCAAGGGCTAGTACTATTCAGAAATTATCATTTCGACTCAAATTTCTGAATTTTAATCACAAATTTCGATCAGGAAACTTCACATTTTTCGACGTCACTAATGGCACTAATCTGCGCTAAACAGTGCTAATCGGCACTAATCCGTGTTTAAACGGCACTAATCTGTGCTAATCAGCACTGATCGGTGCTAACAGACACTAATTTCAAACTCATATTTCACTTCTCTTGATTACCAAATCAAAAAAACCAAAAACAAGAAAAAACGAAATTTTGCATACCCAACTCGAGCATCGCTGTCGGTCGGCCGGGTAAAAACCCGTACCGACCATCACTCCCGGTCGGCTGGAGGGTGTTACAAGAGGCCGGTCGGCCGATGACCCGGTCGGCTGGTTTTTTTCCGGTCGGCCGGTTTTCTTCGGTTGGCCGGTTTTTTTTTTTTTTGTCGAACCCATACCGACCGTCGACGTCGGTCGGCCGACGTGTGCTCGGAAGGCCAGTCGGCTGGGACACCGGTCGGCCGGTTTCATATCCGTGCCGGCGGTCGATTCCGGTCGGCTGGAGGGCTTCCCGGAAGGCCGGTCGGCCGGGACTTCGGTCGGCTATGAAAATTTTTTTGTTTCTTTGTTACAGTGGTTGGCTCGATCTCTATCAGTAATTTTGATCAACCATCGACCTGGAACCAACTTGGCCATTCATGGCTGGAGTTACTTACTTTCGCATACCGATATCGATCATCGATATGGAATCAATATTGGCCATTCATGGCTAAAGTTACTTACTTTCGCATACCGATATCGATCATCGATATGGAATCAATATTGGCCATTCATGGCTAGAGTTACTTACTTCCGCATACCGATATCGATCATCGATATGGAATCAATATTGGCCATTCATGGCTGGAGTTACTTACTTTCGCATACCGATATCGATCATCGATATGGAATCAATATTGGCCATTCATGGCTAGAGTTACTTACTTTCGCATACCGATATCGATCATCGATATGAAACCAGCGTTTGACTTCAAGTCCGGTGTGTCTTGGCTGGTTGTTAACCTTCTTTTCTTGATTCTAGGTTTCCAACCTTCTTCTTATGCTCACAGGACCTTGCTTTGGTTTATATTCGATTGAAGGCTCTTGATTCAAGTCCTTAAACTTCAAATGACAAATTTGATTGGAGGCAGACAGCCTTTTTGGCCATCAAGGCTAAAATTTTGTGTCGGGATTTGAGATTCAAGATTTTAAGTAAGGAATGACAAAGGACCTCTCATCTAAACACTCTCACTAACTGTTTCTGTGCCTTCAAGGCATTATCAGGGAGCCAACTAGTCTCGAGATGAGCTCAAAGAGGGTCTATCCTTCGGTTTACATCAACTGGTGCTAACAATTTTGATTCGATGGTGGGGTCTTCAGGACCTGGAAGCAAAAGCTCTCTGCATAATTCTTTATCTCAGAAGAGCCATACTTAGACTGGGCTTCGGCCTTAATGTTCTTTTCTCTCTTGGGATATACTCAACATGGCATTTATCGAGCGGGGCTATCACGGCTTTCACAATCCTCAAGTATTTGGCCATATTCTTTTCTTTAGCCTCAAACTCTCCATTGACTTGTGAGACTACCAGATTTGAGTCTCCACAAACTTTCAGGTTCTTCACCCTCAGGGCTCTCGTCAATCCAAGGTCGGCTATCAGAGCTTCATACTCCGCCTCGTTGTAGGTTGTTTGGAAGTCCAACTTCAAGGCATACTCGAGCGTGAACCCATCGGGGCTTTGCAGAACTTAACCTGCACCACTGGATTTGTTTTTGATGCTCCATGAAAATAGAGCTTTTTGTTTTTGATGGCCCATCAAAATAGAGAATCCAATACTCTTTCTTCTCTTCCCTGGGTTTCTCACATTGATGACCTTCCTGGTCTATTATCTCCTGCCCCCCGACTTCTTGGTTGTCAATGGTATATTCAACCACGAAGTCAGCTAGAGCGTGGGTTTTGATGGTCGTCCCTGCTTGTACTTACCATCAAATTTTTCTAGTTTGATTGCCCACTTGATGAGCCTTCCATTGGCTTTCGGGCTATGCAATATGTTTTCTTCAGCGGGTGTTCCATCGGGACTTCAACGTTTGTCTTTATCCAGGGTCCTTCAAGGACTTAAACTCTTATCTGCTGTAACCTAACTCTACCCTTCGGGGTATGCATTTGTTTTTTTCCATTCGTGTATTATTTTATTTTCGGTACTTAGTCATCTTTGACTCACACATCAGGTGCTTGGCACATACACAATCAATGAATGGAAAACAAACTTGCATTAATAACTTGAAATGGGTTCAACCCTTACATAGAGTACTACTGTCCTACTTGGAGCAACATGCTCTACAATGGTTTTAATGAACCTTATTTCTACTTCTACTATATAAATATGAAGCTAAGTCCTACTAGGATAACTTAAGCCCAATCGAGCCCTTGCAAGACTAGGTCTGCACCACTTGAATTTGTTTATGATGCTCCATCAAAATAGAGCACCCACCACTCCTTCTGGTCTCCTCATTCTTATTCTGAAGTTCACTTCCTGCTTGGGGTACTACCTCCTGCCCCCCGACTTCTTGGTTGCCAATGGTACACTCAACCATAAAGTCAGTTAACGCCATAGCCTCAATGGATGTCCGAGGCTCCTGTGTGATGTCCTCTGCTGACCTTTCTTTGTGTTCCTTACCACTGTGGACATCCATGTCTTCAATCGGAAGGACCTGCCCCCCGACTCCATCAGGCCTTAACGAGGCTACATAACAGCTTCGTGCCATCTTCTGATCACCTTTATGTTCTCCAACACCGTTCCTGGTAGGGAACTTGATCTTCACATGATAGGTTGAGGCAACAGCCTTGAATGCATGAAGTCCAGTCCTTCCAAGGATAGCGTTGTACGTTGAATCCGCCTTGATTACCATGAAGTTCAACATCCGAGTGGCCTCCTTGGGCTCTTGCCCAATAGTTACAGGCAGCTGAATAGTCCCTTCAACTTTGGATTTTACTCCATTAAATCCGTATATAGGCATGTTATTGGGGGTCAACTGAGAATCAGTGTATCCCATCTCCACAAACGCATCATGAAACAGAATGTCAACGGAAGCTCCATTGTCTATCAAGACTCGCTTCACCTCCGAGTTTCCAATCACAGTAGTTATGACCAACGGGTCATCATGGGGGAACTTCACCCCTTCCAAGTCTGAGTCATCAAAGCTAATCGCTACCTCAGTTTTTGCACGCTTCGGGGCCTCTCCCACGATGTGCAACACCTCTCGGGCATAAGCCTTTCGAGAGTTCCTAGTTGTCCCGGCCGCAGTCGGGCCTCCTGAGATCATGTTGATTACTGGCCCTCGGGGCTGTGGGTTGCGATCTTGATCGTCATCCCTTCTATTATAGTCTCTTCTCTGGTTACCACGGTCTTCACCCTTAGTGAAGTGCCTCAGCTTCCCTCTACGGATCAAAAACTCGATCTCATCTTTGAGTTGCTTGCAATCGTTAGTGTCATGCCCCACGTCTCTATGGAATCTGCAATACTGATTCTGGTTTCTCCTTGCGGGATCACCCCTGAGTGGCTTCGGCCATCTGAAATCCTTATCATTCTCAATGTCCAACAAGATTCGACTCCTAGGAGTATTCAACCTTGCATACTCAGTGAACCTTGACCCTTGGTTCTTCTTAGGGGCAGAGTCGGAGTCCTCGCTAGTTCGGGGATACTTGTCCCTAGCATCATACTCTTGATCATCATAGTCCTGGTCTTGCTTTCGCTTCTTGGAGTCATTGTTACCTCCTCCTCCACCTACGGTGGTTTCTTTCTTCAAGCTATCCTCAGCTTTAATATACTTATCAGCCCTTCGTTGGAGCTCAGCCATGTTCTCAGGGGGATGCTTCGCCAATGATCTCTTGAAGAAGAGGTCAGTGGTTCCATGCTCCAGGGCTACCATTGCCACCTTATTTTCCAAATCAGTGATATTCAGGGTCTCCTTAGTGAATCGCTTGAGGTAATCCCTCAGATTTTCATTCTTTCCTTGCACCACATACATAAGAGATGCGGAGCTCTTCTCATGCACCCTTCCGCTAATGAATTGGCTAACGAAGGCGGCACTCAACTCCTTAAAAGAGCCAATAGAGTTCGCAGGCAATCGGCTATACCATCTCTGAGCCATGCCCGACAGGGTTTGGGGGAACGCTCTGCACTTTAGGGCATCACTTGCAGGCTGCAGCAGCAGTGCGTTCGAGAATGTTCTCACATGGTTTGCGGGATCACCCGTTCCATCATAAGCCTTTATTGTAGGCATCTTAAACTTCCTAGAGATGTGAGCATTCATCACTTCCTCGGTGAACGGGGGTGTTGGATCATCAAGATCTCCGAGAGGCATCAGATCTTTGGGGTTTCCCTTGGGAATTTCCATCCTTGTGGTTGTTCTTCCGAATGAGGCATCAGCCCTTCTTTGTCTCCTTGAAGACCTCTCCAAATCAATTATGGAAATCCTTCCTGCAGTTGGAGGAGGCTGAGTTTGATTTAGCCTAGCTTGTTCTCCTGCCATATCTTCCTTCAATTTTAAGATCTCGGCCTCATAAGCCTTGATCCTTTCAGCAGTTGTCAAAGATTGTCCATCACGGATGTCTTGAGTCCTCCTTCGAGGTTCTCTACTAGCACGTCGCCTCCTCAGGGCTTCATCACGGTCATCATCCTCATCGTCGGAGGAGGTTTCATCAGTATAAGGACCCGAATAATCGTGATACTCTCGATCTCGGATCTGCAAAGCGTGACCACTTGGGCCTGTCCCTTGGATAGGAGGATAATTAGGCAGCCCGTATGTCGGGTTAGTACTCACAGGGAGATCTGTAGTGTGGATCTGGACCCCATGTGATGGGTTGTTCGGATCAATCAGAGGAGAGACCACCATCTAAAGAGGATTGGTTTCTCGTCTTGTACGGGTAATCGGAGATAATGTACTCTCAACATGGGGGATCGCCCCTGATTGTTGAGAAACTTGAGATTGGGTGATCGCCCCTGATGCTGGCGGAGCTTGTTGGGCAATCGCCCCTGACGCTGGGGGAACCTGTTCGGTGATGGTTGGAGCAGATCTGAGAGGTATGGCCTTAGTTGCAACTGGTGTTGTTCTTCGTGTTTGAACCATGGTTGATGTTGTCTTCCCACAGACGGCGCCAAATGTTGTGGAATAAAAACGAGGGTTTGTATGTATTAAATATAAGGGATGGTGAGCTTCGAGCTTTAATGGCTGTTCTTGCGTTCAAGACTGATCGGTCCTCACAAGATGCCTACGTATCTCTGTATTGCTAGAGAATCAAGCCAACGTAGTTCTGAGAATGAGGGGTCAGACCCTTTATATAGGCTGAGAAGCCTTAGAATTAAGGTAGGAGTTGGAGACTTAATAGATAAGTCACCTCCTTGAGGAAAGTTCTAGACTCCTTCCTTGTAGGAGTCTGTTGCCATATCGAACTGGATGCCTTGGAGGCTAAGTCTTGTAGAGATAATGTCCTTATCTGACACTTATTGCTGCACTGTTTATTACCCCTAATATTAATTACGAAATTAATATTAAAAATAGGACTTTGGACCCTGTTAGTGGGCCCCACGTTTGGACCATACCAGGTCTAATTAATGCAACACTAAATGTGTCTTTAGGGCTTATTTTTAGCCCATATCAACCATCAAAGATGAGAATTTGAAATTGTAGATTTTCAAGTGTTGCCTAGTTCTGTTTAAGACATTAATATGTGGGTTTGACCGCATAGAATGATAGACGTAATGTTAACAAGTTTTGTTAGTAGTTTCTACGTAGTTTAGTTGCGACTCTGTGTTGTTCTTTATGAACCTTGATCTTACTTCATTCTTGCGTTATAAAAAATCAGAAACAAATGTTCTATCTTTGATTTATTGTATTACTTAAGATAGTAGCAATCATTAAAAAATCAAGGTTGTATTTTAGTGAAGATAATAAAATTGTAAATTTACAAAATGTAATTTTTATTAAAAAAAATGCTTGAGTCCCCAAAAATTTTCAAAATCATTCTCAAATGATGAATTGTCATTATACTATTGGTTGTTCCTTACATTAATGTAATGGGCCAATCATGTATATATATGATCCACAAGTAAAAATAAACAATTTGTCATTCGGGATCCGTTTCGGGGTACGTAGCATTGCTCTTTCTGATTAGATATTTACAAAATTCGTTATTTTCCATTATCAAAAAGAATATTAGTAACACTACGCCATAAACGCACATACGCAACCCCCAAATAAAGTTGCAAAAGACCTGACAAGCGTTGCGTAAGGTCTTACGCAACACCAGAAGGGCGTTGCCAATACCGGCGTTGCGTAAGACCCCTAATGCAACCCTTTTTCCAAGCTATTGCAACACCACGAAAAGTATTGCATAAAAGGCCTTATGCAACACCAAAAGCAGGTAAAGGCAACACCAAATGGTATTGCATAAGATTTTTAGACATTTCAGCAGTGGGGCTCACCATGGTGCAACGTCAGCAGTGGGACCCACATGCCACGTCACCATTGGATCCCACGAGGTGCCACATCAGCAAGGTGCCACGTCAGCAAGATGCCACATCAGCAATGGGGTCCACCAAGATGCCACGTCAGCAGTGGGACCCACAAGGTGCCACATCACAACTGGGGGGCCATAGGATGCCACGTCAGTAATGGGTCCCACATGGTGCCTCGTCAGCAGTGGGGACCACTATCTAATGCAACACTAGTTGAGTCTAATGCAACATCATTTGTTTTTTTGCAACATCAAACGTATATTAAGCAACACTAAATCTACGATACTGCAACATCATATATAGTCAAATGCAACACTTTTTTACAAAAAATTGGAATAGCTGCTTTGTTTATACATAAAACCATCCCTGTCCAAACCAAGCCAACAACTTCAAAAGTCCTATTTAGCAAAAAAAAAAAAAACTTCAAAAGTCCTAAATAATGCAGCCAACAAAACTACTTAACAGTTTTACATGTACTAAACCAATCACATGCTCTAATTCTAAGTTCAAAATGTACATATACTTCTGCTACTTGAACTTTTCTTGCTGTATCTGTAGCACAACCAACAAGAATGAGAACCGATGTGCCAGCGAACCCTCTAAAAGCAGTCAGGTGTGTAGTTTGTTCAATCAGTGCAGGCAGAAAAGCAGAACCCAGAACTGATATGCGACTTAAAACCTACATGAGTGCACAAGTTCGTAAATTACCATAGAACAATTATCTGAAACAAAATGAATAGAAAAATTGCCCCGATGCTAAATAATTATAAGAACAGGAAATTACCGTCTTAATGTATGTAGCTGTGCTTTTACCAGGTCTTACAAGTGGGATTGAGGCACCTTGGCGCTTTTTTTTTTCTAAATTGCTTTAAATTAAAAAAACGAAAGAACAAAGGGATTAACTCATGCTCTATGACAGACCATAGAGGTGGCAATCAAACTAAGGAAAGATTGAACAAACAAAGGACAAAGAAAAAATCATGAAGTTAACCAACTACTAAAACAACTAGTGGATTCTCTTTGAAGGAACCACGAGGAAGAGGATAAACGAGATTTTATATCTGTAATTATCCTTGTGATCAACATTTGAGGCGCAAGGATTCCTTCGTTATGAGCTCGCGTGTTTCGCTCCTTCCAAATGTGGTAAACGTGTACTTGAAGGGAAAGTAAAGCAAGATGGCGGAGAGTGAAGTCCTGAACATTAAGCCAAGAAATAAGAAGATGGAGCCATGAGGCAGACTGGTGAGGAAGACCAAGGAGGCCTCTTAAATGAGCGAGAACATGATTACTAAAAGGGCAGTGCAGAAACAGGTGGTCGTAGCACTCTTTCCCTCCAACGCACAAGAA
Source organism: Saposhnikovia divaricata (assembly GCA_036435485.1). NCBI lineage: Eukaryota > Viridiplantae > Streptophyta > Magnoliopsida > Apiales > Apiaceae > Saposhnikovia > Saposhnikovia divaricata. The sequence continues at coordinate 167,986,149 of CM071595.1, read as the reverse complement.
GCAACAGTCAATAATCTCCAAACCAAAAGAAGCTAGGCATTGCAGAGTCTTTAGTCTACCATGACAAATCAGCCATAAGTGATGAGCATATCTCTAAATAGCAAGTTTGTGCCAAACTTCTTTGTGCCACCGAACAACCGGCAGTTTTAAACGGAGCGACTCCCATATATCCCAGATTCTAATTTTAGAAAAAGGGCAACCATTCCATATGAAGACATCTGTTTTGCTCAAGTCAAACGGAGGGTGATTGAAAGTGTTTAACCAATTGACTAAACCCGTGCTTAGGTGATGAAGTCTCCTATTTGGTTGAGGTAAAATCCAATTTCCTGAGACAATCAGATCATGAATGACTGCATTATGAGTTGAACCAGCTTGAGAAATGATAATGTCGTTTTTAGAATCCGCCAGACACTGACCGTTCCACCAGGGGTCGAACCAGAGAGAAATTCGTTGGCCATTGCCAATTCTGTAGGATAAGAAACGAATTGCCAAAGTTCTGAATTGGAGGACTTTTCTCCATATCCAAGAGGAATCTGTTGGGATGTCCATAGTCCAGAATTTCTTGTTCTTCAAGGCCGTGACATTAATCCAACGAGACCATAAAGACCTAGACCCACTAATGATTTTGGTTAAATGAAATAAGATTTGAGCCTTATTCCATTCCTTCATGTTCTTAATACCCAGGCCCCCTTCTTCCTTTGGTAAGCAAATAGTCGACCAACTGACTTTGTTCCCTCCTTTCGAAGTACTGTTCCCTTTCCATAAGAAGCGAGAAAACAGTTTTTGGAGAATATTGTGAACAGTAGCAGGTAGCATGAAGTGGTTAGTCCAGAAAGATTGCATAGAGAAAAGAACAGACCTTGTGAGTTGGACTCTTCCAGCAAATGAAAGGAAGATGTTAGTCCAAGCATTTATACGGGAAGAGATCCTATCAACCAAAGGCATGCAGTCCTGCACACCTAATTGGGAAGAAATTAACAGCACTCCAAGAAACTTCACTGGGATTGTGCCCAGGGGAATACCAAAAGTGGTATCAAACCAAGAAACAAGGCTGGCTTCACAGTTGCTAAAGAAAACCGTGCTCTTAGGCAAACTAGGATTTAGACCACTCAAGTTTGAGAATTTTGATAAGGAAACCATAATATGATTGATAGAGTCTTGGACACCGTTCGAAAAGAGGAGGACGTCGTCAGCAAAGAAAAGATGGGTAAGGCCAAGATCTTTGCATTTCCAATGGTGTTGAAACAAAGGGGGCTTTGCATCAAGGATAGAAGAGAAAATATTCATAGCGACGGTGAATAGATAAGGAGACATAGGACATCCTTGACGAATTCCTTTCTCTCCTCTAAAATAGCCTTGTAACGAACCATTTATCTTCACTGAGTATCTAGGAGTAGAGATACATGCGTATATCCATTTTATGAATCTAAGAGGAATCCCCATTTTGTGAAGCGCAGCTATCAAGAAATTCCAATCTAGCGAATCAAAAGCTTTATGGAGATCAATTTTTAGAGCACACTTTGGTTTCCCTGAATCTCGGTTGTAACCCCTGAAAAGCTCCTGAGCCATAAGAATATTGTCAGAAATATTCCTACCTTTAACGAAGGCGGATTGAGCTTGATTGATCATAGAAGGGAGGACCAACTTTAATCTGTTTGCTAGAATTTTAGAAATGCATTTGTAACCAATGGTACACAAGGAAATTGGCCGGTAATCCTTAATATGAGAGGGTGTTTCAACCTTAGGAATGAGAGCAATGGAAGTGGAGTTAATTGCAGGATTCATCTCACAGGAAGCAAAGAAATGCTTGATAGCTTCACAAAAAGTTGTGCCCACAATATTCCAAGTAGCTAGGAAGAATTCAAGAGTAAAGCCATCCGGACCGGGGGCTTTGTTACATTTCAATGATTTGAGAGTCTGATAGATTAGGTCATCCGTGATGATTGTTCACTCACATCATTAGGGTCCAATTGCAGGAAACTGTAGTGGTAGTTGAAGAAGGCTATTAACACAATGTTTGTTGGGACATATAAAGAACCTGTAGATAATACGGTCAAACATCTTTCTTTTAAAGAGATGAACATATATAAACAGGATAGGTTGGATTCTAGTACAGCTAAATCAAAACAAACCAATAATATGGGTTTGGGTAATTTTTTTCCCATTTTGGGCAGGTGATATACGCATATTGAATAGAGGCACCACGTACTGGCGCTGCCATCCACATACAAATGCAACAACTTAAAAAACAGGAGCACCGATCATTACAGCAAGTAAGCAAATTGTTTTCGTAACTAATAATTACTACAGCATGTATCCGTATATGTCCAATAATTACCACAGCATGCAAAATGCAGCTCCGAAAATAACTTAAAATAATGATCACTTACACTACAACTGAAACAAACATGTCAATAAAGATACCAATCCTTTGTATCAACAGATTTGTAGAAAACATAGAATTTTGTCCACAATTTAAAAGAGTAATACTTAAAAGGAAAATTAAAAAAGAAAGAAACAATAAATAGTGCTGTTGAATTGTATGCAAACATGATATCTTTATTGATACAACCATAAGGTATTGGCTGAAAGAATCCCGAATTAGAAATCTAAGAAAGGATTTAACTAGCTGAATGCTAACCTTAAGCCGTTCCTGGCCGGAGAAGGTGAACGGGAATAAGCTGTTTCAAGAAGCAAAAGCAAATGCAACCACATTATTGCAAGAATAAAATTGTCTAATGCAGATTCAACTGCATAAAATGTAACTTTTGAAGTGATGTTGAAGAGTCAAGAAGTTAAGTGAAGTAATTTAAAGTGAAAGCTACAAGGTTTAAGGAATACTGACAGCGATATCCTTAGTGTAACCCTATATATCAAAGCTTATCAATTCATATGTGAAAAGAACAATAGTAATAAGAGCAATTAAGCAACAAGTATAAATTGAAGAACAAATGATAACATTTGCATACCTCCATCTGCCACAGTCCGACAAAATCCAGAACTACATTGAAAAAAAATGCATAAGACAAAATAGAGGATCACCTTCATACATGTACACGACATCATTATTTGTGCAGTAGAATAAAAAAATGTGAAGAAGATTCGTTTACTTGTTGCTGTTCAGAAGCATCCAGAAGAAAGTGAACTGAACCAAAGCCACTGGCTACTATTTTCTTGTAGAGTGTTTTGTTCACCAAAAGCTAGAAGAAGGAATGTGAATTTATGATGCATCTTCACTTCTCATGAAATTTATTCTAACATACAAAATAAAAGCAACAGATGGACTATTAATATGACAGCATGTACTATTAGACAGATGAGAAGCCAACTCAACCTAAATTATGTTATGACCCTCAATTTAAGCTCAGAGAACACAACCTAAGATCGATAAATTCATAGGTGGGTTTTCATTTCGATTACACTAAGTTCACGTCTACAATATTTTTTTTAAAAAAAAATTGTTGTCGGGATCTTTTTTATAACTTGTATCAAAGCGAGCTAAATAATATTTTCACATAAAAGAAATAAATAAGAAGTGAGTTGGAAAATCTAAAGCATTACATTAAGAGCTGCAACCATTATCCAAAAGTCTGATGAACTGGAAGTAACTTCTGCAAAAGGATCATTAATAACATGAAGCAAACTCGAACCTGAGGAAATAACTGGAGTATAAAAACTTTAATTAGTATTGATAAAGTCTCAGTATGTTCCACTGATCTGTATAGATGAAACAGCATGAAAAAGTAATGCATTTGTTTAATTATGTACTTCCTAATTCCCCGACGAGCAAAAACTTAAATGAGGAATCTATAGCTTCTTTATAGTTGTCTTCATCAATGGCTACCATTCTGGAATTAATCAGGTTTTAAGCCAGACATGTATCAACCACCTTAGTTCAGTGATAGTAGAGAATATAGTAGCAAGCCGAAAAGAATGTTTAAACCTTAAACTCCCTTTTCTCATCCCTAGTTGCTGGAAGGCATCCCCCATGACTTTTGGCCATCTACCATCTTTATAAGAATAATAACATATGCTGACTGTTTGTGAACCACAGGATCAAAAGCATTTATATCAATAGTTTCTCTAAACCTACAATTAACAATATCTGAGAAATAAACTAGCAGTGTTCTAGGTTGCTACAAGCATGCATATTCCATATGGCATAGGTGTAACACCCTCACTTTACCATATTAATATACAGGCTCTTATATAAGTAAGTAACTATTTTACAGGGAAATTTCAGAAAATTTTGACATGATGTATTCATAAATATGACTAACCACCTGTCCAAATCAACAAAACTAATCCAAATGTATCCAAATCTGCTCACCATATACTATTGACAAAATCATAAGGAAATATAAATTCTAACCAACCAAGACCACTCACAGGTCACAGTATGAAACAACTACTAATTAACTATTACAACCCCAATCCGAATAAAATAATATACAATTTCTGTGAATAAATAAGGTCACCGTCTAACTAGATATTCAACCTTGACTGGTTCCCAACCACTAACCAATGAGAATCTGTAACCCGAACGTCTCCTCTCGCTGCCTATAGAGCAATACCAACTGATCACTAGTTCCTCTGATCATCTTTAACAACTGGAGAATAAACAGAAACAACAGTGAGCCAACAATGCTCAGCAAGTGCAATAGTGATAGCAATTTTAAAATAAATGCTGACAACTCTGATAAACAAAAGGAGTTTCATCTCATTATTTAAAAGAATCAGTGAGATCAATTTTTAGATTGCCACAAGAGCCAACAATTCACCATTTATAATGTGCAACAGAACTAGAACTGATAAAAGTTCTGATATCAAATATTACTGAAACGGACTTCCAAAGAGTCAAGAACCAACATCTCAATCGCAGAATATAGATTAGAATTGGAATTTTATTTATTTAAATAACACATCAAAGTTAGGCTGCTGATCAATCAGCACTAACCCCGGACAAACGCACACAGCAATGTTCTAGGACAAACGCGCACAGCAATGTCATTAATTGGATCCATGGCACATATTGGCTTTAACTTCCGACCATAATAAGGTCCCACCCCGAAGGGTTTTACGCCCCAAGGGCCACATTTAAAAACATTTCCAATTCTAAATCATCCACACTAGGTGTCGGGACAATCGACAACCTTTAATCTCCAAACAACTGGAAACTAACGTCCAGAATAATAACTCAAGATTAAGAGTTAATAAGAAACAAAAACTTCACTTAGTATCGACAAGTTCGATACACTACAGGGAGCAAACGAACAATCAAGATTTTTTTTTAAAAAGATATCGATAAGTTCGATACCAACTAGGGTGGGGAATATAAAGAATAACAATTCGAATAGGTATCGACAAGATAGATATGAGTATTGAGGAACATTGTCATTAACTTGATTAAAGAGTAAATCGACTTGGGCAACGATAAGAGATATAAATTACAACCAGATTATCACATATGAAATTCTACGCTAGAGCGAGGACATAGGCAAGCCCTACGCTTTTAAGAAAATTTTCAACACATTGCAAGGCTTAACTGACATAAACGATTAAAGTAGTTTAAACGATTATTTGTAAAATAATTTCAGGATAGTTAGTTGCAAATCAGTTTGAAGGAAACATTTTCATAAAGGGGTCCACTGGAGAAATTATGTGAAAAATCAATAATTTTATTAACAGGTATTCATGGAAATTTTAAACTTGGATTCTCTCTCTTTAGAACGTCTTTTAAACATTTTTGAAGAAAATTATAGAAATAGTTATCAGTTGAGGAGTCCAATATCATAGCTTGAGTAAAGTATTTTAGCGGGAAAGATTATATTTAAGGTTCTTTTTAAAAACTTGGTATTCGAATTAGGGGTAGGGAAAATAAACATTTTCATGCTAACTGGGAAGTATGTCATTTTCTAAATACATTTGACCAATCTACATTACACGACAAAAAGAATGAATTGCATCACTTGAAAGATAAGTGAAGAGCAAACACTTGCCTCGATACAGGAAGTTCTCGATCCAACAACATCGATCCATGACACAACTTCACATCAATCTATACTTCTCTTCACGTTGACCCCTTACTCGGCCCTACTTCCATCTTTCCTTCCTAATTCGCCAATTCATGTCAATACACTCGTCGGTTTCGATAACTATCTTCCTATTTGAAATTCCATTTACTCGTGCACTGTTCTTGGCCGGATCTCCTACTCGTACCTATACCAAGGTAAAGTACTACTTTAGTGCCAAAACCAACCAAAACCTTACTTTCAATCTAATCTACCCATATGCGTCCTATATCGCTTTACCACTTAGCACATATTGGTTATACTCATAAAATACTTTAGTACAAACAAACCACATAAACACGTGCATCAAATCAATTTGCAAATAATTCTTATTAAATTACTATAAAGATTTATAAAATAATTTTTACGAAAATCGGACAGCACCTCCTTTATAAAGTGGACATACCTGCCGGAATACAACCGACCCAATCAATAATCAAATCATTCCATAATCGAATATCAACTTAGTTTCCAGTATGACTTACGACTACTACTCAAATATAACTCAGAATATAAGATTAATTATCCGAGAATCAACATATAGCTTTCAGGGCAAACCAATCAAGTAACCTACACATACGACCACTTATACCCCTCGACTCATATTAACGAAAATAGATATAATTTGGAAGTCACTAGTATTTATATATGTATTGTATTTACTAATTAACATCATAGGTCATGAATTGTTTTAATGAAATTCCTATAACAATACACACACTAGTCTCCATCACTTCCCCTGTCTCATTTCGTCCGAAAAAATCTCAGCACACACAACAGCCTCATACAACAAAACCCAGCATCATCTCGATTTAATTCAGTCTTACAATACTAACAATACGTTTTAACATCAACTCATCACTCAATCCAACAATCAAAATACAATGACGAGATCAAAATTTCATAACTCAGAGAACTAAACTATAATTATAGTCGTAATATCACTTACGACAACCAATCAATTCAAATACAAAGAAATGAATCTAAACAAAAATTCAAATAATTCATATTCGAACAAAACCCAGATTATACAGAATCATAGCTAAGCAGTTATTCAAACTCTAATCACCAACAAGCATCAAAACTTCAATACCCAGCTGATTATCAACAGAAACGAAGCCAAATTCGAAAGCCAATTCAGAAACCCTCGAATTTAATTCATAACCAATCTGCTATACACGCAGCCACTACCGTCTCAAGCAAACCAGTACTAAGTTCGAATTTCGAACTCACTAGAGTAAGAACAACCGACCCACAGTGAGGCTTCTTCAGAATCGTGCATACCCACACACTCAACGATAACCAATAACACACACTCATCGCACGTAGTGACAGCACACACACACACGGGTTTTATACACACACCCACGCGTATATATACACATATGTGTGTGGGTAGAGAAGTGAGGGAGTGGTTTGAGTGAGATGGGAGAGATAAACATCGAGAGGGAGAGAGGTCTGAGCGAGAGACAGAAATCGGGAGAGATGGGTTCGAGAGAGTAGAGAGATTGGAGAACTTTCAAGAAGATACGAGAGAGATTTAAAGAAACTGATTGAAACAGAGCTCCGGGAAAATGAAATTGGGGGTTAGGGATTTAATGGTTAAAAAGAATAAGAAAAGTAATTTACTAATCAATTTTCTGTTTTAAAACAATTCTAAACACTACAAGAAAAAATCGACCACACAACGGTTTTTATCCGTCGTCTGAAGCCTTCATTTTTCGTTGTCTATTGGAATGCTGTCTATTACGCGTATCAGACGACAGCAGCTTAACCGTTGTCTTTGTTGTAGAAAGACAACGACAGCGTTTCTTAAAAACGTTGTGTAATACTTGGATCACACAATAATGTTTAAATTTGGTCTATTGTCTGATTATGTTTTTAGCAAGGGTTCCTTCAAACATGTTTATTGTCTAATACCTGGATCATACAATGGTTTTTTAAATTTGGTCTATTGTCTGATTATGTTTTTAACAAGGGTTTCTTCAAACATGTCTATTGTCAAATACCTGGATCATACAATGGTTTTTTTAATTTGGTCTATTTTCTGATTATGATTTCAACAAGGGTTTCTTGAGACATGTCTATTGTGTACTATCTCAATCATACAATGGTTTTTTAAATTTGGTCTATTACCTGTTATTTTTGCCATCTACAAAAAATGGTTTGTTTGATTTGAACTGTTATTTCTTTCATATACAAACAATGGTTCCTAAAAAAATAAAGTGATGTCCCTTCGTTATGTTCACAACAATTTCTTGGAAGATTACAATTGTTAGAGATCTTAGCACACAATGGTATTAATCATCCAAAGCATCATTTTTTTTTATTCACACTATGGTTTAATTTAAATTATTTCCTATTTTTATTCATAAACAATAACAAAAATAAAAATCAAAACATTTACGAAAAATCCAAATATTACCAAAAATTACAAATAAACAACTTGTCCAGAAAACTAAAATAAAAGGACAAATCAAAGCCCTATCATACTAGAACATGTCCATTAAACTGTTGCTGCCTCTACTTGAATTGTTGACAGTCACAAACTAATCTGGGCAATAAACAAATGAAGGTTAAACACTTAAAAGAGGTTAAAACAGGCGAATTTACTAGCATCCCATTGAGGCAGAGCATTGCTTTCACCAAAGGAATCCAGAAGCACACCCATTGAGTGTTTGGTACAATTCTCTCCAACCCATTAATCTGATTTATAACCGAAGGCAATCAAGCATAGAATGTGGCAAGCTTCTGCGACAGCCCATTAATCTGATCTTCATTATGTTGATCCTGGCGAACACAATTATATAAATAAGATCAGTTGATATCCAACTTCCGCCAAATTAATTTTTAGCTGAGCTTGGGTTAATTTCAATTAACTTCACATTTTAAGGTAGTCATCAGAATTCAGTTTCTTCTTAGCCCTAGTTTTAAGCCAGTGTATCATAGTTACAAATATTTATCGAGTCTCAATGGAATGCTTCTTAAATCTTAAACAAACAAAATGTTCAAAAGACCGGGAATTGGAATTACAAGTAGAAATAAAATAAATCTGTAAATTTGCTCGCCTTCTATATGTATCTGAATGTTCCTTTGCCTCAAACGTATGGACTCCATAAAGGAACTCATAGCACAGTACACCAAGACTCCAGATGTCCATACTTGCATCATGCTCCACACTTTCCACAGTACAGAAAGTGCCAGAATTTGGTTGTTAGAACCAATTAATCTAGTCACCAAAATTTATAGTAAATTTCTCACATATGTTTTGACCTAAAAGACACTTAATTTGTAAAAAATAAAATGCATGTATATGCACATACCCATCTCAGGTTGGAGATAATCCAAGGTTCCGCACATGGTCTGCCTTCTGTTCTGTTAAATGTGTGCACTGACCACCCAAAATCCGCAATCTTAAGTTCTCCCTGTAGGGAACCCACAGTAACAAATTAAAGTACAAAAAACAACGAATCATATTACAAACAGACATACAAGCAACTTATTACTTGTAAACAAAGTAAACTCTTTTCTGCAAACTCTTTTCTACAAACAAAGAGATTGGTGAGTTATTCAGTACACAGTGATAATTTTCCAATATTGAGCTAACTATTTATGCATACCATAAAACCTTAAAATATTAGGGTGTCGTAGAAGGCTTTGGATCTCAACTTCGCGGCATAGCTTAGAGATTGTTTCAGTTTTTGAACTATATAATCCAAAGATCGGTAGACTGAATCAGTAAATTAATACTTACAAATCAACAAATAAAACCACAAATTATCAACATGCTCCACCTCAGACTATTTCAGTTTGCTCTTAAAAAGTACCTTAAGCGTCAAAATAGATTTCTCTGTTACAGGAAAATATACAAATCTTAGCTATACATTTGATGAATAATATCACACCAAACATGCATGATACATCAATGTTGATTGTAAGTATATAGTATATACTATAATAAAGAATAGCTTTTAAATATGAGCTTACTGCTTTTTAAGATCTTCAAGAATAGCTGTTGCTCCTTTACACATCTGTAACGTACAAAGATATTAGTAATAAGCACAATAAATCGTTATGTGTGAGTGTAGAACGCCCTCTATAGTAGCACAGTATATAGAATTAACAATCACATGACTAAATGACTTACCGTTGACCCACAGTCTCCATCACCAGATTTACTATCCCAGTCATTTAAATTGTCCTTGAGATCAATAATAGCAGATGCTGCTTCTTCAATAGCAACCTCAAGTATTCGCCCTTGCTGATTGAGCTGTTTAGGTCGACTCAAGGTCTCGTCCGTCATCGCCGAACGAGATGGTGGTATAGGAACAGGGATCTTGGCGGGTGGGTGATTACCATCAACTCCAACATGCCATTGTGGAGCCTTAGTTTCAGCATCCAGTCGCTGCAAAATTGCCTGATCTACCTTCATAACAAATACAGAGAATCCTGCCATATCCAGTGAAGTCATAAATGATCCTGTGTACACCCAATCAACAGCCAGTTCGTGCTCCAGCTGCACCTTGGGAACAGCCTTTCCAGCTATAATCATCAATTCCATAACAGGAGTGGCACCCATCCTGAAATTATTGAGAATTCAAGATACAAATACTTCAACAATTGCACACTCCTACTAAACTATAGCATAAGAGTTAAGACCAAAGCGAAAAACTAAACAGAACAATCTCACGAAAAAACAAAAAATATTGTCAAGTAAAGCAGCAAATAATTTTGCTTACTTGCATGAGGTACAATCTCTAATTTTTGAAATATCAATAAGCGCAACAGAATATAATCTGACTTTATTTTGGCCAAGTTTGTCAAGTACTGAAGAAATAATGCAAAGATCATTTGTTCTCTACTTTTATTTTCGGATTATAAAGTAAATCAACATAACTTCTGAAAAAAATTCCTTAAGCTATATCATCAACAAAGAGTTATCCACGAAACAAGAAACAAGAAACCTTCAACATTAGAATAGTAAAGGGTGCAAGACATTAAACTTCCATGTAAAGATTCGAGATAATTTTAGTTAACAATATCATCTCAAAATAATTAAGTACTCTTTATGACCCATATTAAACCATCTAATTTTCTCTTTAGGAAGAACCAAGTTGAAAATTCTGTTTCAATATTTGTTAGAAATATTTACAGATTTTAATTGAAGAAAGCTCTTACCTCTGGTTGCAAATTCTGAACATCTTGACGAAAAACAAAAACAACACATTGAACTGAAAGACTCACCAAATCAATCCACTCACCAAATTAAGGTTTCAGGACTTGAACAAATCAATTTAAGCAAATCGATTTGGGTTTCGAACAAATCGATTTGAGCTTTGAGAGTTGTGAGATTTGAGATTTGAGGGTGAGAGATGTGATCTATGTTGTGTGTTTTTGTTTTTTGAACGAATCAACCTGAAAGCTCAGTTTTGAATAATTAGGGTTCATGTCTGTGAGAGAGGTGAGTAATTGAGAGAAGGGGAGTGAGATAGGTGTGCTTTTGGGTTTGTGAAAGATATAGAGAGAGTACAAAGAGGCCTTTAGAAACAAAAATAAAAAGGGGGAAAGTGAAATGTGGGTTTCGGGGGAAATGAAATTTCAACAAAATTTGGGTTTCTTCGATAAAAAAAAGGAGGGAAAAATAGAAGAGGGAAACGAAAATAAAATCTTTTTTATAAAATAATTTTTTTTACTAACTTTTCTAAAAAAATTATTTGTGAAATATTAAATTAACTAGTTTTCTATTAAACTATACCTAATTGAATGATATTTCCAAATTTCCAATAAATAAAAAATTAATTTAGTTAGAGATCTTAGTAGATCATTACTGTATTGATTAGTACATGTAACTAGTTTTTTGTCACAGTTTGTTGTTTGTATTTTTTAAAAACTATTTTTAGACGATCCAAAGGCCCGGATGTCAAGATATATCTATTATAATGATATTCAAAAAATTTTAAAAAATAAAAAATTAATTTGGTTTGTAAAATTTAATATTTAATAAACGAAGTGGTCTTGCTAGACGAAGTGGTTATTTGTCAAATACCGTTGTCTCGAGTGGTACCAGACAATGGTTTTGGACAAATAAACAATTATCTGATAACAGACAACGGTATTTTAACAAATACACTTGTAATGTGAAGCTTCAGACAACGATATGTTATAAAGATACCGTTGTCTGACACTAGTTATGTTTTTTTGAAGATAAATATAAATTAACATAATAAATTTGAAAATTTTTAATGATATATTCAGTCATATTTCTCGATGATCCAAACGTACGGATGTCAAGATATATCTAATATATTGATTGATATGGGCTAAAAGTAAGCCCTAAAGACACATTTAATGTGGCATTAATTAGACCCGGAATGGTCCAAACGTGGGGCCCACCAGATGGGCCCAAACCCTATTTATAATATTAATTTCGTAATTAATATTAAGGGTAATAAACAGCTCAGCAAATAAGAGTCAAACAAGGATATTACTCTTGCCTGACTTAGCCTCCAAGATACATATTTCAACATGGAAACTGATTCCTATAAGGAAGAGATCTAGAACCTTCCTCAAGGAAGACTTATCTACCAAGTCTCTGACTCCTACCATAATTCTAGGGCTTCTCATCCTATATAAAGGGTCTAACCCCTCATCTCAGAACCACGTTTTTGGGCAGAGCTCAATACGTCACTTACGTCTTGGCTTAATCATCGAATAAGGACATACAAGCCACTGCATCCTAGGTGAGCTCTCGCCGCCTTAGCCTCGAGGGCACCATCACCTAGAACTACGTTGGCTTGATTCTCTAGTAATATAGAGATACGTAGGCATCTTGTGAGGACCGATCAGTCTCGAACGCAAGAACAGCCATTAAAGCTCGAAGCTCAACCACCCTTGCATTAATTACAAATCATAACCTAGTTTTTATTCCACAACATTTGGCGCCGTCTGTGGGAAGACAACATCAACCATGATTAGCACACGAAGAACTGCACCAAGCTCTACCGAAGCTTTACCAATCAGCTTCGCTCCGCCTCTTACCTGTGGGACAACCACGTTTGAACAAGGGACGATCCCCCAAACTCAAGTTTCTCAGCCTCCAGGGACGAATCCCCCTGCTGGGAGTACGCTGCCTATGGTTGTCCATCCAGATCAGGGAACCAACTATCTTCAGATGGTGATCTCTCCCCTGGTTGATCCTAATCACCCTCCATCTGGGGTACAGATCCATACTACAGATCTCCTCATGAATACGAACCCAATGTATGGGCTGCCCAACTACCCCCCTGTTCGAGAACCTGGACCGAGTGGTCATGCTTTGCAGATCCGAGATCTCGAGTACCTAGACTACTCCGGCCCCTATACTACTGATTCGACATCTGAGGATGACGATGATGACCGTGAAGAAGCCCCAAGGAGGCGACGTGCTAGTATAGAGCCCCGAAGGAAGGCCCGAAGAATCCATGATGGACCTCCACAAATGACTGAGGAAAGGATCAAGGCTCATGAGGCTGAGATCCAGAGGCTGAAAGATGACGCCGCCAGAGAGCAAGCAAGGCAGAATCAAATTCTGCATCGACCTCCTCCAATCTCAGGAAGGGTTCCCGTCATAGATCTGGAGAGGTCGTCTAGGAGACGAAGAAGGGCCGATACCTCAACTGAAGGAGCAACGAGGGCGGAAACCCCCAGAAACAACCCCAAGGATCTGATGCCGCTAGATCTTGATGATCCAACACCTCCGTTCACTGAGGAGGTGATGAATGACCGCATCTCAAAAAAATTGAAGATGCCGACGATCAAAGCCTATGATGGAATAGGCGATCCTGAAACTCATGTCAGGACGTTCACAGCTGCACTACTGCTGCAACCTGCTAGTGACGGCTTAAAGTGTAGGGCGTTCCCTCAAACCCTGTCGGGTATGGCTCAAAGGTGGTATAGCAGGCTACCTGCAAATTCGATTGGCTCTTTCAAGGAGTTGAAGAATGCCATTGTTAGCCAATTCATTAGTGGAAGAGTTCATGAAAAAAGTTCTGCATCTCTCATGTATGTGGTGCAGGGGAAGAACGAGAATCTAAGGGGTTATCTCAAGCGATTCACCAAGGAGACATTGAATATTACAGATCTGGAGAATAAAGTGGCCATGGTAACCTTGGTACACGGAACTACAGATCCTTTCTTCAAGAGGTCTTTGGAAAAGCATCCTCCTGAGAACATGGCCGAGCTCCAACAAAGGGCCGATAAGTATATCAAGGCAGAGGATAGCATGAAAAAAGAAGCTGCTGGAGGCAATTGTAAGGGCTCCAATGACTTTAAGAAACGGAAGAAAGAACAAGAGTATGATGCTAGGGACAAGTATCCCCGGACTAGCAAGGATTCTGAATCACCACCGAAGAAGAGTTTGGGACCAAGATTCAACGACTATGCAAGACTGAATGCTCCTAGGAGTCAGATCTTGTTAGATATTGAGAAAGACAAAGATTTTCGATGGCCGAAGCCACTTAGGGGTGATCCCCCAAAGAGAAACAAGGATCAGTATTGTAGATTCCACCGCGATGTGGGGCATGATATAGATGATTGTAGGCAGTTGAAGGATGAGATTGAATTCTTGATCCGAAAAGGAAAGCTGAACAAATTCACTAAGGGTGATGATCATGGAACTCAAAGGAGGGATTATGATAGAAGAGACAATGAGAGAAGGGATGATGATTGAGGTCGGGATCGTAACCCACAGCCCCGAGGGCCAGTTATTAACATGATTTGGGGAGGCCCGACAGCGGCCGGTACCACCCGAAACTCTCGAAAGGCGTATGCCAGAGAAGTGATGCACATCGTGGGAGAAGCCCCGAAGCGTGCCAGGACTGAGATAGCAATTGGTTTCGATGACTCAGACCTCGAAGGGGTGAAGTTTCCCCATGACGACCCGTTGGTCATAACCCCCGTGATTAGGAACTCGGAAGTGAAGCGAGTCTTGATGGACAATGGAGCTTCCGTTGACATTCTGTTTCACGATACATTTGGGAAGATGGGGTACAATGATTTTCAATTGACCCCCAATAACATGCCTATATATGGATTTAATGGAGTAGAATCCAAAGTTGAAGGGACTATTCAGTTGCCTATAACTATTGGACAGGAGCCCAAGGAGGCCATTCAGATGTTGAACTTCTTGGTAATCAAGGCGGTTTCAACGTACAACGCTATTCTCGGAAGGACTGAACTTCATGCATTCAAGGCTGTTGCCTCAACGTGTCATATGAAGATCAAGTTCCCAACCAGGAATGGCGTTAGAGAACATAAAGGTGATCAAAAGATGGCACAAAGCTGTTATGTAGCCTCGTTAAGGCCTAATAGAGTCGGGGGGCAAGTCCTTCCAATTGAAGACATGGATGTCCGCAGAAGAAAGGAACACCAAAAAGGCCAGCAGAGGACATCACACAGAAGCCTTGGACAGCCATTGAGGCTAAGGCGTTAACTGACTTCGTGGTTGAATGTACCATTGGCAACCAAGAAGTCGGGGGGCAGGAGGTAGTACCCCAAGCAGGAAGTGAACTTCAGAATAAGAATGATGATACCAGAAGGAATGGTGGACGCTCTATTTTGATGGAGCATCAAAAACAAAATCAAGTGATGCAGGCCTAGTCTTGCAATGCCCCGATGGGCTCAAGTTATCCTAGTAGGACTTAGCTTCATCTAGTAGAAGCAAAAATAAGGTTCATTGAAACCATTGCAGAGCATGTTGCTCTGAGTAGGATAATAGTACTCTATCACCCGATGAGTGCAAGTCAAGGATGAACGAGTACCGAAAATAAAAGAATAACGAATAAAAAACAAACAAATGCATAGGTGAAGATCCCAAAGGGTCAAATCCATGAAAGGCCGAGGATGTTAAGGACTAGCTACTCTTCAATACTTATTAAGGACCTGGATTAAGGATCCAAGGATGAAGGCCAATAGATAACCTTAAGCAAGGATTAAGAAGTTCAAGCAAGCTCTCGTCTCAGAAGTTTAAAAGGCAAGAAGCCAACGGGATTGCATTTATCGAAATCTATATCGAGGAATCAACCCCGAATCCTAGGTTGAAGAACAGAAGCTGTTAGCCATGAAGGCCAAGGTTAGTTATGAAGGCCAAACTTGAGGGGGGGTCATGAACCTCCAATTAAGATCCAAAGGTTGAAACTTCATGTTGACTTGAAAACAAATATGTAATTTTGAAAACCTCCTAGAGAAGGTTCAAGACCTCGTGGGGCTAACTAGAAACCCTCTGGCCTTGGACCAGCAGCTCTGATATATATTTCGGTGATTTAAAACACCATTGAGATTGAAAACCCTTGATCTCAAACTTTGGCGTTCAACCTTTGAACATCGAAGTTCAACACCCAAGACCAAGACAAACATTGAAGCCATGACGGCCAAGCGAGCTGAGAAGTTACTTATATGGGATCATCTTTGAAAGAACCCCTGAAGGGCAAGTTGATAGCATTCTTGCAAGAAAATATCGATGTGTTTGCTTGGACTGTAGCTGATATGCCAGGGATTGATCCCCAACTCATAACTCACAAGTTGAATGTTGATCCGGGGCGGAAGATAATAAAACAGAAAAGAGAAATTTTGCTCCTGAAAGGTAGGAGGCCATTAAACAAGAAGTTGACAAACTTTTAGAGGCTGGGTTTGTTGAAGAGCTTCAGTTTCCCGAATGGTTAACTAACCCGGTGATGGTCAAGAAAGCGAATGGAAAGTGGAGGATGTGTATAGACTTTACTGATTTGAATGATGCATGTCCAAAGGATTGTTTTCCCCTGCCAATGATAGACATGTTGATAGACGCCACAGCTGGACATGAGATGTTGAGCTTCATGGATGGGTTCAACGGCTACAATCAGATTAAGATGCACGAGGATGACATCCCTAAGGTATCTTTCATAACTGACTTTGGTGTTTTCTGCTATATTGTTATGGCTTTTGGTCTAAAGAATGCAGGAGCTACTTACAAACGATTGGTGAATAAGATATTCGCCCATCTGATTGGAAAAACCATGGAGGTCTATGTTGATGACATGTTAGTCAAGAGCCTACTCAAGGCAGATCACATTAAGCACCTCAGAGAGGCATTCGAAGTGCTGAGGCACCACATGATGATGTTGAATCCAGCCAAGTGTGCTTTTAGCATTGGGTCTGGAAAGTTCATGGGTTTGATGGTTTCGAAAATAGGCATAGAGGCCAATCCCGACAAGATCAAAGCAATCTTAGACATGGAACCACCCCGTTCTGTGAGGGACGTACAGAAGTTAACCGGCAGAGTGGCCGCTCTAGGGGGATTCATCTCTAAGTCTGGTGATAAGTGCTTGCCTTTCTTTCAAGCATTGAAGAAGGTGAAAAATTTTGAATGGACTAATAAAAGCCAAGAGGCCTTTGAACAGTTGAAGAAGTACATGGCCGAAGCCCCGTTGTTGGCCAAGCCAAGTCCCGGAGAGACTCTTTATCTGTATCTAGCAGTGTCTGAACAAGCATTGAGTATCATCCTCATTAAAGAAGAGAACAAGGTTCAGAGGCCCATCTACTATGTAAGCAAGGTTCTCAATGGAGCCGGGTTAAATTACTCATCCATCGAGAAATTTGCTTTGGTATTGATTACAGCTTCAAGGAAACTACGACCGTACTTTCAGTCACATAAAATCGAAGTCCTGACGGACCAGCAGTTGAGGAACATATTGCACAGCCCGAAAGCAAGTGGAAGATTGATTAAGTGGGCAATAGAACTTGGAGAATTTGACATCACGTATAAGCCTCGAACGGCCATCAAGGCTCAGGCATTGGCTGATTCGTGGTTGAATGTACCATTACAACCAAGAAGTCGGGGGGCAGGAGACGGTAACCACCCCTGAAAGTTGAGATAAAGATAAAGAACTTGTACCTGAATCAGAAGGAATACTGGGTGCTCTATTTTGATGGAACATCAAAAACAAAATCTAGTGGCGCAGGTTTAGTAGCCCCGATGGGTTCATAGTTGAATACGCTTTGAAGTTGGACTTTCCTACTACCAACAATGAAGCTGAATATGAGGCATTGATAGCTGGCTTAGGCTTGGCAAGAATCATGAGGGTCAAAAATCTCAAGGTCTGTGGAGACTCAAGGCTTGTAGTATCACAAGTGAATGGCGAGTTTGAGGCCAAGGATGAAATCGTGGCAAAATATCTAAAGATCGTGAAGGGTGTTATGACCCAATTTGAGGAATGCTATGTGGAGCACATCCCAAGAGAGGAAGACGTTAAGGCTGATGCCTTGTCCAAATTCGCTTCCTCTGAAATAGAGAATTATGGAGGGAGTGTTTACTTCCAGGTCTTGAAGGCCCCATCCATCAACTCTAAGTTGATAGCACCAATTAATCTAGGAAGCTGTTGGATGGATCCCATCAAAGCTCACCTTGAAACTGGATGGCTTCCTGACGATGCCTTGGAGGCACGAAAGTTGTCAGTAAGAGCATTGAGATACGCCCAGATCGAAGGCATTCTCTACAAGAGATTGTTTGTCATCCAATACCTGAAGTGTTTAAGGCCCCATGAGGCAAGAGAAGCGCTGGAAGAAGTTCATGGAGGGATCTGTGGACAACACTTGGTGGGCAGAGCCCAGGCTCACAAGATCACTCGTCTAGGATTCTATTGGCCAGAGATGTTGGCTGATGCAAAAAATTATGTTAAGAGGTGTGAGAGGTGCCAAAAGCACGCTCCGATTGTAAGGCAGCCGCCTGAGATGTTGACCTCGATCAGCTCCCCTATTCCGTTTGCAATTTGGGGAATGGATATACTTGTTCCCTTTCCCGTAGCATCTGCACAAAGAAAGTTTTTGATAGTAGCCATCGACTACTTCACTAGGTGAATTGGGGCTAAACCCCTAGCCAAGATAACCACCAAGCAAGTTGCCCAGTTCTTTTGGGAGAACGTGATCTTTAGATATGGAATCCCGCGAATCCTTGTGACGGATAATGGGACGCAATTCAACAATGAAGAATTCAAGAAGTACTGTGAGGAAAATGCTATTGATCTTTGTTTTACTTCAGTAGCACACCCGCAAGCTAATGGACAGGCAGAGATAGCAAATCGGATAATCCTTGATGGACTGGAGAAAAGGGTCGAACGCTCAAGAAACACTTGGGTGGATGAGTTACTGCTTATACTTTGGGCATATCACACCACTTGCAAAGTGACAACTAGAGCGACCCCGTTTTTTGTTGGCTTATAGAGCCGAGGCAGTTGTGCCCCTAGAAATCATGCATCACCTCGAGTTGAGGTATATGAGCAAGAGACTAATGAAGAAGGCAGGAGGCTTGCCCTAGACCTAATTGATGAGGTTAGGGATGAAACAAATGCCCAGAATGGAGAGCATCAGAAGAGAGCATCCTTCCACTGCAACCTAAGGGTTAAGAAGAGGTTCTTTCGGCAAGGCGAATTGGTTCTAAGGAAGATAGAAGCTTCTGGAGTTGGTCAGAAGGGAAAGCTAGCCCCTAATTGAGAAGGGCCATATCGAGTCAAGAAGAAACTAGGACAAAGATCCTACAAGTTGGAGACCTTGGATGGGAACGAGGCCATACATCATTTATAGATGAAAAAAGGTCAGAAATTATTCGCGTTATACAGAAAGAATTGTTATAATTCATACAAGTCGGAGAAGAAACAACTGATATATTTGCTAAAGTCACGAAACAGACGACCTTCGAAAGGATGATTGCGCTTAAGAAGTTAAGTAACGAGTTTAGCCTTAAGCACAAGATTAGCAGTGCCAATCATGAATTGAGGTGTAATACCGATAGAAGTCACGGGTGACCAAAATACTAAATTAGAGATCAAGATCGAGCTTCTGGATCCCTAGGATCGAGATCCAGCTTCTGGATCCTTGAAAGTCCCGGGTGACCAAAATACTAAATTAGATATCAAGATCGAGCTTCTGGATCCATAGGATCGAGATCCAGCTTCTGGATCCTTGAAAGTCACGGGTGACCAAAATACTAAATTAAAGATCAAGATCGAGCTTCTGGATCCCAAGGATCGAGATCCAGCTTCTGGATCCTTGGCCGACCACCTCCCGGCCGACCACGAAGGATTCGGGCCATTTGGTCGACCACCTCTCGGCCGACCACGAAGGAATCAGGCCAAAATCAGGATCCTTGAAAGTCACGGGTGACCAAAATACTAAATTAGAGATCAAGATCGAGCTTCTGGATCCCTAGGATCGAGATCCAGCTTCTGGATCCTTGAAAGTCACGGGTGACCAAAATACTAAATTAGAGATCAAGATCGAGTTTCTGGATCCCTAGGATCGAGATCCAGCTTCTGGATCCTTGGTCGACCACCTCCCGGCCGACCACAAAGAATTCGGGCCGTTTGGCCGACCACCTCCCGGCCGACCACGAAGAAATCGGGCCGTTCGGCCGACCACCTTCCAGCCGACCATGGTGTGGCCGACCATGGTGGCTTGGAACCCTCTGGCCGATCACCTTGTGGCCGATCACGAGCTACTCCGTGGTCCGGCCGATCGTGGGGTAGTTCGTGGTCCTGAATCTCGATTTTTTCAGCAAACCTCGGATAGTTTCTGATCCTGAATCTCGACTTTTTCAGCGAATCTTGGATGATTCTCCTTGAGATCACAGATGATTTCAGATCAAGACCAAGATTCTTGATCCTTAAGATAACAAAGTCACGAATGACCAAAATAGTGATTTGAGATCAAGATCAAGTTTCTTGATCCTTGAGATCAAGATCAAGTTTCTTGATCCTTAAGATTACGGATGACTTGAGATCAAGATCAAGTTTCTCGATCCTTAAGACCACGGATGATTTTCAGGTCCGGGTTTACTAGCCGACCACCATTGGCCGACCAAGCTCCAAGGAGGGCGTCAGCCGACCAAGACTGATTTTCAGTCCTACACGGACTGTTGACGCTGTTTGGGCCATATCTTGAGCTCCGGGTATCAGATTTGGACGATCTTACAGCCCACGCGAAGATCTCTGAGTTTTCTATAGTCTTGGAGACCACTAGCCGACCACCAATTGGCCGACCAAGCTCCAAGGAGGGCGTCAGCCGACCAAGACTGATTTTCAGTCCTACACGGACTGTTGACGCTGTTTGGGCCATATCTTGAGCTCCGGGTATCAGATTTGGACGATCTTACAGTCCACGCGAAGATCTCTGAGTTTTCTATAGTCTTGGAGAGCACTAGCCGACTACCAATTGGCCGACCAAGCTCCAAGGAGGGCGTTAGCCGACCAAGACTGATTTTCAGTCCTACACGGACTGTTGACACTGTTTAGGCCATATCTTGAGCTCCGGATGTCAGATTTGGATGATCTTACAGTCCACGCGAAGCTAATTGAATTTTCTATAGTCTTGGAACATCCTTTGCCGACCACCTCATTTTTTGAGGGCCTTAGCCAACTGGAAGTGGATATTGATTGTCTGTCAACCTTGAAAAATAACTTTGATATTCAGAACACCCCTGACTCGCTTCATACCTCATTAAAGTGGTTCAGAACATTGAAACACGTTAGTGATGTTTCAAACATGACAATGATGATTCAACGTTTTCAGAAAACGTTAGTGCCGATAGCACCATTAGTGCCGATAGCACCGTTAGTGTCGATAGCACCGATAATGTCGTTAGCACCGTTTAGTGCGGATTAGCACCGATTAGTGTCGTTTAAGCACCGTTTAGTGCCGATTAGCACCGATTAGTGTCGTTTAAGCACCGTTTGGTGCCGATTAGCACCGAGTAGAGTTGTTTAGCACCGTGAGTTCTATTTTATCCTTTTAACATTGTTTAACACTGTTTAAACATTGTTTAAGGGTGTTTAGCGCCGTCTAGTGTCGTTTAGCACCGTTTAGTGCCGTTTTATGCCGTTTAACGTCGTTTAAACATTGTTTAAGCATCGTTAAGGGTGATTAGTGCCGATTAGCATCGAATTAACATTGTCGTGAACGCGTTGGTCGCTCCACGCTTTACATAAAGACAATACTCGTGAAACACTAGTGTACAAAGATGAACCCTGACCCAAGTCTCGAAAAAGGCCGTTAAAACTTCAAGGAAAACCTGATCAGTTTTCCTAGAAGTTGGGGGGCAAATGATATGGGCTAAAAGTAAGCCCTAAAGACACATTTAATGTGGCATTAATTAGACCCGGAATGGTCCAAACGTGGGGCCCACCAGATGGGCCCAAACCCTATTTATAATATTAATTTCGTAATTAATATTAAGGGTAATAAACAGCTCAGCAAGTAAGAGTCAAACAAGGATATTACTCTTGCCTGACTTAGCCTCCAAGATACATATTTCAACATGGAAACTGATTCCTATAAGGAAGAGATCTAGAACCTTCCTCAAGGAAGACTTATCCACCAAGTCTCTGACTCCTACCATAATTCTAGGGCTTCTCAGCCTATATAAAGGGTCTAACCCCTCATCTCAGAACCACGTTTTTGGGCAGAGCTCAATACGTCACTTACGTCTTGGCTTAATCTTCGAATAAGGACATACAAGCCACTGCGTCCTAGGTGAGCTCTCACCGCCTTAGCCTCGAGGGCACCATCACCTAGAACTACGTTGGCTCTCTAGTAATACAGAGATACGTAGGCATCTTGTGAGGACCGATCAGTCTCGAACGCAAGAACAGCCATTAAAGCTCGAAGCTCAACCACCCTTGCATTAATTACAAATCATAACCTAGTTTTTATTCCACAACATTGATATTCCCAAATTTTCAAAAAATAAAAAATGGATTTGGTTGGAGATCTTAGTAGATCACTAGTATATTGACTAGTACCCATAACTAGTGCTTTGTCACAGATTGTTGTTTCTATTTTTAAAAAATATTTTTCGACAATCCAACCTTAAAGATGTCAAGATATATCTAATATAATGATATTCACAAATTTTCAAAAAATAAAAAATTAATTTAGTTTGTAAAATTTAATATTTAATAAACGAAGTGGTCTTGCTAGACGAAGTGGTTATTTGTCAAATACCGTTGTCTTGAGTGGTACCAGACAACGGTTTTGGACAAAACAAATACAGTTGTAATGTGAAGCTTCAGACAACGATATGGTATAAAGATACCGTTGTCTGACACTAATTATGTTTTTTTTAACATAATTATAAATTAACATAATAAATTTGAAAATTTTTAATAATATATTCAGTCAAATTTCTCGACGATCCAAAGGTACGGATGTCAAAATATATCTAATATATTTATATTCCAAAAAATTTTTAAAAATAAAAAATTGATTTGGTTATAGATCTTAGTAGATCACTAGTATATTGACTAGTACCCGCAACTAGTGCTTTGTCACGGATGGTTGTTTCTATTTTTCTAAAAATATTTCTCGACAATCCAAGTTTACGGATGGCAAGATATATCTAATATAATGATATTCACAAATTTTCAAAAAATAAAAAATTAATTTGATTTGTAAAATTTAATATTTAATAAACGAAGTGGTCTTGCTAAACGAAGTGATTATTTGTGAAATACAGTTGCCTCGAGTGATACTAGACAACGGTTTTTGACAAATTATCCGTTGTCTGATAACAAACAACGGTATTTTAATAAATACAGTTGTAAAGTGAAGCTTTAGACAATGATATGTTGTAAAGATACCGTTGTCTGACAACGAAAATATATTTTTTTTAGGGATATTCTCTTTGGTACACCCGTGGAATTGGCTTTTGCCAATGGTACCATCATATTTTTGGCTACTATACATGGTACACCTGACATATTGTTTCTCTCTTAGTCATGCCCTTCTGTTAGACAACTGTTAATATTTCAGGTACACCACGTATAGAAGCCGAAAATGTGATGTTACCATTGTCAAAAGCCAATTCCACGAGTGTACCAAAGAGAATATCCCTATTATTTTTAATAGTCATTAACAGTGATTAAACGGTGTTTAACATTTTTTTAACGTTTTACTTAAAAAAAGGTGTACCACGTATAGAAGCCAAAAATGTGATAGTAACATTAGCAAAAGTCAATTCCACGAGTGTACCAAAGAGAATATCCATTTTTTTTTTATCAAAAACAGACTCGTCGGAGTTCTTGAGGCTACCGGATTTTCTGCAGAATCCGGCGAGATTTTGCAGTTTCCGGCGAGCAACAACAGCTCCGGTGAGCTTCCTTAGCGCACCAAATCGACACTAACATGTTCCACAGTCAATGGGCATCCTACAAAGTACTACAACCATAACAAACGAATCAAAAACAACCATAAACGATTAAATCCGAGCAAAACCCGGCGAGCTAGACATGGATTCCGGCCAACTTCGATTCTAAACCAAACTCATTGTTTAATAACTCAAAACAAAGCTGAGAACATCAGAAAACTAACCCCTATAACCACGTATACAAAAAATCAATGAACATCATGAACAATCAAATTAAAATTCGAGTTAATATCCAAAAATTATGAAATTATGAACCAAGCATATTCGAATACATACACACACATAAACATGTAGTACAGATCATGAGATTCAATTTGATTACTCATATGAAGGATTTGAATTTCAAAATCACCTTCAAAAGGCTGTTTGATCTTCAAGAACTATTTTCAGAGAATATCCAGAAAAAAATTAATCAGAAAATCTAATTTTCTGATGTTTTTAATAAAAAAAAAATTCTGCTCATATTTATATACAACAGTTTAAATTTGAAAAAGCTTGTCTGAAAGTGTTGAAGACAACGGTTTAATATACAAACCCGTTGTGTGAACATGTATATATATTTTCTTAATCTAACGGCTAATATCTAATCTCATTTCAATCAAGGGATCTTATTTCGCCACCTCAGCAATCCAGGTGAAAGTTTTCCACCAATCACGTGCTGTCACATGAGACAACGCTTTATTTATAAAATGCTTGTATAAATAAGTTTATGACAACAATTTAAATTTTTAAATGCTTGTCTGAAAGTGTTGAAGACAACGATTTAATGTACAAAAACCATTGTGTGTTGCATGCAATTCAGATAACAGTATTCATAAACCATTATCTGATTACATTTTATGCAACATCTTATCAAAACACTTGTCTGATTTTAACAACGCTTTTTGAAAGCATTGTTTGAAGATACTTTAGACAATGCTTTCAAAAAACTTTGTTAAAATCAGACAATATTATTTAGTCATCGTTGTGTGACAACTTTTGAAGCAATATCTGATAAAAACACTTGTCTAAGTTTTACAACGCTTTTTCGGACCATTGTAAGACAACCTGTTAGACAACACTACTTTCCAAAATCGTTGTAAAACTGTTGTCGATTTTGATCTTCCAGACAGCACTTTTTAAAACTGTCGTTAAGTTCATGATCAGGCAATACACCAAAAAGCTTGAAAAAATAACCGTTGTGAGAAAATTCCAGCCAACGCTTTTTCGTCGAAGTGTTGTCTGATGAGTGTCATCTGATTCAAAAATTCTTGTAGTGAAATCTCCTTTATAAAATGGAAAATAAATGGGTAATATTGGAGAAAAATATCAATTAAATTTTCAAAATGTTGAAAATTAAATTATCCATCTCCCCGTATTTTTAAAATATTTTTAGGATAAAAAATGAATTAAATATGAATTTTGCAAGTTTTGATCCTTTAAATGCAACATAACTCTAAATATCATTTTAAACTACCTAAACACCCAAAATAATTCTTCCACAATCTAAAAACCAATTAATATCATAAAGATGATAACACAAAAGATTTTGTAATTTTTAACAACTCCGATAATTTTATAAAATTTTCATAAGATGAATAATGCATGATTTAATCATATTCAAATAAAAACGCTTGCCGAAGTATCCTTTCGCGATCCTTATCCTAAGTCGTTCTACCCGAGATCTATCTTATACACACACCCTAACCTTTCTATTACTCTATCCCAAATTTGCCACCTAATTGTTTCAGTGACAGTGACCTGTGGCTCTGATACCAACTTGTAACACCCTCACTTTACCATATTAATATACAGTCTCTTATATAAGTAAGTAAATATTTTACAGGGAAATTTTAGAAAATTTTGACATGATGTATTCATAAATATGACTAACCACCTGTCCAAATCAACAAAACTAATCAAACTGTATCCAAATCTGCTCACCACATACTATTGACAAAATCATAAGGAAATATAAATTCTAACCAACCAAGACCACGCACAAGTCACTGTATGAAACAACTACTAATTAACTATTATAACCCGAATCCGAATAAAATAATATACAATTTCTGTGAATAAATAAGGTCACCGTCTAACTAGATATTCAACCTTGACTAGTTCCCAACCACTAACCAATGAGAATCTGTAACCCGAACGTCTCCTCTCGCTGCCTATAGAGCCATACCAACTGATCACTAGTTTCTCTGATCATCTCTAACAACTGGAGAAATAAACAGAAACAAGAGTGAGCCAACAATACTCAGCAAGTGCAATAGTGATAGCAATTTTAAAATAAATGTTGACAACTCTGATAAACAAAAGGAGATTCATCTCATTATTTAAAAGAATCAGTTAGATCAATTTTTAGATTGCCACAAGAGCCAACAATTCACCATTTATAATGTGCAACAGAACTATAACTGATAAAAGTTCTGATATCAAATATTAATGAAACGGACTTCCAAAGAGTCAAGAACTAACATCTCAATCGCAGAATATAGATTAGAATTGGAATTTTATTTATTTAAATAAAACATCAAAGTTAGGCTGCAACCCCGGACACAGTCAGCACTAACCCCGGACAAACGCACACAGCAATGTTCTAGGACAAACGCGCACAGCAATGTCCTTAATTGGATCCATGGCACATATTGGCCTTAACTTCCGACCATAATAAGGTCCCACCCCGAAGGGTTTTAAGCCCCAAGGGCCACATTTAAAAAAATTTCCAATTCTAAATCATCCACACTAGGTGTCGGGACAATCGACAACCTTTGATCTCCAAACAACTGGAAACTCACGTCCAGAATAATAACTCAAGATTAATAGTTAATAAGAAACAACAACTTCACTTAGTATCGACAAGTTCGATACACTACAGGGAGCAAACGAAAAATCAAGATTTTTTTTTAAAAAGATATCCACAAGTTCGATACCAACTAGGGTGGGGAATATAAAGAATAACAATTCGAATAGGTATCGACAAGATAGATATGAGTATTGAGGAACATTGTCATTAACTTGATTAAAGAGTAAATCGACTTGGGCAACGATAAGAGATATAAATTGCAACCAGATTATCACATATGAAATTCTACGCTAGAGCGAGGACATAGGCAGGCCCTACGCTTTTAAGAAAATTTTCAACACATTGCAAGGCTTAACTGAAATAAACGATTAAAGTAGTTTAAACAATTATTTGTAAAATAATTTTTGGATAGTTAGTCGCAAATCAGTTTGAAGGAAACATTTTCATAAATGGGTCCACTGGAGAAATTATGTGAAAAATCAAGAATTTTATTAACAGGTATTCGTGGAAATTTTAAACTTGGATTCTCTCTATTTAGAACGTCTTTTAAACATTTTTGAAGAAAATTAAAGAAATAGTATTCAGTTGAGGAGTCCAATGTCATAGCTTGAGTAAAATATTTAAGCGGGAAAGATTATATTTAAGGTTCTTTTTAAAAACTTGGTATTCGAATTAGGGGTAGGGAAAATAAACATTTTCATGCTAACTGGGAAGTATGTCATTTTCTAAACACATTTGACCAAACTACATTACACGACAAAAAGAATGAATTGCATCACTTGAAAGATAAGTGAAGAGCAAACACTTGCCTCGATACACGAAGTTCTCGATCCTACAACATCGATCCGTGACACAAGTTCACATCAATCTCTACTTCTTTTCACGTTGACCCCTTACTCGGCCCTACTTCCATCTTTCCTTCCTAATTCGCCAATTTATGTCAATACACTCGTCGGTTTCGATAAATATCTTCCTGCTTGAAATTCCATTTACTCGTGCACTGTTCTTGGCCGGATCTCCTTCTCGTACCTATATCAAGGTAAAGTACTACTTTAGTGCCAAAACCAACCAAAGCCTTACTTTCAATCAAATTTACCCATACGCGTCATATATCGCTTTACCACTTAGCACGTATTGGTTATACTCATAAAATACTTTAGTACAAACAAACCACATACACACGTGCATCAAATCAATTTGTAAATAATTCTTATTAAATTACTATAAAGATTTACAAAATAATTTTTACGAAAATCGGACAGCACCTCCTTTATAAAGTGGACATACCTGCCGGAATACAACCGACCCAATCAACAATCAAATCATTCCATAATAGAATATCAACTTAGTTACTAGTATGACTTAAAACTACTACTCAGAATATAACATTAATTATCCGATAATCAACATATAGCTTTCAGGGAAAACCAATCAAGTAACCTACACATACGACCACTTATACCCCTAGACTCATATTAACGAAAACAGATATAATTTGGAAGTCACTAGTATTTATACATGTATTGTATTTCCTAATTAACATCATAGGTCATGCATTGTTTTAATGAAATTCTTATAACATTACACACACCAGTCTCCATCACTTCCCATGTCTCCTTTCGTCCGCAAAAATCTCAGCACACACAACAGCCTCATACAACAACACCCAGCATCATCTCGATTTAATTCAGTCTTACAATACTAACAATACGTTTTAACATCAACTCATCACTCAATCCGACAATCACAATACAATGACGAGATCAGAATTTCATAACTCAGAGAACTAAACTATAATTATAGTCGTAATATCACTTACGACAACCAATCAATTCAAATACAAAGAAATGAATCTAAACAAAAATTCAAATAATTCATATTCGAACAAACCCCAGATTATATAGAATCATAGCTAAGCAGTTATTCAACCTCTAATCACCAACAAGCATCAAAACTTCAATACCCAGCTGATTATCAACAGAAACGAAGCTAAATTCGAAAGCCAATTCAGAAACCCTCGAATTTAATTCATAAAATTTGATTATGCACACAACCAATCTGCTATACACGCAGCCACTACCGTCTCAAGCAAACCAGTACTAAGTTCGAATTTCGAACTCACCAGAGTAAGAACAACCGACCCATAGTGAGGCTTCATCAGAATCGTGCATACCATACACTCAACGTTAACCAATAACACACACTCATCGCACATAGTGACATCACACACACACACGGGTTTTATGCATACACCCACGCGTATATATACACATATGTGTGTGAGTAGAGAAGTGAGCGAGAGGTTTGAGTGAGATTGGAGAGATAAACATCGAGAGGGAGAGAGGTCTGAGCGAGAGACAGAAATCGGGAGAGATGGGTTCGAGTGAGTAGAGAGATTGGAGAACTTTCAAGAAGATACGAGAGAGATTTAGAGAAACTGATTGAAACAGAGCTCCGGGAAAATGAAATTGGGGGTTAGGGATTTTAAGGTTAAAAAGAATAAGAAAAATAATTTACTAATGAATTTTTTGTTTTAAAACAATTCTAAATCTCCTTTATAAAATGGAAAATCAATGGGTAATATTGGAGAAAAAAATCAATTAAATTTTCAAAATGCTGAAAATTAAATTATCCATCTCCCCGTATTTTTAAAATATTTTTAGGATCAAAAATGAATTAAATATGAATTTTGCAAGTTTTGATCCTTTAAATGCAACATAACTCTAAAAATCATTTTAAACTACCTAAACACCCAAAATAATTCTTCCACAATCTAAAAACCAATTAATATCATAAAGATGATAACACAAAAGATTTCGTAATTTTTAACAACTCCGATAATTTTATAAAATTTTCATAAGATGAATAATGCATGATTTAATCATATTCAAATAAAAACGCCGACTTACACCGCACACACAAATCATCATATAATCACATAAACCCAATATCACATATATTGACCTTCTCAAAAATATTCACATCATATAATTGCACATTTAATATTAAATAAATACTTATAAATAAGCGATTTTCTAAGGCGTTATAATAGGGAACAGGAATTTGTATGAAAATTGTAAAGGGATCATGTACTGTTTTCTTCTCAAATTTTCGACACTAGACATGAGTCAAATATAGCACAAAATATAAAATATAAAACTAAAGTGAAAAGACTTACAAAATCAACTCCAATGGTGCTAATGTAACTATCAACATAAAAATCATCCTGAAATCAACAAGTCAAGTAAGTATACAATAAATAAAGTGGATATACATAGACAAAGAAAGATATACATACAGAAAATCTGAGAAGGAGACAAGATTTGCCGACAGAGGAGTCTCCGATTAACAGGAGGTTAAACAGATAATCACTGCAGTAAGAAAAAAGCAGGTAATGGGGTTGTCATAAACTGAAAATTGAAGGATAAATCTAAGAGAGAATCGGAAAAGAAAAGAAACCCACTAAATGGGAGTTGCGTCGTGTCGTGCGTCCTTTTTTCTAAATTAATCCCCAAACTGAAAGCCCCAATTTAATCCCCAAACTGAAATCCCCAATTGTAGCCCTAAGTGAAAATCAAAAGTAGAATCAATTAATTGAAGAATGAAGAAGAGAAATTCACCCATGAAAATGCAGAAAAATATAAGAGAGGTATATACCAATTACTTGAAGAAATGAGGCCCCAACTATCACATACACAATCAAAAACAAATTAGATATGGAGAAGAGTGTTAATAGAAAATAGAATAGAAAAGAGAGAGTTATTTGATTTGACAGAGAGAGAGTCGATTTCTTCCATTTGATACTGTAATAACCCTGATTTTGTACTACTGTAGAAAGGACCCGGATAAATAGTAACTCCGGTGTGTAAGAAAAACAAATCCTACCCAAGATTATGTAATGGAAATTTGAGGATTTTAAATCCATATTAATTTTATAAGTGAAATGAGTGTATGTAAAAGCCATCAGAAATCAGTAAATCACACTTCGTTAATAAATTACGATTTTCGAGAAAACGATAAATACGAAAGTCGTGACATGGCCAAGGACCTTAAAATGTGAGAATATTATGGAATAAGTGCTAAGAAGGAATTTGGTGGAATGAAGAACACTTGAAGAGATTTTATTCGCTAAGAATATTTTACGGATTAAAATTAGGTTGCATGGAAATTATGGAATAAAAACTAGAAAATAATTAGAATAACAAGTGCCATGCAAAACCTAGCTACATGCATGCAAGGTGGTAGACAAGATAGTAACCAAGTAGTTAGAGTAGTTGGAAACCAAACTAGAAAGTTAGAAAACTAAGTAATAGTTAGAAAACAAGATCCTTGAGTTAAGGACAAAGACAACAAAAATTCAAAAAGTAAAATAGTAACCTAGGGGCTAGCCTTGGACAATTTGAGGGCTGATATATCAGCCATATACACACGTAATACACATCATTTTATCACACAAAAAGTAGCCAAGGCAAAGCTTTTCTCTCCCCCATTTGAAGCTCTCGGCTGAGCTCAAAAACAAGAAGGAGAGTTCGATTTTTCTCCTTGCCTTCCACTCACTCAATATTCATAACAATTTAACCCAAGCCTCCTCAAGGTAATACTAAGGCATGATAAAAATTTCAGAATATTTCTTGAAGTTTAGCCTAGTCAAAAAAATTCTCAAAGTTCAAGGTTGAGTAGTAGCTTATGGTCAGAATTTTTTTTTGATCTTAAAGTTTAGTGTTTGTAAGAGATAACCAAGGTGTTTTTGGAGGATATCAGGCCTTGTTAAGGTTATCCAGGCTTCAAGAAGGTAAGAACAGCTCATTCAAGCTTTTGGTTCTTTAAGATTTAAAGAGATTATATAGAGAATGTTATGTATGAGATGATTTAGTGGTTTTAGTGGTTAAAGATTTTGTTTTTATGATAAATCTTGGATGTTGGTAAAATAATGCTACCACTGATTTTTTTTGTGACCTTTGAAGATGTTAAAATGATATGGAGATTGTATGGTGGTCTTGGATAGTGTTTGGATTGGATAAAAATGGAAAATATTCGTGTTATAGCCGTTATAATGCCGGATTTTCGATAACCTAGTTATGCAGAAAACTCACGGTTTGTTAAGATGTTATTTTTGGACCAAACTGCTTAGAAACATGTAGACGTGATCTTGAAGAGTATTTGAGAATTTGAATCGCATAAAACGGATTTACGGTGTAAGAGTTATGCTTGATTTAGTAAAATCGGTTTAAACGAACGCATTTGGTAGAACCACTGACTTTGAAGTGATTAACGGACCACTTAAATTCGAGTTAAATTATGAAAACTTTTGTGAAGTTAGATTTTAAAGTGAGGAAGACATCACAGAAAGAATTGAGTTAAAAAGTGAATTTTTCGATTTTATAAAAATCAAAGAGTAGAAGCTGCGCAAGAAAATTTCCAGCAGAGTAGAACATTTTTAGGGCTTTAATTGAGGACCTTGTAAAAGATTATAAGTCATGAAAAATTGATAGAAAATACAAGGTACAATAAGGAAGGCCTGGGAAAAAGAATTTCATAAAAAGATTTATTTTTCGATTTGATAAAAATGTTCGAATCAAGGGTGCGCGAACGAAAACTACCGTTAGGGGACGAACGAATAAACTCAAACGGATTTGAAACACGACCCGAATAAATTGGTAATATTAATTCTGTCAAGGATCATTACCATAAGCTTATAAGTTCAACATTAATACTAGTAGTCCTCTCAGGGAATTACTTTCGTTATATAGGCGTTGATTAGATAGTTCGGGTACGAAACTAACCCTAGCATTTCCTTGATTGATTATAGATCATTACCTTAAGAAGTACGAGTCTACTCCCCCGACACTACCAGGCAAGTTTTCCGTACCTAAACTTTAAGTATGATTTGAAAACTGTTGTTGTTGTGATATAAATGCATGTACTGTTTCAATTATCTTGCAATTAAACTTACGAACGTATGCATGATTTCCCTAAGTACTTGTGAAGTTTTTGTATATGAATGTATACACCCAATGGCTTACACGTATATACATACAAGATGATGTTTAAGGCTCGGGTAGAGCGTATGTACTTTCGGGTATGAATCGGGAGTCGGAGTATTTGGTGTAAAAAAAAAAAAACCCGGTAACCCCGGAGATGGATATTTTCGATAATCGAATAGATTCCGATAATTTAAATATTTACGAATATCGGAATTATATAATATTTGAATATTTATTTATTTGATGAATATTAATATATATATTCATTTAAAGTTGATTTATTTAATTATTTGATTAATGATTAATTATTTTAGTAACTATTAATTAATTATTAAAATAATTTGTTTATTAACTAAAAATGATTTAAATATTCTAAAATTCCTTAAAAATTATTTGAAAATCATTTGACCTATTTAAAAAAATTTTTTGGCTTTTAAAAATTTATTTAAATATTTTCTGGCGTTCAGAAAAATATTTAAAAATAGTAAGGGTTCTCAAATATTTTTATAATTACCTACGTTTCGTAAATACTACCCCAACAGTTTACGAACTTATCAAAACTTGAGAGCCCAAGGTTTTGGGAGCAATTAAGAATGTTTTCTCCTTCGCTATAAACTAAAGCAGTGACCCTACCTCATCCAGGAGGGTTAGATTTTAGAAAATCCTCAAGAAAACTCCGAATAACTCCCCGACAAAGTTCGAAAAGAATTTCCTGAGTAAAAAAAATAGTTGACGAAGATCAACTAGTGAGTGAACTTACTTCCTTATTTTCTTCTGGAAGTAAAGATTTTTAAAAAGGTATCAAGGCTGGTTTAAAACGACTCTGGGGACTGGAGGGTGTTTAAGTGTGAGAGGCCCGCAGGTAGGCGAGTCCATCAAGATGATGAAAGAGGCTTACAGGTGAGTAAGTCCACTATAAGACCCGAATGCGGTCAGGGCCACGACCTCCATATTAGGTTCGTCTCCCGTCTACTAGTAGCAAAGTTTGTACGATACAATGGATGATCACCTTGTATCGGGTGGCACTCCAGAATAGTCCCTTTCTTCCAATTGGAATTGTGCTGCAATACTGTACTGGGAGCCCAGGTGCTCTAGTACCGACAGTGTTGTCAGTGTTGAACTCATCAAGAAAAGATTTTGAAACTTGAATAGTCCTGTTTTGAAAATGACACCGTGTACGAAAGATTTATTAAAAGCTGAAAAGATATTACATTACTCAGTATCATATATGATAATGGTATTATTATAGTACTGTTACTACATTGCTGAGCAACGATGCTCATACTTGCTTTTCTATATATATCACAAACAACAACAGATAAGCATGGCAAGAACAAGACAGACCCCTCGCAAGCAGGTGCTTACCGGCCAGCAGTTTAGGAGGTTGTTTATTAGACAAGTGCGCAGGCCGCATCCA
Source organism: Saposhnikovia divaricata (assembly GCA_036435485.1). NCBI lineage: Eukaryota > Viridiplantae > Streptophyta > Magnoliopsida > Apiales > Apiaceae > Saposhnikovia > Saposhnikovia divaricata. Next base: position 167,951,678 of record CM071595.1, on the reverse strand, counting down.
GTACCGTTACCACCGGTGAGCAAACTCAGTCGGATAGGGTTATAGCTTAGATTGGTTAGGTTTATTTACAAGCATGACTTGTGTAAGCTTTTGAAAACCCGGAAACTATCCCATATTTTTCATCACCTACGGTAGCAACTTTTGTGGATTTTAAACCTTTCTAGATTATAACTCATGGGTCTGTAATAACTTTACCTTTTGGAATGTATTTAGTACTTTAAGTAATGTCTTGCTTTCGCTCTGAGCTTATAACCTGTGATGGAAGTTATTGATTTAGGGGTCACTGTCAACGGTAATATTAGTAGTTAGTAAAATGATTAATAATCAGGGACGGTAATTCGATAAAATTGGAATCTAGATCGGCGTAACAACCTGGATCGTTGACCCCCGATCTAGGGGTGTTACAGATACAGAGAGAGTCGACTGAGAATGAGCAAAAGTGCGATGCAGTGCGAGGGATTATTGCAATAAGTGTCTGAGCAAAAGAGGGGAAAGTGGGAATGTAATTTTGGTTAAGGGGGAAAGCGGGCCTTTATTTTTCGTTTGGAGGGAAAATTACCGCCTTTTATTTTGGATGGGAAAAGGGCAGCCTTCCTTTTTTCATATTAATTTTTTTTAAAAGGTTGGTGTAACTTAAATTAAATAAAAATTTTAGATTATAGAATATCTTATATTATTCATTTTAAAATTTATTTAATCAAATTACTTTATAAGGAATATCATAAATTATTCCATTAACGAACATTTAATTTTTAGATAATTAAAATAAATTTTTACCATATATTCATTCTTGTGTAAAATTATTATATATTTTTAACATCCAAATCTAGAATAAATCAAAACAAATAAATCTAGAATTTTTTTAAAAAATTACCACATCACTAAAATCGTTACATATTAACATCCGTACGTTTGGAATATCAAAAAAATAATGAAAAAAATAGAATCATCATTTGGGACAATACTAGTTAAAAGGAAAGTCTACTTTGACCGTTTTGACCATTATAAAATCAAAACAAATAAATCTAGGATTTTTTAAAAAAATTACCACACCACTAAAATCGTTATATCTTGACACCCGTGCAATTGGAACGTCGAAAAGCTAATTTAACAAAATAGATACGTCATTCGGGACAATACTAGTTAAAAGGAAAGTCCACGTTGACCGGTATGACCATTATAAAACCAAACCAAATAAATCTAGAATTTTTTTTAAAAAAATTACCGCATCACTAAAATCGTTATATCTTGACAACCGTGCGATTGGAACGTCGAAAAAATAATTTTAAAAAATAGATTCATCATTCGGGACAAGACTAGTTAAAATGAAAGTCTACTTTGACCAGTTTGACCGTTATAAAACCAAACCAAATAAATCTAGCAAATTTTTTAAAAAAATTACCGCATCACTAATATCGTTATATCTTGACACCCGTGCGATTGGAACGTCGAAAAAGTAATTTAAAAAAATAGATTCATCATTCGGGACAAGACTAGTTAAAAGGAAGTCCACTTTGACAGGTTTGACCGTTATAAAACCAAACCAAATACATATAGGAATTTTTTTGAAAAATTACCGTACCACTAAAATCGTTATATCTTGACATCCGTGCGATTGGAACATAGAAAAAATAATTTAAAAAAATAGATTCATCATTCGGGACAAGACTAGTTAAAAACATATCTAATGCAACACTTCATACAGCAAATGCAACACTACTGTTATCTAATGCAACACTTATGCCACGTCATCATATGACACGTCAGCAGAGGTGGGTCCCACTCCTGCCAGCTCAACAATTGTGGGTCCCACAATTGCCACGTTAGCATTGGTGGGCCTCCTGCCACGTCACCATTGTGGGCCCCACACTACCACATCAGCAATGGTGGGTCCCGTATCTGCCACGTCAGAATTTAAATAAAAAAAATATATCTAATGCAACACTTCAAACAGAAAATGCAACGCTATTGTTATCTAATGCAACACTTATGCCACGTCATCAAATGCCACGTCAGCACAAGTGGGGCCCACTTCTACCACGTTAGCAATTGTGGGCCCCACACTTGCCACGTCAGCATTGGTGGGCCTCCTGCCACATCACCATTATGGGTCCCACACTGCCACGTCAGCAGTGGTGGGTCTCGCACCTGCCACGTCAGAATTTTAAAAAAATATATCTAATGCAACACTTCAAATAGCAAATGCAACACTACTGTTATCTAATGCAACACTTATGCCACGTCATCAAAGGCCACGTCAGCACAGGTGGGTCCCACTTCTACCACGTCAGCAATTGTGGGCCCCACAATTGCCACGTCAGCAAATGCCACGTCATCACATGTGGGTCCCACTTTTGCCACTTCATCATTTATTAAAATAAAAAATTATCTAACGCAACACCAGCAGTTAGTGTTGCATGATGTGAAACACTGTGGGTAATACGCAACACTAAATTATATCTAACGCAACACCAGTTCAGCTCAGTTGCAAAAGACCCAAAATTTCTATCTAACGAAACGCTTTCTATCCAACGCTTTGTAAAAAGGGTTGCGTATGTGCGTTTATGGCGTAGTGTAATTTTCTTTATTTCATAACTATCAGTTTAAAGTAAAATAAAAACAATAATTATACCTATTTACATATTTTTTTGATAATCCGATGTCCAGGTCAGCTTGCGCGCACCTCGACTAATCCGGAGGGCATACTAGCACACTCATACCCCCGAACATGATAGCCCACTTAATCACGGAGCACCTCATGGAATCGAACTCGTGACCTCAAGGCAGCAAGCCTTAAGCGCCACTGTCCGACCATCTGAAACACCCCGTGGGGGTTTAACCTATTTTTACAAAAATACCTTCATTATTTACATTTCTTTTAAGTCCTTCTCTGTTAAAATTTGAGATTGTAGACTAAGGAGGTGTTTGGGAGAATTTATTTTCCAGAATAAGTCAATTTATTTTAAGACAAAGTTAGAGATTTCTAATTTTTTTCTGAAATTTTTTTTTGCAACTTATAGAATTTCAAATATACATTAAATACTTGTATTAAAATAAATTATCAAAATATGATATTTTTAGCCAAAAAAAAGTCCATAAGGACTTATTTAAAGTCGTTGCCAAACATATTATAAGAGAATTGCATGCCCCACTTTCGAGAAAATCTATTATTCAATTTGTGAACCTTTTTTTTTGCATAAATGAAACGATTCATTTAAAAGATAGAATTTACATAATCCGAGAGGGAAAGGAAAATGAGACATTCTTTCTTCCACAAAAGCTTATCATCTATCCGAAAGATATGCTTAACTAATCCATGGGTCGTAACCTGAATTACTACTGACATGAGAAAGAGATTCCTCCGGAAGCTAGACAATAACACCTCTATATCAGAGAAGAAGACTCCATACATGGACAGGCCTCGTTAAAAACCCCGCAAGATCAAACCCTATGGGAAAAAAACTCAAGGGGAAAAAAAGAGCACCCCACTCAATACAACCATATCTCGATATACATAAGGCTATAAACAAAATGCTAGGGACTTCTTGTTGTTTCAACTACACACCCAAGAATCTGCTTCCCTCCGTCTCCTCTTTACACTTCTTCTCGCCCAAGAAAATAACTCCATCTTCTTTTAACACTTCTTCCCGCCCAAAAAAACTGAAAGATTATCAAAACAACCACTGAAAAATAAACCATGTCAATAAACAATTAATTGAAATTACTTTAAAGAATAATTAAATGCAATCTACTAACTAAAAAGAACAGTTTTATAAAATGGTTATTTCTCATAAAAACTAAAAAATATAGTATTAAACTTATATAAATTTTGAAAAAGGCTGTTCACTCCTAACCAAAGTGATCCCTTTGGTTAGACATGTAATTTAATATCAAAATAAAATTGTATTTTAAAAAAATATATTTTTAATTAATAGAAATATATTTTAAAAATATATTTACTGTCATAGAAATCTAAAAAGTCATCTAAAAAGATACTATAAATTCATCAACTGACGACATATCACAAACACCAATAAATGGTCCAAAAGCCATGAATATGGCACTCCCTTTACTGGCACTAAATTCCATATAAAATGGCACAATATGTATTCACTTTAAAAAGTAAAAGCAGCACAAAAACATACCACCAAAACAATTAATGATGATAACATTCAATTAATCGAAACCATTAATGAAAAATAATCACAAAATCAGTTAAACAACAAAATCTTCAACAACTAACCCTCAAATTTTAATCTCCTTATATGGAATAAACTTCCCCAATAAACCAATTAATAAAAGAATAAAAAATAATAATAAAACAATAGTTGCCCAAATTATCGAAGATGGAAAACAACAATAAAATATACAACCCAAAATCACTCTCCATTAAACCTATATTACCATAATCAAAACCTTAATGATTACAATTAACAATAAATATTGCACTACTTACAAAATGAAAACGAAATCTATACATTAAAAATAGGGTTTGTCTAGTGTGTGCCCAAGGGCACATGCTAAGAATCCGTGCTTGATGAGTTGTCAAATTTTGATTGATGGATATTTATGTGAATGCAGGGGGGCCAATCATTATTAATGAAATCTCCACCAATTAAAATTTGACAACTAAGCTAGCACGGATTCTTAGCATGTGCCCTTGGGCACACACTAGAAAATTCGTTAAAAATAACATAATCAAGAAACATTAATGATACAAAAATCACAAAATCAATCAATTAAAATCCCAAGATTACTATCCCTAATTTTCATAACACACTTAAGGAACCCAACAAAACTTTAACACTACACACATAATACAAATATTAAATACATTAAATTCGTGATTTAAATGCATAAGACATATTGACTTATTATAATTCAAGAATTCAAGAAAGAAATAAAAGACTAGGATACCATTAAAGAATGACCAATATATATGCATTAAATTCATATCTACATATATTCGTATCTACATACACCTAGAACAGTTCACTAGCCACAAATTACACCCCTAACCATGCATGAAACATGTAATCTCATAATTCATGAATAAAAATAAACGTAACCGAAGAACATTATAGATACAATAAATACGAAATTAAAATCCAAGAAATAATCTAAAACAACAAAATCAATTAACATTAAAAAACGAAATCAATTAATCAATTAGCATATAATTTGGAGATAACAACACAACTCAACAATCATAATCAACTCGGTAAACTCGTCAAAGGACTCAGCAACAATCACAAACGACTCTGAACCAAACTCAAAACAGGAATCAAACAAAACATTCTAACCAGACCCAGTGAACTCAGCAGCAAAACGAAAGAGAAAGAACTACGAACTCAGCCTAAACCAACACTAAGTACCAATTCCAGGAACTCATATAACAATCACACGGTGGCACTATGAAAGAACAAAACAAAAACTCACAATACTCAAAACTAGTTAAGAGAAATGGGCTCAGACTCAAAACTAGTTATCAAACTTTTCCATTAAAGAACCCCAAATACACAGATCAAAAGAACTAATTCAAAGCATGCAAAAACTCAATAGACATATAAAATAATACAAGGAACTAATATATCAAGGAAGGAAAAAGAAACTCCCCTAACTCATGATCGAGGCGGTGATATGAAGCCATTTGACTGATGGAGCTTAGTACTTGGAACTTGGCAGTAATCATTTTGCGTGATCCCAGGCAACTCAATTTGTGAACTTGGCTTTTAAGAATGATCAAAAAAAAATATTAGAAAAAATTTAAATTATGGCACAAGCACTTAACAAATGTAGTTTCAAATTTTCTTCCGTATCTTAGTCTCTTTAACGGCAATTTGAAACTTACAAATTAGTGATAGTTGATTAGAGCATTTTTTTTAATGGAATATACTAATTAAAATTATCATTTTTGTCAAAAAATAGTGAGATAGTATAAAAATATTGATAGGGAGTATATAAAAAATTTGGTCATTCTTCATGGCACTTTCTTTATTCCAATGAAAGATCTAACATGTCACATCATATATCACATAACATACATTTGACATTATTTTTGACATAGTTATTTGGTGTGAATGGAGTATACTCGGTACATTTTTTTTTTGCTAAATTACATATATATATATATATATATATATATATATATATATATATATATATATATATATAAAAAGGGAGGGAAAAAACCCTTGCTCTATGACATGCCATAGAGAGAGCTAACTAGAGACAGCTAGAAACGAAGGAAGCATAGTCTTCGTTCATAGTAAAGTCCAACTAAATTTATACAGACCTGAATATTTTTTAAACCAATTGGAACTAGCTAACCTAGACTTTAAATCTAGAAGAATGCCCTCCAACAACTTCTAAGGACAGATATTCCCTTTGTTGTGTAATCGAGCATTACGCTCTCTCCAAACATGGTAGCAGAAAATCTGAGCATTAAGAAGTGCAAGAGTGCGATCTGGCTCCTCCAAGATTGTTCCCCACGAATTAATTAGATGAAGCCAAGAATCCGTGTTGAGAGAGATCCTCAGGTGACGAGCCAACCTCTCCAGGATGTAGCTGCTGTAACTACAAGTCACAAACAAATGATTGGAGGTCTCCGAACTTCCAACACAAAGCAAGCAATGCTGTGGAAGAGAAATACCAAAAGATGCAAGCCTATCGAAGGTGGCCAATCTACCATGAGTTGAAATCCATTCATGGTGCGCATACCTTAAGACTCGCAGTCTATGCCAGACCAAGGAAACCCAAGGAACCTCCGAAAATCGCCTACGGATTGAATCCCAAATGTTGCCGACTTTTACCTTAGAGACTGGGGTATCTCCCCATAGAATAACATCCTATTTCGATAAATCAAAAGGCTGGTAAACAAAGTCATCCAGCCACGACAGAAGACGTTGATGCGTTAAAGCAGGAGGTCTCGGCAAAACCCACGTACCAGAGGCAATAAGATCATGAATGGTAGCGGAAGGACACGACCCAGCCTGGGAAATAATGCTATCAGATATGTCATAGGCAAGAAACGATGAGTGCCACCATGGGTCAAACCATAAGGAAGTGTTGCGCCCATCCCCCAAATTATAAACCAGAAATTGCTTTGCCAAAAGACGGAGTTTGAGGATACTCCTTCATATCCAAGAACAATCAGTAGGAATATCCATACACCAGAATTTGCATCTTTTAAGGACTGTTTTGTTAATCCAAGAAGGCCAAAGAGCGGAGTGATTCCTGATTATTCTGCACAAGAGATGCAGGTGCTGCGCTAAATTCCATTCCTTTGTATTTTTAAAACCAAGTCCTCCCTCCTGAATTGGAAGACAGACATTATCCCAGCAAATCTTTGCACCACCTTTACTGTTTAAATCTCCCTTCCAAAGAAACCTAGAAAAGATTCTAGACAGACGTTTATGAACAGCCACTGGGTGGATAAAATGTTTTGACCAGTATGCCTGAATAGAAAAGGAGACAACCTTTAAAAGTTGAGCTCTACCAGCTAAAGAGAGAAGCAATGTAGTCCAGCTTGTGATTCTGCTAGTAATCCTCTCAATAAGCGGAATGCAGTCATTAAACCTTAATTGCGATGAAATTAAAGGAAGCCCCAGAAATTTAGGCTGAGCATTACCCTGCAGAATATTGTACTCCCCCTCGAACCAATTTATAAAGGTAGTCGAACAATTCCCAAAGTAAACCGAACTTTTGTTGACATTAGGAGCCAAGCCACTCCAAGAGGCAAAACGATCCATACATTCCATGATATGAGCTATGGACTCTTTATCACCATGTGAAAAAAGCATGACATCGTCCGCATATAAAAGATGGGTTAGTTTGAGATCTTTACACCTCCAGTGGAACTTGAAATTGTCCGGAACCTTAGAAAGCATGCTAGACAAAATATTTAGGGCAATAGTAAATAAATAAGAAGAGATGGGATCCCCTTGACGAATACCTTTCTTGCCCTGGAAAAATCCACATAAGGAACCGTTGACCTTAATTGAATAGGAGGGAGTCAAAATGCAAGCCCAAATCTAACCCATAAATTTGTTCGGGAATTTCATGTATGACAGAGCTGCCATGATAAAATCCCAAGATATCGAATCAAAAGCCTTATGTAAGTCGGGCTTTATAACACATTTTGCAGACCCATATTGCCTCGAATAACCACGAAATAATTCTTGGGCCATTAAGACATTGTCAGAGATGCTTCTCCCGAGAATGAAGGCTGATTGAGAGATATGGATTAGACTAGGCAAAACCGTTTTTAGTCTTCCTGCAAGGATCTTGGCGATACATTTATATGCAATGGAACATAAAGAAATAGGTCTGAACTCCCGCATATTCGTAGGAGTAGAAACCTTAGGGATTAAGGCAATGACAGTGGAATTAGTTCCCCTATGCATGGCAGAGCTATTGTAGAAGTGGATAATGGCTTCAGAAAAACCGTCACCAATAATATCCCAGGTTGCTAGGAAAAATTCCACAGAGAAACCATCCGGGCCGGGGGCCTTATTCTTCTTCATAGACTTCAGAGTTTTAAGAATTAGTTCCCTAGAAATAGGAGCCTTCAGCAAAATTGACTGTGATTCCGTGATAAAGCTACAATCAATCCCATTGAAATCAGAGTTTGCCAAATTCTGAAAAGACCCAATAGAATTCTTGAAAAAATCCACTGCAACGTTTGCCACATTAGACTGACCATGCACAATGATATTATCTGAATTTTCGATTGCCAAAATTTTTTTGTTGTTCCAGTTTGCTCGAACCTTATTGAAGAAAAACTTTGTGTTACCATCACCCAGAGATAGCTAATTGACTCTAGATTTTTGTCTAAGAAAAGACTCCTCCTCCTGGAGAGAAGTTTCCAACTTAGCATTTGCTAATTTTTCCTCACCCAGAAGCAAGATATTCGAACTGTCAAGCATCAACTTTTCTTGAATTTCTTGAAGAGAAAGCCGAGCCAACTGGACATTAGAAAGGACATTTCCATGGTGCTTATTAAGAATCTTAAGCTCCTTCTTGATATTTTTTAGCTTTCTTGCGAGGATAGCCAACGGATCACCAAACCATTGAACATCCCATCCTTTTTTGACTGCAGGAAGGAAGCCCTCAAGGTTCAACATGTAATATGGTTTTGAAGTTTTTTCAAGCACCATCGGAACAGAAAGCATAAGAGGACAGTGGTCCATGCGCCCCTTCATTTTGACAGTGACTAAGGATTCCGTAAAAGTTGAAAACCATTCCTTATTTCCCCTCATGCGATCCAGCCGTTTCTGAACAAGATCCGTGGGTCTGTTATTAGACCAAGTAAGCAGGGGACCAATGGTTTTAATGTGACCAAGACCTCCATCAGTAACACAATCTTTGAATAATTGCATATCCGGAGTCCACATTTCCCTACCTCCAGCCACCTCACATGGGGTTTATTAAGAGCATACACAAAAGAGATAAAAAAGTGAAGCTGTTTTTCTATGAAAGTAATCGAACAGGTGATATGCTGAGAGGATTTAGACAAGACAGAAACAGCCCACTTGCTAGGATCCCACCCAACCCATATTCGACCATTAAAATGGTGATCATAATTAAAAATCCAAGACCAGTTTTTGTTAATACGTTTAGAGATAGACAACGAATTATCAACCTTGACTTTAGTTTCAACACATCCCATAAGAGATAAATTATTGACAGAGATAAAATTGATTAACTCCCTTTGATGAGACTCCTTATTCAAGCCTCTAACATTCCAGGTTGCAAAATTCATGAGATTTTGAGATTGGCTGAACTTCTCGTCCGCTTATAGTTTGAGAAGCTATAGGAGAAATGTTTGCATCTGCTGTACTGAAATCTAGAACCACCGAAAGAGGGCAATCTGCGTGCGAGATAGGAGATTTGTTCTTGCGTTTCTTCTCGGATGTGTTTCCCAGTAAGTTTGGAGTAAAAACTGTATCTGTGAAGCACTCCCCTTCCTCAATTGTGTTTAGAGGGGCATATTTATTAGATAACAAAGTAACTTGCATCTCTTGAGAAACCTTAACAGTTTCATTATCCCCTCTACCTACTGGCTCTTCTTCCAAAACAGTTCCAGCCGATTCCATTGCATCCTGAGCGAGAGCAACCTCTTGTTCTTCATTAGCTTGATAGGCTTGTTTCAAAGCCTCATCCTCATCCATAACTAAGTCGCAACCCAAAAATTTTCCCACAACATTTGGCACCATTTCATTTCCTCTTGCAACAAAATTGTGAACATAATCCTCGTTTTGAACATGTGAACTGTGAACATAATCCTCGGTACATTTAATTGAGTTATAACTTATAACCAATAAATTTAAAATTTATGTTATGTTATTAGTAAAAAAAAATGTACCCTATATATTATCTCTTGTAATTTCCAAGTTGATATTACACCGGTAATTATTATTTCATTTTCGGAAGTTCCCCAGATTAAACCTAGCTGCAAGTCCAATAAAGAAAGAATAAGCTTTCTTGCGCCAAGTATTTAGATCTTTGCGAGAAATTAGGCCGGAAATTAAGACAGAAGCGTAAGGATTTTTGAAAAACATCATCAAAATTATTAAATAAAATTTTCAAGGCTCAACTAAATTTCGATTAATTATCAAAAAAATCACTTATTCCACTTTAATATAACAAGAGGTTTATTGAATTTTTTTTTAACTTCAGTTGAATCGTTCAGTGGATGACATATATACTCTCTTGAATATTTTAATAATGTTAGAGCATCTCCAATGGGAGAGATCTCTTACGTAAAATTTGAAATTAATTACCATAAATAAGAAATATAAAAAATGTGTAAAAAAATGGGATAAAACCATATTGTCTATAATTATAGATAATCTCTTGATATTGACTATATTTGTCGAACCTTTAGTGAATTGCCACATCACTTATTTCTATATTAAAATTATATATTCCATTAATAACAACTTGAAATATTAATAACATACCATTTTTAAAATATAGCCAATACCCTCGGAACACAATGTGAATTAAATTTTACATAATATGCTCTTAAAATATAGCCAATCATTTTTAAAAATATAGCCAATAATTTTTAACTAAATTGTAGATGCTCTTAAATCAGGAAATTTTTGTTTTAATTGAATCAGTCAATAGTCATTGGATGACATGTATTACTCTCTTAAATATTTTAACAATGTTAGACCGAAAAAACTGATCTGATATAGTAAAAACTAGTTTTGTAACGTTGGCATTCCATGTCAGACGACTTAATACATTTATATAAATGAGTATATTTCAAAGAATAAAAAAAAAAAAAATCCTATTTTTTACAATTGAAACGGGGTATGTTAATACCTCTTTTCAATTGTAGTTGATTGAAATCCTATTTTTTTTCTTTTGTTCTTATGATTTATTTTTTTTTCTACGAATTAAATTTTTTTATTGCTATATAGACAATCCACATCAAATGTCACTCAATTCCAAATCAAGTCTGACGTCAATTTCATGTAAACTAATTTAACAGAATACATGTATTTTAACAGCAAATTGAATATAATTTAACTAAGTATAACCATTCACTTGTTTATTGACTTTTTTTATCACTTAAAAGTGACCAAAAATTCCCTATGACTCTTTAATATATTTGAATGCAATAAGTGATTTATTCTTTACTTAACCCAACAAAATTAATATCATGATTTTACATGTAAATATTCTATAAATGGAGTATTGCAAATAAAAAACTAAAATTTACCAAAAAAATTTTATGTAAAAATTAAGCTACAGTATTATTAATTGTTTTCAATCTATAGTTTAGTTAATTGAAATTTTTTGAAAAGTTTAATACAAAAATCTTAGAATTCTAACAAACTGGGATTCTAAAATACTTCCTCCGTCCCACAATACAATACAAGTCTCTTTTGAAAAAATTATGCATCTCCAAAAAAAAAGTAGTTAGATGATATACTTTCTCTTATACTCATTATATAAATGTATTGACTTTTAATAATAAGACTACTTTTATACTCTTGGTCATTACTCATTAATTGTTATACAATTTTCAAAAAAGGTAATTTAGGAAAAATGATCACAAGTTTACATTGAAAATTGGAAATGAAAAAAGAGAATATTATTATGGGATGGAGGGAGGAGATTCCTAGGTTTTATTTTTCCAAGACAATTGGTGCAAATTATTTTATATTTGGGTGCGAACGATAAATGGAAGAATATTTTAAGCTTTTTATTATTCTTTTTTACTTTTTAAAGTGATTTCCCATCAATCTCTTTAAAAATTAGCATGTCATTAATTTTGCCTACATATGTATCTGTACATTAACCTGGGGAATCCATTCAGACTCTCAACTAGTGCGACCTTTCTGCAGTTTATACATTAAATTCTCACCGGGAATTAACACCAAGGAAACTGTATTCCATTAATCAACTTCACTACTAGTGCATTAACCAACATTTATATCCACATTCCAGTGTGACTCTCCAATTCCAAATATTTTGCTATATAAAGCAAACAGCTCTTCCCAGATAGAACAAGTATACTCCTATATTAATACAAATACACGATGGGTTTTTGGAGTGGTATCGTAGGTTTGGCAAATGGTGCTTTTGATAAAATCAAAAGTGTTGCAAATGCTGCATGTGATAAAATCAAAAGCGTTGCTAATGCAGCATGTGATAAAATCAAAAGTATTGCCAATTCTTGTTTTAGAAAAGCAAAAAGTATGGCTATTGTTGGAAATTAATCTTAAACTTAATTCTTTAGTATTATGTTTTATTTATTTGTGTTACTACTGTGTCTAGTAAGCCATGTTAGTAGCTAGTTGAACCAGTCTTGTGGCCGTTGTAGTGTTAGTAGGAAAGTTCTGATTATAGGAGATAGTTGCTTCTTATTCGCTTAGCTCTGTTATGGGCTGTTATGGGCTTATTTATACACGTTGTATGCATTATGTTTTATCTATCACAAGAAATAAAGTGTTTTTTGCTTTCCAGTGTCTTTGTATCGTGTGTGTGTTTAGAATATCAGCTCTAGTTTCTAACACTTGGTATCAAAGCCCCATGGGGGGTTCAAGGCTTAACAGCCTTCCCTCCGATCCTTGAGGACAGAGAGGCTGCGGAGAGAGATGACAGCAATAAGAAAGGAACAGAGCTGATGTGCATGTGTTGATGATGTTTATCCATGTGCAACCAGCCGAGAAAGAAGAAATAAGTTGATTTCTGTTATCGGAAACTCTCAAGGTAATGAAGCTCCTGGGAAAGAACACAAAGAGGTTCAATAGGTTAAAAAAAACACACACACAAGGCAGATGTGTGTGGAGGAAATCGTGGCACAAGTGGCCATGAATGCATTTTTGTTTCAGAATTACGGGTGAGAAGTGCACCATGGAGAGAAGTGCTCCAAAGTGGTTTTTGATGAGATGTGCATCAAAATTGATGGTGGTGAGAAGTGCATCACATATGAAGAGAAGTGCTTCGTAAATTCTGTTCAGACAAGTTTAAGATTAAGGGGGTGATTGTTTGAAATTAATCTTAAACATAATTCTTTAGTATTATGTTTTATTTATTTGTGTTACTAGTGTGTCTAGTAAGCCACGTTAGTAGCTAGTTGAACCAGTCTTGTGGCCGTTGTAGTGTTAGTAGGAAAGTTTTGATTATAGGAGATAGTTGCTTCTTATTCGCTTAGCTCTGTTATGGGCTGTTATGGGCTTATTTATACACGTTGTATGCATTATTTTTTAGCTATCGCAAGAAATAAAGTGTTTTTTGCTTTCCAGTGTCTTTGTATCGTGTGTGTGTGTTTAGAATATCAGCTCTAGTTTCTAACAGCTACTGCTGTTTGGGAAAAAATAAAGAGCTTCGATATATTTTGTTGGAGTAAATTATTTTGTATGGATGATGTAACTGACGCTGTGGTTATAGGGCTCGGTCTAGTTTCTGTCGGGATATTTAGCCTCTTGTGTGTTGTGATTCCAGGTTTTGGATTTGTTTCAAAGGTTATATCAAGACTTTTGGTTGGCTGCAGAGTTATGGGAGCTCTATATGGTTTCATTTTTAGGTAGGTTTACGGGGAAGTCCCTGCTGGACGTGAAAGGATGCATTTGTTGGCATTTGATCTTTTCATGTTATGTATTAGTTTTCTGATGTTTCTTATATTTGGGTTATGGGTTAGTTTGTAACGTTACATTTTAATTTATTCTGAATGTTTTTGGAGATTGTAGTTGAACTATGAACAAGTCAATCATTATAAAATGTTTTCTTAGCGATAAATCATGTTAATTGCAAGAAAACTGATGATTATTCATCTTTTAGTATTTTTCAAACACTTATTCCAACTAAAGCACACTTTAAAAGGAAACTGATGATTAATCATGTTAATTGCAAGGATCTGTGATTCGACTCAGTCGAGTTGTACGTAGAAACTCAGTAACTAGAAGTAGTAGTTAATCAGAAGAATCCCACCTAAAGCACACTTTAAAAGGAAAATCGTACACTGCGAAATTTATTATGCCAGGAAGAACTATATATAGTAGTTCGAAATATCTCCTCTACCTAAAACTTGCAACTGTTCAATCTCTATTCTATATCAACGTATTCCATATTGGCATGCTTAACGATACCCATTGCTTGCAAGCAAGTAAGAGTTTGTGTTCTTCAAGTCGACTAAATCAGCTTTATAAGGATTTAAATTTGATCGCGATCCATTATAAAATTTTGTGTGATAATATTCGAGTCAACTTCAACTTGACTCTCACTAAGTTCATTTTAAATTTACGATTCATGCTAGTGTTAACGGAGGAATTTGGTAATAACAAATTTCGGAGGTTGCTGGAATAATGAAACTATGAAAATAGGGGGATTTGGGATTTTGGATGTTTGGGGCTGGACTTGAGAGGTGTCTCGACTTGTTAGATGTGTCGGATCCTTTTTTAAGATGCATGCGTACCTTATATTTTTAAAGATCAAGCCAACGCAGTTCTGTTAAAAAAGGATTGGTTTTTAATCCCTACGATTGTTCAGGGATGTATTTTAGGAATTAGTAGATTTTATCTCTTTAAATTATATTCGCGTTGGGATACCTTCCTGATTTGAAGGATATCGTTTAGAGATATTTTCTACCATAAATTGGAGATAATTTCTTGTTTTAGAGATAGGAAATAATTAACTTGGTGATTAAGTTAATTATTATCAGATTCGTATTTAGAAATTTGGGAGATATTAGAGGCAACCGAAAATATGGCGTAACAACTACCCCCAGTTCTTCATTGTAGCTTGCTGCAGTGGAGAACTAAGCATGCTTTGATCTTCCAAATTTCCCGAGTCACTGAAACAGCTAGGAGAGGAAGATTAGTAAAAAATATGGAGCACCTAGGTTCCCGTAATACGCATGCAGATGTAAACAAGACAATATGAGAGATGTAAAAAGGAATAAGTTTTATAGGTGTGAGAGAACGTATCCTAGAGAGCCATCCAACTATTATTCGGAGAGTCTTGCAAAACTTTCCGAGCAATACCCTGAAAAGCAAATATTCAAAGAAATATCCTCTATTAAGCACTCCGAGAAATACCCTCCTCAAAGAAGGACGTATTCTAGAGTTTCCATAACGTATTCCAGAAAATATCCTCCTCAAAGAAGGTCATATCCACCAGAATTTCCATAAATGCTTCAGATATATCCCTCCTCACAGGAGGTGGATTTTCCGAAGTTCGAACCTTGATGAGGCGCCGGAAGTACGGACATCTTCCGCGGAAGTACGGTTTTTGTAAGGATTTATTAATTTAGGATACTCTCCTCAAAGGAGATCAGTTTTTGTTCAAAAATACCCTCCTCACAGGAGGTGGACTTTCCGAAGCTCGAACCTTGATGAGGCGCCGGAAGTACGGACATCCCCCCGGAAGTACAGTTTTTGCAAGGATTTTGATAATTTGGGATACCCTCCTCAAAGGAGATCGTTCCGTCAGAAAAGTCCTTGTCAAATGTTCATATCAGAAAAGGCTGATTTTGTTGTAGTGTACCATAAATACCATTGTCATATACAGTGAGGAAGCGACACATTTTTACTGGACCTCGAAAGTAATTTCCCGAGTTAAATCGGATAGTAAAATTATACATTTTTTGATTGTGTTGTAAAGGGTATAGATCCGATCCAAGCCTCCAACAAATGTCAAATTAGAGTTCTGGGAGTACAAAATAATTTTTTAATAGACTAATAATTAATGATGCTTAAATTTTTCAATTATTGTGGAGGCATATTTAAATAAAAATTCAATGTGGTTTAAAATTTGAAATGGAGAATCAGCGGATGAATAATTTTGCCTCTTAATAAAATCCAATCAATGAAAATGTCTCTATAAATTTCTCTTGACATCCTAGAAGAATCAGCTAGAAAAAAATTATGGGTTTTTCTTTGTGTCCAGGCTTATGAGCTCAACAATCCAGTGCTTATAGTACCTTGCTATTTGGTTGTAATTGTTAAAATGTTTAACTCCTCTAGAAACAACATTAACAAGAAAAATAGGTCGCAACTAAAGGTGGCCAAACGTGCTGGTTGGTTAAGACTGCACGGGACTGGCTCGCCAGAAAACCGGTACGCTATGGGCCGATTCAAAACCGGCAGAAATCGTTATTTGATCGGGGTCGTTCACGAATTAATATTTGATGAATCGTAACTAACTCGCCACGATCCGTTGAAACGAATTCTTCTCGTTTCGGGCACGTAACGGCATGCAAATTACTTAACTAGCAAACGGTATGGAAATTACTTAACTAGTAGAGGTGCACACTTGTACTAGTGATCCCGCCTAATCCGACTTCCAACCTACTTGGTAAGCCCCGACTCGCTTGTTTAATTATATTGAACAACTACTTTACAAAGTTATGTTTTTTTAAATAAATAAATAGAAAGTTCAAAATCAAATAAAATATAATTATAGTTATCTTATTTTAAAATTTTGTATAATTAATATTTTGAATAAATAAAATCTAGATTTTAGTTTTTTTAAAATATTTTAAATGATTTTTAAAAATACATTTTTTAAATTGATATTTAAAAAAAAAAAATTATTGGCGCGTGATCGCAGCACCCCCGCCACTTAACCTCCCGGCACGCCTAGTCTTTGTTTTGCCATACACAGGCACAGCCAACATTCTGCAGTCGTGCACATCAATCACATTGATAAATATAATTATTTCCTTGCAGCCAATATGTTTGATGCATTTTTTTCCGTTTATTTGGAGAGGAGTCCTTTCAAACTATTTGTTAAGTTATTTTAATTAATAAAATTAATACGAGGTACTGTCCTTTTTTATTTCCGGTGATCTTTTATTATTTCTTTTATTATTCGAAGTATGATAAATTTATTTATCTTTCGTGATTTTGTAATATTTCATTCTAAATCATTGCAGAATTTAATCTTAAATAGCAACTCATTTTTATACAAAAATATTTGAATTAATGGAATTAATAATCATTATTATACAAGAATTATCTACACAATGATTTGCAAAAAAATGATTTAAAAAAATAAAACAGAAAAATATACTGTGAACCGCACCCGCGTAAACAGAGTGCCACACACGAGTTATCCTTTTTGTGAACCGGCCTGACTCGGCACGCCTCCGCCTCGCTTCACCTGCCGTATACGAGTTGGAAGCCGGCCAAATCCGCTTGCCGGCGAACCGGTCTCGGCCCACTCGTTTGGCCAACACTAGTCCCAACCGACCGATATAAATGGCCGGAAATGTGACGTAACAGTTAGGTATGATAGATGGAATAATATGACGGGAAGAAAAATAAAGGAGCAGCTTAATACAACTGTGGTTATTGTGGCATTCAACGTACATTCGACCGCTGAAAAAATAATGAAAACAAACATATAACAGAATGCAGGAACTAATCAGATGTTCCATGCAGGAACCATGTCCCCGTGTTAACCGTTTGATACAAAATATTTTTTATTCATTAAAAAGGGATGCCTTCCCTAATATAGTCATTTATGTTATAAGATTAATGGATCAAAATCAAACATATGATAAAATATACTAATCGAATATTGATTAATAAAATATTTTTTATTATTACATTTTATAGATGCAACTGAATTAGATATTTTTTATGCCAGACCGCTAGTCTTTTAGCACATTGGAAGCCTGCTCTAAATTTCGCACTTTTGCTCCTCTTTGCTGCGGTAAAATTTACAAATATTTTATTGCACGTCTTTAGCATGATAAACTTTATATTAATTTTCTGCAATTTCTTATTGATACAAACATTTTTCAAATAATATTATATTTGGCAAAAGGAAGATAACAGTTTGCATACACGGAGAAGTTACTGGTTTGTTGTTGTTAAGAGTACTTGTGCACAACCTATTAAATACAAAATAACTGATTAAAATGTGATTGATCTTCAAAAGTTCAACCATCCAAATGTCACGAACTCTATAAACAATGTCTGATTAACGTGAGTTTATCAGATGCAAGTGGCCATGTTAAAATATTAAATACTTTTTTTTCCTGAATATTCCAAACATGTTGTAATACATACGATTTCACACAATTGTTGTGCAATAATATAAAAAATTATTTTATTCTCATCTTATTTCATTGCTGGTATTCTCGAAAACAATAAAAATAATACCATGTCCGTATCACTGTACCGATGTCACTCTCTGCACGTAATAATATTTTTTACTCAATAAAACATTTAAACAATTCGATGCCGCAAGTCATAATGTATAACAATCATATCCATAAATATATAATATTCATCTCCTCTATTCTTCTCTACAACAACTCCATTTTAAAAATATTTATATTTTAATTCTACCCAATAGAATGTCAATGTTGAAATATAATCTAACACTTGTGAAAATAAGTATTTATTTCTATGTTTTATTTCTGTGTGCAGCTTTTGAATTAGTTGTTGGACTTGTCCATGTCTCAATTCTGCAGTAAGGATGTTTTTAGAATCGTGAAGAATAGACAAAGTAGTGGAGACTTTGCAGGAAAGTAGTGCTAGGTAGTTCCTGTTGTTAGATCTAAATAAATAATCACGGATCATCTTATGCGATATTATCAAGGTTACACAATATAACTGTAGTATGAAAGTGTACCTGATTCCATGACTGTAGATATGAATACGGATTATGGGACTTGATCTTCCACAGACTTGATTCGCCTATAGCCGTATCTCTCTCTGACTGATGGGAATAGAGGAGTAGAGGTTGTGAATTTGCCTTGGGGAACAAGACCCTATGTTCTTTATATAGTAGTCTAATTAGACCCCATTAACCCTAATTATATTACTATTGGGTATTACACATTACAAAGCCCATACCGAATAAGATGTTATTGGACTCTTTATTTAAGACCACTTAATTAGTCCAAATATAGAATAAACATTAAATATAATTGTCTTTAATTTGTAAGCCCATAATTATTATTAGATTATAAAATATAATCTAACAATCTCCCACTTGGGCTACAAATTGTTCCAAACAACAATTACATTCAATAACCATAAGTGCGCACAAAATTGTTTATTCTTTAGAAAACATCTTCCTTAGTCAATCTGGTCCATCTCATATATAAACATGGAACCAAAGCGACCTTCGTCACATTGTCGTAACTCGATCCTCAATGATCACCACATAAATATATTCAATGACATAGATCAAGTATGGATGTGTAACTGGAAATTACATGCAATGTGATCTCAATCATGCCTATTTCCAATTGGTCCTTAATACCTTAGTGAGATCAATCTTTATTCTTTCAAACTTTATGTCAAAACCACAATTGAAAGAGATAGCTCATATACAACAATAGAGAGAATAAAATAAAAGAAAAATAACTTTATTCTGCAGAAACTCAAATATACATAATGTATCACCATAGTGTCAATAAAAACTGAGTACCGAATATAAGAACAAAACAAAAAACTCCCACTAAAACTGAATATCCTCCAATGAGACAACACCCATATGAGCGATATGCCCAAGATAGAACTTTACGGTGTCAAAACTTTAGTAAGTGGGTCTGCTAGCATATAATTTGTTCTTATAAACTCAATAGACACTATTTGATATTGCATTCTCTCTATAATGACTTGATATTTAATGTCTATATGTTTAGACATAACAAAAAAAACTTAACCAGAAGTAGATTTTATTGTATCTACACAATCAAAGAAAATCAGAATTGGAATACATAATGATCTCCAAATTTTCCGAATTCTGATAAACGAGCATGTAATATTTTGTTCCTTGCATGTACCTTATAACCCATTTAATTACAATCCAATGATCCATTCTAGGGTTACTCGAATATCTGCTTAACATACCCACAACGAATGCCAAAACCGGTAGGGTACTAAACTTGACCATACATAAAACTCCCACTAAACTTATGACATAGCCACAAGTGCCATTATTGTCTTTACAGGATCTACTAAGTGGCACTTTCTCTTGAGTTTGTTGAGTTTGCTCTTCTTGAGCATCATCTTGATTTTGAGTAGGAAACTTTATAGGTATATCCACATTGTTATCTTGAACTACACGAGGCAAATAAACTAATTCTTCCTCAAAGACAACATTCCTGACTTTATATCTTTCCCCTCAAACTCAACATCCTCAAGAAATCTAGAGCAATAAGCGATTAGAACGCTCCCACTTCTCAAAGTTCAATTTCCCAGTATTAGAACTTTCATCCGTAAGAGAAGGTTGTTCTTTCCTTATAGCATAGTCTAAATCCATGCAGCCGAGAACTAACAGAACGTTCTCTTTCCAGCTCTTAAAGTTTGTGCCATTAAGCACAGGAATGGAGTTCATGTTGGTAGTTATTTTAGCAACAGATGTATTAACCAGCAATTTAGAACAAAAAACATATAAGCTCGCATAATGGAAATTCATGTCATATGCATACATAATAGCACACACAAAAATACATGAATTCAAATAATATAGTGTGTGGGTCCATTCAAACAAGATACCTAGCACAACATTAATATTTAGTCTTTGGACAGAAATATTAACTTGCAAGCGGTACTCTCCACGCAGAAATCAAATATTAATAATAAATTCGGTCAAGCAATAACCTTCCTTTGGGCCGGTTTATTACTCACATGAAAAATTTATAATTATTACATATTTATTCCCGCACGTATATTCATTATTTGGCCATTAAATAATCTTCCTTTGGGCCGATTATTTTAACGCATAAATAATAAACATACACATCCTATTATTTCAAAATAAATAAATCTACACATAAATATCACTTTGGCAATATTTTGCTTCAACTCACTTATTCGCGAAATAAAAGGACAAGAAAAAAAAATATTTTTCCTTTCTTTAAAAAAAATGTGCCCAAATCCATATTATTGTAAACTATTAAAAAAATGTTCACCTAATATTTTAATAATTTACAACTAAATAAAATAAAAATTCATAATGACAGAATTATTAAAAAAAACTGTCGGAAACAAAATATTATAACAAACATGTATCACGCATGCCAGTTGAGATTTAGCTTCTGATTCATGGTTACAGGCCAGTTACACAGGCAAAAAAAATTGCACGAAATCTAGCCATTTGCATAAAGTAAAAGAAACATAATGCATACTTAACATGATGTATACAAAATTGACATTATGCATCATCAGTATGTACCATGCATGACAATTCATGCGGAATAGTCCAAATCATATAAACTTATATATTTGCTATATAAACAAATAGCATAATTAATCCAAATTTACGTATGTTAATTTACGTACAGTAAATTGATTCAGACACAAGATCGCATGATAGTTACTTGTCAAAAAAAAAATTGACTTATTTAGTTGCAATACAGACCAAAAAAAATATTAAGCGCATGATATTAACTCAACCAAGACCAGACAATATACATGCTTTTGTTATCGTAATTGATAACAAAACAATCATATAATATGATCAACCCTCATAACTCGACATAAGATAGGCTCGGATACCAATTGTTAGATCTAAATAAATAATCACGGATCATCTTATGCGATATTATCAAGGTTACACAATATAACTGTAGTACGAAAGTGTACCTGATTCCATGACTGTAGATATGAATACGGATTATGGGACTTGATCTTCCACAGACTTGATTCGCCTCTAGCCGTATCTCTCTCTGACTGATGGGAATAGAGGAGTAGAGGTTGTGAATAGCCTTGGGGACCAAGACCCTATTATGTTCTTTATATAGTAGTCTAATTAGACCCCATTAACCCTAATTAGATTACTATTGGGTATTACACATTACAAAGCCCATACCGAATAAGATGTTATTGGACTCTTTATTTAAGACCACTTAATTAGTCCAAATATAGAATAAACATTAAATATAATTGTCTTTAATTTGTAAGCCCATAATTATTATTAGATTATAAAATATAATCTAACACCTGTTTTTTAGCATAAGAAAACTTGTATCCCTTATTTATTTTGTTCTCTGCAGTTCAATAAAAGTAAGCGTTTTACATGTTTTGTGTTCTGGCATTTCTGAGTTTAAACAAACAGCTATATACACATTTATATATCTCAGTTCCAAGGGTTTATACTAGATATGATATCAAAGTCTTACGAACTAGAGCCTAATGAACACACGAGTACATGTCGAAGGCGACTTCAATGGGAAGAAATAAGAGCAAGAGTGGCGTTGTTGGTTTGAGTTACCAATATTAGACAAGAGTAACTATACGGATTGGTCCTTAAAGATGAAAGTGTTTATGCAAGCACATGAAGTATGGGAGGTTGTGGAACCTAAAGACCCAAAGTCTGGTATTGAGGAGAGAAAGGACAATATAGCTTTGGCCATGATTTATCAAGGAATCCCTAAAGATACGTTACTGACTCTTTCTGAGAAGAATACGGCCAAAAGGGCCTGGGATGCTATAAAACCCTTATGTCGAGGTGCAGACAAAGTCAAGAAGGCACGAGTTCAAACTTTGAAGGCAAAATTCGAGTCTTTGGTCATGAAAGACACTAAATTGTTGGATGATTTCTGTATGAAGTTGAATGGGATTGTAACGTAGCTCTAGAAGAATCAGTGGAAGAAGCTTATGTAGTGAAGAAACTGCTTCGTGCAGTACCTGCAAAGTTCCTTCAAATCACGCCAACCAATTGAACAATTCAGAAATCTTGAAGTCATGACAGTGGAGGAGGCAGTGGGCTCATTAAAGGCACACGAAGAACGCCTAAAGGGCCAAGAAGAAAAGCAGAGTGGACAGCTTTTGCTCATGGAAGAGGAGTGGGCAAAACGGGAGTTCAACGAGGTAAATATGCTGTATACAAGAGAGGAATTGTTGAAACGAAGTACTAGGGGAGCTGAAGGCTCATCATATTTTAAGGGGCAAGGACGTGATAAAAGTAAGGTTAAGTGCTGGAATTGAAATATTGTTGGACATTATGCAGCTGAATGTCGTAAACCTCGAAGAATGAAGGAGCAAAAGCAGAAAGTGAACATTGCTCAAGTTGAGGATGAAAAACCAGCTTTGTTGTTGGCTAAACATGAAAGGGAAGAAGAGAATCAAATGCTATTGAACGAGAAAACTTTGGTGCCAAAGCTGTTGACAGTAAGGGAGAAAGATCAAGGAGAATCCAATTTATGGTATTTGGACAACGGTACAATTAATCATATGACTGGACAAAAGTCCTAGTTTTCCAAGTTAGATGATGATGTGATTGGGAAATTAAAGTTTGGAGACGGGTCGATGGTAAGAATTGAAGAAAAAGGGTCAAACGTGTTTAAGTGCAAAAATGGTGAAGAGCATACGTTACATGAGGTCTACTACATCTCGTCCTTATGCAGCAACATAATTAGTCTTGGCCAACTATCAGAGGAAGGAAATAGAGTCATACTCAAATGTGATTTCTTGTGGGTGTTTGATAATCAAGAACGGCTTCTCATGAAGGTGAAACGCTCGTCAAACAGGTTGTATAAGATAATCGTTGAAACAAGTAAGCCCATCTGTCTATTGGCAAAATCTGATGAAATATCCAAATTGTGGCACACATGCCTAGGCCACGTTAATTATCAAGAACTAGAATTAATGTTTAGAAACAATATGGTGCATGGTTTTTCTAAAGTAACTCAACCAAAGAATGTTTGCACTGGATCCCTAATGTATAAGCAAACCAGACGGCCTTTTCCTTCACAAACCTAGTTCAGTGCAAAGCGTGTATTGGACTTAGTCCATGATGACTTGTGTGGCCCAATCACTCCAACTACCTCAGGCGGTAATAAATATTTTTTATTATTGGTGGATGATTATAGTAGAATTATGTGGGTGTATTTCTTAAAATGCAAAGATGAGGCATTGAATGCTTTTAAAGTTTTCAGGTCTAAGGTCGAAGATGGTGTTAAACGAAAGGTAAGAGTTCTCAGGACTGACAGAGGCGGTGAATTTATGTC
Source organism: Saposhnikovia divaricata (assembly GCA_036435485.1). Classification (NCBI taxonomy): domain Eukaryota; kingdom Viridiplantae; phylum Streptophyta; class Magnoliopsida; order Apiales; family Apiaceae; genus Saposhnikovia; species Saposhnikovia divaricata. Next base: position 167,927,242 of record CM071595.1, on the reverse strand, counting down.
AAAAGAGTTTGCTGATCATTGTGAGAAGGTAGGAATTGTAAGGCACTTTATAGCACCTTATACGCCACAGCAGAACGGCGTAGTGGAAAGGAGAAATCTAACCGTGGTTGAAATGGCTAGGAGTTATCCGAAAGAGATGCAGATGTCATCTTTGTTTTGGGGGGAAAGTAGTTAGGCATTCCATTTATGTGCTTAATAGACTACCAACACGTTCTTTGTCAGGCCTAACACCGTATGAGGCGTGTACTGGTTCAAACCAAATATTGGTCATATACGATTGTTTGGATGCACAACCTATATGAAGGTGCCTAGCAACGAGGTAAAGAATCTTGATGACAGAAGAAAAAAGGTAATTAACTTGGGTAAGGAACCGGGTACGAAGGTGTACCGCTTATTTGATCATGTCTGCAAACGTGTGTATGTGTAAGCAGGGATATTGCTTTCGAATAAACAACAGCGTGGCCATGGTTGGAGAAGGTGAGTCACAAGATGTTAGTTCTTTCTTAGTTGATAATTTGCTACCTTTGGAAGAAGACTATGTTACAAGTAGACCACTAGTGGACTGCTCTGGCGGTGCTGAACTTGGTCAAAATACTGCACATGTATCACACTCGCCTGAAACTGTGCTTGATGCTGAGAATTATGATGGAAGCTGTGAACCTAAAAAATTCAGGTCAATTAATGAGGTCTATGATCATTCAAAAGAGGTGGAACTTGAAGATGAAATGCTCTACATGGGGGTTGAGGAGCCAACAACATATAAACAGATTGGAGGAATGCTATGCAAAGGGAGTTAGACTCGATAGAAAGAAATAGTACATGGACTCTAACAGAGCTGCTTATTGGTTAGAAGGTGATTGGATTAAAATGGATTTACAAGCTAAAGAGAGATGCAACAGGGAAGATAATTAAATATAAGTCAAGGTTGGTCGCGAAGGGATATGCTCAAGAACAAGGGGTCGACTTTGAGGAAATCTTTGCTCCTATCACACATCTTGAAATAGTAAATTTATTATTGGCTTTGGCAGCAAAATATGATTGGCAGGTACATCATCTTGATGTGAAGACAGTTTTCTTGGATGGTGAAATTAAAGAAGATGTCTATGTAGCTCAACCAGAATGATACACAAAGAAAGGTCGTGAACAGTTGGTGTATAAACTCTCAAAAGCATTGTATGGGCTTCGACAAGCACCAAGGGCATGGTACGCTAAGCTTAGTAAATGTCTAGAGAGTCTTGGTTTTAGGAGATGTCCGTATGAACATTATACAAAGAAAAAAGGAAAGAATTTTCTAACTTTGGGTGTCTATATATGTCGATGACTTGCTGGTTACTGGCAATGACGTTGCTGTAATAGAAAGCTTTAAGAAGGAAATGAGCTATAAGTTATAATTGAATATTTGGTATCATCTAATTTAATTAGATGCTTTCTATAATTGAATGCTTGGAGGATTACTCAACTAAGGGGGAGAGATATATTGAAGAAGATATAATTAAAGATTACCTTAGTAAGAGATACTCAACTAAGGGGTAGATTATAAGCTTACCTTAGTGAGGGGAGATTTTCTATCTAAGTGGGAGAGATATGAAAAATGATATACCTTAGAAAGGGGGAGTATTCACCTTGTCAGGGGGAGATAGATTTATTCACCTTGTTAGGGGGAGGGAAACAGTATTCACCTTTATAAGGAGGAGACATATCACCTTAGTAAGGGAGACATAAGGAAGGAGAGAAGTATGATACGACAAAGAAGAATTCTTCAGTATGTGGTTGACAAGTCATATTCTTTACCACTGAAGAATTTCTAATTATCTGCTGATAATGTTCAATATTAGATGTAAAGGGTTATCAGGTAGATATGTCAAGAAATGAAGATGAGTTACTTAATGAAGATCAGTTCAGTGTCAGAGGAACAATCATCTATAATTTCATCGACTGAAAATTCTGGAAATTGTAATATCTAATCCACAATATTTTGTATTTTTTACTATAGTTATTTAATGCTTTATCTTCTTCACATTTTTAGTTGAGTTATCCTCTAAGAATTTGTATGTTAATGTTTAACAAACAAATAGGGGGAGATTGTAAGTCATATATTTACCCTATTTGTAAACATCGAGGATTTAACTCAACTCAAACAAGAATTTAATAGTAAATAATATATGTACTGTCACAGGGATCTCAAATGCATAACTGTCAAGAGAAAAAAAGACAAAGTGTAACGCCCCGACTTCCCAATACTGAAAATATACTTTTTATAATAAAATAGACTTTGATTCAGGGAAATTTTAAAAAAAATACACAGACTCACATTTCACATACACATCATCATAAAAGCATATAAACATGATGTCACATATATTAAATCCTAAAAAAAATCACCTCATATAATTCACATTTAATATTAAATAATGATAATTATAAGTACGATATTTTCCTATGGCGTTATATCGTCCATAATAATTCACATATATATGTAATACTAAAACAAAATTTATAATACTAATTCGCATAATAATTCGCATATATATGTATCTTTAATGAATTTACGAATTTATAATTGTTAGTGGATTTCAGATTATTTACGATATAACGCCCTAGGAAAATATCTTACTAATAATTATTATTATTATTTAATATTAAATGTGAATTATATGAGGTGATTTTTCTTAGGATTTAATATATGTGACATCATGTTTATATGCTTTTATGATGATGTATATGTGAATAGTGAGTCCGTGTATTTTTTTTAAAAATTTCCCTGAATCAAAGTCTATTTTATTATAAAAAGTATATTTTCAGTATTGGGAAGTCGGGGCGTTACGGGTTGGTATTAGAGCGACAGGTTATGGTCACTGAAACATGTTAGGATGATTAGGTGCACGTGTAAATGGAATCTTGAGGAGTGAAAGAATTATCGGAATTGGCGAGTGTGCCTGGGTAGCGGCTGACAAATTATAGAAGAAAGACAGATGTATGATCGATTAGAGGCCAATGTACAAAGAAGTAGAGACTTGTGTAAATTGAGAAAAGAATTGAGATATTGGAATTAGAAACTTCATGTATTGAGGCAAGTTTACTATCCTTCACTTATTGTTCAAGTGATGTGAAACTTTTGTATTGTTTATTCGTTCTTTCGAAATCCATTTTGCAAACAATTATACTCTTAATATTTATACCGAATAATGCGAACCTGTTCTGCTAATTATATGATGTTCTTTCAAATCATATTGCTAGTACCTAAACTCTTCATTTTTATTGCCAGTGACATTTTTCTTCTATTTATTTACAAACAATCATTTTCAAACTATTCTGTTATTGTTTATTCTTTTCCTCACCTATCATTCAGGTGTTGATATCTTTTAAAATCATTTTTATTTCAATATTTTCCAAAGTGTGCTTTCTTTCAAATTTATGTAAACTAATTCGAGGTTTATACAGTTGTTGAGGCATGTGTTGCTTAGTAACGGTTAAAACCAAGAATGAATTTAGATCTTCTTAATTATTCAAACTTATTATTGTCAGGCCGGTTCTGGCAGCTAAAGCCTATGAGTGCTTAGCAGACAAGGGTGAGACTTTGTGTAATTGAGAATTTCTTAAATCTTTGTTTAAAATTACTCAAATCTTTTATGTAAATTTGAATTTCGCCATTAAAATTTCATCATTTGATAATCTTTGAAATAAGTGGTAATAGCTTGTACAGTACTCAAAACTATTGTTGAACTTCAGATCACTCTATTCCTTAATTTCCTTATAATTGCTGTTAAATTTTTAGAATCTTAATAATTATTACAAAGAAATGCAAAGTGATATATTCGTAAAGCTGGAACCCCGGTTGGAATAGATATATTTTTTGTTAAGCAAAATGAGTCCGGTTCCAGACCCTCAGGGGACCGCATCTTAGACCTTATTGATTTATTTATATTAATAAATATTTACTTAATTATAGAATTATATTTATAAATATCTAATATTATTATATATTTATTTTTATAATTTCTGAATTAAATTAATTATTTTTTAATTAAAGATTAGAAGCTGTGAGGGTTAAAAGCATTTCTGCGAAGCCCATCTAAATAAGACAAAAGTCATTTGATTTGTTGTTGGCAGGAGGCACGTGTGATGTTAAAAGAATTAAGAAGAATTGGCCAGGTTTATTAACTTAAATTCAATAGTCTGGTGGAGTTCTTTTAATTCTTTACATTAATTCGATAGTCTGTATAAGCCTTGGAAAGTCTGCTAAGTTTTGGTAGTCTTACCGAAAGTCTGAACAATTGGATAGTCTGTCCGATAGTCTGAAAAGAAGATAGTTTGCAAGAGATAGTCTGAAAAAAAGATAGTCAGCAAGAGATAGTCTGAAAAGAAGATAGTTTGCAAGCTAGTCTGAGAGCAATTGTTTAGTCTGTGAGAAAATCAAGTGTTAAAGACTATCAGGATAGTCATTCCGATAGTCTGTAAAGAAAAGGGGATTGTCTGCAAGCCTTGATAGTCATGCCGATAGTTTGGAGAATAAATTGATAGTCTGCAAGGCTTCAATGGTCATTTGGATAGTCTGTTTAGTTGAAAAAAAGAGGCAGAAGACTTATAAAGCATCAGCCGCCAGAAATATCAAAAAAAACTTCACACATTTCTTTACAGAGCCGAGAGGAGAAAAGAAAGAGACCAAGAGAGATACAGAGGGGAGAAAAGATAGACATATAGAATTATTTTCTTCTCCCCTCTAGAGCTTCAACGAAGTTTTAATTACTTGTAAAATCATCTCTAGAATTCATTGTAATATCTTAACCGCTAGAGTTTGATTACTTGTATTGTTGGAACTAAATGGCGAGTTTTTACTCCTAGTACTTATCTCTCGAATAGCTTTTAGCATTCGATCTTTTTATTACAAATATATAAAAGTTGATGTCAAATTTTCTATGAAATTTGTAATAATTACTTTGGTCATCAAACCTTGTAATTTGTACCGTGCATTAAGGCACACCCCTCTAAGTTAATATAAATTTTTATATTTAACTTGAATATTGGCTTCGTTTTATTCCACATCGAATTGTTTAAAAATTAATATACACTCAAGGAACAATTTCGATTAAACGACATAGTTTGTATTCAACCCCTTCTACAAACTATTTTGCACCTAATACCATGACCATAATTTTGTTAAATCAGATAAACACATATAAATTGAGCCAATAAAATGGTTGTGAAATTACAAATATACCCATATTTTATATCAAATAAAAAAAGTGCCACTAAGTTTTAATTGATACTAAAAATAAGTTAATTTATGTTAGTATAAAAAAAATTGAACCTCTAATCTCTTTTGTCAGATATAAGTTCATAACCATTGAGTTAGCTGAATTTTTTATTTTAATTTCAAACTCGTATTACATGAGTCAGACAATCATTAAATCTCATCTTATCACACATTTATTTTTATTTTAACTTTTAAAGTAATTATATTTCAATTAAAATGTAATATTAAATCATGGTTGTGATCGTATTTTACTTTTATAATTTTATTTTAGATTTCTCAAAAAGTAAAATAAAATATAAAACAAGATTAAATAAAATATAGACTCAAGTTATAAATAAAATTAAATTAAAAATACAAAAATACTTAAAATAAAATTAAAAAAATATATTGACCTTTAAAGTATATATAAAATTACTTAAATTAAAATTAAAAAAATATTTATATAATAGTTAAATTAAAATTAAAAAGAATTATAATTAAATTAAAATTTAAACTAGAGACCCGTGCTAGTTGGTATTAATATATTGACCCTTAAAGTTTGTTTATTTGTGTTAGTTGGTATTAATATATATAAATTTCAGCTAATTTTAAAGAAACTATGGTCAATGTGTACATTTGATCAAATTTCGAGGGCAAATGTATAAAACGTTACAAACGTATAAATATTTCCGAATTTACCCTTGTTGATATACATCTTCATATCGGTTTTTATGAAATTATGGCTGATCTGTACAAAGTCCATACTTTAATGGCACGGATGTACGTTTTTAAACTTTGATAGTTTATGTGTACATTTGAACAAACTTCGATGGCCAATGCCTTAATAACCCTTTTATATATTATAAAAGATTTTTTTTTTTAACATTTGATCCAACGATTTTCTTTAATCTGTCTCATAATTCAACGATTGTTATTGAGTGTACCAAATAAAGTGACCAAACTATCAACCAACCAAATATACCATATTTCACTTATAATAGTATAGTATGTGATATGGGCTAAAAGCAAGCCCTAAAGACACCGTTAATATTGCATTAATTAGACGTAGCCTGGTCCAAAGTTAAAGCCCCTTTATGAGGCCCGAAACCCTAATTAAATAATAAAATTCGTAGCTGGTAAATCAGTCAAATAAGGGACTTCGTAATTGAGTCTGAAAAGGAAACTAAATCATATCAGGAGTAACCTCCAACGTATATATCTTCAATACTTATCTTCTTATTTGTTGGAAGGCTCTAGAATTGGGGCAACTGAATAACTTGCCCACCAAGTCTCCTTTTTCAACTCTAATTCTAGGGTTTTCAACACCTATATAAGGACCTGCTCCTTCACATCTAGAACTACGTTTTTTTGGCTTGATTCTTGATATTTGCAAGATACGTAGGCATCTTGTGAGGACCCGAGTTAAGTCACGAAACACTTTATCAGCCATTAAAGCTCAAAGCTCTCATAAACCTTAGCATTAAATACGCAGTAAATACACCCTATATTTCATTCCACAACATTTGGCGCCGTCTGTGGGAACCGGATATCAACCATTGTTACCACCCGGAGAACACCAACACTTTCTGAAACCATCACAAACACCACCGCACCCCCGATTGGGGAACAAGTGCCCCCAGGGGCGAATTCTCAACCGCTGGTCACTCGGCCACAAGGAACTGAAGCGCAACCTCATGGGTCGCTACCCTTAGTGACGAATCCCACCACCCAAGGGACGAATCCCCTTCAGATGGTGGTCGCCCCTCTCGGAGGGCAGTCCGCTCCACCTACCGCTCAGATCTCTACTACAGTGATCCCTGCAAGCACGAACCCGATATATGGGTTGCCCAATTATCCCCCGTATCAGGCCGGACCAAGTGGTCACGCCCTCCTGATACACGAGCCGTACAATCCACCTTACATCAGGGGTTTAGGACCCAATCAAGGCCAGCAATACTATGACTACTCAGGCCCGTATTCTGATGATTCATCCTCGGAAGAAGTTAGGGATGAAGCCCCGAGAAGACGTCGTCCAAATAATGAACCTATTGGATGCCCAAGAACCCATGATCGACCTCCCTTAACGGCTGCTGAAAAAATCAAGGCTCACGAGGCCAAGATCCAAAAATTAAAGGAGGACATACAAAGGGAACAACGAAGACAAAATCAGAATCGACCCCCACCAGTGACGGGAGGAGACATTCCTTTTGTTGATTTGGAAAGAACCCCAAGGAGAGAGAGAAGGACCGAAGTCCCTAGAGGTAGAAACACGAGGGTCGAAACCCCCAGAGGCAATCCTGAAGACTTGAAGCAACTTGGAGATCCTGATGATCCAACCCCTCCATTCACTGAGGAGGTGATGAATGCGCATATATCACGGAAGTTCAAGATGCCTACCATAAAGGTTTACGATGGAACGGGAGATCCAGCTAATCATGTAAGGACGTTCTCTAACGCACTGCTGTTACAACCCGCCAGTGATGCCTTGAAGTGTAGGGTGTTTCCCCAAACATTAGCGGGCATGGCACAACATTGGTACAGTCGCCTACCACCAAACTCCATTGCCTCTTTCAAAGAGCTAAGCAATGCTTTTGTCAGCAAGTTCATAGGAGGAAGAATTCATGAGAAAGTTTCTGCATCTCTCATGCCTGTGATACAAGGAAAGAATGAAAATCTCATAGACTATCTCAAGCGATTCACAAAGGAAACGCTCAACATTACAAACTTGGAAAACAAGGTAGCCATGGTGGCGTTGTAGAACGGAACTTCGAATGTTTATTTCAAAATGTCATTGGCTAAGCATCCCCCTGAAAATATGGTTGAGCTCCAACAAAGGGCGAGCAAGTACATCAAGGCGGAAGATAGTCTGAAGAAAGAGTCAGGAACGGGGAACACCGGAAACGGTGACAACTCTAAGAAGCGGAATTCGGAACAGGAATATGATGCTAAAGATAAGTACTCGTGCACGGGCAGGGATTCTGATTCAGCCCCTAAAAAGGGGAGTCCCGGGCAAAGGTTTACGGAATACGCAAGGCTGAATACTCCAAGAAGTCAAATCCTGATGGAGATAGAAAAAGACAAGGATGTGAGATGGCCGAAGCCACTAAGGACTGATCCTGAGAAAAGAAACAAGAATCAGTACTGTCGGTTCCATAAGGATGTGGGTCACGATACCGACGATTGTAGACAATTGAAGGATGAAATTGAGTTCTTGATCCGTAGGGGAAAATTGAATAAATTCTGCAAAGATGGGGATCGGGGAAACCCAAGGCGGGATTATGATAAGAAAAATGAGGACCGCAATCCCAATCAGCAGCCCCGGGGGCCAGTGATCAGCATGATCTTTGGTGGCCCAATAGCGGTCGGGACAAGTAGAAATTCCAGAAAGGCGTATGTGCGGGAAGTGATACACATTGTAGGGGAAGCGCCAAAACGTGCAAAGACAGAAGTCTTGATTGGATTCGATGATTCGGACCTTGAAGGGGTGAAGTTTCCCCATGATGACCCCCTGGTTATCTCACTTGTGATAGGCAACTCCCAACTGAAGAGAGTCTTGATCGACAATGGAGCATCTGTGGACATCCTATTTCATGATGCCTTCTTAAAAATGGGATACACTAAGTCTCAATTGACGCCGTCAAACATGCCCATATATGGGTTCAATGGAGTAGAGTCGAAGGTCGAGGGAACAATTCAGCTACCCATGACTATAGGGCAAGAGCCACGGGAGGCAACTCAGATGTTAAATTTCTTGGTTATCAAAGCTACATCCACATACAATGCTATCCTAGGTAGGACGGGACTACATGCTTTTAAGGCGGTTGCCTCTACCTATCATTTAAAGGTTAAGTTCCCAACCAGAAATGGAGTAGGAGAAGAGAAAGGGGATCAAAAGATGGCAAGGAGTTGTTATGTGGCCGCACTAAGGCCGGATGGAACCGGGGGGCAGATCCTCCCAATCGAAGATATGGATGTTCGGGAGAATGAAGAGCGGAGAGGAAAACAAGAAGAGGACTTGCTTCCTGTACCTTTGGAGCTGGGAGATTTTGAGAAGGTTACCTACATCGGGGCATCTTTGAAAGACCCCTTGAAGAGCAAATTGATCTCCTTTTTGCAAGACAATAGTGACGTCTTCGCATGGACAGCAGCTGACATGCCAGGGATAGATCCCTAATTGATAACACAGTGCCTGAATGTGGATCCAAACCGGAAGACAGTGAAATAAAAGAAGAGAAATTTCGCACCTGAAAGGCAAGAAGCCATAAAACAGGAGGTTGACAAACTCCTAGAGGCAGGGTTCATTGAGGAAATCCAGTTCCCGGAATGGTTGGCCAATCCTGTGATGGTCAAGAAGGCTAATGGAAAGTGGAGGATGTGTATAGACTTCACTGATCTGAACGACGCATGCCCAAAGGACTGTTTTCCCTTGCCAAGGATAGATACGTTGATAGATGCCACGGCTGGGCACGAGATGTTAAGCTTCATGGATGGCTTTAGTGGATATAATCAGATCAAGATGCATAAGGATGATATTCCTAAGGTATCGTTCATCACCGACTTCGGTGTGTATTGTTACCTAGTCATGGCTTTTGGGCTGAAAAATGTAGGAGCTACATATCAGAGGTTGGTAAAAAAGATTTTCGCTCATCTCATTGGAAAGACTATGGAAGTCTATGTGGATGATATGCTGGTGAAAAGCCTACACAGGGCAGATCACATTGAACACCTACGCGAGGCTTTCGAAGTGTTGAGGCACCATAAGATGATGTTGAATCCGGCCAAGTGTGCTTTTAGTGTTGGTTCTGGAAAATTTTTGGGTCTTATGGTTTCAAAACGGGGAATTGAGGCCAACCCCGACAAAATCAAGGCTATTTTGGACATGGAACCACCACGTTCTATAAGGGATGTACAGAAGTTAACCGGGAGGATTGCTGTGTTAGGGAGGTTCATCTCCAAATCCGAGGATAAGTGTTTGTCGTTCTTTAAAACCTTGAGAAGGTAAAAAACTTTGAGTGGACTGAAGAAAGCCAAGAGGCCTTTGAGTAGGTGAAGAATTATATGTCTGAGGCCCCGCTGTTGGCCAAGCCAAGTACGGGAGAAATCCTCTATCTTTACTTGGCAATTTCAGGTCAAGCTGTGAGTGCAGTGCTGGTAAAGGAGGAAAACAAGGTTCAGAAACCCGTATACTATGTTAGCAAAGTTTTACACGGAGCAGAGTTGAACTACTCCACTATTGAGAAGTTTGTCTTAGCATTGGTAATTGCATCTAGGAAACTACGGCCCTATTTTCAAGCACATAAGATTGAGGTACTTACAGGACAACCATTGAGGAATATTTTGCACAGCCTTAAAGCCAGTAGTAGGCTCATCAAGTGGGCAATTGAGTTGGCAGAATTCGATATTAAGTATAAGCCAAGGACGGCCATCAAAGCTCAGGCACTTGCTGACTTCGTGGTTGAATGCACCATTGACAACCAAGAAGTCGGGGGGCAGGAGATACCTCAGGAAGACAAGGAACCCATAATAGAGGAGAAGGAATTGTGGATGCTCTATTTTGATGGGGCATCAAAAACAAAAACAAGTGGCGCAGGTCTTTTCTTACAAAGTCCCGATGGATTCATGATTGAATACGCCCTGAAGTTAGACTTTCCAACAACCAATAATGAAGCAGAATATGAAGCTCTGATAGCTGGACTTGGCTTAGCAGGAGTCCTAAGGGTCAAAAACCTTAAAGTTTGTGGAGATTCAAGGCTAGTTATGGCCCAAGTCAATGGAGAGTTTGAGGCAAGGGATGAAACCATGGCTAAATACTTAAGGCTTGTGAAGGCAATAATGACTCAATTTGATGAGTGCTACACTGAGCATATTCCGAGGGAGGAAAACACCAAGGCTGATGCCTTATCCCAGTTCGCCTCCTCTGAGATAGAAAATTACTCTGGAAGTGTCTACTTCCAAGTTCTGAGAACCCCTACCATCGATTCAAGGTTAGTCGGACCTATTGGGGTGAGGGAATGTTGGATAGATCCCATAAAAGCACACCTCAAGACTGGTTAGCTCCCGACTAATGCCATGGAGGCACGAAAGTTATCTGTGAGAGCGTTGAGGTATGCTCTGATTGAAGGGATACTCTACAAAAAGTCTTTTGTGATTCCGTATCTAAAATGTTTAAGGCCCGAAGAGGCCAAATCAGCTATTGCGGAAGTCCATGAGGGAATTTGCGGACAACACTTGGGAGGCAGGGCCCTAGCTCATAAGATAGTCAGGCTTGGATTCTATTGGCCCGAGATGATGGCTAATGCCAAAGAGTATGTCAAAAAATGTGATCGGTGCCAAAAACATGCACCAGTGGTTAGACAACCACCAGAGATGTTGACATCCGTTAGCTCCCCCATCCCGTTTGCTATGTGGGGGATGGACATTCTTGGGCCCTTTCCTATGGCCACTGCTCAAAGAAGGTTTCTAGTTGTAGCTATTGACTATTTCACAAAGTGGATTGAGGCCAAACCCTTGGCTAAAATCACAACCAAGCAAATCATGCAATTCTTCTGGGAGAATGTCATGTACAGATATGGAATACCACGAATCCTTGTTACGGACAATGGTATACAATTTAAGAACAAAGAGTTCAACGACTATTGTGATGAGAATGGGATTGAGCTACGATTCACCTCGGTTGCCCATCCTCAAGCTAATGGTCAAGCTGAGGTTGCCAATCGAATCAACCTCGATGGACTTAAGAAAAGAGTGGAACGCTCTAGAAATACTTGGGTGGATGAGTTACTACCCATACTCTGGGCATACCAAACCACATGCAAGGTGACTACTGGAGCATCTCCATTCATGTTAGCCTACGGGGCTGAAGCTGTAGTACCCATGGAAATCATGCATGTATCTCCACGATTGGAGGCCTTCGAACCAGACACCAATGAGGAAGGAATGAGACTAGCCCTCGATCTGATCGACGAAGTAATGGATGAAGCCCATGCTAGGAATACGGAGCATCAGAAGAAAGCTTCCTTCTACTACAACCTAAGGGTGAAAGAAAGGTTTTTCCGTCAGGGAGACTTAGTTCTCAGAAAGATTGAAGCATCCGGAGTTGGACAAAAAGGAAAGCTGGCACCAAATTGGGAAGGCCCATATCGGGTCAAAGGCACACTTGGTCGAATATCATACAAATTGGAGACTGTCGAAGGGAACGAGGTGCCTCGCACTTGGCACGCATCGAATCTCAAGGTCTATTATGTTTGATTATCCTATATCTATTATGGAAGTAGAAATAAGGTCGACCAAACCATTTTGGAGTTTTTTAAACTCTGAGTAGGAAGTAGAGTATTATGTAAGGGCTAGACCCCATTTCAAGTTTTAATGCAATTTGGATTTCTCCTCCTTTAGTTGTTGTTTTATGTCTGTTATGTGTCAAAGCATATTTAAGATTGCTAGCTAAAGTAAGCCAAAATACAAAAGGCAAAACAAGTAAGTGAAAGGAAAAGTTCGAAGATGCATAAAACAAATAAACGAGAGCCCGAAGGCTATAAGTTATGGGTTACAATTTAAGAAGGCAGGGCTTAGAATAAAAACACTAGAAACATGCCACGCAGGGTTTAGAATAAATAAAGCTCAAGGAGCCTTAGGGGCAGCCTTTGCAGACCTGGCCGAACTCTTTGAAGCTGAAGCTCTATCAGAGTTGGTGGCAGTAGTCAATTCCTCGGCATCAGCATGGAGAGGGGGGCGATCAGGGTTCAAAATTCTATCAGCAGCTTCCTCTTCCTCCCCTTCCTCCTCATCCTCCTCCATGGGAGTAATCCGTTGAGACTCCAACAACTTGGCTAGATCCAACGGGGCCTCAGGGCAAGGGATGTCACCAATCTGGAACAGCCCGGGGTACCTCTCGGAAATAGCATCTAGTGCCCCCTTCCAACCACTAAAGTAGTTGGCTGGAAAGATAAGATCATCATGCTTAGCCATGAGCTTCTGAAAGTCCTCGGAGTCCATATAATCATCAATGATATCCTCCTTGCCTTGGCGAAGCTCAACAATGCTGCCATAGGCCTTCTCCAGCTCCCCCTCCTTTTCTTTCAACTTCTCTTCCAAGTCAGCAACTCGGACCCTCGACTGATCAAGATCCTTCTTAAGAGTTCCAGCTTGAGTTCGCCAAGATTTGGCATGATGCATGGCAGCCTGGAAATAGGTGTTACCCTGAAAACACAATTTAGTGGTTAAGAAACGGAAAGTAAAACGTTAACTAAAAGAGAAGTAAAATGCTTACAGTAGCGAGAGCCTGGGTTCCCAGCGACTCGACTGCCTCCAAATCACGAGAAAGAACGATGTCACGATAGTCAGCGGGAGTGACCGAGTGATAGGACCAATCCCTTGAATGTTTGGTGTCCCCCACCACTGAATCTTGTTTCCTAATGCCCCAAGCGGGCCGAAACACAGAAGTCTTAGCCGAGGAGGCAGCCCCACTTCCCTCATCCGCATCAACAGCCCAATGGGGTCTCAAAAAAGCTGGTTCCGTGGGTTGACCTCTAGGGTCCTTAGTAGCTCGCTTTCTCTTCATACGGGGAGTTTCCCCAGCCAAATGGTCCTGGAGCTCATTAATGGCTCTAGCAGCTGAAAAATCAAAGACAAAGTTAGTTACAAATGAAATGTAACATGTAAAATAAATGAAAAACTAAGTAAAAGAATAGTGGGATTTACCCTTATCAGTAACAGAAGAAAGACCCACAGACTTGAGGGAAAATTCTTCAAGAAGAGTGAAAAAGTGAGTTTCCCCTTTGTCTGCAGTAAGGGTGTTGAAAGCAGCTCTTTCGGCATCATTTAGCTCGATGTCGTCTGAATTCCCATCAGTGACCTTCCCAAAGGAGCTACGAAAGAGGGTTCCCCAATCACCCCCCTCCCACATAAGGTACATGAACTCCTCTTTCCATTTAGGATTACTATCAAGAATTGAAGAGGGATCGTAGATATTTGGGATCGTAGCACGAAGGCTGATATATACCCAGCCAGGATAAGTGATTGCACTATTTTTAAATTGAAAAATCTTCCTAAAAAGAGGAACAGATAGTGGAAAGTTGTTTTTCAAACAAAGGACCATGAAGCAAAGAATGACCCTCCAAGCATTTGGGACTAGCTGACAAGGGTTTATTTGAACATTCGCCAATAAGGTGGGAATGAAATCATGGAAAGGAAAACGAAGCCCTGCCATGATAGCATCCATTTTGTAAAAGAAAACAATTACAATACTTTACATTTTTATAAATATAAACAATTTATACGAACCATGGATATTTTTGAGCAAAAGGCTTAGATGATAATTATTGTGTAATTTTTTTATTATCATAAAAATAAGATAATCGTATTTGCATGAATATACATCACTAAGAGCACCTCCAAGAGACTCCTACATTAACTCTTAAAAATATTATAAATAAATAGTAGCTCTTAACAAGTTATTACATTGGCTTATGTGTCAAACTCCAACAATCCTCTTTATATTAGCTCTTTACTTATAATATATTCATAAATCAACCCCACTATAATCAAAACTTGTGCAAGAATTGGTGGACAAGAATAATTTATTATTTAAATATAATTTAAGAGCTACTAGTGGTTCTTAGAAGTGAGGAGAGAGAAGAGGCTCTTAGTGTTTTTAAGAGGCACTAAGAATCTCTTGGAGCAACATTTTCATTCTCTCTCCTCATTTTTTGAGTTAAGAGCTCAAGTAAATAGTCTCTTGGAGATGCTCTAAGGTTAGATTCTGATACTACAGCATCCAGTGTATTGAAAAGAATGCATTCCTTGAACCATCTCTAATTAATTAATTTCTGTTGGGAACTAAAACTAGAGAAACTGGATCATTGTGAAACCACCTTTTACACTTCCGAAACCCACATTATATAACGTATGTGACTGTTTGTTCCGTATGTCCCTTCCTATATAAACCAACAAACTCTCCTCTTAAGCCTTCCATCAAGTATTCGGTGCATAGAGTAAAAATGGCAGGTTCTAAAAGCGCGAAAACGGGTGGTTCTTCAAGCACCAAAACTACTGCTTCTATGAGCACAAAAGCTGGTGGTTCGCAAAAAGGTTCTGGTGGGTCCTCCGGAACCAATGTCAAGGGATCGGGCAAGGAAGTGATGAAGGCGCCTGGACAAGATAGTTTCATGTTCAGGAAAGATTTTGAGAGCGACCCAAAAAGCTATTTCAAAGGCCTCCGTGATTAAGCTAAATTAATAAACTAAGCGATTGGCTGTTGATCCTTGCAATGTTTCTAATATAAAGTATTAAATTCTATGTACTCCGGCATTGATTATATATAAAAGTCTAAGCATTACTATTAACATACCGTTTATTACTACGCTCTTGATTTTCTTAATATGTGCATGCCAATGAAAGTTATTTCAAATTAGCATTAATCTTGACTCGATTATTCATGTATGTGTTTCATTTACGAAGAAAACATGCATATGCGCAAAGTTTTCTACTGATTGACAAAAACTTCACGGAGACAATTTTAAACTTCAAAGTGTGCTAGCAATTAAATTTTTAGTGCGTGGAGTTTTTAGATGGAGATTTTCAGATGAAATATGATTGCTCCATTTTTACGCACTACTATGAAAGATAAGCATTTTAAAAATTATATTTTCAAGTTTTGTTAAGTTCTTTACAGATTATTATGTCAAAAGTTTGACAATAGAGAAATGATCATCCTAGTTTAACGTTTTGATCTTTCACTACTAGAAAATCTGCCATTTGTGACGATAATCTTGTGACGACAGCTTACTTGTGACTATACGTTGTGACGGATTGCGGATACATCATAAGTTGTGACAATTACAAACATCCGTCACAAGTAACTGGTGACGAAGATATACATTCGTCACAAGAATAATATTTTATAATTATTTTATGGGGTCCTTTACTTATATATTTGTTAAATACACAAAAAAAACAAACTGGTGACGTACAGTTGTATGTTTGTCACAAGTTCACTACCACAAATTAACTGCCGCCAACTAAACTTTTTTTTTTGAAGTAATGCCGCCAACTAAACTTAAAGTTTCAATGAAAAATACATTATTTTAATAAATTTGTGACGGATAGTATTATGTTCGTCACAAGTACTGGTAACGACTGATTATGACGAATTGTGAATATGAAGAACATTTGTCACAAGGTAAAAGAACCTTAAATAATTTATTTTATATTTGTAAATGATGGGTTAACCTTTTTACGATCAAGTATAAGTTTGTTTTATAAATTATATTTTGTTAAATTTTTGTATCGTTTCCAATTATAACATATTTTTTGATTACTTTTCATGGAGAAAACATTGTAAGCTGGTTTGGGACCATGAAAAAGAAAGAATCAGGCTGTATCATGGCAAGTGAGTGGATAGGCTGTATCATGGAAATGTAGGGTTTAAGGTTTGTGTTTAGGGGCAAAATCTATCCAGTCGAACTCATAAATTTGATTGCAACCTGTCGAAAGCAGTCATATTTATAAATTTGACTCCAATCGGTCATTCTAATTAGAAAATTAATATTATTTTTTATATTTTGAATTACTTATATTTCTTTTAAAAATATGTGTTTATTATAAAATTTTAGAATGCCACTATTAAATAATTATTATTAGTTTCGATTTTTAGGTTATTTATTTGTATTAGATCGAATACATATTATAAATATACTAGCTTATAATCCGTGCAATGCACCGGTTTTTTGTATTATATTATAAATTTTATTTAATATTATAATTATGTTTTTATATAATCATTATTTTTAATAATTTTAATAATTTTAATTTGATATAATTTAATATACTCGTTTTTACGGATTATACTAATGTTTCCTTATTATAAACAACGTATACAATTTTTAATATATTTTATTAATAATTGAGAAATATGTTGGGATATTTTCGGGTATATATTAATGATTTTAAGATTTGTTGCAAATTAAAAAGCTAACGATTATAAAGGAAATATTAATGATTGAAAGATATTGTACGATTGATCTTTTTAGCTGTTTATAAAAGTTAATATCTTCAACTAAAAGTAAATGTGAAAAAGGCAATCGACTAATTACCATTATTATATTATATTCTGAAAAAGGCAATTTTTTATTTTTTGAAAATTTGGGAATATCATTAAATTAAATATATCTTGACATCTGTACGATTGGATCACCGATAAATATATTTAAAAAAAGAGTTAATTCCATTTTGCATCCCTTTGGTTTCGGCCAACTTCATTTTTTACCCATACTTTGCATAATTGCACTATGCATCACTTTACTAGTTTTGGCGCGACAGTTTGCATCCTTCCGTCTATTTTGACCGTTACCGTTAAAAAGGATAGGGGTAATTTCGGAATTATAAATGCACAATTATATATTGATCCTTGAAATATGACATATTTTACACATAAACCCCCTTAAACAAAAAAATATGCATATGTAAAATGTATATGTAAAATGTGTAATACATCAAGGGTCAAAATGCAATTCAGCATTATTAATTCCTAAATTACCCCCGCCATTTTTAACACTAACGTCCAAAATAGACTGAAGGGATGCAAATTGACCCGCCAAAATTAATAAAGGGATGTATAGTGCAATTATGCAAAGTATGGGTAAAAAATGCAGTTGGCCGAAACCAAAGGGATGCGAAATGGAATTAACTCTTAAAAAAATCGAAACAACAATACAGGACAAAGTACTAGTTAGTATTACTAATCAAATAAATAGTTGACCACTAATTTCAGTATCCAAATTATTTTTTTATTTTTTAAAATTTTGGGAATAACAAAAAATTAGATATATATTGATATCCGGTAATGGGGCGCGTGCCAAATTCATTGAATGATTTTTTTAAATGATTTCTTCGACGATCGAACCATACGGATGTTAATAGATACTCATTCTAGTGCTGGAATAAATAATCAAAAAATAAAAAGACCCGGTTGTGCCGCATCTTAAACGGAAACGTTGTAATAGTACAGATTCCGATAACAGGGTGCGTGCTAGATTCACTTAATGAATTTTTTAAATGATTTCTTCAACGATCGAACCGTACAGATGTGAATAGATACTCATTCTAGTGTTGAGAAAAAATAATTAAAAAATAAAAAGGCTCGGTTGTGCCGCATCTTAACGAAAATGTTGTAATAATTACGATTCCGATAACGGGGCGCGTGCCAGATTCACTTAAAGATTTTTTAAAATGATTTCTTCGACGATCGAACTGTACGG
The DNA here is from genome assembly GCA_036435485.1 of Saposhnikovia divaricata. NCBI lineage: Eukaryota > Viridiplantae > Streptophyta > Magnoliopsida > Apiales > Apiaceae > Saposhnikovia > Saposhnikovia divaricata. The sequence continues at coordinate 167,908,756 of CM071595.1, read as the reverse complement.
ATGTTAATAGATACTCATTCTATTGCTGGAAAAAAATGATCAAAAAATAAAAAGACCCGGTTGTGCTGCATCTTAACGAAAACGTTGCAATAGTATAAATACCAATCACGGGGCGCGTGCTAAATTCACTGAATGATTTTTTTAAATGATTTTTTCGATGATCGAACCGTACGGATGTTAAATTCACTAAATTTTTTGGAATATCACTTATTTAGATATATATTGACATTGGTACTGTTGGATCACCGGTATATATTTTAAAAAATATAGAAATAACTATTTGGTACAAAGTACTAGTTAGTAGTACTGGTCAAATTAATAGTTAACTACTAATTTTACTATCCATATTAATTTTTTATTTTTAAAAATTTTGGAAATATCACTAAATCAGATATATATTGACATTTGTACGGTTGTATCGTCGATAAATATTTTAAAAAAAATAGAAACAACTAAATGCACATATACATGTAAATGCACATGATGTTTATTTAATTTTAAGTTGACATAATAATTATAAAAAAGTAAATTAAAGAATAAGATGAAAATTATTAAAAAAAATAGTAAAGGCGGCAGTTTTCCCCCCTTTTTTCCCTTGAGGGAAAATGTTTCCCCGTTAAACGAAAATTATTGCGAGCACACTTTCCCCCCTTTTACTCTATCTACTCTCTTTACTCTTCTCATCTCTCTCTCGCTCTTAACTGGAAACACTCGAAGAACTCTCTCTGTTTTTTCTATTTTCATTGCTTAATTAATTTTGCTCTCGTATTCACTCTTCAATATTAATTTTCAATTAGGGCTTTGATTGGGGCTTTTCGTTCGGGTTTCAATTAGGGCTTTGATTGGGACATTCAGTTCAAGGTAAAACTGGGGCTTTACATCTACATGTACTTGCAACTCATATCCATCTCGGGCGTTAATTTGAGATTGAAGGTATTATGATTAGAAATTGATGGTTATTCTGAGGGTTTCTTATCAAGGTATTACAATTTAAAGTGAAGGTTAATTTTGAGGTTTTATAGAGGTCTAAATTTAACCCCCTTGAATTTTTTTTATATTTCTTGTTATTTATATATGTTTTTATTTATCAATTTTATTTTTGTAATTTTTTTGTTATCTTTCTTGATTGGTGTTTTTTTCTAACTTAAATGTGGTATGTACATGCTCAGTTAATGTTTTGAATGTGTGACCTTGGTTGAATGTTGCCTTTGAACTTAATATGAGTGGAGTTGAATGGTAATTACGTAGGCGCAATTTTTACTTTTTTCATTTCTGTAGATGCATTAGTAGTTGGGCCGTATTTTGCATTTACTCTTGATATATATGTTTCCAGTGGAGTGTCCCCTGTGTATTGTTAATTCATTTGGATTGAGACTTATCAAACACCATTCTTTAAACTGCAAAATGCATACCAGTAACATTCCATAATCATATATTGTACAGAAGCACTATACAATATTTGTGTTATAATTGTTGCATTGTGTATTTAAAAGAAATGATTGCTGAATAATCTCGATCTTAACATTTGTTCCACCTTAGAATGGTCACTGTACTTGTAGCTAAACTATTTAACAGTAGTAGTGAAAGGTTGCACTGCATAAGAATGTCAAATTTTGTTTTCTGTTGTACATAATTTTGAATCAAATTGGTGTTGGAGGGAGAGATCTTGAGCAGAGTTTAAAGAAAATCATCGAGGAATTTGATTAAGTTTGAATGGAAAAAGGAGCCAGACACCTCCTCTTTCAAGCAGCCAGCTCCTGTTAGTTGCTCGAGAAGAAAAGGAAAATGTAAACATGGTTCTCCTTTATTAACAAAGTGAGTTATTCGTTTCCTTATCATGTGTATATCAATTATATGAGATGCATATTGTCATATTTGGGTTTGTTTAGATTTCAATTAATATCAATCATGGAGTTAATATCACAATTTTAATATATAGACCTGCCAAGATTGGTTAGACATATACTTATAATTGATCTGCAAGAGTTAAATCCTTTGGTAGACTTTAAAGTTCACAAATCTGAAAATTCTGGAATTTGCTGCCTCCATATTCTTAAGGAAAAGGGCTTGTTTATAATGTAAAAACAGGTTAGACACTGTAGCACTATCAGTATCTTCATACTCCCTTCATCTACTGTAAATGCAAGTCCTGCTTTTATGCTATCCTCACAATCTTTTTTGAGCTATAAGCTTGGTCCCTAGCAAGTCCTGCTTTTAGGCTATCCTCTCATCTTTTTTTATCTTCAACGTGGGATTTCCATTTGACTGACACCTGCACTTCTTTTTGATTTTTGGTCAGCTCAGAATTCTGAAGACACATACATATTGTTTATATGTATGTTTTAAGGGAAGGCCACCAACTATGGCAATGAGGATATTGGTGACAACAGGGATGGTGATCAGAGTGCCGAATCTGATGAAGACCATGATGAGTGTTTTGCAGCTTACAATAATATTTGTATACAGGTTGGACATTGTCTGCAGAATTTAGTGGCTACAGATATTTACATGCTGGAATGTCTGATACCTGCTTGGCCGGTGAAAACCATTCGCTTGTGAGATGTTTTTTATGCGCCTTTATTTAGAAAAACGGCGGAGGAACTAGAGCTACCCGGAAAGCAGCGAGGATTCTTTTCATTATATATTCAGCAGTGATGTATCTTCAGATTTGTGTGGTGTAATCTTTACAGTTTATAGGATTTATGTTGAAAGAATGTTCGTTTCTGTTTTATTATTGATCTGGGACCTAAATGTACTTAGATTCTTGTACAGGATTACAAGAATCTTTTACATATTTTACCTAAAGTTCATCACAAGTATCTTTTATATATTTTTCAATTTATTTTACCTTTATTTATTTATTATTATGTGACAGCTTGTTTGTTACAAGTTATTTTTTATTTTATCTTTTTTCTTTTCTTCACAATGTTATGACGAGGGTGTTCGTCACAAGTATATTATATTTCATTTTTATTAGTTGAATAAAATAATAATAAATTTCATTATGACGGAGTTTTCGTCACAAATTAGAATATGTAATATAATAACTGGCTTGTGGAACCCACTTTAAACTTGTGACAAATTGTTGAACTTGTGACAAAATGCTGGGCTTGTGACAAAATGGTGAACTTTAGACAGGATTATAAGTGACGGACGAAATTCGTCATAAGTGGACTATTTGTGACGAATTTAGGCTTAAAAATTCGTCACTATAACCAGATTTTCTAGTAGTGTTTGTAGAGTTTGTTTTTGACAGGGTACAATCAAAATTACACCCAACAAATTTAAAAAATTAAAATATATACACAGTTAAAAAAATAAAAATTTAATATTGTCAATTGAAAACGTTTTTATTTTAATTTGGAATTGGTTACAAACATTACAAGAAAAATGATTAAATTCGATTAATATAACAACTCACACTAATAGAAAGGAGTCGAACTTGACTCAAGTTTCTCGTCAATTGACAGCGAATAGAATTTAGTATAATCAATCAAACTTACGTTTAATTTGATAGTATATATTCGATTGATTAAATTAGTGCACTTTCTATTATATGTATTCCCGAATGAGATTTTTGAATATTTTGTAAAAGATTGAATTTCCCGCCTATTTGACTTTACATTCGATCATTTTCAATCAACTTATAAGTTTGGTCATTTAGTCGAATTTATAAATTTGACAAACTTGTTTATTGTCGAAGTCACAATTTCCACTGCCTTGTATGTTATGTTGAATATAAATTCCACGGGAAATTGTCAATCATATTTACAAATTTGACAGGTTTTAAAGCCGAATTTATTTATACACCAAACTATTTTGGTTTGTCAGCAAGCGATAAAATTTGACAGCAAGTCCTGTCTCGCAAACTCTTTTTCCAAATTCATATTCTTCTATAAAATTTATGAAGTACGTACCACAATATTACAGTTTTTTTTTACTTTCGCCGAGGTTGTGTGTTAACACTACAAGAAAAACACGATTATACAACGCCTAAAACACAATGGTTAAAAAAAAAACCGTTGTCCCAAATTTTTTTACAACGATGGATTGACTGTTCACAAAAAACTGTTGTGTGAGACGCTGAACAGACAACTATTATCCATGTTTTTGCAAACTGTTGTCTATGTGGAGTCCTCCAATTTAGTAAGACAACGGTTCTTAAATTGCAATGTTGTCTTACATCTTTAACATAACACTTCAAAACCGTTGTTACTAAACTAACTAATAGTAGCCTGAGACAACGGTTTTGGTCTTTACGTTGTGTAATTCAAACAACTGTTTTACGAAACTGTTATCTGAACTACCGAAAAATTTGAATTGAATTGGGTGGGAAATAATGAAATTTTTGGTGGGAAATAATGAAATAATTTGAATTGAATTTGGTGGGAAATAATGAATTTTTTTGATTGGATTTGGTGGGAAATTTTAAAACATTCAGACAACGGTTTTCTGATAAAAAAATGTTGTCTGATAGTGAAGCACAACAACAGTTTTTTCATAAAAACCGTTGTGTAGTGTGTTACACTTTTAAATCGTTAAACAACATTTTGCGTGTTTTACTACGTTTTTGTTAAAATCTCGTACAACCCGACCTTTTTATTTTTAAATTATTTTTTCCCAACACTAAAATGAGTATTTATTAACATTCGTACGGTTCGATCGTTGAAGAAATCATTCAAAAAAAATTATTCAGTGAATATTGATCGTGACCAGAATTGAAGCATCACTTTTACTACAACTTTGTTAAAATCTCGTACTACCCGGTCTTTTTATTTTTTGATTATTTTTTCCTACCAATAAAATGAGTGTTTATTAACATTCGTATGGTTCGATCGTCGAAGAAATCATTCAAAAAAATTATTCAGTGAATCTGGATCGTGTCCCGTTATAGGAAGCAACACATTTACTATATTTTTGCTTAAATCTCGTACAACCCGACCTTTTTATTTTTCGATTATTTTTTTCCAGCAATAAAATGAGTTTTTATTAACATTCTTACGGTTCGATTGTCGAAAAAATCATTCAAAATAATTATTCAGTGAATCTGGATCGTGTTTGGTTATAAGAAGCAACACTTTTACTATATTTTTGCTAAAATCTCGTACAACCCGACCTTTTTATTTTTCGATTATTTTTTTCCAACACTAAAATAGGTGATTATTAACATTCGTACTCTTTGATCGTCGAATAAATCTTTCAAAAAAAATATTCAGTGAATCTAGATCGTGTCCCGTTACATGAAGAAACACTTTTACAACTTTTTTGTTAAAATCTTGTACAAGCCGACCTTTTTATTTTTTGATTATTTTTTCCCAACACTAAAATGAGGGTTTATTAACATTCATACGGTTCGATCGTCGAAGAATTCTTTCAAAAAAAATATTCAGTGAATCTGGATCGTGTCCCGTTATAGGAAGCAACACTTTTACTATATTTTTTCTTAAATATCGTACAACCCGACCTTTTTATTTTTCGATTATTCTTTTCCAACAATAAAATGAGTTTTTATTAACATTCTTACAGTTCGATTGTCGAAGAAATCTTTCAAAATAATTATTCAGTGAATCTGGATCGTGTCTTGTTATAGAAGCAACACTTTTACTATATTTTTGCTAAAATCTCGTACAACCCGACCTTTTTGTTTTTTGATTATTTTTTTCCAGCACTAAAATAGGTGTTTATTAACATTCGTATGGTTCGATCGTTGAAGAAATCTTTCAAAAAAAATATTCAGTGAATCTGGATTGTGTCCCGTTACATTAAGCAACACTTTTACAACTTTTTTGTTAAAATCTCGTACAAGCCGACCTTTTTTATTTTTTGATTATTTTTTCCCAACACTAAAATGAGGGTTTATTAACATTCATACGGTTCGATCGTCAAAGAAATCATTCAAAAAAATTATTCAGTGAATCTGGATCGTGTCCCGTTATAGGAAGTAACATTTTTACTACATTTTTCTTAAAATCTCGTACTAACCGACCTTTTTATTTTTTGATTATTTTTTACTAACACAAAAATGAGGGTTTATTAACATTCGTACGGTTCGATCGTCGAAGAAATCTTTCAAAAAAAATATTCAGTGAATCTGGATCGTGTCCCTTTACATGAAGCAACACTTTTACAACTTTTTTGTTAAAATCTCGTACAAGCCGACATTTTTATTTTTTGATTATTTTTTTCCAATACTAAAATAAGGGTTTATTAACATTCATACGGTTCGATCGTCAAAGAAATCATTCAAAAAAAATATTCAGTGAATCTGGATCGTGTCCCGCTATAGGAAGTAACATTTTTACTACATTTTTGCTAAAATCTCGTACTAACCAACCTTTTTTATTTTTTGATTAATTTTTCCCAACACTAAAATGAGGATTTATTAATATTCGTACGGTTCGATCGTCGAAGAAATCTTTCAAAAAATTATTCAGTCAATCTGGATCGTGTTCCATTATCGAAAGCAATACTTTTACTACATTTTTGTTAAAATCTCGTATAAACCGACTTTTTTATTTTTCGATTATTTTTTTCCAGCACTAAAATGAGTTTTTAATAACATTTGTAAGTTTCGATCTTCGAAGAAATTTTTCAAAAAAATTATTCAGTGAATCTGGATCATATCCCATTACAAGAAGCAACACTTTTACTACATTTTTGTTTAAATATCGTACAACCCTACTTTTTTTATTATTTGATTACTTTTTTAAACAATAAAATGAGTGTTTATTAACATCTGTTCGATTCGATAATCATTATTAATAATAATAAATTAAAATAATTAAAAATTAGAAAAATTTCAAATTTATCTTATATGAAATTTATATATTTGAATTAATTTTTTCATGGGCTAGTAAAAAAATTAATCCATATTTAATTTCCCCCCTCTAATTCATTTCCCCCTTGTTAATATTTCCCCCATTTGTTAACATTTCATTTCCCCCCTTTTCCATCTCTCTCTTTTGAATAACCTAGATCAGCCGCCCCTCTTTTCTATCCCTCTCTCATTTCACTAACGCAGCTCGTCAATTCTCTAGTTTCAACCTCTTAGCCTTTTTTCTTTTTTGATTCAATTTTGTTATATAATTCTTCTCCTTCCTTCTTGTATTAAACCCCTCAATTAATTACTTACATAATCAATGAGTATAATGTTTGTGTGTGTTATTGATAGACTATGTGTGTGTTTTATGTGAATGAGTATAATGTTTGATAAGTTTTTGTTTTGTTGTAGATTTGTGGCGGCCGAGAGGTATTTGGATGCTCTGGAACTTTATGCTATTGGACGAGGTCAAAATCCTTTTTCAATACTTCCCTCAGATCTAGAATTGTGTGTGTAGATGTGGGAAGATCTAATCCTCAAAGCTAAAGAAGGAGGTCTTGATGTTATTGAAACTTATGTTTTATGGAATGTTCATGAGCTCACTCACTAGTAGAAAACAGGCCTTTTACGTCGGTTAAATTGACCTTATACGTCGGTTAAATGGCGACGTATGGAAGGGCGACGTATAAAGTCATAGTCTTTTACGTAGGTTAAAAAGGCGACGTAATAGATAGAATATACGTCGGCTTAATAACCGACGTAAAAGACCAAAATAACCGACGTATAAGTGTCTGAGTAACCGACGTATAAAACAAATAGGCGACGTATATTGTTATCAATTTACGTCGGTTCTTCTAAACAACCGACGTATATTGTCCAAAAAAATTTTAAAAAAAAATATTTTGTTTCTCTGTAATCTAATCATACCTAGAAACATGTGCAATAATCAAAAAAACATACATTAACAAAATTTTGTACAACCAAAAACTACAATAACCAAAATGTTTACAAATTCCCGATCTAATGGGTCAACCATGTGATGTAATTAAGATTGTACAAGTTACACTGAGATTGAAAGATAATTCAATGATGAAATTTAAAACTAAGTTGCTTGGAGACTGCTTGTTTTGTAGTAGAGAAAAGTTGTTCCATCCATTCTGAAAAGGCATAACAGGCTGCCTCAATCTCATCTTGACCGGTAATAAAAACGAGTATGTCACCTGGAGCACTAGTTGTCATGGCCTGCTTCACTGCAGCTTCAACGTAATCTTCACAGGGACTTTTACTATATATGGTTTGCACAGGGAATGTTCTTCCTAGTATATGGAAGATTGGTACACTGCAAAACACACGTCAGTCAATTGCACGTTAATACAGAAGCAATTGATAGATGATTGCATTACTCAATCGATTTAACACAATAATATTACCTTCCGAAAAAAGTGAGAATTTTTCAGCATTGAAAGTGGCAGATGTCACTATAAGTTTGAAATCACGCCGTCTGGCAAAAACTTTTTTAAGGATCCCAAAGAGCACATCTGTGTTCAGCGACCTTTCGTGTGCTTCATCCATCACAACGACACTGCAGTTTCATCAGGCAACAGTTGCTTTTGTACCTAGATGAAATTCGCAGTTGATCTCTAATGGTTCCACCAGCCTTTGCTAGAACATGCAAAACACCTTCCTTTATTACTTCATTTTCATCTTCAAGGAGGTGTACGACATCTTCTTCAATCCCACTAAGCACCGACGGAATGGAGCTAGCAAAAATCTGAATTATCGAGAGTAAAAAAATATACATTAAAAAAAAATCTTTGTTCACTTCGTGTTTTGCATGCAAGAAATAGCAAAAATATCAGCTCCAGTGAATTACATTTCAAATTGTATAGGAAGTATGGGGAAAACACATTAGCATAAATAGCTTCTACCAGAAACAATCAGGTAAGAATATAGTCAAGTAATATACTACATATAAAATTTACCACAAGTATATTCATGCAGGACAAAATAGACTCCGCGCTTCCAGTAGATTTCTGCATATTAGCCTCTTCAAAGATTTCTTTGACATATTCTTTGTTAAACAGAATAGGTTCGACAGCATCTGACCTGTGGAGTTAGATTAAGTGTTCAAATATGTCGTTTGGTAACATCACTATCATCACAGATCAACTTGTTTCAGCACAGTACCAATCCTAAAAATTATTCTACAAGATTTTGAAGGAGCCATCAGATGGTTATATAACTTATAACTGCCATGTAGAAATGTTAACGAAAGTTCTGTGCTAGTAACATGTACCTCAAATCCTTACCAGAACTTCTTTACCTACTTTATGATATGATAGCAATTTCATTTATGGAAATTAATACCAGAACTTCTTTAACTACTTTATGATATGATAGCAATTTCATTTATTGAAAACATTAAATTGTAAAAACAATAACTGATATGAATCTAGACAGATATATCCATACTGTAGAGAGAAATATATGTTTGTATGTCTTTGTAACAAAATACTATATCTTGCCTGAAATCTTTGTCATAAAAACACCTTAGAATCTTTCCAGGAATCCAATCATAGTCATCACCACTTGTATAAGAACCATCATAACACTTCAGGCAATAGTAGTTGTAAATCTCGGCCAGCCTCTCCATGGTATACATTTTCACAAGAAGCTGAAAGATAACAAATTTACAAGTTACAGTATACAATCATAAATTGGCTAAATAGGGGGGAAACAGCACTCTGAAATTGGAAAAGTTGATGTATACCGATTTATCCCTTAGACGTTCAGCAACAAGCTTTACAGTTTCAACTGGAACAGAAGTCAGGGAGCAACATGCCACATCACACAAAACCGCAACAACTTGTTTACGAACGTTTTCGTCATAGTCCAACAGCCGGTCAAATAGGGCAGCTGAAAGCATTCACATATTGATGTCAAATAATATTAAATGCAGTAACTAGGTAAAAAAAATTAGTGTTTCTTACAGATAATTTGAGGTGCTTCAGCCCTTGAAGGATTTGACAGTAGACATCTTTTAACATATTCAAGGACAGCCATCCGAACCTCTACAACTCTGTCAGTCAACCTCTTCAGGAACTCAGAAAAGATTGGCAGAAATGTTTCGGAGATAGTAGACTCCGGGAGTGCAAATAGATCACCAACTAACCGTACAGCCTTGAGCCTAATATCTATATTGTCCGTCTGTCCAGAGCATGTAACCAAAGCCAAGAAATTACTCGCTACAAAAGTACATTACCAGACCAAACATGACTCGAGACTTATTTATGAAACCAAAGAGTAGAATTTACTTATGTGGACAGAGTAAAAGTTAATATACACTCGAATTCTGACAAAGATTGTTTATATGCCAAACTAAAACGCTTCCTTCTCAGTATAGATTGAGGGTAGAGTTTTTCTACACTAAAACACAGTAAAACCGACTTGGAAATGATAACCAACAGAAAAGAAAAAAAAAGTGGATACATGGATGCAATTTTAAAATTTTAGTTACGCACAAAAAAGAAGGCTTACCAGTAGCTCTCCTGTAAGGTACGGAACAACTCCTGATAATACTTGAGGAGCACATCGATAGATATCATACATAACTTCATGATAGTCAAATTGACAATCCAACGACCTGTTATCACCTGACATTGATGATATAAGAAACTGCTTTATGCCAGGCTCAAGTTTTCCACTACACTGCTCTATAACATTCATAGCAAGTCTCCTCCCAGCCTTTGTGACATCCTAAAATTTTAGTATCAACAAATAAATTTATGTAATCAGCGATAACAAAATCATGTAATTTAGTAGTAACAGGAAGTTCATCAGAAGCAGATATGAGTACATTTTTATTCCGGCCCAAAATAGACAACATAACAAGTAGGAGATCCTCTTGAATTTCCTCGCTCTCCTCCAAGAGAACCACCATGATAGTTTGCATTGAGCTCAAAACACTTTCCGGATGCCCATCACTGCAACGCGTGCAAGAAAGAACAAAGAATGGAGTTAATTAATCAAACTGGAAATACGAATAAGAGCCCGTTTGGCTAAGCTTTACTCTGAATTGAGTCAAAACTCAATGCCTACTACTTTTTATGATATACAAATCTTGGAAAAAAAATTGGGCAAACTGGCTCTTTATTATAATAATGAGAAGACTGAGCATAACGTTTTTAAAGACAAAGCATATGAACATTAGTACATAGTCGGTGGAAGCTGTAGTATATCTTCTACACATACCAAGTTATCTGAATCACATAAGAAATTATTGACAAAAGAAACCAAACTAACTACGAAATTGGAAGAAGAAGCTGTGTTGAATACCCAGAATACGAATACCCAAATTTAACCTAAATCAGAATTAAAACTACCAACTAATTGCATTCAAATCTCAAAATTACTAGCATGTATTACCAACTAATAGGGAGTCAACAGCTCCGCGAACAAATCGCTGTTTCCACTAAACGTCTTCTGCAGATTCTTATACATTCTCGATCCCTAACCTCCGTAAAATCCAAAATCCTAAACAAACACACACACTGTACACACAAATTTATAATCAAATACTCAGATCTGTAAATAGATACAACAAACATATAAGTATAGATAGGATCGGAACCTGTGGAGTCGGATTAGTGGACTGGAGGTGTTGAAGACAGGTCGATTGAAGCAATGTCCATTGGATGACGACGCGTATTGACGCTGGTGATGTGCCACCGACGCACCGGATCTTTTCCCCTTGGCGTTCATTTCTCAGAGAGAGAGAGAGCGTGAGAGAGATGAGAGAGGAAGAACAGAGTTTAATCGGGGAAGAAATGTAATAATATAGGGCAACAATTGAAGACTACGATTTCAATTAAATTAAGTTGTATAGATAGTAAAAAATGATACTTTATACGTCGGTTTTTCCTATCGGATGTAATACGTCGTCTTTTCCTTAAGCGACGTATATAATAGCATTATATATGTCGCTCTTTCCTCAACCGACGTATATAGTAGCATTATATACGTCGCATTTTCCTCAACCGACGTATAATATAACTTTATACGTCGGCGTTTTCTTGAACCGACGTAAAAAATGTTTAAAAATGTACATATACGTCGCCTTTTGGCGGAACCGACGTATATAAGTACTTTATACGTCGCCTTTGGCCAGAACCGACGTATATGAGGCGATGTAAAAGATCAATTTTGTACTAGTGACTCCTGGCAATGTACACTACCTTTTAATATCCATTAAATTGTTTATGTATGCATTTAAATTTAATCTTGTCATGATTAGTATTTTCTATATACTTACAGTATAATTTTGGGGGGAGGTATGATATAGTGAGGTTTCTAAAGACAGTGCAGAAAGCAGGGCTCTATGCTCATCTTCACATTGGGCCTTATGTTTGTGCTGAATGGAATTTCGGGTACTCTTTGTTTTAGTTTCTTTTATGTAGTTGAGTTTAATGGAGTTATAATAGTAATGTGTTACCTTTCGTGAATTTTGTAGGGGATTACCAGTTTGGCTCAAGTATGTCCCAGGTATCAGCTTCAGAACATATAATGAGCCATTTATGGTCATAAAGATTTAACCTTTTATTTTTTCGTAAAATTTTTTTACCAAGCATATGATGCACAATTGCAGAGAAGTGAACTTAATTAGTGGTTTGTGTTGTTTTTGCAGATGGCTATGAAAGGGTTCACTGAAAAATAGTTAATTTGATGAAGAGTGAAAATATGTTTGAGTCCCAGGGTGGCCCTATTATACTCTCCCAGGTTTATGTTCCAGGGTTTTTATTACTTCAAATAGTTTGGTTATGTGATTAGTGAATTTTTAACTTAACTAGCTAGCTGGTTAAGTAATGAAATATTCATATTTATTACACGTGGTTTTTCTTCAAAAGAATGTTACAGATAAAATGTGCTTGTACAGATTGAGAACGAGTATGATGAAGCACAAGGTGGTGGTCCTGCTGCTGATGATGAACAAGCAACAAGGTTATTTTTATAACCATGTTTCTGATTATTAATATATAATAAATATATGGACTAGTAGTTATATCTAAGTAGATAGTTGAGTATTTGCAGCTTCAGTTTTAGCAAAGCGATCTTAACTTAGTAAGCTACAGAGGTTTCTACCTCCATAATCTTGGTAGTTTAAGAGGTAATATAAATATGACACTGAAGTGATGCATTTACTAGAGCTACTCTATAGTTTCTTGTTAATCACTTGGTCTGCAAGTAGCCAGGTCTTTCATCAGGAAATATCTTATCTTTTGTATTAACTTTCTTCATGGTAAAGTGGAACTTATATAGTTACATAATAGTGTTATCTGTGAAGAAAATTCAAAAGAAGCCACTACTTCTCTTTTGTTTTTTTTGGGTATATTCGATGATAATGTTGCAAAGCTGCTGCTGTTGCTGCATATATATATAGATAAATCAGTTTTAAATATATCTTAGTTATCTATGGTGGGTTTTCTTATTACATTCACTAGATACATGCTTTTGTCCTTTTTAGTTTTGATGTCTTTGTGGTACAATATTACATGTGAAACGTTTCATATTTGGTTGTTGGATGGCTTCTTGTACTGTAGTCTTGCAGAGCTGAAATATGGTAGTATATGCATGTTGACATCATAGTTGATGGCTTGATGCTGCTGCTATTGATTACTAAGCTTTTCTGAGATTTAAAAAGAATTGCAGATTGATGAAACAACCAATCCTCGCAAACTATGACACAAAGTCTGCTGCTAGAGTAATGTTCAACAATATGCACTATAAGTTGCCGCCTTGGTCAATCAGCATCCTTTCTGATTGCAGGAACGCAATATTCAATACTGCTAATGTATGTGCATATCATAAACTATTGGAAATATTGATCATGTATAAGATTTTTATTCTCATAACAATTTTAACAACCAATCCTCGTTCCGTACTTTATTAGTATTTACTTGTTCTCAGTTTCTTATCCTTCATCTTTGTAGTCTATAACCATCCAGTTTTTGGAGGCTGTTCAGTATTTACATGGTCATCTTTGCTCCTATGTTCAATCCAGATCCTACACAGCACCTGAGGTCATTTTAGGACTTCCACATGACAAAAAGATTAATGGCTATCGGGCACCAGTGGTGACAGATCATCGCAAAGTCTACCTTATTTTTTGATGGTTGTGTAATGATTGTATTAAATTTACAATGTTGACATTTTTTTTAGTTAAGTAATGTATAATTTATAGTAATTTTGGTGTGTTGATTGTATTGTCTAGCATAGTTTTTTTGTGTAAATAAACCATTGTCTAGTCTACTTTTAGCCAATGAAGGCATCTTTAATAACAATTGTTATAAATCATATAAGACAATAGTCATGATTCAGAAGAAACCATTGTAGGACTCCTTTCACAAAACTCTTTCTTATATAAAACTGTTGTATTTAGAGACTCTTCACAACGGGAAACTAGGTATCAGCAAATTTGATAGCATATATGTTGGAGTGTTAGAGTTCTTACAACTCTTTTTATACAAGGAACCATTGTTTTAACCCTTGACAATAACAGATGTTATTTTTAAAACACTTGACTGACTTCATTTCAGACAAGGGTTTTCAAAAACATAGCGTTGTTGTTTCTAGGTGTTACAACGGCGTCCAAAAAATGGGCCGTTGTCTTGAATCTGTTGGACAACGGTTGTGGAACGGTTGTGTTACCTTCTTCTACACATCGGGTAAATAACCATTGTCTGGTTTCAATCAGACAACTGCCGGATAGACAACGAAAAAAAAGGAGGTCAGACAACGGTGAAAAACAGTTGTAGGATCGAGTTATTCTTGTAGTGTAAATTAAAAGTCTTTGTTTCGTAAAAGAAAACACTCAAAAATATTTTATCTATACAAATATATACGATTATACGAACCATCTATATTACTGACAAAAAGGTTTAGATGATATTTACCGTATAATGTTTTTATTAATATAAAAATATGATAAACGTATATGCATGAACACGTCAGCAAGGTAAGTTTTCAATATATACTACAAATACATTCAGTGTATTGAAAAGCCAGCAATCCCTTGGACCATCTCTAATTAATTCCGTTATGGGAATTAACACTAGAAAAACTGGATCGTCAAAACAACCTTTACAATTCCGAAACCCACATTATACAATGTTGTTGATTTTTTAAGGTTTATAGATAAGCAAACGAAGAGGCCTAGTAAGAATAAACATGAATATGAAGATGAGTAAAGTGCACTTTGTGCACGCGTAATTAGGCTGTCAGATCAATTGGGATACTGGACTTTAGAAAGTACCACGGGCTATACTGCACTTCACTTTTCGTTACACAAAGTGTATCGCAGTCAAATCTGTTTAACTCCGTTAGAAAATGCAGGGGTAAAATCGTCTTTTAATCATCATCTTCTTCATCAACCCCATTTTCACCATTAACAATTTATTTAGAACTTGGAGTTTGTATATCTCATTCATTTTTTAACCAAATCAGCTCATTTAAATTACATTAAGATCGTCTCTTTTTCCCCTACGATATGATATTAATTTTAAACAATAAACAGTTCCCTCATCTTCAAACATGTCACATTGCACATGTTTTATATTTTTGTTATTCAAGCTTAAGACCAGGTTTTCCACTACTTCTTCAAGAATGAAATTTTCTAGTTCTATGACAATATTTTCATTTTCAACGCAAAGGTCCATCCATATTCCAGGCTTTGCCATGTCTGCTCTTACAAGTTGATCCAAAGAATGAGGAGCAGGAGGCTGATTAATATGTAGTTCAACTCCTTGCCACACCTCATTAATAAGCTTCATCCCCCCAGGAATAATTCGAACATTCGATTTAACACATGAATGGGCAAAATATCGATCACATAGCTCCTTAAGAACATCGCTTGTGCAGTCAAAAAGGAGCTTCTGGTCATGGGAGGATCGACTGGAAAGTAATTCTACATCATCAAACAAGGATGGATCAAGAACTTGGTCCGAAGAAAGCCACCTCAAGAGATATTCATCCCAATTCAAGTCTGAACCAAGTAGGACGGCTTCTACATATTCGAATGCAGATTCTTCATCGTTCATGCAAGTTCGTGTACATATTATATGATCAGGATCAGAAGAAACCCATTCCTCGTAATGGATTTGCAATGGTTGAACTCCTGTCGAAAATGAACGGTTCGATTGCTTTAGCACAAAACAGAAGATATATAGAACGAGTGTAGTATGATATCTAAAAGTACAGGTGTAGAAAGCATACCAGGTTTTAGTTTGGTGTTTGATGAACTAATGTCATCTTCAGAAAACAAAGGTTCAAGGAGAGAAATGGGGCTTGGCTGCTCTTCTCTATTTCTAGGAGTTTCAACTTTCCCAGTTACCGAAGGGCTTGAGGGAGATCTTGGTGGAGAAGACAAGGAACCATTCCCTTTGCTCAAATCCTGAATATGAAAATAAACTTTGTTATACGTACAGTTTGAACACTAATGGAACACACGTAAATAAAAATAATCTTTATTGTTCAAAATTGATATCATATCGTAGGGGAGAAAGAGACGATCTTAATGCAAGTTAAATGAGCTGATTTGGTTAAAAACTGAATGAGATATACAAGCTCCAAGTTCTAAATAAATTGTTAATGGTGGAAATGGGGTTGATGAAGAAGATGATGATTAAAAGACAATTTTACCCCTGCATTTTCTAACGGAGTTAAACAGATTTGACGGAGATACACTTTGTGTAACGAAAAGTGAAGTGCAGTATATCCCGTGATACTTTCTAAAGTCCAGTATCCAAAATGATCTAATAGCCTGACTACGCGTACACAAAGTACACTTTAATCTATGAAGATTGATATATTTCATATAATTTTGATACATCTTACTGTCTAACCATTAAAATCAGCTTAATTAAGTGAAAACATAATTGATTTTATTCCTTGACTGATTCTTGCCACCAAATCAGCTTTCAATAAATATTGAAGCATAATTCCAACACTCCTCCTTGCTTCAATATTTTTTATTGCCTTGTCCACATCAACATTAAAAATATCATCTTCATCTTCATGGTATAGTGCATTGCCTTTGTTTTTGTTTTTTTCTTGTTTCCTTGTACATTATTTTCATGTATACCGAACACAAATTATAGTCGTCTCCATCACATACTTTAGGAGCAAACTCTAAATATTTTTGTGGAATTAACTTCCATGACTTAGAATATAGACAAGATTTATGATTATGTTTATGGTTATGGTTATGATTATTGTTTATGGGACATTGTTTTTGTATATGATTATGGATCATGATATTTTTATCAAAAGTATAAATTCTTTAAGAAGAAAGCTTTAATTAAGCTAGATGAATAAATTAAGCAATTGAGTGTCGATCTTTGCAAGTTTCTAATATAAAAAATTAAATTCTATGTACTCTGGCATTTGATTATATGTAAAATGTTCAAGCATTATTGTTACTAGGTAACAAAGTCGCGATACGCGCAGCACGAAAACAATTTTAAAAGTTGTATACATAATATTATTGTTTGTTGATTTTATTATTTGGAAGTTGATACGATAAATTGAAACTTGTGTGAAATGTAATTAAATCTAAATATTTAATAATTATAGAGAAAAAAATTAGCGAAAAGAAAACATGTTTCATTTAAAATCTTAAGTAAGAATAATAATATTTTCGAAAATATTGACGACACCTATTTTATCGCATTAAAAATGCTTTTATAATCTAATATTGATAAAAATTTGCAAAGTTCGGCCTTTGATAAGTAAAAGTAACATTATTGGATAAACATTTGGTATGTAATCTTAAATTAAATTCATGGACACTCACATATTCTAATACTCTTATATTAAATCTTATAATAAATATGTACATGTAATTAATTTTTATCTCCAATTTAACAATAAATAAAATGAATTGTAAAATCAGTGAAATCTAAATAAACACTAAGTCATTTAAAATAATTATTTAAATTAAATGAAGATCCTCGCTAACAGATTATCAACTTCATCAACTCCATAAAAATCTCTTACTTTTTTTCAAAGCAAATTACAATATCAACATAATTTTTATAATACAAAATACAAATATATATATATATATATATTAAATATAACTAATTAATATTTTTAAAAGCCGACGCCCGTTTTATAAGATACATGCATAATTAGTTGATTAGTAATAGTATAAAAATGTGTTTATTTAGGATATTAATTTATTCCAACACAATATAATAGAACAACGAATGTATAACTTTTTTATTGATTTAATTAGTGAAGAAGGTTGGTTCAATTTAATTGAGTTGGACACACCCGACGTGTAATTTGTTCATGTGTAAAAGTAAATTCTACAATATTACTTGTAGTTAAATTTTGTGGATGTTAATTGGAAAATTTACATAATTTCGTATCTTATCATGATTCTCACGGTCACTGATTACGAATTTATCGAAAAGTTAAAATTGTCTATTTACTGGTATCGAAAAAAATTGTAGTAATTTTGAATAAGGATTAGAAATGGACGATATAAATAATTTTATTTCATCATTTTAACTTGAAATAATTGTGCTTTTATATAGATAATTAATATTTTATATTAATATAATAGAATAATTATAATGTTCTAATAAAATTGCTAAAATTTTATATTAAATATAATATAAAGTTTATTTAATATATATTTAATATGTACAATTAATGACTAATTAAAATGCTATTAAATAAAAGAAAATTATTTTAATAAAAAATGTGAAAAATCAAGAAAAATATTTTGAAGCTTCTAAGTGAAAATCTCTCTGATCTCCTGCTAATAAATATTGATAAGTATATGTGAAATTTGTCCTTGAATAATTAAAATTAACAATTGCGAATATTTTTAGATCGTTGGTGGCAAGTATGTGATTAACTTAATCTGTCAATAGATTTGGTTGTATGATGAAAAGAAGCACCGTACTATAATCGGGATCGACTTAGCGATTCAAATGCCCTAGTCAAATTTGTGAAACAGTATCCCTTTTTCAAGATAATAAAAAACGAATTATGCATATTCGATATAATGCTAGTTCTATAAAACTAATTTTTTTGAGAAAATGTTTTTAATATTCAAATACACATTCAAAAGTATGAAATTATACATCAGCATAAATTTATATTATGTTATACATCTATACTATATTATAAAAGACGAAACATTGAAAGTTTTTGTACGGTACGGTAGAGTACGATACTTACCTTATTTAATTTTTTTAATTAATTACCTTTAATTATTTAACTTAATTATAAAAAATTAAAACGCAATCTTTTTTCAAAATATTACACATAGGTCTTCCCAACACTTCCCCTAAATAATAACTAACAAATTACATTTGTCATCTATTACCTTTTCAAAAATTACATGTTTTAACTTTTCTAATTAAAATCTCTTTTTTCCAAATATATGGTCATTCTAATTAATAAATCTATACTATTATATAAAAGCTGAAACATTAAAAGTTTTGGTACCTGTTTTTTGGTACCAATTTTTTGGTATTTCGTGAATTTATTTATTTACCCTTCATTATAAAAAAAATAAATACACCTAAAATAAATAATAATATAATGTAATTAATGGTAATTAGTCGACTATGTTTTTCACATTTACTTTTAGTTGAAGATACATAATTAATGGTAATTAGTCGATAGCCTTTTTCATATTTACTTTTAGTTGAAGATAATAACTTTTATAAACACCTAAAAACATCAATCATATCATATCTTCCAACCATTAATATTTCCTTTCGAATTAAAACACGTTACTTTTTTAATTTAAAACAAATCTTACAATCATTAATATATACTCAAAAATATCACACCATAATTTTCAAGGAACGTTTAACACCTAAAAGAAAAAATAACATAATATAATTAATGCTAATTAGTCGATAGCCTTTTTCACATTTACTTTTAGTTGAAGATATTACCTTTTATAAACACCTAAAAAGATCATTAAATTATAACACCTAAAATAAATAATAACATAATAAAATTAATGGTAATTAGTTAATTGCCTTTTTTACATTTACATTTAGTTGAATATATTACCTTTTATAAACACCTAAAAACATCAATCATATCATATCTTTCAATCATTAATATTTTTTTTTCAAATTAAAACATGTTACCTTTTTAATTTACAACAAATCTAACAGTCATTAATATATACCCGAAATATCACACCATATTTTTCAATTATTAATAAAAATATATTAAAAATCGTATACGTTGTTTAGAATAAGGAAACATTAATATAATCCGTAAACATGAGTATATTATATATCAAATTACTTGACAAAAAAAATTATATAAAATTAAAATTAAAAATAATATTAAAAATAATGATTATATAAAAATATAATTGTAATATTAAATAAAATTTATAATATAATACAAGAAATCCGTTCATTATACTGGTTATAATCTAGTTTGTATAAAAGGTTGGGTGCCCCTTTCATATGTGGTGTTCCAAGTGTTCGTTTTAATAGATTTATCCAATGACCAATCTGGCTATATTAAATTATTCATGCGTTTTGGAGTGATTCAATATCTATCCCTCCTCATTTGATTATTTTCTTTTTGAAAATTTATAAGAATTTTTTATCTTGATAATTAGACTTAAATTTATGTACACATATTCAAAGTGTTACTCAAAAACACTCTTAGTACCTCTACAAATCGGTCGCATTTTATTATTTAGTTTTAAATAATTTTTTAATAATCTTATCTTAAATCTTATAATAAATAGTTAAATTAGCCCTACTTTGTGCGGTCTTTTAAAAATTTTATAATAAAATTATTTTTACAAAAACAATTATTACTCCCTCTGTCCCTCTCATTTCTTTACATAAAAAACTTCATATTTGAAACGCATTTTAAGGTGTATTTTAAGGATAGTTCTATAACTTATTTTTGATATTTTTGATATTCTATAACGCATTTTAAGGTGCATTTTCTATAACTTATCCAAAATATAAAAGTTTTATAATATAAAAAGTAACTACACCCACTACTGTCCTCCACTACATTCACTTTATACGTAAATATTTATTGGTCCCACCACTTTACTCAATTTTCTTATTTTTCTCTACTATTTTATACTTTTTCTTAACCTCCGTGCCCAACTCATTTATTAACAAATAAGAAGGATGGAGATATGAAAATTGAAAAATACTAAAATATATCCTAAATATAAAGTATCACTACAAGAAAAACAGATTTTTCCTACCGTCAAATCGGTAGGAAAAGGCCTAAAGTCGATAGGAAATGTGGCATTTCCTATCGGCCCCCTTCGGTAGGAAATGCTTAAGTAGGAAATGACTTTGGTAGGAAATGATACTGACCTGGTCAACGTCGGGCCCACATGATGACGTGGCATGCCACATGGCGAGGACCCACATGCCAACTTGGACGATGACATGGCAACACGTCAGATGCCATGTCATATGACACGTGGGCGGGCCCCACACACGTCACCAGCCACGTCAGCTGCCGATGTGGAAATTATGGAAAATGAACAGCCATTTCCTACCGACTCCTTTTGCACCCATCGGTAGGAATTGTTCCGAGCATTGTAAATAGCATTTCCTACCGCTCATTTCCAACCGCTCAATTCCTACCGCCGTTTATCATTTCCTACCGTGCCTTTTGAATGCGGTAGGAAAAAACATGAAAACGGTAGGAAATACTGGGTTTTGAATGGTAAGGTCGGTAGGAAATGGGTTAGGTCGGTAGGAATTACTGGGTTTTTTTATAAAAATAAATTGGTTTTGTTGATTTTCTTTTACAACAAAATGCTTAAATCATAATGAAAACTACAAACCAATATCTAGATCATAAGTACCACAGCAAAAACGCATTCATCATACAAAGAAATTCAAACATTTATCATATAACCATAAACAATCATTCTTTCTTATCACAATAATAATATTCAAAACTTAAAAATTGTTCTAAAATAACTAGAAGAAATCAAGAACGTTTTATACAAACTTAATTAACCATTGCCTTCAACATCATTGTCCTTATCTTCATCATTCTAGCAACATTTATCTTCGTCCATCATCATTGTCATTATATCAATTTCCTTGGCCACTTTGTCTTTGCCTTCATCCACTTTGTCTTTGCCTTCATCCATGAAGCTATAATAGCCTTGTTATCCTCATCAAGTACCTACAATTAACATAACAAGCAATAATAAGTAAGTAGTACAAGGATGTGAAAAAATCAAACAAAATATAAATGAAAGAGATAATTTTTACCTAATAATGAAGTTGTGAAAAATGAAAGAGATGATATTGAAACTATAAATTTTCAGTGGTATAAGATGAGAGGAGGAGAAGAGAGGTGAAGTTAAATGGAATGAAGAAAGTGTTTGTTTTATAAATCTGAACTTCAAATTTCCTACCGCACTTTCTATATTTCCTACCAATTCTTTTACATTTCCTACCAATTTCCAGTAGGAAATGACTTTGGACGCCATTTTGAATTTTGATTTGGGCGCTCATTTCAAAATTTTCGTTTAGGCGCTCATTTTGAATTTTTCGTGAATTATCATTTCCTACTGACTTGCAGTATGTTATAAGTTTTGTCTCCAATTTTGAAAATTATCTAACCAAAATAAATTTATTATTTTTTTAAAATTTTGGAATAACATTTAAAAAGATTGACCTTGACTCCCGTATGGTTTGATCGTCGAAATTCTAATTCAAAATAATCGAATCAAGAATCAGGAAAGAAAACTAGTTTAGGGGTTAAAGTTAAATTACTACTTGATCGTTAAATTACCTAATCAAATAAATTTATTATTTTTTTAAAATTTTGGAATAACATTTAAAAAGATTGATCTTGACTCCCCTACAGTTCGATTATCGAAATTCTATTTCAAAATAATCGAATCAAGAATCGGGAACGAAAACTAGTTTAGGGCTTAAAGTCAAATTACTAGTTGACCGTTAAATTACCTAATCAAATAAATTTATTATTTTTTCATAATTTTGGAATAACATTTAAAAAGAAGATCTTGACTCCTGTACGGTTCGATTATCGAAATTCTATTTCAAAATTATCGAATCAAGAATCGGGAACGAAAACTAGTTTAGGGGTTAAAGTCAAATTACTAGTTGACCGTTAAATTACCTAATCAAATAAATTTATTATTTTTTTTAAAATTTTGGAATAGCATTTAAAAAGATTGATCTTGACTCCCGTATGGTTCGATCGTCGAAATTCTATTTCAAAATAATTGAATCAAGAATCAGAAACGGAAACTAGTTTAAGGGTTAAAGTCAAATTAATAGTTGACCGTTAAATTACTTAATCAAATAAATTTATTATTTTTTTAATATTTTGGAATAACTTTTAAAAATATTGATCTTGACTCTCGTATGGTTCGATCGTCAAAATTCTATTATAAAATAATCGAATCAAGAATCGGGAACGGAAACTAGTTTAGGGGTTAAAGTCAAAGTACTAGTTGACCGTTAAATTACCTAATCAAATAAATTTATTATTTATTTAAAATTTTAGAATAACATTTAAAAAGATTGATCTTGACTCACGTACGGTTCGATCGTCGAAATTCTATTTAAAAACAATTGAATAAAGAATCGGGAACGAAAACTAGTTTATGGGTTAAAGTCAAAGTACTAGTTGACCGTTAAATTACCTAATCAAATAAATTTATTATTTTTTTAAAATTTTGGAATAACATTTAAAAATATGGATCTTGACTCCCGTACGGTTCAATCGTCTAAATTGTATTTAAAAATAATCCAATTAAGAATCGGGAACGAAAACTAGTTTAGGGATTAAAGTCAAAGTACTAGTTGACCGTTAAATTACCTAATCAAATACATTTATTATTTTTTTAAAATTTTGGAATAACATTTAAAAGGATTGATCTTGACTCCCGTACGGTTCGATCGTCGAAATTCTATTTCAAAATAATCGAATCATGAATCGGGAACGAAAACTAGTTTAGGGGTTAAAGTCAAAGTACTAGTTGACCGTTAAATTACCTAATCAAATAAATTTATTATTTTTTAAAATTTTGGAATAAAATTTAAAAAGATTGATCTTGACTCCCGTACGGTTCAATCGTCGAAATTCTATTGAAAAATAATCCAATCAAGAATCGGGAACGAAAACTAGTTTAGGGATTAAAGTCAAAGTACTAGTTGACCGTTAAATTAGCTAATCAAATAAATTTATTATTTTTTAAAAATTTTGGAATAACATTTAAAAAGATTGATCTTGACTCCCGTACGGTTCGATCGTCGAAATTCTATTTCAAAATAATCGAATCAAGAATCGGGAACGAAAACTAGTTTAGTGGTTAATGTCAAATTACTAGTTGACCGTTAAATCACCCAACCGAAAAAATTTATTAATTTTTAAAAATTTTGGAATACATTTAAAAAGATTGATCTTGACTTCCGTACGGTTCAATCGTCCAAATTCTATTTCAAAATGATCGAATCAAGAATCGTGAACGAAAACTAGTTAAGTGGTTAATGTCAAATTACTTGTTGACCGTTAAATTAGCTAATCAAATAAATTTATTATTTTTTTAAAATTTTGGAATAACATTTAAAAATTTTGATCTTGACTCCAGTATGGTTCGATCATCGAAATTCTATTTCAAAATATTCGAATTAAGAATCGGGAACGAAAACTAGTTTAGGGATTAAAGTCAAATTACTAGTTGACCGTTGAATTAGCTAATCAAATAAATTTATTATTTTTTAAAATTTTGGAATAACATTAAAAAAGATTGATCTTGACTCCCGTACGGTTCGATCGTCGAAATTCTATTTCAAAATAATCAAATCAAGAATCAAGAACGAAAACTAGTTTAGGGGTTAAAGTCAAAGTACTAGTTGACCGTTAAATTACCTAATCAAATAAATTTATTATTTTTTTTTAATTTTGGAATAACATTTAAAAAGATTGGTCTTGACTCCCTTATGGTTCGATCGTTGAAATTTTATTTCAAAATAATCGAATCAATAATCCGAAACGAAAGCTAGTTTATGGGTTAAAGTAAAAAATAAAATAAAATTAGTGAATCTAGTGTGACAAAAATAGTGAGTATTAATATTTGCGTTTTTATGTATTTTAATTCGAATTTTATCTTTTTTCCTATTTTTTATTTAAATTTTTAATGTAATTCACAAATTTTTATTTTTATTTTTATTTAGTAGATATGATTTTAATTTTTTGCACAGCTCATTTCATACCGCTCATCGGTAGGAAATGTCCACCGACACGTCAACCAATCAGAAGCCGACAAGTAGATATTTGCTGGTGAATAGGCGAGGCATTTCCTACCGCCTACACGCGATAGGAAATGCTACACATAAAGCTACACTGCCACATGACACTTGGGGCACACAACACTCATTTTCTACCGATGTCGGTAGGAAATGTGTCACTCATTTCCAACCGTAGCGAGACGGTAAGAAATTGTATGAGTGAAACGACGTCGTTTCATTGCGTCCGGACATTGACGTGGCCTTGCGGGTCCCACTCGACTCATTTCCTACTAACTTCGGTAGGAAATGTGGAGGCATTTTCTACCGGCTATGGGTACGGTAGGAAATAGTCGTTTGACTTGAAAAACGGTAGGAAATGGTCGCTAGGAAATGCGTCGGTGGGAAAAGGCCGTTTTTCTTGTATTGTATTTAGCCGATATCCTCTTGAAAATTTATGTTATAAAAATAATTAATAAAGATCTTAGGTGATTTGGAGGCATAATTATATCCTTATATATAATAAGCGTAAAAATAATTTTATCCAAAATTTTGGTAGTCTGAATATCCTCGGTACGACCAAATAAATAAGAACCGTTAGATCTTGAAATAAGTAGTTGGAGTCGTCCTATCTAACACAAAAGAATATTCTATATTTTAATATATAAACTAAAAAGTGTATTTATATTAAAATACGAAAAAAATGTATATAAATGAGTTAAACCATATATAATTACGTTTTTACTTTGAACAAAATTATTAATGGAAAACTTCATGATTGTATTTTCTTTTCAGGTTTGGTAGTTATATTTTAATAATAATTATTAAACCATCACCAAATGAAAGATTATTTTATAAATTTTGTGTAGACTATAAAATCGTCCAATTCCGAATTCTAGATCTCAAGATAAAAACTAAATATGAACTTTTATTTAATTTATTTTAGTTACAATTTAATATTTTTTCTCTAATTCTTTCGTATTAAAAAAAGCTCTTAATTTATTACAATAAAATTCAAATTTATCTAATAAAAATTTAATTCAATCAGTAAATATAATTAAAAGAAAAATAAAACTATATCTATAATATGTCATTGAAACTAAAGTATTAAAAATTTGTCGATTTGAATTTTGGTCAATTATACTATTTAATTAAAAAATAAATAATAGTGTAATTAATAATAATATTCAATTACTTCGGGCTTAAATACATTATATTTTCTAACTTCCATTATTACAGTCTAAAACCCCCTCATTCAAAAATGCAAAAGACGTAGAATCCTTGTGTAGATTCTAAGAGAGTACCATTATATAAATATATAAAATATTCATAACCATATCATATATAATTTATCAAATTTAATTATATATGTCAATTACTAAGTAAAAAAATTGCATTACTTTTTTTAAAAAATCGTTGAAAATCATTCATAATAGTCCAAAATGATTCTATTTAGAACCAAATTTAATCGGTTTGGTTCGACATTGGAATCAAATTAAAATCAATTGTTTTTTTAAATTTTCAATTGTTAATTTTTGGTAAAATATCTATGATTAATATTATTCTTTATTAAAATAAAATTTTATATTTTGTTTAACACAATTTGAGAATTACTTATAAGGTTTTATAGTGGAATTAATATTTTCTTTTTGAATTTTACACCAAGAAAGAAGAGTTCTCCATATATATTTTTAACACTTTTTTATTTTCTGTCAAAATAAAAATTGATGTTCAAGTAAGTCCATGGATTCTTATGATATAAACATGTGAACCCTCTACCAAAAAATGATAATGGTAGATAAATATTTGTTAAATAAGTAATTTTAATATATATTTTTGACATAATAAAATGAAAATTAGCTAAATGATCCGAGTTTTGTCATCAAGATCATACAAATGTGATTAACAGCAAAATAAACAAATTATACAAACAGGTTCTATTTAGAGAGTCATGAGTGTTTGAAAAATAATGTAAAAGGAGGGACCATGCGCACCTTTTGATGAAGCTAGTTGCTGGTATATGAGAAAATAACAAAATAATTTTAAAGAATTTGGAGGGTGCCATCTCAAATTCTGAACAAAGAATATTATACAAACAATCATTTGCCACATTTGAAAAATAATGTAAAATTAATACCGATGTCAGGGATTGATGTTGAGTTTGCAAAGTTGGCCAAGCACCATTTTTCTAGGAAATGGAGTCATAGAAAATTAAAAAAATTATTTCAAGAATTTATAGGCTGCCACCTCAACGGTCCAATCTCCTGCTATTAGTATATATATAGATAGATATATAGATATTACTATGCTTTTGATTATGTTAATGCATGCGCAATGCTGCCGATGGAAAGTACTCCGTACTAGGGGTGTTCATGGGTTCACCAAATCGATCAAATCGATCCAACCCGACCCTTTTTTTCGGCCGTTCAAACCGATAAAAAAAACCCGATACTTTATTGGGTTAGAAAAATTTCAAACCGATTTAAATGGGTTGGGTATGGGTTTTATATTTTTTTGGCCAACCCAACCCAACCCGATCTAAAATATTAATTTTATTTGATAATTTAATATAAATCTATATATTATATGCAAATATGCATTACACAATATATCATACTTTTATTTATCGATGTATGATTACATTTGGCGTGTATGTATTTGATTTATGATATAATTTACATTACTAAAATTATAATATTAATTAAATTAAATACTAACAATAAAATCATAAGTTATACGTAATTTAATTTTACTTAAATTCTCAACATGAGCAATACTTTGCGGGCTTTAAAATTTTTTTATAAAATTATTTAACCCATTCAAACCGAACCAACCCAACCCAAACCGATTTACAATGGGTAGGGTTGGGTTACGAAATTATTTTTTACGGATTGGGTTAAAAAATTTCAAACCGATTTAATTGGGTCGGGTTGCAAAACGCCATCAACCCGGCCAACCCGACCCGCGAACACCCCTACTCCGTACTGTCCATTATATAAGGACTTTTCTGCACGTAACTTTAGATGCTTTGACTATATATTAAAAATTATTATTTTTTAATTTTTCCTTTTTTGAATAAAAATATAATATTTTAATTTTTATTTAGAAAAAGAAATTTTAAAAAATATTAATTTTAGCTATATAGTCAAAGCACTTAAAATTACGTGCATAAAAGTCAAATGTCTTATATAATGGACAGGAGGGAGTAATTTTTAATCAACACAAATGGTGATTTAATTAATTATTCAAATTTGTACGTTAATTTTCAAATGTTGAAAAAGCATGCATGCAGGTGTAGAAGAGGGAAAAACAGGAATTTGAACAAACATTTTTAGGGCAAATGACACTGTAAAAATTGAAAGCGCGCACGCAAAGTTCTGGAGAGATTTTTGAAAAGAGATTTTGAGATATAGGGGGTGTTTGGGGAAACTTTTTTCAGAATAAGTCAACTTATTTTAAGACAAATTTAGAAATTCCTGACTTTTTTCTGAAAAAAGTTAACTTTTTTTACAACTTAAAGAATCTCAAATATACATTAAATACTTGTATAAAGTAAAATTTTCAAAATATGAAATTTTTACCCGAAAATAAGTCCATAAGTCATTATTTTAAGTTTTGCCAAACACCATAAAATGATTAGCTTTTTTTGTAGCTTTTTTTTTAGATGTAAAATGAAAGGAGATTTTGAGATTTCCAGTATTTCATGATTAGATCTTTATAAAATTCGTTATCTCACATTATTGAAAAAAGTAAAATAAAAACAATAATTTATACTTATTTACATTTCTTTTACTTACTTTTCCGTTAAATGTTTGAGATTGTAGACTAAGACGAATTGCATGCCCTACTTCTGAGAAAATCTATTATTCAATATATGAACTTGGCTTTTTTTTTTTTTTAAGAAAAGTAGATTTTCATTATTACGAAACATCGTAAATAATAGCCTCCATCACACATAATTGAGGAGACACAAAAAGAACCTGGTAGTAAGCTAAACAAGTATATCTAGCTAATTCATCCGCTACCCTGTTAGCATTTCTCCCAATAAAATTAAGTGACACAAGCTCGAGTTGATGGAATTTCTGACAACAGCTTTCAATGACCATTCCCATCTCCAAATAATTAACATTTCCACTCTGTATAGCTCGAACTGTGAGTTGAAAATCTGATTCAATGTAGACTCTTCTACCTTGCAAATGTTGATCTTTAACCCAAGACCAAGCCTCCCGTACACCAATCACCTCAGCCTCAAACACCGAACCTGACACTTGCATACTAAGAGCAACTCCAACAGCCTCCTTGTGTTTTCCTTATAAATATTATAAAATATTAGGCTCTTAGTGATTTAGGATATTATAAGGTATGACAACTCCAACAAGCTTCTTTATAATTGATCATTATATTATTAAATAATAAATAAAAGGAAGAAAGCAAGAACAAAAAAAGAGGAAAACAATTGAAAAGAGGAGGTAAAATAATATTTTATTGATAAAAGTGAAATAAGGGAGCCCTTAAAGATAAGGGATGACATGATGCTCTTAACTTTTTAAGGAAAAGTTAAGAGCCTGTTGGAGCACAATTTTAAACATAATCCCTTATAATTTGAATTAGGAGGTCATATAAGGGATCTCTTGGAGTTCCTCTAAGGGTTTTTCCAGCAATGAAAACCCCCTCATGATCTATTAAAACCATGCCAATTGAGAATGTATCTGCCCTGCCTCAGGAGGCGTCCACCTACTATTGAGTTTGTTACCCCCAGCTGATTTGAAACCTGCACTTCCTTCCTAGCTTCTCTCCAACTATTTATCGATGTGCAGCTTTCATCCATTGCAAAAGCTGTTGTCACAACTCTGTCACTCCATACCTTTTTATTCCTCCAGAACCACACCCCCAGAGTACCGTACGTAGCTTCACTAATTCGTCTACAGGGGCCTCATTAAGTTTATCAAGAAGCCATCCTTATGTATCAACCACATCTGACATATCATATATAAGATTTATATGGCTCCAACACTCCATAGCAAACTCGCATTCAAAAAACAGATGAAACATATGTTCAGAATTATGGTCACACATAGGAACACACTAAAGGAAGAGTGATACCCTTTGTATTTAGAGACTCTTCACAACGGGAAACTAGGTATCAGCAAATTTGATAGCATATATGTTGGAGTGTTAGAGTTCTTACAACTCTTTTTATACAAGGAACCATTGTTTTAACCCTTGACAATAACAGATGTTATTTTTAAAACACTTGACTGACTTCATTTCAGACAAGGGTTTTCAAAAACATAGCGTTGTTGTTTCTAGGTGTTACAACGGCGTCCAAAAAATGGGCCGTTGTCTTGAATCTGTTGGACAACGGTTGTGGAACGGTTGTGTTACCTTCTTCTACACATTGGGTAAATAACCATTGTCTGGTTTCAATCAGACAACTGCCGGATAGACAACGAAAAAAAAGGAGGTCAGACAACGGTGAAAAACAGTTGTAGGATCGAGTTATTCTTGTAGTGTAAATTAAAAGTCTTTGTTTCGTAAAAGAAAACACTCAAAAATATTTTATCTATACAAATATATACGATTATACGAACCATCTATATTACTGACAAAAAGGTTTAGATGATATTTACCGTATAATGTTTTTATTAATATAAAAATAGGATAAACGTATATGCATGAACACGTCAGCAAGGTAAGTTTTCAATATATACTACAAATACATTCAGTGTATTGAAAAGCCAGCAATCCCTTGGACCATCTCTAATTAATTCCGTTATGGGAATTAACACTAGAAAAACTGGATCGTCAAAACAACCTTTACAATTCCGAAACCCACATTATACAATGTTGTTGATTTTTTAAGGTTTATAGATAAGCAAACGAAGAGGCCTAGTAAGAATAAACATGAATATGAAGATGAGTAAAGTGCACTTTGTGCACGCGTAATTAGGCTGTCAGATCAATTGGGATACTGGACTTTAGAAAGTACCACGGGCTATACTGCACTTCACTTTTCGTTACACAAAGTGTATCGCAGTCAAATCTGTTTAACTCCGTTAGAAAATGCAGGGGTAAAATCGTCTTTTAATCATCATCTTCTTCATCAACCCCATTTTCACCATTAACAATTTATTTAGAACTTGGAGTTTGTATATCTCATTCATTTTTTAACCAAATCAGCTCATTTAAATTACATTAAGATCGTCTCTTTTTCCCCTACGATATGATATTAATTTTAAACAATAAACAGTTCCCTCATCTTCAAACATGTCACATTGCACATGTTTTATATTTTTGTTATTCAAGCTTAAGACCAGGTTTTCCACTACTTCTTCAAGAATGAAATTTTCTAGTTCTATGACAATATTTTCATTTTCAACGCAAAGGTCCATCCATATTCCAGGCTTTGCCATGTCTGCTCTTACAAGTTGATCCAAAGAATGAGGAGCAGGAGGCTGATTAATATGTAGTTCAACTCCTTGCCACACCTCATTAATAAGCTTCATCCCCCCGGGAATAATTCGAACATTAGATTTAACACATGAATGGGCAAAATATCGATCACATAGCTCCTTAAGAACATCGCTTGTGCAGTCAAAAAGGAGCTTCTGGTCATGGGAGGATCGACTGGAAAGTAATTCTACATCATCAAACAAGGATGGATCAAAAACTTGGTCCGAAGAAAGCCACCTCAAGAGATATTCATCCCAATTCAAGTCTGAACCAAGTAGGACGGCTTCTACATATTCGAATGCAGATTCTTTATCGTTCATGCAAGTTCGTGTACATATTATATGATCAGGATCAGAAGAAACCCATTCCTCGTAATGGATTTGCAATGGTTGAACTCCTGTCGAAAATGAACGGTTCGATTGCTTTAGCACAAAACAGAAGATATATAGAACGAGTGTAGTATGATATCTAAAAGTACAGGTGTAGTAAGCATACCAGGTTTTAGTTTGGTGTTTGATGAACTAATGTCATCTTCAGAAAACAAAGGTTCAAGGACAGAAATGGGGCTTGGCTGCTCTTCTCTATTTCTAGGAGTTTCAACTTTCCCAGTTACCGAAGGGCTTGAGGGAGATCTTGGTGGAGAAGACAAGGAACCATTCCCTTTGCTCAAATCCTGAATATGAAAATAAACTTTGTTATACGTACAGTTTGAACACTAATGGAACACACGTAAATAAAAATAATCTTTATTGTTCAAAATTGATATCATATCGTAGGGGAGAAAGAGACGATCTTAATGCAAGTTAAATGAGCTGATTTGGTTAAAAAATGAATGAGATATACAAGCTCCAAGTTCTAAATAAATTGTTAATGGTGGAAATGGGGTTGATGAAGAAGATGATGATTAAAAGACAATTTTACCCCTGCATTTTCTAACGGAGTTAAACAGATTTGACGGAGATACACTTTGTGTAACGAAAAGTGAAGTGCAGTATATCCCGTGATACTTTCTAAAGTCCAGTATCCCAAATGATCTGACAGCCTGACTACGCGTACACAAAGTACACTTTAATCTATGAAGATTGATATATTTCATATAATTTTGATACATCTTACTGTCTAACCATTAAAATCAGCTTAATTAAGTGAAAACATAATTGATTTTATTCCTTGACTGATTCTTGCCACCAAATCAGCTTTCAATAAATATTGAAGCATAATTCCAACACTCCTCCTTGCTTCAATATTTTTTATTGCCTTGTCCACATCAACATTAAAAATATCATCTTCATCTTCATGGTATAGTGCATTGCCTTTGTTTTTGTTTTTTTCTTGTTTCCTTGTACATTATTTTCATGTATACCGAACACAAATTATAGTCGTCTCCATCACATACTTTAGGAGCAAACTCTAAATATTTTTGTGGAATTAACTTCCATGACTTAGAATATAGACAAGATTTATGATTATGTTTATGGTTATGGTTATGATTATTGTTTATGGGACATTGTTTTTGTATATGATTATGGATCATGATATTTTTATCAAAAGTATAAATTCTTTAAGAAGAAAGCTTTAATTAAGCTAGATGAATAAATTAAGCAATTGAGTGTCGATCTTTGCAAGTTTCTAATATAAAAAATTAAATTCTATGTACTCTGGCATTTGATTATATGTAAAATGTTCAAGCATTATTATTACTAGGTAACAAAGCCGCGATACGCGCAGCACAAAAACAATTTTAAAAGTTGTATACATAATATTATTGTTTGTTGATTTTATTATTTGGAAGTTGATACGATAAATTGAAACTTGTGTGAAATGTAATTAAATCTAAATATTTAATAATTATAGAGAATAAAATTAGCGAAAAGAAAACATGTTTCATTTAAAATCTTAAGTAAGAATAATAATATTTTCGAAAATATTGACGACACCTATTTTATCGCATTAAAAATACTTTTATAATCTAATATTGATAAAAATTTGCAAAGTTCGGCCTTTGATAAGTAAAAGTAACATTATTGGATAAACATTTGGTATGTAATCTTAAATTAAATTCATGGATACATGTTTAAAATGGCACTCACATATTCTAATACTCTTATATTAAATCTTATAATAAATATGTACATGTAATTAATTTTTATCTCCAATTTAACAATAAATAAAATGAATTGTAAAATCAGTGAAATCTAAATAAACACTAAGTCATTTAAAATAATTATTTAAATTATATGAAGATCCTCGCTAACAGATTATCAACTTCATCAACTCCATAAAAATCTCTTACTTTTTTTCAAAGCAAATTACAATATCAACATAATTTTTATAATACAAAATACAAATATATATATATATATATTAAATATAACTAATTAATATTTTTAAAAGCCGACGCCCGTTTTATAAGATACATGCATAATTAGTTGATTAGTAATAGTATAAAAATGTGTTTATTTAGGATATTAATTTATTCCAACACAATATAATGGAACAACGAATGTATAACTTTTTTATTGATTTAATTAGTGAAGAAGGTTGGTTCAATTTAATTGAGTTGGACACACCCGACGTGTAATTTGTTCATGTGTAAAAGTAAATTCTACAATATTACTTGTAGTTAAATTTTGTGGATGTTAATTGGAAAATTTACATAATTTCGTATCTTATCATGATTCTCACGGTCACTGATTACGAATTTATCGAAAAGTTAAAATTGTCTATTTACTGGTATCGAAAAAAATTGTAGTAATTTTGAATAAGGATTAGAAATGGACGATATAAATAATTTTATTTCATCATTTTAACTTGAAATAATTGTGCTTTTATATAGATAATTAATATTTTATATTAATATAATAGAATAATTATAATGTTCTAATAAAATTGCTAAAATTTTATATTAAATATAATATAAAGTTTATTTAATATATATTTAATATGTACAATTAATGACTAAATAAAATGCTATTAAATAAAAGAAAATTATTTTAATAAAAAATGTGAAAAATCAAGAAAAATATTTTGAAGCTTCTAAGTGAAAATCTCTCTGATCTCCTGCTAATAAATATTGATAAGTATATGTGAAATTTGTCCTTGAATAATTAAAATTAACAATTGCGAATATTTTTAGATCGTTGGTGGTAAGTGTGTGATTAAATTAATCTGTCAATAGATTTGGTTGTATGATGAAAAGAAGCACCGTACTATAATCGGGATCGACTTAGCGATTCAAATGCCCTAGTCAAATTTGTGAAACAGTATCCCTTTTTCAAGATAATAAAAAACGAATTATGCATATTCGATATAATGCTAGTTCTATAAAACTAATTTTTTTGAGAAAATGTTTTTAATATTCAAATACACATTCAAAAGTATGAAATTATACATCAGCATAAATTTATATTATGTTATACATCTATACTATATTATAAAAGACGAAACATTGAAAGTTTTTGTACGGTACGGTAGAGTACGATACTTACCTTATTTAATTTTTTTACTTAATTATCCTTAATTATTTAACTTAATTATAAAAAATTAAAACGCAATCTTTTTTCAAAATATTACACATAGGTCTTCCCAACACTTCCCCTAAATAATAACTAACAAATTACATTTGTCATCTATTACCTTTTCAAAAATTACCTTTTTTAACTTTTCTAATTAAAATCTCTTTTTTCCAAATATATGGTCATTCTAATTAATAAATCTATACTATTATATAAAAGCTGAAACATTAAAAGTTTTGGTACCTGTTTTTTGGTACCAATTTTTTGGTATTTCGTGAATTTATTTATTTACCCTTCATTATAAAAAAAATAAATACACCTAAAATAAATAATAATATAATGTAATTAATGGTAATTAGTCGACTATGTTTTTCACATTTACTTTTAGTTGAAGATACATAATTAATGGTAATTAGTCGATAGCCTTTTTCATATTTACTTTTAGTTGAAGATAATAACTTTTATAAACACCTAAAAACATCAATCATATCATATCTTCCAACCATTAATATTTCCTTTCGAATTAAAACACGTTACTTTTTTAATTTAAAACAAATCTTACAATCATTAATATATACTCAAAAATATCACACCATAATTTTCAAGGAACGTTTAACACCTAAAAGAAAAA
This sequence comes from Saposhnikovia divaricata, assembly GCA_036435485.1. Taxonomy (NCBI): domain Eukaryota; kingdom Viridiplantae; phylum Streptophyta; class Magnoliopsida; order Apiales; family Apiaceae; genus Saposhnikovia; species Saposhnikovia divaricata. Next base: position 167,873,038 of record CM071595.1, on the reverse strand, counting down.
ATAACATAATATAATTAATGCTAATTAGTCGATAGCCTTTTTCACATTTACTTTTAGTTGAAGATATTACCTTTTATAAACACCTAAAAAGATCATTAAATTATAACACCTAAAATAAATAATAACATAATAAAATTAATGGTAATTAGTTAATTGCCTTTTTTACATTTACATTTAGTTGAATATATTACCTTTTATAAACACCTAAAAACATCAATCATATCATATCTTTCAATCATTAATATTTTTTTTTCAAATTAAAACATGTTACATTTTTAATTTACAACAAATCTAACAGTCATTAATATATACCCGAAATATCACGCCATATTTTTCAATTATTAATAAAAATATATTAAAAATCGTATACGTTGTTTAGAATAAGGAAACATTAGTATAATCCGTAAACATGAGTATATTATATATCAAATTACTTGACAAAAAAAATTATATAAAATTAAAATTAAAAAAAATATTAAAAATAATGATTATATAAAAATATAATTGTAATATTAAATAAAATTTATAATATAATACAAGAAATCCGTTCATTATACTGGTTATAATCTAGTTTGTATAAAAGGTTGGGTGCCCCTTTCATATGTGGTGTTCCAAGTGTTCGTTTTAATAGATTTATCCAATGACCAATCTGGCTATATTAAATTATTCATGCGTTTTGGAGTGATTCAACATCTATCCCTCCTGATTTGATTATTTTCTTTTTGAAAATTTATAAGAATTTTTTATCTTGATAATTAGACTTAAATTTATGTACACATATTCAAAGTGTTACTCAAAAACACTCTTTGTACCTCTACAAATCGGTCGCATTTTATTATTTAGTTTTAAATAATTTTTTAATAATCTTATCTTAAATCTTATAATAAATAGTTAAATTAGCCCTACTTTGTGCGGTCTTTTAAAAATTTTATAATAAAATTATTTTTACAAAAACAATTATTACTCCCTCTGTCCCTCTCATTTCTTTACATAAAAAACTTCATATATGAAACGTATTTTAAGGTGTATTTTAAGGATAGTTCTATAACTTATTTTTGATATTTTTGATATTCTATAACGCATTTTAAGGTGCATTTTCTATAACTTATCCAAAATAGAAAAGTTTTATAATATAAAAAGTAACTACACCCACTACTGTCCTCCACTACATTCACTTTATACATAAATATTTATTGGTCCCACCACTTTACTCAATTTTCTTATTTTTCTCTACTATTTTATACTTTTTCTTAACCTCCGTGCCCAACTCATTTATTAACAAATAAGAAGGATGGAGATATGAAAATTGAAAAATACTAAAATATATCCTAAATATAAAGTATCACTACAAGAAAAACAGGTTTTTCCTACCGTCAAATCGGTAGGAAAAGGCCTAAAATCGATAGGAAATGTGGCATTTCCTATCGGCCCCCTTCGGTAGGAAATGCTTAAGTAGGAAATGATTTTGGTAGGAAATGATACTGACCTGGTCAACGTCGGGCCCACATGATGACGTGGCATGCCACATGGCGAGGACCCACATGCCAACTTGGACGATGACATGGCAACACGTCAGATGCCATGTCATATGACACGTGGGCGGGCCCCACACACGTCACCAGCCACGTCAGCTGCCGATGTGGAAATTATGGAAAATGAACAGCCATTTCCTACCGACTCCTTTTGCACCCATCGGTAGGAATTGTTCCGAGCATTGTAAATAGCATTTCCTACCGCTCATTTCCAACCGCTCAATTCCTACCGCCGTTTATCATTTCCTACCGTGCCTTTTGAATGCGGTAGGAAAAAACATGAAAACGGTAGGAAATACTGGGTTTTGAATGGTAAGGTCGGTAGGAGATGGGTTAGGTCGGTAGGAATTACTGGGTTTTTTTATAAAAATAAATTGGTTTTGTTGATTTTCTTTTACAACAAAATGCTTAAATCATAATGAAAACTACAAACCAATATCTAGATCATAAGTACCACAGCAAAAACGCATTCATCATACAAAGAAATTCAAACATTTATCATATAACCATAAACAATCATTCTTTCTTATCACAATAATAATATTCAAAACTTAAAAATTGTTCTAAAATAACTAGAAGAAATCAAGAACGTTTTATACAAACTTAATTAACCATTGCCTTCAACATCATTGTCCTTATCTTCATCATTCTAGCAACATTTATCTTCGTCCATCATCATTGTCATTATACCAATTTCCTTGGCCACTTTGTCTTTGCCTTCATCCACTTTGTCTTTGCCTTCATCCATGAAGCTATAATAGCCTTGTTATCCTCATCAAGTACCTACAATTAACATAACAAGCAATAATAAGTAAGTAGTACAAGGATGTGAAAAAATCAAACAAAATATAAATGAAAGAGATAATTTTTACCTAATAATGAAGTTGTGAAAAATGAAAGAGATGATATTGAAACTATAAATTTTCAGTGGTATAAGATGAGAGGAGGAGAAGAGAGGTGAAGTTAAATGGAATGAAGAAAGTGTTTGTTTTATAAATCTGAACTTCAAATTTCCTACCGCACTTTCTATATTTCCTACCAATTCTTTTACATTTCCTACCAATTTCCAGTAGGAAATGACTTTGGGCGCCATTTTGAATTTTGATTTGGGCGCTCATTTCAAAATATTCGTTTAGGCGCTCATTTTGAATTTTTCGTGAATTATCATTTCCTACTGACTTGCAGTATGTTATAAGTTTTGTCTCCAATTTTGAAAATTATCTAACAAAAATAAATTTATTATTTTTTTAAAATTTTGGAATAACATTTAAAAAGATTGACCTTGACTCCCGTATGGTTTGATCGTCGAAATTCTAATTCAAAATAATCAAATCAAGAATCAGGAAAGAAAACTAGTTTAGGGGTTAAAGTTAAATTACTACTTGATCGTTAAATTACCTAATCAAATAAATTTATTATTTTTTTAAAATTTTGGAATAACATTTAAAAAGATTGATCTTGACTCCCCTACAGTTCGATTATCGAAATTCTATTTCAAAATAATCGAATCAAGAATCGGGAACGAAAACTAATTTAGGGCTTAAAGTCAAATTACTAGTTGACCGTTAAATTACCTAATCAAATAAATTTATTATTTTTTCATAATTTTGGAATAACATTTAAAAAGAAGATCTTGACTCCTGTACGGTTCGATTATCGAAATTCTATTTCAAAATTATCGAATCAAGAATCGGGAACGAAAACTAGTTTAGTAAGTCAAATTACTAGTTGACCGTTAAATTACCTAATCAAATAAATTTATTATTTTTTTTAAAATTTTGGAATAGCATTTAAAAAGATTGATCTTGACTCCCGTATGGTTCGATCGTCGAAATTCTATTTCAAAATAATTGAATCAAGAATCGGGAACGGAAACTAGTTTAGGGGTTAAAGTCAAAGTACTAGTTGACCGTTAAATTACCTAATCAAATAAATTTATTATTTATTTAAAATTTTAGAATAACATTTAAAAAGATTGATCTTGTCTCACGTACGGTTCGATCGTCGAAATTCTATTTAAAAACAATTGAATAAAGAATCGGGAACGAAAACTAGTTTATGGGTTAAAGTCAAAGTACTAGTTGACCGTTAAATTACCTAATCAAATAAATTTATTATTTTTTTAAAATTTTGGAATAACATTTAAAAATATGGATCTTGACTCCCGTACGGTTCAATCGTCGAAATTCTATTTAAAAATAATCCAATCAAGAATCGGGAACGAAAACTAGTTTAGGGATTAAAGTCAAAGTACTAGTTGACCGTTAAATTACCTAATCAAATACATTTATTATTTTTTTAAAATTTTGGAATAACATTTAAAAGGATTGATCTTGACTCCCGTACGGTTCGATCGTCGAAATTCTATTTCAAAATAATCGAATCATGAATCGGGAACGAAAACTAGTTTAGGGGTTAAAGTCAAAGTACTAGTTGACCGTTAAATTACCTAATCAAATAAATTTATTATTTTTTAAAATTTTGGAATAAAATTTAAAAAGATTGATCTTGACTCCCGTACGGTTCAATCGTCGAAATTCTATTTAAAAATAATCCAATCAAGAATCGGGAACGAAAACTAGTTTAGGGATTAAAGTCAAAGTACTAGTTGACCGTTAAATTAGCTAATCAAATAAATTTATTATTTTTTAAAAATTTTGGAATAACATTTAAAAAGATTGATCTTGACTCCCGTACGGTTCGATCGTCGAAATTCTATTTCAAAATAATCGAATCAAGAATCGGGAACGAAAACTAGTTTAGTGGTTAATGTCAAATTACTAGTTGACCGTTAAATCACCCAACCGAAAATTTTTTATTAATTTGTAAAAATTTTGGAATACATTTAAAAAGATTGATCTTGACTTCCGTATGGTTCGATCGTCCAAATTCTATTTCAAAATGATCGAATCAAGAATCGTGAACGAAAACTAGTTAAGTGGTTAATGTCAAATTACTTGTTGACCGTTAAATTAGCTAATCAAATAAATTTATTATTTTTTTAAAATTTTGGAATAACATTTAAAAATTTTGATCTTGACTCCAGTATGGTTCGATCATCGAAATTCTATTTCAAAATATTCGAATTAAGAATCGGGAACGAAAACTAGTTTAGGGATTAAAGTCAAATTACTAGTTGACCGTTGAATTAGCTAATCAAATAAATTTATTATTTTTTAAAATTTTGGAATAACATTAAAAAAGATTGATCTTGACTCCCGTACGGTTCGATCGTCGAAATTCTATTTCAAAATAATCAAATCAAGAATCAAGAACGAAAACTAGTTTAGGGGTTAAAGTCAAAGTAGTAGTTGACCGTTAAATTACCTAATCAAATAAATTTATTATTTTTTTAAAATTTTGGAATAACATTTAAAAAGATTGGTCTTGACTCCCGTATGGTTCGATCGTTGAAATTTTATTTCAAAATAATCGAATCAATAATCCGAAACAAAAGCTAGTTTATGGGTTAAAGTAAAAAATAAAATAAAATTAGTGAATCTAGTGTGACAAAAATAAAATAGTGAGTATTAATATTTGCGTTTTTATGTATTTTAATTCGAATTTTATCTTTTTTCCTATTTTTTATTTAAATTTTTAATGTAATTCACAAATTTTTATTTTTATTTTTATTTAGTAGATATGATTTTAATTTTTTGCACAGCTCATTTCATACCGCTCATCGGTAGGAAATGTCCACCGACACGTCAACCAATTAGAAGCCGACAAGTAGATATTTGCTGGTGAATAGGCGAGGCATTTCCTACCGCTTACACGCGGTAGGAAATGCTACACATAAAGCTGCACTGCCACATGACACTTGGGGCACACAACACTCATTTTCTACCGATGTCGGTAGGAAATGTGTCACTCATTTCCAACCGTAGTGAGACGGTAAGAAATTGTATGAGTGAAACGACGTCGTTTCATTGCGGCCGGACATTGACGTGGCCTTGCGGGTCCCACTCGACTCATTTCCTACTAACTTCGGTAGGAAATGTGTAGGCATTTTCTACCGGCTATGGGTACGGTAGGAAATAGTCGTTTGACTTGAAAAACGGTAGGAAATGGTCGCCAGGAAATGCGTCGGTGGGAAAAGGCCGTTTTTCTTGTATTGTATTTAGCCGATATCCTCTTGAAAATTTATGTTATAAAAATAATTAATAAAGATCTTAGGTGATTTGGAGGCATAATTATATCCTTATATATAATAAGCGTAAAAATAATTTTATCCAAAATTTTGGTAGTCTGAATATCCTCGGTACGACCAAATAAATAAGAACCGTTAGATCTTGAAATAAGTAGTTGGAGTCGTCCTATCTAACACAACAGAATATTCTATATTTTAATATATAAACTAAAAAGTGTATTTATATTAAAATACGAAAAAAATGTATATAAATGAGTTAAACCATATATAATTACGTTTTTACTTTGAACAAAATTATTAATGGAAAACTTCATGATTGTATTTTCTTTTCAGGTTTTGGTAGTTACATTTTAATAATAATTATTAAACCATCACCAAATGAAAGATTATTTTATAAATTTTGTGTAGACTATAAAATCGTCCAATTCCGAATTCTAGATCTCAAGATAAAAACTAAATATGAACTTTTATTTAATTTATTTTAGTTACAATTTAATATTTTTTCTCTAATTCTTTCGTATTAAAAAAAGCTCTTAATTTATTACAATAAAATTCAAATTTATCTAATAAAAATTTAATTCAATCAGTAAATATAATTAAAAGAAAAATAAAACTATATCTATAATATGTCATTGAAACCAAAATATTAAAAATTTGTCGATTTGAATTTTGGTCAATTATACTATTCAAATAAAAAATAAATAATAGTGTAATTAATAATAATATTCAATTACTTCGGGCTTAAATACATTATATTTTCTAACTTCCATTATTACAGTCTAAAACCCCCTCATTCAAAAATGCAAAAGACGTAGAATCCTTGTGTAGATTCTAAGAGAGTACCATTATATAAATATATAAAATATTCATAACCATATCATATATAATTTATCAAATTTAATTATATATGTCAATTACTAAGTAAAAAAATTGCATTACTTTTTTTAAAAAATCGTTGAAAATCATTCATAATAGTCCAAAATGGTTCTATTTAGAACCAAATTTAATCGGTTTGGTTCGACATTGGAATCAAATTAAAATCAATTGTTTTGTTAAATTTTCAATTGTTAATTTTTGGTAAAATATCTATGATTAATATTATTCTTTATTAAAATAAAATTTTATATTTTGTTTAACACAATTTGAGAATTACTTATAAGGTTTTATAGTGGAATTAAAATTTTCTTTTTGGATTTTACACCAAGAAAGAAGAGTTCTCCTGACGTAATGATCTACATATATATTTTTAACACTTTTTTATTTTCTGTCAAAATAAAAATTGATGTTCAAGTAAGTCCATGGATTCATATGATATAAACATGTGAACCCTCTACCAAAAAATGATAATGGTAGATAAATATTTGTTAAATAAGTAATTTTAATATATATTTTTGACATAATAAAATGAAAATTAGCTAAATGATCCGAGTTTTGTCATCAAGATCATACAAATGTGATTAACAGCAAAATAAACAAATTATACAAACAGGTTCTATTTAGAGAGTCATGAGTGTTTGAAAAATAATGTAAAAGGAGGGACCATGCGCACCTTTTGATGAAGCTAGTTGCTGGTATATGAGAAAATAACAAAATAATTTTAAAGAATTTGGAGGGTGCCATCTCAAATTCTGAACAAAGAATATTATACAAACAATCATTTGCCACATTTGAAAAATAATGTAAAATTAATACCGATGTCAGGGATTGATGTTGAGTTTGCAAAGTTGGCCAAGCACCATTTTTCTAGGAAATGGAGTCATAGAAAATTAAAAAAATTATTTCAAGAATTTATAGGCTGCCACCTCAACGGTCCAATCTCCTGCTATTAGTATATATATAGATAGATATATAGATATTACTATGCTTTTGATTATGTTAATGCATGCGCAATGCTGCCGATGGAAAGTACTCCGTACTAGGGCTGTTCATGGGTTCACCAAATCGATCAAATCGATCCAAACCGACCCTTTTTTTCGGCCGTTCAAACCAATAAAAAAAACCCGATACTTTATTGGGTTAGAAAAATTTCAAACCGATTTAAATGGGTTGGGTATGGGTTTTATATTTTTTGGCCAACCCAACCCAACCCGATCTAAAATATTAATTTTATTTGATAATTTAATATAAATCTATATATTATATGCGAATATGCATTACACAATATATCATACTTTTATTTATCGATGTATGATTACATTTGTCGTGTATGTATTTGATTTATGATATAATTTACATTACTAAAATTATAATATTAATTAAATTAAATACTAACAATAAAATCATAAGTTATACGTAATTTAATTTTACTTAAATTCTCAACATGAGCAATACTTTGCGGGCTTTAAAATTTTTTTATAAAATTATTTAACCCATTCAAACCGAACCAACCCAACCCAAACCGATTTACAATGGGTAGGGTTAGGTTACGAAATTATTTTTTACGGATTGGGTTAAAAAATTTCAAACCGATTTAATTGGGTCGGGTTGCAAAACGCCATCAACCCGGCCAACCCGACCCGCGAACACCCCTACTCCGTACTGTCCATTATATAAGGACTTTTCTGCACGTAACTTTAGATGCTTTGACTATATATTAAAAATTATTATTTTTCAATTTTTCCTTTTTTGAATAAAAATATAATATTTTAATTTTTATTTAGAAAAAGAAATTTTAAAAAATATTAATTTTAGCTATATAGTCAAAGCACTTAAAATTACGTGCATAAAAGTCAAATGTCTTATATAATGGACAGGAGGGAGTAATTTTTAATCAACACAAATGGTGATTTAATTAATTATTCAAATTTGTACGTTAATTTTCAAATGTTGAAAAAGCATGCATGCAGGTGTAGAAGAGGGAAAAACAGGAATTTGAACAAACATTTTTAGGGCAAATGACACTGTAAAAATGGAACGCGCGCACGCAAAGTTCTGGAGAGATTTTTGAAAAGAGATTTTGAGATATAGGGGGTGTTTGGGGAAACTTTTTTCAGAATAAGTCAATTTATTTTAAGACAAATTTAGAGATTCCTAACTTTTTTCTGAAAAAAGTTAACTTTTTTTACAACTTAAAGAATCTCAAATATACATTAAATACTTGTATAAAGTAAAATTTTCAAAATATGAAATTTTTACCCGAAAATAAGTCCATAAGTCATTATTTTAAGTTTTGCCAAACACGATAAAATGATTAGCTTTTTTTGTAGCTTTTTTTTTAGATGTAAAATGAAAGGAGATTTTGAGATTTCCAGTATTTCATGATTAGATCTTTATAAAATTCGTTATCTCACATTATTGAAAAAAGTAAAATAAAAACAATAATTTATACTTATTTACATTTCTTTTACTTACTTTTCCGTTAAATGTTTGAGATTGTAGACTAAGACGAATTGCATGCCCTACTTCTGAGAAAATCTATTATTCAATATATGAACTTGGCTTTTTTTTTTTAAGAAAAGTAGATTTTTATTATTACGAAACATCGTAAATAATAGCCTCCATCACACATAATTGAGGAGACGCAAAAAGAACCTGGTAGTAAGCTAAACAAGTATATCTAGCTAATTCATCCGCTACCCTGTTAGCATTTCTCCGAATAAAATTAAGTGACACAAGCTCGAGTTGATGGAATTTCTGACAACAGCTTTCAATGACCATTCCCATCTCCAAATAATTAACATTTCCACTCTGTATAGCTCGAACTGTGAGTTGAAAATTTGATTCAATGTAGACTCTTCTACCTTGCAAATGTTGATCTTTAACCCAAGACCAAGCCTCCCGTACACCAATCACCTCAGCCTCAAACACCGAACCTGACACTTGCATACTAAGAGCAACTCCAACAGCCTCCTTGTGTTTTCCTTATAAATATTATAAAATATTAGGCTGTTAGTGATAGGATATTATAAGGTATGACAACTCCAACAAGCTTCTTTATAATTGATCATTATATTATTAAATAATAAATAAAAGGAAGGAAGCAAGAACAAAAAAAGAGGAAAACAATTGAAAAGAGGAGGTAAAATAATATTTTATTGATAAAAGTGAAATAAGGGAGCCCTTAAAGATAAGGGATGACATGATGCTCTTAACTTTTTAAGGAAAAGTTAAGAGCCTGTTGGAGCACAATTTTAAACATAATCCCTTATAATTTGAATTAGGAGGTCATATAAGGGATCTCTTGGAGTTCCTCTAAGGGTTTTTCCAGCAATGAAAACCCCCTCATGATCTCTTTAAACCATGCCAATTGAGAATGTATCTGCCCTGCCTCAGGAGGCGTCCACCTACTATTGAGTTTGTTACCCCCAGCTGATTTGAAACCTGCACTTCCTTCCTAGCTTCTCTCCAACTATTTATCGATGTGCAGCTTTCATCCATTGCAAAAGCTGTTGTCACAACTCTGTCACTCCATACCTTTTTATTCCTCCAGAACCACACCCCCAGAGTACCGTACGTAGCTTCACTAATTCGTCTACAGGGGCCTCATTAAGTTTATCAAGAAGCCATCCTTATGTATCAACCACATCTGACATATCATATATAAGATTTATATGGCTCCAACACTCCATAGCAAACTCGCATTCAAAAAACAGATGAAACATATATTCAGAATTATGGTCACACATAGGAACACACTAAAGGAAGAGTGATACCCTTTGAGTTCAATCTCGTTCTAACTGGAACATTATTACGGCAACTCTACACCTTACCCCAGCCTTGATGTTGAGGTACATTGCCAACTCCCACCATTCGATCAAACCAGAAATGATAGCCTGATTTCGCTGAATAAATTGCATTAGACGTACCAGTCTAGGCTACTCTGTCTTTAATATCACGTTGTGGGATTGAAGTAGCCAAAATGGTTGTCGCATCCACCTCCTCAAACAGACTGTTGACCAATCCCACGTTCCAACACTTTGAACTAGCAGTGAACAGGCTCGAAACCAACTCAGTAGGACCTTCATATCTGTGACTTTTCTTCACATTGAAATCCTTCTTGTTCCTCAACCACGGGTCCGTAGTTGCCACTATATCATCTCCATTCCCTAACACCCATCTGAACCTCTTTTTCAGTTCTTCCTTTGCCATCCAAATTCCATTCCATATAAAACTCGCTCATTGACTTTTAGTTGCTTTCAACACATGAATTGAAGGGAAATATTTTACTTTAAACAATCTGGATACAAGAGACATAACTTGGCTTTTAAGCATGATCAAAAAAAAATATTAGATAAAATTTGTACTATAGCACAAGCACTTAACAAATGTAGTTTTAAATTTTATTCAGTATCCACCATCTTAGTCTCTTTAACGGCAATTTCAAACTTACAAATTAGTGATAGTTGATTAGAGCATTTATTTAAGGGAAACCTAGCTACAAGAGGTTCAATGAATTGCTTTTTTTACTTTAATTGAATCACTTTAATGAATGACATATACTGTAGTACTCTCTTAAATATTTTAATACTGATCGGGAAATTTTTTGTTTAAATTGAATCACTCAATGTGGATGACATATATTACTCTATTTAATATTTTAACAATATTACGTTGGTTCAAACCCTATTTTTTTTCTTTTTTTCTTGTAATTAAAATTTTTTATTACTGTATATACAATTCACATCAAATGTCACTCAGTTCTAAGTCAAGGCTTATGTCAATTCCATGTAAACTAATTTAACATTAATACATGTATTTCATATGGGCTGAAAATAAGCCCTAAAGACACATTTAATATGGCATTAATTAGACCCAGAATGGTCCAAACTTAGGGCCCACCAGATGGACCCAAAACCCCAATTATAATATTAATATCGTAATTAATATTGGGGGAAATAAACAGCTCAGCAATAAAAGTTGGAATAGGATATTATCTCCATCAGACTTAGCCACCAAGGCATCCAATTCAATATGGAAACTGATTCCTACAAGGAATAGATCTGGAACCTTCCTCAAGGAAGACTTGTCCACCAAGTCTCTGACTCCTACCATAATTTTGAGGCTCCTACAGCCTATATAAAGGGCCAGACCCCTCATCTTAGAACTACGTTTTGTGGCTTGATTCTCAATACGAGATACGTAGGCATTCTGTGAGGACCGATTAGTCTCGAACACGGAAACAGCCATTAAAGCTCGAAGCTCAACCACCCTAGCATTAATTACAAATCGTAACCTAGTTTTTATTCCCCAACATTTGGTGTCGTCTGTGGGACGACAACATTAACCATGGTTCAAACACGAAGAAGAACATCGACTGAGGCCATACCCCTTAGCTCTGCTCCACCTGCTACCTCTGATCCGCTTATCACCGCTGAAGAAGGACAATTACCCCCATCAACAGGGACGGTCATTCAACCTCTAGCCTCTCAACCCTCAGGGACGATTCCCCATGTCGGGGGAACTTTACCTGTGATTATCCCTCAAAGCCAAGAAACTAACCCTCTTCAGATGGTGGTTTCTCCTCTTGGTAACGTTGATCGTACGCTACCCCCGGGGGTACAGATCCAACTACGGATCTCCCCTTGAATACCAACCCGATGTATGCGACGTGCTAGTAGAGAACCTCGAAGGAGGTCCCAAAGAATCCATGATGGACCTCCACAAACGGTTAAGGAAAGGATTAAGGCTCATGAGGCTGAGATCCGAAGGCTGAAGGATGATATTGCTAGGGAGCAAGCAAGGCGAAGTCTGATTCGACCTCCTCCAGTTACAGGGAGGATTCCCATTATAAATCTGGAGAGGCCTTCAAGGAGACAGCGAAGGGCCGAAGCCCCAACTGAAAAATTGATAAGGGTGGAGACCCCTAGAAGTAATCCCAAGGATCTGATGCCAATTGGGGATCCTGATGATCCCACACCTCTGTTTACTAAAGAGGTAATGAATGCTCGCATCTCAAGGAAGTTCAAGATGCCGACGATTAAGGCTTATGATGGGACAGGCGACCCCGCAAACCATGTTAGGACATTCTAAAACACACTGCTGTTGCAGCCTGCGAGCGACGCCTTAAAGTGTAGGGCGTTCCCTCAAACCCTATCGGGCATGGCTCAAAGGTGGTATAGCCGCCTACCTTCAAACTCGATTGGCTCTTTTAAGGAGCTGAGTGCCGCCTTTGTCAGCCAGTTCATTAGTGGGAGAGTTCATGAAAAAGGTTCTGCATCCCTCATGTATGTGGAAAATAAGGTGGCCATGGTAGCCCTGGAACACGGAACCACTGATCTCTTCTTTAAAAGGTCTTTGGCAAAACATCCTCCTAAAAACATGGCCGAGCTCCAACGAAGGGCCGACAAGTATATCAAGGCTGAGGACAACATGAAGAATGAAACTGCATGAGGCAATGGCAAGGGTTCTAATGAATCAAAGAAACGAAAGCAAGAGCAAGAGCACGATGCTAGGGACAAGTATCCCCGCACTAGCAAGAATTCAGAGTCACCACCAATGAAGGGTTTGGGACTGAGGTTTTCTGATTATGCAAGGCTGAACGCTCCTAGGAGTCAGATCTTATTAGATATTGAGAAGGATAAAGACTTTCGATGGCCGAAGCCACTTAGGGGTGATCCCGCGAAGAGAAACAAGGAGCAATACTGTAGGTACCACCGTGATGTGGGTCATGATACAGATGATTGTAGGCAGCTGAAAGATGAGATTGAGTTCTTGATCCGGAAAGGAAAGCTGAGTAGTTTCACGAAGAGTGATGATCGTGGAACCCAAAGAAGGGACTATGACAGGAGAGACAATGACAGAAGAGATAACGATCGTGATCGTGATCGTAATCCACAGCCCCGAGGGCCAGTTATTAATATGATTTGGGGAGGCCCGACAGCGGCCGGTACGACTCGAAACTCTCGAAAGGCGTATGCCAGAGAAGTGATGCACATCGTGGGAGAAGCCCCAAAGCGTGCTAGGACTGAAATAGCTATTTGGTTTGACGATTCAGACCTCGAAGGGGTAAAGTTCCCCCATGACGACCCGTTGGTCATAAATCCTGTGATTGGAAACTCGGAGGTGAAACGAGTCTTGATAGATAATGAAGCTTCTGCTGATATCTTGTTTCATGATGCGTTTGTGAAGATGGGGTACACCGATTCTCAATTGATCTCGACCAACATGTCGATCTACGGATTTAATGGAGTTGAGTCCAAGGTTGAAGGGACTATTTAGTTACCCATGACAATTGGACAGGAACCTAAAGAGGCTACCCAGATGCTGAATTTCCTTGTGGTCAAGGCATCCTCGACTTATAACGCGATCCTGGGAAGGACTGGACTTCATGCATTCAAGGCTGTTGCCTCCACATATCACATGAAGATTAAGTTTCCAATCAGGAATGGTGTTGGAGAACAAAAGGGTGATCAGAAGATGGCAAGAAGTTGTTATGTGTCCGCATTAAGAGCTGATGGAGTCGGGGGCAGGTACTTCCGATCGAAGACATGGATGTCCGTAGTGATGATGAACACCGAGGGAAGCCAGCAGAGGACTTAATTCCCATTCCTCTGGAGCTAGGCGACCCTGAGAAAGTAACTTATATAGGAGCCTCTTTGAAGGAACCCCTGAAGGGCAAGTTGATAACATTCTTACAAGAAAATAGTGGTGTGTTTTCTTGGACAGCAGCTGATATGCCAGGGATTGATCCCCAACTCATAACTCATAGATTGAATGTCGATCCTAATCGAAAGATAATACAGTAGAAGAAGAGGAACTTTTCACCTGAAAGGCAAGAGGCCATAAAGCAAGAAGTTGAAAAGCTCTTAGAAGCTGGGTTTATTGAAGAGATTCAGTTTCCAGAATGGTTGGCTAACCCTGTGATGGTCAAGAAAGCCAACGGTAAGTGGAGGATGTGTATAGACTTCACCGACTTGAATGACGCATGCCTTAAGGATTGCTTCCCTTTACCAAGGATAGACATGTTAATAGATGCCACAGCTGGACATGAGATGTTGAGCTTCATGGATGGGTTCAGCGGCTACAATCAGATTAAGATGCACAAGGATGACATCCCTAAGGTATCTTTTATAACTGACTTTGGTGTTTTCTGCTATCTTGTTATGGCATTTGGTCTAAAGAATGCAGGAGCTACTTACCAACGACTGGCGAATAAGATATTCGCCCATATGATTGGAAAAACCATGGAGGTCTATGTTGATGACATGCTAGTCAAGAGCCTGTTCAAGGCAGACCACATTAAGCACCTTCAAGAGGCATTCGAAGTGCTGAGGCACCATAAAATGATGTTGAATCCAGCCAAGTGTGCTTTTGGTGTTGGATCTGGAAAATTCTTAGGTCTGATGGTTTCAAAGAGAGGCATAGAGGCCCACCCTGACAAGATCAAGGCGATCTTAGATATGGACCGCCACGCTCTATAAGAGATGTGCAGAAGTTGACAGGCCGGGTAGCGGCTTTAGGAAGATTCATCTCCAAGTCTGGTGACAAATGCTTGCCTTTCTTTGAAGCATTGAAGAAGGTGAAAAATTTTGAGTGGACCCCTGAGAGCCAAGAGGCCTTTGAACAACTGAAGAAGTACATGGTTGAAGCCCCGTTGCTGGCCAAACCTAGTCCCGGGGAGACTCTTTATCTATACCTGGCAGTATCTGAGCAAGCGTTGAGCGCCGTTCTCATTCGAGAAGAGAAGAAGGTCCAGAAACCTATCTATTATGTGAGCAAGGTGTTGCACGGGGCTGAGTTGAATTACTTTCCCATTGAGAAGTTCACCTTGGCAATGATAAAAGCCTCGAGGAAGTTATGTCCGTACTTCCAAGCACATAAAATTGAAGTCCTGACGGACCAACAGTTGAGAAACATATTGCATAGCTCGAAGGCTAGTGGAAGACTGATCAAATGGGCGATTGAACTTGGAGAATTTGACATCACGTATAAGCCTCGAACAGCCATTAAGGCTCAGGCATTGGCCGACTTCATGGTTGAATGCACCATTAGTAACCAAGAAGTCGGGGGGCAGGAGGTGATAACAACCCCTGGGAAGCAAGATAAATATGAAGAACTTGTACCTGATCAGAAGGAATATTGGGTGCTCTATTTTGATGGAGCATCAAAAACAAAATCTAGTGGCGCAGGTTTAGTGTTGCAAACCCCCGATGGGTTCACAGTTGAATATGCTTTGAAGTTGGACTTTCCGACAACTAATAATGAAGCTGAGTATGAGGCCTTGATAGCCGGTTTAGGCTTGGCCAGAATCATGAGGGTCAAGAATCTCAAAGTTTGTGGAGATTCAAGGCTTGTGGTATCAAAAGTAAATGGTGAATTCGAAGCTAAGGATGAAACTATGGCGAAATACCTGAGAGTCGTAAAGGCTGTTATGACTCAGTTTGAGGAATGCTATATTGAGTACATTCCGAGAGAAGAAAACATTAAGGCCTATGCCCTGTCTAAGTTCGCTTCTTCCGAGATAGAAAATTATGCTGGGAGTGTCTACTTCCAGGTCTTGAAGGCCCCGACCGTTAACTCGAAATTAGTGGCACCAATTGATGTAGGAAGTTGTTGGATAGATCCTATCAAAGCTCATCTCGAAACCGGATGGCTCCCTGACAATGCCTTGGAGGCACGAAAGCTGTCAGTGAGAGCATTGAGATATGCCTTGATTGAAGGCGTCCTTTACAAAAGGTCTTTTGTCATCCCGTACTTGAAGTGTTTGAGGCCCCAAGAGGCAAGGAAAGCTTTGGAAGAAGTTCATGAAGGTATCTGTGGGCAACACTTGGGGGCAGAGCCCTATCTCACAAGATCACTCGACTAGGATTCTATTGGCCGGAGATGCTGGCCGATGCACAGAATTACGTCAAGAAGTGTGACAGATGTCAAAAACACGCTCCAATTGTAAGGCAGCCGCCTGAGATGTTAACGTCAATCAACTCTCCCATCCCATTCGCAATGTAGGGGATGGACATACTTGGTCCTTTTCCCATGGCTTCAGCACAAAGGAAGTTCTTGATAGTGGCCATTGATTACTTCACTAAGTGGATTGAGGCTAAACCTATAGCCAAGATAACCACCAAACAAGTTGCCCAGTTCTTTTGGGAGAACATAATCTGTAGGTATGGAATCCCGTGAATTTTGGTGACAGACAATGGGACACAGTTCAATAATGAAGAGTTCAAGAAGTATTGTGAGGAGAATGCAATTGAGCTTCGTTTTACCTCAGTGGCTCATCCACAAGCTAATGGGCAAGCTGAGGTAGCTAATCGAATTATCCTTGATGGACTGAAAAAGAGGGTCGAACGCTCTAGGAACACTTGGGTAGATGAGTTGCTGCCCATCCTATGGGCATACCGTACCACTTGTATAACGCCTCAGAAATTTCATAATTATAAATATTATTATTTAATGTTAAATGTGGACTATATGGTGTAGAACTTTATTTATTTATTATTTTTTTCTCTTTAGGTTAAATATATGTGACGTCATGTTTACATGCTCTTACGATGATGTATATGTGAAATGTGAGTCCGTGTATTTTTATTTGAAATTTTTATGATTAAAATCTATTTAAAGTGTGCATTATTGATCTTTGAAAATGTTTATAAAATTATCGGAGTTATTAAAAATCACGAAATCTTTTGTAATATCATCTTTGTATTTTTAATTAGTTTTAAAATTATTGGGTGTATTAATTTGGGTGTTTTGGTATTTTAAAATGATTTTAAGAGTTTTATTGTATTTAAACGATCAAAACTTGCAGAAATCATATATAATTCATTTTCGATCCTAAAAAATATTTTAAAAATATGTGAGTGTTTTTAATTTCACAAACTTTATTATAGAATTTTGAAATTTAAATTTCCACCTACTTTCTGTTTATTTTCGATTTTAGAAGTGATTTAAATTAGTTTATTATGGTTTTTCAGCATTTTCCCCTTTCCTTTTTAAATCCCTAATATCCAGATTTTTCTTCTGCAATTCAGTTTTGGGCTCAGCTGGATCATATGAACTCTCTCAACTTCTCCCGATTTCTCTCAATCTCTCCTTCTATTCTCTCCCTCCCTCTCGTTTTATTTCTTCCTGTAATTTTCTCCCCCGAGTATGATTCCCCGTTCTTTTCTTTTCCCCTGGCCGATCCTTTTCTCTCCCCCTTCTTCTCTCTCACGTGAGTTCTCTCTCCTCTCACCTTTGTTCCTTAATTTTTAGGTTTTTATTTAAGATATTATCCAATTACTTGCTAGTTTTTGATTATATAAGTGATGATCAAGAGTGGGTGTTCTTGTTTGATGAGTTTTTGTGTGTTGGTATGTATATATATGTTCGGTGTGTATATATGGGTTGAGGAGGGATTAAAACTTACATTCAAGTATGATAAAAGGTTTATTTGTGTTAATTATTGATGGGTTAGCATTTAAATTGAGTTTGGAGGTATTGTATGTTAATTTCTTGTTAAGGGTTTTGAGTTGTAACTTTGTAAATCATGGGTTTGATATGGGTTAGTAATAGGATGATGTTGTTGATGATTTTTGTGAAAGGAATTGAGTTGCATGTCAATTTTGGGACAGTTTTATAAAAATTCAGATTTGTTAAAGTATATGTATAAGAGTATTTGAAGGTGTGTGGTTAGTTTTAATGGGGGAAATCATGTTATATGTATGTGTGTTCTTGGGTATACTTTGTAAATTAAATTGTGATAAAATTGATTATTGTGTATATATATACATGGTATGTGCCAAGAGTATGTGTGTGTTTGGGTAAGGTGTTTGTTTGATTTATAAGTAGCCTAGTTAAGGATCGTGATTAGTAAATAAGTGATGTATATGCCAAGTACTTGTTATATTGATGTTAGTACTTGTAAGTATCAAGAGTTAGTGTACTAAAGATTTTATGTAAGTCTATTGTGTTAGTGTCATATGATAAGAAAGTGTTTACTTGGTTTAGTAATGATGTTAATTGTTGCTCTTGACTTGTATAGTAGTATTAGTAGTACGCATTTAAATTTTGGATTGCTTAGATATCCAGGTCTGTGATCTTATAAAATTTATATAAAATTGAAAAATGATCGGATGGGGTTGATTTTCGAATCTGTAGAAAGGTATTTCAGTTGTCTACAAGTTTCATGTTCTGTGTTTTCTGAAATTCCACTCGGAAGTATCAGTTTTCTGCACTTTAAATTTCGACCAGAATGATTTGGTCATTGAGAGTCTTGTTTTCAAAAATTCATAGTAAATTGAGCGTACCTTCGAATTTTCTGGGCAATACCATTCTGGAAAGCTCTTTTCAAAACCTATGTTTTTCATTTACATTCCTTGGTCAAGTTCTGTAATCTTAGTTGGTTAAATTTCAAAATACTAGAGTGCACAGGTTCTGTTTCAGTTCTAACAGTTCACATTTTTATTATTTCTGAATTCATTACTTATCCATTTTTAATGAGGCCTATCATTTTGGAAAGGTCTCGGAATTGTCTTTAAATGTTGTGTTCTGTGTTTTTTAATTTAGGATCATCTTGATATAGTAAAATGAGTTTCTTTCAGAACTGGTCATAGAAGATTTTTAAGTATAATAGTCATTTTGGGTGTATTGTGAATTGTGGTCATAAGTATGATGGTAAGTAATGTTAAATAACTATAGTAGTAAGTTGAATGCTTAATTATGTCATTAGTATGTGAAGTGGTTGTTGTTGTGTCGGTTGTATTCCGACTCGGAAAGTAGTATAAGCGGGGAAGTGCTGCCGAAATTTTCTAAAAATCCCTTAACCTTTTCAAAACATTATCGGGACGCTCTACTGCTAGTTATTATATACCAATCGGAATACTTTTGATGCTAATTGATATAGGTACTAGTCTAAGTTCATTAAATTATAATAATATAATATATATATATATATTGTACTAAGTTTACGAATTGTCAGAGGCATGTCAAGTCCGTATATTAGTATAATTTGCGTATTTAAAGTATAAATGATGTTGGTAAATGATTATTTGATTGTTTGATTGTGATCGAGTTGATGGTATTCCGACAGGTTAGGTCATATTTTAAAGGAGGTGCTGTCCATTTTTTATTAGAATTATTTGGTAATCCTTGTAGTAATTTGATAAGGATTATGTGTAAATCGATGTGATATACATGTTAAAAGGTATAAGTGTAAATTGATATTACATGCTAAGTGCTTATGTGGTTATACATTACTATTTCGAGAATATGATCTGTATAAACTTTATGTGTTAATTGTAAAGCGTATTAGGACGCGTTTGGGTAGAACCGAGTTAGACAGTTTCAGTTATAAGCTTACTGAAGTAGTGCTTTATTTTGATATAGGTACTAGTAAGACGCTGGGTAAGAACCCATACAAGTATAAAAAGGGGAAATTGGAGAAGAAAGATAAATGTCGGGGTGAACGAGTATGTTCGTGTGGAAGCATACAAATTATAGGAGAAAGACAGATGTGTGATCGATTAGAGTTAAATGTACAAAGAAGTAGAGACGGATGTAAAGTGATAAGGAGTTAAAGTATTGGAGCTAGAAACTCCGTATATTGAGGCAAGTATACTATCCCTCACTTATCGTTCAAGTGATGTGAAATATCCTGTATTGTTCATATCTTCATTCAGATTCCTTCTTGCAAGTATCTGTTCCCTTCATTTTCGGTTTGAATGATGTGAACATGTTCTACTAATTGTGAGATTTTCTTCAAATTAATGTGGCTAAGGTCTACACCTCTTTCATTGTTTCTATTGACTCGAAACTTGTATTGAAGTCGAGATTCCCTGAGCTGCTTATGAATTGTTGTTTAAATTTTTATACTTTACTATCATTTCTTTTTAATTATTGTTGAACCCTTATACCTTATTGTTTATTTCTTATCAATTATTGTTGAAACACCTGAACCTTGTTTATCCCTATGAATCATTATTTAAAATTATGTACCCTATTAATTACCCTATTTCCTGTTGAACCATAATCTTTGACTTATAATTGATGCCTTGCTTTATCTTAGTCTTTTCCTTATGCTTATTCTTTTAGACCCTATCAGTGAAACCAAATTTCGTAACCCTTGAATTAAATTCTAGAACCTTAACCCCTGTTTTGTTCTTCATTAACTAATGACTCTTCATTAGTTTATGATCAATGCAGTAATCCCAATCTCTCAATTTAACTCCAGATTCCTTTATTCCATGAATTTTCTTATAAATTGCTGTTCAATTTCTAGAATCTTAATAATTGCTTCGCCCCTTAATTGACTTAAGTTTCCTTGTTGATATATGATTCTGTTTCTGTTGAACCGTACCATGTTTAGTTTAATCTTGATGCCTTGCTGTTTATGATTCCTTATATTATTAACTTCCCTAACTCTTAATCTTTTATTGTTGCTCGTTAAAATGGCTTAATTTATTTAAAGATGTTTTGTTTTAAAAATTCCTTATACTGGGCTGATCTATTATCAGTGAGTTTAAGGACTGAAAAGTGAAATGTTTTAAATCATTAATAATAAATTTGTTTATAAATTGGAAAAGCGTAAGAGGCTAGGGTGGTCCTAGTCCATCACTTTTATATAGCGTAAGAGGCTAGGGTGGTCCTAGTACAGCATTAAAGGCCAATGTGTTGCCTAATTGGGAACCCAATTTCAAAGGAATCGGGACTTTATGTGGCTGATCACCCGTATTGTCCGTAATCAGGAGAATAATAAAAATCAACTTAAATGTTTTTAAAAAGTTTTATGAAAAGTATGTTTCAAAGATGAAAGGGTTTTAAAGAAAGGAATGTTTTGATAGAATATATATATATATATATATATATATATATATATATATATATATATATATATATATATTAAGGTAAATGGTTTCTAGTTTCGAAATTGTGGATATCAGAGTTAGTCATTTTTACATGATAAAATTTGGAACTCAGTAAAATAATGGGATTAAGGATGGATAAAAGTTTCCCAGTTATTCCCTTCGCGAGTAACATTGTACGTTGAAAGTGGAGTAAGAATGATTGGGGAATTTCTTGATATTCTTTTTCTCAAAGTTTTATCTGAGACAGTATAGTTGAAGAAAATGGAAAAGTTTTACTCTATGATTGAAATTGAATGATCTCTTGATATAAAGTTTTCATTGATATTGTTCATCAATGAATTATCGTAATATCATTGTTTCACTATATTATTAACTTGCTGAGCGTTCTTTGACTCACTCTTGCTTTGTTTTACCTAACCCTTTGCAGTTAGATTTAAGGACGATCTACTACATTTATCTTGGCAAATGAGAGCGATGAAGCATTCTATACATGATTGATTCGGAGCTAGAGCGGGTAAGCACAAATTAGGATTGAGTTACAGATTAGATGGTATAATAAATTGTATTTAGAGCAGTGATTGAAGTTGGAAATAATTTGTAATAATTAGATCCTTGTTTCATACCATAACCTGGAATCGATCCTCGGTGAGGAATTGTTGGTGTATTAAGTTTTAATTGTATTTGTTAAATTGAAATTTGTTTTTGGGTTGAAAAATAGGTGGATAGTCCTATTTACGAACACTTCATGTCGAAATTTTGTAAAATTCCCTTGTATCAAAGTCTACTTGGTTATAAACAGTATATTTTTAGTATTGGGTAGTCGGGGCGTTACAGGTTGGTATCAGAGCGACATGTTATGGTCACTGAAGCAAGTTAGGATGATTAGGTACATGTATTTAAGTGGGACGTTAGATAGGACGATTTAGGGTAAGATTCGTCTTTGGTTATTAGTACAACGGTTGCTATGTTAGATAGTATTTCGACATATCGCGCAAGCCAGAATTCAATTCATTCGAAGGTATGACTTTGGACGAGAATAGATGACCGGAGTTACCAGCTTGGAGGATGCTACGTGTAGACCTTCATGTATGTTCTAGAATTACTTTTGCGACTTTAGTTACCCCGTGAACGATATAGAAAGTGTGAAAGGATGGTAAACAAGATGTGAAATGTGATTTCTGGCATGTGATGGAGTAAGGACATGGTTATTCATTACTAGTAGCTGATTTCATTTAATTTATTGATTAAGGAGATTTAACCTTTCTTTCTGTTTCTTCTTATCTTGAAAATACCCCCATCACCTTTGATGACCAACTATATTTCAATTGATGACGAATTTTTCAAATTCATTTAAACACATTTCTATTTTTCAAAGATACCTCTATTTTTCAGGGGATCACTTGATTCAACATGATGCATATAAGTTATTGAGACCCTTGAATTCTTTCTAATTTCCCTAAATAATTGCTATTCCTTATTCAACATCGTATATCTATAAACTTTCTGAAACTTTTGAATTTTTTTTGTTTCTCTTTGAATACTTAACCTTATTTATTCTGACTGGGATGAACAACCCTATGTATGTAGGGGATTCAGGGACATCTTATCTATGTGATAGAAGTCTGGTTGGACGCCACTGATTGTGTTTGTCATGAAAGTACAGAAGGCTGGCCCCCTTCTGGTGCTATGGAGGTTGACCTAAGTGACATATGCAACCTGAAATTAGTTCAATGATCATTTTGATCTCTCAGTTAAATTCATTTATAAAATTCTTATCAAACAAAATTCATCTTATATTCATACATGCATGTTAATACCTGTCTATTCTATTGATCCCTTTTGTTATAAACCCCTTGTGATTTCTAAAAAGATATCAATGAATGAGAGCAGTAAAGATGAAGATGATGAAATCTTGAGTGGTGAAAGCTACAATTGCATCAAATGAAAATTTGATGAGCAAGTTTGAGAATTGAGGTTAAAGTAGAGGTTGAATATCAAGTTAAATTACGCAGTTGATGGAGACGGTTCATTTTTAAGGAATTTTAGCAAGAATTGAAGCTTTGGATAAGGAAGTGCAATGATTGTGTGGAGTTAATAACTTGTGCAAATATAGTCAGAGGATGTGAAATTTGGCTAGAAAGGAATGTAAGATCTAAGAGATTTCGAAAACCAGGATAAGGAGTCAAAGAAGAGATCGAAAACCGCTCGAGTGTCAGTGCAACCGGATGAACCAGGAAAGATTAAATAGGCATAAAATGTTCAAGGAATTTGGGAAGTTATAGATGGAAGACCCAAAGGACTAGGTTATTGCGAATAAGATGTACATGTTTTAAAGTAAATGGTGCCTCAGTAAAACAATGGGATTAAGGATAGATAAAAGTTTCATAATTATTCCCTCCTCGAGTAACATTGTACGTTGAAAGGGGAGTAAGAATGATTAAGGAATTTCTTGACATTCTTTTTCTCAGAGTTTTATCTGGGGCAATCCGAATTAGGAGTAGGAGCGTAGAAGTGGTATCAATTGTTTTAGTTGCGTGGATTTCATTTTAAAGATTTAATTATTTACCTGTTTACTTCAAATCAAGGTAGATTTCTTCGCTTATTTTGCTGCAGGTTAAGGAAGGTTTTGTTTTAGTATGGTATATGAATGAATTATTATGGATGAGTGGGTCAGTAATGGAGGCGTTGAGTACAGGACATAGTCCATTATATGAATAGGTCATGCCCGATTTTCGGTAGAAAAGGATCGTCACGTGCGAGTGATACATCTTGGATTAACGAGACATGTAAACCAAAGGTTTAAGTTTATGTTGGAATCTGCGGGCTTACAGGATGAGCCTAGCGAGATATGAAATGACATAAAGGAATCCTAGAGTGCAAATTAAAAAAGAAATGATTGAGTAATACCTTCATTATGTTTTCTTATGATCGATTCTGAGGACAGAATCCTTTTAAGGGGGGAAAGATATAACGCCTTAGAAATTTCGTAATTATAAATATTATTATTTAATGTTAAATGTGGACTATATGGTGTAGAATTTTATTAATTTATTATTTTTTTTCTCTTTAGGTTAAATATATGTGACGTCATGTTTACATGCTCTTATGATGATGTATATGTGAAATGTGAGTCCGTGTATTTTTATTTGAAATTTTTATGATTAAAATATATTTAAAGTGTGCTTTATTGATCTTTGAAAATTTTTATAAAATTATCGAAGTTATTAAAAATCACGAAATCTTTTGTAATATAATTTTTGTATTTTTAATTAGTTTTAAAATTATTGGGTGTATTAATTTGGGTGTTTTGGTAATTTAAAATGATTTTAAGAGTTTTATTGTATTTAAACGATCAAAACTTGCAAAAATCATATTTAATTCATTTTCGATCCTAAATAATATTTTAAAAATATATGAGTGTTTGTAATTTCACAAAACTTTATTATAGAATTTTGAAATTTAAATTTCCACCTATTTTCTGTTTATTTTCGATTTTAGAAGTGATTTAAATTAGTTTATTATGGTTTTTCAGCATTTTCCCCTTTCCTTTTTAAATCCCTAATATCAAGATTTTTTTTCCCCAATTGTTTTGGGCTCAGCTGGGTCATATGAACTCTCTCGACTTCTCCCGATTTCTCTCAATTTCTCCTTCTATTCTCTCCCTCCCTCTCGTTTTATTTCTTCCTGTAATTTTCTCCCCCGAGTATGATTCCCCGTTCTTTTATTTTCCCCTGGCCGATCCTTTTCTCTCCCCCTTCTTCTCTTTCACGTGAGTTCTCTCTCCTCTCACCTTTGTTCCTTAATTTTTAGGTTTTTATTCAAGCTATTATCCAATTACTTGCTAGTTTTTGATTGTATAAGTGATGATCAAGAGTGGGTGTTCTTGTTTGATGAGTTTTTGTGTGTTGGTATGTATATATATGTTCGGTGTGTATATATGGGTTGAGGAGGGATACAAACTTACATTCAAGTACGATAAAAGGTTTATTTAATGTTAATTATTGATGGGTTAGCATTTAAATTGAGTTTGGAGGTATTGTATGTTAATTTCTTGTTAAGGGTTTTGAGTTGTAACTTTGTAAATCATGGGTTTGATATGGGTTAGTAATAGGATGATGTTGTTGATGATTTTTGTGAAAGGAATTGAGTTGCATGTCAATTTTGGGATAGTTTTATAAAAATTCAGATTTGCTGAAGTATATGTATAAGAGTATTTGAAGGTGTGTGGTTAGTTTTAATGGGGGGAAATCATGTTATATGTATGTGTGTTCTTGGGGATACTTTGTAAATTAAATTGTGATACTACCTCCGTCCCATTTTGTTTGAGTTGGTTTGACTTTCACGGAGATTAAGAAAGCTAGAGTTGACTTGTTAAAAAATGAGTAAAGTTAGATGAAAAGTGAGTTAGTGGTGGGACTTATGAATATTTAATAATAGATTTGAGATAGTGGGAGTAAAATAGTGGGTGTAATAGTGTTTATAGTATTAATTTAATAAAAAAGTAATAAAGTTAGTAGGTGTAATAGTGAAAAGTAGTGTTCAAAAATAGTAAGTGTAGTAGGTTCATTAGTTTTGGGACTTCCCAAAAAGGAAAGTGTGTCAATCTTTTTGGGACGGAGGGAGTAAAATTGATCATTGTGTATATATATACATGGTATGTGCCAAGAGTATGTGTGTGTTTGGGTAAGGTGTTTGTTTGATTTATAAGTAGCCTAGTTAAAGATCGTGATTAGTAAATAAGTGATGTATATGCCAAGTACTTGTTATATTGATGTTAGTACTTGTAAGTATCAAGAGTTAGTGTACTAAAGATTTTATGTAAGTCTATTGTGTTAGTGTCATATGATAAGAAAGTGTTTACTTGGTTTAGTAATGATGTTAATTGTTGCTCTTGACTTGTATAGTGGTATTAGTAGTACGCATTTAAATTTTGGATTGCTTAGATGTCCAGGTCTATGATCTTGTAAAATTTATATAAAATTGGAAAATGATCGGATGGGGTTGATTTTTGAATCTGTAGAAAGGTATTTCAGTTGTCTACAAGTTTCATGTTCTGTGTTTTCTGAAATTCCACTCAGAAGTATCAGTTTTCTGCACTTTAAATTTTGACCAGAATGATTTGGTCATTGAGAGTCTTGTTTTCAAAAATTCATAGTAAATTGAGCGTACCTTCGAACTTTCTGGGCAATAGCATTCTGGAAAACTCTTTTCAAAACCTATGTTTTTCATTTACATTCCTTGGTCAAGTTCTGTAATCTTAGTTGGTTAAATTTCAAAATACTAGAGTGCACAGGTTCTGTTTCAGTTCTAACAGTTCACATTTTTATTATTTCTGAATTCATTAGTTATCCATTTTTAATGAGGCCTATCATTTTGGAAAGGTCTCGGAATTGTCTTTAAATGTTGTGTTCCGTGTTTTTTAATTTAGGATCATCTTGATATAGTAAAATGAGTTTCTTCCATAACTGGTCATGGAAGATTTTTAAGTATAATAGTCATTTTGGGGGTATTGTGAATTGTGGTCATAAGTATAATGATAAGTAATGTTAAATAACTATAGTAGTAAGTTGAATGCTTAATTATGTCATTAGTATGTGAAGTGGTTGTAGTTGTGTCGGTTGTATTCCGACTGGGAAAGTAGTATAAGCGGGGAAGTGCTATACTGCTAGTTAAAAATCCCTTAACTTTTTCAAAACATTATCGGGACGCTATACTGCTAGTTATTATATACCATTCGGAATACTTTTGATGCTAATTGATATAGGTACTAGTCTAAGTTCATTAAATTATAATAATATTATAATATATATATATAGGCCTTTGCTCCATACAGAACACATTTATATAACAAACAATAAAGAACACTATAAAATCAATTATTCCAATAGATCCATTGGCCCCGCCAGGGGCACCCAATACAAAAAGTTCTTATTTTTTTATCTTCTATCCATCCAGCAAAAAAAAATTAAAAAAAAAATTATTTTTAAAAAAATCACTATTCATGATGACGTCATTGCTGATGTCATCATGAACAGTGATTTTTCCAAAAAAAATATTTTAATTTTCTTTTTTGCTAAATGGATAGAAGATAAAAAAATAAGAATTTTTTGTATTGGGTGTCATGACGGAACTCTTATATTGAATTAAATATGAGGTGTTCTTTATTGTTCTTTATATAAGGTGTTCTTCATGGAGTGCAACTCGATATATATATATATATATTTTCTGTACTAAGTTTACGAATTGTCAGAGGCATGTCAAGTCCGTATATTAGTATAATTTGCGTATTTTAAGTATAAATGATGTTGGTAAATGATTATTTGATTGGTTGATTGTGATCGAGTTGATGGTATTCCGACAGGTTAGGTCATATTTTAAAGGAGGTGCTATCCATTTTTTATTAGAATTATTTGGTAATCCTTGTAGTAATTTGATAAGGATTATGTGTAAATCGATATGATATACATGTTAAAAGGTATAAGTGTAAATTGATATTACATTCTAAGTGCTTATGTGGTTATACATTACTATTTCGAGAATATGATCTGTATAAACTATATGTGTTAATTGTAAAGCGTATTAGGACGCGTTTGGGTAGAATCGAGTTAGACAGTTTCAGTTGCTTACTGAAGTAATGCTTTATTTTGATATAGGTACCAGTGAGACGCTGGGTAAGAACCCATACGAGTATAAAAAGGGGAAATTGAAGAAGAAAGATAAATGTCGGGGTGAACGAGTATGTTCGTGTGGAAGCATACAAATTATAGGAGAAAGACAGATGTGTGATCGATTAGAGGTAAATGTACAAAGAAGTAGAGACGGATGTAAAGTGATAAGGAGTTAAAGTATTGGAGCTAGAAACTCCGTATATTGAGGCAAGTATACTATCCCTCACTTATCGTTCAAGTGATGTGAAATATCCTGTATTGTTCATATCTTCATTCAAATTCCTTCTTGCAAGTATCTGTTCCCTTCATTTTCGATTTGAAGGATGTGAACATGTTCTACTAATTGTGAGATTTTCTTCAAATTTATGTGGCTAAGGTCTACACCTCTTTCATTGTTTCTATTGACTCAAAACTTGTATTGAAGTCGAGATTCCCTGAGCTGCTTATGAATTGTTGTTTAAATTTTTATACTTTACTATCATTTCTTTTTAATTATTGTTGAACCCTTATACCTTATTGTTTATTTCTTATCAATTATTGTTGAAACACCTGAACCTTGTTTATCCCTATGAATCATTATTTAAACTTATGTACCCTATTAATTACCCTATTTCCTGTTGAACCATAATCTTTGACTTATAATTGATGCCTTGCTTTATCTTAGTCTTTTCCTTATGCTTATTCTTTTAGACCCTATCAGTGAAACCAAATTTCGTAACCCTTGAACTAAATTCTAGAACCTTAACCCCTGTTTTGTTCTTCATTAACTAATGACTCTTCATTAGTTTATGATCAATGCAGTAATCCCAATCTCTCAATTTAACTCCAAATTCCTTTATTCCATGAATTTTCTTATAAATTGCTGTTCAATTTCTGGAATCTTAATAATTACTTCGCCCCTTAATTGACTTAAGTTTCCTTGTTGATATATGATTCTGTTTCTGTTGAACCGTACCATGTTTAGTTTAATCTTGTTGACTTGCTGTTTATGATTCCTTATATTATTTACTTCCATAACTCTTAATCTTTTATTGTTGCTCGTTAAAATGGCTTAATTTATTTAAAGATGTTTTGTTTTAAAAATTCCTTATACTGGGCTGATCTATTATCAGTGAGTTTAAGGACTGAAAAGTGAAATGTTTTAAATCATTAAGAATATATTTGTTTATAAATTGGAAACGCGTAAGAGGCTAGGGTGGTCCTAGTCCAGCACTTTTATATAGCGTAAGAGGCTAGGGTGGTCCTAGTCCAGCATTAAAGGCCAATGTGTTGCCTAATTGGGAACCCAATTTCAAAGGAATGGGGACTTTACGTGGCTGATCACCCGTATTGTCCGTAATCAGGAGAATAATAAAAATCAACTTAAATGTTTTTAAAAAGTTTTATGAAAAGTATGTTTCAAAGATGAAAGGGTTTTAAAGAAAGGAATGTTTTGATAGAATATATATATATATATATATATATATATGGCTTAATGACCTTTTAACCCTCAAAGTTTCCACTGATATACCCATCAGCCCTCAATATTTCAAAACGTTCCTTTTAACCCTCGAAGTATCCATAAAGGTCCTAATAACCCTTAAACCGGTACAAAAAATAAAAAATAAAAAAACGGTATAACTCGGATGGGCAAAAGAGACATTTCACAAACCGATACCGAGGGTTAAAAGGTATACTTTAGATACTTTTGGGGTTAAAAGGTATACTTTAAATACTTTGGGGGTGAAAAGGTATACTTCAGAAAATGTTTATACAAGTGTACTGAGGGAAATAAGTTATGTCATCAAATGTTTTCAAAGGAGAGTATGTGGTCATTATATTTAGATCTTCTATACTTGATCTCAACAACTTTGTAGTATTGATTATCTACATGTTCGGTGTTTTCAAAATAAAAATAAAAATTACTTTGTAGTATTAATGGTCTATTTTTTTGAATTTTAATTGAAATTTACATATATCATATAATTAAAAATAAATACAAAATATACATTATTCGAAAATATATTTAATTTATTTTTAAAATGTATTTTCCAAAACTTATAAAGATGATTTATAGAAATTTTCGGGGGAACTTTGTTGTAAAGTTGTTGTATCTTAATTACATACTCTGTATGTATCCCTGCCGTGTATATGATGTAGTTGTACACTTGTAATAATATTTGGTCACAATTTTACAATCCATCTCTTTTGTTTTTACATAAGATGTAGTTTTCATGTAATTTCGAAAGTTAGTTGTTCTATTTATTTCCTTAGTGTTGGTGGGTGTAATATGCCCGTTTGACACTATACCACAAATAATTTTGGTCGACTGTTAGCAGGGTTCAGTTCCTTACATTAAATTTTTAGATAGTGGTCATTTCATTTTTTAAGTTTTTAGATAGGTCAGGTCGGTGCAAGAACTTTTTACTCCCGTATGCAAGCAGTCACCATCTCACACTCATTTTCAAATGAATCTTAAATCATGTTCAAACCCGTAAACTAAGGATGAAAGGTAATCACAAAGTTCATAATGAGTTATGGGCATGTTTATGCGTACAATTGACAGGTCTATATCAGTATGTAAATAGAACCAATGCATAACAGTGCGTGCAGTTAAATAGTTATATAGATATGGGTATTAAGCCATTTAGCGGAGATATGATTACCTAATGAAAATTGACTCCATCTCGAACCTCCCTTTTTCTCGTACATATACATGGTACACAGTTTCTAAGCCTCGGGTACACTTGCAAGGATGTTCGGAAAAGGTCACATTCTTTTCATCTTTAGCACGAATATTTGTTGCAACGTGAATGCACAGGCGGCATGATGAGTGAACTGCTGCCATATCTACAAGAGCCTTAAAATAATCAGAAGGTCCCTCAAATTTCCACCTGAATAATGTAGTATTATTTTGTGGAATAATACTACAAGTAAACATATTAAGTTCTGAAATATCAGAACACAGCATTAGCCATTCTTGCTCAAGCATCCATAAAAAAATTGGAATATGATAACTCCGAATCTTGATCGGGTCCTTCCTCACCAACTCCTGCCTCGGAAGGGGTGTAGCTGTGGTGGGGAGCCTGCAAAACAACACCGGAGGGGGGGTTTGGCCCCGAGGTGCCTCCGGCGTGAGAATAAGAGTTGGCTTTGGAAGACTATAATCAAGGAGAGTATCACAAAAGTAATAAATGTGTGTGGGTGTGTAATGGTGTCTAACCTCTAAACCCTATTTACTAGGGGTATTTATGGCCCTAGTCCTAGGGTTTAGGGGTAGGTTACCTTCACCCCCGACCGTTGGATCTGGGGGACAAGCCGCTGAATTTCCGGGATGTGGGACACGTGGCCTAGTCTGGGGTGACCGTTGACTGGAGTGTGGCCATGTTGTTGTAGACATGATCTGGCACGTGCCTTCCCTTGTCTTTTAGTGTTGGTCAGCGCCATATGTAGGAACGTTAGCTGAGGGGGGTGCCACGTGTGTTGAGTGTCACCCATTTGGGGTCCCCTAGTCTGGGGTGGGGACCACGCCACGTGGTGGTGGTCCCGGGCCCGGGGTCCACTACTCTGGGCTGGGCCGTTCTTATTCTCATGAGATGATTTGCTTATTGTTTTGGGCTCCTTGTTGGGCCTTGGCTGTTTATAGCCTATTAGAATAATTTTGGTGTTCTTGGATTAATATGTTATAATCTTAGTTATCTTTTCGTGTGTTAATATGAATCTCACGAATTCAATCATGTCACGTGTCATTTGGGAATTTTTTTGAAATCCGTACTGCTCTTATATATAATTAATGATTGTCATCGAGATTTTTTTATCATTATAACTAAATTATCATTTTAGAAAATATTTATTTAAAGGGGTTCTACGATACTCGAAACAAATAAGATTAAAGTTACATACATAATTTTATAACGGGGTATTTGGTTTATTTTGGTTAACAGAAATTATATTTCATATGTGGTACATCGGGCATTTGGTGCATTTTTTTTTTGTGAATTTGGTTAATGGATACTACATTTCACATGCTAATTTATAAATGGACAATTTGATATTTCAAAAATAAAATAAAAATGCACAATTTAATCAATCTGTAATAAACTTGTTAATGTTAAACAGCTGCAATGTGTCAGGCAATGTAATATCCATCCAATAATCCAAGAAGAAATGGACAGTAGAAAATATTAACACCAGTAGTGCAGTAAGCATTAATTAGCGACTGAGAATTTGTCGTAAGAGTAAGAAATGCTAGCTGCTTCATTTTTCCTGCAGAAATGGTTGTTAGATCATGATTTGATCTGTGATCTAAGTATACAATAACAACCTTTATGGCAAAAGAATATGTACCTTGAGATCATCAATATTATTATGGTAATTTTGTGTGAATAAGTATTACATATGTTTATTTAAATTAAATTTATGTGTTTTTCAAAATTACAATAAAGAGTCATCGAATTTGAACTCGATCCGAATTAAATCAAATTAAAAAATGTGTTTTAATTTATTTCATTAAGAATGTTTGTTGGTCACAAATAATTCCACATAAATAAATATGGATGAGGGAGAGGTCAAGAAACACCTGGGGAAGATCCATTAGTTTCAGGAAAATATGCAGTCGCATTTGTTAGAGGAATTCAAGGTGACACTTTTGAAGGTTGGTATCTAAAAGATGGTCACCTTCAGATTTCAGCTTGCTGTAAGCACTTCACTGCTTATGATCTAGATAACTGGACCACTGTCAATCGTTATGTGTTTGATGCTCATGTAAGTTCTATAGTTATATCCGATGTCTTTATCATCCATTCTGTTGCTTGTAAATAGTTCAGTAAATATCTTGTTTTTTTTATAAAAAAATTAGGTTACCCAACAAGATTTGGATGATTCATATCAGCCACCTTTCCAGAGCTGTGTAGAACAAGGGCAAGCCAGTGGGATAATGTGTGCTTATAATCGCGTTAATGGAGTTCCAAACTGTGCTGACTACAATCTTTTAACAAAGACTGCTCGTGGTCTGTACATTTTTAATAAATAAATAAATAAATAAAATTATATTCTAATACAACCTTTTTTAGAACTCCATTAACATATTAAGTTCTGAAATATCATAACACAGCATTAGCCCTTCTTGCTCAAGCATCCATAAAAAAATTGGAATAACTTCATTTGTACGAGTTATACCTTTTAACCCCCAAAGTATCTAAAGTATACCTTTTAATCCCCAAAGTATCTAAAGTATACCTTTTAACCCTCGGTATCGGTTTGTGAAATGTCTCTTTTGCCCATCCGAGTTATACCGTTTTTTTATTTTTTATTTTTTTGTACCGGTTTAAGGGTTATTAGGACCTTTATGGATACTTCGAGGGTTAAAAGGAACGTTTTGAAATATTGAGGGCTGATGGGTATATCAGTGGAAACTTTGAGGGTTAAAAGGTCATTAAGCCTATATATATATATATATACATATATATATATATATATATATATATATATATATTAAGGTAAATGGTTTCTAGTTTTGAAATTGTGGATATCAGAGTTAGTCATTTTTACATGATAAAATTTGGAACTCAGTAAAATAATGGGATTAAGGATGGATAAAAGTTTCCCAGTTATTCCCTTCGCGAGTAACATTGTACGTTGAAAGTGGAGTAAGAATGATTGGGGAATTTCTTGATATTCTTTTTCTCAAAGTTTTATCTGAGACAGTATAGTTAAAGAAAATGGAAAAGTTTTACTCTATGATTGAAATTGAATGATCTCTTGAGATAAAGTATTCATTGATATTGTTCATCAATGAATTATCGTAATATCATTGTTTCAATATATTATTAACTTGCTGAGCGTTCTTTGACTCACTCTTGCTTTGTTTTACCTAACCCTTTGCAGTTAGATTTAAGGACGATCTACTACATTTATCTTGGCAAATGAGAGCGATGAAGCATTCTATACATGATAGATTCGGAGCTAGAGCGGGTAAGCACAGATTAGGATTGAGTTACAGATTATATGGTATAATAAATTATATTTAGAGCAGTGATAGAAGTTGGAAATAATTTGTAATAATTAGATTTTTGTTTCATACCATAACCTGGAATCGATCCTCGTTGAGGAATTGTTGGTGTATTAAGTTTTAATTGTATTTGTTAAATTGAAATTTGTTTTTGGGTTGAAAAATATTTGGATAGTCCTATTTACGAACACTTCATGTCGAAATTTTGTAAAATTCCCTTGTATCAAAGTCTATTTGGTTATAAACAGTATATTTTTAGTATTGGGTAGTCGGGGCATTACAACTTGTAAAGTGACAACTGGAGCAACCCCATTTCTGCTGGCTTATGGAGCTGAGGCAGTTGTGCCTTTGGAGATCATGCAAGCGTCACCTCGAGTTGGGGCATTTGAACCAGAGACTAATGAAGAGGGCATGAGACTCGCCCTAGACCTGATTGATGAAGTCAGAAACGTGGAGCATCAAAAGAAAGGATCCTTTTATTACAACCACAGGGTTAAGGAAAGGTTCTTCCAGCAAGGTGACTTAGTTCTGAGGAAGATCGTGGCTTCTGGAGTTGGCCAGAAGGGAAAGCTAGCCCCCAATTGGGAAGGGCCGTATCGAGTCAAGAAGACGTTGGGACGAGGATCATACAAGTTGGAGACCTTGGACGGGGTTGAGGTGCCCCGTACTTGGCATGCCTTGAACCTCAAAGTTTATTATGTATAAGCTATCCTTGTACGGATTCAGCTTTCTATCTATTTATTAGGAGAGGTAGAAATAAGGTTCGATGAAACCATTCCAGGGCTTAACGCCCCGAGTAGGACAATAATAAGTTATGTAAGGGTTGAACCCATTTCGAATTATTAATGCAAGTTTGTTTTCCTTCAATGATTCTGCGATTTTGTTTATGTACCAAGCACCTGTTGAGTGTAAGTCTAGAAAGACCAAGTACCGAAAACAAGTAAACAAACAAATGAGGAAACAAATGCATAAATAAATACCCCGAAGGACCAACAGTTAAGTTACATCACCGAGATAGATAAAAGTTTGGTCCCGAAGGACCTTGATTGAAATCTAGAAATATAAAGCCACATACGGCTAACAAGGCCATGCAAGGCCACAAACCAGCTCCAGCTACTCCTCCCCAGACTCCCCTTCGCCACTCTCCTCTTCCCCACTCTCTTCCTCCGAGTCCTCACCGAAGTTATCACCGGGCTCGGCAATCACCATTGGCTGAACATTAGCAACTTCGGCCCCTTCTTCCTCGGAAGATGAATCAGAGGTAGAACTGCCCTAATTTCGGATCAGTCTCTTGCCAGCGATGGGTTGGCGAACTACTCCAACTTTCTTTGCAGGTGGGGGTTTCTTCCCACGGGAGCCAGAAGAAGATGAGTCTTGGCTAGCAACTTGAACAGCCCCCTTGGAGTTGGATCCAGAGCGTCGATGACTGCCTTTGGAGCCGGATCCTGATGTCTGAGGAACAACTTTAGTTCCCGAACCAGAAGCTAGGTTAGCCGGGTTGACACCCCAATTTGGGCAAGGAAAATCAGCCGGGTTGATAACAGATGGATGCCTATGACTCACAGTGTTAATGGCCTTATCCCAACCAACAGACATGTTGAAGGGACGAACGACTTGGGAGTGCAGATGCCTTCTTTTTGGCTAAAGAAGAAAGTTGTTTACGGGTAGATGCAGCATTAGCTTCAGCACGAACGACTTGGGAGTGCAGATCGTCAATCTCTTCCTTGAACCTTGCTGAGTCATTCTTCAAGCTAATATTCTCATCCCTAAAAGCCCGGCCTTGAATCGAAACAGTTTGAAAATAAGCATTGGCCTGCAACAAGGAAATGGGTGAGCTACGAGGAATATGCAAAGTTGAAATCAATAACAGTATCAAACTTTACAGAGGGAATTTCATACCTGATACAAGGCCTGAGCGCCCATGAGCCGAGACTCATCCATTTTTTCTCCCGCATGCAGTGTCACTCGGTCAGGAGGAGTGATTGAAAGCTTGGACCAGTCTAGGGCTAGATAAGGACTCCCAAAGATCGAGTCTTGTTCACATATGCCCCAAGAAGGTATGAAAGGAGTCCTGACGTCCCCATCAGCGTTTCGGGATCGTTTACCGCCTTGAGAGCAGTGCTCCAAGAAGTTAGGGATATGAGGCTTAGTAGGATTCAGTTTCTCCTCAGCCTTCTTCTTCATCCTTTTAGTAACAGTTGGCCGGTTATCAGGACGACTATCAATCTCCTCAGCAGCTGAAATACAAAGAGAAAAATATCGGGATAAGAACAAACAGAATAATAAGCTCAAGTAAGAAAGTTACCCTCAATGGAAAGAAAGCTAAGGCCAGCCTCAATAAGATTCTTTTCATTCAGAAAAGTTTTATAGTGTGTACGGCCGTCATCAGCAAGAAGCCTATCTCGATCCAACAATTCTGAATCAGTAAGGTCACACATGAAATGTGAAATGTCCTCCACTGACCCAAATCTCTTCACAAAGAAGTTGCCCCAGTCACCACCTTTCCACTCAAGAACTACAAACTCCCTTTCCCAGAAATGCTGTGAATCTGGAAAGGAGAAGGGATTCACCATGTGTGGAAGTTTGGCTCGGTGCTTAAGGCTAACCCATCATTTCTTGGAGTCGGAAGAGTTGCTAGCCCCAAAGATACTTCGAAACATTGTAGTTTTCGGATGAATCTCCAGTTGGCGACACCTTATTAAGAAAATAGAGATGTACCTCCAAGCATTGGGATACAACTGACAGGGGTGGATCTGATACTCTGCCAGCAATCTAATGATAAAATTGTCAACCGGGAATCTGAACCCAGCATCTAAGGCACAGTAAACACAAATCCTCTCAGGATGCCAGTTGCATGTTCTATCTGATGGGTTTGGGAGACGAACCTTATTGGCACTTGGGAAGTGATAGGACTCTCTTATCTTTTGGACATCTCGTTCCGACAACTTACTTGGACTGTTAAAAGAATCTAAGCTGGAACAGTTTGGGAATGCTTCCCTCATAATGTTCAGGAGATCTAGCAAGGATTCAAATCTATGTTCAACATACGAAGGAGGTTTGATTTTTTCTTTACCTTTGGTGGTCCTCATCTTACTCCTCTTCGACATAGCTTCCATCATGGAGACAGGGGGAGCCATTGGTTGATCACCTTCCGACATTTTGATCTTGAAGCTGAAACTTGATCTTGAATCTGAAACTTGATCTTGAAGCTTGAACTTGATCTTGCAACTTGAAGCTAGAGAACTTAAGAATTTGAGAGCTCTGAAATGAAGAAGTGAATTGAAATGAAGGCTACTTCTCCTCTTTTATAGAAAATGCATGACCTGCTACATCAGGTTGAATCTCAGCTTGGTTCGCGTTTACAGGTCATCTATCGTTTATAGATGAAAAAAGGACAGAAATTATCCGCGTTATACAAAAAGAATCGTTATAATTCATATATGCCAGAGAAGAAATAGCTGAAATGTTTGCTGCACGGATGGTTGCACTTAAGAAATTAAGTAACGAGTTTAGCCTTAAGCACAAGATTAGCAGTGCTAATCATGAATTATGGAGTAATATCGTTAGAAGTCACGAATGACCAAACTGACGACTAAAGATCAAGATTAAGGTTCTTGATCCTTAGGATCACGGATGATTTTAGATCCTAGATCCTTGACGACTTAAGATCAAGATCGAGGTTCTTGATCCTTGAAGACAACGAAGTCACGGATGACCAAGATACTAACTTGAGATCAAGATCAAGATTCTTGATTCTCAAGATCACGGATGGTTTTCAGGTCCGGGTTTCCTAGACAACCACGAAGTAGCCGACCGCCGAGCCGAGGGTTGCCGGCCGACCACGAAGCAGCCGACCACGGTGCACAAGGGGCCGCAGCCGACCACCTCCGGTCCGACCACGGCGCGCCAAGGCCCTTCGGCCGATCACCATGAATCAAGGCCCTTTGGCCGATCAGGTGCTAGCCGACCATGAGCTAGCCCTTGATTCGGCCGATCGCGGGTTAGTTCGTGGTCCTGAATCTTGATTTTTTCAGCGAACCTCGGGTAGTTTCTGGACCTAGATCTCAACTTTTTCAACGAGTCTCGGATGGTTTTCAGTGCTAAAAAGAGGTCAAGATTAGCATATTTTAGCACCGTTTAGTGCCGATTAAGCACTGTTTTAGTGCCGATTAGCGCCGTTAGTGCCGTTTTATGCCGTCTAGCATCGTTTAACATTGTTTAAACGTTGTTTGAGAATAATTAGCGCCGTTTAGTGCCGATTAAACACTGTTTAGTGCCGATTAGCACCGTTAGTGCCGTTTTATGTCGTCTAACATCGTTTAACACTGTTTAAACGTTGTTTGAGACTAATTAGCGTCGTTTAGTGCCGATTAAGCACTGTTTAGTGCCGATTAGAGCCGTTAGTGCCGTTTTATGTCGTCTAACATCGTTTAACACTGTTTAAACGTTGTTTGAGGCTGATTAGCGCTGTTTAGCGCCGTTTATCACTTTTCAATATCATTGTAAATGCGTCGGTCGCTCCACGCCTTACATTAAGATGATATTGTTGAAAATACTCGTGTAAGAGCAATGAACCCTGACCATAGTCTCGAATGTGGCCGTTATAACTTCAAGGAAAACCTGATCAGTTTTCCTAGAAGTTGGGGGGCAAATGATATGGGCTGAAAATAAGCCCTAAAGACACATTTAATATGGCATTAATTAGACCCAGAATGGTCCAAACTTGGGGCCCACCAGATGGACCCAAAACCCCAATTATAATATTAATTTCGTAATTAATATTGGGGGAAATAAACAGCTCAGCAATAAGAGTTGGATAAGGATATTATCTCCATCAGACTTAGCCACCAAGGCATCCAATTCAATATGGAAACTGATTCCTACAAGGAATAGATCTGGAACCTTCCTCAAGGAAGACTTGTCCACCAAGTCTCTGACTCCTACCATAATTTTGAGGCTCCTACAGCCTATATAAAGGGTCAGACCCCTCATCCTAGAACTACGTTTTGTGGCTTGATTCTCAATACGAGATACGTAGGCATTCTGTCAGGATCGATTAGTCTCGAACACGGAAACAAGCATTAAAGCTCGATGCTCAACTACCCTAGCATTAATTACAAATCGTAACCTAGTTTTTATTCCACAACAGTATTTTAACCGAAACTTCAAAATAATTTCACTAATTGTAACCATTCACTTGTTTACTTGCTTATTGACTTATAAGTGACCAAAAATTTCCTATGACTCCTTGATATATTTGAATGGAATAAATGATTTATTCTTTAATTAACCCAACAAAATTAATATCTTGATGTTACATGTAAATATTCTAGAAATGGAATACTGCAAATAATAAATTAAAATTTACCAAAAAATTATTTATGTAGAAATTAAGCTGCAGTATTATTAATTGTTTTCAATCTATAGTTTAGTTATTGAAAATTTTTGAAAAGCTTAATACGAAAATCTTAGAATTCTAACAAGCTAGGATTCTAAATAGATTCCTAAGTATCTATTTTTCGAAGACAATTGGTGCAAACTATTTTACATTTGGGTGCGAACGAGGAATGGAAGAATATTTTAGGGCTGTAATTCGAGTCGAGCTGGGCGAGTTCGAGTCGAGCTTTAAATCGAGTCGGGTTTTTTTAAACGAGTCAAGCCGGGCTCGTTCATTAAACGAGCCGAAAATCCCCTCCAAATCCGGCTCGTTTATTATACGAGTCGGGTCGAGTTTACTCGCGAGCCTAACGAGCCGAGTCGGGTAGCAGTTAAACGAGCCGAGCCGGGTAGCTCGTTTAGTCATTGAAATTTTTTTTTTAATTCTGAAAATTACTTTTTTAAAAAAAAATCTGAAAATTACTTATTAATTATATAAACATTTTACACATAATAAAAAAGTAAACAAACAAGATGTTAGAAATTATTTAATTTAAAATTATCAAAAAAATTATCTAAATTTCATTTATTTAACCGAATATAACAAGAATAGTAGTGTTTTATTAAGATCTCCAACCAAATTATTTTTTATTTTTTGAAAATTTGGGATTATCATTTAATTATATATATCTTGACATCCGTACAGTTGGATTGTCGAGAAATATTTTCAAAAAAATAGAAATAATAATTTGGGACAAAGCACTAGTTACGAGTACTAGACAATACAGTAGTGTTCTATTAAGATCTCCAACCAAATTAATTTTTTATTTTTTAAAAGTTTAGGATATATCATTTAATTAGATATATCTTAACATCTGTATGGTTGGATCGTCTAGAAATATGTTTAAAAAAATATAAACAATAATTTGGGACGAAGCACTAGTTACAAGTAATAGACAATATAGTAGTGTTATATTAAGTTCTCCAACCAAATTAATTTTTTATTTTTTGAAAATTTAGGAATATCATTTAATTAGATTATCTTGACATCCGTACGGTTGGATCGTCGAGAAATATTTTTGAAAAAATAGAAACAATAATTTGGAATGAAGCATTAGTTACGAGTACTAGATAATATAGTAGTGTTCTATTAAGATCTCCAACCAAATTAATTTTTTATTTTTTGAAAATTTGGGAATATCATTTAATTAGATATATCTTGGCATCCGTACGGTTGGATCGTCGAGAAATATTTTTAAAAAAATAAAAACAATATTTTGAAAAACAACAGAAAATTTTGTAAACGAGTTCGAGCCGGGTCGAGTTCGAGTTTTCGAGCCGGGTCGAGTTCGAGTTTTCGAGCCAGGATTCATTCG
This sequence comes from Saposhnikovia divaricata, assembly GCA_036435485.1. Classification (NCBI taxonomy): domain Eukaryota; kingdom Viridiplantae; phylum Streptophyta; class Magnoliopsida; order Apiales; family Apiaceae; genus Saposhnikovia; species Saposhnikovia divaricata. The sequence continues at coordinate 167,832,225 of CM071595.1, read as the reverse complement.
AGCACGGCACATACCCGGACCGCCTCGTTTATATAAACGAGCCTAAAATCGCTGCCAAGCTCGACTTGTTTACGAGCTCGAGTCGAGCCGGATTCAGTTAAACGAGTTCGAGCCGGGTGGCTCGCGACTCGAATTATAGCCTTAGAATATTTTAAGCTTTTTAATATTCTTTTTTACTTCTTGAAGTGATTTCCCATCAATCTCTTTAAAAATTAGTATGTCATTAATTTTGCCTACATATATATCTGTACATTAACATGGGGAATCCATTCACACTCTCAACTAGTGCGACCTTTCTGCAGTTTATACATTAAATTCTCACCGGGAATTAACACCAAGGAAACTGTATTCCATTAATTAACTTCACTACTAGTGCATTAACCAACATTTATATCCATATTCCAGTGTGACTCTCGAATTCCAAATATTTTGCTATATATAAAGCAAACAGCTCTTCCCAGATAGAACAAGTAGTATACTCCTATATTAATACAAATACACGATGGGTTTTTGGAGTGGTATGTAAGTTTGGAAAATTAAGCTGCGGTATTATTAGTTGTTTTCGATCTATAGTTTAGTTAATTGAAATTTTTTGAAAAGTTTAATACAAAAATATTAGAATTCTAACAAACTAGGATTCTAAAATATTCCCTCCGTCCCACAATACAAATCTCTTTTAAGAAAATTAAGCATTTTAAAAAAAAATTAATTAGATGATACATTTCCTCTTATATCCATTATAAATGCATTGATTTTTAAGAATAAGAGCTATTTTTCTTGGTCATTCCTCATTAATTGCTATACAATTTTCAAAAAGATAATTTAGGAAAAATGATCACAAATTTACATTAAATGGACATGTATTATGGAAAACAAAAAGACTACTATTAAGTATTATGGAACCGGAGGGAGTATATTCCTAGGTTCCATTTTTCCAAGACAATTGGTGCAAATTATTTTATATTTGGGTGCCAACGAGAAATGGAAGAATATTTTAAACTTTTTAATATCTTTAAAAATTAGTATGTCATTAATTTTGCCTACATATGTATCTGTACATTAACCTGGGGAATCCATTGAGACTCTCAACTAGTGCGACCTTTCTGCGGTATATACATTAAATTCTCACCGGGAATTAACACCAAGGAAACTGTATTCCATTAATTAACTTCACTACTAGTGCATTAACCAACATTTATATCCACATTCCAGTGTGACTCTCGAATTCCAAATATTTTGCTATATAAAGCAAACAGCTCTTCCCAGATAGAACAAGTAGTATATATTGATGATGGGTTTTTGGAGTGGTATCGTAAGTTTGGCAAATGGTGCTTGTGATAAAATCAAAAGTGTTGCAAATTCTGCATGTGATAAAATCAAAAGTGTTGCTAATGCAGCATGTGATAAAATCAAAAGTGTTGCCAGTTCTTGTTTTAGAAAAGCAAAAAGTATGGCTACTGCTGTTTGGGAAAAAATAAAGAGCTTCGCTATTTTTTGTTGGAGTAAATTATTTTGTATCGATGATGTAACTGACGGTGTGGTTATAGGGCTCGGTCTAGTTGCTGTCGGGATATTTAGCCTCTTGTGTGCTGTGATTCCAGGTTTTGGATTTGTTTCAAAGGTTATATCAAGACTTTTGGTTGGCTGCAGAGTTATGGGAGCTCTATATGGTTTCATTTTTAGGTATGCTTACGGGGAAGTCCCTGCTGGACGTGAAAGGATGCATTTGTTGGCATTTGATCTTTTCATGTTATGTATTAGTTTTCTGATGTTTCTTATATTTGGGTTATGGGTTAGTTTGTAACGTTACGTTTTAATTTATTCTGAATGTTTTTGGAGATTGTAGTTGAACTATGAACAAGTCAATCATTATAGAATGTTTTCTTAGCGATAAATCATGTTAATTGCAAGAAAACTGATGATTATTCATATTTTAGTATTTCTCAAACACTTATTCCAACTAAAGCACACTTTAAAAGGAAACTGATTGATTAATCATGTTAATTGCAAGGATCTGTGATTCGACTCAGTCGAGTTGTACGTAGAAACTCAGTAACTAGAAGTAGTAGTTAATCAGAAGAATCCCACCTAAAGCACACTTTAAAAGGAAAATCGTACACTGCGAAATTTATTATGCCAGGAAACTATAGTAGTTCGAAATATCTACTGTACCTGAAACATGCAACTGTTCAATCTCTATTCTATATCAACGTATTCCATATTGGCATGCTTAACGATACTCATTGCTTGCAAGCAAGTTAGAGTATGTGTTCTTCAAGTCGACTCGATCAGCTTCATAAGGATTTGAATTTGATCGCGCTCAATTATAAAATTTTGTGTGATAATATTCGAGTCAACTTCAACTTGACTCTAACTAAGTTCATTTTAAATTTACGATTCATGCTAGGTATCAAAAATATGTAGGAGATCGAGTTTGTTAATTTTCATATACTTTGTCATGTACATCTTGTTTCCCTGGATATCTTGGTACCATAAATACCATTGTCATATACGGTGAGGAAGCGACACATTTTTTACTGGACCTCGAAAGTAATTTCCCGGGTTAAATTGGATAGTAAAATTATACATTTTTTAATTGTGTTGCAAAGAGTAGAGATCCGATCCAAGCCTCCAACAAATGTCAAATTAGAGTTCTAGGAGTACAAAATATTTTTGTAATAGACTAATAATTAATGATGCTTAAATTTTTCAATTATTGTGGAGGCATATTTAAATAAAAATTCAATGTGATTTAAAATTTGAAATGGAGAATCAGTGGATGAATAATTTTGCCTCTTAATAAAATCCAATCAATGAAAATGTCTCTATAAATTTCTCTTGACAGCCTAGAAGAATCAGCTAGAAAAAAATTATGGGTTTTTCTTTGTGTCCAGGCTTATGAGCTCAACAATCCAGTGCTTATAGTCTGTGTTCTCAGAACCGGACCGGGTATCGAACCGGAAGCCCTACTGGTTACTGGTTCGATTGGTTCAACCGGCTCGACCAGTGGTTCAACCGGTGTGACGTCATAATTATGTAATATATAATTATATATATATATATATATATATATATATATATATATTTATATCATTTAATTATATATATATATACATATATATATAATTATATAAATCTTAAGTCCCTAACCAACTAGAAATTATTTATCTAATCAATGGAATAGTATTTAATTGATCATTTCTTCTTCTTTTTTTCTTTATAAAGCATCTAATTTTATAAAATAATTAACGAAAATCCATAACAAAAATCCGATCTCCACGAGTGAGGTAGTTCGGGCTTACAAACAGAATATGCAAGCACAAGTTCAAAGTTAAAAGCCACCTATTTCACACGAAAACTAGCTTAATATATAATAAACAAAAAGAGTACATCAATCCTTTACATGATTAACCAGTGACTGTTCAAGCAACACTACTCCACGAATCAGTATTATTACTCTCCTTTCTAAACAAAGATATAGACATATACATACAGAGTGCAATTAACAAGATATAGATATAGATGCAGATCTAAGTATCCAACATATTCAATTAACAATTCAAATCAAAACGTGTGCATACAATTAGAGAAGTAAAGCAAACGTGTGCAGAAGGAAAGCAGAAGGAGTTGGGTTTGCTGCGCTACTGGTTTTTTTGTCCGTTTTATACTACTTTTATTCAATAAACCGGTTGCCGGTCCGGTTCGGCACCGGTTTTTACCGGTTTTTGGCCGGTTTTGACCGGTTTTGAACAGGAAAACCGGGGGACTGGTTTTATGAGTGAAACGAATCGGACCTGCTACCGGTTAGCGGTCCGACCGGTTGAACCGGCCGGTCCAGTCCGGTTTTAAGAACACAGCTTATAGTACCTTGCTATTTGGTTGTAATTCTTAAAATGTTAAACTCCTCTAGAAACAACATTAACAAGAAAAACAGGTCACAACTAGAGGTGGTGAAACGTATGGGTTGGTTAAGACGGCACGGGATTGGCTCGTCAGAAAATCGGCACGCTACGGGTCGGTTCAAAACCGGCACAAATCGTCATTTGATCTGGGTCGTTCATTAGTTAATATTTAATGAACCATAATTAACCCGGCACTATCCGTTGAAACGAATTCTTTTGGCACGTTCGTAGCTCGTTTCGGGCATGTAACGGTATGCAAATTATTTAACTAGTAGAGGTATGGTATGCAAATTATTTAACTAGTAGAGGTGTACACTTCTACTGATCCCGTCTAATCCGACTTCCAACCTACTCGGTAAGCCCCGACTCGCTTGTTTAATTAAATAGAACAACTACTTTACAAAGTTATGTTTTTTTTTAAATAAATAAATAGAAAGCTCAAAATCAAATAAAATATAATTATAGTTATCTTATTTTAGAATTTTGTATAATTAACATTTTGAATAAATAAAATCTGGATTCTAATTTTTTTAATATTTTAAATGATTTTTAAAAATATTTTTCTTAAATTGATATTTAACTATTAATTAATAGTTCCTGGTTGTAGAAGTCATTTTTTGAAGGATTATGATATTACTGGCCAATTGATAGGAAACTGCTAATAGCATAGTTTTGTCTCCGGAACTTGAAACTGATTCTTGCTGCTATCTGGGAATGGGATAACTGGATACACAATGGAGTGCTTCAACATCAACTATATGTGGTGCGGCAACTAAATCAAAGAAATGGTAATTATTTCTCAGCTTTTGGTAGGATCTTTGAAATCTAGAGCCACCTGTAGGGGATCATTTTGTTGCGGTCAATGAAGAGGATTGAATGGTGAGGTTGTAGTTGAAGGCAGTGCTGCATTAGAAGTGCCGCATGTTGATCACGTATTGTAGGAGATATAAAGGTTGTGGTTTGGGGCTAGTTATCCGTTAATCCTTCTGCTAAGTGTTTGTTTAGTAGCTTGTGTGAATGGTGCATTACATATAATGGCCATTCTTTTTTTGTTTCAATGCAAGTTTCTTGCTTTTCAAAAAAAAAAAATATTCGCGCACCGGCTGAACCGGCACGCCTAACCGCCGGGCACGCCTAGTCTTTGTTTTGCCATACAGAGCTAACATTCTGCAGTCGTGCACATCAATCACATTGATAAATATAATTATTTCCTTGTATTTTTTTTTTTTGAGGGGAATTATTTTCTTGTATATTTTTATAAAAATTCTGACCAAATATCACAAAATTCTAATTAACCTTTCAATAGCATTTAATGAAAAAAATATTTTTTTTTCAACTCTCTTACATTTAATTAACCTTTCAATGGTGTGTAGATTTTTTATTTTTTAATTTTAGAATTTGTTTGCTTTGGAATTTTGTAAATATGTTTGATGCAGTTTGTTCTGTTTTTTTAAGAGAGGAGTCCTATCAAACTATTTGTTAAATTTTTTTAAATAATAAAGTTAATACGAGGTACTGTCCTCTTTTATTTCCGATGAACTTTTATCATTTCTTTTATTATTCGAAGAATGATAAATTTATTTATCTTTCATGGTTTTGTAATATTTCATTCTAAATCATTGCAAATTTAATATTAAATAGCAACTCATTTTATATAAAAATATTTGAATTAGTGGAATTAATAATCATTATTATACAAGAATTATATATAGAATGATTCACAAAAATGATTTAAAAAAATAAAACAGAAAAATACACGGTGAACCGCACCCGTGTAAACAGCTTGCCACACACGAATTATCCTTTCTGTGAACCGGCCCGACTCAACACGCCCAGCCTCACTTCACGTGCCGAGTTGGAAGCCCGCCAAACCAGCTCGCCGGCGAACCGGTCCGGCTCGGCCTACTCGTTTGGCCAACACTAGTCACAACTGACCGATATAAATGGCCGGAAATGTGACGTAACAGTTAGGTATGAATGTATGATAGATGCAATAATATGACGGGAAGAAAAATAAAGGAGCAGCTTAATACAACTGCGGTTATTGTGGCATTCAACGTACATTCGACCGCTGAAAAAACAATGAAAACAAACATATAACAGCATGCAGGAACTAATGAGATGTTCCATGCAGGAACCATGTCCCCGTGTTAATCGTTTGATACAAAATATTGTTTATTCATTAAAATAGGAGGCGGACCAAAAGGTGGGCTGGCCCAGCTCCCGCTGGGTGGGTTTTTATAGTTTTTACTGATAAAATTTTTTACCGCTGGGTGAAAATTTATGAAATATTAGTGCTTTACTTATATTTGACTAATTGACTTGGCAGTTAGAAATTAGAATAGACTAACAGAGAGTTGAGTTCAGTACTTCATTTTCATTCAACTGGAGCTCATTCATCTAGGTCTTTGCAAACAAGCAAATTGATTAATTGAATCAATCAATCAGGCATTCAGCATTCCATATCAGGTAGCTTTCTTACTTATTCTTACTTGTTTCATATTCAGTATATATATTGTAGTCTAAGTGTTTGGTAGAATGCGTCAAAGAAAATTTTCAATGGTTGTAGGATGTCTGATCAACACCCGAAAAAAAGAATGAAATCGCTATTTTCTTTTTACAAGAGAGAGGGCGATAACACTGGAGCACCAACATCAAATAATCCTGCGCCAGTGACTCCTGATCCTCCAAATTGTTTGCCTAGAGATGAAATGGAAATCATTGTTGAGGCTCCAAAAAACCCATTTGTTAAAACTGATCCTGGATTGCGTGATCTAATCTGTACATTTCCGGTAAACCAGCAAGATCGTATAAGAAAGGAGTACCTACAATTGGGACCTTGTCAACCGAAATTGCAAGATTATCCTCCAACTTTTGATGGGCGTGATAATCGTCGTTTCCAATATAGATGGTTTTCGTTATTTCCTTGGTTGGAATATTCAGTGGCTAAAGATAGAGTGTTCTGCTTCCCTTGTTTCCTTTTTGAAAAAAATCCACCTAAGTTTCCTTTGTTCACAACTACAGGGTGTTGCAATTGGAGTAGAATGTTGAATGGAAAAAAAGGAATTTGTGAACAACATGTTGGACAGACAAATTCTTTACATAACAGGAATGTTCAGAGTTGGGCTGATTTACTAAAAACTTCTCAACACATTGATCGAGTGATTGAGAAACTTCCACCAGAAATTGTGAGGCAGAATAGGTTGCGTTTAAAGACAACGATAGCAGCTGTTAAGTATCTCGGTAAAGAAGGATTGCCTTTTAGAGGTCACGATGAATCTTCCAATTCTAGTAGCAGAGGACATTTCATTGAGATGATAAAGAGTTATGCAAGTCTGGATGATGAGATTGCAAAAGTTGTTCTTGAAAATGCTCCAAAACATGCCATGTACATAGCACCATCAATTCAGAAGGAAATTTTAGATATCATTGCAACTAAAATTCGAAGTAAAATTCGGCGAGAAATTGGAGATGCCAAGTTTTGTATCCTAGTTGATGAATCACTTGATGTATCTCATAAGGAGCAAATGGCAATTATTCTCAGATTTGTTGATCAAGAAGGATATGTTCGAGAAAGGTACTTTGAAATTGTTAGTGTTAAAGACACTACTTCTATTACTCTCAAGGAACATATATGTCTTGTGCTTTCTACAAACAAACTTCAAGTGCAAAATATTCGTGGTCAAGGATATGACGGAGCTAGCAATATGCGTGGTCAGTTTCATGGACTAAAGACATTATTCCTTCAAGACAATCCTTATGCATATTATGTTCACTGCTTTGCTCATCGGTTACAATTAGCTTTAAATGCATGTGCTAGAGATGTTCCTGATATGCAATTATTTTTTCAAATGCTAAGCTCCATCGTTAATTTTGTTGGATCTTCATCGAAGCGTGCAAATATGTTAGAAGATATACAAGAAGCAGAAATTGCAGAAAGCTTAGCAGGTGGAGATCTTGAAACTGGAAAAGGTCTGAATCAGATTCGTAGTTTAAAAAGAGCAGGCATGACTCGATGGGGTTCTCACTTTGCTTCGGTCAATAATATGGTTCACATGTTTAATGAAGTTACTCAGCTTCTTCAAGGTATGATGATTGATAAAGAACTCGCTGGAAGTATAAGAGGTGATGCAAAAGGTTTCCTTAAGTCATTGAGGGCATTTGATTTTGTTTTTTGTTTATTGCTCGCTAACAAAATTATGGGAATAACTGATTTACTTTCTCAAGCGTTGCAAAGACAATCACAAGACATTGTTAATGCTATGAATTTAGTATCAAGTACAAAAACACTTCTTCAAGCATTACGAGAAGATGGTTGGACTAGTTTTTTTCAAAGTGTCCAGCAATTTGGGGAAGAACATGGTCTTGAAATGCCTAATTCAGATGCTGCTTATTCAATGGGCACTGGTCGTGGTTGTCAACAACATAATGTTGTTACTAATGAACATCATTATCATTTTAACATTTTTAATGTGATTATTGATGTTCAAATGATGGAGCTAAATGACAGGTTCACGGAGCAAAGCATGGAACTTCTTGTTTTGAGTTCTGCATTAGATCCTAAAAATCAGTTCAGGAAGTTTGATATAGACAAGATTTGCAAACTTGCAGAAAAGTTTTATCCTGGAGATTTTGAGGCATCAGAGGTAAGAGCTTTAAGGTTACAATTAGAGCATTATAAATGCCAAGTAGTTTCCAATAAAGATTTTCAGGATTTGTCATCTCTTGCACAAGTATGTAGACAGTTAGTTGAAACGGACTTAGCGAAGCTTTTCCCCTTGGTTGATGAGCTGATTCGTTTAGTCTTGACACTTCATGTTTCCACTGCAACTACTGAGCGTGCATTTTCTGCTATGAAAATCATAAAAACTAGACTTAGAAACAAGATGGAAGACGGATATCTTTCAAGTTGTATGATGCTTCACATTGAAAATGAGTATGTGGATGGTATTGACTCAGAGGCGGTGATTGATCATTTCGAGTCTATCGGAGATCGTAAAGCTCAATTCAAATAAAGATCCGCTGGGTAAGTTTTTTTGGCTAGATCCGCCACTGAATAGGATGCCTTCCCTAATATAGTCATTTATGTTATAAGATTGATGGATTAAACATATCATAAAATATACTCCCTCCGTCCCGCTAGATTCTTTACATGGGGGCTGGGCACGGAGACCAAGGATAGTGGGTGTAATATTGTTAAAATAAATGAAGTAGTGGGTGTAATAGTGATTTTATTGTTAAAATAAATGAAGTAGTGGGTGTAATAGTGTAAAGTGTTGAAAAAGTGAAGTGAAGTAGTAGTGGATGTAATAATGTATTTTATTGTTGAAAGTTACTATTTTGGGTAATGTAAAGAATCCAGTGGAACGTCCAAATTAGTAACTGTAAAGAATCCATTGGGACGGAGGGAGTACTAATCGAATATTGATTAATAAATATTTTTATTAATACATTTTATAGATGCGACTGAATTAGATATTTTTTATGCTAGACAGCTAGTCTTTTAGCACATTGGAAGCCACACCTTCTGCTCTAAACTTCGCTCTTTTGCACCTCTTTGCCAAAGATTCTAGTATGCGGTAAAATTTACAAATATTTTATTGCACGTCTTTAGCTCTTAATATGATAAACTTTATATTAATTTTCTCCAATTTCTTACTGATACAAACATTTTTTAAATAATATTATATTTGGCAAAAGGAAGATAACAGTTTGCATACACGGAGAAGTTACTGGTTTGTTGTTGTTAAGAGTACTTGTGCATAACCTATTAAATACAAAATAACTGATTAAAACGTGATTGATCTTCAAAAGTTCAACCATCCAAATGTCACGAACTCTATAAACAATGTCTGATTAATGTGAGTTTATCAGATGCAAGTGGCCATGTCAAAATATTAAATACCTTTTTTTTTCTGAATATTCCGAACATGTTGTAATACATACGATTTCACACAACACAATTGTTGTGCAATAATAAAAAAATTATTTTATTTTCATCTTATTTCATTGCTGGTATTCTCAAAAACAATAAAAATAATACCATGTCCGTATCACTGTACCGATGTCACTCTCTGCAAGTAATAATATATTTTACTCAATAAAAGAGGCAACGTGGCATGCCACATTTAAACAATTCGATGCCGCAAGTCATAATGTATAACAATCATATCAATAAATATATAATATTCATCTCCTCTACTCTTCTCTACAACAACTCCATTCTAAAAATATTTATATTTTAATTCTACCCAATAGAATGTCAATGTTGAAATATAATCTAACACTTGTCAACAATACTAAAAAAAGGGGCAAAACCTACAAGAAAATTTCTTACCACCTCTTTTTCTACCAGTCATTTCCTACTAATTTCAAGTCAAAGGACCATTTCCTACCACAAACGACGCTAGTAATAAATATGTAGCCATTTCTTACCAAATCTAGTAGGAAATGACCAAGGAAGGACCCACTTGTCCACGTCAACAAAGAAGTGACGTCATTTTTGCCAAAGTATTTCCTACCACATGACTTTGGTCGGTTTTGTTCACCTCATTTCCTACCACAGCGGGTAGGAAATGAGTTTGTTGGGTCCCACATGCCACATTTTGTCAAAACAATTTCTACCACTCTGTGCTGGTGGGAAATGAATAGACCATTTCCTACCAACCGTGGTAGGAAATGAGTCTGGTAGGCCTCTTTGTGGTAGGAAATGAGCTGGGTCAAAAAGTAAAAATTCAGTAATTCCTACCGTATTCATCAAGTTTGGTAGGAATTGACCAGTGGGAAATACAATTTTTAAATTAAATTTTAATTATATTTCAAAAATAAACCTCTTAAACTGAAATTTCAAAAATACCGCCCAAATGAAAAATTCAAAATTTTTGATCAAACTCATAACCTACCACATATTGGTAAGAAATAAGCCTTATTTCACAAAAAATTTAAAAATGGAGCCAAAACTGAAAAACTCAAATTTTTTGCCAAATTTCAAATTTTCAATACCTCACCAAATTCAAATTTTCAAAACTCCACCAAAAAATTTGAATTTTTTGCCCAAATTCAAATTTTCAATATTTCACCAAATTTTATTTAAACAAACCACTTCACCAAATTTCATCTTTATCCCTACATCCACTTCACCAAAATTCATCTCCCTTTTAACTTTCATTTTCGAAATTTGGTAAAAAGAACTCTTTGTATATATATATATATATATATATATATATATATATATATATATATATATATATATTAAAGTACATATTCTCTTTCTCCAAATCATCCCCCTTATACATGGATCCATGGTAGGAAATGAGCTGGGTCAAAAAGTAAAAATTCAGTAATTCATACCGTATTCATCAAGTTTGGTAGGAATTGACCAGTGGGAAATACAATTTTAAAATTATATTTTAATTATATTTCAAAAATAAACCTCTTAAACTGAAATTTCAACAATACCGCCCAAATGAAAAATTCAAAATTTTTGATCAAACTCATAACCTACCACATATTGGTAAGAAATAAGCCTTATTTCACAAAAAATTTAAAAATGGACCCCAAACTAAAAAATTCAAATTTTTTGCCAAATTTCAAATTTTCAATACCTCACCAAATTCAAATTTTCAAAACTTCACCAAAAAATTTGAATTTTTTGCCCAAATTCAAATTTTCAATATTTCACCAAATTTTATTTAAACAAACCACTTCACCAAATTTCATCTCTATCCCTACATCCACTTCACCAAAATTCATCTCCTTTTTAACTTTCATTTTCGAAATTTGGTAAAAAGAACTCTTTATATATATATATATATATAATATATATATATATATATATATTAAAGGTACAGATTCTCTTTCTCCAAATCATCCCCCTTATACATGGATCCATGGTTTTGGATTTCGAATTTTTTTTATGCTTATCGTTGTTACCGCTGTGTTTTACTGCCTCGAAATCCAATAATGATGTTAGAGCTACTTGTATAAGGCGATGATTTGGTTATGTGTGTGGTGTATTGTGATGCTAATACCTGTTTAAGAAGAAGAAGAAGGTGAAGAAAATGAATAAGAAGAAGATGGTGATGAGATAGATGGTTATGAAGATATTGACTAGTTTCTATTAGTTGTAATAGATATTGTAGATCAAAAGATTTGATTGTAATATTTTTAATCTTAATTAAATGTTATTTTTTGCTTTTAGTTGAAAATTTCATTCATATTTCTCATTTTGGAATGTTGATATTCAATTGGTACATAAACTACGTGAAAAACATAATAGAAAATGCCCAGTAATTCCTACCAATTTTAGGAAATTCATACCATCTTTACCATTATAAACCAGTAATTCCTACCAATGTTAGGCAATCTTAGGCACTTCCTACCATCTTTACCATTACAAATCCAGTAATTCCTACCAGTTTTAGACATTTCCTACCTACTTTCATTTTTAAATTAAATTTTAATTCTATTTAAATTTAGGGGTTAGATTAGGGTTAGACGAAATTTTCTTAATTTTTTTATATGATCCATCCATATATATATATTGATATCATTGCAAAATAATCATGTATACAAGTAATTATAAATTTTCAATTTCGTTTGCAATGATTTTATAATGAAAAATATTTTCAGATAAATACTTAAATATTAATATATATATATATATATATATATATATATATATATATAGAGTAGGGATCTAGAGAGAACCCCTTTAAAAGGAGAACTTAGAAAACTAAATTAAAATATAGCACATATGGTATGCAAACTGATCGTTGGGAGATGGAGAAAAATGTGGTGAAATTAGATTTTAAAAAAATATCACCGATTGACGGGAAAAATCAAATTAAAAACGGAGGGGATTAGGTGGGATTGTGTGTGTGAGGGTGTATTTGATTAGTGTGTGGGTGCCCCTGGCGGGGCCATTGATTATAATACATCCAATGATTAGGATTAGTACCTTAGTTTTCTTCAAAAAATGAGTTCTCTTTTGAGCCACACCCTATATATATATATATATATATATATATAGAGAGAGAGAGAGTTGCACTCCATAGCAAACACCATATATAACAAACAATAAAGAACACCTCATATCTATTATAATTTAAGAGTTTCGTCATAGCACCCAATACAAAAAGTTGTTATTTTTTTACCCTCTAGCAAACCAGCAAAAAAAAAATGAAAATTTACTGTTCATTGATGACGTCATCAGTGAACAGTAATTTTCAATTTTTTTTTGCAGACTTGATAGAGGGTAAAAAAATAACAACTTTTTGTATTGGATGCCCCTGGCGGGGCCAAAGGATCTAATAGATCTAAGGTATTCTTTGTTGTTTGTTATATAAGAGTGTTCTGTATGGAGCAAAGGCCCATATATATATATATATAGGCCTTTGCTCCATACAGAACACTCTTATATAACAAACAACAAAGAACACCTTAGATCTATTAGATCCTTTGGCCCCGCCAGAGGCACCCAATACAAAAAGTTATTATTTTTTTACCCTCTATCAAGTCTGCAAAAAAAAAAATAAAAAAAATAAAAATTACTGTTCACGTGATGACGTCATCATGACGTCATCACGTGAACAGAAAATTTTCAAAAATTTTTTTTTTTTTTTTTTTTTGCTGGATGGATGGAGCCTAAAAAAATAAGAACTTTTTGTATTGGGTGGCCCCGCCAGGGGCAATGGATCTATAAGATATGAGGTGTTCTTTATTGTTTGTTATATAAGGTGTTTGCCATGGAGTGCAACTATATATATATATATATATATATATATATATATATATTCTATGGAGTACACTTTAGATTGGAGTATTGGAGTACTAGATCTCAACCGTTCCTTTTTTTATGATCCAATAATCCACTTTTTTTTGTAGTTTTGTTTATTTTTTAAATGATAAGGGCAGTTATGTAATTGTATGTATACCAGAGATAATTCTATTTTGTTATCGCGTGGATAAAATTTTACACGATGGTGGTTACCTTTTTTAAGGAGTTATGGTTGTGTTGTTTTAGGGGTTATGCACGTATCACAGGGAGTATACTGCATTTTGTAGATTGCATACATTGAATGTTCTTGCTTGATTATTGTTATTAGTTGTTGTAGTTTGTTTTTTGAACTAAATGACTTTTGTCGAAGAAGGTTCAGGTATTGTCTTATATGCTTCATGTTTATCTTGATGTTGTACTGGGGTTTGCCATTGTTTTTTTGTATTATTGCATGTACTAACAGGTACGTTGGTGTGTCATTGCATTTCTTTTTTGTCCTGCTTTTGTTTTTTTTGGTTTGTTGGGGGTACAGTGGTGTTGTTTTATGAGTTATGCACGTATCACAGGCAATAAGAAGAGAACTACGGTTTGTAGTATGCATAATTTGAATGTTCTTGCCAGGTTGTTATTATAATTTCTTATAATCTGTATTCTGCACTAACATGACTTTTGTTGAAGATGGTTTTGGTTTTGCCTTTAATGCTGCATGTTCGCCCTGCAGTTGTACTTTGATTGCATACTTCACTCGTCATTCAAGCACAGTTTTAAATTTGTAAATTTATTTTTAGAAATTATATATTTCTTTGGTAATGACTAGTTTATTTAATATGGCCGAATAAAATGTGGAATTGGACAAAAATGGAAACCTTACCGAAAAAGTGGTTGATCTATCTCGAATCCGATTTCAAATTTGTTCTTAAGGGTTTTAAGAAAATTAATGTACAAATTTAGTAGGTGAAAGAAGAGTTAAGCTAGAAAACAAGGCATAGTAAATATAGTCTTAACCTTTGCCTTGGGGCAGACCACAGGTTACCAAGGGGCAAGGGCACATTGTAGTATGTTTTTTCTTGTTTAGGGATGTCAACAAGACTGAAACCTTCCTACTCCATTCTACAGTTTACTGGACGTTCAACAAGGTTGCAACTTCTAAGAAAAATCTTTCACAATTGATTTCGTAGGAGTTTTGTTGAAAAGTTCTTTAGATTAATACAATATAGGATTGAATCCTAGCCCCCAAAAAGCAGCTGATATTTAAATTACAAGTCTTCAAAGAATTGCAAGAATTTGCATTTTTCAATCCTGGTGAAAATTTTAGTTTTACTTCAGTCCGGATTTATTTTTATTTTTGATTTCTCATAGTTCTGATTCTGCCACTTTACCAATGTATTCATCAAATGTATTCTTAGTTGTAATCTTTTTCTACCGTAGCAATCTTGCAGAAACCATAAAACTCTTTGCAAGTTTTTATCACGAAACACTATGAAGTTAAGTATCCAGAAACTGACAGGTCTTTGGTTTTAGTCCCCATGGCACATTCCTTTAAAAGAAGCTGCACCAGTTCGAAGTAATTTGAAAACATTGTTCTCCTGACGTGAATCACATGTACTCTTTAACTAAAAACAAAGTATTACATGAAATTTATTAAGTTCGAAGTACTACAACATATTAGTTCGACTTTAATATCATCTTTCTGTCGTATATTTAAAACCACTATATTTCATTATGAAGATGAAGTATAGGTTATTTTTCATTAATAAAATAAACTCAGATCAAGCAGATGATGTCTTATCCTCTTGTTAAGGCTTAAAAAATCAACAAAATATCAGTTGGGAAACCAACTTTGCCAAGAAACATCACCTTTTTGGTCTAGCTAGTACTGCAAATTTACGTGTGTTTTACAAAGCTTGGCATTCAAGCACCGGTTGCAAACAACTATGCATTAGTTCCAAGCACCAGAAGCCCACAGGTGAATGACATTGTCTGCAGAAGTGAAAATATCTTAATTTGCATCTTTAGATGTGTATTTTGGATATGATCACTTCAATGATCATGTAGAATCACTTGAGCAATACACGCCATTAGTGAAAAACGAATGATTACAGTGAAAAACTTTATTGAATATAAGAAAAACGATTACAGCATATCCAAAAGGCCTAATTTCTTTCAGAACCATGTACTGATTATTACAATGGGTACATCAAATCTCATGTTTAATCTTCTCTACTGGTCATCTTCACAATTGAAAAGAGATTGAACTACTGTAGCCCTCATTGGCCTCTGTTTCTATCTTCCTCCATGCATGAGAGACCAATCTCAGCCAATGTTCTAGCTTGATTCTTGCTGTAGTTGCCTTGCAATCTTGGATCAACTGTTTCCTCCAGCCAAGACTCTTCACCGCATAGAATTTTTCGCTTCACTATTCTTACAAAACTTATGAGTTCAACTTCAAGTTCTTGATTATCAGCATCAACTACCTAATTTGACAGCCTAATGCAACTTTAAATCTTTCTTTCCACCCCAGGAAACTGGACGAGAAAATATGAGTGTTGAGAGACAAGTTTTCTATGTACTCGTAGACCAAATGTCTGTGTTTCCCTTCTGAACAAAAACCCCATGGTTAATTTTTCCTATTGTGCTCAACTCTACCAAAAATTCTTCATTCCCATTAGTATCTGTATACACCATACTAACTCAAATTCTCATTAGTAAAGGTGTTTATTTGCTTAAATCTCTCATTATGCAAACTAACAATACAAATGGTTGGTACCGAGGTTTCAGTAGTAATAGAACGCATGTCGGGCACAATAATTATGTTCATAGCTCTAAGTTCAAATGTTTTCATCCTCCTACCTTTTCTTAATGTTTTTTCACATACATTATTCATCAGAAGTGCATCATTATCTTTTGATCGTGTCAGTTAAATAAACATGTTATTCGCAGCACAAATGTAGAAACAACTAACAACATTAAAAACAATTATTAGAGCTTAAGAACATAGTTTCCACCCATTTTTTTTAATTGTTGATGGATCACCACAATCTTTGACGTAAGTCACTGCATTAATGCAAGAGTAGTACTCAAATTTTACAATGCTAGTTTGTTATACAGAGTAACCAAATCCCATAAATTTTAGGTTGTTATACAGAGGCAGGAATCACTTCTTAGTATCTTAAGGCAATATTAACTTCATACATCTGGTGAGGAAAGGTGAAGTACTACACCCGAGTATGATTCCCCGTTCTTTTCTTTTCCCCTGGCCGATCCTTTTCTCTCCCCCTTCTTCTCTCTCACGTGAGTTCTCTCTCCTCTCACCTTTGTTCCTTAATTTTTAGGTTTTTATTCAAGCTATTATCCAATTACTTGCTAGTTTTTGATTGTATAAGTGATGATCAAGAGTGGGTGTTCTTGTTTGATGAGTTTTTGTGTGTTGGTATGTATATATATGTTCGGTGTGTATATATGGGTTGAGGAGGGATACAAACTTACATTCAAGTACGATAAAAGGTTTATTTAATGTTAATTATTGATGGGTTAGCATTTAAATTGAGTTTGGAGGTATTGTATGTTAATTTCTTGTTAAGGGTTTTGAGTTGTAACTTTGTAAATCATGGGTTTGATATGGGTTAGTAATAGGATGATGTTGTTGATGATTTTTGTGAAAGGAATTGAGTTGCATGTCAATTTTGGGATAGTTTTATAAAAATTCAGATTTGCTAAAGTATATGTATAAGAGTATTTGAAGGTTTGAAGGTGTGTGGTTAGTTTTAATGGGGGGAAATCATGTTATATGTATGTGTGTTCTTGGGGATACTTTGTAAATTAAATTGTGATACTACCTCCGTCCCATTTTGTTTGAGTTGGTTTGACTTTCACGGAGATTAAGAAAGCTAGAGTTGACTTGTTAAAAAATGAGTAAAGTTAGATGAAAAGTGAGTTAGTGGTGGGACTTATGAATATTTAATAATAGATTTGAGATAGTGGGAGTAAAATAGTGGGTGTAATAGTGTTTATAGTATTCGTTTAATAAAAAAGTAATAAAGTTAGTAGGTGTAATAGTGAAAAGTAGTGTTCAAAAATAGTAAGTGTAGTAGGTTCATTAGTTTTGGGACTTCCCAAAAAGGAAAGTGTGTCAATCTTTTTGGGATGGAGGGAGTAAAATTGATCATTGTGTATATATATACATGGTATGTGCCAAGAGTATGTGTGTGTTTGGGTAAGGTGTTTGTTTGATTTATAAGTAGCCTAGTTAAAGATCGTGATTAGTAAATAAGTGATGTATATGCCAAGTACTTGTTATATTGATGTTAGTACTTGTAAGTATCAAGAGTTAGTGTACTAAAGATTTTATGTAAGTCTATTGTGTTAGTGTCATATGATAAGAAAGTGTTTACTTGGTTTAGTAATGATGTTAATTGTTGCTCTTGACTTGTATAGTGGTATTAGTAGTACGCATTTAAATTTTGGATTGCTTAGATGTCCAGGTCTATGATCTTGTAAAATTTATATAAAATTGGAAAATGATCGGATGGGGTTGATTTTTGAATCTGTAGAAAGGTATTTCAGTTGTCTACAAGTTTCATGTTCTGTGTTTTCTGAAATTCCACTCAGAAGTATCAGTTTTCTGCACTTTAAATTTTGACCAGAATGATTTGGTCATTGAGAGTCTTGTTTTCAAAAATTCATAGTAAATTGAGCGTACCTTCGAACTTTCTGGGCAATAGCATTCTGGAAAACTCTTTTCAAAACCTATGTTTTTCATTTACATTCCTTGGTCAAGTTCTGTAATCTTAGTTGGTTAAATTTCAAAATACTAGAGTGCACAGGTTCTGTTTCAGTTCTAACAGTTCACATTTTTATTATTTCTGAATTCATTAGTTATCCATTTTTAATGAGGCCTATCATTTTGGAAAGGTCTCGGAATTGTCTTTAAATGTTGTGTTCTGTGTTTTTTAATTTAGGATCATCTTGATATAGTAAAATGAGTTTCTTTCATAACTGGTCATAGAAGATTTTTAAGTATAATAGTCATTTTGGGGGTATTGTGAATTGTGGTCATAAGTATAATGATAAGTAATGTTAAATAACTATAGTAGTAAGTTGAATGCTTAATTATGTCATTAGTATGTGAAGTGGTTGTAGTTGTGTCGGTTGTATTCCGACTGGGAAAGTAGTATAAGCGGGGAAGTGCTGCCGAAATTTTCTAAAAATCCCTTAACTTTTTCAAAACATTATTGGGACGCTATACTGCTAGTTATTATATACCATTCGGAATACTTTTG
Source organism: Saposhnikovia divaricata (assembly GCA_036435485.1). Taxonomy (NCBI): domain Eukaryota; kingdom Viridiplantae; phylum Streptophyta; class Magnoliopsida; order Apiales; family Apiaceae; genus Saposhnikovia; species Saposhnikovia divaricata. The sequence continues at coordinate 167,813,266 of CM071595.1, read as the reverse complement.
ATGCTAATTGATATAGGTACTAGTCTAAGTTCATTAAATTATAATAATATTATAATATTATAATATATATATATATATATATATATATATATATATAGGCCTTTGCTCCATACAGAACACATTTATATAACAAACAATAAAGAACACTATAAAATCAATTATTCCAATAGATCCATTGGCCCCGCCAGGGGCACCCAATACAAAAAGTTCTTATTTTTTTTATCTTCTATCCATCCAGCAAAAAAAAATTAAAAAAATTTTTTTTTTTTAAAAATCACTATTCATGATGACGTCATTGCTGATGTCATCATGAACAGTGATTTTTCCAAAAAAAATATTTTAATTTTCTTTTTTGCTAAATGGATAGAAGATAAAAAAATAAGAATTTTTTGTATTGGGTGTCATGACGGAACTCTTATATTGAATTAAATATGAGGTGTTCTTTATTGTTCTTTATATAAGGTGTTCTTCATGGAGTGCAACTATATATATATATATATATATATATATATATATATATATATATATATATATATATATATATATATATATATATATATATATATATTTTCTGTACTAAGTTTACGAATTGTCAGAGGCATGTCAAGTCCGTATATTAGTATAATTTGCGTATTTTAAGTATAAATGATGTTGGTAAATGATTATTTGATTGGTTGATTGTGATCGAGTTGATGGTATTCCGACAGGTTAGGTCATATTTTAAAGGAGGTGCTATCCATTTTTTATTAGAATTATTTGGTAATCCTTGTAGTAATTTGATAAGGATTATGTGTAAATCGATATGATATACATGTTAAAAGGTATAAGTGTAAATTGATATTACATTCTAAGTGCTTATGTGGTTATACATTACTATTTCGAGAATATGATCTGTATAAACTATATGTGTTAATTGTAAAGCGTATTAGGACGCGTTTGGGTAGAATCGAGTTAGACAGTTTCAGTTGCTTACTGAAGTAATGCTTTATTTTGATATAGGTACCAGTGAGACGCTGGGTAAGAACCCATACGAGTATAAAAAGGGGAAATTGAAGAAGAAAGATAAATGTCGGGGTGAATGAGTATGTTCGTGTGGAAGCATACAAATTATAGGAGAAAGACAGATGTGTGATCGATTAGAGGTAAATGTACAAAGAAGTAGAGACGGATGTAAAGTGATAAGGAGTTAAAGTATTGGAGCTAGAAACTCCGTATATTGAGGCAAGTATACTATCCCTCACTTATCGTTCAAGTGATGTGAAATATCCTGTATTGTTCATATCTTCATTCAAATTCCTTCTTGCAAGTATCTGTTCCCTTCATTTTCGGTTTGAAGGATGTGAACATGTTCTACTAATTGTGAGATTTTCTTCAAATTTATGTGGCTAAGGTCTACACCTCTTTCATTGTTTCTATTGACTCAAAACTTGTATTGAAGTCGAGATTCCCTGAGCTGCTTATGAATTGTTGTTTAAATTTTTATACTTTACTATCATTTCTTTTTAATTATTGTTGAACCCTTATACCTTATTGTTTATTTCTTATCAATTATTGTTGAAACACCTGAACCTTGTTTATCCCTATGAATCATTATTTAAACTTATGTACCCTATTAATTACCCTATTTCCTGTTGAACCATAATCTTTGACTTATAATTGATGCCTTGCTTTATCTTAGTCTTTTCCTTATGCTTATTCTTTTAGACCCTATCAGTGAAACCAAATTTCGTAACCCTTGAACTAAATTCTAGAACCTTAACCCCTGTTTTGTTCTTCATTAACTAATGACTCTTCATTAGTTTATGATCAATGCAGTAATCCCAATCTCTCAATTTAACTCCAAATTCCTTTATTCCATGAATTTTCTTATAAATTGCTGTTCAATTTCTGGAATCTTAATAATTACTTCGCCCCTTAATTGACTTAAGTTTCCTTGTTGATATATGATTCTATTTCTGTTGAACCGTACCATGTTTAGTTTAATCTTGTTGACTTGCTGTTTATGATTCCTTATATTATTTACTTCCATAACTCTTAATCTTTTATTGTTGCTCGTTAAAATGGCTTAATTTATTTAAAGATGTTTTGTTTTAAAAATTCCTTATACTGGGCTGATCTATTATCAGTGAGTTTAAGGACTGGAAAGTGAAATGTTTTAAATCATTAAGAATAAATTTGTTTATAAATTGGAAAAGCGTAAGAGGCTAGGGTGGTCCTAGTCCAGCACTTTTATATAGCGTAAGAGGCTAGGGTGGTCCTAGTCCAGCATTAAAGGCCAATGTGTTGCCTAATTGGGAACCCAATTTCAAAGGAATGGGGACTTTACGTGGCTGATCACCCGTATTGTCCGTAATCAGGAGAATAATAAAAATCAACTTAAATGTTTTTAAAAAGTTTTATGAAAAGTATGTTTCAAAGATGAAAGGGTTTTAAAGAAAGGAATGTTTTGATAGAATATATATATATATATATATATATATATATATATATATATATGGCTTAATGACCTTTTAACCCTCAAAGTTTCCACTGATATACCCATCAGCCCTCAATATTTCAAAACGTTCCTTTTAACCCTCGAAGTATCCATAAAGGTCCTAATAACCCTTAAACCGATACAAAAAATAAAAAATAAAAAAACGGTATAACTTGGATGGGCAAAAGAGACATTTCACAAACCGATACCGAGGGTTAAAAGGTATACTTTAGATACTTTTGGGGTTAAAAGGTATACTTTAAATACTTTGGGGGTGAAAAGGTATACTTCAGAAAATGTTTATACAAGTGTACTGAGGGAAATAAGTTATGTCATCAAATGTTTTCAAAGGAGAGTATGTGGTCATTATATTTAGATCTTCTATACTTGATCTCAACAACTTTGTAGTATTGATTATCTACATGTTCGGTGTTTTCAAAATAAAAATAAAAATTACTTTGTAGTATTAATGGTCTATTTTTTTGAATTTTAATTGAAATTTACATATATCATATAATTAAAAATAAATACAAAATATACATTATTCGAAAATATATTTAATTTATTTTTAAAATGTATTTTCCAAAACTTATAAAGATGATTTATAGAAATTTTCGGGGGAACTTTGTTGTAAAGTTGTTGTATCTTAATTACATACTCTGTATGTATCCCTGCCGTGTATATGATGTAGTTGTACACTTGTAATAATATTTGGTCACAATTTTACAATCCATCTCTTTTGTTTTTACATAAGATGTAGTTTTCATGTAATTTCGAAAGTTAGTTGTTCTATTTATTTCCTTAGTGTTGGTGGGTGTAATATGCCCGTTTGACACTATACCACAAATAATTTTGGTCGACTGTTAGCAGGGTTCAGTTCCTTACATTAAATTTTTAGATAGTGGTCATTTCATTTTTTAAGTTTTTAGATAGGTCAGGTCGGTGCAAGAACTTTTTACTCCCGTATGCAAGCAGTCACCATCTCACACTCATTTTCAAATGAATTTTAAATCATGTTCAAACCCGTAAACTAAGGATGAAAGGTAATCACAAAGTTCATAATGAGTTATGGGCATGTTTATGCGTACAATTGACAGGTCTATATCAGTATGTAAATAGAACCAATGCATAACAGTGCGTGCAGTTAAATAGTTATATAGATATGGGTATTAAGCCATTTAGCGGAGATATGATTACCTAATGAAAATTGACTCCATCTCGAACCTCCCTTTTTCTCGTACATATACATGGTACACAGTTTCTAAGCCTCGGGTACACTTGCAAGGATGTTCGGAAAAGGTCACATTCTTTTCATCTTTAGCACGAATATTTGTTGCAACGTGAATGCACAGGCGGCATGATGAGTGAACTGCTGCCATATCTACAAGAGCCTTAAAAGAATCAGAAGGTCCCTCAAATTTCCACCTGAATAATGTAGTATTATTTTGTGGAATAATACTACAAGTAAACATATTAAGTTCTGAAATATCAGAACACAGCATTAGCCCTTCTTGCTCAAGCATCCATAAAAAAATTGGAATATGATAACTCCGAATCTTGATCGGGTCCTTCCTCACCAACTCCTGCCTCGGAAGGGGTGTAGCTGTGGTGGGGAGCCTGCAAAACAACACCGGAGGGGGGGTTTGGCCCCGAGGTGCCTCCGGCGTGAGAATAAGAGTTGGCTTTGGAAGACTATAATCAAGGAGAGTATCACAAAAGTAATAAATGTGTGTGGGTGTGTAATGGTGTCTAACCTCTAAACCCTATTTACTAGGGGTATTTATGGCCCTAGTCCTAGGGTTTAGGGGTAGGTTACCTTCACCCCCGACCGTTGGATCTGGGGGACAAGCCGCTGAATTTCCGGGATGTGGGACACGTGGCCTAGTCTGGGGTGACCGTTGACTGGAGTGTGGCCATGTTGTTGTAGACATGATCTGGCACGTGCCTTCCCTTGTCTTTTAGTGTTGGTCAGCGCCATATGTAGGAACGTTAGCTGAGGGGGGGGTGCCACGTGTGTTGAGTGTCACCCATTTGGGGTCCCCTAGTCTGGGGTGGGGACCACGCCACGTGGTGGTGGTCCCGGGCCCGGGGTCCACTACTCTGGGCTGGGCCGTTCTTATTCTCATGAGATGATTTGCTTATTGTTTTGGGCTCCTTGTTGGGCCTTGGCTGTTTATAGCCTATTAGAATAATTTTGGTGTTCTTGGATTAATATGTTATAATCTTAGTTATCTTTTCGTGTGTTAATATGAATCTCACGAATTCAATCATGTCACGTGTCATTTGGGAATTTTTTTGAAATCCGTACTGCTCTTATATATAATTAATGATTGTCATCGAGATTTTTTTTATCATTATAACTAAATTATCATTTTAGAAAATATTTATTTAAAGGGGTTCTACGATACTCGAAACAAATAAGATTAAAGTTACATACATAATTTTATAACGGGGTATTTGGTTTATTTTGGTTAACAGAAATTATATTTCATATGTGGTACATCGGGCATTTGGTGCATTTTTTTTTGTGAATTTGGTTAATGGATACTACATTTCACATGCTAATTTATAAATGGACAATTTGATATTTCAAAAATAAAATAAAAATGCACAATTTAATCAATCTGTAATAAACTTGTTAATGTTAAACAGCTGCAATGTGTCAGGCAATGTAATATCCATCCAATAATCCAAGAAGAAATGGACAGTAGAAAATATTAACACCAGTAGTGCAGTAAGCATTAATTAGCGACTGAGAATTTGTTGTAAGAGTAAGAAATGCTAGCTGCTTCATTTTTCCTGCAGAAATGGTTGTTAGATCATGATTTGATCTGTGATCTAAGTATACAATAACAACCTTTATGGCAAAAGAATATGTACCTTGAGATCATCAATATTATTATGGTAATTTTGTGTGAATAAGTATTACATATGTTTATTTAAATTAAATTTATGTGTTTTTCAAAATTACAATAAAGAGTCATCGAATTTGAACTCGATCCGAATTAAATCAAATTAAAAAATGTGTTTTAATTTATTTCATTAAGAATGTTTGTTGGTCACAAATAATTCCACATAAATAAATATGGATGAGGGAGAGGTCAAGAAACACCTGGGGAAGATCCATTAGTTTCAGGAAAATATGCAGTCGCATTTGTTAGAGGAATTCAAGGTGACACTTTTGAAGGTTGGTATCTAAAAGATGGTCACCTTCAGATTTCAGCTTGCTGTAAGCACTTCACTGCTTATGATCTAGATAACTGGACCACTGTCAATCGTTATGTGTTTGATGCTCATGTAAGTTCTATAGTTATATCCGATGTCTTTATCATCCATTCTGTTGCTTGTAAATAGTTCAGTAAATATCTTGTTTTTTTTATAAAAAAATTAGGTTACCCAACAAGATTTGGATGATTCATATCAGCCACCTTTCCAGAGCTGTGTAGAACAAGGGCAAGCCAGTGGGATAATGTGTGCTTATAATCGCGTTAATGGAGTTCCAAACTGTGCTGACTACAATCTTTTAACAAAGACTGCTCGTGGTCTGTACATTTTTAATAAATAAATAAATAAATAAAATTATATTCTAATACAACCTTTTTTAGAACTCCATTAACATATTAAGTTCTGAAATATCATAACACAGCATTAGCCCTTCTTGCTCAAGCATCCATAAAAAAATTGGAATAACTTCATTTGTACGAGTTATACCTTTTAACCCCCAAAGTATCTAAAGTATACCTTTTAATCCCCAAAGTATCTAAAGTATACCTTTTAACCCTCGGTATCGGTTTGTGAAATGTCTCTTTTGCCCATCCGAGTTATACCGTTTTTTTATTTTTTTATTTTTTTGTACCGGTTTAAGGGTTATTAGGACCTTTATGGATACTTCGAGGGTTAAAAGGAACGTTTTGAAATATTGAGGGCTGATGGGTATATCAGTGGAAACTTTGAGGGTTAAAAGGTCATTAAGCCTATATATATATATATATATACATATATATATATATATATATATTAAGGTAAATGGTTTCTAGTTTTGAAATTGTGGATATCAGAGTTAGTCATTTTTACATGATAAAATTTGGAACTCAGTAAAATAATGGGATTAAGGATGGATAAAAGTTTCCCAGTTATTCCCTTCGCGAGTAACATTGTACGTTGAAAGTGGAGTAAGAATGATTGGGGAATTTCTTGATATTCTTTTTCTCAAAGTTTTATCTGAGACAGTATAGTTAAAGAAAATGGAAAAGTTTTACTCTATGATTGAAATTGAATGATCTCTTGAGATAAAGTATTCATTGATATTGTTCATCAATGAATTATCGTAATATCATTGTTTCAATATATTATTAACTTGCTGAGCGTTCTTTGACTCACTCTTGCTTTGTTTTACCTAACCCTTTGCAGTTAGATTTAAGGACGATCTACTACATTTATCTTGGCAAATGAGAGCGATGAAGCATTCTATACATGATAGATTCGGAGCTAGAGCGGGTAAGCACAGATTAGGATTGAGTTACAGATTATATGGTATAATAAATTATATTTAGAGCAGTGATAGAAGTTGGAAATAATTTGTAATAATTAGATTTTTGTTTCATACCATAACCTGGAATCGATCCTCGTTGAGGAATTGTTGGTGTATTAAGTTTTAATTGTATTTGTTAAATTGAAATTTGTTTTGGGGTTGAAAAATATTTGGATAGTCCTATTTACGAACACTTCATGTCGAAATTTTGTAAAATTCCCTTGTATCAAAGTCTATTTGGTTATAAACAGTATATTTTTAGTATTGGGTAGTCGGGGCATTACAACTTGTAAAGTGACAACTGGAGCAACCCCATTTCTGCTGGCTTATGGAGCTGAGGCAGTTGTGCCTTTGGAGATCATGCAAGCGTCACCTCGAGTTGGGGCATTTGAACCAGAGACTAATGAAGAGGGCATGAGACTCGCCCTAGACCTGATTGATGAAGTCAGAAACGTGGAGCATCAAAAGGGAAAGCCCCCAATTATTACAACCCTGTGGATCCTTTTATTACAACCACAGGGTTAAGGAAAGGTTCTTCCAGCAAGGTGACTTAGTTCTGAGGAAGATCGTGGCTTCTGGAGTTGGCCAGAAGGGAAAGCTAGCCCCCAATTGGGAAGGGCCGTATCGAGTCAAGAAGACGTTGGGACGAGGATCATACAAGTTGGAGACCTTGGACGGGGTTGAGGTGCCCCGTACTTGGCATGCCTTGAACCTCAAAGTTTATTATGTATAAGCTATCCTTGTACGGATTCAGCTTTCTATCTATTTATTAGGAGAGGTAGAAATAAGGTTCGATGAAACCATTCCAGGGCTTAACGCCCCGAGTAGGACAATAATAAGTTATGTAAGGGTTGAACCCATTTCGAATTATTAATGCAAGTTTGTTTTCCTTCAATGATTCTGCGATTTTGTTTATGTACCAAGCACCTGTTGAGTGTAAGTCTAGAAAGACCAAGTACCGAAAACAAGTAAACAAACAAATGAGGAAACAAATGCATAAATAAATACCCCGAATGACCAACAGTTAAGTTACATCACCGAGATAGATAAAAGTTTGGTCCCGAAGGCCATGCAAGGCCATGCAAGGCCACAAACCAGCTCCAGCTACTCCTCCCCAGACTCCCCTTCGCCACTCTCCTCTTCCCCACTCTCTTCCTCTGAGTCCTCACCGAAGTTATCACCGGGCTCGGCAATCACCATTGGCTGAACATTAGCAACTTCGGCCCCTTCTTCCTCGGAAGATGAATCAGAGGTAGAACTGCCCTAATTTCGGATCAGTCTCTTGCCAGCGATGGGTTGGCGAACTACTCCAACTTTCTTTGCAGGTGGGGGTTTCTTCCCACGGGAGCCAGAAGAAGATGAGTCTTGGCTAGCAACTTGAACAGCCCCCTTGGAGTTGGATCCAGAGCGTCGATGACTGCCTTTGGAGCCGGATCCTGATGTCTGAGGAACAACTTTAGTTCCCGAACCAGAAGCTAGGTTAGCCGGGTTGACACCCCAATTTGGGCAAGGAAAATCAGCCGGGTTGACAACAGATGGATGCCTATGACTCACAGTGTTAATGGCCTTATCCCAACCAACAGACATGTTGAAGGGACGCATCTCATCATCATGATCATCAATGAGCTTAAGAAACTCTTTAGACCTATGGTAGGCCTGGATCACCTTGTCAGCATCAGATGCCTTCTTTTTGGCTAAAGAAGAAAGTTGTTTACGGGTAGATGCAGCATTAGCTTCAGCACGAACGACTTGGGAGTGCAGATCGTCAATCTCTTCCTTGAACCTTGCTGAGTCATTCTTCAAGCTAATATTCTCATCCCTAAAAGCCCGGCCTTGAATCGAAACAGTTTGAAAATAAGCATTGGCCTGCAACAAGGAAATGGGTGAGCTACGAGGAATATGCAAAGTTGAAATCAATAACAGTATCAAACTTAACAGAGGGAATTTCATACCTGATACAAGGCCTGAGCGCCCATGAGCCGAGACTCATCCATTTTTTCTCCCGCATGCAGTGTCACTCGGTCAGGAGGAGTGATTGAAAGCTTGGACCAGTCTAGGGCTAGATAAGGACTCCCAAAGATCGAGTCTTGTTCACATATGCCCCAAGAAGGTATGAAAGGAGTCCTGACGTCCCCATCAGCGTTTCGGGATCGTTTACCGCCTTGAGAGCAGTGCTCCAAGAAGTTAGGGATATGAGGCTTAGTAGGATTCAGTTTCTCCTCAGCCTTCTTCTTCATCCTTTTAGTAACAGTTGGCCGGTTATCAGGACGACTATCAATCTCCTCAGCAGCTGAAATACAAAGAGAAAAATATCGGGATAAGAACAAACAGAATAATAAGCTCAAGTAAGAAAGTTACCCTCAATGGAAAGAAAGCTAAGGCCAGCCTCAATAAGATTCTTTTCATTCAGAAAAGTTTTATAGTGTGTACGGCCGTCATCAGCAAGAAGCCTATCTCGATCCAACAATTCTGAATCAGTAAGGTCACACATGAAATGTGAAATGTCCTCCACTGACCCAAATCTCTTCACAAAGAAGTTGCCCCAGTCACCACCTTTCCACTCAAGAACTACAAACTCCCTTTCCCAGAAATGCTGTGAATCTGGAAAGGAGAAGGGATTCACCATGTGTGGAAGTTTGGCTCGGTGCTTAAGGCTAACCCATCATTTCTTGGAGTCGGAAGAGTTGCTGGCCCCAAAGATACTTCGAAACATTGTAGTTTTCGGATGAATCTCCAGTTGGCGACACCTTATTAAGAAAATAGAGATGTACCTCCAAGCATTGGGATACAACTGACAGGGGTGGATCTGATACTCTGCCAGCAATCTAATGATAAAATTGTCAACCGGGAATCTGAACCCAGCATCTAAGGCACAGTAAACACAAATCCTCTCAGGATGCCAGTTGCATGTTCTATCTGATGGGTTTGGGAGACGAACCTTATTGGCACTTGGGAAGTGATAGGACTCCCTTATCTTTTGGACATCTCGTTCCGACAACTTACTTGGACTGTTAAAAGAATCTAAGCTGGAACAGTTTGGGAATGCTTCCCTCATAATGTTCAGGAGATCTAGCAAGGATTCAAATCTATGTTCAACATACGAAGGAGGTTTGATTTTTTCTTTACCTTTGGTGGTCCTCATCTTACTCCTCTTCGACATAGCTTCCATCATGGAGACAGGGGGAGCCATTGGTTGATCACCTTCCGACATTTTGATCTTGAAGCTGAAACTTGATCTTGAATCTGAAACTTGATCTTGAAGCTTGAACTTGATCTTGCAACTTGAAGCTAGAGAACTTAAGAATTTGAGAGCTCTGAAATGAAGAAGTGAATTGAAATGAAGGCTACTTCTCCTCTTTTATAGAAAATGCATGACCTGCTACATCAGGTTGAATCTCAGCTTGGTTCGCGTTTACAGGTCATCTATCGTTTATAGATGAAAAAAGGACAGAAATTATCCGCGTTATACAAAAAGAATCGTTATAATTCATATATGCCAGAGAAGAAATAGCTGAAATGTTTGCTGCACGGATGGTTGCGCTTAAGAAATTAAGTAACGAGTTTAGCCTTAAGCACAAGATTAGTAGTGCTAATCATGAATTATGGAGTAATATCGTTAGAAGTCACGAATGACCAAACTGACGACTAAAGATCAAGATTAAGGTTCTTGATCCTTAGGATCACGGATGATTTTAGATCCTAGATCCTTGACGACTTAAGATCAAGATCGAGGTTCTTGATCCTTGAAGACAACGAAGTCACGGATGACCAAGATACTAACTTGAGATCAAGATCAAGATTCTTGATTCTCAAGATCACGGATGGTTTTCAGGTCCGGGTTTCCTAGACAACCACGAAGTAGCCGACCTCCGAGCCGAGGGTTGCCGGCCGACCACGAAGCAGCCGACCACGGTGCACAAGGGGCCGCAGCCGACCACCTCCGGGCCGACCACGGCGCGCCAAGGCCCTTCGGCCGATCACCATGAATCAAGGCCCTTCGGCCGATCAGGTGCTAGCCGACCACGAGCTAGCCCTTGATTCGGCCGATCGCGGGTTAGTTCGTGGTCCTGAATCTTGATTTTTTCAGCGAACCTCAGGTAGTTTCTGGACCTAGATCTCAACTTTTTCAACGAGTCTCGGATGGTTTTCAGTGCTAAAAAGAGGTCAAGATTAGCATATTTTAGCACCGTTTAGTGCCGATTAAGCACTGTTTTAGTGCCGATTAGCGCCGTTAGTGCCGTTTTATGCCGTCTAACATCGTTTAACATTGTTTAAACGTTGTTTGAGACTAATTAGCGCCGTTTAGTGCCGATTAAACACTGTTTAGTGCCGATTAGCACCGTTAGTGCCGTTTTATGTCGTCTAACATCGTTTAACACTGTTTAAACGTTGTTTGAGACTAATTAGCGTCGTTTAGTGCCGATTAAGCACTGTTTAGTGCCGATTAGAGCCGTTAGTGCCGTTTTATGTCGTCTAACATCGTTTAACACTGTTTAAATGTTGTTTGAGGCTGATTAGCGCTGTTTAGCGCCGTTTATCACTTTTCAATATCATTGTAAATGCGTCGGTCGCTCCACGCCTTACATTAAGATGATATTGTTGAAAATACTCGTGTAAGAGCAATGAACCCTGACCCGAGTCTCGAATGTGGCCGTTATAACTTCAAGGAAAACCTGATTAGTTTTCCTAGAAGTTGGGGGGCAAATGATATGGGCTGAAAATAAGCCCTAAAGACACATTTAATATGGCATTAATTAGACCCAGAATGGTCCAAACTTGGGGCCCACCAGATGGACCTAAAACCCCAATTATAATATTAATTTCGTAATTAATATTGGGGGAAATAAACAGCTCAGCAATAAGAGTTGGATAAGGATATTATCTCCATCAGACTTAGCCACCAAGGCATCCAATTCAATATGGAAACTGATTCCTACAAGGAATAGATCTGGAACCTTCCTCAAGGAAGACTTGTCCACCAAGTCTCTGACTCCTACCATAATTTTGAGGCTCCTACAGCCTATATAAAGGGTCAGACCCCTCATCCTAGAACTACGTTTTGTGGCTTGATTCTCAATACGAGATACGTAGGCATTCTGTCAGGATCGATTAGTCTCGAACACGGAAACAAGCATTAAAGCTCGATGCTCAACTACCCTAGCATTAATTACAAATCGTAACCTAGTTTTTATTTCACAACAGTATTTTAACCGCAACTTCAAAATAATTTCACTAATTGTAACCATTCACTTGTTTACTTGCTTATTCACTTATAAGTGACCAAAAATTTCCTATGACTCCTTGATATATTTGAATGGAATAAATGATTTATTCTTTAATTATCCCAACAAAATTAATATCTTGATGTTACATGTAAATATTCTAGAAATGGAATACTGCAAATAATAAATTAAAATTTACCAAAAAATTATTTATGTAGAAATTAAGCTGCAGTATTATTAATTGTTTTCAATCTATAGTTTAGTTATTGAAAATTTTTGAAAAGCTTAATACAAAAATCTTAGAATTCTAACAAGCTAGGATTCTAAATAGATTCCTAAGTATCTATTTTTCGAAGACAATTGGTGCAAACTATTTTACATTTGGGTGCGAACGAGGAATGGAAGAATATTTTAGGGCTGTAATTCGAGTCGAGCTGGGCGAGTTCGAGTCGAGCTTTAAATCGAGTCGGGTTTTTTTAAACGAGTCAAGCCGGGCTCGTTCATTAAACGAGCCGAAAATCCCCTCCAAATCCGGCTCGTTTATTATACGAGTCGGGTCGAGTTTACTCGCGAGCCTAACGAGCCGAGTCGGGTAGCAGTTAAACGAGCCGAGCCGGGTAGCTTGTTTAGTCATTGAAATTTTTTTTTTAATTCTGAAAATTACTTTTTTTAAAAAAAATCTGAAAATTACTTATTAATTATATAAACATTTTACACATAATAAAAAAGTAAACAAACAAGATGTTAGAAATTATTTAATTTAAAATTATCAAAAAAATTATCTAAATTTCATTTATTTAACCGAATATAACAAGAATAGTAGTGTTTTATTAAGATCTCCAACCAAATTATTTTTTATTTTTTGAAAATTTGGGATTATCATTTAATTATATATATCTTGACATCCGTACAGTTGGATTGTCGAGAAATATTTTCAAAAAAATAGAAATAATAATTTGGGACAAAGCACTAGTTACGAGTACTAGACAATACAGTAGTGTTCTATTAAGATCTCCAACCAAATTAATTTTTTATTTTTTAAAAGTTTAGGATATATCATTTAATTAGATATATCTTAACATCTGTATGGTTGGATCGTCTAGAAATATGTTTAAAAAAATATAAACAATAATTTGGGACGAAGCACTAGTTACAAGTAATAGACAATATAGTAGTGTTATATTAAGTTCTCCAACCAAATTAATTTTTTATTTTTTGAAAATTTAGGAATATCATTTAATTAGATTATCTTGACATCCGTACGGTTGGATCGTCGAGAAATATTTTTGAAAAAATAGAAACAATAATTTGGAATGAAGCATTAGTTACGAGTACTAGATAATATAGTAGTGTTCTATTAAGATCTCCAACCAAATTAATTTTTTATTTTTTGAAAATTTGGGAATATCATTTAATTAGATATATCTTGGCATCCGTACGGTTGGATCGTCGAGAAATATTTTTAAAAAAATAAAAACAATATTTTGAAAAACAACAGAAAATTTTGTAAACGAGTTCGAGCCGGGTCGAGTTCGAGTTTTCGAGCCGGGTCGAGTTCGAGTTTTCGAGCCAGGATTCATTCGAGCACGGCACATACCCGGACCGCCTCGTTTATATAAACGAGCCTAAAATCGCTGCCAAGCTTGACTTGTTTACGAGCTCGAGTCGAGCCGGATTCAGTTAAACGAGTTCGAGCCGGGTGGCTCGCGACTCGAATTATAGCCTTAGAATATTTTAAGCTTTTTAATATTCTTTTTTACTTCTTGAAGTGATTTCCCATCAATCTCTTTAAAAATTAGTATGTCATTAATTTTGCCTACATATATATCTGTACATTAACATGGGGAATCCATTCACACTCTCAACTAGTGCGACCTTTCTGCAGTTTATACATTAAATTCTCACCGGGAATTAACACCAAGGAAACTGTATTCCATTAATTAACTTCACTACTAGTGCATTAACCAACATTTATATCCATATTCCAGTGTGACTCTCGAATTCCAAATATTTTGCTATATATAAAGCAAACAGCTCTTCCCAGATAGAACAAGTAGTAGATAAAATTTTTTACCGCTGGGTGAAAATTTATGAAATATTAGTGCTTTACTTATATTTGACTAATTGACTTGGCAGTTAGAAATTAGAATAGACTAACAGAGAGTTGAGTTCAGTACTTCATTTTCATTCAACTGGAGCTCATTCATCTAGGTCTTTGCAAACAAGCAAATTGATTAATTGAATCAATCAATCAGGCATTCAGCATTCCATATCAGGTAGCTTTCTTACTTATTCTTACTTGTTTCATATTCAGTATATATATTGTAGTCTAAGTGTTTGGTAGAATGCGTCAAAGAAAATTTTCAATGGTTGTAGGATGTCTGATCAACACCCGAAAAAAAGAATGAAATCGCTATTTTCTTTTTACAAGAGAGAGGGCGATAACACTGGAGCACCAACATCAAATAATCCTGCGCCAGTGACTCCTGATCCTCCAAATTGTTTGCCTAGAGATGAAATGGAAATCATTGTTGAGGCTCCAAAAAACCCATTTGTTAAAACTGATCCTGGATTGCGTGATCTAATCTGTACATTTCCGGTAAACCAGCAAGATCGTATAAGAAAGGAGTACCTACAATTGGGACCTTGTCAACCGAAATTGCAAGATTATCCTCCAACTTTTGATGGGCGTGATAATCGTCGTTTCCAATATAGATGGTTTTCGTTATTTCCTTGGTTGGAATATTCAGTGGCTAAAGATAGAGTGTTCTGCTTCCCTTGTTTCCTTTTTGAAAAAAATCCACCTAAGTTTCCTTTGTTCACAACTACAGGGTGTTGCAATTGGAGTAGAATGTTGAATGGAAAAAAAGGAATTTGTGAACAACATGTTGGACAGACAAATTCTTTACATAACAGGAATGTTCAGAGTTGGGCTGATTTACTAAAAACTTCTCAACACATTGATCGAGTGATTGAGAAACTTCCACCAGAAATTGTGAGGCAGAATAGGTTGCGTTTAAAGACAACGATAGCAGCTGTTAAGTATCTCGGTAAAGAAGGATTGCCTTTTAGAGGTCACGATGAATCTTCCAATTCTAGTAGCAGAGGACATTTCATTGAGATGATAAAGAGTTATGCAAGTCTGGATGATGAGATTGCAAAAGTTGTTCTTGAAAATGCTCCAAAACATGCCATGTACATAGCACCATCAATTCAGAAGGAAATTTTAGATATCATTGCAACTAAAATTCGAAGTAAAATTCGGCGAGAAATTGGAGATGCCAAGTTTTGTATCCTAGTTGATGAATCACTTGATGTATCTCATAAGGAGCAAATGGCAATTATTCTCAGATTTGTTGATCAAGAAGGATATGTTCGAGAAAGGTACTTTGAAATTGTTAGTGTTAAAGACACTACTTCTATTACTCTCAAGGAACATATATGTCTTGTGCTTTCTACAAACAAACTTCAAGTGCAAAATATTCGTGGTCAAGGATATGACGGAGCTAGCAATATGCGTGGTCAGTTTCATGGACTAAAGACATTATTCCTTCAAGACAATCCTTATGCATATTATGTTCACTGCTTTGCTCATCGGTTACAATTAGCTTTAAATGCATGTGCTAGAGATGTTCCTGATATGCAATTATTTTTTCAAATGCTAAGCTCCATCGTTAATTTTGTTGGATCTTCATCGAAGCGTGCAAATATGTTAGAAGATATACAAGAAGCAGAAATTGCAGAAAGCTTAGCAGGTGGAGATCTTGAAACTGGAAAAGGTCTGAATCAGATTCGTAGTTTAAAAAGAGCAGGCATGACTCGATGGGGTTCTCACTTTGCTTCGGTCAATAATATGGTTCACATGTTTAATGAAGTTACTCAGCTTCTTCAAGGTATGATGATTGATAAAGAACTCGCTGGAAGTATAAGAGGTGATGCAAAAGGTTTCCTTAAGTCATTGAGGGCATTTGATTTTGTTTTTTGTTTATTGCTCGCTAACAAAATTATGGGAATAACTGATTTACTTTCTCAAGCGTTGCAAAGACAATCACAAGACATTGTTAATGCTATGAATTTAGTATCAAGTACAAAAACACTTCTTCAAGCACTACGAGAAGATGGTTGGACTAGTTTTTTTCAAAGTGTCCAGCAATTTGGGGAAGAACATGGTCTTGAAATGCCTAATTCAGATGCTGCTTATTCAATGGGCACTGGTCGTGGTTGTCAACAACATAATGTTGTTACTAATGAACATCATTATCATTTTAACATTTTTAATGTGATTATTGATGTTCAAATGATGGAGCTAAATGACAGGTTCACGGAGCAAAGCATGGAACTTCTTGTTTTGAGTTCTGCATTAGATCCTAAAAATCAGTTCAGGAAGTTTGATATAGACAAGATTTGCAAACTTGCAGAAAAGTTTTATCCTGGAGATTTTGAGGCATCAGAGGTAAGAGCTTTAAGGTTACAATTAGAGCATTATAAATGCCAAGTAGTTTCCAATAAAGATTTTCAGGATTTGTCATCTCTTGCACAAGTATGTAGACAGTTAGTTGAAACGGACTTAGCGAAGCTTTTCCCCTTGGTTGATGAGCTGATTCGTTTAGTCTTGACACTTCATGTTTCCACTGCAACTACTGAGCGTGCATTTTCTGCTATGAAAATCATAAAAACTAGACTTAGAAACAAGATGGAAGACGGATATCTTTCAAGTTGTATGATGCTTCACATTGAAAATGAGTATGTGGATGGTATTGACTCAGAGGCGGTGATTGATCATTTCGAGTCTATCGGAGATCGTAAAGCTCAATTCAAATAAAGATCCGCTGGGTAAGTTTTTTTGGCTAGATCCGCCACTGAATAGGATGCCTTCCTTAATATAGTCATTTATGTTATAAGATTGATGGATTAAACATATCATAAAATATACTCCCTCCGTCCCGCTAGATTCTTTACATGGGGGCTGGGCACGGAGACCAAGGATAGTGGGTGTAATATTGTTAAAATAAATGAAGTAGTGGGTGTAATAGTGATTTTATTGTTAAAATAAATGAAGTAGTGGGTGTAATAGTGTAAAGTGTTGAAAAAGTGAAGTGAAGTAGTAGTGGATGTAATAATGTATTTTATTGTTGAAAGTTACTATTTTGGGTAATGTAAAGAATCCAGTGGAACGTCCAAATTAGTAACTGTAAAGAATCCATTGGGACGGAGGGAGTACTAATCGAATATTGATTAATAAATATTTTTATTAATACATTTTATAGATGCGACTGAATTAGATATTTTTTATGCTAGACAGCTAGTCTTTTAGCACATTGGAAGCCACACCTTCTGCTCTAAACTTCGCTCTTTTGCACCTCTTTGCCAAAGATTCTAGTATGCGGTAAAATTTACAAATATTTTATTGCACGTCTTTAGCTCTTAATATGATAAACTTTATATTAATTTTCTCCAATTTCTTACTGATACAAACATTTTTTAAATAATATTATATTTGGCAAAAGGAAGATAACAGTTTGCATACACGGAGAAGTTACTGGTTTGTTGTTGTTAAGAGTACTTGTGCATAACCTATTAAATACAAAATAACTGATTAAAACGTGATTGATCTTCAAAAGTTCAACCATCCAAATGTCACGAACTCTATAAACAATGTCTGATTAATGTGAGTTTATCAGATGCAAGTGGCCATGTCAAAATATTAAATACCTTTTTTTTTCTGAATATTCCGAACATGTTGTAATACATACGATTTCACACAACACAATTGTTGTGCAATAATAAAAAAATTATTTTATTTTCATCTTATTTCATTGCTGGTATTCTCAAAAACAATAAAAATAATACCATGTCCGTATCACTGTACCGATGTCACTCTCTGCAAGTAATAATATATTTTACTCAATAAAAGAGGCAACGTGGCATGCCACATTTAAACAATTCGATGCCGCAAGTCATAATGTATAACAATCATATCAATAAATATATAATATTCATCTCCTCTACTCTTCTCTACAAAAACTCCATTCTAAAAATATTTATATTTTAATTCTACCCAATAGAATGTCAATGTTGAAATATAATCTAACACTTGTCAACAATACTAAAAAAAGGGGCAAAACCTACAAGAAAATTTCTTACCACCTCTTTTTCTACCAGTCATTTCCTACTAATTTCAAGTCAAAGGACCATTTCCTACCACAAACGACGCTAGTAATAAATATGTAGCCATTTCTTACCAAAGCTAGTAGGAAATGACCAAGGAAGGACCCACTTGTCCACGTCAACAAAGAAGTGACGTCATTTTTGCCAAAGTATTTCCTACCACATGACTTTGGTCGGTTTTGTTCACCTCATTTCCTACCAAAGCGGGTAGGAAATGAGTTTGTTGGGTCCCACATGCCACATTTTGTCAAAACAATTTCTACCACTCTGTGCTGGTGGGAAATGAATAGACCATTTCCTACCAACCGTGGTAGGAAATGAGTCTGGTAGGCCTCTTTGTGGTAGGAAATGAGCTGGGTCAAAAAGTAAAAATTCAGTAATTCCTACCGTATTCATCAAGTTTGGTAGGAATTGACCAGTGGGAAATACAATTTTTAAATTAAATTTTAATTATATTTCAAAAATAAACCTCTTAAACTGAAATTTCAAAAATACCGCCCAAATGAAAAATTCAAAATTTTTGATCAAACTCATAACCTACCACATATTGGTAAGAAATAAGCCTTATTTCACAAAAAATTTAAAAATGGAGCCCAAACTGAAAAACTCAATTTTTTTGCCAAATTTCAAATTTTCAATACCTCACCAAATTCAAATTTTCAAAACTCCACCAAAAAATTTGAATATTTTGCCCAAATTCAAATTTTCAATATTTCACCAAATTTTATTTAAACAAACCACTTCACCAAATTTCATCTCTATCCCTACATCCACTTCACCAAAATTCATATCCCTTTTAACTTTCATTTTCGAAATTTGGTAAAAAGAACTCTTTGTATATATATATATATATATATATATATATATATATATATATATATATATATATATTAAAGTACATATTCTCTTTCTCCAAATCATCCCCCTTATACATGGATCCATGGTAGGAAATGAGCTGGGTCAAAAAGTAAAAATTCAGTAATTCATACCGTATTCATCAAGTTTGGTAGGAATTGACCAGTGGGAAATACAATTTTAAAATTATATTTTAATTATATTTCAAAAATAAACCTCTTAAACTGAAATTTCAACAATACCGCCCAAATGAAAAATTCAAAATTTTTGATCAAACTCATAACCTACCACATATTGGTAAGAAATAAGCCTTATTTCACAAAAAATTTAAAAATGGACCCCAAACTAAAAAATTCAAATTTTTTGCCAAATTTCAAATTTTCAATACCTCACCAAATTCAAATTTTCAAAACTTCACCAAAAAATTTGAATTTTTTGCCCAAATTCAAATTTTCAATATTTCACCAAATTTTATTTAAACAAACCACTTCACCAAATTTCATCTCTATCCCTACATCCACTTCACCAAAATTCATCTCCTTTTTAACTTTCATTTTCGAAATTTGGTAAAAAGAACTCTTTATATATATATATATATATATATATATATATATAATATATATATATATATATTAAAGGTACAGATTCTCTTTCTCCAAATCATCCCCCTTATACATGGATCCATGGTTTTGGATTTCGAATTTTTTTTATGCTTATCGTTGTTACCGCTGTGTTTTACTGCCTCGAAATCCAATAATGATGTTAGAGCTACTTGTATAAGGCGATGATTTGGTTATGTGTGTGGTGTATTGTGATGCTAATACCTATTTAAGAAGAAGAAGAAGGTGAAGAAAATGAATAAGAAGAAGATGGTGATGAGATAGATGGTTATGAAGATATTGACTAGTTTCTATTAGTTGTAATAGATATTGTAGATCAAAAGATTTGATTGTAATATTTTTAATCTTAATTAAATGTTATTTTTTGCTTTTAGTTGAAAATTTCATTCATATTTCTCATTTTGGAATGTTGATATTCAATTGGTACATAAACTACGTGAAAAACATAATAGAAAATGCCCAGTAATTCCTACCAATTTTAGGAAATTCATACCATCTTTACCATTATAAACCAGTAATTCCTACCAATGTTAGGCAATCTTAGGCACTTCCTACCATCTTTACCATTACAAATCCAGTAATTCCTACCAGTTTTAGACATTTCCTACCTACTTTCATTTTTAAATTAAATTTTAATTCTATTTAAATTTAGGGGTTAGATTAGGGTTAGACGAAATTTTCTTAATTTTTTTATATGATCCATCCATATATATATATTGATATCATTGCAAAATAATCATGTATACAAGTAATTATAAATTTTCAATTTCGTTTGCAATGATTTTATAATGAAAAATATTTTCAGATAAATACTTAAATATTAATATATATATATATATATATATATATATATATATAGAGTAGGGATCTAGAGAGAACCCCTTTAAAAGGAGAACTTAGAAAACTAAATTAAAATATAGCACATATGGTATGCAAACTGATCGTTGGGAGATGGAGAAAAATGTGGTGAAATTAGATTTTAAAAAAATATCACCGATTGACGGGAAAAATCAAATTAAAAACGGAGGGGATTAGGTGGGATTGTGTGTGTGAGGGTGTATTTGATTAGTGTGTGGGTGCCCCTGGCGGGGCCATTGATTATAATACATCCAATGATTAGGATTAGTACCTTAGTTTTCTTCAAAAAATGAGTTCTCTTTTGAGCCACACCCTATATATATATATATATATATATATAGAGAGAGAGAGAGAGAGAGTTGCACTCCATAGCAAACACCATATATAACAAACAATAAAGAACACCTCATATCTATTATAATTTAAGAGTTTCGTCATAGCACCCAATACAAAAAGTTGTTATTTTTTTACCCTCTAGCAAACCAGCAAAAAAAAATTGAAAATTTACTGTTCATTGATGACGTCATCAGTGAACAGTAATTTTCAATTTTTTTTTGCAGACTTGATAGAGGGTAAAAAAATAACAACTTTTTGTATTGGATGCCCCTGGCGGGGCCAAAGGATCTAATAGATCTAAGGTGTTCTTTGTTGTTTGTTATATAAGAGTGTTCTGTATGGAGCAAAGGCCCATATATATATATATATATATATAGGCCTTTGCTCCATACAGAACACTCTTATATAACAAACAACAAAGAACACCTTAGATCTATTAGATCCTTTGGCCCCGCCAGGGGCACCCAATACAAAAAGTTATTATTTTTTTACCCTCTATCAAGTCTGCAAAAAAAAAAAAAAATTAAAAATTACTGTTCACGTGATGACGTCATCATGACGTCATCACGTGAACAGAAAATTTTCAAAAATTTTTTTTTTTTTTTTTTGCTGGATGGATGGAGCCTAAAAAAATAAGAACTTTTTGTATTGGGTGGCCCCGCCAGGGGCAATGGATCTATAAGATATGAGGTGTTCTTTATTGTTTGTTATATAAGGTGTTTGCCATGGAGTGCAACTATATATATATATATATATATATTCTATGGAGTACACTTTAGATTGGAGTATTGGAGTACTAGATCTCAACCGTTCCTTTTTTTATGATCCAATAATCCACTTTTTTTTGTAGTTTTGTTTATTTTTTAAATGATAAGGGCAGTTATGTAATTGTATGTATACCAGAGATAATTCTATTTTGTTATCGCGTGGATAAAATTTTACACGATGGTGGTTACCTTTTTTAAGGAGTTATGGTTGTGTTGTTTTAGGGGTTATGCACGTATCACAGGGAGTATACTGCATTTTGTAGATTGCATACATTGAATGTTCTTGCTTGATTATTGTTATTAGTTGTTGTAGTTTGTTTTTTGAACTAAATGACTTTTGTCGAAGAAGGTTCAGGTATTGTCTTATATGCTTCATGTTTATCTTGATGTTGTACTGGGGTTTGCCATTGTTTTTTTGTATTATTGCATGTACTAACAGGTACGTTGGTGTGTCATTGCATTTCTTTTTTGTCCTGCTTTTGTTTTTTTTGGTTTGTTGGGGGTACAGTGGTGTTGTTTTATGAGTTATGCACGTATCACAGGCAATAAGAAGAGAACTACGGTTTGTAGTATGCATAATTTGAATGTTCTTGCCAGGTTGTTATTATAATTTCTTATAATCTGTATTCTGCACTAACATGACTTTTGTTGAAGATGGTTTTGGTTTTGCCTTTAATGCTGCATGTTTGCCCTGCAGTTGTACTTTGATTGCATACTTCACTCGTCATTCAAGCACAGTTTTAAATTTGTAAATTTATTTTTAGAAATTATATATTTCTTTGGTAATGACTAGTTTATTTAATATGGCCGAATAAAATGTGGAATTGGACAAAAATGGAAACCTTACCGAAAAAGTGGTTGATCTATCTCGAATCCGATTTCAAATTTGTTCTTAAGGGTTTTAAGAAAATTAATGTACAAATTTAGTAGGTGAAAGAAGAGTCAGAATTAGTTAGCTACAAGCTAGAAAACAAGGCATAGTAAATATAGTCTTAACCTTTGCCTTGGGGCAGACCACAGGTTACCAAGGGGCAAGGGCACATTGTAGTATGTTTTTTCTTGTTTAGGGATGTCAACAAGACTGAAACCTTCCTACTCCATTCTACAGTTTACTGGACGTTCAACAAGGTTGCAACTTCTAAGAAAAATCTTTCACAATTGATTTCGTAGGAGTTTTGTTGAAAAGTTCTTTAGATTAATACAATATAGGATTGAATCCTAGCCCCCAAAAAGCAGCTGATATTTAAATTACAAGTCTTCAAAGAATTGCAAGAATTTGCATTTTTCAATCCTGGTGAAAATTTTAGTTTTACTTCAGTCCGGATTTATTTTTATTTTTGATTTCTCATAGTTCTGATTCTGCCACTTTACCAATGTATTCATCAAGTAATGTATTCTTAGTTGTAATCTTTTTCTACCGTAGCAATCTTGCAGAAACCATAAAACTCTTTGCAAGTTTTTATCACGAAACACTATGAAGTTAAGTATCCAGAAACTGACAGGTCTTTGGTTTTAGTCCCCATGGCACATTCCTTTAAAAGAAGCTGCACCAGTTCGAAGTAATTTGAAAACATTGTTCTCCTGACGTGCATCACATGTACTCTTTAACTAAAAACAAAGTATTACATGAAATTTATTAAGTTCGAAGTACTACAACATATTAGTTCGACTTTAATATCATCTTTCTGTCGTATATTTAAAACCACTATATTTCATTATGAAGATGAAGTATAGGTTATTTTTCATTAATAAAATAAACTCAGATCAAGCAGATGATGTCTTATCCTCTTGTTAAGGCTTAAAAAATCAACAAAATATCAGTTGGGAAACCAACTTTGCCAAGAAACATCACCTTTTTGGTCTAGCTAGTACTGCAAATTTACGTGTGTTTTACAAAGCTTGGCATTCAAGCACCGGTTGCAAACAACTATGCATTAGTTCCAAGCACCAGAAGCCCACAGGTGAATGACATTGTCTGCAGAAGTGAAAATATCTTAATTTGCATCTTTAGATGTGTATTTTGGATATGATCACTTCAATGATCATGTAGAATCACTTGAGCAATACACGCCATTAGTGAAAAACGAATGATTACAGTGAAAAACTTTATTGAATATAAGAAAAACGATTACAGCATATCCAAAAGGCCTAATTTCTTTCAGAACCATGTCCTGATTATTACAATGGGTACATCAAATCTCATGTTTAATCTTCTCTACTGGTCATCTTCACAATTGAAAAGAGATTGAACTACTGTAGCCCTCATTGGCCTCTGTTTCTATCTTCCTCCATGCATGAGAGACCAATCTCAGCCAATGTTCTAGCTTGATTCTTGCTGTAGTTGCCTTGCAATCTTGGATCAACTGTTTCCTCCAGCCAAGACTCTTCACCGCATAGAATTTTTCGCTTCACTATTCTTACAAAACTTATGAGTTCAACTTCAAGTTCTTGATTATCAGCATCAACTACCTAATTTGACAGCCTAATGCAACTTTAAATCTTTCTTTCCACCCCAGGAAACTGGACGAGAAAATATGAGTGTTGAGAGACAAGTTTTCTATGTACTCGTAGACCAAATGTCTGTGTTTCCCTTCTGAACAAAAACCCCATGGTTAATTTTTCCTATTGTGCTCAACTCTACCAAAAATTCTTCATTCCCATTAGTATCTGTATACACCATACTAACTCAAATTCTCATTAGTAAAGGTGTTTATTTGCTTAAATCTCTCATTATGCAAACTAACAATACAAATGGTTGGTACCGAGGTTTCAGTAGTAATAGAACGCATGTCAGGCACAATAATTATGTTCATAGCTCTAAGTTCAAATGTTTTCATCCTCCTACCTTTTCTTAATGTTTTTTCACATACATTATTCATCAGAAGTGCATCATTATCTTTTGATCGTGTCAGTTAAATAAACATGTTATTCGCAGCACAAATGTAGAAACAACTAACAACATTAAAAACAATTATTAGAGCTTAAGAACATAGTTTCCACCCATTTTTTTTAATTGTTGATGGATCACCACAATCTTTGACGTAAGTCACTGCATTAATGCAAGAGTAGTACTCAAATTTTACAATGCTAGTTTGTTATACAGAGTAACCAAATCCCATAAATTTTAGGTTGTTATACAGAGGCAGGAATCACTTCTTAGTATCTTAAGGCAATATTAACTTCATACATCTGGTGAGGAAAGGTGAAGTACTACACCCAATACAACCAATATTGTAAAAAAACACAAATTATTGACAAAATTTGCAGAACTTAAATCATCTTATTGTCATAATAAGCTTCAATATTTGGTCTGGGTTAATTTTTTGTCTACCCAACCCAATTTTTTGATTTTTTCTTTTTTATTATCCAAAATCACAAATTTGAAACACACTAAGTCCATGTTGAAATTAAAAATTTCATTCAATTGAAAGTAAGGAACTTTCATACACCCTAACTAATTAAACTAAAAACACATTTATAATCTACCAAAACATCTTAAATGCAATACACAGAACTATCAAGAAGATACTGCGATTTCAATAACTATCAAGAAGATACATGTTTGATTGTAGAATTTCTGAAATCCATTACAAGAAGATTTGAATTCAGTTTTCTATATATAATTCAAATTAAAAAAAATGAGTTTCTCAACACCCATTACATACCTTCGCTCATTGTAACCCAGTTGCAAGATTCCACTTCCGTATGTTAATTGACTTGTTGTAATGCTCTTTTTCCTTTTCTGTTCGGCTTACTAGGTGGTATTGTACTATGACTTTTAATGACAATTCTTGAGATAATGATTTTTATGGATTTTATAGACTTTTAATGACTCTTAATGATTCTTGTTGAGTCACCAAAATTTCGAAATACTTTTGATGACTTCTAATGAAATGACTTCTAAAAACTTTTATAGACTTTTTGATAGATTTTGTGGTTTATTAGACTAACTACAAATATCATATATTAGCTTATCCTCTGAAACCCTTTAACCTTTTCTCATTACAATCCAATTTCGATCGTGTGTTCTCTGATTAATCTGGCCACCAAAAAATTGAGTACAATGTATATTTCTTGTTAAATTGAGTATTCATTGCATATTTTTATCTGAGAATTATATATTTGTCACTATTCATAGCTAATTATGATGCAGAACTAGCCATTCTCATTAAAAGTCATTGACTTTTTGAATAACACAATACTTATAAAGAGTCTATAAATGTCTAAATTCAATACCGCCCTACTTTTAAATACTTCTTAAAAGTCTTAATTGAATAACACCATACTTTTAAAGACTTTTTAAATATTAGAATTGAATACCCCATGACTTTTAAAATCATTAAAAGTCTTTAAAAGTCTTAATACAATACCACCCCCTTAAACTTAAAAGTAGGTTCTTGGATTTACTTTAAAGTGTAACTGCCGGAGATAAACGAGAGTGCTGCATTTTTCCTGGCATAATTTTCATCACGTATCTATCTTTATTTCCATTTTAAAAAAAAAAATGTCTAACTTTACCATTCATTTGTCACTTATTTACGATTTTACCATTAAGAAAGGTTATATCCTGTCCACAAGATCTGTTTTAATCTAACGGTCATCTAAGAGTACTCCAAGTATTCCAAATTATTAGTACTCCATAGATCCAAACTATATATATATATATATATATATATATATATATATATATATATATATATATATATATATATATATATATATATATATATATATCAGTTAAATATCATAAACATAACTTTAAATGTCGTTTTACGTACTAACCAATATATTCAACTCAAAAATTTCACTAATGAAAGTTTTTAAAAAACAGCTCTTTACAAAATTGAAAACCGGATGTTTGTGGTTTTGGGGTTGATATTTTAGGGGTTAGATTAGGGTTCGATAACTTTTTTTTTTGGATTTTTTTGCGATGATCCGACCGTACGGATGTCAAGATCATTATTAAATTATCATGTATGTAAAAAATTAGAATTTTTCAACTTCATTTACATTGAATTTATAATGAAAACATATTTTTTAATAATTTGAAGGGAAGATATGCTTAAATAAATTGTAGATAAAATAATACATAAGAAACATCTTTGGTGCATTAATTGGGGAGTGTGCTGTTGTCTTGGTGATCCAAGGTATAGGGAATCAATACTGAGGTTCTAGATAAAATAAACCTCTTAAACCGAAATTTCAAAAATACCGCCCAAATGAAAAATTCAAATTTTTTGATCAAACTCATAACCTACCACATATTGGTAGGAAATAAGCCTTGATTTTACAAAAAATTTAAAAGTGGAGCCCAAACTAAAAAATTTTCAATACTTCACCAAATTGAAATTTTCAACACTTCACCAAATTTAAATTTTCAATACCTCGCCAAAAAATTTGAATTTTTTGCTCAAATTCAAATTTTCAATACTTCACCAAATTTCATTTAAACAAACCACTTCACCAAATTTCATCTCTATCCCTATATCCACTTCACCAAAATTCCTCTCCCTTTTAACTTTCATTTTCATCTCTATCTCTCATATGAACCAATTCATTTTCATTTTCATATGAACCAATTCGTCTCCTTATATAATCGGGTAAAAATCTATTCCCTCTAATATTTGTGTGAATTTAATTTAAATCTATATGTGTGTAATTTATATATATTCGTACATGGTTATTGGTGTGTGTGTGTGTCTTCTTAATTTTTTTTGTTCTTGATTAGTTCATATTTTTAATTGTTCTTGATTAATTGTTCATGTATGTGTGTATAATTGATACTAATTGTTTTTTTTCTTACACTCCTTATGTAGATTGTTGTCACTTGAAGAAGAGCATATTGGTTTGGAAGCCAAAAAAAGAAAAAAAAATAACGACGAAGACAAAATTTACAAAGAAATTGGGTTGAATGATTCAACGATGATGGAAAGTTTAAGGGCGATTAGTTTAAGCTTGTAAAACATTTCTTGATTTGTTGTTATGATTGTCAATTTAGTAAATTTAAAAAATTATTTTGGAGATGTAATTTTAACTTATGAATTTTATGTTTTATGATTAATGTATGATTTTTTTTGTTACGGTTGTGAATGCTTTTGATTTATATATTGATCTCATTGTGCAATTTGTTGTAATATTTGTGCAATTTGTTGTACATGGATATATACAATGAAACACATTTTTTTTTCAAAAAATTGCCCAGTAATTCCTACCACATTCAAGGCTTTTCCTACTGTCATGATCATTACAAACCCAGTATTTCCTACCACATTCAAGCCTTTTCCCACCGCATTCAACAAGCTGGTAGGAAATATCTGGTAGGAATTCAAAAGCCCGTCTGTCATATTTCCTACCAAAACAACGCATTTCCTACCAGCAACGAATTTTCTACCAGAAATGCTGGTAGGAAATGCTCCAATTACGTCACCAGAATTTGTGACGTGACAGGTGATGTGGCGCTTGACGTGACAGGTGACATGGGGCGGACCCATGCCACGTGGATAGCAATGTTGGCAGGTGGGTCCATGACAGGTGGCTGCCAAGTCACCAGGTGGGGCCCACATTGACCGTTACACAAAATTTCCCACCAGGGGTCATTTTTTAGTCAAGCAATTCCTACCACACGGGTTTGGTAGGAAATGGGTCATTTCCTACCAAAAAACGGCCTTTTCCTACCAATTTTGTGGTAGGAAATGCTCGTTTTTTTAGTAGTGCAAAATAAGTATTTAATTCTATGTTTTATTGCTATGTGCAGCTTTTGAATTAGTTGTTGGACTTGTCCAGGTCTCAATTGTGCAGTAAGGATGTTTTTAGAATCGTGAAGCATAGACAAAGTAGTGGAGACTTTGCAGGAAAGTAGTGCTAGGTAGTTCCTATTTTTTAGCATCAGAAAACTTGTATCCCTTATTTATTTTGTTCTCTACAGTTCAATAAAAGTAAGCGGTTTACATGTTTTATGTTCTGGCATTTCTGAGTTTAAACAAACAGCTATATACACATTTATATATCTCAGTTCCAAGGATTTATACTAGATTTGGTATCGAAGTCTTACGAACTGGAGCCTGGTGATTTCAATGGAAGAAAATAAGAGCAAGAGTGGCATTGTTGGTTTGAGTTACCAATGTTAGACAAGAGTAACTATACAACTTGGTCCTTAAAGGTGAAAGTGTTTATACAAGCACATGAAGTATGGGAAGTTGTGGAACCTAAAGACCCAAAGTCTGGTATTGAGGAGAGAAAAGACAAGATAGCTTTGGCCATGATTTATCAGGGAATCCATAAAGATATATTAGTAACTCTTTCTGAGAAAAATACGGCCAAAGGGGCCTGGGATGCAATAAAACCCTTATGTCAAGGTGCAGACAAAGCCAAGAAGGCACGAGTTCAAACTCTGAAAGCAAAATTCGAGTCTTTGGTCATGAAAGACACTAAATTGTTGGATGATTTCTGTATGAAGTTGAATGGGATTGTAGCGTAGCTCTAGAAGAATCTGTGGAAGAAGCTTATGTAGTGCAGAAACTGCATCGTGCAGTACCTTCAAAGTTCCTTCAAATTACGTCAACTAATTGAACAATTCAGAAATCTTGAAGTCATGACAGTGGAGGAGGCAGTGGGCTTACTAAAGGCACACGAAGAACGCCTAAAGGGCCAAGAAGAGAAGTAGAGTGGACAACTTTTGCTCATGGAAGAGGAGTGGGCAAAATGGGAGTTCAACGAGGGAAATATGTTGTATACAAGAGAGGAATGGTTGAAACGAAGTACTAGGGGAGCTGAAGGCTCATCAAATTTTAAGGGGCGAGGACGTGATAAAAGTAAGGTTAAGTGCTGGAATTGTAATATTGTTGGACATTATGCAGCTGAATGCCGTAAACCTCGAAGAATGAAGGAGCAAAAGCAGAAAGTGAACATTGCTCAAGTTGAGGACGAAAAACCAGCTTTGCTGTTGGCTAAACATGAAAGGGAAGAAGAGAATCAAATGCTATTGAACGAGAAAACTATTGTGCCAAAGATGTTGATAGTAAGGGAGAAAGACCAAGGAGAATCCAATTTATGGTATTTGGACAACGGTTCAATTAATCATATGACTATACAAAAATCCTAGTTTTCCAAGTTAGATAATGACGTGACTGGGCAAGTAAAGTTTGGAGACGGGTCGATGGTAAGAATTAAAGGAAAAGGGTCAAACGTGTTTAAGTGCAAAAATGGTGAAGAGCATACGTTACATGAGGTCTACTACATCTCATCCTTATGCAGCAACATAATTAGTCTTGGCCAACTATCTAAGGAAAGAAATAGAGTCATATTCAAAGGCGATTTCTTGTGGGTGTTTGACAATCAAGAACGGCTTCTCATGAATGTGAAACGCTCGTCAAACGGGCTGTATAAGATAATCATTGAAACAAGTAAGCCCATCTGTCTATTAGCAAAATCTGATGAAATATCCAAATTGTGGCACACATGCCAAGGCCATGTTAATTATCAAGCACTAGAATTAATGTTTAGAAACAATATGGTGCATGGTTTTTCTAAAGTAACTCAACCAAAGAATGTTTGCACTGGATGCCTAATGTATAAGCAAACCAGACGGCCTTTTCCTTCACAAACCTAGTTCAGTGCAAAGCGTGTATTGGACTTAGTCCATGCTGACTCGTGTGGCCCAATCACTTCAAGTACCTCAGGTGGTAATAAATATTTTTTATTATTGGTGGATGATTATAGTAGAATTATGTGGGTGTATTTCTTAAAATGCAAAGATGAGGCATTGAATGCTTTTAAAGTTTTCAGGTCTAAGGTCGAAGATGATGTTAAACGAAAGGTGAGAGTTCTCAAGACTGACAGAGGTGGTGAATTCATGTCAAAAGAGTTTGCTGATCATTGTAGAAGGTAGCAATTGTAAGGTACTTTACAGCACCTTATACGCCACAGCAGAACGACGTAGTGGAAAGGAGAAATCGAACCGTGGTTGAAATGGCTAGGAGTTATCTGAAAGAGATGTAGATGTCGTCTTTGTTTGGGGGGAAGTAGTTAGGCATTCCATTTATGTGCTTAATAGACTACCAAAACGTTCTTTGTCAGGCTTAACACCGTATGAGGCGTGTACTGGTTCAAACCAAATGTTGGTCATATACGGGTGTTTGGATGCACAGCCTATGAAGGTGCCTAGCAACTAGGTAAAGAAGCTTGATGACAGAAGCAAAAAGGTAATTAACTTGGGTAAGGAAGCAGGTACGAAGGCGTACCGCTTATTTGATCATGTCTACAAATGTGTGCATGTATAAGTAGGGATATTGCATTCAAATAAACAACAGCGTGGCCATGGTTGAAGAAGGTGAGTCACAAGATGTCAGTTCTTTCTCAGTTGATAATTTGCTACCTTTGGAAGAAGACTATGTTACAAGTAGACCACTGGTGGACTGCTCTGTGAAACTCCTAGGTTTTGATGATAACAAACAGTAAGCTATTTGGAGCTTACAGATATAAAACAGAATGCCATTTGTGTGTGCTCTAACTTGGTTCTGCAGGACAAAACAGCTTACTGATTTCATAATCAGTATACCTCAAACAGCAAGCCAATTGTCACAAACAGCGTGCCATTTGTACAAACAGCAAGCCATTTTCAACTGTTCAGGATTTCTGTAGATAAAGATCAACTAGACATATCTATGTTCTCAAGAAACTTGGTTGATGATATGGAAATGCAAAAGTATAAGGCCATTTATCTGTTCAGCTCACCAAAACCAAAACAGCAAGCTGACATGAACTTGCTATGTTATTTCGGTACTGTACTAACTTGGTTTTGTAGGGAAAATTAGCTTACTAATTGGAGAATCAGTTTGTCACAAACAGCAAACACAATTCATGGACAAACAGCAGGCCAGTCAGAAACAGCATGCCAATCTCACAAACAGCAAGCTGTTTGTGTCTGCCAGAATTAAGGGTCAGTTTGGTTTTTCAAGGAGCATACAACGGAAACATTGTTAGGAATATTTGTAAGGGCCCTCTGAATTAATCTAAATATGCCAGCTCTCACATTTCAAATATATTGGGAGACAATATATTCTTTGCTTTGAAATAAGGAAAAGTAGCATGATACTTTTGACTTATTTAATTACCAACCACATGCTCTTGTCTCCCTCTTCAATATCAATTCTATTCCTGCTATACACGCTCTTTTCTTCCCTCTCAACAAACACATTATTCAAGCTCCTCCATTTCTTCATATCAAATTCATCATCTCTAACGGTTTGATTTTATACCGTTGG
Source organism: Saposhnikovia divaricata (assembly GCA_036435485.1). Classification (NCBI taxonomy): domain Eukaryota; kingdom Viridiplantae; phylum Streptophyta; class Magnoliopsida; order Apiales; family Apiaceae; genus Saposhnikovia; species Saposhnikovia divaricata. The sequence continues at coordinate 167,781,171 of CM071595.1, read as the reverse complement.
AATTTTTCAAGCTTGATTTCAAATACTCTTGTTTACCTATAAAAGAGACGTTAATGTTCAGTTCTTAACATCAATACACGAGCAGAAAACAAGAAGATATATTCAAACACAAAGCCTTCATTGCAAAATCTTACAAACCTCTCAAACCCTACATATACGCATATATATATATATATATATATATATATATATATATATATATATATATATATATATATATATATATATATTCATAGGGTTCATAGGTTAAATTGTATTATTCAAATATGTATTGTTCAAAGTTGTAATTGTTTTGTTGTTGTACAAGATTGGCTTCAGGTTTTAGGGTGAGTCGAGCTAGACCAGAGAAGTATACTTGGGAAGTAGTACTTAGAGGGTTAGTTCAGCATAGGTAAACAGCAAGCCATTTGTAAGCAGCAAGGGTTAAGGGAGATATATTGTTGTATCTTGTAATTGGATTATAGTTGATCAATAATATATTCTCTTACCAAGTTTGGTAAGGGACCAGGACGTAGACCATAGGGGATTAGGGGTCTAACCTGGCTAAAAGATTGTGTGTCTCTTTTACTTACTGTTTATATTTTTTCTGCATTGCATTTTAGATACAAACAGCGTGCTGTTTGTGAACTGTGTTATTACAAACAGCAAGCTATTTTCAGTTATTTTCAAAACAGTTCATAAATTCACATTAATAACCATAAACACCTATTCACCCCCCTCTAGGTGTTGTTTTTCAATTGGTATCAGAGCGTGGTATACTAACAATTCTGTAACAGGAAAGTATGATCATGGCAGAACATTATCTTGAAGCAAAAGCCGATTATAGGGCTCCTCTCCTCACTGGATCAGAAAATTACAATTGGTGGAAATGTAGAATGGAAACATTCTTATCCAAGAGGCCACTGGTGTTAAGAGTTGTACAGAAAGGAGATTATCAATTCTTGGATGAAAAGAATCAACCGAAAGATATTGATGATCTCACTATGGATGAAATTATCAAATGTGGTTTTAATGGAGAAGCTAGAAACTCCATAATGAATGCTCTAGATCAAGCTGAGTATGACAAAGTCTCCTCCCTAAAAACAGCAAAAGAAATGTGGGATGCTTTGGAAACCTATCATGAAGGATCAAAAACCTTGAGGAAGGTGAAGCTTAGCAAACTAATGAATGATTTTGGAAACTTCAAGCTCAAGGATGATGAAACTATCGAAGAAGGTCAAGCAAGGTTCCAAGTTACTATAAACTCATTAAAGAAACTTGGAAAAGATATTCCACAAGATGAAATTAACATGAAAGTGTTAAGTGCGGTACCATTTATTTATGAAGCCAAGGTCACGGCTTTGGAATCATCCTCAACAATCGACACCATGGATCACCTAGCTGTGTTTGCAGAGCTAGAACAATTTGAAAGCAAGATAAGCAAAGGTCAGGCTGAAGATGTTCGGGTTCCCCTAGCCAAAATGAGGAATTTGGCTCTTCACTCTACAAACAGCAAGCCAGAGTCCGCAAACAGCAAGCTGTTTGAATCTGATGAAGAATCTGACGAAGAAATGGCACTCATCTCACAAAAGATCAAGAGGCTGATTGAAAAGAAAAATAGAATGAAAAGGGAAAGAGGTGAATTCTCCAAAAGGAAAGCCAAGGAACAAACTTGTTTCGAATGTGGCAAACCAGGCCATTTTAAGAAGGACTGTTTTAAGCTAAAGTCTAAACAGCAAGCTGCTTTCAAGGACAAGAGAAAAGCAAAGGCTCTACTGACTTGGAGTGATGATGATTCAGACTCCAGTGATGACTCAAGTGAAGACATGGTGAATTTGGCCCTTGTAGGTCTAAATGATGAAGAAAGTTCACTAGGATCCATAAAAGAAGATTGTGTGGATGGTGATTATTCGAATTCAGAAGATGATGCAAGTGAGGTAAATTCAATCTATTCTGATTTAAATTCCTCTCATAATATGCTAGAAGAACTAACCGTGCGGGTACCAAATCATGTATCCATAATTGAGTTTATGGAACTAAAACATAAGAATAACAAGCTGGAAAAGAACAACAATCAGTTGAAGAAAATAATTGCTGATTTAATGGCTGAGAAGAATTCAGAAACAAATCACAATGATTTTATTACTGATTTAAAGGAGAAATTAGTTCAATTCGAAGGAGTCAACAAAGTGATTCTACAAAGAAATGAGGTTCTTATGAAAGAACTTAGAAGATTGAAGTCAAAGATTGAAGAAAGGAATGAATGCATACAATCATTCAAGAACAAGGAGTCAAGCCAAGCCGATTCCTCAAAATCTGTGGAAAAGAGAAAACAGCAAGCTGAACTTATCAATCAGCAAGCTGATTTGATCTCTCTTCTGGAAAAAGAGGTCAAGGACCTCCAGATAGGGATGGAAACTTTTGTACAAGGAGAAGACACCTTAAAGACAATGATGAAGAAGGAAAAAGTCCCTGTAGTCAGAGAAGGAGTTGGCATGGACATACCCAAGAAGCTTGGAGTCCTCAAATATGATGGTAAAAATGGCATACCTTGTGATTATGCCATGCCTTGGAAAACATGCAACAAATGTGGTGGAAAAGGCCATCTGGAAATTCATTGTGTGGTTCAAATCAATGATAAAGGGAAAACAGCTTACCAGAATGGACCAGTCAGGCGACAAACAGCATACCAAAATGCTCCTGACAGAAGACAAACAGCACGCCAACAGTCACCAAAAGTGATCCAAAAATGGATCAAGAAAGCTGAATTAAATGTGTTATATATTCTTGCTACTAACCAGTTTGGACCCAAACCTATATGGGTACCAAAACATTAAGTTTGTGTTTGTTTGTTTTGTAGATATGTCTTGCCGCCAAAATAAAGTCTAAACAATGGATCTTGGATAACGGTTGCACTAGACATATGTGTGGAGACAAATCTCAGTTTATAAGTCTCAAAATGAAGAAGGGTGGAAGAGTTACAATTGGTAATAGTAAGACTCTTCAAATCCTTGGTATTGGTTCTATTGGTAATAGTAATATTTCGATTGATAAAGTTCAATATGTCAAAGGTCTTTCATATAATTTACTTAGTGTCACTCAATTATTTGACGATGGACATTTTGTTCAGTTTGGCATTGATAAAACCATTATTACTATTGGTACTAACAAAATCCCCCTAGTTGCTAGAAGGGAAAGAAATATATATGTATTAGACTTCGAAATGCAGGAAACAGCATGCGGTTTGGCTGTATTTGATAATGATCCATATATATGGCATAGAAGGTTGGGACATGCACATATGGATTTGCTTAATAAACTATCAAGCAAGAACCTGGTCAGAGGACTACCAAAACTGAAATATTCTAAGGTTGAAGTATGTTCAGCTTGCCAATTGGGTAAACAAATTCGAAGTACTCACAAAGCTAATAAAATGGTATCTACTTCTAAACCTTTAGAGCTTCTGCACTTAGATTTATTTGGTCCAGAATCTTATAAATGTATTGGAGGTAAACAATATGGTTTTATAATTGTAGATGATTATTCTAGATTTACTTGGGTATTGTTTCTTAGAACTAAAAATTGTGCTTTTGATGAATTTGAGAAACTGATTAAACTACTTGAGAACAAGCATGATACAAGACTTGTAGGTATAAGAAGTGATAAAGGAGGTGAATTTGTCAATGACAAATTTATCACATATTGTGAACAAAAAGGAATCTCTCATGAATTTTCTGCTCCAAGGACTCCACAACAAAATGGAGTAGTGGAAAGAAAGAATAGGTCACTTCAAGAAACAGCAAGGACTCTACTGCAAGAAATCAAACTACCTAGAAGCTTTTGGGCCGAAGCTGTGAATACAGCATGCTATTTGTTGAATCGAATCATAATCAGGCCAATGTTGGACAAAACTCCTTATCAATTGTTGAGAAATAAGAAGCCAAATATTAGTTACTTCAAGATCTTTGGTTCAAAGTGTTTTGTCCTCAAAACAATTGGTAAAGATGGTAAATTTGATGCTAAATCCTATGAAGCCATATTTCTTGGTTATTCTTTAACGAGTAGAGCTTATAGAATTTATAATATTAATAAGCATATTGTTGAAGAATCTATTGATGTTACATTTCAAGAACCTAACAATGATCTACCAAGAGATGAGGAAGAATTTGCAGGTAAAAGAGAAAGTATGCAACCTCAAATTTCTGACAAACAGCAAGCTGGAAGTTCAAATCAGCAAGCTGGAAGCACAAATCAGCAAGATGGAGGTTCAAAACAGCAAGCTGGAAGTTCAAATCAGCAAGCTGGAAGTTCAAATCAGCAAGCTGGAAGCTCAAATCAGCAAGATGGAGGTTCAAAACAGCAAGCTGGAAGTTCAAACCAGCAAGCTGAAGCTGAGACTGAAACTGGAAGTCAGCAAGCCAAGAAGGATGCAGATTCTGACAAACAACAAGCTGAAAGTTCAAAACAGCAAGCTGAAGTGGAAGATTCAATTTCAAAAATAGCAAAAATGACTTTGGAAGGTCCTAGAGGATCTAGGGGTACTGCAAAATTGCCTCTATATGATGGAGAAGAACAGTCACCACCATCAAATATGAGAAAGACAACTCATGAAGAAATAGCTCAATATTCTTTACCAAGGGCAACAAGAACGGTTAAAAATCATCCACCTGAGTTAGTCATTGGTGATATTACTGATGGAATTACTACAAGAAGAGGGAAGGCAAATTATTGTGCTCATGCAGCCTTCCTAGCTCAAGAAGAACCTAAAAATATAGATGATGCATTAAAAGATGAGAATTGTATCATGGCCATGCAAGAAGAATTAAATCAATTTGAAAGGTGTGATGTTTGGGAACTTGTCAAGCCACCAGAAGATGCTTCACTTATAGGAACAAAATGGGTGTTCAAAAACAAAGTGGATGAATTTGGCACCATTACTCGAAATAAAGCAAGGCTTGTAGCTCAAGGCTATAACCAATAAGAAGGCATTGACTTTGATCAAACTTATGCTCCTGTTGCTCGTTTGGAATCAATAAGAATGCTTCTAGCCTATGCATGTTTCAAGAAAATCAAGCTATATCAAATGGACGTGAAAAGTGCGTTCCTAAATGGCGTGCTGGAAAAGGAAGTTTTTGTCAAACAACCTCCTGGATTCGAGCATGATCAATTTCCAAACTACGTATTCAAGCTAAAGAAGGCTCTCTATGGATTAAAACAGGCCCCTAGAGCTTGGTACAAAAGGCTTAGTAAGTATCTAATCCAAAATGGATTCATTCGAGGTAAAATCGATCCCACATTATTTATTATGCAAAATGGTAAAGATATTTTAATTGTTCAAATATATGTGGATGATATTATTTTTGGAGCTACTAATGAATCAATGTGCAAGTGGTTTTCAAAGTGTATGCATAGTGAGTTCGAAATGAGCATGATGGGTGAGCTCAATTATTTCTTGGGTCTTCAAATCAAGCAATCTAAGGATGGAATTTTTGTACACCAATCCAAGTATACAAAAGGTCTACTGAAAAGATTTGGTTATGAGGATGTTAAGCCAAAATCAACTCCTATGGTGCAAAACAGCAAGCTGATTGCAGATGAAAATGGTAAGGCTGTTGATATTAAAAGATATCGAGGTATGATTGGAAGCCTACTATATTTAACTGCTTCTAGACCTGACATAATGTATAGTGTATGTGTTTATGCAAGGTATTAATCAAACCCCAAAGAGTCTCACTTAAATGCCATTAAAAGAATATTTCGATATTTAAGTGGTACCATTTCTCTTGGTCTGTTTTATCCTATCACAAATACTTTTGATCTTGTTGGGTATAGTGATGCAGATTATGCAGGTTGCCTAATTGATAGAAAAAGTACTAGTGGTATTTGTACATTTCTTGGACAAAGTTTGGTTTCAGGGCAATGCAAGAAACAAACTTCTGTAACGTTATCCACGGCCGAAGGAGAGTATCTAGCAGCTGGGAGCTGTTGTTCTCAACTTCTATGGATGATTCAAACTCTAAGGGACTTTGATATCAAGTGTGAAAAGGTTCCAATAAATTGTGACAACACTAGCACCATTAGCATTTCTAAGAATCCGGTGAATCACTCAAGAACAATGCATATCGATGTTCGACACCATTTCTTGAGAGATAATGTTGCTAAAGGCAAGATAGAATTGGTCTTTGTTCCTATAGAGTTTCAACTTGCTGATATTTTCACAAAACCTCTTGCTGAAGAAAGATTTTCAGTCATTCGAATGCAACTTCGTATGTGTTCTATCTAAAACAGCATGCTGAATGATTGTTTGCAGGACATGCTAGCTTACCATTTGTTCTATTCACATGTTACAATTGGTATACTGATTGCATTTTATTCTGCATATCATTTTTTGATCTTAAGTGTTTTAATTTTTGATGAATTAAGGGGGAGAACTTTAGGAGAATAATTAATGAAAATGTATTATTGGATGTTTTTAGTTGATCTTGTTAGATTATTGTTTTATATCTAATTTTGAGATGCAGGGATTTAGGGGGAGTTATTCTAATTCTCCTAAATTAGTTGTAATCATCAAAAATGGGGAGATTGAAACTCCTAGGTTTTGATGATAACAAACAGTAAGCTATTTGGCGCTTACAGATATAAAACAGCATGCCATTTGTGTGTGCTCTAACTTGGTTCTGCAGGACAAAACAGCTTACTGATTTCATAATCAGTATACCTCAAATAGCAAGCCAATTGTCACAAACAGCGTGCCATTTGTACAAACAGCAAGCCATTTTCAACTGTTCAGGATTTCTGTAGATAAAGATCAACTAGACATATCTATGTTCTCAAGAAACTTGGTTGATGATATGGAAATGCAAAAGTATAAGGCCATGTATCTGTTCAGCTCACCAAAACCAAAACAACAAGCTGACATGAACTTGCTATGTTATTTCGGTACTGTACTAACTTGGTTTTGCAGGGAAAATTATCTTACTAATTGGAGAATCAGTTTGTCACAAACAGCAAACACAATTCATGGACAAACAGCAGGCCAGTCAGAAACATCATGCCAATCTCACAAACAGCAAGCTGTTTGTGTCTGCCAGAATTAAGGGTCAGTTTGGTTCTTCAAGGAGCATGCAACGGAAACATTGTTAGGAATATTTGTAAGGGCCCTCTGAATTAATCTAAATATGCCAGCTCTCACATTTCAAATATATTGGGAGACAATATATTCTTTGCTTTGAAATAAGGAAAAGTAGCATGATACTTTTGACTTATTTAATTACCAACCACATGCTCTTGTCTCCCTCTTCAATATCAATTCTATTCCTGCTATACACGCTCCTTTCTTCTCTCTCAACAAACACATTATTCAAACTCCTCCATTTCTTCATATCAAATTCATCATCTCTAACGGTTTGATTTTATACCGTTGGAATTTTTCAAGCTTGATTTCAAATACTCTTGTTTACCTATAAAAGAGATGTTAATGTTCAGTTCTTAACATTAATACACGAGCAGAAAACAAGAAGATATATTCAAACACAAAGCCTTCATTGCAAAATCTTACAAACCTCTCAAACCCTACATATACGCATATATATATTTTCAGAGGGTTCATAGGTTAAATTGTATTATTCAAATCTGTATTGTTCAAAGTTGTAATTGTTTTGTTGTTGTACAAGATTGGCTTCAGGTTTTAGGGTGAGTCGAGCTAGACCAGAGAAGTATACTTGGGAAGTAGTACTTAGAGGGTTAGTTCAGCACAGGTAAACAGCAAGCCATTTGTAAGCAGCAAGGGTTAAGGGAGATATATTGTTGTATCTTGTAATTGGATTATAGTTGATCAATAATATATTCCCTTACCAAGCTTGGTAAGGGACCAGGACGTAGACCATAGGGGATTAGGGGTCGAACCTGGCTAAAAGATTGTGTGTCTCTTTTACTTACTGTTTATATTCTTTCTGCATTGCATTTTAGATACAAACAGCGTGCTGTTTGTGAACTGTGTTATTACAAACAGCAAGCTGTTTTCAGTTATTTTCAAAACAGTTCATAAATTCACATTAATAACCATAAACACCTATTCACCCCCCCTCTTGGTGCTGTTTTTCACTCTGGCAGTGCTGAACCTGGTCAAGATACTGCACATGTATCACACTCGCCTAAAGTTGTGCTTGATGCTGAGAATTATGATGGAAGCTATGAACCTAAGAAATTCATGTCAATTAATGAGGTCTATGATCATTCAAAAGAGGTGGAACTTAAAGATGAACTGCTCTATATGGGGGTTGAGGAGCCAACAACATATAAACAGGCTGTTAAAATATAAGAGTGGAGGAATGCTATGCAAAGTGAGTTAGACTCGATAGAAAGAAATAGTACATGGACTCTAACAGAGCTGCTTGTTGGTTAGAAGGTGATTGGATTAAAATGGATTTACAAGCTAAAGAGAGATGCAACAGGGAAGATAATTAAATATAAGTCAAGGTTGGTCGCGAAGGGATATGCTCAAGAACAAGGGGTCAACTTTGAGGAAATCTTTGCTCCTATCACACATCTTGAAATATTACATTTATTATTGGCTTTGGCAGCAAAATATGGTTGGCAGGTACATCATCTTGATGTGAAGACGGTTTTCTTGAATGGTGAAATTAAAGAAGATGTCTATGTAGCTCAACCAGAAGGATACACAAAGAAAGGTCGTGAACAATTGGTGTATAAACTCTCAAAAGCATTGTATGGGCTTCGACAAGCACCAAGGGCATGGTACGCTAAGCTTAGTAAATGTCTAGAGAGTCTTGGTTTTAGGAGATGTCCGTATGAACATTATACAAAGAAAAATGGAAATAATTTTCTAATTGTGGGTGTCTATATATGTCGATGACTTACTAGTTACTGGCAATTTAGTTGCGGTAATAGAAAGCTTTAAGAAGGAAATGAGCTATAAGTTTGAGATGAGTAATCTTGGAGAACTAACCTATTATATAGGAATTGAAGTTGAGCAAGGGACTGGATATATTAAGCTAAAAAAATCAGGGTACGCGCGGAAAATCCTCGAGAAAGCATGGATGTGTGAGTGTAATTTCATGAAGTATCCCATGGATCCAAAAGAGCACATTACAAGGATGAAGGAGGAGTCTTAGTAGATACAACGCAGTACATGAGTTTGGTTGGAAAGCTTCGTTATTTGGTGCACGTGCGACACGATACTACATATGTTATGGGTATTATCAGTCCCTATATGGAGAAACCAACCCAGATGCATTTAAGCACAGCTAAAAGGATCTTACGTTATGTGAAGGGCATTATCAATTTTGGACTGGTGTACATAAAAACAGGACGTAACAACATTTTAACTGGGTTTTCTGAGAGTGATTTAGCAGGTCATTTGGATGATCGACATAGCATAGGGGGAATAGTATTCTATCTAAATGAAAGCCTTGTTACTTGGGTGTCTCAGAAGCAAAGATGTGTGGCTCTATTGTCACGTGAAGCAGAGTTTATGGCTGCTATAATAGCAACATGTCAAGGGATCTGGCTTCGCAATGCTAAGTGAAATAATTGGAGAAAACATTGGTCCAGTTGTTTTGTACATTGATAACAAGTCTGCTATCGATATTGCCAAGAATCCGGTGTTTCATGGGCATAGTAAGCATATCGACATAAGCTACCATTTCATTAGAGACTGTGTTGAGCGTGGGGAGATTATCCTGAAGCACATTAGCAGTGAGAGTCAATGTGCAAATTCGTTAACAAAGCCTCTGTCCACAGTCAAGTTTGAAAGAATGCGTAAACTGCTTGGAGTTAAAAACCTGGAATGACACATTTAGATTATATAGGGGGAAAACAGGAACTACCTAGCACTCCTACAAAGTCTCCATTACTTTGTTTATTTTTCACGATCCTAAAAACACTTCTACTGAATGACTGAGACATGAAAAGTCCAACAACTAATTCAAAAGCTGCAGACAGAAATAAAACCAAGAAGCCTGGAAGGACAAGTTTAGATTAATTAAGGGGGGAAAAAGTTGGAATATAATCTAGCACTTGTCAAAATAAGTATTTGTTTCTATGTTTTATTTCTGTCTGCAGCTTTTGAATTATTTGTTGGACTTGGTCCATGTCTCAGTCGTTCAGCAGGAGTGTTTTCAGGATCGTGAAGAATAAACAAAGTAGTGGAGTTTTTTAGGAAAGTAGTGCTAGGTAGTTCCTGTTTTTTAGCATCATAAAGACTTGTATCCCTTATTTATTTTGTTCTCTGCAATTTAATAAAAGTAAGCATTGAGTACGTACATGTTTTATGTTATGACATTTCTCAATTTAAACAAATAGTTATATACATATTTATGTATCTTAGTTCCCAGTTTCTCCTTGTAATCAACATTTAACATCCATGCTTTTCCTTTTTTTTCCATGGACATCGGAGATACTCTATATGTGTAAAATTATTTATATTAAAAACAGTACAAGAATTTTTGAATCAGACGACACTCATCAAACAACAGTTCGACGAAAAAGCGTTGGCTGAAATTTTCACACAACGGTTATTTTTTCAAGCTTTTCGGTGTATTGTCTAATCATGAACTTAACGACAGTTTTAAAAAGTGTTGTCTGGAAGATCAAAATCGACAACAGTTTTACAACGGTTTTGGAAAGTAGTGTTGTCTAACAGGTTGTCTTACAATGGTCCGAAAAAGCGTTGTAAAACTTAGACAAGTGTTTTTATCAGATATTGCTTCAAAAGTAGTCACACAACGGTGACCAAATACTATTGTATGATTTTAACAACCTTTTTTGAAAGCATTGTCTAAAGCATCTTCAGACAATGCTTTCAAAAAGCGTTGTTAAAATCAGACAAGTGTTTTGATAAGATGTTGCATAAAATGTAATCATATAATGGTTTGTGAATACTATTGTCTGAATGGCATGCAACACACAATGGTTTTGTACATTAAATCGTTGTCTTCAACACTTTCAGACAAGCATTTAAAAATTTAAACTGTTGTCAGAAACTTATTTATATAAGCATTTTATAAATAAACCGTTGTCTCATGTGACAGCATGTGATTGGTGGAAAATCTTTCACCTGGATTGCTGAGGTGGAGAAATAAGAGCCCTTAATTGAAATGATATTAGATATTAGCCGTTAGATTAAGAAAATATATATACATATTCATACAACGGTTTTGTATATTAAACCGTTGTCTTCAACACTTTCAGACAAGCTTTTTCAAAATTTAAACTGTTGTATATAAATAGCAGCAGAATTTTTTTTATTTATTAAAAAAATCAGAAAATCAGATTTTCTGATTAATTTTTTTCTAGATATTCTCTGAAAATAGTTCTTGAAGTTCTTGAAGATCAAACAGCCTTTTGAAGGTGATTCTGAAATTCAAATCCTTCATATGAGTAATCAAATTGAATCTCATGATCTGTACTACATGTTTATGTGTGTGTGTGTATATTCGAATATGCTTGGTTTATAATTTCATAATTTTCGGATATTAACTCGAAGTTTAATTTGATTGTTCACGATGTTCATTGATTTTTCGTATACGTGGTTATGGGGGTTAGTTTACTGATGTTCTCAGCTTTGTTTTGAGTTATTAAATGTTGAGTTTTGTTTAGAATTGATTTTGGCCGGAATCCATGTCTAGCTCGCCGGGTTTTACTCGAATTTGATTGTTTATGGTTGTTTTTTATTCTTTTGTTATGGTTGTAGTACTTTGTAGGATGCCCAGTGACTGTATATTTACAACATATCGTTGTCTGAAGCTTCACATTGCACCGTATTTGTTAAAATACCGTTGTCTGTTATCAGATAACGGATAATTTGTCCAAAATCGTTGTCTAGTATCACTCGAGACAACTGTATTTCACAAATAATCACTTCGTTTAGCAAGACCACTTCGTTTATTAAATATTAAATTTTACAAACCAAATTAATTTTTATTTTTTGAAAATTTGTGAATATCATTATATTAGATATATCTTGACATCCGTAAAGTTGGATTGTCGAGAAATATTTTTAGAAAAAGAGAAACAACAATCCGTGATAAAGCACTAGTTACGGGTACTAGTCTAGTGATCTACTAAGATCTCTAACCAAATCAATTTTATATTTTTTGAAATTTTTTGGAATATCAATATATTAGATATATTTTGACATCCGTACCTTTGGATCGTCGAGAAATGTGACTGAATATATTATTAAAAATTTTCAAATTTATTATGTTAATTTATATTTATGTTCATAAAAAACATAACCACTGTCAGACAACGGTATCTTACAACATACCGTTGTCTGAAGCTTCACATTACAACTGTATTTGTTAAAATACCGTTGTCTGTTATCAGACAACGGATAATTTGTCTGAAATCGTTGTCTGGTATCACTCGAGACAACGGTATTTGACAAATAATCACTTTGTTTAGCAAGAACACTTCGTTTATTAAATATTAAATTTTACAAACCAAATTAATTTTTTTTTAAAAATTTTTGAATATCATTATATTAGATATATCTTGACATCCGTGACAATCCGTGACAAAGCACTAGTTACGGATACTACTTAGAATATTAGTGATCTACTAAGATCTCCAACCAAAATTAATTTTTTATTTTTTGAAAATTTGGGAATATCACTAAATTAGATATATCATGACATCCGTACGGTTGGATGGTCGAGAAATATTTTTTAAAAAATAGAAACAACAATTCGTGACAAAGCACTAGTTACTAGTACTAGTTAGAATAGTAGTGATCTACTAAGATCTCCAACCAAATTAATTTTTTATTTTTTGAAAATTTGGGAATATCACTAAATTAGATAACTCTTGACATCCGTACGGTTGGATGGTCGAGAAATATTTTTTAAAAAATAGAAACAACAATCCGTGACAAAGCACTCGTTACAAGTACTAGTTAGAATAGTAGTGATCTACTAAGATCTCCAACCAAATTAATATTTTATTTTTTGAAAATTTGGGAATATTACTAAATTAGATATATCTTGACATCCGTACGGTTGGACCGTCGATAAATATTTTTTAAAAAATAAATTCAATAATCTGTAATAAGCACTAGTTACGACTACGAGTCAATTTAGTAAGTTTGTACTAAGATCCCAAACCAAATTAATTTTAGAAAATTCTAAAATTTTAAATTTATTATATAGATATTTTTTAATAAAAAGCTAGTTAATTTAATATATCAAAAATGAAAATTATTTTTTAAAATTTTTTATTTTCATTTCCCTCATCTTCTTTCCCTTCTTCGTTTCTTGAAATTTCATTAAACCTAGGTTCCCCCGTTAGCCAAATTTCAATTCCCCCTCTTTTTTTTTCTAGAGACCTCTCCATGTCTCTATGTCTTTATCTCTCACATACACAAACACAAACTTACGCCTATCTCACTCCCTTTCCCTCAATTACTCACCTCTCTCACAGACATGAATCTCAATTACTAAACTTCTAGGTTGATTCGTTCAACAAGAACAAACACACAACTTAGATCAAAATCAATGTCTCTCTCTTGTCTCTATTTACAAATTAAAATGCTAGATATAAACCTAAATCGATTTGACTCGATTTTTAATCTTGTTCATCTCTTTTTGCTCTTCAAGATCCCTAAAATTTGATTCTAAAAAATCCTAAAATTTGTCCCCCAATTCCCCCAATTCCTTTCTTGGGCTCTGTCGTCTCTCTCAATTTCTCTCGAATTCCCCCCCCTCTCTCTCTCTCTCTCTCCCTCTCCTCTAACCTAATCTCTCCCTCTCCTCTAACAATCGATTCTCTCCCTCTCCTCTAACTATGCATGTCAATTGGCGTCTGCGGGACCTGTTCCTGCTTCTGTTGCGCCTCAGGTTAGTGAGTACCAGAACAAATTGCTTGAAATAAATGATGCAAGGTGTGTCTTCTATAGATATCAATTAATTTTTAGCTTTTATATATATTGGTGCTTGTTAGAAATTGATATAATACACAAGTTATTGATATTGTTTTTGGTAAAAGGTATAGACAAACCCATTTATGTGTCTGGATATAAGGCTGACGAGATCTCTTCACCCAGAGCAAAGAACGGCTTTTCGGAACTAAGTCCGAGTCCTAGCAAAGAAGTATGTGTGTTTTATAATGAATAATGATATTTTCTATTATTCTGTTAAATGTCTTATGTTCTTGGTCAAGTCGATTTGGCAGTAGCACTACAAGGATTTTTGCTTTAGACAACATGCAAAACGTGTTGTCTGAATATAGCAGAAACTGTTGACTATTGAGAAGTCGTCTGATACACACCTCAGACAACACACAGCAAACTGTTGTGTGAAAGTTGAAAGACAAGTAAAAGCCACCTGAAAACTGTTGTCTGATACCTAGTAACAACAACAGTATGTTAAAAAACTCTTGTCTGAAATCATTTCAGACAAGTGTTTTCTAAATTTCGACTGTTGTTATTCAGAAGAAAAGACAATGGTTTTTGAAATAAAAGTTGTTCAATCGTTTGTGATACAATGGTTTTTAGAAACAAATGCATTGCATGAGTGCCCTCACACAACTATTTAGTATTCCAAGAACTATTATTGTAGTTCTCTATAGACAACTGTTTTGTTTCTTTTAATGTGTTGTATTAATTTTATTTACACAACTAGGAGAAGATGAAATTTTTTTATAGTGTGTGTTGTGTTTCTCTATAATAGACAATAGTTTATGTACAAAAAAAATGATTTTAAATAATTCCCCCAACCAAATAATGAATCAATAAATTTATCAATACAAAAATTTCTAATTGATCTACAATTTCTATGTAAAAATTGTATACATAGAAATTAAATCAAGCATATAGTAGATTGCTTTATCTCTTCCTGTTGCTTTCCAGGATCTAGCAGCTATACCTGCACACATCAGTGTTTATATTCTCGTTCATCATTGTAGAAGAGAACTCCATGCTGAATGTTGTGCTTTGCTGGTAAAGTCCTTCAGTGACAGTAGTGTTGTAGCTCTGCTGGTTGTATGCAATCACTGGCCAGTAATCAGACGAGTCTTGTTTTACTGGTTGCAAACCAAATGTTATTGACGAGGATGACTTTGAAAGATCGCAGTGCTCTAGTTGATTGCTTTGATTACGGCTTGCGCTTTTAAGGGAATTAGATGGGTTCGAAGATGACGCTTTAGTCTTCGATTTGGTGGTTGTGCCACCTACAGGAAGATTGCTGGTGGCAATGCTGTTTACATCGTATCGGCTCATATCAAAGTGGTGATGGCATTCACCCCTCTAAACTTGATTGCTGCGATGTCATAAGCCTCAGCAGCTTCTTCCTGTGTACCTAGTAGGACCAAATATCAGTTTTAACAAGTAATATATGAAAGGTTTAAAATGTGAGAAGATTTCCAAAGTGAGGTGCAGCCGAAAAAGTAGGTCAACAGGGGAACATGAGCCTATGTGTACGCAACTACATACACCTTTTTCAGGAAAAATAAATCATATGATAAATATGTGCCTCCATAAAAACTTGAGGTACCAAGTAAATCTTCGTATTTTCTTACACACTTTATATTTTCTTAGCTCTATTTGTAATTTGATAACAATTATATCTAGTGCGATACAATACAATGAGAAGGAAAACAGTTAATGCAATTCGTACTTAAAATGAGTACCACCCACCCTTCGTGGAATGTGAAGTACGTAAAGCATAAAGTATCATGTGCTATGACCGGTCTAATGCAACAAAATTATGATTCTTTATTTTGGTGGTCTCCCTCCCAAACTCATTTTCTAGCTAGTCATCACATGAGTTTCAAAAGGTGTCACATTTAAAAATATCGTGGCAGCTTCTCCAGGCATGAGTCATCAAAATAAAGATACTCTTTTTAAGTAACCGAATGTAATCATATGGTAGCTAAAGGGATAACAATATACCCAAAATGCACGGAATTAACATTGGCCTAGGCAATCAACCTTGATTATATATTTGTTATGCATTATCAGTTAAGGTAATCAAGCAAGAGCCACATTGTTTAATTCAATTATATCAAACATCAAAGCCTGTATATTTGGGGCAACAAACACTCACTGAAAGTCCCGAGGTATAGATCTTTGTTGCCGGCAACTCTTCCGATTCTTGCTTGCCAACGCCCATGCTGATGATGCCTGGAACATGATCGAACAAATATACAAAAATCTTACTAAATTTAATTTAGTGTTCCATGAGTTATGCATGTTTTGTGTTGTGGGTAGAACCTGGTGACTCCTCTATACATTGAAGCGCCTCTAGAAAAACCACTACTTTTCCTGCAACACAAAAGTTCGACAAACTATATATATTAGTTGAAAATTACGATACATATACAACACAGCCTAATAAAAAAGTAAAAGCGATCTGAAAAAGAACGATCAAACATAAACGATTCTAGAATTGAAAGGTGGATGGTATAAGATATATAACCTTCTGAGGGAAGCAACAAATTCTTGTCTGGTCATATGCTTCATTTCTTCCAGTTCCTTCTCATAGCTACTTGCCTTCAAGATATAATACAAACAATATTCATCAAATGTTATAACTTAAAATTTGTGAGCGGTGCCGGTAGAGGATTAAAATAGATCTTCCATTTACCGGAAAGTTCGTGGTGGTTGTAGGACCCCAATACTTGAGGGCAGCAAGATCATAAGCTCTAGCTCTATTCAGTACTTGTATGAATAAGGAGGTGGCTAAGAATAAAAATATAAATAAACGCCAGATTAATAAACGCCACGCAAGAGGCACTAATCAATCTCACTATCAAGCTGCACTTATTAAGCTTTAAGATGAACTGAAAATGTTAAAGGACTCTTACGCGCTCTCCATTAAACATACTAGCGATTTTTTCCTTGAGGCGAGCTGCCTGCATTTCAACACAACATGAACAATTAGTCCATTACGACATATATAATCACAATATCTTAATCGTTCCCGATAAAATTAACATAAACACACCTCTGCCAGCTTGAGGAGTTTATTTTCGTCCGATTTGTGACAATAGCAATGTCACCAACTGCACCATCAAAAAACTAGGGCACGAACAAAAGAAATAGAAAGAAAAATAACATAAGTATAAAGTTTCCCTCTCAATCAAAATCCCTAAATTGAATTTAATTAAAACGCAAATCAATTAAATTGATAAATTACCTGAATCAATAAGAGGAACAAGCCAGTCAACTGTAGGAGGATTGGACATCGATCCGGAAAGGTTAGTTGGATCTGTATGTTTTGACTTGAATCTGTGTGTTTTGTGTTGGGTGTGTGATTTGGTTGGGAGATAAAAAGGGAAAAAATTTAGAAGGGGTAAAATGAGAGAGTTCATGAGCTGGGTTTGTAAAAAAAAGAGAGAGTTGTATCGTGTATTAGTGGTTGAGAGGGTGGGAAATAAAAATCTGATAAAGGGGGGAAATAAAATTTGATAAAGGGGGGAAATGAAAGATTGGGCCGGGTGGGAAATGAAATTTGCAAAGCCGGGAAAGGAAATATAGTAATTTTGGGATGAAAAACTATTTTTAAAAAGATATTAGGTATAATCGGGATTGGATATTAGGTATTTTTTTTGAATAATTTCTTCTATGATCGAACCGTACGAAAGTTAATAAACACTCATTTTAGTGTTGGGAAAAAATAATCGAAAAATAAAAAGGTCGGGTTGTACGAGATTTTAACAAAAACGTAGTAAAAGTTCTACTTCTTGTAACAAGACACGATCTAGATTAACTGAATAATTTTTTTGAATGATTTCTTCGATGATCGAACCTTACGAAAGTAAATAAACACTCATTTTAGTGTTGGGAAAAAATAATCGAAAAATAAAAATGTCGGGTTGTACGAGATTTTAACAAAAAAGTAGTAAAAGTTCTGCTTCTTGTAACAAGACACGATCTAGATTAACTGAATAGTTTTTTTGAATGATTTCTTCGATGATCGAACCTTACGAAAGTTAATAAACACTCATTTTAGTCTTGGGAAAAAATAATCGAAAAATAAAAAGGTCGGGTTGTACGAGATTTTAACAAAAACGTAGTAAAAGTGCTGTTTCCTATAACGAGGCACGATCCAGATTCACTGAATAATTTTTTTAATGATTTCTTCAACGATTGAACCGTACGGATGTTAATAAACACTCATATTAGTGTTTGGAAAAAATAATCAAAAAATAAAAAGGTCGGTTGTACGAGATTTTAACAAAAAGTAGTTAAAGTGCTGCTTCTTGTAACGAGGCACGATCCAGATTAACTGAATAATTTTTTTTGAATGATTTCTTCGATGATCGAACCGTACGAAAGTTAATAAACACTCATTTAGTGTTGGGAAAAAATAATCGAAAAGTAAAAAGGTCGGGTTGTACAATATTTTAACAAAAACGTAGTACAAGTGTTGCTTCCTATAATGGGGCACGATCCAAATTCACTGAATAATTTTTTTGAATGATTTCTTCGACGATCCAACTGTATGAATGTTAATAAAAACTCATTTTAGTATTGGAAAAAAATAATCAAAAAATAAAAAGGTCGGGTTGTACGAGATTTTAACAAAAACGAAAACGTTGTAATAATATAGATTCCGGTAAATATTGTTCTTGAAAATCAAAGTCCAATTTGAAGATGTTATTGAATTCGGATTTTGACGCTCCTATAGTCGAATCGAAGCTCTCAACGAACCCTACGTGTTCTTGCCAACATATGTGGTGCAGGTGATTTCATTTTGTTTTCTAAAATTCGATTTAATTTCGAAATTATTAGGATTAAAAATAAAAAAAAATGCAAACAGTGTTTGTTGTGAAATCTGAAGATGCCATGTTGTAGATCTTGTTTTTCTGGTCAATTTCATATATCATATGTTGAATTTTGAGTTCAATAACATATAGAAATTGGAGATTGATTATAGTGTTCTTCGTGTTCTTGGAATGAAAACTTGAAGATGGTGATGAATAGGATTGTTTTGATCATGTTTTGGTAAAAAGGTAAAAAAGGAAATGTTTTTAACCTTTTCACCTTTTAACTTATTTACTTCTAATTACTAAATTACCTTTTATTTAAAAAGGTAAATTATTTATTTACTTTTCATAATTGTTTTTATTTAGATCATCGAAAAATACTTTTTAAAAAATAGATCATGTTCAATCGGTACGACACTAGTTAGATGGAGTAGTACTTTTCACGGATTTATATCATAAACACGTACAAGAATGATTTATTTTTTTCCAATTTTTTGTACACATCACTCAAATCATTAGATATTAACATCCGTACGGTTGGATCGTCGGAAAAACAATTATAAAAAATAATATTCCAAAATTATACTAGTTTGACAAAATAGTACTTTTATAGTTGACCATTAAAATATCATAAAAGAATGATTTGTTTTTTTATAAATTTTTTTACACATCACTCAAATCAGTATATAACATCATCCATACGGTTGGATCATCGAAAAATATTTTTTAAAAAATAGATCATGTTCAATCGTTACGACACTAGTTAGAGGGAGTAGTACTTTTCACGGATTTATATCATAAACACGTACAAGAATGATTTATTTTTTCTAATTTTTTGTACACATCACTCAAATCAGTATATAACATCATCCGTACGGTTGGATCGTCGATAATTTTTTTTAAAAAAATAGATCATAAAAAGAAAATATTAAAAATAAGTTATGGAACTATCCTTAAAATGCACCTTAAAACGCGTATTAGTTACGTAATTTTTTATGTAAAGAAATGGATGGGACAGAGGGAGTATATAACATCATCTGTAGGGTTGGATCGTCGAAAAATAGAAATTTTAAAATTTATCATATATAATTTTTTTAATAAATACTTACTCAAATTACTACTACTACATTACAAATTCATTTCCCTCCTCCACGCCAATTTCATTTCCCCCTTTCAACTCTTAACCTAAAATTTCATTTCCCCCCCCCCCTTTCAGTCGGTCTCAACATAACACAAAGACACACATCTTACTCTGTTCTTCGATTTAAATTAGGGGTTTCTTGTAGTGTCTCGTCCCCGTATCTCTCTCCATCGACCCTTTCACTCACATCTCTCTTGAATCTTAGAACCCTAACTTTCAAATCTCTAAAATCTCAGTCTCACTCATGACCCTCTATCTCACACGATTTTAATTTACTTAAACCCTATGGGTGAACATATATGATTTCAATTGTTTGAGTACGCAATACCATTGACTATATATACTTTAACTCATCTACTAATGGTTCATGAAAGCCAAATTGGTATATATGATAGCCAACTTGAATGCTTGCTACTGGTATGTGAACTTACCTTGCATCTCTTATCTTGCGAGTTGGATTCTGAAATGTCAATTGTTAGGCTTTTAAGATTTCCTCTTCAGAAAAATATGAATCTTGTTTTCTGTTTTGTTGTTTATACGGAAGTTCTGTTCTCCTTTCAGTATTTTAGATTTTTATTTTTTGCTAATCATCTTCTGTTTTAGTATTTACAAACCAAATAATGTGCTGATTGTCTGGTGGTTACGATTAATCATGTCATTCTCACTTTAAGGCATCTTGAATTCTCAATCAGAATTGAAGCTTTACTCTCTTGCAGTTATACTCTGCCTTCAGCAAAGGCTCAAGTTGTTGCTCGATCAGGAGACAGTAGTTATATGGTGCTCTCTTTGGTGTTCAAGTCAACTAAATTTTGTGATCTATATCTCCGTAGTCCTTACTGGTTAAATCTTAAATGGTTGTCTTGGAACAATTAACAGCCATCAAAATCGCGATATGATACTAGTATTGTTACTAGTAAAGCTGTACTTAAACTCTTTCATTATATATATTGTCAAATATGCTAAAATGAATTCGACAATGGATAGTGAGATGCAAAGGTCATCTGCAGTTTCATGCATTGAAAAGGCGATCACCAGTTTCGGAAACAAAGAAGCTTCAAAAGTTTCTTTACTAGTAAAAGAATCCTCTAATGTCATTATGAATTTGGATACAATTTGTGTGAAACAAGTTCTTCCAGTGGAATTGTCCAAAAATCTTGATGGCATCTGCGGTATGAATACCAATTGGTTTCATTTTAATTTGGGTTTACCTTTGGGTCTTGTGATGTTTCAAGGTCGGTCTCTTCATCCCTAGATATTTCCTTTTCTTGTATATCTATATAATATAGTTATATACACTGATTCAGATTTCAATCAGTTTGGGTATTATATATATACAATAGGTCACAGTGTAGTGATTGGAGTATATTATGTGCTTGTACTACTAGCTATAGTTAATAGGTATGCTGAACACTAATGCTTGAATTGTTAATTCAGATTTTTTCCAAAGAGGAGCACAATATAATTAGATATCATTAGGATATTATATTGTTGACTTCAATTTGAAACAACTATCGCCAAGTTTGGTTCTTGTTTATTGAAAGAATGAAAACTTAATGTTATAGATGAAGCTCTAAATGGGGGTGGACTACTCTTTGTCGACAAGCATCTCAGCCTTAGAATGTAAGTACCCCATGGAAACACAACCAGCTGTGATTTTCAATAGTAATTCCCTAAGATAAAACAGTGGTCTTTGTGGCGAGTGGTACTTCTAAGTTTGGCAGGGCATTTGCTATATTTGTGGTATATCTATTTGAGTAGCCTTTGACATGCAGCATTTAGAACTTAACTTTCCAGTAGTAAGACAGGTTCCTTTATACCCGCATTCCCTGTTATATATGCATCTCTTTAGAGTTTGTGTTTCTATCTTTTCCTTAAAACACGAAGTTGACATTAAAAGAATATGTAGTGGCAGATGGAGTTTAAATTTCTAAATCTGGTCATCCGATGTTTATCGAAATTGGCTCGTGATATCGACTGACTTGTTAGATTTGTGCCTCTCTTTGTGTTTCTACATTTGTGCCTAGGTATGTGAAATTATTTTAGAATGTATTTCATAGATGTCTTTTTTGTTAATTACAAATCTTGCTTCTATTTAAATTGGCTTAAAGAATTTTAAACTCTTATGTGGTTGCTGGAAACATTTTGGACCAGGATATATCTTGTGTCAAAATCAGATAGTCATCGTGTTGTTTTTGCTAGTTGCTGTGAAACATATTAAGGTTGTGCTTCCTGGATTCAGGTCATGTATTGATACTGAAGGAAAATGAATGTTCGAAGTGATGATTGCAAATGGTATGCTTATTTACTAGCAAATACCTCAAGCCCTGAAGTGGTGTCCAAAAATGAAGATGTTACTTGGACACAAGAGGTGCCACTGGGAGAAAGGGGAAGATCCATCATCCCAAATAGTTGATATTTGTATTGTTAGGATGCCAATTTGGTAGGTTAGTCATCCTTAATTTTTTTTTTCATGTACAGTTCATTAGACAACAGTTTTAAACAGAAGACACTTGTATGAGTTGAAACACACAATAGGCCAAAACCTGTTGTGTGTTGGATTAAGTTCATACAACACTATGTAAAGCACTTGTGTTAAATATCATTACACAATACCACATTGGAAATCACTTGTCTCATTCTAACAATACTTTTTACGAAGTATTGTCTATGCTTCATTCACATAATATTTCTAAAAAATGTTGTGTGTTGGTTAACTGTCACACAACACTATGGATAACATATTGTATGACTGCTACTTAGACAACAGACCTAAAAACGCTTGTCTGAATGCAACAACGGTTTTCCTGTATATTGTGTTGCAGGCATTCACACAACACTTATTTGCTAAGGCTTGTCTAATCTTAAAAATACTTATGCATTTACACAACACCCCTGGTCAAGAAATGCTTGTCTGGTAAGATTTATCACACAACGGTTTTGGCCCATTGTGTGAATGTAGGATTACACAATACTTTTTCGAGTTGGAAAATAACAGTTGTCTGATCATTTCGGGCAACACTTTTTTCCATGGGTGTTGTCTGATACGTGTCGTCTATAGCCAGATTTGTTGTAGTGTAGCATTGTTACTGTGAGGAATAGGGTTTGTGTTGAACATACATTTATCACTTGATAACTGTAGGAATAATTAATACGCTTTTGATAATCATTTTTTATTAGGTGGTAACTGAGAGACAATTGTTGTGTGATGAGGATGTCCCAGTGGTAGATAAGGCTGTTGATGCAGAATGGAAGAAACAAGAGACCCTCCTACTGGTTCGTTTATTTCTGTTTAATCACCTCTTATTCGTTGTCCCTGGGTATTTACTTCTATTTGTATATTTGTGACTTCTTGCAATCATGTTGTTTTCAGGGATGTGAAATCAAGCGAAAAACCTTTCTTCCTAACAGTTGCTATGCAGAAAAGTTTTGAAATGGCTTTGTTAGTAGTTAACCAAAGATGGCCTATTCTTCTGTATGGCACCAGGGTGGAGGCATGAGCGCACTGATTAAAAAGTTGGCTCGGGATTATGGCAGCAGAGGTATTATACGTCTCACATTTTTCTTACCATAATTCTATTATATAATACAAGCATCAATGCAGGCGTTCCTACATATTTGCCACCTTTTTCTGATGTGTGCAAAGACTGTTTCAGAAATTATTTTATTTGTATTATTATTTGTTAAATCCATGACAAGATAGAATTTGAAGAATTTAGATTTTGATTATTAAAATTGAAATCTAACTGTCACTACCTAAAATCATTTTTTATATAAGAGAAAACTATCCAAAATCTTTAAATAGTCAGCTATATCAAAAGTTATCCATATTGGTTTTTTGACATTATATTTCAAGTTAAAGTGTACTTGCTGCCTGCTGCTAGATTTTATTACTGTTTGTTTGTTTTGTTCTTAGTGGGAGTGATAGGAGTGTCTTGGACAAGGTATTCTTATCTTACCAAAATACCCCTAAGCTTTAACAAATCTACTTTCATATCTTGACTGATTACTCCTACAGAATTTTGGCGAATATAATATGTGGTTGGCAGAAGAGCATGGTATGTTTCTACGTCATACGCAGGGAGAATGGATGACAACAATACCCGAAAATTTGCACATGGAATGGGTTGACAGTGTTAAGGTGCATTCTATAGTACTTTACATAACTCACAAATGAACTTGTCTATATAGAAGTTAATAAAACTAAAAGTCATGGTTCTTGTAAATCAATTAAGCATGTTTTCGAGTATTTTACTGAGAGGACACCCCATTCTTATGTTGAGCTTCTTGAGATTTCTCTTCTTTGGAATTACAAGTACGCAGGTTACTGTACTATACTATCAGTTTTATTTTATTCTCAAGCAGTAATTTTATTGAATTACTCTGATCTAGTAATATTGCTTACATTTCAAAAAAATTATGGCAACTGTAGATGTTGAGTTTGGGAAGCTTCAATCAAAAGATATATTGTAGCATTTGGTGATAGGTCCCATCTCTAATGCTTCTATTGACGATGTTCAAGGTGGCCTTTTTGTTGAGGTCCGAGCAGCTGGTGTAACTGAGGTGCATGTCTTTGTATCGGCCACTTTTTGCCAAAGGTATATGTTTTCTTGCAACCATACCAAATTTCTGTTCATTTGACTAAATTCAGATATAACAAGCTCTTGAATAATGAAACCTACAATGACAGTAAAAATGTGAAATTCATACTTTAAAACTTTTTTGTCAACATTTACAAAAACGTTTATTTCTCTCCCTCTTGTGTTTATATCTTCTGCATTCCTGTACATCTCAATTACATCAGAAAGAAGCATCACATTACTACATGAAAGAATAATATGTACTCTGTATAACTTTGCTTTGTCACATTACATTTGCTTTCACAAACTTCTTAACATGCTCAATATTTTGTATTTATATGGCATAACTCATTTTACCTTTTCCACGCATCCAATGGTAATGTATCCACTGTTCTCATCTTCATAATGTATATGCTTCATAGTTGTTTGTAGAGCTTTTTATCTCAATTTGTTAAAGGCGCCAACGAGTCAACAAAGGCTATGTGAGTTTGTAGAGACTGTCCCACATCAAATCTTGTATCACTGTATCAAGTTTCATGGTACAAATGCTTTTATAAACTTTGACATCTCAAGGTAGGACGTGGAACCCAAGAGGAAGCAGCATAGGCATAGATGTTGCAGAAAAGTTCTGAATTATTATGAAGAATATGTAATGGCCGTCCACTTGGCTTATCAACTAATGTCCTTTTGTTTTAGTTTTGTGGACAAGCTGTGTATTTGTAATTTTGTTAATATTTGGAATTTTTGTAATTGTTCTGATTTTGTATTTTTGTTTTGGTAAAGCATTGTTTATAAATAAAAATGGAAAATAGTTTAAATTAAACCATTGTGTGAATTAAATAAAAATGATGATTTGGATGGTTAATACCATTGTGTGCTAAGATCTCTAACAATGGTTATCTTTCAAGAAATTGTTGTGGACATAACGAAGGGACAACGCTTTATTTTTTGGGAACCATTATATGTATATGGTAGAAATAACAGTTCAAATTAAATAAGCCATTGTCTGTAGATGGAAAAAATAACATACAAAAGACCAAATTTAAAAAACCATTGTATGATCCAGAATAGACATGTCTGAAGAAACCCTTGTTAAAAACATAATCAGACAATATACCAAATTAAAAAAACCATTGTATGATCCAGGTATTAGACAATAAACATGTATGAAGAAACCCTTGTTAAAAACATAATCAGACAATAGACCAAATTTAAAAAACCATTGTATGATCCAGGTATTAGACAATAGACATGTCTCAAGAAACCCTTGTTAAAAACATAATCAGACAATAGACCAAATTAAAAAAACCATTGTATGATCCAGGTATTAGAAAATAGACATGTCTGAAGGAACCCTTGTTAGAAACATAATCAGACAATAGATCAAATTTAAATACCATTGTATGATCCAGGTATTAGACAATAGACATGTTTGAAAAAACCCTTATTGAAAACATAATCAGACAATAGACCAAATTTAAAAAAACATTGTATGATCCAGGTATTAGACAATAGACATGTTTGAAGGAACCCTTGTTAAAAACATAATCAGACAATAGACCAAATTTAAACACTATTGTGTGATCCAAGTATTACACAACGTTTTTAAGAAATGCTGTCGTTGTCTTTCTGCAACAAAGACAACGGTTAAGCTGCTGTCGTCTGATACGCGTAACAGACGGCATTCCAATAGACAATGGAAAATGAGGGCTTCAGATGACGGATAAAAACCGTTGTGTGGTCGATTTTTTCTTGTAGTGAAAAGAAGGAGTTGACTTTGACTTTAGCTTTGAGATACTCTACTTGTAATTAACTTCTAACTTCTGAGATACTCTGAATATTCCAAAATATGTTGTAATTAATATATATGATTTCAAACATTTTTTTTAGCAGCCTCAAATTTATGTAGAAAAATCTTTGATCATTCAATACAACTTGTTTAAACCCCTTAAATTACATTTATTTGAGATTTTCTAATGAGCAGTGATGGAGACTGATATATAGAAATAAATTTTCAGGGCAATTAAAATTTGAGGACTTGTACGTGACGTGATTGTTTAACTCGTTTAATGGATGGAGAGACCCCTAATATAAATATAACTAGCATAATAATTTGTGTAAGACACAATTTATTGAAAAAAATTAAAAATGTTAGTGCTCATTTTTAGACATGATAGCAATATTACCCACTACCCGAATCTCGGATAAATTTGACTACCATTTTGCAGTCGAATTTAGCTAATTTTGACTGTAAAATGGCAGTCGATTCTAGCTTAGTGGAATTTAGCAAAAATCAGTCGAATTTAATAAATTCGACTGGCTAAATTAGACTGCTCAAATTCGATTGGCATAAATTCGACCGCAATTTTGAAAAAATTTGAAAATTTGAAAATTTTGAATTTGGCGCCTAAGGCACCTTAAATTCGACTGGACTCAGTCGAATTTATAAGTTCGACCGAAGGCAGTCGAATTCAATGTACCTTATCTGAAACATTCAGCGGCCTTCTGCTGATCTCATCTTTTTCCTATTTCTCATCTTCTTTCCAGAATTCTATGGAATAAAATGTATTGTGTGTACTTGAACTTCAAGAAATGCAAATGGTGTATCTTAAATTTATAGACCTTTAATTTAGACTAGCAACATAAAAGAATCTTTGTCAAATACACATATCTATACACATGCATACTGAGTTTTGTCAAATACATACATCTAAACATATACATCTCGTTAATTTCGAAATGGAGTACAAATATCTTCCTTTCTTCTTATAATGGATTTCTAAATATTGTTCTTTGTTTGGCTTGAAGAAATTGTTTTTGGTAAACGTTACCGGAACAAGTAATATTGGTTCTTGCTTAACAAACTCCCATAAATAAGATAAACACTAATCCGTATGCATATCCAATGCACAAAAAAAACAAAAATCTTAATATAAATCCCACCATGAGTTATACCATATTTATGTGTGTATATATATGTATATATGTGTGGGTATATGTAAGAGAAGGGTGGGGAAGATGAGAGTAAGTGAAAAATGTAAGTATGTGTATACATGTATATATCTAATTTGCTGGGATGTATACTGACCATTGGATTATTATGTTGATATGTTAATATGGATCGTTGGATGAGTTTCACGCGGATCGCTGACATGGCAGTAGTAAATTCGACTGCCTTCGGTCGAAATTATAAATTTGACTCCCTTCGGTCGAATTTATAAATTCGACTGGTTGCAGTCAAATTTATAAATTCGACTGTCTTCGGTCGAGTTTACAAATTCGACAAACTACCTTTTGCCCTCGAATTTATAAATTCGACTGGAGTTTGTCGAAAATAATTCAACATAATTTTTTGACCATTATAATATTTAACATGCGCTATTTTTATTTATTGATTACAAGCTTTTAAAATATAATAATCTTAACATCCGTACGGTTGGATCGTTCAAATTTTAATGTTAACAAATCTAAATTACTAACCCTTGATATGAAATGAGTAAACCCTAAACACAAACCTTAAACCCTACATTTCAATCATTCAATAACAGAACATCGTATTGGTGAGATTTTTATTTTTAACTCACACTATTAGGGTATCTCATCATTTCTATTGAATACGATATGTTATCAAAACGTAATATAAAAAAACCACAATTTTTTAAAATTGGTAAGTATTTATTAAAATTTTCCAAACTACTTAACAAATATCAAATTAACACTTTATTTACATTTGTTAAAAAAATTGTCGTAAATGGGTAAACTAAATTTTAAACTGTAGTTCATCGTATGATGATATTGTGGTAATTTTATTTATAATTTAAGGATTAATTTTATATTTTTTAAACAATTTTGGAAATTAATATTCTAATTAGAATGACTGATTGCACTCAAATTTATAAATATGACAGTTTTCGGTCGAATTTAATTTTAAATATTTTGGCAAAATTTAGGCGGGAATTTTCTCGCTTAAACTTAGTTTCACGCGGATTGCTGACCTGGCAGTAAATTCGACTGGTTGCAGTCAAATTTATAAATTCGACTGCCTTAGAATTTAGGCGGGAATCTAGGCGGGAAATAAATTCGACTGGTTAAATTCAGCTGCTTAAATTCGACCGCCTTTAAAATCGACTGGATGTAGTCGAATTTATTTTTGTCCATTAATTAATTGGAGTTGACCCTAAATTCGACTGGATCCGGTCGAATTTAGACCAATCGAATTTGTACAGTCAAATTTAACCGAATTTTCTTGTAGTGACCTTTTATTAATAATCTTCAAATTATTGTAAATCTATAATGTACAATTCCAATATCACAATTTTTACTCTTCTTAAAATATGTTGTTAGCCAAACACTATCAAAAATTACTCTTGTCAAATTATATTCAAATGTGTAAAAAACTAAGAAAAGCTTAATTTAGATAAATACTCATATTATGGTGAATAGTATAAGTGTTATTTAGCTTTTATGTAGTGGGAAATGAACGCATCCGAGTGATGGAGGTGAACTCGTTGGAAGTGGTATGTGAACTTACATAATTTTTGACTGGACCATCAGAGTTTCCTAAGTTGAGTTATTAAATTGGATAGCAAAATAATATTACTACAAATTTTCTTATTGTGTTTCAAAAGGGTACAGATTCGAAGTCTCCCACAAATGATAAATTAGAGTTCTACCTTTTATAGTGCAAAATTTTAAAAGACTAAATTGATACTCAAGGTTTTCAATTAATTTGGGGGCATATATAAATATAAATTCAATGTTGTTTAAAATTTTACATGGAGAATCAGTGGATGAATAAGTTTGTCCTTCAAGAAAAATCCAATCAATGAAGATGTCTCTATAAATTTCTCTTGGGAGCCTAGAATGATCAGGTTGCAAAATAACTATGGCTCTTCCTTTGTCCAGGTTATGATTTCAACAATCCACTGTTTATGCATGGTTCTTATAAGATGCATGTTGAATGCAGGAACTAATTAGATGTTCCATTGCCTCGTGTTAACCATTTGATACAATTCTTTATTCATTAAAAAAGATTTGTTAAGTAACCATTTCATCTAAAACCATAAGGTGTCAGAAGAAGGCCCCAACAGGATGTTATGCTGCAACATATATTATTTAACACTCTCCCTCAATCGTACGATACGTTTCGCTACGATTGACAGACGACAAACAGATATCTGATACCATATTAAGTAACCAGCTCATCTAAAACCTTAAAGTGTCAAAAGAAGACCCCAGCAAGATCTTATGCTACAACATATATTATTTAACAAGATTGTCTTCCCTCTATATTTTATAAAAATGAATGAATCAAATATATGATAAACTTGTGAGTAGGTCTTATTATCGAAAAAAATACTAAATGAACATTGATAATTAAATAACTGGATTTATTATTACAAGTAAGCTATTTTCGAGCTCCTTAGGTTAACCTTTCTTCCTCAAAATCACTTCCCTAGTTTTTAAAATCGATCGTATGATACTTTTTCTTATTTCTCTCTTTATTATTTCGCACTCAATTTGCTTGTTAACAATTTGTGAACAAGTAACTAAGTTTAAAGAAAAGAAAAGAATTTTTAAAAAATCAAGTTCTAAATTTTCAAAAGCCGATAAGTTATTCAAACCCCCCTTCTAGTTTATCTTAGCCCTTGACAATGATTACGTACTACACGAAATCAAATAAGGATTTGTTTAATAAATCTTGTTAAACCCTTAACTCTATAAGAGACTAAGAGCATCTCCAATGGGCTTGGTTAAACTGATTGCCAAAAATAATTTAAAATTCTAATTATCTAATATTTATCAACTGCAAGGTGTTGTACTCTAATAGGATTGGCTAAAATGTTTAAATTTATAGCTGTGAAGAGGTTCAACAAATATAGCCAATGTGAGGAGATTGACTATAATTTTACCTAAAGGTTTGCGTGCTTGATTTCAACTTGATACTATAAATTTAGGCTTTATCAATATGAGATATTAAATAAAAAACCAATAAACTTATTATTTTTTTGCGATATAACCAAAAGACTATTTTTTTCTCAAATTACCCCAACAAACTTTAAGAAATTGTGCAAATTTGAACAAAAGTAACCATGGTTAAATATAAAATCTAATGTGTAATTATTTTTGAATAAATTAATATACTTCACACACTAGATTACCGAATGTACAATACAGTCAGCATACTGTCACATGATAACTACTACAAAAACTGCAATAGACATCAGTCTGGTCGATTTCTTTGAACTTTTCTGTCCGATGTCTTTGTCGGTGATGTCTAAAGTCCTAATCTTAGACATCGGTTTCCAGCCGATGTCTAATAACATTTTACACATCAGTTATAAATAAATTTATGATGTTTATGTCTATTCTTCTTGATTCAACTGCATGAGGTTAACTTTTTAATTGTTATAATACTGGTATTATATGCTATTTAACATATGGCAGACGAAGATTAGTTCGACATATACATCTATTTTTTTCCAAAAATAGATGTCTAACATCAGTAGACATTAGGAAAACTCATGTATAATGTTACATTAGACATCGATTTTAGACGATGTTGAAGATATCTATTACAATGGTTTCTTGTTTTTAAAACTGATGTCTAAGATCCCATAGATATCGGTTTTTGATTTTATTCATCATCTTTAATCTAATTAACCGTTGTCTTTTATTGTCATACACATCTCTTTTATTTTATTTAATTATTGTTGTTTACTTATCTGAATATCAATTTCATGCTACTGTTTTTACACACTAGAATTTTGCTATATTTATGCCCCAAAATAAACAAAAATGAATATATCTCAAAAACAAATCCAGTATTTACACCATTCTTACATCAATGAACAAAGTCAAAATGACTACTATAATCAAGCCTATACCAAACAATATCTAGACAGTGTACAACATACATTAAGCAAACATATAAATATATTAATAATCATCATGTCTAGACCAAAACCAACACTTTACTCTACAATGTGTAAGAACAAAATTTTCCCGTAAGTGGGATTTCTGATATGTTCATGGACATCACCTATCATGCTATCTGCAACCAAAACAGACACAAATAAATTATTATGAAATGATGAAAAGATAAGTTTGCAGAAACTTAAACACTGCATAAAATTGTCTTCAGATTACAAGTATTGCGATATATATTTGTAGTAGTAGTAGTAGTAGTAGTAGTAGTAGTAATTACCATGTAAATATAAGGGTCCAATCGACCTCCAGCTCCTGACCTCTTCACCACAGCTTGTTTCATTAACCTGCAGCACCAACAGAATATCAAACATGTTTCATTAACCTTAGCTCCAACAATATTATATTAAATCAACAGAATATCAAACATGTTTCATTAACCTTAGCTCCAACAATATTATATTAAATCAGTAATATAAATATTCAATCTTGCCTGCAAAGAAGTTAACTTTTTTATCCTTCTGTAAAATAATATTCAAAGCTCTAACCTAAATTCCATTAATACTAGTTTAAAAATGAAAGATATCGACAGCTTAATTTCTTGTAAATACAACACTGAACATTATTTTTTAGCCTATCAACCTTTTCTCCAGGTCGCCTCCTCTCATCTCCTCTATCTCTACCTCTATACCTGTCCTTATCCCTAAATCTCTTATCTTCTCGAGGCAATATAGCTAGAATTACAGTTAACAAAGTATGCACAACATAATGAAGCATACAAGCACTGTTTTCTTCCAATTTAGCATCGAAAACATCGACACTTCAAATGCCATTAACTTATAGCAGCAAACATGTATGAATATAATCAAAATTAAGCAACACAAATCAAAATCTTACAACCTAGAGATTTGAAAGAAGAGAGATGGTCAAGCTGGTTGTCCTTTATATAAGACAAGCTGGCTGCAGTGACTTCAAGTCACGGCTGTAGTGTTTGATGTGCCTGTTAGGTAATGAACGTACAGAATTACACTTGTTGTTCCATGAACTGAAGTCTCTGTAGTCACTGATCTCACATTGCATGACTGTTGGTCTTTGAAGGATTCAATATGGATTATAACATATGCCTTTGAATATCCCTAAAAAAATGTTAAAACTTCTGCAAAACAATGTGCAAGAACCTATTAAAAACTAGAACACCATATCGAATACAAAAGGTTTTCGTATCCAAGTAAAGCGAACAATCAAACAAAGCTCTACTAAAAAAGGAGCTGGTCTTGGTTATTAACATTTCTCTATTAGTCATTCACTAAGTACATTTCTCTATTCGTTTAACTAGTACTATATGTACACTTACTACGAATAATCAATATTGAAGAACGATTGTTTGATGAACCTCCCCTGAAGTAATCTTCTATACTAAACCTACAAGTATTAATAGTAGACAATTAAGCATAAAACAAAATGTTGACAAAGATACAATTGAATTTTATCTTTTACCAAATCAAAATCGGATAATATATAGCCACACAGCATTATTGTTAAAAAGTGAATACACAAGAAGTTACCAGATGCATAAAAAAGCACTAGTCCATGAGAAAAATAATATGTAAAATAATTGATTGGGGTGCAGCAATGTATTCAGAGCAAACAAGTTTGACAAAAGTTTGCATCTTTAATAATAGTGCTCTGAAAAATACACAAAGTTTGCACCCAAATTGGCCAAATCATGTCGTATTAGGGCTTCCTAGTCTTCGTAAAATATACTAAACATGAGTCATCAACTCACACCCAATTAACTCTCTGAACTCTATCAAAAAATGCAATCTTTAAAAAAAATCAAAAACTTCCATAAAATTAAACTTTTTAACATATCCCATGTCCTACTGGTGACCAAATCCATGATTTTCGCAACAAGACAACTGAGAAGTATGAGTTTCTTTAGGTATGTATTAAGCATAAGGGCATACATATAATGTACTGAGATGTTTATTGGCATCTCCCTGCTAGAAGGAATATATATACATATTTTCATCTTTTTTATGCAAACTTCAAAAGTAACATATATGTGGCACTTAACATCAAACGTGCAAGGAATGTGAAGTCCAGAATTTTCTTTCTGGCAAATGTCTTACCATGATAGGTTGTAAAAATTGTATCGAACTTAAGATCAGAGGACGAAATACTTGCATTTCTGAATGTTCAATAAAACTAGCTTTAATTATTTAATATTACCGATTTAATATACATATTACTGATTTAAATATAAATTCTCTCTATAATCTATGTAAATAAGCACAAGTTGCATACAAGAGAATACTTCAAGTTCACATGAGAGATGTCGAGGAAACACCTAAGAGAGTAATGCAAGACTTGCTCGATATTTTTTGGGCTCGTTCAGAATTGTCAACGACAACTGAATGGCTTCCTGCCCTCAGCCCCTCAAAGAAGAAAAGCTGGACAAGTGATACTAGATAGATCAACATCCTTCAGGTCTTAACTTATAGATACCAATGACACTAATACACAACAAATTGATTAAGGTACCTTGTTTATTCGTAACCAGTTGTCTATGCACTCTGGGTGGTACGAGTGTCTACAAGAAGGCATAATCAAGGTGTCTCTTTCCTCATAGTCCAGCCGGTAAATTACACACCTGAAACACAATTGCGAATTGACCATAGCATATGACCTCGTTTAAGTAAGTGAGCAAGCATACAGACTTACGATTCAATGTTTCCATCTTGATTGCTTTGCATTTTGAAAGTCATCGAAGGCAATGAGGCTATTGTATCAGCAGACAACCCTCTACTCTCAGTTCCGACTACGTCACCAAGCGCAAGTAATTCCTAAGCACAGAAAGTCTCCGAATAACAAGTCATAAGGTGCAACATAAATAGATTAGCCATATATGGTGAGCCTACTATAGTTTCTAGATAACATCACAGACTTACTCATATGATAAATTATTTGGATCGACCTCCTCCCAAGCATCCTGCCAGTGGTAAAAATAACTTGCTTGAAATATATTTTTGAAGTCAAATCATTTAAGTAATAACAACAAACTCAAGAATTAAAGTGAAAGCATGCATCAATCTGGCTTGAAGTTTCTAATAAAATAAAAATATAAAGGAGTCGAAGGACGACCTTCGATTTTGAGACTCAAGGGTTTATAAGAGGCTAGTAAAAATCAATCCAATTCCACACATTCTTCTAACAAAACACCCAATCAAAGAGATACATAGTAACATTTCGTACATTATATACAGTACGATTGAGTTTTTAATTGATTACCTTAGCTCCGAACTGAGTAGAAAACCTGGAAGCTCTAACACCTCCACTTTCGGCACCAATAACAAACAAATCGAAATCACAAGCAATAAATCAATTTCACCTAAGATCCAAAAATTAGTGTTTGGAATTGAAAAATCCCCAATTGAAAACTAAATCGAACTAATTGAAATCAAACACAAGCTTAGCCATTTACTAATTTGAGCTTTAAACAAATCGATTGTGTTCACAGTATTGTAGCTTCGAATCGAACAATCTTCGATCGAATTGAGCTTCAAGAAAGAGAAGGGTGAGACTATACAGAGAGAAGGGTGAGAGTATAGAGAGAGGAAGAGAGAGAGGGAGAGAGAGATAATGGTGAGATTTAAGATTTAAGGTTCTTGAGGGAGGGGTGAGGCTGTGAGTCGAGAGAGTAAGAGAATGAGAGGGTGTGTGTGTTAGTTTTTAGTTGTTAGGTTTTAGTTTTTACGTTTATTTAATTTGTCTGAAGCAAAAAATGAGAGGGAAGGGAAATACAAAAAAATTGGCTAAGGGGGAAGGGGAAACAGATTGGTTAAAAGCGGGCAAATAAAAACATTAAGTGGGAAAATATTTAACAGGCGCGCGTCCAATTTTTTTAACAAAGGTTTAGACATCGGTTGGTAAATGAAGTGATGTCTGAATTTATAAAAGACATTGTTTTTAAAATGATTGATGTTAATTTGATTTTTTACATCAGTTGCAACTGATGTTAAAGCTGTGATATATATTGCAATTTTTTTTAGTAGTGTGACTTGCGTATGGAGGTCAATTCAATTTACCTATAGTTCCATACATCTGAGACGTGAACAGAAGTTAGGATTTTCATCGTTAAGTTAGTCCATTTAAGGTTTGTCTCTCCTGTCTCTAGATCTCTTATGTTCTATAATTAAAATTAACTTGCATATCCCAAACTATTTAAAGGTTGTGAAATAAGTGGTTGTGATTATTCAACTATGTATATATGATGTTGGTGTTGATTGTCATTAACATTTTTTTGTGAGATCTGGACATGATTACAACACAGTAATAGAAATATTTTAATATACATCCTATTATCTGATATTATACTACTGTATGTTTTCACTGCCCTGTTCCTGCAACATACCTGTGATCACCTTCCGGCCATCTGCATAATCTACTTCTTTAATCTAAAAATTCATAAACCTATAAAATTTTGTTCTATAATTTCTATATAATTTTAAGTAGACTAACGGGTGATACGTATACTCCACCTAATGATAACTACTTAAAATCCAATGAGCTTGTGCAAGATGGACACTGTAAATTTAGAGATTCATTTTGACGAAAAGTTTGAGAGCTCTCCCAATCTCAAATATATCGGTGATAAATTTAAGGTGTGTCGGAATTTTGATGTTGATCTCTTAAGTTATTTTGAGTTGCTAGATTTAATAAAAGAAGATGCACATAATCAAGAAGCATTATGATTGTACTTTAAGCCTTGTAATGCAGATTTGGATGTGAGTTTCATTTAGTTACACAACAACAAAGATGTGATGAATATTGCTCTATGTATGTTGCAATATATCTATTTGATGGTGTATTACAAGATCTGTTACATGGTCTTGTATAACAGTATTTTAATAAAATTTTCATGTTATGAATGTTAGGCTGCTCAAAGAGCGTATTGTAGTAGCTTCTGTTTTTGCTTTAGCTGGTGATACCTAACTTATGCAAATTACAAACCAATTTTAGTGTATAATTTCATAAATTAATATCTTAAAATCACGTATTTCTTTATATTTGTTAAAAAAAATGGTTACCTATTTGAAATATATTATAAAATATTTATATTAAATTTTTATAGAGAAAATCAAAAGGAATAATTTGAAAAATGTAAATTATTAATTATATTAAAAGGAATAATAAAGGTTAAATTACACAAAAATATAAAATGCTGATTTTTGAAAAAAAAATCTCTTCTGTATTAATATCATGTTGGATATGAGTTGGCTCAACAATAATTAACCAGGGTTAGTCTTCTCTAAAAAAAAAATTACAACTTTGTACAATTTCATAAAGTTTGTTGGGGTTATTTGAGAAAAAAATAGTTTGTTGGTTAAATAGCAAAAAAATAGTAAATTTATTGGGTTTTTTCGCTAAAAGCTCTTTTTTATTTTATTTTACATTTACTAAGCAAAGTTGATGAAGGTGTGGGATATTAAAAATATGGAAAGAAATATTTAAAAAGGTAGATATAGAGAATTGTAACCAAAAGTTTGTGTAAGCTGATTTGCTAAAAGTAAACAATTAAATTATTGTAAGCGCACGATCATCGTTTTAGTATTTGAGATTCGATCCACAGAGACCATATATTTTTTTGCAATCCCTTAAAAATTAAATTAGGCAAACTAGACAATTAACTTTTGAGATGAGAATTAATTAACCTAATTAGCAAAGATTATCAAATAATAAGGAAAACCTAGGAATTCGAATCCATTAATCAATCACAATTAATATCAACTCGCGCTAACAATAATATATCAAAATCACTTAGGCAATTGTTGTGGAATAAAAATTAGGTTACTAATTTGTATTTATGCTAGGGTTCGGGAGCTTCGTGCTTCAATGGCTGTTTCCGTGTTCGAGACTAATCGGTCCTCACAGAGTGCCTACGTATCTCGTTATTGAGAATCAAGCCAAGACGTAGTTCTGAGATGAGGGGTCTGGCTCTTTATATAGGCTGAGCAGCCTTAGAATTATGGTAGGATTTGGATACTTGGTGGACAAGCCACCGCATTGAGGAAGGTTCTAGACTCCTTCCTTGTAGGAGTCTGTTTCCATATCGAATTGGGTGCCTTGGAGGCTAAGTCTTGTAGGAATAGTATCCTTATCTGATGCTTATTGCTGAGCTGTTAATATCCCTTAATATTAATTACGAAATTAATATTAAAATAAGGTTTGGGCCCCACAAATGGCCACCACGTTTGGACCATGTTGGGTCTAATTAATGCAACATCAAATGTGTCTTTAGGGCTTGCTTTTAGCCCATATCATTTGCCCCCAACTTCCAGGAAAACTGATAAGGTTTTCCTTGAAGTTATAACGGCCTTATTCGAGGCTCGGGTCAGGGTCTATCTTTATACACTAGTGTTTCACGAGTAATGTCTTGATGTAAAGCGTGGAGCGACCGACGCGTTTACGACAATGTTAAGCAAATGCTACTTGGTGCTAACAACGTTTAAACGATGTTAAACGGCGTTAAACGACCTAAAACGGCACTAATCGATGCTAATCGGCACTAATCGATGCTAAACGGCACTAATAGGTGCTAATCGACTCTAATCGGTGCTAATCTACTCTAATCGGTGTTAATCGGCACTAATCGGTGCTAATCGGTAATAATCGATGCTAATCGACTCTAATCGGTGCTAATCGGCACTAATCGATGCTAATC
The DNA here is from genome assembly GCA_036435485.1 of Saposhnikovia divaricata. NCBI lineage: Eukaryota > Viridiplantae > Streptophyta > Magnoliopsida > Apiales > Apiaceae > Saposhnikovia > Saposhnikovia divaricata. The sequence goes on along the minus strand of CM071595.1, from coordinate 167,743,097 downwards.
GACACTAATCGGTGCTACTCGACATTAACCGGTGCTACTCGGCACTAATCGGTGTTACTCGACACTAATCGGTGCTACTCGGCACTAATCGATGCTAATCGACACTAATCGCTGCTACTCGGTACTAATCGGTGCTACTCGGCACTAATCGATGCTAATCGGCACTAATCGGTGCTACTCGACACTAATCGGTGCTACTCGGCACTAATCGGTGCTACTCGGCACTAATCGATGCTAATCGGCACTAATCGGTGCTACTCGGCACTAATCGGTGCTACTCGGCACTAATCGGTGCTACATTGATTGGCCGAAAAGAGACCCGGAACAGCTGCAGCCACTCCCTAGTCAGTTGCCAGGAGGTGCTGGTCGGCTGCCAGGAGGTCCTGGTCGGCTGACAGGAAGAGCTCCTGGTCAGCCCGACCCCTCCAATGGCACCTGGTCGGCTGACAGGAGGTCCTGGTCGCTGCCAGGAGGTCCTGATCGGCTGACAAGAGGTCCTGGTCGGCTGACAGGAGTTTCTGGTTGGCTGATTGCCTGACAGGGGATTCGTTTTGACCAGACCCCTCCAATGGCACCTGGTCGGCTGACAGGAGGTCATGGTCGCCTGGCAGGTGCTCTTGGTCGGCTGGGACCTTCCAAGGTTGTAGAAAACTTCGTGAGCTTCGCGTGGACTGTAAGATATTCCAAATATGATACCCGGAGCTCAAGATATGGCCCAAACAGCGTTGAAAGGTCCTTCAATGGAACCTGGTCGGCTAACATGAGGTCCTGGTCGGCCACCAGGTGCTCCTGGTTGGATTGGACCTTCCAAGGTTGTAGAAAACTTCGTGAGCTTCGCGTGAACTATAATATCGTCCAAATCTGATACCCGGAGCTCAAGATATGGCCCAAACAGCGTTGAAAGGTCCTTCAATGAAACCTGGTCGGCTAACATAAGGTCCTGGTCGGCCACCAGGTGCTCCTGTTCGAATGGGACCTTCCAAGGTTGTAGAAAACTTCGTGAGCTTCGCGTAGACTATAAGATCATCCAAATTTGATACCCGGAGCTCAAGATATGGCCCAAACAGCGTTGAAAGGTCCGGTACCGGCTTGCCATGGGATCCTGGTCGGCCAAGGCTGCCAAGAGGTCGACCTGACCCCTCCTCGGGCAGCTGGTCGCCTGACATGAGGTCCTTGGTCGGCCAAGGCTGCCAAGAGTGTAAGAATCTGAAATTATTTAATTTATAAAATATTTGTTTTGGTAATTGGACTCGAAATTATATATTCTAGAATTATTCGAGGAGTTTCGAATCGATATTTTGAATCTGGTAATTGGCCGAATATGAGTCCCTATTGAATAGTGAATATAAAGAGATGTGAATGAATTCGAATAAAAGTATCTCATAATCAAAAAGTCATTTTAATATTTTCGTTTCAAAAATTCTTGGGTTTCGATTTCCGAACCAATTCGTATCAATATTCATCAAATACACCCTAAATTATTTGATATTCAAATTTCTTCGAAAGTCTTTCAAATTTCTCGTAGACCATCTTTTATATTTTAACAAAATATTTTCATTTGGTTCGGATCCGTAATTACCATAATCGATTCATTTTGGAACGATTAAATGTTCATTAGGGTCCCGAACACTCCGAAAGTCGAAATAATCGATAAAAATTATCAAACCGAGTAAAAATCTTATCTTTTCACCTCTAATTCTGTATCCAGGATTTTGGGATGTTACAAGTTGGTATCAGTGCTACAGGTTATGGTCACTGAAACAGATTAGGAGGGTTAGGGTACGAGTATAAGATAGATGTCGGGTAGAACGATTTAGGGTAAGGATCGCCTTAGGATACATCGGCAAGTATTGCGACGTTATACGGTCTTTCGGCATATCGCGCGAGTAGGAGCTTGAATCGTTTAAGGATTGGACTATAAACGAAACAAGGAACTCGAAGCGGCATAAGCTAAGTGGGCAGCTGGAGCCATCATTCCAGGGGACGTTATCTCGAGATTTTGCGTAGAATCTAGAACTTTCTACGATATTAGTTTCGATGTGAACGATACAGAGATGGTACAAGAAAGTTAAGAATGTGAAGTGGGAACTGATTATGAACAAGAATTGGAAGTTAAGCATGACTGTGCACCCTTAATCATTGATTCGTTCAAATTCATTGCTTGAAGAAATTTCCTACTCTTCTTTTGAATTGTCGTAAATTAATTCCCAGTTGGTATCGTTGCTGAGGCATTTGTTGCGCAGTGACGGTCCAAAATCGAGAATGAATTGAGATTTTCTTATTTATTCAACCCATTATTGTCAGGCCGGTTTTGGCAGCTAAGTATATTAGTGCTTAGTCGACAAGAGTGAGGTTATGGATAACTAGGAATTTCTTAAATGTTTTCTTGATCAATTGTTGATGCATTTATTGGAAAGTCTTCTATTTATCAATCGATAACGAGCTTTGTATATCATCTTTATTCGAATTCAGTCTCATTCTTTTAGAAATATCTAAAAATTTTCAGAGGGCACTTGAACTAATTTTACATGAAGATTTTGAAACTCTTGAATCCCTTTCATTTTCATGAATGTTGATTTTCTCTATTTCAGCTGAGATGAACAACCTATGCAGATAGGGGATTCAGGGACATCTTATCTTTGTGATAGAAGCCCAGTGGGACGCCACTGATTTTGTTTGTCATGAAAGTACAAAAGACTGGCCATCTTTTCGTACTGTGGCGGTTGACCTAATTGACAAATGCAACCTGATAATAGTTCAAAGATCATATTGATCTCTCGGTTAAGTTTTATCAAACAAAACTCAGTGTATATTCACACTTGATACCTATTCCTTCTATTAAATTCTTTTGCAGAAACCTTAATGATTTCAGAATTACTAGCAATGAGGAGCTGCGAAGATAGACGTGATTACATTTTAAGTGGTTGAAACTACAATTATGTTGACGAAGAATTGGTTGAGCAAGTTGAGAAGTGGTGTTAAAACATAGAAGGCATATTGAATTGGATTGCTTATCAGATTGAGAATACATGTACAAGATTTTGATATTAAAGAGTTATGATGTTTAGAGTAAGACAGAGTTGACCAAGATGGAACAAGACATTAAGAAAAAAAAAAAGACAAAGAACGAGGAAATTTTCAGAATCGTTTAAGGACATGTAATTTAGTTAAGGGGAGAATGTAGAATTAGAAGATTTAGAGCCGGAAGAGTTAGGGCACAATAGTTTCCCACGAGATGAGAGTTGACAGGGATTAACAGGACCCCATGGTCGAAAGATAAGATTTTGAGAGAAAACATGTTGAGATGGTGTTGAAGTAAATGTAGAGAGATGCAAGTATAATCTTAGAGAACAAAATGGTAATAAGTGATAGAGTCAGAATTCGATAGTTGTGTGCCAGAAGTGTGGGAAGATAAGACATTTTGCCAAAGATGGTATCATACCAGTCGTAGCGGACCCTAGGATGAGGGTAACAGAACCATTTTCTATGAATTACTAAGAAGCTTGAAATTCAATACGATTACGAATGATGTTATTAAGAATATGGATGTGACGGTAGTTAAAAGAGTTAAGTGTGATTTAGGATTGGATTAATTAGCTAATTACAAGTACAAGAGAATTGTGAGGACAAGAAAGTGAGATTGGGATTTTCAATAGATTATTATAACAAGAGTATGAAGTTGTTTTACACTAAGGGGAATATCAGAGAGGAGACAGTTAAACTAGAGGGAATTTTAGTAGTTCATAACTTTTGAATGTATATTTTGATGGATTACCAGAATTGTCACTAGACAAAGATGTAGAGCTTATGTGTTATTTATTTTCAAATATAGAAACAGTTTCAAGGAGTTCAGTATCGAATGACATTAATGGAAACGTTGGAGCTAGCGATTTATTTAAAGGGATTTCGCAAGAGAAGGAGTAGTAATACTCGGTGTATCTTAGAAGGATGCACCAATACTGCTCGTGAGAAGGAAGAAGGGTAGTTTGAAGTTATTCATTAATCTTTAAGGGTGGAATAAGTGGACAAGGAGTAATGAGAAGTTTTACCAAAGTGGATGACTCGTTGAAAGGTGTATGTTTTGTCTAAAGTTGATCCATGAGACTATAGGATCATTGGAAAATAGAAACTTTAATATATTCTTTAGACAACATTTTGAGTCGATATGGACACGATGAGTTGTTAGTAATGATGTTTGGTTGGACGAGAACACATATCGCTTTATAGTTACAATGAATAAGATATCAAGGAGTATTTGGATGAAATTTTAATTATGGTTATAGATGATATTTCAAGATATCTGAAGATTGGTGAAGAGTATGCAGATCATTTGAAAATAATGAAAGAAATTTCAATAAGAGGAAGATTGTGCATAAGAATTTTGATATAAATTTTGGATGGAAAGAAATCAATGCCAGTAAAGGTTGGAAGTCTTGTGAGATTAATCAGGAAATTCTGAAAATTATCGAAATCTTTTAATTAGATGGAAAGAGATTTTATGGATCACTGTGATATTTTTTTATAAAAAGTTGAGGTTGTGTGTTGCTTTAAAGAGGTATCTGTTGGTATTTATGAATGGAAGTGTGTAAACCGTAAGTTGGGGTTGATCGTGATAATTTTCATGATAAATCATTTTGAAATTTTGGATGTCAGAAATAGTTGTTTTCTTTCTTGATCAGAAGAGAGTTCTCAGTAAGACAATAGAATTGAGGATGGATAAGAGTTTTCGGTTATTCCCTTATCGAGTAACACTTTACGTGAAAGGGGAGTAAGAATGATGACAATGAAGAGGAATTGAGTTGTTAGTAGAGATAAGTGGTGGACGCGTATTTATATTTTTGTATATTTTGAGGGCAAGTAATGTATAATGCTGTTGTTTTGTTGATGAATCAATCACTGCTAGATGATAGAATTGTATTGCTCAGAATCTAGATCTGAGATCTTGATGCGTATTTGGAGCTATGCTTCAGGAGTTGATTTTAAGAACTCTGAAGGCTGTCAATTACTTATATGCGTGCCCAGTCAAATTTTCACATTATTAAAAGTTGAAGTTTATTGGAAATTGTTAAAGTAAAAATTGTTTCATGATTAGTATCGAGTGAGGCTGTGACCTGGGGAGAATTGATATTACAAACTGGTTATTCTGAATCTTGTTCTTGTATTGAGTTTTGTTAAAGTTAAGCTGATGAGGTTTACTAGTTTCCACAAATGTAAATATTCAAGGCTGTATTTCAAAAGATTTAACAAACCAAAATGTTTTTATAAGAGTGAGAATTGAGTTGTTAATCAAATCATGTTTGACGTGTATCTAATGAAGTATATGTTTGATTATAGTATTTGATTCCAAGGACGCGATCGAAAATAGATGACATGAAGTTGGATGCTAGATTGGAATAAAGGTAGCATGGATTGTTCAATTGCATATTTACCGCAAGTCAAGGCAGATCTGTTATTTATCTGTGCACTGCATGTCAAGGAAGTTTTCTTTACTTATATTTTACTGCAAGTCAGGGCAACTTTCATATTAGCATTATGTATGATCAAATTAAGATTGTGAAATTTTGGAGTACAAAAATGGATGGTATGTGAATGATTGGGTTGGTATTGGAAATTGTTACACAGGGAATAGTCCGTTAAACAAAAAGGTCATGCCCGATTTTTCTATGGACAGGACATTCATTTATGACTAGTAAGCGTTTCGAATTAGCGGGACTTGTAAACAAAACGTTCAAGTTTATAATGGAATATTATGGCTCACATGAGACACAAAATTCAACTCGAGACTTTAGAAAAGTCTTCAAGAAGGGTTAGACATTAAGATAGAAGTAAGTATGAATTGTCATTCTCGGACAAACGGTCAAAGCGAAGGATCGATTCAAACCATCAAAGACATGTTAGGGTATATACACTTGATTTCGAAGGCAATTGAGACGATCATTACCACTAATGGAATTCTCGTATAATGATAGTTCTCGTACTAATGTTGGACTACCACTTTACAAAGCGCTATACGAACGAGAGTGTTGATCTCCGATATGTTGGGAGAAGTTGATGGACGAAAAAAAAAATGTTAGAACCAGAGATGGTGGCATAGACAAAGAAAGTAATCGAACTTGATTTGAAGGGTTGGCGACAACTTAAAGTCGACAAGAGAAATATGTTGATTTGACTAGGAAAAATGTGGATTTCGAAGAAGGGGAACAAGTTTTGTTGAAAGTATCTCCGTAGAAGAGGTTACTTAAGGGGGAAACTGAGTCCAAGATTTGTCGGGCCTTTTGAAGTATTGAAGAAGGTTGGGAAGGTTACTTACGGATTGGCATTGCCACCTCACATGCAGCACATCCATAATGTGTTTCATGTGTCAATATTTAAGAAGTATTATCCGGACTCCAACCATGTTATTGAATACGAGCCGATAGAAATTCAACCGGACTTGTCTTACATGGAACAATCCATTAAGATATTAGATAGTAAAGAGAAGACTTTAAGGAATAAAACAGTATCCTTGGTGAGTATGGTGGAGAAACCCCAAGGTGGAGGAGTTTACTTAGCTTGATTCTGAGGACAGAATCCAATTTATGGGGGGAGACTGTAAGAATCTGAAATTATTGAATAGTGAATATGAAGAGATGTGAATAAATTCGAATAAAAGTATCTCATAGTCAAAAAGTCATTTTAATATTTTCGTTTCAACAATTCTTGGGTTTCGATTTCCGAACCAATTCGTATCAATATTCATCAAATACACCCTAAATTATTTGATATTCAAATTTCTTCGAAAGTCTTTCAAATTTTTCGTAAACCATCTTTTATATTTTAACAAAATATTTTCATTCGGTTCGGATCCGTAATTACCATAATCGATTCATTTTGGAACGATTAAATGTTAATTAGGGTCCCGAACACTCCGAAAGTCGAAATAATCGATAAAAATTATCAAACCGAGTCAAAATCTTATCTTTTCACCTCTAATGCAGCATTGCCACTTGTCCTGCTGGGAATCATCAAATAATTGCTCCAAAATAAATTTCCAAAAATATTTTAAATTGTAAAATCCTTATTGTTCTTCAAGATCGAAGCAATTTTGAGCATGGTGCCGTTGTCCAAATCCAGCATATGAGTAATCAGATTGAAGCCACAAAAATCTAGTTTCCGATTATATCATCAATTTTTACCCAGGTATCAATCTCGAATATTTATGAATTTTTTTTCAAATTCGAATTATTAGGGTTCTTATGAATAAAATTAGGGTTTCCTGATTTAGCAATTTTTTTGTGATTCTGAGATTAGCAGTAGCTTTATTATGTTTCTAGGATTTGTTTTAAGTATTCACATGAGCAAAATCATCGTTAGAAAGTTTGAAATGAGCTAGAAAGCAAAATCAAAATTTTGAATAATCAAAACTTAAATTTGGTGAATTTTCCAATGATTCTGAGGGCAGGGGTAGTTTATTGAAGTTATAAGCTTCGTTCTGACACCTTGTTTGTTAGATTTGATTCATAGAATAGGAAGTTACGTTTTTGGCCGGACTTCTTAAGAATTTGGCCGGAAAAACTATTCTGGGAATCGAGGGTGACCTAAGTGGTATCAGAAGGAAGGGGAAGTTAAATGGAACTTGTAGAGTATTTTAAGTGGCCCAGAAACTGTGTAGATTGGTCGGAATTGCTCGCCGGAGTTTCGCCGGATTCTGGGTTTCTCGCCGGAATCTGGGCGCCGGTTGAATGTTCTTCATTTTTAATTTTTATTTTAAATATAATTCGAATATGAACAGTGGTGTTTGATTCGTTTTTACTGCTGTGGGTAATATTAAAGTGATATTAAGTTTTTACCTTTTTACCCCTGCAGTTAAATTTCAAATATTACTTTTATTTACTTTATTTAATTACTTTATTTTACTTATTTAGATTTCAAAAAATCGGAATTTTATTTTAAAATTCAGAAATAATTCCGAAAATTATTTTAAAAATTCAGAAAATATCAAATTTATTAATTTCATTTATAAATTTGAAAAAATGTAATTTTCAAGTATTTCTTAAATGATTTTTAAATTAAAACTTAATTAGAATTAAATACTTTTAATTACCTTAATTAATTTCAATTAATTATTTAATTGATTTAATTATTTGATAAATGTAATAAGTTACCAAATAATTTTATTAATTAGATATTAGTTGATTTTAATTAATTTAATTGGGATTATTTAATTTCTAATCAGTTTATTTATGATTTAAAAATGTTTTAAATTGATTTAAATTGGTTTAAAATGATTTAAAAATAGTAGAAAATTTTCTAAAAGTCCAGGAAATACTTTATGATATCTTCAAATATTTTGGAATAGATTTATTCGAGAACCCAAATCGAGAGTCGATTAAATAATTGTTTCTTAAGTTCAGATGAGTAACAAAAGGAGGAAAACGAGTTCTTTTGTGTAAAAGACGTACCTATAGGTTATGTAGGTTATGTGTGTTAATCCTTATCGAGTTTAAATATCTTAAAGTGATTAAGTGTTTGACTGAGTAGTACTCTGTTTGAATCCAGTGTATCTGCGAGAGATATTTAAAGTAGAAAAGGTTAGTCAGAAGTTGATGTAAGATAAGGGTTGTAGAATCGAGTGGGCAAGATGTATGGAAGTCAGTGGTCGAGTGTGACGACCAGACGGTTATATGGATTAAGCTATGATTACCAGGCAAGTACTTCTCTTCGCTTCTTGTTCAAGTGAAATTTACTTTTAATTATTTTTCATTATGATGTCACCTCATTTATTATCGAAATCGTCGCTATTTATTGAAGATCTTGATTATTCGGTTATCATCTTGTATTCTATCAAACTTGTTGATACCTTTTGAGGTGGTTGTTCTTCATTTATTACCCAATTCTGGTGTCGAACTTGTCGACAATTGTTGATCTTGAATCCTTCATCGACTCTTGGATTATGAGTTGTTGTTTTGGAACGTGAGTTTCCAGTTAGTTGGTTGGCAAGGGTTGTCGATTGTTCCGACACCTGGTGCGTGAATATAGAATTGGAAATGTTTTCGGGACTGAGGACGCCAGTCAGTATATGAGTATTATGTTTGAGGCGAAAATGGGTCATGGATCCAGTTGAGTATTTGGATATACCAAGAGAGTATATCCAGAGTTTTAGTGTGACAGATCATCCAATTTATTTTAAAGTAGATATAGCAGTGGTCAAACGTAGTGCCCTTTCAGCAGCAAGAGGAGACACTCGGGTTGTGGTTTTTCCCGAATAGTGGTTTGGGAATTTTCCAAGGTTGGATATATAATTAGGCGGAGATTTTATATAAAAAAAAATTGTATAACATTTTATTCTGAGGTTGGGTTGTAATATTAAAGTTGATAGTTTGTTTCATACCATAACCTGTATGCGATCTTGGATCAGTGATATTTCATTATTATATTCTGCTTATACCCAGGTTTGTATTGTATTAGTTGTGGTCCGTGCCCCAATTCTGTATCCAGGATTTTGGGATGTTACAAAGAGGTCGGCCTGACCCCTCCTCGGGCAGTTGGTCGGCTAACATGAGGTCCTTGGTCGGCCAAGGCCGCCAAGAGGTCGGCCTGACCCCTCCTCACGCAGCTGGTCGACTGACATGAAGTCCTTGGTCTTGTCTTGGGCGCCTTGTCATGCCTCTCGGAGCTTTTTCGCAATATCTGAATTCTCGGTCTTGAATCATGACCTTGACCGTTGGCTGTAGAGTATCACCTTTTGTCGGCTAGAGCCTCCCTCGGAGCTCGGTCGGTCATTGCTCGGTCCTTAAACCTCAATGTCAGTATATGAACGTCAATATTTGGACATCAACGTCAGTATTCAAATGTCGATATTTGGACCTCAATGTCTGTATTCGAACAGACATCCTTCAATTCAAATTGGCTTTCATAGCTTTCGTGACCTTCTAGGCCTTAACTTGCTTGTTGACTCCTTGGTTTTAAACCTTGAACCCGTTCATGGTTGTCGGTTGTAACCAACCCTTCATTCTCGTTCTAAGATGTGAATCTTGTGATGAAGCTTTAGTTCTTGCCCCCCTTACTACATATGGTGGAGGTCTTGCTTCTCGGTTGATCGTTCAAGAAGTTCCCTTGCCACTCAGCACTTGACTTCAAGTCTGGTGTGCCTTGGCTGGTTGTCAACCCTTTATCTTGATTCTATGTTTCCAACCTTCTTCTTATGCTCACAGGACCTTGCCTTGGTTTAAATTCGATTGACGGCTCTTGATTCAAGTCCTTAACTCAAACGACAAACTTGATTGGAGGCAGACAGCCTTTTTGGCCATCAAGGCTAAAATTTTGTGTCGGGATTTGAGATTCAAGATTTTAAGAATGGAATGACAAAGGACCTCTTATCTTAACACTCTCACTGACAGTTTCTGTGCCTTTAAGGCATTATCAGGGAGCCAACCAGTCCCAAGATGAGCTTTAAGAGGGTCTATCCTTCAGCTTACATCAACTTGTGCTACCAATTTTGCATTGATAGTGGGGTCTTCAGAACCTGGAAGTAAAAACTCTCGGCATAATTCTCTATCTCAGAAGATGCAAACTTAGATTGGGCATCAGCCTTAACGTTCTTTTCTCTCGGAATGTGCTCCTCGTAGCACTCATCAAACTGAGTCATCACGACCTTCACGACTCTCAAGTACTTTGCCATAGTTTCGTCCTTGGCTTCAAATTCACCATTCATTTGCGAGACTACTAGTCTTGAATCCCCACATACTTTGAGATTCTTGACTCTCATAATTCTGGCCATGCCCAATCCGGCTATCAAGGCTTCATAATCAGCTTCGTTGTTGATTGTTGGGAAATCCAACTTCAAGACATACTCAGCTGTGAACCCATCGGGGCTTTGCAAGACTAAACCTGCACCACTAGATTTTGTTTTTGATGCTCCATCAAAATAAAGCAAATAGAGCACCCAATATTCTTTCTGATTAGGTACAAGCTCTTCATCTTTATTCTCTCTCCCAGGGGTGGTTACTATCTCCTGCCCCCTGACTTCTTGGTTGATAATAGTGCATTCAACCACGAAGTCAGCTAATGCCTGAGCCTTGATGGCTGTCCGAGGCTTTTACGTGATGTCAAATTCTCCAAGTTCTATTGCCCACTTGATTAGCCTTCCACTAGCCTTCGGGCTGTGCAAAATATTTCCAACTGTTGGTCCGTCAGGACTTCAATCTTGTGTGATCGATAGTATGGTCGCAGCTTCCTGGAAGCTGTTACCAATGCCAAAGCAAATTTCTCAATGGGAGAGTAATTCAACTCAGCTCCATGCAACACCTTGCTCACGTAGTAAATAGGTTTTATCGAACCTTATTCTCTTCTCGAATGAGGACAGCACTCAATGCTTGTTCAGATACCGCCAGGTATAGATAAAGAGTCTCCCCAAGACTAGGTTTGGCCAACAACGGGGCTTCAGTCATGTATTTCTTCATCTGTTCAAAGGCCTCTTGGCTTTCAGGTGTCCACTCAAAATTCTTCACCTTCTTCAATGCTTGAAAGAAAGGCAAGCATTTGTCACCAGATTTGGAGATGAATCTCCCTAGGGTTGTAACTCGGCCCGTCAACTTCTGCACATCTCGTATAGAGTGGGGTGGTTCCATATCCAAGATCGCTTTGATCTTATCAGGGATTGGCCTCAATGCCTCTTTTTGAAACCATCAGACCCAGAAACTTTTCCTGATCCAACGCCAAAAGCACACTTGGCCGGATTTAACATCATCTTGTGGGGCCTCAGCACTGCAAATGCCTCTCTGAGGTGCTCAATGTGGTCAGCCATGAATAGGCTCTTGACTAACATGTCATCAACATAGACCTCCATGGTTTTTCCAATTAGATGGGCAAATATCTTATTCACCAGTCGTTGGTATATAGCTCCCGCATTCTTTAGACCAAAAGCCATAACAAGATAACAGAAAACACCAAAGTCAGTTATGAAAGATACCTTTGAGATGTCATCCTTGTGCATCTTAATCTAATTATATCCACTGAATCCATCCATGAAGCTCAGCATCTCATGTCCAGCTGTGGCATCTATCAACATATCAATCCTTGGTAGAGGAAAACAATCCTTTGGGCATGCATCATTTAAATCAGTGAAGTCTGTACACATCCTCCACTTTCCATTTGCTTTCTTGACCATCACAGGGTTAACCAACCATTCGGGGAACTGAATCTCCTTAGTAAAACCAGCTTCCAAGAGCTTGTCAACCTCTTGCTTGATGGCATCTTGCCTTTCAGGAGCAAAATTTCTCTTCTTCTGCTTTATTGTCTTTCGCTCAGGATCGACATTCAACCTGTGAGTTATAAGCTGGGGATCAATCCATGGCATATCGGCTGCTGTTCAAGCAAACACATCACTATTCTCTTGCATAAATGCTATCAACTTGCCCTTCAAGGGTTCCTTCAGAGAAGCTCTTATGTAAGTAACTTTCTCAGGATCGCTTGGCCGTCATGACTTCAATGTTTGTCTTTTATCCCAGGTCCTTCAAGGACTTAAACTCTTATTTGGTTGTGTTGTAACCTAACTCTCGATCCTTCAGGGTTTTACTTATGTGTTTGTTTGTTTCCATTCGTGTATTCTTTTATTTTCGGTACTTGGTCATCTTTGACTTACACACATTAGGTGCTTGGCACATAAATAGAATCACACAATCAATGAATGGAAATCAAACTTGCATTAATAACTTGAAATGGGTTCAACCCTTACATAGAGTACTATTGTCCTACTCGGAGCAACATGCTCTGAAATGGTTTCAATGAACCTTATTTCTACTACTATTAGATAAATATGAAGCTAAGTCCTACTAGGATAACTTGAGCCCATCGGGGCTTTGCAAGACTAGGCCTGCACCACTTGATTTTGTTTTTGATGCTCCATCAAAATAGAGCGCCCACCATTCCTTCTAGTCTCCTCATTCTTATTCCGAAGTTCACTTCCTGCTTGGGGTACTACCTCCTGCCCCCTGACTTCTTGGTTGCCAATGGTACATTCAACCATGAAGTTAGTTAATGCCTTAGCCTCAATGGTTGTCCGAGGCTTCTCTGTGATGTCCTCTACTGGCCTTTCTTGGTGTTCCTTACCACTGCGGGCATCCATGTCTTCAATCGGAAGGACCTACCCCCCGACTCCATCAGGCCTTAACGAGGCTACATAACAGCTTCGTGCCATCTTTTGATCACCTTTATGTTCTCCAACACCATTCCTGGTTGGGAAGTTGATCTTCATGTGATAGGTAGAGGCTATAGCCTTAAAAGCGTGGAGTCCAGTCCTTCCGAGGATGGCATTGTAAGTCGAAGATGCTTTGATAACCAAAAAGTTTAGCATCTGAGTGGCCTCTATCGGCTTCTGTCCGATGGTGGTGGGCAACTGAATAGTTCCCTCAACTTTAGATTCTACTCCATTAAACCCGTTTATAGGCGTGTTGGAGGGGGTCAGTTGAGAGTCGTTATACCCCATCTTCATAAATGCATCATGAAACAAGATATCCACGGAAGCGCCATTATCTATCAAGACTCGCTTCACCTCTGAGTTTCCAATCACAAGAGTTATGACCAGCGGGTCATCGTGGGGGAACTTCACCCCTTCAAGGTTTGAATCATCAAATTCGATTATTACCTCGGTTCTTGCGCGCTTTGGTGCCTCCCCAACAATATGCATCACCTCTCGGGCATAAGCCTTCCGAGATTTCCTAGTTGTCCCAGCCGCAGTCGGGCCTCCTGAGATCATGTTGATTACTGGCCCTCGAGGCTACGGGTTGCGATCTTGATCGTCATCCCTTCTATTATAGTCTCTTCTTTGATCACCACGATCTTCACCCTTAGTGAAGTGGCTAAGTTTTCCTCTACGGATCAAAAACTCGATCTCATCTTTGAGTTGCTTGCAGTCATCAGTGTCACGCCCTGCATCCTTGTGGAATCTGCAATACTGATTCTTGTTTCTCTTTACGGGATCACCCCTAAGTGGCTTCGGCCATCGGAAATCCTTATCCTTCTCAATGTCCAACAAGATTCGACTCCTAGGAGTATTCAACCTTGCATACTCAGTGAACCTTGATCCTTGGCTCTTCTTAGGGGCAGAGTCGGAGTCCTCGCTAGTTCGGAGATACTTTTCCCTAGCATCATACTCCTGGTCATCATACTCCTGGTCTCGCTTTCGTTTCTTGGAGTTGTCGTTGCCTCCACCTACGGTGGCCTCTTTCTTTATGCTATCATCAGCCTTGATATACTTGTCAGCCCTTCGTTGGAGCTCGGCCATGTTTTCAGGAGGATGCTTCGCCAACGACCATTTGAAGAATAGATCAGTAGTTCCGTGTTCCAGGGCTACCATGGCAACCTTATTCTCCAAGTCAGTGATGTTCAACGTCTCCTTAATGAACCTCTTGAGGTAATCTCTCAGATTTTCGTTCTTCCCTTGTACCACATACAAAAGAGATGCGGAGCTTTTCTCATGAACTTTTTCGCTAATGAATTGGCTGACAAAAGCGGTACTTAACTTCTTAAAAGAGCCAATCGAATTTGTAGGCAATCGGCTATACCATCTTTGAGCCATGCCCGCTAGGGTTTGAGGGAATGCCCTACACTTGAGAGCGTCACTGGTAGGTTGCAACAGCAGTGCGTTCGAGAATGTTATCACATGGTTTGCGGGATCACCCATTCCATCATAAGCCTTTATAGTAGGCATCTTAAACTTCATAGAGATGTGAGCATTCATCACCTCCTCGGTGAATGGTGGTGTAGGATCATCAGGATCTCCTAGCTGCATCAACTCTTTGGGGTCACCCTTGGGGGCCTCTGCCCTTGTAGGTCCACCTCTTGTGGCCTCAGCCCTTCTCTGCCTCCTAGAAGGCCTTTCCAAATCAATAAAGGGAATCTCTCCTCCTGACCTCAGAGGGGGTCGATTTTGATTCTGTTTTTGCTGCTCCCTTTCTATAACGTCCTTCAGCTTCTGGATCTCGGCTTCATAAGCCTTGATTCTTTCAGCGGCTGTCATAGGGGGTCCATCATGGATTTGTCGAGTATGCCTTATAGGCTCCTTGCTTGGATGTCGGCTCCTCGGGGCTTGATCACGATCGTCATCCTCAGATGAAGAATCATCAGTATAAGGACCAGAGTAGTCATAATATCCTTGATCAGGGCCCAAGCCTCTAATGTAAGTAGGGTGATATGGCTCATGTATCTGCAGGGCATGGCCGCTTGGCCCAATACCTCGAGTATTCGGGGGGTAGTTAGGCAAGCCATATGTCAGATTCGTACTTTTAGGGAGATCCATAGTAGAGATCCGCACCCCCGGAGGTAGTGGATGATTGATAAGGGGAGAGACCACCATCTAAAGAGGGTTGGTCTGCTGGCTTGGATGAACAACCATGGGTAAAGTTCTTTCAACTTGGGGAATCGTCCCTCGAGGTTGAGAAACTTGAGGTTGGGTGATCGCCCCTGTTGATGGGGGTAAATACCCTTGTTTAGGCGGAGCAGAGGTGACGGTGGTCGCCTCAGTTGTGACTGGTGTCCATCGTGTTTGCACCATGGTTGATGTTGTGGTCCCACAGATGGTGCCAAATGTTGTGGAATAAAAATTAGGTTACGAATTTGTATTTAATGCTAGGGTTCGGGAGCTTCGTGCTTCAATGGTTGTTTCCGTGTTCGAGACTAATCGGTCCTCACAGAGTGCCTACGTATCTCGTTATTGAGAATCAAGCCAAGAAATAGTTCTGAGATGAGGGATCTGGCCCTTTATATAGGCTGAGAAGCCTTAGAATTATGCTAGGATTTGCATACTTGGTGGGCAACCACCGCCTTGAGGAAGGTTCTAGACTCCTTCCTTGTAGGAGTCTATTTCCATATCGAATTAGGTGCCTTGGAGGCTAAGTCTTGTAGGAATAGTATCCTTATCTGATGCTTATTGATGAGCTGTTAATATCCCTTAATATTAATTACGAAATTAATATTAAAATAGGGTTTGGGCCCCACAAATGGCCCCCACGTTTGGACCATGTTGGGTCTAATTAATGCAACATCAAATGTGTCTTTAGGGCTTGCTTTTAGCCCATATCAGCAATTGAACAATTAAGCAGCAAAAAAATTATGAGAATTAATTAATAGAAACGAGGAGAAATCAAGAGCAATTAATTTAACTTAATCTTCATCCTAAGATAAGAAAATTAGCTACGCATAAATATTGACAAATAAACAAAGTAAAATAAAAATGCTAAAAAACATGAACTAATAATTAAGTACTAGTAAAGTAATAATTGATATAAACTAATATAAAGTTATATAAACAAGCATACAGACAGAACAAAAACTATAAAATGGGTCATCAACTTAACATGGGCCAGAAAATTGTTTTTGGCCGAGAACAAACAATAACTAACAAGGAACATAATGAAAATGGGCCAGGAACATGGAAATGGGTCTACAATAGATTTTTGGGCCAGAATTAAACATGACCCAATAAACTATAAAATGATATAAAAGCATCACCCTGTATTAAAATTAGGCACAGTCGTTTAAACGTGAGAAGAAAGAAAAAAAACAAATTAAGTATATAAGCAAATTAACTACTGAATTAGAAATTAAAGCAAAGTTAGAGATCAATAAATGAAGGAGAAATTATTTAATTAAAGTCTTAATTGCCATTTAACAACTAGTGCATTACTTGTACGGTTCAAAAGAAAACATGGAAGGAAATGTAATGTAATGGGCCAATAATTAAATTAATTAATTAACATGAAAATGGGTTACCAACAATGATTGCTAATGATTAAACAATAAAGATGATACTATTACAAATGGAAAAGCTACGGGTGATAAAAAGTGAATGGTATGAAAAGGGCATGGTGCAGGCACGCAGTGAACAAGATAATGAAAAAGAGAGTAGAAAACTTAATTTCTAAAATTAATAATTATTAAAATATTATCAGAAAAATAAAATAAAAATATCACTATGAAGCTCTAAATTATTCTGAATTTAATAAGATCCAAAAAAAATTATTTCAATGTTGGAGCTCACCGGAATCTATGGAGTTGGCTGGAAAATTACCAAACTTCACCGGAAAATTTGGGTTTTCCAACAAACTCAAACCAAGAAGAAGAATCCCAAGAAAATGAAAAGGGAATGAAAATTTTCATTAATAAAATGAAGGTGTTTACAAGATGGAGGCTACAAAATTTAGGGTAAACTAAAAAAAACTAAGTTGTATTAAAAGAAAGCAATCAACTACACCGACAAAAAAAAAGAGAAAGTAAAATAAAGTGATTGCTCCTCCTTTTCTCCCCCTGCAACATCAAATGAAGGGTTCTATTTATAGGCTTTTTTTACTAACTTGTTTACATATGAAAGCATAACGGAAGTCACAGTCAAATGTCATGTTGCAGTGCCGTGTGAAGATTTTGAAATACTACAAAGTCAAAGGAAGGTTTTGGGGTGTGTTTGATGTTAGTGTAGGTGCCCTAGAGGCAATACATTGTTTCTTTTAATAAACCTTTATGTTATTTGATCATTCAATGAATCTATTTATTATGACTTTAATTACTGCGATATATTTTTTAGCATAATAAACGTCCTTAGAATCATGATACATATTTTATAGTTTATATATTTGTTAGCATAATAAATGTCCTTAGAATCATGATACACATTATATAGTTTAAGTACATGACTTGAACTTGAGATTATACAATATATCATATTTTTAAAAGGTCCCTAGTCGAGTATTATTATATAGGACAATAATAATGCATAAATAGACTAATATGTTGTTTGACAGATAACCACATCTCATTGGTTATAAGTATGGAGATACTAAAGTCAATACATAGGTACATGTAGGAGTACATGGTACTGGACAGACCCACAGTGAGATTCTTCATGTATAATAAAGTCATAAAAAACATTATTTTTGTTTCTTGTTTGGACAAGAAAGGTTTTTCGTTTACAATAAAGAACAACAGTTGCTCTTTTGCTTTGAATGATTTAACCTATGGTGTTGCGCGTTTGTTTAATAGTTTATATGTTCTTGATTTAGATAATCCTATCCGTAATATAGTAAACAAACGACTTAAAGTTAATGACTCAAATCAAACATACCTCTGGCACTGTCGTCTAGGCCATATAAATGAGAAACGCATATCCAAATTACATAAGGATGGATACTTGGATAAGTTTGATTTTGAATCATACCAAGAATGCGAATCTTGTTTGCTTGGTAAGATGACTAAAGCCCCTTTCACTGGTAAGGGTCAAAGGGCCACTGAACGTCTGGAGCTAATACATAGTGATGTATGTGGCCTAATGCGTGTGATGGCTAGAGGACGCTACTACTACTTCATAACATTTACTGATGATTTCAGTAGATATGGATATGTATATCTTATGAAGAATAAATCTGATTCTTTTGAAAAGTTCAAAGAATACAAGGCTGAAGTAGAGAAGCAAATTGGTCGAGGTGCAAGTATTAAGCTCTTACGATCCGATCGTGGGGGTGAATACTTAAGCACCGAATTTAAAGAGTATTTAAAAGAGTGTGGTATTGTATCACAACTCACTCCGCCAGGTACACCTCAATGGAATGGAGTTTAAGAGAGGAGAAATCGCACATTGTTGGACATGGTGCGATCAATGATGAGTCATGCAGATCTTTCAATAAGTTTCTAGGGTTACGCTCTAGAAATAGCAGCTTTCACACTTAACCGTGTTCCTACTAAGAAGGTTCAAAAGACTCTATATGAGATATGGAAGGAGAAACGGTCAAGCATGAGCTTTATGAAAGTTTGGGGATGCAAGGCGTTTGTGAAACGTCAAGCATCTGACAAGCTTGGACCTAAATCCGAAGAGTGAAATTTTGTGGGATACCCTAATGAAACAAAGGCGTATTATTTTTATAGTCCTTCTGAGCAGAAAGTGTTTTTTGCTCGAGATGTTGTCTTCAGGGAATGAGATTTTGTTTCCAAAAGAAACAGAAGGAGAACTATAGATCTTGATGAAGATCGAGAACCACAAAATAGCATTGAACTTGAAGTGGAACAAGAGCAGGATAATGATAATGCTTAACAAACACAGGTTGTTCGTAGAACTGGTAGAATTCGCCATGAGCCAGAGAGATATGGATTTCTCTTGACTCAATGTGGTGATTTGATGCTCATAGATGAAGATGAGCTTCTCACATACCAAGATGCTATAGAACAATCCAGACTCTAAGAGATGGATTGAAGCCATGAAATCCGAGATGGATTCCATGTACGAAAACCAAGTATGGACTTTGGTTGATCCACCTGAAGGGGTAAAACCCGTAGGGTGCAAATGGCTTTTCAAGAAGAAAACTGACATGGATGGAAATGTTCAGACCTATAAAGCAAGGCTGGTTGCAAAAGGTTTCAAACAATTTTATGGTATTGACTATGATGAAACTTTCTCACCAGTGGCTATGGTCAAATCCATAAGGATTTTGCTTGCCATTGCAGCATTCCATGATTATGAAATCTGGCAAATGGATGTCAAAACAGCCTTCCTTAATGGAAGCCTTGAAGAGGAAGTGTACATAACATAACCTAAAGGTTTTGTCGATCCAAGGAATGTTGGCAAGGTATGTAAATTACGTCGATCCATTTATCGATTGAAGCAAGCCTCTAGGAGATGGAATATCCGTTTTGATGAAATAGTCAAAGAGTATGGCTTTGTTCAAAACAAAGATGAACCTTCTGTTTACAAGAAGGTTAGTGGAAGCCATATGGCATTCATAGTACTATATGTTGATGATATACTACTAATGGGGAATGACATACCTTCTCTAAAGGCTGTTAGAACTTGGTTAGGGAGCAATTTCTCTATGAAAGACTTAGGAGAGGCAACCTACATTCTAGGAATGAGGATCTATAGAGATAGATCTAGAAGGATGATCGGTCTAAGTCAGACCACATACATTGATAAGGTTTTGCATCGTTTTGGTATGCAAAATGCAAAAAGGGGATATGTCCCCGTGTCTCAAGGGATAACGATCTCTAAAGACCAGTGTCCGAAATCATTGGATGAGAAGGACCACATGAGTAAAGTTCCATATGCCTCAGCAATTTGATCTATCATGTATGCAATGGTATGTACTCGCCCAGATGTTTCGTATGCTTTGAGCATGACGAGCACATACCATTCTAATCCAGGTGAAGGTCACTGGACGGCAGTCAAGAATATTCTAGAGTACCTGAAAAGGACTAAAGATTCATTCTTGGTCACTACGCCATAAACGCACATACGCAACTCTTTTTACAAAGCGTTGCACAGAAAGATTCATTCTTGGTCACTGGACGGCTGTTTGAAGTGTTGCAATAGATATTTATTTTATTTTATTAACTAGTCTTGTCCCGAATGATGAATCTATTTTTTTAAATTATTTTTTCGACGTTCCAATCGCACGGATGTCAAGATATAACGATTTTAGTGATGTGGTAATTTTCAAAAAATTTCCTATATTTATTTGGTTTGGTTTTATAACGGTCAAACTGGTCAAAGTCGACCTTCCTTTTAACTAGTCTTGTCCCGAATGATGAATCTATTTTTTTAAATTATGTTTTCGACGTTCCAATGGCACGGGTGTCAATATATAACGATTGTAGTGATGTGGTAATTTTTTAAAAATTTGCTATATTTATTTGGTTTGGTTTTATAATGGTCAAACCGGTCAAAGTCGACCTACCTTTTAACTAGTCTTGTCCCGAATGATGAATCTATTTTTTTAAATTATTTTTTCAACGTTCCAATCGCACGGATGTCAAGATATAACGATTTTAGTGATGTGGTAATTTTTCAAAAAATTTCCTATATTTATTTGGTTTGGTTTTATAACGGTCAAACCGGTCAAAGTCGACCTTCCTTTTAACTAGTCTTGTCCCGAATGATGAATGTATTTTTTTAAATTATTTTTTCGACATTCCAATCACACAAGTGTCAATATATAACGATTTTATTGATGTGGTAATTTTTTAAAAATTTTGCTATATTTATTTTTTTTGGTTTTATAACGGTCAAACCGGTCAAAGTCGACCTTCCTTTTAACTAGTCTTGTCCCGAATGATGAATCTATTTTTTTAAATTATTTTTTACGACGTTCCAATCGCACGGGTGTCAAGATATAACGATTTTAGTATTGCGGTAATTTTTTAAAAAATTTGCTAGATTTATTTGGTTTGGTTTATAACGGTCAAACCGGTCAAAGTGGACCTTCCTTTTAACTAGTCCTTTCCCGAATGATGAATCTATTTTTTTAAATTATTTTTTTGACGTTCCAAATGTACGGATGTGAAGATCTAACAATTTTAGTGATGTGGTAATTTTTAAAAAAATTTGCTAGATATATTTGGTTTGGTTTATAACGGTCAAACCGGTCAAAGTGGACTTTCATTTTAACTAGTCTTGTACCGAATAATGAATCTATTTTTTTAAATTATGTTTTTGATGTCCCAATCGCTTGGATGCCGAGATATAACAATTTTAGTAATGCGGTAATTTTTTAAAAAAATTGCTAGATTTATTGGTTTAGTTTTATAACGGTCATACCGGTCAAAGTGGACTTTCCTTTTAACTAGTCTTATCCCGAATGATGAATCTATTTTTTTAAATAATTTTTTCGACATTCCAAATGTACGGATGTCAAGATCTTGATGCCCGTACGGTTGGGTCGTCGAGAAATATTTTTTAAAAAATTGAATACATAAACCTTGACGAAACCCTGTTTAAGGGTTCCGGTCAAAGTACTAGTTGACCGTTGAATTACCCAATCAAATAATTTTTTTTCTGAAACTTTGGGAATAATATTAAAAATGATGGATCTTGATGCCCGTACGGTTGTGTCTTCGAGAAATATTTTTTAAAAAATCGAATTCTTAAACCGTGACGAAACATGTTTAGGAATACTAGTCAAAGTACTAATCAAAATTGTAGGGGATAATTTTTTTTATTACATTATACATATAATCTATTTTATAGTATAAATTTTAATTTTTATTATATATAAATATTAATTTTAACTTAAAAAACTTTAATAAATAAATTAAAAAAAATACACATTTTACAAGGTCAAAATATGAGGGGATACTTCCCCCCAAAAATGAAATTTTAGGCTCTACTTTTCCTCCTAAAACACAGATACATACAATCAAATTAAAGTAAACAAGATCTATTTCTCTACTTTACACCGTCTCAAGGTTTGCCAGGAGGAAGAGGATTGGGAAGCTATCGAAAAGCGGCTTTGGTGCAGTCAGGTTGAGGAGCTCATTGAAGAGGCTGAAATGAGCTTAAACTTATCGATAAGATGAGTTTTATAAATACCATTAACTTTTCAAACAATAAATACCATTTATTGTTAATCTTTTTCATTTCGGGTTTGTGTCATTTATGAGGCTGAATCGTGTCTGTGTCATTTTCGGGTTTTGTCTTTGAGACTTTGCCTCTGCTAATGTGGTGAATCTTTTTCTCTCAACTTTTGGGTGTTTACCTCTGACTAGAATTTATGATTCAATCTTATATCTTCTTTTGAAGCATTTTCTTTCGTGTGCGGGTAAATTTTCATTAACTCTGATTAGAATTTATGATCCAATCATTTTATCTCTATATCTTTAAAACATACTGTATCTTTTGTGTAATATTGAATTCCCAATTCTTTTTGCTAAATGATAAATTCCCAGTTTCTACAAGTGTCTATATGTGACAAAATGTTGTCGATGATATGCTGTACTACGTACAACTTCATTGTCACTTAAATTTGGTTTTGCAGGGACAGCCTCCTCAAGATGATGGCAATGATGCACCCCCTGCAAGTAGGTTCAGTGCTGTAATTGAGAAGATTGAGCGGTTATACATGGTATGGCGTATGTTATTCTGTGTTTTTTTGTCCTACTGTTTATGATATTTTCGGCACACATTATTACAATTCCAAGCACACAAAAACTTCTTCATTTTAGCTTAGCCAAAAAATTAAAGAAAGACAAACCAACTACAGGGGTCGACAATGGTACTTCTTTACCTTTTGGTTTCAAAGCAAGAAAACTGGAATAAATCTCGGTAGGAGTCGGATTTTCTTCAGTGCCTTTAGTCTCTTTACCGTCAGAATCAGAACATTGGGAACATTAACAAGTTCACAAGGCTTAGGTGTCCCTGAAACCACCTCACTTTCCTTGGATTCTGAGAAGATAATCAAGAGGGGCCATCTCAGGTGTCATTGAGACCACCTCCATTCCATCAGATCCGAGAGGACAGTAAAATCAGTAGGAGCCATCTTTGAACAACCAACGTATCAATCTTTTGAATCCAGTTTAAGTATGCAAGGGCCAGAAATAACAAATTCCACAGTCAAGTTCAGTTTCATATGCCAGACTTGTCTCTGTGCAGTAAATTCTTACCCTTACTGTTATTTTGTAATTTCATAAGCTGGTTTGTGTTTAATTTCATCGTTTTTTATTGGCATTATGAAATACAAAATGCATTTTTATGAGACTGAAGTGAGATTGACACTGCAAACAGGTGCATGTCAATAGTAAAAATTTCATTTAATTTCCTTGTAACTTTATTCAGTCCAACCCAATACATTTATATATACTTGCATGAGAAGCAGCAGCAAGTGTGTAAAACATTCGCTTCCATCTTGACTTATACTCCCTCCGTCCCAACGATTTGTTATCGTTTACTTTTAACACGGAGACCAAGAATTAAGATTAAAATAAGTGAAGTAATGGGTATAATAATGATTTTATTGTTAAAATAAGTGAAGTAGTGGGTGTAATAGTGATTTTATTGTTAAAATAAGTGAAGTAGTGGGTGTAATAGTGTAAAGTATTGTTAAAATAAATGAAGTAGTGGGTGTAATAGTGTCAAAACTTACTATTTTAGGAAACGTAAAGAATTGGTTAGGACGTCCCAAAAAGAAAAGTGTAAACAATTGGTTGGGACAGAGGGAGTATAAAGTAAGAATCCAGATTTTTTGGTGATTCGGTGAATATTAGAATTTCATTCACAAGGTGACCACTCAGCTGGTTGCCTGGTTTTGGAAGAGCATTTATATTTTGAGTTTGGTTTTTGGTCAGAGCCAAAACTAGCTCTATCGGTCTCTCAGATGATTTTTTGAATCGTGCTGCACCCACTGTGTATACTGCTACTCATAATCATGGTACGTGCCATTCTTCTTTCAAATATATCAATTTTATTCTTTGAAAGAAAGTTTAAATTTACTATTATATATGTGCGTCTTGTATGGTTGCATAACGATATGGTCACATATTTTTTTTTTTTTTTCGGGTGAGTGTTGAGATCGGTATAATGCATGATCAAGGTACATATGTTAAGCTGATACTGGGGAGTGATTTAGCGGAGAACAATTTATATCCTGAAAATAGTTGTGCAGCAGTTGCTCTTGATTATATAAATATTGTATAACAATTGTTATTTGTCAGCACTGTTCTAACTTTATAATGTGTTCTCCATAGCACCATTCTATGAAGTAGTATTTGATTATAAAATTTACCTTTATTTAACTGAATTTGGATATCAAGAATACCTATATCCAGATTAATATCATTTATAGGTATTCTTGATATTTGCTAGATATAGGTATTCTTTGCTATTTGTTAAATGTAAAATGACACCCAAATAGTCTAGTGAAATTTCAACCTGGTTGCAAACATGATTAATACGTTCTACATATCCAGATTCCTCCAGAGCTGCTTGATGCATTCATAGCTACGGTTGATAAAGGAAAAATAAGGACAATGTCTAACAGAAGCATGCCGGCTGCTCCTCATCCTACTCCAGGGGCATTGCTGATGGGATATGCATTTAACATGCGCCACCCATTAACTGGTGGTGGTATGACTGTTACGCTTTCTGATGTTGTTGTCCTACGCAATCTTTTAAGGCCTCTTACTGACATGAATGACGCATCTACTTTATGCAAATATCTTGAATCATGTAAACTGGCAGTCGAGCGGTGAGAGTTTATAACTACTATGACTTGCTTGAAAGAATATATATACTCCATATTCACGGCATCATTACCATTTACCAGGTCTGTCTTAATAATTTAGAAGTCATATATGTTAAAGTATGGTAGTACGCTGTTTAGAATTCGAGGTTAATCTCAACATTTGTGCAGGTTTCGGAAAAGGTAGCCAGGGGACTAGTGTGCTTCCAGAGGAAAAGGTATCCAGGTCCCTGCTTTAATTACAATGATACTATATCTCTTATAACTGTTAGCAAATTGATGATTATGCCAATTATGTGTTACACGAAATCTTTTGATCTCAGACAGGTAAAAGCTATAGGAAAAGCGGCCAGACATGCTGAAAAATTTAGGACAAGCGATTAAGACGAAAATTGTGCTCCAATGACTCAATGCGGCTATACTTTGTATTTTTTTTGTAGCTTTAACTTGTTAGTAGTAGAACTTGGTATTTTTGTAAAATTGTTATGTAGTTTTGTTCGCTACATTATTTAGGACTTTTGAAATTGTTGGCCTGGTTTGGACAGGATGGTTTTATGTATAAACAAAGCAGTCGTTTCAATTTTTTTGTAAAAAAGTGTTGCATTTGACTATATATGATGTTGTATTATGGTATATTAAGTGTTGCTTAAAAAAAATTTAGTGTTGCATTAGACTCAAAAAGTGTTGCGTTAGATAGTAGACCCCATTGCTGACGTGGCATGCGGGTCCTATTGCTGACGTGGCATGTGGGTTCCCACTGCTAACGTGGCATGTGGGCCTATTGCTGACGTGGAACTTTGGCGGGCCCCACTGCTGACGTGGCATGCCCCCCCCCACCTGTGACGTGGCTCTTGTGGGCCCCACTGATGACATGTCAGCATGCTGACGTGGCACCTTGCTTACATGTCAGCATGCTGACGTGGAACCTTGCTTCCATGTCAGCATGCTGAAATGGCTGAAAAATCTTATGCAACCCCATGTAGTGTTGCGTTTGCAAGCTTTTGGTGTTGCATAAGACCTCTTATGCAATGCTTTCATAGTATTGCAATAGCTTGGGAAAAGCGTTGCATTAGGGGTCTTACGCAACGCCGGTATTGGTAACGCCCCTCTGGGGTTACGTAAGACCTTTCGCAACGCTTTTCAGGCCTTACGCAACTGAAAATGGGGGTTGCGTATGTGCGTTTATGGCGTAGTGGGTGTATCAAAGAGAGGAGAAACTGGTTGTAAAAGGTTACACCGATGCAATTTTCCAAACAGACAGAGATGATACTGTATCACAGTCTGGTTTTGTGTTTTGTCTAAATGAAGGTGCTGTAAGTTGGAAGAGTTCAAAGCAAGAAACAGTAGCTGATTCTACAATGGAGGCTGAGTACATTGCAGCTTGTGAAGTAGCTAAGGAGGCTGTTTGGATTCGAAAATTCATTACTATTTGGGAGTAGTTCCATCGATCGCAGATCCCATTGATTTATACTGCGATAATAATGGAGCCATTGCACAGGCTAAAAAACCTAGATCACACTCCCGATCCAAACATATACTCAGGAGATTTCACCTCATTCGAGAGATTAATGAAAGGGGTGACATATACATATGTAAAGTGCACACAAATGATAACATTGCAGATCCACTGACCAAAAGCAGAAGCGCGATGGTCACACTAGTTCCATGGGTATTAGATACATTGGTGATTGGCTCTAGTGCAAGTGGGAGATTGTTAGTGTAGGTGCCCTAGAGGCAATAAATTGTTTCTTTTAATAAGCCTTTATGTTATTTGATCATTCAATGAATGTATTTATTATGACTTTAATTACTGCGATATATTTGTTAGCATAATAAATGTCTTTAGAATCATGATACACATTATATAGTTTAAGTACATGACTTGAACTTGAGATTATATAATATATCATATTATTAAAAGGTCCCTAGTCGAGTATTATTATATAGGACAATAATAATGCATAAATAGACTAGTATGTTGTTTGACAGATAACCACATCTCATTGGTTATAAGTATGGAGATACTAAAGTCAATACATAGGTACATGTAGGAGTACATAATACTGGACAGATCCACAATGAGATTCTTCATGTTTAATAAAGTCATAAGAAAGACTCACAGTGATAATGGTGTAATGATCCTTTGACTTGAGATCATTATATTTCTATACGAGGATTAATATACTTTGACTACATTAAAAGTTACCTTTGACCGGGTGATGATAAAAGTGGACATCGGGTATATCATGAGTCGTATGAGAAATATGAATGATAGATAAAGGATTTAACCTTACTATAATTAGGAGAGATATTATTGGCCTCTTGATTGAGTGAGACTATAAAATGCATGGCCGTGCTCAAATAATGATTTGTTTTTAATAGTCTACTCATGGATCAAGTAAACCCGGATTAAATGTTGAAGAGGATGACTAAATACATGCCTCGAGTTTAATCTATAATATATTGTTAAAGGGATTACATTACACGGAAACATTAATTACGAAAGGTTTAATATGGATCACCATTTAAATTATTATTACTTGGGTAGCAATGATGTATTACTAGATGCCGCTCTTTGTATACGATTTTAATTGAGATTTTAAAATCATTGCCAACGTAATAATAACCTATCGGGTCACACACAAAGAATGCTCGGAGGATTATTTAATTTGAGTTCGGATTTAAATTAAATAAAAGGAATTCGAATTATTTATTATTAATTTAAGTTTGACTTAATTAATGTAATAAATAGAATTTTGAATTATTAATTCAGATATATAGTTGTTATTTAACTAAGAAAGTCTTAGTTAGATAATGATTAGGAAAAACTGAATTAAAATGGACTCTAATAAGGATTAGGGCTGATTTCGTTTTTGTCTCTCCTATATAATATCTCTTTGTGGCTGAGATAGGGTTAGACGTTTTATTAAAAAAACCCTAGCTGCAAAAGAGATAGAGAGAAAAGAGAGAGAGGACGAATTATTGTGCTAGTACACAGTTTCCTCCATTCGAGCTTCTGCGTGGATACTGATAGAGCGTAGATCGTTATATACGGGATACGTGGTGTTCATTAAATCTAGGATCTCCGTTGAGTTCGTGAAAGTAAAGCTTTTGAAGGTATGATTCGTTTCACCATAATCTGTCCAATATTATACATGGATCCTGAGTTTGGGTTCCGAATTTTTGTTATATTTACGTTTATCCGTTGCGTTTTATGCCTCGGAACCCAAAATTTGAAATATTCCAATTTGCTCCAAGCTCCTAATTCTTTTTTTCTTTTTAGTCCTTTTTCTTCCTCTTTTTCCCTTCCTTGCTCTTTATTTCTTTATTTTTCCATTTCATTATTTTTCACGAATTTCCTGAAATGCAACAAAATAATTTATTAAAATACTAGTTCAAGCAACAAATAGGTAATAAAAATATGCAAATATGCAATTATAAAATGCCCCCATACCTATCTTTTGCTCGTCCTTGAGTAAAACAAAAAGAAAAAATGCAGAATAAAAAACTATACTCACTGTCGTAGGAATCATGGGTAATTTTAGGCTTACCAACCCGTTAAACTCATAGACGATCTCTACAAGAGGAGTGTTGTCTCCTAAGGGTTTACAGAAGATATACACATAAAATCTTTGAGATAAGTCAGCAAGTATCCAACTTTCTTCTTTTAATCTAGCTTTCATTGGTGTCAACAAAACAATTTTGTAGGAAAATATATACCTTAAAGATTATTCTAATAATAGCCAAGTTATAGGTTCCCACAATCCATATGAGTAGACTCTAAAAATTTACAAAAAATCCCAAGGTGTGTAGTGAATTTAAGGCTTTTGATGGATAAGTGCATACGAACATTTTCTCTTTTTCAACCAATATTGAACTGACCCAATCTCTATTCAAACAAGGTTCTAGCCAAAACTTCACGCTCTTAGTAGTTAGACCGACTGTGCAATGGTTGAAGTCCCAAAAGACTTTTGCATCAATATCCATTTAGCGAGCTTTAGGTCAACAATCACAGATCACAAAGGACCTTAGGTTGCTAGGCACAAAGTCCCCTCGGACTTACTTACTCGGGTTATCAATGAGCCCAACCTAGCCGATTTTCCTACTAAGAATTTGTTATTACAAAATTACAAACATTTATTGACTTTTTTCTCTCTCTTTTTTTTAGACACTATAGGAGAAAAATCTCGCAAAGGTTTGATTCGACATTGTTCTAACATGTGGGTTCTCTCTTAGGTGTCGAATAACATTCCTATACAATTTTTTCATCAAAGATCTTGTGCAAATGTGTTGTCTTTGATTTTTAAGCAAAAATTTGTTCGACACAAGTTTCATGAGGAAAACCTTACTTGACTACGTTCAAGTTATCTAAAGGCTTTATACATATAATTTTTTAAAAACAGTTAACACCAACTAGTTCTAAAGTTTAAAGAGTGGGAAGGACAACTAAGCTAAAATATCTCTATTTTTGGATTTTTAAAATTTTTAATTTTTTTGGATTTTTCAATTTTATGTATTTACATTAAAACCTCCCCCATACCTAAATCATGCATTGTCCTCAATGTATGCAAATGCAAGATAAATGAGTAAAGGAGAATGAGGAGATAATACCTGACAAGAGATGACGGAGACGAATGAATCTGAAAAAGAACAAATTAACACGACTCATGCACAAAATTTTTCCCCCATACCTATCTTTCACGAGGGGAGGTAAAGGAATAAAACCGAATCAACCGATGCCGGTGGGAAAATTGGGATGCAGCTTCGAGAAAGAATCAAGACATTTTTGAAAATTTTGATTAGAAAATACTTTCTCGAGCAACATGCAATTATTCAACCTTATGGAACAAGTGTCACTAATGTTCTCCCTAAACCAACTTAAGGCTTCTTCATTTTGTTTAAGCAAATTAGAGATAATGGAAGTTTGGTCATGGGTTGAATCACTAGGAATGATGTAAGATAAGGGTCTGTCTTCTCCTAAGGGAAAATTGAGTCAAATGCATGTGGTGTTCCCACGGGACTCTTAACAATGGGCTCAACATTAACAACCTCGGGTGGGGTCTCCCACTTAGAATAAATGTCATCCAACTCTCTCAACATCTCTCCCGAGTTCAGATCCCTTAACAACTCATTATACTCTTGATTATACGCATAGTTGACTTTGAAATCCTCATGGAGAAGCGACTCAATCTCACTATCCTCAAAGCTAGACCATGTGACAAACTTGTTGACAACATTAACCCCTATTGATTGTTCATAAAGCTTATTGGGTTCTTTTCCTACATTGAATATGTTAAGGTCAATGGTCATGTTACCAAAGGTGAGTTTCATCGAACCATTCCTAGAATTGATCAATGACTGGATGTGGCAAGAAAAGGTCGTCCTAAAATGATCGGAATTTGGTCCTTAGGATTCGTGACGGGTTGAGTCTCGAGAACGACAAAGTCAACCGGAAAGATGAAATCACCAATCTTAATCAAGACATCTTCTACTAATCCTTTAGGCATTTTGACAGAACGATCGTCTAGTTGAAGTGTCATGTTCGTCTTCTTAATTTCACTTAACCCTAGGGCTTGATAGAAAGAAAATGGAAGAAGATTCATACTCGCTCCTAAGTCAAGTAACGCTTTATCCATAATGGTATCACCTACGACACATGAAATTGTAGGACATCCGGGGTCCTTATATTTCACAGGAATTTGATTCGAAAGAATTGAACTAACATAAGAGGTGTAAGAACCCTAATTTTTTGTAATATTTCCTTTTATTTAATACCATGTGACATTGTCAATTTGGAACCTTTCTAGTCATCCCTGTTGTTTAATGGAATTGATTGTCTGAGAAACTATGTTGTTACATTCACTATGTAAGATAAAGAGAAGATTGTTGAGGGCAAGAGTCTTATTGTTAGTAAGACTTATAAAACATGGGATTTGAGAATGATTAGAGTATTAAAAGATTTATTAAGGATTATGACGAGGAATTATGGATATTCGAGGAAATTACACAATTAAGTACTTAATGAATTATCGGGGAAATCTCTACGCGACAAAATATTATTACGAGAGATTAATTAAGATACTATACGAATTGAAGTTTAAGTGACAAGCATTGGTGGAAGAATAATGATACAAGGAGTAGTATTGCATGCAAGTCCCATGCAACCAAGTAGTTAGGAGAAAGCAAACTAGTTAAACCAAATGGTAGGAGGAATAGTAACTAATTACATTTCTTTTTCCAAGGAGGGGACAAGAGTACAAGAGGCCATACCTAGGTTGTACCATGCATATACTTACACTCATATGTATCACCCAAGCACTTTATCAATTATTCAACCAAACAACAAAAATCAAAAACACAAAGCTCTCCCCCCCTTGAACACAAAGCTCTCGGCCAAGACCATACAAGGAAGAAAACATTTTTCTTTCTCCCATTTCTCCTCACTCATAAATCAAGGCATAATTCCTAGGCTATCTCCATCATCTAAGAAAGGTATACTAAGAATTTCAAGTCCTTTCATCCATTCAATTTCAAGATATTAATTGTTGAAGATATTGTGAATAGTAACCATGTTGAGTTTTTCTTATAGATCTTGGATTATAAGGGTTGTAGGAGATCATCCAAGGTGTTCTTGAGTTTTTTAAGGCTTAACCAAGGCTCCTAGGTACTCAAGAAGGTATAAAAATCATAAACCCTTTTGGCCATGTAGTGTTTATGATGTTTGGTGATAGATCCATGTATTTTTGTGTTAATCTTGGATGTTCAAGTGGTGGATGATATGGATCTTGAGTTTTAGTGTTGTGATTGTGATTTTTATGATTGTGGTTAGTATATGTATCTCCATGAATGTTATAAAGCATGAACTAAGTGAATTATATGTTGGTTGTGTTATGGAAGTAAGAATATTGGTTAATCTAAGTGAAACATACATGCTGAATTTTCCCAGAAACTTGACCTGTCTTGTAACACGGTTTTGAACCCCAAAATCTTGTCCCCTGAGGTCCTACCATATATTTTTGGAAATATATTTGGATGTAGTTTCTGGAAATGTAAGGTTCATGACTAGGTGATGTATAGATTTTAAGTTATGGCCGGAGAAGTAAAATGTGTTTCTGGATTCCGGACTGCACTAAGTGACCCCCTTGTGAACCTTGTTTAAACCCCTAAAAATTTATGTAGGATCATGGAAAAATTTGAGAAACTAGGAAATACAGTGGTGAAGGCTACCCAAAAAGAATTGGATTAAAATATGAATTTTTCAATTTTATAAAAATGCTAGAGTAAAATTCGCGCAAGGGAAAAAGTCGTTAAGTGGAGTATAATTCTAGGGGTAATGATTATGACTCGGATATGGTAACTAAATTAAGTCGAATAAGTGACGAGCGTAATTGAGTGATGACATGAACCTATAACGGGGCTAGAGTGTCATAAGACGAAGTCGTTAAATTAATATCGTACCCCCTAAAACCCCGTAATTAAAGAGATATTGTTAAGGTACTAACGAGCGGTTATTGCTTATGTATAGATCGTTCCACTCCGCACGCTCGACCACCCCAACCAAACCAAGGCAAGTTTAGTTTTCAAAACTTATACATATACAAGGACTTTCACTGTTGTGTTTGTAGTTTTCAACCATACGAAATGCTATGTTTATCGAAGTATTGATGCAATTGAGAATGTATAAGTACATATATGTTTGTACCCCTTGAACTTAGATTGAAATGTTTTCTTCGGACAACGACTCTAGCAATAGGGGTCGTAGCGGTCCGTATATACCATTGACCGGGGAGCGGTATATTATTATATCGTAACTAGATTGCGAAAACCCGAAGGGTCATTCGGGGAGTATCGTATACTCAAGTATTATTTTCGTATCTTCGTAAATACTCGAAACCCTATCTTGGATTAAAATTTATTTTATCGAATAATTATTTTATTAATTATTAATATTAAATCTTAAAATATTATTTATTAATTATCGTTCATTATTTTAAAGACGAAGTCAATCCAAGATACATTTAATACTTTCAAACTCGAACTCTTTCGAACTCAAAACATTTTCGAAAACCCCCGGTCAGGTTCCGCTTCTTCTATGATTTCAAGAATCATCGGTCGACTGATGTCGGACCTCAATTACTCTGTTTTCAATCAAAAATCAAGTTTTCAAAAGAAAAAGAAAAAGGGACTCTCGCAGGTGTGGGAACCGTTGACGAACGATTCCCGGGATGTGTAAGCGGCCGTGAGCCAGGCGGTCCATCAATTATTATTCCGGCCCAAGTGTTGCCAAAGGATGATTACGGATGTAGTTTTCATCGAGGGTGATTGCGGATGTAGTTTTCACCCGGGGATAGTTACGGATGTAGTTTCTATCCTTCTACCGGTAGAGAAGACCCACGGATTATTGGACTTGGATGTGGCGACTGATCATCGTCAATCCCTATCAGGTTTTTATGTTTTCTTCTAGTCCCATCCTCCACTTTGGAAAAATAATCAAACACTGCTTCTTGGGCCTAAGTGCCAAGTTGCTGATAGTGTGGTTTTTTATGAGAAAATATTGACATCGTGCAGTATCTAGAACTGCAAGATTTTCTATAAAGATTGGCACGTGTTAGTGCACTCTTGCAATTGTTTCAAAGAATGAAATGTTTTTCTATGAGAAACCTTCTAAGCTAATGGAAGGAAAGAGGTTTGCAATGATGTATTCCCTGTACAGTATGTTAATCGTAGAGTGTTTTGCCGAAAATGATATACTTATATGTATATATTTTCAAACTTGAGATATATTGAAATGGGAACCTTATAAAGGGTTCATATGTTATTCTTAAAGCTCCTTAGTGAGTATAGATGTTTTATTCAAACTCGGACATATACATTGTCCAATTATGTTTTGAAATCTGAGATATATACCCATATAGTTGGGAATGTTTTCGAAATAAACCACATTATTATTTTGCAAAATGGTGAACTTGCTGAGCATTATGTAGCTCATTCTTGTTTTATAAAAACTTTTTAGAAATGGAAGAATCTGGCCGATTAACTCCGCACCAGCAGAAGAGGAGTAGAAGATTTACCACGGAGATGATTTAGTTCCTGATAAATACTACAGAGTAGTCTGATAGGTTTTCAACTGTAATAGTAAGACTTGTCTTCAAGTATAGTTGTATAAGTGTAATTGCGTAAGACTCTGATTTGTACAAATGAATTGTAATATTTAGTGGCACTTTTGATTATCGTTTCTGAGGCTCTAACTTGTTTGTGCTTAAGATTGAGGTCTGGAAGGATGTATTGTGGAGTTGTGCAGTTAATACAGTATGATATGGTTGGATGGTGATGTGACGACCTGAATCTTTGACCTTAGATTTGGGGGCGTTACAGAAATGGTATCAGAGCGATAAGTTACAGTACTCAGAAACGAGAGTGTTGAGAGTTAAGTCTAAGTAGGAGAATGACATAAGAGTTCGTAGTAAACTTATGATTGGACTACCGGAAGAGGTACCGGTGAGTAGAATGGACTGGAGGTATAATACTAGGGTCGATAGAATCCTTATAGACCTTCAGAATGATGAATAGAGGTTTGAGAGTCGTACATGACTTATCATAGATAATGATATAGGAAGCAGAGCGAAATCTCGAGAGCAGCTGAGGTAGAGGCGATATTGCCAATATGATCGGATGACTAGGCTGGCATAAACTTTATGGCCCATATTCCTCCACAGTTCAGGAGGCGGCATTTTAAGAATCAAGAAGTTTGGACTTCCCTACATAATTAAGGGTACTTAGTACTTGGATTAATGAAAGTCTTTTACTTTGGTTATAAGATCCGATTTTCGATAAGTAACGGGTTTACCTGAAGGTTGGTCACTATGTCGTTGTGGATTCCATTACCCTTGATGGCGAATTTTACATGTGTTATACGAGAATGTTATCATAAGACGAGCGTGCTAGATAATTCCACGCATGATTCGAACGCTGGAACATGGTAGTTCAACTTAGAGAACAAACAAGTAGAATTAACAAAGGGACTAGAGAGAAGTTGAATATGGTTGCAACGAGCGATATAGTGATCTCAGAGTCTACCAAAAGAAAAGACCAGCGGGTCTAGAGTGGGATCCTTTGATAGAGATGTTAGCAGGGACTACGTATATGTATTGTAGACCTCAATATTTTTGGTATATGTTCACATACACACACCCGCCACTGAACCTATGGACTGCACTGAGATCCTTGAGAGATCTCTTTGATCTGTTCCCAGGGGGAACTGGCCACTTGTGATTCATGTCGGAAGGCATGAAGTAGGACCCTATAGACTTAGCAGGTGTCCCCGGAATGATGTGAAGCTTGGTCTTCAAGATAAAGCACGGAAATGACAGATATATTGGTGAAACCCTAACTCGATAAATGACTTTAAGATGATGATTGAGAGACGCACTAGTTGGTGTCTTGTATTACGAAGACGAAGAGATGGAGTTACCCTCATAGTGGTGATAATGAGATGCACGAATGATTATTAACTTATTTTGATAACTACCGGCTGGTGCACTACTTCATTTTAAACTGTTCACTAACCATGTTACCTCGATTAGCTTATATCAGGTAACCCTCCTAGCTTTCTACTTCAAACTTGTGGAATAACAACCAGTGATATACTTTCTCTAAATCGGGACTCATCCAAAGTATCTTAATTGAGCCCCGAGCATTCTATTTGAAGTTTATAATTATTTCTGCTCAGGACTATTTACACTCTCTTTCAATTATCCAAGGAATGTTCCACAAATATTTCCTTAATTAATCGACGAATACTACTTAACGAATATCGATATTTGATTGCTTCTTTCATACTTGCATTCTTCAGTTGAGCTCATAAATATTCAACAAATTACTGAGGACAGGGATGATCTAATGTCCAAACATCCCTCATGAATTCTTTTCTTCTATTCAAGATGAGATTGTACACCGTACATTGAAATCATAGTAAGGATATCATCTTGATATTGGTATTCCGAATTTAATTCTATTGTCGGATCTGATAAAGCATGTGTACGGAGGCACCCTTGGGTGGACCGTTTCACTGATAAGTAATATTTGATGAGAGGTTATCGATTGTTCCGATACCTAGAACATTCTCTTCAGATTTTATAGTTTTCTTTTTTCAAACTTAATAACTTCTTATTTTCATTCGTTGTCCGAGAAGCCTAAAGTTTCTTCAGTGGCTACGATGTTGAAATTCCGTTCTATCCAATTGAAACTGGCTAGTCGTTATGTCAATATGAATGACTAGTTGATCGTTCCAACTACTCAAAATTGTAATGTTGTGAAGAACACCTAGCTAATTGTCCTAGCTGGTGGTGATGTCTCAAACAGGTGAACTAGCAAATTTTATCTAGCTAGTTGCTAGTGTTTCTTGAAAAGGACTAGTTATTGTTTCACTGGTCCAACTCCCAATTTAATTCATTCCACAATGCATTTTGCATGTGGTAAAGTATGATGATGAAAGTTTGGACGAATAACTTGATTGAGACCTAGTGAGGTCGCCCACTCGACTTGAACTCTTACCCATCTTCGTATCAGACTTTATATCACTTAAATATTTTATTCTTTCATTTCATACAATGAGAATTCATTTGAAACCATTGATTACTTGAGTGACAAACTACTTCATTCTTTAATTGTCATGGAGTAGAATTGCTTTCTATTGGCTGACCTTCATTAATGCGACTTTAGATTTCCTCTTATTATTGAGGAGGAAAAGTATCCACCCGATGTAAGAATTGTATAAAGACCGTCTTTATGACTTTTGTACCCAACAATCATTGCCCTTGTGCAACATTCTCTATGGTGTCATATTACAGAATTATCAGGACGGGAAGGAATAAACCTTGTTGTATTCTTTCTGTCCATCCTTACATCTCCAAAAATCGAGACTCCTAGTATTTGGAACCATCAACATTCTTGGAACATCCAATGTGGAATTCTTATTGAGATTATCTATTGGACCTTGTTATTTTGAAACCATTCCTTTCAAAGTGATTACTCTAAGGTGAACGTGAGGTACAATTGTGAACCGTTACACCAATATGAGATCAAAAACCAAATGTTGTAATTGTGCAGCCAGAGCGTTATGCCGAGTAATTATTGAAGTAGAGATAACATGTCAGGGCATACCACAAGACCTTTAATATTGGTGTGGGGAAAGTTATAACAAATGATGAGGTGGTTGGGAGCACGCTCCTACCAACCGTTGTCAGGATGTTATATTAATGAATTCTGGAGTTACCAAGCCTTTTCCTGATCCAAGGAATGCAAATCGATTGCGATGTAAAACATATCCTTAGAGGAAACTACCTGGAAGTGAGATGGACAGGAAAGGAAGAAATATCGTGGCAAGAATGTGAAGCTTTATTTAGATTAAAGGAATTGATGCACATAGAGAGACATAAAGTTTAACAGGCCCCTAATAGCAAATAGATGCATGGATATATGACAATGATCCTTCGAGATTACCACCTAATCAAGTTTATTGGGAATCGCAGTACCATGCAGGCCTCAGGCTGATTGGTGCCAGTTGTGAAGGAGGACGAGCGTATGACATCTTACATATACCATCGAGAACTGATACCCTTATCGGAAATGGAGGAATTGTTGACTAGTTAAAATGAGTAGTTGTTTTTCAAAGATAAGGTTGAAGAGAAGGTTTTACCAACTCAAGATCGACCTCTGTACTGTGCCAAAGTGGGCATTTCACACTAATATAAACGTTATAAAATTGTGGTAGTATCGTTTGAATGGACTAATGAGTCAGAAGCCTTTATGGATTAATGAACAAAGTTTTGGGATGAAATGAGATATTAGCAACAACCTCATTGTTAGCTATACTTGATGATAACAAGAGGACTTTGAGAGTAACGATGATGCGTCTTTCCAGAGTTTAAGAGGTGTGCTGATGCAGTAGAAAAAGGATGATAGCCTATACTTCTAAACAACATAAAGGTTACGAGATAGCACTAACCGTGAGTCTGGGATTAGTCATGATGGCGTTCACGCATAAAACTGAGACGTTAACCTTATGAGAAAAGTGTGAAAATTTCTCCACAAATGCCATAAATATATCTTCATATTAGAACTAAACATAAGAAAGAGAAGGTGACGAGAGGGAGCAGGGTGTATAATGGAGAAATTTGTTATTACCTAGGGAAGGCCAGTGTGGTGGCCGATACCTATAGAAGGTATTATTCGAAATTGGAATTCAGTCAGTATTGACCAAGAAAATAGAGTATATACAATAAAGAATAATGTTAGAGGAAAATAAATAAATTATGGGGAAGGACAAAGATGTATAGAGAATTAAGGGAATGTTTGGTAAACTGAAATGAAGAATGGTATTGGCAAACTATTAAGTACTAACGCGACATGTCAAAAGCAGAATGATAGAGATCTAGTGGATTAATTCCGCCTGTAGAAAATATTGAACGTGGACAGAATTATAGTGAATTTCATAAGTAGGTCGCCAAAGACCGAGCCAAGAGATGGCCCTAGTTGAGTTATAATTGTTGGACCAAGTGATTTACCTACGAGAGACTTTCCATTGAGAAGATTATCGAATATTATACGGGAGAGATGGTGGTGCAATATGAAACTTCTGCAGCGATCACGTCAGATAAAGACTTAAGGTTAAACTTCGAATATTGAAGGTGCTTTCGGGTATACTTAACAAAGAGATTGAGCGTATGTACTAATTTGATCTGTGGTTGGCGGACAGGGAAGAAGAATTGTCCAGACGATCAAAATTATATTTAGTGTCGTGCCTTAGGTTTCACGGGGCAGTCGAGAATAAAAACTTATCCATGAATGAATGTTGTTATCACGATCATCACCATGCAAACGTAAGGACGTCTCTTGTAAAGCGTACCGCGAAAGAAGAAGCTTCGCTTTTCTTGCATTACGAAGAAGTCAATGAACGGGGGATATAGTAGCTGAACTGGTTCGACGTATGCCGAAGACTATACAGTATCCACAGCAAGTGGTAACGGCTGACGGGAGGCAACGCATGCCTGCTAATCAAGCGAAGGAATATGAGGAATACCGTGCGTATTGACGTTGTCTCAGATTACAAAACACGACCACAAAGCATTCACGGGCCAACGATACAAGGACTCAACACGGATACTATGAACAAGGTAGAAGAAGAACGTGTGAGTAGTGGGATAGAAATTTTTAATCATAGAACAACCGATAAGGAATACAGATCGAGGAGAGTATGCGTTGAGGAACAACATTAAGGCGTTGGTGAGACGAAGGGAGAGAACAATAGGGTTGAAGTGTCAACCTGAGAGTTGGAAAAGGTAAGGTTGGAATTGTATCCACAACTATTATCCTTAGGTTCTTAAGATAGAATCCTTTTAAGGGGAGGAGACTGCATTAACCCTAACTTTCGGGAATATTCGAAACCTGGATGAATTGTAATTTTATGGGTGGATAAGAAATTTTTGCAATCACGATATGTACGAATTATTAAATGAAGATTGCTAATTGATATTACGTCTTTACAGTACAGACGAGTGTATGTAAAAGTCATTAGTTTTTTTTACGAAACCCATTATTTCGAATGGTCAAATTTTATGAGATATCTAAGGAGATCGTGGTAAGGCATGGGGTTCCTATGAGCATTGTATCTGGGAGAGACCCAAGGTTCAACTCCAGGTTCTGGAGGAGTTTTCAGGATTGTGTGGGGACCAAGTTAAACATGAGTACTGCATACCACCCACCAATCAGACGGAGAGAGCGAGAGAACCATCCAGACCATAGAGGACATGTTGAGAGTATGTGCCATCGATTTTAAGGGAAGTTGGGATGACCACTTGCCGTTGATCGAATTTTACTACAACAACAGTTACCATGCGAGTATAGAAATGCCCCATATGAAGCTTTATACGGACGAAGATGTCGGTCTCCCTTGTGTTGGGAAGAAGCGGAAGATTTTAGGGCCTGAACTGGTCCAACAGACAAGAGAAACTATCGAGCTCATAAGAGGACAGCTGGTAGCGGCCCAAGACAGACAGAAGAAGTATGCGGACCAGACCCGCAAAGATAAGGAATATGAGGTAGGAGAGTTTGTGGTGTTGAAGGTATCACCGTGGAAGGGATTGATGAGATTTGGTAAGAAGGGGAAGCTAAGCCCAAGATTTATTGGACCTTTTGAGATCTTGAAACGAGTTGGAAAGTTAGCCTATGAATTGGCTTTACCCCCGAGCTGGCAGCAAGTACATAATGTGTTCCATGTGTCCATGCTACGACCCTACCATACCGACTTCCGACACGTGATAGAATATGATCAAGTGGATCTACAACCAGACTTAACATATGTGGAGCAACCCGTAGAAATCATGGATAGAAAAGAACAGGTGCTGAGGAACAAGGTTGTCAACTAGTAAGAGTTTTGTGGAGGAACCAGAATGTCAAAGAATCAACATGGGAACTAGAGAGCGCGATGCGTGAAAAGCACCCCCAACTGTTTTCAACCTGATTCCGGGACGGAATCCTTTTAAGGTGGGGAGGCTGTAAGAACCCTAATTTTTGGTAATATTTCCTTTTATTTAATACCATGTGACATTGTCAATTTGGAACCTTTCTAGTCATCCCTGTTGTTTAATGGAATTGATTGTCTGAGAAACTATGTTGTTACATTCACTATGTAAGATAAAGAGAAGATTGTTGAGGGCAAGAGTCTTATTGTTATTAAGATTTATAAAACTTGGGATTTGAGAATGATTAGAGTATTAAAAGATTTATTAAGGATTATGACGAGGAATTATGGATATTCGAGGAAATTACACAATTAAGTACTTAAGGAATTATAGGGGAAATCTCTACGCGACAAAATATTATTACGAGAGATTAATTAAGATACGATACGAATTGAAGTTTAAGTGACAAGAATTGGTGGAAGAATAATGATACAAGGAGTAGTATTGCATGCAAGTCACATGCAACCAAGTAGTTAGGAGAAAGCAAACTAGTTAAACCAAATGGTAAGAGGAATAGTAACTAGTTATATTTCTTTTTCCAAGGAGGGGACAAGAGTGCAAGAGGCCATACCTAGGTTGTACCATGCATATACTTACACTCATATGTATCACTCAATCACTTTATCAATTATTCAACCAAACAACAAAAATCAAAAATACAAAGCTCCCCCCCCCCTTGAACACAAAGCTCTCGGCCAAGACCATACAAGGAAAAAAACATTTTTCTTTCTCCCATTTCTCCTCACTCATAAATCAAGGCATAATTCCTAGGCTATCTCCATCATCTAAGAAAGGTATACTAAGAATTTCAAGTCCTTTCATCCATTCAATTTCAAGATATTAATTGTTGAAGATATTGTGAATAGTAACCATGTTGAGTTTTTCTTATAGATCTTGGATTATAAGGGTTGTAGGAGATCATCCAAGGTGTTCTTGAGTTTTGTAAGGCTTACCCAAGGCTCCTAGGTACTCAAGAAGGTATAAAAATCATAAACCCTTTTGGCCATGTATTGTTTATGATGTTTGGTGATAGATCCATGTATTTTTGTGTTAATCTTGGATGTTCAAGTGGTGGATGATATGGATCTTGAGTTTTAGTGTTGTGATTGTGATTTTTATGATTGTGGTTAGTATATGTATCTCCATGAATGTTATAAAACATGAACTAAGTGAATTAGATGTTGGTTGTGTTATGGAAGTAAGAATATTGGTTGATCTAAGTGAAACATACATGCTGAATTTTCCCAGAAACTTGACCTGTCTTGTAACATGGTTTTGAACCCCCAAATCTTGTCCCCTGAGGTCCTACCATATATTGTTGGAAAGATATTTGAATGTAGTTTCTGGAAATGTAAGGTTCATGACTAGGTGATGTATAGATTTTAAGTTATGGCCGGAGAAGTAAAATGTGTTTCTGGATTCCGGACTGCACTAAGTGACCCCCTTGTGAACCTTGTTTAAACCCCTAAAAATTTATGTGGGATCATGGAAAAATTTGAGAAACTAGGAAATGCAGTGGTGAAGGCTACCCAAAAATAATTGGATTAAAATATGAATTTTTCAATTTTATAAAAATGCTAGAGTAAAATTCGCGCAAGGAAAAAGTCGTTAAGTGGAGTATAATTCTAGGGGTAATGATTATGACTCGGATATGGTAACTAAATTAAGTCGAATAAGTGACGAGCATAATTGAGTGATGACATGAACCTATAACGGGGCTAGAGTGTC
This sequence comes from Saposhnikovia divaricata, assembly GCA_036435485.1. Taxonomy (NCBI): domain Eukaryota; kingdom Viridiplantae; phylum Streptophyta; class Magnoliopsida; order Apiales; family Apiaceae; genus Saposhnikovia; species Saposhnikovia divaricata. The sequence goes on along the minus strand of CM071595.1, from coordinate 167,700,880 downwards.
ATAAGACGAAGTCGTTAAGTTAATTTCGTACCCCCTAAAACCCCGTAATTAAAGAGATATTGTTAAGGTACTAACGACCGGTTATTGCTTATGTATAGATCGTTCCACTCCGCACGCTCGACCACCCCAACCAAACCAAGGCAAATTTACTTTTCAAAACTTATACATATACAAGGACTTTCACTGTTGTGTTTGTAGTTTTCAACCATACGAAATGCTATGTTTATCGAAGTATTGATGCAATTGAGAATGTATAAGTACATATATGTTTGTACCCCTTGAACTTAGATTGAAATGTTTTCTTCGGACAACGACTCTAGCAATAGGGGTCGTAGCGGTCCGTATATACCATTGATCGGGGAGCGGTATATTATTATATCGTAACTAGATTGCGAAAACCCGAAGGGTCATTCGGGGAGTATCGTATACTCAAGTATTATTTTCGTATCTTCGTAAATACTCGAAACCCTATCTTGTATTAAAAGTTTATTTTATCGAATAATTATTTTATTAATTATTAATATTAAATCTTAAAATATTATTTATTAATTATCGTTCATTATTTTAAAGACGAAGTCAATCCAAGATACATTTAATACTTTCAAACTCGAACTCTTTCGAACTCAAAACATTTTCGAAAACCCCCGGTTAGGTTCCGCTTCTTCTATGATTTCAAGAATCATCGATCGACTGATGTCGGACCTCAATTACTCTCTTTTCAATTAAAAATCAAGTTTTCAAAAGAAAAAGAAAAAGGGACTCTAGCAGGTGTGGGAACCGTTGACGAACGATTCCCGGGATGTGTAAGCGGCCGTGAGCCAGGCGATCCATCAATTATTATTCCGGCCCATGTGTTGTCGAAGGATGATTACGGATGTAGTTTTCATCGAGGGTGATTAAGGATGTAGTTTTCACCCGGGGATAGTTACGGATGTAGTTTCTATCCTTCTACCGGTAGAGAAGACCCGCGGATTATTGGACTTGGATGTGGCGACTGATCATCGTCAATCCCTGTCAGGTTTTTATGTTTTCTTCCAGTCCCATCCTCCACTTTGGAAAAATACTCAAACACTGCTTCTTGGGCCTAAGTGCCAAGTTGCTGATAGTGTCGTTTTTGATGAGAAAATATTGACATCGTGCAGTATCTAGAACTGCAAGATTTTCTATAAAGATTGGCATGTGTTAGTGCACTCTTGCAATTGTTTCAAAGAATGAAATGTTTTTGTATGAGAAACCTTCTAAACTAATGGAAGGAAAGAGGTTTGCAATGATGTATTCCCTGTACAGTATGTTAATCGTAGAGTGTTTTGCCGAAAATGATATACTCATATGTATATATTTTCAAACTTGAGATATATTGAAATGGGAACCTTATAAAGGGTTCATATGTTATTCTTAAAGCTCCTTAGTGAGTATACATGTTTTATTCAAACTCGGACATATACATTGTCCAATTATGTTTTGAAATCTGAGATATATACCCATATAGTTGGGAATGTTTTCGAAATAAACAACATTATTATTTTGCAAAATGGTGAACTTGCTGAGCATTATGTAGCTCATTCTTGTTTTATAAAAACTTTTCAGAAAGGGAAGAATCTGGCCGATTAACTCCGCACCAGCAGAAGAGGGGTAGAAGATTTACCACGGAGATGATTTAGTTCCTGATAAATACTACAGAGTAGTCTGATAGGTTTTCAACTGTAATAGTAAGACTTGTCTTCAAGTATAGTTGTATAAGTGGAATTGCGTAAGACTCTGATTTGTACAAATGAATTGTAATATTTAGTGGCACTTTTGATTATCGTTTCTGAGGCTCTAACTTGTTTGTGCTTAAGATTGAGGTCTGAAAGGATGTATTGTGGAGTTGTGCAGTTAATACAGTATGATATGGTTGGATGGTGATGTGACGACCTGAATCTTTGACCTCAGATTTGGGGGCGTTACAAGAGGTCAAAAAGGCTTTCTTAGGGACGTGGGTGGAGCGCTTGTGAGAACACAAATCTTTTAGACACTTGGCATAAGAAGGGATTTGTTGAATGGAATCTAAAAGAGGAGTGTTTATCTCGACTTGATTAAAGACTTCCAAAATCTTATCCATTTGACCCGATTGTTTATTAGAAATCAGTCTTTGAGGATAAGGAGCTTTAGGCTTAAAGACACGTTCACTAATTTCTTCGGGAATGGATTTTGAAGGTGGAATGACAAACGAAGATTGATTGGGTGAAGGTGGTTTATGAGAAGATTCTGGTGACTCGGAAGTTGTTGTTTGTGAGGAATGATCAAGGGTTAGGTTCAGTTCAACATCGGACTCTTCTTTTTCGATAGACTTGACACCTACTTGATTATCAACTTGATTTCCCGACCTTAGAGAAATGATAGCATTAACATTTTCATGAGGTCTTTGATTGAAAGGAAATTTAGGGTTGACCTCGGGTTGACTCGGGAACTTGTTCTTCCCTCGCTAATTGACCCAATTGAACCTCTAACTAAGATATGGCTTGAGCATTAGAATTCAACAATTGCCTATCTTGAGTTATGGTTTGCATGAAATTAGTTTGAGATTTCAATAAAGCTTCGATACTCTTTTCTAAAGAATTAATTCGCTTATCCGAATCGTTAAACCCGGGAGGGTTCAAGGGCGCTTGAGTTGGATAAGAAGCTTGAATCGGGTTTGGATAAGGACCTTGGTTTGGAGTCGGGTAAGAGTTCGGCTTTTGAAAAGAAGGTGGCGGAGATTGGTAATTTTGACCTTGACTCCATGAAAAATTCGGGTGGTTCTTCCACCCAGGATTGTAGGTCGGTGCAAACGGGTCATTCCTAGGCCTAGGTTGGAACATTGCGTTCACTTGCTCAAAGTCAGGACAATGTTGAGACTCGAAGTTCGAAGGATTATAGTTCGGGTACACGGACGTAGGTGCGGGACTACTATGAGTTTCTAAAGCTTCAAGTCATTTAGTAAGAGTAGCTAATTTGGCATCGGTTGCAATTGAATTTCCAATAGAATGCAGACCCCTAGATGTACTAGACGACTCGTTGGACTTATTAGGTTCCCTAGTAGACTCCCACAACATCATCTTTTCCGCTAATTCCTCGAAAAAGGCCCACCCTTCGTCCTCATCTTTTTCCATGAATTTACCTTGGCACATAGACTCTAACAAAGTGGTTGTCGGACTATCTAAGGCCTCGTAAACAATCTTACAAAGTCTCCATTTTTCTATTCCATGGTGGGGGCATTGTGATAATAGACTTTTAAAACGATGGAAATATTTCCAAAAAGACTCCTTTTCCTTTTGATGAAATTGATTTATCTCATTTGTAATCCTTGTAGTCTTGTGATTAGGAAAATATTTTTTTAGAAAAATTACCACAAATCCCTCCCACGTGGAAATAGAATTAACCGGTAGGCTATACAACCATTTTTTTAGCATTTTCTTTAAGGGCAAAATTAATGAGCCTAAGCCTAATTGAGTCCTCGGTTAATTGTTGGAGTTTTTATAAGGCACAAACCTCCTCGAATTCATGAATAAACAAAAGAAAAATTCTAGGCCTAGGGTTCCTTAGAAAAAAATAAAGTAGACCTTGCTCCTAACTTTAAGGACCACCAAAACTTTGGTAAATCAAGAATTATTCGAACCGATCTGGCTAGGTAGGTGCAAGCATTGCCAAGAGGCTAAAGACCAGCCTAGACACCAAAGAGTCGGAAAAATTAAAGATTACATCCTTTTTTAGGTACCTTCCTAATTGAGCGCGAAAATCCTAGGGGCCATTTCTAATTTAATTTTATTAAGGCTAAGGGCATGCAGAATGAGGAATTGAGTGGTTGTGGGCTAAGGAATGAGTGATGAAATCCCTTCCCTTATCTTGTGAGTGATTTTGCCATTAAAATTTATTTACAACTGATGCAACAAACAAGGAGAGATAAAAACTATAAACAATTATGGATGCTCTAAAACACGTGTCCTAATTCTAAACTTAAGAAGAATTTAACTTACCTTTGGGTCCTCCAGCGATCACCACAATTTATAAGGTACGAAAAATTAAAAACAAAAAAATAAAAATAAAAATCTAGATGATGTGAACTTAAGTGATTAAATGCATGATGCAACAATTATGTAATTTCTACCTAAATTTTTCTTTTAATTTTTCAATTTTGAATTTTTAGTTTTTTTTGTGATTTTTGATTTTTTGATTTTTTTTGATTTTTTATAACTAATGAGAAAAAAAACGAAAAGAGAGATACGGGTTACCAAAGCACGCTTCCAAAATTACTAGAAACTTTATCCACGTCCTGCCAAAGCTTCCCGAGTCTTCAATTTCCTATAAAAAAAAAAAAAGAAGAAAAAAAGTAAAACTAATCCGAAAAATTAAAAGTTAAGGCGCGAAAAATAACTATAGTCCCCGGTAGCGGCGCCAAAAACTTGATGTGCTAAAAATAAATAATTAAATTATCGCAAGCGCACGATCATCGTTTTAGTATTTGAGATTCGATCCACAAAGACCATATATTTTTTTCCAACTCCTTAAAAATTAATTTAGGCGAACTAGACAATTAACTTTTGAGATGAGAATTAATTAACCTAATTAGAAAAGATTATCAAATAATATGGAAAACCGATGAATCCGAATCCATTAATCAATCACAATTAATATCAACTCGCCCTAAAATCAATTCTCTTTTCTTCAAAAATAAGATATATCAATCAACGAGACAAGCATATACTATGAAACTTGTTATCTAACAATAACCTATCAAAACTTCAAGGAGCAATCATAGGCTATGAAAAATAAATCCGGTAACAATAATATATCAAAATCAATTAGTCAATTGAACAATTAAGCACCAAGAAAAATTATGCGAATTAATTAATAGAAACGAGGAGAAATCAAGAGCAATTAATTTAACTTCCTCTTCATCCTAGGATAAGAAAATTAGCTACGCATAATTGACAAATAAACAAAGTAAAATAAAAATGCTAAAAAACATGAATTAATAATTAAGTACGAGTAAACTAAATAATTGATATAAACTAATATAAAATTATATAAACAAGCATGCGGATAGAACAAGAACTATAAAATGGGTCATCTACTTAACATGGGCCAGAAAATTGTTTTTGGACCGAGAACAAACACTAACTAACAAGGAAAATAATGAAAATGGGCCAGGAACATGGAAATTGGTCTATAATAGATTTTTGGGCCAGAATTAAGCATGACCCAATAAACTATAAAATGATATAAAAGCATCACCCTGTATTAAAATTAGGCACAGTCATTTAAACGTGAGAAGAAAGAAAAAAAAAACAAATTAACTATATAAGCAAATTAACTACTGAAGAAATTAAAGCAAAGCTAGAGTTCAATAAATGAAGGAGAAATTATTTAATTAAAGTCTTAATTGCCATTTAACAACTAGTGCATTACTTTTACGATTCAAAAGAAAACATGGAAGGAAATGTAATGTAATGGACCAATAATTAAATAAATAAATGAACATGAAAATGGGTTACCAACAATGATTGTTAATGATTAAACAATAAAGATGATACTATTACAAATGGAAAAAGAGATTAGAAAACTTAACTTCTAAAATTCATAATTATTAAAATATTATAAGAAAAATTAAAAAAAATATCACTATGAAGCTCTAATGTGACGCCCCCAGATCCACCCTGACCGGAGACCCCGGGTCGTCACATTGTCTCAATATCCTGTAGCACAAGTTACGCAATAATAAAGCAAAATATATCATACAACGGAGCATAAGTGTCCCACTCCGCAAATCCAAGATCAGTCTCACACATTGTTATCATACGACATATTACATCTCGGGATATTATTTTACATATGTTTACAGAAGTAGGTAGATAAATATTCCAGCTAGACATTCTAGTTCTCGTCAGCATAGCCTGGAGCTTTCTCCTTTCCCTTGGATCCCTGGTTGGACGTCTCGCCTTTTTCCCTCTTGATAGCTGAATAAAAATGTTGTAAAGCAAGAATGAGCAACTACAGTGCTCAGCAAGTTCTCTTCTTACTCGGTATATAAAAATAATAAGATTTCCCAAAATTAATGGAATATCACAAATCTGGATTTTGACTCAGTACTCATCTTGAAAGCAGAATACTCGAAAAACTCAATACTCATCTCGAAAATAGAATTCTCGAAAGACTCAATTGATATAACTCTGTTGACTCATGATTTAAGAATAAACTAGTCTTCCACCTCTCGGTATCTCGGTGGGGCGATCAACTATCCGACCGGGAATACCGTCCTCCAATGATATCGCACTTCGCCCGATCACGGCTACAATACGCTATCAACAGTATAATATAAAAGTATGAATGCTAGCATCATAGGGGTTATTAATTAAACCCTGGCATCACAGTGCCAATATATCTCGTGTCCGCATAACGGTACACAAGTCTCTCTTTCTCTAAAATGGGCCTCTTTCCCAAAATTTGACCAGTAGAATACAGAATTCCCGAATATTTGATGAACAGATAACTCGAAATAATTCTTCCATGAAAACATTTACAAATCTGGCGGACTGCCAGGCCAACTCAATTGTTCCACCAGTCCGATCAATGGACTGAGGTAAATTCTCAATAATAATATTTTATTGGTTGACACGAACAAGATGCCAACCCTCGACAATAAAGTCAACCATCTCGAAATATTGAGGATAGTCTTAAATTGAAGTAATTTGGAGTCGTACTGTACAAATAGTACTCCTCGAATATTTATAATACCCATAATTGATGAACGTTAAATAGAATATTTTTCACTTGATCAACGAGTAAAACTCTAACGATCCTAATTTTTATAACTCTTATTTATTGATTCGAGAGACGAACCAACTAAAAGATAATCAATAATTATTGTCGAATTTGTACAATAAATTCGACTGAAAGGAATAAATTTAACTATCTCGAATAAATTAGAATAGTGTTGTGGATGAAAATCACAAGTATTGAAATTGCAGCTAGGGAGTGTGTATTGAATGCAAAGGGGGGTGAGCTTCGAGCTTTAATGGTGGCTGCTCTTGTTGTCGGGACTGATCGGTCCTCACAAGATGCCTACGTATCTCTGTATTTCTAGAGAATCAAGCCAACGTAGTTCTGAGAATGAGGGGTCGGGCCCTTTATATAGGCTGAGAAGCCTTAGAATTAAGGTAGGAGTTGGAGACTTAATAGATAAGTCACCTCCTTGAGGAAAGTTCTAGACTCCTTCCTTGTAGGAGTCTGTTGCCATATCGAATTGGATGCCTTGGAGACTAAGTCTTGTAGAGATAATGTCCTTATCTGACACTTATTGCTGAGCTGTTTATTACCCCTAATATTAATTACGAAATTAATATTAAAAATAGGACTTTGGACCCTGTTGGTGGGCCCCACGTTCGGACCATACCGGGTCTAATTAATGCAACACTAAATGTGTCTTTAGGGCTTATTTTTAGCCCATATCATTTGCCCCCCAACTTCTAGGAAAACTGATCAGGTTTTCCTTGAAGTTTTAACGGTCCTTTCCAAGACTCGGGTCAGGGTTCATCTTTATACACTAGTGTTTCACGAGTATTGTCTTTATGTAAAGCGTGGAGCGACCGACGCGTTTACGACAATGTTAATTCGATGCTAATCGGCACTAATCAGCCTTAACGACATTTAAACAATGTTTAAACGACGTTGAACGGCATAAAACGGCACTAAACGGTACTAACTAGCCTTAAATGACACTTAAACAACGTTTAAGTGATGCCAACCGGCATTAAACGACACTGAACGGTGCTTATCGACACTAACGGTGCTAATCGGCACTTAATCGGTGCTTATCGGCACTAACGGTGCTATCGGCACTTAATCGGTGCTATTGGCACTAACGGTGCTATCGGCACTTAATCGGTGCTTATCGGCACTGACGGTGCTAATCGGCACTTAATCGGTGCTTATCGGCACTAACAAGCCTTGAACGACACTTAAACAATGTTAAGCGATTCTAAACGGCGTTAAACGGTGCTAAACGGCACTAGCGGGGGTCCGGGGGCGGCAGCCCCCGGGCGGGGTCCAAGGGGCGGCAGCCCCTGGCGGGGTCCAAGGGGCAGAGCCCCTGGCTGGGGTCGAGCTTGGAAATTTTTTATTTTCAAGGGCTAGTACTATTCAGAAATTATCATTTCGACTCAAATTTCTGAATTTTAATCACAAAATTCGAGCTCAATTTCGAGCTCAAATTGTCTCCAGGTCGAAGCCAATTTTCTTGTTTCCTAGGTCATTTTCGACCTGGAAATTTCGAGCTCAATTTCGAGCTCAAATGGGGGCCAGGTCGTGGCTGCTTTTCTTGTTTCCTAGGTCATTTTCGACCTGGAATTTTCGAGGAGAAAGTATGTATTTTCGAGCTCAATTTCGAGCTCAAATTGGGGGCCAGGTCGTGGCTATTTTTCTTGCTTCCTAGGTCATTTTCGACCTGGAATTTTCGAGGAGAAAGTATGTATTTTCGAGCTCAATTTCGAGCTCAAAATGGGGGCCAGGTCATGGCTGTTTTTCTTGTTTCCTAGGTCATTTTCGACCTGGAATTTGCGATCTCAAGCCACGTTATAACGACCTCAATTTGAGTGGAACGACCTCAAAGTGGTTTCTCCAGGTCGCCTTGTCGAGCTCGTTATTGTACTAAAAAACGAGATCGATTGTCACGACCTCGTGCTTCCTTTAGGTAACTCCAAGTCTTATTATGGACTTTAACGGGCCCTGTCTTTAATTTTCATGGGCTGGGCCTAGGTTTTCAAATTGTTTGGACCTTTATCATGGGTCAAAATGACCTTAAATCAAAACCTTAATTAGGTTTATCAATCTTGGTTGGGTCGTGACAGGCCTTGATCCTTTTTAATTACTTTAGCTGGACTTGGGCCTTTGTTGGCCCTTTTAGAGTCCAATTTGGTTCCTTAGCCCTTGATTTATAACACAAGGCCTGGATTCTAAGGTTGATGTTGGTGTTATGGATCACCAACACGAGGTTTCAAGTCAATAGGAGGTGTTTGTTATGCCTTAAATGGTTTCGTGAACCTTGACTTGTGACCTTCCGGGCCTTAACTTATTTGCTGAGACCTTGGTTTTAAGGTTATTATCAACCCTTGATTCTCATTCTAAGATGTAGAATGATGAAGTCCCTTAGTTCTTGCCCCCCTTGCTTCATATAGTGGAGGTCTTGCTTCTCGGTTGATCGCTCAAGGAGTTCACTTGCTCTTCAGCGTTTGACTTCAAGTCCGGTGTGTCTTGGCTGGTTGTTAACCTTCTTTTCTTGATTCTAGGTTTCCAACCTTCTTCTTATGCTCACAGGACCTTGCTTTGGTTTATATTGGATTGAAGGCTCTTGATTCAAGTCCTTAAACTTCAAATGACAAATTTGATTGGAGGCAGACAGCCTTTTTGGCCATCAAGGCTAAAATTTTGTGTCGGGATTTGAGATTCAAGATTTTAAGTAAGGAATGACAAAGGACCTCTCATCTCAACACTCTCACTAACTGTTTCTGTGCCTTCAAGGCATCATCAGGGAGCCAACTAGTCTCAAGAAGAGCTCGAAGAGGGTCTATCCTTCAGCTTACATCAACTGGTTCTACCAATTTTAATTCGATGGTGGGGTCTTCAGGACCTGGAAGCAAAAGCTCTCTGCATAATTCTTTATCTCAGAAGAGCCATACTTAGATTGGGCTTCGGCCTTAATGTTCTTTTCTCTCTTGGGATATACTCAACATGGCATTTATCGAGCGGGGCTATCATGGCTTTCACAATCCTCAAGTATTTGGCCATATTCTTTTCTCTATCCTCAAACTCTCCATTGACTTGTGAGACTACCAGCTTTGAGTCTCCAAAGACTTTCAAGTTCTTGACCCTCAGGGCTCTTATCAGTCCAAGGTTGGCTATCAGAGCTTCATACTCCGCCTCGTTTTAGGTTGTTGGGAAGTCCAACTTCAAGGCATACTCGAGTGTGAACCCATCGAGGCTTTGCAGAACTTAACCCGCACCACTGGTTTTTGTTTTTGATGCCCCATGAAAATAGAGCTTTTTGTTTTTTATGCCCCATCAAAATAGAGCATCCAATATTCCTTCTTCTCTTCCAAAGGTTTTCCACCTTGCTGACCTTCCTGGTCTATTACCTCCTGCCCCCCGACTTCTTGGTTGTCAATGGTATATTCAACCACGAAGTCGGCTAGAGGCTGGGTTTTTATGGTCGTCCTATGCTTGTACTTAACATCAAATTTTCCTAGTTTGATTGCCCACTTGATGAGGTGTTCCATCAGGGCTTCAACGTTTGTCTTTATCCAGGGTCCTTCAAGGACTTAAACTCTTATCTGCTGTAACCTAACTCTACCCTTCGGGGTATGCATTTGTTTGTTTTCATTCGTGTATTCTTTTATTTTCGGTACTTGGTCATCTTTGACTCACACATCAGGTGCTTGGCACATAAATAAAATCACAATCAATGAATGGAAAACAAACTTGCATTAATAACTTGAAATGGGTTCAACCCTTACATAGAGTACTACTGTCCTACTCGGAGCAACATGCTCTGCAATGGTTTTAATGAACCTTATTTCTACTTCTACTATAAAAATATGAAGCTAAGTCCTACTAGGATAACTTAAGTCCAATCGGGGTTTTGCAAGACTAGGCCTGCACCACTTAATTTTGTTTTTGATGCTCCATCAAAATAGAGCACCCACCACTCCTTCTGGTCTCCTCATTCTTACTCTGCAGTTCACTTCCTGCTCGGGGTACTACCTCCTGCCCCCCAACTTCTTGGTTGCCGATGGTGCACTCAACCACAAAGTCAGTTAACGCCTTAGCCTCAATGGCTGTCTGAGGCTTCTGTGTGATGTCCTCTGCTGACCTTTCTTTGTGTTCCTTACCACTGTGGACATTCATGTCTTCAATCGGAAGGACCTGCCCCCCGACTCCGTCAGGCCTTAACGAGGCTACATAACAGCTTCGTGCCATCTTCTGATCACCTTTATGTTCTCCAACACCATTCCTGGTAGGGAACTTGATCTTCACATGATAGGTTGAGGCAACAGCCTTGAATGCATGAAGTCCAGTCCTTCCAAGGATAGCGTTGTACGTTGAATCCGCCTTGATTACCAGGAAGTTCAACATCTGAGTGGCCTCCTTGGGCTCTTGCCCGATAGTTACAGGCAGCTGAATAGTCCCTTCAACTTTGGATTTTACTCCATTAAATCCGTATATAGGCATGTTATTGGGGGTCAACTGAGAATCAGTGTATCCCATCTTCACAAACGCATCATGAAACAGAATGTCAACGGAAGCTCCATTGTCTATCAAGACTCGCTTCACCTCCGAGTTTCCAATCACAGGAGTTATAACCAACGGGTCATCATGGGGGAACTTCACCCCTTCCAAGTCTAAGTCATCAAAGCTAATCGCTACCTCAGTTTTTGCACGCTTCGGGGCCTCTCCCACGATGTGCAACACCTCTCGAGCATAAGCCTTTCGAGAGTTCCTAGTTGTCCCGGCCGCAGTCGGGCCTCCTGAGATCATGTTGATTACTGGCCCTCGGGGCTGTGGGTTGCGATCTTGATCGTCATCCCTTCTATTATAGTCTCTTCTCTGATTAGCACGGTCTTCACCCTTAGTGAAGTGCCTCAGCTTCCCTCTACGGATCAAAAACTCAATCTCATCTTTGAGTTGCTTAGAATCGTCAGTGTCATGCCCCACGTCTCTATGGAATCTGCAATACTGATTCTGGTTTCTCTTTGCGGGATCACCCCTGAGTGGCTTCGGCCATCTGAAATCCTTATCATTCTCAATGTCCAACAAGATTCGACTCCTAGGAGTATTCAACCTTGCATACTCAGTGAACCTTGACCCTTGGTTCTTCTTAGGGGCAGAGTCGGAGTCCTCGCTAGTTCGGGGATACTTGTCCCTAGCATCATACTCTTGATCATCATAGTCCTGGTCTTGCTTTCGCTTCTTGGAGTCATTGTTACCTCCTCCTCCACCTACGGTGGTTTCTTTCTTCAAGCTATCCTCAGCTTTAATATACTTATCAGCCCTTCGTTGGAGCTCAGCCATGTTCTCCGGGGGATGCTTCGCCAATGATCTCTTGAAGAAGAGGTCAGTGGTTCCGTGTTCCAGGGCTACCATTGCCACCTTATTTTCCAAATCAGTGATGTTCAACGTCTCCTTAGTGAATCGCTTGAGGTAATCCCTCAGATTTTCGTTCTTTCCTTGTACCACATACATAAGAGACGCGGAGCTCTTCTCATGTACCCTTCCGCTAATGAATTGGCTAACGAAGGCGGCACTCAACTCCTTAAAAGAGCCAATAGAGTTTGCAGGTAGACGGCTATACCATCTTTGAGCCATGCCTGACAGAGTTTGAGGGAACGCCCTACACTTTAAGGCATCACTAGCAGGCAGCAGCAGCAGTGCGTTTGAGAATGTTCTGACATGATTTGCGGGATCGCCCGTTCCATCATAGGCCTTAATAGTTGGCATCTTAAATTTCCTTGAGATGTGGGCATTCATCACCTCCTCAGTAAACGGAGGTGTGGGATCGTCAGGGTCCCCAAGTGGCATCAGATCTTTGGGGTTACTCTTGGGGGTTTCCACCCTCATAGCTTCTCTTGTTGGGACATCAGCCCTCTTCTGTCTTCTTGAGGACCTCTCCAAATCTATAACGGGAATCCTTCCTGAGATTGGAGGGGGTCGAATTAGACTCTGTCTTGCCTGTTCCCTTGCCATATCTTCCTTCAATTTTAAGATCTCGGCCTCATAAGCCTTGATCCTTTCAGCAGTTGTCAAAGATTGTCCATCACGGATGTCTTGAGTCCTCCTTCGACGTTCTCTACTAGCACGTCGCCTCCTCGGGGCTTCATCACGATCATCATCCTCAGACGATGAATCATCAGTATAAGGGCCGGAGTAGTCATCATAATCTCGGTCCCGGATTTGTAAGGCATGACCACTTGGTCCTGAACCTTGAGTCATCGGGGGTAGTTGGGCAGACCGTGCCTGGGATTAGTGTACAAGGGGAGATCCGTAGTATGGATCTGTACCCCTGGTGGCAGGTTGTTCGGATCAACAATCTGGAGAGAGTTGGTCGATTGTCCTGCCTGATTGGACAGAGGCAACGTACTCTCAGCATGGGGGATCACCCCTGGTTGCTGAGAAACTTGAGAGTGGATAATGACAGCTGATGCTGGGGGAGCCTGTTGAATGATCGTCCCTGATGCTGGGGGAGTCTGCTCGGTGAGAGGTGGGGCAGAGCTAATTGGCACGGCCTCAGTTACAACTGGTGTTGTTCTTCGTGTTTGAACCATGGTTGATGTTGTCTTCCCACAGACGGCGCCAAATGTTGTGGATGAAAATCACAAGTATTGAAATTGCAGCTAGGGAGTGTGTATTGAATGCAAAGGGGGGTGAGCTTCGAGCTTTAATGGTGGCTGCTCTTGTTGTCGGGACTGATCGGTCCTCACAAGATGCCTACGTATCTCTGTATTGCTAGAGAATCAAGCCAACGCAGTTCTGAGAATGAGGGGTCAGGCCCTTTATATAGGCTGAGAAGCCTTAGAATTAAGGTAGGAGTTGGAGACTTAATAGATAAGTCACCTCCTTGAGGAAAGTTCTAGACTCCTTCCTTGTAGGAGTCTGTTGCCATATCGAATTGGATGCCTTGGAGACTAAGTCTTGTAGAGATAATGTCCTTATCTGACACTTATTGCTGAGCTGTTTATTACCCCTAATATTAATTACGAAATTAATATTAAAAATAGGACTTTGGACCCTGTTGGTGGGCCCCACGTTCGGACCATACCGGGTCTAATTAATGCAACACTAAATGTGTCTTTAGGGCTTATTTTTAGCCCATATCAAATAGTTTCACTGAATCATAATAATAGTCGTCTCAAATTAATGAGATCGACCCGATAGCAACGAAATTAATTCCACGCTTATAAGGGATATAATTCACAAATAAGCTAATTTTAACAATAACAAAATATCGCAACGAGAAAATAATGCTCAAAAGGATAATTAAATCTCATAATTGACAGCTCGAAATTAAATAAGGAATTAAATAATACGAACAGAAATTCAAATCTCTAAGAGTTAGGGTAGGAATGAACTTGCCTCGATCTCGAAGTACGAATAAATGTAGATAAAATTTGTACTATACCCGTGAACTCGGCTTCGGTCTACGGCTCGTGAATTATTTTCTAAAAATGGCAACCAGAAATACGTGAGCGATTCTTCAGAATAAAATACTCCCGATCCGATAATCTAATTAATAATAATATAATATCTCATAAAATCTCCGGAATAAATAACAGAAATTAATTCCGGGATAAATAAATATTTCTTCGAACACGGAAATTAAATCTGGAGAATATATCCTACTTTAATATCTGGAAATCTAAATTCTTACTCAAAATGAAAAATTCAAACATCTATTTTTATTCAATTTAAATCCAAATATTTATTCTCATTTTTAAACTAATTTATCAAAGAATTCTAATTTTTTAAGAAATCTCACAAATTCTAATTTATTTAAAATCAAATATTAATCTCTAAAATAAATCTAACTCGATCCGGTTAATAAAATAATCTGAAAATATTAATTATCAGATTAAAATCATATTTAATTCTATTTTATCACAATTATACCCCTTTTATTGACAAATTAATAAGTCTCTAAAATTGTGTCCAAAATCACAACTATATTAAATCTCTAAATTATTTTCAAAATCACCTAATAATACTTATTTAATTAATTAAACCATTTAGAATAAATTTGTTTCTCACAATTTTAATAGCAATCCAAATCATTTAATTCTGATTTTAACAATCAATCGTTAATCAGAACCGTATCGTTTTATAATATTATTTTATTAATATTTTTACTAACGTGGGTCCCACCCGAACGGATCCCACCCGAACGGGTCCCACACGAACGGGTCCTACCAAAGTCTCTCCCCCTCCCCTGCGTTTCATACGGCACACAGACAACAATCTCTCCTGCGTTCTCTCATTCTCTTTACCATCTCTCTCTCTCTCTCTCTCTCTTTCTTCTCACCTCTCTGCCCTCTAACTCTCTCTTCTCTCTCAATCTCCTCTCTCCCGATTAGCTTTCCCCCCTCCCCGTCGAACCTCTCTGTTTTTCCGGTTACAAAACACCACACCACCACTTCCAACCGAAACCAACAATCACCATCAATTCTCTCTACCTCTCATTCTCCCTCTCGACTCTCCCCAATTCTCTTCCTCCCATCTCTCTCGCCTCTCTTCTTTCCTTATCTCTCCACTCACTCCCCCCGTCGAAACCACCAACATCAACAACCATACACACAATCTCCTTCGTCTCCCTTATAACTCCGCCTCTCTCCTCCCGACCTCCCTCGCAGTCTCTCACTCTAACAACACAACCATCACAAACATAATCCACAACAATGTCGAACCAAACCCACCCAATTACAAAACGAAAACCACAACCCAATACAAGTATTAATCGAGACCACCAGTCCAACAAGGCAATAATAAGATACGAATTCGAAGAAAAAAAAACAAATAAACGAAGAGAATGAAGATTTAACTACCTGGGTTTACAACTGCTATTGTATGTATATATTTTGGATAGAGATTTTGGTTAAAAGGAAAAAGATATGAGTTGT
Source organism: Saposhnikovia divaricata (assembly GCA_036435485.1). Lineage (NCBI taxonomy): Eukaryota > Viridiplantae > Streptophyta > Magnoliopsida > Apiales > Apiaceae > Saposhnikovia > Saposhnikovia divaricata. Next base: position 167,685,203 of record CM071595.1, on the reverse strand, counting down.
GTTATATATGTTTGGGTGAAATAAATAGCCCGGTTTGTTTTTCTGTTTTAAAGAGACAAAGGGTTATGGTATTGTAATAAAAAAAGAAAAGTGGGTGTGTTTGTTTTGTGTTTAACACATGTTAAGAAACGAAAATGTGGAGTCAAAAATAATGCCCTGAAAACAAGGGCCTTGTTTTCAGCCGATTTTTGTGAAGTGCATGCTGTCTCTTTCTTTCAATCAGTGATAATAACCTCGTTTTCTAAAATAAATCCGATTCAAAATAAAATATAATTTTCCTAAATTTCCTAATTTCAACAAATACAAATAAATATAAATAAATAAATAAATATAATATAACATTTATTTACCTATGAATAAATTAAATCTTAAAATTTCACAAAAATGCACTAATTAAATATATTAGTGCATCAATCTTAAATAAAATTTGAATATCGAATGGAAATATTTGTTCTAGGATTTGCGGTTATTACAGTCTTCCCTCCTTATAGGATTCCGTCCTCGGAATCAAAACTATTCACTAAACAATTCAGGATATTTATTCCGCATTTCGTTTTCTAATTCCCACGTGGCTTCCTCAACTTGGTGGTTTCTCCAAAGTACTTTCACTAAATTCACTTTCTTAGTTCTTAACTCTTGCACTTTGTAATCTAGGATCTCCACTGGCTTTTCTTCATATGTCAAATCGGGGCGAATTTCCACTGGTTCGTAAGTTATAACATGCCTGAAATCAGAATGGTACTCTCTTAACGCAGAAACATGAAACACATCGTGAATATGTTGAAGGTCTGGAGGTAGGGCCAACTGATAAGCTAGTGGTCCTATCTTCTTAAGAATCTCAAAAGGTCCTATATATCTGGGGCTTAACTTGCCTTTCTTTCCGAATCTCATTACTCCTTTCCAAGGTGAAACTTTCAACATCACTTTATCTCCCACTTCAAATGCTTTGTCTTTCCTCTTTTGATTTGCATACTTCCTCTGTCGATCTTGAGCTGCAACTAACCTTTTTCGAATAACCTCGGTTGCTTGCTTAGTTTGTTGATGTAATTCCGGTACTAGTATCTTTCTTTCTCCTACTTCATCCCAATATAAAGGTGATCTACACTTCCTTCCGTACAAAGCTTCATAAGGTGCCATACATAAGCTCGAATGGTAACTATTGTTGTAAGCAAACTCGACTAGGGGCAAATGCTCATCCCAACTTCCTTTAAAATCAAGTGCACAAGCTCTCAACATATCTTCAACTGTTTGAATCGTCCTTTCACTTTGTCCGTCGGTCTGTGGATGATATGCAGTGCTCAGATTTAACTTCGTGCCAAGACATTCTTGAAAACTTTTCCAAAATCGTGAAGTAAAACGGGCATCTCTATCAGATACAATTGAAACAGGTACTCCGTGACGAACTACAATCTCCTTTAGGTATATGTTCACCAATCTCTCAACGGAATACTTATCACTAATTGGTAGGAAATGCGCAGATTTAGTGAGTCGGTCGACAATAACCCAAATAGCATCGTGACTGGCTCTAGTTCGAGGCAATCCTACGACAAAATCCATGGTAATATGCTCCCATTTCCACTCGGGTATCTCTAAAGGTTGTAGAAGTCCACTTGGTCGTTGATGTTCGGCTTTCACTTTTTGACAGGTCAAGCACTTGCTTACCCATTCTGCAATTTCTCTCTTCATGTTAGGCCACCAATAGTTTTGCTTGATGTCTTGATACATTTTCGTGCTCCCTGGATGAATGGAATATCTCGAGTTATGCGCTTCACTCATAATTTCATCCTTTAACTCCGTAACATTAGGAATCCATATTCTCGATGCAAATCGCTTAATTCCCTTATCATCTTTTGAACTTAGAACTTCTTCTCCAGTCAACTCTGATCTTCTCTCTTCCATTACTTGTTCCTGACAACGGCGAATCTTCTCGAGTAACTCTGGTTGAAACTGAATACTGTATACTCTTTCATTGTTTTGGACTGGGACCTTGACTTCTAATTCCATTTTCTCAAATTCTCTGACCAATTCTTCTGAGGTTGTCAACAGGTTTAGTCTCTCCTTTCTACTTAATGCATCAGCTACAACGTTAGCCTTCCCTGGGTGGTAGTTTATCGAGCAATCATAGTCTTTGATCAGTTCTAACCATCTTCTCTGCCTCATATTTAATTCCTTCTGCGTGAATATATACTTTAAGCTCTTATGATCCGTGTAAATCTCGCATTTCTCTCCATAAAGGTAATGTCTCCAAATCTTGAGTGCAAAAACGATAGCAGCAAGTTCCAAATCGTGAGTAGGGTAACGGGACTCATACTCCTTCAATTGTCGAGAGGCATAAGCTATTACTTTTCCGTGTTGCATCAAAACACATCCTAAACCCTTGTGAGAAGCGTCGCTGAAAATTACGAAATCGCCTTTCTCATCGGGTAAGGTCAACACCGGGGCAGTAGTCAATCTCTTCTTCAATTCTTGAAAGCTATCTTCGCATTTGAGGGTCCATTCGAACTTTTCACTCTTTCTGGTAAGTCGAGTCAGTGGCGTAGCTATCTTTGAGAAATCCTTCACGAATCTACGATAGTATCCGGCCAATCCAAGAAAACTTCTAACCTCTGTTGGAGTCTTGGGTCTCTCCCAATTTGCTACGGCTTCTATCTTTGCGGGGTCTACAGAAATCCCTTCGCCGCTCACAATGTGTCCCAAAAATTGAACTTCTTTCAACCAAAATTCGCACTTTGAAAACTTTGCATATAACTTTTCCTTTCTCAATGCTTCCAAAACCAAACGGAGATGTTCAGCATGTTCCTCAGGAGACTTCGAGTATATCAAGATGTCATCAATAAATACAATTACAAACTTATCCAAGTAATTCTTGAACACACGATTCATTAAATCCATAAAAGCAGCTGGCCCATTCGTCAATCCAAAAGACATGACTAGGAACTCGTAATGTCCATATCGGGTCCTAAAGGCAGTCTTAGGAATATCCTCAAGCTTGATCTTTAGTTGATGATAGCCGGATCTCAAATCGATCTTCAAAAAATATATAGCTCCCTTAAGTTGGTCAAACAAATCGTCGATCCGAGGTAGAGGGTACCTATTCTTGATAGTCATCTTGTTCAGTTCACGGTAATCAATACATAATCGCATAGTTCCGTCCTTCTTCTTCACGAACAATACTGGAGCTCCCCACGGGGATACACTTGGTCTAATTACACCTTTGTCAAGTAACTCTTGCAGCTGTGTTGCCAATTCCTTCATTTCTATTGGTGCCATTCTGTACGGCGCCTTTGAGATTGGTGCGGTTCCTGGTTCTAGATTAATCGTAAACTCTATCTCTCGATCTGGTGGAATTCCAGGTAACTCGTCGGGAAAAACGTCTCTAAACTGGTTAACTACAGGGACCTCCTCGATCATAGGGGTATGTTTCTCGGTATCTATCACATAAGCTAGATAGGCTTGAAATCCTTGCCGAAGTAATCTTTTAGCTTGAAATATTGACAGGAAATCCTTAGTCGGTTTCCGTCCGCGAAACGAAATACTTATACCGTTAGGTCCACTTAAGCTGACCTTCTTACGGCGACAATCTATTAGAGCATCATAACGTGATAACCAATCCATCCCTAGGATTACGTCAAATTCCCCTAACTTAAAAAAAATGAGGTCTGCATCAAAACGTTGCCCATGTATCTCTATGGAACAATTCGGACACAATCGGTTCACTGGTATAACCTCCTGATTAGCTACTTCTATATTCAGAATTCCCTCTAAGGGCACAGACTCAAGATTCAACTTATTCATGAAGTTATCAGAAATAAAAGATTTGGTAGCTCCAGAATCAACTAGAACACACGCATCCTCAGAATTTACTAGAAGCGTACCTGCAATCACATTGCTGTTATCAATGGCATCTCTTACTGTCATGTTGAAGGTTCTCGCGGTTGGCTTGTTGCTGGGAGGTGCTGTGAGTCGAGGCACCGGATTTTCCTTCGCAGGTTGTCGGCAGTCTCGGGACACGTGACCTTTCCTTCCACAGTTGAAGCAGGTGACAGATTTATCCTTGCAACTAGAAGCATAATGACCTTTCTGTCCACAGTTATAATAATTCACGGTCGCTAGATGACAGGGTTCGGGGTGTTTCTTCCCACATGTCTTGCATTCTGGCAAATGTGGTCTTCCTTGCATCACATTAACTGTCTGTGGCTGTCTAATCCTCTGATTGCTTCCTCTGGTGTCAAAGTTCCCAAACCTTCTTGTATCAGCACTCTTATCTTCCCTTTTCACAAACGGTTTCTTATCACTCCGATTATCAAATCTCCTCGCAAAGTTACTTCCACTGCTCTGAAACTTCCTCTTATTTCCATCTTTCGGGTATTGTTCACTTCCACTTTCCACTATCGCCGCTTTCTGAACTAAAGTTGCATAATTGGTGATCTTAAATACTGCAATGCGATTTTGAATCCATGGTTTCAATCCTTGTTGAAAGCGTTTTGCTCTCTTCTCTTCAGTGTCTACATGATAGGGTACAAACCTCGAGAGTTCTGTAAACTTGGCCTCGTAGTCTGCAACAGTCATCGTTCCTTGCTTGAGCTCTAAAAACTTTATCTCCATCTGGTTCTCCAGATATTTGGGGAAATACCTCTCTAGAAACAACATTGTAAATCTAGCCCATGGTATAATCGTATCACCTTCCATGGCTCTCTTCGCTTCCCACCAATAATTAGCTTCACCTTTCAAAATACCGTCTTCTTTTCCTCTTCCACTCCCACTATCTCAAAAGTCTTCTCTATTTCACGTAACCAGATTCTAGCTTCCACTGGGTTAGTGGTACCTTTAAACTCAGGTGGACTCAAGGATTTGAATGATTTGAAACTCACAGTAGTTTGGGTCAGTTGAGCTGGAGGTGGATTCCCTCCTACATTTTGGTACGGCTGAGGCCGAGGGTTCTGGGTATGCTGAATAAGAAAGTTCATAAGTAGACTCATCGGGTTATTTTCTTGGTTGGGATCTCGAGCGAGTTGTGGTTCCGGGTTTGGAACTTGGTTCTGAGGTGGAACCTCATTCTCTGGATTCACCTCGGGTTGAGGACGAGGATTTCTTGCGGGTCTTCCTCTCTTTGGTGGCATCTTTTTCTATAAGAGCGAAAACAATAAGGTATGTTATATTTCGGATATGCAATTCTCAAACACCATTGCTGGCACAATTAAAATTGGTATTCATAAATATATACTCGGTCAAAATTTATGGTTCCTCACAATACTCAAAATCACGACTCTCTCTTGTCTCTTTATAAGCAGTTACTCTTATTTCTCGATATAAAAAGATTTTAGATACTCGTGAAGATTTATCTCAATTAAATGTCGGTTCTCAAAAATTCAATCATCATAAATCTCTGGTTCTCGAAAATTCTTTTTTAAGTCGTAGTATCGGAAAAGAAATTGTTAACTAATTCAGGGGTAATATGGAAATTATTCTAACATGCTAGTATAACACAGATCTATAATATACAAAATGAGGTAACAGTACTATAGCAGAACACAGTATAATACTGATAAGGTTCCATACTGGTAAAGTCCAGGTCATGGTACTGAATACAACTGGTCGCTGATAATAAATACATCGTAAAAGTATCTAACCAACATACTAGTCTAGTAGAGATAATAAAGGTTACTACCCAACAGGCTGGGCATCAGGTCTAACATACAAAGATCAACATAATATATGAACCCTACTACAGAAGGGTCTATCTCGACGTCATCACTGAGGAAACATCTCACCCACTCTCCTATGGAACTCTCTGATAATGTCTGAAACCATGGTGGCAACTCTGGTCTGATCAATCTGTCCAGTGCTGGATGATGGTAATGCGGCTAAGTCAGTATGAAGCCCGGTCAAAACAGTCAGGGCAATCTGGTGTATAATCTCCATGGGTACGTCTCTTACCAACAGACTCCCTCCATGATGCACGGCAAGAGGTTCTGAAACTGACAACAGTCGAAGAATACTATCCATAGTAGTAAAAATCTCCTCATAACGTCCCCACAACCAACGGTAATGCTAGAACAGTGTATGGTGGACATGCCAAGGAACCATCCCTCCGGCCACATCAGAATGCTCAGAAGGAACAGGTGGCATAGCAACAGTAGTAGCAACCACAGTGGGCTGAGCAGGAGCAGATGCAGGTATAGTAGGTGCAGAAGGAGTAGTATCACAAGCAGGAATGGCACTGACAGGTGGAAACATGTAGTCAGGCACGGTAGGGACTGTCGGCGTCGAAGCATATACTGGAACAGGTAAAGTAAACAACTCATCAAGAGCTGCTACTCCGGTAGGTGTATCAACTCTGGATACTGGAGCAGACAAGCTCGGTACAACCTCAGTACGGACGGGTGAAAGCTGGCTCTCACCAACTGTATCAGTAATCTCGGGCACTGGGGTCTCAGCTCTGAACATCTCAGGAGTAGGAGCCTCTAAATCAATCACTGGTAGAGGAGAATCGGCTATCTCAATGATCTGGTCAGGAGAATATACTAAATCTATCACATGTGGAGGAGAAGGTGTAAGGATCTGAACCGAAGAATCCTGCGTGTCACTAACCATCAGCATAAACTCTTCAGACGGGTCACTGTCTGAACCTGAGCTAGGATCTAGTGGTCCATGCGGGTAAGGTGTAGGAGATCTATCTCGGGTAGAACGAAAATCAGCTGGTCTAGAAGTAGACATCTACAAAAGTACGAAAAAAAAATCTCGGTCAGGTTTCAATCGACTAGATATGCCTATAAATATATATAAAGGCGTAAGGCGCTTAGTGCCAAAATCTCAACATCGTATAATATATCTCTAAATTCTCACGTCGCGTTATAGTTTTAGGTTCGTATTATATCTCTAAATTCTCGCATCGGGTTATACTCCAAAGCTCGTACGATTCCTAAAAATATAACTAATGCTCTGATACCAACTTTGTGACGCCCCCAGATCCACCCTGACCGGAGACCCCGGGTCGTCACATTGTCTCAATATCCTGTAGCACAAGTTACGCAATAATAAAGCAAAATATATCATACAACGGAGCATAAGTGTCCCACTCCGCAAATCCAAGATCAGTCTCACACATTGTTATCATACGACATATTACATCTCGGGATATTATTTTACATATGTTTATAGAAGTAGGTAGATAAATATTCCAGCTAGACATTCTAGTTCTCGTCAGCATAGCCTGGAGCTTTCTCCTTTCCCTTGGATCCCTGGTTGGACGTCTCGCCTTTTTCCCTCTTGATAGCTGAATAAAAATGTTGTAAAGCAAGAATGAGCAACTACAGTGCTCAGCAAGTTCTCTTCTTACTCGGTATATAAAAATAATAAGATTTCCCAAAATTAATGGAATATCACAAATCTGGATTTTGACTCAGTACTCATCTTGAAAGCAGAATACTCGAAAAACTCAATACTCATCTCGAAAATAGAATTCTCGAAAGACTCAATTGATATAACTCTGTTGACTCATGATTTAAGAATAAACTGGTCTTCCACCTCTCGGTATCTCGGTGGGGCGATCAACTATCCGACCGGGAATACCGTCCTCCAATGATATCGCACTTCACCCGATCACGGCTACAATACGCTATCAACAGTATAATATAAAAGTATGAATGCTAGCATCATAGGGGTTATTAATTAAACCCTGGCATCACAGTGCCAATATATCTCGTGTCCGCATAACGGTACACAAGTCTCTCTTTCTCTAAAATGGGCCTCTTTCCCAAAATTTGACCAGTAGAATACAGAATTCCCGAATATTTGATGAACAGATAACTCGAAATAATTCTTCCATGAAAACATTTACAAATCTGGCGGACTGCCAGGCCAACTCAATTGTTCCACCAGTCCGATCAATGGACTGAGGTAAATTCTCAATAATAATATTTTATTGGTTGACACGAACAAGATGCCAACCCTCGACAATAAAGTCAACCATCTCGAAATATTGAGGATAGTCTTAAATTGAAGTAATTTGGAGTCGTACTGTACAAATAGTACTCCTCGAATATTTATAATACCCATAATTGATGAACGTTAAATAGAATATTTTTCACTTGATCAACGAGTAAAACTCTAACGATCCTAATTTTTATAACTCTTATTTATTGATTCGAGAGACGAACCAACTAAAAGATAATCAATAATTATTGTCGAATTTGTACAATAAATTCGACTGAAAGGAATAAATTTAACTATCTCGAATAAATGAGAATAGTTTCACTGAATCATAATAATAGTCGTCTCGAATTAATGAGATCGACCCGATAGCAACGAAATTAATTCCACGCTTATAAGGGATATAATTCACAAATAAGCTAATTTTAACAGTAACAAAATATCGCAACGAGAAAATAATGCTCAAAAGGATAATTAAATCTCATAATTGACAGCTCGAAATTAAATAAGGAATGAAATAATACGAACAAAAATTCAAATCTCTAAGAGTTAGGGTAGGAATTAACTTGCCTCGATCTCGAAGTACGAATAAATGTAGATAAAATTTGTACTCTACCCGTGAACTCGGCTTCGGTCTACGGCTCGTGAATTATTTTCTAAAAATGGCAACCAGAAATACGTGAGCGATTCTTCAGAATAAAATACTCCCGATCCGATAATCTAATTAATAATAATATAATATCTCATAAAATCTCCGGAATAAATAACAGAAATTAATTCCGGGATAAATAAATATTTCTTCGAACACGGGAATTAAATCTGGAGAATATATCCTACTTTAATATCTGGAAATCTAAATTCTTACTCAAAATGAAAAATTCAAACATCTATTTTTATTCAATTTAAATCCAAATATTTATTCTCATTTTTAAACTAATTTATCAAAGAATTCTAATTTTTTAAGAAATCTCACAAATTCTAATTTATTTAAAATCAAATATTAATCTCTAAAATAAATCTAACTCGATCCGGTTAATAAAATAATCTGAAAATATTAATTATCAGATTAAAATCATATTTAATTCTATTTTATCACAATTATACCCCTTTTATTGACAAATTAATAAGTCTCTAAAATTGTGTCCAAAATCACAACTATATTAAATCTCTAAATTATTTTCAAAATCACCTAATAATACTTATTTAATTAATTAAACCATTTAGAATCAATTTGTTTCTCACAATTTTAATAGCAATCCAAATCATTTAATTCTGATTTTAACAATCAATCGTTAATCAGAACCGTATCGTTTTATAATATTATTTTATTAATATTTTTACTAACGTGGGTCCCACCCGAACGGATCCCACCCGAACGGGTCCCACACGAACGGGTCCCACACGAACGGGTCCTACCAAAGTCTCTCCCCCTCCCCTGCGTTTCATACGGCACACAGACAACAATCTCTCCTGCGTTCTCTCATTCTCTTTACCATCTCTCTCTCTCTCTCTCTCTCTTTCTCTCTCTCTCTCTTCTCACCTCTCTGCCCTCTAACTCTCTCTTCTCTCTCAATCTCCTCTCTCCCGATTAGCTTTCCCCCCTCCCCGTCGAACCTCTCTGTTTTTCCGGTTACAAAACACCACACCACCACTTCCAACCGAAACCAACAATCACCATCAATTCTCTCTACCTCTCATTCTCCCTCTCGACTCTCCCCAATTCTCTTCCTCCCATCTCTCTCGCCTCTCTTCTTTCCTTATCTCTCCACTCACTGCCCCCGTCGAAACCACCAACACCAACAACCATACACACAATCTCCTTCATCTCCCTTATAACTCCGCCTCTCTCCTCCCGACCTCCCTCGCCGTCTCTCACTCTAACAACACAACCATCACAAACATAATCCACAACAATGTCGAACCAAACCCACCCAATTACAAAACGAAAACCACAATCCAATACAAGTATTAATCGAGACCACCAGTCCAACAAGGCAATAATAAGATACGAATTCGAAGAAAAAAAAACAAATAAACGAAGAGAATGAAGATTTAACTACCTGGGTTTACAACTGCTATTGTATGTATATATTTTGGATAGAGATTTTGGTTAAAAGGAAAAAGATATGAGCTGTGTTATATATGTTTGGGTGAAATAAATAGCCCGGTTTGTTTTTCTGTTTTAAAGAGACAAAGGGTTATGGTATTGTAATAAAAAAAGAAAAGTGGGTGTGTTTGTTTTGTGTTTAACACATGTTAAGAAACGAAAATGTGGAGTCAAAAATAATGCCATGAAAACAAGGGCCTTGTTTTCAGCCGATTTTTGTGAAGTGCATGCTGTCTCTTTCTTTCAATCAGTGATAATAACCTCGTTTTCTAAAATAAATCCGATTCAAAATAAAATCTAATTTTCCTAAATTTCCTAATTTCAACAAATACAAATAAATATAAATAAATAAATATAATATAACATTTATTTACCTATGAATAAATTAAATCTTAATATTTCACAAAAATGCACTAATTAAATATATTAGTGCATCACTCTTAAATAAAATTTGAATATCGAATGGAAATATTTGTTCTAGGATTTGCGGTTATTACATCTAAATTATTCTGAATTTAATAAAAATTTTCCAAGTAAGATCCAACAAAAATTATTTTAATAATGGAGCTCACCGGAATCTATAGAGTTGGCCGGAAAATTACCAAGCTTCACCGGAAAATTATTTTTAACCAGAAAATTTGGGTTTTCCAACAAACTCAAACCAAGACGAAGAATCCTAAAAAAATAAAAAGGGAATGAAAATTTTCATTAATAAAATGAAGGTGTTTACAAGATGGAGGCTACAAAATTTAGGGTAAACTAAAAAAAACTAAGTTGTATTAAAAGAAAGCAATCAACTACACCGGCAAGAAAAAGAAAAAGTAAAATAAACTGATTGCTCCTCCTTTTCTCCCCCTGCAGCATCAAATGAAGGGTTCTATTTATAGGCTTTTTTAACTAACTTGTTTACATATGAAAGCATAATGGAAGTCACAGTCAAATGTCATGTTGCAGTGCCGTGTGAAGATTTTGAAATACTATAAAGTCAATGGAAGGTTTTGGGATGTGTTTGAAATATTCCAATTTGCTTCAAGCTCATAATTCTTTTTTCCTTTTTAGTTCTTTTTCTTCCTCTTTTTCCCTTCCTTGCTCTTTATTTCATTATTTTGTTATTTCATTATTTTTCTCGAATTTCCTGAAATGCAACAAAATAATTTATTAAAATACGAGTTCAAGTAACAAATAGGTAATAAAAATATGCACTTATCATAAGCTAATCAAGATAATATCTTTTAAAATCTAGATATGGCTCGATATGGATTTTAGACATTTATTGAATTTTGGTGGATTGTCTATTGATTATTAAAGATAAAAAGTAGACCTATAAATTTATGTGAATGTTGCATCAGGTGACAAGAGCTCAAAACAAACTGTGAAACTATATCAGAATTATTAATAACACAAATATGAATGTCAAGAGCATGGCCTCCTTTCTCATTTTCGCAACTGCTTTTTCTTGTTTCATCTCAGGAAGTTTTGCAACTGCCGGAAAAGCAACTTGGTATACAACACTAGTTCGTAAGTTCTAATCCAGCTAATCGAAAGTCAAAAGCTTAAATTCCGATTCAAATTTTAGTACAAAAATGACATGAAGGTATACAAAAATTTTAGTTCATATGTTTTACTGTAGTCGATCATTTCTAAAAATTGTCTATTTTTATGTATTTTTTTGTAGCGTCCACATGTTTTGGCGAAGCAGATGAAGGTAACATGGTGGCAGCGATCCCGCAAGCCCTATATGACCAAGGCTACAAATGTGGGCAAATTATGACAGTTTCATGTCAAGCACAGGGATATCCATGTAAAGATAGCAGAAGCATTAATGTAAAGATTGTAGAGAAAAATACAGCCCCTGCCCCAAATATTATTGCGCTCTCAAAGGATGCGTTTTCGGAGATAGCTAATCCTGATGCAGGATCAATTCCAATTGAGTTTAGCTAGATAATTACAATGATGTTATAAATGTTTTATTTAAATAAAAAATTACTTCTTCGCTTTTAATCATCCAAATATGTGCTCTGGTGATTCCTGTTATCATTTTCTTTAATTGTTATTGGTTATAATTATATATCCTAATACAAAGAACGAAAATCTAAGATGAACAAGCCTTAATTCCTAAGAACATAAATGAATCGGTAAGCACCAATAATATACTCTAGAGTCCAGTGTAAAAGTTGGGAAAATTCTCAAAAAAAATTATTTAATCAAAGATCTCTAACTTGAAATCATATTGTTGTTTATACACGAATTGAATTTAAGAACGAAATAAAACCGAATTTTTTAATATCAAATAATAATAACAAATCCAAATATAAAACAATCATTTTTCAGGCTTTAAAGGAGCTCGAATGGCAGGTTCATGCAGTTTTACATTGGTTCCAATTTCAGTGTGATCATATGGTTGATTACTGCATTTGTTCTGTCCATGTTCTTTTCCTGATCCATTATGGTCTTAAACGTATCAATAATCCTTGATTATCATTGTACCTATCGATAATAAAAACATGAGCTTTTGTTTTTTTATAATTACACAAGTGTGGAACTCATTATTGAAAAATACAATATTTTATTTGTAATAAGAATATTTTTTTCAAAAAAAACTGCAAAAAATACAAAGTTATTCACTATTTGTTTTGATCTTTTTCATAAGATCAAAACAATATTTAAAAAAAATTCCCCAAAATTTTTATCAGGTGGCATGACATGCAAGTTTTTATTTATGACACTTCGGATCCCATTTTATAAAATTACCTTTTACGTAAATTACACATCAATATTTAAAAAAAAAAAAAAGGAAACAGTTTTAACGTATCGAGAATTTTCCTAAAGTTTAATAGCAGAAAGTGGCGTTTCACTATTTTTAACAACAATATCTTTACTAAGTTAAAAAATGTCTGTTTGTGTAATAAATTAGAAAATGATTTAAAGTTAAAAAAATAGTTTGAAACCAGAAGTTGGTATGAGATACTTGTTTGAATCACTTATTTTATTTTGATGATTTTATTTGATAAAGGTTAATATCTTCATTCAAATTAACAATTTATCAAATTTATTTTTATTTTTACATTTTTAATATTTCATATGTTACTCATTATGAAAAATTAATCAAAGAAATATTGACATAAATTTTTTTTTCCACTTATCAATAACTTTAAGTAATAAGTAATAATTTTAAATTTAGCCAAATCGCCTCTTATGAATAATAATTTGTGAGGGGAATACAAAATACTCCTATATAGGGCCTGTTTGGCTACGACTTAAAATAAGTTTTTGGGGACTTATTTTCGGATAAAAATTTTATATTTTGATAAATTGTTTTATACAAGTATTTAATGTATGTTTGAAATTTCGTAATTTGGAAAAAAAGTTAACTTTTGCAAAAAAAAGTTAGGATTCTTAACTTTATCTTAAAATAAGTTAAGTTTTTTTTTTTGCTAAATTTAGTATATTATAAAGAAAGAAAAGAAAACAGGGTTAACCTATGCTCTATATCAAGACATAGAGGAGATCCATCTAAAACAGACCTAACCTACCAGGTAGATTAAGAGAAAGAATGCAAAACCAACATGGTCGAATATTAAATATAAATCCAGCCGAACACCTCCAGATTTGTATGGCCAATGAACCACTTTGAGCTTCGAAGTCTTGTTTTTAAATCCAGCATAATATTACGAATCAGGTTTGAAGGTCCCAGGACGTCCAAATCATGAAGTCTCTTGTTTCTCTCTCTCCAGAGGTGATAAGAGTAGACCTGTGCCGCTAGAAGAGCCACATTACGAAGAATTGGGTCCGAGATACCTCCCAGGGCTATCAAAACGTGAACCCAGTTTGATCCTACGAAGTCCACCTTTAGGAGGCCACCCAATTTAGATAGAATATAGCTGCTGTAAGGGCACTCTATGAAAAGATGGGAATCTGTTTCTGAACCCCCGACGCAGAAATTGCAGAATTGGGAGACATCTAAACCAAAAGAAAGGAGTCTGTGCATGGTTGGCAGCCGACCGTGGCAAAGAGTCCACTCGTGGTGAGCATACCTTAGAACCCTTAGCCTATGCCATACAAGCCTACTCCATTCCAGCTTAGGAGAAGGAATACGCAAGGACTCCCAAATATGTCTGGTCTTTACTTTTTGAAGACTCAAATCATTCCAAAGGATAGTATTTATACAGTTCTCCCAAACACCCAATATTAAAGTACAATGATTCGTTCGTTCATGGAATTCATGTGTCATCAAGTAGTTATACAGTTCATGATATTTGGATGATTGCAGTTTCCAAAATCACTAATACTAAAGTCTAAACACATTTATATGGTAGTATTTATTGTAATTTAGACCCTAATGCTGACAAATTGATCCTCTTCAAATTGTTTGTCAAAATTTAAGAAATTAACATTGTCATATCTATTGCAGCACGAGTCACTCAAATAAAATGAATTAGAAAAATGACCGAGTCAATCAATATATTTTTTATTTTTTTGAATCAACATATATGTCCTACTTTTTCCTTCATATTTTGTTTTTTACGGTAGAAATTAAAATTTTTTAACTTATTTACACAATTTATTAAATGGCTTTTTTCATAAATATATATAAAAAAGTAAATTTTTGCAATTTTACTTTTGTTAATAAAAGCAATTTGCAATTTTGATCTAAGTTTCAAAATTGCAAAAATATTACCTTTTAGGGCAATCCTGCACAGCCTTGCAACCACATTCAACTTTTTTTTTTTTTTTTAAAGGTGGGTGCTATTTGGTTTCCAAGGCCCCGCGGGGACATATCAACTAAATGCCACATTCAAGTGAATGCAACCACATGCAACTAAATTTCTGATTTCAAGTTCCATTTTTCAGTTGTAATTTTCGACCTCTTTTTTGGACTATATATATATATATAGTTGCACTTCATAGGAAACACCTTATATAACAAACAATAAAGAACACCTCATATCTAATATAATTTAAGAGTTCCGTCATAGCACCCAATACAAAAAGTTGTTATTTTTTTACCCTCTAGCAAACCAGCAAAAAAAATTTTTTGAAATTTTACTGTTCATTGATGACGTCATCAGTGAACAGTAATTTTCAATTTTTTTTTACAGACTTGATAGAGGGTAAAAAAATAACAACTTTTTGTATTAGGTGCCACTGGCGGGGCCAAAGGATCTAATAGATCTAAGGTGTTCTTTGTTGTTTGTTATATAAGAGTGTTCTGTATGGAGCAAATATATATATATATATATATATATATATATATATATTTCAGTTGTCATTTTCGATCTCTTTTTTGTATTCAGTTGAATGTTGCCCCTGGTGGGGCCTTGCAACCCAAATCCACCAAAATCTCCCCACCTTAAAAAAAAGTTGAACGTGGTTGAATGTGGTTGCATTCAGTTGCAACCAAAATATCACCCCACCTTAAAAATAAAAAATAAAAAGTGTTGAATTTGTTGATGTCGGCTGGGTCAAAGAGGGGAGGGGGAGGGGTTGACCTAATTGGTAGTATTTTTGCAATTTTGAAACTTAATGTAGTAAAATTGCAATCAATTAAAGAAGATGGTATTTTTGCAAATAGAAACTTCAAATGTAGTCTTTTTGATAAATTCCCTTTATTAAATTTTATGGATTAAAACTCTTGGTCAATTAAAAGTTAAATTCATATTAATTAGAAAAAAAAAAATATGTTGCGATAAAATGAATTTTATAATAATAACACACGAAATTGTATGAATACTTTATCAAGTTTGTAATTAAAAATACGAATATTTTTTTTGTCAAAGAAAAAATACGAGATACATGAATATATATAGAATTACCTTACAAAATATATAGAATAAAAATAATTTCAATATACACATGAGTTTATATGCAAATCAATTTTCTAATGAATGTATCAAAAATATATGATATTTTGAAGATTTGAAGGATATTATATATTACGTATATCGAGAAATAAGAATAAGTTAAATATTATGATTTCTAACATTCTACTTAACATATAAGTTATAAGTTGAGCTACTAACTTGGGTAGGCAAACATCCCTCATATTATATGCCGTAAGTTCCAACAAATATGATAAACCAAACGGGCCTATGCATTTCTTGCCATTTGATCTTTTCATGTTATGTATTAAATTTCTGATGTTTCTTTTATTTGGGTTTTGAGTTAACTTGTAAAGTTATGTTTTATCCTGAATTTATGTCCAAGTATATATGTACGTAGTTGAACTATGAACAAACCAATTATGAATAAGCTCTGTTTTTCTTAACAAAAATCTTACGTATATAAGATATATGTACAGTCCACTTTAAACTCCACTATTACTTGTTTTCTTTGTAAATATTAACTGAATTTCCATCAATTTTAGGAAAATGTTAAAGTTACATAAAATTTCACAAAAAAATTTACTATCTCAAATTATGGTATTTGGCATAATTTATCAAATAATATAAATAAAGTAAATGCATGAATAATGTATTAGCATTACAATTTAGAGAATTTAATGTGTGAATAATATTTGTAAGTTACATATATTGACATAATGACATTGAATGTAATATTTTATTGAGGTAGTTACATTTGGGTGGAAGAGATGTGTGCATTGCCTATACATAGTGGATAAAATCAATAAGAAAAAGCAAACACAAGAGCTTGTTCTACACATATTGCTGGAACCCCAAATATTCTTCTTCTCTCATTTTGTGTTATTTTTTTACTACAATAGATACTATAATATTTTATAATACTTCATTGGTATCAGAGCTTTGGGTTGCAATTTGTTCTTGCCGTTGCAAACGATTCATGTCCTGCATTAGTTTGCGATCGTGTTATATTTAGTTTTGATTCTCAGTTATAGCTTTCACGGATCTCCTCTGCTTTTGCTTGGGATGTTGACTAGGCAGTGTGACGCATACATCGTTCTCATAAATTATATCTTTTGTTTGTGCCGTTACTCGTATAGTTTTATTTGTTTGATATATCCATCCATGCCTAGTACATATAATTTATCTCTTTATTGGTGGTGTGTCCCTTCTCATTTGTTAAGTACATGTCATATTATCTGTGTGATAGGTGCATGGATTTGAATTATTTGTTTTTTTTTATACCTTTAAGCTCTCTCCCGCATGGTATTTGTTTTTGTTATACTTGTTTTAGTTTCATAACATATTTGCCTAATGCTAGATACCTTTCTTCTTGCACTTGTCACTTGTCATGTGTTAGCTAGGTCACTGCAAGAGCATGCTGTCACTATTAGTATAGAATATTATTATATTTTTTTGTGTTAGTGATCTGTTGTTAATGTATATTTGTGTTTAACATATTTTAATGTTAGACCGATCCGTTGTTTCCTCATTTTTTTATAGTATTGCGTAATATCTAGATTCTTTAGCGCCTATGCATTTCTTGTGTTTTTTTATTCTTCTTCTATTTTTTTCAGCATATTAATTATTGCGGATATTAGTGAGTAGATTTTTTGGTCCTCTTTTTAGCTTTCATTCATGCGTATATGTTTCTTAATCATATTAATCTATCTTATTGTTAGTGTAATGATTAGTGCTTATGTTACCAATTGTCATTTTTTTTTACTCTTGAGTTTTTCTTTTGGTAGAATATTTAATGGTCCTCGTGTTTATAATTTCTACATGGTTTATTTGTTCGTATTTTTACTTTTTTGTCTTGGTTTTAAATGGAGTTTTTGTTTTAAATAATGAATTTATTAATTGTATTTGAATTCATTATTTTCTGGAAATTGAATGGATCATTTTTGTTAAATGAAAAGCCAAAAGAAAGGAAAATAAAATATAGATTGTTTGGAAATTTGGAAATTATTGTTGAGAAAATGACTATTAAATTGACTGCGCATGTATCGAGAAAAATGATGAGGCAAATAATTGTGTCGGAATTGACATGTATTAAAAGGGGAATTAAAAGGCGCCATTTGTTTTACGTGGAGTCGGAAAATGAGAAATAAATTATTTTTAAATAATTTGAAAGCTACCATTGAAAAATACGGAACTAAAATAGAAGAAATTTTTAGTGAAACTCTAAAAGAGAGTATAAAATTTGTAAATAATAATTGGCTGTGAATTGTGAATTATCGTTGAAAAAGGCGATATTGTACTAGGGGAAATTTCTAGTAATGCTCCGAAATTGAGCATAGAAAATAATGATGAGTTGGCTATATATTTTCGGTGTGGAAAATATGAAAAATAAGGGCAAGTGCCTTGAAAAGGGAAAGATCATTGACACCCACCTAGAAGTGAGAAGGATTGGCAAATTGTTAAACGATTGAAAATAGGAAAACTATTTTCGAAAATATTTCGAGGAATAAGAAACTGTATTTGAGGATACAAGACATTTAGTTGTCATCTATGTGATTATGACAATGAAGTTTTTTAATATTGAGGCATGTGTTGAAGTAAATCGAAATGAAATTTATGGTTACGATCTAAATATTAGCATTGAATATAATAGTGCATTACCATGTTTCTCGGTATATATGGTTGTAAGAGATCCTAAAGATCCGATAACTTGTATAGAAGCGATCAGATCGCAAGAATCTGAATTTTCAAAGGGAATTCATGAAAGATAATTTTGAGTCAATATGAAAGAATCAATTAAGGGAGTTATGAGATCAATCCCAAGATATAAAATTCATCGGTTGTATATGAATTTTTGAAAGGGAAAGATAAGATTGATGAGTCTAATTTTAAATTTAAGGTATGTCTAACTGCGAAAAGTTTTACGCAGAAATTTGGAATATATTGCCGAGAATGAATTATTCAATTGTGTATGTATTTTGAAAAGTGGGGGCTTGATTAGTAATATTATCGGTGTTTGGGAATAATATATTGTTTGCTAAAATTGATAAAGAACAAAACTAAGTTGAAACTTAGTAAGAAGTTGAGATTATAAATGTGTGAAATTTGAGAAGTTCAAAGAATTCAAATTTAAGGAAAATAATTTGAATATTGAATATTAACTAAAAGAAGGTATTTGAGTAAAATGTTTAATAGTTTTAGGATGCAGAATTGCAGTCCGGCACCAACCCTATTGGTAATGGGAAAATGATTAATTCAGAAAAGGAACCACTGAATGTATTATGTGCAAGTAGTCAGAAGTTCGATATATTTTATGTTGTGTAATCGATTGACTTGACTTGATATTTATAGTTAGTTTTGTAAGTGGATTGTGAAGCAATTTTGCTTGAGCCTAGTGAGAGGCTGTAAGGAGGATCATAATCATGTACTTGAAGTGTACGTTGTGGTGAATCAAGCAGACGTGCTTGGAGTTATTGTTTATTGCGATATAAGTATCGAAGGTGATATTGGTAATAAAAAATTCAACTTCGGGATATTTATTTAATTTTGGTGGAGTTGAAGTTGAAAAAAAAAATAAGAAACTTAATTAAATGTGTTGGAAAGGGTAAAAGTGGAACCATAGATTGATTGAAAGTGATGGTCACTAGAAGTGTTTGGCAAAGACGTCAAATGGAAGATGTTGGTTTGATTGGATGTAAGTTGTGACAATTATAAGTGCACTATAACCAATAATAAGAGTGCGTACTTGAGATAAATTTAATAGTTATAGATCCTACAAAAAGTGGGAGTTTGGAAAAGAATTTGACAAATATGTCAAAGTGGGAGATGTTGTATTTGACATAATTTGTCAAATAATATAAATAAAGTAAATGCATGAATAATGTATTAGCAGTTACAATTTAGAGAATTTAATGTGTGAATAATATTTGTAAGTTACATATATTGACACAATGACATTGAATGTAATTTATTGAGACAGTTACATTTGGGGTGGAAGAGATGTGTGCATTGCCTATACATAGTGGATAAAATCAATAAGAAAAAGCACACACAAGAGCTTGTTCTACACATATTGCTGGAACCCCAAATATTCTTCTTCTCTCATTTTGTGTTATTTGTTTACTACAATAGATACTATAATATTTTATAATACTTCACAAATTTGATTGGTTATAATTTAATGGGCTCCCTACGTTCACATTAATATCAACCTATTTTAGGAGTGTAAACATATTTTTTTTGGAACAAATGATGAATTAAAGTTGCACTTTTTAGGACTGTAAAACTTTAATAAATACTCGATGATTTTTTAAAGAGAATTTAACAAATATATTATATATTTAATTAATTATTGCAAAAATACTATCTTTTCAAATTAATTGCAAATATTTTATCTTATACTTTCTTAATTGCAAATATACTTCATCTTCTTCAACCCCCATCCTTCTCCGGCCTCCATTCTCCTCCTTCCCCATCTCCATCTCCCCCTCCCCCCCCCCCCCTCCCCCATCTCCACCCACTGGATCCGTAGGCCACCACCTCCGATCTGTTCTCCACCGCAAGGCCCCGCAAGGGAATTCATAACTTTCTATTTCTAACAGTTGCAACTTAATGCAATCACATGCAACTGAACGCAACTACATATGCAATTGAATTCAATTAAAAACTAAAAGTTAAATTTTTCATTTTTTGACGATGCTTAGCCCTTATATAGATCTGGAAGTTGGTAAAAAAAATTCAAATTTAAATTATAATTTTTAGTTACATTCAGTTGCATATGTGCATATGCAGCTGAATACAACTAAAAACTAAAGGTTAAATTTTCATTTTTTGATGATGCTCAGCCCTTATATAGATCTGTAAGTTGGTAAAAAACATGAAAATTAACTGAATGCAACCTGCTGCGCAGCCATTACAAATAAGATAGTATTTTTACTAAATTATCAAAACAGTTGCATCTGGTTGAATGTAGTTGCATCCGGTATTTTTGCAATTTTTTTCCAAAAAATGGTATTTTTGCAAAAAAAAAAAAAATTAAAATAATAGAATTTTTGTAAAAATATTTATATGTTTGGTATTTATGAAAAAAACTCAACTTTAAATTATTATGATTGTATATATATTTATTCAATATTTTTTTTTAAGCTTTGCATAATGAACCATAATCTTTTGAGTTAGTTCTTATTCGAGTACTTCTATAGGTACACTACCCTAGTTTCATCATTACACCAATTTGATTCGAATACTTCTACAGGTGTAGCACCCTAGTTCCACCATTACACCAACTGCATGTCTGTGATCTTCTAAGTTCTAATGAACTGTTTTAATTCATTACAGTTTATCATCCAGTAATTTCATACAAAACATTCTTTATTCATTAAAACATATTGTTTTCCCTAATATAGTCATTTATGTTATAAATATGAAGAATAAAAAAAATACTATAATCTTGTGAGTTTTAAAACATGTAAATTATTAAATCAAAATTGATTAATAATTATATTTATTATTATATGTTAGTTATTTATTTGACGTACTACAATAATCTGAATGTTTTTGTATGCCAGTTTTTCAGCCTATTTGAAGCCCTTCACTTTATGATTTTGCTAACCTCCTAAGGTTTACCTTTCTTACTTAAAATTAAAAATAGGAAACCATTTTCTTGCTCTATCGGAAGTTTGCTAATAAAATTACTTGCAGTTCGTACCCTTTTTTACTGGTGCACTTAACTAGGTAGTAGTATGCAGCTTTGCACCAATCTATCAAATAAATTTTGTATTTAGTAAAATTTACAAATTTCATTGCATAAGTTTAGCTTTTATGTTAAAATATAATATTAATTTCTTCCAATATCTTAATAATTGCAAAGCAATTTGCAAACTAATTTGTAAAATAAATAAAAAAATTAAATAAAAAAAGAAAAAAGACCAAATTTTGAACTAAAATTCATACACAACCAAGTTGTCATACTAACTATTTGTGTGATGAATGTTACCCTATTTTCACTAATTTTCCATTTTTTTGGTTTTTTCCCAATATTTAACTAGTTCGTAAAATAATCTAAAATTTTAGATAAAAATAGGAAAAATGCCAAATTTTGAACTTAACCAAAGAAGTCATACTCATTATTTGTGTGATGAATGTTACCCTACTTTCACTAATTTTCTATTTTTTCTTTTTTTTAACTAGTTTGTAAAATAAATTGAAAAATTAAAAAAAAAGCCAAATTTTGAATTTAAAATTTGGTTGTATGACTACGTGGATGTGTTTAAATTTTATCTAAATTTGGGATGATTTAAAATCAATACAACATTATTCAGAACCAATATATTTTGATCCGAATAAAATTCGAGACAAGAAAAGATCTGAATCGATCCGACCCGATTTTAATCCAATCTTAATCCAAAATTTATCCAATTTTTATTCTAAAAATCAATCTGATCCGAACCGAAACTGATCAAAATTATGCAAAACCGAAATTAGATCCGAACTGAATCAAATCTGATCCGATCCAAACTATATCAAAATAAGTCAGAACCGAAAATTGATCAAATTCTAAATTAATCCGATCCGAAATTAATCCAATCCAAATCCGATTCGATTATCCGATTTGCCAGTCTAGTTCTTTCTCCCTTTGTAATAAGATAAGTAAAAACAAAAACCCTCTTGTTTATAACAATAGACGCATCGATAAACAACAATACAACATAATTGGCTAAAAAAAACAAATAAACAGAATTTTTATTAGCTTTTTGGATGGTCATTGGTCCTAATTAAAACGGGTGTCAAGGCGATTTTTACGTAAACAGGTTTGGTCTTGAGGAAACACTTTGAGAATTAACCAAAGTAGATCAAAAGTTCATGGGCTTGAGTCATTTAAGAAAGACTAGGAAATTTTGAACGCTACGCCAGATCTCTTGTTCTTATTATAAGATCGTGATTGGATACGCATATGTTTGGTAAAGAGAATAATCTTCTCCTTTGAGTTTGAGAATAATCAAAAAAGGAAAGTGTTCAACTGGAACATAAAAACGTGACTAAATTGGTCCTAGTTTTTTTTTTTTTTTTGAAATAAAATTGGTCCTAGTTACTCTTCAGGACGGAGTGGAAAAAGGGAGGGCATTCTCGAACGCGTTTGAGTTCTTTACAAGTACGTAAAATTACAGTTCTGACCATCTCTGATTAGGTCTGTTAACGGGTCGGATTCGGATCGGATTATCCTAAATCCATATCCGAATTCGTTAAAATTTTTCGGATTCGGAGCGGATCGGTTCAGGAGTCGGATATTTTTTAGGTCAATCCATACCCGATCCGTTCTGATTTCGTGTTATCGGATCGGACCTCCGATCCGTTTTATAAATTTAAATATATAATTTTTTTTATTTTTAAATTTAAAAAATAGTATTTTAAAAATTTTTGACGAAATAAAAATTAAAATTACGACATAAACATTGTTAAATCCAAATTTATATTCCAAAATAATATTATTTATATAAACTTTTATATATTATATATGTTTTATATATATAATTAATATATATTATATATTACATAAATATATACTCCCTCTGTTTTTTTATATTAGTCGCTTGATTTTTCTGCACGTACTTTTAAGTGTTTTGACTGCATAGTTAAAATTGATTTTTTCAATTAATTTTTTTTGTGAATTAAAATTTTGATTACATATTTTTATTCAAAATAAGAAAATTTCAAAAATAATAATTTTAGCTATGTGGTCAATGCACCTAAAAATATGTGCAGATAAGTTAAAAGACTAATATAAAAAACAGAGGGAGTAAAATATATAATAAATATAATATATTCAGATCAGATTATTATCGGATCGGATCACACCAAATCCATATCCGCTACTTATCGGATCGGACCCTTACCGGATCGGATCATTAACGGATCGGATTTTTTTGGAAGGATCCATATCCACTAATTTAAATACGGATTGGATCGGATCGGATATCCGATCCATTGACAGGCCTACCTCTGATCTTGCTAGGGGAATATTTGGCACTGCGTCTTTGATCACAGCAACAATAACGTCACCGATATGAGCATATCGACGATTGCTCTCTATTTTTTTTTTTTTACTTTTCAAAATTATTTAAATATAAAATATAATGTAAATATATTATTATATTGATTAGTAATACATCATTGATTTTATTTAGAAAAGGTAAAAATTTTGTGTATAAACTTTTATTTTTTTAACGATAAATTTTTGACGATAAATTAATTAATTTTGTGGTAATTGTAAACATGGGTGTCTTTCTGTTACACTTATTTATTTTAAAATAAGAGTTGTATATATAAGATTTTTTTCTTTTGACGATAAGTTAATGATATTAAATTAAATTTTTTAATAGTATGAAGAAAAAAATTGGGTTACTCATATATATTAATTAAAATTTCCACATAATAACATAACTTCATAAATATTATTTTTGTTAGTATTCTTGAAAAAACAAACTACAACAAATTTATTTACAATCACATTCTAATTATAATTAATTGTGTAAGAAAGCTATTTAAATTATTAATTAATTTCCATAATTTCTAAACTTGAAAATTAATAAATTTGGAGACAATGGGCCTGTTTGGCCAGACTTAATATAAGTCCTTATAGACTTATTTTCGGGTAAAATTTTCATATTTTGATAAAAAAAATTATACAAGTATTTAATGTATGTTCGAGATTCTATAAGTTGCAAAAAAAAGTTAACTTTTTCAGAAAAAAGTTAGAAATCTCTAACTTTGTCTTAAAATAAGTTAACTTATTCTGGAAAAAAGTTCCCCCAAACACCCCCAATGTATGTATCAATTACGTCCGTATCAAAATCACTTTGCAACGACTGTATACATCATTTCCAAATTGGGAATTTCCGTACGATCAATTAAAAAAAACAATACAACCAACTATCGAATGGAGATTAATAATGCGATTCCTTTGATTTCGTTAACATTGGTTTTTTTCTTTTTGACGAATAAAGTGAAAATTTCATTAAAATTTCAAAATAAATAGGGACAAACTCCCAATTGGCAGTACCATCTGGATTAAAACAAACAAAAAATAGTCATGTTCCTAGATCATTTAAAACATGAATTGAAACAATTCTCAAGCTAGAAAATAGTACAACACTAATACTGACAAAAGAAACATCCATAATATCGAGGCGTATGAACCAATAGAGCCCATAAACTTCAAAGATTACTGCATCTACATTGATCTGGATCCTGACTTCCATTAAATTGATCTCCTGCTCTTTAATTTTGAGCAAATATCCATAGATCCAAGATAAGTTTTTTAGACATAACAACCCTCTCCGAAAGTGAGCCCCAATTAATTCACCCGAAGCCTCTACAAATTGAGCCTTCATTGAGTCAAAAGGTCATACTGCTAGTCGAATAATACACGCAAACAAGATACACAAAAACGCCGAAACATAACAAACTAACATCCCAAAAATATGGGCACAACTAACAACCTTGATAACATGGTACCAACAATATCTCACCCAAAAAGAATTAGATCTCGATTTTATTGAAAGACTAGTAAATAGAAATTAAAGATTCAAAAATGGAGGAAACGGATGAGAGGATGGGTGTGGCGGATGTGGATTTGATGAAAGGATGGGAGCGGTGTAAAAGACCGCAGATTGGAAGCTATGGAAGCAAAGGGCGGCCAACTCTCATTTAGAGAGAAAAAAGGGTTTTTAATCTATTGATTAACATTGGTTTTTAGATTTTATGTATTGATTGATGATTGACATAAGTTATAAAGATCGATAATAATATTAGGTTCTGGCAAATATTGTTCTACTTGATGAATATGTACAATATAGTTTGAATTTCTTAAATTTCTTATTTAAATTTGTTTCCACATTATATTAAGTAGATAGATGTTTAATGGAGATATTTGTGTTAGTTAAACTCTATTGCATGTATACGATGCTCCAAATAATTTCTTAATTTAATGAAGAATGTTCCAAATAAGTGTTGAGAGATTAATACTTGCTTTGTTATCTGTATATGTTATAGATTAAATGGTCTTCTTTCATTTTTTATGAATATAGTGAATTGTAAGTTTTAATGCTTTTAAGGATATAACAATGTACTCAAATTCTATATTTTAACATACTTCAACCAAAACAGTGTATTTAAGATTGGTGAGGTCGGCCAATTGGGTAATATTTCATTGACTTATATTTTACTACATGGAATATACATAAATTGATTAATGAATTTATATAAAATTTAGGAAAAATTTAAATGTCATTAGCAAGTTTTATATGTATATTAAAAACATAGTGATCATTCATTTAACGTGTTATAATTTAGAAGAAGTAACAATCACTATGCCATAAATGACTTTACATAACATTTTTCCATGGTGTCCTTACCTATTAAAAGTGATAAATTATTAAAAAATGATTTATTTTTTTCGAATTTGAATTGG
This sequence comes from Saposhnikovia divaricata, assembly GCA_036435485.1. NCBI lineage: Eukaryota > Viridiplantae > Streptophyta > Magnoliopsida > Apiales > Apiaceae > Saposhnikovia > Saposhnikovia divaricata. The sequence goes on along the minus strand of CM071595.1, from coordinate 167,658,877 downwards.
AGTGAATGATATTTTTTTGTAAAGTAATGTATTTTTTAAGTAAGAAATTGTATATATGTATTAAAAATAATTTACAATAAATAACACTTTACATAAAAAGTAAAAACAATTGTGAAATGAATTTATTTATTATATCAAAAATATTAAATTAAATAGGAATGAAAATGATGATTTTTTTGAATAATTTGAAATTGAATATTTTGTAAATATTTTTTTTCCAAAATGAAATAATTACAAAACTTGCAAAAAAAAACGCACAGCTTGAAAAAAGGTACGCATGTCGATGAAATGTTAGAGTGGCAACTTTCCCCCTACCCAAATTATTAAAGAGCAGTTTTCCCTCAACAAAATTACAAACCCCACTCAGACACATTCACACATTCTCTCCCTCGGCTCCCTCCCTCTCTCCCTCCGCTCTCTTCCTCTTTTGTCGAAGAACACATGCCATAGTTACAAAAACTATTCATTCTCTTCTATTCTTGCTGCACTTTTCTTTTGTCTTCTTTAATTGGTTTTCGATCTAATTAGTTTTTAATTTCTCAGGTGTTTAATTAGGGCTTTTCTCGCTCACTCGGATTAATTGGTAAATACTTCATTACTTTCGTTGATTTTACTCTTCTTTACTCTTCGTTGATTATTAATTGGTAGTTTCCTCTTCTTTACTCTTCCTTAATTTGCAATTAGGGATTCGATTTAGATTTTCAATTAGAGCTTCGGTTTTGACTTTCAATTAGGGCTGTTAGTTAATGGTGGGCTTCAGTAAGTACTATAGCATGGTGAGTTTTTTTTTGTCTTTGTGTGGTCTGTTCATGTTTTTGTTTCTTGGCATGTCAAGTGAGTACAAATTTTGATGCTTTCTATGTTATCAATTCTTGTTTTCTGTATTTAGTCTCTTTAGTTTACTTTTGGATATAAAATGTGGTTTAATTTAGGATGTGTTGCTGTTTGGTTTTATAGATCCATTTACAAATTTTGATTTTGAGTTTCTCACATTCTACGGCTTCTGTTTTACATAGAACCAGAAAACTTTGCTCTCGAGTTGCATACCGCTCTCCATGAAGCATACCGCTGTACATCTATGAAAAATGATGCAGATGAGGTGTGTAAGGCTAAAACCATCCTTGCTGCTTATTTAGCTATCTTTAGCTATTTCATGTATATACTTTCTGCCTGCTAAGACTGATGTGCTGGTTTCTGGGGTAAGTGATTATATTGGTTTCTTAATTTTTAGAACAGTTTCATGGCAGTATTAAATTGGAAGATGTTTGGGTCTCTATTTTTAATCTTTTTGAAGTTTCACTTTGGCATGTACTTTGAGCAAGTATCTCAAACATAAGCACCCGTATATATGTCTGTTCTATGCATAGAGACTGTGGGTGGAATACTGCATCCATGTCTGTTAAGTAATTATAAAACTGATGTTTTTCTAGTGTAAAGCATAGAGCTATTTGTATACTGATTTAATAATATATAAGCTTGTCAAATTAGCTGTTCTGAAACACTGAAATGTTATGACATGCAGCCCTCGTGTATACTCGTATTTTATGGTGCATCGAAAGGAAATCCTAGACAAGCTGGTGCAGGAGTTGTTCTGCGAGCTGATGATGGGACTGTGGTAAAGATTCACCTATTTTTTTACCATTTTCTGGAATTTACTTGCATAATCTGTATCCAATCGAATTTTTATATATATCTGTAGGTTACGCGAAGGTTTGGGTATAGCAACCAATAATGTTGCTGAATACCGAGCCATGATTTTAGGATTGGGATTTGAACTTGAAAAGGGTTTTACAAGTATCAGGGTTATGGGTAGGTTACGTAGTTTCAGTCTTTTGAGATAACTCATGTTTTGAGGGTAGGCTACGTAGTTCCTTTCTGTGGGTTGTCTGTCTTTTTCCTTTATATAATTCTCAAAACTAATCAGTCACATATCATATTTTCTCTGTCGTGTGCTTAACAGATCCCGTGTTGATGTCAGCAGCTGAACAGATCTTTAGTGCTGGTGGAAAGAGGATGAGATCAGCTCTGGTATTCCTAGTATCAAGATCCACTACAGAATTTGTAGGCTTAAAGTAAGAATAATGGACTCTTTCTCATAAGAATAATGGACTCTTTCTCATATAAAGAATAGGTGTATCTGCATTATCACATATAAAGAATTAATTCATCATCAGTATTGATCACTAATTGTTTGAAATTTAGGGAACTTACAAAAGAGCATAGACGATTAGCAGAGATCATTGAAATGATCCATAATGCAAGCTTAATACATGACGATGTACTGGATGAAAGTGACATGCGGAGAAGTACACCACGACTTACGAAAGTCTTGACATGTTAATCATTATGGTTCCTAGCCACTGACCAACAACCTTAACTAAAACTTCTCAAGTTGTCTGTATGGAAGAAAAGAAACTGTTCATCAACTGTATGGTACTCGAGTTGCTATGTTGGCAGGGGATTTCATGTATGCACAGTCATCATGGTACCTAGCTAATCTTGAAAACCTTAAAATCATCAAACTCATCAGCCAAGTATGCACTACATATCTTATTTATTCCTGACTAAGGGATATAATAGAATCAGAATTTTGTGAGACTGGTTCACTGGACGAGGCTATTGAGCTAGTCAAGAGCTGTGAAAGAATTGAGAGAGCTCAGAATCTTGCAATTGTGGAAGTGAATAACGCATGGATCAAGAATTCGATACATAGACTACTTGATGTACATGTTTTCTTTTTTCATTAGTTAGGATTTTTGAAAAATTTGTAACTTTCATTTCTTATCCTTGTTTTTTAGAGTTAAGGATTACAAATTTTGTAATTGTATTATCGATTATGTTGGTGAAATGAAAATAACAAATTTATACTATATTGTAGATTTATATAAATTGGAAATGCATATATTTTTAAATAAATTGTATATTTTAATTTTACTATAATGAAAGTGTTGCAGTAGCTACATGTGGGGTCCATATGTGGGTCCCACTTGTCAGTGGATCCCATTTTACAACAAATGTGTATTCTATGGCAACACATTTGATCATGTTGTTGTAGGTGTAAAAAGTGTTGCAACTGATCTTATGCCAACGTCAAAAAAGCTCACACCCGAAAAGTACTGCCGTAGAGATTTTTGAGGCTACGCTAACAGTTTTTGGGCTTTCGGCAACAGTTTTGAAGTGTTGCCGAAGGCCATCTATGACGTAGTGAATATTCCTGTATTTTTTGACTATTCATAATTATAGTGTATTGTACTAAAATTATCCCCAATTTAAATGCATCAAAAACTTCCAAATTATCTGAGATTGAGAGATGATGGTCCAACCGATAATAAAATGATGATTTAAATTGGGCTTAGTAACGAGAACTCAAGACGTTGTTTTTCATTGTAAAATACTAATATAATGATAATTGATCTTTGACGATTTTTATAATGATTGATAACAAAATAATTGTAGGTAATTCATTCACTAATTTTCAATATGATGGTGATTAAAATTGTAATTAGAAATTGCTTACTAATTTTTAATAAAATATTTTAGTACATAAAATGATTCGTGTAAAAAGCAAAAAAAATTACATTGATATTTAAAATAAAAAAAATGGATACAATGGATACATAATCCTAACTTCAATTCAAACAAAAATAATACATACGTAATCCTAATATGAATACATGTGTGACAAATATTTTTTCTAAAGTGCAAAGTAAATTATTTATATGTATTGAAATATATGACATTTTTTATGTAATCGTGATGAAATTTTTTCGATCCCTAACATTTTTCTTAAATTTTATAATAGTGTTATATTTTCCAAAAAAAACCCAAAATTTTTATCAAGTTTTAATTTATAACACTTTGGATTTTATAAAATTACCTTTTACGTAAATTACACATCAATATTTAAAAAAAATGGAAACAGTTTTAACATATCTAGAATTTTCCTAAAGTTTAATAGTAGAAAGTGGCCTTACACTATTTTTAACAAGATATTTACTAATATTTTGACAATTTGAGCTTGTTTGGCTGGGACTTTAAGTCCCGATTTAAAATGATTTTTGATTATAAATTAAAAATGTCTATTTGTGTAATAAGTTAAAAAATTACTTAAAATTAAAAAAACAACTTAAAGTCAGAAGTTGGTATGAGATACGAATTATTTTATTTAATGATTTTATTTGATAAAAATTAATGTCATCATTTAAATTAATAATTTATCAAATTTATTTTTATTTTTACATTTTTAATAATTTATAAATTACTCATTATACAAAATTAACCAAACATATATTGACATAACTTTTATTTTTTACTTATCATTTTAAATAAATTTTAGTAATAAATAATAATTTTAAATTTAGCCATAAACCACCTCCTATGAATAATTTGTGAGGGGAATACAAACTACTCCTATATATTAAAGTACAATGATTCGTTCATGGAATTCTGATGTGTCATCAAGTAGTTATACAGTTCATGATATTTGGATGATTGTAGTTTCCTAAATCACTAAAACTAAACACATTTATATGGTATTTATTGTAGTTTACTGATAAATTGATCGTCTTCAAATTGTTTGTCAAAATTTAAGAAATTGAAGGAAACTAAAATATGTTAACAATGTCCTCTCTGTTGCAGCACGAGTCACTCAAATAAAATGAACTAGAAAAATGTACCAAGTCAATCAATACATTTTTTATTTTTTTAAATCAAAACATATAGATCCTACTTTTTCCTTGGGATGTTATACACAAATAATATGTTTTTCTTTTTACTGTAGTAATTAAATTTTTTTAACTTATTTCATTACAAGAAAAAAGGCCAAAACCGATCACGCGATTAGTCGATTTTGGCCCTTTATTGATCGAAAATGCCGTCAAAATGACCAACTCGAAGGGTAGGAATTGCTCCAATCGAAAATGCCTATTGGTCGAAATTGCTGGCTTTTCTCCAAAAGGCCCGCACATGCCATGTCGCTGCCCATGTGGCGTGGGACCAAGACACGTCACATGCCACGTTATTTGAAAATGAACCCCAAATGTTGACGTGTCATATCAATCCAAGTCATTTCTGCCACGTCATTTTTGATTTTAGTCAATGACTATTTCCGACCAACAATGATAGGAAATAGGTCATTTTTGACTTTGGTCAATGACCCATTTCCTACCAACATTGGTAGGAAATAGGTCAATGTCTATTTCCTACCAATGGAAGGCATGTCAATTTGGTAGGTTTTAATCTAAAAATAAATTGAATATTTTGATGACGTGGAAGGCCAAAATTTGCATGCACTCATTTCCGACCAATATTAGTAGGAAATGCCTCTGATAAAATAAAATTATTTTTCTTTTAAAATATGAGGGATTAAGACGTGGAAGGTGGGGTCCTTTCGTCGTCAAAACGCAAGCAAAACCGACCAATATTGGTCGGTTTTGATTGAGAGGGGAAATTCAACTTTTTCACGAATTTTTTGGCGAAAATCTGCTGATCAATTCCGACCAATATTGGTCTTTTTTTATGTAAGCGGGAAATTCAACTTTTTGACCAAATTTTTGGCGAAAATTGATGTGGATGGTGGGGCCAATTTACAGTCAAAGCCAACCAACAGTTGATCAAAACCGACCAATATAGGTTGGTTTTGATTTCCGACCAATATTGGTAGGAAATGATGCTTACGTGTACAGATCTTGGCCCCACACACACCATTTCCGACCAAATTTGTGCATGGTCGGAAATGCTCACTCATTTCCGACCAAATTTTTTTTTGTAAGATTTGCTTCGTCGATTTTGGCCTTTATTCTTGTAGTGTTTACACTATTTATTAAAATTTATTGATTAAAACTCTTAGTCAATTAAAAGTGAAATTGATATTAATTAGAAAAAGAAATATGTTTCGATTAAATGAATTTTATAATAATACACGAAATTGTATGAATAACTTTAATGAGTTTGTAATTAAAAATACGAATATTATTTTTGTCACAGAAAAAATACGAGTATATGGATATATGTAGAATTACCTTACAAAATATATAGAATAAAAATAATTTCATTATACACATGAGTTTATATGCAAATCAATAATTTTAAAATCATTTATGTTTAAGTTATTACTCCATCTCGTCCATTATATAAGGCGTTTGACTTTTTTGCACGTAATTTAATTGTAACAACTGTTTCATTTTGATATTACTCGGCATGCAATTTGATATGAGAAATTGATATCAAGTTGCATGCCTAGTAATATCAATTAAAAATTAAAATATTATATTTTTATTAAAAAAAGAAAAATTGGAAAATAAGAAATTTTAACATATAGTCAAGGCACTTAAAATTACGTGCAAAAAAATCCTTATATTATGGACCAGAAAGAGTATTTTTTTTTTTTTCTAACTAAGAAAGAGTATATTACTAGGCATGCAAGTTGATATGAGAAATTCTACAAAATTTTGATATGGTACCTCGGCATTAAATATATGTAATTGTCCCCGTTTTTCTGAGAACATTTTCTAGAATCCTTAACTAAAAGTGGGTTTAAATTGTTATAAATAAAAATCATGGAAAATATATAAAAAGTATTAATCTCCAATGGAATATTTCTAATAGCTATAATTTTAGATAATGCTATCATTTTGTTATATTTGTCGAACCTAACATCAGCTATTATAAGATATTATATTTTTAACAATGTAAAATAATAATAACATATTATTTTTAGAATATAAACAGTTATTACCGTCAACTCAATTAGTATAATTTCTTACAAATTCAACAAATTTTAAATAATCAATATTTTATATTTCCTCTGTTCCCGCTTTTTGTCACTTTGATCATACTTTGGTCAAATTGACTAATTTTATAATAAAAATTACTTACATTACATGATAATTAAAATTTTTTAAAAATTACTACCATTACATACAATTGCCGTACTATGAGATTCAATTTTCGAATTTAAAAAACACAAAAAGTTAAATCATAATTTGAGGTTTAAATTTCATGAGTTTGACCAATAAAATTAAATTAGGACAAAATAAAGGACCATGACATTTTAGCTAAATATAACCAACGCCATTTAATATATTTAAATATATTTACTTATAATAATTTAATCATATACATATATATATATATAATAAAATCGGGGATCGGGATCGGGACGGGGATCCCTACTATCCGATCCCGCCCCAATCCCAGAATTATTTTTAAAATATTCCCCGCTCCCCGTCCCGAAGCTGAAAAATTCCCCAAATTCTCGACCCAAATGAGACGGGGATCGGGTGGGACGGATGAAATGCCCGTCCCTACATTTAACATGCTCTAACAATAAGTTAAAAAGATCATTAATAATAGATTAATTAATATAATAAATTCAATAAAAAAATAAATTCTAATTAACTATAAATATCATTTAAACCACTTTAAGTAATTACTTATCATGACTATTCAGTTTTCACCAATTGACACCCTTTGCATTGTATCTGTGTGCATGCAGGTGCAAATTTTAAGAAAAGCAATTAATTTTCATTGGTAATCAGAAGCAAAGAACTTGACCATCAGGTCAATTAATTACACAATGTTCGTGACCATATATCTGTTTCATGTACTAGCTTTTAATTTACTTTATAAACCAACCATCTCTCTTTGCTCAAGCAAAACATTAAGTAGAAGTGTTACTTTGTATTGCAAATGGGTTGTTGTGAAAGCACAGGGAGGTCTAGTCCAAAAGGAGATGGCTCGTTCTTCGGAACTGAAATCGAAGAAAAGAAAAAGAAAGAGATGGTAGAGGCAGCCAAGGTTGCTGGTGCCCTGGTGGTGGTTGGTGTGGTTGCATGGGGTGTTTCTAGTTTATTCTCTTCTGGATCATCAAGAAACAAGAAAGTTATGAAAGCTCCTGGTAGGAACGGTTACATTTTCAGGGAAGACTTTGAGAGTGACCCCAGAAGTTATTTCAAAAACCTTCGTGATTAAGCTCTAAGATGTTACGTCCTACATGCTTGTTAATGATTTGGTACTACTGTTATAATTTCAGTACTGGTATTTTGAAAGATTAAGATGAAGCCAATGTAAGCAGTTCCTTGATTATATAAAATTGTCAATGCAATCTTTATGTTATGTGTTGCCTTGTTTGTGCTATTTCAAAGTGAAAAGTTTGCTTAATTACTACGAATTAATTCAATTGCATTTTTTATGTATAAACTATGCACAAATACAAGGTCTAAATTTGTTAAGAATTTAAAACATTAAAGTAACATGCGTTAATGAAATTCAAATTAGTCATGAAGTACACATTATTGATCGGGTAACTACTAACTACTTCATCACATTTTGAATGTTGTACTTCTCAATACTACCTCAGAAGAAATTGTGAGTTTATTTTCTGCTATAAATTTGTTCTCCTGTTCACAAGTTCTTAACAATAATAGCTAAAACATACCAGTAAAATTATGGTTTTGGATTTTATAATTTGTTGTTGAATATAATTCAGATATTTTAGGAAATTCAATTTAGGTATACATCACATCGTCCAAATTCTTCAAAATCATGTTTCTTGTAACAATGTTCTTATTAAGTTTCAAACTCTTTTCCTTATAACAGTATAGCAGATAAATTATATATGTATAAATAATTTAAAAATTGCCTTCATAAATTTAGTGCACGAGGAGTTCAAACTCTCTTATCAAATAACAATAAAGTCAGAAGTTAATAATACCTCAGCAACGAACTAATGGTTTGTACATGGAAATTCTCTAGCTTGAACGGCAGAATAGTGTCAGGATATGATGTTAGAAATCCTGACCGTGTACTGATTTGTATGAAATTCGGATGCTTTTGAGTGATGCGAATTGACAGTTAAACTGTTTCATAAAAGGGAATTTCACGTTCTGAAGTGATCAATCTGTGCATTGCAAATCTGGATTGCAAATTATCCGTACTTCATGATGCTGCAATATGCAAATCTGTGCACTTTGACAATCACCTGTAAGAATATGTTTTCATGGGGAGTCGGTATTAGATCTGGAAAGTTTATTATTATCGAGTTTAGGAGATCAGTTAGACAAGATATGAGGAGACGTAGAGATAAATAAGGGATAAATTTGAAGACATGACTAAGAGACGAGGGAAGGAGGGGGTGTTACAAGGTCAGAAGTCTGCATCAATAGTATTACAGTAAAAATTTACAACAATTACTTAAGATCAATAATGCCACAAGAAAAAATCAAATTATTAAGTAAAATTACCATATGGAAAGAAAAAGTGAAAACAAATTTTTGTGCTATAGCAGTAGAATATTTGTAATAAAGAGCTGAAAAATTACTTTAAACAATCATAAGTTCAATGTAAAAAGAAATAATTATTATTTATGATTTAGAAGGCCTCCGTTTCAGAAAATCTAGAGCTGCCCTGCTTACTTGATGTCAAACTTGATGTGCAAGTTCCCTTTTCTAGTAGGTTCCTTAGAGAAAGGCATTCCTTCCCCTTTAATAACTTCTTCATTGGTTGGACTGATGCCGCAACTAAACGGTATCGTTAAGCTACGGCCATCAAGGGTAGTAAGCTGTGCAGTGTAACCTGTTGATGCTTCTGCCAAAGAGATCTTTTGGGTGGCAATGAGATCGTCTCCATTCCTCTTGAAGATGCTGTGAGGCTTTTCATCTATTACGAAAACAACATCGGAGGGTATAACACCATGTTGTTTATTTCCTTTCTCTGGAAAAGTGATTTTTGTTCCCTTCTTCCAACCAGGATTGATCTTAATTGTAAGGATTTCCGGTATTGTGGTTGATCTCCTGCATAGATGAAAATGATGAAAGATAAGACAGTTAAATACAACCCTGACTACTGATTCGCAGATTCCACTTATACAGGGAAACCCAAAGCATTCATTTTCGCATGGAAATTTTTTTTGCAGTTCCCAGAATATAGGAGGGATGGAAACAGAGGCAAGAAAATGTGACTATTCTGTTTATGACACACTTGCTATTTTCTCAAATAAGAAAATTTTGATGTGATTTGTTTTTCTTGACGATACCGATTGATTCAGTAATATCCATTATCAAGTTTAGAAATTTTCTTGATTACCATATTTTAAGTGTCCAGGTGAAGTTAGGGTTTAATCTCAATACATAGTCATGAATCCATACAAACTACCGATAAGACCACTACATATTGATAATTGAGATTGTACACGTTTTAAATGAATTCTGATTGATATTCTATGTGTGCTTCATCACTAAAGTCTAACTTATAATATTAGCTTACTTGAGTTTGATTAGCACAAGTACACTTTGTAATCCAGCAGGTGTCATTTAAATTATACAGTAGATAACTAATGTGAACGTCGCATTTTTTTCTTCGTGGAATAATCAATGTTACGGCGTGTATCCGTGAGCATATACACCTAGGTATGGGCTATCCACCTATAGGTATGAAGGAAGCTTTCAAAAGAGGCCACAACTCCATGAGCATCTAACCATACATGTCGAATCGTTCAGAATTCTAAGGCACCAAAACTACGCAGAACTTGATGAAGAGGAGTTGGAGGTAATTCAGAAAAATAACGCCTGTGGCCCTTGTAGAAACCTTCTGCAGAATCTGTCCTATTTATGCTAGCTGAAATCAGCTGCCTGGGTACTGAGCTTATGATGGAATGAAGCATGAAGAGTTTCTAGTGGAAGTGGATGTATCCCAAGGCCGTATCAGGGAACTACTGGACATATATAGGGAGAGGTCCACACAATGCAGCTCTCTTGGAATACATCTAAACTATGGTCGGGGAGAGATTATTGAGGTCCATCTCCCGCACTCTCAAATATGATTTTAGTTGAAGAAGAATCAGCATAGGCCATCAGAAAGTGTTTATGAGCTTGAACTCCTACTTTCTATGAAACATGAAATGCAGGTGCAAGAAGCTTTCTTCCCAAAGCCCAAAGCCAGCTCCCTCAAACCTGGTGATTCCTCAAAGAATTCAGGCCCAGCAATAGGAAAGAAAAATCCATGTGAAAAGGGCATCTTCATCAAAGGTAAGGGGAGTAAGCTGAAGGCTACAAATTAATCCGTAGCTGACTTGAAATCAAAAGGTAGAGAGAAAATGTTGATGATTGCAAAGTGGAACGAGGGTGGTCTTATGTCTCGAAAAGCTATTAACATCATATCATAGATAAATCTGGTATGTCATCTAATGCTCTGGACAAAATTGTCAAGATATATATCTGAGAATGGTTCGCTTGTCGCAAAACCTGTCCATGAACTTCTGGATAACCTGATTTCAGATGTCAAAGGAGGGGATTGTAGCAAGAACAATGACTTCACCATCCAAGGCCAAGTGCAGATTGATAAACCAATAGTCGCAGGAGTGAATGTGGTCCCGTGGACAAAAGAGCAAGCTATGGGAAGCTCAAGGGTGGTGTGTGATACAGAATTGCCAGAGGGTAGCTTTGATAAAGAGGTTGCTAAAGGAGAATATGCATTAATCCTAGAGAATAGAGACTGCAGCTTTCGGGGTATATCAAATACTACATATTTACAGCTAGACCATCATTTTCGACAGGCACAACTCAGATACCCAAGTACATATTCTCATTCTCAAATTAAACAGGTGGAACAATTAATGGGAGGTAATTAATACAGCTAAATAATTTCACACTGCATATGGAGAGCTCGACTCAATTGGATAGCTAAAAATATAAAACAGCAAACAAATCGAATCAACAACTCGTAAATCAAGGGATGATTCCGTCAATTAGACAGTTAAACCTAATTATAGAATTAACTACTAGTAAAATTAGCAAACTCCGCAAACAATGCAAGTCAATGATTACCACAAAAATATTCGTAAAACAACAACGAAGACAAAGTAGTTAACACCATTAAAACATCTAGACCACAAACAAATTACAAACTTTCATGGACTAAGAAACTTACCCAGTAGCATCAGTGACATTCCTCGAAACTTTCATCTTCTTAGTAGTTCCATTATACAAATCCTCAAGACTACAAGGCAATATACTCACAATTGCCGGCCCTTTTCGCTGTGGCTTACTCACATTACCCTTTGCGCCATTATTCCCGAAGGAAAAAAGCACGTTTCGTTGTGGCTTACTCACATTACCCTTTGCGCCATTATTCCTGAAGGAAAAAGGCACGTTTCTAATTCCACCAGCAGAGTACGGGTTCCCAGATCCAAAAAACTCTTGGAAGATATCAAAAGGACCACGACGATCAAACCTATTCCTATTAGGCCCACCGGTACCAGCATCTCGTGGTGGTACTTGACCTTTTAAACCTTCCTCACCATACTGGTCATAAGCAGCTCTCTTTAGGGGATCACTCAAAACCTTAAAAAACACAACATTAAATAATGGTCAAAATCTAATCACTAAATAAACCAAAAAAACATATTGAGGTATGAAAAAGATCATATATTATAAGGCATCAAGGGTCAAGAATAATCAAACAATAAGCTAAAAAAATCAAACCAGGGTTCGAAAAATGCAAACTTAACACACAACATAAATTCTTCACAAACACACACACACACACTAACTTTAAGGATCAATAATAAACCAATCAATTAATTTAAAAAAAAAAACAAATTGAGGTTTCGAAAAACCTCCACTGTGAATGAGAAGAGAATTTTGAGTGTCAAGATTAAATTGATGAATTAAGTAAAAAATAAAAAAAGGGTTATGATAAAAGATTGGAATTGCATACATCATAAGCTTCAGAAAGAATTTTGAATTTAGAATCATCCTCCTCCTCCAAACCAAGCTTAAGATAAGCCTTTTTAAGATCATCATCTTTAGCGTTTCGATCGACTTGAAGAATTTTGTAGTAATCTAGACCCATGTTAAATGGCTTGTAGTGCACGTACATGACTACTATTGAGAGAATATATACTTTGGGTCTTGAATTGATTATCTCACGATTGGGCTTTAGATATTGCATGGCCCATAGGGAGACATATTTCTTTCAAACTAGATTATACTCCGTGATACGTACACGTACACGTAATTTAAATTTAAATTTTATAATAATTATGATATATAATAATAATGATTAAATAAAGAAAATAACTTTATATTTAAGATCAAATAAATTAATATTGAAAGAAATAATATTAATAAAATATTATTTTTTTATATTATAATAAATGCAATCAAAGATAAAATTATTTAGATTTTCTATGTCAGTTATGTGATAATATGTATTAATAAGCTTACCGAAATTAAAAGACTTATTAAAATTTTCATTAATAATCTTACCATAAATATATAGTATTTAAATTTATATACAAACTTTCTTTAATTAACAATGGGTCAAATAATGAATTTGGATCTTTTCCAAACGTAATATAGATACTAAACCTAAAAATGGATTATCTAGGGTCAAAATCAATACAAAATCTTGTCAAAACCTAAATATAGATATCAAACCTTAGGTAAGGGATTTTTTTTTTTTGAATATATTGGCTTATAGCCTTTTACAATGAGTATTCATTAACAAATCTCGTGGTAAGCCAGTATCGAACCCAGACTAGAGGTAAGCTCAACTAACTGAGCTACCTCAACTTACTTTATAATATATAGATTTAATATACAAATAGTTGAAAATATTAATTTTTAATAATTTTTATTAAGAAGATAAGTACTCGGCTTAGGCAACCCTGCTACAGTTCAAGTTTTATTGGATTTAGTCCAATTTCGTAAGCCTATGGTGGTATTTATTATGGAAACTATGATTGATCATAATAGAATAGAAGCAATTAGGGCTAAGATGAAGTATGAGGGTTTGTTTACAGTAGCAGGTCCTGGCCATGGAGGTGGCTTAGCAGTTTTCTGGAAAAGTAGTGCAGTAGTTAGTATCAAATCTTATTCTATCAACCATATTGACTCTGAAATCAACCTGGAAGATGCAAACAAATGGAGGCTGACTTGTTTTTACGGTTATCCAGAAAGGTCCAGAAGAAAAGAATCATGGAATTTTATCCGGTACCTATCTCAACAATCACATCTCCCGTGGTTGATAATAGGTGATTTCAACGATATTCTTAGATCAAGTGAGAAGAAAGGATTGCACCCTCATCCCAACTGGACGATAAATGGGTTTCGTGAAGCTCTTACGGACAGTGGTCTAACAGATTTGAGAATGGAAGGCTATCCATTTACTTGGGAGAGAAGTAGGGGTACATCGAGGTGGGTAGAAGAAAGGCTAGACAGAGCTTGTGCAAATGACGATTGGGTAAATATGTTTCCAACGAACAAGGTGACAAACCTGGTAGCTCCTACATCGGACCATTCGGCAATTCATTTACAGATTAGTGTTTGGAGGCAAATCCCAAGAGGGTTCAGGTTTAAGTTTGAGAATTCGTGGCTCAGAGAGGAAGGGTGTAGCATGGTGGTTGACAGGGTTTGGAGACAAACAAGAGACAAAAGTTTTTATGATAGGTTGGACGAATGTGCTAGGGACCTTAGGGCTTGGGGAAAACGCCTTGGGTTAAACTTTAAGGATCAGATAACTCAAAGTAGAAAGCGTATGGATTATTTTCGAGGAAAACCAGATGCATTCTCAGTTCAATGCTACAACGACGCATTAAAGGAGTATTCAAAATTATTGGCTCAGCAAGAAGACTTTTGGAGACAAAGAGCGAAGCAACATTGGTTAAAAAATGCGGACTGCAACTCTAAATACTTCCATGCGTATGCTTCTGCAAGAAAGAGAAAGAATTCTATAGTTAAGCTCAAAGACAATATGGGTTGTTGGAAAGAGTTGAATAATGGCCTTGAAGATTTAATTGGAAATTACTACGAGAATCTTTTTCAATCTCAGGAAACTGATATGCAAGACATTATAGATTGCATCAATCCGTGCATTGCTCAAGAAGACAATGAAAATTTAACTCAGCCTTTTTCGATCGTAGAGGTTAAGGAAGCGATCTTCTCTATGCATCCGGATAAAAGTCCCGGCCCGGACGGTTTAAATCCAGCGTTTTATCAAAGGTTTTGGGGTACTATTGGCCCAGAGGTGGTTCAAGAATGCAACCGCATTTTATCAACTGGATCAATTCCTCATCATCTAAATGATACTCTAGTAGTTCTCATTCCAAAGAAAAAGGACCCAGAATTGGTCACTGATCTCAGACCAATATCCCTGTGTAATGTTCTGGTAAAAATCATTACCAAAATGTTAGCAAATAGGCTGAGGAATCTGTTGCCTTTATTCATCTCAGAAGAGCAAAGTGCATTCATCCCAGGGCGCCTTATTTCTGATAACGTGATCGCTGCGTTCGAAGTTAATCACTGGATGAGAAGGAAAACTCAAGGGAGAGTGGGGTATGCGGCTTTAAAAATCGATATGAGCAAGGCCTATGATAGGGTGGAGTGGGTGTTTTTAAGGATTATGATGCAGAAACTCGGTTTTAGTCAAAAATGGATTGACTGGGTTGCTTTGTTTATGGAAACGGTTAAATACAACTTCTTAGTTTCTGGGAGGGAGATTGGTCCAGTGTTTCCAAAACGGGGCATACGTCAGGGAGATCCTATTTCCCCGTATCTGTTCCTCATGTGTGCAGAGGGCCTGTCAGCGATAATTAAAAGGAAAGTTACTTCAGGTGTAATCCATGGCTGTAAGATAGCGCAGAGGGCTCCGATTATCTCTCACTTATTCTTCGCGGACGATTGTTATCTTTTCTTCAGAGCTACTCTAGAGGAAGCTACGAATATCAAAGAGTGTTTATCTGCGTATGAAAGAGCTACTGGTCAACAAGTGAATTTCCAGAAATCAAGCATTCACTTCAGCAGAAATACACAAAGAACAGAAATGGACACGGTCAGTCAGGCTCTTCGAGTTCAAATTTGTGACGAAAATTTTGTGTATCTCGGACTTCCAAGTTTTGTGGGAAGAAACAAACAGGACATCTTCCGTTACGTAAAAGACAAGGTATGGAATCGTATGGAAAGCTGGAAAGGTAAAATTATTTCCAGAGGGGGCAAGGAAGTCCTCATTAAATCTGTGATTCAATCCATACCTTCTTATGTCATGGGGGTATTCCTTCTTCCTCAAAAATTATGTGACGAGTTGGAGATTTTGATGAACAAGTTTTGGTGGGTCTCGAATATGGAGAACAAAGGAATCCGGTGGATGAGCTGGAATCGTTTATGTTATCCAAAGAAATATGGAGGCATGGGTTTCCGATGCATTAGAAAGTTTAACATCGCCATGCTAGGGAAGCAGGTGTGGAGGCTTTTGTCTCAGCCTAGTTCGATGGTGTCTCGTTTGCTTAAGGCCAAATACTTCTCTGCAACTTCCATTCAGGAAGCTGTGGTTGGCAACAACCCAAGCTACGTTTGGCGTAGTATTATGGAGGCCCGAGATATGGTCATGTCTGGGTGTAGAATCAAAGTGGGCACAGGGGAGAATATAAAAGTCTGGACAGACCCGTGGATTCCTGAAAAAGAGAGTCCTTACATAACCACTCCTGTCATTTCTGAGCTTCGAGATATTACGGTGAACAGCTTGTTTCGCACAGGGGAAAACAATTGGGATATGGAGGTGCTAAAAGACATTTTTTCTGACCATGATGTGGATAGAATTCTTCGCATTCCCTGTAGTAGCACTGGGAGGTCGGACTCGTGGATTTGGTTGGATGACGAGAAGGGCTGTTACTCGGTCAGAACTGCTTACAAAAGACTAGTAGGTGAGCTGAACATTCTTGATATAAACCAGGTGGGGTTTAATTGGCAAAAGTTGTGGAACCTTCTTATCCCTCCAAAGGTAAAAAATTTTATTTGGAGAGTAGGGCATAACTGTTTACCAACCTTGGAAAATCTTCAACGAAAACATGTAGAGGTTAATGCTATGTGTGTGGTTTGTCGAATGGGGGAAGAAACGCTGGAGCATGCTTTATGGAGCTGTCCTTTTGCTCAGAGATGTTGGGAAGAATCTCGCTTGAATGTCCATTTAATCGCTGGCCAGTCCGTAGCTCAGTCTTTATGTTCAATCTTCAATGATGAATCTAACGTAGTGATCGAGTTTTTCTGCATGATAGCTTGGAGCCTGTGGAACCACAGGAATGCAGTGATATGGAGAGGAGAGTTCAGTTCTCCTCACCTGGTTTGTCACTCTGCTCACGAGAACATGCACCATTGGAAGAAGGCTCAGGTTAGGTGCGCGGCGAATTCCCAAGGCAGAGAAGATAGGATGTCTAAATGGCAAAAGCCTCAACAAGGCTGTCTCTCCTGCAATGTAGACGCGGCAATTTCGGCAGATTCGAAGTTAAGTTCTTTTGGTTGCTTGTTAAGAGATGAAGATGGAGGTTTTATTGCAGCCTATGGAGGTGCTTCTCCTGGAGATCTTGATCCCAAAATCGCCGAAGCTATGGCGTTTCGAGAGGCCTTGAAATGGGTCAAGGATAAGAATTGGCCAAATGTGGTTTTTCAATTAGACTCTATGCTTGTGGTTCAAGCGGTTAATCAGAAGTCCCTCGACCAATCTTATTTTGGAGATATCATATATGACTGTTTTATTTTGCTTAAGGACTTGAGGTCCCCTAAGGTTCAGTTTGTTAGACGATCAGCGAACATGGCGGCTCATAGTATTGCTAGAGAAGCTATTTCTATGTCTGATCGAAGGGAGTGGACTTTGATCCCTTCTTTTCTTACCGATGTAATCTCTCGTGATGTTGATTTATGAATTTCCTTTCCTTTCAAAAAAAAAAAAAAGTACTCCATCTGTGTCATATTACTTTTCCCGTTTTGACTTTTGATGCTATTTAATATAAGCGGTTGATTACTAATTTACGCATAATTTATAAGACAAAATATAGTCACGAGAGATTTTGTTTAATTCGTATTTGTGAATACTTTAATACTGTGAAATTTTTATATTTAATACCGATACAAATTAAAGATATTAACAATAAAATATGTGTGTTGGCAAACGTATGCAACACATGCAACACAAACAGTAAAAGTTTTTTGGGACAGAAGTAGGAAATTAAGATAGACATGAACTAGAATAGGTATAGGATTATGATTACATGCGTAAAAACTGGATTCTCTAAAACCATACCTTATTTACATACATGTCTATATTTAATTATTTATGATATAAGGAGAATTTTAAAGGTAGAGAAATTTCAGCTTCCGCAGTTGAATCGTTAGCTTTTCCAAGATAATATTGACTCCGTCACTTCTCAGTCTACCTTGTACTTTTGGTCGCTGGTCTCTTTAGTTTTCAGGTAATTCTTACTTTTTTAAGTCTCGCTGTGTGACAAATTCTCGTTGAATAGCAAAAAATTGAGATCTTTTTAAGCAAAAAATTGAGAACTTTTTACGATGCTTACAAGAGAAGTGGGTATATTGATTGTGTCCGGTGTAATTTTACAAAGCATATGTTTTCTTTGGTTTATATTTATTTATGTATTCTTGTAGAATCTTCATTAGTTATTTAATTTCAATATTTTGGTTTGTTTTACTCATTAGATTTATTCTGTTGTATACAAAATCTTATTCATAATCTGTACAGGTCTCTGTTAAATTGAGGAAGTGTGGTGCTGCATTATGGGATGCTTTTGTAGTTGTTTTCGTGTCCCTGACGAGGAAGAAAATTATGATGTGGTTGTCTCAAATAACCACGATGTTTCGAATAAACAAAATTGTGCACCTCTCAGCTACGTAACACAATTTTTCAAGAACAAGGTAGGTTTGCTAGGTTTTACAATTCAATGAAATTTAAGAAGTTTTGATCAGAGTTGTTTTGTCTACAGTTTGTGGTTTAGATGAGAATTGTTGAATTTTTGGTTTATTTTACTGTTAGAAGTAAACACTAGCACTGACATTTGAGTGAAATCTTTTACAGTATGGAGTCGTGTCCAGTAATTCTGGATTGCAAACTCTCCCTGCATCTGCCCAGGGGACTACAGAAGTTGGCACTAATACGCCGCCTCGAGATATATTATTGGAAAGTAGTTCCAGCTCTGGAAATCTTGAATTGCAAAGGTCTGTTGCTGTCGCAGGTAATGGTGTAGGCTCGAGTCCTTTGCAATTGGAACATGGGCCGCCAGAAGGACACAAGTTGCAAGTGAAGGGGGCACATATCAACACTACAGAAGTTGGCACTAATGCTCCCCAGGGTACATTATTACAAAATAGTTCAAGCTCCAGAAATCTTAAATGGCAGGGGCATGTTCCTGTCCAAGAAAATGGCGTAGGTTCAGGTTCTTTGCAATTGGAGCATGGGCTACCTGAGGGACACAATGTGCAAGTCAATCTGAGTAGTAAAATCAAAGATAATATGAAGCTGCGTAGGAGAAGCAAGGGTAACGCAGACAGATTTTCTAAGGAAAATAAAACTGATGCCCGTTTTTCTGCATCCCCTGCATATGTGTCAACTGAGAAAGTCAAGACTGAACATAAAGACTACTTCTATTTAACGAGAGACGAAGTTGAATGCCCTACATGCCTTGAAGGTATTTATATTTTCTTTTAACCAAATTGCCATAGTATATAAGCTATAGAATGGTTTTTATTTTTGTTCCATAGAAAATCATCACTTGTTAAAGCTATGCTCTCATTGATTACAGAATATACAGTTGAAAATCCCAGGATAACTTCGAAATGCAACCACCATTTTCACCTCGGTTGTATCTATGAGTGGATGGAAAGAAGTACTACCTGTCCAATATGCTCAGAGGTAGGATGTCTCATTTTTATGTTGCTCTGAAATAAGTCTTTTATGAAATCTAAAGCTACCTTTCTGTTTCAGTGGTGCATGTACATTTTTCACTGATAACTTTGGCTGAGAAAGGGTCGGGGATGGGGATGGGGTGTTGACGTGTGTCTGCACGTATAGAAATGAGTAAAGTTTGATCTATCATTGATATCTTAGAATGTATTATCCGTATGAATTGTGAAGAAAGAAATTGGCGGAAAATGCTAGGCTACATCCTGTATAACAAACTTCCCTGGCACTAATTAAGCGGATAATCTTGGTAGTATTGCATACATATAGAAGTACCTTGCAAGGCCTCACAGTTGTATTATGAATTTATCCTTATAGTTCCAGGTTTAGGCTAGAGAATTCTTGTCCTCCGGTGTAAATAGGTCACATTCACGTAGTACCCTTAGGAATTAGCAACACAAAAAAAAATTGGTTTAAATCATCGCTTCTCATCAGGAATAAATGATTGAGGTCAAAAAGAAAAAGAGTTGTCAGGATGCTTAGACATTCAAATTAATCATTTGTATCTTTGGTAGCCGTTGATTATGTGGCAATTTTGTTATAATGATATCTCTTCTCTTCTAATCTTTTGACGATATTCCATGTATAGAAAGACTAGTTATCTATTGTCATCTGTATTGTTTCTGGCACTACAAGTTGTTAGATTTAGGATTCAGTGGATGACAAATGACAATCACAGGTTAAAAAATTCTAGGCAGCTGACAGAATGCAGATTCTTCTTATTTGAGTTGCTGAACTGACATTAATTGGCATTACAGCCAAATTTTGTGTTTTCTTTGACACACCTTTGCATTTCTCTTTCAGGAAATGATATTTGCTGAAAGTATGTAGTAGTACGATCACATCTGAGGCTATTCAACAGAAGCAAATGAAGACTGCGGTATATGTTGTTAGATACGCTACCTAATATATGCACTTTAGATGGATTCAATTTTGTTGGAGGTACAATACACAGAAAAGTTCACATTCCGAATGCCAAATATATTATAATCCACGCATCTAATCTGGTAGGCTGATTTTATCAGTTTAAATACCTGTGAAGAATATGCAGATTATTTCTCCTCTGTTTTTTTTGTTAATGAAAATAAGTTCTTCAATTATATGTGCAAAATATGCTGTTGTAATCCACGTTGTCTTCCTCTAGGGCAATAAAATCATGTTAACTTAATTTTGATTTTTGCGTAATCATTATGTTTTAATTCATACGATGTAGTTATTATACAAATACAGATAGCCGGCACAAAATAACCTGAATTCAGAAGCATAGTCATGGAGGCCCTATCGTCACATGATTTATGTAAATGCCATTTTCAGAGTATTTTAGTCTTCTCTAGATTACATGTTCTGATGTTCATGTACCTAGTTCATGTCGATTTCTTGATTTGCATTGTGATATTTTTCTTTCAATGTTTTCAAGTACAAATCCTAGAATGGTTAAGTCGGCCACACTTTTAACACATTTAGCCAAAACTAATAGGTTACTCAAAGTAACCTCAACCTCTTAAGTATATGTGCATCTAGCTTCGTAATGATGATTTGATTAAAAAGTGTAATGTACCACATCTAACAAGATTAGTCAAGTTTTGGGCCTAAGGATTTTACTTGATCAATTGATGTAAAAGGTGTTACAGATTATTCTCGTTAACTAATTGTTTTGATTGTGTTTGTTCCGGTGTGTTGCATCACCTTTATATTGGCATTTTATTTGCTAATCTTTGCTTATATAAAAATAGGAAATTCTCAATAGTACACTTGTAGAATTGGCTTTTCTTGATAGTAACCAAAATGTTTTTGGCTCCTCAGTGGTACCATCGAAGTATCAACTCGTTCCCAGCCATGCTACTATTGTTAACAAAACGTTAAACAAACGTTTATTAAGGTAATTATGACCATACAAACAATCAAAAATGAGAAAAATAACAGCCAAATAAGAACTAATAACAATGTCATAATATATAGATAATCAGTCTTATACAAAAACAGCCATAAATATCCAATGTACTGATTGTTGCTAATAAAATCATATCAACAAAATACCAATTGTTGCTACAATTTCATACCAAAACAATACTAATTGTGGCAACAATTCCATATCACATTGTACCATTATATACCATAAAGTGTTGGGCTTAAACCCAATACGGTAGTATGGGTATTGGTGAAATAAGTCATATATGGGTAAGGTAATAATTGTATGGATACACAATTATTATATATGGTATGTCTTATTCACAAAGTTAGGTAATTAGGTGCCAAGAATTGGATGGCTTGTATAACAAGTATGGTAAGACTTGTAGAACAAGTATGGCAAGTCTTGGTGGCTAAGTTTTGGGTGGCTATATAAACATAGTCATATTATGTTTTGATATATACTTGAGTATTGTTTGGCTTGAGTATTGTGTGAGTGATACACCGAGTGATTGATGTATTATTGATATTGTTAAGATTAATAATACGAGTTTGGGACGTGGGTTTTTCCGCGTCAAATATATTTGTGTGTGTGCTTTGTTTTATTTGTTTGTTTGAATCTCGTTAATTGTGTAGCCCCTAACCTAACAATTGGTATCAGAGCCCAGGTTCGAGGTTCGTGATGGATAAGGTCGGGGGATTCGAGATTGAATTGTTTAATGGAAGAAACAATTTTACTTTGTGGCAGAGCACGGTGAAAGATCTGTTGATTCAACGAGGGTTGTATGCAACTCTTGAAGACAAGAAGCCTGCTGATGTGGAAGATCCAAAGTGGGCAGATATGAAGTTACGTGCAGCATCGACAATCCGGTTGGCCCTTGCACCGGAAATCAAGTATGATGTTCTTGAGGAGGATAACCCTAAAAAATTGTGGGAAAAGTTGACGAAGACGTATCACTCAAAGTCATTGGCAAATAAGTTGTTCCTCAAGAAAGATTTGTTCGGGCTCAAGATGGAAGAAGATGGAGATTTGAGAGATCATCTGAATCGTTTTAATGGCCTGATCAACCAGCTGAATAATTTGGATGAAAAATTGAAGGATGAGGACAAAGCTGTTCTTCTACTTGTGTCTCTACCAAAGAAGTATAGTACTGTGATTACTTCTTTATTGGTTGGGAATACGGAGTTAGCTTTGGATGAGACTATTGTTGTTCTTCTGGAGTCCGAAAGATTGATGAAGCAAGGATCGAGTGACACATCTGATGGAAGTGCACTCGTGGTGGATGCACGTGACAAGAAAAAGAAGTCCGGTAAGAAACATAACCCTAATATCAAGTGCTTTTATTGTGATGAATTGGGTCATATACAATCCTGGTGTCCAAAGGCAAGAGAAGACTTGAAGGAGTTGAAGAAAACTCGAGGAGGGGGTAGTGTTTCGCTTGTGGAAGGTGATGCTCTTTTGGTACAAGAAGATAAGGGATCGAAAGAAGAATGGGTGCTTGACTCGGGATGTTCTCATCACGTATGTGCTAGGAGGGATTGGTTCTCGTCCTACAAGAAGTGTGATGGAAAGATGGTTGCTTTACCAAACGGTAAAAGGGTAAAGGTTGCTGGTATTGGTGAGGTAATGATAAAACTTCACAATGGTCGTGTTCGAAAGTTAACTCAAGTGAGGTACGTACCGGAGTTAAATCGAAATCTAATTTCATTGGGTAAATTAGTTGATTTGGGATATACTGTTATGATGAAGAACGGTATTTTGGAGGTCACTAAAAGGGATTTAGAGATACTCAAAGGATGGAAGGATAAAAGAAATCTTTTTGTGCTAGAAGGAGTGGTTATTGTTCGAGGGGAGGCATTGGCGGATGGACGTCGATGTCTTGATGGTGATCGTTAAATCGGTTGTGCATGGAACCGTATTGGGTTGAAGGGGAGGATTGTTGGGCTTAAACCCAATACGGTAGTATGGGTATTGGTGAAATAAGTCATATATGGGTAAGGTAATAATTGTATGGATACACAATTATTATATATGGTATGTCTTATTCACAAAGTTAGGTAATTAGGTGCCAAGAATTGGATGGCTTGTATAACAAGTATGGTAAGACTTGTAGAACAAGTATGGCAAGTCTTGGTGGCTAAGTTTTGGGTGGCTATATAAACATAGTCATATTATGTTTTGATATATACTTGAGTATTGTTTGGCTTGAGTATTGTGTGAGTGATACACCGAGTGATTGATGTATTATTGATATTGTTAAGATTAATAATACGAGTTTGGGACGTGGGTTTTTCCGCGTCAAATATATTTGTGTGTGTGCTTTGTTTTATTTGTTTGTTTGAATCTCGTTAATTGTGTAGCCCCTAACCTAACATAAAGTCCATCAAAAATTCAAAGTAAACCCAAGTTATGAACCGGCTAAACTTGGGTTTGACACTGAGATGTAGCAACTGTGAGAAATTGATTTCAGAAGCATGTGATGCATTTGCTGCTTTTGCAGCATTTGATTGGTCCCTCACTCTTGCATTACGACCATTACGAACCTTTGTAGTAACAATTGGTATTTTGTTTGTATGATGTTGTTAACAACAATCAGTACATTGGATGTTTATGGATATTTTTGTATAAGACTGATTATCTATATATTATGACATTTTTATTAGTTCTCATTTGGCTATTATTTTTGCTATTTTTGGTTGTTTGTATGGTCATAATTGCCTTAATAAACGTTTATTTAATGTTTTGTTATTGGTAGTGGCATGACTGGGAATGAGTTGATACTTCGATGGTACCACTGAGAAGCAAAAAAACATTTTGGTTACCATCGAGAAAAGCCAATTCTACAAATATACCATTAAATATTTTCCTATAAAAAGTTACTTGTCCTTTTCGAGGAAAAGAAAAGGTACTAGTGTAGTACAGAATTCTGGATCTTTATAAACAAATACGGTAGGCATTTGAAAGGGTAATGATGATAAAAGTTAAACTTTATATATTAGAAAGAAAGAATGACGTATTTATAAATTTAAAATAAAATACTTATTTTAAATTAATTTAGAAAATAATACGGATTCAAACTGTCGTAGATTTGATGCTACTATCATATCTGATTAAACGTATTAATAATAATCAAAAGAATTTAGAGCTGTAAACGAATCAAACCGAGTTGAGCTGAGCTTGACTCGACTCGGGATCGACTCGTTAAGAACCCGATTTGATTCGGCTCGGTTCGTTAACGAACTCGAGTTCGATCATCTAAATTTGTTTGATGAGCTTATCGAGTCGAGTCAAGTTTTTTGATTGTCCGACTCGACTCGAACTTGGTTCGACTCAGTATTCGACTCGAACTCAATAAGTGATACAATAAAAATAAAAAAAATAAATTTTTATTTTTTTAACAATACAATAAGGTTTTCTGTTTGTTAGCCTATAAATACCTTTTATCTGTTCCTTTTTCTAATATAAATGAACCTCTCTTTTAATATCTCTATTTTACATAAACAAGCCCCTTTATTTTTCTATATGCAGTTTTTATTCTTTTTTCATTCTTGTCATGTGTTTCTTTTCCTATAACTACTGTCAACGATTATAATTTACAATTTATAAGTGATTCTACAAGTCTAAAATTTAAAAATAAGTCAAAAAAAAATCAAAAAACTCGGACTTGACTCGAGCACGGGATCGACTCGATAAATTTGACTGGACTTGGCTCGAGTCGTAACGAACTCGAGTTCGATAAGAAATTTTTTTTTTAAGATAATCGAGCTCAAACTCGACTCGGTACAAAATAACTCGAACTCGACTCGACTCGACTCGGTAGAAACCCGACTCGACTCGGTTCATTTACGGTCCTAAAAGAATTGAATTAACAGATAAACAATATGCTGATAATTAATTTACTCTCATATCTCAAATAGCTTTTTAATATAAATGGCTAGATAAATAACTGATAACATAAACATTGAGATTGAAATTTGAATAATTACATTTTATAATTACAATTCATCTATTACTATATATTAAAGGAGAACAGAAGGGCAAAAAGTGCCAAAAAAAATGGCTGTGAAGTTATAGTTTTACCCTTGTATGTCACAAAATTGCAAAAATGCCATCTTTTTATAATTTATGCTAAAAAAATGTAATTTTCTAGATTTATTAGGAACTAATCTCTAACCTCTTCTAACAAATTTAATGACATAATCAATGTGCTACATTGCATTTGGAGTTTACTTTCAAAATTTTATTAGATATGTCACATATTTTTTTCTTATCCTAAGTTATTTTATTTTAACTTTTGAGTACAATAAAATGTTGGTTTAATATATTTATATAATTCCATTTTTTCAGTTATCGTAATTTTTATATATAACTATTTATTCAATCATTTTTATAAATTTTTATGATACTTGTATTTTTTTTCAATTGAATATATATAAATTATTTTGTTAATTATTATATCATCTATCTATTACTATATATTAAATTTCAACAAAAGGGCAAAGTTTGTCATTTTAATGCGTGTGAAGTTATGGTTTTAACCTTATTTTTTAAAATATTACAAAAATGCCATCTTTCAGTAATTATGTAAAAATTAATGAAATAATGCTTGTGTTGGGATTCGAACCAATAACTTTGTAGTCTCAAACTAATGCCTTAACCAATTGTGCTACAATTGATTTTGAGTTTGGTTTAAAAATTCTATAAGATAATTCACCTCTCTTCTCTTTGTGTCTCGATCCACCTTTTCTTTGAGTAAATGAAATGTTGGTTCATATTAGTTCTAAATTGGATAGATAAAATTATAAAAAAATATTTTATTCGACTGATCATACTCTACAATTCTCTTTTGACATTTTAAATAATTGATATAGAAAAAAAATAGACTATACCTAATGTAACCGAGTCCAAAAAGAAAAAAAGATTTATTTACATATGTCTCCATGTAGATGTTAAATTATTTAAATAAAAATAAGATTTGGTTTTAAGGAATATGTAAATTTTAGTTATTAAATCATACATAATTAAAAATTGCATCACATAACTTGTACGTATATAAAATTTTAAATATGTGAGTCATATTAGAGGGTTTTGGTCGAACAACCATTTAGACTTTCAACGATTTAAATATATGATTGGTCTAAAAACATAAATATTTAAAATATATACGAAAAATAATTAAAATTATGTTAAAATATATGATAAATCTAAAAATATGATCTATGTTATATATAAAAAAATTATATAATTAACATTCAAATTAAATCATAAAAAGATACTCCCTCCGCCCCTTCCATTTCTTTACATAAAAAATTGCGTGTTTGACACGTATTTTAAGGTGCATTTTAAGGATAGTTCTATAACTTATTTTTGATATTTTCTTTTTTTATATAAAAATAGGATTGTTCTATTTTTATACAAAAAATGAAAATATCAAAAATAAGTTATAGAACTATCATTAAAATGCACCTTAAAATCCGTGCCGAAAACAGATCCGCAAACGTAAACAATTCAAAGGGACAGAGCAAGTATAAATTTTAAATATGTGAATCATATTAGAGGGTTTTGATCGATCAAACTTTCAACGATTTAAAATTTTAGAGTTACCAATATTATTACCCCTATACATATTGATTTTTTGTTTCTGGGCCACATCCTCCTCTTTGCACAATATGGGCCCAAAGCCCGCAAGAGAAGAAATGGAAGGTGATCCAACCACAAGAGAGATATGTTTTGTTAACTAAATTATTTCATGTCACTAAACTTTTAATTATTAAAATAAATTATTCCAATTTTCGGACCTCTAAAATTGTGTCAAAAATGTATAAAAACAAATTACATATCAGATTTAAAATATATATTATTTAGCAGTTTTAAAATTCAGATTATATCTTGTTTAGTTCCGCCCCTTTTTTGTATCAATATTGAAAAGAAAAGTATTTACATGTCCAAATTATGACTTCATGTATCATGTGATTATTATAAAAATTGAGATATACTCGGAGTAATTATAAGTTTCTCGGAAATTTTCGACTAAACACAACAAATTATTAAATAAAGAAGTCACAAATAAACGGGTGAAATATCCAAATACCCACATTTTAATATTGGAAATCCAAAATACCTGCTGGTGCTCGGGATCGCTCAAAATACCCACCAACCACGCATTCTGAAAATGCATAGTTCTATACGCATTTTGAACATGCATAGTGTTTTTAAAAAAATAATACTTACAAAGTATATGCATTTTGGACATGCGTGGGATACGCATTCTAGGCATGCGTAATCGCGGATACGCATTTGCTAGATACGTATCTGGCACTGTTCATTGTCTCCTCAGAAACGCGACAGAGGCAATTTTTTCGTCAAAATTCTGACGACGTTTCGTTCACCATCATCCCGTCTTTGTCCAGTCACATACCATATACCAATCGAATCGTCTTCTCCTCCTCCACTACAACCCTTTACCATTAAATTTTCAATTCTATTGCCGGATTTGAAAATCAAAACAGACCTCATTTTTCGATCCAATTTTCGATCGACATATGCACGTCCCTGCGGGGCAGGAGATCAACAACTAAATAGGGGAAAAGGGAGAGGGTGGTGTGGGGATGATTTTGATGTGCTCAGAGCTGGGGGAAGACGTCGGAGGGTGATGGAGCGATGACGACGAACGGGAAGGCGATTGTGTGGTTGAGAGAGACGGTGGAGATGTTCTGTAAAAATGACGTTAGTTGACGTCATCACGCATCTGAAGAATGCGTTATGCCTGATACGCATCTGGCAAATGCGTGTCCCTTATACGCATTGTGTATATGCGTACTAAGTGGGTAAAAAGGGCAGTGTCTCCCGCCTTTGGGTATTTTGGGTAACTTCCTTCAAAAAATCATGTATTTTGGTCATTCTTTCCAATTAAACATTCCTTCATTAGACATATACTAATCGACTAAGAGCATCTCCAATGAGAAAGAGCAATTAGTAATAATATTCTATGTGGCACATTAGGTGACATGATAGACAACATGTAAAAAAAATCCACTCTAATGCATTATTCTCCTTAGCAAAAATTATAGATAATCATAGCTTATTGGCTATATAACGAAGATTGCCCTTAGAAAATATTATACATAATTGTCATTTTAGCTAAGGTCATTGGAATTTCAATTGTTCCCCTTATGTAAAATTTAACTATTTCTTAATGTTAACTTTTTTAGTCAATCACTATAGCTATTGTCATTGGAGATGCTCTAAGTCGCGATTCGCAACGGTCTCATAATATTTTTAAAAAATTTTAAATAAAGATTATTTAAGAAAAAAATCGACAAAAATATTTCTATAATATCAATACAAATTGGTGAACACAATATTGTATAAATTAAATATACATAGATAATAAGATAAATTATTCATTAATTTTTCTATTCATATTTTCTCTCATAAATTTTTAGGCTGAAACCCGTTTGTATATATTATAAAAATACTAATCGAATACAATAATAAAAGTTTAAATAATAAAATGTTCTTTGACTATGATTTACTTATTTTGCCTCACAATTTTTAAGACCGACGCCCGTTGTATATATTATAAAAATACAAAACGTATGAAATAATAAAAATTTAAATGCTAAAATCCTTTTTGACTTTGATTTCGATTTGCACACCAGTAAGATTTTCTTAAGATTCAGTTAAAATTGGGATATATTGAACTTGCTTTCTATAATATAATTTAGAGCTGAGAGAGTTGTCTTTAATAACATCAATTATTTCCATAATTACATATTTTATGTTTGAAATTGAAATAATTTAAAAAATTAGATAAATAACTTTTGAGTGATTTCAAAGCTCCGCTAAAGAAAATTTCCTTTATATCAGAAAAAGATATTTGAATTTCGAAGTAGTTGTGTTATTTCAGAAAAAATTTCTAACCAAATATAAAAAGTTATCAAGTAAACGAGTACGCACATCTAATTATTCGTTTTCTATAATGGTGGTTGAGAGAATTTTACAACCTTTTATTGACGTAATACGGAAAATTACCGTATTTATTATTATTAGGGAAAAGGAGATAGTTTCCTTGATTACGATCAAGTATTGGCTATATAAGCGATCATTATATTGTAAACGAATTAAGACTTCTGCCTTCACGATTCAATACAACGAATATTATAAATATTTTATCATGGTATCAGAGCCCAAGGTTAACCACAACAATGATGATGGGCTTGTGGAAGAGATTGTATAAATCCTACGACGATACGATGACCCGATGATCGTTTCTCGATGCAAACGACAAAAAACGAAGACCGAGGACGACTCGTTGACTGTTTCCCGATGGAAACAACAATAAACGACGACCGACGATGATCGACGACTAATAACTCTGAAACTCGATCGGGTTCTTCCTCACCAACTACTACCTCGGAAGTGGTGTAGATGTGGTGGGGTGTCTGCAAAACAACACCGGAGGGGGGGTTTGGCCACGAGGTGCCTCCGGCGTGAGAATAAGAGTTGGTTTTGGAAGATAATAATCAAGCAGAGTATCACAAGAGTAATAAGTATGTTTAGGTGTGTAATAATGATCAACCCCTAAACCTCATTTCCTTGGGGTATTTATAGCCCTAGGTATAGGGTTTAGGGAAAATTACTAACACAGCTAAAGTGTTACCTTAACCTTTTTTAGGCTTTTGGAAATAGAATATAGGGTCTAAGGCAACACAGTTGTTGTTCCCCAAGTATTGCAGAAAGGGGGGTTAAATGTAATACTGATAACTTCAAATCTTTATCTTAACAACAATAATAAAGATTTTAAACTATCAGTACATGAATTGCAAACACAAGTGATAGCTCAAGATGTTCTCACAAAATAAATGTTTTTTTTTTGCAAAGAGTGTTGCTACAACCTTGAGAAAAGATGTTTTCTCAAGCTTTGTTTTTTTGAGTTTATTACAGAAAGAATGAAAGATGAATCTCTATATAGACTAATCAGCTCTAACATCTCTGTCATATGGGTTGTGGAGCTGCTATCATTTTCAAGTGGCAGCTCCTTACAATTTGCACACCCATGTGACTTTTCTAAATCGCTATATAAACAGAGTTAACATTATACATAAAGCAATCTGGATACTTTCTCAATCGAGCTAACAGAATTCTAGTAGATGTAGATTTGTCATACTCTTGAATTATCGAGCCTTGTCTTGTGATCTCTCAAGCTTCTATCGTAGTCTTGCAGGTCTGCTACAATCTTTGACAAGTTACAGCTTGAACATCTAAACTGTCACGGGTTTGAATGAGATAAATCCTCAATTCAAATAATTCAGTGAGACAGTAGCTTTAGATACCAAGTCTACTGTCAAGAGAATGTTCTTTGGTTGACATTATGAATCCCCGCTAATGTTGCTGTCGGAATTCCAGACTTGCTGTCAAGCTGTGAGAAAGTTGTTGTCTCATGCTACCTCCAATGTTGCTATCAGCTAGAGTCTGCTGTCATGACTTGCAAAATGTTGTCTTCTTGTAACCTTACTGTCAATGTTTTGACAGTGACATTTATTCTTGCTGTCGTCCTGATGTATAACTTGAGGCTTGAACAAATGTATGAACTTCTTCCAAGAAATACAATTATTTCATGGTAGTAATTTAGTTGATTACAAGAACATACTTTGGCTGTGATAGTATGTTCTACTTGGTGAAGAAACTAAGTATGATGAAATCTAGTAAAGTTGTCTCAAAGTTATCACCCATAAATCCTAAAAATCTCCCCCAATTTTTTTTTATGGACAATAACAACAAATTTCCAATTAAAGCATGCTGACAACTTAACTAACATAGATCAGAATAGTTAAAACTTCATTTATGATGAATGTGAAATGAGTTCTAGAGCATTTCCAAGCATTGAGCATTACAAAGGATAATGATCTAATTTCAAAAACAAGTTGCCTCTCTGGGTTAAGTAGGCATAAAAATTTACTTAACTTGTTATTGATCTCTCCTTTTCTTTTTTACTTCTTCCTCTCTCTCTCGAGAGCTTTTTTTGCACAGACTTTGAGTCTACTTACTAGCTCCAGTTCTTCAGGAGATACAGCATCATCTTCTTTTTCAGCAATGTACTATTGGATTTGTCAAGAAGAGATCATCTTTACATCATTAATGTCAAACCAAGTTTCGAAATCATAGGTGTATGTTCTGAACTTTAATGTGTCTTGAACAATTTTGAATCATCTTCTAGGAAAAGCATTTAGAGATACTCTTCTGTCTCTGTCCAGACTCGGGTCTTCACCTTTTCTTCGATCAAAGATCTCTTCAAGTTCCCAAGAACATAACAGTTCTAGCTTGTGGAGTGATCCAACCACTTTCCAGTACAGATTCTTTAGTAAACTGGTCCTCAGCTTATGAAAACTACCGACATAGATTTCTTCTTTCCCATCTATGATTTTGAGAGGCTTGTCCAGTACATAGGACTGATAGTTTGGTTCTCCACTGTTCATCTTGTTAACTTTTTTGCAGTTTTCTTTCAGTTGAGTTTCCAAGTCTTCAGCAGTCTGTTTAATAGGCTTGGTTGGTTCACTAGCAGTTTTGAATTCTTCTCTAGCAGCTCTGAATGCTTCTGCTGCTTCATAAGCATACATTTCTGCAAGTGTATATGGCTTAAGAATTTGATCCCAATCATACTCAGAAATATGTTTTTCTTCATCTAAACTTATGCCAATATCAGCATCATCATGTGCTCTCCAGTCACCATACTTCTCATAGAATTCTGCATATCTGTTAGCATAGTATTCCTGGATGTGTTTCATGAAAATGAAGTGTCCAAAATCCAATCATGGATGATGAGTTAGGATAAACTTTCTTGTAATCTTAGTAGGTTTTATGATTATTAGTGAAAGACATATTTTTCTTTATACGGGCTTTATCTATTTGAAGTGTATTAAATCAGATGTTCTATAGTTTAGAGTAAAGCTTCTAGAATTATAATAAGATTATAATAGTGAGATCTAGAAGATGATAACACTAGACTTAAAACTATTCCTGATCATAAGATAACTAATTGGAAGTTAGTTAATCCGTAAAGATCAGTACATACTATGCTAGCTTCCTAGGAAGGATGTCTGTTCTCATAGGCATTTGTGTGGAGACACTATAGCTAGTATGTAGGTGCTTATTAGGGAATAAGTTCACTGAACAAGACTCGATCAGTGGAGCAACTAATGGAGTTTACTCACGTGTCGATAGTTGTTCACTAAGTGATAGTTGTACAAGTGTCCTTAGACTTGAGATCGTTAAAGTAATCTTGTATATAATGAACTATGCTTTGGTTTAGTCCTTAGTCTCAAGAGTAAATGAAATTAGAAAGGAGTTTCTAATTTGCATTAGTATGAACTATGCATTATGAATAAGGAATCATATGATTAAATTTGATAGGCTTGACACGAGTTCCATGCCTTGTATTTAATCGGGATATTGTAGGGTGGAAGGAATTGATTGTATGGTAACTATTCGCTAACTAGGTTCTAGGTATTCTAAGCAGTGAATTCATATTATCCGGATAGTCGTGATATGCTGAGAAGTATCC
The DNA here is from genome assembly GCA_036435485.1 of Saposhnikovia divaricata. Classification (NCBI taxonomy): domain Eukaryota; kingdom Viridiplantae; phylum Streptophyta; class Magnoliopsida; order Apiales; family Apiaceae; genus Saposhnikovia; species Saposhnikovia divaricata. The sequence goes on along the minus strand of CM071595.1, from coordinate 167,625,665 downwards.
CTCACGATGTAGAATAAATATGATTAATTATTTAATTAATTATATTTAATGAATTAGAAGAATTCATATAAATAATAATAAAATAGTTTTATTATTATTTATTTCTACTACCGGCTTAATATTGAACCTACAGGATCACACAATAAAAGAGACTGATTTATTGGTGGAGGAATTAATTAATAAAGGATAGTAATTATTTATTTGTGAAATAAATAATTTATTAACAATTTTATAACTGGTTAATAAGATTTAATTGATTATAAATTAATTAGGAAGAGTTCTAATATTATTAATTAAGGATTTATTTTAAAAAATTAAATCAAGTGAGAGAATTATTTTCTAAAGAGTTTAGAAAAAGAATTAATGATTAAAAGAGTTTTTTTTTTGTTAGGTTGTTAGCAAGCAGGATTTCTCCTTCTTTCAAAGGCCTTTGGCCCTCTAGAGACTAGACTCCAGGATAGAATATTATCTATAACCCGCCTAGTTCTCTTTTGTACCTCTGATACGAAGTACCAAAGAAATCCCCTTCGGGGAGATCCCTAATAAGCCTTTTAACGTCTTTGCTCATGAACGAGAGCCCTTCGAGCACCCGTCTGCTCAGCGCACCACCCACAAAGCAGCCCTTTGCCTATGTCATCATCGCAAGAGAACCTTAGCTAGACATAGAGTGATTTGATCTCTTTTGATTAAAAGAGTTTTTAATCATAATTAAATTGATTAATGGGATTAATTGATTTATGGGGTTAATAATTATAATATTTTATAGGAAATATTCAGCTGAAATATTTTCCTATAAATATATCATTATAAACCCTCAAAAGGCCAACCTTATTTTTACAACACGTAAAAAGAAAAATGAGGCAACCCTAATTCTCTCTCAGCCCTCTTCCTCCCTCAATTGAATGAAGACTCTTGGTGGATACCGGTAGAGTGCTTCACACTTGAGGAGTAGCTGCTAGGAGCCTCTCTACGCCTCCTTGGATCGCCTTTAAAGGTTAGTAATCGATCCGACATATTAATACATGAATCGTATGCGTTATATATGTGATATATACGTTGAAAATTGTGGTTCACACTTCCGTATATGCATATAATTCCTTCATTTCATGGTTTTTTGAGGGATATTGTCATAACTTTCCATAAGCTCCACCATTCTTTCCAGCACAAACAAGTCAACTATGTGCCTCACTTTTTCTGAAGTCATTTATAGGCTATATCTGTCTATCACTGTTGACCCTCTTACCATTGTGAAGTCCTTTTCTACATCCATAAGTCTAGCTTTATCTTTCCAAAGGATGTATCTGGTTGCATTCTTCTTAGAGTCATCTAGTTCCAATGAGACATATGTGATGTCTCTTGTAGCATATTCCTTTGCACATTCAAAGCAATTCATTTTCCTTTTGCTAATGGGTCTTCTTCCTAGACCTGTAACATTTTTCCTTCCTAAATAGATTGTTTTGCCTCTCCTTGGAGTTGCAGCCCAGACCCTTGCCTTACTTTTCTTTCTGCTAGATTTGGGTGCCTTATCATCCTTATCTTTGACAGCATTTTCATACAAGCTCTTGACAGTGTCTTCTTCAACTGTGTCCTCCATGACAGTATCTTCCATGACAGGACCTTCAGTATTCTCGATAGCTTTTTTTTTGACAGCATCCTTTTCAGTATTAAAAGCAATCAACTGTAAACCTTACAATATTTGCTTCCAAGGCTTCAGGAATGTCTAACTCTCCTTCAATAATAGCAGCATTTTTTTAGTACTAGGAGCATATTTTTCTTCCTCTGTTGCATCCTTCTGAGTTTGTGTTTCTACATTCCAAGAGGCTTCTTTCTCAGAACTTCTATTTTCCCCAGATCCACCACTTCCTTCAATATCATCCAACGTATCATCATATGTGTAACTTCCTCCTTTTTCACCTCTTTTGGCATTGGATTCAGAAATCAATTTCTTTATTTGAGAGCTAAGGCTCTCATCTCTCTTTGCCAATAATTTGTGAATTTCTTTGATAGCCTTGACCTTTTCAATATTGATACTGAAATTGAGAATTCTTTTCAGTACTATCTGTTAGTCACAGAGGCATGCCTGAATACATCTAATAACAAGCCCAAGTGGTTCGTAATGCTATGCATTACCTACATGACCTCTTAACTGAGGGAACCTCTAGTTGTAGAGTTTCTACTTGTTTGTACTATGTAATAGGCATCAAATTCTATCTGTGTAACTGTACCTACTAAGTCAAGAATAAAGCTTGAAAGAAGTTCTAAGGTTCATGCCTCAAGCAAGGAAATGAAGACTGTCAAATAATCACAGTTGGGATTTGAAGAAATGAAGAAATTGCCTAAGTACTAATTCGAGAAGTACATTTGTTTATTCGAGAAGTCTAGCATTCGAGAAGTCTGGAGTTCGATATCTCAGAAGACACTATTCGATATCTCTCGATATCTCATTCGATATCTCAAAGACTCAATATGCTATTCGATATCTCAGGGATTCGATATGTCAAAATGCTCTATTCGATATCTCAAGGAGTCCCAGAGAAAAGAGCTATTCGAGAAGTGATTCGATATGTCAAGATAACACTATTCGAGAACTCAGAGTTATCGATCAAGTCAACTCCAGTTCTCGAATCACTCACTTAGTCACTTCTCGAATACATTCTTGAGGACAAAATACTGAAGAATTGTACAAGTCAGAAACCTGCAACAAGCCAGGATACTTTATTTGACTCTGTCCTATAAAGCATGCTGGAAAGCCTACAAAGAAGCTTGGAGAGATAAGACAAGGGACAAGGAGCTGAAGAAGTGGATCTAAACAGGCTTTTCAAAGTCAAATCTGTAGCCGTTTGGACTCTTACTAAAATGAGATAGACAGACTGGAAAGTGTTTTTGTTTTACCTACCTCATTTGTAGTAAGTGGGTGTATCCATGTCTATAAGGATACAGCCTCACTTCCTTAGCTGTTAAGGTGTTGAAGTTTCTCAAATACCCATAAAATATCTCTCTGAGAAAAACGAAGCTGAGAATACTATCATTTGTATTCACAGATTGTAGCAAAATCTTAATCTAATAAGATATTAGATTAAAGTGATATTGTGTTGTGTTTGTCTTTAATTATCCGCATCTTCATATCTCACACACTCATCACTTATCTTGCTGCAAAGATTCAAGAACGAAGAAAAGTTCAAGAATCCATTCACCCCCCCCCCTCTGTATTCTTTTACTGTATTCAATACTCAACACTATCATGATTGATTCAGTGCTCAATCTTGATTCTTTAGCTAAGGGTAGAAAGCCAATTCTCCTTGCTCCTGATTTTGTAATCATTCTGTAGCAAACACCATGTGGATTATCAATCACTTCTGGAAGTTTGTCTTCAATAATCCTCTTGATCTGTGCTAACAGACTTTCATCAAAGGTTGTTGAGTTGACCTTTACTTTTGTTGCTAGGACTTGTAGTACTCTTGCTTGAAAACTTTGCAGTAGTTGCCTTGTGATGAATAGGGTGAATCCAGTCATCAGATATGCTTCAATTGCCAATCTTTTCTCTAGATTAACTTTCACAGAGATACTTATTACTTTGTCCTTAAGTATTGGTGCCAGCTTGTTAAACACTCCCCCTGCTTCTGTGATTGAGTTATCCACCAACATACTGAATTCTTCATCCTTGTTGTTCAAAGTACTCTCCATGTAGCTAACCATCATTGATCCTGCTTCATCTGGGATATACTCACTTCCACCAGACCAAGTAATTCCAGTTGTCAGATTTACATACTCAAGCATTTTATATTTGCCTTTACCCAGTCTGTTTTGCTCTTCATGTTCTCTCCATAATTTTTGCAGTGGAGTTTCTATGATTTCAGGAGTTGGCTCATTAATTTTCAGAGGAGGCAGTATTTGTCTTTCAGACTTTTGAGTTCCTTGTAATTGCTCCATTACTTCTTCGGTTACCAATACTGGCTCACCATCCATTTCATGTTCAATTAAGTCACCATCTCCATTAGCCTTAAGTTCTTCACCAAAATTCCTTTCTTCTTCAATGTGCTCCCCCTCAGATTCACTTCCCTCTTGCTCCCCCTTTCTTTTAGACTCCCCTTGCTTAAAGCTCCACCTGTTTCTCCTTGTCTGTTGGCTCTGTGATATTCTGATCTATCACTTTCTCCCCCTTAGTTAAGTTGAAAGCACCAAGAAGGGTAGAAAATGACAGCAGAGTTGCTTGAATCTCAGCAAAGCTAGCAGTTACTATAGTGGACAGATTGTCAATTTTTAGCTTCCATAGATGCACATCTGCCCTCAAGGGATTTCAACCTTGAATCAGCTTGTTTAGAAGGACCATCAGATCTTAACCTTTTTGGAGGTAAAAGAAGAAACCGGGGCAAGGAGGCTGTGGGGGTTCTCACACTCTCAATATTTTTCTGAGTGATCTTATCACTCCTCACAGATGAACTCTCATGGCCTAGCCTTATGTTGTGGGGCTCCCTCAAGTTCACTCTGGACATGCTCAAGTCCCTCACCTTTGGCCAGCTCATTTGGCTACCTCTCATTTTCATGCTCACCTCTTTTTTTTATCTCTCTTTTCTTTTTCTCTCCCTCACTCATCCTAGATGCATAGGTATAAGCAATACTAACATGCATTAATGGAGAAGGTTTAGATTTTACCTTAAACATAGAAGAGAGTGGCAGTTGATCCTCATCTAAAGCATCTTCAACAAGTACTGCATCCTGATCAAGCTGTGTGGAGGTGACAGCATCTTTGTCCAAAATGTTACTGTCAACAGGTGGTGTGACAGCAACTTTGGTTGTGTCTTTGACAGCAGCTGAGGCTATGACAGCAACTTTCCTTGGGTCAGTTGCTTCATGGAGTTCAAACAAGATGTTGGCTATTTCAATATCTGGCAGAGATTCATCTTGTTTTAGCTCAGTATTTGAGGGAGTGGTGTCCATTACACTTTGAGCAACGGGTTCTTGTGGACCACTAGATGGGGGCTCATCCAGGATAGGAGATGGATGATCAAAACCTGAAGGGTTGGGACTGTCCCCCTCTCTAGGTTATGGAGAAGAAATAATTAATGTTTCGGTGAAGGTACAGAAGAGAATGTTGGCTGTTCCACAGAGGTAACTTGTGGAACATCAATAGTGGAAGTTTGATCCTCACTATGCTCTAACTCCATGTGTGTATCTGTAAGTGTGGACTCCTCATGAGTGAGTTCATGAGTGTGTGCAGACTCTGTACAGGGTGCATTGGGAGACAGGCCAATTTCAATAGATGTCTCTTATTGAGAAGGGACATCTAGGGATGTGTTTCTTTCCCTTTTATCCTCCACAGCCTTTTGTGAGATGGTGGGGTGGCTGATAGTGGCGTTGGTCCTCTTAGCTCTCTTCTTCTTAGGCTCAAGAGGAACCATTGTGGGTTCACTTTGACTAACATCCTTATTTGCTGCATCTAGTGCAGTTTCTCCCTCAACACTCTTAATACTACCTTCATCATCAGTTTCCAAGGGTCTTTTCTTGGATTCTTGCAAAGCTAATTTCATGGCTTTTGGTAGTCTAGATGATCTGATTTGTATGAATTGGGTAGAATGTAGGTTGGCTGAATTTGGGTCTGATTCAACCTCATTCTGCAGAGAGAAAGTAACATACCCAGAGGGTAATAGAAAATCAAGGTTGGGCACTTGATCAACCATGTGTTGTGTGAAACAAAGTGGAATATGTGCATTTAAATCTTGTGAATTGAGAGTAATGTGTGTGTTCCTTTTCAAAAATTGCACTCCATTGTGAGGTAGGCATTATCATCAAATCCACATAAAGAATTTATACACATCATGAGAAAGCGAGGATAGACATGTACCTTTTTGCTTTGGACAGATTTGAGTTGTCCCATAAGCAGCTTTCCAAGATCCACTTTGTACCCATGGACAAGAGAATGAGTGAGTTTCTTGATGTATGTGGGAATAACATTCTAACCAGAGGTCTTTGCCGAGAAGACCTTCACCATTACATCAAAAATCATGCTCCATTCATTTCTTAAGTATTTTCTGTCCATTTCTCCAGTTTGGTACCAGCTTGAAGTTCCTTCTTCAATGATAGGACCAGAATATCCAATTTTCAAGAAGAACTTCTCCAGGGTCTCATCATCTGCAAGCTCCTGGTATGATTCATTTGCTTGAAGTCCAGTTCCCAGGGCTTCATTGATGTCTTTGATAGTAAGAATGTAGGTAGTGTTGTTGATTTTGAATTGAATAAACTCCCTACCTGCATTTCCTTGAACAATGGCAGTTTTCCAAAATTGTTCAAGTCTGCTTAGGTCCAACGATGGAGTTGAAGTAATAGCTTGACCTAGATAGGACTTGTTCATGAAGGATACAAGTCCCTTAAAACCTTCACCAGCATCTCCAGTAGAGAGAATGCCAGCAAGGTTTGTTTGAGTAGAAGATTGTTTGGGCGCCATTTGAGTTTTGGGTTTAGAGAGAGAGAGAGAGGTTTAAGCTTTTAAAATAAAATTTGGAGAGAGTAATGTGTTTGTGTGATTGACAGTTGCTTATATGAGAATGACAAACGTTTCTACTGAAAAAGGGGAAAGTAACTCTGTGTCTTAACCCACTAAACAATCACGTGGTGTCGTGGGTAGCTACTTTTTACTGGCTGTAAATCGTGGAGGTAAAGATCCCAATTGTAACGGTCCATTAACTTTGACAGTAACCTGTGCCCTAGAAAAAAATTCGTCAGTAACTTTGAGGGGGTGACAGCAATTTTCGCTTGTTAGTAACATTGGCGCGAGAACGTGTTGTCACTATTAAGCATTTTAACGTAGCATCTTTTAAATACTCATGACAGAAACTTTTCTACATTGTCAAGAAACTTGCTGTCAAGACATATCGCAACAATAACTTTTCTTGATGACAGCATCTTGTGCGAGAATTCTTTTTGTCATGAATTTTTTAAATCGATTTTGCCCATTGCTTAAAAGAAATTACCAATTAGCATTTAGTCAATTAAGGCACATATTCATTAAAGGCACAGACATTGCATTAACCACCAGATAATCAGGCAAGGGAATATAACAAAGAAAGTATGAATAGTAAAGAAGATGAAACATTTATTTTATTATAAAAATAAAATTACAAATATTATTCATCATCAAAAACGAGTTCATACAACTCCACATGAACAATTTCACCAGTTATCCCATATGCCTTGAGACATGCTTCGACAAAGTCGAGCAACTCCTTCCAGGCAGCTAAATCTTTCTCTTCTTTCTCTTTTTCAGCCATCTCCTTCTAAGCTTGCTCTTCCTTGAGCACTTCATCCATAACAGCGAAGAGCTTCTCTATTTCCTCCTCGTGTCCAGGTTCATACCATATAATGGGCTTTTGTTCTCCTTCATTCTTGTTCTCCATTATGTTCTCTTATTCTCTTATATTTTCTCTCTTAAGTAATCAATTATGTGAAAAAGGGTTTTAGCCTCGAGTTCATTTTATAGCACAATGGGAGTCGTTTCAGTTTCCCATACACTTTTTAATAAAGTTTTAACTTTATCAAATAAGACTGACACTTAGCCCGATCATTTCAAATGACATGACTAATTATCCTTAACACCCGTAATTTTAAGTTAAAGTCACGTGACTACTAATTACATAAATTAAGATAGACATGTAATTTAATTTTAGCATAGTCATAGCAGACATGCTGTCAAAACACATAGCACATATGACAGTAACTTCTCATGACGGCAACATTGAAGGCTACTGTCACGAGCTACACTAAACACATTGAAAATGTAAAGACTAGTAAGTTAATATACCAGATTTAGCATTCCCAACTCACTTACCAACCTGTTGAAGGTGGTTTCATCCAATGGCTTTGTAAAAATGTCTGCAAGTTGCTTGTCTATGGGGACATAAACCAACTTCGCAATTCCCTTTTCAACATGCTCTCTTATAAAATGATGTCTTATATCAATGTGCTTTGTCCTGGAGTGTTGAACTGGATTGTCTGAGATGGCTATGGCACTAGTGTTATCACAGTAGATAGGAATGTTATATAACTCTAGACCATAATCCAATAGCTGATTCTTCATCCAAAGAATTTGTGCACAGCAACTTCCAGCTGCAATGTACTCAGCTTCTATAGTTGATGTGGATACAGAATGCTGTTTCTTGCTAAACCATGATACCAATCTTCCACCAAGAAATTGACAACTTCCTGTGGTACTCTTTCTGTCAATCTTGCAGCCAACATAGTCTGAATCAGAGTATCCAAATAATTCAAATCTAGTATCTTTGGGATACCAAAGGCCTAAATTTGGAGTGCCTTTTAGATATCTAAAAATCTTTTGATGGCTACCAAGTGTGACTCTTTTGGATCAACTTGAAACCTTGCACAGAGACATGTAGCAAACATTATGTCTGGTCTGCTAGCAGTTAGATATAGCAGAGATCCAACCATGCCTCTATAAGAGCTAGAGTCCAGTTTCTTTCCCTTAGGATCTAGATCCAATTTTGTTGCAGTGGAGATAGGTGTTTTGGCAGGTGATGCATCTTCCAAATTAAACTTTTTAAGTAGTTCCTTGACATATTTAGCTTGACATATGAAGATTCCATCATCCTTTTGATGAATTTGTAGACCAAGGAAGAATGACAATTCTCCCATCATACTCATCTCATATTTGTTTCTCATGAGAAATGAAAACTTTTCACACAGTTTTTCATTTGTAGAACCAAAGATTATGTCATCAACATAGATTTGGACCAGAATGATGTCCATGCCATGATGTTTGTAGAATAGGGTCTTGTCTACTACACCTCTTGTAAATTGGTTCTCTATTAGAAAGGTAGAGAGAGTTTCATACCAAGCTCTAGGGGTTTGCTTTAACCCATAAAGTGCCTTGAACAACTTGAAGACAAAGTCAAACAACTCAGCACTTTCAAATCCAGGTGGTTGTTCAACATACACTTCTTCCTCTAGCTCTCCACTAAGAAATGCACTTTTGACATCCATTTGAAATACTTTGAAGTTGTAGTGTGCAACATAGGCTACGATTTCTAATAGCCTAAAGTCTAGCAACAGGTGCAAATGTTTCATCATAATCTATTCATTCCTGTTGATAGTAACCTTTGGCTACTAGCCTTGCCTTATTTCTTGTCACATTCACTTTCATCCAGTTTGTTTCTAAATACCCAATTTGTATCAACAGTTGATTTCCCTTTTGGTATAGGGACTAGCTTCCATACATTGTTTCTTTCAAATTGGCTAAGCTCTTCTTGCATAGCTATCACCTAATCAGAATCCAACAATGCTTCATCAGTTGTTTTTGGCTCATTCTGATATAGAAAACAATAAAGCATGCTATCAGGAGAGACATTCCTTCTGGTTCTTACTCCAGAGGTAAGATCACCAATGATTAAATCAGAGGTGTGATCCTTATTCCATTTTGTGGATTTGGGTAAGCTTCTGTTTTGATCTGTTTGATCAGTTCCTCCTTGGGGAATTGATTCTTCACCAGCACTATTGTCTTTTCCATGTTCTTCAATAACTCTAGAGTCATCCCTATCTTGATGATTAGATGTTATTGTCTGTGACTGAGCTGGAGTTTGATTGATATCATTGGTGTTGACAGCATTTCTCTCAAATTCAACGGTTTGAGTACAAGTAGGCTCTTCAGTAACAATCTCTTCCTCTTCCAGATATCCTTGATTTTCAAATCTAAGAGACTACATTTGACCATCTTCCTAAAATCCTGGAAACTTAGTTTCATCAAATATGACATTCACACTTTCTTCAATAACTTTGTGTTCAATGATATAGACTCTATAGGTAGTCCTTTCTAATCCATATCCCATGAAGATGCCTTCATAAGCTTTAGCATCAAATTTTCCTTTCTTTTCATGGTTGTCTTTCATCATGAAACACTTACTTCCAAATACATAAAAGTATTTGACAGTAGGTTTCTTTCCTGTCAGTTGATAGTAAGGAGTGTTCCCTTGAGTCTCGTTGATTAAGGTTCTATTTTGTGTGTAGCAAGCTGTGTTGATTGCTTCAGCCCAGAAATATGTTGGTAACTTTACATCATACAATATAGTTCTAGCAGCTTCAATGAGAGTCCTATTTTTCCTTTCTACCACTCCATTTTGCTATGGTGTTCTGGCAGCAGAGAATTGTTGCATAGTGCCTTCATCTTTGCAGAAATTTCCAAGAGTTGCATTTCTGAACTCAGTACCATTGTCACTCCTTAGAATTTGAACTTTTGCATTAGGGGTTCTATCAAGAACTTTGATGTGATCAATGATCTCCTGAGCAGCTTCATCCTTAGATTCTAAGAATTTTACCCAAGTGTACCTTGAGTATTCATCCACCATTACCAGGGCATATCTCTTTTGGCTAGAGTTTGAACATTTACTAGGCCAAAAAGATCTATGTGAATCAATTTGAGTGATTCATTGTTGGTATTCAGTTGCTTTGACTTGTGTACAGATTTTCTCAATTTTCCCATTTGACAGTCCTCACACAGCCCTTCTTGACAGAATTCCTGTTGAGGTAGTCCTCTCACCAGTTCCTTCTTCATCAGCATATTCATGGTCTTGAAATTGAGGTGGGAGAGCTTCTTGTGCAAAAGCATGCTATCACCAACTGTTGCCTTACTGTAAAAATAGTAGACCTTGTCTTTCTTAGCAGAGTTCAAGTCTGCAATAAACAAGCTTCCTTTTCTAACTCCTTTCAAGGAAAGGCGTCCATCATTCTTGTGATAGATATTACAAACCATCATGTCAAAGTCTTGAATCCCCTGTCACTGAATTGGCTGACACTGAGAAGGTTGTGTTTCAAATTTTCAAACAGCCATATCCCACAGTGTAACCTTTGCTGTTGTCTCCAAAAGTTATGATTAGGCAAGCTTTCTCAACATAATGTGATAGCAGGGCTTTATCACCTGTCATGTGTCTAGAACATCCACTGTCGATGATCTACATGACCTGTTTCCTTTTCTTACACTGCAAAACAGATGTTTTAAATTGCATCTAGTACCCAATCCTTGTTGGGTCCTGCAGTTACAGTATCATATTTTATATCATCAACATTCATACTTGAGTCTCCCTGTTTGACTCATTTTGCTACCCACTCAGTTTTAGAGTAAGACTTGGTCTTTTTCTTAGAGGGGACTGCCTTCTTACTAACATTGGTAGGCTCAGAAGTCTCAACAGTTTGCATATAGGAGCATTTTTCAATAGACAGAATAGGTAGATTAAAACATGTACTCATGGCAGTTATTTTACATGGCATACAGTCAATGTTACTACAAATGCTCATTGTTCTTTGCATAATGGGGGTTCTATGTAAGTTACCATTAACGTTGGTCACATTAACCTGGTTCTTAATTAGTTTCTTACAAACATGTGTTAAGTGTTGAGAGGAGCCACAGTTATTGCAAAGTTTTCTAGGAGCATTCTTAACATGAGCATAACCATTTTTCTAATCAATTCCTAACTTTCCATTCCTATTCTTAGACTTGTAGGCATCTGTGTTGACAGTATATCCTAAAGCTACTGTCGAGTTACCCTTGACAGTACCTTTTGTACCTGCTATCTTGACAGTAGTTTTGGAAGTTACTGTCTTATCCTTGTTGACAGCCTCTTTAGAACATTCTGTCTGATTGCTTGGAAAAGTATCTGTCATGGGAATCTTGACACTATCTTTCCCTTCAGTATATGTGTTGTCAATACACTCATCTTCATCAAGAAGTTCTTGTTTGATGAGCAAGGATTCCTCATCAAATTCTACTTGAACGGTTTTAAAAATAGGTTTACAAACTTTCTTGAGAATATAAGGTTTGACAACAATGTCTCTTGAACAATCATCAACCACAGTTGCCTTTCAAGGTCTCCTACCAAAGTCAAAACCTACTCCAACTTTTTGATTCTCAGTTTGATTCTCATGATATTCCTGAACTAGTTTAGAAGAGTTTCTAAAGGCCTTAAGCTTGAATTCGTTTTCATCAATTTCTTTTCTTAAAAATTCTTCTATCTCCTTAGCACAGACAATATCATTTTTCAGTCTTTCATTTACTTGAGCTAGTGAATCTAATGGACTGGTCTTAAGCAAAAGCATTTCATTCTCAGATTTGAGTGTTTCATTCTGTTTGGTTAATTTAGCAACTTCTTCATTAGCAGCAGATAAACTAACATGAATATTGAACATTTCAGCACTCAATTCCTGAATAGTTTGCTTATACTCAGTTCTAGACATATCAAGTAAAATGAGAGATGGTACCTGATTTGAGGAGCTTGATGCTTCATCATCAAATCTAGCCATGAGAGCTAGGTTCACAAACTCTTCTTCTTCCACATCATCAGAATCATCCCAGCATTTTCCTTCAGCCACATAGGCTCTTCCTTGATTTCTTTTAAACTGACTTCCAGACCCTTTTTCCATTCTTTGATTCTGTTTTGGCCTTCTGCACTCAGTGGCAAAATGACCTAGCTCATTGCAGTTGTAACATTTGAACTTTGACCTATCCACCATGCCTGTCTTGTATCCTCCTCTTGTGGCACCACCAACAGCCTTTGAAGAGTTTCCCTTGTTGAACTTAGATGTCTGACCTTGTGGCTTATATGACTTATCTCTTCTGAATTTAATATTCTTGAATCTCTTAGCCATATACGCCATGGTTGGATTATTCATGCTTTCAATCTCTTCAATTGAATAGAAGTCTTCATCTTCAACATCTTTGAGCTGTAGAACTACTTTCTCCTCATCATCCAACACCTCTTCAATTTTCAGAGATGGCACTTGTGTTGGTTGTGAACTTTGTGAAGATTCACTTGGCAGAGAGACGTGTGGTCCATGGGCTACAAGGGCACCAGACATGTTTGCCATCTTTCCTTTGGCTCCAATTTGAATAGATCTCTTTTGAAAGAGTTCAAGTTCATATGACTTGAGCACACCATAGAGAGTTTCAAGAGAAACCTCATTCAAGTTTCTCCCTTCTCTAATGGCAGTTACTTTGTGATCAAGATGTTCAGGAAGAGTGAGCAAGAACTTGACATTAACATCTTTTCTATCATAGAATTTTCCATGAATCTATAGCTCAGCTATTAGCTTACTGAATCTTTCAAACATCTGGGTGAGCTCTTTACCAGGCTTAGCCATAAAAGCTTCATATTGTGACACAAGAATCTGTCTTTGATTTTCTCTGACCTCTTTACTTCCTTCACACAGCAGCTCTATCTTGCTCCACACATGGCCTTGTCCAGGGATAGAGAGTCACACAAGAAAAGTTGTAGGTAGTCGTCTAGAGCTACCTTTTCTTTCTCAGAATCTATGTATTCTGAGGGCCTCTTTGCAACCCAGTGTGCTGCAATAACAGTATCTCCAACTGTAGAGGCTGCTACTTCATTTTGAGGAATAAAGGGGCCATTCTCAAGGATTTCCAAGTATAGTGGATGTGCAGATTTGATAAATAACAAGATCTTTCTTTTCCAAAAATTGTAGTTCTCTTTATCAAATATTGGAATCTTGATACCACTTGATTTCTGTATACTCGTCATGATCTCAGATCAGTATGTCAATCTGTTAGCTCTGATACCAGTTGTTGGTCCCGGAGTATTGCAGAAGGGGGGGGGGGTTGAATGCAATACTGATAACTTCAAATCTTTATCTCAACAACAATAATAAAGATTTTAAACTATCAGTACATGAATTGCAAACACAAGTGATAGCTCAAGATGTTCTCACAAAATAAATGTTTTATTTATTTCGCAAAGAGTGTTGCTACAACCTTGAGAAAAGATGTTTTCTCAAGCTTCGATTTCTTGAGTTTATTACAGAAAGAATGAGAGATGAATCTCTATATTGACTAATCAGCTCTAACATCTCTGTCACATGGGTTGTGGAGCTGCTGTCATTTTCAAGTGGCAGCTCCTTACAATTTGTACACCCATGTGACTTTCCTTATAAATTGCTATATAAATAGAGTTAACATTATACATAAAGCAATCTGGATACTTTCTCAATCGAGCTAACACAATTCTAGTAGATGTAGATTTGTCATACTCTTGAATTGTCGAGTCTTGTCTTGTGATCTCTCAAGCTTTTGTCGTAGCCTTGTCTTGTAGATTTATCTTTTGTTTATGTTAGCAGTTTGGTATGCTTATAAGTTCCTAGAGCACACTATACCATATATGACCTATTGCAACTCCAAAAAAGTGTAATTTTAGACCTCAAATATGTTACATTAGAGTTTTAGGTAACGTTTTAGCCAAAACTCGGTGTTGCATTTGCTGGCATTGCCTATGACCCCTATAGCAACATTTTATGTAAGTACTGTAACACATTTCAAACATTACAATAGTGTTTTTATTGCAACATTTTTATCTGTTTTAGTAACACTTTTAAGGTGTTGCAATAGACAAATGCAACATTTTTTTGCAACACTTATTTAGCTAAAATGTTACAATGTCAATTTATTACAACATTTTGATGTAACATTTTTGTGCCTATTGCAATGCATTCTGGTTTTTATCAACATTATCCTGCAATATTTTTATCTCTATTGTAAATACTTTTAGATTTAGTTGGCAATACTTATTTGCAACACTTTTTATTAGTCCAAATTGCAAGGCCCTGTTTGAAATTTTAATATGCCTTACACAAAAGAATATCAAACCCAAAAATGAGATTTCAAGTCCAAAATGGCAAATCCAACAAGAAAATTTAAATACAACCCAGACATAGTACTACTTAAGTCTAAAGTCGAAACATAGGTCAACTAATAATTACATCGCAATTCCATATTAAACTTAGTCTTTCAATTGTCAAAATACCAGCTACTACCAAATGTACACACTTAATTGATAGAAATAATTAGTTAAGTATTTCGTCACCTCGTGACCATTGTCATCCTCGCTATCATCGTCCTCCTCAGTGTGTAAACTGAAACCAACCTAAGTGCATAAGAAGCTATATATGTCCTTGCTATTCCGTCATCCTCAAAGATGACATTCAAGAAACCCCAAGTTTTCTTGTCATACTCTAACCTGCCCAAAAGAATAATCAAATAGGGATATGTCAAAACTTTAACTAACTAATAAGTTCTTACATATTTTTGGAAGGAGGAAAATTATAGGATTTTCAAATTCCAGTAGCCCAGGTACACTTTTTCTAAATCATGCAGACCAGTATTATCTTTTTAGGAAGTATGAACATCTCAGAACAAAAGAATGACGAAGCATTTCCACCACACCAACTAAAAATAAAACAGAATGCATACCAAACTAGGAATCAGTGCATGTCAAACTTTTATAAAAAAAATTCAGAAGTATATGTTGTAAGAACCATGTGAGTGGGTAATCTAGAAATTAAGAGCTTCTGATATATATGTTATAGATACTATAAAATATGCTTAAGTGACATTTTAATATTATTCTTGTCATCATTTACGATTGCAGTTCGGGTTTGAGAATCAGATAGGTTAGTAACTCTCTCTTTTGTAGGACGCTTAGGACTCTCATTTTGCATAATCTTTTTCCAGAATTAATCCAATGATATGGTTACCAAGTGCCATCAATTGGCCTATAACATACTTAAGTGAATCCTGTTAAAGAAGTAGTAATTAAGAAAAACACAAAAAAATCTTCATGAGTTTCAGTTTAGTATCAAATGTAATATAATTTCTACACAGATTAAGACTAGAATCGTATCATTGTGGCCCTTGACACGGTTAGTAGTAAAAAAAATGAAAGAACAGTGTTAGCAACATTTTCGTTTTCCTCCACAGATGATCTACTTAAGCATTCTACTCCTAATATAGGCATGAACTTCTAATGAGATGTTGATGCCATGTTCAAAGATTAAAATGCAGCAAATGAGGATATTAATAATACCTGGCAATGGGTGTCTTTATCGACTGCTGAACAAAAACTATCAAACTCCGCCTTTCCAGATTTCATTATTATTCAAGTAATTTAGTATCTAAGGAAATCAAATAAAAAAAATCAATATTAATCATATCAAATACGATAACCAATACAAAAATAACTCTCGAAAATCAGTAGAATCAGTGGGATAACAATAGAGCAGATATACGATTAAATCTAATAAGATTATTCCGATTCCTCTAGTAAGTTACATGCATGCAAAATAGAACAATAAAATCCAAGTAATATTGTTAAGTGTTAACATTCACAAACATGAAACACAATTTACTTTCATATCTAGGTAGTCAGATTTTAACTACAAACTTGCAAAATTCAATATCACTAATGTTAAAAGTTAATAGGTACACGAATGAAATAGCATTATAATGAATTTTCCACTCTTGTGAAGAATTAATTTCCACTCCTGTGAAGAACTAGCAGCTACACTCTCACAGAAAATTATTATAAACCTCAAATAATAATTTGTAAGTATATAGATTTAGCTACATATATTTTCATATGTGTAAATTTTTCTAATTTCTTTTTTAGAATGATGCCTAGTAACGACATTACAAACTATAATCATACCTGCCAATTATAGATAGGTATAAATTGTCATATCATTATATAATTATATTTGAGAAAAAAGATCCTGAAATTGATCTCAGGAAACTTTTCCTAAGATATGTACAAAATATACTCTAAATATAAATGGGCCCGTAGGGCTAATTAAAAATGTTTGATTTTACAAAATTACTATCTTATTTTTACATATAAATCTCATATATCTCATGTAATTTACCTGAGATACACCTCGAGTTCCCTATCCTCATTATATTTTTAACTCAAATAAGAATTCATTCATATAATATTAATCAATATCAATATAACAGATAAAAGAATTATTTCCTTAAGGTTTACATGAACCCTAATTGTTTCTATCGGTAGCCGGGAAACCCAACCCAACTAGAGGCAAACTGATTGAAATTTTTTTTCATCTTTGTACTTGGTGATCTCCCTAATTCATCACTTATATATAGGTAATCGCTCTCTAATTCATCTTTAATACATACATATGGGTTGTGTGTATATATATATATCTCGATGTAAATGTACTTAATTGATTGTAAACATAATCTCTGTGTTTAATTTTGGTTGATTTGACTTTTAATTCATTGCACATATTTTAATGAGAATTGCTTATTCTTACTTGTTGAAATTACAGGGTATATGATCATTCTTAGAATTTTATTAATGTATTTTACATGTTTCCCCCTTCTCTTTGCATATTCTTACTTTAGTGCTATTTTTGGTAGTTGATTTTTCTATTTGGTTCTTGTTGAGGGTCAAGCTCAGTTTTACTAATAATTCATGTACAGCATCCGGTCTTTTCTTACTAGATTGAGGACTCGTTTGTTATTGTCTGTAAAGTCTTCGCCTATTCTTGTGTTGAAGATCTTGGCTGAGTATCGGTTGTATTTGTGTTTTAATGTTTGGAGAGATATTTCAAATTGCTTGTAGTTATATTTGTTGTCATGATGAGTTGATTTATTTCGCAATCACATTTGTAATACTCCTATTATGGACTTTCCTTGGTTGCAGGCTTAATTAGGTGTATTTTTCCGTTTCTCTTTATTCTTGTGGTTTGGTCTGGTTCCCACTATATGTAAGATAATAATTAGAGTGTGCCATATTTTTTTAGCTGCAAAATGTTACAGTTTATGTAAAACACAAAATTTTGCAAAGTTCTAGGCTCATGCTATGTTTTCTAAGCGATACGTACATTTATATAAAGATAATTGCTACCAGTTGTATAGGATCTGCTCTTTTCAAATCTACCTTACCAGACATAAAATTAGGCTGAGTATGATAGTTCATTTCTTTTCTTGGTATAGAATTCTGGTTGAGTTGCGTAGATTCTGCCAGATTGCTACCACTAGCAAGAAGCAGTTTATCATTCTTCATCAACCTATCTGCAGCTGATGAGACCAACAGGGAAACAGTAGAAGCATTTTGAATATTAGCTCTGGCCATGGCAACAGGTCTCGAGAAATGAGAGAAGTCCAACAAGCTAGAGTTACTTCTAGGCAATCCAGAATCTTGTTTTTGCATCTTCGTGTGAGGGAGATGACTTGCAGGAGCTTGAGAAGAAGCTAGATTTCCAGAAACATCATGTTGCATCTCCGAAACTCTTGATCCAACAGACGATACTGATGCTTGCCCTTGTGGCACTGACCAATGATATACTGGTGCTTCCCCAACTCATTATTTTGTACTGCATCGTTATGTGAATTCCTAAGCAATACATACATTTATATAAAGATTATTTCTACCAGTTCCGCCTAATTTATTGTCATGCGACTTTAAGAGCTTGAGGCACAAAGGCTGTAACCTTGCTCTGAATGGTGTATTGGAAATGAGATACTTTATGGTTCACTTTCTGGATACTTGTTGTACTAATTTTCTTAATGAAGATCCTACGCAGCAAAGGTTCATATTTATTTAGTTGTTCCCCTTTTCTTTTCCAAACTGAGTTGTGCAAAAGAGTGCTAGCATTTTGCTAATTTATCTAGCATTAGCTATTATTCAAGAGAGTACAACTAAAACATTTAATCATCATTATTGCTATTTTATGTCAATAATATTAACATTATTATTCTGTACAAAATTTAACATTTGACTTCAGTAGATTCTGGATCATTTAATCATGTTATTGCTATTTTATGTCAATCATCAGCTACTGATTGAATTTGATGGAAATTCAAAAAGTGGAAGCTTCTAAAGTCAACTAATGTTGCACTTCCGGTGTCCATTTCCTTTTATTTACTCTTCTCCTTCACTTTGTCAGTGATGTTCTTTAAGGCAAAAAGTTGTAATAGGAGCTAGATGGCTTATATTTTGCTAGTATCTGAGCCTGCAAGTAAACAAAACATTGTGTCTTTACTTACAATGAGAAGATGGGTTGTGTAGTAGAAGGGTACTGAGATTAAATTTTGGATTAGATCGAGGGAGATAGTTATTTATTTAGAAAATTTATTTTACAAATTAATATCTAGGACAAGTTTTGTTATCTATGTACAATAGATATGATATTAAAATTGGAAAAAAATAGTGAAAAATTGACATTGACAATATTTGTAGTTCATGATTCATTATCGTAAGGGTTATCCAATTTGAATTATATAGAACTTTTTTGATTTTTAAAAAACTAGTTGCATTTAATCTGAATTTTTTTAAAAAATCCTTTAAAATTTGATTGTATTTCATTTTCGATTTTAAAAAGTTCAATCATTAGAACCAGTGATATTTAATTTAGATTTTAAAATAAAATAAAATTTGCTGGTAGGTATGAAGTTAGTGTATATTACTTGTAATTAATCTAAAATGAACACATAACATTGTAACACATAAGTCTCTCAATAGATCGAGTTTGAATCGGATTAGCCTAAATTTATATCCAAATCCATTTAATTTTTTTTAGATCGGATCGGATCGAATTAAGTGTCAAATTTTTATAGAAAAATCCAATTTTGCTTCATTATGATCATGATGGGTAATCAGATCGGATGAAAATTGAGGGTATTTCATTTTCAATTTTAAAAAGTTCGATCATTAGAATCGTTAATATTTAATTTGGATTTTAAAAAAGTAATTAAAATTTGCTGACACAAGTTAGTGTATATGGCTTGTAATCTAAAATGAACACTTTTATACTAATAACATCCAGAATCATCGTCACACATAGGTCTCTAAATAGATCGGGTTTGGATCCGATCAGTCTAATTTTATATTCAAATCTATTTAATTAATCGGATCGGGTTTGGATCCAATTAGTCTAATTCTATATTCTAATCAATTTAATTAATTGATTGAACTAAGTGTCGAATTTCTCAAAAACCAATTTATATCCATATCCATATAGATCAATCTTGAAATATAATAAAAAAAAAAATTAGAGTGATTAACGTCAAACAAAAACGTAATTTTCTTTTAAAGTTATAGTGTAAAATAAATAGAGTTTTGGAACTTATATGTTCGACAAATATATATTATTTGTATAATGGTATTAATAGTAATATTAATATATATATATAATTACATTTATTCAGATCAAATTTTTAACAGATCGGATCATATAAAATTCTTAAGTACTAATATTGACACTTTATATAGTAAAATCTCATTAAATTAATACTCGATAGTTCGATAAATTATCTCGATTAATTAATAAAATTTTCGGATTCCAACGATATTTATTTATAGAGGTTTTACTCTAAGATTAAATTATTATTTTGAGTAAATAATCTAAAATTAACTCTTTAATAAATATTTTATTATTTTGGATAAGAATAAATTTAATAGCTTTAATATTTTTATATAATAATCAAATTAATATGCAACATAATTAATAATGGACTACTTTTAGTCTTGTGTAAAAAATTTTCAGCTTTGGCGCTCATCATTTCCCCCAATTTTTTTGTTAATTTTTAAGGGTGTTGCTAAATGTAAATCATGTTTTCTCTTTGCAAACTAGTATATTACGTATATACCCTTTAATGCATTAAATAGGTGAAATCCTAATAAAATTAAATAGGTGAAACCCTAATAAATGTTTCTCACTGCCATTGAGACCGAGTTGGACCACACAATCATTGGGCTAACAATTCTTTGCTACCAAAATCTTTTAATTTAAATTGAAATATAAATTAAGAGTTTGAGGTTTTCGTTATTATGGGCTTTTGTTATTATGAAGAGATTCTCATTAAATTAATTATTTTTATAATTATATATAGAGGATAAATATAATTTCTTTTTATAACATTATTATATTTATTATATATTAGAAATATATAATTTTAGATTCATAAAAATATCAAAATATATTTTTAAATTTATGGTTAAAATTTGATTAATTTATTAACCAAATTTAAAATCTGATAACATAAATGCAATTGATTTTTTTTTTCAATCGTTTTTCTAAATGAAACTTTTATTCAAATTCAAATAGTTTAGATTTTAATTTAATGTTACTAATTCAACCTCTTAATTTATAATTAGATTACATTACATGTTTTGGTATTTAAAAAAAAGGAAGACAACTGATTTTTTTATCAATAATAATAATAATATTGTAATATTTAAATTGAAATATTAAGAATTTTGATCATGGACTACGTGTTAGGTCCAATATGTTTGTAGAAGGGGGGCTGAATACAAATAGTACTGTTTAATCGAAATTTGTCTGGATAATTTAATTTATATTTTGACAAATTTGAGCGGAATTAAATGAAACAAAATTCAAGTTGAATATAAAATTATATTAACTTGAGGTGTTTGTTACAAATACAGTACAGAATTTATATCTAGTTAATAAAAACAAATTAGAAAATTCGACATGAATTTTTCTAGATTTGTTATTAAAAATCAAGATATAGATTAGGAGTAAAAACTCGTTAATAGTACAAGAGTATTAAGTAAACAAGTTCTATCGGATCAGATATTAAAAATAAGATGAACTAGATTTTCTATGAATTTTTCTGCTACTTGTATTGTGTTCTTGATGAGAGAGAAGAGAGTAAACTGCCTTGAATGTAATATTCTGACTATGTTGTCTTGTGTCGTTTCTGTCTTGATATATAATATTCACTGCCTCTTTCTCTTCAATTATAACTGTCAAGACAATCGACAGTACAATCTATTCTTCCAAGACAACCATTTTTGTACTGCCAAGACAATAGGCAATACAATCGTCAAGACAATCAGGTTCTTCCAAGACAATCGGCAAGACAATCAAATTCTGAGATCTTTGTCTTGCTTTATCAAAAATTATCATCCTGTCTGAAGCTTTTTCTTTTTGATCATTATCAAGACAATCTGATTTGAACTATCAAGACAATCGTCAAGACAATCAAATCAGATTTTTATTCTTCTTTTTTAAAGTTATTCAGAATTAATCATCACCAAGACAATCGGCAAGACAATCAGAGATTGTCTTGCTTTACTGATTTTCTTCTTCAAGACAATCAGTGATTGTCTTGTTTCTCTAAATTCCTTCTCCAAGACAATCGGCAAGACAATCAGGGATTGTCTTGCTAGTTCATTTTTCAGATTAAATTAAATTGATTAACAAATAATCATTTTAATTTAACCTTACTTAAATAATTAATCAGATTTAATTAATCTAATAATTAATTTAATTAAAGAATTAATTCAGGATGAATTAATTAATTAATTAAATTGACTACTTGATTTAAATTAATTAAAGAAGAATAATTATATATATCCTTGGATTGTCTTAATTCTTTTCTGAATCACTGAAAGTAATGAAGGAATACCACTGAATATTTTGTTGACGTTCCATGCACGGTCTGGTTCATGAACGACTAACTTCAATGACTGTCCTTTAATTTTCACATTAAAAATGTGATTCATTTTTCTTCTCATTTCTTTCTCCTTCTTGTACTTCACTGTATTCTGTCTGAACCTGTCACTCTAGAAATCTCTGTCTTAGAAATAAATCCACTTCTTTGATGCTATACTGAGGCTTGATCAGCAATCTGAGCTTCTTCCAGTGTAAAACATCAAAACTATAGATTGACTTTAGGATTTTTCTTCTGACAGATAGTACCTCTTGAGATTCCTGTGACAGTTAAAGTTATTTACTTATTACAATCTAAGCTTAAGTTGAGTTGAGTCCCCGAACTACAAATAGGCTGTGTCATATGCCTTTCACTACGGACCAAATATATATATATATATATATATTAAAATTATCTATTATAGCACAGATAAATTATATGTATATCTATATTAAGTAAAATTTTATTTATTATAAAAAATTGTTATATTTAAATATTAATTATTATCAAACTAACTTTCCTAATTAATTTGTTATTACTCAACTTTTTATAAATTAAAATAAAATAAGTGAAATATATACACTTAATTTGACTAATAAATTTCTAAAGTAAGCAAAAAAAAATGCTACTAGAGGGCAAATCAATGTTCATAAGGCACGGAGAGGCGTTAGGCGAGTTTGGAAAAATGTGAATATGTTAAATGATTAGACAGAAAACTAGGTTAGGTATGACTGTACACACTATTTGCACAAAAAAGTAGGAAGGACAATAATATAATTTCCCCAAATTACATTGACTAATTTGATTTGCATTTAGCAATCATGATTTTTAACTTTTTATCTAGATAACTACTTAAGCGGCATAATATTCTTATATCCATAAGATTAGGTGTATAATTGGGAAAACATATCCCCATTTCCTCCACCTCTTAAGCAACTGCTTACCCTACCCACCTTCCACCAAAGCGAAGAGTCCTGCTTCTTTCTCTAATCGGTAATTTGTTAGGTCCAATAAGATTGTAGAAGGGGGGGTTGAATACAATCTATATCATTTTCTCAAAATTTATTCGTTAAACAATTTTCACTTAAACGAATATTTTGTGCGGAATAATATAACACAAATTTCAAGTTGAATATAACAATATATTAACTTGATGAGTGTTACAAAATCAGTACAAGTGATTATCAAGAAATTAATAACTAATTAGAAAATTCGACATGAACTTTTCTAATTTAGTTAATAAAAATCAAGATATCAAGTCAAGAAATAGGAAACTTAATTCGCTAGTAATACACAAGTCACAAATAATCAAGTTCCAATGGATACAATTTTTGTTACAAGTAACTCAAGAATTTATGGCAATTTAATTGAGCTTGAAAGATGAGAGAGAGATATAATATGTTGGCTTTTCTTTCCTTCTTGTTTTCCTGCCCGTGTATGTCTGTGTATTGTTTTTGCTTCTGCTGGTTTCTGTCCATTTTATAGCAATGTTAGATATTTGCTGCCACCATGACATAATTTGTTCCATGACATAACTTGTATATTTCGGTATGACAAAAACCTTGTCATGACATAACTTGTGTAGCTCGGTATGACAAAATATGTGTTATGACATACTCTCAGAATTCGGTATGACATAATTTGATCATGACATAATCTGATCTTCAGCTCAGAATGACATAAACCTCACGTTTTCTGTCAACATGACATAATCTGTGCCGCTCTATTCCAATATGACATAATCTCAGCTTTTCACATTTATTCTTTTATGTCATAGAAACCTTATTAATTATTTAATGATTAATTAATTAATTCAGACTTAATTGACACAATAAGTAATTTAATAAATAAATTAATTCTTTTAGAATTAATTCATTAATTAAATAAACTATAAGGATTTATATCATTTAAAGGTGAACTAATTAAAATCAATAAATACTTAATTTACCTCAATGAATCACTGTAAATAGTGAATAACTTCCACTGGATAATTGTTGACGTTCGATGTACTGTCTGGTTCATGAACGACTAACTCCAATTTCTATTCTTCACTTTGACTCTCAATTGTGATCCATGTACTTTCTCAACACACTTTAATTCCTCTTGTACTACCTCTGTCACTATTGAAATCTCTTGTCACTGCAAATAAAATCCAATTGCATCAATGCTATACCAAGGCTTGATCAGTTGTCTGAATCTTCTTTCGGTGTAAAACATCAAAACTATAGATTGACATTCTTCTTTCTTCTGACAGATATCACAATCTGAGATTCCTGTGACAGTTACCATTAATTACTTATTACAGTCTAATTTAAGTTGAGTTGTATCCTCGAAATACAAATAGGCTAAGTCATATGCCTTTCAATCTCCCCCTATTTGTTTGTTAAAAATTAACAAGCAAATTCCTAGAGGGTAACTCAACTAACTCAACTTAAACTAGTAAAAGATAAAACTGTAATTGCAAAGTAAATAATGAAAAACGATTTTGGTTTATATTTAACATTTCCATATTCAAACTTAAAAGATAAATACAAGATAGATGATCCTCTAGACTGATCATATTTCACATTAACCTATCTTGTTCTATTTAAGCTCTAAAGATATAACATGTAGAGCGGTTCTTCACTTCGGACTGTCTTCCCTTCTGAATTCTCCTTCTTCAGGTTCATCTGTGACTTGAAGTTTCTTGTGCAAATCAGAATCAACAAGACGCTCTCTTCTTGATGACAATCCTTGAGGTAAGATTAAAGGAATTCCAAGCTTCTTTCTCAGTTCACCTTGAAATTTCTTATAATCTTTTATATTCGTTTGTGCATAGGATCGAATGTGATCTGCAGCTATTACCTTTTCTTCAGTCAAGAATCCATGATTTCTGAGAGCATATTCAGCATATACCAAGTGTTTTGCATGATGTTCATATAACTCATCTGTCTGAAGATTGATTGAATGAAGTATCTCTCCCTTAAGAAATTTTACTTGTGGAGGATCCTTAATCACTTCTGGTCCAGCTCTTTCAGCAAATTCTTTGAACTTTTCATGTAGCAAAACACCTAGCTCAGACGATGTTCTCACTTTAGGCCTAAGTACCCAAATCTCTGTCAGCGATCTATCATAAAAGAACTGAATAGATACTCTAAAAGTTCCAACATTATGATAATCCACAAATATTACCAGCTCGTCAGATTTGGGATCAAATGCAGTAGTTATCCTGATGACTTCTACCTTTAAGGCCCTTATATACATATCATGAATTGGATTTGCCAATTTAAATTCCTCGAGAATTTCTCCAAGACGACGATCTTCATAATCAAAACTCTGAGGTGAATCAATTGCTTTTTGAGCACGTTCCCATTTGTCTCCACTCTTGAGTCTGATATACATCTTTCTTGCTTCAAGCTTCTGAGCATGTTGCATTTGAAGAGCTTCCTTTTCAGCCTTTTGAAGCCTTTCATTATGAGCTATCTGTTCTAGTGTCTTTTTGAGTCTTTCATCTCTCATAGACAGATTAGCTTTATTCTGTTCAAGTTCTTGATTGGCTTCAAAATCCATTCTTTGGAGTTCAACAGGATCAGGAACTAGAATCTCTTCATCATCCCAGAAATTGAGATCCGGTTGACCAAACTCTTCACCATCATCTGAAAAGTCCAAATCAGCAAAAATATCAAGGTTATCAGGTTCACCTAAGTAGTAATAACCTTCTGTAGTGTCATCCTCCTGTGCTGTTTGAGCTTTCTTTCCCTTGTCACTTGTATCTTCAACTTGTTTATCAAATTTTGATTTACTTACATTTGTTCCCCCTCTAGATTTCTCCCCCTTAGTTGAGGAATCCTCTACAATTCTGTGGCTTGGGTCATCTTCACCATCACCTTCAAAGAATCTCACCTCTTCTGGTGTAGTAGAGTGAGTTCTGCTGATGATGTTATACAAGTGTCTTAACCCTTTAGCTTGATAAGCAGTTTGCCTTTCAATTTGACTTAGTCGATGGCCAGTGGATAAATGATTTTCATTTACTTCTTTCTGCAGATCTTCCATTTGACTGGATATAGAAGTGATAATGAGATCTTGAGCCACTGTGACATCTCCAGAATCTTCGATCGCTTGTTGCTGCGAGAGTTTAAGTGCATTGATCTTGTTGTTGAAGATATTTCTCATGTTATCCATGTCAAACCTTAAGTTTTTATTGTCTTCTTCAGCTTGAGCAAGACTTTCTTTCTTTTGATTCAATTCTGCCATGAGAGAAAGAGTGTATGTGTCATTGTGTGCGCTCACCTCACTAGCTCTCTGAGTATCACTAATCTCACGTGCATGTGTTTCACTCAGTTTAGAGGTGATCCTCACATCACTCCTCTCATGTTCCAAAGCTGGTTCCATTGTACCTGCAGGTAAAATCACCCTAGCCTTCTCTTGGAAGGTCAGTGGTGGTGCAATGGGAGTTCCCAAATCCCTAACCACAGTCATTTCTGTCATGTCAGTTGGAATTGAGGTCTGAATTGCTTCAGTGACAGAAAGACTGAGTTGCCTTCCACCTTCTCCAGTTGAAACTGCGAGTGGAAAATCCCTTGAGGGAGCCAGAAATGTTCCTCCTGAGAGGGGATATGATGATTCTATTATCAGTGGCTCAGAATCAAGATTTCCCTCATTAGCCTGTGAAGGCTCCTCTACCGTGACAATGGTAGGCACTGTTTCAGTTCCTATGTGCTCTCCTCGCTGAGTGTCCCTATCTTCATTCATTTCTACATGTTCTCCCATTGTTAGTAATAACAGTGGGGTTGTGCTTGACACTTTACCGGATGTCATGGCCGACTGGCGAAATTAAATGGACTCATCCTGTTGAGAGAATGGTTCCAGTAACTGTTCATTCGCCATATCAAAGTCCATATCCTGTTGGGAGGATATGGATGAGCTTACAGTTGCCTCAGGTTCATTTCTACTCTTCTTTAGTAGAGGCAGAGCTGTGGGTTCACTCACTTCATCACTACTTCTTGCACTTCTTTTAGGCTGCAATTTCCTTCTGTATTGGTAGAATTTAGTTGTTTTTGACTCAGTGTTTGGCTCTTTGACCTGGGATAGAGATTGTGGTGCTACAATCCCTTGGTCAGTCATAACAACCACTTGGGTTCCAGAAGTAGATTGAGAATGAGAAGTAGTTAAAGGATCAGAAGGCAATACCTGGTCAGCAGATGGAGATTGAAGTTCTGGTTCAGCTTGTTCTTGAACAATTGGTTCTTGTCCAGGTACTAGTTCAGTTGGCTCAGGAACTTGTTCTTCAAGAGGAGGTGCAAGTTGTTCAACTATTTGAGGTACTTGTTCAATTGCTGCTTCAGGTTGATCAGGAACTGGAGCAAGTACATTCTGAATGATAGGAAGTTGAATGTAGGTGGACATGTATTGAGTAACAGCCACTTGCACATTTGGAAACTTTACTTCAGCACCGTATCCTGTGAATAATTTGGTTGAAGGTTTACCAGACACCTTAGATTGACAATTCAGGAATGGAGCATGAAGTTCAATAGGAACCAAATGGTTAAAAATCAATGTAAAGAATCTAGGGTAATAGAATAAGACTTTTTCACCCTTATCAATGTTCTTCTTAGCATTGATAATTCTTCTAACCATAGGAACACAAAGAAGTCTGCCAATATTGATTCCTAGATTATGAGCAATTGCAAATCCGATATGTTGCAAAAAAGAAGTTATTACACTGAAGTTTCTTCTTGTAGTATTTGCAAACACCTTTGCCAGCGTGTCAAATAGATAATCCCATTCTTGAACAAGATACTTTTTATTCAGAGAAGAGAGATCTATTTCATGTTGATAATTAATTCCAGTGAAAAAATTAATCAACTCTTGATTGGACGGAAGATCTTGAAAATGTTAGGTCCCATAAGATTGTAGAAGGGGGGGTTGAATACAATCTTTACCTTTTTATCGAAATTTGTCCTTTAAATAAAATTTGATAAAGACAAATTTATGTGCGGAATTATTTAACACAATTTTTCAAGTTGAATATAACTGTATATTAACTTGATGTGGTGTTACAAAATCAGTATAACAACTTATCAAGATGTTAACAACTAATTAGAAAATTCGACATGAACTTTTCTAATTTAGTTAATAATAATCAAGATAAGAACTAGGAAACTTAATTCGCTAGTAGTACAAGAATCACAAATAAACAAGTTCTATTGGATAGAATATCACAAAGATGAAGAACTTGAATTTCTGGGAATTGTTTAAGCTTTGGTGTTCTTGGTGTTCTTGAGAGAGAGAATTCTGTTCTTGATATAATGTTTCTGCTGTGTTTTCTCCGTTATGACATAATCTGCTGTGTTCTGTTCTTTTATATTAGTAACAGGTCTTGCTGGCTTTCTGTAGGATATTTAACTGCTCCAGCATGACTTAAACTGCTACCAAGACTTGATTTTCCTTCATTAAGACTTACACAAACCTCCATTAAGACATAAAATATGTCGGTATGACTTAAGAGAAATTCGGTAAGACTTACAACAGCTGGCAGAGGTCGGTAAGACTTAATCCAGGTCGGTAAGACTTAATCCTTAAAAGCTCCTGTCGGTATGACTTAACATTAAGTCATACCGAATTTTCCTTCTCCAAGACATAATCCATTTTTCTTTCTTTAAGTCATATTGATCCATTTAATTAATTAATGATTAACTAATTCATATTTAATTGATACAATAATTAATTTAAATAAATAAATTAATTCTTCCAGAATTAATTCATTTAATTAAATCTACTAAATGATTTATATCAATTACAAATGAATTTAATTAAATCAATAAATAATTAATTTAATTCTTACAAACCACTAAAGGTAGTAAAGAATTACCACTGATTTGTGTTGACGTTCGATGTACTGTCTGGTTCATGAACGACTAACTTCAACGATGCTTCTTCACTTTTGACTTTAGATTGTGGTTTGTTTCTTCTCTCAATTCTCTTGTACTGTAACTGATCATCAAACTATCACTCTAAAAATCTCTGTCACTGTTCAAATGAATCCATTCACTTCAATGCTGTACTGGGGCTTGATCAGATAACTGAATCGTCTTCCAGTGTATGACATCAAAACTATAGATTGACTTTTCTTCTTTCTTCTGACAGATAATACTTCTTGAGATTCCTGTGACAGTTCATATGTATATTTACTTATTACAATTTGGTTTAAGTTGATTAGGATCCTCTAACTACAAATAGGCTGAGTCATATGCCTTTCAATCTCCCCCTATTTGTTTGTTAGACAATAACAAGAAAATTCCTAGAGGATACCTCAACTAATCCAACTTAACCAAATGAAAGATAAAACTTTAAATACTAAGTAAGTATGAAAAAAAAAGTTCTGGTTTATATTTAACATTTGCCAGATTCAAACATGAAAGATAAATACAAGATAGATGATCCTCTAGACTGATCATATGATACAAATTCCTATCAAGATTTATCTAAGCTCTAAAGATATAACATGTAGAGCAATTCTTTTTCTTCAGTTGTCTTCCCTTCTGAATTCTCCTTCTTCTGGCTCATCTGTGACTTGAAGTTTCATGTGTAGATCAGAATCAACAAGACGTTCTCTTCTTGATGACAATCCTTGAGGTAAGACTAAAGGAATTCCAAGCTTCTTTCTCAGTTCACCTTGAAATTTCTTGTAATCTTTTATGTTCGTTTGTGCATAGGAACGAATGTGATCTGCAGCTATTACCTTTTCTTCAGTCAAGAATCCATGATTTCTGAGAGCATATTCAGCATATACCAAGTGCTTTGCATGATGTTCGTATAACTCATCTGTCTGAAGATTGATTGAGTGAAGTACCTCTCCCTTAAGAAATTTTACTTGTGGAGGTTCCTTAATCACTTCTGGTCCAGCTCTTTCAGCAAATTCTTTGAACTTTTCATGTAACAACACACCTAGCTCAGAAGATGTTCTTACCTTAGGTCTAAGTACCCATATCTTTGTCAGTGATCTGTCATAAAAGAACTGAATAGATACTCTGAAAATTCCAACTTTATGACAATCTACAAATATTACCAGCTCATCAGATTTGGGTTCAAATGCAGTAGTTATCCTGATGAATTCTACCTGTAAGGCCTTTATATACATATCATGAATTGGATTTACCAGTTTGAATTCCTCGAGAATTTGTCCAAGACGACGATCTTCATAATCAGAACTCTGAGGTGAATCAATTTCTCTTTGAGCACGTTCCAATTTGTCACCGCTCTTTAGTCTGATATATGCTTTTCTCTTCTCAACATTTATAGCATGTAGTCGTTGTAATGCTTGCTGTTCAGCTTTCTGAAGTTCTTCATTTCGTGCAATTTGCTCTAATGATTTTTGAAGTTTTTCTTCTCTCATTTGCAAATTAGCTTCCCTTTGAGCAAATAACTCTTCAGATTCTTTCTCAGCTTGTTGAGCTTCAAATTCAGATATCACTGGTCCTTCATCTTCCCAGTGACTAAGATCAGGTTCAGGAAGTTCTTCACCTTGATCCGGGAATTCAAGATCAGCAAAAACATCGAAGTTATCCGGTTCACCCGTGTAATAATAACGTGTGTTCTTGTCTTGAATTTCTTCTTCAGTTTCTTCAACTACTTTCTTTCTCTTATCTTCACCTTGGTCAGATTTACCAGATTTTCCTTCTCCTCCCTCTCTTTCTTTAGTTTTATCTTGTGACCCCTTTGATTTCTCCCCCTTAGTTGAGGAATCCTCTACAGATTTATCAGTTGCCCCAGCTTCAGGACCTTGTTCATCATCATCACCATCCTTGCTTGTAAAGAATTCAATTTCTTCATTCGTAGGTTTGCGACTTTGACTTACAAGATTAAACAAATGTCTTAACCCTTTAGCCTGGTGTGCATTTTGCTTTTCGATCTGGTCCAGACGAGAATCAGTAGATTCCTAATTGTGCTGTACCTCTGACTGTAGATTATCCACTTTCAAGGAAATCTCAGAAATTAACATGTCTTGAGCAACAGTAATATCTCAAGAGTCATCAAGTGCCTTTTCATGAGAGAGTTCGAGAGAATCTATCTTCTTGGTGAAAGATATCTTTAAGTAGTTAATGTCCTTCTTGATTAAAGCAAGCTGACTATTGACAGAGGTGGATGAAGAAGATCGCTCACCCACTTGTGCTCTAAGGATTTCTGTTTCAGCCTTGCTGACTGCAAGTTCTTTCTCTAAAG
This sequence comes from Saposhnikovia divaricata, assembly GCA_036435485.1. NCBI lineage: Eukaryota > Viridiplantae > Streptophyta > Magnoliopsida > Apiales > Apiaceae > Saposhnikovia > Saposhnikovia divaricata. The sequence continues at coordinate 167,594,206 of CM071595.1, read as the reverse complement.
CAGTTATCTTTTCTAATAATGAGAGAGTGTATGTGTCAGTGTGTGCGCTCACCTGACGTTCACTTTGAGATCCACTCACCTGAAGTGCATGTGTTTCACTCAATTTTATGGTATTCCTCACATCACTCCTCTCAGATTCCTTAGCTGCTTCCAGATTTGTACCTGCATGTAAAATCACCCTAGCCTCCTCTGGGAAGGTCAGTGGTGGTGCAATGGGAGTTCGCAAATCCCTGTCCTTAATCAAATCTACTTGAACATTTGAAATTGTTGACTGAATTGCTTCAGTAGTAGATTGATCAAGTTGCCTTCCACCTTCTCCAGTCGAAACTGCGAGTGGAAAATCCCTTGTGGGAGCCAGGAGTGTTTGTCCTGGGAGGGGAGATGATGGTTCTATTAAAGTTGACTAAGAACCAAGATTTCCCTCTAAAGCCTGTGAAGACTCTTCTACCATAACTATGGTAGGCACTGTCACATTTTCTACGTGCTCTCCTTGCAATGTGTCCTGAGACTCATCTAAAGGTATGTCTTCCCCCATTGTGAGTAATAGGGGAGGTGTGTTTGACTCACTACAAGGTGCCACAGCCCTATGGCGAATTTCAATAGAATCATCCTGTTGAGAAGATGATTCTAGTAACTGTGTAACGGCCATATCAACTTCCATATCCTGTTGGGAGGATATAGACGGGCTTACAGTTGCCTCAGTTTGAGTTCTACTTTTCTTTTCTAGAGGCAGAGCTGTGGGTTCACTCATACTATCACTACTGATTCGACTTCTTTTAACTTGCAATTTCTTTCTGGAGTGAAAAGATATGAGTTTTGTTGGTTGAGTGTTTGGCTCTACGACCTTGGTTAGAGGTTGTGGTACTACAACCCCTTGGTCAGACCTACCAACCACTTGGGTTCCAGAAATAGATTGAGAAGTAGTAGTTTGAGGAACAGAAGGCAATACCTGGTCAGCTGATTCCGCAAGAGTCTCTGATAAGATGGGTTGATCTGATTCAGGTTCAGGGACAGATGTAGTTTCTTGCACTGGATGTTCAACAGCAAGTGCAGCTGGCTGAGGAACAATTTGCTGAGCAGGTTCAACTTGTTGATTGCCTTGATTTTCATTATCAACAAGTATGTTTTCCACTGGTGGTTCAGGGTTTTGTTCTGGTTGTTCAGGTTCTGGTACAGGTTCAATGACAGGTAGTTGTATATAGTTTGACATGTATTGGGTGACAACTACAGGTATGGTTGTGAATTTAGGCTTGTTGCTGTACTCAGTGAACAATCTGGTAGTAGGTTTACCTGACGCCAGTGATTCTCCATTCAGGAATTGGGCTTGGTTTTCTAGTTCCACAAGATGATTAAAAATCAATGACAAGAATCTTGGATAATAGCATGATACTTTTTGTCCATTATCAAAATTCCTCTTTGCATTAATGATTCTTCTAACCATCGGAACACACAGTAGTCTACCAATATTAATTCTTCGGTTGTGTGCAACTGCATATCCAATATGCTGCAAGAAAGATGGTAATACCCCGAAGTTCCCTTTAGTAGAATTGGCAAAGACTCTACCTAATGTGTCAAACAGATAATCCCATTCCTGAACGAAGTTCTTTTTATTCCAGACAGTTTGATCAGGACTGTCTTGATAGAATACACCATTCAAAAAATTTATCAATTCTTGATCTGATGGTAATTCTTCGAAATTATCAGTTGGAAAATTTAAGACCGTATTTATTGTATTTTCATTCACTGTGTACTGATTGTCTCCTACAGAGAAGACAAATGATCTGTTATCATTAGAAACGACAGCAGTAGTACACATGATTCGCAAAGGTTCAATTTTCAGAGGAGCATCCAATCTCAAAGCATTGCGAACCAGTGAATTTTCATTTAAAAATCGAATCCACGGTCGAAAACGTTCAACTGAACATTTTTTTGGATCAAAATAACCGATTAAATTATGTTTAATAATTTCAAATCGATCAGCCATTTTAATCAAGATTTAATTTCCTTGAAAATTTCAGATTTTACAAATTTATAATTTAAAAATTAATTTTTCGAATTAATAATTAATTAAAAATTTGAAATAATTAAAAGTTCTTCAAAAATTCTGAAAAATTCACACAATGATCCTTGTATACACACAAACACATGTATATTTTTAGTTTTGCAAGAATCAAACTCAGTTTTTCAGAAAAACAGATCTTGAAAGCGATTTTCGAAAATAAAAATCTTCAAAAACCGAACCAAAATTCGATTTTAACCACTCAAAATGAAGATAATCAATCAAGGAATCCAAATATGTGGTTAGATCGTGATTATCAGCAAGATTCGAGATGAAAATCGGGCATGAATTCGACTGTGTGTGTGTGTATCGTATGTATCCTTTTTTTTTTTGTTCTCTAAGACTTAACTTGAGAGAGACTTAAAATGTTAATAAGACTTAACTCTACTAACTACTGAATATATATACTAACCAGATGAATAAGACTTAAACTTACATACAGACGAATAAGACTTAAAAATTATTAAGACATAACTATTATATATATATATATATATTAGATACAATTATGACTTAATTAGAAAACAAGACTCTATTATGACTTATTAAACTATTAAGACATAAATCAATATGACTTAACTAATACTAAGACTCGATTAAGACTTAAACTAATTAAGACTTAGAATTATATATAAACAATACTTAACTAATAATTCGAATAAGACTAAAAGTTAATATGACTTATTAATATGACTTATTCTTTACAGAACCTCGGTAAGACTTAACCTGTTTAAGTCATACCGAATTTTTTAAGTCATATTAAGAGTTTTATTTAATTTTAAGTCATATCTATTTTAAACAAACATTAAAAACCACACTAAAATATACAATTAACTTATAAAAATAATAAAATATTATAGAAAATTAAACAAATAATAAAAATAAATATACATACCATATGCTATCCTATTAACGAAAACAAAGCAATATTAACAGGACAAACATTACAAAACATATGATAAATTAATTAATAAAATAGAAGTAAATATCTACAAATATTCTAAAAATACAGAAGTATGAAGTATTAAATAATATGAATAAACAAATTGAAAAATAATTAAACAAGCAAGAAAATCAGATGGTAAAATAATTATACAAGTGATTTCAAACAACAAATATTCACAGAATAATCACTTGCAAAATTATTAAAGATCAAATTTCAGATATTAACAGTATTAATTACTAGGACTGTTTAACATACCCAATTCACTAACAATTCTAGTGAATGAGGATTCATTAAGCAACTTAGTAAAAATATCTGCAGTTTGATCTCCAGAGCCTACAAATAGTAGTTCCACTGTACCATTCATTACATGCTCTCTTATAAAATGATACCTTATGTCAATGTGCTTTGTCCTTGAGTGCTGCACAGGATTGCTGGCGATTGCTATGGCACTTGTATTATCAAATAAAATAGGAATATTTTCCAATACAATGCCATAGTCCATTAATTGATTCCTTATCCATAAGATCTGAGCACAACAGCTTCCAGCAGCTATATATTCAGCTTCGGCTGTAGAGTTGGAAACTGTTTGCTGTTTCTTACTGAACCAGGATACCAATCTTCCACCTAGGTATTGACAACTCCCAGATGTACTTTTCCTGACTACAACACTTCCTGCATAGTCAGAATCTGTATATCCAATTAAAGTAAAACCAGTTTCATTAGGGTACCAGATGCCTAAATTAGGCGTACCCTTTAGATATCTTAAGATTCTTTTGACAGCAGTGAGATGGATTTCTTTAGGGTTCGCTTGGAACCTTGCACACAAGCATGTGGCAAACATTATATCTGGTCTACTAGCAGTTAGGTAAAGTAATGAGCCAATCATACCTCTATAGCCTGTGATATCTACCTTGGCAGAACTTTCACATAAACCAATTTTGACAGCTATAGTTGATGGTGTCTTTGCTGATGAGCACTCCTCCATGTGATATTTCTTGAGGAGCTCCTTAATGTACTTGGATTGACAAATAAATATTCCATCTTTTCTCTGACTTATTTGTAATCCAAGAAAGAATTTCAGTTCTCCCATCATGCTCATTTCAAACCTACCCTGCATTAACTTAGAAAACTTCTTGCACAGAAGCTCATTAGTAGACCCAAATATAATATCGTCCACATAGACTTGGACTAGTATTATATCATTCTTATGTCTTTTAGTGAAGAGAGTTTTGTCTATGACACCTCTTATAAAACCATTTTCTAATAGAAATTCAGAAAGAGTGTCATACCATTTTCTTGGGGCTTGCTTAAGACCATAGATAGCTTTGTAAAGAAAGTAAACATAGTCCAGATGATCTTGATCTTCAAAACCAGGGGGCTGTTCTACATACACTTCTTCATCTAGCTTACCATTCAGAAAAGCACTCTTGACATCCATTTGATAAACTTTGAATCTTGAATAGGATGCAAATGCCAAGAATATTCTGATGGCCTCAAGTCTTGCCACTGGAGCATAGGTCTCGTCATAATCAATGCCTTCAGCTTGAGAATAACCTTTAGCTACCAGTCTTGCTTTGTTTCTTATCATAGTGCCATCTTCATCTAGTTTGTTTCTGAATACCCATCTTGTGTCCACCACTTTTCTATCTTTAGGTCTGGGTACCAGCTTCCATACTTCTAGTTGCTTAAATTGATTGAGTTCATCTTGCATAGCAATCACCCAATCAGGATCAGATAGAGCTTCTTCTACTTTCTTAGGTTCCATGACAGACAGGAACCCAGAATAGTTACATTGATTCTGATAAGATCTTCTTGTTTTCACACCAACATCTGGATCACCAAGAATCAGCTCAAAAGGATGAGCTCTATTCCAAACAGTTTGTCTGGGAAGAATTGATCTTGACGATTCGCCTTGATCTTCAGTATGATGTTGAGTATGACTTGTTGACCCTTCATTATCTCCCCCTGAGTTGTTGCCAGTTTGACTTGTTGATGGTTCAAGAGTTTCAGTGGTGTCTTGAAAGTTATCATTGTTTTCACCAGCATCACCTTGATCATTACCACCAACATTTGGATTATTATTATTATCAGCAACAACGTCAGGTTGATTATCATCATCTGAATCTGAGTCTGACATATCATCAAACTTAAGCTTTTCAGATGGATCTTCATTTTGGATATTTGGGAGTTTTGTGTCATCAAATGTAACATTAACACTTTCCAAGGTTTTCTGTTGATCAATAAGATACACCTTGTAGGCTCTTCTAGTATAACCAATAAATATTGCTTCATGTGCTTTTTCTTCAAATTTACCACCTTGATCATCTCCTTCTTTCAACACAAAGTATTTTGTCCCAAATACATGGAAGTACTTGAGAGTTGGTTTCTTGTCATGTAGAGCTTCATATGGTGTCTTCATTAAGTCTTTATTGATAAGTGTTCGATTCTGGGTATAGCATGCAGTGTTGACAGCTTCAGCCCAAAAGCTCAATGGAAGCCTTGATTCACTTAGCATAGTACGTGCAGCTTCAATCAAGGTTCTATTCTTTCTTTCAACTACCCCATTTTGTTGAGGAGTTCTGGGAGCCGAGAACTGTCTAGTTATACCCTTTTCAGTGCCAAAGTCATTCAGAACTGCATTCTTGAATTCAGTTCCGTTGTCTGACCTTATTGCTCTTACTGGACGATTAGAATCCAGCTCAATTAACTTAATGTGATCAACTACCAGTTGTGGAGTTTCATCTTTTGAGTTCAGAAATAGTACCCATGTGAATTTTGAGAAATCATCAACAATCACTAGAGCATATCTTTTTCTTGACATAGACATCACACTAACTGGACCAAACAAATCCATATGGAGAAGTTGTAATGGTTCAGTTATTGATGATATGTTAGTGCTCCTGTGAGTTGCCCTTTTTAACTTCCCTTTTTGACAAGCATCACATAGACCTTCCTGAGTAAATTCAATCGAAGGTAAACCTCTCACCAACTCTCTTTTCACTAGAGAATTCATTGTTTTGAAGTTTAGGTGAGAAAGTTTCTTGTGCCATAACCAACTTTCATCAGTGGATGCCTTTGAATAAAAACATCTAATTTCTTATGTGCTTCTAGAGTTCATATTGGCTATGTACAAGTTTCCTTTTCTTACTCCAGTCAACTGTGGCCTTTCATTTCTCTTGTGTGATATTAGACAATTCTTCTTGTTGAAATGAACTTCATAACCTTTGTCACAGAATTGACTAATACTGAGCAAATTGTGCTCAAGGCCGTTCACAAAAGAGACATCTTCAACGATAACATTTCCAGCTTCTAATCTGCCATATCCATCAGTTTTACCTTTGCTGTTATCTCCAAAGGTAACGACTGGGCCGGCCTTCTCCACCACATTTGTCAGCAGGGCTCTATCTCCGGTCATATGCCTTGAACATCCACTGTCCAGAATCCACATGACTCGTTCAACCTGTTTCAAACCCTGCAATGACAAATTAGTTAGACTTTCTTCGGAACCCAAATTTGATTGGGTCCGGAGTACTTAAAGAATTGACCTTTATCAGGTAAAGCAACACTTTTTATTTTAACAACATTTTCTTCAGGTACTGGACATTTAACCCTGTAAACAGCTTTAACTTGTTTTGGTTTCAGCTTGGGTAACCATGTATTTACCATATCTTGAGAAGGACTTGGAGTCTTAATCTTAGAATTAAGTGATTTTTCAGTCCTGGATCTAACATGTTTATTTCTGCTCATATGCTATCTAGGAACATTCTTATTAACTCATGTATGATTACCGTTAAAGTAAGCAGACATTATATTAAAAGCACAAGACATGCAATTAACAGCATCACACTTTTTATGAGCAGTATCAATAACAGGAATAGCATGCATGGTAGATATGTTGTTGCATTTATTCATGTTGTTACTTCTACTACTAGTTTTCAAGGAACTAGTAGACTCACCAACTCTTTCTGTTTTCTTAAACACAGTCTTTCTATCTTCATCATTTTTAACAACTTGATTACTTTCTAAGACTACGCCATTAGCTAAATCCTCAATGTGCATCTCTTCCTTAATGATTAAAGATGTAGTATCCAAAGGTTCTGCTATGGATGTCTTAAAGAGTGGGTTACTAACACCCTTAACCACAAATGGTATACCCCTATCTACAGCACTGACACGATTAGGGGTATTAATGCTTTTTCGACCAATAGCTTCATTATAATCAAACCCAATTCCTACGGTTTGATTAATAGTTTGTTGGTTAAACAACTCTTTAGCCACTTTACATGAATTAGAAGTAGCACTAACCCTTATTTCTAGCTCAGCTATTGTTTCACGTTGTTGAACCACTATCAACACTAGAGACCTCTCAAGTTCTTTTAGAATTCTTATTTCTGATTTTTGTTTATCATGGCAATTTTGTACATCGTGTAATTCTGATAATTGATTACTAAGATCTGTATTTAACAAATTTAGCCTTTCAATCTCTCTATTAGCATTACCTAGTGTATCACTAAGTTGATAGATATATTGACTTTCAGTACATGATACCTCAGATGAAGTACCACTGGAGTTATCAGATTTTGCCATCAGGGCAAGATTGCCATACTCTTCATCTTCAGAGTCTGTATCATCCCAACTCTTTCCAGCAGCCACATAGGCTTTACCTGTCTTCTTCTTCTCAGATCCAAAGTCTTTTCTTTGGTTTTGTTTTGGCTTCTGACATTCAGTAGCGAAATGTCCAAGTTCATTACAGTTGTAGCATCTAATTTTACTTCTTTCAACTGTTCCAGTTTTGTAACCTCCTCTGTTACTTGAGGATGAAGAACCTCCTCTCTGGAACCTGTTATAGTTAGATTTGTACCTGAACTTGGGATTCTTCCTGAATCTGAAGTTGCTGAATTTCCTTACCAACAAAGCCATGGACTCATCTTCCAACTGATCTAGCTCTTCTAATGAATAGAAGTCTCCTTCATCTGGACTAGCATTCGTTTGACCAACTTCAACTTCAAGCTTACCACTATCAACATTACAAGGTTGAATAACCTTATCTTCCACTTCCTGTTTGTTCTCAACAATAAGAGCTGTAGAAGTATTAGCAACTCTTCCTTTTCCATAAATCTCCTTTTGTTGAGATTGTTCCAGTTCATAGGTTTTTAAAACACCAAAGAGTCTTTCTACAGTAATTTCACTTAGATTCCTTGACTCTCTGATGGCTGTAATTCTATGTTCTAGATGAACAGTCATTGACAGTAGAAATTTTCTGTTGATCTCTTTCTGAGTGTAGTACTTGCCATGCATCTGTAAATTGTTGACAAGTTTGTTATATCTTTCAAACACATCTTGAATACTTTCATTGTATACTGATCGAAAGTGTTCATACTCAGATGTCAGAATTTCTAGTCGATTCTCCCTAACTTCCTCTGTTCCTTCATTCACAGTTTCAATGGTTTCCCACATTTGCTTTGCAGTTTTGCAGTTAATCACATGACTGTACATTACAGAGTCTAGAGAGTCTATTAAGATCAGTCTTAAATTAATGTCAAGTCCAGCTTCCTCTCTTTCAGCAAGAGTGTATTCAGAAGAATCTTTGTGTACATACCTTGCAGGGGAAATAACTTTTCCATCAGTAACAACTTCAGGAATTAATCCAAAAGGTATTATTGGTCCTTCTGATAAGACTTTCATGTATTTAGGATTTGAAACCTCGAGGAACATTAACATTTTGTTCTTCCACATATCACAACTGTTTTTGTCATATATGGGAATTTTCACAGTTCCAACTTTAGAAGACATGATGAATTTTTTAAGAGAGTTAAAAAATTTGGGGATGATTTTTAATCGAGTAAAATGAGATCTTTGATTTTTGTATCAATCAATCGGCTCTGATACCAATTGTTAGGTCCGATAAGATTGTAGAAGGGGGGTTAAATACAATCTTTACCTTTTTATCGAAATTTGTCCTTTAAATAAAATTTGATAAAGACAAATTTATGTGCGGAATTATTTAACACAATTTTTCAAGTTGAATATAACTGTATATTAACTTGATGTGGTGTTACAAAATTAGTATAACAACTTATCAAGATGTTAATAACTAATTAGAAAATTCGACATGAACTTTTCTAATTTAGTTAATAATAATCAAGATAAGAACTAGGAAACTTAATTCACTAGTAGTACAAGAATCACAAATAAACAAGTTCTATTGGATAGAATATCACAAAGATGAAGAACTTGAATTTCTGGGAATTGTTTAAGCTTTGGTGTTCTTGGTGTTCTTGAGAGAGAGAATTCTGTTCTTGATATAATGTTTCTGCTGTGTTTTCTCCGTTATGACATAATCTGCTGTGTTCTGTTCTTTTATATTAGTAACAGGTCTTGCTGGCTTTCTGTAGGATATTTAACTGCTCCAGCATGACTTAAACTGCTACCAAGACTTGATTTTCCTTCATTAAGACTTACACAAACCTCCATTAAGACATAAAATATGTCGGTATGACTTAAGAGAAATTCGGTAAGACTTACAACAGCTGGCAGAGGTCGGTAAGACTTAATCCAGGTCGGTAAGACTTAATCCTTAAAAGCTCCTGTCGGTATGACTTAACATTAAGTCATACCGAATTTTCCTTCTCCAAGACATAATCCATTTTTCTTTCTTTAAGTCATATTGATCCATTTAATTAATTAATGATTAACTAATTCATATTTAATTGATACAATAATTAATTTAAATAAATAAATTAATTCTTCCAGAATTAATTCATTTAATTAAATCTACTAAATGATTTATATCAATTACAAATGAATTTAATTAAATCAATAAATAATTAATTTAATTCTTACAAACCACTAAAGGTAGTAAAGAATTACCACTGATTTGTGTTGACGTTCGATGTACTGTCTGGTTCATGAACGACTAACTTCAACGATGCTTCTTCACTTTTGACTTTAGATTGTGGTTTGTTTCTTCTCTCAATTCTCTTGTACTGTAACTGATCTTCAAACTATCACTCTAAAAATCTCTGTCACTGCTCAAATGAATCCATTCACTTCAATGCTGTACTGGGGCTTGATCAGATAACTGAATCGTCTTCCAGTGTATGACATCAAAACTATAGATTGACTTTTATTCTTTCTTCTGACAGATAATACTTCTTGAGATTCCTGTGACAGTTCATATGTATATTTACTTATTACAATTTGGTTTAAGTTGATTAGGATCCTCTAACTACAAATAGGCTGAGTCATATGCCTTTCAGAAAATTTTCATTGGGAAAGCCCAGAACAGTGTTAATAACAGATTCATTCACTGTGTACTGATTTGGTCCAACGGTGAAAACAAAAGATCGATTATCCCTTGAAGCAACATCAGTTGTACACATTATTCGTAAGGGTTCAATCTTCAAAGAAGCATCCAGTCTTAATGCAGTGCTAACCAGTGAATGATTATTCAAGAAATTAATCCAAGGTCGAAACCGTTCGATGGAACACCTTTCGGGATCAAAATATCCGACCAAATTATGATTTATTAGCTCAAAATGTTCATCAATATAATCAGCCATTTTTTTAAAGTATTTTTACCCTTTTAAAAATCCAGATTTTAAGAAAATAAACAATTAAACTGAATTATTTCGAATTAATAACTAATTAAAAATTCGAAATTTTTCAAAGTTCTTCAAAAATTCTGGAAAAATCACACTATGATCTAGAATCAACCACGAGTACTCAGGTATTTTTAGATTTCACAGAATCAACATCAAAACTCTCAAAATTCAGATCGAAAATTCGACTTTTCGAAACCAAGAACTGCAAAAACTCGACTAAAACTCTCGATTTAACCGTCAATTGGATGTTTAAGAGAGATTAATTGATGTAATGAACTCAGTTAGAGCAAATCAGTGTTTAATCGAGAAGAAAATCGAGCAGAGTTTCGACTTATCTATGTATGTATATGTTTGTATCGATGGATAGCCTCTGTGACTTAACACGAGAGGTTTATGACAAAACAAGGGATATGACAAAACACACACACTCTACTGTTATATATACTAAGCCCTGAATATGACATAATTCTTACCACTACCCGAATATGACATAAATCTAATACTAATGTGAATATGACATAATTCTTACCATAATGCAAATATGACATAATTCTAACTAAATGCCCGAATATCACATAATTTACACTATCATACGATTATGACATTATTTACACTAACACACGATTATGACATTATTTACACTAACACAAATATGACAAAATTTATACTACAGTCGAATATGACATAAAACTCGATTATGACAAAATTCTGACTAAGACTGTATTATGACATAATTCTATTATGACTTAAAATAAACAGAAATTAATATACAAACAAACTACTACAATAAAAATAAAATAATAATTTACAGAAAATTAGAAATATTAATAAAATAATAATTTACAACAAATTAATTATTTACAACACAGAAATAAACATAGGTTAGCCTTTTTTTTACGAAATCAAACAATAATAACAAAAGGACAAACACTACAAATCAAATAAAATAAAATAACATACTAAATATTTACATAATTATTTCTGATGAATTAATAAATCTATAAATTTTCTAATAAAATAATTTCCATATAGAAAATTATTCAAAAAGAAACTATGATTTATTTAAACAACAAAAATAATTAAACTGAATTTAAGATAATAACATTTTCAAGAAAAATAGATTTCTCATAAATTACAGCTTGTAAAATTCGAGAAAAATATTTTTAAAGAAAATGAATTAATTTAAAAACACAAGAAGTAATTACAAAAAATATAGAGAAGATAATAACAATGATTTAAGAAGAAACAAGCAAGATTATAAGTAGATAAAATAATTATACAAGTGATTCAAATAACAAATATTAACACATCAATCACTTGTAAATTATTAAGGATCAAACCTCAGATATTAACCAGTTTAATTACTAAGACTATTTAACATACCCAATTCACCAACAATTCTGGTAAATGTGGATTCGTCAAGAGACTTAGTAAAAATATCTGCTGTTTGTTCCTCCGTAGGTACAAAAAATAACTCCACGGTACCATTCATGACATGCTCTCGAATAAAATGATACCTGATGTCAATATGCTTTGTCCTTGTGTGCTGCACAGGATTGTTAGAGATTGCTATGGCACTTGTATTGTCACATAAAATAGGAATTTTATCAAGTACAAACCCATAGTCTCTCAACTGATTCCTGATCCACAAAATCTGTGCGCAACAGCTTCCAGCAGCTATATATTCAGCTTCAGCTGTTTAGTTGGAAACTGTTTGTTGTTTCTTGCTGTACCAGGAAACTAGTCTACCTCCTAGGAATTGACAACTTCCAGATGTGCTTTTTCTATCCACAACACTTCCTGCATAGTCTGAATCTGTATATCCAACAAGATTAAAACCAGAATCTTTAGGGTACCAGATGCCTAAGTTAGGCGTACCCTTAAGATATCTCAGAATTCGTTTAACAGCAATGAGATGAACATCTCTAGGATCCGATTGGAACCTTGCACACAAACACGTAGCATGCATAATATCAGGTCTACTCGCAGTAAGGTAAAGTAATGAGCCTATCATACCTCTGTAGCTTGTGATATCTACCTTGGCAGAATTTTCACATGCTCCAAATTTGACAGTAGATGATGGTGTTCTTGCTGAAGATGAGTCCTCCATTTGATACTTCTTGAGAAGCTCTTTGACATACTTGGATTGACAGATAAATATTCCATCTGTCCTTTGATTTATTTGCAATCCAAGAAAGAACTTCAGCTCACCCATCATGCTCATTTCAAATTTACCATGCATTAACTTTGCAAATTTCTTGCAAAAAAGATCATTAGTAGACCCGAATATTATATCGTCCACATAGACTTGGACTATAATTTTATCATTCTTATGTTTCTTTGTGAAGAGAGTTTTGTCTATGACACCTCTAACAAAATCATTTTCAAGTAAAAATTCAGAGAGAGTGTCATACCATTTCCTTGGTGCTTGCTTAAGACCATAGACAGCCTTGAAAAGGAAGTAGACATAATCAATTAAATCTGGATCTACAAAGCCAGGGGGCTGTTCTACATAAACCTCTTCTTCTAGCTTGCCATTCAAGAAAGCACTCTTGACATCCATTTGATAAACTTTAAAGTTTGAAAATGCTGCGAATGCCAAGAATATTCTTATGGCCTCAAGTCTAGCCACTGGAGCATAGGTCACATCATAATCAATGCCTTCAGATTGGGAGTAACCCTTTGCTACCAGTCTTGCTTTATTTCTCGTCACTGTGCCATCTTCATCAAGTTTGTTTCTGAATACCCACCTTGTGCCAACTACTGGTCTGTCTGTAGGTCTGGGTACCAGCTTCCAAACTTCTTGTTGTTTAAATTGATTGAGTTCATCTTGCATAGCAATCACCCAATCAGGATCAGAAAGAGCTTCTTCAGTTTTCTTAGGTTCCATTTCAGATAGAAACCCTAAATAATTGCATTGATTTTGAAAAGCTCTTCTAGTCTTTACACCAACAACTGGATCACCAATAATTAGCTCAAAAGGATGAGCTCTATTCCAAACAGTCTGTCTGGGAAGATTAGATCTTGATGATTCGCCTTGTTCTTCATTGTGATGTTGTGTGTGACCAGTTGACCCTTCATTGTCTCCCCCTGAGTTGTTGCCAGGTTGACTAGATGATGATTGTTTAGAAGAGTCAGGGGAATTTTGACTACTATCATTGTTTTCATCACCATTACCCTGATCATCATTGTTGTCATTAGCATCAGCAAAAATCTCAGGTGCATTGTCATCATCTAAATCTGTATCTGTCATGTCATCGAAAGATAGCTTCTCAGATTGATTCTCTGTTTGGATACTAGGGAGTTTAGTGTCATCAAATGTTACATTGACACTTTCCATCATCTTCTGTTCATCAATCACATACACCCTGTATGCTCTCATTGAATAACCAATAAAAATTGCTTCAAATGCTTTGGTATCGAATTTACCACCTTGATCATCACCTTCTTTAAGCACAAAGCACTTTGCCCCAAATACATGAAAGTATTTGAGTGATGGTTTCTTATCAGCCATAATTTCATAGGGTGTCTTCATTTGATCTTTATTGATTAGAGTTCGATTCTGGGTATAGCACGCAGTATTGATAGCTTCAGCCCAAAAGTACAATGGAAGCCTTGATTCACTTAACATAGTACGTGCAGCTTCAATCAAGGTTCTATTCTTTCTTTCCACTACCCCATTTTGCTGAGGAGTTCTTGGAGCTGAGTATTGTCTGGTTATACCCTTCGCAGTGCAGAAGTCATTTAAAACTGCATTCTTGAATTCAGTTCCATTGTCTGATCTTATAGCTCTCACTAGATACGTAGAATCTCGCTCAATTAATTTAATGTGATCAATCACCAGTTGTGGAGTCTCATCTTTAGAATTCAAAAACAGGACCCATGTGTATTTTGAAAAATCATCAACAATCACTAGAGCATATCTCTTCCTTGACATAGACATCACATTAACTGGACCAAACAAATCCATATGAAGTAATTGTAATGGTTCAGTTATTGAAGATGTGTCAGTGCTCTTGTGACTTGCCGTTTTTAGCTTGCCTTTTTGACATGCATCACAAAGTCCTTCTTGAGTGAATTCCATTGAAGGCAAACCTCCCACCAACTCTCTTTTAACCAGAGAATTCATTGTCTTAAAATTAAGATGAGAAAGTTTCTTGTGCCATAGCCAACTCTCATCATTAGATGCTTTAGTGTAGAAGCAAGTGATTTCTTCAGTGCTTCCTGAGTTCATATTGGCTACGTACAGATTGCCTTTTCTAACTCCTGTCAGTTGTGGCTTTTCATGTCTCTTGTGTGAAATTAGACAATTCTTCTTGTTGAAATGAACTTCATAACCTTTGTCACAGAATTGACTGACACTGAGCAAATTGTGCTCAAGTCCTTTCACAAAAGAGACTTCATCAATGATAACATTTCCAGCTTCAAGTCTGCCATATCCATCAGTTCTACCTTTGCTGTTATCTCCAAAGGTAACTACTGGGCCGGCCTTCTCCACCACATTTGTCAGTAGGGTTCTGTCACCAGTCATATGCCTCGAACATCCATTGTCCAAGATCCAGGTCACTCGTTCAACCTGCTCAACACCCTGCAATAAAAAACGGATTAAACCTTTTTCGGAACCCAAATTTGATTGGGTCCGGAGTACTTAAAGAATTGGCCTTTGTCAGGCAAAATAACATTCTTTACTTTAACAACAGCTTTACCATTATTCAACAAACATTTCACTTTATAAACAGATTTGACAAACTTCTGTTTTATTCTAGGTATCCAAGTTTCTTTAGCAGCAATAACACTTGTTTCATTGACTGGACATTTGACCTTGTAAATAGCCTTAGTAGAACTTTGTTTAGGCTTAGGTACAAATGTATCTCTCCTAACATAAGGAGGACTAGCAATCATTGATCTGACATTTTTGTTTCTGTTCATATGTTGTCGAGGGGCAGTCTTATCAGCACATGCATGATTACCAGAGAAGTAAGCAGACATGATATTAAAAGCACAAGACATACAATTGACAACACCACATGCTTTATGAGAAGAATCAATAATAGGCATAGCATGCATGTCAGACTTGTTATTGTTCTTTTTCAACTTGTTGTCACTTAACCCAATTTGAGAAGAACTAGTTAACTCAACAACCTTAACTTGTTCCTTAGCAGATTTGTCATTATCAAGGACTATGCCATTAGCACTGTCCTCATTTTTCATTTCTTCCTGAATTACAATAGAAAGCATATTGGGTGGTTCAGCAACAAATTTTTTTAACATTGGTTTTTCAACATTCTTGAGAATGTGTGGTATACCTCTTTCTTTAGCTGAAATAGGATTAGGAGAATGATTGCTCAAAGAACCAACAGCTTGATTGTAATCAAACCCTATTCCTACAGTTCGTTCTACTGCTTGTTTGTTGAAGAACTCTTTAGAAACTTTAACAGTATTATAACAAGCTCTAATCTGTGTTTCAAGTTCTTTAATCCTGATGTCTTGTTCAGCAATCCTATCAACTTGTTTTACCATGTATTCTCCTAGCGACTTATCTCTGCAGTTAAGTCTAGCTATTTCTTCTATATTCTTATCTTGATTAATCTGCACCTTTTTTAAGTCTAACACTTCATTTTCAAGTTTAGTGTTTACAAGACTTATTCTATCGTATCCTTTTTGTGCATTAGTCAAGCAATTACGTAAACTATGAATTAACTCATCATCAGTAAAAGTTACCGGTGTGGTGTAATAAGTTGATGATTCAGCATTTGCCACCAGCGCAAAGTTTCCATATTCTTCATCTTCGCTATCTGTGTCATCCCAGCTTTTACCAGCAGCTACATAAGCTCTTCCACTCTTCTTCTTTTCAGAAGCATAATCTTTCTTCTGTGCTTGCTTGGGTTTCTGACACTCAGTAGCAAAGTGTCCCAACTCATTACAATTGAAACAACGGATCTTGCTTCTGTCAATAGTTCAAGTTTTGTAACCTCCCCTGTTACTAGAGGATGAAGAACCTCCTCTCTGAAATCTGTTATTTGACTTACACCTGAACTTTGGATTTCTTCTGAATCTGAAGTTACTAAATTGTCTCACCATCATCGCCATAGATTCATCTTCCAATTGATCCAGCTCTTCAAGTGAGTAAAATTCTCCACCATCTTGAGTAGCTGGTGTTTGGCCATGTTCCACTTCAGTTTGTTCCTTGTTGAAGCTGTTAGGTTGAACAACTTTAGCTTCCACTTCCTTAGGAACCTCAACTACTAGAGCTATAGAAGAATTTGCCATTCTGCCTTTGCCATAGAATTCCTTTTGCTGTACTTGTTCTAATTCATATGTTTTCAGAACACCAAACAGTCTTTCAAGAGCAATCTTAGTTAAATCTCTAGATTCTCTGATGGCGGTGATTCTATGCTCTAAGTGAGTAGGCATAGTCAGCAAAAACTTCATGTTGATCTCCTTCTGGGTATATTGTTTGCCATGAACTTGCAAGTTGTTGATTATTTTGTTATACCTTTCGAACACTTCCTGAATGCCTTCATTAGGGCCAGCTCTAAAGTGTTCATATTCAGAGGTCAAAATTTGAAGTCTATTTTCCTTGACTTCATCAGTCCCTTCATTAATGATCTCAATAGTTTCCCAGATGTGCTTAGCAGTTTTACAATTCCTTACATGGCTATACATTACAGCATCTAGCGAATCTAATAGAATGAGTCTCAAATTTTTATCCAATCCAGCTTCCACTTTTTCTTCAGCGGTAAAGTTCTTAGGGTCCTTTGGATAGGATTTTGCAGGTATTGTTACAACTCCATTTGTAACCATTTCAGCATCATGTTGGATAGGAATTAATGGTCCATTTTTCAAAACCCACAAGAATCTTGGATTTGCTACATCAAGAAATAACTCCATTTTGTTTTTCCACATGTCATAGTTATCTTTATTAAATATAGGAATTTTAACATTGCCTTTGGCTGACATGATGAATTTTTAAGAGAGTTAAAAATTCGAGCTTGATTTTTGATTGAGGAAAATTAGGATCTTGATTTGTGTATCAATCAATAGGCTCTGATACCAATTGTTAGGTCCAATAAGATTGTAGAAGGGGGGGTTGAATACAATCTATATCATTTTCTCAAAATTTATTCGTTAAACAATTTTCACTTAAACGAATATTTTGTGCGGAATAATATAACACAAATTTCAAGTTGAATATAACAATATATTAACTTGATGAGTGTTACAAAATCAGTACAAGTGATTATGAAGAAATTAATAACTAATTAGAAAATTCGACATGAACTTTTCTAATTTAGTTAATAAAAATCAAGATATCAAGTCAAGAAGTAGGAAACTTAATTCGCTAGTAATACACAAGTCACAAATAATCAAGTTCCAATGGATACAATTTTTGTTACAAGGAACTCAAGAATT
The DNA here is from genome assembly GCA_036435485.1 of Saposhnikovia divaricata. NCBI lineage: Eukaryota > Viridiplantae > Streptophyta > Magnoliopsida > Apiales > Apiaceae > Saposhnikovia > Saposhnikovia divaricata. Next base: position 167,576,184 of record CM071595.1, on the reverse strand, counting down.
TATGGCAATTTAATTGAGCTTGAAAGATGAGAGAGAGATATAATATGTTGGCTTTTCTTTCCTTCTTGTTTTCCTGCCCGTGTATGTCTGTGTATTGTTTTTGCTTCTGCCGGTTTCTGTCCATTTTATAGCAATGTTAGATATTTGCTGCCACCATGACATAATTTGTTCCATGACATAACCTGTATATTTCGGTATGACAAAAACCTTGTCATGACATAACTTATGTAGCTCGGTATGACAAAAACCTTGTCATGACATAACTTGTGTAGCTTGGTATGACAAAATATGTGTTATGACATACTCTCAGAATTCGGTATGACATAATTTGATCATGACATAATCTGATCTTCAGCTCAGAATGACATAAACCTCACGTTTTCTGTCAACATGACATAATATGTGCAGCTCTATTCCAATATGACATAATCTCAGCTTTTCACATTTATTCTTTTATGTCATAGAAACCTTATTAATTATTTAATGATTAATTAATTAATTCAGACTTAATTGACACAATAAGTAATTTAATAAATAAATTAATTCCTTTAGAATTAATTCATTAATTAAATAAACTATAAGGATTTATATCAATTAAAGGTGAACTAATTAAAATCAATAAATACTTAATTTACCTCAATGAATCACTGTAAATAGTGAATAACTTCCACTGGATAATTGTTGACGTTCGATGTACTGTCTGGTTCATGAACGACTAACTCCAATTTTTATTCTTCACTTTGACTCTCAGTTGTGATCCATGTACTTTCTCAACACACTTTAATTCCTCTTGTACTGCCTCTGTCACTATTGAAATCTCTTGATCAGTTGTCTGAATCTTCTTTCGGTGTAAAACATCAAAACTATAGATTGACATTCTTCTTTCTTCTGACAGATATCACTATCTGAGATTCCTGTGACAGTTACCATTAATTACTTATTACAATCTAATTTAAGTTGAGTTGTATCCTCGAAATACAAATAGGCTGAGTCATATGCCTTTCATAATTCATCTCTCAATATCTTTACTTTTTTGTGTTTATATGCAAGTCCAGTTTAAATATATATGTGAATTACTGGTTATGTGGTGTGTATTACTGTATGTGTTTGGATATAAACCGTGGGTATACTCTCAAATAATTCGAATTTGATTGGATTGATATATGAATTCTATTGTATGTCCCCCTCAATTGATTAAAGTTTGCAATATGGGCCTTATGGCATATGTTCATGATCATATTAAATGGGTTTTTGTTAAAGTTTTAGAACTTATATATGCACAATATGTAAGTAAAGTAGTACTGATATGATATTTTGACATATGTAAAATTTTAGGAACTATCTGGGGCTTTATGGAGACGCCTCTAGTCATATGTTTAGAAGTGAAGTATTTATACATTTAATCCTCAGCAAGTCTTGCTCTACGAGTCGGCTAAGTTTGGTTTTTGGAATCATTATGGGCATTCTCATCCCCTTTGACATTCTATGATTTAAGTATGTTTATGTTCTGGCATTGTGTAAGAATTTACTGTCATCTTATAGAATGATAATCAACAACATGCCGCATTTTGTATATGGATAGACAACCTTTTTTTTTCCACGGATTGCCAACCTTTTAGTTGAACTGAAATGAGAATGTACCTGACTGGATTAGAGATTCTCATTCAAGTAGAGGTTATTTGAGAGTCAGCTCAACCAACTGGATCCAAAACTACATGGGGGTTTGGTTTAGTTTGTCAGGGTACTATATTTCGTTTACATAGTCTTTTAATTTTATAATCTTTTATATAGGATTGCATACCATGTCGCCTGGACGCCGCCCCACTCGATCCATCATACGTAATTAACAAGAACTACCAATAAAAGATACAAATGAATGTACCAGGGAACCAAAAGGCAACACTCATTTTGATGTTAGGGAACCAAAAGACTGGACACTCATTCAGTGCACCACTGCAAAGTTATCTTTTGGTAACTTTTCTTACATTATTATACATTTATGTTTATGCTGCTCTGTTGCTATGTTTGTCCCCCCTGTAGCAATTGTTGGAATATTTAATCTAAACGTATTTATTTTCTAGCTATTTATAGCTGAATAAATCAATGTGTGTTGTGTATGTTTTGCAGCAAGAATAGCTCTGGGTAGCTGTAGTTTGTTTGGGAACTAGTGGAATAAAGAGTGTGTATGCATTCTGTTTTGTAATCATCTGGAGTATCAACTTTCCATTCAGAAAAATCAGTTTTACGTCTGTTGCATCTCTTAACTTTTACATATAGTTTTTGTTTAAATACGCAGTCCTAAAAAAATATTTGAACTTGATGAATGACTGTCGAGCAACTGTTAGAGATATTTAAATGTTCTCTAAGGGATAGACAGTGTATAATATTTAATTTATTAGCTCAGCCCAAAAAGAGTATCAAGCATAGGCTCTAGAATTCTTTTATCAGGGTTAACATCATGTTTTGCCTATAAATCATATGATCAGTGAGGTTGTAAACCAGTGCTTCTACTGTTCTTTGTTTTCCTCTCTTCTTACTATTCAACATATAGTGCATTCTTTCTGAAGGTGTTTGTTTGCTGCTTACCTATCAATACTCGGAGAGACTGTGTTACTTGAAAAGAGTCAGTTGCACTACATTTGATTTAGTTTAAATTGGGGGCGTAGGGCATTAGAACCGCTAGAGGGCCTGTAGTACGTATAGTTTGACCGATAAGATGTGTAAAGGACAATAATGCCGAAACCAGGCGTTCTATGGTACTACATTAGAGATTTGTGTGCAACATATGATCAATTTTTTATGTATTTTTTCCCTTCTTTTATATATCTTTGGGCATGTCTGCTTCTTGCCACTGCTTTGAGCATAATATGGGTATCTCGTATCTACAACTTCTAATGAGAAAATAATAAATATGTCAAAGAGTTATCTAGCAGTAGTTTCCATTAGTTTGTCTTTCTTTTGAGTGAGCTAGATACATTCTTTATTAGCTATCCTTTTTTTATGCAGTAGTGTATTTTATGTCCTAAGTGTTTGTTGTTTTCACATTCTCAGGAAAATTTTGACATCAACTTGCGGGATAGAACTATATTGTGTATTGATGATAAAATGAGAAAAGCATGGAAATAGCATAAGTATAAGTTGCATTCGTATTTTAAACGCACTGGAGGTATAAAAAATGTAGATATGGCGAAGAAAAAAATGATATCGAAACATGAATGAGGACCAACTAGAAGATTGGGAGATCTTATGTGATCTCCAAGAAATGAAGATTTAGATGAAAATTTTGATGATTTACTTTAATCTATTTTTTTTAATATTGTTGGAACTTTAAATTCGATGTAACCATTTAACACTTTCGTTTTTTAGGCTTTTTTATATTAAATACAATTATGTAATTTTTGAGTTGTTTATTTAATTTAAAATAATTATTTACAAGAAATCATATTTGTATCATTATATAATAAATTGTTACCATTGGGAAATTGCCACATGTCAATTATGGGGGCTACACGTGGCGTCTTTTCAAGGTGCCATATATCACATTTTTGGAGCACCACAAGTCATGATATGAGATGCGCCACATGGCACGACATTGAGGCACCACATGGCATGATGAAGAGGTACCACATGGCGCATTAACGAGACTCCACGTGGCATGTCCATAAGGTGCCACATATGCATTCCATTAGATGACACGTCGATATGCCACGTAAGCAACACATGTACCAACATGGCCATATAAGTTAGTGACATGTCATCTGCTGACTTATTATTGTGGGGTCCACAAACTATATACCTACCAATATATAAATGCGTAGGCAATGAGTCTTTCTGCACCAACTTTTACCTACCAATCTCGACCAATACTGTACTGGTAGGTAATTCTTTTACTTACCAATATCATACTTTTACCTACATTTACAATTGGTAGGTAGTAGTCATATTTCTTGTAGTGAGAAGAACTAAAGTGTAACAAAATTCGAAATATTTCACGTTAGATAAAAACAATATTACCTCGTCCGTAAATCATTCAGTTAAAAGCTCTAGTGCACTAAACAAAAAAGATAAAGAATTTCAAGGTTAAGCATAAAATTAAGAGAACCAGAGCAGAAGTATAGAAGTATAAAAGAAATTGATGAATTGTATACATGGACAAGCACATAATAACGATACGCATCATCTAAATTTTTATTGTATTATATATTGAACTTTCAAGATTCCCATAAATTTAATAGTAAAGAAAACTAATTAACAAAAAAGAAGGACAAAATTAGCACAAAATTCCTATTAATTAACACAAAACTCCCAAAAGATTCCCATAAATTTAACAGTAAATTCCTACTAATTCAACATAAAAAACCCAAAACTCTTACACTAAATTTCTACTAATTTAATCAAAAATCATACATGTAAAATAAAAAATTTCAACATGCTTATATATATATGCCTCCAATCATACATATACATACAGATACATACACACATATATATAAATTGAACATAATTGAAAGTTACCTCAAACCAAAGCCCTAACACTACGTCAAATTTTGGCTTCCGCCACACATATGTGGCTATGAACTTTACGCCTCTACGGACACACCCCGGTTGTGTGGCTGTAACTCAAAATAGAATGACTAAAACATACACCATTTGGGTCTGACAACCCCCATTTTAAGCTCAAAAGTGTGACTAAATACCAACCTGCAGCCACAGGATGCGTAGTGGTTAAATAGGATTAATAACGTGGCTACATACCAACATTCATGAAAGGCTTAGTTTTGGTCACACTATTTATTGGTAAATTGTGACAAAAAGCTTTGGTATGGCTACATTATATAATTTTGGTGTGGTCGTTTCTATGTTATATACACTATTAAGAAACGGAATTTAGTCACAAATAATTGTAGTAACTATCGTTCTGGCTAAAACCTTTTTTTAGGCCCAATATAATATAGATTGTTTGTAATAGGTAGTGTGGCTGAAGAATAGTACTATCCACACATACTTAACCAAATTACAGGCACTACAAGAATTTTCAGTTTTAAAAAAGGAAAAATACCTAAAAATTATTTTTAAATATGATTTATTTTTCTATGCAGGAACACTACATTTGTCTAAACTTTCATGAAGTTGTGTTATATTCTAGGTCATGTGTTCTATATCTTCACAGGAGAATCACAATGTTATATAAATTGGTGGGTTAGGAGTCAAAAACTAGTTGCATCATCAAATCTACAAGTCTGTTTACAAAAGAAGCACATTATTTCTTGAATTTCCAAACTCTAATGTAGCTGTCATCATCTGTAGTAACAACCTTTTGAAATCCAACAGCCAAAAAATTAATAGAAGGTCTTGAAGCCTTGGCCATAAGCTCTAGTCTGGTATCTTCTGCAATTCTTAAACCTTTCTTCCTGGAGAGTTTATTTGATGCTTCAGCACGTACTGATCCACCAGTATTTGATGCACAGTAGCTATACGTTGTAACAACAAACATAAGAAGTGGCTCATATTATTCTTACTCTCAAACTAAGTTACACAATGTATTACATTTCGAAACAGATCTTTTCATAAGTAAACAGAACAAAAATAACATGATCAAGTCTAGATTTTTTTACCTTAACAGCGAATGACTTGACATTTGCTGCTTGACATCTTCTCAAGTTCTTAAAGTTAAATCTCAGATGATTGCTGTGCTCGAACCCCTAATTTTGAAGCCCTAATTGCCTGCAAAACAAAACCTCCAATTAATTGTAGCAAAACACGTAATTAATCAGAACAAAATCCCAATTAAGATGTATATAGTTACCAATCAACTCGAACCATAGCAAGCAGGGACAGAGTTCTGTATTGCGGAAGGTGTGTAGCAGAGCAATAGAACAATCCATATTCCGTTCAATATGAAATTAACATGTAGCAACTAGTTTACATAAAACATTTGAACTTTTAAGTACTCTGTACTCATAGAAATTAAGCTTGACTAATCCACATCTTTCAGATTTTTGAATACAAAATGCAATGAAACTTAAGTGTCACACTTGGGACCTTACATTTGCACTATTTCATCAATCCAGGCCCTCATATCACCCAGCACAAGATTGGCATTCTCATCAGGCTCCCCCTGTATCAATGAGTGATACATTCCTTCGTATAATTTTAGCATTTTATCTACGCATTGCTGCCCAAGTGTCTACCAGCCCAAAGAGCAATCCGTGCAAATAGATGCACCTTTAACAATACTGACAAATCTTAAATTGTATATCCTAAACTATCAACAGTTCACTTGCATTATATATTGTAGGTTTTTAAATGAACACAGCCCATTTCAAGTTGTCTCGGAACTCAGAAGTTAATGTTATTAACTTTGTCGATCATAATTACCAAGTAGCAAGTGTATTTATAACGATTCATATGGCTTTAAACAAGGGAGGAGCTACTTGGTAATGAGGGTAAGGTATGTAGTACACAAGTACTATATAACTTGAGATTGGAAGATGATAAGTGGATTTCATATCCACTTAGAGCGTTCCATATCGGCTTAAATTGATGTACTTGGTCTCAAGTTGTTGTATTTTTGATGTGTTTTCGTTAGTTATGCAGGTTTGTGAGTTATCATTTAGGGTTGATGTTTTCGTCAATGTTGGGAGTTGAATTCTAGCATGGAAGGGAGGAATGGAGACTTTTTTAAGCTACCATGATGACTTGAAGTCTAGAGATTTGAAGACGGAAGCATTTGCAAAAGAAACGGAACGATTTGGAGCAAAAATGAGGAAGATGTGCAAAAATCAGCAAACCGGCAGGGGGTCTATGCGCTGTGAGTGCAGGTTATGCGCTGAGAGCGCAGGGGAGCAGTCAGGTTATGCGCTGTAAGCGTAGGTCGCGGCCAGAAAATTTCAGAAATTCCTATTTTGCCCCTTTTCGAAACTGAATTGTATTTGTGTTATTTTTCTTGTAAAATAAGACTTATAGGACCTATTTAAACACATTGTATCATTGTAAATTAGTATCGTTACATATCATAGCATAGAATTGCAAGGAAGAAAAGGGGAGAAAGATTCAATGCTCGTGACAAGCAACAGATCTAGATCTACTTCATCTTTTGTATTCTTTTCTTAGGTGCTATTCTGGATTTTAGATTTGTTTTCTCAACTCTTTGTTTTATTAATATTACTTCTTCTTACTTTCATATCTTGTTTAATATCATGTTTTCATCAAATCCCATGGTAACGAACGGTTCAATTATGAACTAATCGTTGTCATGGGATTCTAATGGATTTATCTATGTAGCTTAGTAGTTTGATTGCTTTAAAGATTTATGTGTGGTGAATTCTTTATATCCTCGTATGGTTGTGATTCATGTATTTAGATGTGTCGCGAACATGTAATTTGTTAATCTTTTGTGAAACGAGAGTGGATCTTGAGATTTAGAACTTGCCATGCTAGCATAGGATAGGTTGATGTTTTAACATCATCATTTGTAGCGTAAATAGAGATATTATGCTGCTTTATGTGATCTATATGGATGACTTGTGCTTAAACCATTATGTTTTCAAATCTTATAGAGATATAGGGTCTAAACATAATTGGTGTCTATTCATCTTCTATCTCTTTTGTGGATGTATAATTAGTTTGGTGTTCGTATACCGAGATGTAACCTATACTTTTTTCGTGTTGTCCGATCACATATCAAAACCATCACATGTATTGATTAAAGGCATCAACTCTAAGTGAAGTAGATAATGAAGTTAGAGTCCCATGTTTATTCTTATATAAGTAATTCAGTTTAATTCTCATTATTTGTTCATTCTTAGTTGATAATTTGCATCTTAGTTAGTTTAGTTAATTAAAACCCCAATTTGTGATTTGTCTTACCAGTGAATTAAAACCATACATTGTTGAATAGGTGCAATAACTGAATAGAAACTTAACCAGATCTTTGTGGAACGAACTTGAATTATATTACTTGTGACCACGTATACTTGCGTGATATTGTGTTAACAAGTTTTTGGCACTGCTGCCGGTGTTAACACAATATCACGCAAGTATACGTGGTCACAAGTAATATAATTCAAGTTCGTTCCACAGAGATCTGGTTAAGTTTCTATTCAGTTATTGCACTTATTCAACAATGTATGGTTTTAATTCACTGCTAAGACAAATCACAAATTGGGGTTTTAATTAACTAAACTAACTAAGATGTAAATTATCAACAAAGAATGAACAAATAATGAGAATTAAACTGAATTACTTATATGAGAATAAACATGGGACTCTAACTTCATTATCTACTTCACTTAGAGTTGATGCCTTTAATAAATACATGTGATGGTTTTGATATCTGATCAGACAACACGAAACAAGTATAGGTTACCTCTCGGTATACGAACACCAAACTAATCATACATTCACAAAAGAGATAGAAGATGAATAGACACCAATTATGTTTAGACCCTATATCTCTATAAGATTTGAAAACATAATGGTTTAAGCACAAGTCATCCATATAGATCACATAGGGCAGCATAATGTCTCTATTTACGCTACAAATCATTATGTTAAAACATCAACCTATCCTATGCTAGCATGGCAAGTTCTAAATCTCAAGATCCACTCTCGTTTCACAAAAGATTAACAAATTACATGTTCGCGACGCATCTAAATACATGAATCACAACCATACGAGGATATAAAGAATTCACCACACATAAATCTTTAAAGCAATCAAACTACTAAGCTACATAGATAAATCCATTAGAATCCCATGACAACGATTAGTTCATAATTGAACCGTTCGTCACCATGGGATTTGATGAAAACATGATATAAAACAAGATATGAAAGTAAGAAGAAGTAATATTAATAAAATAAAGAGTTGAGAAAACAAATCTGAAATCCAGAATAGCGCCTAAGAAAAGAATACAAAAGATGAAGTAGATCTAGATCCGTTGCTTGTCACGAGCGTTGAATCTTTCTCCCCTTTTCTCCCTTGTAATTCTAAGTTATGATACTAATTTACAATGATACAATGTGTTTAAATAGGTCCTATAAGTCTTATTCTACAAGAAAAATAACTCAAATACAATTCAGTTTCGAAAAGGGGAAAAATAGGAATTTCTGAAATTTTCTGGCCGCGACCTGTGCTCACAGCGCACAACCTGCGCTCACAGCGCATAACCTGACTGCTCCCCTACGCTCTCAGCGCATAACCTGCACTCACAATGCACAGACCCCCTGCCGATTTTTTGCACATCTTCCTCATTTTTGCTCCAAATCGTCCCGTTTCTTTTGCAAATGCTTCCGTCTTCAAATCTCTAGACTTCAAGTCATCATGGTAGCTTAAACAAGTCTCCATTCCTCCTTTCCATGCTAGAATTCAACTCCCAACATTGACGAAAACATCAACCCTAAACGATAACTCACAAACCTGCACAACTAACGAAAACACATAAAAAATACAACAACTTGAGACCATGTACATCAATTTAAGCCGATATGGAACGCTCTAAGTGGATATGAAATCCACTTATCACACCCCCAAACTTAAACCGATGCTTGTCCTCAAGCATAAACAATTAAATACTAACTAGTACTACTTCCATAGGTGATCACGGTTGCATTTGGCATATACAACAAGCCCTTTAAACCCCTAGGCAGCCCTAGTGGACGAGTAAGGTCTCGCGAGGGCCTATAGAAAATGTACCCACAAAATCCATCTAACTAAACAATGCATAAACAATACAATGCATGAATGCAACTAATATGAAAATGCAACGATCCCCTTTAGATTAACCAAAACCAACTAACAAGAAAATATCTCAAAGAATGCAAATAACTCCAAATAGAGCTCGACTAAGTCCCCGTATACTAACAATACATGACAGAAACGTGCGTGTGTGCAATGCTCATCAGAAATACTCTCAAAACTAGATCAAAACCATACTCATTCTTCGCCAAGACAATCACAAGTTTATAAACAGAATAGATGGTAGACACTTTATAACCTAGGAACACCTCCATCCTTATCCAAGGTAGACACGAATCCATGCTTAATTACTAACAACTACGACACATAATACTATACACAATAACGCATGCTTATTTAACCGTGCAATGGATGAGACCCCAAAAGGCTTATACAATAATACCCATGTAGCGAGCGTTGGGTTAGTGGATCCCAAACTATAAAAGCCTTAGGTCACTAGGCACAAAGTCCCCGCGAACTTAATAGCTCGAGTATTAAAGAGCTCACCCTGGTTAATTTTGCATATAAACATTCACATAACTTTTTTTTACATATGCAATCTGGAATGAGAATTCTCAATTCCAACCCTAGACTACTCATAATAAATATGAGCCGGCTACTAGCCATTTGACGCCTAGCCATTATTTACAAATATTCACAACTAGCATGAAATTCCTATTTTCCCTCAAACTTAGACTTTAGTATCCCTACGCCATCAAGGGAATAACGAAAATTTTAAATATAATCAGGTGATTAAATCTAAAACAACCAAACAAGCATAACCTCAACCTAGCCCAAAAGCAAACGATGAGACTATGTAAAAATTTTGTTTCAGAAGCATGCAAGTCAATTCCTAGGAACTATAAATCAACCCTCTATTCATCATTACCACACTCAATAAAACATCTACCTACCAATCAGAATCAGCTCATTCTAAGGGATCATGAAAATGCATGCCATGAAAATGCAACTAAAATGGACTCACATGGTATAAAAACACAATAACAAAATGTCCTAAATGAAACAAACATGCAATACATACAAAATACGAATGAATTACTACTAACATACAAAATATGATTTCCTACATGAACAAATGACACACTACTACATACTACTACATACCTAACACATGGGTTGCCTCCCACGAAGTGCTTGTTTAGAGTCAATTAGCTTGACTACGTCCAAGCCTCCATTAAGGATGATAATAGTTGGCCTGGTCATCTTTTCGTGAGACTTCATCGTCATCACGGCAGCACACTTTCTGCCCCTTCTCCTCGCTTGGCCTATTCATATAACAACTATGTCCTATTCCAATGCCTTCATCGGTTGACCCAAAATCTGTTAATTTGTAGAACAACACACATTTACGGGCTTCACTTGAATATAATGGAGGAGGGTAAATGTAAGTTGCTGAAGCCTTTGATTCCTCAAAGAGAACTTCCTCCATTGGCTCTAATGCGCTACCTCCATCTTTATACTCTGAGACAAGTAGAAGACCTACATCTTTCCCATGGTCATCAGCCTCTTGGTACGCACATACCAATTCTTGAAATTTGTGTAGCTCACCAGTGTCTGTCCCAAATAGTGCCCTTTCCAAATCATCCACCATACTAGCATGATTAAATTCCTCACATGGCTTGCGAACGCTCACCTCACCATGGAATTTATCTTCCTCAATTATGCATGCAGTACCTTGCTCCAAGTCACCGTTATTTTCTGGAATTGCCTCTAGTATGAATTGTTGTTTCTCTTGTTCCAAGGCACTCAAAACTTGAGCAACTATTGTCTCCAAAGATTTGATAGACTCTTCATCACTCTTTGCAAGCATCCTAATCTCCTCCATAACATCAACCTCATCTGACTGAAAAGTAGGAGTAGGTTGCTGATGTTGAAACTCTTCACTACCAAAGAAATATGACATATTTAGAACATCTTGCTTGTACTGTTGAGGATGGTATTGAAAATATGGTTGTTCTTATAAGTGACATATGGATCAACTCCTTCGTAGTAATAATATTTTGAGGTCTCATGAACGCCCAAACATTGCTCACATTGCTGAGGCGTGGATGTCCTCAAATATGCCCACCATGGCAACTCCTCGCCTGCAATTTTCAAACACTCAAGTACCTGAAACACACCGAACTAAACAAAATAGGTAAGAAAAACAAATCTGAGTCAGTGAATTCTAACGACCATTGATGACAAGCACATAAACTAAAATTAAAACACTGATGATCCCCGGCAGCGGTGCCAAAAACTTGTTAACACAATATCACCAAGTATACATGGTCACAAGTAATATAATTCAAGTTCGTTCCACAGAGATCTGGTTAAGTTTCTATTCAGTTATTGCACCTATTCAACAATGTATGGTTTTAATTCACTGCTAAGAGAAATCACAAATTGGGGTTTTAATTAACTAAACTAACTAAGATGCAAATTATCAACTAAGAATGAACAAATAACGAGAATTAAACTGAATTACTTATATGAGAATAAACATGGGACTCTAACTTCATTATCTACTTCACTTAGAGTTGATGCCTTTAATCAATACATGTGATGGTTTTGATATTCGATCAGACAACAAGAAACAATTATAGGTTACCTATCGGTATACAAACACCAAACTAATCATACATCCACAAAAGAGATAGAAGATGAATAGACACCAATTATGTTTAGACCCTATATCTCTATAAGATTTGAAAACATAATGGTTTAAGCACAAGTCAATCATATAGATCACATAGGGCAGCATAATATCTCTATTTACGCTACAAATCATGATGTAAAAACATCAACCTATCCTATGCTAGCATGGCAAGTTCTAAATCTCAAGATCCACTCTAGTTTCGCAAAAGATTAACAAATTATATGTTCGCGATGCATCTAAATACATGAATCACAACCATACGAGGATATCAAGAATTCACCACACATAAATCTTTAAAGCAATCAAACTACTAAGCTACATAGATAAATCCATTAGAATCCCATGACAACGATTAGTTCATAATTGAACCGTTCGTCACCATGGGATTTGATGAAAACATGATATTAAACAAGATATGAAAATAAGAAGAAGTAATATTAATAAAACAAAGAGTAGAGAAAACAAATCTAAAATCCAGAATAGCACCTAAGAAAAGAATACAGAAGATGAAGTAGATCTAGATCCGTTGCTTGTCATGAGCGTTGAATCTTTCTCCCCTTTTCTCCCTTGCAATTCTAAGTTATGATATGTAACGATACTAATTTACAATGATATAATGTGTTTAAATAGGTCCTATAAGTCTTATTCTACAAGAAAAATAACACAAATACAATTCAGTTTCGAAAAGGGGCAAAATAGGAATTTTTGAAATTTTCTGGCCGCGACCTGCGCTCACAGCGCATAACCTGACTGCTCCCCTACGCTCTCAGCGCATAACCTGCGCTCACAGCGCATAGACCCCCTGTCGGTTTGCTGATTTTTGCACATCTTCCTCATTTTTGCTCCAAATCGTCCCGTTTCTTTTGCAAATGCTTCCGTCTTCAAATCTCTAGACTTCAAGTCATCATGGTAGCTTAAACAAGTCTCCATTCCTCCTTTCCATGCTAGAATTCAACTCCCAACATTGACGAAAACATCAACCCTAAACGATAACTCATAAGCCTGCACAACTAACGAAAATACATAAAAAATACAACAACTTGAGACCAAGTACATCAATTTAAGCCGATATGGAACGCTCTAAGTGGATATGAAATCCACTTATCAGCAGAGTAGCTTAACAAACTTCTACGACAAACTAAAACTATTAATACAGAGATTGGGGATTCTACCCAAGTGTTTTAGATTTTGTCTACATCAAGGACCAACGTATTACCTGCATATTACCCAATTCGAAAGCCCTGCATATTATCTGAAAAGTTGGAACCTTAATTTGCCTGCAAAACAAAACCTCCAATTAATTATCGCAAAACCCGTAACTAATCAGAACAAAATCCCAATTAAGATGTATATAGTTAACCTTAATGACATAGAGAATGATCTTGTTTTTAAGAATAGAATGAAAAGGGGGTTTTTATGTTTTTAAGTTTTATGTTTTTATGTTTTGATTTTTAAGGGGGGAATTGTTTTGTTAAAAAGGGGGAAATTTTTAGGTTTGGCAGGCAAAAAGGCTCAAAAATTGAAATGTAATAATATAATTTATAAAAATATATTCAATTTGTTATTTAAAATATAAAGAAATATAATGTAATGCTTCAATTTTTTAAAATTTTTATCACTTAAACTTAAATAAAGAAATATTCAATTTTTATTATAACGTTTTTTGTTAGATATAATTGATGTAATGTTTCAGTGTTTAAGTGTAACAGTGATATATCAGAGTTTAACTGGAAGGAAGTCAGAGTTTAGTAAAGTCTGACTGACGGAAGCTGGACAGAGTTTAGTAAAGTCTGTCTGGAAGCAGCGCGTACTGAGTCAACAGAAGATATTAGAGATCAATTGAAGATTGATATGGAAGCGAGATCTTTGGAGACTGGATAGCTATCAAAGAGATCGAGTTGACTTAGGAGACGTGTGACAATCTGTAATTGATATCATTGTATAGCTGATTATTAGGAATATCAATTAGCGATTGTATCGAAGCTGTATATTTTATAAATACAGTTAGGTTAACCCTAGAATGGTATCGTGCATCGAACTATCTTTATTGTAACCTAGCAGCTCTTTGTGATAGTTTTACATCACGAAGAGGGTTTTTAATATCAGAAGATTTAAAGTGCATAATCATCTTACTTGTTAAACTCTCATACGAATTTGATTATTAATTGTGTATTCGGCCTAACAAGTGGTATCAGAGCCAATCTGTTACTTTATTACAGGTTAAGATCCAAACACAACAATAATCATGTCAGCAATTCCTCCACCAACATCTACTAGTTCTGAAAAGGCTCCTACTACTGTGAGTCGTTATGAACCAATCAGGGTTCCTATTCTCAGGCCATCAGAGTATGCCATGTGGAAGGTCAAGATGACTATGTTTCTGGAGGCTACAGATCCAGAATATCTTGACAGAATTTATGAAGGCCCTCACAATCCTACAAAGCTATCTGCTGCAACCACTGGTGAAGAAGCTAAAATAGTTCTAAAGGAAAAGAAGGACATGACTCCTGAAGATCTATCATCAATTGCTAAGGATGCGAAGGTTAGGCATTTACTGCATAGTGCTTTAGACAATGTTATGTCTAACAAAGTGATTAACTGCACCACTGCAAAAGAGATCTGGGATGCTCTTGAAGTCAGATGTCAAGGAACTGCTGCTATTAAGAAGAATAGGAGAAACAAACTCACACAAGAGTATGAGCACTTTGAGGCTAAACCTAAAGAGACCATGACAGAAACATTTGATAGATTCTGTAAACTGCTCAATGATCTGTCATTGGCCAACAAAGAGTATGATCTAGAAGACTCAAATCTCAAGTTTCTTCTTTCTCTACCTGAAAAGTGGGATGTGAAAACAACCACTATAAGAGACAACTATGAACTTGCTGAAACAGAGATTGATGAAATCTATGGGCTGCTCAAAACTCATGAATTGGAAATGGAGCAGAAAAACAGGAGATCAAGCAGGAAGGCAAAGTCTGTTGCTCTTAAGGTTGAAGAGAAGCCTCAGAAGAAAGAGGCATCAAGAAGGAAAATGAAGGGAAAAGCTTTGGTCATACACTCAGAAAGTGAATCATCAAACTCTGATTGTGATTCAAATTCTTCTGAATCATCTGACTCTGAGGATGATGAAGAAGAAATGAGAAAAATGGCTGTGTTGATGGTGAAGACCTTCAAGAAAATGGGTTTCAAGAATTTCAAGAAAGGGAAAAGGTTTTCTAGAGATTCAAATGAAGACAGAAAAAGTTTCAGGAGGTCTGAAAGAAAAGAGACCAAATCTGGGAAGAAGGATAAGTCTGAAATTCAATGCTACAAGTGTAAGGAGATGGGTCACTATGCTCCTGAGTGCAAGAAGGGTAAAACTGGAAAGGTACTCTACACTAAAGGTAGAGATTGGGCAGACACTTCAGATTCTGATGAAGAAGTGAACTATGCTCTCATGGCTACTACTGAATCAGAAACTTCTGAAAATCAGGTACATCTAACTACCTATGCTTATAATATTGATGACATTTCTCAATTAAGAATTTATCTTAAGTCATTGCATATAAGTTATAGGGATCAGACTTTAGAGAATGAGAGGATAAAATCTGAAAATTCTGAACTTAAGGTTAGAAATAAACTTGTTGAAGAAAAACTTGAAAATATGCAACAAGTTCAGAAAGAGAGAGATGATGTTGTTTCTATAGAACAGGATTTGCTTCAGAAATATAAACAACTAGAATCTGTGTTGGAGGAAGCAAATAATAAAATTAGGACTTGGACTAATTCTGGAAAGGACACTCAACATATTTTTCAAATAGACACTGTTGGTCTAGGTTATAATGAGGGAGATGAACTTAGATTTCAAAATCAAGTTAAAATCAGACCTCATTTTGTACATGGAGCCAGTAAATTTTTGTATGACAATGAAAAAGAAGCTGTTAAAAATGAACCAGTAAAAACTAGTGCTAAACAGGTTAATATTGGTTCAATGACAGATAAACAACTCAAACATAAACTAAAGGAGTTAAAATCTGTTAAGAAACAAAGAGTGTCAAATAAGAACAGAAATGGAAAAGTAGGCATCACTTCAGGAAATAAACCAATGCTTGCTAGTTATGCTCCAAGAAAGACATGTCATAACTGTGGTAGTACTAAGCATCTTGAAAATTTCTGCAAGAAAAACAAAAATATAAATTCTTTACCTTCCAAGTCTGAGGTAAAGAAGGATTTTGCTAGAACTAAGCCACATACTTTATGCACACACTGTGGAAGCACTTGGCATTCCATTTATACTTGCAGACAGTATCATGCTATCTATCATAATTACAATGAACTTAAACCCAATCTGAAATGGGTTAAAGTTAATACTGCAAGTGTAAACTCTGATACTGTTAGCTCAAACTCTGATAATGTTAATTCCGCTGCTAAAGCTAACAAAGTTAAGAATGTCAGAGGATCCAAGCAAGTCTGGATCCTTAAATCTAATCCTCAGTAATTGCTTGTGATTGCAGGGCAACAGGGAGGCAACCCTAGTTGTGGACAGTGGATGTTCAGGACACATGACTGGAAATAAAGCCCTGCTATCAGACTATGAGGAGAAGGCTGGCCCAAAAGTTTCCTATGGTGATGGCAATGTAGGAAGAACATTGGGATATGGCAATATTAATCTTGGAAATGTCATCATCAATAATGTAGCTCATGTCCCAGGACTCAAGCATGACTTGCTATCTGTGAGTCAAATCTGTGACAAGGGATGTCATGTAGATTTTCAACCTGAATATTGTGAAGTTATCAGCAAATCTACAAGAAAGGTTGTTCTAGTTGGTAATAGGCAAAACAACATTTATGAAATCAAGCTTTTAATAGACTCTGTTGGAAAAGCTGTTTGCCTGTCTATAAGAATGTCTAGTGAACAGAGTTGGAAGTGGCACAAGAAACTCTCACATTTGAACTTGAACAACATCAATGAATTGATCAGAAAGGATCTTGTAAGAGGACTCCCAAAGGCTCTGTTAAATGTTGATGGCCTATGTGATTCATGTCAAAAGGCCAAGCAAAGGAAGTCATCTTTCAAGAGCAAGACAGAATTTTCAATCACTGATCCTTATCATCTTCTGCATGTTGATCTCTTTGGTCCAGTAAATGTTATGTCTATAGCAAGGAAGAAATATGCTTTAGTCATTGTTGATGAATACACTAGATTCACTTGGGTGTATTTTCTAGCAAAGAAGGATGAAACTACATTAACTCTGATGGAGCATGTGAAACTTCTGGACAAAGGATCAAGTAACAAAGTCAGAATCATCAGAAGTGATAATGGAATTGAGTTCAGGAATGCAACAATGGAAGAATTCTGCAAGGACAATGGAGTGAAGCAAGAATTTTCAGCACCTGGTACACCACAACAAAATGGTGTAGTTGAAAGGAAAAATAGAACCTTGATTGAAGCTGCCAGAACTATGCTTGATGAAGCAAAATTGCCAACTTATTTCTGGGCAGAAGCTGTTCAAACTGCTTGTTTTACTCAAAATGCTACACTGATCAATAAGCATGGAAAGACACCATATGAGATGGTGAAGAAAAAGAAGCCTAACCTGAAATACTTTCATATTTTCGGGTGCAAATGCTTTGTTTTGAAGACTCATCCTGAACAGTTGACCAAGTTTGAGCTAAAGGCAGATGAAGGAATTTTTGTTGGCTATCCACTGTCAACAAAGGCATTCAGAGTTTACAATCTGAGAACTAAAGTGATCATGGAATCTATACATGTGTCTTTTGATGACAAGAAGATAACTGGACTTGAAGACATAGATGAATATGATCAACTGAACTTTGAAAATGAAGATTTAAACTCTGTTGAAGTAAACTCTGATCAAACTATTCTGACAGACTCTGTTGAAACAAACTCTGAACCTCTACTGGTAAACACTGGAGAAACTTCTCAGCCACAACAAAGGGAAGAACCAGTTGAGGGGGAGCATGATCAAGATGAAGACTCAAACATTGATACTGAGTCAACTGAAAAATCTGGATCAAACTCTGATGATTCAAACTCTGAAAATTCAAATTCTGACTCTGGGCAGTCAAGTTCAGGGGGAGTCTCAGAAAATAAAGAAAGCCCACAATAAAATCAGGAGAGCATGGATCAAGGGGGAGGATCACATGCTGACAGAAGTCATTTGCCTTCTGCAAGGAAATGGACCAAATCACATACACCTGATTTGACAATTGGTGATCCAGATGCAAAAGTGAAAACAAGAAGTGCCACTGCAAGTGAATGTTTGTTTCATGCATTCTTGTCTAAAAATGAACCAAAGAAAGTGGAAGAAGCTCTTCAAGATGCTGATTGGATAACAGCAATGCAGGAAGAGTTAAATGAATTTGAAAGGAATGGAGTTTGGACCCTTGTACCAAGGCCAAAGAACAGATCTATTGTTGGTACTAAATGGGTTTTCAGAAACAAGACTGACAGTGAAGGTGTTATCACAAGGAACAAGGCTAGACTGGTAGCAAAAGGCTATTCACAGCAGGAAGGAATAGACTATGATGAAACATTTGCTCCAGTTGCAAGATTGGAGGCAATCAGAATTTTTCTAGCATATGCCTCTCACAAGAAATTCAAAGTGTTCCAGATGGATGTGAAAAGTGCTTTTCTGAATGGGAAGCTTGAAGAAGAAGTGTTTGTTGAACAACCACCAGGATTTGTGGACCCAAAATATCCAGACCATGTCTACAGGCAGGATAAAGCACTCTATGGACTTAAGCAAGCACCAAGGGCATGGTATGAAACTCTAGCTCAATTTCTCTTAGAAAGTGGATTCAACAGAGGTACTATTGACAAAACTCTGTTTTATTTCAAATCTGGGAGTGACTTCCTTTTAGTTCAGATATATGTTGATGACATTATCTTTGGGTCTACTAATGATAAACTCTGTAAGAAATTTGCCAAGCTCATGCAATCCAGATATCAAATGAGCATGATGGGAGAGCTTAGTTATTTTCTAGGCCTACAGGTGAAACAAACAGATGATGGTATCTTCATTAATCAAGCAAAATATACCAGAAATCTTCTCAAGAAATTTGGTATGCTTGACTGTTCATCTGCATCAACTCCCATGGCAACAGCAACTAAATTGGACAAAGACACATGAGTTTCAGTGGATATGACAAACTACAGGGGCATGATAGGATCTCTTCTTTACTTGACAGCTAGTAGGCCTGACTTTATGTATGCAACCTGTCTTTGTGCAAGGTTTCAGGCAGATCCTAGAGAGCCACATCTGACAGCTGTGAAAAGAATCTTCAAGTATCTCAAGGGCACCATATCATTAGGTCTGTGGTACCCCAGAGAATCAGATTTCAAACCACTTGGGTATTCTGATGCAGACTTTGCAGGCTGCAAGATAGACAGAAAGAGCACTAGTGGAAGTTGTCAATTTCTTGGTGACAGACTTGTCTCTTGGTACAGCAAGAAACAGAAATCAATTTCTACATCTACAGCTGAAGCAGAGTATATTGCAGCTGGTAGCTGTTGTGCACAGATCTTGTGGATGAAGAATCAGTTGCTGGATTATGGATTGAGGTACAGTAAGATTCCTATTTACTGTGATAATCAAAGTGCTATTGCTATGACAGGTAATCCAGTACAGCATTCAATGACAAAGCACATCAGCATAAGGTACCATCATCAGAGAACATGTGGAAGAAGGGAATATTGAACTACATTTTGTGTCTACAGAACAACAGCTTGTAGATATTTTCACCAAACCATTGAGTGAAGCTACATTTACAAGACTGGTCAATGAACTAGGAATGGTCTCTGGTTCTGACTAGGAATGTTGGTTAGATTCAAATTTTACTTATGTAATGTGTTGCTCATATTTCCTTGATTTGTTAAGTGTTAAGTGATCTCTGTTGATTAAACTCTGTTATGCATACTCTGTTAACATGTTTTTCTTTAAACACTGACAAACTCTATTAAACTCTGTCAGCATGCCTGTATGCCATACACTGTTAATAAGTTTGATAAAATCTGTGAACTCTGAGTTGATTTTTGTCTGAATGAAAACACCAATGAAGAAATATGTATGAAGCATGATTCTCAGCAATTAATCATGAATCTTTCTGAGTTATTGTGATCCAATCTTAGATTGTACAGAAAGTTAACACAGCATGATACTGGTTCATATTTATAGCATCTCTTAGTTTATTTTGTCCTAAACTCTGAGTCTATAAATACTGTGTGCATTGCCTCTCATGAATAACTACTGATGTTGATGAACTCTAAACTCTGTTAGTTATACTCTGGTAGATTAAAATGATTACTGCAATACCCCAAAGAATATATATATAGGTTGCTATACTCCTTTGAGATTATGTTTGAGACTAGGATGACCCAGGAACTTATTCGTATATAATATGTGCTAAAATTCTCTGATTTTTGGTGACTAGTCAAATACTAGGATGACCCAGGAACTTATCAAAATGATAAGGGCTAAAATTTTTGAATTTTTGGTGACTAACTCCAACCTCTAATTACTGGAATGAATAGAATAAAAAAAAATTAGCAATAGAGGGGGTATAAAATAAATTAAATGTTACTGTATATAGATTGATTACTATAGAGTTTAGCTTTCATCATACAGTCAGTGTTTACTATGAGAGTTTGTGCATCCAGTGTTTATTGATTTATTTTATGGATTTTATGAAAAATTAGATGCTCTAAAAATTGATTTAGTAAACTCTGCTCCACACACACATATTTTCACAACTGTGCAATTTTTGAAAGGGTTTCGGTGATAAAGTTGGAGAATTGACAAACGCTGTTGATTTGTGGTTCGTACTCTGAGGTAAATTTTCATTTGGACAATTTGAAAATTTTGGAGTAAATAGTGCTTTTGACAACTGTTAATAAGTGTATTGTGTTCAAGTGTCTTGGAAATAGGAAAGAGAATACAGCGGTGATAATTGCTATTTTTACTGCGCATGATTAATTGATCCACTGTATGTATACTACAAGTAATCCCTAATTGTTCTGTTCCTGATTTAATTGTGGTTATTGTTGATGAATTTGTTACTTATATGATTACTTTAATTAGTTTTCATTTTCTTTGATTTAATTCTTTGAAGAACAATTCATAAACATAAAATTTGCAGAACACATTGAATAAATTAGAGAAATAGGATTCTTCATTAATAATAAGAAAGAGATTACATGCAAGTATTACATCTTTTTGTTCTCTCTATCTACTAATCCATTCAACAGGAAAATAAAAAGTAAAGTCCAAACCACTCCATTGTTAGCAGCCATCCCAGATCCCATCTTTGCCACTTTGTTTGGGTGGAAGTTGAAGGGATAAGGTTATTTTTGCTGACATATTCATTAACAATGGTTGGTGGTGTTGGATGAGGATGCCTTAGAGGAAAGCCATATTAATGTTTCTTGAAGAGCAGCATCGATATCGATCACTCTTGCAGGCTTTTCTCTCTTGATTTCTTGAAGACTGGCATCCATTTGCAGCCACAGAGTTTCAAGCTGCCTTTCCCAGTCAAAGGCATCAAACTCTTCACGAGTATAACTGAAGATATCTCTGTTCTCTACGAGATGGAGATTTTTTTCCTTGATGGTAAGTTTTGACATTGTTTAACGGTGTGTTGTGTGAAGGGTTTTTGATTTTCAGGAGAGAATGAAAGATTAAAGAGATAGTGAACAAGTCTCTAGGAGTTAAATAGAGATGGGTAAGTAACGAAGTACTAAAACGCTTCGTATTCTGGTTTTTAATGGTTCCAGGTATTTTAAGAAAGTGTTATTTGATTTTTTTTAAAAAATCAAATATTTTATTGTTATATTCACAAATACACTTCTTAAAATTACGAGCACGTGTCCCACTCACCCATTATTGTGTCCCACTCACACATTAATCTAGGAACTGTTGAGTGTTTGAATACACAAATGATTGAGTTTTAATTTTTAATTAATTTCTTGAAGAACATGGAAATGATGTCACTCTAGAAGATGTAAAGGCTGAAGAGCTAAGGCTTAAAGCTGAACATGAGAAAAAGCTTAAATCTGGAAAATTCAAGAAGAAAGATGAAAAGGCATCAAGGCCTGTTATTAAAGGCATTAAGATCAATGAAAATGTCAATGCTAATCAGAGATTGTCTCATTCAAGAAAGCCAACAGCAGATGAGGCTAGATTGAAGCTTAAAGAAAAAGTTGTTGAAGTTGATAAGAGTTCAAAGAAGTTAAAGCAAGTTACAACCTCTGTTTCTACACATGTTGTACAAACTACTCTTCCAATTCATGGTTTTGTGAGACCTACTATTCCTGAGAATACTGAGAAAGTTCAAGGAGGTGATATTTTTCAAAGCAGAGCAATGATTGCTAAGCAACCTCATGATTTGGCTGGTTTAGGATCAAACAGAGAAAGGACTTTGAATATTACTCCTAGAGATCATTCATCACTGGCTGCTCCAGGCAAGGGTGTCCTTCAAGTTAATTTGGACAAGCTGGAATCAGTACAGTTGATTCATCAAAGAAGTCTAAATAAAGACTTTTTGTTGTATTTCATGGAGGATGGGACTGTTTACAAAGTTGGAGAGCATGATATTCATTTGAAAATGTATGAAGAACTGCAGTATGTTTTACATATTTTCAAAGTGAATAACAGTCGTACTTACCAAGCTGCAGAAGTGCTTAGATACCAGATGGAAAGATCAAAGATGATTTGTGGAATTAAAGGCAAGTCTGAATATGTACCAAAGTACTTAGATTATAAAGGAAGAATGGTTGAAATGAAGAGAAACAGTGCTAAGCTGAGAACTGATTTGGGTATCACTGTGCTTGAATTCAATTCAGAATCAGAAAAGTCAAACTTTATCAGACTTGGAAATGAAATGAAGAAGAACAGCATCTATGATTTGAGATCAGCTATTTATCAGACAGATGGTACAGATCCTAAGCTTCGAGAGATCAAGTTACAGATGGAAAGAGCACTTGAAGTTGCAGAAGAGAGATTGCTAACAGAGTACTTGAGGACAGCATGGGATGTTGAAAGGATTAAGTAATTTATGCTCTGTAAGTTTTTCATATTTTCGGTAATTTTGTTAAGTATCAGTTTAAACTCTGTTTAGTTGTTAAACACTGTATTTGATTATTTGTTTTTGACATCATCAATTATCTATTAACTTGTGCATTTTTGCTAATGAACAAGTTGGGGGAGATTGTTAGATATAATTGATGTAATGTTTCAGTGTTTAAGTGTAACAGTGATATATCAGAGTTTAACTGGAAGGAAGTCAGAGTTTAGTAAAGTCTGACTGACGGAAGCTGGACAGAGTTTAGTAAAGTCTGTCTGGAAGCAGCGCGTACGGAGTCAACAGAAGATATTAGAGATCAATTGAAGATTGATATGGAAGCGAGATCTTTGGAGACTGGATAGCTATCAAAGAGATCGAGTTGACTTAGGAGACGTGTGACAATCTGTAATTGATATCATTGTATAGCTGATTATTAGGAATATCAATTAGTGATTGTATCGAAGCTGTATATTTTATAAATACAGTTAGGTTAACCCTAGAAGGGTATCGTGCATCGAACTATCTTTATTGTAACCTAGCAGCTCTTTGTGATAGTTTTACATCACGAAGAGGGTTTTTAATATCAGAAGATTTAAAGTGCATAATCATCTTAATTGTTAAACTCTCATACGAATTTGATTATTAATTGTGTATTCGGCCTAACATTTTTGTTAAGATGCGGCACAACCGAGTCTTTATAACAAACAGTTTTGTTATAGGAATCATCACTTTTACTACGTTTTGGTTAAAATCTCGTACAGCCCGACCTTTTTATTTTTCGATTATTTTTTCCCAACACTAAAATGAATTTTTATGAACATTCGTACGGTTCGATCGTCGAAAATCTTTCAAAAAAATTATTCAGTGAATCTGGATCGTGTCCCATTATAAGAAGCAACACTTTTACTACATTTTTGTTAAAATCTCGTACAACCCGACCTTTTTATTTTCTGATTATTTTTTCCCAACACTAAAATGAGTGTTTATTAACATTCGTACGGTTCGATCGTCGAAGAAATCTTTCAAAAAAATTATTCAGTGAATCTGAATCGTGTCCCGTTATAAGAAGCAACACTTTTACTACATTTTTGTTAAAATCTCGTACAACCCGACCTTTTTATTTTCTGATTATTTTTTTCCAACACTAAAATGAGTGTTTATTAACATTCGTATGGTTCGATCGTCGAAGAAATCTTTCAAAAAAATTATTCAGTGAATCTGGATCGTGTCCCATTATAAGAAGCAACACTTTTACTACATTTTTGTTAAAATCTCGTACGACCCGACCTTTTTATTTTTTTGATTATTTTTTCCAATACTAAAATGAGTCTTTATTAACATTCGTACGATTCGATCGTCGAAGAAATCTTTCAAAAAAATTATACAGTGAATCTGAATCGTGTCCATTATAGGAAGCTACACTTTTACTACATTTTTGTTAAAATCTCGTACGACCCGATCTTTTTATTTTTTGATTATTTTTTTCCAACATTAAAATGAGTCTTTATTAACATTCGTACGGTTCGATCGTCGAAAGAATCATTCAAAAAATTATTCAGCGAATCTGGATCGTGCCCCGTTACAAGAAGCAACATTTTTACTACATTTTTGTTAAAATCTTGTACAACCCCGACCTTTTTATGTTTTGATTATTTTTTTTCCAACACTAAAATTAGTATTTACTAACATTCGTACTGTTCTATTATCGAAAAAATCATTCAAAAATATTCAGAATTATTTAATATAAACTCACCAAAATTACTACTCCTTCTAATTAGTCTATGCATAGACTTTATGATTTATGAGAAAATAACAGGGTATAATAAATTTAAATTATTATTCAGTAATTAAAATAATAAAATTTATTGTCATACATTTTTTATAAGATAAATTAATAAATTTTGTAATATTAGAAAATGAAAAAAAGAAAAGCAACGAATGAAAAATTGAAAAGAAAATGGGAATTGGCTGGTGGTAAAAGAAAATGAAAGCGTGCAAACCAAAATTGGTCAAAATTGTTCAATTAATTCAATAATTATAATATAATATTCAACATATTAAAATAAATATGTAATATATTTTTTAAAAAATAAAAATATACGCCGAAATTATTGAGATACAATACTGGGGACTGAAGAGCGGCAAAAAAATAGTACTGAGCGGTAAACAAAAATTTACAAATACAAGGCGAGGGAAATTGGGGAAAAATATACTTATTCTCTCACTTCTCACTCAGTCGTCTCTCTCAAGGATTAATCGAAGCTGGGTTCTCTTACTACTCCTCTCTCAGTGCACGCCCTTTCACTCTCAATTAGGGGTTCCACTTTTACTCTCTCACTTTCGTACGTAAAGATTCAATTAGGGCTTGTTAGGGGTTCAATTACTCAGATTTCAAATCACAACTCAATTGCTCGAGGCTTTGGTTTTCAGTCCACGCTTTCGCTCTTCAAATTAGGGCTCTAGTTCTTCATTTTGAGTTCAATTACTTAAATATTTTCACTTGAATTTCATCTAATCGACCACTATTGTTGATTCCAGGTCTTCTTCGGTTGGGTTTTGCATTTGAAGGTCTCCCTCTCTCTCCCCTTCTCTCTCTCTCTCTCTCTCTCTCTCTCTCTCTCCCTCCCTTTCCTCGCTTCTCTCTCTCTCTCTCCCTCCCTCCCTCCCT
Source organism: Saposhnikovia divaricata (assembly GCA_036435485.1). Lineage (NCBI taxonomy): Eukaryota > Viridiplantae > Streptophyta > Magnoliopsida > Apiales > Apiaceae > Saposhnikovia > Saposhnikovia divaricata. The sequence continues at coordinate 167,550,054 of CM071595.1, read as the reverse complement.
CTCTCTCCCTTTCCTCGCTTCTCTCTCTCTCTCCCTCTCCCTCTCTCTCTCTGTATATATATATATATATATATATATATATATATATATATATATATATATATATATATATATATATATGTGTGTGTGTGTGTGTGTGTGTGTGTGTGTGTGTGTGTTTATATGCTATGCTATAGTTATGATTCATCACTTTTTGCTTTTCTTGGAAGTTTTGTTTATAAAAAGATTCAATCTTTATGGGTGGAATTTAAGTGTAGGAATTGAAATTTTGTTTCTGTTGGTGTAATTTTTATGGTGACATAGGATGGTTGGCATAGAATGAGGGAGAGGATGGATTCGAAAGTATGGTAATTTAGTAATCAGTAATCAGAGTTGAGGGGATGAATGAAGACTACATTAATATGCACAATATAGAATACCCTGTTTGTTAACTTTGCACCTTGTTCGCGTCCATCTAAGTGAACAAACCGATTGTGTAATCAAAAGCAAATAAGTTACTTAACACATTTATCACATATCAATACAGTAGAGTAATGGAACGATACCTGCAGTGACGCTCCATTTAATTGGAATTAATAGAATTAGGTAGGAATGAAAGAATTTGAACAACATTGAAGGGAAATACAAGGATGTAGAATGGTTGAGGGATATTTGAAAAGAATGAGTGCCAAAGTTCAAGGATAAGGCCTGTCAAGAAATTGAGTAAGAAGGGGTTTGGAGCATTCATAACCAAATTGGTGGGTTTGAGCTCTAGTTAAATTGCAATGGGTGGAATAGATAAATGAATTGGATTTATAATAGTCCAAATATCATTCTTTTTAACCACATGGAGCGTTATTTAGATCATTAGCTTGTAAGTATGCAGTTGTAGACCTGTAAAAGATGTGTACCGGATGAATGTTCTACAGATTGACTTGCATGATGGTTTACTCACATGAGCGTTATCTATCCATCTTGGACATGTTGAATCTGATTTATGTTTACTCACATATTGAGGTATTGAACCAGTTCTATACTTATTGAACTATTTGCTAATGTTATATCAATGTTGACAATCTTCGCTGATTTTGACCCAAGGGAGATTTTGAAAAATAGCAGTACTCTACTACTGTCCCTGTGCATATGAACCTGTCGCTTCTTTTCTTATTTATACTGAATGCCACTGTTATTTAGTGCAGAGCAGAGCTTACTGGCCCGAAAAAGTGAACTGGCTTCAACAAAGATATGCGAAGATGCATCCAGGCTGCAAGCAAGAGGAAGTCTGATCTCAGCAACATGTAGAGAATACTTTTAATATCAGCAATACTAATACTGGTTTGGGTGCTCCTCAACATGTAGAGAATACTGGTTTCAAGGTTAGTGTGTAGTATGTGATTTAGAAGTATAATTGATTATTTTTTTCATATTTTAACTTGATTTTCATAATGATTTCACTTGCCAGTCCTCGACGCAGGTGGAGCTCACAGAAGCTAAAACAGAGTATGTAGTCAATGCCGTGAAACAGAGTATGTAGTCAATGCCGTGAAACAGAGTATCCGTGCCTTACACTTGTAAATTTGTTTAATATCTTGATCTGCATATTGCTAGGTTTCTGTTATTGTGAATGCTTCTGAAGTTGAGGAATTTTCAAAAGTAGCTATCAAGCCTGTACGTTCTCTTCATATGATTCACCTGGAGAGACATTTGTGGCTTTTGAGAAGCCAGGTGTTACTTCATTTGGCAGATTCTCAAATACTCTGAAGTTTATTGTGAAAGAGGTACTCTGAGTAGATGAACTTTTTGGAGGATTTCTAACACTTGGCCCATGTAAGAAAGCTTTGTGATTCAAAATGAAGATGCACCACCTCCGTTAGATACAAGAGACCCTACTCCACGAAAAACCTACCAATTTATGACTTATTTTTTTTGACCTAAAGGTTGGCAATTGGATTGTGTATCTGGTGGTACTGTGTACCAGTTCTTTTAGATGGTACATGATTATTGATACTATTTGGTTGTACAAATTTCTTGAATCTAAATGCTATGGAATTGGCTATATAATTTCATTGTTATCAAAGCCTTGGAATTTTGATATTGGGTTTAATATTTGATATAAAAAAATATTGGAAATCGTAAATTTAAAAAAATAGTTTTTTTTTGCAAAATCGTACAAGTGGGGACCACACACATAAATCACTTCATTGTGACCGAACAATTCACACATCAAAAAGCCCCAATTTTCAAATATGAACCCTAGAACACATAAAATACTGATTATAAAAACAATTCTTATAAAATCGAGATCTTACCCAAAGAGAGAAAATTGATTGTGGATTATGAAATTAGATATCGAGGGGTTCGATTCGAGTACTCGGACGTTAAAATCGGATATCAAAAATGCATTCAAAATCGTGTTTGATCTTCAAGAACAGGAGAGAGTTTCGGTGATGTGGCGAACAAAGCTCTGACATATATGCAAAAAACTCTACTTTTTAGTCACATATAAAATGTAGTGACCATAGGTTATTTTCCATTTAGCCACATCACCGAAAACGACTGTGGCCGTTTCGTAATATTTAGACACAGCAAAGAAGCATCGCTAGTTATTGTCACACTTCTATCTCTCAAGTATGACTATAAATTTCGGAATTGGTCAAAGTCAACAAAAAACCATGCTGTTTTATCATATTTGGTCACATATTTGGAACGTGGCTATATATTGTCACACATTTTTTTAAGGGGTTAATTATCATATTTGGAACGTGGCTAAATATTGTCACCGGGTTTTTTTTGGTCTCATTTAAACCACTCAATACAAAAAATGTTACACTTCGTTAACTTTCGAAAAATAAAAGTAATCTTTTGTTGATTCTGCATATTTTTCTTGAATGATACCATAACCAAATGAATAATTGTTAAATTCTAGTATTTTAGATAATATATTTAGATTTTTAAAAAATCATTTATTATTTATTTTTAATTTTATAGTTATTTTCCTTATTTTAATTAAAAATAAATAGTAAATGAACTTTTTAAATTTTAAATATATTATCTAAAATACTAGAATTTAACAATTGTTCATTTGGTTGCGGTAGAATTCAAGAAAAATGTCTAGATTTAACAAAAGATTACTTTTATTTTTTGAAAGTTAACGGAGTGTAACATTTTTTGTATTGAGTGGTTTAAATGAGACAAAAAAAAACCCAGTGATTCGCTCGATATATTGGCGTGTAATAAGTGACTTATATGATAATTAACCTTTTTTTAAGTTGTGACTAAATCTTCCAAAAAATGTGTTTTCGTTCACTCGAAAAATATTTGTGTGGCTAAAACTTAGGACGATGACCTTTAGCTACATGTTTTTTCCAAAGTGTCACAGCCCTTACTGTACAAAAGAGTGGCGGAATCCCAAATTTGACGTAGTGTAATTCGATTGAAGAAGGTCGAATTTAGTTTTGGGTTCTTGCAAATTGAAGCCCTAATTCGATTGAAGCTCTAAATTAGTTTTGGGATTTTGCTTTAATTGATATTAAGGTGAGGTGAGTGGGAGAGAGGCGAGAGGTTAGCGGGAGAGAAAGTAAGGGGAGAGAGAGTAATTTTGGGATTTTGTTTTTGTGAAATAAAATATTGTTTTTGTGTAATAATATTGGTGCCAAAATTGTTGTGCCAAATTTTGAAGCCCGCCTATGAAAAAAATTGAATGTCCGCCCAAAATTTATGGTCAAATTGACCAAAAGTGTTAAAGGTATTGTAACGTTTTTGTAAAAGTGTTGCAATTGCCTAAATGTTTTAAAATGTTTACTTTGCTTGTAACACTTTTTTGTTTTATACAACACTTTCCAAAAATATTGCAATAGAATAGTATGAATCTTGTCTATAGCAACATTTTATGCATCACAAATGCACTTTTGGCATGCAATAGCCCATATATGGTGTAGTGGCATCATCAGTTCTCTAAAAATTTACGAGATAAACGAGAATCAAACCTGGAATCATGGGATAATAGAAAATTAGTCTTACCATTTTAAATTAGTGAAATTCCCTTGTCAGTGTGGAAAAAAGATTAGTTCAAAATTTTCAGGAAAAAATCTTGAGTGGCTTGCATATTGACAAATGTAAATATCATTAATTTACAAATGGTCACAAATTGATATAAAAAAAATCTTTTTTCTTGTAATTATTTACCATAATTTTGAACATATCACTCATAATTAAAAGATAAAAATTTAGCCACATCAACAATCATACACAATAATCTTAATTAAATTGCACTGCAAACCTTCTTATTTATTCAGATTTCAACATACATAATTATGAAATCAACTCCTTATTGTGTTTTAGCATGCATCATAGTAAACTGAATTGAAACACAAACCAACTAGAGCATTATGAACCCGAACTAGCTAGGCAACACCATTATTGTGGTTCTATTGTGAGCTCTGGCCAGTCATACACTTGGCTTTCCTGGGGACATATTTACGCATCCAAACATGTTTGCCGTTAATTGTAAATTTGGCCTTGTGAACACCTTTGAGGATCATATGAATTATGTCAGCACGAAAGAATACAATGCGAGCAAACAAAGCTTGATCTTCAATAGCCCTCACTTCCTGCATGTAAAATGATTCAATGCATTCTCCGAAATTATTGGTGAAAAATTCACGAACTTCCCATTCCTCTACAGGATAGCCTTTTGAAAAAGTAACAAACATTGTCCGATCATCTGCTGGCACCATACCGTTACCGAAGCTATTAGATAACATTGTTTGTTGTACAAGAAGTTGTTGGCTCTCGGCTATTCTTTGCGCCTCATTTCGCAAAATAGCTTGGTCCATCAAATCATTAAAAGCCGGCATACAAATTGTATTTCGAACTTTTTCTACTCCAAGTTTTGCAAGTGTTTGATTATTTTGCAGAAAATGAAGAGAAAAGTTCTTTCGTATCACGCTCTGTGATAGAGGAATTTCACCAGCCTCTGACGTGAGTAATAGAGACAAAGGATTATCAATAAATGCAAGGCATATGTTAGCCTCTTCTGCAAGATCATTGATTAACATGATAGGCAATTCTAAGATTCTTTTTACTATGTTAAAGAATCCGACTCGTTCCAACCACAACCAGAGTGCCATTATTTGCATAGCTTCCACGGGGTTTCGCAATAAGTCCGCCACAAGAATCAAATACAATCTCCGATCAATTGAATGAAATAGACGAAATTCTTCTTGAGAGATATGAACTTCCGTCTGCGACTGTGAATCTGGGAGACCGGGGAAACCTTCCATGGCAGTTACGTTAAAAACCTGCGAGAAAAAAATGAACGATAACAAATTATACAGTATAAAGTAATCACAAATTAGTATTGATTGCGCATGGAATTTGAAAATAAAAAATGAGTCTAAAATATCCAATACCGGTCAAATATTTTTGAGATATTATGCAATATTCAAAATAAAAAAATTGTGTTGATTTTATCTAAGCATGAATAGAAATTATAACAGATCACGTACTAATTCAACACAAAGATTTAACGAATATAATATTATTCTTCAAAAAAAATGTATTATATAAAAGTACGTATAAAATTGTACGTTTGATATTAATTATATAAATATGCAATAGAACTATTTTCTTTTATTACTGGTACAAAACTACATATATCGTAAATTATAAAACCATTCGAAAGTACAACCTTTTCAAACTACAAACATGGACACTAGCAAATATTTGAATAAGAACACAATAAAAACAAAGGATTAGTAAAGAAGAAATGATAAGGAATTAAAGATATCATGAGAATGATATACATACTAATTCTTGAATAATAAACAAAATAAAACATTCAAAAAATTAGTAAAGAAAACAGGTGATATATGAATACTACAGTTTTGTAAAATCAACAAAAACATGAAAATCAACTCTTTAACTATATATAAACAAGAAAAATCTCGAACAAAATTTAGGAGAACTATACGAATATATATGTATAAATGATATGTTTGGCAGAATATCTAGCAAGGTGATGTAAGGAGTAGGGGTTCAAAGAAATTACAAGTTTGGTAATTTAGGGAGAAAACTGTGAAGCTAGAAATTGCTTGTGTAGTTCTGTATGGTAAAACTCTGATGATAGCTTGTATTTATAGCACATTTTGGTGAATTTTCTCTATATTCCACTCATCAATGACTCCCTAAATTTATTACTTTTAATATAATAAAATAATATCTAATATTTGTTTTCATTATCTTTTGTATTAAAATCATAGTACTATTTATCTTTTCCATTATCTTTGGTATCTTGAGAAAATCCATGAATATGTTATACAGTTGTACATGAGCTGTTTAAATTTTAAAGTGGACAAAATCGTATGTAGAAAACGTCAAATAATATCAATGCAATATATCCTCTTTATATATAATAAGCATAAGAGGTATCTTATCCATAATTTTGGTCACTGTACTACCAAACTAATCTCAACAGTCGAATTTAATATTTTTAAAAATAGACGATTAAGATTATATCATATAAAAATGATATAATTAAAAAGGTTATATTTTATCAAAAAGAAAATTAAAATCTAAAAAGGATATAATTAAAAAAAATTGTATTAGAATTGAATATTTTTAAAAAAATTATAATATGAAAAGGATATAATTAAAAAAGGATACAACTGAATCTTTTTAATTTTTTATTAATATTAAAAAAAAGTTCATAGTTACTATTTGGCTTCTATCTCGAGATCTAGAAATCAGATTTGGATGATTTTGCATCCCACGTGAAGGTCATAAAATTATATTTCATTTAGTGATGATTTAACAATTATTATCGTAATGGAAACACTAAGAATTTCAATAGAAATTATAATTACGAATTTTACATTAATCCTATTCATTGTAGAACAACTATCTTCAAGTAATAAGAAGGGTATTCTGATAATCAAAATGAAATATAAGTAGATTTTCTAAATATACAAGAACTTTCAACGTAAAAAATCGTCAATTTCTTTTTTCTTTTATTTCTTGGAAGTTTTAATTGGAGAAAAACTTTTTACACCATCGGCAAATTAAAAATATTGTAAAATTTTAAATGAATCCTGCTTTTACAAAATTGTCCACCCTATGTTCGCATATAAAATTTGTATATCTCAGGAAAATTACCTGAGACGTATCTTAGGCTCCTTAATCTCATTGTTAAATTGAACGTGTAAAATCTTATGTATATCAATTTTTTAACTACAATTTGATATGTAGATTAATAACATATAGATATTAAAAAAATTAATATTATATCCATATATATATATATAATAAGCATAAAAGGGATATTATCCAAATTTTTGATCTGTACTACCAAAAGCATATGATCAGTTGGATCAAAAAGTTAGGATAAAAACCGTCTGTATATATAATAAGGATAAATTTTATCCTTATTATATTCTTATAATAAGCATAAGGGAGATCTTATCCATAATTTTGGTCTATTAATTTTTGTCTCTGTACCACCAAAATTAATTAAATCATCGAATATAATATTTTTAAAAATAGACGATCAAGATTATATCATAATAAAAAGAAAATTATAATCTAAATAGGATATAATTAAAAGTTTTATTAGAATTGAATTTTAAAAATAAAATTATAATCTAAAAAAGGTTGTATTAGAATATAATTTTTTTATTAATATTAAAAAAATCATATTTACTATTTGGACTCTATCTATAGATCAACAAATCAGATTTGGATGATTTTACAGCCCACGCGAATCTCATAAAATTATCTTTAATTCTATGATGATTTATTAATTATTATCCAAATGGAAACACTCAGAATCTCAAAATAAAATATAATTACAAATATTCTATGATATATTTTACATTACAAAATAAAATCCAAATGTAGAAGACCCACATTGATAACACTACAAGAAAAACGGGCTTTTCCTACCGTCAAATCAGTAGGAAAAGGCCCAAAATCGGTAGGAAATGTGGCATTTCCTACCGGCCCCCTTCGGTAGGAAATGCTTAAGTAGGAAATGACTTTGGTAGGAAATGATACTGACCTGGTCAACGTCGGGCCCACATGATGACGTGGCATGCCACATGGCGAGGACCCACATGCCAACTTGGACGATGACGTGGCAACACGTCAGATGCCATGTAATATGACATGTGGGCGGGCCCCGCACACGTCACCAGCCACGTCAGCTGCCGACGTGGAAATTGTGGAAAATGAACAGCCATTTCCTACCGACTCCTTTTGCACCCATCGGTAGGAATTGTTCCAGGAGCATTGTAAAATAGCATTTCCTACCGCTCATTTCCAATCGCTCAATTCCTACCGCCGTTTATCATTTCCTATCGTGCCTTTTGAATGCGGTAGGAAATACTGGGTTTTGAATGGTAAGGTCGGTAGGAAATGGGTTAGGTCGGTAGGAATTACTGGCTTTTTTTATAAAAAAAATTGGTCTTGTTGATTTTCTTTTACAACAAAATGCTTAAATCATAATGAAAACTGCAAACCAATATCTCGATCATAAGTACCACAGAAAAAACGCATTCATCATACAAAGAAATTCAAACATTTATCATATAACCATAAACAATCATTCTTTCTTATCACAATAATAACATTCAAAACTTAAAATTTGTTCTAAAATAACTAGAAGAAATCAAGAACATTTTATACAAACTTAATTAACCATTGTCTTCAACATCATTGTCCTTATCTTCATCATTCTAGCAACATTTATCTTCGTCCACCATCATTGTCTTTATACCAATTTCCTTGGCCACTTTGTCTTTGCCTTCATCCACTTTATCTTTGCCTTCATCCATGAAGTTATAATAGCCTTGTTATCCTCATCAAGTACCTACAATTAACATAACAAGCAATAATAAGTAAGTAGTACAAGGATGTGAAAAAATCAAACAACAAAATATAAATGAAAGAGATAATTTTTACCTAATAATGAAGATGTGAAAAATGAAAGAGATGATATTGAAACTATAAATTTTCAGTGGTATAAGATGAGAGGAGGAGAAGAGAGTTGAAGTTAAATGGAATGAAGAAAGTGTTTGTTTTATAAATCTGAATTTCAAATTTCCTACCGCACTTTCTATATTTCCTACCAATTTGCGGTAGGAAATGACTTTGGACGGCATTTTGAATTTTGATTTGGGCGGTCATTTCAAATTTTCGGTTTAGGCGGTCATTTTGAATTTTTCGTGAATTACCATTTCCTACCGACTTTCGGTAGGTTATAAGTTTGGGCACCAATTTTGAAAATTTGGGTTTAGGCGCCATTTTTAAATTTTTGTGAAATTTTGAATTCCCACCAAAATCTTTTACATTTCCTACCAATTTGCAGTAGGAAATGACTTTGGGCACCATTTTGAATTTTAATTTGGGCGCTCATTTCAAAATTTTCGTTTAGGCGCTCATTTTGAATTTTTCGTGAATTATCATTTCCTAGTGACTTGCGGTAGGTTATAAGTTTTGTCTCCAATTTTGAAAATTACCTAACCAAAATAAATTTATTATTTTTTTAAAAATTTTGGAATAACATTTAAAAAGATTGATCTTGACTCCCGTACGGTTCGATCGTCGAAATTCTAATTCAAAATAATCGAATAAAGAATCGGAAACGAAAACGAAAACTAGTTTAGGGGTTAAAGTCAAAATACTAGTTGACCGTTAAATTGCCTAATCAAATAAATTTATTAATTTTTTAAAATTTTGGAATAACATTTAAAAAGATTGATCTTGACTCCCATACGGTTCGATTATCGAAATTCTATTTCAAAATAATCGAATCAAGAATCGGGAACGAAAACTAGTTTAGGGGTTAAAGTCAAATTACTAGTTGACCGTTAAATTACCTAATCAAATAAATTTATTATTTTTTCATAATTTTGGAATAACATTTACAAAGATGATCTTGACTCCCGTACGGTTTGATTATCGAAATTCTATTTCAAAATTATCGAATCAAGAATCGGGAACGAAAACTAGTTTAGGGGTTAAAGTCAAATTACTAGTTGACCGTTAAATTACCTAATCCAATAAATTTATTATTTTTTTAAAATTTTGGAATAACATTTAAAAAGATTGATCTTGACTCCCGTACGGTTCGATCGTCGAAATTCTATTTCAAAATAATCGAATCAAGAATCAGGAACGGAAACTAGTTTAGGGGTTAAAGTCAAATTACTAGTTGACCGTTAAATTACTTAATCAAATAAATTTATTTATTTTTAATATTTTGGAATAACTTTTAAAAATATTGATCTTGACTCTCGTACGGTTCGATCGTTAAAATTCTATTTTAAAATAATCGAATCAAGAATCGGGAACGGAAACCAGTTTAGGGGTTAAAGTCGAAGTACTAGTTGATCGTTAAATTACCTAATCAAATAAATTTATTATTTTTTTAAAATTTTAGAATAACATTTAAAAAGATTGATCTTGAATCCCGTACGGTTCGATCGTCGAAATTTTATTTAAAAATAATTGAATCAAGAATCGGGAACGAAAACTAGTTTAGGGGTTAAAGTCAAAGTACAAGTTGACCGTTAAATTACCTAACCAAATAAATTTATTATTTTTTTAAAATTTTGGAATAACATTTAAAAAGATTGATCTTCACTCACGTATGGTTCGATCGTCGAAATTCTATTTCAAAATAATCGAATCAAGAATCGGGAACGAAAACTAGTTTAGGGGTTAAAGTCAAAGTACTAGTTGACCGTTAAATTACCTAATCAAATAAATTTATTATTTTTTTTAAAATTTTAGAATAACATTCAAAAAGATTGATCTTGACTCCCGTACGGTTCAATCGTCGAAATTCTATTTAAAAATAATCGAATCAAGAATCGGGAACGAAAACTAGTTTATGGGTTAAATTCAAAGTACTAGTTGACCGTTAAATTACCTAATCAAATAAATTTATTATTTTTTTAAAATTTTGGAATAACATTTAAAAAGATTGATCTTGACTCCCGTATGGTTCGATCGTCGAAATTCTATTTCAAAATAATCGAATCAAGAATCGGGAACGAAAACTAGTTTGGGGGTTAAAGTCAATGTACTAGTTGACCGTTAAATTACCTAAATATATATATCTTTTATTCTTTCAAAATTTTGGAATAACATTTAAAAAGATTGATCTTGACTCCCGTACGGTTCGATCGTCGAAATTCTATTTCAAAATAATCGAATCAAGAATCGGGAACGAAAACTAGTTTAAGGGTTAAAGTCAAAGTACTAGTTGACCGTTAAATTACCTAATCAAATAAATTTATTATTTTTTCAAAATTTTGGAATAACATTTAAAATGATTGATCTTGACTCCCGTACGGTTCGATCGTCGAAATTCTATTTCAAAATAATCGAATCAAGAATCGGGAACGAAAACTAATTTGGGGGTTAAAGTCAAAGTACTAGTTGACCGTTAAATTACCTAATCAAATAAATTTATTATTTTTTTAAAATTTTGGAATAACATTTAAAATTATTGATCTTGACTCCCGTACGGTTCGATCGTCGAAATTCTATTTCAAAATAATCGAATCAAGAATCGGGAACGAAAACTAGTTTATGGGTTAAAGTCAAAGTACTAGTTGACCGTTAAATTACCTAATCAAATAAATTTATTATTTTTTTGAAATTTTGGAATAACATTTAAAAAGATTGATCTTGACTCCCGTACGGTTCGATCGTCGAAATTCTATTTTAAAATAATTGAATCAAGAATCGGGAACGAAAACTAGTTTAGGGGTTAAAGTCGAAGTACTAGTTGATCGTTAAATTACCTAATCAAATAAATTTATTATTTTTTTAAAATTTTAGAATAACATTTAAAAAGATTGATCTTGACTGAAATCGTTATATTTTAACATCCGTAAGACTGTTCCTACCGGATCTCAATATCACTACAAATTAGTCATGTGTGAAAAAAATTGTTATTTTTAAAATTCATTTGACCAGATTTTATATGGTAAAACCCCAATTTCAACATTAATTTGTACTAATTCATTTTTAAAAAAAAAATTCACGATCCAACTCTAAGGATTTCAAGATCACTATGAGTTAGTGACATTTTCAAAAAATTGTGATTTTTAAAGTTCATTTGTAAAGACTTTTTAATGAAAAAATGAAAAATAATGTGTTGTGATTATATAACTTAAGAGTAAATATAAAACACAAGAAACACCTTGGCATATGGTTTGAAGTGATACAAATGTGGTTGGAGATGGGGGTTCGATTCCCAACAGTCTAATTTTTCATTTTAAGCCATTTCCTACCGGTTAGAAAAGGAAATGTAAGGTAGGCGGTAGGAAACAAAACAGGAAGCATGTAAGAAGGCATTTCCCACTGGCCATTTCCTACCGCGGTATTTCCTGGGCATTTCCTGGCCATTTCCTACCGCGTTTCGATGAAGGCGGTAGGAATTACTGGGTTTTAACATATTATTTTTTCACTTAGTTTATCCATATCTAGATTAAAAAAATTTGCTAGAAACAAATATTTTGCTAGAAGCATTGCAATTAAATGTTTTATAATATAATATCTATTACATAACAATCATTAGCATCACAATAACCAAATCATCACCATCTTCTTCTTCTTCTTCTTCTTCTTCTTCTTCTTCTTCTTCTTCTTCTTCTTCACCTTCTTCTTCTTAAACAGTCATTAGCATCACAATACAATAGACATATAACCAAATCATCACCTGATGCAAGTAATTAGGAACCCATTGTAGGATTTCCATGCAGTAAAACACAACGATAACAATGATAAGTATAAAAAAATTCAAAATCCAAAACCATGGATCCATGTATAAGGGGGATGATTTGGAGAAAGAGAATATGATTTGGATTCTCTCTTCTTTCTCTTCTTTTCTCTCTAGCCGCTCTTCTTTCTAAAAACCTTAACCCTAAATAGTACATCTTAATATATTTACAGGGAGAGATAGAGATGGCAGGTAGGAAATGGAAAAAAATGAAAAATGAGACTGCGGGGATTCGAACCCCCATCTCCAGCAAAATTTCAACTAACTCCAACCACTATAACAAGGTGTTTCTTGTGTTTTAATGTTACTCTAAAATTATATAACCACAATACCTTGTTTATCACTTTTTTATTAAAAAGTCCTTACAAATTAACTTTAAAAATCACAATTTTCTGCAAATGTCACTAATTCATAGTGATGTTGAAATTCTCACGGTTGGATCGGTTAAAAACTATAACTAGAAAAATGAATTAGTACAAATTATTGTGAAAATAGTGGTTTTTTCTTATAAAATCACGTCAAATGAATTTTTAAAATCACACATTTTTTTCACACATGACTAATTTGCAGTGATAATGAGATCCATACGGTTAAATCGTTCAAAAAAATAAAGTCCAACCCTAGTAACCTTAAATCTAACCCCTAAACTACAACCATAAGTTGTGGAAGCTAAGTTGTTAAAGATGGTGAATAATTTTTTTAAAAAAAAATAATTTGTAAGTGCATAATTTTGTTTTGGTACTACGTGCACTAATATACAATGAGTTTAAAACAATAAATAAAGTCAAAATAATCGAATCAAGAATCAGGAACGAAAATTAGTTTAAAGGTTAAAGTCAAATTATTAGTTGACCATTAAATTACCCAATCAAATAAATTTATTATTATTTTTTATATTTTGGATTAACATTTAAAAAGATTGATCTTGACTCCCGTACGGTTCGATCGTCGAAATTCTAATTCAAAATAATCGAATAAAGAATCGGAAACGAAAACTAGTTTAGGGGTTAAAGTCAAATTACTAGTTGACCGTTAAATTGCCTAATCAAATAAATTTATTAATTTTTTAAAATTTTGGAATAACATTTAAAAAGATTGATCTTGACTCCCATACGGTTCGATTATCGAAATTCTATTTCAAAATAATCGAATCAAGAATCGGGAACGAAAACTAGTTTAGGGGTTAAAGTCAAATTACTAGTTGACCGTTAAATTACCTAATCAAATAAATTTATTATTTTTTCATAATTTTGGAATAACATTTAAAAAGATGATCTTGACTCCCGTACGGTTCGATTATCTAAATTCTATTTCAAAATTATCGAATCAAGAATCGGGAACGAAAACTAGTTTAGGGGTTAAAGTCAAATTACTAGTTGACCGTTAAATTACCTAATCAAATAAATTTATTATTTTTTTAAAATTTTGGAATAACATTTAAAAAGATTGATCTTGACTCCCGTACGGTTCGATCGTCGAAATTCTATTTCAAAATAATCGAATCAAGAATCAGGAACGGAAACTAGTTTAGGGGTTAAAGTCAAATTACTAGTTGACCGTTAAATTACTTAATCAAATAAATTTATTTATTTTTAATATTTTGGAAAAACTTTTAAAAATATTGATCTTGACTCTCGTACGGTTCGATCGTTAAAATTCTATTTTAAAATAATCGAATCAAGAATCGGGAACGGAAACCAGTTTAGGGGTTAAAGTCGAAGTACTAGTTGATCGTTAAATTACCTAATCAAATAAATTTATTATTTTTTTAAAATTTTAGAATAACATTTAAAAAGATTGATCTTGAATACCGTACGGTTCGATCGTCGAAATTTTATTTAAAAATAATTGAATCAAGAATCGGGAACGAAAACTAGTTTAGGGGTTAAAGTCAAAGTACTAGTTGACCGTTAAATTACCTAACCAAATAAATTTATTATTTTTTTAAAATTTTGGAATAACATTTAAAAAGATTGATCTTCACTCCCGTATGGTTCGATCGTCGAAATTCTATTTCAAAATAATCGAATCAAGAATCGGGAACGAAAACTAGTTTGGGGGTTAAAGTCAATGTACTAGTTGACCGTTAAATTACCTAATCAAATAAATTATTTTTTTTTAAATTTTAGAATAACATTTAAAAATATTGATCTTGACTCCCGTACGGTTCAATCGTCGAAATTCTATTTAAAAATAATCGAATCAAGAATCGGGAACGAAAACTAGTTTATGGGTTAAATTCAAAGTACTAGTTGACCGTTAAATTACCTAATCAAATAAATTTATTATTTTTTTAAAATTTTGGAATAACATTTAAAAAGATTGATCTTGACTCCCGTACGGTTTGATCGTCGAAATTCTATTTTAAAATAATCGAATCAAGAATCGGGAACGAAAACTAGTTTGGGGGTTAAAGTCAATGTACTAGTTGATCGTTAAATTACCTAGTCATATATATTTTTTATTCTTTCAAAATTTTGGAATAACATTTAAAAAGATTGATCTTGACTCCCGTACGGTTCGATCGTCGAAATTCTATTTCAAAATAATCGATTCAAGAATCGGGAACGAAAACTAGTTTGGGGGTTAAAGTCAAAGTACTAGTTGGCCGTTAAATTACCTAATCAAATAAATTTACTATTTTTTTAAAATTTTGGAATAACATTTAAAAAGATTGATCTTGACTCCCGTACGGTTCGATCGTCGAAATTCTATTTAAAAATAATCGAATCAAGAATCGGGAACGAAAACTAGTTTGGGGATTAAAGTCAAAGTACTAGTTGACCGTTATTTTACCTAATCAAATAAATTTATTATTTTTTTAAAATTTTGGAATAACATTTAAAAAGATTGATCTTGACTCCCGTACGGTTCGATCGTCGAAATTCTATTTCAAAATAATCGAATCAAGAATTGGGAGCGAAAACTAGTTTGGGGGTTAAAGTCAAAGTACTAGTTGACCGTTAAATTACCTAATCAAATAAATTTATTATTTTTTTTAAAATTTTGGAATAACATTTAAAAAGATTGATCTTGACTTCCGTACGGTTCAATCGTCGAAATTCTATTTAAAAATAATTGAATCAAGAATCGGGAACGAAAACTAGTTTAGGGGTTAAAGTCGAAGTACTAGTTGATCGTTAAATTACCTAATCAAATAAATTTTATTATTTTTTTAAAATTTTAGAATAACATTTAAAAAGATTGATCTTGACTAAAATCGTTATATCTTAACATCCGTAAGATTGTTCCTACCGGATCTCAATATCACTACAAATTAGTCATGTGTGAAAAAAATTGTTATTTTTAAAATTCATTTGACCTGATTTTATACGGTAAAACCCCAATTTCAACATTAATTTGTACTAATTCATTTTTTTAAAAAAAAAAATTCACGATCCAACTCTAAGGATTTCAAGATCACTATGAGTTAGTGACATTTTCAAAAAATTGTGATTTTCAAATGTGGTTGGAGATGGGGGTTCGATGGTAGGAAAAAAAACAGGAGGCTTGTAAGAAGGCATTTCCCACTGGTCATTTCCTACCGCGGTATTTCCTGGCCATTTCCTACCGCGTTTTGATGAAGGCGGTAGGAATTACTGGGTTTTAACATATTATTTTTTCACTTAGTTTATCCATATCAAGATTAAATTTTTTTGCTAGAAACAAATATTTTGCTAGAAGCATTGCAATTAAATGTTTTATAATATAATATCTATTACATAACAATCATTAGCATCACAATAACCAAATCATCACCATCTTCTTCTTCTTCTTCTTCTTCATTTTCTTCACCTTCTTCTTCTTAAACAGTCATTAGCATCACAATACAATAGACATATAACCAAATCATCACCTGATGCAAGTAGTTAGGAACCCATTGTAGGATTTCCATGTAGTAAAACACAACGATAACAATGATAAGTATAAAAAAATTCAAAATCCAAAACCATGGATCCATGTATAAGGAGGATGATTGGGAGAAAGAGAATATGATTTGGATTCTCTCTTCTTTCTCTTCTTTTCTCTCTAGCCGCTCTTCTTTCTAAAAACCTTAACCCTAAATAGTACATCTTAATATATTTATAGGGAGAGATAGAGATGGCCGGTAGGAAATGGTTGTGTACGGTAGGAAATGGAAAAAAATGAAAAATGACACAGCGGGGATTCGAACACCCATCTCCAGCAAAATTTCAACTAACTCCAACCACTATACCAAGGTGTTTCTTGTGTTTTAATGTTACTCTAAAATTATATAACCACAATACCTTGTTTATCACTTTTTCATTAAAAAGTCCTTACAAATGAACTTTAAAAATCACAATTTTCTGCAAATGTCACTAATTCATAGTGATGTTGAAATTCTCATGGTTGGATCGGTTAAAAAATATAACTAGAAAAATGAATTAGTACAAATTATTGTTAAAATAGTGGTTTTTTCTTCTAAAATCACGTCAAATGAATTTTAAAAATCACAAATTTTTTTCACACATGACTAATTTGCAGTGATAATAAGATCCATACGGTTAAAACGTTCAGAAAAATAAAGTCCAACCCTAGTAACCCTAAATCTAACCCCTAAACTACATCCATAAGTTGTGGAAGCTAAGTTGTTAAAGATGGTGAATAATTTTTTTTTAAAAAAATAATTTGTAAGTGCATCATTTTGTTTTGGTACTACGTGCACTAATATACAACGAGTTTAATAAAATAAATAAAGTCAAAATAATCGAATCAAGAATCAGGAACGAAAATTAGTTTAAAGGTTAAAGTCAAATTATTAGTTGACCATTAAATTACCAAATCAAATAAATTTTTTATTATTTTTTAAATTTTGGAATAACATTTAAAATGATTGATCTTGACTCTCGTACGGTTCGATCGTCGAAATTCTAATTCAAAATAATCGAATCAAGAATCGGGAACGAAAACTAGTTTAGGGGTTAAAGTCAAATTACTAGTTGACCGTTAAATTACCTAATCAACTAAATTTATTATTTTTTTAAAATTTTGGAATAACATTTAAAAAGATTGATCTTGACTCCCGTACGGTTCGATCGTCGAAATTCTATTTCAAAATAATTGAATAAGGAATCGGGAACGAAAACTAGTTTAGGGGTTAAAGTCGAAGTGCTAGTTGATCGTTAAATTACCTAATCAAATAAATTTATTATTTTTTAAAATTTTAGAAAAATATTTAAAAAGATTGATCTTGACTAAAATCGTTATATCTTAACATCCGTAAGATTGTTCCTACCGGATCTTAGTATCACTACAAATTGGTCATGTGTGAAAAAAATTGTTATTTTTAAAATTCATTTGACCTGATATTATATGGTAAAACCCCAATTTCAACATTAATTTGTACTAATTCATTTTAAAAAAAAAATCACGATCCAACTCTAAGGATTTCAAGATCACTATGAGTTAGTGACATTTTCAAAAAATTGTGATTTTTAAAGTTCATTTGTAAAGACTTTTTAATGAAAAAATGAAAAATAATGTGTTGTGATTATATAACTTAAGAGTAAATATAAAACACAAGAAACACCTTGGCATAGTGGTTTGAAATGATACAAATGTGGTTGGAGATGGGGGTTCGATTCCCAACAGTCTCATTTTTCATTTTAAGCCATTTTCTACCGGTTAAAAAAAGGAAATGTAACGTAGGCGGTAGGAAATAAAACAGGAGGCATGTAAGAAGGCATTTCCCACTGGCCATTTCCTACCGCGGTATTTCCTGGGCATTTCCTACCGCGTTTCGATGAAGACGGTAGGAATTACTGGGTTTTAACATATTATTTTTTCACTTAGTTTATCCATATCTAGATTAAAAAATTTTGCTAGAAACAAATATTTTGCTAGAAGCATTGCAATTAAATGTTTTATAATATAATATCTATTACATAACAATCATTAGCATCACAATAACCAAATCATCACCATCTTCTTCTTCTTCTTCTTCTTCTTCTTCTTCTTCATCTTCTTCATTTTCTTCACCTTCTTCTTCTTAAACAGTCATTAGCATCACAATACAATAGACATATAACCAAATCATCACCTGATGCAAGTAGTTAGGAACCCATTGTAGGATTTCCATGCAGTAAAACACAACGATAACAATGATAAGTATAAAAAAAATTCAAAATCCAAAACCATGGATCCATGTATAAGGGGGATGATTGGGAGAAAGAGAATATGATTTGGATTCTCTCTTCTTTCTCTTCTTTTCTCTCTAGCCGCTCTTCTTTCTAAAAACCTTAACCCTAAATAGTACATCTTAATATATTTATAGGGAGAGATAGAGATGGCCGGTAGGAAATGGTTGTGTACGGTTGGAAATGGAAAAAAATGAAAAATGAGACAGCGGGGATTCGAACCCCCATCTCCAGCAAAATTTCAACTAACTCCAACCACTATACCAAGGTGTTTCTTGTGTTTTAATGTTACTCTAAAATTATATAACCACAATACCTTGTTTATCACTTTTTTATTAAAAAGTCCTTACAAATTAACTTTAAAAATCACAATTTTTTGCAAATGTCACTAATTCATAGTGATGTTGAAATTCTTACGGTTGGATCGGTTAAAAAATATAACTAGAAAAATGAATTAGTACAAATTATTGTGAAAATAGTGGTTTTTTCTTATAAAATCACGTCAAATGAATTTTAAAAATAACAAATTTTTTTCACACATGACTAATTTGCAGTGATAATGAGATCCATATGGTTAAAACGTTCAAAAAAATAAAGTCCAACCCTAGTAACCCTAAATCTAACCCCTAAACTACAACCATAAGTTGTGGAAGCTAAGTTGTTAAAGATGGTGAATAATTTTTTTTTTTTTAAAAATAATTTGTAAGTGCATCATTTTGTTTTGGTACTACGTGCACTAATATACAACGAGTTTAATAAAATAAATAAAGTCAAAATAATCGAATCAAGAATCAGGAACGAAAACTAGTTTAAAGGTTAAAGTCAAATTATTAGTTGACCATTAAATTACCAAATCAACTAAATTTATTATTATTTTTTAAATTTTGGAATAACATTTAAAAAGATTGATCTTGACTCCCGTACGGTTCGATCGTCGAAATTCTAATTCAAAATAATCGAATCAAGAATCGGGAACGAAAACTAGTTTAGGGGTTAAAGTCAAATTACTAGTTGATCGTTAAATTACCTAATCAAATAATTTTTTTTTTAAATTTTGGAATAACATTTAAAAAGATTGATCTTGACTCTCGTACGGTTCGATCGTCAAAATTCTAATTCAAAATAATTGAATCAAGAATCGGGAACAAAAATTAGTTTGGGGATTAAAGTCAAATTACTAGTTGACCGTTTAATTACCTAATCAATTAAATTTATTATTTTTTTTTAAATTTTGGTATGACATTTAAAAAGATTTATCTTGACTCTTGTACGGTTCGATCGTGAAAATTCTATTTCATAATAATCGAATCAAGAACGGGAACAAAAACTATTTTAGGGATTAAAGTCAAAAATAAAATAAAATTAGTGAATCTAGTGTAACATGCATCACAAAAACAGTGAGTATTAATATTTGTGTTTTTTTGTATTTTAATTCGAATTTTATCTTTCTATTATTATTGATATTTTTAATGTAATTCACAAACTAGTTAAAAATAGGGTGAAATATCACAAAAATAGAAAATTATTGAATTTAGCGTAACATGAATCACATAATTAATGAGTATTAATATTTGAATTTTTATGAATTTTAATTCAAATTTTTTATTATTTTTTCAATTTTTAATTAATTTAACAAACATACGACCGCAATAATACACGGTGGCTCATTTCCTACCGCTTATCGGTAGGAAATGTCTACGTGGCACGTCAACCAATTAGAATCCGACAAGCTGTCATTAGATGTTGAATAGGCGAGGCATTTCCTACCGTTTAGACGCGGTAGGAAATGCTACATGGCACTTGGGACCCACCACATTCATTTTCTACCGATATCGGTAGGAAATGAGTACCATTTTTAGGCGGTAGGAAATGATATGGCTGAAACGACGTCGTTTCATTGTGGCCAGACTTTGACGTGGCGATGTGGGTTGTTAGGTCCGATAAGATTGTAGAAGGGGGGGTTGAATACAATCTTTACCTTTTTATCGAAATTTGTCCTTTAAATTAAATTTGATAAAGACAAATTTATGTGCGGAATTATTTAACACAATTTTTCAAGTTGAATATAACTGTATATTAACTTGATGTGGTGTTACAAAATCAGTATAACAACTTATCAAGATGTTAATAACTAATTAGAAAATTCGACATGAACTTTTCTAATTTAGTTAATAATAATCAAGATAAGAACTAGGAAACTTAATTCGCTAGTAGTACAAGAATCATAAATAAACAAGTTCTATCGGATAGAATATCACAAAGATGAAGAACTTGAATTTCTGGGAATTGTTTAAGCTTTGGTGTTCTTGGTGTTCTTGAGAGAGAGAATTCTGGTCTTGATAAAATGTTTCTGCTGTGTTTTCTCCGTTATGACTTAATCTGCTGTGTTCTGTTCTTTTATATTAGTAACAGGTCTTGCTGGCTTTCTGTAGGATATTTAATTGCTCCAGCATGACTTAAACTGCTTCCAAGACTTGATTTTCCTTCATTAAGGCTTACACAAACCTCCATTAAGACATAAAATGTGTCGGTAAGACTTACCAGAAGTTCGGTAAGACTTACAACAGCTGGCAGAGGTCGGTAGGACTTAATCCAGGTCGGTAAGACTTAATCCTGAAAAGGTTCTGTCGGTAAGACTTAAAATTAAGTCATACCGAATTTTCTTCTCCAAGACATAATCTGTTTTTCTTTCTTTAAGTCATATTGATCCAATTAATTAGTTAATGATTAACTAATTCACATTTAATTGATACAATAATTAATTTAAATAAATAAATTAATTCTTTCAGAATTAATTCATTTAAATAAATCAACTAAATGATTTATATCAATTACAAATGAATTTAATTAAATCAATAAATAATTAATTTAATTCTTACAAACCACTGAAGGTAGTAAAGAATTACCACTGATTTGTGTTGACGTTCGATGTACTGTCTGGTTCATGAACGACTAACTTCAACGATGCTTCTTCACTTTTGACTTTAGGTTGTGGTTTGTTTCTTCTCTCAATTCTCTTGTACTGTAACTGATCTTCAAACTATCACTCGAAAAATCTCTGTCACTGTTCAAATGAATCCATTCACTTCAATGCTGTACTGGGGCTTGATCATATAATTGAATCGTCTTCCAGTGTATGACATCAAAACTATAGATTGACTTTTCTTCTTTCTTCTGACAGATAATACTTCTTGAGATTCCTGTGACAGTTCATATGTATATTTACTTATTACAATTTGGTTTAAGTTGATTAGGATCCTCTAACTACAAATAGGCTGAGTCATATGCCTTTCAATCTCCCCCTATTTGTTTGTTAGACAATAACAAGCAAATTCCTATAGGATACCTCAACTAATCCAACTTAACCAAATGAAAGATAAAACTTTAAATACTAAGTAAATATGAAAAAAAAAGTTCTGGTTTATATTTAACATTTGCCAGATTCAAACATGAAAGATAAATACAAGATAGATGATCCTCTAGACTGATCATATGATATAAATTCCTATCAAGATTTAACTAGGCTCTAAAGATATAACATGTAGAGCAATTCTTTTTCTTCAGTTGTCTTCCCTTCTAAATTCTCCTTCTTCTGGCTCATCTGTGACTTGAAGTTTCATGTGTAGATCAGAATCAACAAGACGTTCTCTTCTTGATGACAATCCTTGAGGTAAGACTAAAGGAATTCCAAGCTTCTTTCTCAGTTCACCTTGAAATTTCTTGTAATCTTTTATGTTCGTTTGTGCATAGGAACGAATGTGATCTGCAGCTATTACCTTTTCTTCAGTCAAGTATCCATGATTTCTGAGAGCATATTCAGCATATACCAAGTGCTTTGCATGATGTTCGTATAACTCATCTGTCTGAAGATTGATTGTATGAGGTACCTCTCCATTAAGAAATTTTACTTGTGGAGGTTCCTTAATCACTTCAGCTCCAGCTCTTTCAGCAAATTCTTTGAACTTTTCATGTAACAATACACCTAGCTCAGAAGATATTCTTACCTTAGGCCTAAGTACCCATATCTCTGTCAGTGATCTGTCATAAAAGAACTGAATAGATACTCTGAAAGTTCCAACTTTATGACAATCTACAAATATTACCAGCTCATCAGATTTGGGTTCAAATGCAGTAGTTATCCTGATGACTTCTACCTGTAAGGCCTTTATATACATTTCATGAATTGGATTTGCCAGTTTGAATTCTTCGAGAATTTGTCCAAGACGACGATCTTCATAATCAGAACTCTGAGGTGAATCAATTGCCCTTTGAGCACGTTCCCATTTGTCACCGCTTTTTAGTCTGATATATGTTTTTCTCTTCTCAACATTTAAAGCATGTAGTCGTTGTAATGCTTGCTGTTCAGCTTTCTGAAGTTCTTCATTTCGTGCAATTTGCTCTAAAGATTTTTGAAGTTTTTCTTCTCTCATTTGCAAATTAGCTTCCCTTTGAGCAAATAATTCTTCAGATTCTTTCTCAGCTTGTTGAGCTTCAAATTCAGATATCACTGGTCCTTCATCTTCCCAGTGACTAAGATCAGGTTCAGGAAGTTCTTCACCTTGATCAGGGAATTCAAGATCAGCAAAAACATCGAAGTTATCCGGTTCACCCGTGTAATAATAACCTGTGTTCTTGTCTTGAATATCTTCTTCAGTTTCTTCAACTACTTTCTTCCTCTTATCTTCACCTTGGTCAGATTTACCAGATTTTCCTTCTCCTCCCTCTCTTTCTTTAGTAGTTTTATCTTGTGACCCCTTTGATTTCTCCCCCTTAGTTAAGGAATCCTCTACAGACTTATCAGTTGCCCCAGCTTCAGGATCTTGTTCATCATCATTACCATCCTTACTTGTAAAGAATTCAATTTCTTCATTTGTAGGTTTGCGACTTTGACTTACAAGATTAAACAAATGTCTTAACCCTTTAGCCTGGTGTGCATTTTGCTTTTCGATCTGGTCCAGACGAGAATCAGTAGATTCCTGATTGTGCTGTACCTCTGACTGTAGATTATCAACTTTCAAGGAAATCTCAGAAATTAACATGTCTTGAGCAACAGTAATATCTCCAGGGTCATCAAGTGCCTTTTCATGAGAGAGTTCGAGAGATTCTATCTTCTTGGTGAAAGATGTCTTTAAGTAGTTAATGTCCTTCTTCATTACAGCAAGCTGACTGTTGACAGAGGTGGATGTAGAAGATCGCTCACCCACTTGTGCTCTAAGGATTTCTGTTTCAGCCTTGCTGACTGCAAGTTCTTTCTCTAAAGCAGTTATCTTTTCTAATAATGAGAGAGTGTATGTGTCAGTGTGTGCGCTCACCTGACGTTCACTTTGAGATCCACTCACCTGAAGTGCATGTGTTTCACTCAATTTTATGGTATTCCTCACATCACTCCTCTCAGATTCCTTAGCTGCTTCCTGATTTGTACCTGAATGTAAAATCACCCTATCCTCCTCTGGGAAGGTCAGTGGTGGTGCAATGGGAGTTCGCAAATCCCTGTCCTTAATCAAATTTACTTGAACATTTGAAATTGTTGACTGAATTGCTTCAGTAGTAGATTGATCAAGTTGCCTTCCACCTTCTCCAGTCGAAACTGCGAGTGGAAAATCCCTTGTGGGAGCCAGGAGTGTTTGTCCTGGGAGGGGAGATGATGGTTCTATTAAATTTGGCTGAGAACCAAGATTTCCCTCTAAAGCCTGTGAAGACTCTTATACCGTAACTATGGTAGGCACTATCACATTTTCTACGTGCTCTCCTTGCAGTGTGTCCTGAGACTCATTTAAAGGTATGTCTTCCCCCATTGTGAGTAATAGGGGAGGTGTGCTTGACTCACTACAAGGTGCCACGGCCCTATGGCGAATTTCAATAGAATCACCCTGTTGAGAAGATGATTCTAGTAACTGTGTAACGGCCATATCAACTTCCATATCCTGTTGGGAGGATACAGACGGGCTTACAGTTGCCTCAGTTTGAGTTCTACTTTTCTTTTCTAGAGGCAGAGCTGTGGGTTCACTCATACTACCACTACTGATTCGACTTCTTTTGACTTGCAATTTCTTTCTGGAGTGAAAAGATATGAGTTTTGTTGGTTGAGTGTTTGGCTCTACGACCTTGGTTAGAGGTTGTGGTACTACAACCCCTTGGTCAGACATACCAACCACTTGGGTTCCAAAAATAGATTGAGAAGTAGTAGTTTGATTAACAGAAGGCAATACCTGGTCAGCTGATTCCGCAACAGTCTCTGATAAGATGGGTTGATCTGATTCAGGTTCAGGGACAGATGTAGTTTCTTGCACCGGATGTTCAACAGCAAGAGCAGTTGGCTGAGGAACAATTTGCTGAGCAGGTTCAACTTGTTGATTGCCTTGATTTTCATTATCAACAAGTATGTTTTCCACTGGTGGTTCAGGGTTTTGTTCTGGTTGTTCAGGTTCTGGTACAGGTTCAATGACAAGTAGTTGTATATAGTTTGACATGTATTGGGTGACAACTACAGGTATGTTTGTGCATTTTGGCTTGTTGCTGTACTCAGTGAACAATCTGGTAGTAGGTTTACCTGACGCCAGTGACTCTCCATTAAGGAATTGGCTTGGTTTTCTAGTTCCACAAGATGATTAAAAATCAATGACAAGAATCTTGGATAATAACATGATACTTTATGTCCATTATCAAAATTCTTCTTTGCATTAATGATTCTTCTAACCATCGGAACACACAGTAGTCTGCCAATATTAATTCTTCGGTTATGTGCAACTGCATATCCAATATGCTGCAAGAAAGATGGTAATACCCCGAAGTTCCCTTTAGTAGTATTGGCAAAGACTCTACCTAGTGTGTCAAACAGATAATCCCATTCCTGAACGAAGTTCTTTTTATTCCAGACAGTTTGATCAGGACTGTCTTGATAGAAAACACCATTTAAAAAATTTATCAATTCTTGATCTGATGGTAATTCTTCGAAATTTTCAGTTGGAAAATTTAAGACCGTATTTATTGTATTTTCATTCACTGTGTACTGATTGTCTCCTACAGAGAAGACAAAAGATCTGTTATCATTAGAAATGACAGCAGTAGTACACATGATTCGCAAAGGTTCTATTTTCAGAGGAGCATCCAATCTCAAAGCATTGCGAACCAGTGAATTTTCATTTAAAAACCGAATCCACGGTCGAAAACGTTCAACTGAACATTTTTCTGGATCAAAATAACCGATTAAATTATGTTTAATAATTTCAAATCGATCAGCCATTTTAATCAAGATTTAATTTCCTTGAAAATTTCAGATTTTACAAATTTTTAATTTAAAAATTAATTTTTCGAATTAATAATTAATTAAAAATTCGAAATAATTAAAAGTTCTTCAAAAATTCTGAAAAATTCACACAATGATCCTTGTATACACACAAACACACATGTATTTTTAGTTTTGCAAGAATCAAGCCCAGTTTTTCACAAAAACAGATCTAAAAACCGACTTTTCGAAAATAAAACTCTTAAAAATCGAACCAAAAGTCGATTTTAACCACTCAAAATACAGATAATCAAGCAAGGAGTTCAAATATGTGGTTAATTTGTGATTTGGTTGAGAGAATTCGGTCGAAAATTGGACAGAGATTCGACAGAGTTCTTGTATGTATCTTGTATGTATCTATTGTTCTCTAAGACTTAACTTGAGAGACTTAAAATGAAATAAGACTTAAAAACTATTAACTCTCATATATATACTAAGCTAACCGAATAAGACTTACAATATAACTAATAAGACTTAACTACATTCAGACGAATAAGACTTAAAATGAACAGGACTTAAAAAATAATTAAGACATAACTGTTATGTATGTACATCGAATATGACTTAAAACAAATAGGACTTAAAATTATGTTAATACTCAGTAAGACTTAATATAAACACAACTAATTAAGACTTAAATTGGAATAAGACTTAAATTTAAAACTAAAAAGACTTAACTAATAAGTAATTAAGACTTAATTAAATATAGGTGATTAAGACTTAATATATACTGACTAGCTAATATGACTTAGATTTAAAATTTCGGTAAGACTTAACCTGATTAAGTCATACCGATTTTAAATTAAGTCATATTGACTGTTTTTCCTAATTTTAAGTCATATTAACTTTAAATAAATATTAAAAATACTATAAAATATACAATTAACTTATAAAAAATAATAAAAATATTATATAAAATTAAACAAATAATAAAAATAATTATACATACCATATGCTAACCTATTAACGAAAACAAAGCAATATTAACAGGACAAACATTACAAAACATATGATAAATTAATTAATAAAATAGAAATAAATATCTACAAAAATTCTAAAAATACAGAAGTATGAAGTATTAAATAATATGAATAAACAGAGTGAAAAATAATTAAACAAGCAAGAAAATCAGATGGTAAAATAATTATACAAGTGATTTCAAACAACACATATTCACAGAATAATCACTTGCAAAATTATTAAAGATCAAATTTCAGATATTAACAGTATTAATTACTAGGACTGTTTAACATACCCAATTCACTAACAATTCTAGTGAATGAGGATTCATTAAGCGACTTAGTAAAAATATCTGCAGTTTGATCTCCAGAGCCTACAAATAGTAGTTCCACTGTACCATTCATTACATGCTCTCTTATAAAATGATACCTTATGTCAATGTGCTTTGTCCTTGAGTGCTGTACAGGATTGCTTGCGATTGCTATGGCACTTGTATTATCACATAAAATAGGAATATTTTCAAATACAATGCCATAGTCCATTAATTGATTCCTTATCCATAAGATCTGAGCACAACAGCTTCCAGCAGCTATATATTCAGCTTCGGCTGTAGAGTTGGAAACTGTTTGCTGTTTCTTACTGAACCAGGATACCAATCTTCCACCTAGGTATTGACAACTCCCAGATGTACTTTTCCTGTCTACAACACTTCCTGCATAGTCAGAATCTGTATATCCAATTAAAGTAAAACCAGTTTCATTAGGGTACCAGATGCCTAAATTAGGCGTACCCTTTAGATATCTTAAGATTCTTTTGACAGCAGTGAGATGGATTTCTTTAGGGTTCACTTGGAACCTTGCACACAAGCATGTGGCAAACATTATATCTGGTCTACTAGCAGTTAGGTAAAGCAATGAGCCAATCATACCTCTATTGCCTGTGATATCTACCTTGGTAGAACTTTCACATAAACCAATTTTGACAGCTATAATTGATGGTGTCTTTGCTGATGAGCACTCCTCCATGTGATATTTCTTGAGGAGCTCCTTGATGTACTTAGATTGACAAATAAATATTCCATCTTGTCTCTGACTTATTTGTAATCCAAGAAAGAATTTCAGTTCTCCCATCATGCTCATTTCAAACCTACCCTGCATTAACTTAGAAAACTTCTTGCACAGAAGCTCATTAGTAGACCCAAATATAATATCATCCACATAGACTTGGACTAGTATTATATCATTCTTATGTCTTTTAGTGAAGAGAGTTTTGTCTATGACACCTCTTATAAAACCATTTTCTAATAGAAATTCAGAAAGAGTGTCATACCATTTTCTTGGGGCTTGCTTAAGACCATAGATAGCTTTGTAAAGAAAATAGACATAGTCCAGATGATCTTGATCTTCAAAACCAGGGGCTGTTCTACATACACTTCTTCATCTAGCTTATCATTCAGAAAGGCACTCTTGACATCCATTTGATAAACTTTGAATCTTGAATAGGATGCATATGCCAAGAATATTCTGATGGCCTCAAGTCTTGCCACTGGAGCATAGGTCTCGTCATAATCAATGCCTTCAGCTTGAGAATAACCTTTAGCTACCAGTCTTGCTTTGTTTCTTATCACAGTGCCATCTTCATCTAGTTTGTTTCTGAATACCCATCTTGTGTCCACCACTTTTCTATCTTTAGGTCTGGGTACCAGCTTCCATACTTCTAGCTGCTTAAATTGATTGAGTTCATCTTGCATAGCAATCACCCAATCAGGATCAGATAGAGCTTCTTCTACTTTCTTAGGTTCCATAACAGACAGAAACCCAGAATAGTTACATTGATTTTGATAAGCTCTTCTTGTTTTTACACCAACATCTGGATCACCAAGAATCAGCTCAAAAGGATGAGCTCTATTCCAAACAGTTTGTCTGGGAAGAATTGATCTTGACGATTCGCCTTGATCTTCAGTATGATGTTAAGTATGACTTGTTGACCCTTCATTATCTCCCCCTGAGTTGTTGCCAGTTTGACTTGTTGATGGTTCAAGAGTATCAGTGGTGTCTTGAAAGTTATCATTGTTATCACCAGCATCACCTTGATCATTACCACCAACATTTGGATCATTATTATCAGCAACAACGTCAGGTTGATTGTCATCATCTGAATCTGAGTCTGACATATCATCAAACTTAAGCTTTTCAGATGGATCTTCATTTTGGATATTTGGGAGTTTTGTGTCATCAAATGTAACATTGACACTTTCCAAGGTTTTCTGTTGATCAATAAGATACACCTTGTAGGCTCTTCTAGTATAACCAATAAATATTGCTTCATGTGCTTTTTCTTCAAATTTACCACCTTGATCATCTTCTTCTTTCAGCACAAAGAATTTTGTCCCAAATACATGGAAGTACTTGAGAGTTGGTTTCTTGTCATGTAGAGCTTCATATGGTGTCTTCATTAAGTCTTTATTGATAAGTGTTCGATTCTGGGTATAGCATGCAGTGTTGACAGCTTCAGCCCAAAAGCTCAATGGAAGCCTTGATTCACTTAGCATTGTACGTGCAGCTTCAATCAAGGTTCTATTCTTTCTTTCAACTACCCCATTTTGTTGAGGAGTTCTGGGAGCCGAGTACTGTCTAGTTATACCCTTTTCAGTGCAAAAGTCATTCAAAACTGCATTCTTGAACTCAGTTCCGTTGTCTGACCTTATAGCTCTTACTGGACGATTAGAATCCAGCTCAATTAACTTAATGTGATCAACTACCAGTTGTGGAGTTTCATCTTTTGAATTTAGAAATAGTACCCATGTGAATTTTGAGAAATCATCAACAATCACTAGAGCATATCTTTTTCTTGACATAGACATCACACTAACTGGACCAAAAAATCCATATGGAGAAGTTGTAATGGTTCAGTTATTGATGATATATTAGTGCTCCTGTGAGTTGCCCTTTTTAACTTCCCTTTTTGACAAGCATCACATAGACCTTCCTGAGTAAATTCAATCGAAGGTAAACCTCTCACCAACTCTCTTTTCACTAGAGAATTCATTGTTTTGAAGTTTAGGTGAGAAAGTCTATTGTGCCATAACCAACTTTCATCAGTGGATGCCTTTGAATAAAAACATCTAATTTCTTCTGTGCTTCCAGAGTTCATATTGGCTATGTATAAGTTTCCTTTTCTTACTCCAGTCAACTGCGGCCTTTCATTTCTCTTGTGTGATATTAGACAATTCTTCTTGTTGAAATGAACTTCATAACCTTTGTCACAGAATTGACTAATACTGAGCAAATTGTGCTCAAGGCCGTTCACAAAAGAGACATCTTCAACGATAACATTTCCAGCTTCTAATCTGCCATATCCATCAGTTTTACCTTTGCTGTTATCTTCAAAGGTAACGACTGGGCCGGCCTTCTCCACCACATTTGTCAGCAGGGCTCTATCTCCGGTCATATGCCTTGAACATCCACTGTCCAGAATCCACATGACTCGTTCAACCTGTTTCAAACCCTGCAATGACAAATTGATTAGACTTTCTTCGGAACCCAAATTTGATTGGGTCCGGAGTACTTAAAGAATTGACCTTTATCAGGTAAAGCAACACTTTTTATTTTAACAACATTTTCTTCAGGTACTGGACATTTAACCCTGTAAACAGCTTTAACTTGATTTGGTTTCAGCTTGGGTAACCATGTCTTCACCATATCCTGAGAAGGACTTGAAGTCCTAATCTTAGAATTAGGTGGTGTTACAGTCCTGGATCTAACATGTTTATTTCTGCTCATATGCTGTCTAGGAGCATTCTTATCAACACATGCATGATTACCGTTAAAGTAAGCAGACATTATATTAAAAGCACAAGACATACAATTAACAGCATCGCATTTCTTATGAGCAGTATCCATAACAGGAATAGCATGCATGGTAGATTTGTTGTTGCATTTATTCATGTTGTTACTTCTGCTACTAGTTTTCAAGGAACTAGTAGACTCACCAACTCTTTCTGCCTTTACAAACACGGTCTTTCTATCTTTATCATTTTTAACAACTTGATTACTTTCTAAGACTACGCCATTAGCTACATCCTCAATGCGCATCTCTTCCTTAATGATTAAAGATGTAGTATCCAAAGGTTCTGCTATGGATGTCTTAAAGAGTGGGTTACTAACACCCTTAAGCACTAATGGTATACCCCTATCTACAGCACTGACACGATTAGGGGTAATAATGCTTTTTCGACCAATAGCTTCATTATAATCAAACCTAATTCCTACGGTTTGATTAATCACTTGTTGGTTAAACAACTCTTTAGCTACTTTACATGAATTAGAAGTAGCACTAGCCCTTATTTCTAGCTCGGCTATTGTTTCACGTTGTTGAGCCACTATCAACGCTAGAGATCTCTCAAGTTCTTTTAGAATTCTTATTTCTGATTTTTGTTTATCATGGCAATTTTGTACATCATGTAATTCTGATAATTGATTACTAAGATCTGTAATTAACAAATTTATCCTTTTAATCTCTCTATTAGCATTACCTAGTGTATCACTAAGTTGATAAATATATTGACTATCAGTACATGATACCTCAGATGAAGTACCACTGGAGTTATCAGATTTTGCCATCAGGGCAAGATTGCCATACTCTTCATCTTCAGAGTCTGTATCATCCCAACTCTTTCCAGCAGCCACATAGGCTCTACCTGTCTTCTTCTTCTCAGATCCAAAGTCTTTTCTTTGGTTTTGTTTTGGCTTCTGACATTCAGTAGCGAAATGTCCAAGTTCATTACAGTTGTAGCATCTAATTTTACTTCTTTCAACTGTTCCAGTTTTGTAACCTCCTCTGTTAGTTGAGGATGAAGAACCTCCTCTCTGGAACCTGTTATAGTTAGATTTGTACCTGAACTTGGGATTCTTCCTGAATCTGAAGTTGCTGAATTTCCTTACCAACAAAGCCATGGACTCATCTTCCAACTGATCTAGCTCTTCTAATGAATAGAAGTCACCTTC
Organism: Saposhnikovia divaricata; assembly: GCA_036435485.1. Lineage (NCBI taxonomy): Eukaryota > Viridiplantae > Streptophyta > Magnoliopsida > Apiales > Apiaceae > Saposhnikovia > Saposhnikovia divaricata. Next base: position 167,517,879 of record CM071595.1, on the reverse strand, counting down.
ATCTGGACTAGAATTCGTTTGACCAACTTCAACTTCAAGCTTACCACTGTCAACATTACAAGGTTGAATAACCTTATCTTCCACTTCCTGTTTGTTCTCAACAATAAGAGCTGTAGAAGTATTAGCAACTCTTCCTTTTCCATAAATCTCCTTTTGTTGAGATTGTTCCAGTTCATAGGTTTTTAAAACACCAAAGAGTCTTTCTACAGTTATTTCACTTAGATTCCTTGACTCTCTGATAGCTGTAATTCTATGTTCTAGATGAACAGGCATTGACAGTAGAAATTTTCTGTTGATCTCTTTCTGAGTGTAGTACTTGCCATGCATCTGTAAATTGTTGACAAGTTTGTTATATCTTTTAAACACATCTTGAATACTTTCATTGTATGCTGATCGAAAGTGTTCATACTCAGATGTCAGAATTTCTAGTCGATTCTCCCTAACTTCCTCTGTTCCTTCATTCACAGTTTCAATGGTTTCCCACATTTGCTTTGCAGTTTTGCAGTTAATCACATGACTGTAAGTTACAGAGTCTAGAGAGTCTATTAAGATCAGTCTTAAATTAATGTCAAGTCCAGCTTCCTCTCTTTCAGCAAGAGTGTATTCAGAAGAATCTTTGTGTACATACCTTGCAGGGGAAATAACTTTTCCATCAATAACAACTTCAGAAATTATTCCAAAAGGTATTATTGGTCCTTCTGATAAGACTTTCATGTATTTAGGATTTGCAACCTCGAGGAACATTAACATTTTGTTCTTCCACATATCATAACTATTTTTGTCATATATGGGAATTTTCACAGTTCCAACTTTAGAAGACATGATGAATTTTTTTAAGAGAGTTAAAAAATTCGGGGATGATTTTTAATCGAGTAATATGGGATCTTTGATTTGTGTATCAATCAATCTGCTCTGATACCAATTGTTAGGTCCGATAAGATTGTAGAAGGGGGGGTTGAATACAATCTTTACCTTTTTATCGAAATTTGTCCTTTAAATTAAATTTGATAAAGACAAATTTATGTGCGGAATTATTTAACACAATTTTTCAAGTTGAATATAACTGTATATTAACTTGATGTGGTGTTACAAAATCAGTATAACAACTTATCAAGATGTTAATAACTAATTAGAAAATTCGACATGAACTTTTCTAATTTAGTTAATAATAATCAAGATAAGAACTAGGAAACTTAATTCGCTAGTAGTACAAGAATCACAAATAAACAAGTTCTATCGGATAGAATATCACAAAGATGAAGAACTTGAATTTCTGGGAATTGTTTAAGCTTTGGTGTTCTTGGTGTTCTTGAGAGAGAGAATTCTGGTCTTGATAAAATGTTTCTGCTGTGTTTTCTCCGTTATGACTTAATCTGCTGTGTTCTGTTCTTTTATATTAGTAACAGGTCTTGCTGGCTTTCTGTAGGATATTTAATTGCTCCAGCATGACTTAAACTGCTTCCAAGACTTGATTTTCCTTCATTAAGACTTACACAAACCTCCATTAAGACATAAAATGTGTCGGTAAGACTTACCAGAAGTTCGGTAAGACTTACAACAGCTGGCAGAGGTCGGTAGGACTTAATCCAGGTCGGTAAGACTTAATCCTGAAAAGGTTCTGTCGGTAAGACTTAAAATTAAGTCATACCGAATTTTCTTCTCCAAGACATAATCTGTTTTTCTTTCTTTAAATCATATTGATCCAATTAATTAGTTAATGATTAACTAATTCACATTTAATTGATACAATAATTAATTTAAATAAATAAATTAATTCTTTCAGAATTAATTCATTTAAATAAATCAACTAAATGATTTATATCAATTACAAATGAATTTAATTAAATCAATAAATAATTAATTTAATTCTTACAAACCACTGAAGGTAGTAATAAATTACCACTGATTTGTGTTGACGTTCGATGTACTGTCTGGTTCATGAACGACTAACTTCAACGATGCTTCTTCACTTTTGACTTTAGGTTGTAGTTTGTTTCTTCTCTCAATTCTCTTGTACTGTAACTGATCTTCAAACTATCACTCGAAAAATCTCTGTCACTGTTCAAATGAATCCATTCACTTCAATGCTGTACTGGGGCTTGATCATATAATTGAATCGTCTTCCAGTGTATGACATCAAAACTATAGATTGACTTTTCTTCTTTCTTCTGACAGATAATACTTCTTGAGATTCCTGTGACAGTTCATATGTATATTTAATTATTACAATTTGGTTTAAGTTGATTAGGATCCTCTAACTACAAATAGGCTGAGTCATATGCCTTTCATGGGTCCCGTAACAGTAATTTCCTACCAAACTCGGTAGGAAATGGCGACTCATTTCCTACTGGCCAGGGGTCCGGTAGGAATTGGCCGTTTGACTTGAAAATCGGTAAGAATTGGTCGGTAGGAAATGATTCGGTGGGAAATAATCGGTAGAAAAAGCTCATTTTTCTTGTAGTGTAATCTTATTCAATGTAGAAAACTAATTATATGATTTAAATCGTTGATATATACTTTTTATATTTTAATATAAATGCAATTTACATTTTACATATTAAAAAATAAAATATTTTTTATGCTACATACAGCGGTTTTCATCAATTAATTTTAAATTTTAAGATCTAACGGTTCTTATGAGAATCAGGAATGCCAAAGTTTTGGACAGAATCCCTATTACATGTATTTTTAAAACTATATTTGGTTGTTAGTAGAACTTTTTCAAATATAGAAGGATATTTTGATAATCATAACAAAATATAATTAAACTTTATAAATCTAATAGAATATTCAACCTAAAATTTGTCAATTTTTTGCATATTTTTAATTGGAAAATAATTGTTAAACCATCACTAATTAAATTAACGATTATTTTGTTAATTTCAAGTGGGTTGTGAAATCGTCTAAATCAAATTTAAAAAATTCAAGATATGACACAAATATTAAATTGAACGTGTAAAATCTTATACATTTACATATAATTATATATATATATATATATATATATACACACACACATATACATATGTATATATATCAATTTTTCAACTACAATTTCACATGTAACTTAATAATATACAAATATTTGAAAAATTAATATAATTATACTAAGGAAAGAGTCGTGCATTACACAAGGTTATAAGCTAGTGTCTACTTAGTAATAACATGTAATATCTTACGTCCACACCTAACAAGAACAATATTTATTTTAATATTTAATTTTTTTAAAGTATGTATTTATTTTTAATTTGCATGCAAATATTATCATTAAACTTTCCACAATAAAATGAAAATTAACCATCCAAGCAGTTTTATTTTATTTTTGATAACTATGGTGATTAGATATATGTTTTCCCACAAATATGATTAAATAGTTACACAAATAATTTGTTCATTAAGAAAGATTGAGTACCATGTAGAGTAAAATAATATCTACATTATAAACATAAATTTTAATTTTAATTATCTCATTATCATCTGGAGATAAAATGTACCTCGTTTTAATAAAAAATTGCAAAGTTATATATATATATATAGCAATAATCTTAAAAAACAAAGTGGGTGGGGCGCTGTACTTGGCCCACCCCAAAATTCTTATTTTAGAGGATATAAAACATGTATGTGTGAAGATATGTTAATCATATATATGCATGGAATTGCTAGTTCCATTCTTTTACAATCAATATCCAAGTTCGAATCCTCTCGATCTCAACTTTTTAGTATGATGTTTAAACTATTAGTCTCATCCTTTAAATTAGGGGTAAACATTCGGTTTTAATATTCAAAAATCGAATAGATATATCTAAAATAATTTGGTTTGAATACCGAACCAAATCATATGATTCAATATTTGGAAAGATGTTTTTATCAATTTGAAGATTTGGTTTTTTGATTTGAATTTTGAGTTATTTGAAAGTCCAATATATCTCAATTATCGTATATGTTCCTAAAAATAAATAATTTTTGTATGCAAGTTTTATGAAGATTTTGTAAATTTTATATACTACCTTATAACACGTGATTCGCACGGGTTACTTTTTAAATATTTAAATTTTTTATAATTAAATTAAATGTAATATAATGATATGTCGTTGATAATTTTAATTAACTTTATTTATACTTTTAGATATATTTAGATAGTAAATTCATTATATATGTACTAATTTCATAATAATTAATTTGAGTTTTTATAATTACAATTCATTTTAATTAGATTGCACAATACATTTGCTTTTTGATTTTTGTGTAGATGGATCATAGAAAATTTGTATCTCAATATAAAATATTCATGTATTTCATAATCGTATCAACTATTGTAGAGATATAGTATTCTTTTCTTTTCTTTTTTGAAATAATATAGAGGTAGCATTTAAACTTTCGATCTTTATGTCCCGTCTAAAAAAGAGAAAATGTCCAAAATACCCACATTTGAGGATACATGGCCCTGAATATCCATATTCTCGATTGTGGCCCTAAATACCCTTTTAAAACGTTACACGAAATGCCGCATTTCGTTTTGATGATGCTGCATTGCTGCTCACAAAATAGTTTATCAAGCGTCAACTACTCAACTTCGTAAGCCCAATGGGCCCGTTGCAATGGAACTCATCACACAGGACTTTCACCATCACCACAACGATGTGGGATCTAATATTTTTGTCTCCCCTCATCCTTATAATCAAATTTTCAATTTTAATTGTATTTTTTAAATTTAAAAAATACAATTTTAATTAAATTTAGTGGTTCAATAATTAATTTTTGGGATTCAATGTTTTCATTTTGGGTTTAAAAAATATTCGGAACGACGAATAAATCGTATACGAACTTAGGATTTAGGGTTGTTTACAACTCTAAACCCTAACTTATCCTAATTTTTAAACGCGTTAGTGTTTAAAAATCAGGTCATCGGATTCAATTTTTTTAACTAAAATTTTTAAATTTAAAAAATACAATTTTAATTAATTTTAGGGGTTCAACAATTAACTTTTGGGGTTCAACATTTCCATTTTGGGTTTTAGAAATATTCAGAACGAAAAACAAACCGTATACGAACTTAGGGTTTAGGGTTGACCCTAAACCCTAACTTATCCTGATTTTTAAACGCGTTAGCGTTTAAAAATCAGGCAGCCGGATTAAATTTTTTAAGTAAATTTTTTAAATTTTATATGTATTCCCTTGGGGTTTCAACAGTTAACTTTTGGGGTTCAACAGCTGGTAATCAAAGATTAAAAAGCGTTTTAAGCTAAAAACCAAAGATAAAATAGCATTTTGGTGTTTAAATAATAACAATAAAAAAAAATTAACCAGTGGAACGTTAGGCGATCTTGCGTTGTAAAGGAAACGTTCTTTTATTTAGCGTTTTCCTGTGATATATGTGGTCACAATTCTGAAATATGATATTTGAGACCCTTTAATTTAAAATTGTGATATAGTGGTCTACACCTAAATCAAGACAAATAATTGAAGTGAATGGATTCTTATTATATTATTAAATTCCCCTTAGTAAAAAAAGGACACTCAAGTTGTATATAAAAAATTGTTTTCCAAATCCAAGTCAGTCAAAAAGTTTTTAAGCAACAGAAAGTATAGCTGCGTATCTTGCCTTAATGCGTCATTTCGGTGATCGTATATAACTAATACGGTGAACGGTGCAACGTGACCAAACTATCATGGTATATTAAACTACAACATATAACTAATACCGCATCTCACCTGATGCGTATTAGAAAGGCATTTAGGGCCATGTTTATATACCGGGGCATTTTGGATGTTGCTGTTTTTAAATTGAGTATTTAAGGCCATTACCCTCTAAAAAACTCAAGAATCCCAAAAGTTGACGTTTGACTCGTTGATATTCACACTCAAACATCCACACAATTTAATTTAATTTATATTACTGAAAACATATTAAATATGCACATGGAGAATTTTAAAATGAATGAAAATTGAATTCTCGTGAAAATATTTAGTTTCTATCATTTAAGTCATACTAGCTTAAAACCCGTGCGATACACGAATTTTCCTTAATATTATATAATTTTTTTAATAATTTGAATGAATTTTTTATGATATGAATTTTGTAAGTTAAAAATTTAAATGATATAATTTGATAATAATTACACACACAAATATATATATATATATATATATATATATATATATATATATATATATATATATATATAAAAGGTAATCATTTAGTTATTAGTAATTATAATATTATTACTTTATTTCATTAATAAGAACTACCCTATTTTTGGAAAGAAGAAGTTTTAGTTAGAAATTTAGAAAATGTAATAGCGGTAATTGTTTAGTTATTATTTAGGAGAAGTGTGTTAGGAAAAGTTGCGTTTAATATTTTGGGAAAAGATTGTGTTTTGCGGATAATTAAGTAAAAAAATCAAGTTTGATTATGAGATATTTTAGTTAAAAAATATAGAAAAATTATTACCTTTTATTTGTAAAAGTTAATTAGTTAGTTATTAAAAATTATAATATTATTAGTTTATTTCATTGATTAGAACAACCAACTTTTTGGAAAGAAAAGATTTTAGATAGAAAAGATTTTAGTTAGAAAAGTTAGAAAATTTAATAGCTGAAAAAGGTAATAATTTGTTAGTTATTATTTAGGAGAATTGTTGGAAATAATTGCGTGTAATATTTTGAGAAAAGATTGTGTTTTGTTTTTTTTATAATTAAGTAAAATAATTAAGAATATTAAAGTAAACAATTAAATAAGGTAAGTACCATACCGTACTTTACCAAAACTTTTAATGTTTCGTCTTTTATAATATAATAACTAGATTAAAATCCGTGCGATGCACGGATTTTCTCTAATATTATATGATTGTTTTAATAATTTGAAAAAAAAATTATGATATGAATTTTGTAAATTAAATCTTTAAATGACATGATTTTATATTATAATATATATATATATATATATATATATATATATATATATATATATATATATATATATATGTATATATTGGCCATATTATTTCTAAAAAAGAAAAAAATTAGCTATAAGATACAGATAAGATGATAAGTTTTAGCTGAAAAAGTTAATCGATCAATTATTAATTATTATGATATTATTTTATTGAATACAATTATCCGTGATGCTATTGAAAAAGAAAAGGTTTTAATAAGAAAAAAAATAAAAAATAATGTATTTTAGTTGAAAATGTAATTTGTTAGTTATTAGTAATAATAATAATATTATTTTATTTTATTAAAAATAATTGCTCATCTTATTTTTAGAATATAAAAGATAACGTATTTTGCCTAAAAATGAAATTAATTAGTTAATAAAAAATAGAAATGGTAACATATTTTTACCGATAATGAATATTTAAGTAAGAAAGGAAAGTTTAAAAATTAGATATTTTAGTTATAAAATAGAGAAAAGATATTATGTTTTAGCTGAAAAAGGTAATCAATAGTAATTATAATTTTAAGTAAGGATAATTAATTAAAAAAATCAAGTTTGAAAATGAGATATTTTAGTTAGAAAATATAGAAAACATATTACCTTTTAGCTGGAAGAGGTGATTAGTTATTTATTAGTACTTATAATATTATTAGTTTATTTCACTAATTAGAACGATATTATTTTTGGAAATAAGAGATTTTAGTTAAAAAAATTAGAAAAGGTAATAGCTGAAAAAGGAAATTGCTAAGTTATTAGTTAAGAGAAAATGAGATATTTTAGTTAGAACATATATAAAAGATATAACCTTTTAGTTGAGAAAAGTAATCAGTTAGTTATTAGTAATTATAATATTATTAGTTTATTTCATCAATTAGAACGATCATATTTTTGGAAAAAATAAATTTTAGTTAAAAAAGTTAGAAAAGGTAATAGCTAAAAAAGCTAACTGCTTAGTTATTATTTAGGAGAAGTGTTGGGAAGAACTGCATGTAATATTTTGAGAAAAAATTATGTTCTAATTTTTCATAATTAAGTAAAATAGAAAATATATAAAAGATATTACCTTTTAGTTGGGAAAGGTAATCAATTAGTTATTAGTAATTATAATATTATTAGTTTATTTCATATTTTTGGAAAAAAAGATTTTACTTAGATAGTTCGAAAAGGTAATAGTTGAAAAAGGTGATTGCTTAGTTATTATTTAGGAGAAGTGTTAAGAACAACTGCGTGTAATATTTTTTTTAAAAAAATTATGTTTTACTTTTTTTTTATAATGAAGTAAAATAATTAAATAAGTTAAGTATCGTACCGTACAAAATTTTTAATGTTTCATCTTTAATAATATAGTATAGATAATATAGATTTTCAATAGTTATTTAAATTTAATATAATTTATTATAAGTTAAATAAATGACATGCATGGTTTAAAATTAATATTATAAATTTATAAATTAAATATGTTGTTAACGGGATTGGAAACTTGGATCTTTAGTAAAGAATAATTTAAATATATAATATATCTTATCATTAGATCCAACGAATCTTATTTATTTTCTAAAAATTAATGATCATTATTCGTTTTATGGTTGAAACATTGAACCAAAATAAATTATACTCATGTTTCTTTATTATAAACGTATACATTTTTTTAATATATTTTATTAATAATTAAAATATATGATGTGACATTTTTTGGTATATATTTGTGATTGCAAGATTATATTTAAAGTAACTTATTGAATCATTAAGCCAAAATAAAAATGATTATACTCATGTTTCTTTATTATTAACGATTGCAAGATACGATGTAATAGTTTTGGGTATGTATTAATGATTGCAAGATTATATTTTAAATTAAAAGGCAACTTGTTTTGATTAGAAAAGAAATATTAATGATTGTAAAATATGGTACAATTAATATTTTATATGTTTATAAAATCTAATATCTTTATTATAAATTAATGTATTTTAATTAGAAAAGGCAATCGACTACTTACTATTAATTATATTTTTTCTTATTTGTTTAATTAGGATAACTATACCGAAAACCAAACCGACAAAATTTTTAATTTTTCGACTTTAACGCACGGGTTTCTTTTGATAAGTTATAAATTTTATTTTATGCTATAATTATGTTTTTATGTAATCATTATTTTTTATAATTATTTTAATATTAACTTAATATATTTAATATAAATCTAATTAATGATATGCACGATTTAAAATTTATATATAAAATTTTAAGTTAAATATGTTGTTAACGCAATTTGAACCTTGAATTTTTAGTAAAGTAATTTAATCATAAAATATACCCTATAATTACATCTCTAACGGTTCTTATTAATTACTAAAATCTAACGGCAATATAGTGTAATATTTTTGGGTATGCATTAATGATTGCAAATTATGTTTTAAATTAATATGTAATGTATTTTAATTAGAAAAGAAATATTTATGATTGGAAGATATGATACAATTAATGTTTTTAATTGTTTATAAAAGGTAATATCAACTAAAAGTAAACATGAAATCAACTAAAAGTAAACATGAAAAAGGCAACCGACTAATTACCATTAATTATATTATTCTATAATTTATTTTAATAATTAGGATAACCAATCAGAAAACCAAAATAATTAGGAAAATCAAACTGGCAAACTTTCAATCTTTCGGCTTTAATATATTAGTATAGATATGGAGAGTATAATATTATGATATAATATTTATTTTTATTTTATGCTAAAAATATTGTAATTTTTAGAACCCGTGCACGATTTTTCTAATATAATATAATTTTTCTTTAAAAATTTTAAGATATGAATTTTTTAGGCTTATATATTTTTTATTTAATTTATGTTTGAAAATTTTAAGATATGTAATTTTTAGACTTAAACTTTTTAACTAATATGATTTCATTAAAATATTATATATATGTTGCCCATGATATTTTTAGAAAAAAGAAAATATTTTAGTTAGAAAATATAGAAAAGATAATATGTTTAAGCTGAAAAAGGTAATTAGTTAGTTATGCAATATTATTAGTTTTTTTCATAAAATTGAATAACGCGTGATATTTTTGGAAAATGAGAGATTTTAGTTAAAAAAGTTAGAAAAGGTATTGTGTTGTAGCTGAAAAAGCTAATTAGTTAAGTTATTAAGAATTATAATATTGTTAAGTTTTTTATAAAATAGAATTGTCCGTAACTACAAAATAAATATATTCCAAATAAAAGAAATTAATCCAAGAATAATTAAGTAATGGTAATTAAGTAAAATTACAAAGTACCTTACTAACCAACCGACCAAACTTTCAATGTTTCAGCTATTATAATATAGTATAGATTTAATATAATTTAATATACTCATGTTTACGGATTATACTAATGTTTCCTCATTATAAACAACGTATACGGTTTTTTAATATATTTTATTAATAATTGAAAAATATGATGTGATATTTTTGGGCATATTTAATGATTGTAAGATTAGTTTTAAATAAAAATGGTAACGTATTGTAATTCCAAAGGAAATATTAATGATTAGAAGGTATGATACGTTTGATTTTTTTAGGTGTTTATAAAAGCTAATATCTTTAACTAAAAGTAAAGTGAAAAAGGTAATCGACTAATTACTATTAATTATATTATGTTATTATTTATTTTAGGTGTTTTAACAGTATAGAGATCGTATATATTTTTCTTTATAATGAAAGGTAAATAAGTAAATTCAGGAAGTACAAAAAAACAGGTACCTAAATTCACGAAGTACCAAAAAACAGGTACCAAAACTTTAAATATTTCGGTTATTATATAATACTAGATTATAACCCGTGCGATGCACGGAAGATGTAATAACCCAAATTTCTATACTTTGAGAAAAAATTTCATTTGAGGGATGAATAATGATTTGCATGGATGAATAGTGAAATTATGGATGAATAGTGATTTTTGAGGATTAAGAAATTTTTCATGTCACCCTATGTACGGGATAGGAAATGGATATTTCGAAGTTATATTAGTAATCTACGAGGTAAATAAGTGTATGTAAACTCGATCGGAATTCAGAAATTCCAAACTTTATTTTTATGGAATATTTGACCGGGCAGTGAGGAGCATTTTAATGCGATCAAGACAAGTGAGTTATTTAAATAAAGGATTCAAGGATTTATATTTTATTATTTTATTTAAGGTGATTTAAGGATTTAGAACGAAAACCCCTGAGTTAGTACAACGAACGTTTTAAGAATCGTTAGAGCTTTACAACGAGATTAAGCGATAAAGCGAATGCGAAATGGATTATGGATTAAATACGTAACGAGATGAAAAACCCTACATGAGCATCTAAGGTTTATTATTAAGAGAAATTGGTGGAAAGAAAACAAGAAAAGAAAAAGAAAAAGAAGTGATGAGGTGTGAGATCAAGAAAGTGACAACAAGGCTACATGTCATCTTTTTTCTAACACACCACAAATGCATAACACATGGATTAAGAGAATGTGGTAGCTGATTTACATCACAAAATATCACAATTTTCATTTACCAACTAGTCAAAGCAAGAAAGAAAGAGAGAAAAAGCAAGCTAATTCCATTTCTCTCCAAACTGTCCAGCATGAGCAACCATGAAAGAAAAATTCATATCTCCACTTCTATCCATTCATAAATCACCAAATTTGAACCATAGCTTCCTCATTGTATGGAGAACATACTTTTAAAATTTCATGTCCAAAAAAGGAGTGTAGCCTAGTCAAATCCCTCCTCCAATTTAAAGAATCAAAATTGTCCTGTCCATGGCAGTTTCGACCTCTCATCAATAAGTCTAGCTTCAGGCATCCCCTGGTGATGAGCTAGGACTCAAAAGAAAGCCCTTGAAGAGTAGAAGGTGTGGTAAAATTTTGAGAACCAATCTCTAAATTTTCGATTTTATACAGATTTTAAAAAGTGATGATGAATAGTAAGGAATAGTGTTTTAAGTTGTTTTTATGATTTGTTCATGGCTTTTTAGGCTTTGTTAAGGCTACCCAAGGCTATTCTAAGGTGTATCAAGCTTTTTTGGTGTTGTTAGAGCTTCAAGGAAGGTAAAACCCTAAACCATGCTTTGAGTTTTGTGAGTTTTTGATGGAGTTTTGATGTTAGTGTAAAGATAAGATTATGTTAAGTGATTTAGTGATTATTTGGCTTTGTAAAATATGAAAAATGATGGATTTTAATCTCACCACTGGACTTATATATGTAAAATGGATGTTGGTTGATGTTGAGAATGGATGGGTTGCTTTGGTTGGTTGTTTGGAGTGATCGTAAAAAGGAAATGTTCAGTTTATAGCCTTCGTAATGGTGAAATTTTGTAAACCCTTGAAAACATTTAAGACCCGAGACCATAAAACTATTTTTAGAATCACCACTGCATATGGTTGTAAAGATATGGTTGTCTAGTTTATTTTTCCACAAGAATCGTAATAAAAGAGATTACGGTTTAGGAGTTATGACCATTTTAGTGAAAGTTGTTCGAGGGATGAAAATGCAGAAATGTACCTACTTTGAGGATATAAACAAGACCCTTAATTGTCAATCTATAATATGAAATTTTGAGGATAAATACTAAAGTTAGTTAGTTAAGTATGTGCGAAGGTTTCAAGTTAAAAAGATTATTTTCCGATTTTATAAAAATGCGTAAGCCGAGGTTGCGAAAGTGAAAACCCCTAAGAACACGACTTAGAAACCAAGCTTATAAGTGTTTAAGTATAACTTGAATTTGAGGAGCGATTTCGGACTAAACTTATGACTTAAGTGGTTGTCGATTAACATGGACTTAGTATGAGTCTAGAGGGACCCCTTAGTGCCTTGTTTGTGATTGGTTTAAGTGTTTGAGCATTGAGTTATAAGTGGATTGTATAGGGGATTAATCGCGTGCTTTCTTGACCTTGTTTAGACTGTCGGATTCCGCTACAAGCCCCTACTACATCAGGAGTATCAGGCAAGTTTAATAATTCATACTCTATCGTTCATGGTATTTATATATTTTAAATTCATATGTATGCTGATTAAGTTTTCAAATTCAAGTATTCTATCTAGTTGTTTATACCATATTTTATTCATGCAATTTACATGCATATATATTATTGTTTGTTATCCAGATATTTTTATTCGAGTTGTTCAAATTTATTTCATGAGTTGGTCCATATTGTTGGGATGTTTAGCGAGTTATTTCATTCGTACTCGCAGAGGAGGTGATAGAGATATATTAAGTAATATCTTCATACTATATATGATTTGATATATAAGAGTTGAGAGGTATATATATAGAGTATGTTAAGAATACAGTATGGGTCATCTCATTTTGAACCCATGATCAGAACAGTTCTTCATAAATATTTCCTCTACTCATTCGAGAGGAAAACCAATTATTGGAGGTGTTTATCGTTCATTGTTTCTGAACGATATTGGAGTAATCTTTTATTGAAAAGTAAATAAAGGTGCACGTGTTCTTTTACCGTGACGCCTAAGCGAATTTCTTGTTGAAGGTGATCGAAGATTCCGACACCTAATATTCTGGACTGAAAATAGCATAAGAGATAGGGACAGGGCCGGCCCAACTAAATAATTAACGTAACTGACCGGAGTAACGCACCGGCCCAAGCTGAGGAGTTTAGGGTGGTCGAGACGTTGGCTCATACTTCTATCGATAGAAATGAGGCGGAACAATGGACTGATCATCCATTACTTGAGGTGGCATTTTGAGGAGAAGTCCATCATCGATACCCTAACTGTTAACCGATGCCTTGTGGTTCTGTTAACTAGGGTGTTGATCCGAGCAGTTGTTGAATTTTATTCATTCAAATCAATTGAGTAGTTCCGAGGAGTTATTGCATTATAGTCAAGGAGTATCGAGGTGTTATTGAGGGATATTTATTTTCTTATACGAGTAGTATTCAGAGGCTGGTGAGAACTTTCGGGTTAATTTCTTTTCAAAATGGGGTATTTTTTTTTAAAATGTGGAGGAGATATTAGAGTGGTAAAAACACATTTTTTTAGTGAGTTGTTATTGTTTGTTATGTTATCTATATACTTGCTGAGCATTCTTTGGCTCATTCTTGCTATTTAAATACTCCCTCTGTCCCAATGAATTGTATACATTGGGGGACGGGGGCGTGGTACGCATTTTAAGGCTCCTAACTACTATAGTTACATAACTTATTTTTACAATTTTCTTTTTTTGTATAAAAATAGAACAGTCCTATTTTTATACAAAAAAGGAAAATTTTAAAAATAAGTTATGGAACTATCCTAGTTATGCACCTTAAAATGCGTGTCACACCACAAACGGGTTTTGTCCCTTCAGGGGTTCGGACTACAGGTCCAAAAACCTTATGTTTATTAAGTGAGCTCAATTCTTTTTCAATTGCTTCTTTCCATTTTGGCCAATCATCTCTACGTCGACATTCATCGACAGATTTTGGTTCAAGATCCTCATTTTCAATCATTATATCAAGCGCTACATTATATGCAAAATTTTCGTCGACGATAATATCATTTCGGTTCCATTTTTTTCCTGTGACAACATAATTAATTGAGATCTCTTCATTTTCCTTTTCAGGTACCTGATCCTCTTCTGGGGTTTCATCTTTCATGTCACAAGACTCTTCTGGAGTCTCTTCTAGAGATTTTATTTCCTCTTTTTTGGGCATCTTCGCTCCTTGCTTCTTTTCTTTTTCGAGGATTTTTATCTTTGGAACCAATCGGTCTACCACGCTTCATGTGAGGTTTTGACTCATTTGCTTTAATTAATTGTCCTTTTGGGACTTCTATTTTTGCAGGAGCATTTTCAGCTGGAATGTATGGCTTAGTTACTCTATTTATATTAGTGAATGCATCCGGCAGTTGATTTGCAATGCCTTGTAAATGAATTATTTTCTGAACTTCCCGTTCATATTGATTTGTTCGAGGATCATAAATATTCAATGTTGATGCATTCCATGTAATTTCTTTTTCCAGCTGTTTATTTTCTCCCCCTAATTTAAGGATAACCTTGTTCTCTCACCCTAATCTTGGGAAAACCATTTCATCAAAATGACAGTCAACAAATCTTGTTGTAAACATATCACCTGTCAATGGTTCAAGATATTTTATTATAGAGGGAGATTCATAATCGATATATATTCCCAATCTTCTTTGGGGACCCATCTTTGTTCGTTGCGGTGGAGCAATTGGGACATATACCGCACATCCAAAAGTTCTCAGATGGGAAATATTAGGTTCTCTTCCGGAAGCCAATTATAGGGGAGAAAATTTATGATAACTTGTAGGTCTGATGCGTACAAGTGCTGTTGCATGCAAAATATCATGGCCCCAAATTTAGGTGGGGAGATTTGTTCTCATAATCAATGGTCTGGCAATCAATTGGAGTCATTTGATGAATGATTCTGCGAGACCATTCTGTGTATGAACATGAGCAACAGGATGTTCAATATTGATTCCAATTGACACACAGTACTCATTGAAGGCTCGAGATGTGAATTCTCCTGCATTATCTAAACGGATTGTACTAATATTATGACCAGGAAATTGTTCTCTTAATCGAATTATTTGCGCAAGTAGTCTCGCAAATGCCAGGTTACGAGACGATAATAAGCACACATGTGACGATGAAATTGATGTATTAATTAATACCATGAAATATTTAAATGGTCCACATGATGGGTGAATAGGCCCACATATATCACCCTGTATTCGTTCTAAAAATCTAGGAGATTATGTTCCAACTTTTGCCAAAGAAGGCCTGATTATTAATTTTCCTTGAGAACAAGCAGCACAGGAGAATTCATTCGATTGAAAAATCTTCTGGTTTTTCAATGGATGCCCATGCGAGTTTTCAATAATTCTCCGCATCATAGTTGATCCCGGATGTCCCAACCGGTCATGCCAAACAACAAAATTGCTTGTATCAGTAAACTTCTGGTTTACGATTGCATTTGCCTCAATTTCACGTATATTTGTATAATATAATCTGGAAGAAAAGGCGGGTAGTTGTTCCTTTATATATTTCTTACCCGAAATGATGCATGTTATACAAAGAAATTCTTTATTTTCCCTACTGATTGTTTCAATATGATATCCAGTTCTGCGAATATCTTTCAAATTTAACAAGTTTCTTTGAGATTTTGGAGAGAACAATGCATTTGTTATAACAAATTTTGTTCCTCCAGGTAATAACATGTTAGCTCTTCCAGAGCCTTCAATCAAATTAATACGTCCGGATATAGTATTAACATTGCCTTCGTATTTGTGTAAAGAAGTAAAATATTTTTCACTTTTAAGGATAGTGTACGTAGTTGCGCTATCAACGAGACAAATATCTTCATCTATTTTATGACCAACGCAAAAATGAGAAATATCCATATCACTTCAAATAAAAGCATATATAAAACAATTAGAAATTTCATAATAATTAAGCAGACAAAGTCTTACACATAATAATTAAGATAAATAATCTTTCAACCAACAAGGTGTTTTTATAATTCATTGCATCATTCATTGACGCTTCCTTCAGGAATTTCATAAAAATCAGACACTTCCAAATGTGTCATATTAGAGGGGTTGTACTCGGGTCCATCATCTTGAAAAGTAAAATTTGCTTCAACAGATTTTTCTTCCTCCTTCTTGATGCTTGGTATAGGTCAACCAAGTGTTTGGGTGCACGACAGGTACGCGACCAATGACCCTTCATTCCACATCGAAAGCAAACATTCTCAACATTATTTTGTCATTTTTTATCTCTCTCCATTTTCTCCAACTTCGAGTTGGAATTTAATTTTATATGTTTGAGAGAATGGTTGTTTCTCATAAAAATTCCACGACCACGTCCACGCCCAAAATTATAAGATGCCGCATTCACTTCAGGGAAAGAGCTAGATCCACTAGGGCGAGACTCATGATTCTTCATCAAAAGCTTATTATTTTGCTTAGCACCAAGAAGACATGATATTAAATCTGAATATTTTGTAAAACTTTTTTCACGATATTGTTGCTGGAGGAGTACATATGAGGCATGAAAAGTTGAATAAGTTTTTTCTAACATGTCCGCGTCAGTAATATTTTCTCCACATAATTTTAGTTGAGAAGTTATTTTGAAAAGTGCGGAGTTATATTCACTGACGGTTTTAAAGTCTTGAAGCCTCAAATGCATCCAATCATAGCGAGCTTTTGGAAAAATCACAGTCTTTTGATGATCATATCTATCTTTCAAATTTTTCCAAAGTAACAGTGGATCTTTCACCGTAAGATATTCAGTTTTGAGTCCTTCGTGGAGGTGGCGTCGAAGAAAAATCATTGCTTTTGCGTGGTTTGATTCAGATTCTTTATTTCCCTCTTTGATTGTGTCTCCAAGACCTTGTGTGGCTAAATGAATTTCGATATCCAACATCCATGACAAATAGGTCTTTCCAGTGATATCAAGAACCTCAAATTAAAGTTTGGTAAAATTTGACATTTTCTATAAAATAATCATAATTAAAAAATGAAATAATTTAAACAAATTTCTTACGGGTACATGGATAATATACAAAGAATACACATAAGATGAATGCACAAAATAAGTTAATAAAAATCTAACCATAAACTTATGACATAAAGTTACTATATGCTAATAGAAAGCACAATCATCAAAATAAATTGGATATGTTTCTGATTAAAAACATACATGTCAAACCTACGAACTATGGCATGAAACTTTCAAAATCTAAGAAATCATGTACTAACTATGTATTGTATAAAAGATATCATATTAAAATAACTCAGACAAGAATATTGTAATGCGGCAAAGTATCAGAAATGTATACCTTAATATAGAGATGTTGTTTTGAACTTAGGAAGAGTGATCCAATACTTAACCTTAAAAAGAAACCTCGTGTAAGCTCAACTTTGCACCGATGAGCGATCTCGTGCTGATAAATTGTTGTGAATATTTAGGAATTGTAAATATTTATAATAACTCTAAGAACATTATGTAATTAAAGAGAAAGATAAGAGATTAAGAAGAGATTGTATATGCTTCAAGTGTGTTTACAAGTGCCTATTTATAGGCTTACAAGTTGTAAGTTACAAGTAATCAAAAGGTCAAAAGTCTTAAGATGAAAAGCCAAAGTCTAAAACTTGAAAGGCCAAAGGTTTTTCTAGAACTCTGGAACTTTCTACGACATTCTTTTCACATTCTAGGACATTCATTTCACAACAAAAATGGTATTATAAGGATAGCGTGATACCAAGTTTTTGTTTTTTTTTTGTATTCCAATTTGGTATCTTTGATAATTCTCATTGTGCCCTTATGTTTGTTAATAAAATAATTTTTTTCTTTTAACGTTCTACTAAATTTATTTTCTTTGATATTTTTTAATTTTAGATCTTATTGACTTCAATTTTTTTTAACTCTAATTTTGTTATTAAAGTCACAAATTTTTTTGTATCTTTTGATTCTAATATTTTTAATTTTAATATTCTATTTTTGAAATTTTTGATTTTAAAAGTTTTACGAAATTTGGATTTTATTATTTCTGTAAATCAAGAATTATATGAATAACTTTGATATTATGTAATCAGAAAACTACAATTTAAAATGTAGTAGTCATTAAAAATATACAAATTGAAGAAAGTTAGAATATTTCATCCAATATATGAAAATTTCCTTTTAGTGTCAAATAAGATCAAAGAATTGGAGTACATTTTATGGATTGTGTGATTTTGACATCAATATAGTGTTAAAGTGACATTATTTTGGTGTCATGAATTGGAGATGATCTAAATCCATTATTTGGTTTATTTGGTAATAGTTCTTTAAAAATATTTCTCCTTTGGTAGCTTATGAAAAGTAATTTTTATTTATTTTTTAAAGTAAACTACAACCAAATAATCTTTATTAGATGTTATTTTTCGTGCAATGCCTTCATGTATACCAAATAATCTTTTGATTCTTGTTTAATGATATATTTTATTTATACAAAAAAAATTAATATATTAATTATTATTATTATAATATAATAGTTTATCCGTTATTATTCCCTATAATCCTTTAAATAATCTCCGTTTGTGGATTGATCCCTAAATAATATTTCAATTTTCAATTAATAAGTCCCGGTTTCCAATTTTTACAACCATTAACAATAATAATACGTATAAAAAAGATGTGTATAAAAAAGATGTAGATCGAATTTCTAAGTCACTCTATATTCTGTTTATTCTCCTAACCGATAAACAAATTTTAAGCCTTTGATCGTTGGACGCAGCCAACAGAATCGAAATACAGTACTCAATCAATTTTAAGCCTTTCAAGTACTCAATCAATTTTAATCCTTTCAAGTACTCAATCAATTTGTTCAAAAAAAAAAAAATTATTCCATCATTAAATCCAGTTATCTTCTGCTAAGCTGGGTGAAACAAGCTAGAGTAGATTATTTATAAGATGAAGGCACAACAACACAAGCATGTCATGGAGGCGCTGTTGTCACCTGAATCAAGTAAATACCACGACTTCATAACATTCAAATCCTTGTTGCTTTCTTGCATGTTTGGAGTATGTATAGTCTCTTCTGTATTACATGTTCTGATGTTCATGTACTTCTTCCATGCATGTTGGTTTCTTGATTTTCAGGGATATTTTTCTTGCAACATTTGCAAATTGCAAGTACAAATCCAATAAACATTAGGGTCGGCCATACTTGTGCATTTAGCAAAAACTAAGAAATAACTTAAGTAATGACATCTCTTGTTAAAGCAAGGATATATGTGATGTTTTGTATTGAACCTTCAAATATGTACATCTAGTTTAGTAAAGATCATCTAATTATAAAATATAATGTACTGCATCTCTAGCGAGATTCATGAAATTTTGGGCTAAAGGATGTTACTTTATTACAATGATTCGTAAACTTAACTAAAACTTTTGCCTCTGTAATTTACTTAGGCTAATACTAAATAACTATTGTGATGGCATGGCATGACAGTTTAATTCATGTTGGCCGAAGATATAACACTGGAACTTATTTTTAATTATATCAAAAAATTGACAGTATCTTTATTTTTATTCGTAAGATCGATTAAAATGTTATGCACTGCTATAATTAGCTATAGAATTTTAAACTTTTCATAAGTGACTGCCCTTAAGAATTGATTAGTTTGCTGTGAAAAGTCTAACTTTGAGTGTGTGAACTAACTTTGAGTGTGTGAACTTATTCAACAACAGGCTAAGTCCTTTTCTTAAAAATTATTGTTTTAATTTTTCACACTTATGATGAGTTGAAAAAATGTCAAGGTTCTATCTACTATCAAATTTAAAATATCATACAAAGTAAAATTTTGACTCTAAACATTGATTTGATGTATGCTTTTAATTATATTTTTTGGCATCTCAACATACGTGATAAAATTCAAATCTATTTAATGTACCTGATTTTTTTTATTTCTCAATTTATAATTTAAAATAAAGGGTATCAGACATGCATATATCTAATTTACTTAGTGTAAAACTCCTAACTCTTATATATTATCCCATGGATATACATTTGTTATGTAGCAATTATTAATTTGCTCTCATCTCAAATACATTGTTTGTTGGGGTGTTAATCTGATCTTGTCTTAGTCTTCCAAATGAGTTGCCAGATGTTTGTTTTATTTGAGTCCGTGAATGATGCTTTGCAGAGCCTCTAGTTTCTGTTAGACGTGATTTCTCAGAGTAGAGATAATGTAGGAGCATTATCAGAATAAATTGATCTGATTGAGTTTGTTTAGGTTTTCAATTTGAGATCCTACTTTGTAGGAATCATTCCCTTATTCTTGTTTTACGTTTCTATATATTGTAATCATTCAGTTTGAATAGTAAGACGTGTAGTTCAGTCATTCCAGTTTGTTTTTCTTCAGTCTTATACAAACATATATTGTGTATAGATTATTTAGTCCCAACAATCTGGTATCAAAGCTTGGTTATTCAGTTGATGCCCAAGTATATGCCCAAGGCGCTAATGATGGAGATAGCAAAAAACAAATATGGAACGATCAGTCTAAACTATCCCATGTTGACAAGAATGAACTACACAGCGTGGGCAATAAAGATGAAGGTGTATATGCAAGCCCATGGAGTTTGGGAGGCTATATCACCCAAGGATCCAAAAACATCGGTGGTCGATGAGAAAATGGATAAGATGGCTTTGGCAGCAATATACCAGGGCATCTCAGAGGAGGTGCTTCTTTCTCTTGCAGACAAGGGAACAACCAAGGAGGCATGGAAGGCAATCAAGATATTGTGTCAGGGTACTGAACGATCTAGAAAAGCCAAGGTGCAGACTCTTAAGGTGGAATTTGAATCCATGGTAATGAAAGATACTGATTCGGTGGACGATTTCACCATGAAATTAACTGGTTTGGTCACCAACATACGTGCACTAGGAGAGAATCTAGCAGAAAGTTATGTAGTGAAGAAGCTGTTACGTGCGGTTCCCTCAAAATTTTTGCAAATAGCATATACCATAGAGTAATTTGGTGATCTCAAGTCAATGACGATAGAAGAAACCGTGGGTTCTTTGAAGGTTTACGAGGAGAGAATCAAGGGACAAACTGAATCTGGGGGAGTGAAGTTATTGCTTACTAAGGAGGAATGGATTGAACGTGAAAAGGAGGATGAGAGCAAACTGTTACTCACAAAAGAAGAGTGGATGAAACGGTCTAACAAGGGAGGCACTGAAACTTCACAGAGAAACAGAGGCAAGGAGTACAATCGAGGTGCTCGTGACAAAAGTAGAGTCCGATGTTTTAATTGTAATGCATATAGTCATTTTGCAGTGGAATGTAAGAAGTCAAGACGCGATAGAGAGAATAGAGAGGAGGCAAACATGGTGCAGATAACAGATGATGAGCATGCACTATTG
The DNA here is from genome assembly GCA_036435485.1 of Saposhnikovia divaricata. Taxonomy (NCBI): domain Eukaryota; kingdom Viridiplantae; phylum Streptophyta; class Magnoliopsida; order Apiales; family Apiaceae; genus Saposhnikovia; species Saposhnikovia divaricata. Next base: position 167,496,037 of record CM071595.1, on the reverse strand, counting down.
GTAATTGAAAGGACCAAGGAAGAAAAGGGTACATTGTTGATTAACGAGGAACAGATCACACCTAAACTGAACTAGAAAGATGACATGAAAGAGATGGAATCAAATTTGTGGTACTTAGATAATGGCACCGGCAATCACATGACTGGCCAATTTTCTAAATTCGACAAATTAGACAAAAAGGTGACATGTCAGGTTAAGTTTGGTGATGGATCAATGGTTCAAATCAAGGGCAAAGGATCAATAGTTTTGAAATACAAAAATTGAGAGAGTAGAGTTCTAAACGAGGTGTATTCCATTCCCTCTCTTCGAAGTAACATCATTAGTCTTGGGCAACTCTCGGAAGCTGGGTATAGATTTATTCTCAAAGGTGACAACCTATGGGTCCATGAGAATAAAGGTGATCTGTTAATGAAAGTAAAGCGCTCTCCAAATCGTCTGTATAAGATCATCATTCACAGTGGTGAATCAAACTGTTTAATGGTGAAGTGTGACAATGATAATTGGCTGTGGCACTCTCGACTAGGCCACGTAAATTTTAAGGCCTTGAAGCTTATGTCTACAATTAACATGGTGTATGGGATGCTTAAGATTAATCAAACAAATGAAGTGTGTACCGGTTGCTTAATGTCAAAGCAAGCTAGAAAGCCATTCCCATAGCAATCGAGCTTCTCTGCCAAGAAAGCACTGGAATTAGTCCACGGGGACTTGTGTGGACCTATCATGCCTGGCACTCCTGGAGGTAACAAATATATCTTTGTTCTGATTGATGATTATAGTCGTGTAATGTGGACATATTTGTTGAAGAATAAGAGTGAAGCATTTGATGCTTTTAAAAAATTTCGTGCTTTAGTTGAAAGCAGTCCAGATAAGAAGATTATGACTTTCAGGACAGATAACAGAGGAGAATTTACATCGAGGTAGTTTACTCAATACTGTGAGGAAGCTGGAATCGTCAGACATTTCTCTGCTCCTTATTCACCACAACAGAACGGTGTGGTCGAAAGACGTAACAGAACCTTGATTGAAATGTCGCGAAGCTTGCTAAAAGAAATGAACATGCCAAATTGGTTTTGGGGTGAAGCTGTCCGACATGCCACATACTTGATCAATAGACTCCCTACTCATGCTATAACTGGGATCACACTTTATGAGACTTGGTCGAAGAAAAAACCTCATGTAGACCATTTCAGAATTTTTGGCTTCATAGCTCACATGAAGGTGCCTGGAGTAAACTTAAAAAAGCTGGATAATAGAAGTAAAACTGTTATCTATCTCGGTAAAGAAGCAGGCATGAAAGCTTTCAGGTTGTACGATCCTGAAACAAAAACTGTATGTGTCAGTCGTGATGTGGTATTTGAAGAAAGGAAAGCTTGGAATTGGTCTGAGGAAAGTGAGGACATGACAACCAGGATGGGTTCTTTCACAGTGAATACTAGCATGTTTGAGGTGGCAAATGAAAGTGATCAAACTAGTGAAGCTACTCATGATTCCACATCAAGCTTGTCAAATTCGAGTGATGACCATGGTGACACTACTGCAAGTGACATGCAAAGTCCAACTGGGTCCAGCTCATTTTTTGAAATAGAAAGTTCAGTGGAAGGCACACCAAACTCTGTCAGGTCTGTCTTGAGCTCAGAATCTGATGATGGGCCTAAAAGATATTGGGCATTAAGTGACATTTACGATGAAACAGAACCATTCGAGCTCGAGTTAGATGAACTTTATTTAATGGGAATAGACGAGCCAGTCAATTATGCTCAAGATGCAAAGGGGGAAGAGTGGAAGAGAGCCATGAAAGCCGAGATGGATACTGTTGAAAGAAATGGTACTTGGAAACTAACAGAGTTACCTCGAGGTTGCAAGGCTATTGAGTTGAAGTGGATCTACAAGATCAAACGTGATGCAAACGAAAGTATTGTTGAGCACAAGGCAAGAATTGTAGCCAAAGGTATGTGCAAAAGCAAGGCATAGACTTCGATGAAGTATTTGCACCGGTTACTCGCATTGAAACAATACGACTGTTACTTGCTCTTGCTGCAAAAGGAAACTGGGAAGTACATCATCTCGACGTCAAAACAGCTTTTTTGAACGGACAAATCAAGGAGGAGGTTTATGTAAAGCAGCCTGAAGGATTTGTTAAACAGGGAAAGGAGCATCTTGTTTACAAACTCATCAAAGCCTTGTACGGTCTTCGTCAAGCCCCAAGAGCTTGGTACTCTAAACTGAACAAATGCTTAGAGGAGTTGGGTTTTGTCAGATGTGCTTATGAGCAAGCAGTGTACACAAAGAAAGTGGGCAAAGAAGTGCTCATAATCTGTGTCTATGCCGATGATCTTCTTGTAACTGGAACTAGTGTAGCAGCTATTATAGAGTTCAGGGGATAAATGGAAAGTAAGTTCGATATGAATGATTTGGGTAAGCTAACCTACTATCTAGGTATTAAAGTTGAACAGGGCAATGGATACATCAAACTGAAGCAGTGGGGTATGCAAAGAAAATACTTAACAAGGCTGGTATGTTGAATTGCAATTCAACTAAGGTTCCAATGCATCCAGAGGAGGTGATCAACAAAGATGAAGGTGGAACAGAAGTTAATTCCACAGAATTTAAAAGCATAATTGGAGGACTGCGTTACCTTGTTCACACCAGGCCAGACATAGCCTATTCAGTGGGTATCGTGAGTAGGTTTATGGAGAGACAAACCTTACTACATCTAGCTGCAGCAAAAAGAATACTTCACTATATAAATGGAACACTCGATTTTGGTTTGATCTACTCGAAGGACAGTGACAATGAAGTTCTAATCGGCTACTCGGATAGCGACCTGATAGGCAACGTGGAGGACAGGAAAAGTACTGGGGGCATGGTCTTCTACCTCAACAAGAGTTTGATAACATGGGCCTCACAGAAACAAAGGTGCATTGCACTCTCATCCTGCAAAGGTGAGTTCACGGATGCCACTGCAGCAGCTTGTCAGGCTGTTTTGTTAAGGAAATTGTTGTCTCAGATCACAGAGTATGTCATTGGTCCTATTACCTTGTTTATTGACAATAAGTCCGCTATTGACTTGGCAAGGAATCCTGTTTTTCATGGTAGGAGTAAACATATAGACATTCGGTATCATTTTATACGCGAATATGTGGAGAATGGAGAGATAGTCGTGAAGCATGTAAGTACTGAGGAGCAACGAGCGGATTCTCTCACCAAGGCTCGTACTGCAGTCAAATTCGAAGCAATGAGGAACCTGCTTGGAGTTAAGAATTGTGTTCAGACAAGTTCAAATTAAAGGGGAGTTTGTTGGGGTGTTAATCTGATCTTGTCTTAGTCTTCCAAATGAGTTGCCAGATGTTTGTTTTATTTGAGTTCGTGAATGATGCTTTGCAGAGTCTCTAGTTTCTGTTAGACGTGATTTCTCAGAATAGAGATAATGTGTAAGAACCCCAAATTTTGGATATAATTAAAACTTTTTATTATGTAATGTGGTAATGGTAAATAGTGATTACGACTACGATGTAACGATTGAGATAATGAATGAAAGGAATATATTTGGATTCAAATGTTTATATGTCATGAAGAATACTATTGGTTGACACTTTAGATAAGAATTATCTATCTCCTAGGGAATTGAGATTTGATAATTTTAAAGGAGAAGATTATTCTTATGTCATCCAAATCGATATCTGTTATTGGTCCAGTGGGTCCGTAAGAAGGTTAAGGAACGATCGAAAGAGATCAGGGACAATTGTACAACCCTAAGAGGATGAGTAAAGAAAAAAGAATGAATAGTGTTTTTGGTGAAAATGAGAATATTATGAGACGACACTATATAGAAGTATTCGAAATGGATTTCCGAGTTCGTATTAGTGATCCAGGGGAAAATAAGTGTATGTAAAAGCTATCGGATTCTAAAAAACCGCACTTTTATTTTCTCCAAGAGTTCCCTGGACACTGATAGACTTTAGAATTTAACGAAGGGATTTAAGGAATATAAATTTGAAAGTTAGTAAGAAAGATGGAGAATGATAGTATTAATATTAAGAAGATTCCCGGTAAACCCTAATTAGAAATTCGTGAAATATTCCTACGAACGATCAATCGAAACAAGCAATAACCGGACAAAAGAAACAAGAAGAGGAAGCAAGAGTCATGCATAAGCTATTAGAAAATATCTAGTATCCAAGTGGTGACTCAAGTAACTAGGATACTTAGCAAGAAACTAGTACTTAGAAAACCAACCACTTAGTTAGCTTGTAACCATCCAAAACTCAAAACTTGTCTTGCCAAATACATCACTCCATGCATCATCACTTTAATAAAGTGAACATAAGATGAGATATTATTCAAGACATCACTTTATGCATTATTTTTCAAAGACATCAAGCAAGACAACTCCATTCTCTCCATTTTCTTAAACCTGCCCAGCAAGAACCACTATGAAAGAAAAATTCATATATCCATTTCTATCCATGATAAAATCACCAAATTTTAACCATAGCCTCTCCACTCAATGGGTAATATTCGCTCAAAATTTCATGGCCAAAAAAGTAGTATAGCCTAGTCAAATCCATGCTCAAAGTTGGGGAAACAAATCTGCCCAGTTTCTGTCCAGCAGAAAAAGAGGGCTAAAAACCCTAGCTAGGAAGCTTCATATCTGATGATATAGGACTCAAAAAAAATCTTATGAAGAGGTCAAGATGTGGTAAAAATTTGAGATCTAAATTCTTATTTTTCAATTTTCTATGATTTTTACAAGTTTAGGGTGAATAGTAACTTCCAAGAACTAATCTTTGATTTCTTGTTTTCTTTGGTTGATCCAAGCTTTGTTAAGGCTATACAAGGACTAGATCAAGCTTAGTAAGGCTAGTACATACTCCAAGGAAGGTAATCATCTCAAGAAACCCTAGCTCTTAGTTTAAGTTTTGATGATTATTGGATGATTTTGAGATTAGTTATGAAATGGTGTATTATAAGCATGATTATGTAATTATCTTTATTGATCTAAGAGATATAATGAATATGATGGTGAAGTATGATATTTCTGGACTTGTTGAGATGAGAATCAGGTGTATAAGATGTATGTAAGCCCGGTGTGGCTTGGTGATTGTTGTAACAATTTGGAAACGTCCGATTTATAGCCGTCGTAATGCCCGATTTTCGTTAACCTCTAGAAAACCGTGCATAACAGTTAGGATGATTTTCTGGCCTTGATGAATAAATTACATGCCCTTGTAGATCTCGAGCCATAGATCGTTTTGGCGCAAGAATCGAAACATTCCGACTTACGATTTAGGAGTTATGGTCAAATTACTAAAATTGGTTCGAACCCGTAAGTAAAAGTTCGTAACTTCAATAGAACCCTCGTAAAACATGTTACTCAGTGGAGAATCTTGGTAAATAAATACTAGGGGTCATAAGGAAGGTATGAAAGAAAACCACATATCAAACGAATTGTTTTCCGATTTTATAAAAATGTTTGAATCAAAGTTAAACGCGAACGAACCCCTAAAAACCCGCTTGGTTATAACTTTGGAAAAACACTTAGAAAACGAACGATAAAACTCGAGGTATAATCTCGGTTCGTAATCGATCAACTTTAGAACTTATACGACTTAAGTATATACCGAGTGTGGGTATGATGACATGTCGTAATAACGAACAAATGTCGGATCGTATCAGTAATAAAAAGAGTTACACTAAAAGGTGTATAACGAGATAATTCGAAAACGTGTTTCGATTTAAGTGAAGTTTATACCTAGACTTTTAAAAGATGTTAAGTGGTTAATCTCGAATGTTCTGATTGTTTATAGATCATCGAGCAGACCCAGGGCACGCTATCTCCACCCACACCCGATTACCAGGCAAGTGTTCAAAACTTTGAACCTGTTGTTGTGATAATATATATATGTGATTGCCATCTTACATATGCCATAGCATGCATGCCTATTGTCAAATTATATTATGATACCTGTTTCCTGAATTTCCATTGGCTTATAGACTAGATACGAATTATCAGTTATAAGCCGGATTATTTTGGTAAGACCCTTAGCGAAGGGCATATGATATTCATTCTTAATTATAGACCGGAAGTCGGTATTTTGAGATATAGATAGTCATGGAAACCCGGAGGGATTCAAATGACAGATTATTATTTATCTGAGGAATGTTATTATTAAACGTTATTTATATTTCCATAAAGTATCAATTACTTGGAAATCTTTCGAGGAATGTTATTCGAGTATTATCTCAGTCGAGAGATATTAAATGAATGTTAGTTTCGAATATTCATTTAGTGTTGATTATTTAATGAATATTATTTTGATATTCATTAGAATGTTATTTATTAAATGAATATTATTTTCGAATATTCATTTAAGGTTTATGTACTTAATGATTATTATTTTAAAATATTCATTGGAAGTTCTAATTACTTAAGGGATATTATTTCGAATATTCCTTTAAAGTTTTGATTACTAAATGAATATTATTTGGATATTCATTTAGAAGATTATTTATTAAATGAATATTATTTTCAAATATTCATTTAAAGTTTGACTCATTTAGTGAATATTATTTTGAATATTCATTTAAGGAGTGATTTATTTAGTAAATAATTCTATATATTCATTCGAGGATTACTTACGAGCAATATTATGATTTAATAATATTCCGTAATTATTATTGAGTTAATAAATATTCTTGGATTATTTATTTAATTCTTTTAAATTCCTTTTAAAATGATTTATATTATTTGGAGATTGTCTTTCACCTCCAAATATTATGTAAAATATTTCGGAGTCTTTTTACGACTGTTTTATCAAGGAAAGGTTCCCAACTCTTTATTTTTCATTTAAATCTATCCTAAAAGGATTTAAATGCTCGCTCAAACTTCCATATTATAGGGGAACCTACTTGAGCAATGTTATTTATCTTGTTGACTTCCCGGTCATAAATCTTGTAAAACTATTCGTTTCACTCGCAACTTGGTTGCTGTTTATCAATTGAATTTGTGAGTAACCTTCTCATCATTCGAAGGGTAAGATTATTGAAACAGGATGGTATCCTCTAACAAGCAGCAGCTTGAGAGATATGACGTTGTATTTTCCTTTCCAACTAGATACGACTACTTTGTAGAGTCTTATCAACAAGTATTATACTTGGGGAAAGGGGGACGAACTTTGCGTTCAGAGTCATGAATTTCTTTTCGAACTTGGAGTCGTGTAAGAGGCCGAGTAGCGCCGGTCCATCCCCTTTGGCCCAACCGTTGGCCGGGGAGAGCTAGTAGGACGGTAGACAAGTAAAGCCGTCAGTTCTTCCTTCTACCGGTAGTAAATCTAAATTGAGCTGTACAATCTGCGACTGATCATCGTAAGATTGGCAGTGGGCGCGGTGAATACTCCAGCATAAGTTCATCATTCAAATTCATTTATTTTCTGCAACATTATTATTGTTGGCAGTATTGAAAAAGTATTCATAATTGGAATTGCAATATTTTCCTGCAAGTTCCTCTTTTATGATAAATGGTAATATCTAGTTTATTTTCGACATAGCAGATATTCCCATATATATTTACATTTTGAGTTACCTTGTAACTTCATCGTTCATATTATACTGGCATCATTTCCGTAAATGCATGGCATATGGTTCGAAAGATACTTTTGAACTGTTATATATTATCGTTCAGTTAAATATTATTGTTGGTGGACTATTGCTCACCCTTGCTTTATTATTATATCACAACAACAGCTAGACCAGATGACTCGCACAAGGCGCACTCGATGCTGGCGAGGACAATGAGACTACCAGAGCCGAAGAGAAAACTATTGGTAGGATAGATTCATTCTTTCAGTACCAAATATATGGACTAGTATGACTTATGTAAATGGATGACAAAGAGTATGTATTCATATTGAAATTCTTTTGGATTGTGAGAACTCATAATATGTTTAATAAAATTTGGCTGTTACTCTGATTTCATCTCTGGGACTATAACGGGTGTGTTTTATATTGTTGTGTCGGGTCATAAAGATGTAATTTATTGTATGTTAAAGTGAGTTCAAGTATTGTGGATAGAATTGGAGACCGTAACGACCAGATCCCGGACCCCGGATCTGGGGGTGTTACATAATGTAGGAGCATTATCAGAATAAATTGATCTGATTGAGTTTGTTTAGGTTTTCAGTTTGAGATCCTACTTTGTAGGAATCATTCCCTTATTCTTGTTTTACGTTTCTATATATTGTAATCATTCAGTTTGAATAATAAGACGTGTAGTTCAGTCATTCCAGTTTGTTTTTCTTCAATCTTATACAAACATATATTGTGTATAGATTATTTATTGCCAACATTGTTACAATAAATGGATAAATAAATAAAAGATACATAAGAATATTATTGTGTTTGGAGTTTTGAATGGTTTACATCTTAAATATAGTTACAATTGAGAGATGATGAACTTGTACATGAAAAGTAGATGATGACTAACATCATATTATACACTGCAATAAGCCCTTTAATTGACTTGCCCGTCTGAGAGTTGGAAAGTATGAGAACATTTCTAATTTAGTTATATATTTTTTTGTTAAAAAAGTGTTGTAATTATTTAGAAAAAATGTAAATTTTTCGACAAGAATGTGAAAAGTTATTTAAAAAAACGGTTTTTATAGTGTGTGCTCAAGGGTACATGCTAAGAATTCGTGCTCGCTTAGTTGTCAAATTTTGATTGGTAGAAATTTCATTAATAATAATGGACCCCTTGCATGCACAAAAATCTCCGTCAATCAAAATTTTGGGTGTTGACCCTATCTATCACAATTTTAAAACAACTGGCCTCAAATATCACAGCTCAAAAACTTGGCCCCAAATATCACTCCAAAACACACTCTAATATAGCGTTTTGATTTTTTTTTTTAAACACTAATGCGTTTAGGGTTGGGGTTCTGTTTTTTTTTTTTTTTTTTTTTGTAGAACAAAGGCCAACGCCACTTTATGTGGAGTTTGGTGTTATAATTTTTTTTTTGTCATTTTTTTCCTTTTTTTTCTTGTTTTTTTTGTTTTCTCCTAAATATATATTTGCAAAAATATATTAAAAAACTTAATTATAAATGGTCAATTAAAATAAAAATTCATATTTTTTGAAGTTCATATACGATTTATTCGTCGTTCTGAATATTTCTAAAACCCAAAATGGAAATGTTGAACCCATAAATTTAATAAAATTGTATTTTTTAAATTTAAATATTTTAATTAAAAAATTAAATCTGGCGGCCCGACGCGTTTAAAAATCAAGATAAGTTATGGTTTAGGATCTAAGGTTTAGGGTTGTAAACCCTAAGTTCGTATACGGTTTCTTCGTCATTCTGGATATTTCTAAAACCTAAAATAGAAACATTGAACCCCAAAAGTTAATTTTTTAACCCCTAAATTTAATTAAAATTGTATTTTAAAATTTAAAAAATTTTAATTAAAAAATTGAATCCGGTGACCTAATTTTTAAACGCTAACGCGTTTAAAAATCAGGATAAGTTAGGATTTAGGGTTGTCCTCATTCCGAATATTTTTAAAACCCAAAATGGAAACGTTGAACCCCAAAAGTTAATTGTTGAACCCCTAAATTTAATTAAAATAGTATTTTTTAAATTTAAAAAATACAATTTTAATTGAAAATTTGATTAAAAGTTTTTTAATATTGTTTGCAAATATATATTTAGGAGAAAATAAAAAAAACAAAAAAAAACAAAATTGAAAAACACCCAACGCCAGATGAAGTGGCGTCCCCCCCCCAACGCCAATTAATATGGCGTTCACTACCTCCCCCTTTCCCTCTCCCCTAAAAATGAGAAACGCATTAGCGTTTTAAAACAAAATTTGAAATGCTACTTAATATTGTGTTTTTTAATGATATTTGGGGTCAAAGTTTTGAGTTGTGATATTTGGGGCCATTTTCTTTCAAATTGTGATATTGTGTACCTTTATTCCAAAATTTTCCAACTCATTAAGCACGGATTCTTAACATGTGTCCTTGGGCACATACTACACAAACCCTTAAAAAAAATGTTAAGGTTGAAACTCTCTCTACGAACATTTTCCAACTCTCTTAAAATACACCCAGTAAAATTACTGCACATATTTGGGTATGGCACTTATTTTGACACTTGGATTGCAATTATATGTTTCAATTCTCGAGACCAAAATGTTAGTCCAAGCCCAGATCTTGTCAAGTATTAAACTTGCAAGCCCATACTGATAGATGGCCCATGTCTGATTGTTATGAATATGTATTTATCGGGCTATGTGGCTCTGAATGAAATTGATTCGACTCTGCTGTCAGACCGTTTTGTGGTTTATTTCTGAAATCATTTTATTTAAACATCTATTTTCGTATTTCTAAAAGATAAATTTTATTTTTTAAAAATAAACTAAAATGTAATGGCCTTTACGTGATTTTCATGTAATGTCTTTATTATGTACAAGTAGGTGGATTTAGGGCTGAGCATTCGGTCGGTTCGATCCAGAACCGGACCGAACCGAATTATGAACATGGACCGGACCCGAACCGAACCGAAATATTTCAGTTATTTCGGTTCGGTCCCAGCAGAACCGAAATTTAAAAACCCCTGTTTTCTGCACCTTTTCTTTACCCTGTTATAACTTATAAACTAGCTTATAACCCGTGCGAAGCACGGGTTTCTTTTGATAGGTTATAAAATTTATTTAAAATTATAATTATGTTTTTATATAATCCTTATTTTTAATAATTTTTTAATTTTAATTTAATATAAATTTATATAATGATATGCATGGTTTAAAATTTATTTAGTAAAATTCTAAATTAAAAATGTCGTTGACGGGTTCGAACTTTGAATTTTTAGTAAATTAATGATATATATGGTGTTGCAAAAGAAGAGAAAAGCCGAAGAAACTTGTGTATTGAATTGATGAAGATGGTGTAAATTAGGTTTAGAAGAATAGAGTTCTGTGCGCAGTGTTCGTGAAGGCAACGAAGGTTTTAAGTTTAACTGTATTAGTAATGGTGTAAATATAAAATATGTCTTTAGGACTACTATAGCCAATAACGGATTAAAATTTATTTATTTTATATTTAAAATTAATTAAAATTTAAATTAACCAAACCGAAAACCAAAATAAATAGGATAACCAAACCGAAAACCAAAACTTTCAATGTTTCGGCTTTAATATAATAGTACACGTGCGAAGCACGGGTTTCTTTTGATAAGCTATAAAATTTATTTAAAATTATAATTATGTTTTTATATAATCCTTATTTTTAATAATTTTTTAATTTAAATTTAATATAAATTTATATAATGAAATGCATGGTTTAAAATTTATTTTGTAAAATTCTAAATTAAAAATGTCGTTGACGGGTTCGAACTTTGAATTTTTAGTAAATTAATTTAATCATATAATATATCTTATTATTAGATCTAACAATTGTTATTTATTAACAAAAATAATGATTTGTATATATGGTGAGATATTTTTGGGCGTATATTATTGATCTCAAGATTAATTTTAAATTAAAAAGTACTCCATGTTTTAATTACAAAAATTACTACTAAAAATAATTACGGAAAGATATGGTGTGATATTTTGGATATATATTAATTATTGTAATATTAGTTTTAAATTAAATGGTAAAGTGTTTTAATTAGAAGTAAAATCTTTAGAAAAAATGAATAATTGAGTTGTTGGAGCAGAAAAAAGAGTCCAAGTAGAAGTGGATGAAGGAATTTTAATCCGAATATAATTACGTTAACATTAGTAATTAGTTTTTTGAGTTATTTTTGTAATTTAATTATTTATTTTAATAATTAGGATAACCAAACCGAAAACCAAAACTTAGGATAACTAAACCGAAAACCAAAACTTTCAATGTTTCGGCTTTAATATAATAATGATTTGTATATATGGTGAGATATTTTTGGGCGTATATTATTGATCTCAAGATTAATTTTAAATTAAAAAGTACTCCATGTTTTAATTACAAAAATTACTACTAAAAATAATTACGGAAAGATATGGTATGATATTTTGGATATATATTAATTATTGTAATATTAGTTTTAAATTAAATGGTAAAGTGTTTTAATTAGAAGTAAAATCTTTAGAAAAAATGAATAATTGAGTTGTTGGAGCAGTAAAAAAAGTCCAAGTAGAAGTGGATGAAGGAATTTTAATCCGAATATAATTACGTTAACATTAGTAATTAGTTTTTTGAGTTATTTTTGTAATTTAATTATTTATTTTAATAATTAGGATAACCAAACCGAAAACCAAAACTTAGGATAACCAAACCGAAAACCAAAACTTTCAATGTTTCGGCTTTAATATAATAATGATTTGTATATATGGTGAGATATTTTTGGGCGTATATTATTGATCTCAAGATTAATTTTAAATTAAAAAGTACTCCATGTTTTAATTACAAAAATTACTACTAAAATTAATTACGGAAAGATATGGTGTGATATTTTGGATATATATTAATTATTGTAATATTAGTTTTAAATTAAATGGTAAAGTGTTTTAATTAGAAGTAAAATCTTTAGAAAAAATGAATAATTGAGTTGTTGGAGCAGAAAAAAGAGTCCAAGTAGAAGTGGATGAAGGAATTTTAATCCGAATATAATTACGTTAACATTAGTAATTAGTTTTTTGAGTTATTTTTGTAATTTAATTATTTATTTTAATAATTAGGATAACCAAAACTTAGGATAACCAAACCGAAAACCAAAACTTTCAATGTTTCGACTTTAATATCATAGTATAGATAACTAAAAAATCTGCATCCAAATATTCAATCCATAATTTGATAGTTGAATCCATTCATCAACCCAATTACACAAATAATAAAATACACCACATTCAAGTCTAAAATAAATTTGCAATACAAATTTGAATAGCTTCCTTGCAAAAAACATTTAGGTCTACAAATCAAATCAATTAAACTTGACTGCAAGCGTAGTAGATTAGTAGTACTGCATGAAGCCATGAACACTGAACACGGGCCTCCTGAATCTCCTGATGTTTTGCTGGATCTGCAAAAGAATTATGAAGGTTCAGAATAAGTTCCAGCAAACAAAAGCAAAGTTCCAGCAAACAATTACAATATATAAGACTAACTAGTAGCTAAGGTGTAACCAAGGCTGTTAGATTTCTTGATGTTTGCCATAAGTTCTTGCAGACAGAAAATTATTTGTTCATGGTAGTCACAAAAAAGCAACATCTTCCATGAAAAAACAAATACAGTCGCTATAAATTATATTCCTGTTCTTGAATGAAAAAGGGGTACTATTAAGGGTAAAAATAACAAAGCAAAGCGTCAGCCTGTTTTATTTGCCAAGCAAAAAAGGATTGATAAATATGGAAGTTAATTACACAGTCCAGTACAATACAGAAATACACAGTCCAGTATAGAAATAAGTTCATTTGACCTCGATGTTGTTGGAAACCAGCAATCAAAGATTCATAATTTAGCTAAGTTTAAGTAGTACAGAGTACAGACACATTCATGGAATATTTCACAAACAATAAATTATTAATTCAAGCTGTGCAATCTACCAGTTTTATTTCACTTGCAGAAGAAACCAGAATACTACCAGTAGAAGTGTAGAACTGAAAATTGAACGAGTGTTATTCATTCTTACCTATATAACTGCAAGTTCTGAGGTGTAGCTTCAGCTCAACAAGCATCATCTGTACATAAAAAAGAAGAGCAACTCTCTTTAATAAAACACATAGCTAACAATGTACAAAAACAGAACAGAACTTATGTTACACAGAGGCAGGATAACTTAAATAAAATGGCAAACTACATACATACAAATTAACTAAACTACTGACTACATACAAAATGGCAAAGTAATTAAGAAAATAAATTAAGTAGCAAATTAACAAAACCTAAAGAAATCTAAGCAGCAAATAAAAAATCGAATCTATGATAACAAAACTAAGTAACAAATTAAGAAAAACTTTAAAATCGAATTTGAATCTATGATTCTCCACTAAAATGATCAAGAATTAAGTAATTAAGTAATCGAATCTAGGAGGCTGCAAATTTATGACTACAAATTAGAAGAGAAATTTGTAATTACCAACCTTAAATTGGAACTTGGAAGACGACTGACGAGTGACGAGGATCGGACTCGGGCGGTGGTGGCGATGGTCGCTGCCTCGTTGGTAAGTGGTAAGGTAATTTAGGAATTAGGTCGTATTATGATAGATACACGTACTGACTTACTAGGTAAAATAAATATTATATATATAATATATAAATGCAAATATATGTTTTAAATATTTCGGTTTATTCGGTCTAGAATCGAAATTTTTTGAAAAGAACCGGACCGAACCGAAATATATTTCGGTCCAGAACCGAAAACCGAAATAACCGGAATTTCAAAATATTTAGAACCGAACCGAACCGAAATAACAAATTTTGGTTCGGTTTTTCGGGTTCGGATCGGTTTTGCTCAGCCCTTGGTGGATTCTTTTTGTCCGAAAAGATAGTAGATATGTGATTAAAGATGTAAAATTCTCCAAGTCCTTCTATTTTTCTAAGTATTTTCCATAAGTTTTCTTTATACTAATTAAGAAATATTAAGAAGGGTCTTAGGTCCTAACGTGCGCATATACAACCAACATAATCAAAATAAAATGTGTAGTCAAGGCCGAAGCCAAACATAAAACATGTAGAAATAGATCCTTGAGTAAATACGGAAGCATGATCATGGAAACGCTAACATCACCTTAATTAAATAAATGTTTTGCAAATTAGATAGGTTAAGGTAATCACGATGTCAAGAGGGGGAGGGGAAGCGACAGCTAAGATTCAAAATTTCTCGGCGAGCAATGGTAACGGAACCACGGACAGCGGTGGCAAGGGCAAAGGAGGATGATGGAACGAAGAAACCAAGAATGGGAAAGCAGGCGCTCGATCGTCAAAAAGGAAAACATGTGACATAATTTTAAATGATTTCATATGGGCAAATAGTGACTTGGTGGACAAAAAAGTATTGGATAGGTTCCGTGGAGGAGATAAGCACGCAATATCATACGCTTTAACCATTATTCATCATAGAAGTCTTTAAAGGAGGAATGAAGCTGAAGAGGGGAAAACTTTCAAGGCTCTACCTCTGAATAAAACATATGTGGAAGTGGTTAAGAATGGTGCAGAGAAAGAGTGGATAGTGGCTATAGCGTCGGTATTTTGGCATAGTATATGTAGGGGACGCTATAGGTAATCCTATAGCGTCCGTTAAATTGGCGACGCTAAAAGTCTGATATGGCGTCGGTTATTTAAAGAACCGACGCTAAAAGTCTACTTTAGGCGTCGATCATTTAAATGACCAACGCTAAAAGTCTGCTTTAGGCGTCGGTCGATTAAACAATCGACGCTAAAAGTGTACTTTAGGCGTCGGTCATTTAAATAACCGACGCTAAAAGTATGCTTTAGGCGTCGGTTACTTAAATAACCGAAGCTAAAAGTATGATTTAAGGCGTCGGTCATTTAAACAACCGACGCAAAAGTCATTTTTTTTAAAAAAAAAAAATAAAAATTTCAAAATTGCAATTTCAATAATATACCACTATAGTATAAAACAACTACAATTATCCCATACCAACAAACATCACATTTATAATCCAGCAATGTAACAAAAACCAATACACAATTACATCCATAAATGTAAATTTGATTATAAATACAATCTAATTCCGATTTCAAGACTTCAAATTGAATCTATAATTATCGAATATACTGTCAACACCAATGTAAGAATCAAGCATGCAATTTTCATGGTGTCTAAGTCTTCTGGTGTTCTAATTCCAGCAACCGCATCCTCTCCCTATTCAAAGATGCTTATCAGCCAACTGATAGAACTATTATAAGTACACACTCATGCTTATTTATAATATAAAATGTGGATGTAGCACTTTCAGACCTGAGCATTAATTAGAAACTCCCCATAGAGCTTCTTCTCACCCATGCTTGGGTTCCTTGTGAAGAGAACACCTGTGTCGGATGTGTTCCCCATAATCCCAAACACCATAGTTTGAATATTCACAACAATTTCCTTTAATCCGGTTATCTGATTGATGCTTCTGTACTTGTTTGCCCTCGGACTGTCCCATGAGTCAAAAATTGCATTTATTGCCAACTGCATCAGTTTCTTTGGATCTGCATAAAGACAAGCAAGCATTACAGAATTTAGAAGCTATACTCTCTTGCTCCACAGAATATAATAAGTTGGTGATCATACTTGATACCTAAAGGAAATTCTCCACCAGTAGCTTTAACGTAGAATAACAGGCAGTGAAATTCTCCATCATGCCAGATATTGAAATCTACACGTGAGAATAACAGAAAATGGTAAGACAAGCAGCTAAGAGAAGGAAGTAACACAGAGGAAGCAACATAATATTCTGAGAAATAAAATATCTTAGTTACTCTTTTTTTAAATAAAAGGTACTCCTTGTTTTTTGTTTTTTTCCTTTTATTAATTTAACTTACACAAATGATAACTTTAATAACCTATACAAAAATACGCTACTTTAAAAAAAAGTACCACTTGAAAACAAATATTATATAAAATTAGGGAGAAACAACAAGGACGTTTCAACAAGGTGTGAGGTGTCCATTTTGCAGCTCCTGTAGATGGATTTGATTAATAAAGCACTAAGAGAGCAGGGATACTGTACTCTAAAGCACTAAGTAATAAATAAGAGAGCCAAACAAGTGAAAATAAAATTGACTTGAATACTTAAATCCCACAAACCTTGCCAATCAAAGTAGGGCCGGTAATAGAGTTCAGGTTTGCAACAGCCTAGATAAACAGAGAGTAAACGTGTTACCACAATGGACATGTATAATCAGAAATTTAACTTACAGAAATTTAATCAGAACCGATACAAAATAGAGCTGCTTATGAATTGTATGTAAGAAAACTCTCCTACAGAGAAGCAAATGAACTGATAACTTACTGGAAAGTCGAACAAGATCAAACCAAAGACATCATCTTCGAACTTTTCATCTAGTACATGAAAGAAGCTATGTTGTTGCTAAAACAAAAGATAAAGTAGTGCAAAAGTCCTAACACTGCAGAAACAGGAATCATGAAGTTGCCAGTGTACAGGCTCTAAATGAATCAAGAAGAATTTCATCATTCAATGAATGACCTGAAAACAAGATCATGAGTGAGTTTTATGTGCGTTTGCACGCGCTTGTGTCTCTGAGAGAGAGGGAGACGGGAGAGGCATAAGTTTTACCTATGAAAACAATTTTATTCATTTGACTTTCTTAAGACCTCCAATTGCGTGTGGGAACAATCTCATATATTTCCCTAATAGCCTGGAAAATGGCAACAAACTTATTTATTTATTCATGACACATGTAGTGAATACATTGACAAAAATATAGTATTGCATAAACAATGGATTTGAACTTAAAGAAATGGAGAAGGATAACCAATAACATATAACAATACATATTTTTTTTTTGAAATATATGGTTCAAATTATACGGAGAAACATATAACAATGCAAAGAAGCAGGGGAAAGAGAGGTGAAAAAAAAAGATATACATATATGTTTGAGTGCATAACCCCTGAAATAGAATCCATGTGTTTATAATCATATTAATGGCATGGCATATGAGGCAAATCCATATATAGGACTCTGGAAATACCAATTTCAAGTTTCTGCTTTGGAGTGAATTTAAGCACTTCATGAAAGACAATCAAATTGAATTCAAAACTAAGATGGTCTGAGCATGCATCACTCATTACCTCACAACATGCATGCTCTCAATGATAACATATACATTAGAGGAAAACGACTAAAGCTTGATTTACAAGAAAAGAAACCATCCAACTTCAGACCAAATTGATCATTTCTTTGTTTAATCAACAACACTGGAACCAATGGAGGATGAAGTGGAGGCACTTAGGATAACATAATTTTTGTAGAAACTTTACCTGAAGAGTGTGAAGCTGGTCTGATTTTGAAATTCTCAAAACACCTTTACACCGGTAGACATCCATGCCATATTTCTTTTCCCAGAGAATCTCCTCAAGCCACAGACAAACCTTTACTCATAATGGTATAGTCTAAGATTATTTTACAATACACTTCTCATTCCACCACATTATTTTACAATTTCCTCAACCAAACATTAAGACATGAAAATTATAAGATTTTGACAATTACAAAAGGTAGTAGGATATTTCTGAAAGAGAGGTATAATTACAAATGGTAGTAAGTATTAGAGAGACAGAGAGGGAGGGAGAGAGAGTGGGGGAGAGAGAGAGAGAGAGAGAGAGAGAGAGAGAGTGGGATTAGTATTGAAAGTAGTCGTATGCTCCGAAAGTGAGGAAAACGTGGATGCGATGAATGAAAGTACCGTCGAAAATAGGCCAGTGACCACAGAGGAAAGAGACAAGGAAAGAGAAAACAACCAAGAGAGTGATTAATCCATGGCAAACAAGAACCCACTGGACGCCCATTTCAACTGCAACAACTCAGCAATCTTCCCCGCTTCTCCACTTATTTAACAAAAAAATAGTGTCAAATACGATCATTCTCAGTAATCTATAGGAGAGATTGTTGAGTTTGAGAATCGAATACATTTGATTTGACCAACCCAGTATTTATTCACATCAATCAATCGATTTAATTGATAGAGATGAAGAGAAAAGACTCAATTTGGTATTTTTAAAGTTTAAACACTGAAATGGTTAAACGGCAAGGGTTTTGATCGGAATTAAGTAGAACAGCGAGAAAAAACGAGAGAGGGAGAGAATTGGGGCGGCCGTTCTAAATAATTGGGGAGAGAATAGTAGGGTTTGCTTAAGAAATGGGTGTGGGAATTGGGAACCATTGGGTCGCCATATTTGATCAAAATATAAAAAATATATTATTTTTATTTTTGAAAAATAATTTTATAAAATTATAATTATAATTATTATATATTAATATATAATAATAATATAATATAAATATTAAAAAATATTCTAATATTTTGATTTTTTGTATGTGAGCTTAAATATCATATTTTTAGTATCATCTAATAATTCAACTTTTCACTTAAAAATAGATCATTCAGGTTTTGTAAATTGAAAAATAAATATATAAACCTGAGGAAGAATCTCGATATTATTTTTAAAACGTAGAGATTTAAATAAGTTGTCTCCCCATATTTTTAAAATGATTTTAGGATCAAAAACGAATTAAATATGAATTTTACAAATTTTAATTTTTTAAATGCAATATAACTTATAAAATCATTTTAAAATCATTAAATACAGAAAATAATTCTCCCAACAATTTTAAAAACTCAGTAAATATATTAAGGAAATATTACAAAAGATTTCATGATTTTTAAGAATTCCAATAATTTTATAAAATTCCCAAAAAATGCATAATGCATGTTTTAAATATATTTAATCACATAAAATGCAATTAAAATACACAGGCACTCACTAACACATACAGTATAAATCATCATATAAACATTTAAATATGATATCCCACATATTTTTTTATTTAAATTAAAATTTGTTTTTTATAAATCACAATTTTAAAAGTTTACAAATATCCGTAAAAAAATGATAAAATCGGGCAAGTTAGTCAAAAATCAGATAAGTTATACCTATAGCATCTGTCATCGTTCGACCGACGCTATAGGTATAGCCTATAGCGTCGGCATTTTAAGGGGCGACGTTATAGGTATAGCCTATAGCGTCGATAATTTTAAAGGGCGACGCTATAGGCTATACCTATAGCGTCGGTTGAACGTGGCGACGCTATAGGTATAGCCTATAGCATCGGCATTTTAAAGGTCGATGCTATAGGCTATACCTATATCGTCGGTTGAATGATGACCGACACTATAGGCTATACTTATAGCGTCGGTTCTTTGCTGACCGACGCAAAAATCATTTTTAGCGTCGGCATTTTAAGGAGCGACGTTATAGGCTATACCTATAGCGTCGGTTAATGCAAACAACCGACGCCAAAGCTTCTGGCAGGAGACATTAAGCGTCGGTTAATGCAAACAACCGACGCAATAGGTAAAAGTGCGACGTTATAGGTAAATAACTGACGCTATAGGTGCGACGCTATAGGTTATTTCTGTACTAGTGAAGAAAAATAGAACAAATCGAAAAGATCAAATTAACCAGACTGTTTTGATATTCATCTATGACCTACCAGATACTACAACGACAAGAGATGTTTGGGAATTGTTCAAACCTTGTAGAACAATCAGGGATATCATTTTGCCTAAAAAGAGAGATATGAGGAATCAACGTTTTGGATTCATCAAGATCGATTCAGAGGAAGCGGCGGATAAAATTATCTTCAACGTCAAAAAACTAGGAGGTCTTGGTGCAAAATTAAAGTATTCTGTAAACTCTAATGGTAAGAACAAAGCCCCTAGCAAGGAGTTTCCCAAACCTCAGTCCGTCAAGACTTCGTTAGCAAAAAGATCATCGGAACAGTTCACTATTCATAAAGAAGATCCTTTCATCAAAAGAATGTTTGAGAACATTGAAATGGTAGTCGATGAAGAAGTGGAAGGTCTTTTTTCAGACTAAAGTAGGGTTCTCTCGAGAAGAGCAAAATGCTGAAAGTCTACAAAACAAAATAAATTCTGTGGGCTATGACAACATCGTAGTTGTAGGTTTATCAGGAAGAAATTTTTTGCTTAAGGTTAAAGAAGGATCAAAATGGGAGGACTTGAATTAACCAAGTTAAATGATTGGTTCAGCTCTACCAGGATGTTCAAGGAAGAAGATCTCTACATCTCCAAGACTGTTTGGGTAGAATGCCTGGGTCTTCCTATGAATGCATGGATTCAAGAAAACCTTAAGGCATTCATTTCTAAAATGGGGGAATGGATATCTTGGACTTATTAGAAGGATGGTACAAACGACTTCTTCAACCCTCTCATATGTCTTTCCACTATAAACTTTGATCGCATCAAGGAGAAACTTACAATCAAAGGTAAGAAAATCCCAAATTGTTTCAAAGAAACCTCGAACCAGATATACCTCAAGGACAAGCTAGCCCCTATGGATGAATCTTCTAGAAGGAGCCAAGATGTAACCCCACCAGTAGAATCTAAAGATAACACGACTTTCTTTTCAAGGAAACAAAATATAAGTAAGGCAAATAAGACCAATTTCGCAACCAAAATTAATAAGGTAATAGAATCGTTGGCTTCATTGGATGATCAGATAGATTTGGTTGGCAAGACTCTTCCTCCTATCAGCAAGGATTTAAATTAAAACACTACTATAAAATGTGGATTAGACATTACCCCTTTTACATCAATTTAAAAAACCACCGATGTTAAAGAAATTTTTAACATCAATTATTTTAAAAGTGATGTCAAATATCATTCTGGACATCAGTTGTTAAAATAATCGATGTTTTAATGAATTTTTAAAAAATACTTAAAGAACAAGCACAAAATTTTCCCCCCTTTCTAATAAAACATTTCCCCCTTTGGAAATTTTATTCCCGCCTCGCCCCTAAATTATTTTCCCCCTTAAAACATTTCCCCCAAAATTAAACCCTCACTTCTGACTTCTGTCGACCCTCTCTCTCTCACCTACATCTCTCTCTCTAAATTAAACCCTCTCTTTTCTCTAATTAAAGTGAGTGTGAGATGGTGAAGCCGTGGAATTTGAGGACGACGAGGAGGATGAGGTTAGAGCCGGAGGTGTGTGAGATTGCGAAATTGAAATCGAACTCGAAAGTGATGAAAGTGAAAGGGAGAGAGAAGAGTGAGGGGTGATAGTGAGAGTGGATTCGTTGTGGTGTTTGAGAGGCGGTGGAGAGAGGAGAGAAGGAGAGAAAGTGAAGTTTTCATGAGATTGAGGAGGATTGTATTAGAGTGAAGTTTAATCAAAGAAACTGTTGGTAGCTCAAGGTAGCAGGAGGTTCAAGTAAGGTTGGGTATTCCATTAATTTTGTTTTCTTTCATAAAGGTCACATTTTTATACCTGTTTTATCTTTGTATGTATATCTGTGTGTATATATGGAAAACCCACCTCAAATTTTTGAATCTTGGACTCTAAGTTCTTGATTTCATCTGGAGTTTTGCTTTTCTTGATTTTTAAGTGATAAAGGTTGGATTTTTATTATGTTTATTGTGACAATTTTGGGTTTTTCATACAAGTATGTTGTTTTAGTGTAACTCTTTGTTTTTTCAGTTTAGTGTGGCTAATTTATGTGTTTTTATTTGTTTTGCAGCTTAGGGCATTCTTGTAGAACACAACTGGAATTTGAGAAAGGACAAATTTTGCTCTCTAAGTGGATTTGTAAGGGATCCTCTATCTCGCTTTTCTCGGTTTTTTGGCTATTTCTGTTGATGAATTTGTGCTATATTTCAGTGTTCAGTTCTGTAATTTGTTTCTATTTCTAAAGTGTTATTGTTTTCAGGGTTTTTGCACAAATAAATGTAGTGGAATTAGGGAAGTAATCGAAATGCTAAAAAAGTTTATGCCAAATTGCGGATAATTTTTATTAAGAAAGAAGGTATCTAAAGAAAATGAATCGTTACTGTAAATTACTAGTATATATAGTAGATGAGTAAGCAAAAATCATTATTAGCGTATGAAGATTCAGAACTTGCTGAATCATTAATGGTATCTTTTGCAGAATACTTTTTAAAAAGCGAACAATGTTGACACAAGTATCTTGATAAAAATGCCATATTTTCTGTAGTAGCAGACATGTCTGTAACTTTAAACTGAAACGGCTCAAGTCTTACATATGAAAGGGTCATGACATAGCTACTGAGAAGGAGCTGAAGGTAAATATGGATGTGTTTGTAAATTCCTTCATCTCAAACCACCTTAGTTTTTCTATTGGACTACTAGACTTGCGGTAATGTTCAATAATCATAGTTTTGAACAGTCCTGCTGTCTTTGTATGTTGAGCTCAAGCTTACATTTGATTGCTTATTCAGGATATAGAGAAGGAAAAGCGAAAAGAAGTTGATGAGGCTATTGCCAAAGTCAAGGTATGAATTATGGTTTCTTTCAGTGATCTTGGTGTTGTGTTCATTTTAGTTTGATAGTCCTGGAAGTTAATGGCACTTGGATAGTGATATCAACTCTCTATTCTTCTATTTGGTTGCAGCCATGCAGGAAAGCCCTATGCCAGATCCTTCTGAGCTCTTTACCAATGTCTACATGAAAGGATACGGAGTTGAGGTATAATATTATCATATGGGTTGCTAATAGCTCAATATTTGTATTGACGTTCAATGTGTACTTGTACTTGTGAGAGATATTTCGGAAGCATACATTGCAATGGGCCCTTAGAGACCTTCATTAGAGTAGTTGTTTTATTAACAAGGTCTAGAACATATGTTCTAAATGCCTTGTTCTATTTTGATTCTGATTCCAAACTTCTATTTCTCAATCTAGTGATCTACAATATTATGTTTCATGCCAGTACTATCATACCCAGCAAGAAGTTCTTTATGCACTGTAATACTAATCAATAATTAGTTAGAAGTATATGCATATTTCTGCGAACCTGCGATGTGAGCTTGCTATACATTTCTTTTCTTTTGGATGTGTACATATTATTACCCAAAAATTCAATTTGGTTACTGGTCTGGCAGGCATGTGGAGCGGATAGGAAAGCAATAAGAGCTATGCTTCCAAGAGGTTGTTGAGGTATAAAATATTTTGCCTGCTTGCCAAGTTTTTGTTTATTTATCATTTCTAGTAGAAAGTGTTTTAGTAGTTTATTTGATGGATATATTTATGCATGTTTAAACTTATCTGGGTTTTCACTTTTTATGTCTTGGGATCAATGGTGGGTAGTAGTAGTAATGTCTTTTAGACAAATGTATGATTAGCTTCATGATTGAGTACAATTGTCTAAAAACATGTCATTAATTATAGAGGCTTACAAATTTTAGAGGTCTTTCCGTTAAATTTTCAAATTAAAAAGTTCTCAGGGATCAGAAATTCAGAATTATAGAGGCTTACAATTATCCAATACATTTTTTCTTATTAATTTCAGGCTTTGCGGAACTGTTAGCAGATTTAGCCGAGGTGGCTGTTGCTCACTACCAGTTGATTTTAGTTTCCAAGTAAGCATCATCAACTTCCTGTTTTCTTTGAAAGCAATTTTCTATTTTTTTTGTAAACAGAGCTGCACCTACCTCAACTCTTCTAATTGGATAATGACTATCGGCTATATATGGACTGTTTAAGCACATGCACTCGGTAATAAAAGGTCTGAGGCTTCAAGCCTTATTATAGGCATCATGCAATTATTCATTTCTGAAATTTAAAAAAAATGTACAAGAGAATCAATTGTAAAAGGAGTACTTCGTTTTGATTGTAATATAGAATGGCAAAATGTCTTCGAGTTCAACACATATAATTTTATTTTCTTAGCTTGTAAAATATAGCATATGACTAACACAAATCTTAACCAAGAAGTACAAAGTAGTCATCTACTTTGACATTTCCTAAAGATCTATTGCATGTAGCTGATGACAAATAATATTATCATGATATTGTAGGGAATTCGTAGGTGATTCCTTATCTGCGTTTTCTTGATACATCTTAACATTTTGCTGATAAAAATCTTGTAGATCTAAAACTAGTGCTTTTGTTCTCTTTCTGCAGATTCATTGATAAATTGAAACAAGAAATTCATGGAAAGGGAGTTAAACGGCAACTTGTAGTTCTGTATAATATCTATGCACTTTCTCTTCTTCTTCACAAGCATCAGGGAGAATTTCTCGCTACTTGTAGTTCTGTATAATATCTATACCTCAGATATGTATGAAATTATCGAACAATTGGTTTGCTTTTTGAAGTACATGCAGTTGGTTTGTAAGCTAGTTAATTATGATAGTTGAACATATTATTTTGGTTATGTTAGTTGATGTAAAGATTGTATGGTTTTTGTTTGGTAAATGGCAAGTGCTTATAACTGTTTTCGTATTTTAGTGTTTTGATTTGATTTGAGTTTTTTTGTTGCATATAAAAAGAATACTAAAACCTGAAGAAGGGACATCGGTTTTTAACAAATAAACCAATGTCCAAGTAAAGCTAATACATTAAATATTTTAAAAAAACCGATGTAATATGCTAAACATTACAATTAAAATGGACAGAAATCGATGTCTGTTAGAACATATAACATCAGTTTCACTAAGAAACCGATGTCTGTTAGAACATATAACATCGGTTTTACCAAGAAACCGATGTCAACTAGACAATGTAACATCATATGACATCGGTTTCACTAAGCAACCGATGTCTCGTAGAACATATAACATCGATTTTTATCAAGAAATCGATGTATATATCTTCCTATACCTTGCATGTTCTATGTTTATATTAATCTAATGCACATAATATAGCATTATTTAAAAAGAACTACTGCAATATAACTCAAAAAAGTGTAGTAGAGACATCGTAAATCTGTTAGAAACTAATGGCCAAACCCATCATAGACATCGGCTAAAAACCGATGTCTAAAATTATGACCTTTCACTACACTCACATAGACATCGTCCAGATTTTTTTTTACAACGGCCAAAAACCGATGTCTAATCCAGTTTTTCTAGTAGTGAAAAGAAGGTGCTATAGTTGCAAAAAGTGCAAATGAGTTAACTAAGGGTATAGATGTGGAGGTAGTCTCAACAGAATCTAAAGTATCAGAAACCCCTACAGCAAAGGATGATTTCGAAACCAGCCACATTAGTGTGTAACTAATGAATCAAAGTTATCAAGCCCAGTTAAATTTACTTTTCATGATCCAGCAAGTATAGAGACTGTAGTGAGTAGTTCTACTACGTCCACTCTTAGGGAGATTTCTGATTTTAAGGGTACAACTGCCAATGGAAGTTCTCAACTCTCACTGTGTCACAATCTAGTCAATCTTCAAATGGGGAAGAAAACGGGGAGGCCTAGGAAAAAGTTGAGAAAAAGGAAGAATTCTTTCGATTTAGGCCTAAATATAAGAAAAGATCCTAAGATTTGCAAGAGAACGAAAATCAACAAACTGATGAAAAACTTGATGCTTGTCACTTCTTTAGTTCCTTCTAAAGATAAGATCAAAAACCCTCTTCAGAATCAAGTAGGAGAAATTGTTCAATGCGCCCATCGGTTAGGTTTGGAGCTATCAAAGAATGAAGAAGGGGTTTACAAGGAAGTAACCCAGCAGTTGCTAGAAGGCAACATCTAAAGAGGTAATTTTGTTGTGTAGTCTCAAATAATGTTTTTAATGAAGGACATCAGACTGTTATCATGGAATGTGAGAGGCACTAGTGGTAGTAGTAATAGAAAAAATCTGAGAAATGTTGTTTCTTCTTCTAAAGCGAATTACATTTGTCTTCAAGAAACAAAATGCAAAGATTTGAGTGTTTTTTATGAAAGGCTTAATTTGGGATCCTCATGACCATGGTTGGTTGACTCAGCAATCAAAAGGATTGTCAGGGGGTATATTGGTTTCTTGGGAGAAAAGTATTTGCAAATGTTTAGGTTTTGCATAAAGTCAAAATTGGATTTGGGTCCAGTTCAAACATATGGCAAATGGAGATTGTTACAATATAGTCAATGTATACAGGCCAACAAACCTCACTGGTAAAAAAGAGCTCTAGAGGGAACTGAATGAGATTTCTGCAATAGTTTCAGGGGAGGCAACTTGTTATCTAGGTGATTTCAACTATGTAAGGGATCAATCTGAAAGAGTAAATTGTGAATATAGAAGTGCAGACTCCAGGTTAATAAACTCTTTTATCAAGGACTCTAATCTAATGGACTTTAAACCTGTTAACTCCCCATTCACCTGGTTTGGAAAGTCGGGGGAAAAAAGTAGACTGGATAGATTCATAGCTGATACATAATGGTCAAGTAAGTGTGATTGGTCAGTCAAAACTTTAGTTAGGAAACATTCTGATCACAAAGCCCTACTTTTGAGTGTAGATAATAAAAATTGGGGCCCCAGGCCTTTCAGAGTTTTCAATTGGTGGCTTAAGGAGGAGGCTTGCTTGGATATTATAAACTTTTTTCTAGATATTAAAGTGGTGAAAAACTCAAAGAATGTACAGCTGATCCTCAAAGGAGTAAAAGAATCATTGCGCGATTGAGGGATGGCAGCTAAGAACGAATTGGAGGCTAAAGTCTTCAATTTGGAGTAGAAGCAAGAAAAGTTTGATCAAAGCAATATCTGGGATAAGGAGGCCATCATTTGCAGAGAAGAACTCCTACAATGCTATTCAAAGCAAGATTCAATGTTAAGTCAAAAGGCGAGACTTAATTGGCATATTCAGGGGGACAAAAACACGAAGTTTTTTCACCAAACAATTCAGAGAAGGAGGAAAAAGAACAATATACTCAAGATCAGGTGGCTTGGAGCTTGGCATACTCAACCTTGTGACATCAAAAGGACCTTTCTCAACCATTATAAGGATTTTTTCAGCTCTAAGAGTTCTAAGATTACCTTTAAAGTTGACAACCTTATCCAATCAAGATTAAATAATGCTAATAGAGTGTTTCTAGAGGCTTCTTTTAGCATGGAAGAGGTAGAACTATCTCTCAGGGCATCGACAAATGATAAATCCCTAGGCCCCGATGGAATTAACTTCAGATGTCTTAAGATTTTATGGCCTCAAATAAAGTTCAAAATTCCGGAACTCGTCGTTCATAGCCTTAATTCCTAAGATTTTTTGTTCTCCAAGAACTAACTCGTCGTTCATAGCCTTAATTCCTAAGATTTTTTATCCTGGTGAATTTAAAGATTTCAGGCCAATAATTAAGCCTCATAAACAGTATCTCTAAACTGTTTACAAAGTGTCTTACTAACAGACTTAGCCCTCTAATGGTAAAACTAGTCAGTGGTTCTCAAACGGGTTTTATGAAGGGTAGGCGAGCCAGTGAAAGCATTTTGATTGTCAAGGAAGTATATAATGCCATGAGAAAGTCAAAGGATAGTGATTTCATTCTAAAACTAGACTTTGAAAAAGAGTTTGACACAATAAACGGGGAATTCTTATGAGATCTTATGGAGAGCATAGGCTTTGGAAAAAAAATGGATTGGTTGGATCAAAGCAATTTTTGAGAAGATTGGAATCTCTATACTTATTAGTGGATCTCCAACGCAAGAATCCTCTCCCAAACGAGGTCTACGCCAAGGGAATCTGTTGACGGAGGAATTTGGGAACAACAAAATTTGAGGTACGTCGCCGGAAACAAGATCCGATGCGGTGGTTCTTTGCCGGAGAAAACGGTGGTGTGTGGTTGTTGAGCGTAATTGGTGGCTGAGATTGATAGGGTTAGTGGCGGCTATTTCAGAGCTCTCAACTTCCAACCCCTCAATCGGCCTACGTACCCTGGTATTTATAGGGATCAAGCCATACGTAGTTCTTGGAGAACAAGAAACCCAAATGGGCTTGGATAACGGACCAGCTTCCGGAATGTTCTACTATGAGGCCTAACCACAAAGGCCCAAGGCTCATCCAAGATCTCAAGACTTCACAGATAAGGAAACTTCCCCCGTCGAGGACTAGTCCTATCCGCTACCAGCTATTTCTTGATTTCAAGGATGCAGGTATAGCCATGGTTTACCCCAAGTGCAGAACGCATCCCTGTCCCCCGAATGAGAAGCACCCACCAGATAGCAGGACAGGTGATCCAGAGCTTTTGGGTGCAAAGTGCAGGATTACTCCAAAGTTCCCCAATGAGAGCGCGCCCATTGAATACAGGAACAGAGCTCCCAAAGCACACACCAGAAAGTCCCCATCTTTCCACCTTAGGGCGCGCCCTTAGTGTTTAAGAAGGGTCCTTATATCCAGGCAAACCCCTGGAGGCCTTCTGCGACGGACATCCCCCTCCTGAGATACGACAGGAAGGAATTCTTCAATAATCAAACAGGTCAATCGACATTATTAACATCTTAGAATTCTATCATAACCTAGGGCGCGGCCTAACACCCCCAGGGCGCGCCCTAACCTCTAAAAACCCTAATTCTTTCTCTAAAATCCCAAATTGAACTCGTATTTGACCCGAATCCATCTTGAAATACCCGAACCGAATTTTGGCTATAACAACTACCCCCCAATTCCATATGAAATCAAAGATGATATATGGAATTTTCAAGAACAAAACCCAAAATTCTCACAATCTTCTGAACAGGGCGCGCCCTAAGAAAGGGCGCGCCTTTGGAATTCCAACCGACTCTACAGCTGTCAACCACTATCTCTTCAAACCACTATAAATACCCCCCTTATCTTTCACTTTACTCTTTTCACTCTCTTTCTCTACCAGAACCGACACCGGTGACTTTTAAGCTTTCCGAGCACTAATCCGGCCAATCTCGTCTCTTTTCTGGTCATTTCTTCACTAAATCGAACTCTAGAACTTACAAGGTACGTTTTCATGTCTTTATTTCAAGTTTTCACCGTGTTTTTTGCCTGATTTAGTACCTTGACTGTTGGTTATCTCCGTGTTCTACAATATTGCTTGTATGTATATGCATTTGATCTTCTCTTGCTGTTATAATTTCTTCAAAACATGTTTCTGTATATTGAATTAATCTGTTGGGCGCGCCCTACACATAGGGCGCGGCCTAAGATTCTTGACTCCAGTACCTCCTAGGTTTCAGTAATAACTTTGACCCCCTTAGTTTTGGCTTGTAGAAAAAATTCTCGTTACATTTACGCCTTAGATTTCGGTTAAAGAATTCATTCTTCGTAGAATACCGATTATATACTCCATTACTTGTAGAAAAAATTTCTTTTTTTTTTAATCTCCACTCGTGGGCGCGCCCTCAGTCTTTTTACTTTTAATTTTGCAGCTGGAGGGCGCGCCGTCTCCATTTCATCCCTTTAAGGAACTTAACAAACACATTGGGACTTACTCTCCTTTGCCAACTCCTCTACCTCCTAATCATTACCGACCTCTTTTCTCATTTATTTCTTCAGAAGAAAGGGCGCGCCTTATCAAAGATTTTAACGAAGACAAAATGAGTTTTTCCAGTGAAGACTCCTTAGATAATATTCCCCTTAGCAGCCGTATAAAGAACAACACAGAAACTTCAAAAACAACACCCGAAAAAACTCCAAACCCTTTGCATACAGATCCTACTGACAATGACTATACTCCAAATTCCAATTCCTCCAACGACACACACTCTTCTGACACTTACTCCTCTGAGGGCGCGCCCTCAGCTTCTTCCATTTCACCTATAGCCGACTCCGAACCTACATCTCCATTACCTTCTCCAGTCCCATTTAGACATTGGGAAGTCCTTGATGAAGAAATTGATATTGATTTTGGTAAATATGATACCATGTCTGAAAAGGAGAAAAATCTTCTTAGAAAGAAACGAGGCAAATTGGCTTGTGTGAATATGTCTTCGACAGCCACGAGTGACGAAGTAGGATGGGCTATGCAATATTATGGCCAAGAAGGAATCTGGGCCATTCCATATGCTCATCACCGCCCACACATCTTCAATTATGGTAAAAATTTCAAAATTCCGAGGATGGTCTTAACTCCAAAACTAGTTGCTCTTGGTGTGGGCGCGCCCTTGCACCCATATCTAAGGCAAGTACTCGAATGGTACAATCTTGTACCCATTCAACTTAGTCCCAATAGCTACAAACTTTTAATTGGTTTATTCATCCTCTATCACGATCTTGAATTTGGAGCTCCTTCCATGCACGAAGTCAGTTTCTTCTACAGCATTCGTCAATCCAGTATAGGCTATTACTACTTAGTAATAAATAAGCCTCACAACAATAAAGGATTTTCTGAGGGTAGGGTCAGTCACATCAAACACTGGAAGGAACCATACTTCTTTGTTTGGGATGTCCCTCGAGTTCGTGTGCAATTCAACACCGATCCCTGTAAGTCAGGGCACGCCTTAAATCCTTTTTTCCTTAATAACTTTCCACTCTTGAACTTTCATTAACTTTGAATTAACACAGATAGAAGAGTTCAGAAAACTCTCCAAGGCGCGGCCTCACTCAGGGCTCAGGCTGTCCTCAAAATTGCCGAAGAAAAATTCAATCTTCAAACTCTTATCACAGAAGAAAACCTAAAAAGAGTTGGGATTCTTTCTGAGAGGGTTGGTTCCTTTTGTAAATTTAAAAAATTTAGAAATGGCGTCGCCGTTCCCTCACCCTCTATTGATAGCGATGAAAATTCTGACTCTAATGAAGGTATAAAATTATAGAATAGGGCGCGCCCTGACATTTATTACTTGCTTCTTTACTTAACACGTGCTTCATAACCTTTCTCCAGGACGCGGCCTAATTGTTTCTCTTGTCTTGTGCAGATATGGCTCCTCGAATTCCTCGTGGTTTCGGAGGTACAAAGAAAAATGACAAGGAGAAAAACGATGAAAAAGCTGGTACCTCCAGGGCGCGCCCTCTTCAGGAAAAAGATTCCAGCAAAAGTATTCCTTCAGGTGATTCCCTGAAGAGGGATGTTGAGGTTCTTCACGAACCTGTTGAGAAAAGCAAAAAACAAAAGATCGAGGTCGCGCCCTCCTATGTTGAAACTCTTATTGGGCCTTCTGCGTCCTCGTTTGTCAAAGAACACGAAGTAGACAAATGGCAAAACATGGATGCTGAAGAGGAAATTCATTCCATGATCCATGCCTCCGCCCAGCTTCTCATTCAATCTCTAGGGCGCGCCCAAAGAGTCCACAAGGAAAAGCTTCACATTAACAAACTTGAGGCTGAAAACAGGAAGTATTCAAAGATGATCGTTGAGAATGACAATAAATGGAAGAAAGATCTAGACGCCAAGGATGTTACAATTGCTGATCTGAAACATGACCTTGATGAATCACTTGAACATCGTGATCTTCTGAATTCCAAAAATGTCAAGCTGGAGAAAGAGATGGAGGAGTTGAAAATACAGCGTGACAGTCTTGAGATTGAGAAGGCTGACTGTTGGAAAGATGAGAAACAACGTGTCGAGGATGAAAACTTTCAGAGGGGATTTGACTTCTATCTCCTTGGTTTTTTGGCTAATGATCCCGATTATAACTTGGAAGAAAAGTTTGGTCGCGAAAGTGCTGAGGATATCGAGGACTTCAAGAGGGTGCACGCGAGTGCAATCAAAGAAAAGAGGATCGAGTTAGGTTTGGACAAGGATCCTCAGGGCGCGCCCTCTACCACAGATATTCCTGAAGCTCAAGGTCAAGATGCTCAAACATCTCCTCCTGTAACAAATCAAGCCTCCATTCCTGAAGATACAACTCCTCTCTCCATCATCCGGCCTACAGACAACCAGGACGCGTCCCCTGCTAAGGACGCTCCCTAAAGCTTTTATTATCTTTGAACTTTTGCTTGGTTTTAACATTTAAGGTGCGGGCCCTTTGTAAAACCCTGCAAATTGTATTTTGAATGTCTTGAATATTGTCCGTATTTTTTATGACTTTAAATATTATGTTAACTTTCGAATTGCTTATCATGAAATTTCTTGTTTGGCTCTCATCTTCAAAAATAATTATAGGGCGCGCCCTAACGTATAGGGTGCAACCTTGGAATTTTCTTTATAATCATGTTAGAAAAATACACCTTCAAAAGCTCTAGTAATTCTTCTATGGAATCATTAGGATGCGGCCTTCTGATAAACTTCTTCGATCTTAAAACTTATTAATGTCGTATGATGTCTTCAATATAAATACAGGGCGCGCCCTAGTTACTTTGAGCGCGGTATCTTGTGCTTTTGATTGTGTAAAATAACTGCAAGCGCACAGTGGTTAATTGTAGCAAATACAGGTCGATCCACAGAGACTATGAATTTTCAAAACCCTAATAATTAAATCAGGCGAACTAGACAAATAGGTTTGAGATGAGTTTTAATTAACCTAATTAAACTGATTAACAAAGATTATCAAATAATATGGAAAACCTAGGAATCCGAATCCGTTAATCAATCACAATTAATATCAACTCGCCCTAAAATCAATCCTATTTTCTTCACAAATAAGATATATCAATCAACGAGACAAGCATATACTATGAAACTTGTTATCTAACAATAACCTATCAAAACTTCAAGGAGCAAGCATAGACTATGAAAAACAAATCCGGTAACAATAATATATCAAAATCACTTTGTCAATTGAATAATTAAGCACCAAGAAAAATTATGAGAATCAATTAA
Organism: Saposhnikovia divaricata; assembly: GCA_036435485.1. NCBI lineage: Eukaryota > Viridiplantae > Streptophyta > Magnoliopsida > Apiales > Apiaceae > Saposhnikovia > Saposhnikovia divaricata. The sequence goes on along the minus strand of CM071595.1, from coordinate 167,462,855 downwards.
TAGGAACGAGAAAAAATCAAGAGTAATTAAATCAACTTCATCTTCATCCTAGGATAAAAGATTTAGCTAAACATGATTATTAAATAATCGCAAGAAATATATATGTAACTAGTTCTAGGCATTAATAGGCTACAGACAAGAAACTAATAATATTATTAAATTAATAATCGAACATGAAACAACATACCAGGCTCGTGAATCAGGTGAATGCAAAAGTAAACCAAATTAACTAGACTAACGTAATTAAACAAGAATTGGCAGGCTAGTTATACGTGAGGTAAAACAAAACAAAGTGAATAATTAATAAAGAAAAACTGATGAATAATATTATGTCGGATGATAGCCACCAGCGGGTCTATAAAACAGATGAGCAAAATAGTTATAAAATTCTAGGTGTCTAATTTACAAGGGAGAAGACCATATATATAGGGGAAAATATTGGGTTTGGCCCCTTTAATTACAATCCAATCTTGAATATAATTTCTTCAATTTCCTTTTCTTCTCCGATAAGTAATCGATTTTTCCTCCAATTTCTCCAATTTCCTTTTCTTCAAGTATTTTCCACCTCCTTTCCCTTTTTACACCTTTTCCTGCTTGAAATCTGTTTTTATTTATTTTCCTACAAAACAAAATAAAACACTTTATTAATTAATAAAATTACGAAAACGGACATAAAATAGGTATAAAAAATATGATTAATTATGGACCTATCAAATGCCCCCATACCTATCTTTTGCTCGTCCTCGAGAAAAAATAAAATATAAAATACTACCTAAATAAATAATACCACTTCCGTAGGTGATCACGGTTGCATTTGGCATATGCAACAAGCCCTTTAAACCCCTAGGCAGCCCTAGTGGACGAGTGAGGTCTCGTGAGGGCCTGTAGTGAATGTACCCACAAAATCCATCTAGCTCATGTAAACGATTGCTCAATGCAACACCACACATACAAGTCAGCTCATGCTACATCAACTTAAGAAATCAAAGTGAATTTGCAATGTCTTGGTGTGTATGGTGCAAGTTTTCACATAGTCTACTCAAAGAAATATGCAGAGGTCATTAGAAGTCCATGTCAAGTGTAAAAATAAGTTGGTAACCATGCGAAGCCCACAAGAGTACACCTTAAAGTCAAAACTTGGGATCTCATATGCACAAAACAAGCAATAACTCACATTTCACTCACAAAAGAATATTCACTCAAGAACAAGGGTAAGTTTTTCACTCCATTCCATCAAACTCATAAGCATGCTTGACATTTGGTATCAATCTAACTTTAACACAACATACATTAATGATGATAATCAAAAGGTCTTTTATTTGGGTTGTAACGGGGCTAAGGACAAGGTATGTCAAGTAAGGCCAAATAAGGTGAAGTGTCAAAAGCTAGTAGAAACCATTATAAATCATACACAATACCATACATCCTCCCCACACATATTTTCTGATTTTTTTCCCAACAAAATGCTTGACTAGTCAAATGAAGAAGGATCGCACAAAACACATAAACATAAGTATGCTCTCATATGATTTATTTTTTTTTTCAATTTTTTTTCTCTTTTTTTTTCTTTTTTTCTTTTTTTCGAGAGCTAAGATAAATATATACGCAACGACAATCCTTCTTCAAAAATTTATTGAACAACGACCGACAAGTAAGCAACAAAACCCAATATTTCCCAAAAAGTAATGAATAAAAGTAAACCCCATCTCACACACCTTATTACTCCCTCAACTTCCTACTAACCTTTGACAATTGGGATCAAATATACGTAAGGCTGCACAACAAAAAGGTCTAGGCAAGTAATGTGGTGTGTCACCGAAAAAATAGGATTAAGCTCAAAGGAGTAACTAATTGATCATATATAAAGGGTGTGGTAATTTGGATAATAATTGGTTATTCCTAAATGCCTTTATCATCTTATCATCAAATAATGTCATGCATTTCAAGAAAGGTCTCAAACAAGTGCTAGCAATGCAAACAACATGTGGACACTCAAGCAAACGAATATAAAGTGCAAAAGATATGCATATAGGCTCAAAATCTCACTTGGTGGCAAAACATAATCAATCCCAAGCAAAAGTCTCTTTAATGCACCTACTTGTACTCAAAGCATGGAAACCAAATCTTCTTGCACATATTCATGTCCTTTTAATTACTTACAACATTCAATAAGTCGACTAGTTTCAACTTGCTAGTGTATGTGTGTGCACAAGAACTTAGCATATCACTTCTCAATCAAAAGCTTCAGAAACACAAGAGTACTATAGCATGTAAGGGTGCATCAAGCCAACTTTTAACAAGTAATCATTTCACAAGGCTAGAATTATTTTTGTATTTTTTTCATTCTTCAATTTTTTTTTTTTTTGGATTTTTTTTTAATAAAAATAATACTACTAAATCCCTCCCCCATACCTAAATCATGCATTGTCCTCAATGTATGCAAATGAGAGAGAAAAAATGACAAAGTAAAAGGACGAGAATACCTGATAAAGGCAAGACGGAGGAATGGAACTAACTACTATATACAACAAGTTAACTTACTTGAGTCACGCATCAAGGAGGTGGATCACCTCCTCCTCATAATCAACTGGCAGTTCTAAAAATGGTTTAAGGCGTTGACCATTAACTTTAAATGTTTCACCAGTTTTAGGATTTTCAATTTCAATAGCACCATGAGGAAAAACAACTTTAACAACATATGGCCCCTCCCATCTAGATCTCAATTTTCCAGGAAATAAATGCAGCCTAGAGTTGTATAAAAGAACTTTTTGACCAGGAGAAAAAGATTTTCTCAAAATAGATTTATCATGCAAAATTTAGTTCTTTCCTTATAAATCTTAGCATTTTCATAGGCATCATTCCTGATTTCTTCTAACTCAGACAGTTATAACTTCCTATGACTACCAGCAGTGGGTAAATCAAAATTCAACTCTTTAATGGCCCAAAAAGCTCTATGTTCAAGTTCAACGGGAAGATGACATGCTTTACCAAAAACAATCCTATAAGGAGACATGCCCAAAACAGTCTTAAAAGCAGTGCGATAAGCCCAAAGTGCATCTATCAACTTAACAGACCAATCTTTCCTATTTGAATTGACAGTTTTCTCTAGAATTTGTTTAATCTGCCTATTAGAGACCTCAACTTGACCACTAGTTTGAGGATGGTAAGGTGTGTCTAACTTATGAGTGATGGAATACTTCCTCAAAAGAGACTCAAACTGATGGTTTTTGAAATGCTTACCTTGGTCACTAATTATAGCTCTAGGCGTACCAAATCTAGAAAAGATATTCTCCTTTAAAAACTTAAGAACTACCTTATTATCATTAGACTTAGTTGGTATGGCTTCGACCCATTTAGAGACATAATCAACCGCTAAGAGAATGTAGAGGTTTCCAAAAGAGTTAGGAAAGGGACCCATAAAATCTATTCCCCAAACATCAAAGATCTCAATAACTAAGATTGGATTCATTGGCATCATGTTTCTTCTAGTGATCTTTCCTAAATGTTGACACCTACTACAAGCGGCACAAAATTCAGCAGAATCTTTAAACAGATCGGGCCAGTAGAAACCAGATTGAAGTATTTTAGCAGCAGTCTTTTTAGCACTAAAGTGACCTCCACAAGCCTGATCATGACAAAAGGAAAGTATACTTCTAAACTCATGGTTTGGAACACACCTCCTAATGATTTGGTCTGAACAATACTTAAAAAGATAGGGATCATCCCAAAAGAAGTATTTGACTTGTGAGAGAAATTTGGATTTATCTTGCTTAGACCAATGAGAAGGAATAGCACCAGTGACAAGGTAGTTAACAATATCAGCAAACCAAGGAGTGGTAGATATGGAAAGAAGGTGTTCATCAGGAAACGACTCATTCAAAGGCATATCAATGGTGGACTCCACTACTAGACGGGAAAGATGATCAGCAACAACATTTTCAGAACCCTTCTTATCCCTAATTTCTAGGTCAAACTCTTGGAGCAACAAGACCCACCTAATCAATCGGGCTTTTGAGTCTTTCTTAGAGAAGAGATATCTAAGAGCAGAGTGGTCTGTGTAAACAATGATTTTAGAACCTATAAGATACGACCTGAATTTTTCAAGAGCAAAAACAACAGCTAGAAGTTCTTTTTCAGTGGTGGAGTAGTTGAGTTGAGCATCATTTAGAGTCTTACTAGCATAGTATATGACATGAGGTATATTATTAATTCTTTGTCCCAAAACTGCTCCTACGGCATAATCAAACGCGTCACACATAAGCTCAAAAGGTTGATTCCAATCAGGGGACTGAATGATAGGGGCTGAGGTCAATTCTTTCTTAAGATGATCAAATGATTGAAGACATTCATTAGAGAATTCAAATTTTATGTCCTTAGAAAGAAGATTGGTCAATTGTCTAGCCTTTTTGCTAAAATCTTTAATGAAACGCCTATAAAAACCAGCATGCCCTAAAAAGGAACGAATTTCTTTGATAGATTTTGGTGGAGGTAGATTAGCAATGAGATCAATTTTAGCTTTATCAACTTCAATTCCCTTTGACGAAATTTTATGACCAAGAACAATTCCTTCTTTAACCATGAAATGACACTTTTCCCAATTAAGAACAAGGTTTGTTTCTTTGCATCGTTTTAAAACTAAGTCAAGATGATGAAGACACTGATGAAAAGAAGAACCAAAGATGGAAAAGTCATCTATAAAGATTTCTAGGAATTCTCCTACCATGTCAGAGAAAATGCTCATCATACATCTTTGAAAGGTGGCAGGGGCAGTGGTTAGACCAAAAGCTAAACGACGATAGGCAAAGGTTCCAAATGGACAAGTGAAGGTGGTCTTTTCTTGATCCTCAGGAGCAATGGGAATTTGGAAATAGCCAGAAAAACCATCTAGGAAACAATAGTATGAGTGACCTGCTAACCTTTCTAAAATTTGATCAATGAAGGGTAGAGGAAAATGATCTTTTCTAGTGGCAGCATTTAGTTTCCTATAATCAATACACATTCTCCAACCAGATTGGACACGAGTGGGAACTAGTTCATCATCCTCATTGACAACTACAGTGATCCCTGACTTTTTAGGCACTACTTGAACAGGACTGACCCAAGAACTATCAGATATAGGATAGATGATTCCATTATCTATACATTTAAGGATTTCCTTCCTAACAACTTCCTTAAGAGTCGGGTTTAACCTCCTTTGTGGCTCCCTAACTGGTTTAGCATCATCAACTAAGTGAATTCTATGTTGGACAATGGCAGGGCTAATTCCCTTGATATCGGATATGCTCCACCCTATGGCTTCCTTATTCTCTCTAAGTACAAGTAAGAGTTCTTCCTCTTGAGAAGGTGACAGATCAGATGCAATTATGACTGGGAAAGACTCAGAAGGGCCTAGAAACATATACTTAAAAGTTTCGGGAAGAGGTTTAAGTTCTAATTCTGGTGGACTTGTCTCAACTGATTCATTAGCTTCATAAAGTGGCAAAGGAGAAGGTTCTAACTCTTGGTTGGAACTAGGAATGGTGGACTCTAACATTTCATTGACCTCATTTTTATGACAAGTATCATCCCATTCTTGACCAAAGTAGTTTTGACAAAAGCTAAGAACATCATCAACATTCATGACTTCATTATCAACTAACTCATCAATCATGTTAATTTCTATGGGTTGGTCAAAATAGTCATTGGGTTGTTTTCCTACATTGAAAATGTTGAGATCAATTGTCATGTTTCCAAAATTTAGCTTCATTAAACCATTCCTACAGTTAATTAAGGCATTAGACGTGGCAAGAAAAGGTCTTCCTAAAATTATGGGAATTTGATTTTTGAGATTTTTGACTGGTTCGGTTTCTAGAACAACAAAGTCGACGGGGAAGACAAAATCACCAACCTTAATCAACACATCTTCCACTATACCTGTAGGAGTTTTAACAGAACGATCAGCTAACTGAAGAGTGACATTAGTCTTCTTAAGTTCACCTAAACCCAAGGCTTGATAGATAGATAATGGAAGAAGATTCACACTAGCTCCTAGATCGAGTAAAGCTTTATCAATGAAAGTATCACCTATGACACAAGAGATGGTAGGACAACCAGGATCCTTATACTTCACAGGGATTTGATTTGACAAAATAGAACTAACATGAGATGTTAGGAAAGCTTTCTTAGGAACATGAGTGGTTCTTTTATGAGTACATAAATCTTTTAGACACTTAGCATAAGAGGGAACTTGTTGAATCGCATCTAAAAGAGGAATGTTAATCTTGACTTGCTTAAAGACTTCCAAAATCTTATCTAACTGAGCAGATTGTTTGTTTGAAGTAAGTCTTTGAGGAAATGGGGCTTTCGGCTTAAAGACTTTTTCATTAGACACATCAGAGTGGGGTTTCGAAGGTGGTTCATCGGATGGTGGTGACTCATCAGCTTTATCTACTTCAGAACTCTCGGAATTTGAAGATTGCTTAAGACTAGGATTCAAGAGTAAAGGATTTGGTTCAGATGTTAGCTTATCTTCTTCTTCAGTATTGACACCAGCATGATTGTTGAATTGATTACCAGACCTTAGAGAGATAACAGAATTTACATTTTCATGAGACTTTTGATTTGGATGAAATTTAGGATTTGTCTCGGGTTGACTAGGAAATCTATTTTTCTCTCTCTCATTGATTGTGTTTGCCAATTGACTGACTTGGACCTCTAGCTTAGATATGGCTTGAGTGTTGGAATTTATTAACTGCCTATCTTGGGTCATGGTTTGCATAAAAGATTGTTGAGATTGAGTTAGATTAGCTTGAGATTTCAATAACGCCTCAATACTCTTTTCTAAAGAATTGAATCTCTTATCAGATTCAGCAAAACCAGGAGGATTCATGGGGACTGAGTTTGGATAATGACCAAGATTTTGAGGAGGATAGGAATTAGGATTTTGAGTTGGGTATGGGCCAGGATTGGGCTTTTGAAAAGCAGGTTGAGGGTTTTGATTATACTGATTGTATTGACCTTGGTTCCATGAGAAATTTGGGTGACTCTTCCAACCAGGATTGTATGTGGGTGCATAAGGATCATTCCTAACTCTAGGTTGAAACATGGCATTGACTTGTTCAATTTCAGGGCAATTCTCTACCACATGATTAGGAGAACTACAGTTTGCACAGAGAGACATTTGAGAGGACGCATTGTTGGTTTCTAAGGCTTCTAGAAGTCTAGTGAGTGTAGCTAACTTAGCTTCGGTTGCAATAGAATTACCAACTATGTGTAAGACCTTAGATGAGTTAGATTTTTCAGCTTCCTGATTAGGTTCCCTAGTTGACTCCCACAACATTGTTCTTTCAGCTAACTCCTAAAAAAATTGCCAAGCTTCATCTTCATCTTTGTCCATAAACTTACCATTACACATAGACTCTAACAAAGCAGTGGTTTGGCTATCTAAGGCTTCATAAAGAATTTTACAAAGTCTCCATTTTTCTATACCATGTTGAGGACACTTAGACAATAGCTTTTTAAATCTATCAAAATATTTCCAAAAAGACTCATTCCGATTTTGTTGAAATTGGTTGATTTCATTCCTAAGTCTGTTTGCCTTATGGTTTGGAAAATATTTTTTAAGAAAGATAGCAACAAATCCCTCCCATGTGGAAATAGAATTAACGGGTAGACTGTACAACCACTGTTTAGCATCTTCTTTCAAAGCAAAGTTAATAAGCCTGAGCCTAATGGAATCCTCACTCAATTGTTGAAGTTTTTGCAATGCACACACTTCCTCAAACTCTCGAATGAAAAGATATGGATCCTCTCCCTCTACCCCAGCAAACCTAGGTAACATGCTAATGCTGTGATGTTTGATTTCAAAGTTATTCGCGGTTACTGCGGGTAAGACTATGCATGAGGGTTGAGCTGTACGAGCGGGGTAACAACGGTCTTTAAGTGAAACAGCCATGACTATAGGTTGAACTTCTAATTCTTTTGACTCAATTCTAGTGGGTGAAGAGAACTCAAGTTGCCTTACTACTTTAGGAGATGACAGATTGGTTTGTCTTACTAATCTAGATGTAGTGTCTCGAACCCAAGCACTTTGCATACAAGAGAAGTAAACAATTAAGCACGTAGCAGACAAGAGCTACAAGTAAACACCAAAAAAAAGTGGAAAATTAAAAAGAAAAATCTATATTATCCTAAGAAAAATCTAGACCTTGCTCCTAACAATAAGATACTACTAAAAGTCACAACTCAAAAAGCATTCGTCCTGACTGGCCAGGCAGGTGCAAGCATTGCCAAGAGGCTAAACACCTTTCTAGACACCAATCCAAATTAGCCAGGTAAGCGTCACGCTACTTGCCAAGACACCAAACGAAAGAATACTTAGTGATTTGTTCCTCCTAGATTCTCTTCCTAATTGAGCGTGAGATCCTAGGGGCTAACGTCTACTTAGTTTTATTAAGGAAAAGGGAATGCAAGATGAAGGAATTAGTGATTTGTGGGCCAAGGAACGGGTGATGAAATCCCTCACCTTATCTTGTAATTGGGTGGCACCCTTAAGATTGATTGAATGATGCAACACACAAAGAACGAGAAAATAAACACTTATGGATGCACTACACTACGTGTTCTATTCTAAATTGTACGTACCTCTTTCCTCCAGCAATCACCACAGTTATATGATGGAAATCAATAAATACAATAAAGAAATCTAGATGATGTGATCCTATGTGAGAGAATGAATGATGCAACAAATTGGTTTTTAGCAAACAATTAACTAACTAATATTTTTGGGTTTTTTGAATATTTAATTTTTTTTTGTGTTTTTTTAATAATAAAGAAAAAAAAATAGAGAGAGGTGATACGGAATACCGAAAAGCGCTTTCAAAAATTTCAAAAGAGACAACGAGGCCTTCCAGCGATCTTCTTGTCCAAGCTTTTCTCCGCTTCACTATTCCCTAAAAAAAACAAACAAAAGAAAACAAGAAACTAATCCGAAGAATTAATATCAAGGAGTGAAAAATACCAATAGTCCCCGGCAGCGGCGCCAAAAACTTGATTGTGTAAAATAACTGCAAGCGCACAGTGGTTAATTGTAGCAAATACAGGTCGATCCACAGAGACTATGAATTTTCAAAACCCTAATAATTAAATCAGGCGAACTAGACAAATAGGTTTGAGATGAGTTTTAATTAACCTAATTAAACTGATTAACAAAGATTATCAAATAATATGGAAAACCTAGGAATCCGAATCCGTTAATCAATCACAATTAATATCAACTCGCCCTAAAATCAATCCTATTTTCTTCACAAATAAGATATATCAATCAACGAGACAAGCATATACTATGAAACTTGTTATCTAACAATAACCTATCAAAACTTCAAGGAGCAAGCATAGACTATGAAAAACAAATCCGGTAACAATAATATATCAAAATCACTTTGTCAATTGAATAATTAAGCACCAAGAAAAATTATGAGAATCAATTAATAGGAACGAGAAAAAATCAAGAGTAATTAAATCAACTTCATCTTCATCCTAGGATAAAAGATTTAGCTAAACATGATTATTAAATAATCGCAAGAAATATATATGTAACTAGTTCTAGGCATTAATAGGCTACAGACAAGAAACTAATAATATTATTAAATTAATAATCGAACATGAAACAACATACCAGGCTCGTGAATCAGGTGAATGCAAAAGTAAACCAAATTAACTAGACTAACGTAATTAAACAAGAATTGGCAGGCTAGTTATACGTGAGGTAAAACAAAACAAAGTGAATAATTAATAAAGAAAAACTGATGAATAATATTATGTCGGATGATAGCCACCAGCGGGTCTATAAAACAGATGAGCAAAATAGTTATAAAATTCTAGGTGTCTAATTTACAAGGGAGAAGACCATATATATAGGGGAAAATATTGGGTTTGGCCCCTTTAATTACAATCCAATCTTGAATATAATTTCTTCAATTTCCTTTTCTTCTCCGATAAGTAATCGATTTTTCCTCCAATTTCTCCAATTTCCTTTTCTTCAAGTATTTTCCACCTCCTTTCCCTTTTTACACCTTTTCCTGCTTGAAATATGTTTTTATTTATTTTCCTACAAAACAAAATAAAACACTTTATTAATTAATAAAATTACGAAAACGGACATAAAATAGGTATAAAAAATATGATTAATTATGGACCTATCAGCTTTATCAGCCAATATTCTTCCAACTCTTGAAAACATTGAAACGCATAGAATTAAAAATCTTCATTCGTGTTGAGGGCGCGCCCTAAGGCATTACCCTTTTTAATATTCGTTTAACTTGTCAATTATTACTTGTAATTACACAGAATTTCACAGGGCGCGCCCTAAGGCATAGAGCACGACCTCTTGTAATAAAAAGAATCTTCAAAAAACTTGAAAAAATGTCTTGATAAACTTTATTAATCTTCAAATAAAGACAAATCTCAACAGAACAAGGGAAGGTATACATGTACTACCCCCCTAGACTAGGAGAAGATTTATTTATGCTAGTCTATAACTTAAATATAAGCCTTCATACAATAGGGGGCCAAAGCAGCACCCTACTGATAGTATTTTCTCAAATGCTCTGCATTCCATGCCCTTGGAATTGTGTTGCCATCCAAGTCTTCTAGATGATAAGTCCCTTCCCAAATGATAGACTTGATCTTGTAAGGTCCTTCCCAGTTGGGACCAAAGACTCCATGTGCTGCTACCCTTGTATTTGGCATGACTTTACGCAGAACTAAATCACCCACCTTAAAAGGCTGAGTCTTCACCTTCTTGTTATAGTACCGTGCAGCCCTCTGCTGATAAGTTGCCAACCTCAACTGCGAATTTGCCCTCATTTCTTCTAGGAAATCAAGATTTAACCTTTGATTTATCATATTTGATTCTTCGTCGTAAAAATCCCTTCGAAATGATCCTGCTCCAATTTCCACTGGCACCATTGCCTCACTTCCATAAGACAATATGAAAGGAGATTCTCCAGTTGTGGTTCTTGGAGTTGTGTTATATGACCATAAGACCATGGGAAGTTCTTCAGGCCAATTCCCTTTGCTTTCTTCCAACTTCGTCTTCAAGGTATGCTTGATTATTTTGTTGATAGCCTCTGTCTGCCCATTACTTTGAGGATGATACACAGCTGCAAACTCCTTCTTTATCCCCAAATCATCACACAACTTTCTCAATTCTTTGCTGTCAAACTGTTTTCCATTATCCGACACAAGTTTATATGGAATTCCAAACCTGCACACAATAGAGTTGAAAACAAAATCTCGAATCTTCCTTGCCATAATTGTAGCCAAGGGCATTGCTTCCGCCCACTTGGTAAAGTAATCCACAGCGACAACAGCATACTTCACTCCTCCTTTAGCTTTAGGGAGCTCTCCAATGAGATCTATTCCCCACATAGCAAATGGCCATGGACTCATTAAAGAAGTCAAAGTAGTAGCAGGGCTGGTAGAATAATTGGCAAACCTCTGACACTTGTCACATGCCTTAACAAACTCGTAAGCATCCTTCTTCAGGGTAGGCCAATAATATCCTTGTCTTAACACCTTCATTGCTAACGAACCACCCCCCGAGTGATTGCCGCAAATCCCTTCATGAATCTCCCTAAGGATGTAATTGCATTCATCTCCGTCTATGCACTTGAGAAGTGGTTGATTAAAACCCCTCTTATATAATATCCCATCATACTCCACGAATCTAGCTGCTTGATACTGAAGCCGCCTGGCCTCCAGCTTCTCACTTGGAAGTATACCTTCTCGAATATATTTTTGAATGGGGGTCATCCAAGTAACATTGGTAATAGATTCCACTTCCATGACTTCAACCTCTGGAATGCTAGGTACTTCCTGTACTTGCAAAGGTACTGTCCCTAACAACATAGCATCTTTCTGTGACCCTAACTTGGCTAACACATCTGCACTACAGTTCTCATCTCGTGGAATACATTCTACCCGTACTTCTCGAAACCTTTTAATCAACCGCTGAGCGCACCTCATGTAAAGCTCTGTCCTTGGACCTCTGCACTGAAATCCACCTTTTACTTGTCCAACCACTAGTTCTGAATCACTTAACACAATGAGATTTACTACCTTCATCTCCAAAGCCATCCTCAGCCCATTAATCAAGGCTTCATACTCCGCATCATTATTGGTTGCTTGAAATTTGAAATGAATAGCGCTCATGAGTTGATTCCCTTCAGGGGTAAACAAGATTACTCCTACTTCAGCTCCTCCATTGTTGACAGCTCCATCTACTTGTAACTTCCACCAAGGTTGAGGAACTTCTTCAAATGGGGTTGCCCTCTTAAGCAGAATTTCAGGCTCAACCAATACAATTGATTTTTCTTCATTTTCCGACTCGAATTCAAGAATGAAATCAGCTAAAGCTTGACCCTTTATAGCCGTCCTTGGAGTATATTCCAAATCGAATTGTCCCAGCTCAATCGCCCATTTTAACATTCGACCAGAGGTTTCCGGCTTGTGGAGAATTCCTCTCAATGGATATGCCGTACGAACTTCAATCTTGTGAGCTTGAAAATAAGGCCGAAGCTTCCTTGACGCCAAAACTAAGGCATAAACCAACTTTTCCATGCTAGAGTATCTGGTTTCCGCATCGAGCAGACGCTTACTAACATAGTAAACCGGAGACTGATGATCAACTTCTTCTCTTACTAGTACCGCACTGATGGAATGTTCCGAAACAGCCAAGTATAAAATTAACGTTTCTCCTTCCACAGGCTTAGCTAAGAGAGGAGGATTTCCCAAATGCTCCTTTATTTTCTGAAAAGCTTCCTCACATTCAGATGTCCACACAAAATCTTTGGCTACCCCCCTTATCGCCTTGAAGAATTCTCTGCATTTATCCGACGATTTTGACACGAAACGATTAAGGGCAGCTATCCTTCCCGTGAGACTCTGAACTTGCTTCACACTAGACGGAGATTTCATGTCAAGAAGAGCTTTTATTTTTGCTGGATTTGCCTCGATTCCACGATGGTTAACAATAAATCCTAGAAACTTCCCGGATTCTACCCCTAAGACACATTTTTGAGGATTCAACTTCATCCTAAACTTCCTCAAAATTTCGAACATCTGTTCCAAATGCTTTACATGGTCCTCCGCCCTTAAGGATTTAACAAGCATATCATCCAAGTATACCTCCATGGTTTTCCCTATCAAATCCTTAAACATCATGTTCACCAACCTCTGATAGGTTGCGCCAGTATCGATTAACCCGAAAGGCATGCCAATATAACAATATAATCCTCGATCTGTAATAAAGGAAGTGTGCTCCTGATCCGGCTCATACATAGGGATCTGGTTATAACCAGGGTAAGCATCCATGAAACTTAAAAGAGCGTGTCCTGCCGTGGCATCCACCAACTGATCAATCCTCGGGAGTGGAAAGCTATCCTTCGGGCATGCCTTGTTCAGATCAGTGAAACCCACACAAGTCCTCCATTTTCCATTTGGTTTTTTCACAAGAACTGGATTAGCCAACCAATCTGGATAGTATGACTCCTTGATCAGCCCAACGTCTAGAAGTCTATCCACCTCTTCTTTCAATGCTATGGCTCTCTCTCCACTTACTGGCCGGCGTTTCTGGCGAATTCCCTTCTTGGTAGGATCTATATTCAGACGGTGACACATAACCTTCAGATCAATCCCAACCATATCAGCATGACTCCAAGCAAAAACATCCAGATTGTTTAAAAGGAAATTGGTGAGCATGCCTCTTAACTTGGAGTTCAACTGCGATCCAATCTTCAGAACCTTAGTTGGATCCCTTTCATCTACCAAAATAGAAATTGTATCCTCTGCAGGGCCAGTCTTTTCCACCGGTTGCGGTGTCCTTGGGTCAAGATCGAAATCAAAACTTCGAGGATCTTCAACTGGTGCTACATCCTTGGAGGGCACGTCCTCTTTAAGAGGGAAGTCTTCCTCGACAAGGGTATGCACCAAACCTTCAAGTAACATTCGCCTCCCTTCAACCTGCTCACCCTTGAGATCAAATGAGATTACTTCCTCTGCGTCTTCCTCTATTTCTTCCAAAATTCTTTCTTGAAGCTCATCAAGAACCGAGGTATCATCCTCAGGGCGCGCCCTGTATAGCAGTTCTTCCTCTTCAGGTTCCTGGACAAGATAATGGGCTTTTACCTCTTCTGGGACAACACTCATGACCCCTGAACCACTCTCACGTAGGGCGCGCCCTCCATCCTGCTGTCTTCTAAACCCTTTAATCGCCTTATGGTAGCAATCTCTTGAGTCATGCTGAGAGCCCCGTACAGTTCCCACACCATTTGGCGTAGGAAATTTCATCGCGAGATGATAGATGGAGGTTACAACTTTCATTTCCTTCAACAGAGGTCGTCCTACCAGAGCATTATGTGATGAATCCACATTCAAAATCATGAAATCCATCATCTGAGTCACAGAAAGAGTTCCTTCCCCAAGAGTTACCGGTAATTTGATAGCTCCCATAACTTTTACCGATTCTCCTGAAAAACCATAGATCCATCCGTTGTCTTGAATCATATCTTTGTCTAAGAGTCCCAGCTTCTTATAAGTACTGTAGTAGAGTATGTTCACCGAGCTTCCATTGTCCACGAAAACCCGATGGACATTCTTCGAACCAATCTGAATTGCTACTACCAGAGCGTCATTATGAGGATGATGTACCCATCTAGCTTCTTCTTCGGTGAAAGTAATGTCAGCACATTCTCCCTTGAACAACTTAGGTGGCCTCAATTCCAAGCTATTCACATTTGTGAGAGGTCGATACCTCGCTTCTCTGGAATATCTCTCCATAGCGTGATTGCTATCTCCCCCTAAATGGTGTCCCCCAAAGATGGTGTGAATACTCCCTTCTTTGACGAATTTCTTCTCTTCCGGCTTACCATCTCCGTGGAGGGCGCGCCCTCCATCTCTCCTGTCAGGATTCTCCCTATGCTTCTTCACCTCCCTAACAATCCATTCCGTCAGGTAACCTTCCTTAATCAAATCCTCAATCTCTTCCCTGAGTTGACGACATTCATGAGTGTTATGCCCTGAGGATTCATGGAATTCACAATACTTTTTCTTATCCTTACTCTGCCAGGAGGTCAATGGTTCCGGCTTTCTGAAGAACCCTTTGTTCTTATTCACCTCAAAGATATGTTCAATAGAAGCTGCTAAAGGAGTATAGTTACCCGGCCTTTGATCGTAAGTGTATGTATCAGGTGGACCCCAATTCCTTCCAGTTTCAGCTAAATTTACCCGGTTCGCACCAGTTGCTATACGACGAGTAGGACTAGGAGACCTATCCTTCCTTTTACCAGTCTTTCCTTTAGAACCGTTCTGACTGTCAGTTTTTCGGTTATCCGCCAAGGATTGTTCCACAATCTTGAAAGACTCAGCATGTGCAAACACATCAGCCAACGTAGGTGGATCCCGTCCTTGAAGATGTTTCCAGAAATCAGTTCCCACTGACAATCCAGCAATTAGGAAACTCTTGAGCGTTTCATCTGTCGCTCCTCTCACCATTGTGGATTCCGAGTTGAATCTCTTGAAATAGGATTGCAAACTCTCTCCTTCCCTTTGCTTGATATTGGCCAAGGTCGTGACCGGAGGAGCATATTTTACTGCAGCCTGGAACTTAGTCAAGAACAAGTTCCTCATCACCCGCCACGACGTAATTACCCCTGGACCGAGCTTCTGAAACCATTGCTGAGCACTCTCCCTGAAAGTTGCCGCCAACAATCGACATCTAGCCAATTCCGTAACTTGATAGACATCCATCTCGATATCGAAACGTCCAAGGAATTCCACAGGGTCTGCATTTCCATGAAATCGCAAATCATTTGTCATTGATCTATACCCAGCAGGGAGCTGCGCCTCTCTAACTTCAGTCGAGAAAGGAGAGGATGTTGGCGCGGTTGCAGATATTCTTCCTCCATCCAGGTGAGCAATGAGTTTCTTTAGATCATCCACATTAAATGTTCCCACTCCAGGAATATTTTGGATATTTGGCTGTTCCACAGTCTGAGTACCCCCCGGGGGTGGAGGCGGCGGTGGAGCCACTGTCTGAATGCCTCCTTGAACCTCTACTTGTGGTTGAGTCACAACCTCTTGAGTTTGAATTTGATGACCCTCGGGATTTCCATGGGGTTGTGAATTCCCTTGAGAACCTCTCTGATACTATCCTCCCGAGTGAGAGTGCGTCCTCGACCTGGACTCACTGGAGGTGCTTGAGGGGATTTGATGGATACGGGGGGATCTCCCACCTGAGGGCGCGCCCTGATTACGGGGGCGCCTATTTCCTTGGTATCAATCCATTCTTCTGTCACCGTTATCACGGTTTCTTCTTCCAGCATTATCACGATGAGGAGTTTGTTCGAATCCAAGGGGCCGCGACCTGTTTTGAACAGGGGGCACGCGCTGTGGATTATCATTTCGAGCAAGAGTTCGCTCATGTCCAAGGGGCCGCGACCTGTTGTCAGGGGGCGCGCGCTGTGGATCATGACTCTATGGAAGGGCTCGCTCATGTCCAAGGGGCCTCAACCTGTTATCAGGGGGCGCGCGCTGTGAATCATGGGGCCTCGATTCCATATACTTGTCTTTCTTCTGAAGCTCGAGGAGCAGCATCCTTAAATCATCATCATCAAGCCTTATTCCAAGGCGTTCCTTCAAGCTGGCAAAATCTCTCCTTTCTTTAGCGATTTGCTCCTCATCCCTTTGGATCTCATGAGGAGTGCGCCCTGAACGGTGAGGATGAGGGCGCGCCCTCGCTTGAGGATTCACCAACCTGCGCTCAGAATTATTTTCACTAGGATGTTCAATAATAGGATCAGAATAATCTAACCTTCGAGGAGTGACCAATTGAAATCTCCTTTCGTGACTTTCCTCCCTCCTTCGAGAATCTTCCTCGATGTGAGGGGATTTTCCTGATCGGCGATGATTTCGTGGGATACTCCGAGATTTTCTCCTTGATTCTTGCTCTTCCTCCACAGAACCCAATCTCGCCCCGAAACTATTTATGGCATCTTGCATAACATACAGCTGTTCCATTAATGCCGAATTACTGATGAGAACGGGCGGCTATCTACCGATGATGGACGGAGTTCCATGATGTCGCGGAGGAGCAGCAATATTTTCCGGGACATAAGCTTCATGACGCGCTTGGTTATCTCCCAAGCTATCCTTAGAATCGTAACCATCTTCTTCTTGAGAACCTCTGCCATGATTGTGAGACATCTTTTCCTCCTAAGATGTAGATCTTGATTGGCTGCCCTCCTTCTAGCGCCAATTTGTTGACGGAGGAATTTGGGAACAACAAAATTTGAGGTACGTCGCCGGAAACAAGATCTGATGCGGTGGTTCTTTGCCGGAGAAAACGGTGGTGTGTGGTTGTTGAGCGTAATTGGTGGCTGAGATTGATAGGGTTAGTGGCGGCTATTTCAGAGCTCTCAACTTCCAACCCCTCAATCGGCCTACGTACCCTGGTATTTATAGGGATCAAGCCATACGTAGTTCTTGGAGAACAAGAAACCCAAATGGGCTTGAATAACGGACCAGCTTCCGGAATGTTCTACTATGAGGCCTAACCACAAAGGCCCAAGGCTCATCCAAGATCTCAAGACTTCACAGATAAGGAAACTTCCCCCGTCGAGGACTAGTCCTATCCGCTACCAGCTATTTCTTGATTTCAAGAATGCAGGTATAGCCATGGTTTACCCCAAGTGCAGAACGCATCCCTGTCCCCCGAATGAGAAGCACCCACCAGATAGCAGGACAGGTGATCCAGAGCTTTTGGGTGCAAAGTGCAGGATTACTCCAAAGTTCCCCAATGAGAGCGCGCCCATTGAATACAGGAACAGAGCTCCCAAAGCACACACCAGAAAGTCCCCATCTTTCCACCTTAGGGCGCGCCCTTAGTGTTTAAGAAGGGTCCTTATATCCAGGCAAACCCCTGGAGGCCTTCTGCGACGGACATCCCCCTCCTGAGATACGACAGGAAGGAATTCTTCAATAATCAAACAGGTCAATCGACATTATTAACATCTTAGAATTCTATCATAACCTAGGGCGCGACCTAACACCCCCAGGGCGCGCCCTAACCTCTAAAAACCCTAATTCGTTCTCTAAAATCCCAAATTGAACCCGTATTTGACCCGAATCCATCTTGAAATACCCGAACCGAATTTTGGCTATAACAGAATCCACTTTCCCCTTTACTCTTCAACCTAGCTGCGGAAGCACTAAGTTGTATGTTAACAAAAGCTGTTAAACTTGGTGTTTTCAAACTATTCTCATATACAGGTAGCGAAGATCAGCTGACACATCAGCAATTTGCAGATGATACAATAGTATTCATCAAAGAGGATCCTGAATCGATAAAAGGAGTTAAAAGGGTCCTTCAGTGTTTTCAACTACTCTCTGGTTTGAAAATCAATTTCAAAAAAAGTAGCTTGTATACTTGCAATAGGAATGATTCAATTGTCAAATCTTGTACTTCGTTGCTTAGATGTAGTGTAGGTAAGTGGCCTAGGCCTATGAAATACTTAGGGATTTCTATAGGGTTATCAAGCAGAAGAAAAGTCTATTGGGAACCTCTAGTATGTAAATTTAGAGAGAAATTTGCCTCATGGAAAATAGACTCTCTGAACAAGGCAGGTAGAATTGTTCCTATTAAATTAATATTAGACAGTCTCCCTAAGTATTGGCTTAACACTACTGTAATACCCAAAAGTATTTGCAATCAACTTAAGTCGATAAGATAAAGCTTCTTTTGGAATAGCAAAATGAAGGATTTGACCATTATCAACAAAAAAATGCATCTCTTAGCTTGGCCTAAGGTATGTAGACCCAAAGCTGAAGGAGGTATAGGCCTAACTTCAATTGCTCACAGGAACTCGACTCTTTTAGGCAAATGGGTTCAGAAATGGTATACTGATAAAGACAAGGACCGGAATAAGTGGTCGAGAAAGAAATACAGATGTAGGGATGGAGAAAGCTTAGAGGAGATGACTGCTAAGGGTAGCTTATCAGAATTTTGGATAGATGTCCGTAATGTGATCAACAAGACTCCACTAGGTCCACTTCTGAAAAAAGAGAACTTCAAGTGGAAAATCAACGATGGTAAATACACACTCTTCTGGGAGGACCACTGGATTCATAGAGGAATACTTAAAAATAGTTTCCTAGGTTATTTGCATTGTCCAATCTTAAAGGAGTCACGGTTGAAATCTTTGTCCAATAATGGGAATGCTATGATCATGATGGCTCAGCATTCTGGTTGCGTACCTTGAGAAGCTGGGAATTGGAACTAGTTGAAGATTTAGATAGGGAATTACAGAGTATCACTAAACTCCATTGGCGACTCAATACACTGGCTACCTGGAAATGGTCAGTACACTGTGAAATTGGGTGCCTCTTTTGTATCAGCAACAGATTCAACAACGAATGTTGTGCTTCAAGATATTTGGAAGACACATAATCAGCAAAAATTCAGATTTTTATGTGGAAGCTTATCCTGAACATTCTTCCAACCAGAGACTTTCTTGCTAACAGAATAGCAAGTTTGCAGGATGTTAAATATTGCTCTATCTGCACAAGAATACCTGAAACCTCAGAGCATATCTTTTGGAATTGTGACCTGGCCAAGAGCGTCTGGAGAAAATGTTTAGAATGGTGGGGTTTCTTTTACAAACCATTACCATCAAATCTTAATGATTCTTTGTCTATGGTACACTGGCATAAGGATGAAAACATACGTAGGGTTTGGAAATTGACAATTGTTGCTGCATTATGGATGCTGTGACTGAGTAGGAATGAAAGAATTTTCAAAGGAACTTTTATCAATGAAGCTAACATAATGATTCTTTTGCAAAAACGTTCGCAAGAATGGAATCTAGCTACAAATTTTATCACCAGTGATCATGTAAGGTTGTAGGAAGCTAACCCAGTGGGCGTTATTACTAGGACTAGAGATGAAATGGAAGTGAAACTCTTGTTGTGTGACTATGATTTCATTTGTTTTATAGATGGCGCATGGAGTAAGGATCCAAAAGGCTAATTTTCTTCAGGAGTCGGGGGAATAGCTAAGACTGTAAAAGGAAAAATGCAAATGGTTTTCTCTGGCCCTCAATCCTTTGAAAATGCTTTCATGGCTGAAGTCAAAGCTCTGGAAACTCTGATATGGCTCATTTTTAAATACGGTAAGTAGAACCTAAGCTTCATGATTTACATAGACAATGTGGAACTTGTTCTGAAATTAAACAAGTTTAAAGCATTCAGAAAAACAAGTCTGAGCTTGGAGGAGAATTGTAAAAAAGATTTTTTATCTTTGAAATTAAGCTTTAAAAAAATAGATAGAGTTTTCAACAAAGAGGCTGATTTTTGGGCTAAGAAAGGCAGGTCCAGGCGGGATCTTTTCTCCTTGTGGTTCTAATTGTTATGCCCAAAATCAGTATTTTAATTATGGGATTTTAGTGGTTGTTCGAAATATTTAAAGCGCAACAAGGCCCATACAAGTGCAAGCCCGTATATTGGAAGGACGGTGTAGTGTCTTTGAAATCTTTTTGTTTTAATTCTTCCTAGAAAATGAATCGTGTCCTCCTGGGACATTGTGCAGACAGCATTGGTAATTAATCATTGAAAACATGCACAAGCAAAATCCCCTTATATATACTGACCTCTTTATGATTGCTTTCTCACCTTTTCTATCATATCAGAACTAAATCTAGTGCTTATAGAAATGGTTAATGTGCAACCAAGATGGGAATTATCAAGGCATGGCTTTGTAGAAATAAACGTACATGGATACTACTCAGAGCAAAGGCTTCCAAATGGTAATGTTAGTGGCATTGGAGTAGTGGCTCGAGATCATAGGGGCAACATACTTAGTATGTTGGCTGGATCACTCTGTAAAGAGAGAAGAAGGAACAATGAATACCATGCTTTCATGGAAGGTCTGAAGCTTACTTTTGTTAAAGACTACCCAAAAGTCATTCTGGAAACTGATCATGTCAATGCATATTGGGAATGGAAAGATTCCCTTGAAGCTGGATGCCATCCGGATGATGAGTTTCTTTTAAGGCAGTTGAGTACGAGGAGGCGGGATAAAAACTTTCTTTTGGAGATACGAATGGCAGATGTTGTCGACAATGAACTGGCTTCTTACTTAGCACAGCATGAAGCCTCTCACTGGAACCAAATGGTTCTTATTAAGCAACCTTTTGGTAGAGTCATTGAAATCTGGAATCATGACATGGGTCTTGGTATGTCTAGTATGCAGTACAAATGGGTCTTAGAAGAAGTGGTAAATTTTGGTGCTGTGGAAGAAGAGGTGGAGAACCCAGAGATGGCGCTTTTGGATGTTCAGGAAGAAAATCAGAACTTGCATGCTGGTAATGTCTTTGTGGGAATGGATGCCTGGTAATCCAAAGATCCTGATTTAGTTTAGGCCAGCTTCCTGAGTTTTGTTTTTGGGCTTCATTTTGCTTCAAGCTGGCTTATTTTCTCATCTGTTTTGATGGCTTTATTTTTTTGTTATTCTCCCTATCTAGTTCTATGTTTTGTTTTGGGCCTGTAATCCGAGCTTGTTTGGATGCAGTTACTAGTACTTTTGTCAATTTGGATATCTGGCCTTTCGGCCTAATGAATGAATTTTTTAGCTTTTCAAAAAAAAAAAAAAATTGTTTTGCAAGTTAAAATCCGGGAAAAAGTGATTAAGCCAAAGTGACTAAGGTGATGACATCTTGTGTAAGGTTGAGGATCTAATCTTGTGTAACCAATTTATAATTTAGACCAAACAGTTGTCATTATCTTTTAATCTTGTGAACAAGTATTTAACATTGCTATAATTAACTTAGAAATTCTAAACTTTTATGTTACGTATGGTCCATTGAATTGATTAGTTTGCCTTGAAAAATCAACTCACATACGCCTTAACTTAGACCGTAAGTACTCAAAAAAATGAAAAAAAAAATTACTCCTTTCATTTTACGGGTAAAATGGCTTAATCGTAACTGAACTCAGCCCCAACTTGCAACTGGGTAACTGAACTCAAAAATCTTGCAATTACATAACTCAATAAATTAAAACTTGCAACTTGGGCACTAAACAAAGGTAAACTTGCAACTTGGCAACTGAATAAAAATAAACTTACAACAGGAGCACTGAACAAAATTGAGACTGTGAATAAGCAAAATAAACTGATTGAGAGAGGAGAGAGATTGAGATTCAGTTCATTTTTTTTTTTTAAGAAAATATTTCTTTTATAGTTTTTATATATAAAAAATTAAGATTTTAAAATAAAAAATTGAATATGAAATTTTTAAGAAAATCCAAATTTTTTATAAATTAAAAAAAGATTAAGATTTAAAATTAAGATTTTAAAATAAAAAACCGAATATGAATTTTATAAGAAAATTCAAATTTTTATAAATTAAACAAAGATTAAATAAAAAAATAAAATTTTAAAATAAAAAACTGAATATGAATTTTATAAGAGGGATCTTATCCATAATAAGAAGGGTATTTTGTTAATCAAAAATAAATATAAGTAGATTTTAAAAATTGAATAGATTTTCAACGTAAAAAAATGGTCAATTTCTTCTCTCTTTTGTTTTTGCATAGTTTTAATTGGAAAATAATTGTTAAGTCATCACTAAATTAATGAATATTTTTCTAATTTCATGTGGCCTGTAAAATTGTCCAAATCAAATTTTAAGAATTCAAGATAGAGCACAAATATTAAACTGAATGTGTAAAATCTTATATATATTAATTTTTTACCAACAATTTGATATGTAAATTAATAACATATAAAATTTAAAAAAAATATAATTAGAGATATTAGAAAAGGAGCTGTGCATTGCACGGGTTATAAGCTAGTAAATTAAAAAAAGATTAAGATTTAAAATATTTGTTTTATAGTTTTTACATATAAATAAAAAATTAAAATTTTAAAATAAAAAACCGAATTTTTTGTTCAAGGCCCAATTGTAAGTTTACTTTTGTTCAATACCCCAGTTGCAAGTTTTTATTAATCTAGTAATGTAAATGCAAGTTATGGATAAGTTCAGTTATGTAAGTTGCAAGTTTAGTTTTATTCTGTTAGTTAGGTTAATGGCAGTTACCTAAATGCAAGTTTTAATTTATTGAGTTATGTAATTGCAAGGTTTTTGAGTTCAGTTAACCAGTTGCAAGTTGAGGCTAAGTTCAGTTATGATTAAACCATTTTACCCTCCATTTTACTCATAATAATTATTTTGACATTTAGTACTGATAATCAATTGCATTCCATTTATAAGAGGTATGCTTTCAATATATAAATTTAGTTAAGGTAAACTTTGTTGAAGACCGTTTCAGAGTATATCCGGTTGTCACAAAAAAGAAAAAAAATAAATGTGCAAGATGAAACAAGTTGAAAGTTCGTGAGATTTTCAAATAGTGGTAAATAAAGAGAGCCATGAAGTATGAAAAGTATATTGTTAAATTGAAACATTATCAAATTCAAAATTTTTACAAATTTGATATGGTTTTAATGTGTTATAGTTGGGATCTCCAACAACGTTTTTTGAATATATACAATTGGCAACACAAGCAGCAAATTAAAAATATACATCTTAACCTAGCCGCCGGCCCCCCTCCCGCCCCCGCCCCGCCCCCGCCCCCGCCACTGCCACCGCCACCGCCACCGCCGCCCCTGCCTTCATACTTCCATCTTCGTCCTCTTTTCCTCTCCTTTTCAATTATCATAGTTTTTTAATTCAATAAAACTCCGAAAATTCCTTCGAATTTTTTCAAATCTGTTCCGATCTTGAGCTAGTTTGTGCAATTAAAACTCATCTTTTTTGGGTTTTCGTCTCGCCTCTTGGCGTGTGTATCGCTTTATGTGCGATTATTATCGGTTAAGTTATTATCGTGTATGTTTCTGTTTTTGTTGGTGCCGTTATTGACTCCACTGAAATTGGTTTATTTGGCATTTTGGGATATCTTGAACGCTTGCATCGATGCTACTTGCGGCATGTCTATAGCTGATTTTTGGCATGTAGATAGCTGGGGTATCGGCAGGTCTATAGCTGTTTTACGGCAGGTAGATAGCTGGAGTATTCTTGAGATGGTAGTGGAATTCACAAGAGCTCACCTTTCACAATTAAAGTTTGTTCCGGTTACGGGGGTTTTTGCTTCCCCAACGTCAGTTGAAGGTTTGGAACATTGGACTTCAGTACGCATTTATGTGAGGGTCAATTGTGCTACTACGGATTTCAGAGCTGATGCTGGTAGGATTGATCGGGATACCATTGTAACCTTTTTTAGTTCGAAGAATTTTAATATTCTATCTGTTAAGCGATCTGAAAACAGAACGGCTATTTGTTTAGTTCGGTTATCTGTTTATTACTCAGGTTGTAATGTCAGTACGGGGGTTTGTCCCGACTGGATGCCGTTGTTTTAATGAATCCATTCTTTTTGTCAAAAAAAAATATACATCTTAACCTAAGTATTAAATCATCCACTAACGACACTTAATTTACTCTCATATCTCAGATATTTTGTTAATAAAAATGGCTAGAGAGATTACAAATAACATAAACATAATGATAAATGTTTTGATTAATTTTTACATTTTATAGTTGCAATCCATTTCAACTTTGTTGAAACATGAAAAGAATGAATGATTAAGCTCTACATGAAAAATAGATGATAACTGTCATACATTTGTTGTTCGTTCTTTTGTGAAAATGATGGGTTACACAAAATTTATATGTCAATATATGTATGCCCCCATAGAATTTAAGTTTTATGTATTGTATTTCGAATATTAGAGTAAACTAATTATCATTATTAGATAAACGAAGTCCCTGTTTGACCCTAGCTTCTAAATTTTCTTAAGTAGTTCGTGTCTCTGCACCAAAGGTTGTCTTAATTAATGGAAGAGATTTGTTATATGTGTTATTTCTTGTTATGCTTTTATGCAATTCTTGTTTAAAAAAAATTTCTGAGGCATTATATTTGAGCTTTCATCATTCTCTGGGTATCTAGTCTATTCTATATTACATGTTCATGTGTCTCTTCCATGTTGATTTCTTTGATCGAGATAATTCTCAGTAACTTCTTCTCCAGAAGTTAAAAAAGTAATGTTTTCATTTGCAAGGCTTCAACTGATTAACCGTATATTTGAACTGAAAAACAAGCAACAAGTTATGCCATCACCCTTTCCGGGGACAATTCAACTTTATGTCTTCTTTTAAACACCACATTCATGTTTGGAGAGTCATACTGGTATCATTGCACTGCATAACCTGTTATTCATCACTTTTGTTTAGATATTTTAAAATGCTGGGCCATTTACCCCAAAAATATATTGGTCTAACCCGAGGTTAGCTAGCAATGGGTGGAGTGGATACAGAAGATGGGTTGTTATAAGTTTGAACTTACATATAATTCTTACTCGATAATCTGCTCAGCTAGGTAAATTAGATAAATATGTTTTATGTTTTATGTTTTACCATAAATAAATAAAAACTTGCTATAGATTGTTCAGTACTTCATATCCCAAGTTGCACATATAGATTACATTACTACCATAAACACAAAAACCTTAAGATATAAAAGCCATTATAATTTATCAATTAGCAGCAAAACAGCCTAGATGGCATGGATTAAAAATAGGCTGATCAAGACTGAGTTCCAGCTCGTTTCTTCGTGTTCCATCGGATGCTTCTCCATGGTAAGTGCCACTGCTTGTTTACATATCGTAAGTACCACGTAAAGTCATCAACCATGTACGACTATTGACTAAAATTTATACAATTGCAATTTGATAATCTTGGTTTAAATAAGATATATTTAAAGTAAAAATCAAAATGAGTACCAGTTGTTTAGGCCAGGAAATGTCTGTGTTAAGAGGAAGGAAGTTGTGTTAGCAGCATTTGGGTTTTGCTGCTCCCATTGAGCCTGTTGTGTCACTGTCTTCTCCTTTTCTTTTATCTGTTTGTAAATTAACGAACCGTACAAAGAATTAAAGTTCTTATATACTTGTAGCTTAATTACTATATATTACTAACTCCGGAATCCTAAACGGTTCTTAAAAACCCAAATAACTACTGATGGATCGATATTCTTTACATAATTAAGACTATACGAAGTAGTTTACCTTCTTTGCAAGCATGCTATTTTGATCTTGTATCGCCCTCTCCTGTCACATATGAACAAGAAGTTTGTGTAATCGTACGTTTTTACTATCTCAATTAATTGACAGTTCACCATTTCGTTTAAAGAACAAGAAATGATGCATCAGATACCCAGCCAGAATTGTCTAAAGACTTAAATGGCATGATCAATTTTCTTAGGACCCCTGCACTAACACAAGTCGCATGACTCACATCCAACCCCATGTTTTGAACATCAACCAATCTATACAGACCAAGAGTCCCTCATTATTGTCAAATCATTAATTTAAAATGATTTTCATCTATTTAAGAAAACATACTAGGACAGGCTTAATCTGATAGTATATATTGATCTTAGTGGCACGTCTAATTTATTTTTTTATGTAAACATGTACTTTCATCACCTCTTTCCTAGCTATGTCGATTGTTCTATACCCAACTAAATGCAAAAAAATATACGAACCTTTTTCTGTAGCTCAGAAATGGACTCGTACATGAGTTGGTTCTGCAATATCAGAAAATTCGATTACACATACGAAAAGCAAAAATGATAATTAAAGAACACATTTTATACTTCATGTAAAATATTAGGGCATACTTTCTTTGATCGGATGTGTTTCAGAGCAGTATCGAGTTGTTGCTCCAAATTTTGTAACTCTTTTAAACTCAGCGAGTCCAGATCCTCTCCCATATAGTGCCTGCATAAAATGTTCGTACATGATGTTATAGATTTATGTGGCTTCATATAAACCTCATAATAGTGTTACAAATATACTCAACAGACTTGAGCAGTTGATAAAGCTCATTTCCTGCAGATGTTTACGTTATTAATACGTACCGCTGATTTCTCTGTAAGATCTCGATTCTAGACTTAAGTTTGCTATATTCAAGACTCCAGTTTGCCTGGTACAAGAAATTAGTATTCATATATAAAGAATGAACGTCAAGTCTTCTTTTAATTTGTTGTAGGACATTTGCAATATAAATATATAGTATAAGGCTCTAGTACATACAGATGAGTCAGGATCATTTGCAACAAGCTGTCTCTCAGCATAAGAATATCTTTCATATCTTTCCAGGATGTTCTCCATGCTGTACAAGAGTGTATATACAATTAGTTTCTGATCAACATCTTACAGATCGATGTAATCTCTGCTTTGTTCCAAATAAAAGTATGAAGCTAACGAAAACTAGCTTGATTTGACGCTATAAAAAACGGGAATCAAACTTAATCAAATGAGTACCTTATTTAAAATTAAATCAATTGAACATTTCAAACTGAAAAAGTGGAAATGACACTTGTGACCTGTGAATCTTAATGTACTGATTATAGTACAATATATTTATATTCCTGTGATTTGCAGAAAGCAAGGTTGCACATTATTCTCAAGACTCAATCCAAAGTGTATCGGAAAGGAATGATCAGTTTTGTTTTGTATACTTTTGAATTTAAAAAAAGTAACCTTGCTTTTTTTAGTTAAGCAGGGTAACATAAAATCTAGTAGACCAATATTTAAACAAGAACAATCCATTGCAAGAATATACATGTTACTTCAGTGTTTATATTGTACATTCGATCATTATTACTGTAAGAACCACTCCAACAGTCTCTTTGCGAATTCCATAAAAATATTATAAATAATAGAGTTCTTAGTAATTTAGGATAAGTTAAGGAGTATTTACTCCAATAATACTCCTTATATGTGTTTCTTATTATTATAATAATAATAGAGAGAGAGAAGTTGGAAAAAGAGATAAAAAGATGTAAAAAAAGGAGGGAGGTGAATATTTTATTAGTGAAAATGAAATAAGGGAGGATTAGGAGGTCCTTAAAAATAAGGAATGAAAGACATATGCTAAATTTTAAGGGATCACTTAGGAGATTGTTGAAGTGCAAAATTAGATCATATTCCTTAAATTTTTGTTTAGGAGCTCATATAAGTAGTCTTTTGGAGTTGCTCTAAGGACTGGATTTGCCTTTCAGGAAGGTAAAAACAATTCTTTAGAATTTCAGTAAAATGACAAATCAGCTACATGTTATCGATCTTTGAATTGATCTTGCAACTAAGACAGTATCTTAAGTAGGATTTGAGAAGGTGAGATGTGTAAAATTTTATTCCAAAATTTTTGTGTAATATGTCTAAATAATATTGTTATATAATTCTAACAATATTGTTGTACAGCTCATTGTTTGAAACAAGTGTTTTTAAGTAGGATATTTGAGAAGATGAGATTTGCAAAATTTCATTCCGAATATTTCCGATAAAGATGTCTCAAGGGTTCAAACAATAACAATATTGTTGTACAGTTCTTTGTATGAAACAAAGTAACAAATATAGGGCACTCATGCATGTCAATCACATTTTTATTATAGGTTCAGAACTAGCAGTGGTAAAAACAGATAGTAAACTAACTATAAATTCCTGTGTTAGTTTCATAAGGAACAAAAAGTATATCCTGTATATATGTGTGTAACTATTATGCATACAATGCCATGAGGAATCTATGTACCAGTACAGCTTGTCACCTAGGATGAGACTCGGCTTACGCAGACACGCCTAAGTGACTTTTATTCAATTTTCTACTGGTACTACGTTGTACAAAAACAAAAAATTTATCGAACTCCGAGTCTAGAAATACTAGGAACACTTGTTTCTTGTCAATTTCGGTCAATGTTAATACATGTTTAAAACAATTTGTCCAAATATTAACAGCTTGAATAGCATATAATCTTGTAATTAGTACAGTTACACTTCTATAAAACTTTAACAATTTATCTACAAAAAAGATACCCTGGTCACGTACTAATGTTTCCAAAAAAATAAATAATAATTTATTACAAGGTATAAATTTATTGTCCATTAATTTATTAAAATTTCACAAGATGACATGTTCGAACATATATAACAGGATTTGAGTGATTAGAATCCAAATTTTTGACACACAAATCTGTTACCAATATAAATCCGAAGTAGCAATGTAAAATTACACATATACACACACATAATATCTAAGGTTAACATAGTCTAAGTTTTTATCTGCTTTTCAAGAACTCTTCTGTTTTAAATCTAATAAAATTTACATTAAGAGCAATCCACCGCAAGAAGTCAAGAACATACTGTTACTTCAGAAAAGAAAAAGAATCTTATTTTAAAATTTCAGTTAAATGACATATCAGCTAAATGTAGTCTGTATTAAGTACTACAGATTTTTCAAATTTTAAACACGAAAATACGAATTTATCATGCTGATTAATGCATTACACATACCATGCCATGAGGAATCTATGTCAGTAGTACAGCTTGTCACCTAGTAGGAGACTCAGCCTACACAAACACGACTAGCTGACTTGTGTTCAATTCTCTAGGCGTAATACGTTGTACAAAAACAATCAGCTCATCGAAATCCGAGACTACCATTAATTAGGAGCTATCTAACAAATGCACTTTTTTCTGGTTAGCCATCAACTAAGTGTGTAAACACTTGTTACTTGTCAAGTTCACTCAATCTTATTATATGTTTGCAGCAGTTTGCTAAATAATGTTATCATCTTATCGATGAATGAAAATCCTTATATACTAGCGGATAATTTTGTTTATTTATCGATATATATATCGAAAAGAATAAACTCAATTAATTTCTTGAGTATTAGTTTATCGAGTCTACCATAATTTTGTAAATAATAGTGTATGTTCGAACAAATCTCTCACCATTATCAATCCGAAGTAGCAATGTAGTACTAGATCTTTCAACAATAGATCAGTATGATATCCCACATACACACTCACACATAATCAATTAACTCTATAGCTAATTAGTTTAATAACAAACATAACAACAAAGATTTATTTAGATTATTTAGATTAATGTTAAATTTAATTTACATCGATATTATCTGGTCTCTGATAAAGAACTCTTTTGTTATTAGTTAATTACTAAATGTAGATCCATCAAAATCAAATAACTGCTGTCAACCCTAGCCAGTTACTTTAACAAACAAAATATACAAGATGAAATCTCTCTGTATGAAGACACACTGCAGGTACTCATATATACATGTCGAAAACATTCAGAAAACATTAGCATATGATCAGAAGAGAAAATTAATATTTAGAGATCGATGAGATAGAATTGATGAGTACGTACGATAAATCGGAAGAGTACTCGAAGAGCTTGCCCTTGGTAGAGAAGACAATAAGAGCAACCTCAGCATCACAAAGAACAGAGATCTCATGAGCTTTCTTCACAAGCCCACCTCTCCTCTTTGAGAATGTCACTTGTCTGTTGATCTTGTTCTCTATTTTCTTCAACTGCACTTTTCCTCTCCCCATATCTCTTCGCCTTCTGATCTCAACCAATTTTCAACAAAATATTCAAATTAATCAGTACCAAATATATGAAACTCTATTATATAAATATATAAAGGGAAATTCGTACACACATTTAAAGATAAAATGAGAAATATTCTTTTACCTACACTGGATAGGAAGAATATAAGTTTAGGAATGTGTATGGGAAATGGGAATGCAAACAAAAACTCTCTAAATAGCTAGATTTTTCTTAGGAAACCAACAGCACAGTACACAATTGTAGATTTTTAAAAGTTGTACTATGTACATCAATACTGTTTCTGCAATAATAGCATTAGACTTTTTTCATGTTAGATTAGTGGTGTTATTCTGGTTGAGGGATAAATGATGTATAGTTGGATGGCAACAAGTGATTAGGTACGTGAATAAGTAGTATTTTTCAAGAAAATGGGATGGACGTCCTATATGTGGTGTGTAGGGATTTAAGATGATTACATATTATCATATTATGCATAACATAAATGATAAATTAGGCTCAGTCCGACGTCCTCTTCATATATTTTTCACAAAATATGAGTTGTGATAAAATAAAAATACATTTATCGAGATCCCGACTTGACTTGTCGGATTTTGTTTTTTAGAATCAGTAAAATGGATGGATTACGATTTTTTACATATAATATATTTTTTATATTTAATATTAATACGAAATTAGAGATATTAACGATTAAAAGTGTAGTATGGATTGACAAACGTGTTCAAAGTAAACAGGAAACGGGAAACGTTTTTAGGAAGAGAGGAAGTAAGTGATTTGGGTTGCCCAAAACCGATTAACATAGTATCTGTACAAAACTTTTGTTATCTTCTCACATAGTCACCGAACCAGGTTCATTCGTTTTTTGTCCTTTTGTGCAACTTGTATGACCCCAGCCATTACTGAGAATATGATTTAGGTAACAAACTAATTTCATTCGACTCATGTTGTGACTTGTGCATTAAATTGGTGTCAGGATATAATCGATTGGCTGATATCTTTCGTAGTCCATTTTTTAACTTATCCGTTGTATTTTCTTCCCTCTTCATCACTTATTTTCATCACTAATTTCGTAGTCCATTTTTTAATGGCATAAATTTTTTTTATTTTTTTCAAATATATAATATATGTAAATTTCAGTTAAATTTGGATCATTTTATTTAATCAAAAGTTACAAAAAAAAACGTATTTTGAGACGAATGGCATATTTAAGAGCACTTTTAAAAACCATAACAAATATTTTCATCCCTCTTCATCTCCAGATATAATTTCTGTAACAGTGTACAGTACTATTTTACTTTGCAGATATATAAAACAAAACTTGTATAAGCAGTACAACATCAAATGATGGGACCCAACTAGGTCAGTATGTAAAAGAGAACAACTAGGGTTACAGTCTTACAGACTTACAGTCTTGGGTAGATGGAAAGTAATAAAGACAGGTGTAGTATTATGGGGGTTGAGAAAGTTACAGGTATGGGGGTTTTTAAGAATGCGTTGTCTGGTTATGATTGGCTCAAGTTACTGTACGTTCGTTAATGTCTGCTGGGTATGAACACGTCGGTTCTTGCTCAAATGTCCGTAATTTTATATCTTGTTTTTTCTTTTTCATGCACTGTTCAACGACGCCCCAAGGTTATTATTGTGCCTGAACGTTACTGTCATACTAGCCAAGTTGAGTATCAAGTTTGTTTATATATTACGCTAAAGTATACTCAGTACGTACTCCCGGTTGATTTTTGATACTAATGGTACGAGATTTATGCAAGCTCTACACTGTAAAAATGATGTGTATGCAATTAATACGTAGTCCGAGTTCGAGATCATCCCGTTCTAGCATAATTCGATACATAATAAAATTTTTGATTATCATGGTTGAAAGATCAAATTCTTAAATTTATGAATAAAATATTCTACCTTCAGAAATCGTATCTTTCCTTTTTATCTTACATTGTGGCCCTTTGGATGTTGATATTAGTTTTTTTTTTTTCCGATAATCTGGTGTCCCGGTCAATGTTTGTGCACATTAATTAATCCAAATGATTGCAAGCACACTCGTACCTACCAAACATGACAATCTTGGGATGGTAAGCATCTAAGTCACCGTCTTAACCAATTTTGGAGACCGTGGTAGATTATGACGACATTAGTTGCAATGCAATATATACATAAAATTACAAACAACATGCGTGTGTGTGTTATGCATGCAAAAAGAAAGAAGAAAATGCAGATGAAAACAGAAGACTAAAAAAATTGGCAATTTATTCATATTTTTGGTGAGACAGCCAAAATGTACTGCGTTGGAGGTCAGAATGTGTTGATGACTTGATGCATTATTTCCTTAATCGTGAAACCTGATTTTTCATTAATGTACAACTATTTATTGTCAGGAAATAATATTAGTACCCCTCTCACTCCGGACCATAAAAATTGGTAACATCTTTTAAGCGTGTGATCAAGTAAAATGTTTTGTACTACTACAATTGGCTACAACATTTTGAACTTTTTATGTACTGCTCATCACAATGATTTAATTTCCTGTTAAAAGTTTAAATATTTCTTCACCGCACGCCTTGACTTTTGAGTGCACGGGCTTATATCAACAACGCATGTAAAAAACTCTGAGAAGATTAGATTGTAATTAAGGAAAATGCTAGATACCCAAATTGGGTAAAAAAAGATTAACAAAATGTCATATATCTTAATTTGATTGGTTATAATTAATTGGGCCCCTTGTATATACATTAACTTCACCAATTAAATCTTTTCATACTGCCAAATAGAGCTGTTTAACGAACCGAACTGTTCGTTAAGCTCGGTTCGTTCGTCCGTGTTCGAGTTCGATAAGCTCGTCCGATAAGCTTACCGAACTCGAGTTCGGACAAGAAAAAGTGTTCGGCAAGATTATCGAACAAGTTCGGTTCGTTAGGATTTTCGTTCGTGTTCGTTAAAAGTTCGTCCGAGTTCGGTTCGTTCGTGTTCGTTCGATAAAAAACAATAATTAATTTGTATCAACAATTTGTGACAAAGCACTAGTTACTAATACTAGTGAGAATATTAGTGATCTACAAAGATCTCCAACCCAAATTAATTTTTTATATTTTGAAAATTTGGGAATATCAATTAATTAGATATATCTTGACATTTGTACGGTTGGATCGTCGAGAAAATATTTTTTAAAAAATAGAATCAACAATTTGTGACAAAGCACTAGTTACAAGTACCAGTGTGAATATTAGTGATCTACAAAGATCTCCAACCAAATTAATTTTTTATTTTTTGAAAATTTGGGAATATCAATTAATTAGATATATCTTGACATCCGTACGGTTGGATCGTCGAGAAAATATTTTTTAAAAAATAGAATCAACAATTTGTGACAAAGCACTAGTTACTAATACTAGTGAGAATATTAGTGATCTACAAAGATCTCCAACCAAATTAATTTTTTATTTTTTGAAAATTTGGGATCCGTACGGTTGGATCATCGAGAAATATTTTTGAAAAAATAGAATCAACAATTTGTGACAAAGAACTAGTTATTAGTACTAGTGAGAATATTAGTGATCTACAAAGATCTCCAACCAAATTAATTTTTTATTTTTTGAAAATTTGGGAATATCATTAATTAGATATATCTTGACATTCGTACGGTTGGATCGTCGAGAAATATTTTTAAAATTTTTAAAAATTAAAATTTTTATTATTTTAATTATTAATGAATTTCTGGGAAAAAAAAATTAACGAACTGTTCGCGAACTGATCGTGTTCGGTTCGGTTCGACATGTTCGCAAACTGTTCGTGTTCGGTTCGTGTTCGTTCGGTATATTACCGAACTCGAGTTCGGACAGACAAAAGTGTTCGATAACGTTACCGAACATTGTTCGGTTCGGTAGAAATTTGCTCGTGTTCGGTAAGAGTTCGTCCGAGTTCGCTCGAGTTCGGTTCGTTTACAGCTCTACTGCCAAATCACCCATGCCATGTCATTTTGTAACTTTTTTTTTGTACTCAATTAGGGTTACCTAGCACTACTCTTGTAATTAAATAGCGAAAAATGGAATGGGTTACAAAGAGTGTGGGAGTCAAGGCCAAAAATATAGGGGAACGCCAGAAATTTTTTCAACTAAATAAGTCCTCAAAATAAATATAATTTATGTAATTATTACAAATTTCCACCACGAGTTTTTATGTGTTAAAAAATCATTGTGGAAAACATATTCAAAGGAATAAATAATTATTATTGAATTTATAAATTTTTTTTGAAGTAAAATTATTGATGTACATAATTTTAATGTACATTCTAGAATCAAAGAAATTATGTACGGTGTATATTTATTCTGTAGAAAAAAAAATTAAAAATTATTTTATGTAATAATCTCTCTAAAGTGATAAATTTTCACCCGTACCAAATATATTTAAATGGATTCTGTCGTAGTTTCATATAATATTTTACACATAACTTTGTAAATATAAAAATAATTTGAAAATTACATTTTTTTAGAATTTATTTGATAGAAGTTTCGAAACTTCGTAATTTACTACTATTACACTACAAGAAAATAGCTTTAAACCGACCGTCACAAAACCGACCGTCACAAATTTAATGGTTATAACCGACCGCTGCCATAGGTAGTCGGTTTTATGATAAAACCGACCTTCTAAAACTGACCGGTGCGGACTCGGGCCCATTTTGCTGACTCACATTTTCGGTCTCTGTGACACGTCATCTAAAACCGACCAATACCACTACGGTTAGTTTTAGGTGGTCGGTTATGCAAATTTCTAAATTTCGAAAATACCGTCCAAATGAAAAATTCAAATTTTGATCAAACTCATAACCGACCACATATCGGTCGGAAATAAGCCATGATTTCACAAAATTTTAAAAATGGAGCCCAAACTATTTTTTTTTTCGAAAATACCGCCCAAATGAAAAATTCAAATTTTTGATCAAACTCATAACCGACCATATATCGGTCGGAAATAAGCCTTGATTTCACGAAAATTTTAAAAATGGAGCCCAAACTAAAATATTCAATTTTTTTACCAAATTTCATTTAAACAAACCACTTCACCAAATTTCATCTCTATCCCTACATCCACTTCACCAAAATTCCTCTCCCTTTTAACTTTCTGTTAGGAATATGTTGTACTTGATGATAACTTCACAATCAATCAAATTGTTTAAGGTTTTGTAGCTGTCAACGGATGAGGATTTATAACTCTATCCGTTGACAGGTAGCTCATCAACGGATGAGGTTTTGTAGCACACTGCAGTATCTCTATGTTATCAGTCGATAGTGTTTTTATCCACAGTCATGTTGACTATCAACGGATAGGCAGAATAGGGTAGCCAATTGTAAATAAGCTATGCTATGTAATTCTGTCTAAGTGAAAGTGTATCAACGGATGAAGACTAAACTCTATCAACGGATACAACTCAAATCCACTCTATCAACGGATACAGCTCAAGTCCCAATATCAACGGATACTGCTCTATACATCATCAACGGATGTCAGTGTACATCATCAACGGATAATCATTGACACTGATTTCTATGATTAGCTGGAGGTTAGCAGTTGATAAGGACATGTTTGACTGACAGATCACATGAGTTGAAAGTAGATACAAAAAGCAGTATGGCAGCCATACTTTGGAAACACAGAAGAAAGAAGCATTCCATTTACACTATGAATACAAGAAAGGTGCAGGAGACATGTCTGAACACAAGGACAACCTTTCGGCTACATATGTATTTGGAGTGTAGTAGCAAGTCAACTAGAATTAGATTAGTATTATCTTATTCCAGTAGTACTTGTAAAACTTGGGATATATAACCAAGTGTAGCAACTCTTTGTAGGCTAAGAAAACAGACATATTTGCTTAGGGTTTCTTGAATATCTTTAGAAGCAAAGAGTTGTAAAACGGCAGCTGTGTACATTTTGTATCACAGAGTTTTCTTCAAATAAAAGCTTCAGGTGGTGCATTTTAACCACCTGATTTTATATGTGTTTGTGTATAATTCTTACATTGCAATTATCTCTTCATAAGTTTCTGAAGTTCTTATCAGAAATTTATAAATATCAAGAATTGTATTCAACCCCCCCTTCTACAATTATACAAGTGTGTAATCTGGGAATAACAATTGGTATCAGAGCAAGCTTCTAACATATTTGAAGTTTAAAGATCAACACACTTCCAACATGTCTAAGAAGGATTATGGAGTGAAGATTCCAGTTCTTGATAGAGAAAATTACTTTCACTGGAAAGTAAAAATGCGTCTACATCTCTCGTCTATTGATGAGGGTTTTGTGGATTGCATTGACAAGGGTCCTCACGTTCCAATGAAGACAGCAACAAGAGTTGGCCTGGCTGATGATGTGCCTGACACTTTCATTCCCAAACCTGTTTCTGAGTGGAGTCTTGAAGATATTGCAGAAGTCCACAAAGACAAAAAGGCCATGAATATTCTGTTCAATGGTCTAGAAACAGACATGGTTGACAATGTTATTAACTGTACTACCGCCAAGGAAGTATGGGACATTGTTCAAACCCTGTGTGAAGGAACAGAACAGGTAAGGGAAAACAAGATGCAACTACTAATCCAACAGTATGAACACTTTCACTTTAAGAGTGGAGAAACATTGAATGATACATTTAGTAGATTTCAAAAGCTACTAAATGGTTTGAAACTGTATGGAAGAGTCTATCAGGTTAAAGACTCTAATCTCAAATTTCTGAGATCACTGCCCAAGGAATGGAAGCCAATGACTGTTTCTCTAAGAAACACTCAAGAGTACAAGACATTTACTCTTGAAAGGCTCTATGGAACTTTAAAGACCTATGAGCTGGAAATGGAGCAGGATGAAGAGATTGAGAAGTCTCAAAAGAAAAGTGGGTCAGTTGCACTCGTTGCCAATTTGGAGCAAAAGGAGGAAAGGACAGAAACTGCTAGTTCTACACCAAACAGGGAGGTTTGTAAAGGTAGAGCAGAATCAAGCGGGAGCAAGGTAAAGGTATCTGAGGAATTGAATGCCCTTCAGCAGGATGAATTGGATGAGATAGATGAGCACTTAGCTTTTCTATCTAGGAGATTCTCTAAGCTGAAATTCAAGAGAAACTCTGGGATGGCCAAGCCATTTAACAAGGATTTTTCCACAAACAACTATGTGGATAAATCCAAAATTAAATGCTACAATTGTGGGATTGCTGGTCATATGATAAGTGAATGCAGGAAACCTAGATCTGAGAACAAGGGAAAGCCAACTGAGGTTGTTGACTATAAGAAGAAATATTTTGATCTTCTCAGGCAGAAAGGAAAGGCATTCTTGACCCAAGAGTATGACTGGGCTGTTGATGACAATCATTCTGATGATGATGCTGAGTTAGTCAACCTTGCTTTAATGGCTGATTCTGGAGAGCAGGAAGCAAGTTCAGCTAGCAATCAGGTATTTTCCACTAATCTCTCTGAGCTCACAAAAGAGGAATGCAATAGTGTTATAGATGAAATGTCTACTGAACTATATCACTTAAGTGTTACTCTTAAATCACTTACTAAAGAGAACAATAGAATTAAAGAGTCTAATCTGTTTTTAAGTGATAGAAATGCTGCTCTAGAATCTCAATTTCTAGAATTTGAGAAAATGAGAGTTGATTGCAATAATGCTAAAAGTGAACTTGAAGCTGTGTTAAAAAGAGAACTGATTTTAAAAGACCAGCTTGAAAAAGAACAAGGGATAATTGCTAAATTTCAAAGTAGTAGGAATGTTTCTCAAAACATAATAGAAGTTCAGGGAATAGAATCTTTTGTAAAGGATACCTGGACTCAAAAGAAAAAGGAGCTAGAACCTGGCCTTGAGGATCTAGAGACTATTTGTGAATCAACGGATAGTGATCATCCGTTGACAGATGAACCGTCAACGGATGAGAGGTATCCGTCGACTAACAAAAAGTCTGTTGGTAAGAAGGAACTTAGGAAACTGGACATCAAGTATGGTCCAGTAAACAAGAATTTTGTTAGTGGTGAGTGCAGCAAAACCAAATCCAGTGGGAAGACTAAGACAGGTGATTTACACAACATAAAGGCTGTTGGTAAATCAGACAATGAAAAGGTAGAAATTGAGGGCAAAAAGAAAAAGAACAGAAATGGTAAGATAGGCATCAACAAGAAAAACAATTACTCTCCTGACAAGTTTGCTCCTAGGAAAACTTGTAGTAATTGTAATAGTGTCAATCATTTATCTTCTAATTGCAAGATTGTTAACAAGGCTCCTGTTCATATACCTCAACCAATGCCATGTATGCCTGCAATGCCTGGTTTGTATCAAAATGCTAGTTTTTCAAATCCATATGTGAACATGCCATATGTGTCTAATCCATACTTTCAATCTATGAATGTGCCACAAATGTCATGGAACCTACCTAACATGAATAATATGTATGCCAATTTTCCACACATGCATGCATCCAATATTCATGCAAATGAGCATTTGTCAAACCCCATTACTCAAGCATCTACACCTAAGATGAAGAATGCTAAGAGTGCAAAGTCAAAGGCTAACAAGAAAGGACCCAAGGAAGCTTGGGTACCAAAATCAACTTGATTTGTTTTTGAAATGTGTGCAGGGAAACAGAAGGAATCTATGGTACCTAGACAGTGGATGTTCTAGGCACATGACAGGAGATTCAACCCTGCTCACAGAGTTCAAGGAAGGAGCTGGCCCTAGAATTACCTTTGGAGATGACAGCAAAGGATATACTAAGGGATATGGCCTGATTTCAAAAGACAATGTCATCATTGAAGAAGTGGCTTTAGTTGAAGGTTTAAAGCACAATTTGCTGAGCATCAGTCAGATTTGTGACAAAGACTATGAAGTAAAGTTCACAAAAGAAGCCTGTGTTGTTTCTGCCAAGGAAGACAACAATGTGGTATTGACAGGCTTTAGAAAAGGAAATGTTTACATAGCTGACTTCAATTCAGCATGCTCAGAATCCATTACTTGTCTCTTCAGCAAAGCAAGTAAGGATGAGAGTTGGCTATGGCATAAGAAGCTGTCACATTTGAATTTTAAAGTTATGAATGATTTGGTAAGAAAGGATCTTGCTAGAGGAATCCCTCATTTGGAGTTTGTCAAAGATGGGCTATGTGATGCCTGCCAATTAGGGAAACAAAAGAAATCATCTTTCAAAAGCAAGACAGAGTCATCCATTGTTAAGCCTCTTCAATTGCTGCATATGGATTTATTTGGTCCAGTAAATGTCATGTCTATTTCAAAGAAGAAATACTGTCTGGTGATTGTAGATGATTTTTCTAAGTTCACATGGACTTTCTTCCTGCACTCCAAGGATTGTGCAAGTGAAATCATTATCAATCACCTCAGAATGCTAAACAATGGTTCTGAAGACAGAGTTCAAAGGATCAGAAGTGACAATGGTACTGAATTCAAAAATTCCACAATGAAGATTTTCTGTGAAGAGAATGGAATTGTCCATGAGTTTTCTGCTGCCAGAACACCTCAACAAAATGGGGTTGTTGAAAGGAAAAACAGAACTCTCATTGAAGCAGCTAGAACAATGTTAAGTGAATCAAGATTACCAACATATTTCTGGGCTGAAGCTGTCAACACTGCATGCTTTACTCAGAATATTTCCTTGGTCAATCAAGCTAGAGGAATGACTCCTTATCAGTTATTAACCAACAAGAAACCAACTTTAGCTTTTCTACATGTCTTTGGATGTAAGTGTTTTGTGCTAAGGAATCATGGAGATAATTTAGGCAAATTTGAAGCAAAGGCAGATGAAGCTATTTTCGTTGGATATGCAGCAGGGAAAGCCTACAAGGTCTACAATCTAAGAACCAACATTGTTATGGAGTCTGTACATGTTGTGTTTGATGATCAAAAGATTCTAGGCCTAAATGATGAAGGCTACCATGAAAAGTTGGAATTTGAGAATGAAGGTGAAGGAAGAATGTACTATGATGATGATGAGGAGAATGAAGATCATGACCACAGAGATCCACCTAGAGCTGTTACACCAACTAGAAGTGATGCTTACACTGTGAATGAAGCATCTGTTGATAGTCATTCTGGAGCATCCGTTGACAGTCATTCTGCAACATCCGTTGACACTATTAGAGATGCATCCGTTGATAGAAATTCTCAAGCATCCGTCGACAGGCAAAATGATGCATCCATTGACAGTCAACTTCATAACTCAGCAAGGACAACAAACTCAGGGGGAGTTTCTCATGGTCAAAGTTCAATGCTAAATCAACATGATCATGGAAATGAAGCAACCTCATCAAGATCAAATCTTCCACCTGCAAGAAAATGGACTAGAAATCATCCATTTGAGTTAATCATTGGTGAATCAAATTCAAGAGTCCAAACTAGAAGGGCCACTCAAGCTGAATGTCTATACAGTAGCTTCCTATCTCAAGAGGAACCTAAGAAAGTGGAAGATGCCCTTCTAGATCCAGATTGGGTGTTAGCAATGCAAGAAGAGCTAAATCAATTTGAAAGGAATAAAGTATGGAAGCTTGTGCCCAAACCTGATGATAGAAGTGTCATAGGTACTAAATGGGTTCTCAAGAATAAGACAGATGAAAATGGCATAATTGTGAGGAATAAAGCTAGATTAGTGGCAAAGGGCTATTCTCAAGAAGAAGGAATAGATTTTGATGAAACTTTTGCTCCAGTAGCAAGACTTGAGGCAATAAGAATCTTTCTAGCCTATGCAGCACATGCCAATTTCAAAGTCTATCAGATGGATGTCAAAAGTGCCTTTCTAAATGGGGAACTGGAAGAAGAGGTCTATGTCCATCAACCTCCTGGTTTTGAGGATCCAGAATTTCCAGAATATGTATATCTTCTCATGAAAGCACTTTATGGTTTGAAGCAAGCACCAAGAGCCTGGTATGACACTTTATCTCAATTTCTTTTGGAGAACCACTTCACTAGAGGTACAGTAGATAAAACCTTATTTCATAGGGATATTAATGGCTCTTCAATACTTGTTCAAATCTATGTAGATGATATTATTTTTGGGTCTACAGATGAGAAGCTTTGCAAAAAGTTTGCCAAACTTATGCAAAGTAGGTATGAAATGAGTATGATGGGTGAATTAACTTACTTTCTTGGCCTACAAGTAAAGCAAGTTAATGAGGGCATTTTCATAAGTCAAACAAAATATATTTATGATCTCTTAAAGAAATTTGACTTAATGGATTGTACATCTGCTAAAACACCTATGGCCACTGCAACTAAGCTTGAGTTGAATACTAAGGAAAAGTCTGTGGACATCTCAAGTTATAGAGGCATGGTAGGTTCACTTTTATACCTAACAGCTAGTAGACCTGATATAATGTTTTCTACCTGTCTTTGTGCTAGATTTCAAGCTGATCCTAGAGAGTCTCACTTAATAGCTATTAAAAGAATTTTCAGGTATCTCAAGGGAACACCAAACCTTGGCATTTGGTACCCAAGAGAATCTGGTTTTGATCTAACTGGCTATTCAGATGCAGATTATGCAGGTTGCAGAGTTGATAGGAAAAGTACTACAGGTTCCTGTCAATTTCTAGGAAACAGGCTTGTGTCATGGTTCAGTAAGAAACAAAACTCAGTCTCCACTTCTACAGCTGAAGCTGAGTACATTGCGGCTGGAAGCTGTTGTGCACAGATTCTATGGATGAGAAACCAACTCATTGACTATGGTCTAAAAGTTGAGAAGATTCCAATTTTCTGTGACAACACAAGTGCTATTGCCATCACAGGGAATCCAGTGCAACATTCGAGAACCAAGCACATTGACATCAAATACCACTTCATTAGAGAACATGTGATGAATGGTACAGTAGAAATGCACTTTGTGCCAAGTGAAATGCAGCTTGCAGATATCACAAGATTGGTAGGTGAGCTAGGTATGCTTAATTTGTCATAATTCCTAGTGATATTTGATTTCAATGATTTGAAGCTGGAAATGTGTTTTGATTTACTTGAAAGTGAAAACTTTCAGAAAAAAATTTTCTGCAGAAATTTTGCCTAAGGCAAAATTAGCTTATCAACGGATATCCTTTTATCCGTTGATAGTATAAACACATTACTAGATTTTTGCATGTCAACGGGTAACAGGCTATCCACGTCATCAACGGATAAACTGTATCTCAACCGTTCATTCTATATCCGTTGATATACATTTTTTTCTTTTCCGTTGGTAACCGTGTATATCTAATCATGGCTGTACTTATTCTCTTTTTATTTACTATCTGACAGTTACTTTTGACCAATGGAGTAATTACTTTTAATTATTTCATTTTTAATTCTTGAAAAATATAAAAGGCGGACTTGTACTCTCACATCTCACTTTTATTCATTTTCAAGCATATCAAAAGTTAACTGCATCTTCTTCCCTAAAACTCTCTGTAACCAAAGTTCAATCACTTCAATGGCGCCTATTGTTAAGATGATGTCCTCCACTGGGTTTACCTATGAGAAGAACAATTTCGCGGCCTTTGTTGACACAGTGAATGCTCCAGAAGCTTACCACACTTTGATGAGTTTCGTGAAGAAATGCAAACTGTCATATGCTATGACGGCTACCACTCCCTTAATCCACGAGGTAATTGAAGAAATGTGGACATCTGCTGAGTACAATGGCACAGACGGTACAATTGCTTTTTCTTTAAAGGGTAAAAACTATGTGGTTAATTCTGATGTAATAACTGCTTGTTTAAAATTGCCTGAGAATAACTGTCTGAAAGTACCTACTGATGCTGAAATTGTTGCCATGCTTAATTCTATTAATTATGCCCTTAGTACTGAAAACTTAGGGAAAATTGCTAGAAAAGGAATGGTTAAAGAATGGAGCTACTTCTGTGATGCCTTCATTAAAACTTTTTCAGGAAAAATTAGCAATTTTGATGCTGTTACCCTGTCCATGCTA
Organism: Saposhnikovia divaricata; assembly: GCA_036435485.1. Taxonomy (NCBI): domain Eukaryota; kingdom Viridiplantae; phylum Streptophyta; class Magnoliopsida; order Apiales; family Apiaceae; genus Saposhnikovia; species Saposhnikovia divaricata. The sequence goes on along the minus strand of CM071595.1, from coordinate 167,419,403 downwards.
ACAATGATGTGTATGCTTTTAAATGATAAATTCTATAATTTTGGCACATTAGTTTTGTATGAGATAGCTGCAAAGTTGGGTAAAAAGGAAACTAGGAGCAAGAATATCTACTTTGCTAGATTTTTAATGCTCTTAGCACTGCATGTGTCTGAGAATAAGCTATCCATTGCTAACCCGGATAGCAAGTTCCAATGTTTTGTTCAGGAGAAGAGAGTCTTAAGTGACCTGATTCGAATGAACCTCAATGCAGGAGTACAGTTGGTATATCTACCAATTGTTCAGGTAACTATCTCTAACTTTGAAACCTCTATCTCCAACCCCCAAATTTCTTTACCTTCTAGTGTCACAATGGAGTCTGTAGTTGTGACCAAACAGGCTCCTACCAAAGTGACCAAATCCAAAGTTCCAAAACCACATTCTAAAAGGCAAACCTCAAGTGTCTCTCAAAAGACACCTGTTGTAAAAACTACCAAACCTCTTGAGGGGAGTGTGAAGGTGGTAGTGAGTGGTGAGGGACAGGGTGAACATCAAAGAAGCCCTAAGGATAAGGAAGGAGAGATGAGTGCAACCACCATTTCAGTCTCTCAAAAGACTGCTAATGTAACTACAGGCCAAATTCTAGTCACACTCTCCCAAAAGAGTGTGACTACTGAATCAAGTTCCCCACAAGGAACACTGCACAAGAGGGTTAGGGACACATATAGCCCAATCTCAAAAACCTATGGAAGAAGAGTGAAATCTAAAACCACAGGGGAATCACAGGGCACACACACTGTACAGGAAACTGTACCTTCTCAAACTCAGTTTGATGTGACTTCAATAAATGTGGAGTCACAGCCCCTTGATCTTAATCTTCAAATCGATACACATTACAATCCACCATCACCAACTCCTTCTCTGGATGTGGATATGATATCTACATCAATTCCTGATTCTCCATCTTTAAGATTCTTGGAGAAGCCCCACTCTATAATTGGTGGTCATCATCTTTTAGATGATTTGTTGGACCATCAATCTTCCCTTCCAGAATTCTCAACACAGACTGTGGCCTCGAACTTAAAATCAATCTCCACAGATTCAGTGTTGGTTTTCTCTTCAACGGATATAATTATTCCTTCCTCAACGGATATCCTTCATCCGTTGACAAGTGTTTCTCCATCAACGGATGCGCCTCTATCTAGCCATCCGTTGACAGCTATAACTACTTCATCAACGGATATTCCTTATCCGTTGATAACTCACTCTACCACTGCTATATCTGACATTCCAGTGTCAAGTGTAGAGGAGTTCTCAGTAGTTGAAACACTTTTAGGTTTGAGGGAAGGGAGTGAGAGGCTGCCTTGTGAGCAGGCAAAAGGAGAGATAAATAATGAGAGGCTGGCCATTTCTTCCGGTCAGGCAAAAGGAGAGTTGGAGAGTACCACCTTAGTAGGTGAAGGTGAGGGTGTGAGAGGTGTGAGCCAAGGGGAGCCCTTGATGCAAGAAAAGAGAGATGAGGTGAGAGAAGGGACTACAGGAGAGATAAGGATGGAAGAAGCAGCCATTGCTAGTGAGTCAATGGGGGTTGAGGATGCATCCAAGGAAATGGAATTTCAAAGAGAATATCAGTCCATGATTGACTCCATTTCTCTGGATGCTGAAACCTTTACTCACCCTGTTCCTGCCTATCAAATTCTGGCACAACAGGGCAATGTGGAAGCAGAGGAGGCACTGCACCTAGTGCACACCTCACAATCTCTACTTAGAGCTAAGGAATCTATAGCAGCTCTGCCAACCACTGCTGAGAGTGATGAATTTGACAATTCTGAAGATGAAGACAGCCAGAGCTCTGAAGATGAAGGTGGTAGCAGTATTCATGATTTTGCATTTGCTCAAAACTACACCTATCACCAACTTGATATGGAAATCATAAGGCAATATAAATCTGCCCTGGCTGAGCACCCAGAAGCAGATCCACAGAGAAAGGTTGTTCTTCAACAGGCAATTGACTCCCTAAAGTTACAAAAGATGCAAATGGTGATTCAGAGATCCAATTTAGAGGAGGTCAAACAAGAAATCAAGGATGTGAAAATCTCTGTGGATTCCAAGCTAGAGCAACTAGCTCCTACAGCCACTCAGAGGGTGTTGCAACAAAGGTTTCTCAAAGAAGACAACCTGGCTAAATCTGTGCAACTTCTCACTTCAAGAGTGGAAAAGATGGAATCCCAGATGGAGCAATTTCTTCAACATCAGAAACTGCAAACCCAACTGCTAGAAAGGTTAGTTGCAGCCCCAACTTCTAGTCAAACCCTTGATGCTAACAAAAAGGGGGAGAAAGTAAAAGAGGCTGTGGCAACTTCAAGTCAAATCTTAATTTCTGAAAGAAGGGAAGCAGCAAGTGAGGGGGAGCAGCAGCCTACCATAGTGGTCAATCCACAAGAATTCATTGTCACAGCTTCCCCCAGCAAATCCAAACCTCTATATGGAGAGTTTGATCTTTCAAACTTGACAGAAGAAGAAAAGCTAGCCAAAATTGAAGCTCTCCAAAAGATGAAAGAAGAAAACTATGAAAGGATAATGAGGACAGAAAGATTGATCAATCAATCTATTGCATCAAATCTGTTCTCTAGCCAAACCTCAGCTCCAACAATATCTACAACAATTCTGAAGGTGCTCACTCCAGCAATTGTGGCTCCTACATTCTATGATGCTGAGCCTTCTCATGTTAAGGAATTTGAACCCTACATCAAATCAAGACCCTTCTCACCACCAAAAGCAAATGGGAAGAACAAGTTACAACTGGACTTTCCATTTCCCAAGGATGATGAAGAGAAGTTGATGGGTAAGGCAATCAAGGAATTCAAGGAGAAGGCTAACAGTTGTGTAAGAGAATGGATGGCTGTAATCATAAGGAATGGAAAAGTTCTAAACATATCCAACAGCCATCCTAGATTTGTTGAAGCTAAGAGAGAAGAAACTTCAAGGCTGCTAAGAGAATCTCAACCAAGCACTGAATATCTATATGAAAACTCAGATGAGAAGCAAGCAAGGCTGGCTCAAGAGTTATTGGATGAGGTAGAGGATGAATTGAGGGAACCTGAGGAAGTCCCCAAATTCAAAAAGAAAGGGAAATCAGTCCCCAAATCCAAGAGATTAAAATCACATGCAAGGAGGCCTGTCTCTCCAGAAACTGAAAACAAAGAGACAGTTGGTTCATCACAACCTATTGATGTGAAAGTATTCAACCCAGATGTAAATTTCCATGGTGAGCCTATAGTACCTAAAGAGGAACCAATGAATCTTGACTCCATTGAGGTTCCTTCATTCTTGCTGAAGCCTCAACAGAAGCCTACACAGAAGAAAAGGAAACCAAGGAAGCAACCTTCAAAGGAACCAATTCAAGTTGCTAGGGTACCTGCAATTGTCAGGCAGCCAATCTTGGAAAACAAGGATGATTTTATCTATCAGGCAGATATTGAAGAATACTCTGACATGAATCTTTATCTGGATGAATTGTCAGAAGTAAGAGGAATTGACAAATATAAACATTTGCCTGAAAGATTGGTCTTTGTATACAAGGGAGGAACGGAAAGGACATGGCCACTGCAAAGGGTTCTTGGAGAAAATTATCATACCTTAACCAAAGTGTTCTCTGCAATCAAGAGATACACAGGGTTCTCCAAGATAGCAAAAGGGGAGATACTGGACAAAATAGAACAAATAAGGAGGGATTGGAACTCACCATCAAGTCTACCAAGGAAAATGAAGATCCCATACAATGGACAGAAAATCCACCTCCAACCTTTCTGGATGATGGAGTTCAGGGATGAAGATGGTAACAGGAGATTCTTCAGGTTAGAAGACCAACTACCAAAGGCTAGTTCTCAATACCTGAGATGGCTACAACAGAAGCTAAATCCAAAGGTAGATGAAGAAGATGCCTTCTATAGGCAACTCCAAATACAGATTGAGTCCAACTCTGCCAAGGAAGGAAAATCAAGGGTGATGCCAACAAGAGGAAAGAAACAGTCCTAATCTGCTCAGTCTAGAGGAGCACTTCTCTGTAAATTTCTCAAACTTTCAGTTTTTAATTATTGTAGCTTAATACAATTTATGTATTGTTCTTTATATATCTTTAGGAATGTTTTGTTATCATCAAGGTCCTGAATTTATGCTTTATTGCCATCAAGTATAAATTGGGGGAGATTGTTAGGAATATGTTGTACTTGATGATAACTTCACAATCAATCAAATTGTTTAAGGTTTTGTAGCTGTCAACGGATGAGGATTTATAACTCTATCCGTTGACAGGTAGCTCATCAACGGATGAGGTTTTGTAGCACACTGCAGTATCTCTATGTTATCAGTCGATAGTGTTTTTATCCACAGTCATGTTGACTATCAACGGATAGGCAGAATAGGGTAGCCAATTGTAAATAAGCTATGCTATGTAATTCTGTCTAAGTGAAAGTGTATCAACGGATGAAGACTAAACTCTATCAACGGATACAACTCAAATCCACTCTATCAACGGATACAGCTCAAGTCCCAATATCAACGGATACTGCTCTATACATCATCAACGGATGTCAGTGTACATCATCAACGGATAATCATTGACACTGATTTCTATGATTAGCTGGAGGTTAGCAGTTGATAAGGACATGTTTGACTGACAGATCACATGAGTTGAAAGTAGATACAAAAAGCAGTATGGCAGCCATACTTTGGAAACACAGAAGAAAGAAGCATTCCATTTACACTATGAATACAAGAAAGGTGCAGGAGACATGTCTGAACACAAGGACAACCTTTCGGCTACATATGTATTTGGAGTGTAGTAGCAAGTCAACTAGAATTAGATTAGTATTATCTTATTCCAGTAGTACTTGTAAAACTTGGGATATATAACCAAGTGTAGCAACTCTTTGTAGGCTAAGAAAACAGACATATTTGCTTAGGGTTTCTTGAATATCTTTAGAAGCAAAGAGTTGTAAAACGGCAGCTGTGTACATTTTGTATCACAGAGTTTTCTTCAAATAAAAGCTTCAGGTGGTGCATTTTAACCACCTGATTTTATATGTGTTTGTGTATAATTCTTACATTGCAATTATCTCTTCATAAGTTTCTGAAGTTCTTATCAGAAATTTATAAATATCAAGAATTGTATTCAACCCCCCCTTCTACAATTATACAAGTGTGTAATCTGGGAATAACACTTTCATTTTCGAAATTTGGAGTAAAAAAAAACTCTTTCTCCAAATCATCCCCCTTATACATGGATCAATGGTTTTGGATTTCGAATTTTTTTATATTTATCATTGTTATCGTTGTGTTTTACTGCATCGAAATCCTACAATGGTATCCTAACTACTTGTATCAAATGATGATTTGGTTATATCTCTGGTGTATTTTGATGATAATGACTGTTTAAGAAGAAGAAGAAGAAGAAGGTGAAGAAAATGAAGAAGAATAAGATCGTATTGTCTGGTGATGATGAAGACGATGATGGTTGTGACGAAATTGAATAATGTTTGTAAACTTAGTTTTGATGCTTTTCACGAAGTTGAGTATTAATGTTGTTTGTGAACATTAAATTCGTAGCATTCATGTTTGTGTGTTTAATTATTTTTTTATGAAGTTGAATGGTATGGTGAATCTCTAGTTTGTTAATGTTGAATGGCTTGGTGGTGATTGCAATATTGAAATGTAATGAAGTGGAATGGCATAACCTGCAATTTTTTCTTTAAAAACCCTGAAAAACGACCGAAATAATACATAATCGACCATTTTTTACAATTCCATTCCCAGAAAACCGACCGAAATAATACATAATCGACCGTTTTTTACCATTCCATTTCCAGAAAACCGACCGTCTCCTTTATAAATGGTTGGTTTTAAATAAATAAAAAATGAATATGGCTAAAAAATTAAATATAATAGAAAAAAACAAAAAAAAAATTCAGAATTTATACATACCCACGTAGTCATACAAAGTTATTTTTCTTAATGTTATTTAATTTTTTAATTTATTTTACAAATTAGTTAAAAATGGGGAAAATATCATAAAAAATGAAACATTAGTGAAAAATATTTTTTCGAGATAATTAATTCGAAGGTCCCTGAACTATATGCCTTTTATTGTCTAGGTCCCTGAACTATTTTTTCCAACATTGTGATCCCTAAACTTTTAACATTTCTAATTCGTATCCTTCTGTCAGAATTTGACTAACGGACGTTAGTCAATGCTGACATGGCAATGACGTGGCATGACGTGGTAGTGACGTGGCATGACGTGGTGGTGACGTGGCATGATGTGGCATGCCTGCCACGTCAGCATTGACTAACGTCCGTTAGTCAAATTCGGACGAAGGATGCGAATTAGAAAAGTTAAAAGTTTAGGGATCGCAATGTTGGAGAAAATAGTTCAGGGACCTAGACAATAAAAGATATATAGTCCAGGGACCTTTGAATTAATTTTCCCATATTGTTTCCCCTGAAATTTTGGAAATAACATTATAAAGGATGGATATTGACTTTCGTAAGGTTGGATCGTCGAGAAATATTTTTAAAATAATCGAAATCCTAAATCCCGACGAAACCCTTTTTAAAGGTTTTAGTCAACGTACTAGTTGACTGTTAAATTGCCAAACTAAATAATTTTTTTTCACTAAAATTTGCCAATAACATTAAAAAGGATGGATATTGACTTCCGTAAGGTCGGGTTGTTGAGAAATAATTTTAAAAAATTGAAACACTAAACCCTGACAAAACCCTGTTTAAGGGTTCTAGTCAACGTACTAGTTGACCGTTAAATTGTCAAACCAAAATTTTTTTTTTTCATTAAAATTTTGCCAATAACATTAAAAAGGATGGATATTGACTTCTCTAAGGTTGGGTCGTCGAGAAATATTTTAAAAAAATTGAAACCCTAAACCTTGACGAAACAACTCAAAAACAAATCAAAAAGCTAATTACTAATGTTAACGTAATTTTATTCCGATTAAAATTCCTTCATCCACATTGAGCTTCTACTTGAACTCTTTTTTCTGCTCCAACAACTCAATTACCCATTTTTTCTAAAGATTTTACTTCTAATTAAAACACTTTACCATTTAATTTAAAACTAATACAACAATCTGGGACAAAGTACTAGTTAGTAGTACTGGTCAAATCAATAGTTGATTACTAATTTCATTATCCAAATTAATTTTTTTATTTTGCAAAATTTTAGGAATATCACTAAATTAGATATATATTGAGATCCGTACGATTACATTGTTGATAAATATTTTTAAAAAAATAGAGACAACAATCTGGGATGAAGTACTAGTTAGTAGTACTAGTCAAATCAGTAGTTGACTAATAATTTTACTATCCAAATCAATTTTTTAATTTTTAAAATTTTGGGAAGATCAGTTATTTGGATATATATTCACATCCGTACGGTTGGAAATATAAATTATAAATAAAAATTTATAAAAAATTTAAAATAGTTTTTATTTTTCTTCATTTTTAACTAGTTTATATAATAAATTAAAAAAATTTAAAATATAAACAATGGAAAAATTGTAATTTAAAATTTGGTGGTATAACTATGTGGGTTGTATATATCCTGAATCAAAATTTGTCTTTTTTCCATTTTATTTAATTTTTTTGACCTTTATTCCTATTTTTATTAAAAAAGTTATAATTTTTAACTTTTTATCCCTAAAATATTATAAAAAATATTATAAATATTTCAGAATATTATATATATATATATATACATAAATTATTTATTTATCCATTATTTAAAAGTTAGTATATAATTATAATAATTGAATTGAAAACTTGAAATAAAAAATTAAATCAAAAATTAAAAAATGAAAGTAGCGAAATTTTTTTAGCAGTGAAAAAACTTCCCCCAAAATGAAATTTAGCAATTAAACTTCCCCCAAACAAAACTTTCTCGATCTATACTTTCCCCCTCAATCACTCACCCACCTAACCTCTCCTGACCTAAATTTCTCTCCACCGCACTCACTCACCACAATCAATCACTCGTCACTATCTCTATCTCTCTGAAGAACCAATTGATGCTCTCTTATTCTTTCTTCAATTCTTGAATTATCTTAATTGTTGTTAGTTATTATTATTAATTTCTTGAATTGGGTTTCATCAGACTTCTTAATGAAAATGAGGACCAAATCTTTCAAGCGCTTCAGCATGATCTCGGGAAACACCCCATTGAAGTTTATCGTGATGAAGTAAGTGATTTCAATTGCTTCTATGTTCTTCGATATTTTATCCATGTGTAGTTGAATACGACTGTTCGCTCAAGTATTTAAATGTTTGTGAACTTTTAACTATAATTAAGTAGTACATTTTTGAAGTAGTATTAGGTGAGTCTAATTTTCTGCCTCACTCTGTTTTCTACATTATTTTATATACTATGTATGATCAGATAATAACTCTCTGTTGGGAATTCATTTGCTGTAGATTGGAGTAGTGAAGAAAGTTGCTACACAAGCCTTGTCCTCTTAAATTTAATAGACTAATTACTTTGGTAGTAGTTCTTCACTTTTATGTGAAAGAAAAAGCTATATAATATAATTAAGCACATTTGGCAGTACTATGCAATTACAGGAAAGTTGTTAGTTTAACATTGTATTAGAGCTCAGTTGATATCGGAGTTACAATTTAGGAATAACACCTAGTTGAGCATGCCAAATACATTATATCCAAATACTTAGTTTCACAGCACAGTTACACTTGTGTCTTGTAAAAATTCTATTGAAGAAATCTATTCATATTCACTAACCATCTTTGCTTCTTTGGCCAAAGTCAATTACCGTTGTTGTTTTTTCCATCAAGAGCAGAAGTGCTGCCAGAACCTCTAGGCATCATACTTATTTTTGTTTCTTGGAACTTTCCAATCAGTAAGTCTGATTAAATCTTAAGAAGAGTACTAGTTATTTATAGTCTCTTAAGTTGGTTTTTTTCAATTGTTTAATTGTGAAAATAATCTACACTCAACTATGCAGCTGTGGCAACTACGCAGTTTGCATTTGCGTTAAAAATAAGACTGGATAACTGTTATATTCAAATTTGAGAGAGTTTACATAATCAATTTATTTTACCTCTTCTTTTTATATCATTACTTATTCATTGTAGCTAGTCATCCAGTTGATTAAAAATGCATATGCTTCTCTTAATTATCTCTGCGCATCTTATCCTGCATATGCATATGCTTCTTTTTATATCATTACTGATCAAATGGATCTTCTTCGTGAGCAAGTGAAAATGTTAGCTGGTGAGGTGGCACTATGTACTAGTTCACTGAAAAGACTTTCAGAAGAAGCGGCAAGGAATCCTGATGACTTGCAACATCAGGTTGGTTTTTTTTAAATGTTTAACATTTTAAGAATGTTATATCTTGCTAGCTGGTAATTCTTGGGCATGATTTTAATTAAGAAATAAATGAAGGTGCAGTCTGATAGTCATATTTTTAATATAGGAAGACATGCGAAGATTAAAGGATGAAATTAGAGAAAAGAAACTTCAAATACGTACACTGGAGCAACGCATGATAGGCTCTGTAGAAATTGCTCCTCGTACTTCAACTATCACTGAAATGTCTCAGGTAATTCCACACTATTTTCTTAGAAATTTTAACTTTCACATTCATATGGTAGAGTAACTAGAGTTACTATACGACTCTTACAAGGACTAGAAAATTCTGACACTACAAAAATGGTATTATATCTTGCACTCAGTTTGCTGCCTTTTTTATGACTTCTGTACATGCTCTTGATATCTTAAAATATTCACTTTTCAGTATTTCACTTCTGTGTTTGGCAAAGTCTCTCAGTTAGTAATCTAGCATATAAAAGGTGCAAGGCCATTGCTCTCAAAAGGGAGTGGGAGTGACATCATGCTATCTGTACAATGCAATATATACTGATTTCCCTCTTTGTAGGAGTGTCATTAAGCTATTTGTGCAATGCAATATATAATGTTTCTTTATTTTTTTTTTCAATTTAATTTGGAGCAGGTTCCTACTTTGCTTCTTGATTCGAGCCAAACATTGTTTTCAACAAGGATATTGATAAATGACGATAAATCATGGTATGATTACTTCACCTATTATGCACTAGCCAGTTTACATTTGCTTATTTTTTTCATAGTTTGCCAAGTTGGGTTTATTTTGCATTCCATAGCCAAGTGAACTTGATTTATTATGCACCCATTTTAATTTTTTAAAGAGATGTCAAAGCAATTTTTGGACTAGTGTATGTTGCTGATGATCTGTTTAAGTCTTACGTAGTACGTACATATGCTTGTAGCACCTGTACATGAACTACTAACTACTCGACTGTTTATAACTTAGAACATCACCAACCTGCCTAGTATGTGATGCCAACCTACATGTTTTTTTTGCTAAATATTCCAACCTTCAATCTTCATGTTGTTTTGCTCATTTCAGTTTAATTTTACTTTTAGACCAATTCATATTTCTTGATACCAATACGTATACTCTTATCTGCATATTGGTTCTAGATAGTATAATATCAAATTAATAAGTATTCTTGTGGCATGTTCGTTATTTATGCATTTCTTTTTAGCCTTTTTGATAACCTAACTGAAAAAAACTTGCAGGATAAGAAGATTGTTGGTGAGGTTCATAATCCAAGCTTAGATAGTGATGTTAAACCTCAGGTGAAGATGGTGGTGAAGATGATGGTGATGGCACTGGTGATGATGGTGGGGAAGAGGGTGAAAAAGATGGTCATCAATCATCTGATGTTTCTTTGTCGGATCATTAGGTTTTTAAGTGTGATCGGTTTTTATGACTTGTTTTTTTTCTAAGCTGTTTGTAATTAGTTGGAATGACCAGAAAACTTGGAATGTTTGTATGAACGTGGTTTTTATATTTGTTGGAATGATCGAACTTATGAAATTGGTTTTTATGTTTGTATGTTTAATTATGTTATTATGAAGTTGAATGGTTTGGTGAATTGCTAATGTTGAAATGGAATGGCAGGCTGCAGTACTGGCAAAACCTGCAATTTTTTTTACAAAAAACCCAGAAAACCGACCGACGTGCCTTATAACTGACCGTTTTTTACCATTCAATTCCCAGAAAACCGACCACAAAAAGACATAACCGACCATTTTTTACCATTCAATCCTTTCGAGGGTGGTCGGTTTAAGTGGTCGGTTATATTATGGTGGTCGGTTATAAGTGGCCGGTTATACAAATTAGCACAGCTACTGGCATGAAATCGACCGATTGTGCACGTTTGACTGCATGAAATCGATCGATTGTGCACGTTTGACTGTGGTCGGTTATGTGTGCCAGTCAAAATGTATTTTTCTATTTTTTAAGTCATAACCTACCGCTGTCTGTCGGTTATGTGTTAATGACGTCTGTCACCAGCTGTCGCCACGTGGTGACACGTGGTGCCACATGTCCAATTCGGACCCCACATTAGAGAATTTGTAAACACATATAACCGACCAAATTATTGGTCGGTTATGTGTGTTAAACCCGACCAAATGACATAACCAACCAGGCTTAAACCGACCAGCGTTTTTGGTCGGTTTTAGTCGTTAAACCGACCGGTTCCTTTTATAACCGACCATTTTTTACGGTCGGTTTAAAACGATTTTCTTGTAGTGTATAGTTATGTGTTTGTGATATTATTTTCCGTATAACTAATATATGAATTATTTTGGCTCTGTTTGGTTGTTAAAAATTGTTGTGCTATTGAAAAAGTACTGTTGCAAAAATAAGATAACTATGGTAATTTTTTTTAATATATGCATGTTTTACGTATTATTTTTTAAAAAATAATATTTTTGATGGGATTTGATGTTCGTATATTTTTTTCAAAAATATGAGGGACATGCAGTAGTTTTAAAAAAAAAACTGCTTTTAAAATTTACCAAATTGTAATTCACCTGTTTTTCAAAAATAATTTGTATGAAACCTTAATTTTGAGGGATACAGCAACAGCAATATCAAAGGTCTTAAATTTTGAAGGATGGTATATCTGTTTGAGTTTTCGGTTTTCAACCGGGTAAATTATTAAGTTTTGTGAAGGTTTGTGAAATTTTCATATTAGCTTTCACTTTTTCAGGAACACCCATTGCATTCTTAATTTCTTATAGTGTAGTATATTAATTACGTTGTAACAAGTCCTTTTACTTTTGTACTCAAACGAAAAACGGGTGAAATAGCTATTTGGTCATTGAAAATAATTTGCAAGTAGGTCACGAAGTTAAAAAAGCTTTCAGTCAATGAAGTACTTAATTAAAAACTTGCAAATTGGTAATTGACGTCAATTCCGTTAAAAACTCTAACGGAAAGATGACGTAGACCCATGGCACAATGAAACTTGCAAGTAGATCACTGAACTTGATAACAATTTTCAATTAGGTCATTAGTCAAATTTGATTTTAATTGATTAAATTTTAAAAAAAATTCCGAAAGATTTTTCTTTAATAAAATTTAAAATTATGCATACCAATTCAATACATATGCTTATGAATAAATATAAGTGAACGAAAAGATAACAAGTTTTTTTCGATAATGATAAAAGTTAAAAAAAAAATTGAATGTTTACATTTTTTTTAAATAATTACACTTTAATTAAATTTAATTTGTATATACCGCTTTAACCCATATGGTTATAAATCAATACAATTGAACAAATATATAGATATCCCTTTTTTCCCATTTATTTAATTTATAATTTAATTAAATTTAGAATTGAACATATCGATGTATTCGTTAGATATTTTAAAAATATTTTTTTTCAATCAGTGACCTAAATGAAAATTAACACATAGTTCAGTGACCTAACCGTAAATGTGTTGTCTTTTAACGGAGAACCATTAAAAGTCAACATAATTTTACGGTCGTGCAAATTTTTTTACGTTTGATATTGTGATTGCAAGCTAATTATAACTTCATGATGCGATTGAAAGTTTTTGTAATTTCGTGACCCACTTGCAAGTTACTAGTGACTTCAGTGAACAATTATCTATTTTACCCAACGAAAAACAAGCTTTAATCACCAAGTTTTATATTTACTGGTTTATAATCATGTAGGGAATAGTTTTTTTTTTTTAATATTTGTAATTTTATTTTTTAATTTATATGTTATTAATTTATATATCAAATTATTGAGAAAAAATTAATATATATATATATATATATATATATATATATATATATATATATATATATATATATATATATATTAGTTGCATTCTAGAAAGAACACCTTATATAAAGAACAATAAAGAATACTATCATAATACTTTATTTTTCATAAAAAAATTGTTATGATAAGAATCACAATTTATAACAACAATTAAGCTTAACATATCGAATATAACGTAGAATCTCATCTAAATTTAAAAATCAAATGTTACATAGAATTCAGTATAGAATCTTATACTCATTTTTGTAACAATGAAATTATGTGTAATGCTGAGACATACCTGTCTGAAGATGATGATAACAAATACCAAAAGGCAGAAAATGAATCAAGGAAACAAAACTGACAATTAAATTAGGAGGCTAACTGAAATGTAGATCAACTAAAGCTACATCTTCATAATGGAACTCTGCAAACAGTTAGGAAGTATTTCTGTAACAAGCCATGAGATGCTACAATCAAGTATCTATAATCAGAAGAGAGTTTGCTATACCCATGCAAGTAAATTCGAGAAGTCAAGAAAAGAAATAGTTCGAGAAGTCAGACCACTATCATATCTCTATTAGAGTTATCAAAGATTTGGTGGATTCGAAAACCCTACAGGAAGGGCTGTTAAAGAAGTCAGGCTACTAAGATGTTTCTACTCGAGAAGTCTACAAGTTGGTCTATTCGAGAAGTCTACAAGTTAGTCTACTCGAGAAGGTCTGAAGCTTGCTTTTGTTAAAGACTACCCAAAAGTCATTCTGGAAACTGATCATGTCAATGCATATTGGGAATGGAAAGATTCCCTTGAAGCTGGATGCCATCCAGATGATGAGTTTATTTTAAGGAAGTTGAATACGCGCGAGGAGGCGGGATAAAAACTTTCTTCTGGAGATACGATTGGCAGATGTTGTCGACAATGAACTGGCTTCTTACTTAGCACAGCATGGAGCCTCCCACTGGAACCAAATGGTTCTTATTAAGCAACCTTTTGGCAGAGTCATTGAAATCTGGAATCATGACATGGGTCTTGGTATGTCTAGTATGCAGCACAGATGGGTCCTAGAAGAAGAGGTAAATGTTGGTGCTATGGAAGAAGAGGTGGAGAACCCAGAGATGGCGCTTTTGGATGTTCAGGAAGAAAATCATAACTTGCATGTTGGTAATGTCTTTGTGGGAATGGATGCCTGGTAACCCAAAGATCCTGATTTAGTTTGGGTCAGCTTTGTGAGTTTTTGTTTTTGGGCTTCGTTTTGCTTCAAGTTGGCTTATTTTCTCATTTGTTTTGAAGGCTTTATGTTTTTGTTATTCCCCCTATCTAGTTACTATGTTTTGTTTTGGGCCTGTAATATGAGCTTGTTTAGATGCAGTTACTAGTACTTTTGTCAATTTGGATATCTGGCCTTTTGGCCTAATGAATGAATTTTTCAGCTTTTCAAAAAAATATATGTTTTGCAAGTTAAAAACCGGAAAAGATGATTAAGCCAAAGTGACTAAGGTGATGACATCTTGTGTAAGGTTGAGGATCTAATCTTGTGTTAACCAACTTATAATTTAGACCAAACAATTGTCATTATCTTTTAATCTTGTGAACAAGTATTTAACATTGCTTTAATTAACTTAGAAATTCTAAACTTTTTATGTTACGTACCGTCCATTGAATTAATTAGTTTAACGTGAAAAATCAACTCACATACGCCTTAACTTGGACTGTAAGTACTCAAAAAAATTAAAAAAAAATTACTCCTTCCATTTTACTCATAATAATCATTTTGACATATAGTACTGATAATCAATTGCATTCCATTTATAAGAGGTATGCTTTCAATATATAAATTTAGTTAAGGTAAACTTTGTTGGAGACCGTTTCAGAGTATGTCCGGTGTAATTGTCAAAAAAAAGAAAAAAAATAAATGTGTAAGATGAAACAAGTTGAAAGTTCTTGAGATTTTCACATAGTTGTAAATAAAAAGAGCGAAGTAGAGGTGAAATATATACAAATGAAAAGAAATATATACAAATGAAAAGTATATTGTTAAATTGAAACATTATCAAATTCAAAATTTTTACAGATTTTATATACTCTTAATGTGTTATAGTTGGGATCTCCTATAACGTTTTTTTGAATATATACAAACAACACACAATCAGCAAATTAAAAATATACATATTAACCTAAGTATTAAATCATCCACTAATGACGTATACGGTATACCGTAAGTACACTTAATTTACTCTCATATCTCAGATATTTTGATATTTTGTTAATAAAAATGGCTGGAGAGATAACAAATAACATAAACATAATGATAAATATTTTGATTAATTTTACATTTTATAGTTGCGATCCATTTCAACTTTGTTGAAACATGAAAAGAATAATGATTGAGCTCTACATGAAAAATAGATGATAACTGTCATACATTTGTTGTTCGTTCTTTTGTGAAAATGATGGGTTACACAAATTTTTTATGTTAATATATGTATGCCCCATAGACTACCAACATTCAAGCATTTCAGCCGGCTTGTATTTAAGTTTTATGTATTTTATTTCGAATATTAGAGTAAACTAATTATCATTATTAGATAAATGAAGTCCCTGTCTGAACCTTCTAAATTTTCTTAAGTAGTTCGTGCCTCTGTGCACCAAAGGTTGTCTTAATTAATGGAAGAGATTTGTTATATGTGTTATTTCTTGTTATGCTTTTATGCAGTTCTTGTTAAAAAAAAAATTCCGAGGCATTATATTTGAGCTTTCATCATTCTCTGAGTATCTAGTCTATTCTATATTACATGTTCATGTGTCTCTTCCATGTTAATTTCTTAATTTAGGTCGAGATAATTCTCTTCCAACCTCTGCAAGTACGAATCCAAGAATACGAAGTAACTAGGGTAGTAACTTCTTTTCCGGAAGTTATAAAAAAGTAATGTTTTCATTTGCAAGGCTTCAACTGATTAACCGTATATTTGAACTGAAAAACAAGCAACAAGTTATGCCATCACCCTTTCGGGGGACAATTCAACTCCATGTCTTCTTTTGAATACCACATTCATGTTTGGAGAGTCATACTGGTATCATTGCACTGCATAACCTGTTATTCATCACTTTTGTTTAGATATTTTAAAATGCTGGGCCATTTACCCCAAAAATATATTGGTCTAACCCGAGGTTAGCTAGCAATGGGTGGAGTGGATAGAGAAGATGGGTTGTTATAAGTTTGAACTTACATTTATTCTTACTCGATAATCTGCTCAGCTGGGTAAATTAGATAAATATGTTTTATGTTTTATGTTTGACCATAAATAAATAAAAACTTGCTATAGATTGTTCAGTACTTCATATCCCAAAGTTGCACATATAGATTACATTACTACCATAAACACAAAAACCTTAAGATATAAAAGCCATTATAATTTATCAATTAGCAGCAAAACAACCTAGATGGCATGGATTAAAAATAGGCTGATCAAGACTGAGTTCCAGCTCGTTTCTTCGTGTTCCATCAGATGCTTCTCCATGGTAAGTGCCACTGCTTGTTTACACATCGTAAGTACCACGTAAAGTCATCAACCATGTACGACTATTGACTAAAATTTATACAACTGCAATTTGATAATCTTAGTTTAAATAGGATATATTTAAAGTAAAAATCAAAATGAGTACCAGTTGTTTAGACCATGAAATGTCTGTGTTAAGAGGAAAGAAGTTGTGTTAGCAGCATTTGGGTTTTGCTGCTCCCATTGAGCCTGTTGTGTCACTGTTTTCTCCTTTTCTTTTATCTGTTTGTAAATTAACGAACCGTATAAACAATTAAAGTTCTTATATACTTGTAGCTTAATTACTATATATTATTAACTCCGGAATCCTAAACGGTTCTTAAAAACCCAAATAACTACTGATGGATCGATATTCTTTACATAATTAAGACTGTACGAAGTAGTTTACCTTCTTTGAAAGCATGCTATTTTGATCTTGTATCGCCCTCTCCTGTCACATATGAACAAGAAGTTTGTGTAATCGTACGTTTTTACTATCTCAATTAATTGACAGTTCACCATTTCGTTTAAAGAACAAGAAATGATGCATCAGATACCCAGCCAGAATTGGCTATAGACTTAAATGGCATGATACTGTTCATACATATGGTACTGTTCATACATATGGTACTGTTCATACGAAGCACTGTTCATATGGGACTGTTCATACATACGGGACTGTTCATACGGTACTGTTCACTTATACTGTACAAGGATATTTTTTTTTAAAAAAATATGGCAAATATGGTGCAACAAAATATTCCAAAGTTGACGGCTACAAATTATGGAAACTGGAGTATCCAAATGAAGGTGTTACTCGGTTCGTACGATAATTGGGATATCGTTGAAAGCGGCTATAGCGAGCCCGAAGATGCTACCGCTGAAGCAGCACTTTCTAATGCCGAGAAGATGGCGTTAAAAGAATTTTGAAAAAAAGACAACAAGGCGTTATACATAATTTTTCAAGGTGTCGAGGAATCCACCTTCGAAAAAATTTCAAATGCAAAGACAGCGAAAGAGGCATGGGAGATTTTGCAAAAATCATGCCAAGGTGTTGAAAAGGTAAAAAAGGTGCGGCTTCAAGTATTACGTGGCGAGTTTGAGAATTTAAAAATGAAGAGCTCGAAAAATATCGGTGAATATGTTACGCGTTTGAAAACGGTGACAAACGAAATGAAAAGAAATGGCGAAAGTCTCGATGATGTTCGGGTCATGTTAAAGCTCCTCCGCTCGCTAACAAGAAAATTTGATTTTGTTGTTACTGCCATCGAGGAGTCGAAAGATTTGTCCACAATTTCTATCGATGAGCTAGTTGGTTCACTTCAAGCGCATGAGCAGCGGATGAACCAGTACGATGATACGAGCCATTTGGAGAAAGCTTTGCAAAGTAGCATGTCTATCGGTGAAAATTCTGGCACTAGCAGTTCTGTACGTGGTTGAGGTGGCTATAGAGGTGGCTACCGAGGTGGACAAGGACGTGGAAGAAAGACGTTCAGTAGAGGCCAGAATAATGAAGGCTACCAACCATCTGGTCGTGGTCAAAATTTTAGAGGCCGAGGAAGAGGCGGATTCCAACAACGAGGTGATAAGTCTCAGTTTCAATGTTATAATTGTAACAAATATTGTCACTTCAGTTACGAGTGTAGATTACCGAAGGTAGAAGAACGAAGTCATTTTGCAGCAGCAAAAGAAGATAAAGATGTGGGGTCTGCTATGTTCCTCACTTACAAAGGAGATGACGAAGGCAAGAAGAATACATGGTATCTTGATTCGGGAGCCAGCAATCACATGTGTGGCCATAAGGAATTATTTACGGAGATAGACAGCAAACCATTAGTGGGACATCTCAGAATTTTCGGGTGTGTTGCATATGCCCATGTTCCTGATCAGAAAAGGAAGAAGCTGGTTGATAAAGGCGAGAAGTGCATCTTTACAGGATATGACAAAAGGAGCAAGGCGTACAGACTCTATAATCCCCTCACGAAGAAATTAATCATTTCTCGAGATGTTGAGTTCGATGAATCTGAGATGAGAGGTGTTTTAGTATGCATTTTTTTTTTGTGGTTTTGTGAAAACCCTAGTAGCCTCCATCTTCTTTCTCTCTCTCTCTCTCAAAAAGATCAAGGCACCATTTTTATAAAGCTTCGAGTTTTATAAAAGCTTCATCGAAGAATCAATCTTGGTGGATACCAGTAGAGTGCTTCACACTCTGAGAAGCAACTGCTAGCAACCATAGATTATAAAGCTTCGATTTTTCAAGGTATGGTTACGAATCCCTCGTATTTCATTTTTACATGATTTTCTATATGTGCGATTATATGGTTTTTACGGAAATAAATGTTATTTGCGCTTCCGCCCGTCCGTAAATTCCTTCAATGATGAAAGAAAAGTTGCAGGCTTGTTCTTTAATGATGATGATGATGGTGGTGATGTCCCCAACATTGAAGAGGGCGGACATGATGATCCAACTCCTCCACAAAGTCCGAATCAACAAACTCCTGCTTCAACACCATCGAGTTCAGGAAGCAGCAGTAGCAGCAGTTCAGGGGGAGCACCCAGAAAAATGCGAAGTCTGGATAGTATATATGAGGCGACAAGCCCGGTACAAACATCCTTTGATTATTCTTTATTTTGTTTGATGGCTGAATGTGATCCAGTTACATTTGAGTAAGCTTCTGAAGAAAGAAAATGGAACAAAGCCATGGATGAAGAAATTGGCGCAATCAAGAAGACTGATACTTTGGAGCTTACAAGTCTTCCAGAAGGACAAAAAGCTATTGGTGTCAAATGGGTCTACAAGACAGAGACAAATCAGGATGGTAAAGTGGAAAAATACAAGGCGAGGCTAGTGGCTAAAGGCTACAAGCAGAGACATGGCATTGACTATGATGAGGTATTCGCTCCAGTTGCAAGAGTTGATACCATCAGACTTCTTACAGCTATTACAGCTCAGAATCAGTGGAAGATTTATCAGATGGATGTGAAGTCAGCATTCCTGAATGGTTATCTTGAAGAAGAAGTCTACATCGAGCAACCACCTGGATATGTTCAGAAAGGCAAGGAAAATAAAGTCTACAGACTGAAGAAAGCCTTGTATGGTTTGAAGCAAGCTCCGCGAGCATGGAATACAAGGGTTGATGAATACTTTCAGAAGAATGGTTTTGTGAAGAGTCCATATGAGCATGCACTCTACACCCAAACAAATTCAGGGGGAGATATTATGATCGTGTGCTTGTACGTGGATGACATGATCTCTACCGGAAACAATCCTGGTATGTTCGATGATTTTAAGAAAGTTATGACTAATGAATTTAAGATGACAGATATTGGTCAAATGTCATACTTTCTTGGAGTCGAGGTGAAGCAAAGCAAAGATGGGATTTTTATGTCTCCGAAAAAATATGTCGAGCAGATTTTAAACAAGTTCAGAATGGAAGAATGCAATCCAGTGAGCACGCCCGCAGAAACGAGCATAAAGCTCAGAACTGATTCAACAAGGGTGTCGGTAAATCCGACATTGTTCAAAAGTTTGGTTGGAAGTCTGAGGTACCTAACTTTCACTCGTCCAGATATCATGTATGCAATTGGATTGGTTAGTAGGTACATGGAGAAGCCGAAGCAAGATCACTTCATGGTAGCTAAAAGAATTTTGAGGTACATAAAATGTACACTTAATCGTGGTCTGTTTTACACGCATTCTAAAGATTCGAAATTAGTTGGTTACTCATACAGTGATTATGGTGGAGATTTGGATGACGGGAAAAGCACTTCAGGATATGCTTTTCATATCGGTTCAGCGATATTTTCGTGGTCATCAAAGAAGCAACCAACGGTTGCTCTGTCAACATGTGAGGCGGAGTATATGGCAGCAACAGCGTGCGCTTGTCAAGCTATGTGGCTAGGCTACATACTGAGCGAGTTAAAACTTGCAAAAGAGGATCCGGTTACTATATACGTGGATAACAAATCTGCTATCTCACTTGCAAAGAATCCGGTGTCACACAGTCGAAGCAAGCACATCAACATCAAATATCATTTCATACGAGAGCAGGTGAATGACAAAATTTTGGAGTTGGTGCACTACAGGACTGAAGAAAATTTAGCGGATATATTTACGAAGCCATTGAAGCCGGATGTGTTTCAAAAAATGAAAGAGAAGATCGGAATGCAAAGTCGAGTTTGAGGGGGAGTGTTAGAATCAAACTCTCCTAAGGTGGTCAAATAAGGTGGGCATTCAAAGAAGGTGGCAATTGTCTTGGTAGGCTACATGGGTGGTGCAGCCATAGTTGAATAAGATAGTCATAGAATGTAGGCTTGTCTATGTAAGCCATGATGTATACATGCTTTTTTTTTTTGTAGCCTATAAATAAGGCATTTGTTTGTTGTAATAAATACACACCAAGAAGAAAAACACATACCAACTGAAGAGAGAAAGAGCTGAAGCTCTTGTGTGTGTTGTGTGAGAGAAAAAAGAAATTGTAATTTCTTCTTATATAAATATATATATATTATATATTTGGTGTAAGAGCCCATACACGTTTCCAACAGTTTTGAACATCAACCAATCTATACAGACCAAGAGTCCCTCATTATTGTCGAATCATTAATTTAAAATGCTTTTCATCTACTTAAGAAAACATACTAGGACATGCTTAATCTGATTGTATATATTGATCTTAGTGCCACGTCTAATTTATTTTTTTATGTAAACATGTACTTTCATCACCTCTTTCCTGGCTATGTCGATTGTTCTATACCCAACTAAATGCAAAAAAATATACGAACCTTTTTCTGTAGCTCAGAAATGGACTCGTACATGAGTTGGTTCTGCAATATCAGAAAATTCGATTACTTACGAAAAGCAAAAATGATACTTAAAGAACACATTTTATACTTCATGTAAAATATTAGGGCATACTTTCTTTGATCGGATGTGTTTCAGAGCAGTATCGAGTTGTTGCTCCAAATTTTGTAACTCTTTTAAACTCAGCGAGTCCAGATCCTCTCCCATATAGTGCCTGCATAAAATGTTCGTACATGATGTTATAGATTTATGTGGCTTCATATAAACCTCATAATAGTGTTACAAACATACTCAGCAGTCAACAGACTTGAGCAGTTGTAAAAGCTCATTTCCTGCAGATGTTTACATTATTAATACGTACCGCTGATTTCTCTGTAAGATCTCGATTCTAGACTTAAGTTTACTAGTACTTTTGTCAATTTGGATATCTGGCCTTTCGGCCTAATGAATGAATTTTTCAGCTTTTCATAAAAATAAATGTTTTGCAAGTTAAAATCCGGAAAAGATGATTAAGCCAAAGTGACTAAGGTGATGACATCTTGTGTAAGGTTGAGGATCTAATCTTGTATTAACCAACTTATAATTTAGACCAAACAATTGTCATTATCTTTTAATCTTGTGAACAAGTATTTAACATTGCTTTAATTAACTTAGAAATTCTAAATTTTTTATGTTACGTACCGTCCATTGAATTAATTAGTTTGCCGTGAAAAATCAACTCACATACGCCTTAACTTGGACTGTAAGTACTCAAAAAAATGAAAAAAAAAAATTACTCCTTCCATTTTACTCATAATAATCATTTTGACATATAGTACTGATAATCAATCGCATTCCATTTATAAGAGGTATGCTTTCAATATATAAATTTAGTTAAGGCAAACTTTGTTGGAGACCGTTTCAGAGTATGTCCGGTGTAATTGTCACAAAAAAGAAAAATAAATAAATGTGTAAGATGAAACAAGTTGAAAGTTCGCGAGATTTTCACATAGTTGTAAATAAAATGAGCGAAAAAGAGGTGAAATATATACAAATGAAAAGTATATTGTTAAATTGAAACATTATCAAATTCAAAATTTTTACAGATTTTATATAGTGTTAATGTGTTATAGTTGGGATTTCCTATAACGTTTTTTTGAACATATACAAACAGCACACAAGCAGCAAATTAAAAATATACATCTTAACCTAAGTATTAAATCATCCACTAATGACGTATACGGTATACCGTAAGTACACTTAATTTACTCTCATATCTCATATATTTTGATATTTTGTTAATAAAAATGGCTACAGAGATAACAAATAACATAAACATAATGATAAATATTTTGATTAATTTTACATTTTATAGTTGCGATCCATTTGAACTTTGTTGAAACATGAAAAGAATAATGATTGAGCTCTACACACTACAAGAAAAACTCAATCAGACAACACCTTTCACACAACAGTTAAACAAATAACCGTTGTCCCGAAAAAATAAACAACGGTGAATGTTTTGTCCTCGTAAAAGTGTTGTCGGAGTCTTTCTATGACAACAGTTTTGCAACCATTGTCTGAGCGGTATGCTCTGATAAAATCAGACAACAGTTCTAGAATATATGTGTTGTGTGAACCTTTTCATACAAGTGTGTAGCACTGTTGTATGTAGACAACTTCATATTATCTTCAGACAACGCTTTTAGACAAAGCCATGGTGTAAGTTAGACAACAGTTTATTGGAAGTGTTATTGTATGGAACATCAGACAATGGTTTTATGAAACTATTATCTGAACTACCGAAAAATTTGAATTGAATTGGGTGGGAAATAATGAAATTTTTGGTGGGAAATAATGAAATAATTTGAATTCAATTTTGTGGGAAATAATGAAAATTTTCAATTGGATTTGGTGGGAAATTTTAAAACATTTAGACAACGGTTTTCTGATAAAAAAAATGTTGTGTGATAGTTAAGCACAACAACAGTTTTTATTAATATCCCGTTGTCTGTGTGACAACACGTGATTGGTGGAAAATTTTTCACCTGGATTGCTGATGTGGCGAAATAAGAGCCCTTGATAGAAATAAGATGAGATATTAGCCGTTAGATTAAGGAAAAAATAAATATGTTTTGACAACGGGTTTGTATATTAAACTGTTGTCTTCAACACATTCATACAAGCCTTTCAGAAAATAACACTTGTACTCTTTGGCGTCACACAATGGTTTGTTCGTCTAAACCGTTGACTAACAGTTTATATTTTAATATTCACAACGAATGCGAAGATGAAGTCCATTTCGACGATCAAACCCGACCATACGGATGATAATATCTAATGATTTTAGTGACGTGTCCAAAAATCTAAAAAATCTCAAATTAATCTTTTATGATTCTATAACATAAACATCCCAAAAGTACTACTGATCACTATAACTAGTCTCGTCCCGACTACACATAATCTATTTTTTATAAATCTTTTTTCTATGATCCAATCGTACGGATGATGTTATATATTGAACATATTGATGCGCAAAAAAATTAAAATATTTAAAATTATTCGCGTATGAGTTAATAATATAAATACTCCAAAAGTACTACTCCTTCTAACTAGTATCGTCTCGATTGAACGTACTCTATTTTTTTAAAATCTTTTTTCGATGATCCAACCGTACAGATGATATTATATATTGAATATAGTGATGTGAAAAAAAAATAGAAAATATCAAATTATTCTTGTTTGATATTTTAATGGTCAACTATCAAAAGTACGATTTGGTCAAACTAGTCTAATTTTGGAATAACTCCGTATAAATTCTTTTTTTTTAACGATCCAACCGTACGGATGATAATATATATTGAATATATTGATGTGCAAAAAAAATTAAAATATTTAAAATTATTATTGTATAAGTTTATAATAAAAACTCACCAAAAGTACTACTTCTTCTAACTAGTCTCGTCCCGACTGAACATAATCTATTTTTTTAAAATCTTTTTTCTATGATCCAACCGTACGGATGATGTTATATATTGATTTTAGTGATGTGCAAAAAAAATTAAAATATTTGAAATTATTCTTGTATGAGTTTATAATAAAAGCTCACCAAATGTACTACTTCTAACTAGTCTCGTCCCGACTGAACATAATCTATTTTTTTAAAATCTTTTTCCTATGATCCAACCGTACAGATGATGTTATATATTGATTTTAGTGATGTGCAAAAAAAATTAAAATATTTAAAATTATTCTCGTATGAGTTTATAATATAAATACTCCAAAAGTACTACTCCTTCTAACTATCTCGTCCCGATTGAACGTACTCTATTTTTTAAATTCTTTTTTCGATGATCCAACCGTACGGATGATATTATATATTGAATATAGTGATGTGAATTTTTTTTAGAAAATATCAAACTATTCTTGTTTGATATTTTAATGGTCAACTATCAAAAGTACTATTTGGTCAAACTAGTCCATTTTTGGAATAACTCCGTACTAAATTCGTTTTTCGACGATACAACCGTACGGATGATAATATATATTGAATATATTGATGTGCAAACAAAATTCAAATTTAAAATTATTCTTGTATGAGTTTATAATAAAACTCACCAAAAGTACTACTTCTTCTAACTAGTCTCGTCCCGACTGAACATAATCTCTTTTTTTAAAATCTTTTTTTTATGATCAACCGTACAGATGATGTTATATATTGATTTTAGTGATGTGCAAATAAAAATATTTAAAATTATTCTCGTATGAGTTTATAATATAAATCCTCCAAAAGTACTACTACTCCTTCTAACTAGTCTCGTCCCGATTGAACGTACTCCATTTTTTTAAAATCTTTTTTCGATGATCCAACCGTACGGATGATATTATATATTGAATTTAGTGATGTGAAAAAAATTTAGAAAATATCAAATTATTCTTGTTTGATATTTTAATGGTCAGCTATCAAAAGTACTATTTGGTCAAACTAGTCTAATTTTGGAATATTTCTGTATTAAAAAATGAGTATATACATTTATGTAATATTTAAAATTTTAAAATTGGAATCAAATAAATTCTTACTAAATTAAAAGAAAATCATAATTTTTACCAATTATTTTAAAAATTAAAAAATGAAATAAAACATTACGTTGAAAAACCGAAAATGTTAATGGCGGATAAATTCCCCCCATCCCCAAAATTTTGAGCATTTCATTTCCCCCTCTCCCCCTTATCTCCCCCGAACATTCTCTTGTCCACATATTTTAAACTTGTTAACGATTGAATATTGTCAATCTCTATCTCCTTCAATCTCTCTCTCTCTGTCTCTCCCTCAATCTCCGTCTCTCCCTCTTTCCCCCCTTTCTTTTCACCAAACACTCTCCGCCTTTCCCTTTCTAAACTCACTCGATTAACCACTGCTGCTCTAAACCCACTTGATTTCACTCAATTACATCAAATTAAAAGCTCGATTACACTTGATTTCTTGGTAATCCATTACAATTTTTCTTGGCTTCGATTAATTACTCTTGAATTATATGTAATTATTTTGATTTTACAGGTGATTTTAGGGCTTTACATTTGGAGATTTCAATCTATGGCTTCTGATTTCTAAATTTTGTTAAGGTACTTCATCTCTAACTGTTAGAGTTTCAGTATATGGATTTGGGTGTTCTCTAACTGTCTAACAAATTAAACAAAACCTCACCCCCTCTTTCTCTCCTCTTTCTCTCTACCTCACCCATGTCTCTCTCATCTCACCTCACCTCCGTTAAGAACCCTAATTTTGATCTCTTTTCACTCTCTTTTTCACTCTGTTTATCATCGCTTTACTTGCTAACTGCAACTTGCTTTGTATTAATCTCCTGTTTTCCCCAAATGTAACTTGACCCTATTTGAATTAGTTTAATTGAGGTTGAAAACTTGAAGATACCTGTTGTCTGAAGTATATGGAAACGTGGGTGGACTCAAAATGTAAACTACAAGGAATGGGCAATGAATCAGACTTTCTAGGTAGGTGACCGGCTCTGTAATTATCTCACTCTCTTTGTATCTAACTTGTTTGCCTTCATTCATTCATAATTACAATGGTCTTTGTTTTTTGAGCTAATACATACATGATTTTATTGTGGGCCACAATTTGTGGTGTGATACTTGTTCATTTTATTACAGTACAAAATCTACATGAAGTTATAAATTATTTGATACGATGCTTGGTTTGATTTATAATGCAATAAGAAAAAAAGGACAAGTGTTTGTTAGCTACGATCTGATTTAAATGTTTTGAATCTGCTTTAAAAAAACTTCGATGGAAAACATGTTTAATGATGTTAACTGATAAGGTTTCAAGTGATTCAAATTCTTAATGTTGCTTCTTGGACTCCATAATTACTATTGTCAATACCCTTTAGATTTTGGATTTTACAAGCACATATACAATGTGCTAGAGGTGAACCAAACAAGCTATCAGCATTGTACTAACAAAGGCTTCATCAAAAATATTACAAGGGGTGGCCGCGATGTTTACAATCTCACAGAAGCAAATCAGTTTTACTTCCTTAGCATCAAAGGCTACTGCTTCCATGGCATGAACTAGCTGTCAATGTTGTGGAATTTGTGCCGTCTTCGCAACCAGTTCTGTATGAAAGTGCCTTTGCAATACTAGTGGCAGCTAGATTAGGCAAGCCATCTCTCTTGCACTTGATCTGCTTTGGTCTTTTTTTCTATATGATGATCCTTTTTTCATTTGGTTAATAGCAAGGTATACCTGGGCTATGATTCTCTGTCTGGTATTATTTCATCAGAGTTCTCTGGAAGCCGATCTCCTCGTAATGGTATTTGCCTTTCTTGATCTTATATGTTTTGTGCATATCCAATATATAGTCTATGGCATTTTTGGATTATTTCATGTACGAATTAACATCTTGTGATTACTTGCAGATTGGTAATGCAAGGGTCCCAGTTAATTGAAATTATCAGAAAATTTCTAACAGAGGAGGCTATTATGGTGAGAGATACGAGCAGCTCTACTTCCACAAGGTCCATATGTGAAGGTTAAATTTTTGGGTTAAATTGACATAGAAAGAGAACAATGATACTCAGGATACATGGATACATTACTTTTTGGCTTGTTTTCAAATTTTTTTTGCTAGTTTTAGTTGTTTAGTTTTCAGATAATGTAATGCAAGTTTGGTTTTTGTATATAGGCTCATGTAGAGCAAGCCACTTTAGTTTTACTCAATGATGTAAGAATGTTGGATTTATTTCGTTAATGAAAACATCAGTTTTACTTACTTTCTAGTGTGATTTAGTTTTGGTAATTATAGTGTGTAAAGAGTGCATTAAATTGATGTGAAATATTAGTAAAAACATTAGTTTTTTAAAACAAAATCAATGTCATGTATAGACAACGAATTTTTATTAGAGAATCTATGTCCAATATATGTTCAGACAACGGAATAATGCACAGGAACCGATGTCAAAAAGACGTTCAGACATCGGTCAGAAACCGATGTCTCTTAGCTTTTTTCTAGTAGTGAAAACCATTGTATATAGAGACTTTTCACAACGGAAAACATATTTATATGTTGTAGTGTTAGAGTTCTTTCAACTCTTTCTATTTAAGGAACCATTGTCTTAACCCACGAACAACAACAATTGTTATTTTTAAAACACTTGACTGACTTCATTTCAGACAATGGTTTTTAAACATAGCGTTGTTGTTTTTAGGTGTTATACAACGGCGTTCAAAAAATGGTGCGTTGTCTTGAAAGCTGTTGGAAAACGGCTGTGGAATGGTTGTGTTACTTAATTTTTAACAACAATTTAAAACTGTTGCGTTACCGTCTTCTACGCATCGGGTAAATAACTGTTGTCTGCTTTCAAACAGACAACTGCCGGATAGACAACGAAAAAAACGGAGCTCAGACAACGGTGAAAATGTGTTGTAGGATCGTGTTTTTCTTGTAGTGACATGAAAAATAGATGATAACGGTCATACATTTGTTGTTCGTTCTTTTGTGAAAATGATGGGTTACACAAAATTTTTATGTTAATATATGTATGCCCCATAGACTACCAACATTCAAGCATTTCAGACGGCTTGTATTTAAGTTTTATGTATTTTATTTCAAATATTAGAGTAAACTAATTATCATTATTAGATAAATGAAGTCCTGTCTGAACCTTCTAAATTTTATTAAGTAGTTCGTGCCTCTGTGCACCAAAGGTTGTCTTAATTAATGGAAGAGATTTGTTGTATGTGTTATTTCTTGTTATGCTTTTATGTAGTTCTTGTTTAAAAATAAATTCTGAGGCATTATATTTGAGCTTTCATCATTCTCTAAGTATCTAGTCTATTCTATATTACATGTTCATGTGTCTCTTCCATTTTAATTTCTTAATTTTGGTCGAGATAAATCTCTTCCAACCTCTGCAAGTACGAATCTAAGAATACGAAGTAACTAGGGTAGTAACTTCTTCTCCAGAAGTTATAAAAAAGTAATGTTTTCATTTGCAAGGCTTCAACTGATTAACCGTATATTTGAACTGAAAAACAAGCAACAAGTAATGCCATCACCCTTTCGGGGGACAATTCAACTTCATGTCTTCTTTTAAATACCACATTCATGTTTGGAGAGTCATACTGGTATCATTGCACTGCATAACCTGTTATTCATCACTTTTGTTTAGATATTTTAAAATGCTGGGCCATTTACCCCAAAAATAAATTGGTCTAACCCGAGGTTAGCTAGCAATGGGTGGAGTATACAGAAGATGGGGTTGTTATAAGTTTGAACGAACTTATATTTCTTACTCGATAGTCTGCTCAGCTGGGTAAATTAGATTAATATGTTTTATGTTTTATGTTTTACCATAAATAAATAAAAACTTGCTATAGATTTTTCAGTACTTCATATCCCAAGTTGCACATATAGATTACATTACTACCATAAACACAAAAACCTTAAGATATAAAAGCCATTATAATTTATCAATTAGCTGCAAAACAGCCTAGATGGCATGGATTAAAAATAGGCTGATCAAGACTGAGTTCCAGCTCGTTTCTTCGTGTTCCATCAGATGCTTCTCCATGGTAAGTGCCACTGCTTGTTTACATATCGTAAGTACCACGTAAAAGTCATCAACCATGTACGACTATTGACTAAAATTTATACAATTGCAATTTGATAATCTTGGTTTAAATAACATATATTTAAAGTAAAAATCAAAATGAGTACCAGTTGTTTAGGCCAGGAAATGTCTGTGTTAAGAGGAAGGAAGTTGTGTTAGCAGCATTTGGGTTTTGCTCCTCCCATTGAGCCTGTTGTGTCACTGTCTTCTCCTTTTCTTTTATCTGTTTGTAAATTAACGAACCGTACAAAGAATTAAAGTTCTTATATACTTGTAGCTTAATTACTATATACTCCCTCCGTCCCTAATTAGTTGTCCAGTTTGACTTTTAAGTGGTCAAATTGACCAATTTTTGATCGAAGATTAAAAGCTATCCTTCTATTATTTTAAAAAACGGAAAAGTACATATTAAAATAGTTTAAATATACTTTACAATGATATAACTTTTTTTATTTTTTTCAATATATAATATATATAAATTTCAGTCAAAATTTGGTCAATTTGACCACTGAAAAGTCAAACTGGACAACTAATTAGGGACGGAGGGAGTATTACTAACTCCGGAATCCTAAACGGTTCTTAAAAACCCAAATAACTACTGATGGATCGATATTCTTTACATAATTAAGACTGTACGAAGTAGTTTACCTTCTTTGCAAGCATGTTATTTTGATCTTGTATCGCCCTCTCCTGTCACATATGAACAAGAAGTTTGTGTAATCGTACGTTTTTACTATCTCAATTAATTGACAGTTCACCATTTCGTTTAAAGAACAAGAAATGATGCATCAGATACCCAGCCAGAATTGTCTAAAGACTTAAATGGCATGATCAATTTTCTTAGGACCCCTGCACTAACACAAGTCGCATGACTCACATCCAACCCCATGTTTTGAACATCAACCAATCTATACAGACCAAGAGTCCCTCATTATTGTCAAATCATTAATTTAAAATGATTTTCATCTATTTAAGAAAACATACTAGCTACGACAGGCTTAATCTGATAGTATATATTGATCTTAGTGGCACGTCTAATTTATTTTTTTATGTAAACATGTACTTTCATCACCTCTTTCCTAGCTATGTCGATTGTTCTATACCCAACTAAATGCAAAAAAATATACGAACCTTTTTCTGTAGCTCAGAAATGGACTCGTACATGAGTTGGTTCTGCAATATCAGAAAATTCGATTACATACGAAAAGCAAAAATGATAATTAAAGAACACATTTTATACTTCATGTAAAATATTAGGGCATACTTTCTTCGATCGGATGTGTTTCAGAGCAGTATCGAGTTGTTGCTCCAAATTTTGTAACTCTTTTACACTCAGCGAGTCCAGATCCTCTCCCATATAGTGCCTGCATAAAATGTTCGTACATGATGTTATAGATTTATGTGGCTTCATATAAACCTCATAATAGTGTTACAAATATACTCAGCAGTCAACAGACTTGAGCAGTTGTAAAAGCTCATTTCCTGCAGAAGTTTACATTATTAATACGTACCGCTGATTTCTCTGTAAGATCTCGATTCTAGACTTAAGTTTGCTATATTCTAGACTCCAGTTTGCCTGGTACAAGAAATTAGTATTCATATATAAAGAATGAACGTCAAATCTTCTTTTAATCCGTTGTAGGACATTTGCAATATAAATATAGTATAAGGCTCTAGTACATACAGATGAGTCAGGATCATTTGCAACAAGCTGTCTCTCAGCATAAGAATATCTTTCATATCTTTCCAGGATGTTCTCCATGCTGTACAAGAGTGTATATACAATTAGTTTCTGATCAACATCTTACAGATCGATGTAATCTCTGCTTTGTTCCAAATAAGAGTACGAAGCTAACGAAAACTAGCATGAACACCTAAAATATATTTAAAGATATATGTAATACTTAAAGATATATGTAATACTTAATGATGATGATCATTTGTCATTATAAGTAGGATTTGAGAAGATCGAAGAGATGTGCAAAATTTTATTCCAAAAATTTTGTGTAAAATATCTAAATAATATTGTTATATAGTTCTAACAATATTGTTGTACAGCTCGATCTTTGCATGAAACAAGTGTTTTTAAGTAGGATTTGAGAAGATGAGATTTGCAAAATTTCATTCCGAATATTTTCGATAAAGATGTCTTAAGGGTTCTAACAATAACAATATTATTGTACAGTTCTTTGTATGAAACAAAGTAACAAATATAGGGCACTCATGCATGTCAATCACATTTTTATTATAGGTTCAGAAGTAGCAGTGGTAAAAACAGATAGTAAACTATAACTATATATTCCTGTGTTAGTTTCATAAGGAACAAAAAGTATATCCTGCATATATGTGTGTAACTATTATGCATACAATGCCATGAGGAATCTATGTACCAGTACAGCTTGTCACCTAGGATGAGACTCGGCTTACGCAGACACGCCTAAGTGACTTTTTTCAATTTTCTACTGGTACTACGTTGTACAAAAACAAAAAATTTATCGAACTCCGAGTCTAGAAATACTAGGAACACTTGTTTCTTGTCAATTTCGGTCAATGTTAATACATGTTTAAAACAATGTTACACTTCTATAAAACTTTAACAATTCATCTACAAAAAAGATACCCTGGCCACGTACTAATGTTTCCAAAAAAATAAATAATAATTTATTACAAGGTATAAATTTATTGTCCATTAATTTATTAAAATTTCACAAGATGACATGTTCGAACATATATAACAGGATTTGAGTGATTTGAATCCAAATTTTTGACAAACAAATCTGTTACCAATATAAATCCGAAGTAGCAATGTAAAATTACACATATACACACACATAATATCTAAGGTTAAAATAGTTTAAGTTTTTTTATCTGCTTTTCAAGAACTCTTCTGTTTTAAATCTAATAAAATTTACATTAAGAGCAATCCACCGCAAGAAGTCAAGAACATACTGTTACTTCAGAAAAGAAAAAGAATCTTATTTTAAAATTTCAGTTAAATGACATATCAGCTAAATGTAGTCTGTATTAAGTACTACAGATTTTTCAAATTTTAAACACAAAAATACGAATTTATATCACGTGGTTCAATTCATAACACATAATGTGCCACTTTACCACTTTAGGTGTGCCACTCAATGTGCCACTTTAGGTGGTTGTTTTTGATTGGGTGGTTGGTGTGAATGCAGGGGGGTCCCATTTATATTAATGAGAGGTGAGCCAATCAAAAACAACCACCTAAAGTGGCACATGGAGTGGCACACCTAAAGTGGTGTAGAGGATTTGTACTCCATGAGGAATCACCTAGTAGGAGACTCAGCCTACACAAACACGACTAGCTGACTTGTGTTCAATTCTCTAGGCGTAATACGTTGTACAAAAACAATCAGCTCATCGAAATCCGAGACTACCATTAATTAGGAGCTATCTAACGAATGCACTTTTTTCTGGTTAGCCATCAACTAAGTGTGTAAACACTTGTTATTTGTCAAGTTCACTCAATCTTATTATATGTTTGCAGCAGTTTGCTAAATAATGTTATCATCTTATCGATGAATGAAAATCCTTATATACTAGCGGATAATTTTGTTTATTTATCGAAAAGAATAAACTCAATTAATTTCTTGAGTATTAGTTTATCGAGTCTACCATAATTTTGTAAATAATAGTGTATGTTCGAACAAATCTCTCACCAATATCAATCCGAAGTAGCAATGTAGTACTAGATCTTTCAACAATAGATCTGTATGATATCCCCCATGCACACTCACACATAATCAACTCTATAGCTAAGTTTAAGAAAAAACATAACACCAAAGATTTATTTAGCTTATTTAGATTAATGTTAAATTTAATTTACATCGATATTATCTGGTCTCTGATAAAGAACTCTTTTGTTATTAGTTAATTACTAAATGTAGATCCATCAAAATCAAATAACTGCTGTCAACCCTAGCCAGTTACTTTAACAAACAAAATATACAAGATGAAATCTCTCTGTATGAAGACACACTGCAGGTACTCATATATACATGTCGAAAACATTCAGAAAACATTAGCATATGATCAGAAGAGAAAATTAATATTTAGAGATCGATGAGATAGAATTGATGAGTACGTACGATAAATCGGAAGAGTACTCAAAGAGCTTGCCCTTGGTAGAGAAGACAATAAGAGCAACCTCAGCATCACAAAGAACAGAGATCTCATGAGCTTTCTTCACAAGCCCACCTCTCCTCTTTGAGAATGTCACTTGTCTGTTGATCTTGTTCTCTATTTTCTTCAACTGCACTTTTCCTCTCCCCATATCTCTTCGCCTTCTGATCTCAACCAATTTTCAACAAAATATTCAAACTAATCAGTACCAAATATATGAAACTCTATTAGATACATAAAGGGAAATTCGTACACACAGTTAAAGATAAAGTGAAAAATATTCTTTTACCTACACTGGATAGGAAGAATATAAGTTTAGGAATGTGTGTGGGAAATGGGAATGCAAACAAAAACTCTCTAAATAGCTAGATTTTTCTTAGGAAACCAACAGCACAGTACACAATTGTAGATTTTTAAAAGTGAAGGAAACTCGTCAAGGGAAAGTACACAATTGTAGATTTTTAAAAGGGTCAAGGAAAAGTACACAATTGTAGATTTTTAAAAGGGTAAGGAAAAGTGACAGTCATAACTCATACCTCCGGTGGTCTTTTTCAACTGGACTGTGTAACTCGTCACTGCCTCACTAGACATCAGCCATTTTTTTTTTTATTGTTTCAAGTTTTAAAAACTGTTGTATGAATACATTTGGATGATTTATGCTTTTATGGTAGAATTACTTTTTTAATTAATTTGTAATACTTTCTTGTTTTTATTTTAATCGGTTTTAAAATCGAAACTGAACCGATAAAAACTGAAACCGGGATTTTAAAATCGAAACCGAAACCAATGGTTCGGTTACGGTTCCGGTTTTCAATTTTTAAAATCGAGGACATGCGGTTCCGGTTCCGGTTTTACCCGAAAACCGAACCGAACCGAGGTTTACCCCCTACTATGTACATCAATACTGTTTCTGCAATAATAGCATTAGACTTTTTTCATGTTAGATTAGTGGTGTTATTCTGGTTGAGGGATAAATGATGTATAGTTGGATGGCAACAAGTGATTAGGTACGTCGTAGTATTTTTCAAGAAAATGGATGGACGTCCTATATGTGGTGTGTGATTACATCTGGATCTGGTAAATTGGGTTTAGATCCGAAGAACCGATCCGAAATTCATAAAATTGAGATCCGATTTTATAACCGAATTAGGTTAACCGAAATTTAACCGAATCCGAAACAATCCGATTCGAACCGAAATCCGATCCGATATAGTCAAATCCGATTATTGTCCGAAAACCGATCTCATTCGATCCGAAAATTACCTGAACCGAATATCTAACCGATAATAATCCGAAATACTTGATCCAATAATGATCCGAAACCGATCAATAAAAACTCGCGATCTAAATATTTCACCAAAACATAATTTATACGACTACTAAAACCCAGATTCCAATCAACCAAACATTTTTGGACTAGTCAAAACATATTTGAAAAAAAATCTCAATTTAATATATATATATATATATATATATATATATATATATATATATATATATATATATATATATATCAAAAACTCCATCAAACCTTCAAATTGAATTAAACTCCAAATATTATCTAGAAAAATATTTGTTCAAAATAAAAAAATATTTATATCAATGTATAGAACTCAATTTATCGAACACATACATATATAAATCATTAATTTTGGATAAGTATATTGAGTGATATAAATTTTTGAAGATTAAATTTTATTGTATTTGTGAGAGAAAGAATTGGGATTGGGGGTGGAGATGAGTGGGTAGTTAAGTTATATGGGGGACTGGGGAGTAGCTATGTGCCTAAGTTATATGTGAGAGAGATATATATACATGTGTTTTTTTTTACCGTGTGGAGAATGAATGTGTAGTTAAGTTATGTATAAATATGTTTATACATAATGTATATATGTTTTTTTTTGTTAAGCGTATATATGTTATATTTGTTTTTTTTAAGGACTCTGACTCATCAATCCATGTGATACAAAATGGACACATAGACACTTACTTAGAAATTCAATTATAATTTTAAAAACATTTCCCGAATCATATTTAAAATATTTTTAAAAATACTTAAAAAATAAAGAAAATAATATATAATTCCCAGAAAATTCTCAAATATTTAGAAAAATATTCTTTACTAGAATATGATTTTATTAAATATTTATTACCAAACAATTATTTTGTTGAATTTCTAAATGAATTTAATATATAAAATAATATCTAATTTTGTAGAATTCATTCGTATTTTTCATTTTTTCGTTGATTTAATCATATCGATAATAATATCGTATCTTATTAACTTATCATAATAATATTTTTTCGATGATTGAATAGAGAAATTAGTAGTTAACTATATATTGGACTAGTACTACTAACCGGTGGTTTGTCCCGAATTGTTGTTTCTATTTTTTAAAAAATATTTATCGACGATCCAATCGTATGAATGCCAATATATATGCAATACTCCCAAAATTTTAAAAAATTGAAAACTAATTTGGATAGTAAAATTCGTAGTCAACTAAGATTTCACAAGTACTACTAATTAGTACTTTGTCCAAGATTGTTGTTTCTATTTTTTTAAAAATATTTATTGACGATCCAACTGTACGGATGTCAATATATATCTAATTTAGTGATATTCCAAAATTTTTAAAATTAAAAAATTAATTTGGATAGTAAAATTAGCAGTCAACTATTGATTGGACTAGACTACTAACTAGTACTTTGTCCCAGATCATTATTTCTATTTTTAAAAAAATATTTATCTACAATCCAATTGTACGGATCTCAATATATATCTACTTTAGTGATATTACTAAAATTTAAAAAATAAAAACTTAATTTGGATAGTAAAATTATAAATCAACCTATATCAGTCGAATTTATAAATTCGACCGAATGTAGTCAAATATATAAATACGACCAAAATTAAATATGATTGAATTGAATATTTAGTCTTAGTTAATGTTAAAAACGACCGTACAAAAATGACCGAATATAAATTCGATTGAATTTAGCTCTAACTAAATAAATGTTGAAGTTGACCTTAAATTCAACCAAATCCGGTCGAATTCAAGGTCAGTCATTTTTAGTCGATTTCCTTTAAGTGTGTCAAACAAAATAAAAACCTAATAAATAATTTTTGATCATTTTTTATTAAATCAAAAATGAAAAATTATTCTACAAGTCTATTTCTAAACTAATTTAATTTTTTTTAAATGATTAAGAAATAAAATCCATCAATAAAATTAATGATAAAACACTAGTTACTAGTATTAGTCAATTTAGTTGTTGATTGCTAAGATCTCAAACCAAAATAATTTTTAATTTTTTGAAAATTTGAGAACATCATTAAATTGGATATATCTTAACATCTGTAAGGTTGGATCATCGAGAATTATTTTTAATAAAATCAAAACAAAAGTTCGTGATAAAGCACTAGTTACTGGTATTAGTCAATTTAGTTGTTCATTGCTAAGATCTCAAGGCAAAATAATTTTTTATTTTCTTAAAATTTGAGAACATCAATAAATTAGATTTATTTTAACATCCGTACGGTTGGATCGTCAAGAATTATTTTAAAAAAAATCGAAACAACAGTCCGTGACAAAGCACTAGTTACTAGTATTAGTCAATTTAGTTGTTTATTATTAAGAGCTCAAACCAATATAATTTTGTATTTTCAAAAATTTTGGGAAATCACTAAATTAGATATATCTTGACAAATGCGACCATGCGACCCTAACCGAATTTTCCTACATCCAAACATAATTCGATCCGAAACAGTAAATATCCGAAAAAGAACCGAATCCAATTTGATCCGATCTTAATCCAAAATTTATCCGATTTTAATCCGAATTTGACAGGAACCGAAGTAGATCCGATCTGAACCGAATAGTCCCAAAATTATACCTTAACCGAAAATGGATCTGAACCGAATCATATCCGATCTGAATCGAACGGGCTCTAAATATATCATAACCGAAAGTGGATCTGATCTGAAGCATATCCGATCCGAAACCGATCTGTTTACCCGATTTGCCAGGTCTAATTACATCTATACTATAAACATTAAAAGTTTTAGTACGGTATGGTACCGTACTTACCATATAATAAAAACACAAAAGACAATCTTTTCTTAAAATATTATACGCAACTCTTCCCGACATTTCGACTAAATAATAACTAAACAATAACCTTTTTCAATTATTAACTTTTCTAACTTTTCTAACTAAAATTTTTTCTTTCCAAAAATATTGTCGTTCTAATTAATAAAATAAACTAATAATATTATAATTACTAATAACTAACTGATTACCTTTTCCAACTAAAATGTAATATCTTTTCGATATTTTCTAACTAAAATATCTCATTTTCTCATAAATAATAACTCAGACCAATTACCTTTTTCAGCTATTATCTTTTCTAACTAAAATTTCTTCTTTCCAAAAATATAATCGTTCTAATTAATGAAATAAAAATCTATACTATTATATAATAGCCGGAACAGTAAAAGTGTTGGTACCTTTTTTTGGTACCTATTTTTTGGTACTTTGTAAAAGTTTTTGTATATGTCTTTTGGTACCTATTTTTTG
The DNA here is from genome assembly GCA_036435485.1 of Saposhnikovia divaricata. Lineage (NCBI taxonomy): Eukaryota > Viridiplantae > Streptophyta > Magnoliopsida > Apiales > Apiaceae > Saposhnikovia > Saposhnikovia divaricata. Next base: position 167,381,049 of record CM071595.1, on the reverse strand, counting down.
GTATTTCGTTAATTTACTTATTTAACTTTCATTATAAATAAAAAGATATACGATATCTATACTATTAAAACTCTTAAAATAAATAATAACATAATATAATTAATGGTAATTACTCGATTGCTTTTTTTTTTTTCACATTTACTTTTATTGAAAATGTTGGTCCCGGGGTATATTGCAGAAGGGGGGATTGAATGCAATATAGATAATTCCAAATCTTTACCGCAACAACAATGATAAAGATTGTAAACTATCTATACAAGAAATGCAAACATAAGTAGTAACTCAAGAAATTATCACAAAATAAATGTTTAATTATTTTTCAAAGTGTTGCTACAACCTCGAGAAAAAGTATTTTCTCAAGCTTCGACTTCTTGAATCGATTACAGAAAGAATGAGAGATGTTTCTCTATAAAGACTAATCTTCTCTAACATCTCTGTCAGATGGGTTGTGGAGCCGTTATCATTTTCAAGTGGCAGCTCCTCACAAATTGCTCACCCATGTGACTTTCCCAAAATGCTATACAAACAGATTATCATTAAGCATAAAGCAATCTGGGTTCTTTCTAAAACTAGCTAAAATAATTCTAGTAGATGCAGACATGTCATACTCTTGAATTGTCGAGCTTCGTCTTGTGATTTCTCAAGCTTCTATCGTAGTCTTGCAGGTCTGCTACAATCTTTGACAAGATGCAGCAAACCTGTTTCTTGAACATCTAAAATGTCACGGGTTTGACTGAGATAAATCCCTAATTCAAATATTCCATTGAGACAGTAATCTTTGAGGCCATGTTTGTTGTCATGAGAATGTTCCTTGGATGACAGTATGAGTCCCCGCCAATGATGCTGTCGGGACTTTCAAACTTGCTGTCAAAGTGTGAGAATGTTGCTGTCTTCCTGTTTCCACCAATGTTGCTGTCAGATGAAACTTGCTGTCGTGACTTTGCAAAATATTGTCTTCTTGTAACCTTACTGTCAATGTTGTGGCAGTAACATTTATTCTTTCTGTCTTCTATATGTATGACTTGAGGCTTGAACAAATGTATGAACTTCTTCCAAGAGATACAATTATTACATGACAGTGGTTTATTCGATTACAAGCACACACTATGGCTGTGACAGTATGTTCTACTTAGTCTATACAAATAAAACTAAGTACTAGTTAAGTTGTCTCTAAGCTATCACCCATAAATACTAACAATCTCCCCCAATTTATTTTTATGGACAATAACAACAAATTTATAATTAAAACATGCTGACAACTTAACTAACATAGATCAGAATAGTTAAAACACCATCTCTGATGAATTTTAAAGAATCCAGAATACAACATTGATGTTCTAACTGCAAATCAATTACTCCTTTATGTTGAGAAAATAAGAAATTTTACTTAGCTTGATTTGAGCAGTTCTCAGCTGTCTAGATTATTCCCTCTCTTTTGAGAGCTTCTTGTTTTGCCTTCTTGAGGTATTCTACTAAAGCCTTTTCTTCAGGAGTTTTAGCATCATCTTCAATGTCTTCAATGTACCCATGAATCACTCGAGAAGGAAACACTTTAGCATCTTTCAGGTCAAACCAAGTTTCGAAGTCATAGGTATATGTTCTGAACTTTAAGATGCCTTCGATGACCTTGAATCTCCTTCCAGGGAAAGCATTGAGGGATACTATCTTTTTTCTATCTAGTTTTGGATCTTCATCTCTCCTTTGGTCGAAGATAACTTCAAGTTCCCAAGCACATAGTATTTCAAACTTTTGAGATGATCCAACAACTTTCCAGTAGAGATTCTTTAAGATACTGGTCCTCATTTTGTGAAAACTATCTACATAGATTTCTTCTTTTCCATCTATAATTTTGAGAGGATCTTCCAATACACAGGGCTGGTAATCTGCTTTCTCACTGTTCATTTTGTAGACCTTCTTGCAACTTTCTTTCAGTTGAGCTTCTAGATTTTCAGCAGTTTGTTTTGCAGACTTGGGTGGTTTATCAGCATTTTTGAATTCTTTTTCAGTTGTCCTGAATGCTTCTGCTGCTTCATGCACTTCTGCAGGTGCATAAGATGACGTTCTTTCTACCCAGTCATACTTACACGCAACCTCTAATTCATCTGAACTTATAGTCAAGTTGGCATCATCAATTTCCATCCAGTCACCATGTTTCTCATAGAATTCAGCATATCTTTCAGCATAGTATTTCTGGATGTGTTCCATGGCTGGTTTAGGGACATGCCATGACTCACCATAAGCTCCGCCATTCTTGCCAACACAAAGAAATCGATTCTGCGTGTTACTACTTCAGATGTCATTTTAAGGCTATACCTGTCCACCACATATGATCCTTTGATTATATTGAAATCCTTGTCAACATCCATCATTCTACTTCCATCTATATGCCAGATGGTGTATTTAGTTGCACGTTGCTTACTTTTATCCAAATCCAAAGAGACGGATTTCTTGTCTTTTTCAATATTTGCTTTATGACATTCGAAGTTGTTCATCATTTCTCTTTTCTGAATAACAGTCTTATCAACCACTACTCCATGCTTCTTTATCTTAGCTGCAGCCTTTGTGTTAAATATAATTGATATGGTTAATATCAGTGTTTAAGTTTTACAGGGAAAAATAGAGTTTAACAGGAAGCAGTCAGAGTTTAGTTAAACTCTGACAGTTGGAAGCTGAACAGAGTTTACTATACGCTGACAATGGAAGCTCGACAGAGTTTGTTAAACTCTGTCTGGAGGAAGCGTCTACTTGTCAACAGTGTTTGAAGAATTATTGAAGATAATTATGGAATCAATATCTTTGAAGATTGGATAGCTGTCAAAGAGATTGAGTTGACTAAGGAGACGAGTAGCAATCGTAATTGATATCAATTGTATAGCTAATTTATAGGAGTATCAATTATCGATTGTATAGCAGCTGTATATCTTATAAATACAGTTAGGTTAACCCTAGAAGGGTAATCGATCGTGTAATACAATATCTTTCATTGTAACCTAAGCAGCTCTCTGTGATAATTTACATCACTGAGAGAGAAGTTAATTCAAACAGTTTTTGAAGCTTTTAAAGAACTTATTGTTATTCTCTCATACTTAGTTGATTATAAGTGTGTATTCGGCCTAACAATTGGTATCAGAGCTTAATCTGTTAATTTAATACAGTTTAAGATCCACACACACAACTATAATCAATGGCAGAAATTCCTCCTCCTACATCAGGCTCTAGTGCTGAGAAGGCTCAACCTGCAACTGTGAGTCGATATGAAACAATCAGGGTTCCTATTCTTAGGCTAGCGGAATACTCAACCTGGAAGGTGAAAATGGCTATGTTTCTGGAAGCTACAGATCCAGAATATCTTGACAGAATTTATGAAAGCCCTCATAAGCCTACAAAATTATCTGTTGTTGCTGCTGGACAGGAAGCTAAATCTATTCCAAAGGAGAAGAAAGATTTGACTCCTGAGGATATTTCATCCATTGGTAAGGATGCAAAGGTTAGACATGCTTCATAGTTCATTGGATAATGTCATGTCTAACAAAGTTATCAATTGTAAAACTGCAAAAGAGATTTGGGATGCTCTAAAGGTTAGATGTCAGGGAACTGCTGCAATTAAGAAGAATAGAAGGAACATACTCACACAGGAGTATGAACACTTTGAGGCTAAATCTGAAGAATCAATGACAGAAACCTTTGACAGATTCTGTAAGCTACTAAATGATCTGTCACTGGTTAATAAAGAATATGATCTAGAAGATTCAAATCTCAAGTTTCTTCTTTCTCTACCTGAAAAGTGGGATGTTAAGACAACCACTATTAGAGACAACTATGATCTGGCTGATACTGATATTGATGAGATCTATGGGCTGCTCAAAACTCATGAACTAGAAATGGAACAAAGAAGCAGAAGATCAGGCAGAAAGTCAAAATCTGTTGCTCTAAGAGTTGAAGAAAGACCCTCAAAGAAGGAAGCATCAAGGAAGAAGGCAAAAGGAAAAGCCTTGGTCATTCATTCTGAAAATGAGTCATCAAACTCTGATGTTGACTCAAATGCAGATGAATCATCTGATTCTGAAGATGATGAGGAAATGATGAAAATGGCTGCTTTGATGGTAAAGACTTTCAAGAAGATGGGATTCAAGAACTTCAAGAAAGGAAAGAGATTCTCCAAGAATGATTCAAAGTTTGACAGGAAGAATTTCAGAAAATCTGAGAGAAAGGATACAAAATCTGGGAAAAGAGACAAGTCTGAGATTCAATGCTACAAGTGTAAGGAGATGGGTCATTATGCTCCTGAGTGCAAGAAGGGTAAAACTGAGAAGGCACTCTTCACTAAAGGCAGAGATTGGGCAGACACCTCTGACTCAGATGAGAATGTAAACTATGCTCTCATGGCTACTACTGTTGATGAAGCTGAGGATTCTGAAAACAAGGTACCTCTGACTACCTATGCTTATAATACTGATGATATAACTGAATTAAGAATATATCTTAAGGCTTTGCATATCAGTTATAGGGATCAGACTTTAGAGAATGAGAGAATTAAAACTGAGAATTCTGAACTCAAAGAGAGAAATAAGGTTGTAGAAGAGAAACTTGCTAACATGCAGCAAGTTCAAAAGGAGAGAGATGATGCTGTCTATCTTGAACAAGAGTTGTTAAGTCAGTATAAACAACTAGAATCTGAGTTGGAAAAGGCAAATCACATTATTAAAACTTGGACTCACTCAGGAAAAGACACTCAAGATGTTTTTCAATCTGACACTGTAGGTGTAGGTTATTCTGAGAAAGATGAACTTAGGTTTCAGAATACAGTCAAGATTAGACCACCTCTTCCACCTAAGAAATTTGGAACATTTGTTAATGGAATAAATGAACCTAGATTTGAAGGTGGAAAAGAAGCTGTTAAGAAAGAACCAGTAAAAACTAGTGTTAAACAGGTTAATATTGGTTTAATGACAGATAAACAACTTAAGCATAGGCTTAATGAGTTAAAATCTGTTAAGAAACAGAAAGTGTCTAGAAAGAAAAGAAATGGTAAAGTAGGCATTACTCAAGGCAATTATCCAATGCTTGCTACTTTAGCTCCAAGAAAGACATGTCATAACTGTGGTAGTACTAACCATCTTGCTAGTTTTTGCAAAAAGAACAAAGACATTAATTCTTTACCTTCCAAGTCTGAAGTAAAGAAAGATGATGTTAGAACTAAGCCATAGACTTTATGCAAACACTGTGGAAGCACATGGCATTCTATTTATACTTGCAGAAATTATCATGCTATTTATCATAATTACTATGAACTGAAACCTAATCTGAAATAGGTTAGAGTTAATTCTGCAAGTGTAAACTCTGATAAAGTTAGCTTAAACTCTGATAGTGAAAATTCCGCTGCTAAAGCTAACAAAATTAAGAAAGCCAAAGGATCCAAGCAAGTCTGGATCCTTAAATCTAATCCTCAATAATTGTTTGTGATTGCAGGGCATCAGGGAAAGCATCCTAGTAGCGGACAGTGGATGTTCAGGACACATGACTGGAAATAAAGCCCTGCTATCAGAGTATGAGGAGAAGGCTGGCCCAAAAATTTCCTATGGAGATGGCAACATAGGACATACTCTGGGATATGGCAATATTAATCTTGGAAGTGTCATCATCACAAATGTAGCTCTAGTTCCAGGACTCAAGCATGATCTGCTATCTGTGAGTCAAATCTGTGACAGAGGTTTTCATGTAGACTTTCAACCTGAATACTGTGAGGTTATCAGCAAAACCACAGGGAAAGTTGTTTTAGTTGGACAAAGGCACAACAATATATATGAAGCAAGCTTGTTGACAAACTCTAATGGAAAAACAATGTGCCTGTCAACAAGAATGTCCAATGAGGAGAGTTGGAAGTGGCATAAGAAACTCTCTCATTTGAATCTGAACAACATAAATGAGCTGATAAGAGAGGATCTTGTTAGAGGACTTCCAAAGTCTTTGATAAATGTTGATGGTCTGTGTGATTCATGTCAAAAGGCCAAATAGAGGAAGACCTTTTTCAAGAGCAAGTCTGAATCTTCAATTGTTGATCCATATCATCTGTTACATGTTGATCTTTTTGGACCAGTAAATGTCTTGTCAATTGGAAGAAAGAAATATGCTCTATTTATTGTTGATGAATATACCAGATACACTTGGGTGTATTTTCTAGCAAAGAAGGATGAAACTGCATTAATCTGATGGAGCATGTAAAGCTACTGGACAAAGGATCAAAACACAAAGTCAAAATAATCAGAAGTTATAATGGAACTGAATTCAGAAATGCAACAATGGAAGAATTCTGCAAGAACAGAGGAGTGAAGCAAGAATTTTCTGCACCTGGTACACCACAGCAAAATGGTGTAGTTGAGAGGAAGAACAGAACCTTGATAGAAGCTTCCAGAACTATGCTTGATGAAGCAAAATTGCCAACCTATTTCTGGGCAGAAGCAGTTCAAACTGCTTGTTTTACTTAAAATGCAACACTGATCAACAAGCATGGAAAAACACCATATGAGATGGTGAGGGAAAAGAAGCCAAACCTGAAATATTTTCATATTTTTGGGTGCAAATGCTTTGTGTTGAAAACTCATCCTGAACAGTTGACCAAATTTGAGTTGAAAGCAGATGAAGGAATTTTTGTTGGCTATCCAGTGTCAACCAAGGAATTCAGAGTTTATAATCTGAGAACAAGGGTGATTATGGAATCTATTCATGTGTCATTTGATGACAGGAAAATCACTGGACTTGAAGATGTTGATGAACATGATCAGTTGCATTTCGAAAATGAAGATCTAATCTCTGATAAAATAAACTCTGATGACACTAGTCCAGCAAACTCTGTTGATGCAAACTCTGAACATCTACTAGTACACACAGAAGAAATAGTACAGTCTGAAAAAAGAAGAAAACCAGTTAAGGGGGAGCATGATCATAGTGATAACTCAAATTCTGATAGTGAGTCAACTGAAAATTCTGGATCAAATTCAAACTCTGATGACTCAAACTCTGAAAGTCTAAATTCTGACAGTTCAAACTCTGAGAGATCAAATTCAGGGGGAGCCGCAGAGAATGAAGAAAGGCATCAAGATAATCAGGAGAACATTGATCAAGGGGGAGGATCAACTGTTGACAGAAGTCATTTACCTACAGCTAGGAAATGGACAAAATCACATACACCTGATTTAATCATTGGAGATCCAGATGCAAAAGTTAGGACAAGAAGTGTTTGTTGAACAACCACCAGGATTTGTAGATCCCAAGTATCCAGATTATGTCTACAGGCTTGACAAGGCACTCTATGGACTTAAACAGGCACCAAGAGCATGGTATGAAACTCTGGCTCAATTTATTTTAGAAAGTGGATTCCACAAAGGTACAATTGATAAAACCTTGTTCTATTTCAATCTTGGTAGTGATCTGTTATTAGTTCAAATATATATAGATGACATAATCTTTGGATCTACTAATGATAAACTCTGTAAGAAGTTTGCCAAGCTCATGCAGTCTAGGTATCAAATGAGCATGATGGGAGAGCTCAGTTATTTTCTAGGGCTACAGGTGAAGCAAACAGATGATGGAATTTTTATCAATCAAGCAAAATATACCAGAAATCTTCTTAAGAAATTTGGCATGCTTGACTGCTTATCTGCAACAACTCCCATGGCAACAGCAACAAAGTTGGATAGAGACACAGGTTCACCAGTGGATATGACAAACTATAGAGGAATGATTGGGTCACTTCTTTATCTAACAGCTAGCAGACCTGACATCATGTATGCAACATGTCTTTGTACAAGATTTCAGGCAGATCCAAGAGAACCACATCTAACAGCTGTGAAGTGAATCTTCAAATATCTTAAGGGAACCATAACTTTAGGTTTGTGGTATCCAAGAGAATTAGACTTCAAGCTTCTTGGTTACTCTGATGCAGACTTTGCAGGCTATAAGATAGACAGAAAAAGTACTAGTGGAAGTTGTCAATTTCTTGGTGATAGAATTGTTTCTTGGTACAGCAAGAAACAGAAATCAATCTCTACATCTACAGCTGAAGCAGAGTATATTGCCGCTGGTAGCTGTTGTGCACAGATTCTGTGGATGAAGAATCAAATACTGGATTATGGATTGAGGTACAGTAAAATACCTATTTACTGTGATAATCAAAGTGCTATTGCTATGACAGGTAATCCAGTAAAACATTCAATGACCAAGCACATCAGCATAAGGTATCATTTTATCAGAGAACATGTAGAAGAAGGGAATATTGAGCTTCATTTTGTGTCTACAGAACAACAGCTTGCAGACATCTTCACCAAGCCATTGAGTGAAGCTATATTTACAAGGCTGGTAAATGAACTAGGAATGGTCTCTGGTTTTGACTAGAGATATTGGTTAGACTCAAAACTTTACTTATGTACTTTGTTGCTCATATTTCTGTGGTATGTTAAACTCTGATATGCAAACTCTGCTCAATGACTGTTAACCTCTGTGAGCATGCTTTTTAAGTCATACACTGTTAACTGTTAAATAAACTCTGAGTAACTCTGATAATGTTTCTTTCTGAACATAAACACCGATGAAGATACATGTATGAAACATTACTCTCAGTAATTAGTCATGAATCCTTCTAAGTTATCTGTGATCTAATCTTAAACTGTGCAGAAAGTTAACACAGCATGATACTATTCTATATTTATAGCATCTCTTAGTTTATTTATCCTAAACTCTGAGTGTGTAAATACTGTGTGCATTGCCTCTCATAAATAATTTCTGATGTTGATGAGCTCTAAACTCTGTTAGTTATACACTGTTAAATTAGATTATATTATTAGAATAACCCCAAATCTAAAATATATAGACTGTTAGAACTCCTTTGAGATCATGTTTGTAACTAGGACGACCCAGGAACTTACTGGTATATAGTAATGGCTAAAATTCTCTAATTTTTGGTGACTAGTCGAAAGCTAGGAAGATCCAAGAACTTATCAAATTGATAAGGGCTAAAATTATAGGATTTTTGGTGACTAGTGTCAACCTCTGATTACTGGAGAAAATTTAAAAATAAAATAAAATTGGGGTTTATAGATTAATTAAATATTACTGTATATAAACTGTTTACTACAGAGTTTAGCATTCATCATATATTCAGTGTTTACTATGAGAGTTTGTGCATCCAGTGTTTACTGATTTACTTTATGGATTTTATGAAATGCTAGATGCTCTAAATACTGATCTAATAAACTCTGCTCTACACACACGTATATTCACAACTGTGCAGTGTTTGAAAGGATAACAGTAATTAAGTTGGAGAATTGATAAACACTGTTGGATTTTGTTGAGTACTCTAAGGTAATATTTTATTTCAGACAAAACATATACTTGGAGTACACAAAGAGTTTTTGAAATTTGCATGTAATATGTGCCAGTTGTTTAATTGTGTCAGACAGTTAAAGCTTATTGGAAATAGAAGAGAGAACAGTAGTAATAATAGGCATTATTACTGCGCGTGTAAATAACTGTTCCACTGTTTATGTGACACGTGTCCCACTCACACACTTAACAAGAAATTGGTTGCGTGTTTAATGTCTAAAACGATTGGGTTTTGATTTTCAATTACAGATCTAATCAAAATCATTTCATTATTCATTTTTTCATCTTTACATCCACGAACACACAACATCACACACAATTTCTCTGTTACTTTCACTTAAGCATTTTCCCAAACACTTTTCCACACACTCTCTTCTCTATTACACTGTTCTAATGGCAACCAAGAATTTTGTGACTCAGGGATTAACTTTTGTTACAAACAACTATGCTGCAATACTAGACACTGCTAAAGCCCCAGACTCATTTCATCTGATTCAGAACTTTTTAAGAGATTCTGAAATTGGACAAGCTCTTGTCCAACCAGAAAAGCTCTTGGCCACACAAATCTCTACCTTCTGGAGAAACTCTGTTTATGATGATGGTGGAGAGAATGGGACTCCATCAATTGTGTTTACCTATGAAGATCAAGAGTTTGTCATAACTCCTGCAACTGTTTGTGAGGTTTTGGATTTTGACACTCATACTTCATACTCTGTGGCTGTTGAGGATCAATTAAAAGAAATGTTACAGCAAATAAGGTTTTCTGCTCCTTTGGATAAGATTGGGAATGTCAAAAGGCCAGGGCTCAGGAAGGAGTGGAGCTTCTTCTTTGACTGCATTACTCGAGCCTTTGGCAAGAAGGTCACCAACTGGGATGCAATTCCTGGTGAAAGTCTTCAAATCGGGTATTCTCTTCTTAATGGGAGTAACTTTGATTTTGGTCGTTTAGTACTTATGAATTTAGGTGAAAAACTTGCAGAGTCTAATACAACTGTTTATTTCTCACGTTTCTGTCAATGTTTATTCTCTACTTGTTTACCTAATTTGGCAATTGCTGATGAGGATGTTATACAACCTTTCCAATGTCATAAGAGAACGTTTTCTGATTTGACAAATAAGAATGCTAACAAAGAGAAAGTACCAGAGTTTATCTATCCTCTTGCCCTCAGAAACTTTCTCAACTAACCACAAGAACAACGAGAACCACAACCTGAACCAATCATTGAACCTCCACAGTCACCACCTCAAACCACAAACACTGAACCTTCTCAACCCACAAACACTGACCCACCTCAAACCATAAACACTGAACCAATCACTAAACCTACATCTCCACCCACAATTACCACTACTTCACAACCACAATCTTCATCACATCCTCAACCTCAACCACAATCCAAACCAAAGAAATCAAAGAAAAGCAAGGCTATAAGGCTATCGAGAAAAGAAAGGCTTGCTGAAGCTTCTAAGCCAAAGAGGGCTAGAAAGGAAAGGGCTAACAAACCTAAATCTCCTTCTATACTTGATGATTCTGTCTCAGAACAAGAAAGAGCAGAAGTGAATCCTCCAGCTAAGAGAAGGAGAGTAATTCTTGAAGACTCTGATGAAGAACTAAATGTTGAAGCTCCAGAGGATATTTCTAAGGAAATACCTGCTGTTGAGATAGAAAGAGATGGAAGTGCTGATGCTCAAATGGATGAAATTCTTGAACCATTGTTCCCATTCTCTGAGAACATGGACATTCCAATCTCTTCACCTGCTGTATTCTCTGAGGCAACTGATGCAGTAAATCAAACCACCTTGGTACATGAAGAAATAGTGGCTTCTCATACTGAGTTAATCTCTGATGCTCATCAATCTGTTGAACAGGGTGAGGAAATTGATCAACCACCTAAGGAGATAAACTCTGAGCCTATTGTGCAACCTGCAGAGGATATTGTAAAGCCTGTTGCAGAGAATGTTAAACTTACTGCTAAAACTGTTGCAGAGGATGTTGTTAAGACTATTGAAACTGTTGATGCATCTATTCCAATTCCTGAATCCACTCATCATGTTGAAGCTGAGATTGAAGTTGAAACTGAAGGGAATACTTAGTCAAGCTCTTCTCAGAGTTTACCAGTCCAGACTGATGCTAAAGTTAAGGATTTTACTGGTCCTTCAAATCAAGCAGATGCAGAAGAAGAACACTATGAACAATTTTCAAATGACTAGTATAAGGACACTTGTATCTTTCTTGTTGCAAGAGCAGCTGAATTTGTCAAGAGAACTTCCAGAACAATTACAAATCCAGAGATTCTATCTTGTCTCAAGGCTACAGTTGTTCAAGTGAAGACTCTCAATTCTAGGTTTGATCTTTGTCAAAAGGCAATTTCTGATGTTCGAGGTGATGTTTTTAGAGAAGATGATATGATTAAACTTGACAACAAGAACAAATTTCACTATCTTTCTCAGAATCAAGAAACTTTGTCTCACAGGCTGAGCAAAGTTGAAGAAAATCAAAATGCTATGTCTTTAAAGATTGATTCTATTGCTACCTCCCTGGAGTTAATCACATCTATTCTTATGCCTGATGATGTCAAAAAGGGGGAGAGAGTTGCTAAAGACAAATGCAAGCAATCTCAAACTCTGATCAGAAAGGATAATGCTGGAGATGGAGGAGCAAGTAATAAAGGCAGGGGCAAAACTGAAGAACTTCAAACTTGATACCAATTGGTGTGAGTTTTTTGGTGTTTACTTGTGACCACGTACGCTTGCGTGATATTGTGTTAACAAGTTTTTCACAATAGAAGCTTGTTGTGAGTATTGTGAAAAAAAAAGAGAGAAGAGTGTGAAAAAAAAAAAATTTGTTGTGAAAAAAAAAGTTGTTGTGAAAAAAAAAAATATACAGAACGCGCCTGCGCAAACCGCGCTGAGAGCGCCATGTAACGCAGGACGCACCTGCGCAAACCGCGCTGAGAGTGCCTGTCACGCAGGACGCACCTGCGCCATCCGCGCTGAGAGCGTGGCCAGGACCTGTCCAGACTCGTTTTTTTGTTTAAACCTCATATTTCTCCTCTTATATCCTTCCTATATCACAAAAATCAAATCCCACTCCTATTCCAAGTTGATTATAAATCTTTAACAAACCCCAATCCTTTATTAGTTCTACTTTCATCTCCAATATTCACATCTTTTATATACATACACCTCTACATACACAAACCCATCTATATAATTTTAGATTTTCAACTTTCAACCATTACAAGATTCAAGGGAAGATTAAATTCGAATTATTGGAAGCTAATCGTGCAAGTTCACCTCTTCAATTCGTGGGTATTGTTCTAATCTCATATTTTTAATTGCTACGAATTTGTGTTCTTGCCAATTAGGGTTTGGTTGTGTTCTTGAATTGGGGGTTTTGCTAAAAATCAAATTTTGAAGTTGTGTTGATTATTATTATTGTTGTTATGGCTTCTAAGAGACAACGATTGGTGCGTAGTAGTAGTAGTACTTGTCCATCTTCGGATGAGAATGCTATTTTGGAAGGTGGGGTGGTGAAGTTTGTGAATAAGGAGGCCGAAGCGGAGTATGGTCGGTTAGTTTCTAGAGGAGTTATTCGGGAAAGGAGATTTGTGCCACGTAATAATGAGGAGATGGTAGCTATGGTTAGTGAGAGGGGTTGGTCTTTATTTTGTGAATTTGCTAATGATGCCCCGTTGAATGTAGTTAAGGAGTTTTATGCTAATGCTACGATAGTAAAGAATAACGCCACGGTTGTTAGGGGCCGGAATTTGGATTATTCGCCTCGTGCCATTCGTACTTTGATTAGGCAGCAGCCTAAACCTAGGGGTGCTGCAGATTGGGGGAAAAAGACTAGGGATGATGTAACACCCCCAGATCCGGGGTCAGGGATTGGGTCGTTACGGTCTCATAACTTATACCTAATACTTGACTTGAGTCCAAAATCAATAAGTAGAATGCTATGACCCCACAATAATAACCACTCACACACACACGGTTATAGTCCCAGAGATGAAATTGAAATAAGTCTTACATTAAAGGGTTACGAATAAAAGTTATTACAATCCCAAAAGGATAACATCATAAGTTTAAAAGTTTTGCCGTTGATTGCATTAATTATACATATAGTTAAACAGGAAACAAAAGCTGTCTAACTATGCTACCTCAGCAATGGCGGCTAGCATCTCAGCGGGGAGTCTGGTGGGTCGGGTAACCTGCTTGCGCCGAGTGCGCCTGACGCGAGCCATCTGTCCTAGCTGTTGTTGTGACATAATATGAACAAAGCAAGGGTGAGCGAAAGCCCACCAACAATAATATAACTGAACAGTGATACATATATACAGCAGTTCAAAATATCCGTTGAAATCATATGCCATGCATTAATGAAGTTATTGCCAGTATAATATAAAGAATGAAGTTACCAGGTAACTCAAAGTATTTGTTTGTAGAAATATCAAAAGTAAGCGAGATATTCTCATTGTTATTAAAAAGAGGAACTTGCATGAAAAGATTGCAATTCCAGTTATGAACACTTTTCCAGCTCTGCCAACAGTAATCATGTTGCAGGAAAATAAATAAGTTTGGATGATGAACCAATGATGGAGTATTCACCGCGCCCGCTGTTCCAATCTTGATGATCAGTCGAGATCGTACAACTCAAATTAGGTTTATTACCGGTAGAACGAAGAACTGACGGCTTTACTTGTCTACCGCCTTACTAGCTCTTCCCGGCCAACGGTTGGGCCAAAGGGGATGGACCGGCGCTACTCGGCCTCTTACACGACTCCTAGTTCAAATAGAATTCATGATTCTGAATGTAACGTTCGTCCCCCTTTCCCCAAGTATAATACTTGTTGATAAGACTCTACAAGGTAGTCGTATCTAGTTGGAAAGGAAAATTCACCAATAACTTCCAAGCTATTGCTTGGTAACGAATATCAACTTGTTCCAACAATCTTACCCCTCGAAAGATGAGAAGGTAACCAACGACTTAATAAGTCAATAGCACCCGAGTTGCGAGTGAAGAGAATACTTTATGACCGGGAAGTCGACAAGATAATTAACATTTTCCAAGTAAGGTTCCCTTATTATTAGGGAGATAGACTCAAAGAAGAATGATGTCTGAGAACCTTTCTTGATATAAGATTAATAATAGTATGACTCCGAAATATTTTTCGTAATAATCGAAGAAGATAAACCTTATTGAGGTTATTCTAAGTATGGAATAAATATTCAGAGAATATTTATTGAATTAAAAATATTTAAAGAATATTTAGGAATATGAAAGAATATCTTTAATCAGAGTATTTTTCAAAATAATCCCTGAAGAAATATCAGGAGAATATTTATTGAATAAATAAATATTTAAATGAATATTCAAAATAATATTCATTAATTAATAAGACCTGAAAGGAATATTTAAGAAAATATTCATAATTAATTAGGAATTTAAATGAATATTCAAAAAAGTAATATTCATTTAATGAATAATATTCTAAATGAATATCAAGTAATATTCATTTAGTAATCCAAGCCTTAAAGGAATATTCGAGATAATATTCGATAAATAAATCAAACTTCAGATGAATATTAAAATAATATTCATCAAGTAATTAATATCCTAAATGAATATTTCAAAAGTAATATTTATTTAATAAAATAATATTCTAAATGAATATCCAAATAATATTCATTTAGTAGTCTCATCTTTAGAAGAATATTCGAAATAATAATCGATAAATAATTCGACTCTGAATGAATATTAAAAAAAATATTATTCGTCGAATAGTTACGTTCAATTATTATTTGAAGTAAGGATCGTTAAATAAATAATCTCGAACGAATATTCAAATAATATTCGTCGCCCGAATAATGAAAAATATTTACTTAGATATTTTCTTTCGAGGTAATCTCGATATGTCAAGAAATATTGACTCCCGGTCTATATTTGATGAATAAGATGTACACACCCTTCTCTGAGGGTCTTACAATAACCGGCTTATAATTGATACGATAGCTATCTAATTTATAAGCCAATAACAATCAGGGAACAAGCATAATGATATAACTTGAAAGTAGGCATGCATGCTATGACATATGTATAACAGAAAACATATATATATTCAATCTCAACAACAGCCTAAAAGAAGGGAATTGAAACTTGCCTGGTAGTCGAGTACGGTAAGGGGTAGTGGTAGCGGGTCCCAGTTCAGCTTGGTGATCTATAAATAGCCAAGGCATTCGGGATTAATCACTTAACATCTTAAAAGTTAAGTTATACTTAAATCGAAACACGTTCTCGAGTTATCTCGTTATATCCCTTTTAGTGGATTCCTTTTTATCATTGATCCGACCCGACATTCGTTCGTTAATACGACATGTCACTGTACTTATACTTGGGACATACTTAAGTCATACAAGTTCTAAGGTCGATCGTTATGAACCAATATTATACTCCGAGTTTTATCGCCCGTTTTCTAAGTGTTTTACCGAAGTTATAATAGGGTCGTCTTTTAGGGGTTCGTTCGCGTTTAACCTCGACTCGAATATTTTTAATAAATCGAAAAACGATCCTTTTGACATACGGTTTTCTTTCACACCTTCCTTTTTACCTCTAGTATTTATTTACCAAGATTCGTCATGACTTTACATATTTTATAGGGGTTCAATTTCAGTTACGAACTTTCGTTTACGGATTCGAATTACTTTTAGTAAATCGGTCATAAATCTTAAACCGTAAGTCTGTTTGATTCGATTCTTTTTCCAAAATGATCTACGACTCAAGATCTACGAGGGCATGTTAGATACTTGTCCAGTTTCGGCCATTAGACCTACTGTGATGCACGGTTTTCAATGGTTAATGAAATTTCGGCATTATAACGGCTATAATACGAACGTTCCAAAAATCACAATCAACAACCCAAGCCACACCGGGCATCTAAACAACTTATACACATAATAAGCATCTCACAAGTCCAGAGGCTACTGATCTTAGCATCAAAATCATCATGCATCTTAAATCATATAACTAATTACATAATCATGCTTATAATTATCACTATAATCATACCAAGCTAAATCCATCAAAAACATTCATAAATCTCAAATCAAATGCTAGCGTTTCAAGAGATCTACCTTCCTTGGAGTATGATATAACCTTAATAAGCTTGGTATGGTCCTTGTCTAGCTTAATCAAACCTTAGATCATCCAAAGAAATCATGAAAACAAGATTAGTTCTAAGAAAACACTATTCATCATCACCTTCTTGATTTTATATCTCAAGAATGGAATGGAATTTGAAGCTAAAATTTATAGGAGATCTTTGCTATGACATTTAGTACTTACCCTAAAAATTTGAAGATCAAACAATGGTGGGAACCTCCTTTTCTAGCTCCTTGGCCGAGAGTAGTCTTTCAAGGAAGAAATGGTGGTGTTTTTCTTCTTTTTTTGTTTTTGTTTGCTTTGTTATGACTTAATACAAGTATTATTACGTATATAACTTGGATGCATCTCCTCCTTTTGTGTTGTCACTCATCTATAGGTCCAAGTGTTGGCTTCTTAGTGGACCATGTGTTGGCACCACATTAAACAACTCCAATTTTGGTTAAATGCTAAAGAATCATCCTAGTTGTAGTTGACTTTCATGGGACATACTTTGGTTTCTATTATTCCATCCACTTGCACATACATGTATCTTGCTTTCTCTGCTTGATTCTGTGTCCGGTTATTGCTCGTTTCGATTGATCGTTCGTAGGAATATTTCACGGATTTCTAATTAGGGTTTACCGGGAATCTTTCTAATATTAATACTATCATTCTCCATCTTTCTTTCTAACTTTCCAATTTATATTCCTTAAATCCATTCATTAAATACTTAAAGCTATCAGTGTCCAGGGAACTCTCGGAGAAAATAAAAGTGCGGTTTTTCAGAATCCGACAGCTTTTACATACACTTATTTTCCCCCTGGATCACTAATACGAACTCGGAAATCCGTTCCGAATACTTCTATATAGTGTCGTCTCATATTATTCTATACTCTCACCAAAACACTATTCATTCTTTATTCTTTACTTATTCTCTTAGGGTTGTACAATTGTCCGTATTCTCTTCCGATCGTTCCTTAACCTTTTTACGGAACTAATGGATTAATCGTTATCGATCTGGATGACATGAGAGTATTCTCCTGCTTGAAATTGCCATATCTTATTCCCTTAGAAGATAGATTATTCTTACCTATGTTGTCACCCTTTAGCATTCTTCAAGACATAGAAATAGTAAAGTCGAATTCCATTCATTCTTTCCAAATATCAATTATTACATTGTAGCCGTAACCACTATTCATTCTTACATCATTAAATACATAAAAGTTTTAATTGCACCCAAAATCTGGGTTCTTACAGTCTCCCCTCCTTAAAAGGATTCCGTCCCGGAATCAGTTTGAAAACAAGTGGGGGTACTTCTCTTGCATTGCGCTTTCAAGTTCCCAGGTTGATTCTTCTACATTGTGGTTCTGCCACAAAACTCTGACTAGCTGAATGACCTTGTTTCGGAGCACTTGTTCTTTCCGGTCTATGATTTCCACAGGTTGCTCTACATAGGTCAAGTTTGGTTGCATGTCCACTTGCTCATACTCTACAATATGCTTGGCATCCGGATTATACTTCATCCCAATAATACTCCTTGGCAGGTCAAGCATCTGCTTACCCATTCTGCAACGTCCTTTTTCATGTTGGGCCACCAGTAATACTCCTTCAAATCCCTATACATTTTGGTGCTACCGGGGTGCACTGAGTATCTTGAGTTGTGTGCCTCATTTAAAATCTCATCCTTGAGTTCCTGAACGTTTGGGATCCATATCCTGTATGTGTACCTCATGATCCCTTCCTTGTCTCTTTCACACTTAATTTCTTCCCCGGTCATTATCTCTTCTGTGGAGTTCTCTTCTTCCTCCATCATCCGTTCCTGGCACAGTCTAATCTTTTCTAACAATGGAGGTTGGATTCTAATTTCCATCAACTTTTCTTGGCCCTCTCCAGGTAACTTAACCTCAATTTCCAACTTCTCAAAATCTTTCACTAGTTCTTCCTCTGAAGTTATCATCTTGAGCTTTTCTTTCTTACTAAGGGCGTCAGCCACCACATTGGCTTTGCCCGGGTGATAGCGAATTTCACAGTCGTAATCCTTGATTAACTCTAACCATCTCCTCTGGCGCATGTTAAGCTCTTTCTGAGTGAAAATGTACTTGAGGCTCTTATGGTCAGTGTAAATCTCGCATTTTTCCCCATACAGGTAGTGTCTCCAAATCTTTAAAGCGAAGACTATGGCTGCTAGTTCTAGATCATGCGTGGGATATCTGACCTCATAATCCTTCAATTGCCTAGACGCATACGCTATTACCTTGCCGTGCTGCATAAGCACGCATCCCAGTCCTTTATGCGAAGCATCACTGTAAATCACGAAATCTCCTTTTCCATCAGGTAATGCCAGCACTAGGGCTGTCACCAGCCTCTTCTTTAACTCTTGGAAACTCTTCTCGCATTTCTCAGTCCATTCATATTTCTCGATTTTACGGGTAAGTCGAGTTAATGGAGCTGCGATTTTCGGAAAGTCTTGGACAAATCTCCTGTAATATCCGGCCAGTCCAATGAAACTCCTCACCTCGGTTGGAGTAGTTGGTCGTTCCCAGTTTGAAACTGCTTCTATCTTGGAGGGGTCAACCAACACTCCTTCTCTATTGATCACGTGCCCTAAGAATTGTACCCCATTTTTCCAAAACTCACACTTGGAGAACTTGGCATATAACTGCTCCTTCCTGAGTATGTCTAAGGTTATCCTTAAATGTTCAGTGTGTTCTACCTCTGTCTTTGAGTAGATGAGAATATCATCAATGAAGACTATCACGAATTTGTCCAAATATTCCTTGAACACTCTATTCATTAGGTCCATGAAGGCTGCGGGGGCGTTGGTCAATCCAAATGACATAACCAAGAACTCATAATGTCCATATCTGGTACGGGATGCAGTCTTCGGGATATCTTCAGGTTTGATCCTCAGTTGGTGATATCCCGTTCTCAGATCAATCTTACAGAAGTATTCAGCGCCTCTTAGCTGGTCAAACAAATCGTCTATCCTGGGCAATGGATACTTATTCTTTATGGTTAGCTTGTTCAATTCTCTGTAGTCGATGCATAACCTCATACTCCCATCCTTTTTCTTAACAAACAACACTGGTGTGCCACAAGGCGACACACTGGGCCTTATCATGCCCTTATCCAACAATTCCTGTAATTGTTTAGCTAGCTCCTTCATTTCTACTGGGGCTAATCGGTACGGGGCCTTCGAAACCGGTGCCGTCCCCGGGGCTAACTCGATGTCAAACTCAATTACCCTATCAGGTGGTAGTCCGGGAAGATTTTGTGGGAACACGTCCTCGAACTCATTAACTACCAGAATGTCTTGAAATCTTGGCATTTCCTTCTGAGTGTCTATAACGTAAGCTAAATAAGCCTCGTTCCATTTTCGTAACAATCTCTTGGTTTGCGCCATAGTCAGAATTTTCTGGGTCTGTCGCATCCCCTTAAACACTATTTCTTTCTTCCCTGGGGTTTTCAACTTAACCTTTTTCCCTTTACAATCTATCCGCGCATCATTGCGAGACAACCAATCCATACCCAAAATGACATCGAATTCCCCTAGCTTAAAAGGAATTAAATCGACATAGAAGGATCGTCCTCCTATTTCTAGCTTACAATCAGGGTGAATTTGATTAACCGGTACGATTTCCTGATTAGCTATTTCTACTTGTAAGGAATCTCTTAGTTGCTGGGTTTTAAGTTTCAATTTATGCGCAAAATCTCTAGATATAAAAGACTTAGTTGCTCCTGAATCAAATAAGACATTTGCACTGACTGAATTGAGAGAAAATGTACATGCTATCACATCTGTGTCCCTCACGGCATCTTGTACTGACATATTAAAAGTCCTAGCAGTTGGTAGCCTATTTGAGGCAACATTGCTTGCCCCTGATGCTGCTGGTTTGCTCCTTGGGCAATCCTTCCTCATGTGCCCTCGCTGTCCATACTGGAAACAGGTTGTGCTGTTAGGGATGACCGTGGTGCAAGAGGTAGCATAGTGCCCAGCTCGCCCACACTTATAACAGTTTATCTGCTTCAGGTTGCACACCCCGGAGTGCCTCTTCCCACAAGTAGCACACAATGGCAATGGAGGTCGAGAAGGGTTGGAATGGGACATTCCTGATTGATGGCCGCCCTGGCTCACACTTACACTCGTAGATGGTTTAAACCCTACATTCCTCCCAGGCAGGGAAACCGCTCCTCGATTAAACTTGGTTGGGGGTTTTCCTCAAGCGGATCTTCCGCCCATACTAACATGCTTTCTCTTTATCCCCCCTTTCTCTCTCTCTCTGCATCTGATCACTACCAGCCTCCACAATGGTTGCCTTCTGCACCAAGGTGGCATAATCTGTAATTTCTAAAACCGCCACCCTATTCTGGATCCACTGCTTCAGCCCTTGTTGAAACCTGTTAGCTTTTTTTTCTTCTGTGTCTACAAACTCTGGCACAAATCTCGACAGCTCAGTAAATTTTGCCTCATAGTCAGCCACTGACATATTGTTCTGTTTTAGTTCCAAAAACTTAAGTTCCATCTGGGTTTTCATGAACTTCGGGAAGTACTTCTCCAGGAATAATTGTTTGAACCTTTCCCAGGCTACGACAACATCAGTCTCCATGTTTTTCTTGGCTTCCCACCAATAATTGGCCTCTCCCTTTAGTAGGTAAGTAGCAAAAACAGTCTTCTGAGCCTCATTGATACTCAGAATCTCGAAAGATTTTTCCATTTCCTTAATCCAGGCCCTCGCCTCAACGGGATCAGCCGATCCGTGGAACTCTGGGGGCTTAAGAGACTTAAAGGCCCTAAAGGAATTTGCCACTGAAGTGTTGTTGCCTGGTGGTGGTTGGGGGTATTGGTTCAAATTCTGCCTAAGTAGATCCATAAACTGGCCCATGGGGTTTCCGCCCTGGTTCTCCCCTTCCTGTTCTACTTCAGTTTCTCCACCCTCTATTTCCCCCTCAAATTCTTCAGAGTACAAGGGTTCATCCTCTGCTCCATACTGGGAATCTTCTTGCTCATTATAATCCTGATCTTGTTCTTCACTACTTTCATGGTTTTCCTCGTGTTGGTTGTGACTCTCTTGGTCAGTAGATTCTCGGGGGTTAGCCCTAGTGCCCATTCGTCTTGGAGGCATTTTACTGAAAATTTGGAAAATTTTACATTAGGTTCACTTACCTATTTTAAAGGATTTTTTTCCTTGCATAATTCTTTACATGATTGGGTTTAAGATCCCACAGTTTTATATCTCATGGAAACTTAATCGAAAAAAAAAATAGTGCATATGCTAATAAACTCGTGATCACATCCCAACAAATTGAAATAACTGAAAGGGAAACAAATATATACCAGGTACCGAAAAGGTACAACATCCGAGTTACAACGATAGTTTAAAGTACAACCATCCTAACAACAACAATACATCAAAAGTGAAATACGCTGTCTATCTGTCTAGTCTACAAAAAGGGAAAATAAGTACAAGAAAATCATCCCTACAAAAGCCGGCACTACTAAATCCGTACATGACTAGACAACTAGACTACTGCATCACTACATCTGAAATCAGCCGCCACGATGAAACATCATCCGAACCCTCCCCATGGCGATGCGGAAAATCTCCTCGGCATCTGCTCTGTCTACCCTTCCATGCCCATCAGTAGGCAACTGTCGCACCCTCACCCGAGCCCTCAGCTCGATGCGGGTCACAGCCCTATACCCAACCCTGTCACTGATAGTCCTCCTGCCCTGCAACCTCATTCGGGCGGCTCTCTCTGCTGCTAACTCCCTCCTAGACTCTGCCAACCTGGCATCCGCCACAGACAACTCTCTATAAAGCCCGTTCACAATCAAGTTGTGAACACATACTGGAACTCCTCCTATCGGGACATGAGGTGGGGTGGATGGCTCAGCTGGAGCGGTAGTCTCTGTCTGCTGGGGCTCTGGGGTAAGCTCCTCAAACTCGTCGGGGAATGGGCTCACAGATAGTGGTGGTGGGGTAGGGGCTCTCTCAACAGAGAGGGGTGGCACTCGTAGTCCGAAACTCCCTACTGCATCCTTCACTGGCTCAACCTCATCTACAGCCTGTCTAACAACAGCAGCCATGACCTGGTCAGTGGTCATATCAGTATCCTCCTCCATGGTCCTAATCTCAGATACAACCCAATAATCCTCATCCTCCATAACTAACTCAGCATCCTGTCCTGTCTGGATCCCCTCCGGGTCCTCCTCCCCCTCAGTCTCAACAACATCTGTGTCAGCATCAACCTGGACCTCCTCAGGGTCCTCCTCCTCAGACTCGATCACATCAGTATCAGCATCAACCTGGACCTCCTCAGCATCCTCCTCCTCAGGCTCAGTATCCTCCTCAGGCAAGTGCTCATAGTATGGGTCCCTAGTCCGGAACATGTCCTCATCATGCTGTCTCGCAGCTGCCTACTGGGCCGACATGTCGTTCGCCTACACAAGACGAACTATGTTACTATCATGATACTTAAAAAGTTCCCGTAAGGGTTTTAGGTGAACCTGGCAAGGGTTCTTATTATATTATTGAATTTATTATTATGTAACGTCGTATCATTTCTTGGGATATATAACTCTCGCTCTGATACCATCTCTGTAACACCCCCAGATCCGGGGTCAGGGATTGGGTCGTTACGGTCTCATAACTTATACCTAATACTTGACTTGAGTCCAAAATCAATAAGTAGCATGCTATGACCCCACAATAATAACCACTCACACACACGGTTATAGTCCCAGAGATGAAATTGAAATAAGTCTTACATTAAAGGGTTACGAATAAAAGTTATTACAATCCCAAAAGGATAACATCATAAGTTTAAAAGTTTTGCCGTTGATTACATTAATTATACATATAGTTAAACAGGAAACAAAAGCTGTCTAACTATGCTACCTCAGCAATGACGGCTAGCATCTCAGCGGGGAGTCCGGTGGGTCGGGTAACCTGCTTGCGCCGAGTGCGCTTGACGCGAGCCATCTGTCCTAGCTGTTGTTGTGACATAATATGAACAAAGCAAGGGTGAGCGAAAGCCCACCAACAATAATATAACTGAACAGTGATACATATATACAGCAGTTCAAAATATCCGTTGAAATCATATGCCATGCATTAATGAAGTTATTTCCAGTATAATATAAAGGATGAAGTTACCAGGTAACTCAAAGTATTTGTTTGTAGAAATATCTGCTACATCAAAAGTAAGCGAGATATTCTCATTGTTATTAAAAAGAGGAACTTGCATGAAAAGATTGCAATTCCGGTTATGAACACTTTTCCAGCTCTGCCAACAGTAATCATGTTGCAGGAAAATAAATAAGTTTGGATGATGAACCAATGATGGAGTATTCACCGCGCCCGCTGTTCCAATCTTGATGATCAGTCAAGATCGTACAGCTCAAATTAGGTTTACTACCGGTAGAAGGAAGAACTGACGGCTTTACTTGTCTACCGCCTTACTAGCTCTCCCCGGCCAATGGTTGGGCCAAAGGGGATGGACCGGCGCTACTCGGCCTCTTACACGACTCCTAGTTCAAATAGAATTCATGATTCTGAATTTAACGTTCGTCCCCCTTTCCCCAAGTATAATACTTGTTGATAATACTCTACAAGGTAGTCGTATCTAGTTGGAAAGGAAAATTCACCAATAACTTCCAAGCTATTGCTTGGTAACGAATATCAACTTGTTCCAACAATCTTACCCCTCGAAAGATGAGAAGGTAACCAACGACTTAATAAGTCAATAGCACCCGAGTTGCGAGTGAAGAGAATACTTTATGACCGGGAAGTCGACAAGATAATTAACATTTTCCAAGTAAGGTTCCCTTATTATTAGGGAGATAGACTCAAAGAAGAATGATGTCTGAGAACTTTTCTTGATATAAGATTAATAATAGTATGACTCCGAAATATTTTTCGTAATAATCGAAGAAGATAAACCTTATTGAGGTTATTCTAAATATGGAATAAATATTCAGAGAATATTTATTGAATTAAAAATATTTAAAGAATATTTAGGAATATGAAAGAATATCTTTAATCAGAGTATTTTTCAAAATAATCCCTGAAGAAATATCAGGAGAATATTTATTGAATAAATAAATATTTAAATGAATATTCAAAATAATATTCATTAATTAATAAGACCTGAAAGGAATATTTAAGACAATATTCATAATTAATTAGGAATTTAAATGAATATTCAAAAAAGTAATATTTATTTAATGAATAATATTCTAAATGAATATCAAGTAATATTCATTCAGTAATCCAAGCCTTAAAGGAATATTCGAGATAATATTCGATAAAGAAATCAAGCTTCAGATGAATATTAAAATAATATTCATCAAGTAATTAATATCCTAAATGAATATTTCAAAAGTAATATTTATTTAATAAAATAATATTCTAAATGAATATCCAAATAATATTCATTTAGTAGTCTCATCTTTAGAAGAATATTCGAAATAATAATCGATAAATAATTCGACTCTGAATGAATATTGAAAAAAATATTATTCGTCGAATAGTTACGTTCAATAATTATTTGAAGTAAGGATCATTAAATAAATAATCTCGAACGAATATTCAAATAATATTCGTCGCCCGAATAATGGAAAATATTTACTTAGATATTTTCTTTCGAGGTAATCTCGATATGTCAAGAAATATTGACTCCCGGTCTATATTTGATGAATAAGATGTATACACCCTTCTCTGAGGGTCTTACAATAACCGGCTTATAATTGATACGATAGCTATCTAATTTATAAGCCAATAACAATCAGGGAACAAGCATAATGATATAACTTGAAAGTAGGCATGCATGCTATGGCATATGTATAACAGAAAACATATATATATTCAATCACAACAACAGCCTAAAAGAAGGGAATTGAAACTTGCCTGGTAGTCGAGTACGGTAAGGGGGTAGTGGTAGCGGGTCCCGGTTCAGCTTGGTGATCTATAAATAGCCAAGGCATTCGAGATTAATCACTTAACATCTTAAAAGTTAAGTTATACTTAAATCGAAACACGTTCTCGAGTTATCTCGTTATATCCCTTTTAGTGGATTCCTTTTTATCATTGATCCGACCCGACATTCGTTCGTTAATACGACATGTCACTGTACTTATACTTGGGACATACTTAAGTCATACAAGTTCTAAGGTCGATCGTTATGAACCAATATTATACTCCGAGTTTTATCGCCCGTTTTCTAAGTGTTTTACCGAAGTTATAATAGGGTCGTCTTTTAGGGGTTCGTTCGCGTTTAACCTCGACTCGAATATTTTTAATAAATCGAAAAACGATCCTTTTGACATACGGTTTTCTTTCACACCTTCCTTTTTACCTCTAGTATTTATTTACCAAGATTCGTCATGACTTTACATATTTTATAGGGGTTCAATTTCAGTTACGAACTTTCGTTTACGGATTCGAACTACTTTTAGTAAATCGGTCATAAATCCTAAACCGTAAGTCTGTTTGATTCGATTCTTTTTCCAAAATGATCTACGACTCAAGATCTACAAGGGCATGTTAGATACTTGTCCAGTTTCGGCCATTAGACCTATTGTGATGCACGGTTTTCAATGGTTAATGAAATTTCGACATTATAACGGCTATAATACAAACGTTCCAAAAATCACAATCAACAACCCAAGCCACACCGGGCATCTAAACAACTTATACACATAATAAGCATCTCACAAGTCCAGAGGCTACTGATCTTAGCATCAAAATCATCATGCATCTTAAATCATATAACTAATTACATAATCATGCTTATAATTATCACTATAATCATACCAAGCTAAATCCATAAAAAATATTCATAAATCTCAAATCAAATGCTAGAGTTTCAAGAGATCTACCTTCCTTGGAGTATGATATAACCTTAATAAGCTTGGTATGGTCCTTGTCTAGCTTAATCAAACCTTAGATCATCCAAAGAAATCATGAAAACAAGATTAGTTCTAAGAAAACACTATTCATCATCACCTTCTTGATTTTATATCTCAAGAATGGAATGGAATTTGAAGCTAAAATTTATAGGAGATCTTTGCTATGACATGTAGTACTTACCCTAAAAATTTGAAGATCAAACAATGGTGGGAACCTCCTTTTCTAGCTCCTTGGCCGAGAGTAGTCTTTCAAGGAAGAAATGGTGGTGTTTTTCTTCTTTTTTTGTTTTTGTTTGCTTTGTTATGACTTAATACAAGTATTATTATGTATATAACTTGGATGCATCTCCTCCTTTTGTGTTGACACTCATCTATAGGTCCAAGTGTTGGCTTCTTAGTGGACCATGTGTTGGCACCACATTAAACAACTCCATTTTTGGTTAAATGCTAAAGAATCATCCTAGTTGTAGTTGACTTTCATGGGACATACTTTGGTTTCTATTATTCCATCCACTTGCACATACATGTATCTTGCTTTCTCTGCTTGATTCTGTGTCCGGTTATTGCTCGTTTCGATTGATCGTTCGTAGGAATATTTCACGGATTTCTAATTATGGTTTACCGGGAATCTTTCTAATATTAATACTATCATTCTCCATCTTTCTTTCTAACTTTCCAATTTATATTCCTTAAATCCATTCGTTAAATACTTAAGGCTATCAGTGTCCAGGGAACTCTCGGAGAAAATAAAAGTGCGGTTTTTCAGAATCTGACAGCTTTTACATACACTTATTTTCCCCCTGGATCACTAATACGAACTCGGAAATCCGTTCCGAATACTTCTATATAGTGTCGTCTCATATTATTCTATACTCTCACCAAAACACTATTCATTCTTTATTCTTTACTTATTCTCTTAGGGTTGTACAATTGTCCGTATTCTCTTCCGATCGTTCCTTAACCTTTTTACGGAACTAAATGATTAATCGTTATCGATCTGGATGATATGAGAGTATTCTCCTGCTTGAAATTGCCATATCTTATTCCCTTAGAAGATAGATTATTCTTACCTATGTTGTCACCCTTTAGCATTCTTCAAGACATAGAAATAGTAAAGTCGAATTCCATTCATTCTTTCCAAATATCAATTATTACATTGTAGCCGTAACCACTATTCATTCTTACATCATTAAATACATAAAAGTTTTAATTCCACCCAAAATCTGGGTTCTTACAGATGACGTTGATCTTGAAGCTATCATTGGTGAGCTATGTGTTCCAGGTACAGTTTGGAAGTGTAAGCCGGGTACCACCGAGAAGAGGACTTTTCCGGTTGCGTCATTGACTAGGTTCGCACGGGCTTGGTTCCTTTTCATAAGTTCTAATATCCTTCCGTCATCCCATGTGTCCGATGTTACTGTTGAGAGGGCTATTCTGTTATGGGGCATTCTAAAAGGTGAGTATGTTGACCTTGGTTATCTGATTAATCAAACTATTCTTCGGTATTTGGGAAGTAATTCGATGGCTAGTATTCCTTATGCTTCTATCATCACGGGATTGTGTGATGCTGCGAAAGTGAAATGGTACGTAGGTGAGCCGGTGCAGCCAGCTATGACTTCTATTACTGATGCTACTATTGACCGGATGGTGGAGTGGCCGGGCGGCATTCCTCATCCTCGGGGTCTAGGTTATGTTGTTGGTGGTGATGGTGGTCAGGGAGCGGGCGCTCGGCCACATGTTTTTAGGGCACCGGGAGTTGTTATGGCAGGTCCTCAGCGGCGTACGGTGGATATGTCGGTTTTTGATACCTATTTTCGTCGAATGACTAGGCGGATGGATGCTATGCATGTTAGCAGTCGCCAGTATTCCGAGGACATGGCCGTAGCTTTGGATGCAGCTTTTCAGTCACCAGGTACTGCTGTTCAGTGGCCTCTATTTGGAGCTCGGACTCCGTATCCTCCACCTGATTCATCCGACGAGGGTGAGGAGAGTGACGAGGGTGACAATGGCGACGAGTAGGTATGTTTTCTGCTATCTCTCGTATTTACTTCCATTCAATGGGGACATTGAATATTTTAAGTTTGGGGGTGGTTTGAGGGATTAGTAGTTGTTGTTGTATTATGTGTGCATATAGATATCATGTTTTGCATGTTAGTAGTAATTCATGTATGTATGTGCGTATTAATTATGTTTGTTTCATATAGGACATTCTTTTTTTTTTGTTTCGTATACCATGTGAGTTCATATTAGTTGCATTTCATGGCATGCATATTTCATGATCCCTTAGAACGAGTTAATTCTGATTGGTAGGTAGGTGTCTAATTGAGTGTGGTAATGATGAATAGAGGGTTGACTTATAGTTTCTATGAAATTGACTTATGTGTTTCGGAAACAAAACTAATTTCACAGTCGCATTGGGTGCTTTTGGGCTAGGTTGAGGTCATGCTTGTTTGGATGTTTTGAGATTTAATCACTTGATTATATTTAGAATTTTCGTTATTCCCTTGATAGCCTAGAACATTAAAGTCTAAGTTTGGGGGAAAACAGGGATTTCATGCTTAGTTGTAAATAACTGTCAATAATGGCTAGGCGTCAAATGGCTAGTAGCCGGCTCATATTTATATGAGTAGTCTAGGGTTGGAATTGAGAATTCTCATTCCAGATTGCATAGAAAAAGAAAAAAAAAAAGAAAAGAAAAGAAAAAAAAAGTCAAAAGTTTCAAGTGTTTTTATGCAAAATTAGCCAGGGTGAGCTCTTTAATACTCGAGCTATTAAGTTCGCGGGGACTTTGTGCCTAGTGACCTAAGGCTTTTATAGTATGGGATCCACTAACCCAACGCTCGCTACATGGGTATTATTGTATAAACCTTTTGGGGTCTCATCCATTGCACGGTTAAATAAGCATGATTGTATATATGTGACGTAGTAGTTAGTAATAAAGCATGAATTTCTGTCTACTTTGGATAAGGATGGAGGTGTTCTTAGGTTATGAAGTGTCTACAGTTTATTCTATTTATAAACCTGTGATTGTCTTTACGAAGAGCATGTATGATCTTTG
This sequence comes from Saposhnikovia divaricata, assembly GCA_036435485.1. Taxonomy (NCBI): domain Eukaryota; kingdom Viridiplantae; phylum Streptophyta; class Magnoliopsida; order Apiales; family Apiaceae; genus Saposhnikovia; species Saposhnikovia divaricata. The sequence continues at coordinate 167,351,559 of CM071595.1, read as the reverse complement.
ACCTAGTTTTGGGAGTATTTCTGATGAGCATTGCACACACGCACGTTTCTGTTCATGTATTGTTAGTATACGGGAACTTGGTCGAGCTCTATTTGGATTTAGTTGCATTTTCTAAGATATTTGCTTGCTAGTTGGTTTTGGTTAGTTTGAAGGGGATCGTTGCATATTCATATTAGTTGCATTCATGCATTGCATTGCATTGGATTTTGTGGGTACATTCGCTATAGGCCCTCACGAGACCTCACTCGTCCACTGGGGCTGTCTAGGGGTTTAATGGGCTTGTTGCATATGCCAAATGCAACCGTGATCACCTACGGAAGTGATACTAGTTAGATAGTTAGTTGTAATTGTTTATGCTTGAGGACAAGCATCGGTTTAAGTTTGGGGGTGTGATAAGTGGATTTTATATCTACTTGGAACATTCTAAATCGGCTTAAATTGATTGCTTTGGCCTCAAGTTTGTGGTAGTTTTGATGTGTTTTGTTTAATTGTGCAGGGTTGAAAGAATATCGATTAAAGGTGTAGTTTCCGTCGTTATTTGGAGTTGATTTATGATATGGAATGAAGAATGGAGGCTAATGTCAACTACAAAGAAGTATACAAGTCATTAAGGATTAAAGACGGAAGCTCATGCAAAAGGAACGAGAAGAAAAAGCTGAAAAATCGAATAAAAATCAATTTTCGCAGATTGAGGCCAAGCCGGGAGCCTAACTGGCGCTCCTGGCGCCGTTTTATGCAGATGGAGCTGGCGCTCTAGGCGCCAATGGCGCTCCTGGCGCTGGGAAAATTTCAGTTTTGCCCTTTTTACGATTTTGGCCATATCTTGAGTTCTAGAAGTCCGTTTTGGACGATCTTACTGTCCACGCGAAGCTAACGAGATTTTCTATCGTTCTAAAGTGGTCCAGTGGTCCAATTACAGTTGGAACGTTCCAGAATTACTGAAGAAAAGGCAGCTACGAATTTTCCTTTAAAACAGAATCAGTTTAGGAAACGTAATTCTATTATAATTCTGTTTTGGTAGTTCTTGTTGGACAAGACTTCTAGAGCCTATATAAACACATCATACCCATGTAAATTAGATATCTTGTACATAACATTACATACAATTACATATCTTAGCTTAGTTTTGCAAGGGAGAAAAGGAGAGAAGGATTCAACGTTCGTGACAAGCAACGGATCTAGATCTACTTCATCTTTTGCGTTATTCTGGATTCTAGATTTGTTTTCTTAACTCTTTGTTTATTAATATAATTACTTCTTTTATTCATATCTTGTTTTATATCATGTTTTCATCAAAACCCATGACGATGAGCGGTTCAATTATGAGCTAATCGTTGTCATAGGATTCTAACGGATTTATCTATGTAGCTTAGTAGTTTGTATGCTTTAAAGATTTATGTGTGGTGAATTCTTGATATCCTCGTATGGTTGTGTTTCATGTATTTAGATGCGTCGCGAACATCTAATTTGTTAATCTCTTGCTAAACGAGAGTGGATCTTGAGATTTAGAACTTGTCATGCTAGCATATGATAGGTTGATATTTTAACATCATGATTTGTGGCGTAAATAGAGATATTATGCTGCCCTATGTGATCTATGTGGATAACTTGTGCTTAAACCTTTATGTTTTCAAATTCTATAGAGATATAGGGTCTAAACATATTTGGTGTCTACCCATCTTCTATCTCTTTTGTGGATGCATGCGTAGTTTGGTATTAGTATACTGAGAGGTAGCTTTTACCTATTTCGTGTTATCCGATCAGATATCAAAACCATCACATGTATTGATTAAAGGCTGCGACTCTAAGTGAAGTAGATAATGAAGTTAGGATTCCATGTTTATTCTCATATAAGTAAATCAGTTTTAGATCTCATTAGCTAGTTAATTCTTAATTCCGTAATTCGCATCTTAGTTTAATTTAGTTAATTAAAACCTCAATTTATTAATTGTCTTGGCAGTGAATTAAGATCATACATTGTTGAATAGGCACATTAGCTGAAAAGAACCATAACCTGATCCCTGTGGGAACGAATTTGGACTTAACCTTATATATTACCTGTGACCACGTACGTTTGCGTGATATTATGTAAACAAGTTTTTTGAATAATAGAAGCATAAACACCAATATCAAGTTTCAAGTTAGTCTTCCCCTTTGTAGGAGTTGAGCGCCAGGCTCTTGCTTTTCTTTTTGTCCTTTTAGGTTTGAAGGCTTTGGCAACCTTGTCTTTGACAACATCTTCATTCAAGCTTTTGACAGTGTCTTTTTCAACTATGTCCTTCATGACAGTATCTTCATTTGAGCTCTTGACAGTGTCTTTGTTAACAGTATCCTTTTCAGCATTAAGGCAGTCAACAGCAAGCCTTAAAATATTTGCTTCCAAGGCTTCAAGAATGTCTATCTCCCCTTAATCTTTAGTATCAGCATCTTTCTTGTCAGTTTTGGGAGTTTCTTCTTTTGTTTTCTCCTGAGTTTGACTTCCAGCAATCTCAGCAGTTGCTTTGGCACCATTTCCAGGTGCACCAAATCCTCCACTACCATCAGGTTCATCTTTATCATCATCAAGGGTGTCATCAAATGTGCAGCTTCCACCTCTTTCACTTCTTTTGGTATTTGCTTCATAAATTAACTTCTTTATCTGAGAGCTAAGATTCTCATCTCTCTTTACCAAAAGTTTGTGAATGTCCTTGACAGCCTTGACCTTTTCTTTGGTAATTCTGGATTTGAGAACGTGTCTCAGTACTATCATAACTGAGTCAGTTTTCAACTTTGTTTCTCCATCTAAATGTAGAAAACCAATTTTCTTTACTCCTACACTTGTGGTCATCCTGTAGCAAACACCATATGGATTGTAAATCACTTCTGGGAGTTTGTCTTCAACAAGCCTCTTGACCTGTGCCAACAGACTTTCATTAAAGGTTGTTAAATTGGCCTTCACTTTTGTTGCTAAGGAATTTAGTATTCTTGCTTGCAAGCTTTGCAGTAGTTGCATTGTGATGAATATTGAAATGCCTATTTTCAGATATACATGAATTGCCCATCTTTTCTCCAAGTTAACTTTCACAGAGATACTTATTATTTTATCCTTCAGTATTGTTGAAAGTTTGTTGTAAACTCCTCCTGCTTCTGTGATTGAGTTATCCACCAACATACTGAATTCTTCATCCTTGTTGTTCAAAGTACTCTCCATGTGGCTAACCATCATTATTCCTGCATCATCAGGGCTGTACTCACTTCCATCAGACCAGGTGGTTCCAGTTGTCAGATTTATGTACTCAGGAATTTTATCTTTGCCTTTACCCAGTCTGTTTTGCTCTTCCTATTCTCTCCATAGTTTTTCCAGTGGAGTTTCCATGATTTCTGAAGTTGGCTCCTTAATTTTCAGAGGAGGCAGTACTATTGGTCTTTCAGACTTTTGAGTTTCTTGTAATTGCTCAATTACTTCTTTAGTTACCAATACTGACTCACCATCCATTTCATGTTCAATAAGATCACCATCTCCAGAGGCTTTCAGTTCTTCACCAAAGTTTTTCTTTCCTTTTCCTCTGGCTCCCCCTCACTCTCTTCTCCATCTTCAACTTGTACCTGTTCCCCCTTACTTCTTGACTCCCCCTTGCTTATTGCTTCCCCTTGTTTCTCCTTCTCTACCACTTTGTCTGAGGTATTTGGATCTTCCACTCTATTCTGATCTACCACTTTCTCCCCCTTAGTTAATTTGACAACACTAAGAGTAGCAGAGAATGATAGTAGAGTCTGTTGAATCTCAGCAAAACCAGTAGCTACCATAGTGGACAGATTATCAATCTTGGCTTCCATGGATGCACATCTGCCCTCAAGGGATTACAACCTTAAATCAGCTTGTTTAGAAGGACCACCAGATCATAACCTTTTTGGTGGCATAGGAAAAGATTGGGGCAAGGAGGCTGTGGGGGTTCTCACACTCTCATTGTCTTTCTGAGTGATCTCATCACTCCTCACAGTTGAACACTCAAGGCCTAGAGCATGTTTGATGGAGTTTCTCTCTTTTTCACTCTGGACATGCTCAAGTCCCTCTCCTTTTGCCAGCTCATTTGGCTGCCTCTCATTTTTATGCTCACCTCTCTTGTCTTTTATCTCTCTTTTCTTTTTCACACCCTCACTGAACCTAGATGCATGGGTATGAGCAGTACTAACATACATTGAAAGAGAAGGTTCAGATTTTACCTTCTTGAAAGAGGATATTGGCACATTATCATCATCAGAAGCATCTTCAACAAGGACTGCATCTTGATCAAGCTGTGTAGAGGTGACAGCATATTTATCCAAAGGGTTACTGTCAGCGGGTGGGTTGACAGCAACTTTTGTTGTGTCCTTGACAGCAACTGAGGCTTTGACAGTAACTTCCTGAGGGTAAGTTGCTTTCTGGAGATCAATCATGATGCTGGCTGTTTCAATATCTGGCAGAATTACATCTTGATCTAACTCAGTGTTTGAGAGAGTGGTGTCCATCACACTTTGAGCAATGGGTTCTTGTGGACCACTTGATGGGGGCTCATCCATGAGAGAAGATGGATGATCAAAACCTGAAGGGTTGGTACCATCCCCTTCTCTAGGTTGTTGAGAAGAAACAATTGATGGATTAGAGAATAAAGAAGGCGACGGTATAGAAGAGAGTATTGGCTGTTCCACAAGGGTAACTTGTGGAACATCAATAGTAGGAGTTTGATCCTCACTGTGCCCTATCGCCATGTGTGTTTCTGCAAGTGTGGGCTTCTCATGAGTGAGTTCATGAGTTTGTGCAGACTCTTTACAAGATGCCCTGGGAGAAAGGCCAATTTCAATAGATACTCCTTGTTGAGAAGAAGCATCTAGGGATGTGTTTGATTCCCTTTTATCCTCCACAACCTTTTGTGAGACTGTGGGCTGGCTGACAGTGGCTTTGGCCCTCTTAGCTCTCTTCTTCTTAGGCTCAAGAGGAACCACTGTGGGTTCACTTTCACTAACATCCTTATTTGCTGCATCAAGTGTAGTTTCTCCCTCAACATTCTCAGAACTACCACGAACACCAGTTTCCAAGGGTCTTTTCTTGGATTCTTGCAGGGCTATTTTGGTGGATTTTGGTAGTCTAGATGGTTTGACTTGTATAAATTGAGTAGAATGAGGGTTGACTGAATTTGGGCTTAATTCAGCTTCATTCTCAAGAGAGAAAATATTATACCTAGAGGGCAATGGAAAATCAAGGTTGGGCACTTGATCAACCATGTGCTGTGTAAAAAAGAGTTGAATATATGCATTTAAATTCTGTGAATTGAGTGTAGTGTGTGTATTTCTTTTCAAAACATTGCACTCCATTGTGAGAGATGCATTTTCATCAATTCCACATAAATAATTTATACACATCATAAGAAAGCGAGGATAGATATGTACCTTTTTGCCTAGGGTAGATTTGAACTGTCCCATGAGCAGCTTTCCAACATACACTTTGTACCCATGGACAAGAAAGTGTGTGATTTTCTTGATGTAGGTAGGGATACTATTCCACCCAGAGGTCTTTGTTGAAAAAACCTTCACCATTGCATCAATAATCATGCTCCACTCTTTTCTTAGATATTTCCTGTCCATTTCTCCATTTGGGTACCAGCTTGAAGTTCCTTCTTCAAGAACAGGGCCAGAATACCCAATTTTCAAGAAGGGCTTCGTTAGGGTTTCATCACTTGCAAGCTCCTGGTATGATTCATTTTCTTGCAGTCCAATTCCTAGAGCTTCATTGATGCCCTTGATTGTGAGAATGTAGGTAGTGTTGTTGATTTCAAAATTTATGGAATCACTACCAGCATCTCTTTGAACAGAGGCTGTTTTCCAAAATTGTTCAAGTCTGTCTAGGTCCAAAGAAGGTGTCGAAGTAATAGCATGACCTAGATAGGACTTGTTCATGAAGGATATAAGTCCTTTGAAGCCTTCACCAGCATCTTCAGTAGTGAGGATGCCATCAAAGTTTGTTTGAGTAGATGATTGTTTGGGAGCCATTTTTGTGCTTTGGGTTTCAAGAAAAAGATTATTATACTTTTGAGAGATTTCTGTAAGGCTTTATGTGTTTGTGTGTTTGACAATTGCTTATATTAGAGTGGCAAATGTTTTACTGAAGAGGGAAAAGTAACTTTGTCTTAACCCATTAAATTTTCACGTCGTGTACTGGGTAGTTACTTTTTAGTGGCTGTAAATTGTGAAGGTAAAAATCTCAATTTCAACGGTCCACTAACTCTTGACAGTAACCTGTGCGCTGGAACAAATCGTTAGTAACCTTGATGTGGTGACAGTATGTTTCTCTTGATAGTAACATTGACGCAAGAACATGCTGTCACCATTAAGTAATTTAGACAATTATCCTTTTAAAAAAAATCTCATGACAGCACCTTTCCTTGTAGACAACAAGTTGTGCGGAAATTCCAAACGTCATGGGTTTTAACTGAATTTTGTCTATTACTTAATTAAAATTACCAATTAGCATTTTAATCGATTAAAGCTCATACTCGTTTCAGGCACACATACACACATTCACATATACACACATGTATACATGCATTAACTCAATAGATAACCAAGGTAGGAGAATAAAGTAAAGAAACAAGCATCAATGCTGAAGAAGATGAAACGACGAACTTTTCATTAAAACAAATATAAAAACAATACATAAAAAGTTCTTAAAAAAACATCAATTTTTATTAAGCTCAGAAAGAGCTTCCTTCAGGAGCTGTTCGACGACCAGCTTCACCTCCTCCACCTCAGAGATCCCCAGCTGGTCGAGATAAGTCTGAAGCTTATCCAACCAGGGATCCCAGGGATCCTCAGTAGCAATCTCCTCTTTCTTCTCTGGCATCTCCTTGACGTTGGAGTTCTCAAGAGTAGAGATCTCTGTAGCCTTCCTCTTGCTCATTCTCTAGTGACTCTTAAGTGTGTAATGAGAAAATAGGGGTTTGGCCTCGGTCTTACTTATAGTACATTAAGTGACGCTACAGTTTCCCACATGCTTCCTTTTAATAAAATATTTAACTTTATAATAAAAGGACTGACAATTGACCCTAGTCATTTCAAATGACAAGAATAATCATCCCTGGCAAGCGTGTAATTTAAGTTAAGGTCACGTGACTACTCATTACATAAGTTAAAATACGCATGTAATTTCAATTTAGCATAGTCATGGCAGACATGCTGTCAATAACATGTAGCACATTAGACAATAACTTCTCATGATAGCAACATTGAAGGATACTGTCACGAGCTGCAATTTAACACCTTGAAAATGTAAAAACTAGTAAGTTAACATACCAGATTTAGCATTACCAATTCACTTACCAACCTGTTGAAGGTTGCTTCATCCAATGGCTTTGTAAAAATGTCTGCAAGTTGCTTTTCCATAGGAATGTAGAACAGCTTCACAATTCCCTTTTCAATATGTTCCCTTATGAAATGATGCCTTATATCAATGTGCTTTGTCCTGGAATGTTAAACTGTATTGTCTGAGATGGCTATGGCACTAGTGTTATCACAGAAGATAGGAATGTTTGATAACTCTAAACCATAATCCAAAAACTGATTCTTCATCCAAAGAATTTGTGCACAGCAACTTCCAGCTGCAATGTATTCAGCTTCTACAGTTGAGGTAGATACAGAATGCTGCTTCTTCTAAACCATGACACTAATCTTCCACCAAGAAATTGACAGCTGCATGTTGTGCTTTTTCTGTCAATTTTGCAGCCAGCATAGTCTGAATCGGAATATCCAACTAGGTCAAATCCAGTGTCTTTAGGATACCAAAGGCCTAAATTTAGAGTGCCTTTCAAGTATCTAAAGATTCTCTTGATAGCAATCAAGTGTGACTCTTTTGGATCAGCTTGAAACCTTGCATAGAGACATGTAGCAAATATTATGACTGGTCTGCTAACAGTTAGATATACAAGTGATCCAACCATGCCTCAATAAGTACTAGAGTCCACTTTCTTTCCTTTAGGATCTAGATCCAGTTTGGTTGAAGTAGAGATAGGCGTCTTGGCAGGTGATGCATCTTCCAAGTTGTACTTCTTGAGCAGTTCCTTGACATATTTTGCTTGACAAATGAAGATGCCATCACACTTTTGATAAATCTGCAGGCCAAGAAAGAATGATAGTTCTCCCATCATACTCATCTCATATTTGTTCTTCATAAGAGATGAAAACTTCTCACACAGCTTTTCATTTGTAGAACCAAATATTATGTCATCAACATAGATCTGTACAAGAATGATGTCCTTGCCATGATGTTTGTAGAATAGTTTTTTATCTACAACACCTTTTATAAATTGATTCTCCAACAAAAAGGTAGAGAGTGTATCATACCAAGCTCTAGGGGCTTGCTTTAAACCATAAAGTGCCTTGAACAGCTTGTAGACAAAGCCATACAACTCAGAATCTTCAAATCCAGGTGGCTGTTCAACATACACTTTCTCCTCTAGCTCTCCATTAAGAAAGGCGCTTTTGACATTCATTTGAAATACCTTGAAATTGCAGTGTGCAGCATAGGCTAGAAATATTCTAATAGCTTCAAGTCTGACAACAGGTGCAAATGTCTCATCATAATCTATTCCCTCTTGTTGACAGTATCCTTTGGCCACTAGCCTTGCTTTGTTTCTTGTCACATTTCCAATTTCATCTAACTTGTTTCTGAAGACCCATTTTGTGTCAACAACTGATTTCCCTTTAGGTCTTGGTACTAGTTTTCACACAATGTTTCTTTCAAATTGGTTGAGATCCTCTTGCATAACTATCACCCAATCAGAATCCAACAATATATCAATTGTCTTTGGCTCAATTTGTGATAGAAAACAAGAGAGCATGCTGTCAGGAAAGACATTTCTTCTAGTCCTTACTCCAGTGGAAGGATTGCCAATGATTAAATCAGAAGTGTGATCCTTGTTCCATTTAGTGGATCTGGGCAAGCTTCTATTTTGTTCTGCTTGATTAGTTCCTTCTTAAGGAATTGATTCTTCCACATTGTTGTCTCCTCCATGTTCTTCAAGATCTCCAGAGTCACCATCAGCTTCATGATTAGATGTAATTGTTTATGACTGAGTTGGAGCTTGATTAACATCATTTGTGCTGACAGCATCTCCTTCAAACTCAAGAGTTTGAGTACAAGATGGTTCTTCAGCAACAATTTCTTCTATTTCCAAGTATCCTTGATTCTTAAATCTTAGAGGCTGCATCTAACCATCTTCTTGCAGTCCTAGAAACTTGGTTTCATCAAATGTGACATTCACACTTTCTTCAATGACTTTGTGTTCTATGACATAGACTCTATAGGCAGTCCTTTCCAATCCATATCCCATGAAAATGCCTTCATGTGCTTTAGCATCAAACTTTCCTTTTCTTTAATGGTTGTCTATCATCATGAAACACTTTCTTCCAAATACATGAAAGTATTTTACAGTAGGTTTCTTTCCAGTCAACAGATAGTAAGGAGTGTTCCCATGAGTCTTGTTGATTAAGGTTCTGTTCTGTGTAACAAGTTGTGTTGATAGTTTCTACCCAGAAATATGTTGGTAATTTTGCATCATTCAACATAGTTCTTGCAGATTCAATGAGAGTCCTGTTCTTTCTTTCTACTACACCATTTTGTTGTGGTGTCCTGGTAGTAGAGAATTGTTGAACAATTCCTTCATCTTTGCAGAAGTTTCCAAGAGTAGCATTTCTGAACTAAGTTCCATTGTCACTCTTTAGGATTTGAACTTTTGCATTAGGAGTTCTATCAAGAACCCTGATGTGTTCAATGATCTCCTGAGCAGCTTCATCCTTTTATTCTTGGAACTTTACCCAGGTGTACCTAGAATAGTCATCCACCATGACTAAGGCATATCTCTTTCTTGCTAATGATTGCACATTAACTGGACCAAAGAGATCCATATGAATCAGTTTGAGTGATTCAGTATTGGTGTTTAGTTGCTTTGACTTGTGCACAGAGCTTCTCAATTTTCCAATTTGACAGTCCTCACACAATCCTTCTTGACAGAATTCTTGTTGAGGTAATCCTCTCATCATCTCCTTCTTCATTAGTATATTCATGGTCTTGAAAATAAGGTGGGAGAGCTTCTTGTGCCAAAGCATGCTGTCACCAACTGTTGCCTTATTGTAGAAACAGTAGACCTTGTCTTTCCTAGCAGAGTTTAAGTCTGCCACAAACAAGCTTCATTTTCTGACTCCTTTCAGAGAAAGGCTTCCATCCTTCTTGTGATAGATATTGCAGGCCATCATATCAAAATCAACCTTAAATCCTCTATCACTGAATTGGCTGACACTGAGCAAGTTGTGCTTCAATCCACCCACAAGAGTAATATCTTCAATGACAACATTTCCAATTTCTAAATTGCCATATCCCACAGTGTAATCTTTGCTGTTGTCTCCAAAAGTTATGATTGGGCCAGCTTTCTCAACATAATGTGATAGCAGGGCTTTATCACCTGTCATGTGTCTAGAGCATCCACTATCGATGATCCACATGACTTGTTTCTTTTTCTTGCCCTGCAAAATAGATGATATTTAATTTGCATCTGGTACCCAATCCTTGTTGGGTCCTGCAGTTACAGCATCAGATTTTATATCATCGTTAATCACATTTGAATCAACACTTGAATCATCCTGTTTGACTTCTTTTGCTACCCACTCAGTTTTAGAATAAGACTTGGTCTTTTTGTCAGTGGAAGCTGCCTTTTTACCAATATTGGCAGGCTCAGAAGTCTCAACAGTTTTTATATAGGAACATGTTTCAGTAGACAAAATAGGCAGATTAAAATATGTACTCATAGCAGTGATTTTGCATGGCATGTAGTCAATGTTACTACAAACATTCATTGTTCTTTGCATAATGGGAGTTCTGTGTAAGTTACCTTTAACCTTGTTTGCATTAACCTTGTTCTCATTCGGTTTCTTACAAACATGAGTTAAGTGTTGGGAGGATCCACAATTATTGCAAAGCTTCTTAGGGGCATTCTTGACATAAGCATAGCCATTTTTCTTATCAATTCCTAACTTGCCATTCATATTCTTAGGCTTGTAAGCATCTGTGTTGACAGTATGTCCTGAAGTTGCTGTCCTAGGTACTCTCTTGACAGTATCTTTGTTGACAACTTCTTTAGAACATTCTGTCTGATTGCTTGGTAAGGTTCCTGTTATGGGGATTTTGACAGTATCTTTCCTTTCAGTAGATGTACTGTCAATACACTCATCTTCATCACGAATCTCTTGTTTGATGAGCAAGGAATTCTCATCAAAATCAGCTTGAACAATTTTGAAAATGGGTTTACAAACTCTCTTGAAAATATGAGGTTTGATAGCATCACCATCTGAACAATCATCAATCACAGTTGCCTTACCAGGCCTCCTACCATAGTCAAAACCTATTCCAACCTTTTGGTTCTCAGTGTGATTCTCATGATATTCCTAAACTAACTTAGAAGAATTTCTAAAGGCCTTAAGCTTAAATTCATTTTCAGTAGTTTGATTTCTTAGGAATTCTTCTATCTCCTTAGCACAGGCAATATCATTTTTTAGTCTATCATTTTCTTGAGCTAGTGAATCTAATGGACTGGTTTTAAGCAAGAGCATTTCATTCTCAGATTTGAGTGTTTCATTATGTTCAGTTAACATAACAATTTCTTCATTAGCAGCAGATAAACTAACATGAATGTTAAACATCTCAGCACTTAATTCTTCAATAGTTTGCTTATACTCAGTTTTAGACATATCAAGTAAAATGAGAGATGGTACTTGATTTGAGGAGCTTGATGCTTCATCATCAGATCTAGCCATGAGAGATAGATTTACAAACTCTTCTTCCTCCTCATCATCAGAGTCATCCCAGCATTTTCCTTCAGCCATATAGGCTCTTCCTTGATTTCTTTTAAACTGACTTCCAGATCCTTTCTCCATTCTTTGATTCTGTTTTGGCCTTCTGCACTCTGTGGCAAAATGACCTAGCTCTTTGCAGTTGTAACATCTGAACTTTGACCTATCCACCATTCCTGTCTTGTATCCTCCTCTTGTGGCACCACCAGCAGCTTTTAAAGAGTTTCCCTTGTTGAACTTAGATGTCTGACCCTGTGGCTTATATGGCTTATCTCTTCTGAACTTTATATTTTTAAATCTTTTAGCCATATATGCCATGGTTGGATTATCCATACTTTCAATCTCTTCTAGTGAATAAAAGTTATCATCTTCAACATCTTTGAGCTGTAGAACCACTTTCTCCTCATCATCCAACACCTCCTCAATCTTTAGAGATGGTACTTGTGTTGGTTGTGAGCTTTGTGAGGGTTCACTTGGCAGAGAAACAAGTGGCTCTTGAGCTACAAGGGCACCAGACATGTTTGCCATCTTTCCTTTTTTCAATAACTCTCTTTTGAAAGAGTTCAAGTTCATATGACTTAAGTACACCATAAAGAGTCTCAAGAGAAACATCATTCAAGTTTCTCCCTTCTCTTATGGCAGTGATTATGTGCTCAAGGTGCTCAGGAAGAGTGAGCCGAAACTTGACTTTAATCTCCTTTTTGTCATAGAACTTTCCATGAATTTGTAACTCAGCTATTAGCTTACTGAATCTTTCAAACATGTGAGTGGGCTCTTCACTAGGCTTGGCCATAAAAGCTTCATATTGTGATACAAGAATTTGTCTTTGGTTTTCTCAGACCTCTTCATTTCCTTCACACAGCAACTTTATCTTGTTCCACATCTCTTTAGCAGATGAGCATCCCATAACGTTTTCACACATGGCTTTGTCCAGTGTGAGAGAGTCAAGCAAGATGAGTTATAAGTAGTCATCCAAGGCTACCTTTTCTTTCTCAGACTCTGTGTATTCTAAGGGTCTCTTAGCAACCCAGTGAGCTGGAATTACTTCACCATTCACAGTGGCAGCAGCTACTTCTTTCTTAGGAATGAAAAGGCCATTCTCAAGAATTCCCAAGTACAGTGGATGTGCAGCTTTGATAAATAACAAGATTTTTCTTTTCCAAAAATTGTAGTTCTCTTTATCAAAAACTGGAATCTTGATACCACTTGACTTCTGTATACTCGTCATGATCTCAGATTAGTATATCAATCTGTTCGCACTAATACTAGTTGTTGGTCTAGGAGTATATTACAGAAGGGGGGGGGGTTGAATGCAATATAGATAATTCTAAATCTTTACCTCAACAACAATGATAAAGATTGTAAACTATCTACATAAGAAATGCAAACACAAGTAGTAACTCAAGATATTCTCACAAAATAAATGTTTTATTTTGTTTTGCAAAGTGTTGCTACAACCTTGAGAAAAAGTATTTTCTCAAGCTTTGACTTCTTGAATCAATTACAGAAAGAATGAGAGATGTTTCTCTATAAAGACTAATCTTCTCTAACATCTCTATCACATAGGTTGTGGAGCCGCTATCATTTTTAAGTGGCAGCTCCTTACAAATTGCCCACCCATGGGACTTTCCCAAAATACTATACAAATAGATTATCATTAAGCATAAAGCAATCTGGGTTCTTTCTAAAACTAGCTAAAACAATTCTAGTAGATGCAGACTTGTCATACTCTTGAATTGTCGAGTTTCGTCTTGTGATCTCTCAAGCTTCTGTCGTAGTCTTGCAGGTCTGCTACAATCTTTGACAAGATGCAGCAAATCTGTTTCTTGAACATCTAAACTATCACGGGTTTGACTGAGATAAATCCCCAATTCAAATATTCCATTGAGACAGTAACCTTTGATGCCAAGTTTGCTATCATGAGAATGTTCCTTGGATGACAATATGATTCCCCGCCAATGATGCTGTCTGGACTTTCAAACTTGCTGTCAAAGTGTGAGAATGTTGTTGTCATCATGCTTCCGCCAATGTTGTTGTCAGATGAAACTTGCTGTTGTGACTTTGCAACATATTGTCTTCTTTTAACCTTACTGTCAATGTTGTGACAGTAACATTTATTCTTTCTGTCTTCCTTATGTATGACTTGAGACTTGAACAAATGTATGAACTTCTTCCAATAAATACAATTATTACTTGACTGTGGTTTATTCGATTACAAGGACACACTATGGCTGTGACAGTATGTTCTAATTAGTCTATACAAATAAAACTAAGTACTAGTTAAGTTGTCTCTAAGCTATCACCCATAAATCCTAACAGAAAATATTACCTTTTATAAACACCTAAAAATATCAATCGTATCATATCTTCCAATCATTAATATTTTCTTTCGAAAACACGTTACCTTTTTTATTTAAAGCGAATCTTACAATCATTAATATATACCAAAAAATATCACACCATATTTTAGCACGATCATCCTAATTAGTAAAATAAATAATAAAATAATATAATGAGTGATAATTAGTTGATTGCCTTTTTATTTAAAAGATATTTACTTTTAATGATTATATTACTTTGTATAAAAACTTAAAATATCTTATTTTCCAATCAATAATATCTTTTTTATAATTAAAACACGTTAACCTAATTATTAAATTATATTAAATCAATAATATCTTTTTTCCAATCCATAAACATCAGTATATTAATTTAATAATTAAAAAATTATTAAAAATTATTATTATATAATCATAATTATTAAAAATTATGATTATTAAATAAATAATATCTTTTTTCCAATCCATAAACATCAGTATATTAAATTATATGTCTTTCAATTTGTAACATTTATACGTCTAAAATTGACTTGAATGTTTTATAAGGTTAGTTTTTTTTATAGTTTATGGACGAACAAATACGGTTGATGAGACTACGAGAAACTATACAATAACTTCAATTTGAATGGGGTTTGAAGTAATAGCATTAATATATGATACATCTTATAATTATGAAGTTAAATTAGACTACTAGAAAATTAAAATTTTTTAAAAATATAATATATATCTATACTATCATATCAAAGTCGAAACATTGAAAGTTTGTCGGTTGATTTTTGGTACGGTTATCATAATTATTAAAATTAATTTTTGTTTTCAGTACAATTATCCTAATTATTAAAATAAATAATAGAATAATATAATTAATGGTAATTAGTCTATGTTTTTTATCATGTTTTATTTTAGTTAATATCACCTTTTATAAATACCTAAAAACATCAGTTATACCATATCTTCCAATCGTCAATATTTCTTTTCTAATTAAATACAATACTTTTAATTTAAAACATAATTTTTCAATTATTAATGTATACCCAAAAATATTACACCATATTACCGTTAGATTTGTAGTAATTAACAAGAACAGTTAGATGTAATTATAAGGCATATTTTATGATTAAATTACTTTACTAAACATTCAAGTTTTGAATACCGTCAACGACATATTTAACTTAAAATTTTATAATATAAATTTTAAATCATGCATATCATTTATTAAATTTATATAAAATTAATATTTAAACAAAATGATTATATAAAAATATAATTATAGCATAAAATAAAATTTATAACCTATCAAAAGAAACCCGTGCATCGGACGGGCTATCTATACTATTATATTAAAGTCGAAAGATTGAAAGTTTGTCGGTTTGGTTATCTTAATTAATAAAATAAATAATAGAATTATATAAATAATGGTAATTACTCGATTACCTTTTTCATGTCTACTTTTAATTGATATTACCTTTTATAAACATATAAAAATATCAAGTATACCATATCTTCAAATCATCAATGTTTCTTTTCTAATTAAATACAATACCTTTTAATTTAAAACATAATTTGCAATCATTAATGTCTACCCAAAAAATTATTATTGTTAGATTTTTAGTAATCAATAAGAACGTTAGATGTAATTATAAGGTATACTTTATGATTGAATTACTTTACTAAATATTCAGGGTACGAATCCCGTCAACGACATATTTAACTTAAAATCTTATAATATAAATTTTATAATATAAATTTTAAATCACGTATATTATTAGTTAAATTTATATTAAATTAATATTAAAATAATTTTTATAAATAATAATTATATATAAACATAATTATGGCATAAATAAAATTTATAACATATCAAAAGAAATTCATGAATCGCACGGGTTATAAGCTACTATATGTATATTATCCTATTATGCATAACATAAATGATAAATTAGGCTTAGTCCGACATCCTCTTAATATATTTTTCACAAAATATGAGTTGTGATAAAATAAAAATACATTTATCAAGATCCCGACTTGACTTGTCGGATTTTGTTTTTAGAATCGCTAAAATGGATGGATTACGAATTTTTTCATATAACTCAACATCATAGTACAATATATTCTCACTACATAAAAAGGAGATCGGTGAAAAATAAACGATTATTTAAGCATATCATATATCACGATACATTTTTATAATACATATACAATAAAATTTTTGACATGCATACATAGAAATTCCATTATTATACTTAACAAATTTTTTAATAATATGTTAAATATAATGTTAACAATAATTTGCTCGTGATCATCTCCCACATGAAACTAGATAATGTTTCAATACACTAATACTAATACTTGTTCACGAGATTTATTTATAGTGGCTAAAAAGTATTTATTTCTATACAGTTATTATTTTGGGATGTTCCATAATTTCTATACATTTTAAAAATAGTAAAATTTTAATTATAAAAAAATACTATTATATTCACTAACTTTCATCCACTATCTCAAATTTATAATATAAAACATTATTACACCCACTACTTTCCTTCACTATCTCAAATTTATTATTAAATATTAATAAGTCTAATTATTTTATCCACTTTTCATCTAACTTTACTTACTTCTTATACATTTTTTTGATCTCAATACCCAAACCCAATGTATACTAATCAATGGGACGGACGGACGGTAATAAGTGATTTGGGTTGCCCAAAACCGATTAGGGGTTATGTTCACTACTAGAAAAGCGGTTAAATTCAACGGGCTAAATTCTGTTGAATTTAGCTTAATTGCAACAGGATCCCGTTAAGTTTACCATAAATTCAACAGAATCATTCCTGTTGAATATAAGGCTGTTGAAATTAGCATTTCGGTTGAATTTAAGGTAAAATTCAACGACTTCCCGTTGATTTTGTTGGTCCCATTTTCAACCATTTTCCGTTGAAAATGCCCTTGAGCATTTTCGAAAAATTTGAAATTTCAATTTTGAATTTCACCAAAAAAATATATTTTCCCGCCAATGGTCATATAATCAACGGAAAATTGTTGAATTTAATCCTACCATAATCAACCAATTTTCGTTGATTATATCATCTTGCCACGTGTCTCTGTGGATTAAATTCAATCGAATCTTGTTACATTTAATTCTATCAAAATCAACAAGATTTGGTTGATTAAAACTTTTTTTCGTTGAACTTATAGATTCAACAGGTTTTCGTTGATTTTAAAAATGCAACCGAATTTTGTTGAATTTAACATATCCCAGTTTCTTTTGAAAAGCAACAGATTACAGATCTACTATATTTACATCTAATTTATTTATGAAATTTGCTAACTTATGCAACATGTTGCTATGATTTGAAACATATTTAAAAATTCATCAATAAAAACATCACAAAATTCATATTTAAAACCAAAAAAAATCAAATAAAATTTTAAATTAATTCATAATAATTTCATTACATATTGAGAATACATTTTTTTACTAAAGTTTCTTAATTGGATTTCCCTTCTTCATTTTGTTCCTTGGTTACTTGAACGGAAGTCACCGAATCAGGTTCATTCGTTTTTTGTCCTTTCGTGCAACTTGTATGACCCCATCCATTACTGAGAATATGATTTAGGTAACAAAGTCCCAAAAAATTCTTCCCATTTTTTTGGATACATTTATCAACGCACACTTTTAATCGTTAATATCTTTAATTTCGTATTAGTTTTAAATATAAAAAAACTTCGCTGTATTAAAATACTCATAAATACGAATTCAACAAGATCTTGACTATATTTGATCTTATATATTGGACGTAAATTAATAATTGTCTTATATTATGAATAGTCCCGATATTTCAAACGAAAAGAGTTTTACAATAGTGAGGGAGCAATTTCATTGGACTCATGTTTTGACTTGCGCATTAAATTGGTGTCAGGATATAAATCGATTGGCTGATAACTTTCGTAGTCTAATTTTAACTTATCCGTTGTATTTTCTTCCATCTTCATCACTTATTTTTATCATTATTTTTTAACACTTTCTAATAACCACAGTCCCTCACTCTCATTTTACATGTTCGTTTTGACTTTTTAGTGATCAAATTGACCAATATTTGATTATATATTAAAAATTGAGAAAAATGTTTCTACAGTTAACTTTAGGAATTTTAAAAACATTTGAGTGTTACCTTTTATTTATATGGGCCCCGCAGGGACATTAAAGGTGTGTATTTTTATTTAGGAAACTATATGATGTGTCATTATTTCAGTGGTTAACTGTAGAAAATTCTCCTATAGTTAACTATAGGATCATTAAGCCCTTAAAAATTATTCAATTAATATTTTTGAAAATCGAAAATTAATTGTATTGTAACATAGATTAAATGTACTTTTTAATGGCATAACTTTTTTTATTTTTTTCAAATATAATATATATATATATATATATATATATATTTCAGTTAAATTTGGATCATTTATTTAATCAAAAGTTAAAAAAAACGTATTTTGAGACGAATGGCATATTTAAGAGCACTTTTAAAAACCAGCAAATATTTTCATCCCTCTTCATCTCTAGATATAATTTCTGTAACAGTGTACAGTACTATTTTACTTTGCAGATATATAAAACAAAACTTGTATAAGCAGTACAACATCAAATGATGGGACCCAACTAGGTCAGTATGTAAAAGAGAACAACTAGGGTTACAGTCTTACAGACTTACAGTCTTGGGTAGATGGAAAGTAATAAAGACTGGTGTAGTATTATGGGGTTGAGAAAGTTACAGGTTTGGGAGTTTTTAAGATTGCGTTGTCACGTTATGATTGGCTCAAGTTACTGTACGTTTGTTAACGTTTGCTGGGTATGAACCAAACGTCGGTTCTTGCTTAAATGTCCATAATTTTATATCTTGTCTTTTCTATTTCATGCACTGTTCAGCGGCGCCCCAAGATTATTATTGTGCCAGAACGTTACTGTCATACTAGCCAAGTTTAGTATCGAGTTTGTTTATATATACGCTAAAGTATACTCAGTACGTCGTACGTCCCAGCTGATTTGTGATACTAATGATACGAGATTTATGCAAGCTCTACACTATAAAAATGATGTGTATGCAATTAATAGTCCGAGTTCGAGATCATCCCGTTCTAGCATTATTCTATACATGATAAAAATTTTGATTTATCATGGTTTAAAAATCGAAATTCTTAAATTTATGAATAAAATATTCTACCTTAAGAAATCGTACCTTTCCTTTTTATCTTACATTGTGGCGACCTTAATTGAATGCCGACATTAATTTTTTTTCGATAATATGATGTCCCAATCAGTGTTTGCACACATCGATTAATCCGAATAATTGATAACTCACTCGTATCCACCGAGGATGACAACCTTGGGATGGTAATTAACACTTAAGTCACGGTCCTAACCAACTTGGATATGACGACATTAGTTGCAATGCAAGATACATAAAATTACGAACAACATGCGTGTGCTTGTTATGCATGCAAAAAGAAAGAAGAAAATGCAGATGAAAACAGAAGACTAAAAAAATTGGCAATTTATTCATGTTTTTGCTGAGACAGCCAAAATGTACTGCGTTGGAGGTCAGAATTTGTTGATGCATTATTTCCTTAATCCTGAAACCTGATTTTTCATTAATGTACAACTATTTATTGTCAGGAAATAATATTAGTACCCCTCTCACTCCGGACCATAAAAAAATGGTAACATCTTTTAAGCGTGTGATCAAGTAAAATGTTTTGTACTACTACAATTGGCTACAACATTTTGAACATTTTATGTACTGCTCATCACAATGATTTAATTTCCAGTGAAAAGTTTAAATATTTCTTCACCCCACGTACGCCTTGACTTTTGAGTAAACGAGCTTATACCAACAAAACCAAACCAAACCAAACATAGACAGTATATCCCACTCAGAGCAGGGTCTGGGGAGGGTAAGTTATACGCAGACCATGCCCCTACTTTTTAAGGTAGGGAGGCTGTTTCCGTGTAGACCCTCGGCTATGTGCACGACAATTAAGGTGGGTGATCAATACTAAAGAATCTAAATGATCTGCGAGAAAGTTCAACGTATACCTGAGCTCATGGCTTTCTCCACACGGGCCTTACCTTCCCCGCCCCCCTGATGAACCAGGCTAAGCTCCAATGCAACTGAGCCCATTTGAACTCCCTCACCGAGCTAAGCTCCCTGCACCTGCAGAACCAAAAACAGAAGACAACAAGGCGATAAAATGAGCACTAACCAAACCGCACTCCTACGATAAAGCTAAACGAGATAACTCAACTCTGATGCTCTCCACCACAGAACCGCTCCCTAGAAGCGAATCCACCGCCGCTTCCAGGAACCCCGTCAGCTTATACCAACAACATATGTACAAAACTTTGAGAAAAAATACAAAGAGTATCGAAACTATCGGGGGATACCAGAAATTTTTTCAACAAAGCAAGTCATTACAAATTTCCACCACGAGTTTTTATGTGTTAAAAAATCGTCGGGGAAAACATATTCAAAGGAATAAATAATTATTATTGAATTTATAAATATTTTTTTGAAGTAAAATTACTGATGTACATAATTCTAAAATGTACATTCTAAAATGTAAGAAATCATGTACATTGTATATATTATTGTGTAGAAAACAATTAATTATTTCTAAACTAAAAAATAAAAAATTCTTTTATGTAATAATTTCTCTAAAGTGATAATTTTCACCGGTACCAAATATTTAATTTTAAATGGATTCTATTGTATTTTCATATAATATTTTACGAACAACTTTGTAAATATAAAATGATTTGATAATTACATTTTTCCAGAATTTATTTGGTAGAAGTTTCGAAACTTCCTAATTTACTACTACTAGTTACACTACAAGAAAATCGTTTTAAACCGATCGTAAAAAATGGTCGGTTATAAAAGGAATCGGTCGGTTTAACGACTAAAACCGACCAAAAATGCTGGTCGGTTTAAGCTGGCCTGGTTGGTTATGTCATTTGGTCGGGTTTAACACACATAACCGACCAATAATTTGGTCGGTTATATGTGTTTACAAATTCTCTAATGTGGGGTCCGAATTGGACATATGGCACCACGTGTCACCACGTGGCGACAGCTGGTGACAGACGTCATCAACACATAACCGATCGACAGCGGTCGGTTATGACTTAAAAAATAGAAAAATACATTTTGACTGGCACACATAACCGACCACAGTCAAACGTGCACAATCGGTCGGTTTCATGCCAGTAGCTGTGTTAATTTGTATAACCGATCACTTATAACCGATCACCATAATATAACCGATCACTTAAACCGACCACCCTCGAAGGGATCGAATGGTAAAAAATGGTCGATTATGTCTTTTTGTGGTCGGTTTTCTGGGAATTGAATGGTAAAAATGGTCAGTTATAAGGCACGTCGGTCGGTTTTCTGGGTTTTTTGTAAAAAAAATTACAGGTTTTGCCATTACTGCAGCCTGCCATTCCATTTCAACATTAGCAATTCACCAAACCATTCAACTTCATAATAACCTAATTAAACATACAAACATAAAAACCAATTTCATAAGTTCGATCATTCCAACAAATATAAAAACCACATTCGTACAAACATTCCAAGTTTTCTGGTCATTCCAACTAATTACAAACAGCTTAGAAAAAAACAAGTCATAAAAACCGATCACACTTAAAAACCTAATGATCCGACAAAGAAACATCGGATGATTGATGACCATCTTTTTCACCCTCTTCCCCACCATCATCACCAGCGCCATCAACATCATCTTCACCACCATCTTCACCGCCACCCATATCCTCATCCTCGGAGGTATAGTCCTTTTCATCTTCCAATGCAAGCCGATCCTTTGCCTATGTACAGATATAACCAACTAATTAAAAAGTAAGAAATATAAATATTTAAGGACAATTTAGAAACTCCCTTTTCCCAATATTTAGCAAGATCCTTCCAAAATGTCTCGGACCAATACGGGGGCCATCATACACACGATCATTGAAACCATTATGATCATTACTAGTCAACCGAACACCTAAAATTAAAAAAAAACATTAGTACACAAACAAATCGAACATAAACGTGGAAAGAAAATCGAACATAAGTACACAAACATAAATATCTTATTAATTTAACTATAAGTACACAAACATAAGCAAATTGAACATATAAGTACACAATGCATATTTAACTCTAAATTCAAATACAATTTCGTAAACAAAATCGAAGCAATTACAAATACATGACCTTCAATTCAAATACAAGTCAATATCGTATACAATTAATTATAAGCACTTGGGGGAAAATCGATATTGACCTTAAATTGAGCAAAATATAAGTTCATGTGTCTATCATTATATGACATAAATCGATGCTTAATTAAACCCATTAATCAAACCTATAAATCGAACCCATAAACCAAAAATCCAATTTCAAATAAACAAATATATATAAACATGAAAATATAAACAAATGGGAGAAGATATATGCATGAATTTCAAATGGGAGCAAATTAAACTATGAAAATATAAACAACAAACAAAAAACACATAATTAAAAGCAAACAATACAAACAAGAGAATAAAATAGACCAATTAAAGGCACAAAATGGAAGATAACAATACTTTGAAGAAGAGGAAGAGTTACAAGAAGTTTACATCAACACAAAATGGAGAAGAGGAAGTTTGGGTCCGAATTGAACGGAACGATTTTAGTTGGGAGCGGATTCAGTTTGCACGGGTAAGCGCCATTTTTACTTGAACGAACTGAGTTTTAATGGATTTTAGTTTGTATTGAGAGGAAGAGATGAAGAGAGGAAGAGAGAGATATGAGAGAGTAAGAGTAATGAGAGATAAAATGAAAGGGGGAAGGGGTTTCTTTTTTATTTACACTCAGACTATAACCGACCGATCATAACCGACCGAATGATCGGTCGATTATGTCATTGGTTAGTGTGACTCGAAAATTTGGGCAAGGGCGGGATTTTTGACTTTTCACGAAAATTTTCCCACCCAAAAAAATCGGTCGGTTATACGTCAATTTGGTTAGTTTTAACGTGAAAAGAAAAAATATAGAATAAATATAGGGGAAAAAATAGAATAAAAATAGTAAAAAATCCTATATTTAATTTAAAATTTATACAATTCCAACTATTCTTGCTAATTATTTTTGTGATTATTATTACCTAATTTTCTAATAATTTGAATTTTCCCTCATTTTTAATTTAGTTCGTAAAAAACAATAAAAATAGAAAAAATGTCAATCTTTCGATAAAAGATTAGCATACGCACTATGAACACTACAAAACAACTAAAAATAGTAGTAGTAGTAGTAGTAGCAATGGAAAAAGAAACGGGTCAAATAACTCAAATTAAAATTTTAAACAATGACGGTGTTTAGGGTTTCGGGTTTCGCTTTTTAAAAAAATATTTATCGATGACCCAACCTTAGGGAAGTCAAGATCCATTCTTTTTAATGTTATTGGAAATATTTTAGGGAAAAAAAATTTAGTTGGTTTGCTAATTTAACGGTCAACTAGTAGTTGACTAGAACCCTAAACAGGGTTTCGTCACGGTTTAGGATTTCAATTTTTTTAAAAATATTTCTCGATGACCCAACCTTACGGAAGTCAATATCCATCCTTTTTAATGTTATTTGCAAAATTTTAGTGAAAAAAAAATTTATGTGGTTTGGCAATTTAACAGTCAACTAGTACGTTGATTAGAACCCTTAAACAGAGTTTCGTCAGGGTTTAGGTTTTCGATTTTTTAAAAATATTTCTCGACTGGACTCCTTTTGCTTAACAAAAAATATATCAATTCCAACCGGGATTCCAACTTTAAGAATATATCACTTTCCATATTTTTGTGATAATTTTATTTTCTAATAACCCGTCCAGGTGTAAGCTACGGTCTCTTGAGGATCTGAAATCGGACTCGTTTTGCTTAAAAAAAAATATAACAATTCTAACCGGGGTTTCAGTATTAAGAATATATCACTTAAAATTGATAGGTCTCTTACGAATTTTCTAAAAAAATAAATTTATAAATAATTTACATTAATTATTAGTTGGAAAAATACTCTGATTATATATCTAAAATTTTGATAATCTTAAAAATATCACAAACATATAAAAAAAATTATAATACGAACGTAATATTTACGATCAAAATTTACAAATATTGAATATATAACTTTTGTTTCAATTAAATCTTTCGATAAAATGGTTGAGTTTATTCAATTTAATTAGTTTGGTCATAATTCATGTGTAATTTATTCACGTACAAAAGTAAAAATATGTCTATATTATTTGTATACAAATTTTAGATATTAAGTAAATATCTGTGTACTTTCATAATTTATTACGATTCCACAATCATTGATAATAAAGATTGTTTGAGAAGTTCAGGTTAAAAACGTTTTTAAACAAATTAAATAGAGTAAATTTAATAGATATTTAACAGGTGTAATTAGTGACTAAATAAATTGGCATTAATAGCTATTTAATGCAGGAAAAAAAATTACATAAAAAAATCAAAATACAAAAATTTAAGAAAAATATCTCAAATTGTTTTGGTGAATTTTCGATCTCCTGGCATTATAATATATATAGATTATTAAGACATCGATCATTTTAGCAAGTGATGTCCAGAAAGTTGTTTAACATCACTTTTAAAATAACTGATGTTAAAAACGTTTTTAACATTGGTAGTTTTTTAAACCGATGTAAAAGGTGTGATGTCTAATCCAATTTTTCTAGTAGTGCAATAACGTAGTAAAAGTGTTGTTTCCTATCATGGGACACGATCCAGTTTCTCTGAATAATTTTTTTGAATAATTTTTTGACTATCGAACCGTACGGATGTTAATAAACATTCATTTTAGTGTTGGAAAAAAATAGTCAAAAAATAAAAAGGTCGATTTGTTCAAGATTTTAACAAAAAAGTAGTAAAAGTGTTGTTTCCTATAACGGGGCACGATCTAGATTCACTGAATAATTTTTTTGAATGATTTCTTCGACGATCAAACCGTACGAATGTTAATAAACACTCATTTTAGTGTTGAGAAAAAATAATTAAAAAATGAAAATGTCGATTTGTTCAAGATTTTAACAGAAATGTAGTAAAAGTGTGGTTTCCTATAACGGGGCACGATCTAGATTCACTGAGTAATTTTTTTGAATGATTTCTTCGACGATCGAACCGTACGGATGTTAATAAACACTCATTTTAGTGTTTGAAAAAAATAATCACAAAATAAAAAGGTTTGGTGGTAGGAGATTTTAACAAAAATGTAGTAAAAGTGCATCTTTCGATAACAGAACACGATCTAGATTCACTGAATAAATTTTTTTAATGATTTATTCAACGATCGAACCTTACGTATGTCAAAAACAATCATCTCTAATGTTATTGCCAAAATTTCAGAAAAAAATAAAATTATTTGATTGGATAATTTAACGGTCAACTAGTATTTTGACTAGCGATAACGGTCGGTTATATACAGAATCGGTTGGTTTTCTTGTTTTTATTTTTGGGAACGGTCGGTTATATATGAAGACGGTCGGTTTTATGGCGTTGCAATGGTAAAAGACGGTCAGTTATATATGAAGACGGTCGGTTTTCTGGAAATTGAATGGTAAAAAGTGGTCGGTTATGCAAGTTGTCGGTCGGTTTCCTGGGTTTTTAAAAAAATTGTTGCAGGTTAATTTTGCCAGTAGCCTGCAGCCATTCCATTTGATTTCAAGACTGCAATTACCACCAAGCCATTCAACTTTAAGAAACTACAGATTCACACCTATAGTGAATTTAAATCCAAAAACAAACTCATTACAATCATAATCAAACTCATTACAAAGAACTTTAATATTCAACTTTTGGACTACAATATCTATTACAACTAATAGAAACTAGTCCATATCTTCAAAACCATCGGTCTCATCACCATCTTATTCTTCTTCATTTTCTTCACCTTCTTCTTCTTCTAAAACACTCATTAGCATCATAATACACCAGACACATAACCAAATCATCGCCTTATACAAGTAGCTCTGACACCATTGTTGGATTTCGAGGCAGTAAAACACAACGATAGTAAGGATAAGCATAAAAAAAATCGAAATCCAAAACCATTGATCCATGTATAAGGGAGATGATTTGGAAAAAGAGTTTTTTTAGTCCAAATTTCAAAAATGAAAGTTAAAAGGGAGAGGAATTTTGGTGAAGTGGATGTAAGGATATAGATGAAATTTGGTGAATTGGTTTGTTTAAATGAAATTTGGCAAAAAATTTGAATTTTTTAGTTTGGGCTCCATTTTTAAAATTTTTGTGAAATCAAGGCTTATTTCCGACCGATATGTGGTCGGTTATGAGTTTGATCAAAAATTTGAATTTTTCATTTGGGCGGTATTTTCGAAATTTAGAAATTTGCATAACCGACTACCTAAAACCGACCATCATTTATAAAACCGACCACCTAAAACCGACCGACAATTATCGGTCGGATTTGACATCTAAAACACGTCATCAAAACGAAAACATTTCTTCGTTTGGTCAAAATGTAACCGACCGCAGTGGTATCGGTCGGTTTTAGATGACGTGTCATGGAAACAAAAAATGTGAGTCAGCAAAACGGGCCCGGGTCCACACCGGTCGGTTTTAGATTGTCGGTTTTATCTTAAAACCGACTACCTACGGCTACGGTCGGTTATAATTATTGGATTTGTGACGGTCGGTTTTGTAATGGTCGGTTTAAAGCTGTTTTCTTGTAGTGTTATGTGTTTTTGATATTATTTTCCGTGTAATTGATGATGAATTATTTAGGCTCTGGTTGTGTTTGCTGTTAAAATTTACTATGCTGTTGAAAAAAGTGCTGTTGCGAAAATTAGGTAATTTTTTTTAATATACATTTTGCCTATTATTTTTAAAAAAATAGTAATGTTTTTGGTGAGATTCGACAACTGCTTCCTCCAAAAGCTGGTTTTTTTCAAAAATATGGGGACATGTTTTCTCTAAAATTTATTTTTCAGCCTACAACATTTTTCAAAAAAACGGTTTTTGAAATTTACCAAACTGTACTTTATCTGTTTTTCAGACCAAAGGCAAAAAAGAAAAGAAAAAAAGAGGCCTTAATTTTGAGGGATGGTAAATCTGTTAAGAGTTTTCGGTTTTCAACAGGATAAATCATTAAACCATTAAGTGCCTGTTTGGGGAATCTTATTAGTCACTTAACTCTCATGTAAGTTCACACCATAATAAGAAACAAGTATAAGAATTGTTGACGAGACACGCGCTATGTAATTCTCTCTCTTAGCCCACCTTATACCGCTCACCGGAAACAACTAAATCACATCCGTTGACCGTTTCTTCGCCACTTAAACTGTTTTCACTTGCCTCACGCCCCTCTTTTTCTCTATCATCTCACTACCCTCTTCTTAACGATACCAATATCACCCAAGATCTGTATGCTTTGATTTTCGGATGGGTTCAAGAAACTCGGAAAATTTTGGTTCAATGGATTCCGTGGAATTTGCTGATTTCATAGGTTTTAACTATGCACCTCCTGCTGCTAACATTCAACATCAGACGTTTTTTGATCAGGAAGGTGGGTCTCTAAACTCAAACGACGTTATGGGAGAACCTTTATCTCCGGGAACACAAGCTCGAATTAAGGAACAAATTGATTTGATTATCAATGATGGTACAATGCAAAATGACTCTGGTCCAGAGGTACAGAGATCCAGTCATGAATCTCAAACTTCACCACATGAGGTAACATCTCATATTAAAGTATCTGCTGGTAATGCGATTCCAATTATTGAACAAGGTGTTATAAAGGATGCTAATGTTGAAAATGTTAACATTGGAGACATTAATGCCAAGAATGCTGTTCCTGAAAAAGATGCGAGTAAAGCTCAAGATGCTAATCCCACAAAACAGGTTACTTGGAGCAATATTGTAGCGAAGAATGTTATTAACAGTGACCCGATTGTGGGAGAAGCTACTATCAGTTACAATGAGGATGGCACAGCTACGGTTCGCTTTCCTGATGAATTTTTTGAAAAAGCTCACAAACAATGGGAAACAAGCATTATCGGGTATTTTATTGGAGGGTCGTTTGCTTTCAAGTTTATTCGGGAACAACTTCAGAGATTCTGGAAAAACAGAGGTTTAACAGGTATCTATTTCAACAACAAAGGCTACTATACTTTTAGATTTGGTACTTTAGAGGAAAAAAACAGAGCCTTGAGTTTGAATACTGTTCAGATATGAGGCAAAATTATGTTTCTTAAACCTTGGATTGAGGGCTATAATTTCAAACGTAATATCATTGACAAGGTTCCGTGTTGGATTCGTCTCGTTGATGTTCCGGAAATCTTTTGGTTTAAGGAAGGTTTAAGTTCCATAGCTAGCACGATTGGTAAGCCCTTGAAATTTGATGCTTTCACAGCTAAGTTTGAGCCTTTGAAATACGCAGGTGTTCAAGTAGAGCTAGCCTACTCCGCCCCTAGACCAGATTACGTTAGAGTTCCGTTGCCCAACTCTACCGACGAAGCAAAGATAGAAATTCAGTATGGAGAGCTACCCTACTCCTGCAGCCTTTGTAAGGCTTTTGGACATTCCCTTTCTCGATGTCTCAATAATCCGAAAAGAACGGTGAAAAAACAGAGAACTACTCAACGAAATCGACCCACCACTCCAGATACAGCAGGGCCTTCGACTGAAACAGATGGTCTTCAAAATGCACTGGTTCCTTATACCATCGGGACTCTATTTGGTTGCCCGGTAGTTCGCGAGGAGGATGTGTTTAACAATAGCGAGCGCGCGGATGCTTCAGACAAGCGCCCCTTCTTCGAACCAGATCAGCTTCTAATTGAAAATGGGGAAGATACTGGGGACCAAGATGAACTGGAGCTGGGGGAGTTTATTCGTCCTATTACTCTGGATAACTCTTTCCAGACTTTGATTAATTATGCAGATGGTACTGAGTTTGAAAACGCAATAGAGGAGGCTAGTGTGGAACCTAACTCAAGCAAAAGGAAATGGAACAAATCTCCTACTCCTGCAGGCTTTGTCATTGATTTGGGAACCATAGAACAACAAAATGCTAAAACTATAACGCCCATTTCTCCTATCAAGGAGTCTACAAGGCTAGAAAAGTTTTCAACAAGGCCATCAATTTCGAAAAAGATTATAGCGGATGCTGATGGGTTCATTCCTGTAATTCCTAAGAGAAGTCTTCGTGTGGCAGGTAAGCCTGCAAATTTTTCTAAACTCCAATGAATTTTGCCTCTTGGAATGTTCGAGGCTTGAATAAAAGCACCCATCAAAAGGAGCTCCTGCATTTTATTTCAAGCAATCACATTTCTTTTATGTGTTGTTCCAAAACTAAAGTTAAAGAGCATAACGCTCGTTCTGTCACCTCAAAAATAAATAGAGATTGGTCCTGGCTTTTCAATTACGAGCATCACCACAACGGTCGTTTATGGGTGGGTTGGAACCCGTCTATTTGGTCGGTTCTTTGTTTATCCAAATCAGACCAGCAGATCTCTTGTAAAGTTTGTTTTATAGAGAAGCAGCTAAATTTCTTCGTCACCTTTGTGTATGCCTTAAACACTCCGTTAGAAAGGCTTACTCTTTGGACTGATTTAAAGAATCAAGGTTTATCTTTTTCTCTCCCGTGGTGTGTTTTGGGTGATTTTAATTCTATTCTCCAAATCAATGAGGTCTCTGGGGGTCGTGAACATTGGATGCCTGATATGCAGGCCTTTAAGTCTTGTGTTAACGATGCTTCTCTCGGCAATATCAGAACTCATGGTGACTTCTTTACTTGGACTAATAAAAGGAAAAATCCCGATTGTTTAATCCTGAAACGTCTGGATCGCATGCTTGTCAACGCAGCTTGGTTTTCTTCTTTTCCAGAAGGTCAGGTTTATGTTAAAGAGCGTGGTCTGATGGATCACAATCCTCTTTTGTTTATCAATCCTTTAGACCTGAATAGGAACTCAAAAGCCTTTCAATTCTTCAATTTCATGACAGATTTTCCGGGCTTCCTTGATGTAATACAGAGGGCTTGGTCTGAGAACTTTAATGGGGATCCGATGTCTATCTTTTGTAAGAAAATGAAAAATGTCAAGAAAGCTCTGGTAGATCTTAACAGGGTTCATGGCAATGTTCACTCAAATGTCACGATTGCTCGCGAGGCTCTTCACACTGTTCAGGCGCATCTTAGTATTAATCATGTTAGTATTTCTTTGCTAAAGGATGAAGAAGTTGCTCTCAAGAATCTGGAAAATTGTATTATTGAAGAAGAGGCTGTGTTGCTTCAAAAATCTAGAGTGAAATGGCTTTCTCAGGGGGACGGAAACACTCGTTTCTTCTTCAATCAAATCAAGTCGAATTGGAATCGAAATAAAATCTTGGCTTTATCCAATGATGCAGGTGAAATTCACTATGGCCTGGATCATGTTTCCAAGATCGCTGTTGGCTATTTCAGTGACACTCTCGGTGTTCCAGTCACGCACCAGTTGCCGCAGATTCCTTCAGGGCCTTTCGAGCCTCTGGTCACTCCTCATTCTCAAATTTTCCTGGATCATATGGCTGGTTTGTCTTGCCCCACCATTAACGAGGCGCATTGTTCTACTCTCCTTGCTAACATTTCAGATGACTTAATTTTCAAAACTCTAAAGTCTTTGAAATGCAACAAAGCCCCGGGGCCAGACGGTTTCACTCTTGAGTTCTTCTTGGCTACTTGGGGTATTGTGGGTACTACCTTCTGTGCAGCTATTAAGCATTTATTTGCTTCCTGTGATATGAATCCGGCTATTAATTCCACGTCCATTGCTCTTCTTCCGAAAGTGGATAATCCCTCTCATATTAAGGATTTCCGACCAATTTCCTTGTGCACCGTTGCTTACAAATGCATCTCCAAGATCCTTACGAACAGGCTAAAGAGTGTGCTTCCTACTGTCATCAATCCAGCTCAATCTGCTTTTGTTAAAGGTAGAAATATTTCTGACAATATTCTTATGGCTCAGGAGCTTTTCAGGGGGTATACTAGAGATTCTGGCAAGCCAAAATGTGCAATCAAAATTGATTTACACAAAGCCTTCGACTCCCTTGATTGGAATTTTTTGATGGCTGCCTTACATAAGCTAAATATTCCTCTTCGCTTCATTAAGTGGATTTTTGCTTGTATTTCTACTCCTCGGTACTCAGTGAAAATTAATGGGTCTTTGCAAGGTTATTTCAAAGGCGCTAAAGGTATTTACCAGGGATGCCCTATGTCTCCATACTTGTTCACCATTGCTATGAATATTTTCTCTTGCATCCTTGACACAAAGCCCCTTACTTTCCAGCATCATTGGAAGTGTAAAGACCTCGGTCTCACCCATCTCTTTTTTGCCGACGACGTGCTACTTTTTTCAAATGGTGATCAAGCTTCTATCCAGCATACTATGGATTCTTTATCGAAATTCTCAAACCTGAGTGGTTTAAAGCCTAGCTTGAGTAAAAGTACGGTGTTTCTTTGCAATTGTGACATCGATCTTATCTCGTGGTTTAATTCTTCTTTTGGAATTCCTCATGGTACCATTCCTGTTAAATTTTTGGGCGTGCCTCTCATTCCGTCGCAGCTCAGTGCTAATGACTGCATGCCTTTGGTCGATAAGATTTCTGCGCGTATCATGGTTTGGACTAATTTGTTCCTTTCTTTTGCTGGTAGAGCGCAGCTCATAAGGTCTGTCCTTTTCTCTATGCAATCTTTCTGGACTAATCACTTCATGCTTCCTGTGATGGTGCATAATATCTTGCAAAAGTTGTTCACCCGCTTCTTATGGAAGGGGAACACTTTTTCGAAAGGGGGGTGCAAGGTCAGTTGGGTTACGCTTTGCTTACCCAAAGAAGAAGGTGGTCTCGGGTTTAAAAATATGAAGGAGTGGAATAAGGCTCAACTTTTGCTTCATCTTAGTAAGATTATCAATAGGTCTAATTCCCTTTGGCCTCGTTGGATTAATGCCACAGCCCTTAAGCATAACAAATTCTGGGTTATGGAAATTCCTTCCGATTGCTCTTGGATATGGAGAAGAATTCTTCAGCTTCGTCCTTTGGCCCGTCTTCATTTATCTTACAGGATTGGCAATGGTCAAAGAATTTCTCTTTGGTTCGATCCCTGGTGGAAGTCTCAATGTCTTGCCGCCCACAAAAACGACTCTATAATTTCTCAGGCTGCCTCCTCGCAAAATGCTGTTGTTCATAATCTTATCCCTTCTAATGATTGGATTTTACCTCGTCCGAATTGCAGGCTTCATCATATTAATTCAGTGCTTACCAATTGGTTAGCTGATTTTAATAATCCCATCTTCGACCTCGGCAAACCAGATGTTATTATTTGGGATGGTCGACCTGTGGACAAAATCAGGATATGGCATATTTGGGATTCAATTCGTCACAAAAGGGAAACTGTTACTTGGCACAAAGCGGTCTGGCACAGACTTTCCATTCCTAGATACGCTCACCACTTGTGGTTGATCTGCCATGGTAGAATTTACACGCTGCAGCGCCTGGCTACTCTTGGTCTCGAGGTAATCGATTGTTGTCATCTGTGTGTTGGAGGGCGTGAGTCCCTTGATCATCTCTTCCTGTTTTGCACTTACAATAACCAAGTGATGGCTCATCTGGGTACTTTACTCGGGTTGCCTTACCATGCTTCTTCCTGGCAAGAGCTACTGCATTCTTGGCTGAACACTCAGGATTCAACCCTACGCCATCTGGCTTTGCTTTCCCTTCAGGTTGCGACTTATCATCTCTGGAGGGAGCGCAATTGTCGAGTTCACAACAAATGCATTTTGTTTCCTTCAACGCTGCTTACAGGGATTCTTGTTGACATTAAAACTCGCTCATCTTCTTCTTCTTGGTTTATTAAGAGAGCTTGCAACAGTTCGCTTAATAGTTGGCTTGCTTTTTAGTTTTTTAGTTTGCCTCCTTTGCTTTGTTTTCAGCTTCCTTTGCCACCTCTATGATTTGTCATAGAGCATGTGTGTATCCCCTGTTTCCGTTGTTTTTTTAATATACAAAGTTTAGCAAAAAAAAAAAAAAGTTCACACCAGCTTAAGTATAACCGTTTCGCAACCGTCATATTAATCGGGCTTATGAATTTATCGTGTGATAAGTCTGAAGTAATCGATCATGTACTTTTTTACACCATTACAACTTATTATGCTATATATCAGTTTAATCATTTTCAATTCGTCAAAAAAACTTTATAATCAAATTTTATAATAAATTTCAATCGTATTTCATAATTTTATTAATATATTAATGTTTCTACATATATTATTAAATAAAATAAAATTTGTATTCTTGTAATTTTTCTTTTAAATTGAAATTCGTACAAATTTTATTTTTCAAAAAAGGGGTCTTTCTATGTGTGCCAATGGACATACTCTTTCAACTATTTTTTAATGAGCTGACTAATTTTTATTTATTGAATTTTTATGCATGCAGGGAGTTCATTATAATTAATGGAAAAAATCAATCAAAAAATGACAACTAACCTCTTATTGTATGTCCATGGACATACATTACAAAAACCTTTCAAAAATAGTATTTTTTTTAATTATAATTGTTCAAAGAATCCATAATAGAAGATAGATGTTGTAATTTTTCGATTTTTTTATTTGCTTGTAGTAAATTCTGTTTCTTTCCTTATTTTTTAAAATTTATATTATGAATTTTAAAATCGAACACTTTTTATAAATTTATTTAAAGGCAATATAAAATTATTTCAAAAAATTTATACTTATAAGTCATAATTACTAAACACCTCATTTAACTTATAATTAAAATTTCGAAACATGAAAAATTGACTTATAAATAAAAATTACTTATTTCATATAAGTTCCTTATTCTATTTAAGTGATAAGCAACTTAATTTAAGATATCTCAAACAAACCCTAAGTTGTGTAAATGTTTTTTTTTTGCTAGGTAAGTTGTGTAAATGTTTGTAAAATTTTCATGCTAGCTTTCACTTTTTCAAGAACACCTTTGCATTCTTAGAGCAAGTCTAATGCAATACTATTCTTTGTGCTATTGCTATATAATAGCACCAAATGCTAAAAAACTCATCTCCAAAGCGGTGTGCATCCTTGATGCTATTGCTATATTATGCATCCTTGGTGCTAAATTTGAAACCAAGGATGCATTTATGCATCATCATTTAATTAGAATGAGATGAGTTTGTTGAGAATATTCAATAGAAGTTAAAAGAATTAGATAAAAGTTAAAAGAGTTGGTTAAATTTGAAACTAGATAAAAGTAAAAAGAGTTAATTAAATTTGAAACTAGTTATAGAACTAACTTTGGAGGGTGAGTTTTATTTTAGCACCAAAATTCATTTTTTGGTTCTATATTATAAAAATAGCAATATTAATTTAACATCTAGCATTGGACATGTTCTTATAGTGTAGTACTGTAGTATATTAATTACGTTGTAACAAGTCCTTTTACTTTTATACACGTCCTTTTACTTTTGTACTCAAACGAAGCTTTAATCACCAAGTTTCATATTTACTTGGGGTGATGTTTGTTGCAAGTTTTTTATAAGTAATGAAAGTTCATTTTTCTTTGAAAAGAAAAAGTTATAGTAATTCTTTCAACTTAATCTTTGCTTTAGTTATCAGTATACAAAAACATAAGGAAATTAATCGCATTTCTTTGTGAACAGATAAAAATGGCTTCTTTTTTTGGAAACCAAATCAAATTATATTAGTAGCTAATACAAAGCCAAGCGTAGAACTCAAAACAGATATAAACACACACACACTATATAAACACAACTGTATGTAAAAAACGGAAGAAAATAAAATGCTACATTGTATTGTTTTTTTTTTGTTATATCTTCTAAACTGATTACAGGCAGGCGTAATATATAGACTAAACACCCAATGATGGTGGCTAGAAAATAGCACACTACTCCTAGTTTATCTCTCACTACAAATTCTACTAACCACATGACTTCCTAGTTCCTAATAATACTGAAAAAACAAATGACTTAGTCTAAGCCTATTACTACAGCTTATTTAAAACACAAGTTTTAGATTAATATTCCAACAATCACCTCCTTAATCTAAAACTTGTGCTCTACCTCGTGCTGTTGCTCTTCTCTGTCTCCGCACAATACACATGCTGGAGACAACAATCATATGTTGTTCTCTGCTACATGTCAGCCTGTCACCACAGCCACATAGTAGTAGCCATCAAACATACGCGTACACAGCGCACTGAACAGCAGCAACGAAACACGGCAGCAGTTCACCCTACACATACTCCAGTAAACACCAACTACATACACATCTTTTAATCTACACATCAATACCCACGCAATCTGCACACCATCTGCTGCAACAAAAAAAACAACTTCCTCTTCCTCAATAACAAAATCATTCTTCTTCCTGCTCCGTTTGCGGAGGAATCCGCCTCTGGCCCTGGACAACAGTGAATGACTTGGATAGTTCACTAGCTCCCTGCCAAAATACCACTCCCCCGATCTGTTCTTCTTTGACGGAAATCAAACCAAACCATCTAACCATCATTATCACACTGATGTTGCTGCTGCTAGCATATGCACCACACAAGTGCATCACTCAATCTCCGAAAGCTCATGCACAAGACGTAGGCACCAATCCATGCTCCAACACACTCTGAAAAGCACAGATTATAATACCAACACACTCCCTTTATCTAAACATGTCACCAACTATATCTTCTTCATTGCTACAACTACTACGGCGATCACCACGAGTCCCGCTTCTGGACTGTTCTTACAATTGCCACAACAATTGTCTCTCCACCGTTTTAACCAAAAAAACTTCTGCCTCTTGGTTCGGTGTGCCGTTGCATCGACCTAATCTTCGGTCGCCACGGTTCCTGCCATGGATCATCCGCGGCCTGTTCTTACAATTGCCTCACTGGCAATTGTCTCACCACACTTGCATTCTTCTGCCTTGACTGTTTCATTTTCAACAACCTATACTCCTGCTCTCAGCATCCACACTACGCCATCTGCGCTACTAGCATCTGCGCCATCTGCGCTACTAGCATTTTCTCAAGACGCTTCAACCCAAGAGCTAGCTTCCAACACATGGAAGATCTTGATTCACAACCAATCTATTGTTGAATCTGAAGACAAATACCATAAACAATGCAACTAAATGCAGCCTCATACTCTGCACCTCGCGCATACACGCCCAATTATCGGGTGATTAAATCCAATTTAATCACTACCCCAATACATACACGAAACAGCAGCATCTTCATAGCACCATCTCTGTGCCTATGTGCCTCATCGAACAGTAGCAAGAAAATCATCACCAAATATGATAGCAGCCAACACAGTTTTATGACAACTACTGCCTTCTTGACAGCATCTCGACATCACCAGCTACAAACAAGATCTCCTCTGTCCGTAACATCTCTTCCCCGTCTTCGTAGAATCCTCCTAGAAGACACCAGCAACAAGCCCTCCTTTATCTAAAATAGACACCATCCTTCAGCATTTTTCCGGTCAGCATAGCAATAATGCACTACAGCAGGTCTGCAGCCTCATCCATCTCGTTCTATCTTTCTCGACTCTTCCTCCCAGCATACATACCAGCAAAAATACATACAACATACATACAACTGCAACTCGGATTTCGACAAACCAGCCTCATTCAAGGTCTCATACCCATTTTTAATCTCATCCTACTACACATCTAAGTTACCTCCAACAAAATAAAACAACAACCTTCACTTTCATCTACTATTTGTTCGATCAACAGACAGAACCACCTCAGCCTCACCTTGTAAGAACTCGAATAGTTCTTTCTTCTTTAATGCTTCTTGTGGCATGTAATAGCCGTACACATAGCTCCACTTTAACACTCGACTACATTCAACAATTTGCTCCCAAGCTTTTGTAATAAATTCCAGTTGTCCTGCCCTCTGACAATGTTTTTGCTCAAGTTGCTGAAGTTTCTCACCTTTTATGTCGCGTAGATCTGCTAAAGGTTTATCTCTGGACTTGTGATTTGCAGCCCACCTTTCATAATAATGAACCTATTTCTCAATGTATTCCTTAGCCTTCTCTTTATTCCTATCCACTATACTTCCTCCCTTGTTCACATAACCATTGCATGAACCATGTCTGCTCCACGATCCTAGGCATATCCAACAAAACTGATAATTGCAGGGAGGCTTACATGTCATGTGCATACACCCACTCCTTTTTTCAATTGGTACCCTGCATTTAGGACACGGCTTTGTAAAAGCAAGTCTCCAAGACACATTTTGAGACTCCCAATTATTCTTTAAAATCCACTCTCCCACCGTCACAGAATCAACAGGACGATGAGAATCCTCAACACATTTCCAACAAATGCTACCCAAACAATTGCAAGTAACAACATAACTCTCACTCCCTAGCTCACACTCAATAGCACATTCACAGTCAGCGGTCGGATACCATTTAATCTTATTATTATTTAAATCAACATATGATCTAAAGAAAAATTCCTTATACTTCCTTTTATCTTCATCAGACACTAACAAATTAACCATATCTTCTCCAATAACAGCATCACAAGCTGGATCAGGACATCGTAAAAACAAGCATTTAGGACCTTACTTATAGCCACACTAATATAAGTCTTTAGACATGCACCACAAGATTTATGGCCACAAAACCCTACAGTACTTTCAAAATCTTTATCGAAAAACAAAATTTTCAAAACATATACCACATACCAGTGAATCTCCGGGTTCACAGAATACTACAACAGGCTTCTTAAGTAAACCAACAGATTTACGCACTCCATCTTCATCATTAAACCATGCTTCTTGCGCATTCCTGGACGTTCCACTTAAATTTTTTGTAGTAAAATAACACAACCTCTTGCACATTTCAACACAACCCAAATAATCCTTATCCCCGATTTTACTCAGCAACATACCAATTCTACAACACTCCAACAGCTATAAAATAATCACATAATACTAGTTGACTTCTTGTTACCAACTGCGGCGCCTGCACTACCTCACCCAACAGCAGCCCATCATCGAACAAGACTACAACCTAGCAACCACTATTTCTGCCCTTATATCCTCTACTGACAGACCCCAAAAATACTGAGAATTTAAGCTTACACATAACAACATATCTCAAACAAGACAACAAATAGCAAACTCCAGAAATTCAGAGAGAATTTTCGATGAAACAAAACATCAAACACTTTGTGTGCACAGATGCAAAGCTGAGTTTTAAAGCTCAAAACACAGAGCAAATGAACATACACGCGTGGAAAAAAAATGAGCATCGACGATCTCTAGAATCGCCCGCTCTGATACCAAGTGTAGAACTCAAAACAGATATAAACACACACACACACACACACTATATAAACACAACTATATGTAAAAAACGGAAGAAAATGAAAGGCTACATTGTATTGTTTTTTTTGTTATATCTTCTAAACTGATTACAGGCGTAATATATAGACTAAACACCCAATGATGGTTGCTAGAAAATAGCACACTACTCCTAGTTTATCTCTCACTACAAATTCTACTAACCACATGACTTCCTAGTTCCTAATAATACTGAAAAAACAAATGACTTAGTCTAAGCCTATTACTACAGCTTATTTAAAACATAAGTTTTAGATTAATATTCCAACACCAAGCACCTAACGGTTGCAACTCTTTTGTTTCAGTTTTAAAAGCAAAATATGTCATAGTCCAAAACTCCAAATTAAACCCATAATTTGTGGAAAGCTTTCTAAATTGTAATAACGTAAATAGATGAAAAGTAATAAACACAGGTGTAGCATGGGCGTTTGAGCAAAGTCACAGATTTGGGAGGTTTTTCTTAAAGAAAGCGTTGTCTAGTTTTGATTGGGTGGAGTTCTATGCGTTCATTGGTGTCTGCTGGGTATGAACCAAACGTCGGTTCTTACTCAAATGCCCGTACAGTTTCTTACAAGGAGATGCAGTACGCAGTTTTATATCTTGTCTTTTCATTTCCGTACGTTCTTGTATACTATGCTTCTAGCCAAGTTGAAGATCAAATGTGTTTATACTTTATAAATTGAATTTAACTAGAACATACTCGTACTATATAATAATTGCTTGATTTCTGATGTCAATGGTCAGAAATTTTAGATTAAGCCTTAACTTGTGTAAACTACTCTAAAATTCTTTAGCATTAACATTTATATAAGTAATGCGCATTTATATTTGTTCGATAAGTATAATATATATGCAAAAAAATATAATTTGTCACTAAAGATTGTGGAATCTACTGCCTATATACCTGTGTGTGTGGTTAGTCTCAGTTGAGAATATGACTGATGATCGTAGTTAAAAGATGAGATTTCTAAATTTGTGGACAAAAATTAAGACGGGGAGCTCTACATGCAAAATATTACACCCCTCAAGAAATCATACATTTCCTTTGTTTGTTACTCCCTCCGTCCAACAAGGATGTTTACACCCACTATTACAAATAGGTCAATATACATTGGTTTTTAGCCATTGTTAAAAACAATTCTGGGCGATGTCTATGTGAGTGTAGAGAAAGGTCAAAACTTTAGACATCGGTTTTTAACTGTTGTCTATTATCGACTAGACATTAAGTTTCTTAAATATTTTTGATGTCTAAGCTACATTATGTGCAGTAGTTCTTTTTAAATTATGATATATTATGTGCATTAGATCAACATAAACATAGCACAGACAAGGTAAATAATGACATATACATCGGTTTCTTGGTAAAAATCGATGTTTTATTATCTCAGACATCAGTTATTATGTGAAACCGATGTTATATAGTGTTACATTGTCTAATATATGAAGACATAGACATCGGTTATTTGGTAAGACTGATGTTATATGCTGTATTAAACATCATTTTAATTAACAAAACCGATGTGATATGTTCCAATAGACATCGTTTTCAATAACAAAACCGATGTTATTTGTCCTAACAGACATCATTTTTTAGCCATACTCCGATGTTATATTTTCCAATTATACATCGTTTTTTTTAGAAAAAGTGATGTGAATTATTGTTAAAGACATCAGTTTTATATGATAACACCGATGTATGTGTAATAGTAGACATCAGTTCTTTAAAAAAATTTGATGCAATAGACCTTTTTTTAATCGATTATTTTAGAAAAAGTGATGTGAATTATAGTTAAACACATCAGTTTTGTTTTAATAACTGATGTATCTTGTTGAGGTTTTTGCCTGTAGTGATTGTTTTATATGCAGCCCAAAATTGAAATCAAACAAAACAGATTTAATACAAAAACCAAAAAGAATACCACGAAGCAAGAATTAGTATAAATCGTAGTGCTACAATTAGTTAAGTAAAAATCCACAAAATCACCTACTTTTCATTATGTGGCATGAAGAAAACGCGATCTGGGCTACCCTCTTTCAGCCTTTGAACAACTAAATCTTCAAAGTCAGCATTCAAGGTATATGTGGCTGAGGGATCAAAAAACCCAAAATAGTCCAGTAACTTCTTTTTACGCAGAACATTATGCAGGTACCTATAAAAAATTTAGTGTAATAAGTACATATATTTTCCTGTGCAATATGCATAATTAGACAAGATTTAAGAAGAACAATACTTACGACATGTAAGTTGATATTATAGCCTGTCCAATCTGGTCGAACACTAATAAGGAAATTAAATTCTCATGCAAGATAAATATTCTTTTCTCAAACCCGAAAACTTCAATATCACATGGAATTTCAATTGAGACACCACACTGCCATAGTTGTTGTTGCATGTTTATACAACAACCTAAAGCGGCTTGGCATATTTTTGTTTGTTGGCTCGGCATTTTTAAACATGTTCGCCAAATTCTTTAACGGATCATCAACCTTCTGCGACACTTGCCTTTTCTTTTTCTACAAAAATTCATTTTATCATGCATAAATATAAACACATAATGAAACACATCATGCGCGCAAACTATGGAAAAAGAAAAAGAAATACAAACTACAACAGTTGGAAAAATAATCAACTCCTTAGGCCACGCGACATTAGAACCAACTGTTTTGTGGACCTTCTCAATTTCACCCAGTACTGGCACTGGAACCAAGGCATTGTCATTGATGCTTCCATCCACCAACACTCGAATGCATCCATGCGGCATAGGCATTCCATGTATGTTTTCGTTCATGTCCCCATCAGTCATCGCCATACCAAATGCAACTATGTTGTGCACATTGCCTACAACCAGCTCACATGGTTGCGGATCCTACATTTACAAGACATGCAAGGTGAAATTACAAGTTTGTATTATTCGTAGTACTGTCCATAGCTTACATAGATGCTATATATAAAAAGAAAGCGAGTGGACGAGAGAGCTTGTTTTACCTTTGTTTATTTTTTGGATGGTGGAGTAGGGTCAATAGCAACACAATCACCATCCACATTCAATTCTTTAACAGATGCTACCTTTTCGGGCATTGACGAGGGAAGAATGGATGAACTAATCATCGCCTTTAGCTCAGCAATTTGTGACATCAAATTATTCGTTCTTCTCTCCATCTCGTCATCCCTTTGTCGATCACGTGCCAGCAACTCGGCTTTTGTAATTCGAGTCCTTTTCACATTCGGGGTGTTAAAGAATGGTTTTGGGGTGGCGATGCCTCCGACTCCTCAAACCCTTCCTTAATCCTCAGGATTTCCTAATGCAAGAGTCAACACGTCCTAAAATTCGGACAATTGCAGTTCACCCTTTTCCTTCTTTTCCAGCAAATCATCCTGTCAACAATACATTACATTTTTACGATCAATAGACATAATTACTTTTTTAGGCTATTTATTGTTACCATTTTTCCTTTGGTGTTATAGGTTAAATATAATTAAAATGGCCACTTAACATATATGGTATAATTGTAGAAAACAGGAGGTAATTGAAAGTTTTCTTACAATAACTTGGTTGATCTTTTCTTGTTCTTTATCAACTTGACCATCCTTTCACTTTCGAGCTTTCTTCCATAAAATTGCCCGATCAGGTTTTTCTCCAGGCTGACTTTTCCTTTGTTTGACCTGTTTAAAATGAATGAAACATTTGAAAGATATTCAAAAAGTCCAAATTATAATTATAATGATAAAATATTACTTCTTCTTCTAGCAGTCCGATGTAGCCCTTCCTTGATGTGCGGTGTGGATATTTTCGCTCTTTGACTCTCGCCCTCTGTGCATCACGAAGTGGCTGCATCCAAACATAAAATACATTAACTGACTTCAATATAGAAAGATATTAAAAAAAAAAGCCAATATGTGTACATAAAAGAATGTACTACAAATTGTGCATACCATCCAATCAACGTTGGTCCTTTGAGCAACAAATTCTTTCCAAGCATCCCTACCAACAAATGCATAATTATCTGGAGGCTTCCTTAGTTTCTTCTTTTCCCCAACAAATGGCATCACAAAATTAGAGGTTAATTTTGACTTGAACTGTCTCCACTTCCAGCCTGCAGACTGTAGAATGCTTGCTCGACTTTCTAGAGCAACTTTAAATCCAGCCAGAAATATGCAAGTAACTAATTAACCACTAAGAATGACCAGATAAAAAGTAACTAATTTACATATAGACAAATATTACCTGAACATCATTCCATAACTTCTCTTTTAATTCGGGTTCCACATTTGGCCAGCTTCTAATGCTGATCGGAACCATAGTCCAAGCGAGCATGCGAACATAAGAACTCAAGGTGTGCATAGTCTTTTCGATAGGATTTCCATGCTCATCATACCTGACTTTAAACTTCTTTCCTTGAGCCTTCTTCACCACAACTTTGTGCATAGCACAAACACTACGCTTTCCTCCTAACTTCCTTTTTGATGTTTCAGTACTAGCAACAAATTCCTCTGTCGTAGGCTGAGTTTCTTAATGTACAATGAGTTGTGCAGAGCCTTCTGATTCAGGATGACTACCTTTTGTGTTCACTTCCCTTTCAAATTCGGACATAGCTTCCATTTTCTTACTACTTGCCTTGGTCTTTCGCTTCTTATTAGATCCTTCTGATTGAGGTCTCGACATAGCTTTCGAAGGCAACTGCTCCTCCACTTCATTTTTCTTACTACTTGTCTTGGTGTTTCGATTCTTATTAGATCCTTTTGATTGAAGTACCGACATAGCTTTCGAAGGAAACTGCTTCTCCAATTCATTTTCCTTACTACTTGCCTTGGTGTTTTGTTTCTTAGATCCTTCTGATTGAGGCCCCGACATAGCTTTCAAAGGCAACTAGTTCTCCTCCACTTCCTTTTTCTTACGGCCTGCCTTGGTGATTCGCTTCTTAGGTGCCATTCCGAGATCTGGTACTTCAATCTGTAAGACACATATTAGTCGGGGTATACAATTACAAAATGCAAACTAAACAAATAAATTCAACTAAAATTGCAGGTTTAACATTAAGGCGAATAAAAATTCTAAACAATTTCAGACTAAAAATAAATGCAAATAAAATTACAAATTCAAATCAAATTGCAAACTAATCATAAAATTCAAATAAAATTACAAATTCAAATAAACATCTGGACTAAACACAAAGACAAATAAAACTGAATATTCAATTAAAATTATGCACCACAGACGGTACATGACATACAACTAGAAAATATGGATCATTTTTTAATCCAAATTCCCTCAACATTTTGTCTTTTATTGCTAACAGTACCCTCTGTTTCATCAGTTGTGTCAGACGTTGGAATATTAGAGCAGAAAGGGGGATTTTCTAAAGTTGTGTCTCCTAATTCATCGTCATAATACAACTCCTGGTAGTCTCGAGGTGTGGAGTTTAGTACAACGGACAAGTTAGCACTGACCGGATCTTGAACATAAAAAACTTGTTTCACTTGGTCGACGGACATATATTTATCGTTCTTGTGACCTTGTCTAGTGAGGTCCACAAGAGTGAAGCCGAGATCATCAACCTTGATGCCTGTTTCACTGTCTACCCATTTACACAAGAACAATGGGGCTTTAAATTCATGATAATCCAACTCCCAAATTTCTTCGATTATTCCATAAAATGTCATATCACACTCTACGGGATTTAAATCCTTAGCACTAGATACTTGGACTGTCTTGGCAACTAAAGAAACACCACTATTTTGGACAACCCTTGCATCATCTCTCTCCTTTGTGAAGTACCGGTTCTCGTTAACTAGATAACCTTCATAGGTTAAAACAGAAAAAGCTGGTTTTCCTACCAACCATCTTATTGTTTCTTAAACATTGTTGGCATTTTCCATCA
Source organism: Saposhnikovia divaricata (assembly GCA_036435485.1). Taxonomy (NCBI): domain Eukaryota; kingdom Viridiplantae; phylum Streptophyta; class Magnoliopsida; order Apiales; family Apiaceae; genus Saposhnikovia; species Saposhnikovia divaricata. The sequence continues at coordinate 167,307,018 of CM071595.1, read as the reverse complement.
TTTTGAGACTCACCTGCATACATTGTTTTAAATCAATAATTAATTTAACAATTTAACTAAACAAAAAAATAACAAAAAAAGAAACCAACCCTTTTTTGAAACCAATCAACAAATAAACGGTTGTGCTCTCCTATTAGCCACTGAGCACTCTTTTTTTCCCAGTGGTACTGTCTTTCCAATAACTCCTTATGTATCTTGAGGAAATTCATATGTTAAGTAAACAACCACAAAATACTCGATATTTAAAAGATGAATTTACAATCAAAAAAATATAAACTTACATGATATAGGGATACACTTCAGAGTTGTTATGAAGGACATGTAAATATGCCTCATCTCGTTCTTTCTCCTCCACTGACTTTATTGTTACAACGGATAACGGACCTGAAAGCTTGCCCTTGTCCTTCGGAAAACCAGTAGGTGTGCAACTCTGCTTAACAAACTCCGTGCAAAATTCAACAGATTCTTCTCCTAGATAACTTTCCGCTATACAACCTTCTGGATAATAACGGTTTGGAACATAGCTCTTTAACACTTTATTGAATCGTTCAATTGGAAACATCCATCTATAAAACACCAGTCCATATAAACGCAATTCCCTAACCAAGTGTACTGTGAGATGAATCATTATATCGAAAAATTATGGAGGGAATATCTTCTCCAACTCACACAAGGTCAGTACCAAATCTGCTTGTAATTTATCGAGCTTGGATACATCTACAACTTTGTTACACAAAGTGTTGAAAAAGAAACACAATCTGATTATGCTGACCCTAACATTTTTCGGAAGAATAGAACGAATTGCAACCGGAAGTAGTTGTTGGAGAAGAGTGTGACAATCATGGGACTTTAACCCATGTATCTTTAAATCAGACATTGATACACAATTTCTTATGTTTGATGAATGGCCATAGGGAAGTTTCATATTTGACAATGAGGACAACATTTTTTTTCTTTTCTGCCCTTGACAAAGTATAAGGGGCAGGGGGCAAATAAGTTCTCTTTTTTCCTACTTCTGGAGCTAAATCGGGCCTGACACCCATTTCAATCATATCACGACGAGATTCCTCACTATCTTTAGTCTTGAATGGCAGATTTAATAATGTCCCAATTAGACTATCGCACATATTTTTCTCAACGTGTATAACATTGAGACAGTGACGAACATGGTGAAACTTCGAATATTCCAAATAAAAAAAATTGATTTTTTCTTCCATGGACAGTCCACTTTTTTTTGCCTTCTTCTCCTTCCCAAAAGTAAATTTTGTCCGTTGCTGCTGCGCTAATACTTCTTCTCGAGATAGGATTTGAGGGGGGTGTCTAAATTCTTGTTCTCCATTAAAACCTGCCTTATGCCTCCTATAAGGATGATACGGAGCTAAAATACCGACGATGACCTTGGTAATATATTTTTTTGCTATGAGTCAAATGTTTACCAACGGTATCATCACCACATATTGGACAAGCCATATAACCCTTATTGACACAACCCGACAAATTTCCGTACGCAAGAAAGTCATTTATCGTCCACATCAAAACTGCTTTTAGAGTGAAGTAAGACTTTGTATACGCATCATATACATTTTGTTCACCTTCTTCCCAAAGCTTATTCAAATCATTTATCATCGGTTGTAAGTACACGTCAATGTTATTACCTGGCTCATGTGGACCAGAAACTAACACTGTTAACATCATAAACTTCCTCTTCATGCATAACCATGGAGGAAGATTATAAGTTACTAGTACTACCGGCCAATAACTATACTGATTGGTTAGACCATTATTATGCGAGTTTATACCATCTACCGCCAATGCTAAGCGAATATGTCTCGGTTCATTACCAAATTCAGGCCACCTATAATCAATATTCCTCCAAGAAGGAGAGTCAGCAGAATCACGCATTTGGCCATCTTGAGCTCGCTTCTTCGCATGCCAACTCATTAGTTCAGCTGTGGAAGCAGATTTAAACAACCGTCGAAATCTAGGAATTATCGGAAAGTACCACATAACTTTGGCTGGAATGTTAATCCTAGGTTTACCATCTTTCCCCACCTTCCAGCGAGATAGATCGCACTTAGGACTATATAGTACACAATCATTCAGACAGGCATGAAACTTTATATACTCGAGACCTAGATCAGTTAGGGTTTTCTTTGCTTCATATGCATTAACCGGCAACACATGATCTTTAGGAAGTAAAGATCCAACAGAAGAAAGGAGCTCAGTAAAGGCATTATCGCTAATACCAAATCTAGACTTCCAGTTGTGCAATTTCAACATCGACTCTAACTTAGTACACTCACTACCCTTAAACAAAGTTTGCTCTGCATCGGACAGAAACCTCCTAAACTCATGTGAATCGTCATCGTAATCACCCCTATTATAAGCTGCTTCACAAACATCAACTGTTTGTGAAGTCGGAATTTCCCCCGAAGGATTGTGCCCTGAAGTCACTGGCGTACTACTTGGGCACTTTTCTCCATGCCAAATCCAATCGACATACCCCAAACTAAAACCATTTTGATAAAGATGACCCATAATTATTTTCACTGATAATTTTTTAAAATTACCACAGCGTGCACATGGGCATGGAATTTCTTTAGGATTTTTAGCATTTTCTTCAGCATATATCAAGAACCTTTCAACCCCAATTTCATACTCTAAAGAATCCCTATCTTTCAAAATCCACGAATTATCCATATGTTCGTAAAGAAACCTACCTGGTATTGTTATTTCAAAAATTAATAATAGACTTATCCAAAATTATATAAGTCATTAAATTACAATTAATATTCTAATAATAGAAAGAATTAAACATATTAACAATCAAATCACAATTAAACAATCATGTCAGGTGCTCAGTAAAATATAGACAACAAGAAACTAATATATAAATAAGGACATAATAAGTATAAACTTATATCTAAACAAATAATCATCACAAGTTATTACAAGAACACATTATCGAAATCATATAAACAAGCACATGCATCTAATTAGAAATCAGGACACTAAAGAATAGAACTTATAGTTGAGCAATTACTAACCTGAAGAATAGCTGAAAAACAAAAAATGTTAACCGCACACACACAAGCAAAATGCTCCTGCAAAATCATGTTCAAATTCAGAAGTCTACTCTAATTAGAATGCTCAAATTAACCAATAATCCAACAGTGCAAAGAAACAGATCTCACAACTACTCACTATCAACTACTCATTATCTTACTATCTAACAACTACAACAAGTACAATAATTATAATCTGCAAGCTCAAAACTATGCAATCTCAAAAACATGAAAACTACAATGCTGCTTAAAACACAGTTCATAATATTAAAGTACTGGAACAATCAATTTCACAAGTATAATACAGACAAGAACATATGAAACATGAGACTCACAAATAAATACACTGACTCACCAATTAATGCACAAAAATGAAACAAAAATATTTAGGGTTTTTCAATTTTCAATTTATATGAAACCAAAAACAGTAATTAACAAGAATTACAAGTAACACAAACTAAAAACAAGAAACTGAAAACATATATATTCACCCAAAAACAAGAAACAGAGAGAAAAAGCAAAACAAGAAACAAAAACAAGAATTTGCCGAGACCCAAAACAATAAAAGTAAGAAAAAGATACATGCAAAAAGGAAACAAGTAATTAACACAAAAAACTTACTAATTGAAGATGACCGAAGAAAAAAGAGCAACTAATCTGCAAAAAAAAATGTTCAATTTAAAACAAATCGAACTTTATTCGAACTATTAATTGGAAAATGACTTACGATTCGAGATCCTCTTCTCTTAAATTCGAGCTTCCTCCTCTCTATTTCGATTTAGAGAAATCGTAACATCGGTGAGAAAGATAGAGAAAGAGGGTTGAGTAGTGATGAGAGTGAGAGAGAGAGAGAGAGAGAGAGAGAGAGAGAGAGATGAGAGTGTGTGTGTGTGTGTGTGTGTGTGAGAGAGAGAGAGATGAGTGAGAGAGATAAGTCGAGAGAGAGAGAGAGAGAGAGAGAGAGAGAGAGAGAGAGAGATGAGTGAGTGAGAGAGAGAGAGATGAATGAGAGTCCACTGTAGAGAGTAATCTGGGGAAAGTGACTAAGGCGTGATACTAAATTAGGGGAAATGTTACTTAGGCGGGATACTAAAATTTTCTAAGGGAAATGCTTTATGAGAAATGGGGGGAAATGACCAGAAGCACGCTTTTTTTTTTTAATTCTGAGAAAAAACATTTAGACATCGGTTATTTAAGCAACCGATGTCCAGAAATCTGTTTAACATCGCTTTTTAAATAACTGATGTTGAAAACTCTTTTAACATTGGTGGCTTTTCAAACCGTTGTTAAAGGCCCGATGTCTAATCCATATTTTATAGTAGTGATCCTTGGTGGGCACGGAGATCAATATATATATATATATATAGGGGGCTACTCCAATACAAACCTCCTTAAAATACAAACCTACAAACCAAGCATAATCTAATATTTCAAGCTAATCTAATGATCAAACTAGGGGTACCCCAATACAAAAAATGCTTAAAATAATTGGCTCTATCCAAAAAAAAAATTTAAAAATTAAAAAAATTAAAAAAATTCACTGTTCACGTGATGACGTGGCAGTGGATTTCACTGGTTAACGGTGCTTCGCACCTTCTTGTACGGAGCTTCGCGCCTTTATCATTCTAAAGTTGTAAGGAATGGCAATCAATGGTAAAGGCAATAGACGATTGACGGGTGTGTCGAGAGCCTTCGGCCCTCATGACTACCTAACTCATCCGTTTACTGTCTTAAATGCTTCGCATTTCCACGACAAGTTTTTTTTTTTTTTTTTTTTTTTTTTTTTTTTTTTTATGGATAGAGTCAATTATTTTAAGCATTTTTTGTGAAGGTACCCTTGGCGGGAACCTTAGAATAAATGAAATATAATTAATTTAGTATTGGTTTGTAGGTTTGTATTTTAAAAGTGGTTTGTATTTGAGCACTTGCCTATATATATATATATATATTAGTAGGTAAAGTAATGAAAGTGATGAAAAGTTGGTAAAGTGGTGGGACACATCAATATTTAATAATAGATTTGAGAAAGTGGAGGAAGTTAGTGGGTGTAATAGTGTTTTATATTATTAAAAGTTGACTGTTTTTGGAATGTAAAGAAATGAATAGGACGAACCAAAATAGTAACTGTATACAAACCACATGCGTGTGCGTGTTATGCATAAATAAGGAAGAAAATGATTTAAAGAAAAGTAGAAGACGAAAAAAATTGGCATTTTATTCATCATTTTTATCCAGTTCATATCATGGCTCAGTTCATTGCTGCACCTAAATATGATCATCTCCAAGCAGCATTTTGAGTGGTTAGGTATCATAAAAATGCTCCTGGACAGGGTATCTTGTTTCCAACTACCAATTCTCTCAAACTGCAGGCTTTCTCAGATGCTGATTGGGGTGGCTGTAAACTTACACGGTCTTCTCTCACAGGTTACTGTATTAAACTTGGCTCAGCTCTTGTCTCATGGAAATGTAAGAAACAACTATTTGTTTCTAGGTCCTCTAGTGAATCTGAGTACAGGGCTCTTGCTGATACTAGTTGTGAGATTGTTTGGTTGATTGCTCTTCTCAAGTCTCTTAATCATCTAGTTGATTTACCTGTTTCTCTTTACTGTGATAATAAATCAGCATTGTACTTGGCTTCTAATCCCGTATTTCATTAGAGAACCAAGCACATTGAGATTGATTGTCACTTTATTCGACAGAAAATCAAACTGGGAATTATTCAAACTCATCATCTTGGTTCTGCCAACCAACCTGCTGACATCTTTACTAAAGCTTTGTCTGCAGCTCAAATTCGGTTCTTACTGTCCAATTTGGGAGTTTGCAACTTCTTTTCTCCTCCCAACTTGAGGGGGGATGTTACACTACATGAGAGTCAACCTGCTGAGCTGGCAACAAGAGCGTCAACCTACCCAGCTGGCAATCAAGTTGACTAGCAGTTAGTTAGAGTTAGTTAGTCAATCATTAGATAAATTCTTGTGTGTATACATTTCTAGATCTATATAAGTAATCATGATGTATCTGAGATCATTAGAAGATTAAGCAATGATAATATAGATATTTTCTTCTTCTCCATGATAGATATTGTTTTACATTTATACACTTTACTGTGATTCTTTACATCATTTGTCACTTTTGTTATCTATTATATTATTTAGTTACGGGTGTTGTTACAATTTGTGCATTGGGTTTTATGTTTTTTCAATTGTTCATTCCTTTTATGTGAAATATAACTTGCTGAATTTGTTAATCTAACACTCTTTGCATTGTTTTATATTAGTTACAATCTGCAGTTGGTTTTAGTTTTGTTTAGAATTAGTGTACAATAGCTGTCAATCCATTGCTTGTTGGGTTCCGAGGCATAAAACGCAGTGGAAAAACGTAAATATAACAAAAAAAAAATCGAAACCCAAACTCAGGATCCATGTATAATATTGGACATATTATGATGAAACTGAATCATACCTATTAAGATCTTGACTTTCACGAACTCAACGGAGATCCTAGCGTTCACGACTTGTGTCTACCTCTCGGAAAACACCTCTATGGTATCCACACGAACACTGCGGAATGGACGTACTAGCCTCCCTCTTGATGATTCGAGATCTGCCTCTTTTGCTGCTACCTCTTCTAGGGTTTTCACAAAAAACGTGTAACCCTATTAACCTATCATTATCTATTTATAATGATTTGTTAACAGGCCCACAACAGCAAAACCCAACCCATGTAGGTGTAGGATTAAATAATAAAATGAATTTCTATTATTTAATTAATAATTAAGTCATACTTAATTATTATGGACAGATATTATTCCTATAATTCGAATTTATATTATCTCAATTAATTAAGTCTCACTTAATTAATATAATAAAATTCAAATAATCATCAATTAATTTAAATCCATAATTTAAATTAACTATTCCTTTACGTGCTCTATGTGTGTGACCCAATAGGCTATTATTTAATTAGCAATAATTTTATTCTCCAATAAAATTATAAACAATGAGCGGTATCTAGTAATATATCATTGCTACCCAATTAAACAATAAATAAATCGTGAATTGATAAAACCTTTCATGATTAATGTTTCCGTGTAATATAATCCCTTTAACCATACATATTATAGATTAAACTCGAGGCATATATTTAATCATCCTCTTCAATATTTAATCCGAGTTTACTTGATCCATGGGTAGACTATTAAAAACAAATCCTTATTTGAGCACGGCCATGCATTTTATAGTCTCACTCAATCAAGAGGCCAATAATATCTCTCCTAATTATAGGAGGGTTAAATCCTTTATCTATCATTCATATTTCTCATGCGACTCATGATATACCCGATGTCCACTTTTATCATCACCCGGTCAAAGGTAACTTTTAATGTAGTCAAAGTATATTAGTACTCGTATAGAAATATAATGATCTCAAGTCAAAGGATCATTACACCATTATCACTGTGAGTCTTTCTTATGACTTTATTAAACATAAAGAATCTCACTGTGGGTCTGTCCAGTACCATGTACTCCTACATGTACCTATGTATTGACTTTAGTATCTCCATACTTATAACCAATGAGATGTGGTTATCTGTCAAACAACATACTAGTCTATTTATGTATTATTATTGTCCTATAATAATAATACTCGACTAGGGACCTTTTAAGAATATGATATATTATATAATCTCAAGTTCAATTCATGTACTTAAACTATATAATGTGTATCATGATTCTAAGGACATTTATTATGCTAATAATTATATCGCAGTAATTAAGGTCATAATAAATACGTTTATTGAATGATCAAATGACATAAAGGTTTATTCAAAGAAACAATGTATTGCCTCTACGGCACCTGCACTAACAATTTGAACATTGTGAAGTTCAAAAACGTAACCAAAAGTAGATCGTAAAAATGGAATCAACCAAAGTCCATACTTGGTTTTCGAACATGGAATCCATCTCAGGTTTCATGGCTTCAAGCCATCTCTTAGACTCTGGACTGTTCATAGCATCTTGGTATGTGAGAGGCTCATCTTCATCTATGAGCATCAAATCACCACATTGAGTCAAGAGAAATCCATATCTCTCTGGCTCATGGCGAATTCTACCAGTTCTGCGAACAACATGTGTTTGTTGAGCATTATCATTATCCTGCTCTTGTTCCACTTCAGGTTCAATGCTATTTTGTGGTTCTCGATCTTCATCGAGATCTATAGTTCTCCCACTGTTTCTTTTGGAAACAAATTCTCTTTCCATGAAGACAGCATCTCGAGCAATAAACACTTTCTGCTCAGAAGGACTATAAAAATAATACGCCTTTGTTTCTTTAGGGTATCCTACAAAATTGCACTCTTCGGATTTAGGTCCAAGCTTTTCAGATACTTGACGTTTCACAAACGCCTTACATCCCCAAACTTTCATAAGGCTCATGCCTGACCGTTTCTCCTCCCATATCTCATATGGAGTCTTTTGAACCTTCTTAGTAGGAACACGGTTAAGTGTGAAAGCCGCTGTTTCTAGAGCATAACCCCAGAAACTTATTGGAAGATCTGCATGACTCCATTCCATTGAGGTGTACCTGGCGGAGTGAGTTGTGATACAATAGCACACTCCTTTAAATACTCTTTAAATTCGGTGCTTAAGTATTCACCCCCACGATTGGATCTTAAGATCTTAATACTTGCACCACCGCCAATTTGCTTTTCTACTTTAGCCTTGTATTCTTTGAACTTTTCAAAAGAATCGGATTTGTTCTTCATAAGATATACATATCCATATCTACTGAAATCATCAGTAAATGTTATGAAGTAGTAGTATCCTCATAAGCTTCCTCGTAGCTCTTAACCCATAAAGCTCCACCAGATGCTGCATCTAGCATTGGTCTTGATTGTGCTCCCAGCCCATTATAGAAACAATTGACACCATCCAGTTCAGCATGCCATGATGAGGGCATGATCTAAGCATCTCTTTGTATCTCTCCCATGCTTCACATAAAGATTCACCTGACTGCTGTGAGAATTGAGTAAGAGCATTCCTGATTGCTGCAGTTTTTGCCATAGGGAAGCTCTAGCCATCACACGCATTGGGCCACATACATCACTATGTATTAGCTCCAGACGTTGAGTGGCCCTTTGACCTTTACCAGTGAAAGGGGCTTTAGTCATCTTACCAAGCAAAAAAAATTCGCATTCTTGGTATGATTCAAAATCAAACTTATCCAAATATCCATCCTTAGTAATTTGGATATGCGTTTCTCATTTATATGGCCTAGACGACAATGCCAGATGTCTGTTTGATTTGAGTCATTAACTTTAAGTCGTTTGTTTTCTATATTACAGACATGATTATCTAAATCAAGAACATATAAACCATTAAACAAACGCGCAACACCATAGGTTAAATCATTCAAAGAAAAAGAGCAACTGTTGTTCTTTATTGTAAACGAAAAACATTTCTTGTCCAAACAAGAAACAGAAATAATGTTTCTGCGAATCGCAGGCACGTAAAAACAGTCTTCAAGTTCTAAAACAAGCCCAGAGGGCAAAGATAAATAATAAGTTCCTACAGCTAAAGCAGCAACTCTTGCTCCATTGCCTACTCGTAGGTCCACTTCTCCCTTAGCCAAAGACCTACTTCTCTGCAGTTCCTGCACATTTATACAAATGTGAGAAGCACATCCAGTATCCAATACCCAAGATGTAGAAGTAGACAGATTGACTTCTATAACATAAATACCTGATCCAGAAATCTGAACAACCTTCATTTTCTTCAGATCCTCCAAGTAAACATGACAGTTTCTCTTCCAGTGACCAGTTTTCTTCAGTAGTGACATTCACCCTTAGCAACCCCACCTTTAGGCTTTAAAGCCTGTTTGGGATCTGACTTTGGCTTGGGTGTAGAATCAGATCCAGTCTTCTTCTTACCCTTCCACTTGCCTTTCCCCTTGGCCTTACCTTTATTGCCCACCATCAGTATGGGAGCGGGTTCAGCTGTCTTCATGTTGGTCTCATATGTTCTCAACATATGCAACAATTCAGTAGGTGTTTTGTCAAATTCATTCATATTGTAGTTCACAACAAACTGAGTGAATTTGTTATTCAAAGAATTCATGATTAGGTCAATACCAGTTTACGCAGCAATCGGGAAACCCAAAGTAGCAAGGTACTCAATGTAACCAATCATCTTCAGAACATGTGGGCCAACTGGTTCACTTGCCCCTTGTTTGCAATTAAAGAGTGACTTACTTGTGTTGAACCTTTCTTGACGAGTTTGGCTTGCAAACATGCATTGCAAGTGCTCATTGATAGTATATTCATCTATATGCACGTGTTGTCTTTGAAGCTCAGCACTTATGGTTGCCAACATAAGACATGCAACATCATTTGCATCATTCTCATCCCTTGTGTGGGCCGCTATTTCCTCAGTAGTAGCGCCCTCGGGAAGGGGACCTGGCGGAGGGATATCAATGGAATGAAGCTTACGCTCCTGCCAGAGGACAATCCTCAAATTCCTCTGCCAGTCTAGGAAGTTGTTTCCTCCTGTCAGCTTGTCCTTCTCAAGGACTGATCGTACGGATAGTGTGTTTGTGTTTCTTGCCATTACTTAGTATCTACGATGATAAAAGCACAAAATAAACATTAGATTGTTTGAGTTATAAATTATTATGTTCAAATGATTATTATATATTCATAATATATCTCCCACTATTTTTATCAAATTAATAGCCCTTACTATTAATTCGGAAAGAATATCCCATAAATCTTTCTAGTGAGCCAAGATCCATATTTTGTCATGTCCTAAGTCAACCACTAGTAGTCCTTAAAACATTGATTATTTAGGTAGACAACAGTTGTCAATTATATCATATATAATTCTTGGATAGTTTGGTGAACAACGATTGATCTTATCTATCTAATAGTTTTTTAACCAAACTCTATGCTTCTAAGTTCATAATAGTTGAATATAACCGTTTATTTTCACCTTATTATGATGACTCAGTTAAGTTAGACCCAATGATACAACGGCCGAATATAACGGTTTATATTCGTCCCATCTCACCACGATAGACAGGAGTCCCCTACCACTGACAGCCCTTCCCCTTATCGATATAGGATTCAATGAGTGTTCATTCATTGGAAAGCATCTGATTAAAACTTAATATTTTATTAAGGGGTTTAGAAAATTTATAACGATCATGATCACATCATAAAGAGATCCTCAAATTTTCCTTGAACCAAATATTTCAAATTGACATCTTAAATTGTTCATTTCCCAGGTAGATGGAGAATCCCAATGGTCACACTTAATACCCATTAACCTTACGAATACGCATATCCGCTTTTGTCAGAAAATCCCAATTTTAGATATCAAAAATCCATATTTAATTCCGTGTTTTAAAAATCCATATTTCATAAACACAAGAATCTCATGATCGTTTGTTAATTTTAAAATCTTGAATCGTTACAGATTTTATCTTGTTTAGCATGGCAAGCATGGCATGGGTGACGTATCTAATACATGCATACATCATTAATCTAATTAAAGCATGCATCTTCTACTCTACTCATACATTCCATACATCATATGTAAAGTGCGTAAAGTAAACGTGCAATGGTTATGGCTCAATCCTATCTGATCTTTTCAAGCTAATGAAAAGATCAAGGTCAATCTATGGGGTAAAAATAACTATTACACATGTCTTCTCTATTGCTTCCATTGACTTCATTGACTCCTTAGCCTCCATGGAATGCCTCATTGTTCCCCTTGTCCTTCTTGGATGTTACAATAACATCTAGACTAATGAACTTACAAAAGAACTTGAGTTACATTCGAGATAAACCATTATAATAGAAAATGACATGCAAGTCGTATTTATTACAAACCAAAAGAATAAACCATTACAACTAGGGTCTAAAGGCCATAACCATGCACCATGCTCAAGTAAGCATTAAAGAACATGTAAGATCATATATAAGAGTATGCGATATCATATATCTCATGATCCAATCATCAAACATCGTATATGGCAAAATCAGAAAAATCTGAAAAATTAAAAAAATTTAGGAAAATAGTAAATCGCATTTTTGAAGGCATAAACGATGTCAGAATGCGAAAATAAATTTTCCGACAAGGTCTAATGACGATGGAAACATATTATGGGTCGAAAATGGACACCAGAAACACTTTCTGCTGCAATTTCTTTTCTAGCTTTCACACAACAATTCCGATCAAACTAATGTCACTGCCTATCATATCATATACAATCAGACATCACATATATATATAAACTGATCATATAACAGATATATAGTCAATCCAAATCCAATTCAGATTTTGTTTATACAACATCATTAACCCACTGTTCTTCCAATTCCGATTTAATCTAAGCAGTATAAACATGGCAGACATGGTATCATCATATCATAATATTAACAGATTCATTATATCAATCATATAATATAACTGTATCATGGCAGATTCATCAAACATGCATACTCGTAAAAATACAGTAAACAGGTAACCAAATCAGCCCCTTATACATGTAGCTCTCTGATGCCATTGTTGGGTTCCGAGGCATAAAACCCAGCGGAAAAATGTAAATATAACAAAAAAATTTCGAAACCCAAACTCAGGATCCATGTATAATATTGGATAGATTATGGTGAAACAGATTCATACCTATTAAGATCTTGACTTTCACGAACTCAACGGAGATCCTAGCGTTCACGACTTGTGCCTACCTCTCGGAAAACACCTCTATGGTATCCACACGAATACTGCGGAATGGACGTACTAGCCTCCCTCTTGATGATTCGAGATATGCCTCTTTTACTGCTACCTCTTCTAGGGTTTTCACAAAAAACGTGTAACCCTATTAACCTATCATTATCTATTTATAATGATTTGTTAACAGGCCCATAACAGCAAAACCCAACCCATGTAGGTGTAGGATTAAATAATAAAACGAAATTCTATTATTTAATTAATAATTAAGTCATACTTAATTATTATGGACAGATATTATTCCTATAATTCGAATTTATATTATCTCAATTAATTAAGTCTCACTTAATTAATATAATAAAATTCAAATAATCATTAAATTAATTTAAATCCATAATTTAAATTAACTATTCCTTTACGTGCTCTATGTGTGTGACCCAATAGGCTATTATTTAATTAGCAATAATTTTATTCTCCAATAAAATTATAAACAATGAGCGGTATCTAGTAATACATCATTGCTACCCAATTAAACAATAAATAAATCGTGAATTGATAAAACCTTTCATGATTAATGTTTCTGTGTAATATAATCCCTTTAACCATACATATTATAGATTAAACTCGAGGCATGTATTTAGTCATTCTCTTCAACATTTAATCCGAGTTTACTTGATCCATGAGTAGACTATTAAAACAAAATCATTATTTGAGCACGACCATGCATTTTATAGTCTCACTCAATCAAGAGGCCAATAATATCTCTCCTAATTATAGGAGGGTTAAATCCTTTATCTATCATTCATATTTCTCATGCGACTCATGATATACCCGATGTCCACTTTTATCATCACCCGGTCAAAGGTAACTTTTAATGTAGTCAAAGTATATTAATCCTCGTATAGAAATATAATGATCTCAGGTCAAAGGATCATTACACCATTATCACTGTGAGTCTTTCGTATGACTTTATTAAACATGAAGAATCTCACTGTGGGTCTGTCCAGTACCATGTACTCCTACATGTACCTATGTATTGACTTTAGTATCTCCATACTTATAACCAATGAGATGTGGTTATCTGTCAAATAACGTACTAGTCTATTTATGTATTATTATTGTTCTATAATAATAATACTCAACTAGGGACCTTTTAAGAATATGATATATTATATAATCTCAAGTTCAAGTCATGTACTTAAACTATATAATGTGTATCATGATTCTAAGGACATTTATTATGCTAATAAATATATCGCAGTAATTAAAGTCATAATAAATACGTTTACTGAATGGTCAAATGACATAAAGGTTTATTCAAAGAAACAATGTATTGCCTCTAGGGCACCTACACTAACATTGCTCTCTCCAGCCTTGAGGATTTGCAAATCCGGTGATTACTAGTTCTGCCAAGTGCATGCCAAGAATGCCGACGAAATGATTAGCAATAAAATAAAATAAAAGAATGCTAATGAAATTTATTCTTCAACACAAGAAGGTAACTTGCGAGATTAAAGTATACATTGCAATAAGATTGAATGATCAAATGGGATGTTGAAATATGTTATCAAACTTGCGAGAATAACAAAGAAAAGAATTTACATCTTGAATAGGCCCATTCGAAAACAATTGGAGGATGACAAAGTTATCAAAAATTGGAATTCCTTATTTCTATTTGACAATGTATGAATAGTTCTTTGGTTTTGATTAAGGGATTCTTTAATCCTTGCCTTAATAGTAGAAAAAATTGGAAGAAAATGGATTGATATTAATTCATTCTTCTATCTATATTATAATTCCTGAATCTAAATGCATATTTACACCCCCTACCCTAAGAGTTCATCTATATTTACATGAAATGCGATTAAATAATTATAAAAATATTAACCCCAGTACTGCTGGGCAGAAGCTTCTTTCGAAAACTTACAATTCAAATTCAAACCCATTTTAAATTCATTCCTCTTTCTCTCCATCTCTCTCCCTAAAACTCAACCTTAATTTCTCTCTTCTATATATTCAATTGAATATCTATAATAATAATGTTTATTGAACCTCTTCTTCTCAAATCAATTATTATCGAAGTTATAATGCTACATTTAGTAAGAGATGTGTATTTACAATTTTTTTATGTCATTTCAGATGGATGTGATAATGAATCTATAGATAATCGAGAATTGAAGCTTGTACCATAAATGTAAGAATCAGTTAATTTTTCTTTAAAATGTTAATATTGTGTATGGTAATATTGTGTTCTTGATGTTTTAACTATCGTGTTCATGGTTTGGGTGTTTGCAGGTTCTATGTTGGATGGGTTTTCAGTGATGTTTGGTAAATTCTTTTATTTTGAATCTTGATCATATTTTGAGAAAATAAGGCAATCAGCTTACTTTTGGTGTTTTCTGTTTCAAGATTGTATTATTGACATCTAATTGAATTTGAAGTTATTTGTCAGCTAGTATTTGATAAAATGTCACTGAAAATTGGATTGCTTTATATGTGAAATTTGTTTTACTTACTTCAACCATTTTGATTTCTTCTAATTTGTTGTTCCGTCACTAAGTTTTTCATTTCTATTGATATATGTTTATTAATATCCTATTTTTATATTGATAAAGAGTTACATATTATAGTGGTCCTATTTTCATATTCTAAGAGTAGTCGTTTACATTCGTAGAAACTTTTGAGTGTGCTTTTCTGAATATGTCTTTTAGTGTTTGATATAATGCTCCATTGAATTTGTTTCCTATTTTTTGCAGGTGACTCGCCCATTACAAGGTAATAGTTACGAAAGTAAATTTATTAATTAGGGATTCTTGAACTTTCAAACAATTCTTTGATTATTTTTTTGTGAGAGGTATTTAAATCACTTTTTATGCTAGAATAGTTGACAAGTGGTATGTTTTAAGATATATTTTACGTATATCAGTTTTGTAAACATGTGGCATCTCTATATGTCGAAATATTTTAAATATCCTTAACATGTTTCATCTACTATTCGGTAAATTTAAAGCATTGGTAGTATGCCTTATGCTAATCAAACTATTGATACAATATAGGTACTTTGCAAACATACTTGACTATTATCTTTCTTTTAGGCACGATGGTCCTTTTCATATACATTTAGTTCACACTATTTTTAAGTGTTTTAATGTATTACTTAATTTTACCTTTTTGAAGGTTCTAATGAGGTTGAGACAAATTGGACAATGTGTATTTGAATCAAGAGGTATGTTGTAATATTCGTTTTAAATTTATATTTCTTCTTAATTATTTTATTAGATGTTTAATCCATATCTATGTTTGTAGTTGTTTATTCTTATGTTATCTATATTGATAGCTTTTTTGTTTATTTTATATTGTCTATATCTTTTCTGAAAACCATTACGGCATAAAAACATGAGGGCTTCTCAGTCCTGCTTCAATTTTTTGCCCAAGCTCACATCGATATCACTATTCTCTGTTGAATATTTTTACTTTTTTTTTGTTCCTATCGTGTTAAGCATGATGTATCAATAGTGCCAACATGATCGAGTTTAATCTTTCATATTTATATCAAGTTCTTTATATTTTAAGCATGTTGTTAATTTTATTTCTATTTTTGAGCTCTAATGATTATGATTATTGTAAAAGATTTGTCTACATGGTCCTCCCTAAGCATATGTTGCCCCTATTATTTATGGAGCTTCCCAAGTGAGCGTTTGTCTGTTTTGTTGCAGCCAATGACTTCTTGAATTCATTTTTGTAATTTATATGTATGCTTATTGTTCCTCATTTCATATTGACTGAGCTATTTAGCATGTGAATGTGAAAAAATCACATAATTTATGTTTTTTTTGTTAAGTAAAAAAAAATGGTATGCACCTTTGTTGATTTTTTTTGTTAAGTAAAAAAAAATGGTATGCACCTTTGTTGATCGATCATGTGACGATAGGACAGCTTACATGATCCTATAGCAAGAGATGCCAGACTTTTGCTTTTAAATGTGGACTATCTGTTGTAATATTCACTGTATATGCATAACAAATAGTAGGCTTCATAATGTGTTCATCTAGCTAAACAAATTTGCTTGAAAAAATCATTTATCCATTCAACTCATTAAGTGTGCTTCATTTTTATTTTCTGTGGTGATTATTGGACAATGGCTTAAAGAACCAGCAAGCAAGACATGAAATGATATTGAACAACATCTGTCCAAAGGTATATACAGATGTATTCTTTGCAAAAATAAACTTTGAAAAATGGAGCAGTGCTCATGAAAAGAATTACAAACAATATGTTGTTTTGTCAAGTTAGATAGATGGTGTGGAGTACTATAGAAGAGACCAACTGAGACAAAATCAAAGTGAATGTGGATGTTACTTCTGGGCCAAGTGCTGGATGGGATTGACAGCGAGGAATAAGCATGGAAAATTGTTACAGGCGGCTAGATGACTACAAACTGGTGTATCGAGATAGCTGAATGATAATCCGTGATTTTAACATACAATGTTAAGGCATAAATGATAATGTGTAATTCATCTATATTTCAGGCAGAACTCCTATCATTATCTTGTTTATTGTTACAATAAAGTTGGAATGAATCGTAAATATAAATTGTAAAACAATCAAATTATGTTCAAAATATGTATGCGAACTTTAATCTAGCTACTTCATTTGTAATAAAAACAGGTATATTGAGGTAATAGAGTAAACTAACTAATAATTATTATTACCTCCTAGATGTATAATAGTCTGAAACTAGTCTGCTCATATAAATAGTTTGTTAACACACTACCATTATTTGTCAGTTGTGTTATCATCATCTAATTAGATTTCAATAATTAGTGGTCAATCACTTGATTGTCATCATATAGGATTTTAAGCGGTTTTAACTCGATGAATCATTCATGTAAATATATAGCCTTAAAGTTCTCGATCCTTATTACATTTTATACTATCATCATGCCACGTATGGAAATAAAAGTTGGTTCATGAAAATGTTGTAAGTTGATTAATTATTTTAACTATAACTTCTTTTCTTTTACTATAACAAATTTAATTATATGTTAAATGAATTTTTAAAAACTAAAATAATTTTGAATACTTTGTTTGAGAATCATCGAATTAGATGTCCAATGAAATGACAGTTTCTGAAAAGAAAAAAAAAGTACATTAATTGTTGATGTTATGTAAACATGGATGAGTTTACCTTATAAATTTGGAAGAGCATCAATACTTTAACCTACTACTATAAAGGTATCTTTCCTTGTTCTTTACTCATTTATATTAAAAAGTTTATTTTAAATTTCTTTTCTCTTGTAGATTTTATAAATTGGGATATTTGTGTCAATTAAATACCACTCACTCTGAACCTTTTTGACCGGAAGGGGTTTAATTTGCTCAAACATGAAATTTGAAATATATTAAATGAATAAGACACAAATGTTTTGGTTTTTTCTAAAATAATTTTTTGACAGAAATTCTAAATTATGTTAAGTTGGAAAGTACTGAACTCATAGCTCTCTAATTTAAGTATACTTTAATTGATTGATGATTTTTTAATTTAATCCATTGCTTCGGTTAAAAGTAATTAACCATATTTCTTACTGGACAAATATAAATTTATTTTATTTCAAAATAAACAAAAAGCCAAACGACTAATGGTTGCAACGATTTTATATCTTGTCTCTTCTTTTACATGCACTATTCAGCGGTGCCCAATGGTTACGATTGTACCTGCGCGTTACAGTCTTCAACTCCCAGACTTCATGCTAGCCAAGTTGATGAATATAGTGTTTAAGTATATTTTAATTTAATTAAATTAAACCATAATCTTACTAATTCGTTGATTATAGATATCAATGGTCCAAATTTTAAGTAAACACGAAATTATATAAAAAACTAAGAAATTTGTTGCACTAGGTCGGGGTGATCTCTACCCAGCACTAATATCGGTAAGTAACATATATTAACATTTTTCGATAAATGTTATTTATGAAAATAAAAATTTGTGACCAACGTCTGAATCGAATCTACTGCCTTATAAACTATGAACAAAAATAACATGTGGAGCTCTTTACATGCAAAATACTCAACCCTCAGAAATCATAACTTTACTTGCACTGTACTTTCGTTTTACTACTTATAAGATCGATTTGATTTGTTTAGTAAAAGTCTAAAAAATTCTTCGTCGTACTTCTTTACTCTGAGTGTACATTAACATAGTTTAAGTTAACTAAATAATGCTAAAACAATTTTTTTATTTATTTTTGATTACGAGTGCTTTGTAACTGGAATTTCTTATTATCTAAAAAGACATTGATATATGATACGAGAGTAAAAGTTACACGGATATGATATTGACATATGAAATATGTGTAATCTTTGATTCTCGCAAAAAATGTAAATACCTACATATATAGTGATACTTGTCATCTACTCACTCCGTCCCTCTCATTTCTTTATAGTTACTATTTTGGAATGTCTCTCTCATTTCTTTACGTTACCATTAATAGTAAGTTTATCCCACTACTTCCCCCCATTATCTCATATTTGATAATAAAAACCACTATTACACCCACTACTTTCCTCCACTATCTCAAATCTATTATTAAATATTGATAGGTCCCACCACTATACCCACTTTTCATCTAACTTTAATCATTTTTTATAAATTGTCTTGGTCTCCGTACTTTTTATTTTTTACGGTACGCCTCAATCATTTTCTCGTTTTATGTTACAGAAAAATTGGAATGAATTATAACAACGAATTCCAAGCAAATCAAATTAAATTGTGATCATAATTTTATTCTATATGTTATTTACTAAGTCATTTGTATAAACAGAAAAAACAATTTTTGAGATAGTATAGTAAACTAACTATTACTACTTCTTAGATATATATGTTATTAAAAGTCTTGTAGTTTATGTTGTCACCACAACCGCTTAACTTGAATACCTATTAACTATAATGTATTTCTCCTAGAATTAACTAGCGATAAATATAGTATTCATATGTAGAAAGGACGACTAAGTTGTAACTATAATGTATTTTTCCTAGAATTAACTCGCGATAAATATAGTATTCATAGGTAGAAAGAACGACAAAGTTGGAATTTACACATTGATGAGTGTGCTGTTATAACTTTGCGAATGTTGAGTTGAATAGCTTATGAAAAAAAATTATAATGGCATTTATTCGTGTTACTTATTATGATTCAATGAATATATAATATAAAATGTTCACAATGTTATCTGTTATTTACTTAGTCATTTCATAAAGTATATATTTACATGTATTTTAGATGATTTTATTCCCATTTTAATTATATTTTACATATAATTGGATATTTATTAATTAGATTGTGACATTTTATTGTAGAACACATGAAATTCTAAATTGGAAAGGATTAGAACTAAATTACAATCAAATTCGAATTAATTGGGTCACATGCCCAAGATTCATAGTTTAGGTTGTTTCTTGAGTTCTAAATATCGATTTCGACAGTTTAACAGTTCACGTGAAGATAACAAGATTCTCTTACATTCTAGACATGCCCAGATATCATATTCCATTTGGAGCAGTCCAAGATCAGATGGAAAAGTCAACTACGATTTTTGACTTTGAGAAATCTATCCAATTGATATGGGCTGAAAATAAGCCTTAAAGGCACATTTAATGATACATTAAATGAACCTAGGTTGGTCCAAAGTCAAAGCCCAGTTATGAGGTCTAAAGCTCTAATTATAATAATAATTTCGTAATTAGATAAATCAACCAATGTAGGGCTCCGTATTTGAGTCCAATAGGGATCTAAATTCTTCATGGAGTAGTCCCCAAGTCACATGAGTCCAATATGAATTAGCCTTCCTCATGGAAGGATCCAGAAGTCTATCTAAAATGGGTGTCTTGTCCAGCAATACACCAAACCCTAATTCCAAAGGCCCCCGAGGCCTATATAAGGACCTGATCCTTCACAAACAGAACTACGTTTTTTGGCTTGATTCTTGATATTTGCAAGATACGTAGGCATCTTGTGAGGACCCGAGTTAAGTCAAGAAACACTTGATCAGCCATTAAAGCTCGAAGCTCCCTAACCCTAGCATTTAATACGCAATAAATTCACCCTAAATTTTGTCACATAACATTTGGCACCATCTGTGGGAAGAGGATATCAACCATGGTTACCACCCGGAGAACACCAACACTTTTCGAAACCACCACCAGCACCACCGCACCCCCGGTTGGGGAACAGGTTCCCCCAGGAGCGGGCTCCCAACCACTGATCACGCAGCCCCACGGGACTGAAGTGCAAATTCATGGATCGTTACCTATAGTGACGAATCCCTCCACCCAAGGGATGAATCCCTTATAGATGATACTCTCCCCTCTTGGAGGCCAATCCGTCCCCCCTAGAGTCGAGATCTCTACTACCATGATTCCCGCAAGCACGAACCCGGTGTTTGGGTTGCCCAATTATCCCCCGTACCACCTTACATCAGGGGTTTAGGACCCGACCAAGGCCAGCAATACCACGACTATTCAGGCCTGTATTCTGATGATTTATCCTCAGAGGAAGATGATAGGGATGAAGCCCCAAGGAGGCGACATCCGAGCAAGGAACCTATAGGACAAACTCGCCGAAGAATCCATGATGGACCCCCCCAAACAGCTGCTGAGAGAATCAAGGCTCATGAGGCTGAGATCCTAAGGCTGAAGGACGACATGGCAAGAGAGCAAGCAAGGCAGATTTATAACCGACCCCTCCGGCTTCAAGGGAGATTCTCCTCATCGATTTGGAAAAGTCTTCAAGGAGACAGAGAAGGGCGGATGCCTCAATTGGAAGAACAACAAGGGTGGAGACTCCCAAGGGTGATCCCAAAGATTTGATGCTGCTTGGAGATCTTGATGATCCCACACCCCCATTCACTGAGGAGGTGATGAATGCTCGTATTTCTAGGAAGTTTAAGATGCCTACTATTAAGGCTTATGATGGAATGGGTGATCCTGCCAATCACATCAGAACATTCTTAAATGCGTTGCTGTTGCAACCGGCTAGTGATGCTCTCAAGTGTAAGGCGTTCCTTCAATATACACTACACGAAAATATTCAAGAACAAGTGTATATTTTTGGTGACAAAGTGCAAGAATGCTTAGGCCAAAGGAGCACCAAAGGAAAGGTATTCAAGAAGGTTACCTTGGTGACTTAAAGACACAAACAAGACCACTTAAGGGCTGTTAAAAACGTGCAAGAATAGTGTCTTAGAATAGCTTGGCCGAGAGCAAGAGATGAGCAAGAAAAGAGGTCCAAAAACACTACCAAAGTGGCCGGATTTGAGCACCAAAAATATGTATCCAAGGTAGGACCAAAGGTGACTCAAATGCTCAACTAAGAACATTTATAAGGCTGCAAGAAATCATGCACTAGGCTGTCTTGAAAGTAAAAGCCGAATGGTGTGTTAGAAGTTCAAGAAGAGGACCAAAAATACCACTAAACAAGGCCTAAAAGAGCACCACTTGAATGAAATACAAGAAGGATAAAATGGTGACTCAAACCACACTTAAGAACACTTTGGGGACTGCAAAAAACGAGCTCAAGAGCTGCCCCAATAGTGATGGTCAAATGGTGCTTAAAAGCTCAAGAAATGGACTAACAACAAAGCTTTAAAGATTGTTGAAAAATGGAGCAACAAAGCTTTGTTATCCAAATATTTTGGAGGTTTTTGGTACTCCTAAAAGGCTGTAATTCTAGAGAGAAAACACCAGCACTTCTAGAACACAAAAATCTCAAGAGAAATGGGTGGGGGTGATAGGCTATTTATTGCCAAAATGGTGAAAAGGTGAGCAAGTAAGAGCTTGACACTTGGCACCAACTAAAAAACAAATAGCAAAGGCTCTTTTGTAACAACCCCAGATCCGGGGTCCGGTCGTTACGGTCTCCAATTCTGTCCACAATACTTGAACTTACCTCAACATAAAATAAATTACATCTTTATGACCCAACACAACAATATAAAACACACCCGTTATAGTCCCGATGAAATCAGAGTAACACCCAAATTTTATTAAGCACATTATGAGTTCTTACAATCCAAAAAGAATTACAATATGAATACGTACTCTTTGCCATCCATTTACATAAGTCATACTAGTCCATATATTTGGTACGGAATGAATGAATCTATCCTACCAATAGCTTTCTCCTCGGCTCTGGTAGTCTCATTATCCTCGCCAGCGTCGAGTGCGCCTTGTGCGAGTCATCTGGTCTAGCTGTTGTTGTGATATAATAATAAAGCAAGGGTGAGCAATAGCCCACCAACAATAATATTTAACTGAACAATAATATATAACAGTTCAAAGGTATCTTTCAAACCATATGCCATGTATTTACGGAAATGATGCCAGTATAATATGAACGATGAAGTTACAAGGTAACTCAAAATGTAAATATATGTGCGAATATCTGCTATGTCAAAAATAAGCAAGATATGATCATTTATAATATAAAGAGGAAGTTGTAAGGAAAATATTACAATTCCAGTTATTAACATTTTTCGAAGTCCTACAACCTGAAAGAAGTCTCTTCGATACGTGTTGCGGAAGACACCGTCAACCTGAAAGAAGTCTCTTCGATACGTGTTGCAGGGAATTCCCAATTTGGGAGATGAACCAATACTGGAGTCATCACGCGCCAGCTGTCCCACTCCCTGATGATCACTCGGGGATGGTACATCCCAATATAGTTTACTACCGGTAGAAGGAAGAACTGACGGCTCCACTTGTCAATTGCCTTGAATAGTAACTCCCTGACCAATGGTTAGGCCTTGTGATGGACTGCGTGACTCGGCCTCTTACACACGACTCCTAGTTCGAATAAATCCACAGCATTGAAACGTAGAGTTTGTCCTCCCTTCCCCAAGTGAAATACTTGTTGATAAGACTCCACAAAGTAGTCGTATCTAGTTGGAAAGGAAAATTCACCAACATTTCCCATGCTTTTGCTTGTTAATGGATATCAACTTGTTCCAACAATCTTACCTCTCGAATGATGAGAAGGTTACTCAAAGATTCAATTGATAAACAGCAACCACGTTGCGAGTAAAATGAATAGTTTTACCAGATTTATGATCGGGAAGTCAACAAGATAAATAACATTGCTCAAGTAGGTTCCCCTATAATATGAAAGTTTGAGCGAGCATTTAAATCCTTTTAAAATAGATTTAAATGAAAAATAAAAAGGGTTGGGAACCTTTCCTTGATAAAATAGACGTAAAAAGACTCCGAAATATTTTACATAATATTTGGAGGTGAAAGATAATCTCCAAATAATATGAATCATTTTAAAAAGAATTTAAAAGAATTAAATAAATATTCCAAGAATATTTATTAACTCAATAATAATTACGGAATATTATTAAATCATAATATTGCTCGTAAGTAATCCTCGAATGAATATATAGAATTATTTACTAAATAAATCACTCCTTAAATGAATATTCAAAATAATATTCATTAATAATTAGATTCCAATAAGGATTTAAAATAATATTCAATAATGAGTCAAACTTTAAATGAATATTTGAAAATAATATTCATTTAATAAATAATCTTCTAAAAGAATATCCAAATAATATTCATTTAGTAATCAAAACTTTAAAGGAATAAACGAAATAATATTCCTTAAGTAACTAGAACTTCCAATGAATATTTAAAATAATATTCATCGAGTACATAAAACCTTAAATGAATATTCGAAAGTAATATTCATTAAAATAAATAACATTCTAATGAATATCAAAATAATCAACTCTAAATGAATATTCGAAACTAACATTCATTTAATATCTCTCGACTGAGATAGTACTCGAATAACATTCCTCGAAATATTTTTCCAAGTAATTGATACTTTATGGGAATATAAATAACGTTTAATAATAACATTCCTCAGATAAATAATAATCTGTCGTTGGAATCCCTCCGGGTTTCCACGACTATTTATATCTCAAAATACCGACTCCCGGTCTATATTTAGAATAAATATCATATGCTCTTCGCTAAGGGTCTTACCAAAACAATCAGGCTTATCACTGATAATTCGTATCTATTCTATAAGCCAATATCAATTCAGGGAACAAGTGTCACAAAAACCAGAGTCACAATATAATTGGAAACAGGTAAGCATGCGATGGCATATGTAAAACAGAATCATATACATATATTATCACAACAACAGGTTCAAAGGTTTGAACACTTGCCTGGGAATCGGGTGTGGGTGGAGATAGCGGGTCCTGGGTCTACTCGATGATCTATAAACAATCAGAACACTTGAGATTAACCACTTAACATGTTTTAAAAGTCTAAGTATAACTTCGCTTAAATCGAAACACGTTTTCGAATTATCTCGTTACACACCTTTTAATGTAACTCTTTTATTACTGATACGATCTGACATTTATTCGTTATTACGACATGTCATCATACCCACACTCGGTATATACTTAAGTCGTATAAGTTCTAAAGTCGATCGATTACGAACCGAGATTATACCTCGAGTTTTATCGTTCGTTTTCTAAGTGTTTTACCAAAGTTATAATCAAGCGGGTTTTTAGGGGTTCGTTCGCGTTTAACTTCGATTCAAACAATTTTATAAAATCGGAAACCATCCGTTTCACATGAGGTTTTCTCTCACGCCTTCCTTATGACCCTTAGTATTTATTTACCAAGATTCGCCACTGAGTAACATGTTTTACGAGGGTTCAATTGAAGTTACGAACTTTTACTTACGGTTCCGAACCAATTTTAGTAATTTGACCATATCTCCTAAACCGTAAGTCAGAATGTTCCGATTCTCGTGCCAAAAAGATCTATGGCTCGAGATCTACAAGGACCAGTCACAATATTACCAAGGTCAGGAAATTATATCAACTGTTATGATCGAGTTTTTAAGGTCTAACGAAAATCGGGCATTACGACGACTATAACTCGGATAATTCCAAAATCAAAACCCTCCAATTATTATACCATCCACTCCAAATCACACATACATGTTATTTATCCATGAACTAAGACCAAGCAATTTCTTTCCATTCATATAAACTATATTATCATGTCATAAAACCCACATATAAATCTAGTACTCTAAATATGCATAACTTCAATAAAACTCATCCAACATCCATGATTCATAAAAAGGGGGTTCAAGGATTATACCTTTATTTGAAGCTTAAGAATGATATTAAGGCCTCACAAGTCTTGAACCTTGCTTAGAACATCCTTTGGAAGCCATAAACTCAAGAAAAAAAAACATGAAAAATCATGAGTTACTATTCATCATCAACTTCATGATTTTATAACTCTTGAATGGAATGGATTTTGAAGCTAAGATTCATAGGACATCTTATTTATGAATTATAGAACTCACCTATTTAATCTTGTAATTGTTGAATGGTGGTAAGCTTGATTTCCCCTTGCCATTTAGAGCTTGGCCGAGAGCACCTATGGTGTGTTCTTGGTGTTTGGTTTTGTTTTGCTAATTGTTTTGTTAATTGTAATGACTTGATACAAGTAATGCCTATCTATAAATGGTTGCATCTTCTCTTTTGTGTTGTTAGCAAGCTATTGGACCAAGTGTCACCAATCTACTTGACCACTTGTTTCCATTACATTAAGCATTCCCTTTTTGGCTAAAGTGCAAAAACACCACTCCTTATGTAAGTCACTTTGTTCTTTCTTTCTTCCACCAATTAGATTCCCTTTTTGTCTTGTTAAATAAATCAATACGTTACGACATATATGTTGCATTCCCTTGCTTTACTGTGGCACAACTTTGTTGATCGTTCGGAGGAATACCTCGAAGATTTCTAGTTAGGGTTTTACCAGAAACCGTCTTAATATCTACACCATCATTTTCAATTCTCTTTAATAATTCTTGAACCTATATTCCTTAAATTCCTTCAATTAATTTTTTAAGTCTTTCAGTATCCAGGGAAATCTCGGGGAAAATAAAAGTGCTATTTTTCAGAATCCGACAACTTTTACATATACTCTTTTTCCCCCTCGATCACTAATACGAACTCAGAATTTCGTTCCGGATACTTATATATCGCGTCGTCTAATAATATTCCTATGTCCACCCAAAATCACTATTCATCCATTTCTCTTTACTCATCCTCTTAGGGTTGTACAATTGTCCTTGACCTCTTTCGATTGTTCCTTAACCTGTTTACGGAACCTCTGGACCAATAACAGATATCGATTTGGATGGCATAAGAATAATCTTCTCTTTTAGAATTATCAAATCGCAATTCCCTAGGAGGTAGATAATTCTTATCTAAAGTTTCAACCAATAGTATTCTTCATGGCATAAAAAAATTTGAATCCAAATCTATTCCTTTCATTCATTATCTCAATCGTTACATCGTAGTCGTAATCACTATTCACCATTACCTCAGTACATAATAAAAAGTTTTAATTATATCCAAAATTTGGGGTTCTTACATCTTTCCTGGAAATTCATACTAACTTGGTCCCCAATTCTTATATATTAATCGGATATATAAATATAGTTGTTGTATATTTGTTTCGTTTTAGCCGAATAAACCGAAACTACGCGAAACAACACATAACACCCACTTTAATGAGATAAATCGAAAAATATCTCAAAAATTATGAAATATTGGGAATCTTCTTGAAATATTCTCATAAAAATATGGTCAAAATTTCGCCTTAAAAAGAGTTGACCTTCTATGACTTTTAAATGACCGAAAAATCAATTACGAGTCGATTTTAGGGGTCCGGGAAAAAGTCATTCAAAAATCATGAAACTTATTCTAAAAATCTTTTTGACCATTTTAGTGGTATCCTCAAAATTTCAAGTCAAAATAATATGTGCAAGTATTTTATTCTTTTATCTTTCAATAAAATGCACTTTCGCGACGGAATAAAATACGTTAGCTGTTTGTCGTAACTTATCGACATTTTGGCTAAGGTTTTGACTTGAAATATATTTAAATATAATATTCCTCAAATAATAACGACCATGAGGTCCACGAAATATTTATTTTGAATATTTTACGATTTTATCCATTTAAGTGAAAATCGTTAAGGATTTAAGATAAAATCTGTTTTTATTCTTTCTCCAAGTCAATAAATAAGGCAATCTTGAAAATATTAATATCGAACATATTTAAGGATAACACCTTTCAAATGAACATCATCTAGAATAAATCTAGCATTTAGCTCGTAAAATCAGTGTTCAGATTATTTCGATATTTGTGCCTTTTTGACTTTTCCTTTAAATGTACCACAAATAATCTAGACTTTAGAAAATATCATTTTAATGACATTCCTTATCTAAATTAATGAATGGTACGAGAAAGGGTCGAAACGAATAATCTTTTGGAATATACTAGATCGTGCAGTAAATTTATTGAATTAATATTTCACTTTCGTATTTTGACAAATCACCAAAACTTATACGTGGAGACTGTCGTACAATCTTATTAAAAAAACTGTCTCATAATCTTCCCTTTTTTGGTATTTTTCAAAACTACTCGCGAGAAATTAAATATGTGTGAAACTAACTTCCCCTTGCTTTATGCATTCGAACTAAACAAAAATAGTTCAAAAATTTTGAAAAGGGCTGATGTGCCGAAAATAGAGATTTTAATTATCGCAAGTGCACGATCTCGTTTTAGTAATTTTAAGATTCGATCCACAGGAAATAATTTTTATTTCGCGATCCTTAACTTTTAATTTAGGCGAATTAGAATAATTTGGGATTTTTGTACTTTTTTCTATTAATTCCTAAAACAATTTCTTCTAAAGGAAAATTAAATTAATCTATTTTAAACTAAAAACTGAATTTTGCATTGTTACTAGTTAAATTTAAATTGATTTTTATTTAAAAGAAAATTAATCTATTTTTCTATTTCTAAATTAATTTAAAAAATGAATCATTCTAAAAATTCTAAAATCAAATTAAAATTTGGGTTTTGAACAATTCGGATTTATACTATTTAAATAATAAATGGAAAACTATTTTTAACCAATTAATTAGAATAAAGTTTTTTTCTAAATTATTTAAAACTAAACTAAATTGTTAAAAATTTGAAAAAAATTAGATTTTAACGTGGAGGAACAATCAACTTGGTAAAAATTGAGTACTCGGAGCAGTAAAAATCTAGTTACGACTCGACTGCACAAGAGCACAAAACGCAACCCACCAGCGAAGATTAACAAACAATACTCAGATGTAAACAGCAACACGGGAGCTCAAAAACCAAAGACAAATCAAGGCCAAGAACTCAGTAATAAAAACACAACGTAGACTTCGAAAAAAAAACAGAGAAACGGAGCAACAGGAAAACAAATGACTGATTGACATGGATTAAAAAGTCACAAACTCGACACAAAACAGGACATAACAGACTATGACTACGACTACAATTCTAGACTCACGAAAGAAGCAGCAATTTACAGTAAAAACGTAGTAAGCTACGTTAACTCAACAATCAGCAAAGAAACAAAATCACACACAACTAGCAGATTCGACTCAGCAAACAACAAGAACAAACATCACTCAACAGTCACGAAGAGAATTGGCAACAAAACTATATCTAGAACATAAAGAAACCGCAGCAAGGATTCGGCACACAAATTCAACATCAACAATTCGACCATTAAAACTTAATAACCAAACTGCAGTAACAAACAACTTGGTAGTAATTCAATGATAATGATTTGACTCGGTACTAAGAAATCAAAGGAAAATCGTGAACAGCTCAGCACCATAAAAATTCTTAAAACTTGTTTCACAATTACAACTCTACGCTTAGTAAACTCGATATTTAAACAACCAACGAACTCGACTCAAACTGAAACAAATTCAATTCAAACAACGCGCAAATCTGGTAATTCCAACAGAAACAGCGAGAAACAAAACAAATTCTTATGCAAAAAGAAACATAAAAACGTAAAACTTGAAACTCGGCCAAGCAGCAACGAATACAGATTCGACATAAAACTACGATCCCAGTGAAACAACAGTAATTAGACTCGGTTACTCAGCACCAATCCCAAACAAAACAAACAACACTCAATTACATTGCCATTCGACTACACTGCATTCCAAACACACAATAAGGCTCACAACTCCATGCATCAATTTAAACAAAACTCGAAAACAAAAAACGAAATTAAAACAAAGAATGGGGTTTTGTCATTTGTGGTTTTAATCGAGAACCGAGAATTAAGTTAGGGAGGGGTTTCATGCGAACAGAAAAAAAAAGAGGGGAGAGATGAGGGAGAGAAGAGAGAGAGAGAGGGAGAGAGAGAGAGAGAGAGAGAGAGAGAGAGAGAGAGAGAGAGAGAGAGAGAGAAGAAGAAGAAGCGAGAGAGATTTGGGGCGAGAAAATTTTGGAGAGATTGTGGAGGAGGCTGGAGGATTTGAACGAAAGGAAAAAAAAAACAGGGGATGGGTGAGTGTAATCGTAAAAGAAGAGAGAAAAAAAATAGTTGGGTTTCTTTCTAATTGATTAAAACAAAACGTAACAGAGCAATTGAAAGGCTTCGACTTAGTATATCAAAACAGGTACATAAATTCTGGGAATTAATAAAATTACTAATATTTTTATGTCTTTTTTTTTTAATTTATTACACTAACATATAAAACGTAAACATTTAGATCTATAATAAAAATTATGAAACCCACAATAAAATTGAGATTTAAAAGGGGTAACTAATATTAAAACAAAAATTAAAATTATGAAAACAAATTTTTCAAATCGATACTTTCATTCCCGTGTGGTTAGCGTTACTACTTTATCCACCCGAGAATTTACGAAAATAAAGAAATAAAGAGCAAGGAGAGAAATGAAAGAGAAATGCAAGAAATTAAATGAAACTTGAAATTACATAAAAATAAAGAGTGTTTACAAGAAAAATAGAAAATTACAACTACAATTTTTTTGAGATGAACAACTACAACATAATTCTAGTATGTAAGCTAATGGTGTCCTTACAAGTGAAGAAATGAAGCCTATTTATCGGAAAATTTTAGGGTTTTAGGTAGGTGTGGCTGAATCTTGGCCCTTGATTTAGTTTAGTGTTGGCTAAATCTTGGCCATCCATTTTGTTTGGTAAAAATATGCACCACCACCCCTTGCTTTTCCTTTTCTTCTTGTTTTGGTCCTTCTTTTTCTTGTTTTGTCATTTATTTCTTTATTTTGCCATTTCTTCAGTTTTCTCGAATTTTTCCTGAAATGCAACAAAATAATTTATTAAAATACGAATTCAAACAATAAATAGGCAATAAAAATATGCAAAAATATGAACTTATCAAATGCCCCCATACCTATCTTTTGCTCGTCCTCGAGTAAAACACGAAGAAAAATGCAGAATGAAAAACCTATACTCACTGTCGTAGGAATCACGGGTAATTTTAGGTTTACCAACCCGTTAAACCAATAGACGATCTCTACAGGAGGAGTGTTGTCTCCTAAGGGTTTACAGAAGATATACCCATAAAATCTTTGAGATAAGTCCGCAAGTATCCAACTTTCCTCTTTTACTCTAGCTTTCATTGGTGTCAACAAAACAATTTTGTAGGAAAATACATGCCTTAAAGATTATTCTAAGAATAGCCAAGTTATAGGTTCATACAATCCACATGATTAGACTAAAAATCTACAAAAAATCCCAAGGTGTGTAGTGAATTTAAGGCCCTTGATGAATAAAGTGCATACGAACATTTTCTCTTTTTCAACCAATATTGAACTTGTAACACCCCCAGATCCGGGGTCCGGGATCGGGTCGTTACTGTCTCATAACTTATACACAATACTTGACTTGAGTCCAAAATCAATAAGTAGCATGCTATTACCCCACAATAATATCCACTTACACACACACACAGTTATAGTCCCAGAGATGAAATTGAAATAAGTCTTACATAAAAAGGGGTTTACGAATGAAAGTTATTACAATCCCAAAAGGATAACATCATAAGTTTAAAAGTTTTGCCGTTGATTACATTAATTATACATATAGTTAAACAGGAAACAAAAGCTGTCTAACTATGCTACCTCAGCAATGGCGACTAGCTACTCAGCGGGGAGTCCGGTGGGTCAGGTAACCCGCTTGCGCCGAGTGCGCCTGACGCGAGCCATCTGCCCTAGCTGTTGTTGTGACATAATATGAACAAAGCAAGGGTGAGCGAAAGCCCACCAACAATAATATAACTGAACAGTGATACATATATACAGTAGTTCAAGATATCCTTTGAAATCATATGCCATGCCTTAATGAAGTTATTGCCAGTATAATATAAAGGATGAAGTTACCAGGTAACTCAAAGTATTTGTTTGTAGAAATATCTGCTACATCAAAAGTAAGCGAGATATTCTCATTGTCATTAAAAAGAGGAACTTGCATGAAAAGATTGCAATTCAAGTTATGAACACTTTTCCAGCTCTGCCAACAATAATCATGTTGCAGGAAATAAATAAGTTTGGATGATGAACCAATGATGGAGTATTCACCGCGCCCGCTGTTCCAATCTTGATGATCAGTCGAGATCGTACAGCTCAAATTAGATTTACTACCGGTAGAAGGAAGAACTGACGGCTTTACTTGTCTACCGCCTTACTAGCTCTCCCCGGCCAACGGTTGGGCCAAAGGAGATGGACCGGCGCTACTCGGCCTCTTACACGACTCCTAGTTCAAATAAAATTCATGATTCTGAATGTAACGTTCGTCCCCCTTTCCCCAAGTATAATACTTGTTGATAAGACTCCACAAAGTAGTCGTATCTAGTTGGAAAGGAAAATTCACCAATAACTTCCAAGCTACTGCTTGGTAACGAATCTCAACTTGTTCCAACAATCTTACCCCTCGAAAGATGAGAAGGTAAACAACGACTTAATAAGTCAATAGCACCCGAGTTGAGAGTGAAGAGAATACTTTATGACCGGGAAGTCGACAAGATACTTAACATTATCCAGGTAAGGTTCCCTTATTGTTAGGGAGATAGACTCAAAGAAGAATGATGTCTGAGAACCTTTCTTGATATGTGATTAATAAAAATATGACTCCGAAATATTTTCTGTAATAATCGAAGAAGATAAACCTTATCGAGGTTATTCTAAGTATGGAATAAATATTCAGAGAATATTTATTGAATTAAAATATTTTATAGAATATTTAGGAATATGAAAGAATATCTTTAATCGGAGTATTTCTCAAATAATCCTTGAAGAAATATCGAGAGAATATTTATTGCATAATTAAATATTCAAATGAATATTAAAAATAATATTCATTAATTAATAAGACCTGAAGCGAATATTTAAAATATTTAAAATAATATTCGATGATTAAATTGAACCCTGGATGAATATTCAAAATAATATTCATAATTAATTAGGAATTTAAATATTTATTGAAAAAATAATATTCATTTAATGAATAATATTCTAAATGAATATCAAGTAATATTCATTTAGTAATCCAAGCTTTAAAGGAATATTCGAGATAAGACTCGATAAATAAATCAAGCTTCAGATGAACATTAAAATAATATTCATCAGGTAATTACTATCTTAAATGAATATTCAAAAGTAATATTCATTTAATGAATAATATTCTAAATGAATATCCAAATAATATTCATTTAGTAGTCCAACCTTTAGAAGAATATTCGAAATAATAATCGTTAAATAATTCGACTCTGAATGAATATTAAAAAATATTATTCGTCGAATAGTTACGTTCAAATAATTATTTGAAGTAGGGATTGTTAAATAAATAATCTCGAACGAATATTCAAATAATATTCGTCGCCCGAATAATGGAAAATATTTACTTAGATAATTTCTTTCGAGGTAATCTCGATATGTCAAGAAATATTGACTCCCGGTCTATATTTGATGAATAAGATGGATACGCCCTTCTATGAGGGTCTTACAATAACCGGCTTATAATTGATACGTTAGCTATCTAATTTATAAGCCAATAAACAATCAGGGAACAAGCATAACGATATAACTTGAAAGTAGGCATGCATGCTATGGCATATGTATAACAGAAAACATATATATATATATATATATATATATATATATATATATATATATATATATATATATATTCAATCACAACAACAGCCTAAAAGAAGGGAATTGAAACTTGCCTGGTAGTCGAGTACGGTAAGGGGTAGTGGTAGCGGGTCCCGGGTCAGCTTGGTGATCTATAAATAGCCAAGGCATTCGGGATTAATCACTTAACATCTTAAAAGTTAAGTTATACTTAAATCGAAACACGTTCTCGAGTTATCTCGTTATACCCCTTTTAGTGGATTCCTTTTATCATTGATCCGACCCGACATTCGTTCGTTAATACGACATGTCATTGTACTTACACTTGGGACATACTTAAGTCATACAAGTTCTAAAGTCGATCGTTATGAATCAATATTATACTCCGAGTTTTATCGCCCGTTTTCTAAGTGTTTTACCGAAGTTATAATCAAGCGGGTTTTTAGGGGTTCGTTCGCGTTTAACTTTGATTCCAACATTTTTATAAAATCAGAAAACGATCCGTTTGATATGTGGTTTTCTCTCATACCTTCCTTATGACCTCTAGTATTTATTTACCAAGATTAGCAACCGAATTACTCATGTTAAGGGGGTTCAATTGCAGTTACGAATTCGTACTTAATGTTTCGAACTACTTTTAGTAAATCGGCCGTAAATCCTAAACCGTAAGTCCGTTTGATCCGATTATTTTTCCAAAATGATCTACGACTCGAGATCTACAAGGGTATGTTATATACTTAACCAGATCAGTGAATTATAGCTACTGCTATGCACGAGTTTCAAGGTGTAACGAAATTCCGGCATTATAACGGCAATAAATCGAGCGTTCCAAAAATTATAACATCAAAACCAAGCCACACCGGGCATAATACACATCTTATATACATGATTCTCATCCAAATCTGTCCAAGATCATATCACTTCATCCTTATAATCATCATATGTTTCAACCACTACAAGATCATGCTAATCAAGCTTATAACCATGCTAATATCGTAACTATACTAAAACTCATCAAGATCATGCATATACTTAAAGTAAAACCTAGGGTTTTAAGAGAGTTATACCTTCCTTGGTGTGTCTAGGAGTCTAACAAGCCTTGATCTAGTCCTTGGATCACCTTAATATAGCTTAGAGCAACAAAGAAAACCAAGAAAACAAAGTTAGTTTCTAAGGGTTACTATTCATCATCACTTTTGTAAAAATCATAGAAAATAGAAAAATAAGAGTTTGTCTCTCAAATTTTTACCACATCTTGGCCTCTTCATAAGCTTTGTTTTGAGTCCTAGATCATCAGATTTGAAGCTTCCTAGCTAGGGTTTTGAGCCCCCTTTCTCCTCTGGACAGAAACTGTCAAGCACAGATCAGTTTGGCTTCTTCAACTTTGAGCATGGATTTGACTAGGCTATACTACTTTTTTGGACATGAAATTTTGAGCGAATATTACCCATGGAGTGGAGAGGCTATGGTTAAAATTTGGTGATTTTATCATGGATAGAAATGGAGATATGAATTTGTCTTTGGAGAGTGTTTCTGCTGGACAGTTTGAGAGAATGAGAGGAATGGAGTTTGTTTTGCTTGCTTTGATCTCATCCTTGTCCAAAATGCATTATTGATGATAATATCTAGCATAAAGCTACTTTATTAAAGTGCTTTGCTCATATATGATGCAATCCAAGGGACAAGTGTTGTGATTTGCATGGTTAAAAACTAACCAAGTGTTTTGATTTCTAAGTACTAGTTATGTTCCCATTTAATCTAGTTACTCTTGCCCACTTGGTTACTAGATATTTATTCTAGTAGCTTGCACAAGACTCTTGCTTCCTCTGCTTATTTCTGTGTCCGGTTATTGCTCGTTTCGATTGATCGTTCGTAGGAATATTTCACGGATTTCTAATTAGGGTTTACCGGGAATCTTTCTAATATTAATACTATCATTCTCCATCTTTCTTTCTAACTTTCCAATTTATATTCCTTAAATCCATTCGTTAAATACTTAGGGCTATCAGTGTCCAGGGAACTCTCGGAGAAAATAAAAGTGCGATTTTTCAGAATCCGACAGCTTTTACATACACTTATTTTCCCCCTGGATCACTAATACGAACTCGGAAATCCGTTCCGAAAACTTCTATATAGTGTCGTCTCATATTATTCTATACTCCTACCAAAACACTATTCATTCTTTATTCTTTACTTTTTCTCTTAGGGTTGTACAATTGTCCGTATTCTCTTTCGATCGTTCCTTAACCTTTTTACGGAACTACTGGATTAATCGTTATCGATCTGGATGACATGTGAATATTCTCTTGCTTGGAATTGCCATATATTATTCCCTTAGGAGATAGATTATTCTTACCTATGTTGTCACCCTTTAGCATTCTTCAAGACATAGAAATAATAAAGTTGAATTCCATTCATTCTTTCCAAATATCAACTATTACATTGTAGCCGTAACCACTATTCATTCTTACATCATTAAATACATAAAAGTTTTAATTCCACCCAAAATCTGGGTTCTTACAGTCTCCCCTCCTTCAAAGGATTCCGTCCCGGAATCAGGTAGAAGACAATTGAGTACTCGTGGGTTATTTCACTTTCAAGTTTCCCAGTCAATCCTTAATCAATCCCAATCCTTTTTCAGCACATCTTACTAGTGCTACAATACATTCTTTTATCCTTTTTCATTAACCTCTGCTACTTTTCGTACAACACACTATTCGGGTTATGCTCTTACCCAGTCATATACTATTTTCCTTATTGGTATCTGCAGTAACATTGGTATCACTATCCCACTGCGAATTTGGAGGTAACCTCACTCGCACTGTGCATTTCCTGTCACTTTAATCTTTGCAATCTCGATCAATATAGAGAAGTGGAAAGATTTATTGAGAGATCACTATGATCAAGTGAACATTTGTTATATTGCATAGCTAGTACAGAAGGGGGCCAGCCTTTAGTACTTGACAAGCAATTAAACAAGTTAGGGTATTCCACTTAGACTTCTATCACATAGACAGATAGTCACGTAGCAGTACCTCCCCTCCTTAAAGGGTTGTTCTTCTCAATTCATAAAGAAGATGAATAAGAGAGAAGAAAAGAAAAGAGTTCTAAAGGGTTATAGAAGGTTTTCATGACTGTAAAATATCATACTCAGAATTTACCTCTGGACTATAGAGGTTCATCAAAGAAGAAATTAATCATAATTATATCCAATACCATTTGATCGCAATCTCATGTGTCAACACATCTTGCTGCTTTGTCCACTATTCTATGGACCTATACTCTGGTTCAACCTTAGCAACGCTCACTCCAGAAAATTCCTTCACCCTTTTAGGTTAAATCTTAGGTTTCTCGCTTGATATCATTGTTACTGACATTCCATGTCACGCTACTAGCTTTTTCATATCTAGAATATTAACACTATCAGGTTGTCATCCCGAGAATTCATCAGAAAACCCATTTATTATTCCATTCATAATATTCCTTGCTTCACATTCCATAGTTGTTTTCCCGGTCTTTTCTTTATCAATCACATCCTTCTTATTATCTGATTCTTATTTACTTCTGTTATTTACTTCCACCTTTATCTCTTTATTGAGGCATCTTTTGCACTTGGCACCTCCTTATTGGTATCCCGTCACATTTACTCTATAATCATCACATTATTTCAAATTTAAAACCTCCGAAATGAATCTGGCCGATTTCTTTAGCTTATATCCAATATAATCTACTTCTGTCAACTTGTTTCTCATCACTTGTTCTTTTCTACCCGCGGTTTTTCACAGGTTGTCTTTCGTAAGTCAGACCAGGTCGTACACCTACTTGCTCGCACTCTTATCATCTGTTGAGCATCTGCATTTTACTGGTGTAGCTTTGCCACATGAAACACGTTACTACCATGCTATAAGCTTTGGGGGTAAAACTGGCTCGAATGCCACCTTCCGAACACTTTTAAACTCTCAGGTGGCCTAATAAGTCTCGGGCTCAACTGCCCTTCTCTCTAAGTCTCATTAATTTTTTTTTCCACGGGAATACATTTAGCATCATGAATCATCAACCTCATATTCTCTATCTTGTTTGCGCAGAAGTACACTAACACAAACTTGCTTGTCATTCATCAACATGCCATTTAGCTTATCAGTAGCAGCACTTTCTTTATCTTTACGTTGTCATCTACTTTCTTAGAAGAATCACCATCGCTTATTGCTTACATAGTGCCTTAATAGCTAACCGTACGGGTTTCAATCCTTTAGGGAGACAAAGTAATCACTATTCCTTATCCATAAAGAACACTTCCTGAACTTGATGTAGATATTACATGAATTAGATAAAATTGCAGAAGAGTTTCAAGCATCGCAGCTAAGTCAGGTTGATGAAACTATCACTCATGCATCTCCCATAAAAGACTGGAAACTTAATGGTTTACTTCGTCAATTTTTGTATCATGGTCCTGGTTTGCCTCAAAACGGGACCTTCTAAGGTATGTAATATGCTTAAGACCCATCAGGAATCGAATCTTTACTTAAACTACTATTACCGTCGATTCTTGCACAATCATCAGAAGGAATGTAAATTCCTCCATTCCGATATGACCTTCAAGGTCCTTCCAAATATCATTCTGTTTCTTCGGTATGAACATTTGTAATTATTCCTTTATACTTAGACTGTCGGCCACCTCATTGGCCTTTCATAATAATAATAGTTTCTGGTAATCCTTGTTCTCTGGATACCTTTCAATTCAATTTTTTTTTTTTTCGTAATCTTGGACGATCATATACACATGAATCACTTTAGTACGGGTGACCCCATTCCAAAAGTCTAGTAAATTCCCAATCCAAACATGGGTTGCAAAGTGTTCAGTAGAAGATTCCTACAATCTCATTAATATTTCCGTCATATCAGAAGCCCTTGCAGTCGGTGCTTACTTAGAAACAACCCTGCTTTGTCCTTTCATTGCTGGTCTAGTCACTTGATAGTCCTTTGTGACTTGGCCTCAACTGGCCACACTAAAATAAAAATATATGATTTTAGGGGTTGGCTAATAGCATTACTTTTCTAGCAATTGCTGGCATAGTGCCTTCTTCTTTGATACCTTTCTACCTTTCCAAAACTTTACTTCATATAAGTCTTAATCGGCTACTCAGCGCCGTCTCCGGTAACCTTTCCTCTATTTTTATCTTTTCAACTATTCTTATCACTCCCACGTGCCACGCAAGCTTACCATTCCTGGCATAACAACCTTTTCACTTAAGTCAATCCCGGAGTTTCTCAGTCCGGCTGGTTTCTTACTTGCATTTCCTGTTTTCGTCCAATCTCACTTTATCATTGTATTTCTACAATCAATCGCGATAACCAGGGTCTGTCCACCAACCCATATAGCGGTTACCTTACCCAATTCACGGGGTTCGCCCCAGTTTCTACTCTCTTCCATGATGTTCTGTGATAATCAGAAAGACAAGATTTGCCAAAATTTGTTGAAATTCTTCCCAGAATTAGGGAAATTTTGGTCAATCTATCCATGTACTGGTAACATTAAGGAGACCGATTTCAAAACCTGAAGAATAGTTTAATGAACCTCCAAGCAGGTAGAATCGTAGGCAGTCATAATTAACGAAATAATCGTCATCAGGTTGAAAGTTTAACCCCTGGAGAGGAACCAATTATATATATCCCTTAGAAGGGAATCAACAGTTTTAAACTGAAACTTGTCGCAACGTCCTGATGCCTATACGTCCTGATATTCAATATTACCAAATGTCAGTCTACCTGACTACTAGTCTCAGAAGGAACATTACCGTCGGAGTTGGTTGTCCCACAAAATTGGCACTACTAAGGCCATCCGATCTGGTGGACCGTGTTGTTCGAATGCATTCGCAAGTACTTTGTCGTGCTGCGCAAGCATACATCATAATCCTTTATGCGAAGCGTCGTTGGAAGCACAAAGTCTCCTTTTTCCATTAAGCAATGCCAACTCTTGGTCATTACCAATTTCATCTTTTAGCTCCAGGAAGATTTTCTCACATTTTTCTCTTTAACTACTGATCATATTACTTGATCCATTATAATTCCGCGTCGGAGTAAACTTAAGGTAACTACTATAATCCATTCAACGAAAAGAAATAATTTAATATTCCTCTGAGTCACATGCATCTAACGTTTCTGGTTCATCATTTCACTGAGTTAAATTAACCCTATACTTAGTCTCTGACAATAGTCTCATTACGAGTTCATCTTGACTCACTGGTCTTATCTTCCGGTAGGTTCTGAGATCATTGTCTTGCTTACTACTTCCTTATATAACTTTATCCAATCATGCTGTCACTTCCCAATGTTTTCACTTTCTAACTGATTCATTCATAAAATGGACATTTTCCTGAATAAAACAACTTCATCAACCTCAATTTGGTTCCATAAATTACAACCTATGACATCTGCCTTCTCATGGCGAATTATTACTGACAATATTCATACTAATTCATTTGTCAAATGATATGGCACTTACTGCCTCCTTCTCAACTATTTCTAGGGACTTTGCTCCTCGCCTTAAATCGATGTCTTTGATAATCATACATCCCTCTAGCTCTTTCTTCGTTAATATGAAAGTCTCTGAGGATTCTTGTCTATTCCCGTATAAGATCTCAAGTAATTCTTCCAATCCGTCTTACTCGCTGGTAATACATCCAGTAGTCTGGCTACGAATCCAACATGAATCTTTGGTTCTCTTGCTAATAGCTCAGCGCTTTATGCTCACTTTTCTGAGCACTATACATTAATCATCTCAGTCTTTCTGGCTGTAGCCCTCATTCCTTGAGGGTAAGCTCCTTATCCTAACAGGATTTTCCTTATCTGCTGGAACCTCTTCAGGGTATCCAGTA
The DNA here is from genome assembly GCA_036435485.1 of Saposhnikovia divaricata. Classification (NCBI taxonomy): domain Eukaryota; kingdom Viridiplantae; phylum Streptophyta; class Magnoliopsida; order Apiales; family Apiaceae; genus Saposhnikovia; species Saposhnikovia divaricata. Next base: position 167,266,281 of record CM071595.1, on the reverse strand, counting down.
GGGTACTCCATCGAATTTACCCGCTGATCTTCAGCACATAAAGCATCATCGCGCTGCTGCTCTTATGCCTCAAGGTCTGTCGCCTTATTCGTCGATACGATATCGAGCTAAGTTACTATCATGATACTTAAGAGTTCCCATAAGGGTTTTATACGTCATCACTACCTTAAGTAGTCCGACTATGAACTTGGCAAGAGTTCTTATTATCTTAGTGAATTTATTGTTTTAACGTGGCCTCATCTCTGGGGTTTATAACGTACGCTCTGATACCACTTCTGTAACACCCCCAGATCCGGGGTCCGGGATCGGGTCGTTACTGTCTCATAACTTATACACAATACTTGACTTGAGTCCAAAATCAATAAGTAGCATGCTATTACCCCACAATAATATCCACTTACACACACACACAGTTATAGTCCCAGAGATGAAATTGAAATAAGTCTTACATAAAAAGGGGTTTACGAATGAAAGTTATTACAATCCCAAAAGGATAACATCATAAGTTTAAAAGTTTTGCCGTTGATTACATTAATTATACATATAGTTAAACAGGAAACAAAAGCTGTCTAACTATGCTACCTCAGCAATGGCGACTAGCTACTCAGCGGGGAGTCCGGTGGGCCGGGTAACCCGCTTGCGCCGAGTGCGCCTGACGCGAGCCATCTGCCCTAGCTGTTGTTGTGACATAATATGAACAAAGCAAGGGTGAGCGAAAGCCCACCAACAATAATATAACTGAACAGTGATACATATATACAGTAGTTCAAGATATCCTTTGAAATCATATGCCATGCCTTAATGAAGTTATTGCCAGTATAATATAAAGGATGAAGTTACCAGGTAACTCAAAGTATTTGTTTGTAGAAATATCTGCTACATCAAAAGTAAGCGAGATATTCTCATTGCCATTAAAAAGAGGAACTTGCATGAAAAGATTGCAATTCTAGTTATGAACACTTTTCCAGCTCTGCCAACAATAATCATGTTGCAGGAAATAAATAAGTTTGGATGATGAACCAATGATGGAGTATTCACCGCGCCCGCTGTTCCAATCTTGATGATCAGTCGAGATCGTACAGCTCAAATTAGATTTACTACCGGTAGAAGCAAGAACTGACGGCTTTACTTGTCTACCGCCTTACTAGCTCTCCCCGGCCAACGGTTGGGCCAAAGGAGATGGACCGGCGCTACTCGGCCTCTTACACGACTCCTAGTTCAAATAAAATTCATGATTCTGAATGTAACGTTTGTCCCCCTTTCCCCAAGTATAATACTTGTTGATAAGACTCCACAAAGTAGTCGTATCTAGTTGGAAAGGAAAATTCACCAATAACTTCCAAGCTACTGCTTGGTAACGAATCTCAACTTGTTCCAACAATCTTACCCCTCGAAAGATGAGAAGGTAAAGAACGACTTAATAAGTCAATAGCACCCGAGTTGAGAGTGAAGAGAATACTTTATGACCGAGAAGTCGACAAGATACTTAACATTATCCAGGTAAGGTTCCCTTATTGTTAGGGAGATAGACTCAAAGAAGAATGATGTCTGAGAACCTTTCTTGATATGTGATTAATAAAAATATGACTCCAAAATATTTTCTGTAATAATCGAAGAAGATAAACCTTATCGAGGTTATTCTAAGTATGGAATAAATATTCAGAGAATATTTATTGAATTAAAATATTTTACAGAATATTTAGGAATATGAAAGAATATCTTTAATCGGAGTATTTCTCAAATAATCCTTGAAGAAATATCGAGAGAATATTTATTGCATAATTAAATATTCAAATGAATATTCAAAATAATATTCATTAATTAATAAGACCTGAAGGGAATATTTAAAATATTTAAAATAATATTCGATGATTAAATAGAACCCTGGATGAATATTCAAAATAATATTCATAATTAATTAGGAATTTAAATGTTTATTGAAAAAATAATATTCATTTAATGAATAATATTCTAAATGAATATCAAGTAATATTCATTTAGTAATCTAAGCTTTAAAGGAATATTCGAGATAAGACTCGATAAATAAATCAAGCTTCAGATGAACATTAAAATAATATTCATCAGGTAATTACTATCTTAAATGAATATTCAAAAGTAATATTCATTTAATGAATAATATTCTAAATGAATATCCAAATAATATTCATTTAGTATTCCAACCTTTAGAAGAATATTCGAAATAATAATCGATAAATAATTCGACTCTGAATGAATATTAAAAAATATTATTCGTCGAATAGTTACGTTCAAATAATTATTTGAAGTAGGGATTGTTAAATAAATAATCTCGAACGAATATTCAAATAATATTCGTCGCCCGAATAATGGAAAATATTTACTTAGATATTTTCTTTCGACGTAATCTCGATATGTCAAGAAATATTGACTCCCGGTCTATATTTGATGAATAAGATGGATACGCCCTTCTATGAGGGTCTTACAATAACCGGCTTATAATTGATACGTTAGCTATCTAATTTATAAGCCAATAAACAATCAGGGAACAAGCATAACGATATAACTTGAAAGTAGGCATGCATGCTATGGCATATGTATAACAGAAAACATATATATATATATATATATATATATATATATATATATATATATATATATATATATATATATATATATATATATTCAATCACAACAACAGCCTAAAAGAAGGGAATTGAAACTTGCCTGGTAGTCGAGTACGGTAAGGGGTAGTGGTAGCGGGTCCCGGGTCAGCTTGGTGATCTATAAATAGCCAAGGCATTCAGGATTAATCAATTAACATCTTAAAAGTTAAGTTATACTTAAATCGAAACACGTTCTCGAGTTATCTCGTTATACCCCTTTTAGTGGATTCCTTTTATCATCGATCCGACCCGACATTCGTTCGTTAATACGACATGTCATTGTACTTACACTTGGGACATACTTAAGTCATACAAGTTCTAAAGTCAATCGTTACGAATCAATATTATACTCCGAGTTTTATCACCCGTTTTCTAAGTGTTTTACCGAAGTTATAATCAAGCGGGTTTTTAGGGGTTCGTTCGCGTTTAACTTTGATTCCAACATTTTTATAAAATCGGAAAACGATCCGTTTGACATGTGGTTTTCTCTCATACCTTCCTTATGACCTCTAGTATTCGTACTTACGGTTTCGAACTACTTTTAGTAAATCGGCCGTAAACCCTAAACCGTAAGTCTGTTTGATCCGATTATTTTTCCAAAATGATCTACGACTCGAGATCTACAAGGGTATGTTATATACTTAACCAGATCAGTGAATTATAGCTACTGCTATGCACGAGTTTCAAGGTGTAACGAAATTCCGGCATTATAACGGCAATAAATCGAGCGTTCCAAAAATTATAACATCAAAACCAAGCCACACCGGGCATAATACACATCTTATATACATGATTCTCATCCAAATCTGTCCAAGATCATATCACTTCATCCTTATAATCATCATATGTTTCAACCACTACAAGATCATGCTAATCAAGCTTATAACCATGCTAATATCATAACTATACTAAAACTCATCAAGATCATGCATATACTTAAAGTAAAACCTAGGGTTTCAAGAGAGTTATACCTTCCTCGGTGTGTCTAGGAGTCTAACAAGCCTTGATCTAGTCCTTGGATCACCTTAATATAGCTTAGAGCAACAAAGAAAACCAAGAAAACAAAGTTAGTTTCTAAGGGTTACTATTCATCATCACTTTTGTAAAAATCATAGAAAATAGAAAAATAAGAGTTTGTCTCTCAAATTTTTACCACATCTTGGCCTCTTCATAAGCTTTGTTTTGAGTCCTAGATCATCAGATTTGAAGCTTCCTAGCTAGGGTTTTGAGCCCCCTTTCTCCTCTGGACAGAAACTGTCAAGCACAGATCAGTTTGGCTTCTTCAACTTTGAGCATGGATTTGACTAGGCTATACTACTTTTTTGGACATGAAATTTTGAGCGAATATTACCCATGGAGTGGAGAGGCTATGGTTAAAATTTGGTGATTTTATCATGGATAGAAATGGAGATATGAATTTGTCTTTGGAGAGTGTTTCTGCTGGACAGTTTGAGAGAATGAGAGGAATGGAGTTTGTTTTGCTTGCTTTGATCTCATCCTTGTCCAAAATGCATTATTGATGATAATATCTAGCATAAAGCTACTTTATTAAAGTGCTTTGCTCATATATGATGCAATCCAAGGGACAAGTGTTGTGATTTGCATGGTTAAAAACTAACCAAGTGTTTTGATTTCTAAGTACTAGTTATGTTCCCATTTAATCTAGTTACTCTTGCCCACTTGGTTACTAGATATTTATTCTAGTAGCTTGCACAAGACTCTTGCTTCCTCTACTTATTTCTGTGTCCGGTTATTGCTCGTTTCGATTGATCGTTCGTAGGAATATTTCACGGATTTCTAATTAGGGTTTACCGGGAATCTTTCTAATATTAATACTATCATTCTCCATCTTTCTTTCTAACTTTCCAATTTATATTCCTTAAATCCATTCGTTAAATACTTAGGGCTATCAGTGTTCAGGGAACTCTCGGAGAAAATAAAAGTGCGATTTTTCAGAATCCGACAGCTTTTACATACACTTATTTTCCCCCTGGATCACTAATACGAACTCGGAAATCCGTTCCGAATACTTCTATATAGTGTCGTCTCATATTATTCTATACTCCCACCAAAACACTATTCATTCTTTATTCTTTACCTTTTCTCTTAGGGTTGTACAGTTGTCCGTATTCTCTTTCGATCGTTCCTTAACCTTTTTACGGAACTACTGGATTAATCGTTATCGATCTGGATGACATGAGAATATTCTCCTGCTTGGAATTGCCATATCTTATTCCCTTAGGAGATAGATTATTCTTACCTATGTTGTCACCCTTTAGCATTCTTCAAGACATAGAAATAATAAAGTCGAATTCCATTCATTCTTTCCAAATATCAACTATTACATTGTAGCCGTAACCACTATTCATTCTTACATCATTAAATACATAAAAATTTTAATTCCACCCAAAATCTGCGTTCTTACAGAACTGACCCAATCTCTATCAAAACAAGTATCTAGCCAAACTTCACGTTCATAGCAGTTAGACCGACTTTGCAATGGTTGAGGTCCCAAAAGACTTTTGCATCAATACCCATTTAGCGAGTTTTAGGTCAACAATCCCAGATCACTAACGACCTTAGGTTGCTAGGCACAAAGTCCCCTCGGACTTACTTACTCGGGTTATCAATGAACCCAACCTATCCGATTTCCCTACTAAGAATTTATTATTACAAAATTACACTAGCACTATAAACATTTATTGACTCTCTTCTTTTTTTTAATATGACACTATACGAACCAAGTTTCGCAAAGGTTTGATTCGACATTGTTCTAACATGTGGGTTCTCTCTCAGGTATCGAATAATATTCCTATACAATTTTTCCATCAAAGGTCTCGTGGGAATGTGTCGTCTTGGTCTTTTAAGCAAAAATTTGTTCGACACAAGTTTCATGAGGAAAACCTTACCTGACTACGTTCAAATTATCTAAAGGCATTATACATATAATTTTCGAAAAATAGTCAACACCAACTAGTTCTAGAATTTAAAGAGTGGGAAGGACAACTAAGCTAAAATAACTCTATTTTTGGATTTTTAAAATTTTTCAATTTTTTTGGATTTTTCAATTTTATGTATTTACACTAAAACCCTCCCCCATACCTAAATCATGGATTGTCCTCAATGTATGCAAAATGCAATATAAATGACAAGGGAGAATGGTGAGAAAATACCTGATAAGGATGAAAGAGAGTTTACAATTACCTACTGAAGAAACTTACTTGAATCATGGATCGATGAGGTAGATAACCTCTTTTTCGTGATCAATTGGAAGCTCTAAAAATGGTTCGAGTCTTTGTCCATTAACTTTAAATATATCACCATTTTTAGGATTTTCAATTTCAACAGCACCGTGAGGAAAAACGACCTTAACAACATAAGGACCTTCTCACCGGGATCTCAATTTCCCGGGAAACAAATGAAGCCTAGAATTGTACAAAAGAACTTTTTGACCAGGAGAAAAAGATTTTCTCAAAATAGATTTATCATGAAAAAGCTTAGTTCTTTGTTTATAGATTTTAGCGTTCTCGTAGGCTTCATTTCTCAACTCCTCGAGTTCAGACAATTGCAACTTCCTATGACTACCGGTGGTTGGTAAGTCAAAATTCAACTCTCTAATGGCCCACATGGCCCTATGTTCGAGCTCAACGGGCAAGTGACAGTCCTTTCCAAAGACAATCCGATAAGGGGACATGCCTAAAATGGTTTTAAAAGCGGTCCGATAGGCACATAAGGCATCTATTAGCTTAGTTGACCAATCCTTCCTATTCGAGTTGACAGTCTTTTCTAAAATTTGCTTAATTTGACGATTCGAGACTTCAACTTGACCACTAGTTTGAGGATGGTAAGGGGTGGCTAGCCGATGAGTTATTGAGTACTTTTTCAAAAGAGACTCAAATTGACGATTCTTGAAGTGCTTGCCTTGGTCACTAATGATAGCCCTAGGTGTACCGAAATGAGAAAAGATATTCATCTTTGAGGAATTTAAGAACGACCTTGTTATCATTGGACTTAGTAGCAATGGCTTCCACCCACTTAGACACGTAATCGACCGCTAACAGAATGTAGAGGTTGCCAAAGGAACTAGGAAAGGGGCCCATAAAATCGATACTCCATACATCGAAAATCTCAATGATTAAGATGGGGTTCATTGGCATCATGTTTCTCCTAGTGATCTTTCCTAAGTGTTGAAACCTATTACAAGCGGCACAGTATTCAGCAGCATCCTTGAACAAAGTAGGCCAATAAAAACCGCTTTGGAGGATTTTAGCGGCTGTTTTCTTAGCACTAAAATGCCCTCCACAAGCTTGATCATGACAAAAAGAAAGGATATTCTTGAATTCATGATTTGGGATGCACCTCCGAATGATTTGGTCGGGACAGTATTTAAATAGATACGGGTCATCCCAAAAGAAGTGTTTGACCTGTGAGAAAAATTTCGATCTATCTTGAGAGGACCAATGAGAGGGAATGTCACCGGTTGCAAGATAGTTGACGATATCGGCGAACCAAGGGGGAGTAGAGATGGACAGAAGTTGCTCGTCCGGAAAAGATTCGTTTACAGGAGAGTCGATGGTGGACTCCACTATCAAGCGAGAAAGATGATCGGTGACAACATTCTCAGAACCCTTCTTATCCCTAATCTCTAGGTCAAACTTTTGAAGCAAGAGAATCCACCCAATCAATCGGGCTTTATAGTCTTTCTTAGAGAATAGATAACGAAGAGCGGCATGATCGGTGTAGACAATGATTTTCGAACCGATAAGATAGGACCGAAACTTATCGAGAGCAAAGACTACGGCTAGAAGTTCTTTTTCGGTGGTAGAATAATTTAATTGGGAATCATTCAAAGTCTTGCTAGCATAGTAAATGACATGGGGCATCTTATCGATTCGTTGCCCTAAAACGGCTCCTACCGCATAATCAGACGCGTCACACATCAACTCGAAGGGGAGATTCCAATCGGGAGATCGAATGATTGGGGCAGAATTCAATTCTTTCTTAAGATGCTCAAAAGATTGTAAACAATCGCTATTGAAATCGAATCTGACATCTTTCCCGAGAAGATTGGTTAAGGGTCTAGCCTTCTTGCTAAAATCCTTAATGAAACGCCTATAAAAACCTGCATGGCCTAGGAATGAACGAATGGCTTTGACCGACTTGGGTGGGGGAAGATTTGCAATGAGGTCAACTTTGGCTTTATCGACTTCTATCCCCTTTTCAGAAATTTTATGACCAAGAACGATCCCTTCCTTAACCATGAAATGACATTTCTCCCAGTTGAGAACGAGGTTGGTTTCTTTACACCTTTTTAAAACTAACTCAAGATGGTTTAAGCACTGGTGAAAAGATGAACCAAAGATGGAAAAGTCATCGATAAAAATCTCGAGAAAATCCCCTACCATGTAAGAAAAAATGCTCATCATGCACCTTTGGAAAGTGGCTGGAGCAGTGGTTAGACCAAAGGCTAAACGTCGATAGGCAAAAGTTCCAAAGGGACATGTGAAAGTGGTCTTTTCTTGGTCTTCGGGAGCAATAGGAATTTGAAAATAGCCAGAATAACCATCTAGAAAACAATAGAACGAATGACCGGCTAACCTCTCTAACATTTGATCGATAAAAGGCAAAGGGAAGTGGTCTTTTCTAATGGCAGAATTGAGTTTCCTATAGTCTATGCACACCCTCCACCCAGATTGAACACGGGTGGGCACTTGCTCGTCATTCTCGTTGGTGACAACGGTAATGCCAGACTTCTTCGGAACTACTTGAATTGGGCTGACCCAAGAGCTATCAGAAATGGGATAAATGATCCCATTATCGAGACACTTCAGAATTTCTTTTCGAACGACTTCCATCATGGTGGGGTTCAAACGCCGTTGAGGATCTCGAACGGGTTTCGCATCATCAAATAAGTGAATTCGATGTTGGACAATGGCCGGACTAATTCCTTTAATATCAGAGATACTCCAACCGATGGCCTCCTTATGTTCTCTAAGTACCCTAACAAGCTCATCCTCTTGTGACTCGGTCAAATCAGAGGCGATAATAATGGGAAGAGAATCGTTAGGACCTAAAAAGGTGTACTTAAGAGTGTCGGGAAGAGGTTTGAGTTCTAAATCGGGCGGCGTTGACTCAACGGGTTCACTAGTTTCGAGAAGAGACAGGGGAGATGGTTCATCATCTCGAATATTTGTAGGAATCTAACATAGAATTGACCTCATTTGTATATTCGGAAACATCCCAGTTTTGACCAAAGTGGTTTAAACAAAAATCAAGAGCATCATTAGGGGTCATGAAATTTTGATCAACTATTTCATCAATTAAATTGACATCCATAGGTTGATCATGAAAATCATCGGGTTGTTTCCCAACATGAAAGATATTGAGGTCAATGGTCATGTTCCCGAACGTTAGTTTCATTAATCCATTTCTACAATTAATCAAAGCATTCGAAGTGGCTAGAAACGGACGTTCTAGAATGACGGGAATTTGGTATGTCGGATTCCTAACCGGTTCGGTTTCTAGTACCACAAAGTCAACAGGAAAGACTAAATCTCCAACTTTAATTAGCACGTCCTCGATGACCCCCTTAGGAATTTTGATTGATCTATCTGCTAATTGAAAGGTAACATTCGTCTTTTGAAGTTCTCCTAACCCTAGGGTTTGGTAGACAAAAAATGGAAGCAAGTTCACACTGGCGCCTAAATCGAGTAACGCCTTGTTCACAAAAGAATTACCTATGACACATGAAATTGTAGGACAACCGGGGTCCTTATATTTCACGGGAATCTGGTTAGAAAGAATTGAGCTCACCTGAGAGGTCAAAAAGGCTTTCTTAGGGACTTGGGTGGTTCGCTTATGAGTGCACAAATCTTTTAGACATTTCGCATAAGAGGGAATTTGTTGAATCGCGTCTAAAAGAGGAATGTTGACTTTAACTTGCTTAAAAACCTCTAAGATCTTGTCTAATTGAGAAGTTTGCTTATTAGAGACGAGGCGTTATGGGTAAGGAGCCTTTGGTTTATAGACTTGTTCTTCGGGAACGGGCTCCAAGGTGGTTCCACTCGAAGAAGACGGCTGACTAGAAAGAGGTGAAGAGACAGGAATCAGAGTTTGATAAGAAGGATCGAGAATAGGTGTCGGTGCAACGTTTGATTCTTCTTCTTCCTCTTCGGGGGACTCGACTCCTACTCGATTATCAACGTGCTTTCCTGATCTCAGGGGAAATGACAGCATTCACATTGTCAGGAGGTCTTTGATTAATAGGAAATTTAGGGTTGACCTCAGCCTGACTTGGAAACTTATTCTTCTCACGCTCATGGATGGCATTAGCTAACTGGCTCACTTGAACCTCTAACTTAGATATGGCTTGGGTGCTAGCTTTTAAGATCTGCCTATCTTGAGTCATGGTTTGCATGAAAGTTTGTTGCGATTGAGCCAAATTAGTGGTGGTTTTGAGAAGCGCATCGAGACTTTTCTCCAACGATGTAAGTCGCTTATCCGACTCAGAAAAACCGGGAGGGTGGAAAGGAGCTTGAGTCGGATAAGGAGCATGATTTTGAGGGGAGAAAGAATTCGCATGAGGTTTATGAAAAACAGGTGGTTGAGATTGGAAGTTTTGGAATGAAGGAGGTTGATTTTGGAATTGTGCGGGGTGAGATTGTTGACCTTGACCTTGATTCCACGAAACGTTCGGGTGATTTTTCCAACCGGGGTTATAAGTAGGAGCATAAGGATCATTTCGAGGACCCGATTGGAACATCGCATTGACTTGTTGAAAGTCTTGAGGATTTTGTATTGCTTGACTGGTTGAGTTAAAATTTGAGCACATGGATACTTGGGAGGGGGACCCGTTGGTTTCTAAGGCTTCTAAACGTCAAGTAAGAGTGGTTAATTTAGCCTCGGTCGCGATAGAGTTACCAACTTGATGTAGCCCTCTTTGATGCATCGTAGCTATTGAATCGTTTGATTTCTCGGGCTCTCGAGTGGGCTCCCTAGTTGATTCCCACAGCATAGTCTTTTCCCTTGGCACATAGATTCCAACAATGCGGTTGTTGAACCATCTAAGGCCTCGTACACAATCTTACAGAGCCTCCATTTTTCGATTCCGTGGTGGGGACATTGGGATAAAAGATTTTTAAAACGGTCAAAACACGTCCAAAATGGTTCGTTGAGTTTTTAATGAAATTGATTAATCTCATTAGTGAGTTTCGTAGTCTTATGGCTTGGAAATAATGTTTTTAGAAAAATGACTACGAAACCCTCCCACGTGGAAATCGAATTGACAGGTAGACTATACAACCATTTTTTTTTTTGCATTATCTTTTAGAGCGAAGTTGATTAGTCTAAGTCGTATGGAGTCCTCGGAAAGTTGTTGGAGTTTTTGTAAAGCACAAACTTCCTCGAATTCATGTAGAAAAAGATAAGGATCCTCACCGTCACTCCCGCGAAAATTAGGTAACATGCTAATTTGATGACCTTTGATTTCGAAATTGTTAGCACTTATGGGAGGTAGGGTGATGCAAGAGGGTTGGGCTGATCTGGTGGGGTAACAACGATTCTTTAACGAAACTACCATGGTTACTACGGGGTCAAGAATTTCTTCGGGTTCGGATTATGAAGAGGATGAACACTCAATTGGTCTCACTAACCTAGCAGAATTATCTCTAACCCAAGTAGTGCGCATGAACAGGAAGAAAACACTTAGCAAATAATTTGCGAAAAAAATTAAGCACACAAAGTAAAGGGTGAAAAATCAAAAGCAAAATCTAACCTAGGTTCCCTAAATAACGTTAAGACACACTAAAAATTCCGTAAATTAAGAATTATTCAGACCGATTCGGCCAGATTAGAGCAGGCATTGCCAAGAGGCCAAACTCCTCACTTAGACACCGAATCTTAACAGCCAGGCGAACCTTAGACACTGAAGGTCGTGAATAAGTCTTAATTACGTTTATTTTTAGGCACCTTTCAAATTGAACGTGAAATCCTAGGGGCAAACGTCTAATTAATGCAACAAACAACGATATATATACAAAACTATAAACAATTATGGATGCTTACACTACGTATTTTAACTAAAAGAAAGAAGAAATTTAACGTACCTTTGGGTCCTCCAGCAATCACCACAATTTATAAGGCACGAAAAATTAAAAACAAGAAAATAAAAATCTAGATGTTTTGCCCTAAGTGATTAAATGCATGGTGCAACAAGTATGTATTTACAAATAATTGTTTTTTCATTTTTTCATTTTTTTTATTTTTTTTTATTTTTTTGATTTTCTAAAAAAAAATGAAAAGCGGGAGATACGGGTTACCGAAGCATGCTTCCAGAAATTCCAATTTTTCCACGCTCCGAGAGAAGAGTCCCGAAATTTCACACTTTCCTGAAAAAAACGAAATAAAAAATTAAGGCAAGAAATAAAACTAATCCGAAAAATTAATATTAAGGTGTGAAAAATAATTAGCTCCCCGGCAACGGCGCCAAAAACTTGATGTGCCGAAAATAGAGATTTTAATTATCGCAAGCGCACGATCTCGTTTTATTAATTTTAAGATTCGATCCACATGGAATAATTTTTATTTCGCGATCCTTAACTTTTAATTTAGGCGAATTAGAATAATTTGGGATTTTTGTACTTTTTTCTATTAATTCCTAAAACAATTTCTTCTAAAGGAAAATTAAATTAATCTATTTTAAACTAAAAACTGAATTTTGCATTGTTACTAGTTAAATTTAAATTGATTTTTATTTAAAAGAAAATTAATCTATTTTTCTATTTCTAAATTAATTTAAAAAATGAATCATTCTAAAAATTCTAAAATCAAATTAAAATTTGGGTTTTGAACAATTCGGATTTATACTATTTAAATACTAAATGGAAAACTATTTTTAACCAATTAATTAGAACAAAGTTTTTTTCTAAATTATTTAAAACTAAACTAAATTATTAAAAATTTGAAAAAAATTAGATTTTAACTTGGAGGAACAATCAACTTGGTAAAAATTGAGTACTCGGAGCAGTAAAAATCTAGTTACGACTCGACTGCACAAGACGCAACCCACCAGCGAAGATTAACAAACAATACTCAGATGTAAACAGCAACACGGGAGCTCAAAAACCAAAGACAAATCAAGGCCAAGAACTCAATAATAAAAACACAACGTAGACTTCGAAAAAAAAAACAGAGAAACGGAGCAACAGGAAAACAAATGACTGATTGACATGGATTAAAATCACTGCAAAGGAAACAGACAAGAATTACCGAGTCACAAACTCGACACAAAACAGGACATAACAGACTATGACTACGACTACAATTCTAGACTCACGAAACAAGCAGCAATTTACAGTAAAAACGTAGTAAGCTACGTTAACTCAACAATCAGCAAAGAAACAAAATCACACACAACTAGCAGATTCGACTCAGCAAACAACAAGAACAAACATCACTCAACAGTCACGAAGAGAATTGGCAATAAAACTATATCTAGAACATAAAGAAACTGCAACAAGGATTTGGCACACAAATTCAACATCAACAATTCGACCATTAAAACTTAATAACCAAACTGCAGTAACAAACAACTTGGTAGTAATTCATTGATAATGATTTGACTCGGTACTAAACAATCAAAGGAAAATCGTGAACAGCTCAGCACCATAAAAATTCTTAAAACTTGTTTCACAATTACAACTCTATGCTTAGTAAACTCGATATTTAAACAACCAACGAACTCGACTAAATCTGAAACAAATTCAATTCAAACAACGCGCAAATCTGGTAACTCGAACAAAAACAGCGAGAAACAAAACAAATTCTTATGCAAAAGACTGAAATCGGAATTTGTAGACAAAAGAAACATAAAAACGCAAAACTCGAAACTCGGCCAAGCAGCAACGAATACAGATTCGACATAAAACTACGATCCCAGTGAAACAACAGTAATTAGACTCGGTTACTCAGCACCAATCAAACCCAAACAAAACAAACAACACTCAATTACATTGCCATTCGACTACACTGCATTCAAATCACACAACAAGGCTCACAACTCCATGCATCAATTTAAACAAAACTCGAAAACCAAAAACGAAATTAAAACAAAGAATGGGGTTTTGTCATTTGTGGTTTTAATCGAGAACCGAGAATTAAGTTAGGGAGGGGTTTCGTGCGAACGGAATAAAAAAGAGGGGAGAGATGAGGGAGAGAAGAGAGAGAGAGAGAGAGAGAGAGAGAGAGAGAGAGAGAGAGAGAGAGAGAGAGAGAGAGAGAGGAGAGAGAGAGAGAGAGAGAGAGAGAGAGAGAGAGAGAGAGAGAGAGAAGAAGAAGAAGAAGCGAGAGAGATTTGGGGCGAGAAAATTTTGGAGAGATTGTGGAGGAGGCTGGAGGATTTGAACGAAAGGAAAAAAAACAGGGGATGGGTGAGTGTAATCGTAAAAGAAGAGAGAAAAAAAAATAGCTGGGTTTTTTTCTAATTGATTAAAACAAAACGTAACAGAGCAATTGAAAGGCTTCGACTTAGTATATCAAAACAGGTACATAAATTCTGGGAATTAATAAAATTACTAATATTTTTATGTCTTTTTTTTAATTTATTACACTAACATATAAAACGTAAACATTTAGATCTATAATAAAAATTATGAAACCCACAATAAAATTGAGATTTAAAAGGGGTAACTAATATTAAAACAAAAATTAAAATTACGAAAACAAATTTTTCAAATCGATACTTTCAATCCCGTGTGGTTAGCGTTGCTACTTTATCCACCCGAGAATTTACGAAAATAACGAAATAAAGAGCAAGGAGAGAAATGAAAGAGAAATGCAAGAAATTAAATGAAACTTGAAATTGCATAAAAATAAAGAGTGTTTACAAGAAAAATAGAAAATTACAACTACAATTTTTTTGAGATGAACAACTACAACATAATTCTAGTATGTAAGCTAATGGTGTCCTTACAAGTGAAGAAATGAAGCCTATTTATAGGAAAATTTTAGGGTTTTAGGTAGGTGTGGGTGAATCTTGGCCCTTGATTTAGTTTAGTGTTGGCTAAATCTTGGCCATCCATTTTGTTTGGTAAAAATATGCACCACCACCCCTTTCTTTTCCTTTTCTTCTTGTTTTGGTCCTTCTTTTTCTTCTTTTGTCATTTATTTCTTTATTATGCCATTTCTTCAGTTTTCTCGAATTTTTCCCGAAATGCAACAAAATAATTTATTAAAATACGAATTCAAACAATAAATAGGCAATAAAAATATGCAAAAATATGCACTTATCAGGGGCAAGGTTCCGTTTGATACACATATATAACCTTTCTAGGAAAGTTAGGCAAGGTTCCGTTGGATACACATATATAACCTTTCTTGGAAAGTTCAACTTCCCCTTAATCAAATAATCACACATATATAATTCACCTTCCCCTTTTTGATAAAAACCAAGAAAAAAAGGTGAAGAATAAATCATAATGGTGATGGAGAGAAATTAGTGTGCTAAGCACATAAAACATATAGGGGGAGGGGGATTTAACTAATTATTACATGCCAGGAGCTCCACCAATCCTCATTATATCTCAAAAAATTAGTCCACTTCCCAAATCTTCACAAAAGTTTGGACTAATTAAATTATACAAACACAAGTGCCTAGTCTACAAATGACAAGCATTAATCTCCCCACATATTACAACAAAAAAAAATAGAATTACAATGCAATTTACAATATTAAAACTCGAGGCTGCTTTGAGATGTTGTATTGCATAAGCTGTACTTGGCTTGAAGCTGTTTCGAAGTGGTGCAGTGCATGAACTAAGTGAGCATCTTTGTTGCTGGCAACATGCATGGCTTTGAGTTTTGTTAAACAATGATAAAGGACTTGTAGGGCATGATCGAGCATAGGACCTGCATTGTTAGCACTCAAAAATGTGTCAATACGAGTCTAAGTGAGTATTAAGGAAATTGACAAAGTAGAGTTTAGAGATACATCACAGAGCTTAGAGTTTGAACAAATTTTGCACGATGCAAACTCAATGCTGCTCGTGTTAAAACACAAAGTAATCCTAACAAATGCAACTATATGCAATATCGTTGCCAGTTCCCCCTGGGAACAGATCAAGGAAATCTCAAGGGGATTTCCATGCAATCCATGAGTTCAGTGGCAAGTGTGTGTAGTGTCTTTACTTATGAAAAATGCAATATTGTTAAATAAGCAAAAGTAAAGCACTAGACAAGGCAACTGCAACTGCATTGATTAAAGCAAAAGTACATAATAACTTCTAAGTCTAACTAACAGGGAAAACAGTTAGAAATAGAACTGATAGCACAAGCATAAGTACTAATGTAGTAGCTAGAGCAACACAGAATAGCATATATGCATACAAAAGTAAACGTAACAGCACAGATAGCAAGAATCACAGATAGGTTCACCAAACACAACCACCAACAGTCAAGTTCAACACAAGCTAACACTCAATCCACTTGATTATAGTTTTCATTATTGATCACTGAATCAACCAAATTCTCACAATCCATATTCTCAGAATTAGTCATATTGACCTCAGTTCCATTGTCAGGTTTTCAAACTATTATAACTCTGTTTCAGTGCCTCTATCTCAGCAACCATGGATTTATATTTCTCAAGAGACATCGAGAGAGTAATAGGAGTTATCTTGGGTTCGAAGGGTTCCAGTAAGTGATGGTGAATCTCAGAATCCCTATAGATGTTGAGAGGTATCACAGTTCTGGTATTATGAGTTGAGAGAGTTGCAGTGACATGAAAGAGAGGTGGAAGGCTAATATTGTACTTCAAGTACTCAAACAGATTGGTCAAGAGGAGACCAAAAGGATTAAGTCCAGCCCTAGATGGAGAGTACATCTTAGAGAGAATCATGTGATGAATATTGAAGGTAATTCTGTTTGTGGCAACCTTATACATCACTTTCATCTCAAGAAAAGTGATAAGTTTGTCAGAAGAGGGAATATATTGTTTTTGACCAACAGAGCAAGATTTTGATACAAGGGAGCAAAGTGTTGAATTCTGAACCTTTGTCATTGTTGAAAACATTTTGAGGCACATCAACTTTGCAAAAATAAGAGATGAAGTTACTATACTCAGCCTTGTCAAAGAGAAACGTTTTGGGAAGATCTACATTTGGGAGTGAAGCAAATGCAGGATTAAGCTTAAGAGCCTTGACAAGAGTTTCTTGGTCTACAAGAATAGGTGATCCCCCAACAACAGAAGACAAGTAAATACCTCCATTGACCCCTGGATTAATGGCTAGGTTAGCATAGAACTCAGCCACAAGGTTAGGTAGGACTCTCTTAGAAGGAAATGAGACAAATGGTTTGAGATTGGCCTTAGTAATGATTTTGATCAAGTCATGAACATGTTCAAAATCTAGTAAGTATCCAGTTTGGAGCTTGGCCTTAGAGGACATAGTGTGAGCATGGTTTGACACAAAGATTGGAGGGTTAGGCATGGCTTTATTTTTCTTATTCCTATGAATAGAAGTAGAAGGGAACTTGACAGTGTTTTGGTGAGTGTTTAAAGACAAAGTGGTGTCAACCGGATTCATGGCACAAGTGCAGTGTAATAAACACAAAGAGCAATTACTACACTTAGCCACAAATAAAGAACAAGAAGACAGAGATATGAATGCAAGTGTGAAGTATTAATACATCAAGTAGTTTTCTTAAATACACACAAGCATGCTCGAGATAAATTCAAAAGAATTGGAGACACAGTACAATCATAGTGCATATAGTACATGAATAGTAAGCATAGGACATGCAAGTACTCTGCAGGATATGGCATGGAGTGTTGTGGAATAAAAACTAGTTTACGATTTGTAATTAATGCTAGGGTGGTTGAGCTTCGAGCTTTAATGGCTGCTTCTGCGTTCGAGACTGATCGGTCCTCACAGAATGCCTACGTATCTCTGTATTAGAGAATCAAGCCAAGAAAACGTAGTTCTGAGAATGAGGGGCCAGGCCCTTTATATAGGCTGAGAAGCCTAAGAATTATGGTGGGAATAGGAGACTTAGTGGGCAAGCCACCGCCTCAAGGAAGGTTCTGGATCTATTCCTTTTAGGAACCAGTTTCCATGTTGAGATATGTATCCTGGGGGCTAAGTCAGGCAAGAGTTATATCCTTGTTTGACTCTTATTTGCTGAGCTGTTTATTACCCCTAATATTAAATACGAAATTAATATTATAATTAGGGTTTGGGCCCATCTGGTGGGCCCCACGTTTGGACCATTCTAGGTCTAATTAATGCCACATTAAATGTGTCTTTAGGGCTTACTTTTAGCCCATATCATTTGCCCCCCAACTTCTAGGAAAACTGATCAGGTTTTCCTTGAAGTTTTAACGGCCTTATTCGAGACTTGGGTCAGGGTTTATTGCTCTTACGCGAGTATTTTCAACAATATCATCTTAATGTAAAGCGTGGAGCGACCGACGCATTTACGACGATGTTGAACGACACTAAACGGTGTTAAACGGCACTACACAGCGCTACTCAGCCTTAAACAACGCTTAAACAATGTTAAACGAAGTCGAACGGCATTTAAACGGCACTAATGGCACTAATCGGCGCTAAACAGTGCTAATCGGCACTAATCCGTGCTTAAACGGCACTAATCTGTGCTAATCAGCACTAATCGGTGCTAACAGACACTAATTTCAAACTCATATTTCACTTCTCTTGATTACCAAATCAAAAAAACCAAAAACAAGAAAAAACGAAATTTTGCATACCCAACTCGACCATCGCTGTCGGTCGGCCGGGCAAAAACCCGTACCGACCATCACTCCCGGTCGGCTGGAGGGTGTTGCAAGGGGCCGGTCGGCCGGAGCCCCGGTCGGCTGGTTTTTTTTTTCCGTCGGCCGTTTTTTTTCGGTTGGCCGGTTTTTTTTATTTTTTTTTTTGAAACGAAACAAGAAAAACTCGTACCGATGATCGAAGTCAGTCGGCTGGAGGGTTCCCGGAAGGCCAGTCGGTTGGGACACCGGTCGGCCGGTTTCATATCCGTGCTGGCGGTCGATTCCGGTCGGCTGGAGGGCTTCCCGGAAGGCCGGTCGGCCGGGACTTCGGTCGGCTACGAAAATTTTTTTTTTCTTTGTTACAGTGGTTGGCTCGATCTTTATCAGTGATGTTGATCAACCATCGACCTGGAACCAACTTGGTCACTATTAGTGATTTTCAATTTTTGCATACCGGCTTCGACCATCGATATGGAATCAATGTGGCCATTCATGGCTAGAGTTACTTACTTTCGGATACCGATATCGATCATCGATATGGAATCAATATTGGCCATTCATGGCTAAAGTTAATTATTTTCGCATACCGATATCGATCATCGATATGAATCCAGCGTTACCCATTCATGGCTCTGTTTGAAGTTTTATATAGTACCTTGAATCCCATCACTAATCCAGTGCTTAGTATTAATCTTCCCATTAAACTTTTCTGAAGCATACTTAGCTTTCAAAGCTCATCTGACTGCTCTGGTAGAATATTTTGCCAAAAATTCTTCGTCTCTCCCAACATATCATGAGTTTTAACGACCCTTTCCGTCCATAACAGATAACTTTTGCTCCCTTTTCGTATTTAAACGATACTTGACCTGTAAACGCGAACCGAGCTGTGTTTCAACCTGAGATTACAGGTCACCTTTTCCTTATAAAAGGAGGGGAGCATCCTTCATTTCTCTTCACTTCTTCACTTCTCAAACTTTCTTAAGTTCTAAAGCTCTTGAGTTCTCTAGTTTCCAAGCTTCCAAGTTCAAGCTTCAAGTTTCAAGATTCAAGGTTCAAGATGGCTGACAAGCAAGCTGCTGCCCCCCAACTCTCCACTGAGGAGGCTTTCAGAAAAAGGAGCATGGCGCGAACAATGAAAGGTAAGCTAAAACTCATGCCCCCTAAATATATTGAACGTCGGTTTGAGTCTACGCTAGATTTGCTAAACACTATGGGAGAGTCATTCCCAAACAGCTCCAGCTTAGTTGCTTTTAATAGCCCTTCTAAATTAAGAAAGAAGGATGTTGAGAAGATTAGAAACACTTATGGCTTTCCAAGCGCCATCAAAGTATGCCTTCCTAATCCAGGAGACAGAACCTGCAACTAGCATCCCGAAAGGATTTGCGTCATGAAAGGAGCATTGGAGGCGGGATTTAGGTTCCCCGTCCACCCATTTATCATCAGGTTCCTGGCAGAACTTCAAGTCCATCCTTGCCAACTTTACCCTAATTCTTGGAGGTTTCTGATCGTTTTCTTGTTAAGATGCCACGAGTTGGAAATTCCTTGGAGTACAACTGTAACACCCCTAGATCCGGGGTCAGGGATCTGGTGGTTACGGTCTTACATCCATTCATAATACTTGACTTGAGTCGACAATAAATAAATCCCATGCTGTGACCCCACAATAATATCCACTCACACACACAACAGTTATAGTCCCAGAGATGAAATTGAAATAATTCCGTAATATCAGAGTTTACGAATAAAAGTTATTACAAGCCAAATGATATGTTTAAAAGTTTTGCCGTTGATTAACGTTAATGTTACATATAAATAGACTGATAAACAAAAGCTGCCTATCTATGCTACCTCAGCAATGGCAGCAAGGACATCAGCGGGTAGTCCTGGAACGGCGGTAACCTGCTTACGCCGAGTGCGCCTGACGCGGGCCATCTGTCCTAGCTGTTGTTGTGATAATATGAACAAAGCAAGGGTGAGCGAAAGCCCACCAACAATAATATAACTGAACAGTGATACATATATACAACAGTTCAAAATATCCTTTGAAATCATATGCCATGCATTGATGAAGTTATTACCAGTATAATATAAAGGATGAAGTTACCAGGTAACTCAAAGTATTTGTTTGTAGAAATATCTGCTACATCAAAAGTAAGCGAGATATTCTCATTGTCCTTAAAAGAGGAACTTGCATGAAAAGATTGCAATTCCAGTTATGAACACTTTTCCAGCTCTGCCAACAGTAATCATGTTGCAGGAAATAAATAAGTTTGGATGATGAACCAATGATGGAGTATTCACCGCGCCCGCTGTTCCAATCTTGATGATCAGTCGAGATCGTACAGCTCAAATTAGATTTACTACCGGTAGAAGGAAGAACTGACGGCTTTACTTGTCTACCGCCTTACTAGCTCTCCCCGGCCAACGGTTGGGCCAAAGGGGATGGACCGGCGCTACTCGGCCTCTTACACGACTCCTAGTTCAAATAGAATTCATGATTCTGAATGTAACGTTCGTCCCCCTTTCCCCAAGTATAATACTTGTTGATAAGACTCTACAAGGTAGTCGTATCTAGTTGGAAAGGAAAATTCACCAATAACTTCCAAGCTATTGCTTGGTAACGAATATCAACTTGTTCCAACAATCTTACCCCTCGAAAGATGAGAAGGTAACCAACGACTTAATAAGTCAATAGCACCCGAGTTGCGAGTGAAGAGAATACTTTATGACCGGGAAGTCGACAAGATAATTAACATTTTCCAAGTAAGGTTCCCTTATTATTAGGGAGATAGACTCAAAGAAGAATGATGTCTGAGAATCTTTCTTGATATAAGATTAATAATAATATGACTCCGAAATATTTTTCATAATAATCGAAGAAGATAAACCTTATTGAGGTTATTCTAAGTATGGAATAAATATTCAGAGAATATTTATTGAATTAAAAATATTTAAAGAATATTTAGGAATATGAAAGAATATCTTTAATCAGAGTATTTTTCAAAATAATCCCTGAAGAAATATCAAGAGAATATTTATTGAATAAATAAATATTTAAATGAATATTCAAAATAATATTCATTAATTAATAAGACCTGAAAGGAATATTTAAGACAATATTCATAATTAATTAGGAATTTAAATGAATATTCAAAAAGTAATATTCATTTAATGAATAATATTCTAAATGAATATCAAGTAATATTCATTTAGTAATCCAAGCCTTAAAGGAATATTCGAGATAATATTCGATAAATAAATCAAGCTTCAGATGAATATTAAAATAATATTCATCAATAATTAATATCCTAAATGAATATTCAAAAGTAATATTTATTTAATAAAATAATATTCTAAATGAATATCCAAATAATATTCATTTAGTAGTCTCATCTTTAGAAGAATATTCGAAATAATAATCGATAAATAATTCGACTCTGAATGAATATTAAAAAATATTATTCGTCGAATAGTTACGTTCAAATAATTATTTGAAGTAAGGATCGTTAAATAAATAATCTCGAACGAATATTCAAATAATATTCGTCGCCCGAATAATGGAAAATATTTACTTAGATATTTTCTTTCGAGGTAATCTCGATATGTCAAGAAATATTGACTCCCGGTCTATATTTGATGAATAAGATGTATACACCCTTCTCTGAGGGTCTTACAATAACCGGCTTATAATTGATACGATAGCTATCTAATTTATAAGCCAATAACAATCAGGGAACAAGCATAATGATATAACTTGAAACTAGGCATGCATGCTATGGCATATTATAACAGAAAACATACATATATATTCAATCACAACAACAGCCTAAAAGAACGGGATTGAAACTTGCCTGGTAGTCGAGTACGGTAAGGGGTAGTGGTAGCGGGTCCCGGGTCAGCTTGGTGATCTATAAATAGCCAAGACATTCGGGATTAATCACTTAAAACTTTAAAGGTTAAGTTATACTTAAATCGAAACACGTTCTCGAGTTATCTCGTTATACCCCTTTTAGTGGATTTCTTTTATCATCGATCCGACCCGACATTCGTTCGTTAATACGACATGTCACTGTACTTATACTTGGCATATACTTAAGTCATATAAGTCCGAAAGTCGATCGTTACGAACCAATATTATACTCCGAGTTTTATCGCTCGTTTTCTAAGTGTTTTAACGAAGTTATAAACGAGTCGTCTTTTAGGGGTTCGTTCGCGTTTAATCTCGATTCGAATATTTTTAATAAATCGAAAAATGATCCTTTTGACATACGGTTTTCTCTCACGCCTTCCTTTTTGCCTCTAGTATTTATTTACCAAGATTTGTCATGACTTTACGTATTTTATCGGGGTTCAATTTTAAGTACGAATACTTGTTTACGGCTCCGAACCACTTTTATGAATTTTATCGTAACTCCTAAACCGTAAGTCCGTTTCACGTGATCTTTATATCAAAACGAAGCTTATAACATAAGCTATCCTAACCTGGCAGAAAAGTTTCTGGACGGTAGGGTCTTGATGTGGAAAATTGCATACAAAACATGATATTGTAAAATCGGGCATTATAACGGCTACGTTTACGCGTTTTCCAAAGTTTTTACACTTTATCTCGATCTAACAAAGATCTATCCAACCACACAAACACATGATAATCATCATGAATAGTCTATCAACAACTCATCTTAACCATTACATGGTTCATAAACCAAATCATAATCATAACCACTACTAACATGGATCTAAACTTATAATAACATACTAATCACTAAATCATCCATAAATCTCATAAGATCTTAAAATAACACCAAGGGTTTTCAAGTATTATACCTTCCTTAGAGTGTGATATAGCCTTACTAAGCCTTGTATGGTCCTTAGGTGTGCTTAAGCTTGCTATATCATCCATGAAAACAAGAAAAAAACAAGTTAGTTTCTAAGGGTTACTATTCATCATCACTTTTGTAAAAATCATAGAAAATAGAAAAATAAGAGTTTGTCTCTCAAATTTTTACCACATCTTGGCCTCTTCATAAGCTTTGTTTTGAGTCCTAGATCATCAGATTTGAAGCTTCCTAGCTAGGGTTTTGAGCCCCCTTTCTCCTCTGGACAGAAACTGTCAAACACAGATCAGTTTGGCTTCTTCAACTTTGAGCATGGATTTTACTAGGCTATACTACTTTGTTTGACATGAAATTTTGAGCGAATCTTACCCATGGAGTGGAGAGGCTATGGTTAAAATTTGGTGATTTTATCATGGATAGAAATGGAGATATGAATTTGTCTTTGGAGAGTGTTTCTGCTGGACAGTTTGAGAGAATGAGAGGAATGGAGTTTGTTTTGCTTGCTTTGATCTCATCCTTGTCCAAAATGCATTATTGATGATAATATCTAGCATAAAGCTACTTTATTAAAGTGCTTTGCTCATATATGATGCAATCCAAGGGACAAGTGTTGTGATTTTGTGGTGGAAAGGTGTCATGCAAGCTAACTAAGTGATTTGGTTTCTAAAGATGCTAGTTACTTTGTAACTACTTAGTTACTTGATCTTATCTATTTCCACATGCATGTATCTTGGCTCTCTGCTTGTCACTTTGTCCGGTTATTACTTAATTTGATTGATCGTTCGGAGGAATAACTCATTCGTTTCGAGTTAGGGTTTTACCGGAAACCGTCTTAATATTTATACTATCATCCTCCATTCTCTTTAATAATTCTTGAACCTATTTTCCTTAAATCCCTTCAATAATTCCTTAAGTCTTTCAGTATCCAGGGAAATCTCGGGGAAAATAAAAGTGCTATTTTTCAGAATTCGACAGCTTTTACATACACTCTTTTTCCCCCTGGATCACTAATACGAACTCAGAATTTCGTTCCGGGTACTTCTATATAGCGTCATCTAATAATATTCCTACGTCCACCAAAATCACTATTCATCACTTATTCTTTACTTATTCTTTTAGGGTTATATAAATGTCCCGGTTCTCTTTCAATCGTTTCTTAACCCTTTTACGGAACCACTGGACTGATAACAGATCTCGATTTGGATGACATAAGAATAACCTTCCCTTTGGAATGATCAAATCTTAATTTCCTAGGAGATAGATAATTCTTATCTAGATTGTCAACCAATAGCATTCTTCATGACATATAAGCATTTGAATCCAAATCTACTCCTTTCATTCATTATCTCAATCGTTACATCGTAATCGTAATCACTATTCACCATTACCTTAGTACATAATAAAAAGTTTTTAATTATATCCAAAATTTGGGGTTCTTACAGTCTCCCCTCCTTAAAAGGATTCCGTCCCGGAATTAGGTAGGAAGCAAAGAGTCGTTTGTCTGTCGTTTACTTTTTAGCTTCCCGGTCAATTCTTAGTCGTTCTACCCTTTCTCAACACATCTTCTAGTGCTACAATCCATACTTTATCCTTTTTCCATCAACTTTGCTGCTTTTCGTACGACACACTATTCAGGTTATGATCTTACTCAGTCTTATCCTTATTGATACCTGCAGTGACATTGGTATCACTATCCCACCGCGAATTTGGAGGTAACCTCGCTCGCACTGTGCATTTCCTGATCGCTTTAATCTTCGCAATATCGATCAATATAGAGAAGTGGAAAGATTTATTGAGAGATCACTATGATCAATTGAACATTTGTTATATTGCATAGCTAGTACAGAAAGGGGCCAGCCTTTAGTACTTGACAAGCAATTAAACAAGTTATGGTATTCCACTTAGACTTCTATCACATAGACAGATAGTCACGTAGCAGTACCTCCCCTCCTTAAAGGGTTGTTCTTCTCAATTCATAAAGAAGATGAATAAGAGAGAAGAAAAGAAAAGAATTCTAAAGGATTATAGAAAGTTTTCATGATTGTAAAATATCATACTCAGAATTTACCTCTGAACTATAGAGGTTCATTAAGGAAGAAATTAATCATAATTATATCCAATACTATTTGATCGTAACCTCACGTGTCAACATATCTTGCTGCTTTGTCCACTATTCTCTGGACCTGTACCCTGGTTCCACCTTAGCAACACTTACTTTTGGAAAATCTTTGAACCTTTCAGGTTAAATCTTAGTTTCTCGCTTGACACCATTGTTACTGACATTCCATGTCACGCTACTAGCTTTTTCATATCTATAATATTAACACTATCAGGTTGTCATCCCGAGAATTCATCGGAAAACCCATTTATTAATCCATTCCTAACATTCCTTGCTTCCTATTTCATAGTTGCTTTCCCCGTCCTTTCTTTATCAATCACATCCTTCTTATTATCTGATTCTTATTTACTTCTGTTATTTACTTCCACCTTCATCTCTTTATTGAGACATCTTTTGCACTTGGCACCTCTTTATTGGTATCCCGTCACATTTACTCTATAATCATCACATTATTTCAAATTTAAAACCTCCGAAATGAATCTGGCCGATTTCTTTAGCTTAGATCCAATATAATCTACTTCTGTCAACTTGTTTCTCATCACTTATTCTTTTCTACCCGCGTTTTTTCACAGGTTGTCTTTCGTAAGTCAGACCAGGTCGCACACCTACCTGCTCGCACTCTTATCATCTGTTGAGCATCTGCATTTTACTGGTGTAGCTTTGCCACATGAAACACGTTACTACCATGCTATAAGCTTTGGGGGTAAAACTGGCTCGAATGCCACCTTCCGAACACTTTTAAACTCTCAGGTGGCCTAATAAGTCTCGGGCTCAACTGCCCTTCTCTCTAAGTCTCATTAATTCTTTTCACGGGAATACATTTAGCATCATGAATCATCTACCTCATATTCTCTATCTTGTTTGCGCAGAAGTAAACTAACACAAACTTGCTTGTCAATTATCAACATGCCACTTAGCTCATTAATAGCAGCACTTTCTTTATCTTTACGTTGTCATCTACTTTCTTAGAAGAATCACCATCGATTGTTGTTTACGTAATGCGTTAATAGCTAACCTTACGGGTTACAAATCCTTTAGGGAGACAAAGTAATCACGATTCCTTATCCCTAAGGAACACTTCCTGAATTTAATGTAGATATTACATGAAGTAGATAAAATTGCAGAAGAGTTGCAAGCATCGCAGCTAGGTCCGGTTGATGAAACTATCACTCATGCAGCTTCCATAAAAGACTGGAAACTTAACGGTTTACTTCGTCAATTTTGTATCATGGTCCTGGTTTGCCTCAAAACGGGACCTTCTAAGGTACGTAATATGCTTAAGACTCCATCAGGAATCGAATCTTTACTTAAACTATTATTACCTTCGATTCTTGCACAATCATCAAAAGGAATGTAAATTCCTCCACTCCGATATGACCTTCAAGGTCTTTCCAAATATCATTTTGTTTCTTCGGTATGAATATTTGTAATTATTCCTTTATACTTAGACTGTCGGCCACCTCATTGGCCTTTCCTGATAATAATAATTCCTTGTAATCCATGTATTCTG
Organism: Saposhnikovia divaricata; assembly: GCA_036435485.1. NCBI lineage: Eukaryota > Viridiplantae > Streptophyta > Magnoliopsida > Apiales > Apiaceae > Saposhnikovia > Saposhnikovia divaricata. The sequence goes on along the minus strand of CM071595.1, from coordinate 167,239,409 downwards.
GATACATTCCAACTCAAATTTTTCTACCTCATTCCCATCACTGTTGGGTGAAAGCATTCTCCCTTAAGCTCTGCTGAAGGAGAAAATATATCTATCAGTCTCCTTTTTTTTTTCCATAAGTCATTGCTTCCATCTACCCGTGGGAACTTTATCACGTTTATTCCCACTCCTACTTAGGATACTTCTTTTCTTAGTTCTTTCCTTATCTTAGGATAATCTCAACCTTTATAGGTTCAATCCATACTCCCTCAGGGTTTCATACATGCATCATCTGGTATATTGTTATTGTGTCTTACATTCTCTTCCAAACTTCTAGTTGGAAACTCAGAATATTAACTTTTCCTTGTAAGGTTTCTTAGGTCGTCCTCATCATTCCTCCTGTATTTTCTAGGTACAGGGTATATCAAAACGTCATTGATCAATACTCTAATAATTCTATCTCTGTTCTTTCCAGAACTCTTTTTAATAATCTTTACAGGTCATTGTTGCCTTAGCAAATCCAACTCATATCATCTGAATTTACAATGTCTTTATTAGGGTTAGTTCCATCCCTTGTGCATTCCCCAGGGTTTGCCTTACTTTATGGATATCTTATCCTTAATTCAACTGCCAAGGAATTCCTGCATCCTATAATTGGCAATCAAATCATGTATCCTTAATAAGGGTCTCTTTTCAATCATTCTTATTTGATAATCGATCGGTAGCTTACTGCTAATTTCTTCTTTCAGATAGTTGTCAGCCTATTTGACCTTCCAAAAGACAACGTATGTCTATCTGCTCTCTTACAGAACTTGGTACTAGTAGCAAGGATGTTCTGGGAGATATTGGTCGAGTCGAGTTCAACGTGAATCTCTTAGTACTTATCGTTCTTCTCAAAGGTAATTTCCTTAGACGAAATTTCTACAGCATACTGATCCATCTCTGACCATTTCTATACTCTCTTCATAAACCTTCGTTGTTTACTTTCCTTAGTCATAATATATTCATGGTATTTATGATACCCTAACACCATACATCTCAAGTCATTATAATTCCATTTTTTTTTTCGTAATCTTGGACGATCATATACACATGAATCACTTTAGTACGGGTGACCCCATTCCAAAAGTCTAGTAAATTCCCAATCCAAACATGGGTTGCAAAGGGTTCAGTAGAAGATTCCTACAATCTCATTAATATTTCCGTCATATCAGAAGCCCTTGCAGTCGGTGCTTACTTAGAAGCAACCCTGCTTTGTCCTTTCATTGTTGGTCTAGTCACTTGATAGTCCTTTGTGACTTTGCCTCAACTGGCCACACTAAAATAAAAATATATGATTTTAGGGGTTGGCTAATAGCATTACTTTTCTAGCAATTGCTGGCATAGTGCCTTCTTCTTTGATACCTTTCTACCTTTCCAAAACTTTACTTCATATAAGTCTTAATCGGCTACTCAGCGCCGTCTCCGGTAACCTTTCCTCTATTTTTATCTTTTCAACTATTCTTATCACTCCCACGTGCCACGCAAGCTTACCATTCCTGGCATAACAGCCTTTTCACTTAAGTCAATCCCGGAGTTTCTCAGTCCGGCTGGTTTCTTACTTACATTTCCTATTTTCGTCCAATCTCACTTCATCATTGTATTTCTACAATCAATCGCGATAACCAGGGTCTGTCCACCAACCCATATAGCGGTTACTTTACCCAATTCACGGGGTTCACCCCAGTTTCTACTCTCTTTCATGATGTTCTGTGATAATCAGAAAGACAAGGTTTGCCAAAATTCGTTGAAATTCTTCCCAGAATTAGGGAAATTTTGGTCAATCTATCCATCTACTGGTAACATTAAGGAGACCAATTTCAAAACCTGAAGAATAGTTTAATGAACATCCAAGCAGGTAGAATCGTAGGCAATCATAATTAACGAAATAATTGTCATCAGGTTGAAAGTTTAACCCCTGGAGAGGAACCAATTATATATATCCCTTAGAAGGGAATCAACAGTTTTAAACTGAAACTTGTCGCAACGTCCTGATGCCTATACGTCCTGATATTCAATATTACCAAATGTCAGTCTACCTGACTACTAGTCTCAGAAGGAACATTACCGTCGGAGTTGGTTGTCCCACAAAATTGGCACTACTAAGGCCATCCGATCTCGTGGACCGTGCTGTTCGAATGCATGCGCAAGTACTTTGTCGTGCTGCGCAAGCATATATCATAATCCTTTATGCGAAGCGTCGTTGGAAGCACAAAGTCTCCTTTTTCCATTAAGCAATGCCAACTCTTGGTCATTACCAATTTCATCTTTTAGCTCCAGGAAGATTTTCTCACATTTTTCTCTTTAACTACTGATCGTATTACTTGATCCATTATAATTCTGCGTCGGAGTAAACTTAAGGTAACTACTATAATCCATTCAACGAAAAGAAAGAATTTAATATTTCTCTGAATCACATGCATCTAACGTTTCTGGTTCATCATTTAACTGTGTTGCGATAACTCTATACTCAGTCTCTGACAACAGTCTCATTACGAGTTCATCTTGACTCACTGGTCTTATCTTCCGGTAGGTTCTGAGATCATTGTCTTGCTTACTACTTCCCTATATAACTTTATCCAATCATGCTGTCACTTCCCAATGTTTTCACTTTCTAACTGATTCATTCATAAAATGGACATTTTCCTGAATAAAACAACTTCATCAACCTCAATTTGGTTCCATAAATTACAACCTATGACATCTGCCTTCTCATGGAGAATTATTACTGACAATATTCATACTTATTCATTTATCAAATGATATGGCACTTACTGCCTCTTCTCAACTATTCCTAGGGACTCTGCTCCTTGCCTTATATCGATGCCTTTGATAATCATACATCCTTCTAGCACTCTCTTCGTTAATATTAAAGTCTCTGAGGATTCTCATCTATTCCCGTATAAGATCTCAAGTAATTCTTCCAATCCGTCTTACTTGCTGGTACTACCTCCAGTAGTCCAGCCACGAATCCAACATGAATCTTCAGTTCTCTTGCTAATAGCTTAGTTCTTTATGCCCACTTTTCTGAGCACTATACCTTAATCATCTCAGTCTTTCTGGCTACAGCCCTCATTCCTCGAGGGTAAGCTCCTTATCCTAACAAGATTTTCCTTATCTGCTGGAACCTCTTCCGGGTCTCCAGTAGGGTACTCTATTGAATTTACCCGCTAATCTTCAGCATATAATAAAGCATCATCGCGCTGCTGCTCGTATGCCTCAAGGTCTGTTGCCTTACTTGTCGATGCGATATCGAGCTAAGTTACTATCATGATACTTAATAGTTCCCATAAGGGTTTTATAAGTCATCACTACATTAAGTAGTCCGACTATGAACTTGGCAAGAGTTCTTATTATCTTAGTGAATTTATTGTTTTAACGTCGCCTCATCTCTGGGGTTTATAACGTACGCTCTGATACCACTTCTGATCCGGGGTCAGGGATCTGGTGGTTACGGTCTTACATCCATTCATAATACTTGACTTGAGTCGACAATAAATAAATCCCATGTTGTGACCCCACAATAATATCCACTCACACACACAACAGTTATAGTCCCAGAGATGAAATTGAAATAATTCCGTAATATCAGAGTTTACGAATAAAAGTTATTACAAGCCAAATGATATGTTTAAAAGTTTTGCCGTTGATTAACGTTAATGTTACATATAAATAGAGTGATAAACAAAAGCTGCCTATCTATGCTACCTCAGCAATGGCAGCAAGGACATCAGCGGGTAGTCCTGGAACGGCGGTAACCTGCTTACGCCGAGTGCGCCTGACGCGGGCCATCTGTCCTAGCTGTTGTTGTGATAATATGAACAAAGCAAGGGTGAGCGAAAGCCCACCAACAATAATATAACTGAACAGTGATACATATATACAACAGTTCAATAATATAACTGCCATGCATTGATGAAGTTATTGCCAGTATAATATAAAGGATGAAGTTACCAGGTAACTCAAAGTATTTGTTTGTAGAAATATCTGCTACATCAAAAGTAAGCGAGATATTCTCATTGTCCTTAAAAGAGGAACTTGCATGAAAAGATTGCAATTCCAGTTATGAACACTTTTCCAGCTCTGCCAACAGTAATCATGTTGCAGGAAATAAATAAGTTTGGATGATGAACCAATGATGGAGTATTCACCGCGCCCGCTGTTCCAATCTTGATGATCAGTCGAGATCGTACAGCTCAAATTAGATTTACTACCGGTAGAAGGAAGAACTGACGGCTTTACTTGTCTACCGCCTTACTAGCTCTCCCCGGCCAACGGTTGGGCCAAAGGGGATGGACCGGCGCTACTCGGCCTCTTACACGACTCCTAGTTCAAATAGAATTCATGATTCTGAATGTAACGTTCGTCCCCCTTTCCCTAAGTATAATACTTGTTGATAAGACTCTACAAGGTAGTCGTATCTAGTTGGAAAGGAAAATTCACCAATAACTTCCAAGCTATTGCTTGGTAACGAATATCAACTTGTTCCAACAATCTTACCCCTCGAAAGATGAGAAGGTAACCAACGACTTAATAAGTCAATAGCACCCGAGTTGCGAGTGAAGAGAATACTTTATGACCGGGAAGTCGACAAGATAATTAACATTTTCCAAGTAAGGTTCCCTTATTATTAGGGAGATAGACTCAAAGAAGAATGATGTCTGAGAATCTTTCTTGATATAAGATTAATAATAATATGACTCCGAAATATTTTTCATAATAATCGAAGAAGATAAACCTTATTGAGGTTATTCTAAGTATGGAATAAATATTCAGAGAATATTTATTGAATTAAAAATATTTAAAGAATATTTAGGAATATGAAAGAATATCTTTAATCAGAGTATTTTTCAAAATAATCCCTGAAGAAATATCAAGAGAATATTTATTGAATAAATAAATATTTAAATGAATATTCAAAATAATATTCATTAATTAATAACACCTGAAAGGAATATTTAAGACAATATTCATAATTAATTAGGAATTTAAATGAATATTAAAAAAGTAATATTCATTTAATGAATAATATTCTAAATGAATATCAAGTAATATTCATTTAGTAATCCAAGCCTTAAAGGAATATTCGAGATAATATTCGATAAATAAATCAAGCTTCAGATGAATATTAAAATAATATTCATCAAGTAATTAATATCCTAAATGAATATTCAAAAGTAATATTTATTTAATAAAATAATATTCTAAATGAATATCCAAATAATATTCATTTAGTAGTCTCATCTTTAGAAGAATATTCGAAATAATAATCGATAAATAATTCGACTCTGAATGAATATTAAAAAATATTATTCGTCGAATAGTTACGTTCAAATAATTATTTGAAGTAAGGATCGTTAAATAAATAATCTCGAACGAATATTCAAATAATATTCGTCGCCCGAATAATGGAAAATATTTACTTAGATATTTTCTTTCGAGGTAATCTCGATATGTCAAGAAATATTGACTCCCGGTCTATATTTGATGAATAAGATGTATACACCCTTCTCTGAGGGTCTTACAATAACCGGCTTATAATTGATACGATAGCTATCTAATTTATAAGCCAATAACAATCAGGGAACAAGCATAATGATATAACTTGAAACTAGGCATGCATGCTATGGCATATTATAACAGAAAACATACATATATATTCAATCACAACAACAGCCTAAAAGAACGGGATTGAAACTTGCCTGGTAGTCGAGTACGGTAAGGGGTAGTGGTAGCGGGTCCCGGGTCAGCTTGGTGATCTATAAATAGCCAAGACATTCGGGATTAATCACTTAAAACTTTAAAGGTTAAGTTATACTTAAATCGAAACACGTTCTCGAGTTATCTCGTTATACCCCTTTTAGTGGATTTCTTTTATCATCGATCCGACCCGACATTCGTTCGTTAATACGACATGTCACTGTACTTATACTTGGCATATACTTAAGTCATATAAGTCCGAAAGTCGATCGTTACGAACCAATATTATACTCCGAGTTTTATCGCTCGTTTTCTAAGTGTTTTAACGAAGTTATAAACGAGTCGTCTTTTAGGGGTTCGTTCGCGTTTAATCTCGATTCGAATATTTTTAATAAATCGAAAAATGATCCTTTTGACATACGGTTTTCTCTCACGCCTTCCTTTTTGCCTCTAGTATTTATTTACCAAGATTTGTCATGACTTTACGTATTTTATCGGGGTTCAATTTTAAGTACGAATACTTGTTTACGGCTCCGAACCACTTTTATGAATTTTATCGTAACTCCTAAACCGTAAGTCCGTTTCACGTGATCTTTATATCAAAACGAAGCTTATAACATAAGCTATCCTAACCTGGCAGAAAAGTTTCTGGACAGTAGGGTCTTGATGTGAAAAATTGCATACAAAACATGATATTGTAAAATCGGGCATTATAACGGCTACGTTTACGCGTTTTCCAAAGTTTTTACACTTTATCTCGATCTAACAAAGATCAATCCAACCACACAAACACATGATAATCATCATGAATAGTCTATCAACAACTCATCTTAACCATTACATGGTTCATAAACCAAATCATAATCATAACCACTACTAACATGGATCTAAACTTATAATAACATACTAATCACTAAATCATCCATAAATCTCATAAGATCTTAAAATAACACCAAGGGTTTTCAAGTATTATACCTTCCTTAGAGTGTGATATAGCCTTACTAAGCCTTGTATGGTCCTTAGGTGTGCTTAAGCTTGCTATATCATCCATGAAAACAAGAAAAAAACAAGTTAGTTTCTAAGGGTTACTATTCATCATCACTTTTGTAAAAATCATAGAAAATAGAAAAATAAGAGTTTGTCTCTCAAATTTTTACCACATCTTGGCCTCTTCATAAGCTTTGTTTTGAGTCCTAGATCATCAGATTTGAAGCTTCCTAGCTAGGGTTTTGAGCCCCCTTTCTCCTCTGGACAGAAACTGTCAAGCACAGATCAGTTTGGCTTCTTCAACTTTGAGCATGGATTTTACTAGGCTATACTACTTTGTTTGACATGAAATTTTGAGCGAATCTTACCCATGGAGTGGAGAGGCTATGGTTAAAATTTGGTGATTTTATCATGGATAGAAATGGAGATATGAATTTGTCTTTGGAGAGTGTTTCTGCTGGACAGTTTGAGAGAATGAGAGGAATGGAGTTTGTTTTGCTTGCTTTGATCTCATCCTTGTCCAAAATGCATTATTGATGATAATATCTAGCATAAAGCTACTTTATTAAAGTGCTTTGCTCATATATGATGCAATCCAAGGGACAAGTGTTGTGATTTTGTGGTGGAAAGGTGTCATGCAAGCTAACTAAGTGATTTGGTTTCTAAAGATGCTAGTTACTTTGTAACTACTTAGTTACTTGATCTTATCTATTTCCACATGCATGTATCTTGGCTCTCTGCTTGTCACTTTGTCCGGTTATTACTTAATTTGATTGATCGTTCGGAGGAATAACTCATTCGTTTCTAGTTAGGGTTTTACCGGAAACCGTCTTAATATTTATACTATCATCCTCCATTCTCTTTAATAATTCTTGAACCTATTTTCCTTAAATCCCTTCAATAATTCCTTAAGTCTTTCAGTGTCCAGGGAAATCTCGGGGAAAATAAAAGTGCTATTTTTCAGAATTCGACAGCTTTTACATACACTCTTTTTCCCCCTGGATCACTAATACGAACTCAGAATTTCGTTCCGGGTACTTCTATATAGCGTCGTCTAATAATATTCCTACGTCCACCAAAATCACTATTCATCACTTATTCTTTACTTATTCTTTTAGGGTTATATAAATGTCCCGGTTCTCTTTCAATCGTTCCTTAACCCTTTTACGGAACCACTGGACTGATAACAGATCTCGATTTGGATGACATAAGAATAACCTTCCCTTTGGAATGATCAAATCTTAATTTCCTAGGAGATAGATAATTCTTATCTAGATTGTCAACCAATAGCATTCTTCATGACATATAAGCATTTGAATCCAAATCTACTCCTTTCATTCATTATCTCAATCGTTACATCGTAATCGTAATCACTATTCACCATTACCTTAGTACATAATAAAAAGTTTTTAATTATATCCAAAATTTGGGGTTCTTACAACAACCATGTTCAGAAGCATCTTCGCGGTCAATAACTCTCCTGAGATTAAGCCGGGGTGGATCGGTTTTCAGCTTAGAAGCAAGCTTCCACATATAGTAAACTCTTTCTCCTTCCCTGACTCCCACCATTCCTGGGAGAGGGACTTTGTTGTTCTAGAGTGGGAAGGTGGCGAATGGGGTCACTTCTTCGTTAAGAGATTCAGAATTGTGGAGTATAGTTCACACTTCGTGTGTGATCTTGACCTCAAAGAGTTGGCAGACCGAGATAGGCTACTTGCTGATGACGGTCGCACCCACTATAAAACCATCTTGACAGAAAAGAAACTCATTGAAGCTGGCTTAAGCTTCTTTTCTTTAGAGGGTAATTTTTCTTTCATTCTACCATTATGAACTATGTTAGTTCTTATTCAAATGTTTTCCCTTCATCTTTCAGCTGCTGAGGAGATAGATAGCCGACCCAAAAATCAACCTCAAGTTACTAGAAGAATGATAAAGAAAGCGACAGAGCAACTGAACCCTCCTGACCGAAGGGTTCCTTCATTCCTAGAGGGATGTTCCAAAGGGGGGAAAAGGTCCCGTAACGCTGGTGAGAGCATGAGAGTCCCTTTTGCCCCAGATTGGGGTATCTGCGAGCAAGACTCCATCTTAGGGAGTACCGACTTAGCCGTGTCCTGGTCCAGGCTCTCAATCACCGCCCCTGATCTCCTAACGGTAATGGCAGGGGACAAGGTTGACGAAGCTGAGCGTCTTGGTGCTCAAGCTCTTTATCAGGTACCAACTTTTACATTCGATCTCCTTGTCTGCACTTTTTTAAGAAGATGTTTTGCTAATTTCTCTATTATAGGCCAATGCTTATCTTCAATCTGCTACTCGTCAAGGCCGAGCCTATAGGGACAGCAATGAGGAACTGAAGAAGGAGCAAGCAACGTTCAAGGAGCAAATCCAAGATCTGAACTCTAGAGTTGTTCGATCTGAGGCCAACAGCTTATCTTATCAAAAGCAACTTCACTCGCTTGGCAGGAAGAAACTTTCTGATGCTAACAAGATAATTGACTCGTATCGCAAGTCGGAGGATTTCATGAATTTTATGGACAAGCATGATGATGAGGTGCGGCCTTTTAACATGTCAGTTAGGTGGAACAAAGCTATTGACGTTGTGAGCAACAAGTACCTTTCGGTAGTGAATCCAGCGGACTTCCCCTGCCCTACCTGGGCTGTTACCAGCGGAAATCAAGACGCGGATCCTGCGTCAGGCTCTGGGGGTAGCCGCCGTCCTTCTGGTATGAGGAAGGCACCCAATGTTGTTAGCTCCAGTTCGACCTCTTCCCGTTCTGCTAGGAAGAAAGCTATGTCAGAGAGGGAAGCAGCTGCAAGGCGAGCTTTTCCCGGCAAGCAACTTCGTGCCTGAGTTGATTCTTCAACCGAGACTTTAGAAGAGGAAGGGGACGCGGCAAAGAGAGGGAAGCAGCTGATGGAGACGGAGGCCGAAGAAGCCGAGGAAGATGAGGAGAGCTCCGGGGAAGAAAGCTCCGAGGAAAAAGAGGGCGAGGAGGTGGTGGAAGAATCCGCCGAAGAGTGAGTGGTCTTGCACGGCCTTGTCGGCCGCTTGTGGCTTTATGTTTTTCTACTTTCAATCAAGGTCCTTCGGGACTTCACTTTTATTTGGTGATGTAATTTAACTTTGACCTTAGCCCCATGGGGGTGTTTATTTATGCACTTGTTTCATTTCCACTTATGTATCTTTATTTTCGTTACTTGGTCATCTTTGACTTGCACTCATCAGGTGCTTGGCACATAAATAAAATTACACAATCACAAATGGAAAACAAACTTGCATTAATAACTTGAAGCGGGTTCAACCCTTACATAAATACTCTATCTCCTACCGGGAGCAACATGCTCTGCAATGGTTTCATGGAACCTTATTTCTACTTCTCCTAATAGATGGATAAAAGCCAAGTCCTTACTAGGAAGGCTTACACATAATAAATCTTGAGGTTCACTGCATGCCAAGTTCGGGGTACCTCAACCCCATCTAACGTTTCCAGCTTGTATGATCCTCATCCCAGCACCTTCTTGACTCGATACGGTCCTTCCCAGTTTGGGGCTAGCTTGCCTTTCTGGCCAACTCCTGAGGCTTCTATCTTCCTTAGAACCAAGTCACTTTGTCGAAAGAACCTCTCCTTAACCCTTTGGTTGTAGTGGAAAGATGCCTTCTTTTGATGCTCAGCGTTCCTGGCATTTGCTTCATCCCTGACTTCATCAATTAGATCTAGGGCGAGCCTCATGCCTTCTTCATTGGTCTCTTGTTCATATGCCTCAACCCGAGGTGATGCATGCATGATCTCTAAGGGCACCACTGCCTCGGCTCCGTAAGCGAGTAAAAACGGGGTTGCTCCTGTTGTTACCTTACAAGTGGTGCGATATGCCCAGAGTATAGGCAATAGCTCATCTACCCAAGTGTTCCTTGAGCATTCAACCCTTTTCTTTAGTCCATCAAGGATAATTCGATTGGCTACCTCGGCTTGTCCATTAGCTTGTGGATGTGCTACTGAAGTAAAGCGAAGCTCAATAGCGTTTTCTTCACAATATTTTTTGAACTCTTCATTGTTGAACTGGGTTCCATTATCCGTTACAAGGATTCGTGGAATTCCATATCTGCAGATGATGTTCTCCCAAAAGAACTGAGCAACTTGCTTGGTGGTTATCTTAGCTAGAGGTTTAGCCTCAATCCATTTATTGAAATAGTCAATGGCCACTATCAAAAACTTCCTTTGGGATGACGCCATAGGGAAAGGACCAAGTATGTCCATCCCCCACATGGCGAATGGTATGGGAGAGTTTACTGAGGTTAACATCTCAGGCGGCTGCCTTACAATGGGGGCGTGCTTTTGACATCGATCGCACCGCTTGACATAGCTCTGTGCATCGGCCAGCATTTCTGGCAAGTAGAATCCCAAACCAGTTATCTTGTGGGCTAGGGCTCTGCCCTCCAAGTGTTGCCCTCAGATTCCTTCGTGAACTTCTTCCAAGGCTTCTTTAGCCTCTTGGGGCCTTAAACACTTCAAGTACGGGATAACAAACGATCTCTTGTACCGGAGGCCTTCGATCAGGGCATATCTTGTTGCTCTTACTGACAGTTTTCGTGCCTCCAAGGCATTGTCAGGGAGCCATCCAGTCTCGAGGTGAGCTTTGATAGGATCAATCCAGCAACTTCCTACATCAATAGGTTCCACCAACTTGGAGTCGATAGTCGGGGCCTTCAAGACCTGGAAGTAGACACTCCCTGCATAATTCTCAATTTCAGAAGAAGCAAATTTAGACAAGGCATCAGCTTTAACGTTCTCTTCTCTCGAGATCTGTTCAACATAGCATTCCTCAAACTGAGTCATAACAGCTTTCACGACTCTCAGGTATTTTGCCATAGTCTCATCCTTGGCCTCAAATTCGCCATTCACTTGCGAAACTACCAGTATTGAATCTCCACATACTTTGAGGTTCTTGGCCCTCATGACTCTAGCCAAGCCCAATCCGGCTATCAATGCTTCATACTCAGCCTCATTGTTGGTAGTAGGAAAATCCAACTTCAAAGCATACTCAACTGTGAACCCATCGGGGCTTTGCAGAACCAAACCTGCACCACTAGACTTTGTTTTTGATGCTCCATCAAAATAGAGCACCCAATATTCCTTCAGATCATATACAAGTTCTTCATTTTTATCTCCACTTTCAGCGGTGGTTACTATCTCCTGCCCCCCGACTTCTTGGTTACCAATGGTGCATTCAACCACGAAGTCAGCCAATGCCTGAGCCTTAATGGTTGTCCGAGGCTTGTATGTGATATCAAATTCCCCTAACTCAACTGCCCACTTGATTAGCCTTCCACTGGCCTTAGGGCTATGCAATATGTTCCTCAATTGTTGGTATGTCAAGACTTGAATTTTATGTGCCTGAAAATAAGGTCGCAACTTTCTCGAGGCTGTTAGCAATGCCAAAGCGAATTTCTCTATGGTTGAGTAATTCAATTCAGCCCCGTGCAAAACCTTGCTCACATAATCAATCGGTTTCTGAATCTTTTTCTCTTAACTCGCACAAGAACAGCACTCAATGCTTGCTCAGATACCGCCAGGTATAGGTAGAGAGTCTCCCCGGGACTTGGTTTGGCCAACAACGGGGCTTCAGCCATGTACTTCTTCAGCTGCTCAAAGGCCTCTTGGCTTTCTGTAGTCCACTCAAAATCTTTCACTTTCTTCAAGGCCTGAAAGAAAGGCAAGCACTTATCACCAGACTTGGAGATGAATCTCCCTAGGGCTGCAACTCGGCCAGTTAGCTTCTGTACATCTCGTATAGAGCGGGGTGGTTCCATGTCCAAAATTGCTTTGATCTTGTCAAGATTAGCCTCTATGCCTCTCTTCGAAACCATCAACCCCAAGAATTTTCCTGATCCAACAACAAAAGCACACTTGGCTGGATTCAACATCATCTTGTGGTGCCTCAGCACTTCGAATGCCTCTCTGAGGTGCTTAATGTGATCTGCTTGGCAAAGGCTCTTGACCAACATGTCGTCAACATAGACCTCCATGGTTTTTCCAATTAGGTGGGCAAATATCTTATTCACCAGTCGTTGATAAGTAGCACCTGCATTCTTTAGACCAAAAGTCATAACAAGATAGCAGAAAACACCAAAGTCAGTTATGAAAGATACCTTTGGGATGTCATCCTTGTGCATCTTAATCTGATTGTATTCGCTGAAACCATCCATGAAACTCAGCATCTCATGTCCAGCCGTGGCATCTATCAATATGTCAATCCTTGGTAGGGGAAAACAATCCTTTGGACATGCATCATTCAGATCGGTAAAATCAATACACATCCTCCACTTCCCATTCGCCTTCTTGACCATCACAGGGTTAGCTAACCATTCGGGAAACTGAATTTCTTCAATGAAACCAGCTTCCAGCAACTTATCAACTTCTTGCTTAATGGCCTCTTGCCTTTCAGGAGAAAAATTCCTCTTTTTCTGTTTTATCTTCTTCCGTTCCGGATCAACATTCAACCTATGAGTTATAAGTTGGGGGTCAATCCCTGGCATGTCAGCTGTTGTCCAAGCAAACACGTCGCTGTTCTCTTGCAAGAACGTCGTCAACTCGCCCTTTAGGGGTTCCTTCAGAGATGCTCCTACATAAGTAACTTTCTCAGGGTCGCCTGGCTTTCGAGGTATGGGAACCAAATCCTCTGCTGGCTTCCCTCGGTGTTCATCATCATCACGGACATCCATGTCTTCAATCGGAAGTACCTGCCCCCCGATTCCATCAGATCTCAGTGCGGACACATAACAGCACCTTGCCATTTTCTGGTCACCTTTCTGTTCTCCAACTCCATTCCGGGTTGGGAACTTAATCTTCATGTGATAGGTAGAGGCAACAGCCTTGAACGCATGAAGTCCAGTCCTTCCCAAGATTGCATTGTAGGTAGAGGATGCCTTAATCACCAGAAAATTCAACATCTGAGTAGCCTCTCTAGGTTCTTGCCCAATAGTCATAGGTAACTGGATTGTTCCTTCAACTTTGGACTCAACTCCATTAAATCCATAAATCGGCATGTTGGACGGGGTCAGTTGAGAATCAGTATACCCCATCTTCATAAACGCATCATGAAACAAAATATCAACAGAAGCTCCATTGTCTATCAAAACTCGTTTCACTTCCGAGTTCCCAATCACAGGGGTTATGACCAACGGATCGTCATGGGGGAACTTCACCCCTTCAAGGTCAGAATCATCAAAACCAATTGCTATTTCGGTTCAAGCACGTTTCGGGCTTCTCCCACGATGTGCATCACTTCTCTAGCATACGCCTTTCGAGAGTTTCGAGTTGTACCGGCCGCTGTCGGGCCTCCCCAGATCATGTTGATAACTGGCCCTCGGGGCTGTGTGTTACGATCACGATCATTATCCCTTCTATCATTGTTTCTCCTATTGTAATCCCCTCTTTGGGTTCCATGATCTCCACCCTTTGTGAAATTATTCAGTTTTCCTTTACGGATCAAGAATTCAATCTCGTCCTTCAACTGTCTACAATCATCCGTGTCATGTCCCACGTCTCGGTGGAACCTACAGTATTGATCCTTGTTTCTCTTTGCGGGGTCACCCCTGAGTGGCTTCGGCCATCGGAAGTCCTTATCCTTCTCGTTCTCTAACAAGATTTGACTCCTAGGAGCATTCAACCTTGCATAGTCAGAAAATCTTGGTCCCGTACTCTTCTTTGATGATGACTCAGAGTCTTTGCTAGTACGGGGATACTTGTCCCTAGCATCATACTCGTGGTCTTGCTTTCGTTTCTTGGAGTCGTTGTTTCCCTTGCCATTACCTCCCGCAGCTTCTTTCTTCATGCTATCTTCAGCCTTGATATACTTATCAGCCCTTCGCTGGAGCTCAGCCATGTTTTCGGGAGGATGCTTTGCCAATGATCTTTTAAAGAACTCGTCAGTGGTTCCGTGCTCCAGGGCTACCATGGCTACCTTATTCTCCAGATCAGTGATGTTCAACGTCTCCTTGGTGAACCTCTTAAGGTAGTCTCTCAGATTTTCATTCTTCCCTTGTACCACATACATGAGGGATGCAGAACTTTTCTCGTGAACTCTTCCGTTGATAAACTGACTAATGAAAGCAGCACTTAACTCCTTAAAGGAGCCAATCGAGTTTGCAGGCAACCGGCTATACCATCTTTGAGCCATACAAGACAGGGTTTGAGGGAACGCCCTACACTTTAAGGCATCGCTAGCAGGCTGCAGCAGCAGTGCGTTCGAGAATGTTCTGACATGATTTGCGGGATCGCCCGTTCCATCATAGGCCTTAATAGTTGGCATCTTAAATTTCCTTGAGATGTGGGCATTCATCACCTCCTCAGTAAACGGAGGTGTGGGATCGTCAGGGTCCCCAAGTGGCATCAGATCTTTGGGGTTGCTTCTGGGGGTCTCCACCCTTGTCGATTTTTCGGTTCGGGTATCAGCCCCCCTTTGCCTTCTTGAAGGCCTCTCCAAATTTATAATGGGGATCCTCTCTGCGGTTGGAGGAGGCTGAGTTTGATTCAACCTATCTTGTTCTCTTGCAATATCGTTCTTCAATTTTAAAATCTCTGCCTCATAAGCCTTGATTTTCTCAGCAGTTGTCAAGGGGAGTCCATCATGGATTCTTCGTGTTCTTCTTAGAGGTTCCTTGCTAGCACATCGCCTCCTCGGGGCTTCATCTCGATCATCATCCTCAGATGATGATGAATCATCAGTATAGGGACCAGAGTAATCATCATATTCTCGATCTCGGATCTGTAAGGCGTGTCCTCTTGGTCCAGGTTCCCTTCGTCGAGGGGGGTAGTTAGGCAGCCCATACATAGGGTTGGTGTTTAAAGGGAGATCCGTAGTATGGATCTGTACCCCCGTGCGATCAACGTTACCAAAAGTAGAAACCACCATCTGGAGAGGGTTAGTTTCTTGGCTTTGATGGACAATCACTGAGTGGGTCCCCTCTACATGGGGAGTCGTCCCTAGGGGCTGAATGGGCAGAGGTTGAATGACCGCCCCTGTTGATGGGAGTATTTGTCCTTCCTCAGTGACGATGAGCGGATCAGAAGTGGCTGGTGAAGCAGAGTTAAGGGGCACGACCTCGGTTGATGTTGTTCTTCGTGTTTGAACCATGGTTGGTGTTGTCTTCCCACAGACGGCGCCAAATGTTGTGGAATAAAAACTAGTTTACGATTTGTAATTAATGCTAGGGTGGTTGAGCTTCGAGCTTTAATGGCTGCTTCTGCGTTCGAGACTGATCGGTCCTCACAGAATGCCTACGTATCTCTGTATTAGAGAATCAAGCCAAGAAAACGTAGTTCTGAGAATGAGGGGTCAGGCCCTTTATATAGGCTGAGAAGCCTAAGAATTATGGTGGGAATAGGAGACTTGGTGGGCAAGCCACCGCCTCAAGGAAGGTTCTGGATTTATTCCTTTTAGGAACCAGTTTCCATGTTGAGATATGTATCCTGGGGGCTAAGTCAGGCAAGAGTTATATCCTTGTTTGACTCTTATTTGCTGAGCTGTTTATTACCCCTAATATTAATTACGAAATTAATATTATAATTAGGGTTTGGGCCCATCTGGTGGGCCCCACGTTTGGACCATTCTAGGTCTAATTAATGCCACATTAAATGTGTCTTTAGGGCTTACTTTTAGCCCATATCATGGAGCTAAAAAGCAAAGCTACTAATCAATTATATATAACTAATCAATCGGAAAAAAACATGCAGCTAACCTTATTCTAGCAACAAATGGCAAGAGCAATAAATGCAAATCAATTAGTTACTAGGATTGGCAAAGCTAAACATTTCTACAATCATATCTTGCAGGCACCAATTATAGAATATAGCACATTAACTTATACAAGCATGCTGGCACACACACACACACACACTGCATTAATAACTCACACATATACTCATACAAGCACAGGTATACATTCTCAATCACAAAGCACTAAACACAGGTGCACATGCCTAATCCTAGAATAGTACTAAAGTAGCAGCTAGTATCAAACCAGATAGGTAACTTAGAATACTTAGTTAGCTTACACAGAACACAACTAAACTACAACCATACCAACAGGATCAGTAACTCCATCTTACAAACATGTAGAGAGATTCAGATAAGAGCAATTCAAATAGGCATGTTGTCAACATATTGCAAAATGAATTTGCACACATTATGAGAGATAACCACAGATAAGATACATTGCTAGCAACCTAAGGCAATTATATAATCATGGCACAGTGACACAATCTAATAGGACTGATACAATCAAGATATTGACATTTAAAAGAAAGCATATCAGTACTAAATGATCATATCAAATTAAATACTAAGGTGCTTGGTGTGTATTCAGGCATGGCAAATGTGACAATTAAAATCAACTGCACATAGATAATTCTCACACATGTTCGAATAGAATTACATCTCAAAGGATACAAAGCACATATAAGATTGTAGCAAGGTGACAGAGATGCACACATAAACTTAACCAATTATGTGCACAACCATAGTCTTGCAGTGTTAATGTAGCAATTAATTTCTAACAGCAATGTAGCACACATAACTTTTTGCAAAGTCAAGCCAATTGCTAAGATAGACATGAATAGGCAGTACACAAATCATATTGCATAAAGACATATGGAAATTAATCATGTAGGATTCATTGAGCACATACCACATTAAATTAAACTGCATATTGCAAGAGTACAGGGCATGATTAGGACATAATTCAATTAACTCACCAAGCATACAAGTGACAGACAGTAAAGCTCTTAAAAAAGGGCATGAATTCACATTATGGTACAAAACATGCTAAGACAAATGCAAGTAAATTTATCTCTAAATAGGCATAAAATCAAATCAATCAGAGAGCATAAATTCAGAGCAGTTAATCAATTCTTAAATTACACATACATTATTCAATAGAGCTAAATAAAGTTGAGTAGTCTCTTACAAGGATTTGAGAACAATGTACCTTGATCATGGTGGCAATACACATGATAATTCCAAAACTTAAACTCAAAATCTTACCATATTAATTCAAGAACTTAGTATCACAATGCACATTAAATCATTTGAAGATTCATCAAAGCAGTGACACACCACAATGAGGCAAACAAAAGAAACATTAGCATTAGCAAAATACAATCAACATAGACAGAGATAATTGAATGATCATCACAACTATAATCATACAACATCAATGTAAAGAGATGTCTCTTGGTACGGCAGAACTCTTAAATCAAAACTAATCGAAAAACACATTTGTATCATACCAACAAGATCTCAATAAAAGAACATTGAACTAACAAGGTATGACAGTCCTAATGCTCTAAAAATCACTATCAAGATATTATGATTTCTATCTGCGCGCCCAGGAGCAAAAATCAAAAACAGAAACATGCAGTTCCTGTTCGAACGATAGAAATCACATTATCAAGATAGAGGAAATACATGCAGGGCTTATAATACACAATATTGATCAGTACTACGCTTTTTATCTGTATGCACAGAGATCATTAACCATAATGTCGAAGAATAACACTGATCAACATTCTCTGTACACCAGATAAAGTCGTATTACTAGGACATTGATTGTACAGACTCAAATATACATAAATAAATCTATTTCTCGATTCGTTGAAGGCTTTTTGTTAATTTTTGAATATCGACGTGATTTGGGAAACAAATTTTAGAAATGAACTTGAAAAATCGATATTATACAGGTGTGTATTGGGATGTGTAGAACACGAATTTGTTGTCAATTTCTCTGAAAACTTACGGGCATGACCGAAATTTGAAATTGAAAACCTAGGGTTTCAGTCGAGTAAGAAGAGAAAAGACAGGGTTTGATAATTTTCCTTTTTAGGAAATTATTTATAAAATGAAGGGACGGCTTAGATAATTCCCGACGTTTGAATCTATGGCCATGATTCTTTCGCGCGTTTCCAACACCCTTTGACTTGACTGTTTGACCACACATACGCATTTTAAACACACGTATCATCCCCTTCACAAAATTTTGAATTTTGTGGATTTTATTTGTATTTTTCGATTTTCAGAAAATTAATTCTAAAATTCGATTAAAAATACTAAATAAATTAAAATTTTCACCAGAAATTCCTGTGCCACCAGAAAATTTGCTACTTTAATTTAGAATATTAAAGTGCACGAAGTTCCAATTTTTTGAAAATAGATTAATTTATAACTAATAAAAATATTTTTGGAACTTATTCGAATTAACTTGTAAAATTAAACAAATCACATAGTACTTTTGGCGTTAATTATTTGCAGCTCACAACTTTGTCAAAGAAATCTGAACGTTCAAGTCCCGCTTGAAAATCTGCCTAAACAATGCTCTAAGTTGCAAGATAATTAATATAAAGTAATATATATTTTGAATAAAACTTAACAAATTAATTCGGGCACTGCATCATTCCAAAATCAAAACGCAATTTAGCGAATCTTTCGGAGCTTAAAGGTTTCGTGAAAATGTCCGAAATATTTACTTCGGTATCGATGTGTACCATTTTAATATCGCATTTATTTACATGATCACGAAGGAAATGATGTCGAATATCTATATGCTTAGATCTCGAATGCAATACCGGATTTTTACTTAAATCAATTGCACTCGTATTATCACATAAAATAGATACAACATCAAATTTTATAACATAGTCGGCTAATGTTTGCTTCATCCACAAGATTTGCGCACAACATTTCGCGACCACTATATATTCTGCTTCGGTGGTAGAAATTGAAACTGAGTTTTGTTTCTTTGAAAACCAAGAAACTAAACATCCACCAAGAAATTGGCATGTGCGAGTAGTGCTTTTTCTATCGATTAGATGCCCCGGATAATCCGAATCGAAAAAACACACTAGATCAAACGGATGTCCTTGAGGATACCAAAGACCTAAATCCGTAGTTCATTTAAAATATCTAAATATCCGTTTAACTGCGGATAAATGAGATTCTTTCGGAGATGCTTGAAAGCGAGCACACTTACCAACAATAAATTGTATATCCGGTCTACTACCTGTGATATAAAGTAAACTTCCTATCATCCCTCGATATTTCGTGATATCTACGGACACACCGTCCTTATCTATAGATAACTTATCGGAGAGTACTTATAGGTTTTGCATTTTCCATCTCAAACTTCTTTAGCATATCTTTACAATACTTAGATTTTGAAATATGAATGCCATCTTGAGTTTGTTTAATTTGCAAACCTAAGAAGAAATTTAATTCTCCCATCATGCTCATTTCGAATTCTTTACTCATCTTTTCCGAGAATTCGTTACACAGTGATTCTTTGGTAGCACCAAAAATAATATCGTCTACGTAAATTTGAATGAGCAAGATATCATCACCTTCATACTTAGTGAATAGAGTAGTATCCGCAATTCCCATTTTAAAACCGTTATCGATTAGGAATTTCCTCAAACGCTCGTACCAAGCTCTCGGAGCTTGTTTCAACCGGTATAAGGCTTTGTACAATTTGTACCTATAATTAGGATGTTTATGATCTTCAAATCCCGGTGGTTGTCTTATATAGACTTCTTCTTCTAAGACACCATTTAGGAATGCCGATTTAACATCCATTTGATAGACCTGAAACCTTTATAGCAAGCGTAAGCCAAGAACATTCGAATAAACTCGTTTCTAGCCACGGGAGCATAGGTTTCATCAAAATATATACCTTCCATTTGAGTATAGCCTTGAGCAACAAATCTTGCTTTATTTCTTACCACTTCTCCACCTTCGTCTAATTTATTACGAAAGACCCACCGAGTTCTAATAATGGAAGTGTCGGGTGGCGGAGGTACGTGTTCCCAAATTTTATTATGAGTAAATTGATTTAGCTCATCTTGCATGGCATCAATCCAATCCTCGTCTAATAAAGCTTTTTTGGCCGATTTGGGCTCGATTTGTGATAAAAATGCTACATTACTCACAATGTTATGAACTTGAGCTCGAGTTTGAACGCCTTTACTAAGTTCACCTAAGACATTGTCTATAGTGTGATCCTTGATCAAAGGAATTTCCGGAGGCAATCAAGCTTCAACTTCATTCATTTCAAGTGGATTATTAGGAATTTTAGTTCCTAGATCCATGGTTCCTATTTGTCGAATTATATTCTCGACTTCGGTATTAGAACTATTTTTAGGATCATTAGAGTCATCATCCTCTTCCACTAAATCTTTAAACTTAGAAAGTGGTTTTGATTCATCAAACACAACATTTAATGTTTCTTCCACAACTAAAGTTCCAAGATTAAATACTCGATAAGCTTTGATAGTATTTAAATAACCGAGAAATACAGCCTCACAAGATTTTGGGTCGAATTTCGTTAGGTAATCTTTTGAACTCAAAATATAGCATTTACTTCCAAAGACCTAGAAGTAGCTTATCTTAGGAGTTTTACCAAAACAAAGTTCATATAGAGACTTCATTTTGATAGGACGTAGTAAAACTCTATTTAGAACGTAGCAAGCCGTAGACGTAGCTTCGGCCCAAAAATACTTTGGTCTACGATATTCATTCAACATCGTATTTGCCATTTCTTGTAACGTTCTATTCTTTCTTTCAACAACCCCGTTAGATTGAGGTGTATAAGGAGCAAAAAATTTATGAGTAATACCACATTCTTCACAAAAGTTAAAAAAATCCGAATTGTCAAATTCTCGACCATGATCGGTCCTAATATAGACGATCAAGTTATTTTGTTGATTTTGTATTCTTTTGAAAAAAGCAACAAATGATCCAAATGCATCGCTCTTTGCTTTTAAGAATTCCATCCACGTAAAGCGTGAGTAGTCATCAACTGCTACAAGAGCGTAAGAACACCCTCCTAGGCTTTGTACGGGAACCGGTTCTATAAGATCCATATGTAAAAGCTCAAGTGGTCTAGTAGTAGACACCATGAATTTGGCTCTATGAGATGAACGAATTTGTTTGCCAATTTCACGAGCTTCACATACATGATCTTTTACGAAACTTAGTTTAGGTAATCCTCGAACATGTTCCTTTGAACAAATATTCTTAATGAGTTTCATGTTAATATGACCTAATCTACGGTGCCATAACCATGGATACTAAACAAATGTTTTCGTAATCGTTCAAGTCACACGAATAAACATTCTTATTTCGTGGGCACTTAAGAATCAATTTCCATTCTTTGTCATAAATAGCACAATGAGATGGAAAGAAGATTACTTTGCAACCATTATCACATAGTTGACTTATTGAAACAAAATTGTACTTTAGTCCAGTGACTAATTTTACATTTGAAATTTTAATGCTTTCATTTCCAATATTGCCAATACCGACAATACTACCTTGACTGCTATCACCAAAAGTTACACTTCCGGTGATTACCTTTTTAATATTATTCAACAGAGATTTATTACCCGTCATGTGCCGTGAGCAACCACTATCAAGATACCACAAATTCTTCTTAGCAGTAAGGCACACCTACATGAATGATTAGTAAAACCGATTGCTACCCCTTTTTCTTGAGGGTCCGGGTGTTAGCGCATCATAAGGTAAATGAGTATTTTCATAGACAAATCTCGGCATAGGGTAATCATTCATATAGACAACATCATTTCTAGATGCTTGATTCCTATTAGATATATGATAAGGATTTCTCCTAGGCATATACTTAGGATTACCACAAACAGCACGTTCATTATTACTACGGGGAAATATAATAATAATAGAATCTCTAGAATAATTATTAGCATGATAATTCACTTGATCATCCTTAACATGAGCATTAAACTTTCTAGGATAAGTTTGATGTCTAATATTATTGTGTTGACTTGATCGAGCATTAAAATGACTTATATTTCTAGGCATAGAATCGTTTTGACTCCGATTATGAGCAACAACATTTCTTCTAGGAACATTCGGTTTCCTAGTGTTTTGAGTACTAGTGCATGCAACATTATTTGAGTTCCTTGGCTGAAATTTAATCGGCTCTTGACGATAAAAATGCTTTGGTTGTTTATTAGAATTTTTAACCGAATTCTTTTGAGCAATATTAGCTCCCTTAGATAACCACTCATACTTCCCTTTAATTACACCCTCTTTAGCTTTGCAAAAAGGACTTTGATGTCCCTTTTTGTTGCAATAAGAGCAAATTTTCATAGATGCTTTAGGAGAAATATTATTAGTGGGAGTAGGAGTATGTGCTTCCCTTTTTGGAGGATTATTTGCATCGTATCCTAAACCTTCTTTATTAGAAGATATCTTGGAGTTATATACCATATTTTCCAACATCGTATTGCTCTTAGTAAATTGCTTTACTATAGCACCAAGATTATGCTTTTCTTGCATTAAGACATTTATCTTGTTATTTAGCACATTTTCTTGATCTATAACTTAAGTCATGAGCTTAGAATTCTCATTTTTGAGCCTTTCACCTTCTGAGATACTTGATTTTAATTCTAAAAACAAGTGTTCTCTTTCATTAACCTCAATGTTGAATCGATCTCTTAACTTAGCAAATTCATCATTCTTTTCGGCTAATATTATTTGGTGATCAAGATTTAACTCAATTAAGGCTTGTATAAGCTCTTCTTCTTTGTCACCCGTTGATGCACGTACAAGTTCACTTATCCGATTCTCTCGTATAGCTATTTCATGTCCCATTGATTCATTATGAATTTTTAAATTCAAAATTTCGACATGAAGCTCACGATTCTTCTCGGAAACTTGTATCTTTTCTTTTTCAATTTCTTCGGTTTGAATAATTAGAGAAATATTCTCTATTTCTAGATTTTGAATACTTTCATTCTTTTCTTTTATCTCGAGTTTCAAGCAATCATTTTGTGAAGAAATGAAATCGGAATATTCTTTGTCATCGACATGAATATCCTTTAAACGAGCAACTTCTTTTTGGAGCTCAATATTTGTCTCACGATTTTTATTCCTTTCGGAACTAACCGTGGCAAATTTGCAATTTATATCGTCAAGACTCGATTTTAACGAGTTGACCAAGTGAATTAGTTCGGATGAATCCAAACTAGAATAATCCATACTCGATAAATGCACATTTAAATTATCACTACTACAAGATGCAATATTTAAGTTTGAAGTTGAGTCTAGAGTTACCTCATGGTTAGTAGTCAACTTTTCGGTTGATGTGGATTCGTCGGAGATAGCCATTAAGCAAAGATTGACAATTTCTTCGGTATTTTCCGGTGCTTCTTCATCTTCGCTCAAATCCCATCCGTTTTCCTCAACAAGACCACGACCTCTAGGTAACTTCGGACATTCACGTCTAAAGTGACCAAGTTGTTTGCATTCAAAGAAAACATCTTGTGCTTCCTCTACTATAGGCTCATTTGCTTTAGGTGCCGAGTAGTTCTTCGTATAATTCGGATTATTATACGAGTTGTTACCTTGAGGTGCGCCTTGATTTTTAACATAATTCGCATTAGGGGAATGATTATACGAATTAGAAGCACCTTGGTTTTTAGCATAGCTCGTAGTCGGAGAATTATTTCGATAATTTTGCTTTCCCTTTAAATTAAATATTCAACTTTGATTATTCGATTTAGGAAGACTTTCCCGTATTTTTGAGCTTTACTCTGTAACACACGACGAAGTTGTCTCGATAACAACGCAATTTCATGTTCATCGAGATTTTCCAATTCTTCATTTAAATCGTCATCGTTTTCTTTTTCATCGATTAATATAGCTTTCAAAGCCATACTTTTACGTTTGTCATCCTTTTAGGGACAACTTTATCGGGTATATTATCTTCCTCGTAAGCATAAATATTTCCGAGTAAACTATCGATGGAATAGTCGTTAAGACTATGCATTTCTTTTATAGTGGTAACTTTAACAATCCAACTCGGAGGCAAGGCTTTTAAAATCCTTCAATTTTTCTCATTAGTCGTATAGACTTTACCAAGTTGAGCAAGCTCATCGATTACCCGAGTAAACCTCGTTTCCATATCGATGATAGTTTCACCTTCGAGGAGTTTGAAATTCTCGTACTCGTGAATTAAGGTATCCATTTGAGATTCCTTAATATCTTTTGTACCCTCGTAAGTGATAACTAATTTGTTCCATATTTCTTGTGCCGACTTGATATTATTAACACGTTTGTATTCTTTTTCCGTAAGTGCACTAGTTAGGACCATTTCCGCTTTCGCGGCTATATTCATCCTTATTTCTTCATCGGGAGTATATTCACTTATTCTTCTCGATGGTTATTTCACCTTCGACTTTAGTAGGAATAACTACACCGTCTTCGATACCCATCCTAACTTTAACACCTTGGGATCTAGCATAAATTCTAAATCGTGTTTTCCAAGTTGAAAAATTTGTGCCATCGAATAGTGGAGGTCTAGAACTCGAAAGGCCTTCACCACATCCGATCGTATTTAAATACGCCATTTTTACGATCTACTTTTGGTTACGTTTTTGAACTTCACAATGTTCAAATTGTTAGTGTAGGTGCCCTAGAGGCAATACATTGTTTCTTTGAATAAACCTTTATGTCATTTGATCATTCAATAAACGTATTTATTATGACTTTAATTACTGCAAGATATTTATTAGCATAATAAATGTCCTTAGAATCATGATACACATTATATAGTTTAAGTACATGACTTGAACTTGAGATTATATAATATATCATATTCTTAAAAGGTCCCTAGTCGAGTATAATTATTATAGAACAATAATAATACATAAATAGACTAGTATGTTGTTTGACAGATAACCACATCTCATTGGTTATAAGTATGGAGATACTAAAGTCAATACATAGGTACATGTAGGAGTACATGGTACTGGACAGACCCACAGTGAGATTCTTCATGTTTAATAAAGTCATAAGAAAGACTCACAGTTTTAATGGTGTAATGATCCTTTGACTTGAGATCATTAAATTTCTATACGAGGATTAATATACTTTGACTACATTAAAAGTTACTTTTGACCGGGTGATGATGAAAGTGGACATCGGGTATATTATGAGTCGCATGAGAAATATGAATGATAGATAAAGGATTTAACCCTCCTATAATTAGGAGAGATATTATTAGCCTCTTGATTGAGTGAGACTAAAAAATGCATGGCCGTGCTCAAATAATGATTTGTTTTTAATAGTCTACTCATGGATCAAGTAAACCCGGATTAAATGTTGAAGAGGATGACTAAATACATGCCTCGAGTTTAATCTATAATATATATGGTTAAAGGGATAATATTACACGGAAACATTAATCACGAAAGGTTTTATCAATTCACGATTTAATTGTTGTTTAATTTGGTAGCAATGATGTATTACTAGATACCGCTCATTGTTTATAATTTTATTGGAGAATAAAATTATTGCCAATTAAATAATAGCCTATTGGGTCACATACATAGAGCACGTAAAGGAATTGTTAATTTAAATTATGGATTTAAATTAATTGATGATTATTTGAATTTTATTATATTAATTAAGTGAGACTTAATTAATTGAGATAATATAAATTCGAATTATAGGAGTAATATCTGTCCATAATAATTAAGTATGACTTAATTATTAATTAAATAATAGAAATTCTTTTTGTTATTTAATCCTACACCTACATGGGTTGGGTTTTGCTGTTATGGGCCTGTTAACAAATCATTATAAATAGATAATGATAGGTTAATAGGGTTACACGTTTTGTGAAAACCCTAGAAGAGGTAGCAGCAATAGAGGCAGATCTCGAATCATCAAGAGGGAGGCTAGTACGTCCATTCCGCAGTGTTCGTGTGGATACCATAGAGGTGTTTTCCGAGAGGTAGACACAAGTCATGAACTCTAGGATCTCCGTTGAGTTCGTGAAAGTCAAGATCTTAATAGGTATGATTCTGTTTCACCATAATCTGTCTAATATTATACATGGATCCTGAGTTTGGGTTTCGAATTTTTTTGTTATATTTACGTTTTTCGCTGCGTTTTATGCCTCGGAACCCAACAATGGCATCAGAGCTATGTGTATAAGGGGCTGATTTGGTTACGTATTTACTGTATTTTTACGAGTATGCATGTTTGATGAATCTGCCATGATACAGTTATATTATATGATTGATATAATGAATCTGTTAATATTATGATATGATGATACCATGCCTGCCATGTTTATAATCTGCTTAGATTAAATCGGAATTGGAAGAACAGTGGGTTAATGATATTGTATAAACAGAATCTGAATTGGATTTGGATTGATTATATAACTATTATATGATCAGTTTATATATATATGTGTGATGTCTGATTGTATATGATATGATAGGCAGTAACAATAGTTTGATCGGAATCATTGTGTGAAAGATAGAAAAGAAATTGCAGCAGAAAGTGTTTCTGGTGTCCGTTTTAGACCCATAATATGTTTCCATCGTCATTAGACCTTGTCGGAAAATTTATTTTCGCTTCAAAAATGCGATTTACTATTTTCCTAAATTTTTTTAATTTTTCAGATTTTTCTGATTTTGCCATATACGATGTTTGATGATTGGATCATGAGATATATGATATGGCATACTCTTATATATGATCTTACATGTTCTTTAATGCTTACTTGAGCATGGTGCATGGTTATGGCCTTTAGACCCTAGTTGTAATGGTTTATTCTTTTGGTTTGTAATAAATACGACTTGCATGTCATTTTCTATTATAATGGTTTATCTCGAATGTAACTCAAGTTCTTTTGTAAGTTCATTAGTCTAGATGTTGTTGTAACATCCAAGAAGGACAAGGGGAACAATGAGGCATTCCATGGAGGCTAAGGAGTCAATGGAGTCAATGGAAGCAATAGAGAAGACATGTGTAATAGTTATTTTTACCCCATAGATTGACCTTGATCTTTTCATTAGCTTGAAAAGATCACATAGGATTGGGCCATAACCATTGCACGTTTACTTTACGCACTTTACATATGATGTATGGAATGTGTGAGTAGAGTAGAAGATGCATGCTTTAATTAGATTAATGATGTATGCATGTATTAGATACGTCACCCATGCCATGCTTGCCATGCTAAACAAGATAAAATCTGTAACGATTCAAGATTTTAAAATTAACAAACGATCATGAGATTCTTGTGTTTATGAAATATGGATTTCATATTCACAAAATTAAATATGGATTTTTGATATCGAAAATTGGGATTTCTGACAAAAGCGGATATGCGTATTCGTAAGGTTAATGGGTATTAAGTGTGACTATTAGAATCCTCCATCTACCTGGGAAATGAACAATTTAAGATGTCAATATTAAATATTTGGTTCAAGGAAAATTTGAGGATCTCTTTATGATGTGATCATGATCGTTATAAATTTTCTAAACCCCTTAACAAAATATTAAGTTTTAATCAAATGCTTTCCAATGAAGGAACAGTCATCGAATCCTAGATCGATATGGGGAAAGGCTGTCAGTGGCAGGGGACTCCTGTCTATCATGGTGAGATGCGACGAATATAAACGGTTATATTCGGCCGTTGTATCATTGGGTCTAACTTAACTGAGTCGTCATAATAAAGTGAAAATAAACGGTTATATTCAACTATTATGAACTTAGAAGCATAGAGTTTGGTTAAAAAAACTATTAGATAGATAAGATCAATCGTTTTTCACCAAACTATCCAAGAATTATATATGATATAATTGACAACTGTTGTCTACCTAAATAATCATGTTTTAAGGACTACTAGTGGCTGACTTAGGACATGACGAAATATGGATCTTGGCTCACTAGAAAGATTTATAGGATATTCTTTCTGAATTAATAGTAAGGGCTATTAATTTGATAAAAATAGTGGGAGATATATTATGAATATATCATAATCATTTGAACATAATAATTTATAACTCAGACAATCTAATGTTTATTTTGTGCTTTTATCATTGTAGATACTAAGTAATGGCAAACAACATAAACACACTATCCGTACGATCAGTCCTTGAGAAGGACAAGCTGACAGGAGGAAACAACTTCCTAGACTGGCAGAGGAATTTGAGGATTGTCCTCAGGCAGGAGCGTAAGCTTCATTGCATTGATATCCCTCCGCCAGGTCCCCTTCCCGAGGGCGCTACTGCTGAGGAAATAGCGGCCCACGCAAGGGATGAGAATGATGCAAATGATGTTGCATGTCTTATGTTGGCAACTATGAGTGCTGAGCTTCAAAGACAGCATGTGCATATGGATGTATATACTATCAATGAGCACTTGCAAAGCATGTTTTCAAGCCAAACTCGTCAAGAAATGTTCAACACGAGTAAGTCACTCTTTAATTGCAAACAAAGGCCAAGTGAACCAGTTGGCCCACATGTTTTGAAGATGATTGGTTACATTGAGTACCTTGCTACTTTGGGTTTCCCGATTGCTGCGGAAACTGGTATTGACCTAATCATGAATTCTTTGAATAACAAATTCACTAAGTTTGTTGTGAACTACAATATGAATGAATTTGACAAAACACCTACTGAATTGTTCCATATGTTGAGAACATATGAGACCAGCATGAAGACAGCTGAACCCGCTCAGATACTGATGGTGGGCAATAAAGGTAAGGCCAAGGGGAAAGGCAAGTGGAAGGGTAAGAAGAAGACTGGATTTGATTCTACACCCATGCCAAAGTCATGTCCCAAACATGCTTTAAATCCTAAAGGTGGGGTTGCTATGGATGAATGTCACTACCGTAAGAAAGCTGGTCACTGGAAGAGAAACTGTCCTGTTTACTTGGAGGATCTGAAGAAAATGAAGGCTGTTCAGATTTCTGGATCAGGTATTTATGTTATAGAAGTCAATCTGTCTACTTCTACATCTTGGGTATTGGATACTGGATGTGCTTCTCACATTTCTATAAATGTGGAGGAACTGCAGAGAAGTACACTTTGGCTAAGGGAGAAGTGGACCTACGAGTAGGCAATGGAGCAAGAGTTGCTACTTTAGCTGTAGGGACTTATTATTTATCTTTGCCCTCTGGGCTTGTTTTAGAACTAGAAGACTGTTTTTACGTGCCTGCGATTCGCAAAAACATTACTTATGTTTCTTGTTTGGACAAGAAAGGTTTTTCGTTTACAATAAAGAACAACAGTTGCTCTTTCGCTTTGAATGATTTAACCTATGGTGTTGCGCGTTTGTTTAATGGTTTATATGTTCTTGATTTAAATAATCCTGTCTGTAATATAGAAAACAAACGACTTAAAGTTAATGACTCAAATCAAACATACCTCTGGCATTGTCGTCTAGGCCATATAAATGAGAAACGCATATCCAAATTACATAAGGATGGATACTTGGATAAGTTTGATTTTGAATCATACCAAGAATGCGAATCTTGTTTGCTTGGTAAGATGACTAAAGCCCCTTTCACTGGTAAGGGTCAAAGGGCCACTGAACATCTTGAGCTAATACATAGTGATGTATGTAGCCCAATGCGTGTGATGGCTAGAGGAGGCTACTACTACTTCATAACATTTACTGATGATTTCAGTAGATATGGATATGTATATCTTATGAAGAATAAATCCGATTCTTTTGAAAAGTTCAAAGAATACAAGGCTGAAGTAGAGAAGCAAATTGGTGGAGGTGCAAGTATTAAGATCTTACGATCCGATCGTGGGGGTGAATACTTAAGCACCGAATTTAAAGAGTATTTAAAGGAGTGTGGTATTGTATCACAACTCACTCCGCCAGGTACACCTCAATGGAATGGAGTTTTAGAGAGGAGAAATCGCACCATGTTGGACATGGTGCGATCGATGATGAGTCATGCAGATCTTCCAATAAGTTTATGGGGTTATGCTTTAGAAACAACGGCTTTCACACTTAATTGTGTTCCTACTAAGAAGGTTCAAAAGACTCCATATGAGATATGGGAGGAGAAACGGTCAGGCATGAGCTTTGTGAAGTTTGGGGATGCAAGGCGTTTGTGAAACGTCAAGTATCTGACAAGCTTGGACATAAATCCGAAGAGTGCAATTTTGTGGGATACCCTAAAGAAACAAAGGCGTATTATTTTTATAGTCCTTCTGAGCAGAAAGTGTTTATTGCTCGAGATGCTGTCTTCATGGAAAGAGATTTTGTTTCCAAAAGAAACAGTGGGAGAACTATAGATCTCGATGAAGATCGAGAATCACAAAACAACATTGAACCTGAAGTGGAACAAGAGCAGGATGATGATAATGCTCAAAAAATGCAGGTTGTTCGTAGATCTGGTAGAATTCGCCATGAGCCAGAGAGATATGGATTTCTCTTGACTCAATGTGGTGATTTGATTCTCATAGATGAAGATGAGCCTCTCACATACCAAGATGCTATGAACAGTCCAGACTCTAAGAGATGGCTTGAAGCCATGAAATCCGAGATGGATTCCATGTACGAAAACCAAGTATGGACTTTGGTTGATCCACCTGAAGGGGTAAAACCCGTAGGGTGCAAATGGGTTTTCAAGAAGAAAACTGACATGGATGGAAATGTGCAGACCTATAAAGCAAGGCTGGTTGCAAAAGGTTTCAAATAAATCCATGGTATTGACTATGATGAAACTTTCTCACCAGTGGCTATGGTCAAATCCATAAAGATTTTGCTTGCCATTACAGCATTCCATGATTATGAAATCTGGCAAATGGATGTCAAAACAGCTTTCCTTAATGGAAGCCTTGAAGAGGATGTGTACATGACACAACCTAAAGGTTTTGTCGATCCAAGGAATGTTGGCAAGGTATGTAAATTACGTCGATCCATTTATGGATTGAAGCAAGCCTCTAGGAGATGGAATATCCGTTTTGATGAAATAGTCAAAGAGTATGGCTTTGTTCAAAACGAAGATGAACATTGTGTTTACAAGAAGGTTAGTGGGAGCAATGTGGCATTCATAGTACTATATGTTGATGATATTCTACTAGTGGGGAATGACATACCTTCTCTAAAGGCTGTTAAGACTTGGTTAGGGAGCAATTTCTCTATGAAAGACTTAGAAGAGGCAACCGACATTCTAGGAATGAGGATCTATAGAGATAGATCTAGAAGGATGACCGGTCTAAGTCAGAGCACATACATTGATAAGGTTTTGCATCATTTTGGTATAAAAAATGCAAAAAGGGGATTTGTCCCCGTGTCTCAAGGGATAACGATCTCTAAAGACCAGTGTCCGAAATCATTGGATGAAAAGGACCACATGAGTAAGGTTCCATATGCCTCAGCAATTGGATCTATCATGTATGCAATGGTATGTACTCGCCCAGATGTTTCGTATGCTTTGAGCATGACGAGCAGATACCAGTCTAATCCAGGTGAAGGTCACTGGGCGGCAGTCAAGAATATTCTAAAGTACCTGAAAAGGACTAAAGATTCATTCTTGGTGTATGGAGGAGAGGAGAAACTGGTTGTAAAAGGTTACACCGATGCAAGTTTCCAAACAGACAGGGATGATACTGTATCACAGTCTGGTTTGGTGTTTTGTCTAAACGGAGGTGCTGTAAGCTGGAAGAATTCAAATCAAGAAACAGTAACTGATTCTACAATGGAGGCTGAGTACATTGCAGCTTGTGAAGTAGCTAAGGAGGCTGTTTTGATTCAAAAATTCATTACTGATTTGGGAGTGGCTCCATCGATCGCAGATCCCATTAATCTATACTGCGATAATAATGGAGCCATTGCACAGGCCAAAGAACCTAGATCACACTCCCGATCCAAACATATACTCAGGAGATTTCACCTTATTCGAGAGATTAATGAAAGGGGTGACATACACATATGTAAAGTGCACACAAATGATATCATTGCAGACCCACTGACCAAAGGCTTGTCGCAGCAGAAGCACGATGGTCATACTAGTTCCATGGGTATTAGATACATGGGTGATTGGCTCTAGTGCAAGTGGGAGATTGTCAGTGTAGGTGCCCTAGAGGCAATACATTGTTTCTTTGAATCAACCTTTATGTCATTTAATCATTCAATAAACGTATTTATTATGACTTTAATTACTGCGATATATTTATTAGCATAATAAATGTCCTTAGAATCATGATACACATTATATAGTTTAAGTACATGACTTGAACTTGAGATTATATAATATATCATATTCTTAAAAGGTCCCTAGTCGAGTATTATTATTATAGGACAATAATAATACATAAATAGACTAGTATGTTGTTTGACAGATAACCACATCTCATTGGTTATAAGTATGGAGATACTAAAGTCAATACATAGGTACATGTAGGAGTACATGGTACTGGACAGACCCACAGTGAGATTCTTCATGTTTAATAAAGTCATAAGAAAGACTCACAGTGATAATGGTGTAATGATCCTTTGACTTGAGATCATTATATTTCTATACGAGGATTAATATACTTTGACTACATTAAAAGTTACCTTTGACCGGGTGATGATAAAAGTGGACATCGGGTATATCATGAGTCGCATGAGAAATATGAATGATAGATAAATGATTTAACCCTCCTATAATTAGGAGAGATATTATTGGCCTCTTGATTGAGTGAGACTATAAAATGCATGGCCGTGCTCAAATAATGATTTGTTTTTAATAGTCTACTCATGGATCAAGTAAACCCGGATTAAATGTTGAAGAGGATGACTAAATACATGCCTCGAGTTTAATCTATAATATATATGGTTAAAGGGATTATATTACATGGAAACATTAATCACGAAAGGTTTTATCAATTCACGATTTAATTATTGTTTAATTGGGTAGCAATGATGTATTACTAGATACCGCTCATTGTTTATAATTTTATTGGAGAATAAAATTATTGCCAATTAAATAATAGCCTATTGGGTCACACACATAGAGCACGTAAAGGAATAGTTAATTTAAATTATGGATTTAAATTAATTGATGATTATTTGAATTTTATTATATTAATTAAGTGAGGTTTAATTAATTGAGATAATATAAATTCGAATTATAGGAGTAATATCTATCCATAACAATTAAATATGACTTTATTATTAATTAAATAATAGAAATTCGTTTTATTATTTAATACTACACCTGCATGGGTTGGGTTTTGCTGTTATGGGCCTGTTAACAAATCATTATAAATAGATAATGATAGGTTAATAGGGTCGCACGTTTTGTGAAAACCCTAGAAGAGGTAGCAGCAAAAGCGGCAGATCTCGAATAATCAAGAGGGAGGCTAGTACGTCCATTCCGCAGTGTTCGTGTGGATACCATAGAGGTGTTTTCCGAGAGGTAGACACAAGTCATGAACGCTAGGATCTCCGTTGATTTCGTGAAAGTCAAGATCTTAATAGGTATGATTCTGTTTCACCATAATCTGTCCAATATTATACATGGATCCTGAGTTTGGGTTTCGAATTTTTTTATTATATTTACGTTTTTTGTTGCGTTTTATGCCTCGGAACCCAACACAAATAACGAGATTAAAAGTAACTGCTCTGATACCAATTGATAGGTCCCGAAGGAAGGTAAAATAAGCTAGAAGGGGGGGGGGTGAATAGCTTATGACCCTTTTGAAAATTAGAGCTTGGCGTTTTTAAATTTCTTTCCCGTTTTAAAATCAATTACTTAGAAATAAGCGTGTACAGTGTATATAGTTGAACTAGTATTGGACATGTATAGTGTTTTTTCCCGTCTAATCACCTGTTGATTATTAACATTTTGTGCACATTTAATTGTTGATTGTTGTAGTTTAAGAGTTTTACTCACCAGATGGAAGATGGTTGAGGGCTGGCTACTGGCTACTGATGGGTTTAAGAGATTTAGGATTCAAACCTACTCACTTGAAGAGTATTGATAAGTGGATTTTATATCCACTTGGAATGCTTCGTATCGGCTTAAATTGATTACTTGGACTCAAGTATGTGGTGTGTTTAATGTGTTTTCGTTGAGTTTTGCAAAACTAAGAGTTGGAGGTTAAATTATGTAAAATTCGGATTTTCCGGGTAGGTTGCGCAGTCTTCACTGTTTTGGCCATATCTGGAGTTCTAGAAGTCCGTTTTCAGTGATCTTACAGCTCACGTGAAGCCTGAGAGATTTTTTACAACATTGGACAGATTACAGGTGCAGGCTGCGCAGAATACAGTAGGAGAGGCGCAGGCTGCGCGCCTGAGGGGTAAGTTGCACGCGCGCGTTGCTGAAAAATTATAGTTTTGGCCATATCTTGAGTTCTACAAGTCCGTTTTGGACGATCTTACTGTCCACGCGAAGATAACGAGATTCTCTATCATTCTAAAGTGGTTGAGAGGTCCAATTACGACTGGAACGGCCCAGAAATATTGAAGAAAAGTCAGCTACGAATTTTCCTTAAAAATAGAATCAGTTTAGGAAACATATTCTATTTTAATTCTGATTTGGTAGTTTCCTTGCTGGGCAAGACTTCTAGAGCCTATTTAAACACATCCTACCATTGTAATTTATATCACCATTACATATCAATTACTTAGGTTTATTTGTATCTTTTTATACTTTGTTTTTATCATGGTTTCATCAGATCCCATGATGACGAGAGGTTCGATTATGAACTAATCGTTGTCATGGGATTCTCACGGATTTATTTATGGAGTTTTAGTATTTTGATGCTTTAAAGATCGATATTTGATATCCTTGTATGGTTATTTTTAATGCTTTTAGATGCGTAGCTAACATCTAAATTGAATTGTTAATCTCTAGCGAAACGAGAGTGGATCTTGAGATTTAGAACTTGCCATGCTAGCATAGGATAGGTTGATGTTTTAACATCATGATTTGAAGCGTAAATAGAGATATTATGCTGCCCTATGTGATCAATATGGATAACTTGTGCTTTAACCGTTATGTTTTCAAATCTTATAGAGATAGAGGGTCTAAACATAATTGGTGTCTATTCATCTTCTATCTCTTTTGTGGATGTATGAGTAGTTTGGTGTTAGTATACCGAGAGGTAGCTTATACTTGTTTCGTGTTGTTCGATCAGATATCATAACCATTACATACAGTGATTAAAGGCGTAAGATCTAATCGAAGTATTTAATGAAGTTAGGATCCCATGTTACTCTTGTAGAAGTAATTCGATTCCAATTCTTGTTAGTTAATTAATTCTTAGTTTGTTAATTTGTTTCGTAGTTAATTTAGATAATTACAAACCCAAATTTGGTACTTGTCTAAGCAACTGAAATTGATCATACATTGTTGCTTGAGCATATCTACATAGAAATAGCCAGTCTCTGTGGGAACGAACTTAACTTATCGAATATTACTTGTGACCACGTACACTTGCGTGATTTTGTGTTAACAAGTATGCTGATTTTTTACTGACACGGAATCCCAGGGGGATGAGCCGTAAGGTAAGCATTTGTAGAAATCAGAAGTATATATAACTTGTAATTTGACACAAATAGAATTTTCATCCTATTGTGGCCATTATTATTATGTATGTAGGCCTTGGAGAAATCGGTTGGACATAACTTCTCCGATGATGGAAGACAAATTAAGCCCATTATTAAAAGGTAAGCATTCCAGAATCTTTCTCTATGTTTTGTAGTCTTTAATATCCTTGTTATATCTTTATGTAATTGTGAAACCTCAAATTGCAACTTAAAAACCTCCCGGAAGATATATCTTAAAGTCAGAAGTAGAGCTAGAAAGCTTACAAAAACCCACTCATTATGATTTTAGTTAACCATAATAATAGTAAATTGGATATGATGCAATGCAACTCTTAGAAATTTTATTATGTTTAGTTTATTTTATTATGTTCTACACTTGGGCTATGGAATTCTCTCTCTGGCAGGGAATTCTGTTGGATGTTTTGCAATGCCTTCGTGACAATAAAAAGCACATGTGAGAGTACACTTTGACTACTTTGGACTTGTGGCTTGCTGATGTTGATCTTGACAAAATTGGAGGTCCAAGATAAAGTGGATACACTATGCCATTGATTCCTTATTGCAACCCCAAAAGTATGTTACCATAGATCCCGTTTAAAGTTGCTATAGCCCAAAATAGGGCTATGGTAACACTTCAGCTGTGTTAGGTTCTCATCAGTAACTATAGATACCAAAGGTAACATCAAAAACGGCCTAAGGTAACATGGAAAATGTGGTTACGAAAAACCCCTATAGCAACATCTTAAACACTGTACAACAACATAGTTTGTGTGTTACCAAAGATGATACAATTTTGCACAGGGGCCACATGTGGGGCTCACCTGCTCAATGTACAAGGCCTATTGTAACACCTAATATTACCTACTACAACACATAAAATGATAAAAATAATACCATATCGCAACACACTTTGTACCTATTGTAACACCGAAAGTGTAACAAAATAAAAATGTATTTCCAGAATATTGAATTTCCCATCCAAACAAACCAACAACAATTCACGTCCTAATTTAATTCACCAACAACATTTATCTGATGAATGGACAAGCACATTTATCTGACGAATTTATACTAACTTTACAATTCTACCGATATAAGAAACACAAAAAAATAAAACTAAGCTTCCATGTATGTGAAGTCTTTGATCCATCTTTTAGTTGCATCATCTCCGGGTACACTTTCCTCACCAAGGTATATATGATCTGCCATCTGCAACACTTGAAGTATGTTGTCTTTAGCTACACTAGTTATAACCTAATCTTCACTTTGGTTGCAAGAGAAATCTGAAATTTTACTTGAGTGGCCACCATGTACAAAAAGCAATTTTGGTGGCCCATCTTCAGCCTCCTCAAATGCATTTCCAAGATCCCTGGAACATAGGTCAAATCACTGCGATCTAGAAATTAAATTAAACCTAGTAGGTTAATCTCTGATTTACCTTGTAACTCAGGTTTAGACTCACCCACTCTTAGTTACAATCATTCCAGAAGGTTTAAAAAAAAATTCACCCACTCTTTGTTACAATACACTTCATTCCAGCGGCTTTGGCAGCTGCAAGACCTATGGCACTATCTTCAACAACACAGCTGGAAAGTTGTAAAAAATAATATCAGTAGATATATATTTGACATACATTGTCTCAAGAAAAGGATTCAAGAACTGTATGTATCAGAAAGAATATAGATTTTTTATTGTTATTACAAAAGCAACACGTGGCTTATTAAATTATATGAAAACCACTTTTGGCTCCTAAGTTTAACATCTCGAGTATCCAACCCACAGCAGTATCCAAACTGCATATGCAGATAAATCTATCACTAATGTTCAAGTTCAGTGTATTACATTTTGTGCATTAGTGAATACGTTGATGATTCAACCTCAAGAGTACTGGCTGCTAACATATAAATAGCTGCCAGGAAAAACAAACAGGTTAAGACAATATACATTATGTTCCAAAACATTTATATTAAGGATGACTACACATTGAATGTTACTATAAATAATGAGATGATGTAAGTAACTGTGGAAGATATGCCTATTCTATTCATATAAACAATTTACGAGGAACCACATCCCCAGCAAATATCTGGATTTTTTCCGCTCTCTCGGGCTCAAGAGAAATGAAACTGTAGCAGTCACCTGTAGATACCAGATGATTATATAAGTCATTCTGCACCTGAATGTAGATAGATTATATTATTTTGATTAAAATAACTTTGGCCATTCAAGCAGAAATATGTACATTATATTCATAACGTCTTTATAGGCAATGAACATGGAATACAAAGAACTTTTTTAAAATTTTGTCATGGCCAGTGGAGTCAATAATTATATCAGTAATACCAAAAAGAACAATTAACTATTACTTGTGTACAGTTTCGAGGATGGATTCTGATAACAAATTCACGCCAATTGTTTCTGGCCACTTTGTCTTGTTAAAATACGCAGTCATCCTAAATCAACCACTAACAAATCTAATTCAACAATCTCCCAGTAAACTAAAGATCCAATATTACAAACATTCAGCAACTCAAAATCCATGGAACTAAAGCTCCAACCTGTAACGACTTTCTAAACAACATCAAACATATTACAAAAAAAGACGATTAAACAAAAGAAGAGACATTATACCGTTCTTTATATCTATTTAATCAAACCCTTGAGTAGTAGAGTTTGCTTGTTCGAAACATCGATACATCTATTTTAATCATTATTCATCTATCAAAAAGGATGGGAGGCATTTAATTATATCTATCTTGTGATAGCAGACTTGGTAGTTTGAATATACTCAAGGGTCATAAGAATATCATATGCAGTACCTTAGAAAAAGATTAGAAGACTCTGTAATACTTCCATTAAGAACATGGCTTTAGATGCGCCACACTCATGCATTGTTACAATTTTCCCCTATATACATTTTTGATAGAAATGTATATATTAGAGCTATAGTTTCCTCTGTGTAATAGAGTTGTATCTATGTCAGTTCATGCATGCAGGTTTCTTATACCAGATATTCATCTTGATCTGTTGTATGCTAGGATGTTCCACATTCAGGAACTTGTTTTCACTAAATCACGCAAGCGTACGTGGTCACAAGTAATATATGAATAAGTCAAGTTCCTTCCAACAGAGATCTGGTTTAGGTTTCAATTCAGTTAATGCACATATGCAACAATGTATGGTATTCACTACTATGACAATTAACAAATTTGGGTTTTGATTATCTAAATTAACTAAGAAGCAAATTAACAAAACTAAGAATTACTTAACTAATGAGAATTAAAATCGAATAACTTATATGAGAATAAACATGGGATCCTAACTTCATTAAAAACTTCGCTTAGAGTTGATGCCTTTAATCAATGCATGTGATGGTTTTGATATCTGATTGGACAACACGAAACAAGTATATGCTACTTCTCAGTATACGAACACCAAACTACTCATACATCCACAAAAGAGATAGAAGATGAATAGACACCAATTATGCTTAGACCCTATATCTCTATAAGATTTGAAAACATAATGATTGAAGAACAAGTTATCAATAAAGATCACATAGAGCAGCATAATATTTCTCAATTTACGCTACAAATCAAGATGTCACACATACATCAACTTATCCTATGCTAGCATGGCAAGTTCTAAATCTCAAGATCCACTCTCGCTTCACAAGAGATTAACAAACAACTTAGATGTTAGCTACGCATCCAAGAATAATAAGCACAACCATACAAGGATATCAATAATTCATCACACGCAGATCTTTAAAGCAATCAAACTACTAAACTACATAGATAAATCCATTAGAATCCCATGACAACAATTAGTTCATAATTGAACCGCTCGTCATCATGGGATCTAATGAAACCATGATAATAAAACAAGATCTGAATAATAAATAGGATTAATAAAGTAAGAAAACAAATCCAAAAAACATCCAAGAGTATCGCTTAATTAGAAGAAAACAAAAGTAGATCTAGATCTCCGAATGCTGTCACGATCCTCGAAATCCTTCTCTAAGTCTGGATCTCCGTCTCTAACTCTCTCTCTCTGTGTTATATTGGGTGTTGGTTATGTAATTGTACGTTCAAGGATGATAGAACGTGTTTATATAGGCTGTAGAATTCTTTTCCAGCAAGAAAAGTCCCAAAATACATCTTAAATTCGAAATAGGATAGAAATCAGGAAATTTCCAGGATGTTCGGGCGCAGTCTGCACAGCAGGGGCGCAGTCTGCGCAGTAGGGGCGCAGTCTGTGCAGCTGTAGTCTGCACAACTTCAATCTACCAGAATGTTGAAGAAAATTTCTCAAGCTTCGTGTGGATAATAAGATCGCTGAAAACGGACTTCTAGCACCAGATATGGCCAAAACAGTGTAGACTGCCCAACCTACCGGCAAATCCGAATTTTCCACAATTTACTCATTTCTCTTCCGTTTTCTCTTCCGATTCTTTTGCCACTTCCCGTTCTTCAGTTCTTGAGTGTGAATCCGCCATGAATCATGCAAATGTATCTCCCAATTTCAAGATAGTAACCCTGCACCATTCTTAATAAAAACAAATCAAAAACACGACATACTTGAGGCCAAGTTAATCAATTTAAGCCAAAACGAAGCATTCCAAGTGGATATAAAATCCACTTATCACACCCCCAAACTTAAATCGATGCTTGTCCTCAAGCATAAAACAGACTCGATACTACCTAATGCAATGCAATGCATGAATGAAACTAACATGAAAATGCAACGATCCCCTCAGATTAACCAAAACCAATCAACAAGCAAATATCTCAAAGAAATGCAATACGTCCAAATAGAGCTCGACTAAGTCCCCATATACTAACAATACATGACATAAACATGGGTGTGTGCGATTCTCATCAGATATACTCCTAACACTAGATCAAAAATCATACCCATTCTTCGCCAAGACAATCACAAGTTTATAAATAGAATGAACGGTAAACACTTCATAACCTAGAAACACCTCCATCATCATTTAAGTTAGACAGGAATTCATACTTTATAACTAACAACTACGACACATAATAATATACACAACAACGAATGCTTATTTAATCGTGCAATGGATGAGACCCCAAAAGTCTTATACAATAATACCCATGTAGCGAGCGTTGGGTTAGTGGATCCCAGACTATAAAAACCTTAGGTCACTAGGCACAAAGTCCCCTAGAACTTAATTGCTCGAGTATGAAAGAGCTCACCCTGGTTAATTCTGTATTTACAATTCACACAACTTTTTTTTTCTTTTTCTTTTTTTTTATTATTTTTTTATTTTTTTTCACACAACTAAATTGGAATGAGTGCGTTTCGCTCCATCTCATCCAACCCTAGACTACTCATGAATATTAACGGCTACTAGCCTTTTTGACACAACTAACTTTTATTAACAATTAGCATGAGATCCCTGGTTTCCCCCAAACTTAGACTTTAGTGCTCCTATTCCATCAAGGGAATAACGAAAATTCTAAATATAAACAAGTGATTAAATCTCAAACAACCAAACAAGCATGATCTCAACCTAGACCAAAAGCAAACGATGAGATTGTGTAAAAATTGTGTTTCTGAAGCATGCAAGTCAATTTCATAAGAACTATAAATCATCCCTCTATTCATCTTTACCACACTCAATTAGACAATGACCTACCAATCAGAATTAGCTCATCCTAAAGGATCATGAAATATGCATGCTATGCAAATGCAACTAAAATAGACTCACATGGTATAAAAAAAGTTAACAATGCCCAAAATGAAACAAACATGCAATAATACGAACAAAACATGAATGAATTACACTAACATGCAAAATATGATTTCCTACATGAACACTGTTAGTCACAGAGGCATGCCTGAATACATCTAATAACAAGCCTAAGTATGTGTAATTCTATGCATTACCTACATGACCTCTTAACTGAGGGAACCTCTAGTTGTAGAGTTTCTATTTGTTCTGTACTTGTAATAGGCATCAAATTCTAGTTGTGTTAATGTAACTATAAAGTCAAGAATAATGCTTGAAAGAAGTTCCAAGGTTCATGCCTCAAGCAAGGAGATAAAGACTACCAAATAATCACAGTTGGGATTTGAAGAAATGAAGAATTTGCCTAAGTACCAATTCGAGAAGTACATTTGTCTATTCGAGAAGTCTAGCATTCGAGAAGTCAGAGATTCGATATCTCAGAAGACACTATTCGATATCTCTGAATACACTGTTTGATATCTCATTCGATATCTCAGAGATTCGATATGCCTATTACTGTATTCGAGAACTCATGGAGTCAACAAGTCAAAGCATCATTCGAGTTCTCTAAGAGTCAACAAGTCAATGATCTATTCGATATCTCAAGGACTAAAGAAGCTATTCGACATCTCAGGGATTCGATATGTCAAAATGCTCTATTCGATATCTTAAGGAATCCCAGAGAAAAGAGCTATTCGAGAAGTGATTCGATATGTCAATATAACACTATTCGAGAACTCAGAGTTATCGATTAAGTCAATTCGAGTTCTCGAATCAATCACTTAGCCACTTCTCGAATACATTCGTGGAGACAAAATACTGAAGAATTATACAAGTCAGAAACCTGCAACAATCCATGACGCTTTATTTGACTATGTACTATAAAGCAGATTGGAAAGCCTACAAAGAAGCTTGGAGAGATAAGACAAAGGAACAAGGAGCTAAAGAAGTGGATCTGAACAGGCTTTGCAAAGTCAAATCTGTAACCGTTTGGACTCTTACTCAAATAAGATAGACGGACTGGAAAGTATTTTGTTAACCTACCTTATTTGTTGTAAGTAGGTGTATCCATGTCTATAAGGATACAGCCTCACTTCCTTAGCCATAGAGAGAGAGAGAGAGATAGAGAGAGAGAGAGTGATAAGTTTTTCAATATACATCTCAAGAAATATCTCTTTAAGAAAAAAAAATGAAGCTGAGAATACTACCATTTGTATTCACAAATTGTAGCAAAATCTTTATCTAATAAAATA
The DNA here is from genome assembly GCA_036435485.1 of Saposhnikovia divaricata. Taxonomy (NCBI): domain Eukaryota; kingdom Viridiplantae; phylum Streptophyta; class Magnoliopsida; order Apiales; family Apiaceae; genus Saposhnikovia; species Saposhnikovia divaricata. Next base: position 167,196,305 of record CM071595.1, on the reverse strand, counting down.
TTAGATTAAAGTGATATTGTGTTGCGTTTGTGTTTGTTATCTGTTCTTACATATTTTACACATTCAACACATATCTTGCTGCAAAGATTCAAGAACGAAGAAAAGTTCAAGAATCCATTCACCCCCCCTTTGTATTCTTTTACTGTATTCAATACTCAACAAGTGGTATCAGAGCAGGCTGTTTAATCTAAACAGAAAACGATCATTAGTTCGAATACACCAAAGACTACAGGTACGGTGAAGGTCCCTAAGTTCGACAAAGAGAATTACAACCTCTGGAAAATAAAAATGCTGTTGTTCATCAAAGCTGCCAATCCTCTCTACCCTGACATCCTCAAGAATGGTCCATTTGTAGCACAACAAGAAATTGCTGAATCAACAGTGGGCACAATAGTCATTCCTAGATCATATGTTGCAAAAGAGCCATCCAAATGGACGGACTCAGAGAAGGAGAAGGTTGCCCTAGACAGTCATCTCATGTTGCTGATCATAGACTCCATGGATATGTCGATGTTTGCTAATATAGCATCATGCACATCAGCCAAGGACATGTGGAACCACATCGAGGTGTTATGTGAAGGGACAGAGGAGGTAAGAGAAAATAGGAAACAGATAATGGTCACACAGTATGAAGCTTTCATGGCACAGTCCAAAGAAAGTATTACTGATATGTTTGAGAGATTTCACAAACTGGTGACTGAGATTCAAATGAATGGGAAGGTTTACAGCACTAAGGAATTGAACATGAAGTTTCTACTATCTGCACCAAACCATCTAGAGCAAAGGGTCATATCTCTAAGAGAAAGAGATTTGAACAAAGTCACATATGATGTGCTCTATGGGGTTTTAAAAACTCATGAGCTTGAGTTGCTTCAGAAGAGGGCTATCCAAGCCAACCAAGGCAGAATGATAAACACATCCTGTGCCTTGATTGTCAACAAATCCGTTCAAGACCTGGAAGCATCTACAAGTCAACTGAGAATAGAAGAGATAGTAGATGATGAAGAGACTGAAGAAGAAGTGACTGAACCTGTTGATGAAAAGGAAGAAGATGAGTTCTATACTCTTGAAGAGTTGGATTCCATGGAAAACACTTCATATGCTTTTATGGCTAGAAAATTCCCAAACATCAGATTTAAGAGGAATCAGCCCTTCAAGTCTAGATCTCAAAATCATTCATTCAACAAGAGCAAGGCACCTGTGAAAGCAAACAAAAACAAATTCAAAACCAGCTATGTGGATAGGTCATCTGTGAGATGTTATAGATGCAATGACCTAGGGCATTTTGCCAGTGAATGCAAGAAGCCTAAGAAGATGGATAAGGAGTTTCTTGAGCTTGAAGCTAAGTATGAGGCTCTGCTAAAGAAGCATGCACCAGGTAAGGCCTACATAGCTGAAGGGAAGTGTTGGGATGATTCTGATAGTGATGGAGAAGAACAAGAATTCTGCAACTATGCCTTGATGGCCAACTCCAAGGAAGAACCATCTGAATCAAACTCTCTGGTACCATCCCTCACTACTATAGACATGTCTGTTTCTGAATACAAATCTTTGGTTGAACAACTATCTGTTGAGATGTTTAATATTCATTCTAGTATGACTGCTGCTAATGAAGAGATTGCTAAACTGTCCACTAGGAATGAACTGTTAAACAAAAGAAATGAGGAACTAGAACTAACTGCTATGCAAATAGAAAACCTTAAACAAGAAATCAAATATCTAAAGAATAAGGTTCTATGTGCTAGTCAAGTTGAGAAAGCTCTTAGGGATGAACTAGCTGAAAATGAATTTAAATTGAAAACATTCAAGAATTCCTCTAGTCTATTGCAGTCCTACCATGAGAAAAATCTAGCTAGACCTAAGGCTGCTATTGGACTTGATTATGACACTCTCAAGTAGAGGAAAGGCTATGCAGTCATTGAAGATGACATTGTTGTTCAAGAGGAAGTGCCTCAGGTTTTGAAAAAGGCTGAGACCCCAATATTTAAAACACCAACACTTGAGATTGATGAGGATGCCTTACTCATTAAGCAAATGTTGGATGATGAAGATAAGGCACAATCAAATGAACAACAAGCATCCTCTAAGAGTGAGAATGTCAAAACCAAAGCCAAGGAGTCAGTAGGAGGTAAACCTAGACTTGAGAAATTTGTGAAGTTTGTTTCAGCTGGGAATAATGAGTTTGAGAAGAAAGTGGCTAAAAAGAAACAAAACAGGAATGACAAATTAGGGATTAACAAGGACAACAACTATGCTTATGTGCCCAATGCCCCTAGGAAAGTTTGTCAAAATTGTTTTAGCACTAATCATTTAACTCATGCATGTAAGAAACCATCTGGTAGTGTTGCTAAACCGTTCTATGATTGCTCTGTGCCTTTAAGACATAGAGACTCTCCCATCACAGTATGAGGAGAAGACTGGCCCAATGGTTGCTTTTGGAGATGACAGCATTGGCTACACACTGGGATATGGCAAGTTGGAAATTGGAAATGTCATCATTGAGAATGTAGCACTGGTCAAGGGACTCAAGCACAATCTACTGAGTGTTGGCCAATTTACTGACAGAGGCTTCAAAGTGAATTTTGACAAAGATGAATGTTTGATCACCCACAAAAAGACTGGTGACTTTGCTCTATCTGGAGTAAGGAAAGGAAGCCTGTTTGTAGCCAATATGAACTCTGCAAACAAGGACAAAATTTGTTGCTTTTACTCAAAAGCATCAAATGAAGACAGTTGGCTGTGGCATAAGAAGCTATCACACTTGAACTTCAAAAGCATTAATTCTCTAGTTAAAAGAGAGTTAGTAAGAGGCATGCCCACACTTGAATTCTGTCAAGAAGGAGTGTGTGAGGCTTGTCAAAAGGGAAAAATGAAAAGATCAAGCCACAAGTCAAAGACAGTGACATCAATAACCAAGCCCCTACAACTAATTCATATGGACTTGTTTGGGCCTGTCAATATTATGTCACTAGGAAGGAAAAGGTATGCTCTGGTGATGGTTGATGATTTCACAAGGTATACATGGGTAGAATTTTTGGCATCAAAAGATGAGGCTCCCCAAGTAATCATTGAGCATATAAAGAAAATTGACAAGGAAGCAAAGGCCAACAATGCAAGTGTGATTGCATTAAGGAGTGATAATGGAACAGAGTTCAGAAATGCCATGCTTGAAGCATTCTGCAAAGAAAATGGTATTTCTCAACAATTCTCAGCTCCAAGGACTCCACAACAAAATGGAGTTGTTGAAAGAAAGAATAGAACTCTGATTGAGGCTACTAGAACAATGTTACTTGATGCAAAGATGCCTACATGTTTTTGGGCTGAGGCTGTGAGCACTGCATGCTATATCCAAAACAGAACCCTCATCAACAAAAACACTGGAAAGACACCTTACAACTTGATGACTAGAAAGAAGCCCACCCTAAAGTATGTTCATACTTTTGGAAGCAAATGCTTTGTGTTAAAAGACAACTCAAAATATGTTGGAAAGTTTGATGCAAAAGCATTTGAAGGAATTTTTCTTGGCTACTCTATAGAAAGAATTGCATACAAAGTTTATGTCTTCATTCAAAAGAAAGTTATGGAAAGCACAGATATGACATTTGATGACAGCAAACTACCTGGATTAGAAGAAGCCAATGATGAAGATAAAGATCCTTTGAAGTTTGACAATCTAGATGATTCTGATGAGGAGATTGAAGCTGAATTTGAGCCCACAATTCAACAAACTCAGGTGAATGAAGAACCTGTGTCAACCAACAATGAAGAAACAAGCATCCAAGACACACCTGTGATTAGTGGAAACTTCACAGGGGGAGGAAATGTAAATGATCATGATCTGGATGATGAAGCAACATCAAGGCTGAGAAATCAATCTGAACATACAAGGAAATGGGATAGATCACATACTGCAGATCAGATAATTGGAGATCCAAATACAGGAGTGAGAACAAGGAGAGCAACTCTAAATGAATGTCTCTATGGTTGCTTTCTATCCCAAGTTGAGCCTAAGAAACTTGAAGATGCATTGTTGGATCCTGATTGGATAATTGCTATGCAAGAGGAGCTAAACCAATTTGAAAGAAGCAAAGTATGGGAACTTGTGCCTGCACCAAAGGATAGAACCATTGTTGGAACAAAATGGGTTCTAAGGAATAAGATGGATGAAAATGGTGTAGTCATAAGAAACAAAGCAAGGTTGGTTGCAAAAGGATACTCTCAACAGGAGGGCATTGACTATGATGAGACTTTTGCCCCTGTTGCCAGACTAGAGGCCATCAGAATTTTCTTGGCATTTGCTGCACATTCTAATTTCAAGGTCTATCAAATGGATGTCAAGAGTGCATTTCTGAATGGGGAGTTGGAAGAAGAAGTATATGTGCAACATCCACCTGGCTTTGAGGATCCACAATTCCCTCACTTTGTCTACAGATTGCTTAAAGCATTGTATGGACTTAAGCAAGCTCCTAGGGCATGGTATGACACATTGTCACAATTTCTACTTGAGAATCAATTCTCCAGAGGCACACTGGACAAGACACTGTTTTACAAGAAACATGGTGATGATATTATCTTAGTTCAAATCTATGTGGATGATATCATATTTGGCTCTACAAATGAGAAGCTGTGTGAGAAATTCTCTAAGCTCATGCAGAGCAGATATGAGATGAGTATGATGGGAGAATTAACATTCTTTCTTGGGCTGCAAGTGAGTCAAAGGAAGGATGGCATTTTTATTAGCCAAACCAAATACATCAAGGATCTATTGAAGAAATTTGACTTAGAAGAATGCACACCTGCAAAGACACCCATGGCCACTGCCACCAAGTTAGATGAAGATAGTAAGGGCAAGAAGGTAGATATCTCAATCTACAGAGGCATGGTTGGTTCTCTACTCTACCTCACTGCCAGTAGGCCAGACATCATTTTTGCAACATGCTTGTGTGCAAGGTTTCAATCAAATCCAAAGGAATCACATATGATAGCAATAAAAAGGATTTTCAGATATCTGAAGGGCACACCAAACTTGGGGTTATGGTATCCTAAGGAAACAGGGTTCAATCTGGTTGGTTATTCTGATGCTGATTATGCTGGATGCAGAGTGGATAGGAAAAGCACCTCAGGTAGCTGTCAGTTTCTTGGACAAAGGTTAGTCTTTTGGTACAGCAAGAAACAACAATCTTTGTCAACTTCCACAGCTGAAGCTGAGTACATAGCTGCTGGAAGTTGCTGTGCTCAAGTGCTTTGGATCAGAAACCAACATAGAGATTATGGACTTGTGTTGGAAAGAATTCCAATCATGTGTGACAACACAAGTGCAATCTCTATAGTTTCCAATCCTGTCAATCATTCTAGGACAAAGCACATTGACATCAGATATCACTTCATAAGGGAGCATGCAACTAATGGAACCATTGAGTTACATTATGTTCCCACAGAGAAACAACTAGCTGACATATTCACTAAGCCATTAGATGAAGCCACCTTCACAAGGTTGGTTAGTGAGATTGGAATGCTGAATTCTTCAAATTCTGGCTGAGTGAATATATCAACTAGATTGTTGCAGCAGTAAATACTTACTTTATCAAATGCTCAATATTCTTAAAGTAAGTATTGGCTGGATTATGATTTATAAATATTCCACAATGCTGCATATGTTGAAAATCATACATCTTTAGCTTGAAATTTCTGTGAAATTTTGAGAAAATCACTATTTAACTTAGTAGAATATTCTTCAATGAATATTTCTGGTAAATTTTAAAAGATAGTGAAAATTGAATTTTATGAGTGAAAAGTATAGTTCGATAAGTCAGACTTCTCGAATGGTTCATTGTTTTGTCATGGCTCGAGTTCTCGAATAGGCCTATCAAGAACCCTTCTGAGTTCTCGAATAGTGTCTTTTGAGAAATCGAATAGCACACTTTAAGTTCTCGAATAGAGTATTTTAGTTTTCTAATGATGGAGTTCTCGAATACTATATTTGAGTTATCGAATCATTTGAAAAGACTGATTTCTCGCTTACACTTAATCGCTTTTTAGATTTATATTCAAAATTTCATCTCACTCATAAAAACATATTTTATTTAGCTTAGAATTATTTTATGAGTTAAATAACTGCCAGCTGTGAGTTACAAACTGCTTGAGATATCGAATAAGCCTTTCTTGACTAATCGAATAGTTGTTTTATACTTCTCGAATGACTGACTTGTCGATACGAAACCTATATCTAATCGACAACTCAAGTCACTCACATATATACAATTCCACAACTGTTCAAATCATTTCATTCGATTTCTCAGGCAGCTAAAGTTCCAAAACCTCTGTAAACCCTAACGTCAAAAGCTAAATTTCTTCTTCAACCCTCATTCTCTTCTCATCTCTCTGTGTAACAATGGCAAATACCCAACTCACAATTCCTAAACACACCAATTTCATAGCAATAACCAACGATGTTGAAGCACCCAATGCAAACTTTAAGTGCTTCGTTCGATGGATGGCTGAATCATACATCAAGGATGCACTCTTAGCTAACCCAACTCTGTATCTAGATTTACTAGAACAGTTTTGGAGAACTGCTACTGTGGAGGTCGTGGCCCTAGAGAATGCAATAACTTCATACGTAATCTATTGCAAGATTCAGGACAAGGAAATCACCATCACTACTGAAAATATGAATCAAGCACTAGGGGTTACAACAAGGAGTGTATGACAGTCAAGCAACTAATCAGGAATTGGAAGATTTCTTTGATTTTATCAACTACTCAGATAGAATCAAGCTTGGAAATTTGAATAGGAAGTACTTGAGGAAGGAATGGAGCTATGTCTTTGCCACTCTTCTTCAAGTCTTCACAGCAAGGAAGTCTAGCTTTGATCAAATCAGCACACCTGTTCAACAAATAGGATATGCTCTAGCGTATGGGAGAAAGATTGATGTTGGTTTGATCATAATGCAAGAATTGTATGGGACACTTGGTAAGAACTCAGCCAAGAGAGGTAATGAAATTTTCTTCCCTCGCTTTATTCAATCTTACTTAATTTCATAGATGTTAAATTGATTGAATTGCCTGGGTTAGACAAACATAGAATAGGCTATCCGAAATCCATGACCAAACTCATTTTTGGTAGCTTGGAGACTAGGAATGATGTGGATGTAAGGCTCAAAATAACTCCCCTTATGGAGAGTTTATTTAGGACTTACCCCCACAACATGCCAATATGTGCCTCAAAATCTGAGTTAGCTAGGCCCAAGCAAGTAGAGCCAAATGCTAACCCAGGGCCTGCTAACCAACCCTCTCAGCCAAACACTTTACCAAACACAGAGACAACTGCATCATCCTCTCAAAAGGGTGATGTTAGTAAAAAGAAGAGAAAACAGGTTGCTTCTGAACCTCTAAAAATCTTAACTGAAGCAGCCTTGGCTGTAGAATTAGGCATAGCAAGTGAGGAACCTGAGTCACCCTTACTAAGGCCAAAGAAGAAGAAGAAGTCTAAAACCACCTCTTCAGTCACCCAAATGGCTGAAGTTGTAAAATCAGGGGCAAACAGCTCACTAGGTGTATCCTCTCAACAGGGTGCATCTATAGAATCAAGCATTCTCCCCAATGCACCTACTTGTACAGAGTCAGCACATGGGAGTGATAATGCTGACACAACACTGAGTGGAGAGCACATCACAATTGAAACTCCCTCTATCTCTCAGGGGGAGTTGCCAAAATCTAATCTACAACACACTTCTCTTCCAGAATCGACCACTCATATTTATTTGGAGCCTGCAACTCAAGCAATTGAGGAGCAAGGCATTGATCATCAAGAATTCTTTTCTCTTGATGAGCCAATGGATTCAAGTGACTTGGTGCATGACACCTTGCTCACCACCCAGGTACCACATTTAGATGGTCAGGGAATGCATGCTGGGGCATCTCCTAATGACACCATCACAAACACAGAGGATTCACTAGTTTTAACTAGAGACTCCGTGCCTGTGTCAACTACTGTTGTAACTCATCCCACTTCTGTGGAGACAACAGTAGTAGAGTCTTTTCATCCGGTTATAGAAGTTACATCTGTAACTGAGGAGTCTAGCTTGCCTAGCTCTAGCTCTCACTTTTTGTCTCAATGGCTGAAGCCTGTGCAACATGACAGTGCTTCAGGATCAGGGTCTGTTCCACCATAAATGTCCATTGACGCTCTCCAAAGCTATGTTGTGGATCAGATTCCTGAGTTTATCAAAATAGCCCAGAACCTTGTCACCTCCAACATCTCAAATCCAGATTATGAAGCCATCCTACTATGTCATAGGGATGATGTGGAGATGCAGAAGGCCAAGATTATTGATGATGCTGAGAGAGATGGCAACGTAGATGCCTGGATGCAAGGAAAGTATGATGTAACTCTCAGTGAAGCACTTCAATATCTTCGAGAGGAATACATCACTTCACTAGGTTCAAATGCAAAATCCCTGTCCCCTAGTGAAGTGTTTGAAGCTGTCAATGATTCCTACAAGGGTTTTCTCAAGGCTGCACACTATCTTGGCAAGGGAGTCAAAACTGAAGTCAACAAGGTGAGTGACAAGACAGCCACTTCAGTAGAAGAGATCAAGAGGGCCTTTGATGCCAAATTTCCTCAACTAGACAGTGTGGTCAAAGATATCAGACACTGCAACACCACCTGCACCAAGATGGATAATAGCACTACTACAGACTGAACCTATAGCGTCGCCTATATAGACCTATAGCGTCGGTTGTTTGGCGTAGTATATGCAGGGGACGCTATAGGTATAGGCCTATAGCGTCGGTTAAAATGGCGACGCTGAATCCTACTTTAGGCGTCGGTCATTTAAATGACCGACGCTATAGGTATAGCTTATAGCGTCGCCCTTTCAAATGACCGACGCTATAGGTTAATTTTTTTTTTAAAAAAAAGCCTATTGCATCGCCCTTTCAAATGACCGACGCTATAGGTATACCTTATAGCGTCGCCCTTTCAAATGACCGACGCTATAGGTATACCTTATAGCGTCGCCCTTTTAAATGACCGACGCTATAGGTTATTTTTTTTAAAAAAAAAAGTCTATAGCGTCACCCTTTCAAATGACCGACGCTATAGGTCAATTTTTTTTAAAAAAAAATAATAATTTCAAAATTGCAATTTCAATAATCTTTACCAAACCCAACAAATACCACAATATAGTATAAAACAATTACAATTATCCCATTTTCATGTAAAATAAAATTACAATTATGAACTATTTGAAAATTATATCTAACTGAAACAATTGTATCTACCAATTGCTCTTGCCAAGTTTAGTGTCCTATTAACCCGACCACCATAGATATAGCCACCTGCTGCATATATCCTATCTTTTTCAGTCTTCAATTCAGGCTTGTGGTCTTTGGACATGTTAAATGCCTGCATACAAGTATCTTCGTGTATCGTTAAAAGCAAACAGCAATATACAATATATGCTGAAGCAATTGATCGCGGAGACTATTGTTCTGATTGCTTACTTTGTTTTAACCAGATGAGCAGTTCCATGATGTGCACCAAGTAATTGCGTATGTAAATATATTTAGCATTCAAAACCAGTTATTGGTCTTGAATTTTAAACATCTAAGACATCTGTTTGCATAAAGTTACCTTTCTTTCTTTCATGCTGAACTGGGAAAAGAAAAGTTTTTGTTTTTGCACGGAGAGAGCAACGTTAAAGATAATTAATGTTATTGTTCACTTAAATTTTACAGCATTAATTTTTGGATGATATGGTGTAAGGAGCAAGAAACAATTACGACGGACTGATAATCTGTACTAACTTGGCCATTTCGAGATATTACACAGCGAGAATCACCAGCATTTGCAACAACCAGTTGGTTTCCACGAACCACTGCAACACAAGCTGTGCTTCCATATTTTGGTCCTTCAAAATCGGAGTGAGGTCCCTTGCACATATAATGGATTTAATGAGCCTAATGGATTTAATGAGCCTCATGTAAAATCTAGAATAAATCATGATTAATGAGAGTGATTAACAGAATCATAATTTTATAGCAAATCTCAGTCTATTGTAATAATCGGTAGTGTTTTCACAAAAATCCTAGAGAGACTCAGACACTCGGTTACGATAAACAGCATAACGGCATAACCATTTCTAGAAGTTTACGCTTATTGTGCCCTCCCACAATTTTAATGTTTAACTTTATTTTACATCAACTATTGGAAGTGATTACACATACAGGAGTGATAAAACATAATCTATCAGAGGCCTATTTCTGCTAAAGTTACAAGTTGAAATGGGGAATGGCATTCTAATTGTTCTCAAGTAGTTATGAGTTAATTAAATTAATATATGTACTAGTTAGATGTTCAATCAAATTAGATTGACTGTTCATTCCTAGTTTTCATACCTCAAGAAAACAGATTCAGAATTGAACCACTGTTCACACAAGATGTTTTCCATAATTATTATTTATTGTTATGGTTGGGTGATGAAATAGTATAATACATAATATGCATGCCAGGGTGAATACCTTCTCGAGAGTCCAGTCATCATTCTGCTCTTTATTCTCAGCTTCATGCTTCTCAGCATGATACTTATGCCATATAAATCCTTCAATTCTATTATTAATTTGCTCCATTGTATCTCCCATGGTCGCAAGCTCTCGCCAACCTCTTTCTCCACGCATCATCTCATCCATTCTGCATTGTGATGCAGCCTGTGGGTTAAAAGATTGAAGTATAGATTGGCATGTATCAATATGACAGCTAACAAAACTCTTAATAATTTTGCCAGATACATGCTAATTCTATTAGATTCATTTTAAACGATTACACAAAATGATGACATCTCAAATTTTAGGAATAAAGTAGTACCAACTCTTTTTACACAAGTCCCAGGCATATGCTACATTCCATGCAATACCAGTGACAAATTCACAGCACTGCATATAACAATGTCCAATGCTTAATTGTGTATGCTCTCAGGAAATGCCTATGCAGTGGCATTTGTGAACAAAACGAAATAAAGAACTGAGGAAAATTAAATTATAAAAAAATAATCATGAACTAGCCTGAGAAATGCATGTCGCAAAGCATCACATAGATCTCCATTCATATAAGCTTCTTGCTTGTGCACCTGTTGGTATAGATACTTGGCACAAAACTTGGCAACTTGTTTACCTGAAAATAAATGATGTTAAAACATAATGGCAAAGGCACCATTGAGAACCCATCTCTCACAGAGTCACAGGAAAAAAAGGGTTGGTGCAAAATCATGAATTACTCAACAATGATATTTCTTGACTACAAAATCATGTGTGTTGATTTTATGCTACCAAACACAAAGTTATTACAAGAAACCAGAGTTATTATACCTTAATGCTTTTGAAAACTTACAAGGGCTTAATAGCAATCTGCAATCTGACCTGAATAGTATAACAGACATGAGAAAATGCTAACCTCTGCATCCAATCTGATAAACTTGGTTTCTAAATGCCTTGCTGCAAGAGTCTTTAAGTGCTTATCCATTATCCTTGAAATTGCAATAAATGACAAATTCACAAATCACAACATAACCTTGAATATTTAGTGTAGAACAAAGAGCTGAATCTAATTCTAATATTTTCATGAGACACAAGTAATGCACAAACTTTAGTGAACTAAACGAAAAAAAATTAATCCCTAAAATCCTAATCATGCTAAAGATGATAAAGGGTGGTAATAATTGAAATGAATAGCATTATATGGAATCCTAAAAGTTAAATGAATAGCATTATATGGAATCACTAGCATTATATGGAATCCTAAAAGTTAAATGAATAAATTAGAGAACAAACTCCAACTATAAATCATATAGAACCAGGCTATAAATATTTCTCATCCAAGACTTTTAAAATGGTTCATATATGATCAAAACTAACACATCCTAGGACAATACCCATGCCGGAGGGAATGCAATGCATATACAAATTAGAAGTATATAGCAATCTAGTAATCATGCAGATTAGAAGAGTTACCCTTATATGTGATCACTATTTAATCAAGCCCTCGGATTCTACTTTAGAGCGACATGAGAAAGAATGAAATGTATTAAGAAGTCACTTCTTACTTGCAGCGTAGAATTCCCGATGGTAGAAGTGACAGATCAGTTTTTAACACCAGTGACTTCTCCTAAAAAGTCAGCTTCAGTTATGTCCCTGTACTCTCCATGTCCTTGCTTCTTCAAGGATTGTCTTTTCTCAGCAAGAATTGCAGATTGCCACCCAATCTCCTAGTCGCATCCATCACTTGTTTCCTTGCATCTGCAAATCAGTCAATTATATCAACAGATGCCACATCGCGATGTTATAAATTTACCAATACATAAAGACAAATAACAGAAATTAAAAGTATAAACATCAAAAGAAGCAAAGTCAAATGCTCAGCAACATATCTAAATATAAAAATGAATGTGTGGTGTGTGAGTAAAGGGAACATTTGGGTGAGTAGAAAAAGAGGAAACAGAAGCAGAATCATGGGAAAGACCAATCAATCTCACTGAAGGAGAAATTGAATTCACAAGTAATCGTTTATATAGATACAAACGAACAAATTGAATAAATGGGGCATTAGATAGATATTTCTTACTAATTGTAGAGCTAATTGAGTAGAGAGAAGAGCTAATCGAGTAAAGCGAATAACGAGCTTCGCGAGCTGTTAGGGCTTCAATTAGGTGATATGTTCTTGGACAGCTGCTAATTAGGGCTTCGAGCAGAGAGATAGTTCTTGTGTGAGAGTAATTTTGTGTTTTTGATTTAGGGTTCTTGAGCAGAGAGAGAGGTTTCTTGTTTTTGTGTCTTGTGTTTGTGAGCGGGCAACTGAAATGGGGGTTAATTGGGGGAATAAAAATGAAAAATTCCAAATGAAATTTTGGTTTTAGAGGGAAATTTTGGTTTTAGAGGGAATGAAAAAATATTAGAGTCAAATGAAATTTTGGTAGCTAGTCGCGAAAAAGTTATAAAAATCTGGGAAGTGAATTTTTAAAAGTCAAACAAATTTTGTGCATCGGTTATTAAAGTATGGGATGCCCAGTTGCATCGATTTTAGAGAATTTTGTGCTTTGTTACTTATTGTTGTTTCTATATTTTTAAAAATATTTCACGATGATCCAATTGTACGGATATATTTAATATAATGATATTCCCAAATTTTAAAAAAATAAAAAATTAATTTGGGTGGAGATCTTAGTACAATATTACTGTATTGACTAGTACTCGAATCGTAACTAGTACTTTGTCACATATTGTTGTTTATATTTTTTTAAAAATATTTCTCGACTATCCAATCGTACGGATGTCAAGATATATCTAATATGATAATAATCCCAAATTTTCAAAAAATAAAAAAAATAAAAAAAATGGAAAATTAGTGAAAGTTGGGTAACATTCATCATACAAATAGTGAGTGGCACTAATTTGATGTGTATGAATTTATGTTCAAAAATTGGAATTTTTCCTATTTTTATTTAATTTTATGATTTATTTGACAAACTAGTTAAAAATGGGGAAAAAATAAAAAAAATGGAAAATTAGTGAAAATAAGGTAACATTCATCACACAAATAGTGAGTATGACTACTTCGGTGTGTATGAATTCATTTTCAAAAAGTGGCATTTTTCTTATTTTTATTTAATTTTTTTATTTCTTTTACAAACTAGTTAAAAATAGGGAAAAAAATAAAAAAATGGAAAATTAGGGAAAGTAGGGTAAAATTAATCATACAAATTGTCAGTATCACTAATTTGTTGTGTATGAATTTATTTTCAAAAATTGGCATTTTTCCTATTTTTATTTAATTTTTTGATTTCTTTGACAAACTAGTTTAAAAATGGGGAAAAATATAAAAAAAATAGAAAATTATTGAAAGTAGGGTAACATTAATGAGTAAAACTAGTTAATATTTTGGTTGTATTGAATGGTTTATTTTTTAATGGGATTAAAATTGTGTTTAGACTTGTTTGGTGTTCTTGAATTATATTTTGTAATGGTGAAATTCCACTTTTGAAATAATTATTTTTTTAAAAAAAAATTGACCTATAGCGTCGGTCATTTGAATGGGCGACGCTATAGGCTCTTTTAAAAAAAAACATTAACCTATAGCATCGGCATTTTAGGGGGCGACGCTATAGGTAGAGCCTATAGTGTCGCCCCTTAAAAGGGCGACGCTATAGGCTATACCTATAGCGTCGGTTAATGCAAACAACCGACGCAATAGCTTCTGGGTATAGCCTATAGCGTCGCCCCATAAAAAGGCGACGCTATAGGCTATACCTATAGCGTCGGTTAATGCAAACAACCGACGCAATAGCTTCTGGCAGATGACCTAAGGCGTCGGTTAATGCAAACAACCGACGCAATAGGTAAACTGGCGACGCTATAGGTCAACAACCGACGCTATAGGTGGCGACGCTATAGGTGTATTCTGTACTAGTGTAGTCTAGCTCTCCTTAAAGATGCCAATGCCATGCTTAGGACACTCTTTGCAAATCAATATGGAGACAAGCTGGTAACTGAGGTTCCTATGCATGAGCTGTCTAGATTTGAAGTGCAGAGACTTAAAGAACAATCCCTGTCTGGCTTTAAATCTACTGCATTATTCAGTAAGGTAGATGCACTTGAAAAGGAGGTAGCTACTCTCACTCAGTCCAATGCTCATCTTACAGACAAGGTACAAACTCTAACTGAGCAGTTGAACACTCAAGCCACCACCACAGCTGATGTTCTTCTGCATCAACAATCAATGTTGTCTGCAATGATGAAGCACATGGGTCTCCCTCTACCTGAAGAATCTTCAACTCCAAAGGTCAATACTATAGCCTCTGTGCCTGACAACAAGCCTAAGGGGGAGAAGAGGACATCAAGGAACTCAAATACAAAGGGGGAGAAACCACCAGTAAAGGGCATCAAAATCATTTAAGGTGCTCATCAAAGAACTTCAAAATCTCTAATTCATGTGCCTGGCAAAGGTAAAGACAAAATTGATGAGCCTCCTACTTCTCTGCCAGTTGTCACTCTACCAACTGTGCACATCACTACTTCCAGTGGTCAAAAGCAAACTATCACAACCACAGTGGTTGCAGGGAGTATGCCATCTGATAAACCTTCACTCTCCATATCTAAAAGTGCCAAGCCTGTAGAAGTGAAGGTGGTCACTGAGGCCAAGCTACAAGAAATTGCAAACTCAAATGTTTATCATGATGATGCATTCTTGGAGTTTCTGAAAGTCTCAAGAGAACAGGCTGGTGACACTCAATTGTATCTAAGGAGCTTGAAGGATCAGATCGATTACTTCACTGTGGTACCTAGAAAAGTTAATAGCTCATGGCTCAAGGAAGTAATGATGGTAGCAAAATCCAGAATCTGGCATCTAACCTACAAAACTCTACATGCCTTGAAACATTCAGAGATAGATGCACTGATAGAGCTCATAGAGAAGAGGAATGTAAATGAAAACAATAAGAGTCTGTATGATGACTTGAGGAATGGCCAACCTTCAAGGCTGCCAGAAGTGATTAAGAAGCCATGGTCATTAGCACCAGAATTGAAGAGATTAAACAATTGGTCATTCCCAATGATCTCACTTCTCGAAATCACAGACTCATTATTGCCATCATTGATCTACTGCAAAAGAAAAAGGGGACAAGTACTGCTGTAGAGATAGAGGCACTGCACATTCTCAGATCATTCATTGCAACTGGTGTAATTCCAGAAATGGCCAAGTCTAGGAGGAATAAGGATGATGAAGATGAAGACAGGAGTGATGGGAGGAGAAGTCATCACAGGAGTGATAAGGGGGATGAGGATAAGAAGAAGAAGAAAGACAGCAAGGATAAGAAGGATGATGACTAAGGCAAAGTCTATGAGAGGAAGAATGGAAAACAGCAAGCCTTAGGCATTGCTAGCAGTAATCTCACCACAACACAAGACTCTAAGTCTAGGGTGAATGCTGTTAGTAATGACCTACCAAAATCGAATCCCATGGCTTCTGCAACTGTTTTACCACCTCAAGAAGAGAAGAAGATTCAAGTCAAGAAACCATCTGTACATTTCAAAAAGCATACTGCTAATGGAATACTACAATGGTCCACAAACAAAGGTCACATGCTACTGTCAGGCAACCATGTCAAAAGGATCAAATTCAAACAAGTTGCAAGGAAACCAAAGCTATCCAAGTCAAGGACTCTGACAATCTATCCAGGCTTAAAACTCCAACCACTAGATGAAGATTTTGATGAAGACCAACTGCAATTCTTACAAGCTCAAAGAATCTATCATGTTGCCATTGTTGATAACTGCCTTGAAATCAAATATACTGATGGAAGGGAGGAGAAATTCAAACAAGGAGGATGTCAACACTGGGGCAAACTACATGACATAGAAAGAATCATTGCATTGTTGAGCTCAGAAGATAAAGTGGAAAGAGTATGGAAGCTGGAGCTAATTGATTTTGTGAAGATGAAGAGAGATCATAAGGAGAAAATCAGAAAAGAGTGTCTTGAAAAATGGCTAGCAAGGGAGAAAGAAATTGAGAGACTGGAGATTGAAGCAGAAAAGCTAAGGGCAAAGGGATTGTGTAGAGTTCAGTTTAACCCCTATGTGGTGAAGTATAGGAGGAGAAATGGGGATCAGGTCCACATCAGAATGAATCTACTCAACCACTATCCTGTAAACATTCTGAAACCAGTACTTGAAGATTTCAAAGACTCAATTTTGCTTGAGGAACTGGATGCTATGACAGAAATATTAAAAGCTATGGATGAGCATACAAGGAAGGAGAAAGAAAGAAGACAGAAAGCATATGATGATTTGCAAGCCAAAGCTATGGAAAGGGAAACTAATGACAATGGCTAGTACTTCATTATAGGCTGTAAGATTACTCACCCTGTAGTTCTATTCACATTGCTGATCAAAATTCATACATGTACTGTCAAGTTTTATCTTTATGTATGTTAGGCTTGTTATCAGACATGAAATTGTGACTAAGAGTCTTACTCACAATTTGGGGGAGATTGTTAGTCACAGAGGCATGCCTGAATACATTTAATAACAAGCCTAAGTATGTGTAATGCTATGCATTACCTACATGACCTCTTAACTGAGGGAACCTCTAGTTGTAGAGTTTCTATTTGTTCTGTACTTGTAATAGGCATCAAATTCTAGTTGTGTTACTGTAACTATAAAGTCAAGAATAATGCTTGAAAGAAGTTCCAAGGTTCATGCCTCAAGCAAGGAGATAAAGACTACCAAATAATCACAGTTGGGATTTGAAGAAATGAAGAATTTGCCTAAGTACCAATTCGAGAAGTACATTTGTCTATTCGAGAAGTCTAGCATTCGAGAAGTCAGAGATTCGATATCTCAGAAGACACTATTCGATATCTCTGAATACACTGTTCCATATCTCATTCGATATCTCAGAGATTCGATATGCCTATTACTCTATTCGAGAACTCATGGAGTCAACAAGTCAAAGCATCATTCGAGTTCTCTAAGAGTCAACAAGTCAATGATCTATTCGATATCTCAAGGACTAAAGAAGCTATTCGACATCTCAGGGATTCGATATGTCAAAATGCTCTATTCGATATCTCAAGGAGTCCCAGAGAAAAGAGCTATTCGAGAAGTGATTCGATATGTCAATATAACACTATTCGAGAACTCAAAGTTATCGATTAAGTCAATTCGAGTTCTCGAATCAATCACTTAGCCACTTCTCGAATACATTCGTGGAGACAAAATACTGAAGAATTGTACAAGTCAGAAACCTGCAACAAGCCAAGACGCTTTATTTGACTATGTACTATAAAGCAGATTGGAAAGCCTACAAAGAAGCTTGGAGAGGTAAGACAAAGGGACAAGGAGCTAAAGAAGTGGATCTGAACAGGATTTGCAAAGTCAAATCTGTAACCGTTTGGACTCTTACTCAAATAAGATAGACAGACTGGAAAGTATTTTGTTAACCTACCTTATTTGTTGTAAGTAGGTGTATCCATGTCTATAAGGATACAGCCTCACTTCCTTAGCCATAGGAGAGAGAGAGACAGAGAGAGAGTGATAAGTTTTTCAATATACATCTCAAGAAATATCTCTCTAAGAAAAAAAAACGAAGTTGAGAATACTACCATTTGTATTCACAGATTGTAGCAAAATCTTTATCTAATAAAATATTAGATTAAAGTGATATTGTGTTGCGTTTGTGTTTGTTATCTGTTCTTACATATTTTACACATTCAACACATATCTTGCTGAAAGATTCAAGAACGAAGAAAAGTTCAAGAATCCATTCACCCCCCCTCTGTATTCTTTTACTGTATTCAATACTCAACAAACACAATGACACAAACAACTACCACATACTACTTATCCCCAAACCTCCCCCAAACTTAAGATATTCAATGTCCCCATTGAAGGTAATAAAAGGGATAGAAGAAAACTTACCTAACACATGGGTTGCCCCCCGCGAAGCGCCTTTGGTTAAAGTCTTTAGCTAGACATGGCAATGGCTTTTTCTCTTAAAAATTTCTACAACGTATCTCTATATGGCCATTTAATTATCTTTTCCAGAGCTACATCCTTGATGACAAGTTTCAGCCTTCTTTGCTCCTCAAAAGTGTCAGTAACATTACTCTCTTCACTACCTGACAAGTTAGCAACAATAATCATGGGCAAAGTTGATGATTGACCCAAATATGCATACCTCAGGTGATCTGGTAGTTTAAACTCGAGTTTGGAAGCCTCTTCAACATGATGATTTTCATTATTAACTACCAAAGACTGATCAAGAGTGGTAATAGACGGATTAGGAACGGAAGTGGGTGGTTCACCAATAGAAGTCTTAACAACAGACTTAGGATCAAAAGAAATATCCTCAAGTTGAATTTCATGCTTAGAACAAATAGCATTCAATTCCTCTAACATCTCATCGGAAATAAAATTCTTGTATAACTCATGAAGATCTTTATTACCCTTATACTCGAACAAAACATATTTCTCAAGAAAAGACTCAATTGCACTATCCTCAAGATTCGACCATGGAACAACCTCATCAATCAGCACCTGAGAATCCCAACGATCAGCCAAGTGTAGTGACTCACACTCTTCCTCCTCATCATTATCCACCACAGGTTTTGACAAAACAGAATGATCTTCTTTTTCTATAGGGTCCTGATCATGAATTTCTTCTTCATCCTCAATTGCTGAATTCTGATCGTTCGTGACTTTTCCAGATCTGAGTGTTATGGCATTAACCTGCTCCATGCCATCTTGTTTTCCTGGATTTACCTCTGTGTCACTAGGAAGAACTCTCTGCGGCCTGTTGAGTAAGGCACTTGCAAGTTGCCATATCTGATTCTCCAACGTCTTGAGAGATGCTGCCAGCACTCTTCCAATTCAGATTTTTCCTCAGACGACTGACCAGCACTCTCATGAAACTGTTGATGGAATCCCGGTGACTGAAACTGTTGCCTTGGGGCATACTGCTGATGAAACTGTTGCCCCTGCTACTGCGGAAAACCTGATGGATTGAACGGTTTAGCTCCAAATTGTTGCCCTTGAAATGGCTGATAAAGCTGTTGTGGCTGTTGGAAACCACCTTGATTGTTGCTCCAGCTGAAATTAGGATGATAGATGTTGGGAGCTGGCTGCTGCGATCTCTGAAAATTGCTCACAAACTGCACCGATTCAATAGATATGGCACATTGATTCGTCTCATGTGCGCCCACACATATCTCACAAACACTAGCAACTTGAGGCACCCCATACTTTGACATAGAATCCAATTTCTTATTAAGTGCCTCTAGCTGAGCTGCTAGAGCTGTGACTGTATTAACTTCCAGAATTCCTGCTATTTTTCCTTGTGATAATCTCTGAGTTTGATTCTGGTATTCATTCGCAACCATCATCTCAATCAACTCATAAGCTTCCTCATAGCTCTTAGCCCATAGAGCTCCACCTAATGCTGCATCTAGCAAAGGTCTAGATTGTGCACCCAAGCCATTATAAAAGCAGTTAATCACCATCCAATCAGGCATTCCATTATGTGGACAATTCCTTAGCATCTCCTTATATCGCTCCCAAGCCTCGCATAAAGATTCTCCGGACTGGTGTGAAAATTGAGTTAAATCATTTGTTCGCACTTATTCACGCAAGAGAACGTGGTCAACAAGTAATACAGGGTAAATAGGATTCGTTCCCACAGAGACTTTAATTGTTCGTTTTAGTTCAATTATACACCAGCTTATGATTTACGCTCACTGCCAAGACAATCACAAATTTGGTTTTGATTAACTAATGATTAATTATCAACTATGAAAATTACGAGAGAATAACTGAACGATCAACTTATATTAAACAACATGAGATTTCAATTTCAATAACCACTTCATCTGGAATCTTATGCCCCTTTAACCTAGCATGTGACAGAGTTGATTACTGATTACACTACGCCATAAACGCACATACGCAACCCCCAAATAAAGTTGCAAAAGACCTGAAAAGCATTGCGTAATGTCTTACGCAACACTAGAGGGGCGTTACCAATACCGGCGTTGCGTAAGACCCCTAATGCAACGCTTTTCCAAGCTATTGCAAAACCACGAAAGTATTGAATAAGAGGCCTTATGCAACACCAAAAGCAGGTAAAGGCAACACCAAATGGTGTTGCATAAGATATTCAGCCATTTCAGCAGTGGGGCTCACCATGGTGCCACATCGACAGTGGGGCCCACATGCCACATCAGCATTGGATCCCACAAGGTGCCACATCAACAAGGTGCCACATCAGCAAGGTGCCACGTCAGCAAGATGCCACGTCAGCAGTGAGGCCCACCTAGATTCCACGTCAGCAGTGGGACCCACAAGGTGCCACGTCACAACTGGGGGCCATGCCACGTCAACAGTGGGTCCCACAGGATTCCACATCAACAGTGGGGCCCACATGGTGCTACGTCAGCAGTGGGGACCACTATCTAATGCAACACTAGTTTGATCTAATGCAACATCATTTTTTTTTTGCAACATCAGAAGTATTTTTAGCAACACTAAATACACCATAATGCAACATCATATATAGTCAAATGCAACACTTTTTAACAAAAAATTTAAAATGGCTGCTTTGTTTATACATAAAACCATCCTAACTTTGAAAGTACACAAATTCTAACTTCAAAAGTACTAAATTACAAAGTTCTAATACTAGCTAGTTAAAGCTACAAAAAAATTACTAAGAAGTGGAGCCGCCTTGAGTCATTGGAATATAATTATCGTCTTAATCGCTTGAAAATGTGGCCTCCTTCTTGATAGTATTAGAAAATATGGCATCAATCCAATTGTCAAATCCAATTGATACCTGAATGTACCAATATTAATATGCTAAATCAGAGTGCATTTTATTTGATTACAAACAGACAATTTGTGCATATGAAAATGTATAAAACACCACTTCTTCTGGTGCCACAGTGCAGATAATTGAAGTTTTGGCATTCCCACCAAGAGCTGGCTGTAGAATGCAAGTAAGCTTACTGTCTCGATAAAGAATGTGTCCGCTGCACAGGTATGTAAACCATTAGCACATTGTCAAACCATATACTAACAACAGGAGCGCCACATATAAAAGATTGTATTAAAATCCATTTCATAAAATACACTTGCTATTTATTACTATATAAAATTTATAATACCTTCAAAGAGTAACAAATGATTCATCTCATTAGTATGACGATATAGTGAGAAACATAGCGAGGCAAATCAAACTATGTTTCCATAGAAGTAGTACAGAGCAGTAACATTAATAAACACATATCAATAAATGAAATTAGCAACTAACAATCTATATCTTCCATAGAACTGCAATCAGCATATTTTTATATAGCTCACTCATCGTACATGCTATTTTATAAGCAACTTAACAATAAGGACAATATATAATTATGGTAAGATTAGTATAGGAAAGTAGATATATACACGGATTAGTTTTTTCATCAGCATTTTACTTTGCTTTTATGCTTCCAAGTCGGAGCATTTCTATAAAAAGTAATTGTAATACTCATTACTCATAAAATATTATTAAATGATTTGAGACTGTTTTCCCTTTGAGAGAAAGACATTTGCCCAGAAAGAGTTCCCAAATCCATAACCCTAGACATACATCACATAATGAAGGAGATGTTGAATGATATATGTTACTTACCCCATGTTTACCTAATAATATTGCAATCACATTGCCAAAAAGGAAAACAATGTGATTACCCGTAAAAAAACAAATAGAAGTAAACAAAATTACCAATGCATTGTGCTAAAAAAGCCTCACGAGGCTCTGTACCAAAACTCTAGATATCTCTAATTCAACTTTAATACATTAAAATTTATAACCAACCACAAAATATGAGCAAAGACTCTTAAAAATGAATATATATGAATATATATATATATATATATATATATATATATATATATATATATTAATAACCATGTGCCTATAAAAAAGGATTTACAACCTGTAGTTATAAGCGGCTTTAGAGAATCATTTATCATTAAAATACACACGCATTACTATGCCTTTTACCTTTATATATTTAACTTCTAGCTAATTTTTCACTTGGAGTTTACATAAGATTCCAAATGTCTGCTAGCTTTGGTAATGATACCGCTGTTAGGGTGGTGTTATTACAATCGTTATGTACAAAGAATCATGTTCACAAATTTCAGATATCAGTTTAGAATAACAGCTGGTAATTGCCTATTAACAAAGGTTGCACAAGTAAGAACCCATGTAATGACGAAACACACTGACTTGAAAGTACAAATCTTTAACAATAATGCACAAACATGAAAACCCTCACAAACAAATAAAAGAACTCAACAAAAATCCACAAGAAATAGAAGAAAAAAAAAGGAGACAAATCATTGTAGTGACAGCGCTTGAGCTAAAATGAGCAAGGCCACGCTGTCAATCGTTAACGGTGACCTTGTGAGTCCATACAATATCCTACCTGTTATGGATAACGTGTATAACTCAGTAAGTGTTATACCTCAAATTCAGAACCAAACAAAGATTAAATCGTAGATGTTGAACACAAAATTAAGCCCAAGTTTGTGGAACAGTTTGAACCCTAATTGAATCTTGAATCCTTCAACCTCTTGAATTGAACCATAACCCAGCTCGAAACCTTCAATTGAAGTGAGAAAGACAAGAGACTGAATGGAGAAACCAATGAGAGAGGAGAGAGACGAGAGAGACGAGAGAGTGGGAGAGAAAGAATGAGTGGGAGAGAATGAATCCCCAATTTGTTTCCCCCAATTTGTTTTGACCCAATTTTTTGTTTGCCGCTCTGAATTATTTCAATTATTTCATTTGCCGCTCTCAATAATTCAATACAACATACAACTACGTGTCCCTCCCTTTATTTTTAATTATTTTTACTTTAAAAATTTTACAATTTTTTTATTTATTGAGATTAAATTATTTAATTATTATAAAATCAAACCAAATAATTATAGGATTTTTTTAAAAAAATTACCACATCAATAAAATCGTTAGATCTTAACATCCGTACATTTGGAACGTCGAAAAAATAATTTTAAAAAATAGAATCATCATTCGGGACAAGACTATTTAAAAAGAAAGTCTACTTTGACCGCTTTGACCATTACAAAATCAAACCAAATAAATATAGGTTTTTTTTAAAATTACCACATCACTAAAATCGTTAGATCTTAACATCCATACAATTGGAACATCGAAAAAATAATTTAAAAAAATAGAGTCATCATTCGGGACAAGACTAGTTAAAAGGAAGGTCGACTTTGACCGGTTTGACGGTTATAAAACCAAACCAAATACATCTAGGAAATTTTTTAAAAAATTACCACATCACTAGAACCGTTATATCCTGACACCCGTGCGATTGAAATGTCGAAAAAATAATTTAAAAAAATAGATTCATCATTCGGGACAAGACTAGTTAAAAGAAAGGTCGACTTTGACCGGTTTGACTGTTACCAAACCAAACCAAATACATGTAGGAAATTTTTTAAAAAATTACCACCTCAATAAAATCGTTATATACTGACACCCGTGCGATTGGAATGTCGAAAAAATAATTTAAAAAAAAAGATTCATTATTCTAGACAAGACTAGTTAGAAGGAAGATCGACTTTGACCGGTTTGACCGTTATAAAACAAAACCAAATAAATCTAGGAAATTTTTTGAAAAATTACCACATCACTAAAATCGTTATATCTTGATATCCGCATGATTGGAACGTTGAAAAAAGAATTTAAAAAAAAGATTCATCATTCGAGACAAGACTAGTTAAAAGGAAGGTCGAGTTTGAGAAGTTTGACCGTTATAAAACCAAACCAAATAAATCTAGGACATTTTTTAAAAAATTACCACATCACTAAAATCGTTATATCTTGACACCCGTGCCATTGGAACATCGAAAAAATAATTTAAAAAAATAGATTCATCATTCGGGACAAGACTAGTTAAAAGGAAGGTCGACTTTGACCGGTTTGACCGATATAAAACCAAACAAAATAAATATAGAATTTTTTTTTAAAAATTACAACATCACTAAAATCATTATATATTGACACCCGTGCAATTGGAAGGTCGAAAAAATAATTTAAAAAAATAGATTCATCATTCGGGACAGGACTAGTTAAAAGGAAGGTCGACTTTGACCGGTTTGACCGTAATAAAACCAAACCAAATACATGTAGGAAATCTTTTAAAAAATTACCACCTCACTAAAATCGTTATATCCTGACACCCGTGCGATTGGAATGTCGAAAAAATTATTTTAAAAAAAAGATTCATTATTCTAGACAAGACTAGTTAGAAGGAAGATCGACTTTGACCGGTTTGACCGTTATAAAACAAAACCAAATAAATCTAGGAATTTTTTTGAAAAATTACCACATCACTAAAATCGTTATATCTTGATATCCGCATGATTGGAACGTCGAAAAAAAAAATTAAAAAAAAGATTCATCATTCGAGACAAGACTAGTTAAAAAGGAAGGTCGAGTTTGAGAAGTTTGACCGTTATAAAACCAAACCAAATAAATCTAGGCCATTTTTTAAAAAATTACCACATCACTAAAACCGTTATATCTTGACACCCGTGCGATTGGAATGTCGAAAAAAATTTAAAAAATTAGATTCATCATTCGGGACAAGACTAGTTAAAAGGATGGTCGACTTTGACCGGTTTGACCGTTATAAAACCAAACTAAATAAATCTAGAATTTTTTTAAAAAAATTACCACAACACTAGAATCATTATATCTTGACACCCGTACGATTGGAACGTCGAAAAAATAATTTAAAAAATTAGATTTATCATTCGGGACAAGACTAGTTAAAAAAATATCTAATGCAACACTTCAAACAGCAAATGCAACACTACTGTTATCTAATGCAGCACTTATGCCACGTCAGCAAATGACACGTCAGCACAGGTGGGTCCCACTTTTACCACGTCACCACTTGCGGGCCCTACAATTGCTACGTCAGCATTGGTGGGCCTCCTGCCACGTCACCCCTGTGGGTCCCACACCTTCCACGTCAGAATTTAAGAAAATAAAAAAAGATCTAATGCAACACTTCGAACAGCAAATGCAACACTACTGTTATCTAATGCAACGCTTATGCCACGTCAGCAAATGACACGTAAGCACATGTGGGTCCCACTTTTGCCACGTCAGCAATTGTGGGCCCCACAATTGCCACGTCAACATTGGTGGGCCTCCTGCCATGTCACCCTTGTGGGTCCCACACCTACCACGTCAGCAGTGGTGGGTCCCACACATGCCACGTCATAATTTAAAAAAATAAAAAAATATCTAATGTAACACTTCAAATAGCAAATGCAACACTACTGTTATCTTATGCAACGCTTATACCACGTCAACAAATGACACGTCAGCACATGTGGGTCCCATTTTTTCCACGTCAGCAATTGTGGACCCCACAATTGCCATGTCAGCAAATGTCATGTCAGCGCATGTGGGTCCCACTTCTGCCACGTCATCATTTATTAAAATAAAAAATTATCTAACGCAACACCAGCAGTTAGTGTTGCATGATGTGAAACACTGTGGGTAATACGCAACACTAAATTATATCTACCGCAACACCAGTTCAGCTCAGTTGCAAAAGACCCAAAATTTCTATCTAACGAAACGCTTTCTGTGCAACGCTTTTTAAAAAGGGTTGCGTATGTGCGTTTATGGCGTAGTGTTATATGCACTAAACTGATACACACCAACTTTCGTTGTGCGTATACCATCCTACTGATCATCCACAATTGATAGAAGTCAAGTAGTCACCAAATATGCGTAGTTCCTATATGTCTATAGCAATTGAACACATACCGGTTAAAAATCAAGCATCCATAAAACCACATAGTCAGTGCAAGACGGTTAGAATTACACCACAAATTAATACATGTTCTTCACATGCAAAAACCTATGCTAACATGAATTGTTCCAAACCCTAGATCCACTTTCGCATTCACCAGGATTAAACAAACAATTACAGGTGTTCGCGACTCACCTATAACGAATAAGCGCAATCATACTAGGAAATCAATACAATCAATCACACACCAAGGTATAAAAAACACTTAATTACTAGAATCCATAGAAAAATCCATTAAAATCCCATGATAACGAATTAGCCCATAATCGACCTAATCGCCATCATGGGTTCAAGTGTAAACATGATTGAAAAATAAATACGATAAACCAACAAAAGTAGTAAAAGAGTATACGAAAACAACCGAGCATTCAACGTAATAGAAGATTACAAATATCAATTGAAAACTAGGAAACCCCCAAAAAACTTGATGCTCTCCCAATGGTTCTTCTCTCCTAAAGTCTACGCTTAGAATAATACGATACTTGTTGATATTCAAGGCTTTCCCCCAATAGTACATACTAAACTTGGCTTCCACGACACAAGGCTGCACATCTCGTTCGAACCGGCCCTTCCGAACAAGCCCAACAACAGAAAATAAATATTTTTCAGTCCACCAGGGCGCGGTCGCGCTCTATACAGGCGCGGGCACGCCTGGACCCCCTGTCCAGAACTTCAATTTCGCTTCGTTCCTCTTGTTGGCTGCTGCACAATGCTCCGATATGCTCCCTGGCCGACATGCTATCTCAGCCCTCGGCACTTCCAGCTCTAATCCATCCGAAACACTCAATTCCACCACCTTATTCCTCAAACGATACTCTACACACTAAAAACAGGAAAACACATCAAAAGACACAAAACACTCGGGTACAAGCGGTCAATTTAAGCCAAAATGGAACGTATTTAGTGGACATAAAGTCCACTAACACACCCCCAAACTTAAACTGATGCTTGTCCCCAAGCATAAACAGACACTAAACAATCCAATGAAATGAAATGCATGAATGCAACTAACATGAAAAATGCAAATGATCCCCTTCAAACCAACCAAAACCGACAAGCAAGAAAATACTCAAAGAAATGCAACTAAATCCAAATAGAGCTCGCCTAAATCCTCGTATACTAACAGAATTTGTACAGAAACGTGCACGCGTGCTGTGCTCATCAGAGATACCCCCAAATCAAACCAAAACCATACCTATTCTTAGCCAAACTACCACCAGGTTTAAAAACAGAATGAACGTTAGACACAAGATCCCTCCAGATACACCGCCATAGTCCACTTGAGTTGACAAGAAATCATGCTTAATTACTAACACATATGACACATAACACTATATACACAACGCATGCTTATTTAACCGTGCAATGGATGAGACCCCTAAAGGCTTATACAATAATACCCATGTAACGAGCGTTAGGTCAGTGGATTCCAGACTATAAAAGCCTTAGGTCACTAGGCACAAAGTCCCCTCGTACTTAATTGCTCGAGTATTAAAGAGCTCACCCTGGTTAATATTGCAATTACACACTTTACACGACTCTTTTTTTTCCCATTTTTTTTCCCTTTTTTTCTCTTTTTTTTTTACTAGAACAATCTGGAGTGAGAATTCTCACCTCCAACCCTAGACCACTCATATAAATATGAGCCGGCTACTAGCCATTTGACACCTATTTATTAATACTATTCGCAATTATCATGAATTTCTTTGTTTCCCCCAAACTTATACTTAAGTGTTCCTTCGCTTTCAAGAATCTAACAAACATTCTAGGTTTAAACTAGGTGTTAAATTTTAGCAACCAAACAGACATGGCCGGGTCCAATTCAAAAGCACTCAATGAGACTGTGATTGTGTAAAAATTTTGTTTCTGAACAAGCAAATCAGTTTCATAAGAACTATAAAACAACCCTCTACTCATCATTAATGCACTCAATCAGACACCTACCTACCAGTCAGAATTATTTCATTCTAAGGGATCATGGAAAATGCATGAATGCATGAATTATGCTATGCAATCTGGAATGCCACTACATGACTCACAATTAAACAATATGCATGATACATGATGAACAATTTAAACAAGATGCATGATAATATTACACTACATGTCCTATATGCATCTAACTACTAATCACACTTTTCATTTCCCACCCCCAAACTTAAAATCTTCAATGTCCCCATTGAAGGCAATAAATAAAGAAAGTGCACAGAGATACCTCAATCATCAGCAGGATCACCCTCCTCGGGTGAGTCCGGTGGTGGATAAACAACTTCATCTCCATACTGAGGCCAGACAACCTCAACCCCTGTAGCTAAAAATACCGTGCCCAAAGCCTGTGCCAGATCATCAGCAAAACGGCTCTGTGTCTCATCAACAACATCTATCCGCCTAGCAAGCCTCCTGAAGTGAGACTCAGTCAAACCAGTACTCTCACTCACCACACCCCTCCGTGCTCTCGAAGGACCAGCTCTAGCCTCCTGTTGCGGACGTGGTGGCACATCACCACCCAGAATGTAACCCAAACCTCGCGGATGTGGCTCACCACCATCCCACTCGGCAAACCTAGCAATAGCCACCTTATATATTCAGCTAGCTGGCAACTGTAACTGCTCCTCTGCTGGCTAGCGAATACCCACATCTAAACACAATCGAACAACCACTGAGCCATAAGGAATTGCTGCAGTGGAACCCCCTTGCATGAACCTGATCATGTTCCGATGGATAACACTACCCACATCGATGTACCTTTCATTCACAATAGCCCACAAAAGAATAGCACTCTCCACAGTCACCTCATGAGAATGCGAGGATGGTAATATGTTTGCACAAATAAACAAATTCCAGGCCTTAGCATACCTGTTCAAAGCAGAAGCCGGAAAAGTAATCGGCTCAGTCGACCCCGCCCTGCGCTTCCATTCAGTGCCCGGAACTGTCATCTGCCTCAGAATGGCCTCAAGATCTACATCCCCATGGCCCTTCACCCCATAATCCTCTTCACCAGGTGTAGGTGCTGGAACAACCAAAACCCTAGTGATGGCAGCAGGAGTATAATCGACCACATGGCCACGAACTGTAGAATACCCATTCTTCAGTTTCTTCGCATTAGCATAAAACTCTCTAACGATACTCAAAGGTACCGCCTCAGCCACCTCACACACCGTATCCCATCCCCGCCTCATAATCATGCCCACCAGATCTCCATCCAAGATGCCCGGAGTAAAACCCCTCTCTTTGACCACTAGCTTGGTCAACAATCGCGTAAATTCTTCTTGAGCCTCCGGTGAATTGAAACTAGGAGCATTCCCCCCACTAGATGAAGAATCACTAGAGGCCACAGATCTTCTTGTTCTCTTAGAAGCCATGGAATTGATGGGAAGAGTTTGTGTGTATAGGTTGGATTGTGTTTTGAAAGATTTGGATGAAAGTAGTGGCTAGGGTTTGTAATTGTAGAAGTGGTGGAGTGGGTTTGTGTTTATATAGGTTAAAAACCCCCAAAAACTGATTTCCCCTCTTTACTTTTCTGTTTTTGTTTTTTTTTCGTTTTTTTTAACAGCAGACTGCAGCGCGCCCGCGCTTCTTCTCAGCAATGCACGCGCGCCCGCGCCCAAACTTTCTGCCCAGATTTTTTTTTTTCATTCTTGTACAACAAAACGTAGGTTGCCTCCCACGAAGCGCTTCTTTTACGTCAGTAGCTTGACGTGACTTCCATGATTCACTCAGTAGTTGCAAGAATCGCGGTTTCAGCTCCACGATTCGATACATCACCAAAGTACGGTTTCAATCTCTGACCATTGACTTTGAAGGACTGATCAGGTGATTTCTCAAAAATTTCAACCGCGCCATGCGGAAACACGGTTTTGACAACAAAAGGCCCTGACCATCTCGACTTAAGCTTTCCTGGAAACAGACGAAGGCGAGAATTAAATAACAACACGGTTTGGCCAGGAACAAATACCTTTTTGACTAGACGACGATCATGCCATCGCTTCACTTTTTCTTTGTAGAGTTTATTGTTCTCATAGGCTTGCAAGCGAAACTCGTCCATCTCATTGAGTTGCACCATTCTCTTCTCACCCGCGGCTTTAAGATCAAAATTTAGCTTTTTCAAAGCCCAATAAGCCTTGTGCTCCAATTCTACCGGCAAATGACAAGCTTTCCCATAGACAAGCTGATATGGCGACATACCCAAAGGTGTTTTATATATCGTTCGATAAGCCCAGACGGCTTCATCGAGTTTCAAAGACCAATCCTTTCTTGAGGACTCACCACCTTTTCCAGAATACGCTTGATTTCACGATTAGACACTTTAGCTTGGCCATTTGTCTGAGGATGGTATGTTGTAGCTACCCGATGATTGATATTGTATCTGGCCATAAGATTAGTGAACTTGCGATTGCAAAAATGAGTGCCTTCATCACTGATAATGACTCGAGGAGTGCCATATATGGTGAAGATGTTCTTCTGAAGGAAATTAAGCACGACTTTGGCATCATTGGTCGGGAGTGCTTTGACCTCAACCCATTTAGAGACGTAATCAATGGCTAGCAAGATATATTGATTGTTGCATGAGGAGATAAACGGTCCAATGAAGTCGATTCCCCAAACATCGAAAATTTCCACTTCCAACATTACATTAAGGGGCATCTCATCCCTCCTCGATATGTTACCAACACGCTGACAACGGTCACACCTTAAGACATACTGATGGGCATCCTTAAAAAGAGAAGGCCAATAGAAACCCGCTTGAAGAATTCGAGTTGCAGTATTTTCACCTCCATAGTGGCCTCCATATGTCGTGGCGTGATAATCCCTCAGAATAGTCTCTGTTTCACTGTACGGCACACATCTTCTAATAACCTGATCAGCTCCCTGTTTAAACAGATATGGTTCGTCCCAACGATACCATTTGACTTCATGCAAGAACTTCTTCCTTTGTGCATAAAAAAGCTCGGGTGGAATCACTTAACTAACCAGAAAGTTCACAATGTCTGCATACCATGGCTCTTCTTCTTGCACCCTAAACAATTGCTCATCCGGGAAGAATTCATTAATGATGGTACCATCTCGAGAGGATTTACCAGTGTCCTCCAGTCGAGAAAGATGGTCAGCTACTTGATTCTCTGTCCCTTTTCTATCCTTAATCTCTACATCAAATTCTTGTAACAGAAGTACCCAACGAATCAACCGAGGTTTGG
The DNA here is from genome assembly GCA_036435485.1 of Saposhnikovia divaricata. NCBI lineage: Eukaryota > Viridiplantae > Streptophyta > Magnoliopsida > Apiales > Apiaceae > Saposhnikovia > Saposhnikovia divaricata. Next base: position 167,164,655 of record CM071595.1, on the reverse strand, counting down.
AGTCTTTTTTAGAGAGCAGATATCTAATAGCCGCGTGATTCATGTACATCATTACCTTTATACCGAGCAAGTAAGAACGAAATTTTTCAAAACCATAGACTATGGCCAACAGCTCCTTCTCAGTAGTAGTGTAGTTCAACTAAGCCTCATTAAGGGTCTTGCTTGCATAATAGATCACACGAAACACTTTCTCTTTCTTTTGACCAAGAACGGCCCCCACTGCATAATCGCTAGCGTCACACATCATAGCGAAAGGTTCACTCCAATCAGGAGCAATGATCACTGGTGTTGAAACCAATTTCTTTTTCAGAGTCTCGAAAGCGGTGAAACATTCTTCGTCAAATTTAAAAGGAACGTCCTTTTCCAAGAGCTTACACAACGGTTTGGAGATTTTTGAGAAGTCTTTGATGAAACGCCTGTAGAAACCTGCATGACTGAGGAAACTGCGAATCCCTCTCACTGAAGTAGGTGGTGGAAGATTTTCAATTGTTTCTATTTTTGCTCTGTCCACCTCTAGACCTCTCCGTGACACCTTGTGCCCAAGGATAGTTCCCTCCTGAACCATGAAATGGCATTTCTCCCAGTTAAGCACTAGATTAGTCTCCACACATCTTTTCAGAACCGCACCCAGATTTTGCAAACATTCATCGAAAGAACGACCAATTACAGAAAAGTCATCCATGAAAACTTCTACGGTCTTACCAATCATGTCTGAAAAGATAGCCGTCATACACCTTTGAAAAGTGCCAGGTGCACCACACAAACCAAAAGAGACCTGCCGAAAAGCAAATGTACCAAATGGACATGTGAATGTCGTCTTCTCCTGATCCTCAGGAGCAATACAGATTTGATTATACCCAGAATATCCATCCAGAAGGCAATAGTACTCATGACCTGCAAGTCTGTCTAGCATCTGATCAATAAAGGGCAAAGGAAAATGATCCTTCCTGGTGGCCTTGTTCAATTTCCGGTAGTCCATACAGATTCTCCAACCAGTGACTGTGCGAGTGGAGATAAGTTCATTCTTCTCATTGGTGATTACCGTCATGCCCCCTTTCTTTGGCACACATTGAACTGGGCTTACCCATGAACTATCAGAAATGGGATAGATAATCCCTGCATCCAACCACTTGATAATTTCTTTCTTCACAACTTTTTTCATGATTGGATTTAGACTCCTCTGATGTTCCACTGTTGGTTTACTCCCTTCTTCTAGTGGAATTTTATGTTGATGGTAAGCCGGACTAATCCCCTTGTTGTCTGCAATAGTCCATCCAATGGCTGATTTGAATTCTCTAAGAACTCTCAGGAGCTTGTCTTCCTCAGAATCTGACAGGTTAGCAGCAATAATCACAGGTAAAGTAAATGACTCACCAAGAGAGGCATACCTTAAGTGATCAGGTAGCGGTTTGAGCTCTAGAGTTGGAGCTTCTTCAATGGATGGTTTCAACCGCTGATGCGACCCCTTCAATTCAGATAGACCTAAAGATTCCACTAGTCTCTCAAATTTCCTTTGCCATGGAGTAGCATCAAGAAATAGCAGTTGCTCATCTGTATCATCTTCTTCCAATAAAGAATCACCAATCAGTGCTTTTTCCAATGTGTCATTCATGAGCAGATGCTCAATTTTTTATTGCACTGCCGACTCAACCAAGTCTATATTCAAACACTGCTCTTCTTCAGTTGGAAACTTCATAGCCTTAAAAACATTGAAGGTGACATTCTGATCATGCACGCTCATAGTGGGTTCTCCTTTCTGCACGTCAATCAAGGTCTGACCCGTGGCCAAGAATGGTCTCCCTAAAATGATAGGGATTTTCTTATCTTCTTCAAAATCAAGTATGACGAAATCCGCTGGAAATATAAGTTTTTCCACTTTCACCAGAACATCTTCTACAATTCCTCGAGGGTAGGTGATTGAGCGATCAGCTAACTAGAGTGACATGTTTGTAGGCTTAGGCTCCGGAAGACCAAGTTGCAAGAAAACCGAATAGGGCATGAGGTTGATGCTTGGCCCTAAATCACACAAACACTTGTCAAAAGAAACATTCCCAATGATGCACGGTATGGTAAAACTCCCCGGATCCTTCAGCTTAGGTGGCAACTTTTGTTGCAAGACAGCACTGCACTCCTCCATCAAAGCGACGGTCTCTAACTCCTCGAGTTTCAATTTCCTCGAAAGTATGCCTTTCATGAACTTGGAATAACTTGGCATTTCACTACAAGAAAAGGGTCAATAGACATCAGTTTATGGCCGATGTCTATGTTATTTTGGATGTGATGTCTAGGTTGGAGATGTCTATTCTAGACATCAGTCAGAAACTGATGTCTATGCTAACATAGACATCAGTTTTTCATTCAATACACATCAGTTGTTCTACATAATAGGTTAGATATAATTAATTTTATAAACAACTTGCATGCCTTATATTCTAGAAAACATATAATAAACTAAGTTATATTTCACATACACATCACTTTCTTTCTTTGAAAAAGATGTCTAATGTAGGTATAAACATCAGGTCTTTCTGAAAAAACTCATTTATATGTGTCTCTTAGACATCAAATTTTACTTATAAAAGTGATTTCTAATTGTTTTTTAGACATCTGACACCGTAAAAACAAGTGATGTATATAATTGTTTTAGAAATCATTATTTTGTAAAACTTTTGATGTCTTTGTTACAATTAGACATTAGTTTCTGAGTGCAACTAAATAAACCGTTGTCTTTCAATGCATACCAAAAAATAAAAAACTGGACCATTCACAATATATCCAACCATGCATTTAGATTAAACCAGTCACAAAATACAACCACCAACAATGTATCTGTTCCATTAACAAGATACCAAACATCACTGGGCACTAGAATTAACTAAGTGTACAACCAAAAGTAAACATAAAAAGCATAATAGCTTGAATTACTACATCACAGACTGCATATATGTCTCAAAAACAGATTACCAAAAGCGCAGAACTAGCAATTCAAGCGGTTAACCAAATGTTTACGTCAATTTAAAGAGACCTACTAGAAACTATCAGATCTTGTCTTGGATGAACTTGAGAGCCTGGATACGTACTTCATCAAGATCGGCCTCGGTGTACGTCGTTCGAGTCTTCGGCAGCCACTAAAGGTAACAAACAAACACAATTAAACAAAAATGAAAAGTGCACCTTTATAATCAAAAGTAACCCATTAGAAAAACAAAGACGCACACCTTTGTAGCAAAAGCCATGCTTGTCCACTACCATATGCAAAAACAACCTTCTAGCATAGAAATGGTCACTGAAGGCCCTTCGTTGTTAATAAGGCTTACTAGGCCTTGGTCATCCAATAACCCATCCACATCCCGTATATCAATGCCATGACTAGATTCTGTTGGATTAACAAACTTAGCTGCTATGGCTGCAAAACAAAATGAAAAGCCATTAATAACAGTTATCTTTTGCAGATTGCAAAACAAGTAAGGATTCACTAATAACATCCCCTGAGTATGCTTGTGCCCTGTGTACTCATAACTGTCACTGAGTATGCTTGTGCCCTGTGTACAAATGCACAGAAAGATTACAAATTCAATATATAAACCCCATGTGATCTGTTTAGTAAATGTATGTAAAAAAACTCCTGTATGAGATGGGTATTATAGCTATTTGCAATTAACCTGGTTAATGTAATAATAATTACCTCCTTTAGTTGAGTATAACAAATAATGTTATCGGTAATCATCAGACTACTTCAGTTCAATCTCAACGATACACCAAGACTAGTGAACATTAAAGGCAACTACCAAATATAGCTGCATATTCGCCTAAGTCAAGACTACATAGATAATAACCATATTAGATTTAGAAGGAAGTAAATATACAAATGCAAGTAGTAATGATATACCACAATCAGGGTTTAAAATATATTACTGGTACCTAAAGAGTAAGTAAGTTAAAACCTCTGCTCTGTGCACATGCTAAGAGACTTAAAAATCTACATCTCTTCAGCACCTCCAAGTAGAAACTGAAATGAGTGCACGGTTCTGCTAGCATAACACAAGTGATGCCTGGTGCTTCTCCATATGAAATCCCCTAACCTGGGTTTTCTTTACCAAACACAGCCTGGATTTCAGTAAAGTTACTAAATTCCACTGGTAATTTACTTTCTAAATTAACCAAAACAAACATAAAAATGCATATAAAAGTTTCTAATAACTTTGATAATTTGCCAATTAGGCATTTGCCATGTTGCTCCTGTCCCCGGACAATATCGATGTTGTGAAATCTCCACCCCTAGCACCATATCCACCCCCCATCACCATATCCACCACGGTAGCCACAAATGTTCCACTAACTTTCTATAAAAATTTAAATAGATTACCTGGCCATTCATGGCTGACTTTGCCGAGCTAGCAGATTCAGAATCAGTAAAGCTCACAAATCCAAAACCCCTGGACCTCTGTGTATCTCTGTCAAATATCACTTCGGCTGTGTATGAAAACCACAAACAGGTCACAGTAAGTTTATGGAACTCTTTCCATCTAGCAATATGGAGAAAACTTATGTCCAATGCTTCATATTACAAAGTGACAATTAGGAACATACATCTTAATTGAATTATACTTATAATCCAAAATAGTTAATCTCACTGATGTAGTGACAACAAAAAGAAAAAAACACTTCATACAGTTGACATTTTAACAAGAGAGTAAATAAATAACAAAATTTAGTTTGAAACTTGTAAATAATAAAGTCACATTTGGGGAGGACCATTTCCCCTTAGAAAGTGTATGGCTACCTTGAATACAATAATGGCGGGCAGGAATTAATACTTACCCTCAATAACATCTCCAAAGCTGGAAAATGAAAATTCATCTCTCAAGGAATCATCACTAGTGTTATATGAAAAACCTACGATATATACATATGTAACCATAAATCTAATTTGGAATTTTAACGGATTCGGATATGGATTTAGGGTAATCCGATCCGAATCAGACCCGTTGATAGGCCTACTTGTAAGAAATAGACTAAAGCTTCAACACTTAGGGAAGTTAAACCTGATAATGTTTATCAGGCTTTATAATTAAGTAGGGAAGTTAAATCACTTTTTTTATATTCATACACGTGACAATTACCTAGCAAAACAAATTCAACAATGTGATTATGTAAGTCAATTTTATTACATTTATACAAGAAAATCAAGTAATTAAATACAACAAAAACAGAGTGAAACAGCTTACGTAGTTGAATTTAAAATGGGAATTGCATTGTTTAAATAAGTAAAAGTAAAGTAAAAAATCTAGAATTCCATTTCACTTCTTTGTGCTAACTTTGTTACTGAAGTGCTTAAATGTTTGATGGTAAAGTACCTGAGTACCAACAAACTGTAAATCTACTCAAATTGCTACAAAACCACAACTTACCTTTTAAGATTGAGAACAGAGCAAACAAGAACAGACACATCTCTGATGTTACAACTGAAAGGCGGAACGAATCTGAAATCTTACTGTGGGTTTAGTACATTGAGTACAAACAATAAAGCAACTACCTTGGCTGAACCACAAGACAATCCAAATGTAAAGTCAGCATTTTTGTAACACCATATATTTGTTATCATTGTAGCTGCCTGATGGTTGGGAGGAAAGATGAGTTTGGGCAGGTGGGGAATAGAGATATGTAGACCAATATCATCAATAGGCGGGAGCTGTTTGTGATGGTCAGTAACCGACTGATAAACCATGGCTAATGCAAGAGCCTACAGTTAAAAAGTAATTTACTTATATAGTACAAGAATCCTATAATATTTGTTGATTGCATAATAGAGTGCAGAGGAAGCTTACAATGTGATCTCGATCAGGAGTTGCATATATACCCGTTGTTACTTCCATTTTCCTTACTGAAGGGGGGTCAGAGATCTCAGTAAATCCAGTAGGAACTACCACAATAGGCAACCCTACTAGATTGCCCATGCACACTCTTTCCCAGTCGGTTATATTACCAACAAATGCATCAACTGTGAACCTCTCTCTTACCTCACGTATCAGTTTACCACGTGCTTTTTGTGCCTGTAGAAATTACTTATTCATGAAGTTCTAAACAATTTAGTAAAATTAAAATGTATAACTAGTAGGGAATACATTACTCCTCTAAGTAAGCATCTACCTAGATGAAGACAATTTTAGAATTATGCCATAACATTATGTTTGTTTCCACTCATCTAAAAAATAACCGTGCCAGTGACCATATTCCTTTGCACCAATGTATACTTAAAAAATAGTGAGGCTTAAAAAAGTTGCACCATCATTTGCCCAAACAACAGAGGCTTGTTTCCTTACAAGGATATCATAGTTAATAATGTAAAATAACTCAAACAAGTGAATATAACAAAGAGTAATTAACAACTGGCAAATTATTTTTATTCTCATCAACATGGGACTTCCAAATAAATGCACCCAGATGTGTATATTGCCCAAACAACAGAGGTTGATTTCTTACGAGGATATTTATTTAATACTGTAAATTAACTCAAACAAGTGAATGTAATACAAAGTAATTAACAATAGGCAAATTATTTTTATTCTCATCAACATGTAACTTGCAAATAATTGCAACCAGATGTATATTACTTAAATACTACACCAGTTGAAATCATCCAGATAATTGTGTATAGGTAATTAATAAAATAAACCCATTAAGCAAAAAAAACCCACATGACAAAATTTCTAAATTTTCTACCTCAGATTTAAGTCAGTTTATATGATAATACCTGAAAAAAAATCCACAGTAGTTATCACACGTGCACGGCGAAGTACATGAGGCCACTGATCTTGAACTTCATAATCATCATCCATCCCGTTACGCTGCCACTCGTCAAAGTGCATCATGGAAAAACGGAATATAGAAATAAATAATCCAACATACATCCAAATAAATAATACGTAAATAATCATATTAATATAACACATTTCAGAAATTCAACTAAGAACAAAAATAAAAATTACCTAAATAACAGCCACAACCACAACAAAGTGACAGAGGTCCTGTAAAAAACAAATTCAAAATAATTAGGGTATAACAAATACATCCAAGTAAATGACAACACCCAATTTAAGAAATTAAGGTTTTGATTTAAAAACCCCCAATTTAAGAAATTAGGGTTTTTATTTTAAAAAACCCCCAAATTAAAGTTATATATCCATGCAATTTAAGTACAGAAAACCCTAGACATAGCAGAGGAGACCTATTCGTGCAGTGAAGATCAATTTAAAGCTTACCAATTTAGGTAGACACGCGCAAGTAGATGTGAGGCTGGACGGAGGTGAGAGCAGAGGTGAGGCCGGACGGAGGTGAGTAGAGGGTGGAGGTGAGTTATGGTAGTGAGAAACAAGAGAGAAATTTCAGTTGAGAGAGAGAGTTTTAGTTGAGAGAGATAGAGAGAGGGGTTCATCGAGAGAGAGAGAGGTTCAGTCGATGTGAGAGTTATGAGAGTGTTAGTATTTTTAGATTTTTGTTTTACTTTAATTAGTTTTGTCTGAAGGGGGGAAATAATTGGGGGAAATAATTGGTAAGAGGGAAATTTTGATTAAGGGGGGAGAATATTTGGTATAAAGGGGGGAAAATTTGACATAGGGGGAAATAAATGAAATGGCGCGCGTGTTGAAATTTTTAATTCGAACTTTTGACATCAGTTTTAAAATAAGCGATGTCGTAAAAAAACAAAGACATCAGATTTTTGCGGGGTGATGTTATTAAATCTTTTAACATCAATGGCATTACTAACCGATGTCTAATGTGTGATGTCTATTTAACTTTTTCTTGTAGTGTTTGTTCCAGGGCTTCAGCAAACGGTAGATTTATGTGCAACTTTTTGAACACTTCCAAGAACTTTGCAAATTGCTTATCAAACTTTTGTTTCTGAAGCCTTTTAGGGAATGGCGGAGGCGGATAGACTTCCTTGCTAGCTTCCTTACTCTCTGAACTTGTTTTCCCAGCTGACTTTACCTTTTCTTCCTCACTTGATGCCTTCTGAACGACCGGAAGACACAAAACTTGAAGAATGACCAGAATCCTCAGGCACGCCCGCGCCCCTTTTCACTGTTCACAGAATTCTCAAGCTCTTCGTTAAGCTGATTTTTGACCTCCAGATCGTCTGTAACCTTTCCATAACGCAACGCAACAGCGTGAATCTGTTCCTTGACCTCCTTTTTACCCGGATTAGCTTCCGTGTCACTAGGTAATTGCCCTTGAGGTCTGTTCAAAAGAGCATTGGCCAGTTGGCCAATTTGGTTTTCAAGAGTTTTCAAAGATACTGCTTGACTCTTGTACATCATTCGCAATTCTTCCAACTCTGACTTCTCATTCGACTGCACATGACTTCCTTGATGTTGTTGATGAAATCCAGGTGGATTGTATGGTGGTCTTTGGGCATAGGGTTGTTGATAACCCGAATTGTTGAACTGCTTCGAACCATACTGCTGACCCTGAGATGGTTGTTGCATGGTATTCGGATTGTTGCTCCAACTGAAGTTAGGATGATTCCTATTGTTGGGATGATATGTGTTCGGAGCAGGTTGTGACGGCTTCTGATAATTGCTGACAAAATGTGCCGACTCACTAGAAATTGCACATTGATTAGTTTCATGATCCCCCGCACACAATTCACAAACCATGCACTACGCCATAAACGCTCAAATGCAACGCCCTGTTTAATGTTGCTTTAGGCCAAAAATGCGTTGCATTAGACCAAATGCAACACCAGGGGGCATTGCATTCGAGACCGTCTCGTTAGACCCCATAATCCAACGCTTTTTGGCACTAAAGTAACAGCAATAAGCGTTGCATCTGACATGTAATGCAACACCACAGCAAGCAAATGCAACATCAAAGAGGCGTTGCAATTGACATGAGACATAGTTACAATTCCACGTCACGAATGTGGGCCCACAAGCATGCCACATCAGCAATGGGTCCATCTAGCATGCCACATCAGCAACAGTCCAGCTGGCATGCCACGTCAGCAACAGTACAGCTGGCATGCCATGTCAGCATGTGGGGCCCACGTGCCATGTCAGGGGTGGGACCTGCCATGCCACATCAGTAGTGGGTCCCACATGCCACGTCAGTACTGGGTCCACGTGCCACGTCAGCACTGGGTCCCACATGCCACGTCAGCACAGGGTCCCACATGCCATGTCAGCACTGGGCCCCACATCTATGTAATGCAACGCTTTTATCTGCTTTTTAAAACACTAGAAGTATCTAATAAAACAGTAGAAATGCAACACAAGAAATATCAAATGCAACGCTTTGATGAAAATTTCTGCAATGTTCTGTTTCTTACATAAAGAAACCCATCAAAATACAAAGGCATTCAAAGCCATCCAAAACATTCAACATCCCCCAAATATTCAACAGCCACCAAATATTTACAATCCACACCAACATCATACTAATACCAAAAGAACAAGTGTGCTAAACCAACATAATTCTAAACCGAAAAGCACATACGATTAAGTCTAAATTCTAAAAGTACGAAACCATTACATATTGCTATTCGGTGGTGCCGCCTTGAGTCGTAGGAGTACCAGTATCGTTGTCATCATAATTACTTGAAGCGGTGGCACACAACTCTTTCACATCGAATTTAAGACCTGGATTATCTTCACCAAGTTTGTTCAACATCCATGACATATTCTCTTTCACTTTTGTGTTCACCTTGGCCATAAAATCAGCCTCAAGATTTTGCTTTATTTTCTTGGTCAATTCCTGCACATAACTGTTTGAAGGAGCAGGAGAAGTTGTATTCTGTTCAGATTTTTTACCTCTCCTGCCCACTAACCAGTTCTGCCCATGAGTTCTCCCACCAGCGACAAGTGCATTGGCCTCATCAATTTTTCCAGCATTTACCAATTCCTGAACTTTTATCTACAGCAAGTGGTTACATTAATATTAGAAAGCATACATGAATTCAAACTACTTATGCATGATATATAGACAGCTAATTGGGAGAAGCTATTCAAAACAAATGGTAATATTAAATCATGGAGGTTTCTAAATACAAGACAAAAATACGTACTTGTACATTTCACAAAACAGCAAATGTGGGAAACTATCTATAGACAGTTACGTTGAGTACCACTGGATTGAGTAGGAATTTGTGATAAGTATGAACTATGAACTAAACTTCTTCTGTAAACAATATTATTTTGCCATCTCCATTTTACTAGAAAAATGCAACTTTTAGCATCAATATAAGAAACCTAAATCAGCACATTCCTATCCACGTAGTACTTACATATTTGGTTCTCAGTTTTTCTGTATCTGTGTTCGCTATTTTCTCTACGCAAGTATACGCAGTCCAAAAGCAATATAGGGAAATAAGGATCGTTCCCACGAAGACTTGGTGTATTAAGTAAATATGTTTATTCAACAACGTTCGGTTAATTATAGAAGCCTGAACAACGAAACGGTTGGTTTGTTCAAATCACAATTAATTAATGAAATAACGACTAAAAATAATATGATAAAGATTTTATATATGAGATAAACATGGGATTCTAATTTCATTATTTATTTCATTTAGAATTGATGCCTTAATTTAAAGTGATTCTGATAAATATGAAAGCTAGCAGGGAACACGAAACTAATATAAGCGCCTTTCAGCCTTAACTTATATCAAACCATACAAACATCCACTTAAAAAGATAGAAGTTGTGTGGACACCATTTATGTCTAGACCCTATATGTCTATAAGATTTGAAAACATAACTGGTTTACGAATAAATTCCTTATTTTTGGCTACACAGGGCGATGTGATCCAAAACCCTACCACTAATCATAATTATATATGAAAATTACGAACCTGTGCTAACATGGCAAATTCTAAATTCTCAAATCCACTTTCGCATTCATTAAGAATTAATAATTTAGATGATAGCTACGCATCTAATAAATTAAGCACAACCACGTTAGGCAATCGGAAATTTTTATCATAACACAATTTATTAAGGCATCGAATTACTAAATTACGTAAATAAATCCATTAGAATCCCATGACGGCGATTAGTTCATAATTAAACGAATCGTCATCATGGGATTAATTGAAATCATAATAATAATAATAATAATAATAATAATAATAATAATAATAATAATAATAATAATAATAATAATAATAATAATAATAATACTAATAACAACAATAATAAAACTAAATTAAAAATTACGATAAATTAAATATGAAAATTATAAGAGTTAGAAAGTAGAACCGAAATAGCTTCCAATGAAAGAAAAGCGCACTCCAAATAATCCCCTTAAAATCTTCAACCAAAATAAAAATTATACTAAAATTGCAGAAAATTAAAGTGTATAAACTAGAACTGAATTACAACAAGGAAGACTAGAGAGAAAACTGAATTATAAAGAAAAACTCAGTTGAGATGTGTCTTAAACCGAAGGAAAATGCTCCTATTTATAGGGGAAAACAGCACGCCAAGCACCATAATTAAATCAGCCGAAAGCAGCAACGCATTACTGGAAAAAAAAATAAAAGCCGACAACTTTCCGCCCGAGAACTTTTGTTTCAACTATCACATAAATCATATTAGTTGCCATACTGAGGACCAGCCACGGACCAGGGAGGTGAGACACGCGCACCACACAATTATTTTTTTTCTTCAAGCGCGTGGCCTGCAGGCGCTCATTGGCGCGTCACCTTGCCGACAGGACCTGCAAGCACTTTTGTTTTTGTTTACCTGCCGCACTTCACTTTCAAAACAAAACACCCCACCTGCCATTTTTTCTTATTTGTAATTCGGGTGACTTGATTTCTTAAAACGGGTTCCGTGAAAATGCTTTTTTTAACTCGCACAACTTATAATCTTTAATTAATAAATAATTATTTTAATCCAGAAATTATAAAAATAAATATCTAATATTATTAGATATTTATAAATATAATTTTCTAAATTAATAAAATTATTTAATAATATAATTAAATCTTTATTGTCTAAGCTGCGGTCTCTGGCCGTCTGGAACCGGACTCCTTTTGCTAAACAGAAAATATATCAATTCCAACCGGGGTTTTCTCTTTTAGAATATATCACTTCCCATCTTTTTGTGATAATTCTATTTTCTTATTGCTCGTCCAGGTGCAAATTACGGCCTGCTGAGGATCTGACACCGGATTCCTTTTGCGAAACGAAAAATATATCAATTCCAACCGGGATTTCTGCTTTAAGAATATTTCACTCAGAATTTCTTTATGATAATTCTTTTGGCAACTCTTAATTCCGAATTGGTGCAAAATTTCACCGTTTTTAGCCTTTTATCGCCACGATACCTAAAGTTGCGAGTTCTGCACAACAAATGCTGAAACACAACAAAAATGAATTAAAAGACACAACATACTTAAGGATAAACCATCAATCTAGGCCATTTAGCGCATAATAAGTGGATATAAAATCCACTTATCACACCCCCAAACTTAAACTGATGCTTGTCCTCAAGCGAAAACAGACTCGACTACCTCTAAATGCATGAATGCAACTGATGCAAGGATCCCATAGGCAAAGCAATAACCAATTTAGCAGAGTGACTTAGAGAATGTGAAGATTCCAAATAGAGATCGACTAAATACCCGCATATTAACATGTACAAGTACAGAAACGTGCGTGTGTGCAATGCTCATCAGAATTACTCCTAGCGCTAGATCAAAACCATACATATTCTTCGTCACAACAATCACAAGTTTATAAATAGAATGTACGCTAGACACTTCATAACCTAGAAACACCTCTATCATCATTTGAGTTAGACAGGAATTCATGATTTATTAACAACTATGACACATAATACTATACACAATACACATGCTTATTTGACCGTGCAATGGATGAGACCCCAAAAGGCTTATACAATAATACCCATGTAGCGAGCGTTAGGTTAGTGGATCCCAGACCGGAAAAGTCTTAGGTCACTAGGCTTGAGTCCCCTAGAACTTAATTGCTCGAGTATTAAAGAGCTCAACCTGGCCAACTCTGCATACTCACACTCTCATAAACACTATTTTTTTTCTTTTCTTATCTTTTCCCATTTTTTTTTATATCAATTTTTTTTTATATATGCAATCTGGAATGAGAATTCTCAATTCCAACCCTAGACTACTCATATAAATATGAGCTGGCTACTAGCCAATTGACACCTATCCATTATTAACAAATACACACAAACTAGCATGAACCCTGGTTTCCCCCAAACTTATATTTAGTGATTCTACGCTATCAAGGGAATAAAGAAAATTCCAAATATAATCAGATGATTAAATTTCAACAACCAAACAAGCATGACCTTAACCTAGCCCAAAAGTAACGGATGATTTGTGTAAGATTGTGTTTCTGCAACATGCACGTCAATTCATAAGTATTTAATTCAGCCCTCTATCCATCATTATCACACTCAAATTCATCATTGACTACTAAACGGAATCGCCAAGCGCTACGGGATTAAGGAAAATATGATATGCAACTAATCATGAATATGCAATTTTTTTTTATACATATATATGAATTATATGAAATTACACTAGCACGGTATATTATGAACTACATGAAACTGTATGCATACTATGACTCAATTAATCAATTATCCTAAATCACCCCCAAACTTAAAATATTCAATGTCCTCATTGAAGGTATAGATAAAGGATAAACGAGAACTCCCCTAACTGTTGGCATCGTCACCCTCCTCGGGTGGTGAATCAAGTGGTGGAAATGAGCTCCAAACTGAAACTAATCCTGCAACTCGCCAATGACCTGCAAACTGAACAAAATCACACAAAATCAAACCACACATAAAAACACCAAACCTATGGGCTGCCTCCCATGAAGCGCTTGTTTATTGTCGCTAGCTTGACGATTATACTGAGAATCATGTGGTGGCCAACTTGGTGGTATAAGCCTCACGGTTCACCGTGCCACCAAAATAGGGCTTCAATCTCTGCCCATTCACTTTGAATGATTGATCGGGTGATTTCTCAAAGATTTCCACCGCTCCGTGTGGAAACACAGTTTTGACAACAAATGGCCCTGACCATCTTGATTTGAGCTTCCCTGGAAACAATCGAAGACGAGAGTTATATAATAAGACCGACTGGCCAGGAACGAATACCTTTTGAATAAGACGACGATCATGCCATCGTTTCACTTTCTCCTTATAGAGCTTATTGTTCTCATATGCCTGCAATCGAAACTCGTCCATCTCGTTGAGTTGCACCATCCTTTTCTCACCTGCGGCCTTAAGATCGAAATTTAGCTTCTTCAAAGCCCAATAAGCTTTGTGTTCCAATTCTGCCGGTAAATGGCAAGCTTTCCCATAGACAAGCTGATATGGCGACAGGCCCAAGGGTGTTTTATATGCTGTACGATAAGCCCATGCGGCTTCATCGAGTTTCAAAGACCAGTCCTTTCTCGAAGGATTCACCACTTTTTCCAGAATGCGCTTAATCTCGCGATTAGATACCTCGACTTGGCCATTGGTTTGCGGGTGGTATGCCGTAGCTACCCGGTGGTTGATGTTGTACCTTGCCATAAGATTAGTGAATTTGTGATTGCAAAAGTGAGTTCTTCATCGCTTATGATTACTCGAGGAGTGCCGAATCTTGTGAAGATGTTCTTGTGAAGGAAATTGAGCACGACATTGGCATCATTGGTCGGAAGTGCCTTGACTTCAACCCATTTGGAAACATAATCAACGGCCAGCAAGATGTATTGGTTGCTACATGAGGAAATGAATGGTCCCATGAAATCGATGCCCCAAACATCGAAGATTTCCACTTCTAGCATTATATTGAGGGGCATCTCATCCCTCTTAGATATGTTACCAACACGCTGACAACGATCACACTTCAGCACAAACTGATGGGCATCCTTAAAAAGGGATGGCCAATAAAATCCCGCTTGAAGAATTTGAGTTGCGGTCTTTTCACTTCCATAATGGCCACCATATGTCGTGGCATGATAATCCCTTAGAATAGCCTCTGTTTCACTATATGGCACACATCTCCTAATCACCTGATCGGCTCCTTGTTTAAACAGATATGGTTCGTCCCAACGATACCATTTGACTTCATGCAAGAATTTCTTTCTTTGTACAAAAGAGAGCTCGGGAGGAATCACTCGACTCACCAGAAAGTTCACAATGTCTGCGAACCAAGGCTCTTCTTCTTGTATCCCAAACAACTGTTCATCAGGAAAGGATTCATTAATGACAGTTTTGTCTTGGGATGTCTTCCCAAGGTCTTCCAATCGTGAGAGATGGTCGGCTACTTGGTTTTCTGTCCCTTTTCTATCCTTGATTTCCACATCGAATTCTTGCAGCAGAAGAATCCATCGAATCAACCTAGGTTTGGAGTCCTTTTTAGAGATCAGATATCTGATAGCCGCGTGATCAGTGTACACAGTCACCTTCGTGCCAAGCAAGTATGAACGGAATTTTTCAAAACCATAAACTATGGCTAACAGCTCCTTCTCAGTGGTAGTGTAGTTTAATTGAGCATCGCTGAGGGTTTTGCTTGCATAATAGATGACATGAAACATTTTATTTTTCTTTTGGCCAAGAACGGCCCCAACTACGTAATCGCTAGCATCACACATCATAGCGAAAGGCTCACTCCAATCTGGAGCAATGATCACGGGTGCTGAAATCAATTTCTTCTTCAAAGTCTCGAAAGCTGTGAGACATTCTTCGTTAAATTTTAAATGAATATCTTTTTCCAGCAGCTGACACAAAGGTTTGGAAATTTTTGCGAAGTCCTTGATAAAACGCCTATAGAAACCTGCGTGCCCAAGGAAACTGCGAATCCCTCGCACTGAATTAGGTGGCGGCAGCTTTTCAATAGCTTCTATCTTTGCTCTGTCCACTTCTAGACCCTTCCTTGACACCTTGTGCCCGAGAATAGTTCCTTCTTGTACCATGAAGTGGCACTTCTCCCAATTGAGCACTAGGTTAGTTTCCACGCATCTTTTCAGCACCGAGCCAAGATTTTGTAAGCATTCATCAAAAGATAGACCGAATACCGAGAAGTCATCCATGAAGACTTCAACAGTCTTGCCAATCATGTCTGAGAAGATGGCCATCATGCACCTTTGAAAAGTACCAGGTGCTCCACACAAGCCAAAAGAAACCCGTCGAAAGGCGAAAGTGCCGAATGGGCATGTAAATGTTGTTTTCTCCTGATCCTCAGGAGCAATGCAAATTTGATTATATCCAGAATAACCATCCAGAAGGCAGTAATAATCGTGGCCGGCTAGCCTATGTAACATCTGATCAATGAAAGGAAGGGGAAAATGATCCTTCCTTGTGGCTTTATTCAACTTCCGGTAGTCCATGCAGATTCGCCAACCGGTGACTGTGCGAGTAGAGATGAGTTCATTCTTTTCATTGGTAATCACAGTCATGCCTCCCTTCTTCGGTACACATTGCACTGGACTCACCCATGCACTGTCAGAAATGGGATAGATAATCCCAGCATCCAGCCATTTGATGATTTCTTTCTTCACTACCTCTTTCATAAGAGGATTTAGCCGCCTTTGATGCTCCACTGGTTGTTTACTACCTTCTTCTAATGGAATTTTATGTTGACAATAAGCTGGGCTGATGCCTTTGATATCCGCTAGGGTCCAACCAATGGCTGTTTTGAATTCCCTCAGAACACTTAAAAGCTTGTCTTCCTCAGAGTCTGAAAGGTTAGCAGATATAATCACAGGTAAGGTAGATGATTCACCAAGAGAAGCATACTTTAAGTGATTAGGAAGTGGTTTGAGCTCTAGAGTTGGAGCTTCCTCGATAGATGGTTTCATTTGCTGATGCGGCCCTTTTAGTTCTGAAAGATCCAATGATTCAACTGGTCTTTCAAATTTTCTTTGCCACGGCAAAGCATCCAGATATTGCAATTGTTCATCTATATCATCTTCATCTAATGAATACTTTCCACTGAGGGCCCTTTCCAAAGTGTCATTCATGAACATGTGATCCAACTTTTCTTGTACCGTAGATTCAATCAAGTCTACCTTCAGACACTGCTCTTCTTCTGTTGGAAACTTCATGGCTTTGAAAACATTGAAGGTGACATTTTGATCATGCACCCTCATTGTAAGTTCCCCCTTTTGGACGTCAATCAACGTTTGTCCTGTCGCCAAGAATGGTCTACCAAGAATGATCGGAATCTTCTTGTCCTCTTCGAAATCCAGTATGACAAAATCAGGTGGAAAGATAAGTTTGTCTACTTTTACTAGGACATCTTCAACAACTCCCCGAGGATAAGTGATAGAGCGATCAGCCAACTGAAGTGACATGTTCGTCGGGGTTGGCTCAGGAAGGCCAAGTTGTAAGAAAACTGAGTATGGCATGAGATTGATGCTTGCTCCTAAATCACATAAACATTTGTCAAAAGACAAATTCCCAATGGTGCATGGTATGGTGAAACTGCCAGGATCTTTTAGCTTAGGCGGTAACTTTTGTTGCAATACCGCACTACACTCCTCTGTCAAAGCAACAATTTCTAAGTCCTCAAGTTTTACTTTTCTCGATAGAATGCCCTTCATAAACTTGGCATAACTCGGCATTTGCTCCAGGGCTTCAGCAAATGGAATGTTGATATGTAATTTCTTAAAGACTTCAAGAAATTTGCCGAACTGCTTGTCTAGTTTCTGTTTTTGCAGACGTCGAGGAAATGGCGGAGGTGGATAGACATGCTCTTCTGCTTCTTTCTGTGCAAGGATTGATTGTTTAGGAGGTGGTACACTTTCTTCTACCTCCGTGCTTGAAATTGGAGCCTTACCCTTGTCCTCGGTGTCTCCCAAGTTCACTGTTTCTTCATCGGGCAGAATTTTATTTGCTCTTTCCAATTCAATGCCTTCTGTGACTTTCCCCGATCTTAAAGTGATGGCTTTAATGTGCTCTTGGTTGTTCTTTCTCCCTGGATTAACTTCAGTATCACTGGGGAGTGTTCCTTGTGGTCGGCTCATCATGAAACTAGCGAGTTGTCCCAATTGAGTTTCCAGATTTTTAATAGAAGCCGCTTGGCTTTTGGACGCCAACCTCAACTCCTCCAATTCTGCCTTTTCACTAGAAGATGATTGCCCAGAATTCCCATAGGATTGTTGTTGAAATCCTGGGGGTTGAAATTGTCGTGGGGCATAATGTTGCTGATATTGGTTCCCTTGCTGTTGCTGGAATCCAGATGGATTATATGGCCTAGCTCCAAACTGCTGATTTTGAAATTGTTGGTAGGGCTGATTTGATTGTTGTGCTCCTCCTTGATTATTGCTCCAACTGAAATTTGGATGATTTCGGTTGTTCGGATGGTAGGAATTTGAAGCTGGCTATTGCTGTCTTTGGAAATTGCTTACGAATTGAACCGACTCGTTTGAGATGGCACATTGGTTTGATTCATGTGCGCCCGCACACAACTCACACACACACTAGCAACTTGATGAAATCCTTGTGCTGTCAAAGAGTCTATTTTCAAGTTCAAAGCCTCTATCTGAGCTGCTAAGGAAGTGGCCTTGTCGACATTAAGAATTCCTGCTACCTTCTGTTGTGGCATCCTCTGAGTTGGATTTTGATATTCATTAGCTACCATCATCTCGATAAGATCGTAGGCCTCCTCATAACTTTTAGCCCATAATGCTCCCCCTGAAGCTGCATCTACCATTGGCCTTGATTGTATTCCTAGTCCATTATAGAAGCAATTTATGACCATCCAATTTGGCATGCCATGATGAGGGCATTGTCGAAGCATTTCCTTGTATCTTTCCCACGCTTCACATAAAGATTCACCAGACTGTTGAGAAAATTGCGTGATAGCATTCCTTATAGCTGCAGTCTTTGCCGTGGGGAAAAATTTGCTAAGAAATTTTTGAGCTAGATCAGCCCAAGTGGTGATAGATCCCGGTGGCAGAGAGTGTAACCAACTTTTGGCCTTGTCTCTTAAGGAAAACGGGAAGAGTCTCAACTTCACAGCATCATCTGACACATTGTTGAATCTAAATGTGTCGCATATTTCTATGAAGTTCCTGATGTGTAAGTTAGGATCTTCCGTTGCAGTTTCTCCGTACTGTACTTGATTCTGCACCATCTGAATAATGCTGGATTTAATTTCAAATGTAGGAGCCGCAATTGCTGGACGAATGATACTTGACTGAATGTCATCAATCTTCGGTTGTGAGTAGTCCATTAAAGCCCTTGCTGCTGCAGGTGCAACTACTTCGGCTTCTCCGTCCATCTTGTGAGTATTTGCTAGTTTAAGTACTTGTTTGGCCTTTAATGCTTTAGCACGTGTTAGCATAAAATTCCAAGTATCTGACATAAATAATCACTTCAAAATGTAAGATAAAATGTTCAAGTCAAAGAAATTAACTTCTTATTGTAGTAAAACACATAAACAAAATAACACCGAGTCCCCGGTAGCGGCGCCAAAAACTTGTTCGCTATTTTCTCTACGCAAGTATACGCAGTCCAAAAGCAATATAGGGAAATAAGGATCGTTCCCACGAAGACTTAGTGTATTAAGTAAATATGTTTATTCAACAACGTTCGGTTAATTATAGAAGCCTGAACAACGAAACGGTTGGTTTGTTCAAATCACAATTAATTAATGAAATAACGACTAAAAATAATATGATAAAGATTTTATTTATGAGATAAACATGGGATTCTAATTTCATTATTTATTTCATTTAGAATTGATGCCTTAATTTAAAGTGATTCTGATAATTATGAAAGCTAGCCGGGAACACGAAACTAATATAAGCACCTTTCAGCCTTAACTTATATCAAACCATACAAACATCCACTTAAAAAGATAGAAGTTGTGTGGACACCATTTATGTCTAGACCCTATATGTCTATAAGATTTGAAAACATAACTGGTTTACGAATAAATTCCTTATTTTTGGCTACACAGGGCGATGTGATCCAAAACCCTACCACTAATCGTAATTATATATGAAAATTACGAACCTGTGCTAACATGACAAATTCTAAATTCTCAAATCCACTTTCGCATTCATTAAGAATTAATAATTTAGATGATAGCTACGCATCTAATAAATTAAGCACAACCACGTTAGGCAATCGGAAATTTTTATCATAACACAATTTATTAAGGCATCGAATTACTAACTTACGTAAATAAATCCATTAGAATCCCATGACGGCGATTAGTTCATAATTAAACGAATCGTCATCATGGGATTAATTGAAATCATAATAATAATAATAATAATAATAATAATAATAATAATAATAATAATAATAATAACAACAATAATAAAACTAAATTAAAAATTACGATAAATTAAATATGAAAATTATAAGAGTTAGAAAGTAGAACCGAAATAGCTTCCAATGAAAGAAAAGCGCACTCCAAATAATCCCCTTAAAATCTTCAACCAAAATAAAAATTATACTAAAATTGCAGAAAATTAAAGTGTATAAACTGGAACTGAATTACAACAAGGAAGACTAGAGAGGAAACTGAATTATAAAGAAAAACTCAGTTGAGATGTGTCTCAAACCGAAGGAAAACGCTCCTATTTATAGGAGAAAACAGCACGCCAAGCACCATAATTAAATCAGCCGAAAGCTGCAACGCATTACTGGAAAAAAAATAAAAGCCGACAACTTTCCGCCCGAGAACTTTTGTTTCAACTATCACATAAATCATATTAGTTGCCATACTGAGGACCAGCCACGGACCAGGGAGGTGAGACACGCGCACCACACAATTATTTTTTTTCTTCAAGCGCGTGGCCTGCAGGCGCTCATTGGCGCGTCACCTTGCCGACAGGACCTGCAAGCACTTTTGTTTTTGTTTACCTGCCGCACTTCACTTTCAAAAAAAAACACCCCACCTGCCACTTTTTCTTATTTGTAATTCGGGTGACTTGATTTCTTAAAACGGGTTCCGTGAAAATGCTTTTTTTAACTCGCACAACTTATAATCTTTAATTAATAAATAATTATTTTAATCCAGAAATTATAAAAATAAATATCTAATATTATTAGATATTTATAAATATAATTTTCTAAATTAATAAAATTATTTAATAATATAATTAAATCTTTATTGTCTAAGCTGCGGTCCGTCTGGAACCGGACTCCTTTTGCTAAACAGAAAATATATCAATTCCAACCGGGGTTTTCTCTTTTAGAATATATCACTTCCCATCTTTTTGTGATAATTCTATTTTCTTGTTGCTCGTCCAGGTGCAAATTACGGCCTGCTGAGGATCTGAAACCGGATTCCTTTTGCGAAACGAAAAATATATCAATTCCAACCGGGATTTCTGCTTTAAGAATATATCACTCAGAATTTCTTTATGATAATTCTTTTTGCAACTTTTAATTCCGAATTGGTGCAAAATTTCACCGCTTTTAGCCTTTTATCGCCACGATACCTAAAGTTGCGAGTTCTGCACAACAAATGCTGAAACACAACAAAAATGAATTAAAAGACACAACATACTTAAGGGTAAACCATCAATCTAGGCCATTTAGCGCATAATAAGTGGATATAAAATCCACTTATCAATCTGCCTTGTAAGTTTTCCCTGGTTCTCGTTTATAGGTTTCCAAATAGATCTCAGCATCAGATGGATTGGCAAGTTTCTTGTCCTTTCTCTGTCAAGTATCAACATTATCAATATTAAACAGAATTTTTAACATTCAATATTAAGAGTTTAAAAATCTAACTGCCAATGGATAAGCAAATCTTACGTACATACAATCCATGGATATATATATATATATATATATATATATATATATATATATATATATATATATATATATATCTAGAAAATCTTTAATTGGAGAAAAAACATAAACTTAGAGGCAAGTATCAATTAGCACAGACTTGCAATTCCCACAGATTTAATTAGTAGCAACAAATTGAACCATAACTTTGGAATCATAGGGAGACTATATCCTACAAGCAGTTCATATAATTTGGAATCATAAAATTTATCCAAGTATTAATTTTTTTGCTTTCTACACATTACCTTCACAAGGACCAATTTAATTACAAGAACATAAATATAAACATAAAGATTTTAACTATAACCACTGCAGGGTCAAGAATTCAGATAAAAGTGAAAAAGAATCGGAATTAAATAAAGAGTTAAGTTCAATCTATTGTAACGTGGAGTTGAGAAAAAACACATACTAGATTTTCTTTAGCTTGTGCATGAGTTATGGGACCCAAAGTATGTGTCTCACTTATTGTATTACGACGTGCTGCATTATCCTCGGCTAGGGCCTGAAAATTAAAACAAAACAGAAAATCAAAAGAATTTTTTTTAATTAAAGGATTCTGACTAAACAAGATAAATTAAAATGTGAACTAATATATGAAAATTCTTGATAAATTAAAATGTGAACTAATATTATTTTTTTGTCACATTTAAGAAGTACCTGAACTGATTCATCCCCCAGTACTTCAAGAGCATTTTAAAATCTTCAAGAGGAATTGCGTTGGGCCTGTTCTCAATCCTTTGCTCATCAGTTGCATATTTTTTATATTGCGCTGCTTTCATCACAGACTTGTGCCGCCTCCAAGCTTCATTAAGTGTGTGCATGACCCACTTGTGTCCTCCTTCCGGAATATCATACCTAGCCTGCAAACATAGAATTCATGAAATAAATTGGTTAATTAAAATCATAAATAAAGTAAGTCTGTTGAACTATATATGATTTAATGTGATAGAGATTACCAGTGTATATTCCATCATTTCATTCTTTAATTGGACAGGAACAACATGCCAATTGATGTAAGTGAGAGACACATTATCCTTCACTAGTGTCCCTAGAAAATTACTTAACTCAGTAACTACTTTTCGGTTATCAGAAATTGGTTGACCATCTTCATTCACAGAGAGAACTACTTTATCATCAGGACCTCTTGCATGAACCTTACTCATTTTTGACCGCCCTCTTGGTTTTCTTGGAGCTTGTACATTACATACCAGGTTCAAAGAAAATGAATAAAAAAATCAATGTACAACCTCACAAAAACATATAATAGAAAACATAAAAATCATGCAAAAAATATGACATTGTACCTTCTTCAACTTCTTCATTTTCAATCCCTTCTTGGTCTAATTCATTGACATTTTCCATTACTGGAGCTGCAACATTCTGCTTTTGACGTTCCCGCATCGCTAAATATGCAGCGACTGAACCATCTTCTCCAGGATTGCTTGGTTGTTTAAACAATTTGCTACATGTTGGTTTCAAAACTGAAGGACGAGACGAGCTTGTAGCTCCCCTGGTAGTGCCAGCTTTGTTTGGTTGCTTCTCGGTTTCAGTGGGAGCGCTTGTTGGTTCTTTCTCAATCTGAAGGGCTGCATTGGCTCGCGAACGAGTTCTTTGTCCAGTAGGTTTGCTTGACTGAACAACTTTTGTTCTCTACACTTCAGTAAAAGTTCAGGATTATTAGCTTGACAATTTTTAAGTGCATAAAAACAAGACAGTAAGTAGTAAACAAATTATCTTTATGCACCTCTGATGAATCATCACCATCATCTTCGCCCTCATTTTCAGGAATATATTCATCGCATGCCTCACGATCTTTACCTTTTCTTTTCATATTCTGTTGTGCAGAAGTTGTCATACTAGTAACTAATTTGCGCAACCCAAGTGATTCAAAAACTACCTCCTTTTCTTTCATGCGTGCTAATCTCCCTAGCTCATAATTCGTCAATGGTGGTGGTGGTTGCAACTATAAGCAGGTTAAGCAAAAAATGTGCTTAAGAAGGTAATGTACAGGAAATTTGAACATAAAATGATAAGTCAAAAGTACCTCAACATCATTCTCTCCGGTATCTGCATGGTCATCTGGTCCAATTTCTAAATTCAATTTCCTCCTCCTTCCATTTTCTTTCACACCCACATCTTGTTTACTAGTAGTCAAATTAGGCACAGATTCTGTCCCCTTACTCAGCCGAGGTGACTTTCTTTTCGGCATTTTTTGTTGCTGCTGAAGTTGATGTGTGGTAGTGTACTTGCGCTTTGCCACTGGTTTCTTAGCAGAATCCGTAACAACAGAAATAAAAACGGTGGACTTCATTATTCGTTACATATATATAACCAAATATAACATGAGAATGACATCTAAATTACATATACGATATATACCTTGAATTATATTTTTCCTTGGCCGTATTATTACATGTGGCTGCATTTGACTAGTGGGCTCAATGTCTTTATCCACAGTGTTGTCAATGTAAAAATCAATTTCTTCTTCATTATTGAAGCCTTTTACAAAGTTGGTCACATCCTTGTCATCCAACACAAGCTCCCAGCCACCCCTCTTTTCTTTTCTGATATAGACTCCTCCAATTTCTGTGAACTCGAGGTAATCTTTCACAAACTCCATAAGCACAGTATATGAAAATCTCTCAGAATCCACGGGTGCTAGCAAAGATTTTCCACCCACATAACTTGTCTTGTGAAACTCTCCAGCGTAATGCAGCCTAACATGTAGAGTTGTATCCATCCTGTACAAAATAAATACATTAATGGCTGTATTTGTGCAACACAAAATTGAAAATATAAAGACAAACTATGAAAATTATTAAACAGAAGCACATATAAAAATTAAATATATAACACAATTCCTAAAAAGTACACTGATTTATGCCATAGTGTAAAGAAATGCAGAGTCTAAATTGAATTTTTAAAAAGTATTGCCACATACATTAATCAAAGGTAAAGAATTACAACCAAATCAAAAAGTGCTTAATACATCATAAAGTGCCAAATACATCATAAAGTAAACAGCCAGCAGTTTCTTTGATTTAAGGAGAGGGAACAGGAATTTGTGTTAAGGGAACATCATCCCTAATCCACCCCCCTTCAACAACTTCAGCTTCTATTTCAAGATCTATTCCAATATCATGTGAACACATGTCTACTTCCATTGCGTTCTGATTTTCAGCATCAGACCAGTCCCTCGGCAACTTCTTAATAACATAGTGACAGTTCTTTTCAAATGGATCTTCCACATAAAAGACTTGTTGAACTTGTGAAGACAGGACATAAGGATCAGATTTATAGCATAACTTATTAAAATTAACTCGAGTAAGACCATACAGATCTTTTTCTTCTTGGTACCAGCAGCACTTAAAAAGGACCACTCTAAAAGCTCCCCAATAGTCAAGTTCAATAATTTCTTCAATTGATCCGTAGTAATTGACAGCCCCAACTTTTGGGTTTTGGTCTTTCGAACTTGCAAAGCTAGTGGTTTCAGCAGTCAAAAATACCCTGCTATTTTGTGTGGTACATCGAGCATCTCGAAATTTGGTGTGGAATCTATATCCATTTATTACAAAGCCCGTAAACTTCCTAGCTACTCGATTAGGACCCAAAGCAAACACCTCTAATTCCCTTGAAATATTTTCCTTTTTCAGAATCTCATCCTTTAACCATTTTGAAAACTCTTCGGTGTGTGCTCGTTCCCTTTTGTACCTTCTTTGACTTGCAAAACCATTTTGTAAAGCTCGATGCTCCCTGAATAATTATTAAGGTTAAATAATCTATAAAATGCAGACATTAATATTAAAGTGTTGAGTAAAATGAAAAAGGGACTTAAGAACTTACTCGATCAAACTCCTTATTTCCTTTTTACCGGAATTGAACAGAACACAGCGATGTGTTGCCTTCCAGTCTGCATCTTTCAATTTGAATATCTTGCCATCTTTATTTTTTTTGTTCCAATATGATATTCCACATCTGTTGGACATCTTCCAAAATCAGTCGACTTATTTTCAATTCCTCCATCAACACTCAAAAACCTTGAACAAAATGTCAGACACTCTTCTGCCAAGTACCCTTCTGCAATGGAACCTTCTGGCCTACTTCTATTTCTGACATAAGATTTCAACTTTCCTAGATACCGCTCAATTGGAAACATGCATCTCAGGTGTTCAGGTCCACCGTATTCGACTTCTCTGCATAAATGAACAGGTAAGTGGACCGTTATATCGAAAAAAGGCTCTACAAAAATCGTTTCAAATTGGCAAAGTATCTCGACAATTTCTTTTTGCAGTCTCTTGATATCATCCAATTCAATGACCTTGCCCCATAGACCTCTAAGGAATGCACTAAGTCTGATCATCGGAAATGCAACCTCGGGTTTTAATGTATTTTTCACGGCAAATTGTAATAAATGGTGGAGTATGAAATGAGCATCATGGTTCTTATACCCCACCACCTTTCTCTCTTTTATGTGCACATATCGACTAACATTCGAGGCACAACCATAGGGCAGTTTGGCATTCTTCAATACGGTGCAAAAGATTTCTTTCTCCTTATTTGTCATGTCAAATATCGCTGCCCTAATTTCAACATGCTTTCCATCACCACAATCAACAGGATGAAGGGCCTTTCTTATGCCCCGCTCCTGTAAATCGTAACGAGCTTCTAAGTGATCCTTCGACTTGCCACTTATATTAAGAAAAGTGCCTAATATTTTATCGCATATGTTCTTCTCTATATGCATGGCATCCAGGTTATGTCGAAGTGGATTATGACACCAATATGGTAGATCAAAAAAAATTGACTTCTTTTTAAAAGGGCAATCACTTCTATGGTTCTGCTTGTTCATATTCCCAAACTGATTTTCATACCCCCACAATAACTCTTCAATTTCTGTTCCTGATAATATTTCTGGACTGGTCCCCATTTCTATTTCACCATTGAATCTCCTCTTATCCGGCCTCCACTTGTGTGTCGGTTCAAGAAACTTTCTATGGTTCATGTAGACCACTTTTTTGCTATGTTTCAAATAAGTGGAAGAAGTCTCGTAATGGCATACTGGACACGCTAGCTTCCCCTTCGTGCTCCAACCTGACAACATAGCGTATCCTGGAAAATCGCTTATGGTCCACAATGCCATTGCACGTAAATTAAAATTTCCAGCAGTCGAGGCATCATAAGTTTCGACACCAACATTCCACAATGCTTTCAGCTCCGCAATTAAAGGTTGCAAATACACGTCAATACTGTTCCTAGGAGAATCTGGACCGGATATTAATGTTGAAAGAATCAAATTCTCTTGTTTCATGCAAAACCAAGGTGGAAGGTTGTAGTTTACCAACACGATTGGCCATGTACTATGAGTTGAACTCATCGAACGAAATGGGTTAAATCCATCAGATGCTACACCCAACCTAATGTTTCGATTTTCCGATGAAAAATTAGGATAAAGAGCATCCATCGTCTTCCAAGCCAAAGCATCAGCCGGATGTCTTAGTTTTCCATCTTCTGTTCGTCCCACTGCGTGCCATCTCATAAGTTTGGAAAATTCTTTACACATGAACATCCTTTGCAACCTTGGTATTAGCGGAAAGTACCTCATAACGTTTGCTGGCACTTTGTGAATCAACTTCGGTGGATTGTTATCATCAGCGTTGCCTTTCTTTTCTTGTACAACCCACCTCGAAACACCACAAGTGTCACAAACATCTTTATCTTGATTTTCTGCCCAATACAACATGCAACTATTTGGGCAGGCATGTATTTTCTGGTATTCAAGACCTAAATCCCTAATGACACTCTTTGCAGCATTGAAAGACAAAGGCAGATGGGCATCAGGAAAAGCTTCTTTGATCAACATTAGCAATTCCCCAAACGCAGACTCACTAATTCCATGAACACACTTTAAATGATAAATTCTGATCAGGAAACTTAATCGAGAAAATGTAGTACAACCAGGATATAATGGTTGTTTTCCTTTGTTAACATGCCGAGTAAATTTCTGAGCCTCTAGATTTGGTTCGCCTTCACAGAAACCGTGATTTTCAAAATTCTTACGCGCACAACTGAACATCGCATCTAAATTATCTTGAAAATCAATCTCCATTTCAGAATCTTTGAAGTCATCAGTAGCTCCTAATTTTGTTTGTGAAACCTCACAAATCCATTCGGCGTGCAACGGAGAAGGGCCATTGACCACAAGATGATCGTATATGACATTTTGACAATACCAATTACGTTCCGAACATTTTTTGCAAGGGCACTTCATTTCATCGCCATTTTTATAGATGGGAAATGCATTTTTCAAAAAAGCTTTTATTCCTCCTATATACTCTGGACTAGATCTTGGAAATCCTATCCAAAGGTAGTACTCATCATCCATGACCTCAATCTCTTCGTGGCCTAGTACGACTAATTCGGTACAACTAACCGTTCCAACACGTGAACAATGGCTACCCCTGTACAGTTTGGTTTGACCACATTAAATGCATTCACTGACTAATATTTAATTTTAAATATTGGCGCATATGATTTTATATGTCCTAATCACTCCCTGTATATCCCTATCTATTAAGCCTCTACAAAATTATAAAATAATAGAGTTTTACTGAATAAAGTTAAGATACACATACATTCGTACTTAACTGGGACAAGCGCAACAGATCAATTAAAGTTACACACAGATACACCACACATAGATACACAGTTACATAACAGGCATACATTTTATTAAGTAAAACCACATATAACAGGCATGAAGATATAAAATCAAATGCGTTCAAGAAGAACATATAAAACTAAAACATAACAGGCATGAAGTTCAAGAAGAGCAGAGGAGGCTTACTTATAAAATGCGTTCCAAAGTACAAAATCAAATGCGTTCCACTTAATCCTCTTTCCTCTGCACAAACACAGATATCTTAATTAGTAAAACCATACAAATACACACATAAACTACTACCTAAACAGACACCAACAGAGACACAATATCACATTAAAATCATATTATTTATACACACACATAACCATACAAAAAATCAAAAAGAAAACCCTAATTAAAATACAAATCAAAAAGAAAACCCTAATTAAAAAAAAAATCAAAAAGAAAAACCAAAACAAAGATGACACGTAGAAATCGAGTTCAAATCAAAACAAAGATGAAAAAACCCTAATTAAAAAAACCTAATTAAAGAAATGTAAACGAGCATGTACATAGAATAATTTGAAGATGACACATAGAAACACTTTCAAAAAACCGGGTATCTAATTAGAGATGAATTACCTAAACAAGTTCAAGCTGAAGCCCTAATTAAGCTGCAAATCAAAAAAATTAGAGTGAGTCGGGTAATTAATTAAACATCGAGAAGAAAGGTATATACAATTACCTAATTAAGCTGAAGCCTAATTAAGCTGCAGACCCTTCATGTATAACAGATCTGAGAGAAAGAGATATGTATGTTTGAGAGAGAGAGAGTATGTTTGAGAGTGTATGTTTGAGAGAGAGAGTGTTAAAGGGGGAAAGTCTTCTGAAAATTAAGGGGGGAATTTTTCCGCCCGATTTTTCACTTGTGCTGCTTGTATGTGTGTCACGTGTGTGTACTTTTATTACATTTTATTTATTTTTTATTGTAAAATACAATTTTTTAAAAACAAATTAAGATATATTATTTATCAAATTTTAAACTGAAAAAAAGATTAAAATGTACTTTTCATTTTATATATTTCGATAAACAGGCTTTTTAAAAAAATTTACTCTACGAAATTTTAGAAGGACAAGACTTGTTAGAAGGAAAGTCAATATTTGACCGCTTTGACCGTTATAAAACCAAACCAAATAAATCTAGCAATTTTTTTGAAAATTTACCACTTCAATAAAACCGTTATATCTTGACATCCGTATGATTGGAACGTCGAAAAAAAAAATTTAAAAAATAGTTTCATCATTCGGGACAAGACTATTTAAAAGGGAAGTGTACATTGACCGGTTTGACCGTTATAAAACCAAACCAAATACATCTAGCAAATTTTTTAAAAATTTACCACTTCACTAAAACCGTTATATCTTGACATCCGTATGATTGGAACGTCGAAAAAAAAAATTTAAAAAATAGTTTCATCATTCGGGACAAGACTATTTAAAAGGGAAGTGTACATTGACCGGTTTGACCGTTATAAAACCAAACCAAATACATCTAGCAAATTTTTTAAAAATTTACCACTTCACTAAAACCGTTATATCTTGACATCCGTACGATTGGAACGTCGAAAAAAAGATTTTAAAAAATAGTTTCATCATTCGGGACAAGACTATTTAAAAGGGAAGTGTACATTGACCGGTTTGACCGTTATAAAACCAAACCAAATACATCTAGCAAATTTTTTAAAAATTTACCACTTCACTAAAACCGTTATATCTTGACATCCGTACGATTGGAACGTCGAAAAAAAGATTTTAAAAAATAGTTTCATCATTCGGGACAAGACTATTTAAAAGGGAAGTGTACATTGACCGGTTTGACCGTTATAAAACCAAACCAAATACATCTAGCAAATTTTTTAAAAATTTACCACTTCACTAAAACTGTTATATCTTGACATCCGTACGATTGGAACGTCGAAAAAAAGATTTTAAAAAATAGTTTCATCATTCGGGACAAGACTATTTAAAAGGGAAGTCTACATTGACCGGTTTGACCGTTATAAAACCAAACCAAATACATCTAGCAAATTTTTTAAAATTTACCACTTCACTAAAACCGTTATATCTTGACATCCGTACGATTGGAACATCGAAAAAAAAATTTAAAAAATAGTTTCATCATTCGGGACAAGACTATTTAAAAGGGAAGTCTACATTGACCGGTTTGACCGTTATAAAACCAAACCAAATACATCTAGCAAATTTTTTAAAAATTTACCACTTCACTAAAACCGTTATATCTTGACATCCGTACGATTGGAACGTCGAAAAAAAGATTTTAAAAAATAGTTTCATCATTCGGGACAAGACTATTTAAAAGGGAAGTGTACATTGACCGTTTGACCGTTATAAAACAAAACCAAATACATCTAGCAAATTTTTTAAAAATTTACCACTTCACTAAAACCATTATATCTTGACATCCGTACGATTGGAACGTCGAAAAAAAGATTTTCAAAAATAGTTTCATCATTCGGGACAAGACTATTTAAAAGGGAAGTCTACATTGACCGGTTTGACCGTTACAAAACCAAACCAAATACATCTAGCAAATTTTTTAAAAATTTACCACTTCACTAAAACCGTTATATCTTGACATCCATACGATTGGAACATCGAAATTTTTTTTTAAAAAAATAGTTTCATCATTCGGGACAAGACTATTTAAAAGGGAAGTCTACATTGACCGGTTTGACCGTTATAAAACCAAACCAAATACATCTAGCAAATTTTTTAAAAATTTACCACTTCACTAAAACCGTTATATCTTGACATCCGTACGATTGGGACGTCGAAAAAAAGATTTTAAAAAATAGTTTCATCATTCGGGACAAGACTATTTAAAAGGGAAGTGTACATTGACCGGTTTGACCGTTATAAAACCAAACCAAATACATCTAGCAAATTTTTTAAAAATTTACCACTTCACTAAAACCGTTATATCTTGACATCCGTACGATTGGAACGTCAAAAAAAAGATTTTAAAAAATAGTTTCATCATTCGGGACAAGACTATTTAAAAGGGAAGTCTACATTGACCGGTTTGACCGTTATAAAACCAAACCAAATACATCTAGCAAATTTTTTAAAAATTTACCACTTCACTAAAACCGTTATATCTTGACATCCGTACGATTGGAACGTCGAAAAAAAGATTTTAAAAAATAGTTTCATCATTCGGGACAAGACTATTTAAAAGGGAAGTATACAATGACCGGTTTGACCGTTATAAACCCAAACCAAATACATCTAGCAAATTTTTTAAAAATTTACCACTTTACTAAAACCGTTATATCTTGACATCCGTACGATTGGAACGTCGAAAAAAAGAGTTTAAAAAATAGTTTCATCTTTCGGGACAAGACTATTTAAAAGGGAAGTCTACATTGACCGGTTTGACCGTTATAAAACCAAACCAAATACATCTAGCAAATTTTTTAAAAATTTACCACTTCACTAAAACCGTTATATCTTGACACCCGTACGATTGGAACGTCGAAAAAAAGATTTTAAAAAATAGTTTCATCATTCGGGACAAGACTATTTAAAAGGGAAGTCTACATTGACCGGTTTGACCGTTATAAAACCAAACCAAATACATCTAGCAAATTTTTTAAAAATTTACCACTTCACTAAAACCGTTATATCTTGACATCCGTACGATTGGAACGTCAAAAAAAAGATTTTAAAAAATAGTTTCATCATTCGGGACAAGACTATTTAAAAGGGAAGTGTACATTGACCGTTATAAAACCAAACCAAATACATCTAGCAAATTTTTTTAAAATTTACCACTTCACTAAAACCGTTATATCTTGACATCCGTACGATTGGAATGTCGAAAAAAAGATTTTAAAAAATAGTTTCATCATTCGGGACAAGACTATTTAAAAGGGAAGTGTACATTGACCGGTTTGACCGTTATAAAACCAAACCAAATACATCTAGCAAATTTTTTAAAAATTTACCACTTCACTAAAACCGTTATATCTTGACATCCGTACGATTGGAACGTCGAAAAAAAGATTTTAAAAAATAGTTTCACCATTCGGGACAAGACTATTTAAAAGGGAAGTCTACATTGACCGGTTTGACCGTTATAAAACCAAACCAAATACATCTAGAAAATTTTTTAAAAATTTACCACTTCACTAAAAACGTTATATCTTGACATCCGTACGATTGGAACGTCGAAAAAAAGATTTTAAAAAATAGTTTCATCATTCGGGACAAGACTATTTAAAAGGGAAGTCTACAATGACCGGTTTGACCGTTATAAACCCAAACCAAATACATCTAGCAAATTTTTTAAAAATTTACCACTTCACTAAAACCGTTATATCTTGACATCCGTACGATTGGAACGTCGAAAAAAAGATTTTAAAAAATAGTTTCATCTTTCGGGACAAGACTATTTAAAAGGGAAGTCTACATTGACCGGTTTGACCGTTATAAAACCAAACCAAATACATCTAGCAAATTTTTTAAAAATTTACCACTTCAATAAAACCGTTATATCTTGACATCCGTACGATTGGAACGTCAAAAAAAAGATTTTAAAAAATAGTTTCATCATTCGGGACAAGACTATTTAAAAGGGAAGTCTACATTGACCGGTTTGACCGTTATAAAACCAAACCAAATACATCTAGCAAATTTTTTAAAAATTTACCACTTCACTAAAACCATTATATCTTGACATCCGTACGATTGGAATGTCGAAAAAAAGATTTTAAAAAATAGTTTCATCATTCGGGACAAGACTATTTAAAAGGGAAGTCTACATTGACCGGTTTGACCGTTATAAAACCAAACCAAATACATCTAGCAAATTTTTTTAAAATTTACCACTTCACTAAAACCGTTATATCTTGACATCCGTACGATTGGAATGTCGAAAAAAAAATTTTAAAAAATAGTTTCATCATTCGGGACAAGACTATTTAAAAGGGAAGTGTACATTGACCGGTTTGACCGTTATAAAACCAAACCAAATACATCTAGCAAATTTTTTAAAAATTTACCACTTCACTAAAACCGTTATATCTTGACATCCGTACGATTGGAACGTCGAAAAAAAGATTTTAAAAAATAGTTTCACCATTCGGGACAAGACTATTTAAAAGGGAAGTCTACATTGACCGGTTTGACCGTTATAAAACCAAACCAAATACGTCTAGAAAATTTTTTAAAAATTTACCACTTCACTAAAAACGTTATATCTTGACATCCGTACGATTGGAACGTCGAAAAAAAGATTTTAAAAAATAGTTTCATCATTCGGGACAAGACTATTTAAAAGGGAAGTTTACAATGACCGGTTTGACCGTTATAAACCCAAACCAAATACATCTAGCAAATTTTTTAAAAATTTACCACTTCACTAAAACCGTTATATCTTGACATCCGTACGATTGGAACGTCGAAAAAAAGATTTTAAAAAATAGTTTCATCTTTCGGGACAAGACTATTTAAAAGGGAAGTCTACATTGACCGGTTTGACCGTTATAAAACCAAACCAAATACATCTAGCAAATTTTTTAAAAATTTACCACTTCAATAAAACCGTTATATCTTGACATCCGTACGATTGGAACGTCAAAAAAAAGATTTTAAAAAATAGTTTCATCATTCGGGACAAGACTATTTAAAAGGGAAGTCTACATTGACCGGTTTGACCGTTATAAAACCAAACCAAATACATCTAGCAAATTTTTTAAAAATTTACCACTTCACTAAAACCATTATATCTTGACATCCGTACGATTGGAATGTCGAAAAAAAGATTTTAAAAAATAGTTTCATCATTCGGGACAAGACTATTTAAAAGGGAAGTGTACATTGACCGGTTTGACCGTTATAAAACCAAACCAAATACATCTAGCAAATTTTTTAAAAATTTACCACTTCACTAAAACCGCTAGATCTTGACATCCGTACGATTGGAACGTCGAAAAAAAGATTTTAAAAAATAGTTTCATCATTCGGGACAAGACTATTTAAAAGGGAAGTCTACATTGACCGGTTTGACCGTTATAAAACCAAACCAAATACATCTAGCAAATTTTTTAAAAATTTACCACTTCACTAAAACCGTTATATCTTGACATCCGTATGATTGGAACGTCGAAAAAAAGATTTTAAAAAATAGTTTCATCATTCGGGACAAGACTATTTAAAAGGGAAGTCTACAATGACCGGTTTGACCGTTATAAAACCAAACCAAATACATCTAGCAAATTTTTTAAAAATTTACCACTTCACTAAAACCGTTATATCTTGACATCCGTACGATTGGAACGTCGAAAAAAAGATTTTAAAAAATAGTTTCATCATTCGGGACAAGACTATTTAAAAGGGAAGTCTACATTGACCGGTTTGACCGTTATAAAACCAAACCAAATACATCTAGCAAATTTTTTTAAAATTTACCACTTCACTAAAACCGTTATATCTTGACATCCGTACGATTGGAACGTCGAAAAAAAGATTTTAAAAAATAGTTTCATCATTCGGGACAAGACTATTTAAAAGGGAAGTCTACATTGACCGGTTTGACCGTTATAAAACCAAACCAAATACATCTAGCAAATTTTTTAAAAATTTACCACTTCACTAAAACCGTTATATCTTGACATCCGTACGATTGGAACATCGAAAAAAAAAAATTAAAAAATAGTTTCATCATTCGGGACAAGACTATTTAAAAGGGAAGTCTACATTGACCGGTTTGACCGTTATAAAACCAAACCAAATACATCTAGCAAATTTTTTAAAAATTTACCACTTCACTAAAACCGTTATATCTTGACATCCGTACGATTGGAACGTCGAAATTTTTTTTTTAAAAAAATAGTTTCATCATTCCGGTAAGAGCAGCAGTTAACGCAACACTTCAAAACAGCAAATGCAACGCTTTTTTCTCCTAATGCAACGCTTCTGCCACGTCAGCGAATGCCACGTCAGCAAATGTGGGCCCCACACCTGCCACGTCAGCAATTGTGGGCCCCACACCTGCCACGTCAGCATCTGTGGACCTCCTACCACGTCACCCTTGTGGGCCCCACACTGCCACGTCACCCTTAGTGGGCCCCACAGCTGCCACGTCAGACTTTATTAATATTAAAAAATAGCTAATGCAACGCTTTTAAATAGAAAATGCAACGCTTTTTTCACCTAATGCAACACTTCTGCCACGTCAGTGAATGCCACGTCAGCAAATGTGGGCCCCACATCTGCCACGTCAGCTATTGTGGGCTCCACACTTGCCACGTCAGCATCTCTGGCCTCCTGCCACGTCATCCTTGTGGGCCCCACACTGCCACATCACCCAGATGGGGCCCACAACTGCCACGTCAGCATTTATTAAAATTAAAAAATAACTAATGCAACGCTTTTATATAGCAAATGCAACGCCTTTTTCACCTAATGCAACGCTTCTGCCACGTCAGTAAATGCCACGTAAGCAAATGTGGGCCCCACATCTGCCACATCAGCAATTGTGGGCCCCACACTTGCCACGTCAGCAAATGCCACGTCAGCAAATGTGGGCCCCACTGCTGCCACATCAGCATTTTTTAAAATTAAAAAATATCTAATGCAACGCCAGCTGTTAGTGTTGCATTATGTGAAACACCATGGATCAAATGCAACGCTAATTATGTGTAATGCAACACCAGTTCAAGTTCTGTTTCATTAGAGCCAAAATTTCATACCTAACAAAACACTTTCAGTGAAACACTTTCTAAAAGCATTGCATATGAGCAATTATGGCGTAGTGATGGCAACTTGTAGAACCCCCACCTTAGCTAATGAATCCACTTTCATGGATAAAGCCAGTAGCTGAGCTGCTATAGCTGTTGTGGCATCCACTCCAAGAACACCTGCAACCTTACCTTGTGGAATACGCTGGGTCGGATTCTGATACTCGTTCGCAGCCATCATTTCAATCAGGTCATAGGCCTCTTCATAGCTTTTAGCCCACAGAGCTCCTCCAGGTGCTGCATCGAGCATTGCTCGAGAATGGCTTAACCCATTGTAAAAACCACTGATGACCATCCAATCTGGCATCCCATGATGAGGACATTTCCGAAGCATCTCCTTATACCTTTCCCAAGCTTCACACAGTGATTCACCAGAATGCTGACTAAATTGTGTAAGAGCATTCCTCATGGCAGCAGTCTTTGCCATAGGAAAGAATTTAGTCAAGAATTTTTGTGCCAGATCTTCCCATGTAGTGATGGAACCTGATGGAAGTGAATGCAACCAGCTTTTTGCCTTGTCCCTCAAAGAGAATGGGAACAACCTTAGCTTGATAGCGTCCTCAGAAACCCCGTTGGTTTTGAAGGTGTCAGATATCTCGATGAAATCTCTGATGTGCATGTTAGGGTCCTCAACAGGTGAACCCCTAAACTGGACTGAGTTCTGGACCATTTGGATCGTGCCCGGCTTGATCTCAAAATTATTTGCAGCAATAGCCGGCCGCACAATACACGACTGAATATCATTAATCTTGGGCTGAGAATATTCCTTCAGCGCCTTGTTATCTACCATTTCTTTAGTAACTTTCAACTCTTCTTCAACTTCTTCCACTAATTCCTCTTCTCGCTCCTTTCCTTCAAGATTCTCTTCACGAACTTGAGAACGAGTACGCATACACGCTCAAGATAGTACCTGAGAAACCCAAAAGTAAATAAGTGAGAAAAACGTCCGAGTCAGTGAATTTAATCCAAATTGATGACAAGAACATAAACTAAACAAACAATGAACCGAGTCCCCGGCAGCGGCGCCAAAAACTTGTTCGCACTTATTCACGCAAGAGAACGTGGTCAACAAGTAATACAGGGTAAATAGGATTCGTTCCCACAGAGACTTGAATTGTTCGTTTTAGTTCACTTATACACCAGCTTATGATTTACACTCACTGCCAAGACAATCACAAATTTGGTTTTGATTAACTAATGATTAATTATCAACTATGAAAATTACGAGAGAATAACTGAACGATCAACTTATATTAAACAAACATGGGATTTCAATTTCATTAACCACTTCATCTAGAATCTTATGCCCCTTTAACCTAGCATGTGACAGAGTTGATTACTGATTAGATGCACTAGACTGATACACACCAACTTTCGTTGTGCGTATACTATCCTACTGATCATCCATAATTGATAGAAGTCAAGTAGTCACCAAATATGCATAGTTCCTATATGTCTATAGCAATTGAACACATACCGGTTAAAAATCAAGCATCCATAAAACCACATAGTCAGTGCAAGACGGTTAGAATTACACCACAAATTAATACATGTTCTTCATATGCAAAAACCTATGCTAGCATGAATTGTTCTAAACCCTAGATCCACTTTCGCATTCACCAGGATTAAACAAACAATTACAGGTGTTCGCGACTCACCTATAACGAATAAGCGTAATCATACTAGGAAATCAATGCAATCAATCACACACCAAGGCATAAAAAATAATTAATTACTAGAATCCATAGAAAAATCCATTAAAATCCCATGATAACGAATTAGCCCATAATCGACCTAATCGCCATCATGGGTTCAAGTGTAAACATGATTGAAAAAGAAATACGGTAAACCAACAAAAGTAGTAAAAGAGTATACGAAAACAACCGAGCATTCAACGCAATAGAAGATTACAAATATCAATTGAAAATTAGGAAACCCGCAAAAAACTTGATGCTCTCCCAATGGTTCTTCTCTCCTAAAGTCTACGCTTAGAATAATACGATATTTCTTGATATTTAGGGCTTTCCCCCAATAGTACATACTAAACTGGGCTTCCACGACACAAGGCTGCACATCTCGTCCGAACCGGCCCTTCCGAACAAGCCCAACAACAGAAAATAAATATTTTTCAGTCCACCAGGGCACGGGCGCGCTCTATACAGGCGCGAGCGTGCCTGGCCCCCCGGTCTAGAACTTCAATTTCGCTTCATTCCTCTTGTTGGCTACTGCATAGTGCTCCGATATGCTCCCTGGCCGACATGCTATCTCAGCCCTCGACACTTCCAGCTCTAATCCATCCGAAACACTCAATTCCACCACCTTATTCCTCAAACGATACTCTGCACACTAAAAACAAGAAAACACATCAAAAGACACAAAACACTCGGGTACAAGCGGTCAATTTAAGCCAAAATGGAACATATTTAGTGGACATAAAGTCTACTAACAGCATTCCTGATTGCTGCTGTTTTGGCCATGGGAAAGAATTTAGTAAGAAACTTCTCAGCAAGATCCTCCCATGTGGTAATGGAACCGGTTGGTAGAGAGTGTAACCAGCCGTTAGCTTTATCCCTCCAAGAGAATGGGAAAAGTCTCAATTTCATAGCATCTTCCGACACACCATTGAACTTGAAAGTGTCGTAGATCTCAATGAAATTCCGGATGTGCATGTTAGGATCTTCCATAGGAGCACCCCCAAACTGAACTGAGTTCTTTACCATCTGAATTATGCTAGGCTTGATCTCGAAACTGTTAGCTGCAATAGCTGGCCTGACAATGCTAAACTGAATATCATTGATTTTTAGCTGAGAATACTCCTTCAGAGCTCTTGCTGGATCTCCCATGTCTACAGTTGTTTCAAGTTCCTCAAGTACCTGAAACACACAGAACTAAACAAGATAGATGAGAAAAACAAATCTGAGTCAGTGAAATCTAACGACCATTGATGACAAGCACATAAACTAAAATTATAACACCGATGATCCCCGGTAGCGGCGCCAAAAACTTGTTTGCACTAAATCACGCAAGCGTACGTGGTCACAAGTAATATATGATTAAGTCAAGTTCGTTCCCACAGAGATCTGGTTTAGGTTTCAATTCAGTTAATGCACATATGCAACAATGTATGGTTTTTATTCACTGCTAAGACAATTAACAAATTTGGGTTTTAGTTATCTAAATTAACTAAGAAGCAAATGAACAAAACTAAGAATTACTTAACTAATGAGAATTAAAATCGAATAACTTATATGAGAATAAACATGGGATCCTAACTTCATTAAATACTTCGCTTAGAGTTGATGCCATTAATCAATGCATGTGATGGTTTTGATATCTGATCGGACAACACGAAACAAGTATAAGCTACTTCTCAGTATACGAATACCAAACTACTCATACATCCACAAAAGAGATAGAAGATGAATAGACACCAATTATGCTTAGACCCTATATCTCTATAAGATTTGAAAACATAACGGTTGAAGAACAAGTTATCCATAAAGATGACACAGGGCAGCATAATATTTCTCAATTTACGCTACAAATCATTTTCCATTGCCCTTTGTTGATCAAATGCTGGACAAACTTGCTGAAAGAGAGTATTATTGTTTTCTTGATGGGTACTCTGGTTATAATCAGATAATTGTAGCTCCAGAAGATCAGCATAAAACTACATTCACATGTCCTTATGGTACTTTTGCCTTTCGAAGGGATTCGTTTGGGTTATGTAATGCTCCTCCAACTTTCCAAAGATGTATGATGGCTATCTTTTCTGACATGGTTGGTGATTTTCTAGAGGTATTCATGGATGATTTTTCTGTGTTTGGAGATTCTTTTAATGATTGTCTATGTAACTTGGGTAAGGTGTTAAAAAGATGCGAGGAAACTAATCTTGTACTCAACTGGGAAAAGTGTCACTTCATGGTGAAGGAGGGCATAGTATTGGGTCATAAAGTTTCAAGGAAGGGACTCGAAGTTGATAGGGCAAAAATTGAAGCCATTGAGAAGCTACCTCCTCCTACTTCCATCAAGAATATAAGAAGTTTTCTGGGACATGCAGGTTTCTACAGACGGTTTATTAAAGACTTCTCAAAAATTTCTAAGCCACTTTGCAAGTTATTGGAGAATGATACTCCCTTTCAGTTTGATGGAGCATGTTTGAAGGCTTTCGAGGAATTAAAGCAGAGGTTGATTTCAGCACCTATCATTATTGCACCAGATTGGAGCTTGCCCTTTGAATTAATGTGTGATGCTAGTGATTATGCAGTGGGTGCGGTAATGGGTCAAAGAAAGAACAAGGTATTTCATCCTATCTACTATGCAAGTCGCACTTTGACCGGAGCTCAATTGAATTACACGGTGACTGAAAAGGAACTTCTTGCTGTTGTGTTTGCCTTTGAAAAGTTTCGATCTTATCTTGTGGGCACTAAAGTGGTTGTCTTCGCTGATCATTCAGCCATAAAATATTTAATCACCAAGAAGGATGCAAAACCACGCTTGATTAGATGGGTTCTTCTGCTTCAAGAGTTTGATATTGAGATACAAGACAGAAAAGGTGTTGAAAATCAAGTAGCTGATCATTTATCAAGAATGGAGTACAATGAGGAATCTAACACTTTGATTCCTATTAAAGAAACATTTCCAGATGAACAGATGTTTCAGGTACAACTCTCTAATGTTACTCCTTGGTTTGCTGATTTTGCCAATTATTTAGCTACTGGGTTAATGCCACTAAACTTATCAAGTCAACAAAGAAAAAAATTCTTGCATGATGTGAAATCTTATTTTTGGGATGAGCCTTATTTGTTCAATCAAGGTGCAGACCAAATTATTAGAAGATGTGTTGCTGAATTTGAGGTGCAAGATATTCTTTTCCATTGTCATTCATCTCCCTCTCGTGGACATTTTGGTGGACAACGCACTGCTGCAAAGGTATTGCAATCTGGTTTCTTTTGGCCCTCTCTGTTCAAGGATGCTCATGCATATGTTGTTAGATGTGATCGTTGTCAAAGGGTTGATAATATCTCGAGAAGAAGTGAGATGCCCTTGACTAATATTATTGAACTAGAGTTGTTTGATGTGTGGGGCATTGACTTCATGGGTCCATCCCTCCTTCTTTCAAGAATGAATACATCTTAGCGGCTGTTGATTATGTTTCTAAATGGGTGGAAGCTGCTGCCTATCCCACTAATGATGCAAAAGTTGTTATCAAGTTCTTAGACAAGCATATCTTTACTCGCTTC
Organism: Saposhnikovia divaricata; assembly: GCA_036435485.1. Taxonomy (NCBI): domain Eukaryota; kingdom Viridiplantae; phylum Streptophyta; class Magnoliopsida; order Apiales; family Apiaceae; genus Saposhnikovia; species Saposhnikovia divaricata. Next base: position 167,123,145 of record CM071595.1, on the reverse strand, counting down.
GGAACCCCAAGGGCTATAATCAGTGATGAAGGTACACACTTTGTGAATAAATTGTTGGCTAGTACTTTAGCTAAGTATAATGTGAGACACAAGGTAGCTACCGCCTATCATCCTCAAACTAATGGGCAAGCTGAGTTGTCTAACAGAGAAATTAAGAATGTTCTTGAGAAAGTGGTGAATCCAAGTCGAAAGGATAGGTCTACAAGGTTAGACGAGGCTCTTTGGGCCTATCGTAACGCATATAAAACTCCTTTGGGTATGTCTCCTTATCGGTTGGTTTTTGGAAAGGCGTGTCATCTACCGGTTGAGCTTGAACACAAGGCTTATTGGGCTCTCAAAAATCTAAATTTTGACATGCAACGTGTTGGTGAAAAAAGATTATTGCAACTTGATGAGTTGGATGAATTATGATTTTTCTCCTACGAGAATGCTAAGCTTTACAAGGAGAAGACAAAAAAATGGCATGATAAAAACATTCAATCTCGGGTGTTTGAAGTAGGGCAACAGGTCTTATTATTCAATTCAAGACTGAAATTATTTCCAGGCAAGCTGAAATCTAGATGGTCCGGACCTTTCACAATTGTGAAAGTACATCCCTATGGAGCTGTGGAATTACGTGATAATCAAGGGGGTGAATTTCAGGTGAATGGACAACGATTGGAGCATTATTGGGGAGGTGAGGTTGTACGTGATAAAGCCTCACTTGATTTAATGGAGCCTTGATCGAGAATGATGTCTAGCCAAAGACATTAAAGAAAGGCGCTTCTTGGGAGGCAACCCATGATTTTTGTATGGTTAGTAATTTTTATTTCATTTTTTGTTTGTATTTTGTAATTTAGATATTATTATTATTATTATTATTATTATTATTATTATTATTATTATTATTATTTTGTATATTTTTATTACTCCAATAAGATGCCTTGATGAGTTTTGTGTGAAGTGTTACAGGTTAAAAAGAAAAGTTTTTGGTGCGAGAAAAAAAAATCGAACAAAAATTACGTGGTAGACTTGAAATTAGTGCAGCGGACAAGCAAAGTTTTGGAAGAAAAAAAAATGAAGAACAGAGATTAGGTGTTGCTCGTGCGAATTCTGAAAGCAACCGTGCCAAATTGAAGAAAAAAAAAGTAGAAGGAACAGATATTTTATGATGGGCATGCGGCTTTGATGGTGTTCGTGTGAAACTCTCTGTAAGGGAGTTGAATATAATGTTGGGAGTGCTGATTCTGTGTTGGGCGTGTGATTATTTCTGCTGAGCAAAGAATATAGTTCCTTTTCTTCCATCTCACGCGCGCGCATGTGAACTTGATGAGGATAACCATTTTGCTGTGTTATTTAAAAAGTAAATTGCGACCACAAGGATTTGATCCCATGACCCCTGACTGCAGCAGTACTTTAGTTGCCACTCCAGAGCGCTTGGGCTAATTAACTTTATGTTAAATGCTGGAGCTGCAGTTTATAAATCGAATATGGCATCAAATACTACATTGTAGTTTACTAAAAAATAGATTGAAGCTCCAGGGAATTGAACCCCTGACCATTGGTGTTTCCAAGTTTCCATGTGGACCACTAAACCACCACACCAGCAATGCTTTTGTGCTACAATATTGGACTGCTCATTTATGTAGAGAACTTGGCAGGAATTTAATTGAATTAGAGCTATTAATCTCAATATTTTTGGAAGGTCACTTCATGCTTTTGCATTAGGGGAGTATTCTTAACTTTATTTTGTATATTTTTTTTCCTTTAATTTCTTCTTGTATTTTCTTCAATAAGATTTTTTTTAGTTTGTTTATTTAATTACATTATTCATTGGGGACAATGAACCACTTAAGTGTGGGGAGGGGTTTTCAATATAAAAAATTAAAAAAAAAATAGGATCATTAATAATTTTAATTTAGGATTTTTTTTTTCTTTTCTTAGTTTTTTATAGGACATAAATTATTTCCTTTTTAGATTTTATTTTAGGATAATTAAAAAGAAAAAAACACAAAAAAAATTAGAAAACTTAAAAAATGATTGCCTTGTCAATATAGCATGTTAATAAGGATAAGTACACACCATGTAGGCTTATTTTTCGCGTGTCATATATATGTCTCCTTAGCGTAAAATACCTTATGCATGATGATGTCTTGTACGTGCTTGCGAAAATTTAAAACTTGAATGTACGTCACTGTCAATTTTTATGAGTATGGCATGCTATCACCATGTGAGATCTTGAGCCTTAATTTGCGATTGAAACATCTTTTATCAATCTATTTTTTTTATGGTGAGTTATCTGTCATTGTATGTATTGCCCTAGAACTTGCTTTAAACCAGGTCGTGCGCATATTGATATTGTGTGTTGTGTAAAAATGATAAAGGCACTAGGATTAACCATATTATCCCAAACAGTACCTTTAAAATTAATCCTTAGTGAGCCCCCTTGAGCCTATATCCTTTTTCTTCGTATATCACCATCTAAATCTTGAGCTTACTTATTTCTTCTTGTCTTGATTGACTAGTAGAGCATTGTGATGTATACATGAGATCGGTAAAATATTAAATGTGGGGATATCTTTGTTATTGTGCGAAATTTTGGGTGGGAATTGAATTGGTTTGGCTATTCCTTCTTCCTGACACCTCAATAAAGTCACTTGAATCAATAAAAAAAGGGAGGAAGCAAAAAAAAGAAAAAATAGAGAGAGAAAAAAAAGAAATTGAAAAAAAGAAAAAAAAAGAGAAGAAAGGAATTCTCTCTATGAAAAAGAAAGAGAGTAAATGTTCAATGGTTCTTGCAATGTGAAAATTATGTGTTTACATTTGTATGTGGGATGTTATCTCAAGGTTAGTTTCATGTTGAGTGCTTCAAGTATATATGAACATTATGCTCTATTAGTTGTCAAGTTTAGCCACTTGTTAGCCTATTTCTTTGATTTCCTACCCCGCACCTAAGCCTCATTACAACCCTTGACAAAGACCTTTTGATTTATACGAACACGAAGTCTAGAGATTTTGGTGGACAAGCAAGCTTATGGTAGCTCATGTGCAATTGATTGAAATTGAGTGATACAGTTATGCCTAAACACTTGTGTTCTTTGAGTGTTTGTGAGGTTATTTTCCATCCAAAGCATGCTATTTTCTTGTTGATTGAGACTTTGATGTTATTCATGATATTTTAGTCTTTTGAGACTATGTGTGCATGCTTGAATAGTTGTGTTGGTGTGTAAAGTTGAGGAATTGCATTATATGACATCTAACAGCTATTACATGATTAAGTTTGCATGTGTGGAGTGCTATGATATATTTCATGTTTGAGACTTGGCAGTCAAAATAAAAATTAGGAATGTTGTGTGTAAATTCACTACAAACCCTCACGAGACCTTACTCGTCCACTTGGGCTACCTTGAGGTTTAAAGGGCTTGTTGCATATGCCAAATGCAATCGTGATCACCTACGGAAGTGGTATTAGTAGTTAGGACTTAGTTTTTTTTCTTTCTTCTTTGCCCGAGGACGTGCAAGATGTTAAGTGTGGGGATGTGATAAGTGTGCATTTAATCCTAATATTGTCCCTATATTTAAGTTATTTTGCATTGATTTGGATTTTTATTAAATAAATTTTAATGTTTTATTGTAGGTATCAAGGAGTTTTAATAAAGGAGGGCTTGGAGCATAAATAACAAGAGTTGGGGATTAATTTGATTAAAAATCGGATTTTATGGGGTGCTTGCGCAGTCTACATTGTTTGGGCCATATCTGGAGTTCCAGAAGTCTGTTTTAGGCGATTCAATAGCCCACGGAAAGCTTATGAGAAGGGCTTCAATTTAGAAGTGGTCTTGATATCAGATTCCAACTGCATAAGCCCAGAAACAGAGCCCGAAAATCAATTACGAATTTCCACTTCTTGGAATTAAGTTTTTATTGGGAAATCTCCTTGTAATTATAGTAATAAATAAAAAATACTTTTATTAAAGATAATATAGGAGAGATCAGACCCAATGAGATAGACACGTATGAGAAAAGAGAGGCACAGGCAAGAGAGAAAGAAGAAGCTTGGAAGATAGAGATTCAACCATTGAAGACGTTCAATTGGATTTGTTTTCTTCTTCTTTTTGTTCAGAATTCTCTCCTTAACTTTGTAATCATGTTTATGTGCTATCAATTCGAGGATGTTTTTTAGATCTTTGTTATGAACTAATTTCATATAGTTGGGATTTTTATGGAACCCTAGCATGGGATTTTTGGTGTTTTGTTAAAGAGTATTGTATGCAGTTCTACGGTTTACTCATTCAAGTGATTTTCTTGCTAATACTTGCTATTGTCTGATCAACTCTAGTAGGTTATTGAGTTAATTGTAATACCGAGAGGGTTATAGTTAATTGACATAAGACTTGAGTGGTGCATGCTTATATCTTTTGATTATAATATTGTTGCAATATAGACATATATTGTGACCATGCATAGCTTTGTGAATTGGTGCTTAATTAAATTCTGAAGAGTAAATTGGCATAGACATATGTTAATTTATTTGATAGGAATTATACCATAGTGATTTCGAGAGAAACCTATGACCATTGAATTCTAGCTAGTAAATTGTGAATTTGCTAAGTGCTCTGCAACTTTATTACCAATATTCACGTGTTAGGGGGAAATAATTATCCTGACTTATCTTCTCATATTTGGAACTCGTTAAGCTCTCTTCTTTATTATAATTAGTTGGTTAATTTAGTTCTTATAATTAGTTTAGTTATAAAAATCAACAATCAATATTTTTGTTCGATAACTGAATTGTTAGATATAACTTGCGATTGATACGAATTTACAGTCCTTGAGGAACAAAATCTGGTGTTTACTACTGTATTACTTGCTTGCGATTGTGTACACTTGCACATATAGATTTTTACGCAACACTATGCTAGCATGGCAAGTTCTAAATCTCAAGATCCACTCTCGCTTTACAAGAGATTAACAAACAACTTAGATGTTAGCTACGCATCCAAGAAGAATAAGCACAACCATACAATGATATCAATAATTCATCACACGCAGATCTTTAAAGCAATCAAACTACTAAACTACATAGATAAATCCGTTAGAATCCCATGGCAACGATTAGTTCTTAATCGAACTGCTCGTCATCATGGGATCTGATGAAACCATAATGTTATGGGAGGAATTTGTCACAACAAATTAGGAGGCCTGTTGCTGGAATAGCGCCAATGAATACGGAATTGTCCAACCGCCTAGAAAGGCTCGCAGTAGGAGATCAATAGCTAGCCGCCCGGAGAGGCTCACGACTAGGGTTACCGAAGAACACGGGATGCGGTTCCTCAGAAGGATCGGACTGAATCTACGGGATTAGAGCTCAAGGACCATGCAATGATGATGCGTTGGCCAGCCAAGAACCCTAACAATGTTGCATCACACAAGAGTATACGTGCTCTATGCTTACTCGAGGTGTCAAAGTGTCTAAAAGAATCCCGTAAACTGCCTACATACCACTATTTATAGTGGATCAAGCCCGTATGTAGTTCTATTATGATATATTCGGTTGTTTATGATGAATTATCCCATTTCTGAAGGGATTATGACTGATATTTCTGATAATAATCGTGTATTATGTACATAATCACGTTACCAAGCTGTATTAGGACTGTTGGAAGCCCATTCCTTGATGTTTATCTCAAGAATGTATGAATTATCATGATTTTATGTGATTTAATCAAGTATATATGACATATATCCTCTAATCACTGAATATATATTTGATAAGGAGTGTTTTTAGGTGATATAGACGTGTTCCTAAAAAGTAGGATGTCAGTCTTATCTGAATTGGCAGCCTAATCAGGCTTCCGGCGGAAGCTGGGGGTACCACCCAGTAGCCCACTCTGGTAACTTAGTTGCAGCAGATATTCCAGAAGCTCTATCTGGTGGCTGTCCTTATCTGGACTCATAACCTTATTGGGTTTCCAATGGGAATTGGGGGTACCACCGGTAGCCTGGCTCCGATAACCCCTCCGGTACCCCGATCATGGAAGCTACCCTGGAAGCCCTTCGGGATGACTGGTGATGGTTACAGGTTACCTACAAGGGGATGCCCTTGGGACCCTAAACCACACATTTCTTTACTACCATGCACATGGCAACCCCTAGGGCTGCCACGGGCCCTTGGAAGCCTGATAGATCACTTATTTTCCTCATGGGTCTGGACCCCAATCCTCTAGTGGGCCTAAATCTAACCCATGCAAGATTTTGGTCACAACAACTACCCCTCAGTTCCCCGAAGTATTGAGTGCGAGTGGAACCAATTATTCACAGGGTGCCGCTCCTTTAGTTTCTCAGCAAAAATCTGTTACCTCACACTCTTATTAGCTCGATATGACAAGGTGTATAAATATTGGAATTTTGAATTGTAAATACTTATATTAGTGTCGGCATTTTCGTTTGATAACTTTTGTAATTGGGTTGTGCAAGCTCAAATTAAATCCATCAACTAATGGAAGCCTCATAATTTACTTGTAAGGAAATAAAAACTTAGATTAAATAGCCTTATCCCTATGAAATAGAATGGATAAATATCAGAATTAAGGGGATTTAAATTCAAACTCTACTATTTTAATTTGATAAGCTTGAAACGATTTATTCCCCATGTTAACACACTTCCCCCCATGCCTCCTTTTCTGTGCCACGTTCAAGAACTTGGGACCGTGTTTCTTTTACTCTCTTTTATTTAAATATCCATACTGTCAGTCTTTTCATTTTTCTTTTCACATCCATACAATATTTTCTCCGGGATATACAAGGGTTTTCTCAAGAGTTTCCGACGAGGTTTCCAGCGAAAGCTAAAGCGATCACACTCCCGTTCTCCTCAGTTCATAGAAGTAAGCATCTAACCTCCACGACTCACTTTCTTCACTTAATCGTGATTATCATGCGTGTGAATCATATATGAATGTTTGATTGGACTCTTCATTTGTTTATGTATGTATGCGCTCGTTTGTATCTTTAAATTGATAGCCGGTTAGTGACTCTGGTAGCCACTGCATGCCGTTTGCTTTGATATATCTGAATCTTTTCTTGTATACTCAATGATTATCCCCGTATTTTTCAACTGTTGCTCTTCCTTTTGAATAAATCTGTTTGCTTGGATCTTGGCTTTTGATTGCATGTGTCCTCTGTGATTGTATACTGAAGAGGGTTTGAGGTGATTTGTATTCCGGTTGCCTTTCCTAAATGCACATAACATGTTTGATACTTGTCTTAACTGAGTATCGTCATTTCAAACTTGTTTGACTGTGTAAATGTTTGTAATTTGTAAGTCTAGGGATAGTTACGGTACAAAGGATCCGTGTCTCTTTCTTGATTTTAGTTCTAGTGTCAATCCCTCAGGTCCTCGTGTTCATAACCACCACCTCCCCCCCCCCCCCGAGTCCTGACTCTCTATTTTGGTCCGGTAACTCTTCCAGTGACAGGGTACCCTTAGGTAAATTATGGGAAACCTTCCTTTTCTTTAATTCTTGGTTACCCCGTTCTGAGTCCTTCTGATTAATCTGTCTCATGTGGTTACAGATGTCAACCCCATCCATCTCCGAGGGCTCTTCGCAGCTACCTGGTAACCTGTCTCCTATCTCTGGGGAGCCTTCTGACAGTTGGTCAACTCATCTCAATGATATGCTCCTTCACCAACATTTATTGCAATCCAGGCCATCCGTTAGCTCCCGGACCCGTTCCCGAGTGGAGGTCATTAACCCCTTAGAGGCAGATTTTGTGAGTAGACGTCTCGACCATTTTCTGGAAGCTGGATCATCCAGTCTCTATGACGGGAATGTAGAGAGAGTTTATTTGAGCTCCAACACTGATGAGAGGGAGCAATCAGTTAGTGTGTCTTTGAGTGAGGCTGAGCAGCCATTTTCTGATAATGAAGAAGAGGGTGTTGATGTTAGGTTAATAGCAGGGGTTGAGCGAAAACCCCACGTCCCTGCTGGCCTAGTTCCTTCCTGCGAAGATGTGGATTCTACTATGAATGCTAAAAGACTAGAGAGGTTATTGGGATCGTGTAATCCGGGGTGTGACCCGGTGGTACCTAGTGCTGGCGAGAGGTGCCATAGGTTCAACAATTTCGAACTCGATCAAGTTATACCCAATGCAGTATTGTTTGCATCCTACTTTAAATTAGGATTCTTTATGCCAATGCACCCATTCTTCGTTGATATACTGAATTTTTATGAGATCGCCCCTATGCAGCTATCTCCTAACTCTTTCAGGGTGGCAGCCTGCATGTATATCCTCTACGACAAGACTTTCTCTACTCCTCTCACCCCTTGGGAATTAGGGTACTTCTATCAACTGAAGGGTGTGGGAAGGAAGATATGTATCTTTTACTTCACTTCCTGGAACGATAGGTAAGGGAGATGTATTAAGGGGAATAAAGGGGGAATGTATGAATGGATAGAGATGTTTTTGTATTGTTATGACTGCGTGGCAGTGAGAAAGGAGTGGAACTTGACTCCGGGTAAGCATATGGTATCCCCACACATCACTGATAGCCTTAAATGAATCACTATGATTTAACTATCCCTCATTTCTCTTATCGTACTGTCTAGGGATCCCAACACAAACCTCCCTTCAAGGGATTGAAGAAAAAAGAGCAAGGAAAATCGCGAAGATAGTGGGCTCATTGGGTGATGGGGAGAGTTTATCGACCCCAGAGACCTTAGTGAGATTGGGATTCTCAAGGCCCGCGGCTCCCCCATCTCCCACTCAAGAGATGGAGGTTGAGGAAGGGTTGAGAGGTGAGTCTGAGACACAGGGCTCCACCAAGGAACGCGAGATGAAAGGTCGGGCTCCCACCGGTTCCCCTCCCGGTAACCCGGGTTATCGCTTGCTGTGTCTTCTATGCATGCGTCTATGTCCACTGTGTTATGCCACTTTGCTTATAATTGTTCATCATTGGTCTATTTGCCTTGCATTCTGGCATCTATTTATCCTTATTTCCACACTTCAATGTATATCTACTATGATTTTAATGCCTTCGATGTCCAATTTTTTCAGGTATATCAGGAGTCATTCCCCCTTTCGTGCAACCCACGGAGAAGTATGAGGACTTGTTTCCGGAGGATGAGCTAATGGGCCAGGAAACCCCGATTGATGCCACCCCGATCTCTCAGGCTAGAGTCGCTTCCTCCGGCAAGCTTGGTGTCACCCTTTCTGATAAACGAAGATTCTCACAGGCCTCTGGAAGCTTGCTGTCTACTCCCGAGACTAGGTCAGCCAGGAGGGCTAAAGTGCCACAGCCAGCCAGCATCCCTCAAGAGGTTCAGCAGTTTCACAAGCTAGTGGATGGAAAATCCCCTGAAGGTTATCTCGGGTTGGTCCAAGCTTAAGACTTCAGATGCTGCATGAGCTATGCTATTTTCCTCAGGAGAGAACCTGTTCCGTCAAATGAGGCTTGGTAACCAGCTCGTGGCTGCTACACGTGGGGATGTCAGGTTGAGAGAAGAATTAAGGCAGGTGAAGTCTGATTTTGATGCTGCTGGGGAAGAGAAGAAGAAGCTCATCGAAGCTACTAAAAATTGAAGAATGAGTTGTCGGTGTTGACAAAGGAGAAGGGGAAGCTTAGCAAGATAGTTTCCGAACAGGATAAAGATAAAGAAGAATAGGCGGCAGCCCATGCTACCGAGGTAAAAGAGTTAACACTGCAAGTGGATACATTGCAGGCTTCGGTGAGGAAACTTAAAGAGGTACTTCCAGAGAGGTATAGGTCGGGGTTTGCCAAGGGCGTAAATGACTACGTGAAGGCTACGTGGTAGGCGATGCCGGATCTGGATTGGGCCCTCCTGGGCGAGGATATCGTAAAATAAGTAGAGAAATTCAAGGCGGAAGTTGCCAAACCTCAGGCCCCTACAACGAAGGTGACCCCCAAGCCATCAGCCACTCCGAAAGATATAACTGAGGATGCTCAGGATACCAGGGTTGAAGCTCCCATAGACGGGGTCGAGGTTGCTCCAGGCGATTCCACTAAAAAGGTGGACCCTGTTGAGGATTCCCCTGGTTCTGAGGCTACCGAAGATGCTCCTTTTGCTTAAGTAATCTTCTTAAATCATCTTTTATCATCTTAAACTCGAATTTTTCTGGTTTATGAACTTAATCTTTTTAATCAAAGGGGGTGGGCTCCTTAACGCTCCACAGATGTAATCTTGAATTTTACGAATTAACTACTTGATGGCCTTGGGCCTTGGTACTTTTGGTCTGGTTTTATTAGCTTAATGCATGTTTGTTTTGCTATCTTTATTCTTCTGTGATCGAGCAACTATCATTGATTATGCCCTAATAGTCTTTCGTACAAGGGTTTAGTGTGGAATGCTTATAGGCTGCAACACTTATAACCCCAGTAGTTCGGTTAGGACTAATGCTTTCAGCATGCTTCTCTAACTTAATTGTATATGAATTACTTACTGGTTTCTCAACGAAAACTAAGTCGTAATTGTTTGATTTCGAGATTCAAACTCTAAGATTGTTCATTACCTAGGGTATTAACCTGCTAAGTAAGGAAGGTAATACTATAACTAAAAGCAATTCATAATTGAACGCAACAATCAAATTTTGACGAGCAATATGATTTTCCCGACTAATCCTAAAGACAAGTCTACACGAGTACTTAGAGGATATATGTCATATTTGCGTTGATTAAATGAAATATCAGATGAATCATGAATCAAGAATTGAACGATAGGATGGTAATGTAGTATGGAAGTGTAATTGAGTAGTTATATCAATACATACCTGGGTAGGTAGCCAAAAATGATAAACTACTTGTACCTTAGTCTGCGTGTATGCCACCCTGGGTGTGGGGGTACCGGCCGGTAACCCTATAACATCTGGAAGCCCCAAAGATGGGAACCTAACTTCGGGAACCCCATTTGGCGGTAACCCAGCCCGGTAGCCTGGGGTGCCGAAGGCTCAGCCTGGAAGCCATTGTTCCGGAACCCCAAATCATTTCATAAGTAGTGTGTAATAATGTCATGTAAGCCCTTCCTACAAGGCTGTATTAGTAAAATATATTTGAAAAACCATACGAGTTAACTTTTATAACCACGTAGGTTGATAAAGAATCGATGTATGCCAAGCATGGTTCCATACATGATTAATAACAAAGGAGGCCATGTATGCCAATCAGGGTTCCATACATGCCTAAAGGGAAAGGGATCCAAGTGTGCCGATTAGGGTTCCATACATGCCCTAGTTGACCAAGTAAGCTATATGAACTACTCAAGGTTCCATACATGTCTGGTAATGAAGGGATCCAAGTGTGCCGATCAGGTTTCCAAACAAGCCCAAAAAATGAAGGGAACCATGTATGCCGATCAGGGTTCCATACATGCCCTAGTTGACTAAGTAAGCCATGTGAACCACTCAAGGTTTCATACATGTCTGGTATTGAAGGGAACCAAGTGTTGGGACAATCAGATCTTGGCACTGCGATTTTTGATACAATAAATTAACGAGTACGAATAGAAAAATCACCTTGTTAACGGTTGATTCCACGCTCTTCTATTGTATTCCCAAATTCCCTTGAGCGAAGTGTGGCATTCGTCTTCTCAAGTTAACCTCTCTTCTTGCTCCTGGGTGGCTATCAAATTTTTTCGACCAGCCCCCAGCAAGAAGAGAATAGGAATATATATAGGCTACAATAGGGATCATGGACAATTAGGTTGGGCCTTCTAATTACATCTTGGTCATAGCCCAATGTAATTAAATATTAATTCAATCCACTAAAGAATTAATATTTGCACTACCTTTCCTAATACCGTAATTTAATTAATTAATTCGGTTCCAATATTATTTGCTTATTAAATTCCCCATGTTTAAAATATCGCATGTCCATTAATTAAATAAATTACTGATAATTCATTTAATTAATATCTTTTATCCTTGATCATCCACTCAACCTTTATTTAATTATGCCGGAATAAATCCACCTGCAGGGTTTCACATAATTAAATCTTTTTGAGCTTTCAAGGGGACATCATTAACCCGAATATTATCAGGACATGGATTCCTTCAATAAATAATATTCACCTTATATATTGTTTCATCACCCAAAATATAATGAAATAAATCAAAAGAATTATTTCATATATAAATCAAAGCATGTAAATAATATACACGTGTCAATTACTATATCTGGATTAAGAACCTAAGCATTAATAATAACATAGAATCTTAGTTCACCTTCTTAATCAGTATAAGGGAACAATTCTAAATTTGATCCTGTTCAATATACACAAAGTATACTAGTATTATTTATTAGTCAATATAAACTAATCTAAATAATACTACAGCCATTCCAGTGGATTGTCTAACTCCACCTGTGCTGTGAACCTTATTATATTATATAAACCGTATTTAATAATCTAATATTCTGTATCCCATTTGATACTAGATTATTCACAATATATAATATTTAGACAACATGTAAACATTTAAATGATTCTCAATAAAATAGGCCAGAAATAAATGTATATACTTCAAATAAATATTTTCAGTATACACCAACAATCTCCCACTTATACTCAAAATATTCTATGAGTATATCAGTGTTTATTTAATCCACTATTACACAAAAAACTATGTGTCCATCCATCTGACTCCTATCGCTTCCACATGCCTGTAAAAAACTTTGGCTGGCAGGCTCTTTGTGAAAGGATCTGCCCGGTTGTCTTCTGATGATATGTGAGCCACAACTATATCTCCTCGCTTTACGATTCCTCATATGAGATGATACTTACGTTCAATATGTTTAGCTGCTTTGTGATCTCGCGGTTCCTTCGAATTTGCCACAGCACCAGTGTTATCACAATACACTGTCAAGCTCCTAGGCAAATTAGGTACCACATCCAAGTCCAAAAGGAAGTTCCTGAACCATACAGCCTCCTTTGCAGCCTCAGAGGCCGCCACGTACTCGGCTTCCATGGTAGAGTCTGCAATGCATTTCTGCTTTACACTCCTCCACATAACGGCTCCACCTCCAAAAGTAAAAACATATCCCGAGGTCGATTTCCTTTTATCCCTATCTGATTCGAAATCTGAATCAGTATATCCCAAAGGAAATAGATCTGAGGCCTTGTAAATTAACATATACTCCTTAGTCCTTCTCAGGTACTTGAGTATAGTTTTTACTACACTCCAATGTTCCTGACCTGGGTTTGACTGATATCTACTAACCATGCCTATAGCAAAGCAGATGTCAGGCCTCGTACATAACATAGCATACATTAAGCTTCCACATGCCGAAGCATAAGGAACTGCTTTCATGCTCTCTATATCCTTAGGTGTCGAAGGACACTGCTCCTTGGATAGAGCCACTCCATGCTTAAAAGGTAAAAAACCTTTCTTAGAGTTCTGCATGTTAAAATGAGCTAATACTTAATCAATGTAGGGCTCTTGAGATAAAGCCAACATCCTTTTCTTGCGATCCCTTATTACTTTGATCCCAAGGATGTATGCCGCTTCACCTAAGTCCTTCATTTCAAATTGTTTGAACAACCATGCCTTTACTGATGACAACATCTTAACATTGTTTCCAATGAGTAAAATGTCATCCACATACAGTACTAGAAAAACCACTGCATTACCCTCACTTCTCTTATACACACATGATTCGCTTGGACTTTGATCAAATCCATAAGACTGGACTGCCTGATCAAAACGAATATTCCAGTCCCTAGAAGCTTGTTTTAGTCCATAAATAGACCTCTTAAGCTTACAAACAAGATGCTCTTGGCCTTCCTTAATGAATCCTTTTGGTTGTTGCATATAGATGGTTTCCTCAAGACTTCCATTAAGGAAAGCTGTCTTGACATCCATTTGCCAAATCTCATAATCGAGATGAGCTGCTATAGATAAAAGAATCCGGATCGACTTAAGCATAACAACTGGCGAAAAGGTTTCCTCATAATCGATCCCTTCTTTCTGAGTATACCCTTTCGGAACAAGTCGTGCTTTCCAGGCTTTCACCTTTTTGTCAGATCCTCTTTTCTTCTTGTAGATCCACATACATCCAACGGGTTTTACACCTTTGGGTGGTTCCACGAGCTCCAAAACTTGATTAGAATACATAGATTCCATCTCAGATTCCATTGCCTTTTGCCAAAGATCTGCATCTTTATCTAGAATTGCTTCTTCGTATGTCCTGGGATCCTCATCATGTTCACCAGAGACCAAGTCCGAGGACTCTCCCAAAAACATGAATCCATCAGGTTGTTGAACAACCCTCCCACTACGACGAAGCACCGGTGTGGTATTAGTGACAGGTTGTGCATTTTCTTGTGGTTGATCTACTTGTACTATTGGCAATTGGGGATTATATGTCCCTCCCACTAGTTCCTCTAAAACGATACTACTCATGGGTTTGTGGTTCATTATATAGTCTTCTTCTAAGAATCTAGCATTGGTGCTAACAATGATATCTCGATCCCTAGGACTATAAAATGAATAACCTTTCGTTCCCATGGGATAGCCTACAACAGCCTTACTTCTGTACGAGATTCTAACTTGGTCGCGTTCTTGTTCAGCACATGTGCTGGACAACCCCAAATCCGAATATGTCTTAGACTTGGTTTGCTACCAGTCCACAATTCTATTGGAGTCTTGGGAACCGACTTAGAAGGTACCAAATTTAGAAGGTAAGCCGTTGTTTCTATAGCATATCCCCAGAAAGACTTTGGTAAATCTGAATAACTCATCATCGATCTAACACTCTCTAAAAAAGTCCGATTCCTTCTCTCTGCTACACCATTCTGCTGAGGTGTGCCAGGTGCAGACAACTGGGATGCAATCCCATTTTCTGATAAATATTCCCTAAATTCTCCAAGCAAGTATTCGCCACCACGATCTGATCGTAGTGACTTGATACATTTTCCAAGATGTCGCTTCTCCGCACTTGCTTTGTACTCTTTGAATTTTTCAAAGCACTCAGACTTACGACGCAACAAATAAATGTACCCATATCTAGAATAATCGTCAATGAAAGTGACAAAATACTCATAACCTCCTCTTTCTTGGATACTCATAGGTCCACATAAATCAGTATGAACCAATTCTAACACTTCTTTAGCTCTATTCCCCTTTGCTTTAAAAGGCCTATTAGTCATCTTACCTTCCAAGCAGGATTCACAAACTGGAAATGGCTCCACTGCCAACCAGCCTAATGGCCCATCTACTACCAGTCTTTGAATCCTCCTCAAGTTAATATGACCTAATCTTAAGTGCCAAAAATATGTTTGGTTCAATTCAGAAGGTTTCTTTCTTTTATTTGAGCTAGAAAGAATGTTATTAGTTTCCTTATGTTGCAGCATTGGTTGGATAGGATTAATAATATATAAATTGTCTTGCAATGTACCAGAACATATAACTCGTTTATTCATCATAATAGAAACATTACGATCCAAACAAACATTATAACCATCCATGGAAAGTTTAGAAACCGAAATTAAATTCCTTCTAAACGAAGGTACATAAAGACAATTGTTCAAAACCAAAATCCTATCATCGCCAAAAGATAATGTAATTATTCCAACTGCAACTACTGCTACTTTCGTAGCATCTCCCATGAACACATATATCTCGCCATCTCTAAGCATTCTGGATTGCTGGAACCCCTGCATAGAGTTACAAACATGGTCAGTGGCTCCTATATCTACACACCAAGTGCTCGTAGATATAGCCGCTATATATGTTTCTGTAACTAGAGAAAGAGACATACCAATATTGTTTGTCTTCTTAGGAAGAGGACAATCCTGTTTCCAGTGACCTGACTGCTTGCACCTGAAGCACTTGCCCTTAGGCTTTTTCACACCACCTTGAACTCCCACTGCATTAGCAATCTTTCCAGATTTCTTTGTCAGAACCTTTTTCTTCTTCTTGCCTTTCGGCTTAGAGGAAGAAGCTTTCTCAACCACATTCACTTGAACATTCTGCTTAAAGAGTCCTTCAGCTGCCTGAAGTTCTGTCAGAAGTTCCGCGAGACTATACATCCTTTTGTTCATGGTGTAATTCAAGCGGAACTGCTCAAAACTTTTGGGCAGACTCATAAGGATGATATCGATCTGGGTTTCCCCATCAATATCAGCACCAAAGATCTCCATCTCATTCAGATGAGAAATCATCCTGAGAACATGATCCCTTACAGGTGTTCCTTCAGCCATCTGAGTGTTCATTAAAGCCTTCATTGCTACTTGCCTAGCAGCCCTATTCTGTTCTCCAAAAAGTTCCTTGAGATTAAAGAGCATATCTGAAGCAGTGGGCATAGCCTGATGCTGATGCTGCAAAACACCCGACATTGCTGCCAGAATGTAACATCGCGACATCTCATCAGCCTTAACCCACCGCTTATAATACTCCTTCTCACTTTCAGGAGCATCTTCAGCAGGCTGATCTGGCTTGGGTTCATAAGTACAAAATTTGTACTCCTCAGCAGTCAACACTATGTCCAAATTACGTTTCCATTCAATATAGTTTGGTCCAGTAAGTTTGTTATCCTTAAGTATGGTGAATAGTGGATTAAAGCCCATAATGATCTATTCCTGAGAATCATACATGTAGCACATAATCAGATAGTTGCATAAATCTTAAAACCTATTGGTTTCCTCTAACAATTAATTAAAATTAATGCACTAATATTTAAACATCATAAGTATCTGGTACGCCACGATGGGTGACATATATACCACTTAAATTCGTTTAAATATTACTTCGGTCCTATTACTAAATAATACTCCACGTTAGGGTGGACTATATATTATTTTTCATAGCTAAGTGTATACCATTATTTAATCTTAAATTACTAAAAAGACCGGATACCACCATTAAATATTTCAAATCAATAATCGATAATAGGATAATTCCCAGATCGGGGGGAGCATTGTCAAGAGGCATCACTTAAGACCCCTTTCTAGACAGAATCATCCTTTCTCTCTATATTGAAAATCTATATTCAATCATTGGCACCCTTCTAATTAATCGAATTCTATGAAACTTGGTACGCCACGTTGGGTGGCATATATACCTTTCAATATTCGTAATTAATTTAAGAAGTTTATCCTAGTAATATCCATAACACTATCTGACACCATAAATCATATGCCACGTTAGGGTGGACTATATACAATTTATATTCGTCTTAGTGTTAAATTACATACAAACAATAATGGAGACCGTGGGATTTAATTCCTAATTAATTCCCTCACCCACTTAGAATTTTTATTTAAAATTGAGGAATTTTATCTAGCATGCATCGCCTTATGTTATTTAATCGCAGTCCACATGTATCAAAATACACAAAACACATAACATAACAGCATGTTATTCATGATTAAAGCATAATAAATAAATATTATGTCCATGTCGTCCTAATTATGTTAAACATGCAATTAAAAAATAATTACACACATAATTAACAACACACATAATTAATTAATTAAAGCAATAATCAAAAATCAGTGGAAAAAATTAAAATAAATTTTCCACTATTATGGCCCCTTGAAAAAAAAATTTCAGCTTTGTATTCTGCTGAAAAAAAAAATATTTTCTGCCAAAAAAACTCGCTGTTGCGCAGGTTGCAGTAGAGTTACACCCCTGGATGCAGTGACACGCATGAGGCGCATGCGTTACAGGGCAGAAAATCCTTGTTGCGCATTCTGGTAATGCGCAACACCATTTTTTGCCTGTTTTACCTTGTAACGCAGTACACACTTGCGTTACAGCCTCTAGACAGAAATTCTGCACGCGCCTGCTGCTTTCCTGACGTGTTTTTCAGAATTTTTTCTTTTCTCGTCTCGAGCAAAAAACAAATACAGCCTCCAGCCATTAACCAGCTACGCAGCGGAATAATTTTTGGTCTCCGTTTTGATTTCCGATCGCACATAATTGTTACAAAATATCTTAACAAAATCCAACAAACAATTACAAAAAAATAGATCTAATACAAAACTAATTTTGTAAATCTATTCTAACACGATCAACCCTCGTGTTTTACAACCACGATAAACCACGTGGAAACCAAACAAAATAACCACGATTAAACCACGTGGGATCCAAACACATAATCAAAATATACATGGCCATAATAGTGGATAACAACCTGCAAAAAAGAATTATACAAGCCTACCACTATACACATGCATATATAATTACGACATGGACATCGTATCAAAATTCGCAGAACCATTGAACCAGGCTCTTGATACCAATTGTTGGGACAATCAGATCTTGGCACTGCGATTTTTGATACAATAAACTAACAAGTACGAATAGAAAAATCACCTTGTTAACGGTTGATTCCACGCTCTTCTATTGTATTCCCAAATTCCCTTGAGCGAAGTGTGGCCTTCGTCTTCTCAAGTTAACCTCTCTTCTTGCTCCTGGGTGGCTATCAAATTTTTTCGACCAGCCCCCAGCAAGAAGAGAATAGGAATATATATAGGCTACAATAGGGATCATGGACAATTAGGTTGGGCCTTCTAATTACATCTTGGGCATAGCCCAATGTAATTAAATATTAATTCAATCCACTAAAGAATTAATATTTGCACTACCTTTCCTAATACCGTAATTTAATTAATTAATTCGGTTCCAATATTATTTGCTTATTAAATTCCCCATGTTTAAAATATCGCATGTCCATTAATTAAATAAATTACTGATAATTCATTTAATTAATATCTTTTATCCTTGATCATCCACTCAACCTTTATTTAATTATGCCGGAATAAATCCACCTGTAGGGTTTCACATAATTAAATCTTTTTGAGCTTTCAAGGGGACATCATTAACCCGAATATTATCAGGACATGGATTCCTTCAATAAATAATATTCACCATATATATTACTTCATCACCCAAAATATAATGAAATAAATCAAAAGAATTATTTCATATATAAATCAAAGCATGTAAATAATATAAACGTGTCAATTACTATATCTGGATTAAAAACCTAAGCATTAATAATAACATAGAATCTTAGTTCACCTTCTTAATCAGTATAAGGGAACAATTCTAAATTTGATCCTGTTCAATATACACAAAGTATACTAGTATTATTTATTAGTCAATATAAACTAATCTAAATAATACTACAGCCATTCCGGTGGATTGTCTAACTCCACCTGTGCTGTGAACCTTATTATATTATATAAACCGTATTTAATAATCTAATATTCTGTATCCCATTTGATACTAGATTATTCACAATATATAATATTTAGACAACATGTAAACATTTAAATGATTCTCAATAAAATAGGCCAGAAATAAATGTATATACTTCAAATAAATATTTTCAGTATACACCAACACCAAGTGTGCCGAGCAGGGTTCCACATAAGCCCAAAAAATGAAGGGAACCATGTATGCCGATCAGGGTTCCATACATGCCTTAGTGACCAAGTAATCCATGTGAGCCAGTCAAGGCTATGCACATGTCTGGTAACAATCATGAAAATTTTAAAATTCTGATAATTTCAACCTTTTAAGCTAGGAGGTGTATCCACTACTACCCCCTAGTTCTGGATGGTAGCCTGGCTGCCATGTAGAAATATGCTTGTAGGTCTTCAATATCTTTCTAAAATATTTATAAGTGGTAACGGTAATAGGAAACAATCAACTTCTACTTTTACTGAAAATCAAAGAGTACGATTACATAAAATTTCATCCAGACGGGGTGTGCATTCACTACCCCCCGGGCATATACTGAAAATCATGAAATCCTAGGAACTGAATAGGAAATGACACAACCACAACTAGTAGGTTGCCTTTATTCATCCTAAGCCTGAAAGAGGCCTACATTCGCTTTGAAAAGAATCTTACTGATACTATTTCTTCAGGTGCTCGGCATTCCAAGCATGGGGAATAGTGTTCCCATCCATGTCTTCAAGGTGGTAGGTGCCTTCCCCAAAAAATAGACTTTATTTTGTAAGGCCCTTCCCAATTTGCTCCGAAGGCTCCGTGCCCGGGAACCCGCATATTGGGCATCATTCTTCTCAGCACTAGGTTACCAACCTTGAGAGGTCGAGGGCATACCTTGTTGTTATAGTATTTGCGGGTCCTCTTCTGGTAAACCGCGAGTTTTAGCTGGGCGGTAGCCCGGGTTTCCTCTAGCATGTCCAGGGCTAACCTCTGATTTATTTCATTTGACTCTTGACTGAAATTGTCCCTTCGGTAGGACCCTGTCCCAACTTCCACAGGAATCATGGCTTCACAGCTATAGGCTAGGACAAAGGGAGACTCTCCGGTAGTGGACCTGGGAGTGGTGTTGTAAGACCATTGGGATTTCCTCTAGCCAGTTCCCCTTTTTGTCTTCCAACTTGGCTTCAGAGTGTGCTTAATGATTTTGTTCAGAGCCTCCATTTGCCCATTGCTTTGGGGTGGCATACGGCTGAAAAATCTTTCTTTATTCCCAAGTCTTCACATAGAATCCTCATTTCCTTACTATCAAATTGTTTGCCATTGTCTGAAATCAGCTTGTAGGGTACTCCGTACCTACATATAATGCCTCTCTTGACAAATTCTTTCAGTTTGCCGGCAGTGATGGTAGCCAGGGGTTTCGCCTCTGCCTACTTGGTAAAGTAGTCGACAGCTACCACAGCATATTTCATACCACCTCTACCTTTAGGAAGTTCCACAATCATGTCAATTCCCCACATTGCAAAGGGCTAGGGGCTTCCAATGGGCCTTAGCTCCACAGCTGGGTTACTATCGAAATTAGCAAACCTTTGACATTGATCACAAGCTTTGGCAAAGTCATAAGCATCAGATTTCATGGTAGGCTAGTAGTAGCCCTGTCGAAGCACCTTATGGGCAAGGGAGGTACCCCCCGAGTGATTGCCACATATGCCTTCGTGAATTTCCCTTAGGATGTATTCACATTCATTTCCAGATATGCACTTAAGTAGAGGTTGGTTGAAACCTCTCTTATATAGGATATCATCATAGATCACATAACGGGAAGCCTTGTATTTGAGTTTCCGGGCTTCCGGAAGTACCCCCTGGTGATGTACTCATGAATTGGGGTTGTCCACTGGCTTTCCGCAGAAAAGTTTATCTCCATAACTTCCTCTCAATGGATACTTAGCTGGAGTTGGACTTCGAGGGGTATCACCCCTAACAGCTTCTTTTTGGGATCCCAACTTGGCAAGGGCATCGGCATTGGTATTTTCCACCCTTGGGATCTGATTCAAATTCAGCACTTTAAACTTAATAATGAGTTCTTGGGCATACCTCATGTAGAGTTCAGTGCGGTGGCCTCAGCTCTGGAAGCTCCCATTGATTTGTCACACAATCAACATGGAATCACTAAAAACATTCAAGTATTCCACCTTCATTTCTAGAGCTAGTTTCAACCCAGCAATCAGGACCTCATACTCCGCATCATTATTGGTAGCCTTGAATCCAAAGTGTATGGCACTTTGAATTCTGTGCCCTTCTGGGCTTACCAATTCAATCCCAGCACCTGCCCCGTTGTTGTTCACTGCTCCATCCACATATAGGTTCCACCATAGTTGGGGGCTCTCGTCCTCCCCCTCGGTAACTGGGCGTGCCGGTATGCATTCTTCTCCGGTAACCTCAAAATCTGGAGGGAACTCTAACAAGAAGTCAGCCAGTGCTTGGCCTTTGATGGCAGTTCGGGGCTTGTAATCTATCTCAAACCATCCTAACTCGACAGCCCATTTCATCATTCTACCGGAGGCTTCCGGCTTGTGCATCACTTGCCTTAACGGGAAGGACGTTCTAACTTCAATTTTGTGGACCTGAAAGTAGGGCCTTAGTTTCCTGGAAGCCAATATCAGAGCATATGCTAGATTTTCCATGCTGGGATACCGGGTTTCCGCATCCAACAGCCTTTTGCTCACATTGTATACCGGGTATTGCACTAGTTCTTCCTCCCGAATCAACACAGCACTTATAGAATATTCAAAAACAGCTAGATATAGAATGAGTATCTCACCTTCCAAGGGTTTGGAGAGCAATGGTGGGCTTCCCAACTGTTCCTTTAGCTTCTTGAAGGCTTCCTCACATTCCGGGGTCCATTCAAAGTCCTGACCCTTCTTGATAGCCTTAAAGAACTCTTTGTATTTGTCGAAAGACCGAGATACAAATCTGTTTAGGGCTGCCACCCTTCCGGTAAGCCCTTGGACTTCTTTAACATTACTTGGGGATCTGAGTTCCAGCAATGCCTTGATATTTGCAGGGTTTGCTTCAATTCCCATGTGGTTCACAATAAATCCAAGGAATTTTCCAGACTCCACACCAAAAACACATTTTTGGGGGTTCAATTTCATTCGGTACTTCCTTAAGATATCAAACATCTCAGATAGGTGAAACACATGGTCGGCTGCCACCTTTGACTTTACCAACATATCATCAACGTAGACTTCCATAGTCTTACCAATCTGTTCCTTAAACATCATGTTTACCAGCCTTTGATAGGTAGCCCCGACATTCAGCAACCCAAATGGCACCCCCACATAACAGTATAATCCTCTATCAGTTATGAAGCTGGTATGCTCCTGATCTGGCTCATACATTGGTATCTGGTTATACCCAGAATAGGCATCCATAAAGCTCAGCAAAGCATGGCCTGCCGTGGAATCCACCAATTGGTCAATTCTAGGTAGCGGGAAGCTATCCTTAGGACAAGCCTTATTTAGATCAGTGAAGTCCACACATGTCCTCCATTTCTCATTGGGCTTCCAGACCAGTACCGGGTTTGTCAGCCATGTTGGGTAGAAGGATTCTTTGATTAATCCCGCCTTCAGTAACCGGTCTACCTCTTCCTGGAGGGCGGTAGCCCTTTCACCACTAATAGGCCTTCTTTTCTACCGGATACCCCTTCTCTCAGGGTCAATATTCAGGTGGTGACACATGATTTTAGGGTCAATCCCAACCATGTCAGAGTGACACCATGCAAACACATCTAGGTTGTTTTTAAGGAAAGAAGTCAACCTTTCTCTTGTCTTCTCATCTAGCTGTTGCCTAATTTTCAGGACTTTACTAGTATCTTCAGCATCCACCAATATGGGAATAGTATCCTCGACAGCCCCTGCCTTTTCCAAGGTACCGGGCATCCTGGGATCAATATCGATTTCAACCGGGAGCCCTTTCACCGCTTCCTGGTTTTCACTCTCTAGCATTTCTTCATCTAGATCATCATCTGTGGCACCTTTCACTATGCCTTCCATTGGAATGTTTTGAATTTCATCATTTTTCTCGGTAGCTTCCAACAACAAGCTTTATGGTGGTCCCCCCGAAAAAACAAGAACCTCTTCAGTAGGTTCCTCTGGTAGTTCCACTATCATGATGGTCATGCACGAAGCTTTTTCAAACTTCTGTGGCTCTAGCCCATGGCTTCTCATTAGGGCTTCCCCCTCAGCCTTTTCCTCATCTTGGATAGATTTGTCTGCCCTCTCGGTAACCTGTACAACCTCGTTATAGCATTCCCTTGATTCATATTGACATCCTTTCACACATCCAATGCCATTTGGGGTAGGGAACTTCATTGAGAAGTGATATATCGAGGTTACCACCCTCATATCTTTCAACACTGTCTCCCAAGTATGGAATTATGCGAAATGTCTTCGTCTACAACTATAATAACCCTAACTTTTCAATGCTACAGTACCTAAATGAATAGTGATTTTGAGGATTTATGGGAATGGTATGTGGGTACTCTATAAGTGAAACAGAAAATGAGTAAACAGAAACCATATTAGTGATGTACTATGAAAATAAGTGACTTGAAACCATGTCGGATTTCAGAAATTCCTGAGTATGGATTTTAAGGATTTTCGATTTCAATTAAGGCTCTATGGATATGATATTAAGGAGTATGAAAATGTTAAAGGGTTTATATCTTGAGGAAATATTAAAATCAGGTTAAACCAAGGAGTGATTATGTTAAGGAAATGCCAAAGGAATTTGGATTGATAAACAATTTAGAACCACTTAGATAACGAGGCGTATTCGAGACGAATCGTGATTAAACAAGTATGGAAACCAAGTAACCAAGGTTAGTAAATAATAAGGAGATTTACCACATTAGTATTTACAAAGGTTATTAGTATTTACTTAAGGTTAAAGAACCAAGCTTACAAGATACTCTTCTATGACATAAGCAGTGATATCACCTTCCACTAACACTTAATTAAGGGGTAGATTAGTCATTAATCAAGGTAAATATCTACACCATTCCACAAGACTCTAGAATTTATAAGATTAAGGAAGATAAGATCAAAAATCAAGAGCAAAATCTTTCCCCCTCCATTTCTTGCAAATTCGGCCAAAACAGATCAGTATCAGTAAAACAGCCATATCTCACTCAATTCTCAATGAAATTGGGCGATCTTTAGCTTTCTGGAAACCTTGGGAGATGCTCTACAACTTTCGTTCAGGAGCCTCGAGCAGAAAACGAGCAGAAGGGCTTCGTGTTGGCCAATCAATGTTGCGTGTTCTACTAGTCAGGAAGTGTTCTTGAATTCCCATGTTTAGATCATCCATCTAAAGCCTCCCAAGGACCATCCAAGGCCATACCAAGGTTAACAAAGCTTTATTGTGGTTATAAGAGCATCAAGGAAGGTATAAACCCTAACCCCTTTTTATTATGTGAGTTTTAGTGATGTTAATGGATGATGTGTGGTTAAAAGTGATTATTGTGATGTTAGCTAGCATAAATTTTGATTGATTGTTGGGTGATGGTATTGAGGCCTCACCACTGATTATATGGATTATGAGGATGTAATATTGATGTGTATGGAGTGGTGGATGATTCTATGGCTTGGTTGTGATGGAATGGTTTTTGGAATGTCCGAATTATAGCCGTCGTAATGCCGAATTTTCGTTAGCCCATTTAGATAGCAAAATTTGTATTTGTAACTGGACTAATTATTGTAACCACTGACCATATTGAGTAGGTTTTGGTGTCTAGTTTATGTGGCCGCAAGAATCATGTCAAAAGACTTTACGGATTAGGGGATATGATCGGTTTAGTGAAAGTTGTTCGAGGAATGGAACTGCAGAAATGTACTAACTTTGAGGCTATAATTAACATACTTAAACATTTTTAAATATTATGAAATTTTGGGATATTGTAGTAGGGTGGTCAGAGAGCTATTACCAGTTGACCTTGGGTCCAAATTCAAAATTTATATTTTATGAGAAATTTTATAGTCGAGTGTGGTTATTAAGGGAAATTTTATAGTCGAGTTTAAAAATGGTTAAGTTCATGTAAACTTTTGGGTGCGTAAAAGCTATGTCAAACATATATTTTGTATCAAGGGTGTGATTATATAGAGATTAGGTGATTAAGTGGGATATATATATGTACTAACGGTGATCCTTTCGTTTCTATAGAGACGGGAGACGAGCTCAGGATCCTACCTACTCGTTTTAGAGATCCAGGCAAGATCTTTTCTATCCCTACTTGGAAAATTATTATTATCTTCAAGAAACTTGATTTCATGGAATATATATATATGATGCTATTATTATTATATTGTGAAGAATTTGTCTTCCTTGAGTATTGATATTAAAAAAGAAAGGTATACGAAGATGTGTATGAATATGAAGATGGATATGCATATGTATAGAGAAGATTATGTATGGAGTGAACATGCCTTATGATAAGAGAATGGTATCAGTTGTTATCTAGAGTGAATAAAAGAATGGTATCAGTTGTTATCTAGGGTTATATGATTTATAATATTTTGCTAAAGATATTCTTTTTAAATATTGTGATTTAATAAGTATTATTTGATTATTATCTACTATTTTTAAAAGTAGATGGAACAACATATATATATGTGTATATAAGAGAGCAAGATTTCTTCTACTCTTACTTTAGAAAACTATTTTATTTTTTTTAAGTAAAATGATTTCTTGGAATATATATGTTTTTCTACGATGCTATATTGCTAAGGATTTATTTCCTGATTTTGAGAATTAAAGAAAGATAGATACGAATATGGATAGAGCGAATATACTTTATGTTCTAAAGGCATATTTGACTTTAATAATTATAGAAAAGATGTATGAGTCATAATTAAAGTATTATGACATATGATTTAAAGGTGATGATAAATGTGAATGGAAATGTG
Source organism: Saposhnikovia divaricata (assembly GCA_036435485.1). Taxonomy (NCBI): domain Eukaryota; kingdom Viridiplantae; phylum Streptophyta; class Magnoliopsida; order Apiales; family Apiaceae; genus Saposhnikovia; species Saposhnikovia divaricata. Next base: position 167,097,019 of record CM071595.1, on the reverse strand, counting down.
AATGGAAATGGAAATGATAAATGTGAGTAGATAAATGATTTGAAAAAAAGGGGGATAGCAACAAAAATCGTAGGAGGCTGTGTGCGGCACAGTCCAGCAATCAATATTTTATTTCGGCCCAAGAGTTGCCGAAGGAGGATGTAGTGGTGTACCTTCCTCCAGGGGGATGTAGTGGTGTACCTTCCTCCTTCTACCGGTAGTAAAAAGGACGGGTACGGAGGGCGACTGATCATCGTCCTTACGTATTCGGCAACAGTGAAAATCCCCAAAACTTAAAAGAAAGAATTGATAATGGTTTTCAGATCTGTATTCTGAAAAAGGAAAATGGTATGAAATGATGGAATTGTTTTTACAGTAAGAAGAGAAACTGATTTTATATTATTTTTATATAATTGTTATATAAAAAGGGAAATGAAAAGATTGTATTGAGAGATGATGAGCAGATGATATATTATCTTGAAATATTATGCTGAGGTGATGTAATGGTTTTTAATTATTATAGAAGAAAAACTGATATTATATTATTTTAGAAGAAAAACTGATATTATATTAGAAGAGAAGCTGATATTAGAATGCTATATATTTCTTTTAGTATAAAAATATTTGAAAGGAGTAGTTATCAAATAAAAATAAATTCTTTTTATAATAATTATGATTTGTCTTCTGCTTATTATTCAGATATATTTATGTTTCTTTTGAAGCTAGTTTATAAAATTTATCTTGCTGAGCTATTATAGCTCACTCTTGCTATTTATTTATATAACAGCTAGATCGGGTATCGAAACGTCGCAGTGCAACCCGGAAGAGGGTAAAGGGGAAGTCTACCTTATGAGAAAGTATCGACACCTGTTCTCAAGGTAGTATATACTTTTATATGGGTGTAATAGATGGTATTCTGGGATTGTAATAATAGTTTATCTTTAACTGCTATCATTAATGGATGTTGTTCTCTGAGCATATGACTAGTGTGTGTGATGATATTAGTGTGGAGTCATTTGTATGAGTATTAAATAGTATAAAAAAAAAGACCAAGAGATATTGTTAATAAATCGAAATTGGAGTATGATGTCCCGGATCTGGGGCTGTCACAGTTGGTATCAGAGCTTAGAGTCATATTGCTCAGGAACAAAAGTGATAATAATATACACATATAGATTTATATGTAATGATATAAAATATGAACTCACATCGAGTTCAAGGGTGGTTTATCGAACGAAGCGTTTATTCTAAGTAGTGATTATAATTTTATAGATTATTACTAATAAACGTTTATGTTTTAGTATAGGGAGAGGAGATTGGTAAGCCAAAGTTAATGGTATTTAAATCTTCTTGAGCTGAAGGGAGTTTGAAGTAATATTGTAAGTGGATTGGTGAATAGACACTGATTGTTTCAATTGATTGCGGAGATGAAATGGTGAAACTGAGATTGGTCAGTAAAGCCAAGATATACCTTAAGGACCAAGACAGACTGAGAGGTCTCGGGATTGACTTAAATGAAAAGGTTATTATGCTAAAAGTGTTAAACTTATGTAGCACACAGGATTGATTTGAAAAAGGGAATATTTGATGTATTGGGAAGTGTACGTTAGACAATCTCGTGAGTATAAGTGGTATGTTAGAATATACAATTATAAAGAATAGTTTTAAAGGGGTCTTTGATACCGGAGCATTGTCAGGATAAGACGATCAACATTACGTAAGTATATCGATTAGAAGGTTGTGTTCTATTATGAATAAAGGCAGAGTGTATCGAGCCAAGTCACGACTAGGTAAATGAAGATAATTAGGAATAGCAGACGATAGGTTAAGGCTACATGGTGAGTGCCAAATTTAAGAAATTTTGGAGAGTACGCAGCGTAAGATATAAATAGTATTTGAGGAAAACCTTCCATTATTGGGATTTTCAATTTGGCAGAGGCTATTAACAGTACCTATTTTCAAGCTCCTACAGCCCTGCTAAATTACATTATTGAGTTTCAAATTTTCCTCAACTTGTGGGTAATTATTCATTAAGTGCCGGCATCTTTTAAAAACTTTCTGGTACCCTTGGGGATGTGTTTCAAAATTTTATTTTATCTATCTTAGTCAAAATATTCCTCTAAGATTACTTTCGGAAGATGGTATTGATCATTTTGATTTTAATTTTTCTTTATATTTTTACTACAACTAAGAGTAACAACCCTATATGTATACACAAGGACGATCTGTCTGTGTGATTGAAAGTCGGAGGGGACGCCCTCCTTTGTGTGACATAAGGGTTCTTCCATTATATTGATTTCTCAGATATTCTTTTGTTTCGAATAAAGGTTATTTAAAACTCTTAATTTTATAAATTATTGTGGGACCCTTGCTTGTTTCTGGGTTCGTTTCAATTGAAAGTCTCTTAAATTCTATTAATTGTTTTGAATATAGAAGATTTCATTAATGGATGGGATAATGGAATCAAGGTTTAGAGTATACGTGATTATAAAAGGGAACTTGAGATTCCAAGGGAAATTTCAATAAGAGATAATTAGAGCTAGAAGCGTTTCAATATAAGAGAGAAAGGAATTTCGTGAGAAGAAATGGGAATATTTGATGATTAGTAAGAGAAAAGAAAATGAGGAATTTTAGGGCATAATTGAGATTTACTATTGAAAGTAAGGTGTATTTTGGGGATAATTAATGAAGGATTCGAGGTGCAATAACTTTTAGTGGGGGAAGGTCAATATTGTGACTAATACCCTAAGTAGCAGAGAGAGAGTAAAGATGTTAAGTATTCAAAGGATTAATCCAAAAGGTGTGAATGAGTAAAACTTGAGGTAAAGATTTTAATGAGAATATCAAAGGGAAATTTCAGAGGTGGAGTAGATAGTATATAATGAAGGAACTAAGGTGGATCAGCAAGATGTAAAGAGGGTATAGTGAACAATAGACATATGGGATAAGGTATCAGGAGGAAATTGCAGGTACGCTTTAATTTAACTATTTAAGTGTAAATGTTTGGTTAGGGATCGACTAAGTCAATGAATGGTGTAGGTAGGTTGACAATCTAGATAAGGAAAATCAATATCTGATTAAGGGTCAGAGAATTCTAAAGAAAGGAGATTAAGAGTATGAGGGAAAGTGTGAAAACATATTTTTCAAGGATAAAGGAGAAGTACGTTCTTGTTTAAGTACGAACATGAAATATATATTATAGGTAATATTTTCTTACAATTGTTTTAAGGAATATTATTAGAGCTTATTTTCTGGAAAATTTTACAGAGATGATATATAAAAATGTTGGAGTATTGATATTTTATGTCATGATAGAGATCATAATATCGCCAAACCATAGTGAGATACACTACCATTCAGGGAAGGCCAATGTGGTGGCCGATACCCTTAGGCAAAAGAGGAATGAGAGGTGAGAGTACTACTAATGATAAGATAAATGGCATGTTGATGAATGACAAGCAAGTTTATATTGGTGTATTTTGCTCAGACAAGATAGAGATGTTATGAAAGAGAAAAAGGATGTAGGAAGTAATATGAGAATTAAAAGGTGTAATGTGAGAAAGGTATTCGTCAATATCTTCAACATGATTCCGGGACGGAATCCTTTTAAGGGGGGAAGACTGTAATAACCCTAACTTTTGCAATGCTACAGTACCTAAATGAATAGTGATTTTGAGGATTTATGGGAATGGTATGTGGGTACTCTATAAGTGAAACAGAAAATGAGTAAACAGAAACCATATTAGTGATGTACTATGAAAATAAGTGACTTGAAACGATGTCGGATTTCAGAAATTCCTGAGTATGGATTTTAAGGATTTTCGATTTCAATTGAGGCTCTATGGATATGATATTAAGGAGTATGAAAATGTTAAAGGGTTTATATCTTGAGGAAATATTAAAATCAGGTTAAACCAAGGAGTGATTAAGTTAAGGAAATGCCAAAGGAATTTGGATTGATAAAGAATTTAGAACCACTTAGATAACGAGGCGTATTCGAGACGAATCGTGATTAAACAAGTATGGAAACCAAGTAACCAAGGTTAGTAAATAATAAGGAGATTTACCACATTAGTATTTACAAAGGTTATTAGTATTTACTTGAGGTTAAAGAACCAAGCTTACAAGATACTCTTCTATGACATAAGCAGTGATATCACCTTCCACTAACACTTAATTAAGGGGTAGATTAGTCATTAATCAAGGTAAATATCTACACCATTCCACAAGACTCTAGAATTTATAAGATTAAGGAAGATAAGATCAAAAATCAAGAGCAAAATCTTTCCCCCTCCATTTCTTGCAAATTCGGCCAAAACAGATCAGTCTCAGTAAAACAGCCATATCTCACTCAATTCTCATTGAAATTGGGCGATCTTTAGCTTTCTGGAAACCTTGGGAGATTCTCTACAACTTTCGTTCAGGAGCCTCGAGCAGAAAACGAGCAGAAGGGCTTTGTGTTGGCCAATCAATGTTGCGTGTTCTACTAGTCAGGAAGTGTTCTTGAATTCCCATATTTAGATCATCCATCTAAAGCCTCCCAAGGACCATCCAAGGCCATACCAAGGTTAACCAAGCTTGATTGTGCTTATAAGAGCATCAAGGAAGGTATAAACCCTAACCCCTTTTTATTATGTGAGTTTTAGTGATGTTAATGGATGATGCGTGGTTAAAAGTGATTATTGTGATGTTAGCTAGCATAAATTTTGATTGATTGTTGGGTGATGGTATTGAGGCCTCACCACTGATTACATGAATTATGAGGATGTAATATTGATGTGTATGGAGTGGTGGATGATTATATGGCTTGGTTGTGATGGAATGGTTTTTGGAATGTCCGAATTATAGCCTTCGTAATGCCGAATTTTCGTTAGCCCATTTAGATAGCAAAATTCGTATTTGTCACTGGACTAATTATTGTAACCACTGACCATATTGAGTAGGTTTTGGTGTCTAATTTATATGGCCGCAAGAATCATGTCAAAAGAGTTTACGGATTAGGGGATATGATCGTTTTAGTGAAAGTTGTTCGAGGAATGGAACTGCAGAAATGTACTAACTTTGAGGCTATAATTAACATACTTAAACATTTTTAAATATTATGAAATTTTGGGATATTGTAGTAGGGTGCTCAGAGAGCTATTAACAGTTGACCTTGGGTCAAAATTCAAAATTCATATTTTATGAGAAATTTTACAGTCGAGTGTGGTTATTAAGGGAAATGGTGGAATGCACTAAAACTTTGATCGAGTTTAAAAATGGTTAAGTTCATGTAAACTTTTGGGTGCGTAAAAGCTATGTCAAACATATATTTTGTATAAAGGGTGTGATTGTATAGAGATTAGGTGATTAAGTGGGATATATATATGTACTAACGGTGATCCTTTCGTTTCTATAGAGACGGGAGACGAGCTCAGGATCCTACCTACTCGTTTTAGAGATCCAGGCAAGATCTTTTCTATCCCTACTTGGAAAATTATTATTATCTTCAAAAAACTTGATTTCATGGAATATATATATATATATGATGCTATTATTATTATATTGTGAAGAATTTGTCTTCCTTGAGTATTGATATTAAAAAAGAAAGGTATACGAAGATGTGTATGAATATGAAGATGGATATGCATATGTATAGAGAAGATTATGTATGGAGTGAACATGCCTTATGATAATAGAATGGTATCAGTTGTTATCTAGAGTGAATAAAAGAATGGTATCAGTTGTTATCTAGGGTTATATGATTTATAATATTTTGCTAAAGATATTCTTTTTAAATATTGTGATTTAATAAGTATTATTTGATTATTATCTACTATTTTTAAAAGTAGATGGAACAACATATATATATATATGTGTATATAAGAGAGCAAGATGTCTTCTACTCTTACTTTAGAAAACTATTTTATTTTTTTTAAGTAAAATGATTTCTTGGAATATATATGTTTTTCTACGATGCTATATTGCTAAGGATTTATTTCCTGATTTTGAGAATTAAAGAAAGATAGATACGAATATGGATAGAGCGAATATACTTTATGTTCTAAAGGCATATTTGACTTTAATAATTACAGAAAAGATGTATGAGTCATAATTAAAGTATTATGACATATGATTTAAAGGTGATGATAAATGTGAATGGAAATGTGAATGGAAATGGAAATGGAAATGGAAATGATAAATGTGAGTAGATAAATGATTTGACAAAAAGGGGGATAGCAACAAAAAGCGTAGGAGGCTGTGTGTGGCACAGTCCAGCAATCAATATTTTATTTCGGCCCAAGAGTTGCCGAAGGAGGATGTAGTGGTGTACCTTCCTCCAGGGGGATGTAGTGGTGTACCTTCCTCCTTCTACCGGTAGTAAAAAGGACGGGTACGGAGGGCGACTGATCATCGTCCTTACGTATTCGGCAACAGTGAAAATCCCCAAAACTTAAAAGAAAGAATTGATAATGGTTTTCAGATCTGTATTCTGAAAAAGGAAAATGGTATGAAATGATGGAATTGTTTTTACAGTAAGAAGAGAAACTGATTTTATATTATTTTCATATAACTGTTATATAAAAAGGGAAATGAAAAGATTGTATTGAGAGATGATGTGCAGATGATATATATCTTGAAATATTATGCTGAGGTGATGTAATGGTTTTTAATTATTATAGAAGAAAAACTGATATTATATTATTTTAGAAGAAAAACTTATATTATATTAGAAGAGAAGCTGATATTAGAATGCTATATATTTCTTTTAGTATAAAAATATTTGAAAGAAGTAGTAATCAAATAAAAATAAATTCTTTTTATAATAATTATGATTTGTCTTCTGCTTATTATTCAGATATATTTATGTTTCTTTTGAAGCTAGTTTATAAAATTTATCTTGCTGAGCTATTATAGCTCACTCTTGCTATTTATTTATATAACAGCTACATCAGGTATCGAAACGTCGCAGTGCAACCCGGAAGAGGGTAAAGGGGAAGTCTACCTTATGAGAAAGTATCGACACATGTTCTCAAGGTAGTATATACTTTTATATGGGTGTAATAGATGGTATTCTGGGATTGTAATAATAGTTTATCTTTAACTGCTATCATTAATGGATGTTGTTCTCTGAGCATATGACTGGTGTGTGTGATGATATTAGTGTGGGGTCATTTGTATGAGTATTAAATAGTATAAAAAAAAGACCAAGAGATATTGTTAATAAATGGAAATTGGAGTATGATGGCCCGGATTCCTGACCCCGGATCTGGGGCTGTCACAACAACCATAAACTCAGCCATCTGGGTGGCCTTGCAGGGATCCACACCCAATATTAATGGCAACTTAACTTTTTCCATGATTTGTACAGGGTTACCGGTGAACCCATATAGCTCATTGCTGGTAGGCAGCAATTCCTTATCCAGAAGCCCCAATTTCTGGAAAGTGGTGTATGCCAAGATATTTACTGAACTTCCATTGTCAATCAGCACTCTGTGCACATTCATCCCACCAATGCTTACGGTTACCACTAAGGCATCATTATGGGGGTGGTGAACCCATTTGGAATCCTCCTCAGTAAAAGAAATATCATCAGTTTCCCCATTGAACAGCTTAGGGGGCCTTTCGGCAAGGTGGAAAACATTTGTAAGGGGTTTCCCTCTGGCCTCCCGAGCATACTGGTTTCTAGCATTTCGGCTGGCACCCCCCAAGTAAGGGCCACCAAAGATGGTGTGGATGCTATTAGCTCGGGTAGTCCTATCTTGGTTTCCCGAAGCTTTATCTTTGTTATCTCTCCCTTCCTTATACTTCTTAGCCTCTTGAGCCACAAATTCAGTCAGGTATCCAGTTCTGATCAATTCTTCAATTTGATCTTTCAGGTACCTGCAATCGACAGTCTCATGGCCATTTACCTCATGGAAAGCATAGTACTTCCCCTGATCCTTCTTTCCCGGAGTGCCTGCCCGGTAGGGCCTGTGGAACAGCCCACTTCTCTCATTTACTTCAAGAATATGGTCGATGGGCACAGTCAAATGAGTATACTCTGAATATTTCTGAAAATTCGTCCTTGGAGTGAGTCTGTCCTTGACAGAAACTATATCCTTAGTCGCACTAACAGCAATAGGGGCAGTCTTGTCATCATAGCGAGGGTTCCCACACCAGCGGTACCGCTTCCGGAAGCCCTCTTGTTGGAATCTCTTTTGGTACTGTAATAACAATTTCTCTTGTTCTTTTTCCAACCCCTAGAATTTGAATCTTTGGATAACTTTGCCATTGACTCCTCAATCACCTTGTGGCGTTCGGCCTGTTGGTAGAACTCAACTAGTATTGCAGGCTCTCTAGTTTGCAACTCCTTCCAGAACTCAGATCACAGCCTAACCCCGGCTATCAGGAAATTCTTCAAAGTTTCATCAGAAGCCTTCTTTACTTTTGGCACTTGCTCATTGAATCTTTTGAAGTATTGCCTTAGAGTCTCCCGTTCATCTTGCTTGATGTTAGCTAGAGTATTGACCAGTGGGGCATAGGCCACGATAGCCCTGAATTTGGAGATAAATTGATCCCCCATATTCTTCAAGGACTTAATAGATCCTTCAGCCAATCTTTTAAACCATTGGTGGGCGTTCCCATTCAGAGTGGAGGCTTAATACCTTGCACCTAGCCAGGTCTTCCACTTGATACACATCCATTTCCGTATTAAAAACGGCTCAGGTATTCCACAGGATCTGAGTTACCATTGAACTTCAAATCTGTATTCATCTTAAAGAACCTTGGTAGGGGTGCCTTCTTCACCTTCGCAGAGAATGGTGAGCCGGAAGTGACTCCAGACCCGAACTTTTTCTCCTCCTTGATTTTTTCCAAAGCCTTTTTCCAATCACACATTTTGAATTTTCCATTCTCACCATCTGAAAGCATGTTACTTCCAGAATCATCATCTTCATAAGCCGTCTTACTCTTCCTGGGAGTCGAGCTTTGATGAGAGCTGGAATCCTGGTCAGTACCCTCACCGGTAGGGACCCTGGTAGAGCGTGATTTCCTGCTCCTATTTCCAGAGGAATGGCCACTTTGTCTGTAACTTCTCCTGCCATCAGATTTGGACCTCCTAGAAGTACTTCTTGGGGGTACCGAATGGGATCTCTCTCTGCGCTCCCGGGAACCCTGTGTTAGGGAACCCCCATTACCATCTCTTCGATCTTTGTTTCCAGTATGACCCAGCTTGTGATGAAGGTCCTTGTTGGTCAAATTTTTTCCAATTCTGTCAAAAACACTCAGGCTTCTAGTAGGTGAGCCTTCGGTACCCTGGGTTTCCGGGTTGTCCGATTGGTCACCCTCATATTCATCAACTTCAGGCTCTTTTGCCTCTTCTTCATCAGTTTGAACATAGTCCGTATTGTTCTCAACATTATCTTCAGTCTCAAAATTTAGCCTTGTCGGAGTCACGTTCTTCTTTTTTGACTTCGACTTACACTTATTTTGCCATCTTTTCATTTTCTCGGAACCCTTTTCCAAGCTGTTAACTGTTTCATTCATCGTGACCAAATAGTCCATAATTTCTTTATTGCTGACATTACCACTGCCACTTTTGTTTCGTCCATTACCATCCTGAGACGGTGTCTTATCACTATCGAAATTGTCATTCGCCATATCCCCTCGAAATGACAATTTTTGAGGGCCCTCCTTCTAGCACCAATTGTTGTGAGAGGAATTTGTCACAAGAAAATAGGAGGCCTGTTGCTGGAATAGCGCCAATGAATACGGAATCGTCCAACCGCCCAGAAAGGCTCACAGTAGGAGATCAATAGCTAGCCGCCCGTTAAGGCTCATGACTAGGGTTACCAAAGAACACTGGATGTGGTTCCTCGGAAGGATCGGACTGAATCTACGGGATTAGAGCTCAAGGACCATGCAATGATGATGCGTTGGCCAGCCAAGAACCCTAACAATGTTGCGTCACACAAGATTATACGTGCTCTATGCTTACTCGAGGTGTCAAAGTGTCTAAGAGAATCCCGTACTGCCTACATACCACTGTTAATAGTGGATCAAGCCCGTATGTAGTTATATTATGATATATTCGGTTGTTTATGATGAATTATCCCATTTCTGAAGGGAATATGACTGATATTTCTGATAATAATCGTGTATTATGTACATAATCACGTTACCAAGCTGTATTAGGACTGTTGGAAGCCCATTCCTTGATGTTTATCTCAAGAATGTATGAATTATCATGATTTTATGTGATTTAATCAAGTATATATGACATATATCCTCTAATCACTGAATATATATCTGATAAGGAGTGTTTTTAGGTGATATAGACGTGTTCCTAAAAAGTAGGAGGTTTGCCTTATCTGAATTGGCAGCCTAATCAGGCTTCCCGCGGGAGCTGGGGGTACAACCCGGTAGCCCAACTGGTAGCCCGCTCTGGTAACTTAGTTGCAGCAGATATTCCAGAAGCTCTATCTGGTGGCTGTCCTTATCTGAACTCATAACCTTATTTGGTTTCCAATGAGAATTTGGGGTACCACCGGTTGCCTGGCTCCGGTAACCCCTCCGGTACCCCGACCATGGAAGCTACCCTGGAAGCTCTTCGGGATGACTGGTGATGGTTATAGGTTACCTACAAGGGGATGCCCTTAGGACCCTAAGCCACATATATCTTTACCGCCATGCACATGGCAACCCTTAGGGCTGCCACGGGCCCTTGGAAGCCTGACAGATCACTTATTTTCCTCATGGGTCTGGACCCCAATCCTCTAGTGGGCCTAAATCTAACCCATGCAAGATTTTGGTCACAACACATGATAATAAAACAAGATCTAAATAATAAATAAGAGTAATAGAGTAAGAAAACTAATCCCAAAAACATCCAAGAGTATCGCCTAATTAGAAGAAAACAAAAGTAGATCTAGATCTTCGAATGCTGTCACGATCCTCGAAATCCTTCTCTAAGTCTGAATCTCCATCTCTAACTCTCTCTCTGTGTTATGTTGGGTGTTGGTTATGTAATTGTACGTTCAAGGATGATAGAACATGTTTATATAGGCCTAGAACTCTTTTCCCGCAAGAAAAGTCCGAAAATACATCTTAAATTCGAAATAGGATAGAAATCAGGAAATTTCCAGGATGTTCGGGCGCAGTCTGCGCAGCAGGGATGCAGTCTGCGAAGCTGCAATCTGCCAGAATGTTGAAAAAATATTCTCAAGCTTCGCGTGGACAGTAAGATCGCTAAAAATGGACTTCTAGAACTCCAGATATGGCCAAAACAGTGTAGACTGCGCAACCTACCGGCAAATCCGAATTTTCCACAATTTACTCATTTCTCTTCCGTTTTCTCTTCCGATTCTTTTGCCACTTCCCATTCTTCAGTTCTTGAGTGTGAATCCACCATGAATCATGCAAATGTATCTCCCAATTTCAAGATATTAACCCTGCACCATTCTTACTAATAACGAACCTAAAACACGACATACTTGCGGCCAAGTTAATCAATTTAAGCCGTAACGAAGCGTTCCGAGTGGATATAAAATCCACTTATCAGAACTATACAGGAAGGGCCAAATAATTTTAAGGAAAATGTAGTTTACACATTTCTCGGATCTTCATTCCATACATTTACAGTATAATTTTATCAATTACTCCATTTGTACATATTATGACAATCATATCTAAGGCAAGTATGTTTTACCTCAACTCGTGCGCTTGGATTTACGCCAAGTTTTACAAGAATCATCTCACATTCTACTTGCGGTTCCTCTGAAAGATCTTCCACCTAAGACATAAGGTTACTAGGTTTTTAAGTTGCAGAAGATAACCTTCAAGACGTGCACAAGCTTGCTAATTTCGATATTTTCAAAATTTTAACCTAGACATACCTGAGCAGGAAGACGGAAAGAAGCCGAGAACAAGGACTCATTCTTAACTCCATCTCAATGCCTTTTCTCTCTCTCCTTTCTGATACATTTGGTACCACAAACAGTCAATATAAACATATGAAGCCTTCTTCTCAACGGAATAGTCTGCCACAAATTCCTGTGAATTCCATACAATTTTACACATAAAATATTGGATTACAACAACAAGTTTGTGCCTTTTTTAAGTAACATAAGATTTTAAAATATTATCCCAAGTACTTGGTAAATATTACTGTAACTCTCAGTGTCATCCAAGTTAATTCATTTCAATAATCCTCTAGGAAGGGAAAGTGAGTTGGTAATTTAAACATAAATTTACATCTCAAGAGGAAATAAAGTAAAAAATCAAATATATTCAACAAATAAAAGTACACACAAAGTATCCTTGCTCTTTACTGCAAAATTTAAGTACTGCAAGATTTTACTCATAAATCAACATAATAAGAAAGAGAGAGAGAGAGAGAGAGAGAGAGAGAGAGAGAGAGAGGGACAAAGAAGAAAAACGATTATAAAGTGAGAGTTACACTTAAAATTGAAACCAATTGAAGATAGAACCTAAATTTGCTGCAACCCGAATCAAAGCTCAAACCCTAATTAGTCTGGTCGAACCCGTTCAATTGAACCCAAACCCAGCTTGAAATCCTAATTAGATTGAGAGAAACTAATGAGAGAACTGAGAAGCCTAATTAGAGTGAAAGAGATGAAAGAGTGAAAAGCGAGTATATGAGTGTCTGAATTTGACCCAATTTGCTTTGCCGCTCATGTAATATTTAAATTTTCATCGCCCGCCCTAATAATTCACTAGTTTCAGTGTCGGTGTTTTTTATTTTTTACTTTTTGAAATGTCTAAATCTTATACTTTTTCTTTTAATTGGTTAATATTAAAATTGTTGCATTAAATTTATTATGTTAATTAATTTGTAATAATTGAGTTATCTAAAATGGTTACTTTCTACGATAAATTTTTTAATAATTTAATCAAAATTCATTAGTAATTTTCATATACTACATCATTCATATATATTCAGTTTAAATTTATTGAACATACTCTAATATTTATCAAATATAAATAATTCATTTATTTGTTGGTTTCTTGCTCTCTATAGAAATGTCTTCAATGATTTTAATCAAAATTTAATAATATTTCAATATTACTTTATTTTAGAAATCTTTTTATTCTAAATTTATGAAAAATATTTTAATATCTTTAAAATTTGAATAATTCATTTATTGATGGAACATTACGTTTTACAATGTTAACTTCAACGTTTTATTAAAATTAATTATTTTTTAAGTCAAATTATTATTAAATCATTAATTTTAAATAAAATAAAAATTTTGTTCATGAATACTCTAAATAACACATCTCATGGTGTTGCCCACTGTAACACCTTTTATAGCTAAACTAACATACTTTTGTGGATTTGGTAACCCTACAATCACAAGGTTGCGATAGCTCAAAAATTTCATAGATATGGTAACATCCAAGAAGGTAACACGGTGCCCAAAAGGTTGCAATAGGCCATCTATGACGTAGTGATACAACAGTGAATAAGTTCCTCAAAAAGTTGACATGGGTACATAGACTCTCTAGTGTTAGACATACTTTTTTGTATTTTCATTTCCTTAAGTAAAGATATTTTCCAAACTTGTAAACCTTCCTTTGATGTTCTTGTTTTGTTTTAGAGTTGTGGATTATAAATTTTGTAATGGCATAAATGATTATGTTTGGTGAAATGAAATGAACATACTTTAGCTATTGTTGCACTTATTATTGTGGAAAAAATTTAATTTACAACAAATGTGTATCCTATGGCAACACAATTAATTATGTTGGTGTAGGTGTAAAAAATGTTGCAATGACTCATTTTACAACAAATGTTTATCCTATGGCAACACATTTGATCATGTTGCTGTAGGTGTAAAAATTGTTGCAACTAACCCTACGCTAACGTCAAAAAAGCTAACACCCGAAAAGTGTTGCCGTAGAAATTTTTGTGGCTACGGCAATAATTTTTGGGCCTTCGGCAACAGTTTTGAAGTGTTGCCGAAGGCCATCTATGGCGTATAAGAAGAATGGATAAGGCTTTTGATTGGAGTCAAAATGGAAAAATGGGAAAGCTATGGTTCTAAATTATTATGCCTACATTTAATTTAAGCCGTAAATAGAATAGGGCAACTCCTTGATTAGTGGGAAAAATAAGGGGGATAAGAGGATTCTGCTTGGTAAGAACTTGGGGCTATAAGTTGTCATCTAAAGATATAGGTTAAATCATTGTGATAGCAATGAAGAGAATTTTCTTATTTATTAGACCTACTTCAAAGCTTAGAATGCTATTGTATCTTGTTGTATTGCCTTGCTCCTATTAATAATTAATTCACTGATGTGAGGAAAGCTCTTCCAAGTTTCATGTATATTGTCTTGTAAATTGTAAGACACCTCTTCCTAAACAGCGCTGGCTATTTATGATTTTGTCCAGGTGTTGAATTCTTCAGAGAAGTCAAAAAACAAAGGTAGCACAGCAGCAGCATCAGAGAGAAAAAATGGCCGCCAATACTCCCTGCCTTCTACTATACGAAGAAATTTTGATATTTTTTATTAACATTTTGGCTACTATTAAGTATGGATGTTAACTAGTTGGTTTTAATTAAGTTTGTGAATTATTAGTATGTTAACTCTGTAGTATTGTATTGGTTTAGAATGTTTGGTGCGTGTTTATGATTTGGTTTAGTATGTTTGGATTATAGATGTAATATTTGGAATGGTGTATCGAAATGAAAAGGTTATTTAGGGATGCATAATATGTATGTGCAATTTTTTTCAATTTTTTTTTGGAAAAAATGTTGCATTAGCTAATGGAAATGTTGCTATATAAAAGCTAATGAAAACCAATGTGGGTCCCACTATGGGCCCCACTGTTTTAAAAAAAACTAGGTCACTAAGATAACATATATATTAAGTTGCCTTAGAACTCACTTTTGTTGCTATAGCAACCTATGGTAACATAAAACCATTGTTGTAAAAATCAGAAATCGGTATAAATCGGTCGAGATACCGATTTAAAATTAATCGGATAATCGTGGATTAATCGGAAGGATTAATCGGAGTATTAATCGGATATTATAATAATATTTAATATATTAGTTTAATTTACAATTAAACATATCATTTTAAATAAATTCACAGGATTAATCGGATTTCAAAAATCGAATCGGTCGATTACCTTAAAGAGGATTAATTGGGGATTAATCGATTAAATCGGGGAATTTTAGAACCATGCATAAAACTTGTATGTTACCTTACGGATCAAAGATGTTACCTTAGACACTAAGATAACATGCTGAGAATTATCACCAGAAATATGTTACCTTAGCTAGTTTCTGGGTCTAAGGTAACATATAATGCACTGTAACAAATTTTTTTTGTTACAGTTGTTTAGGTGTAGTGTTGTGTCGATACTGGATGCATGAGTCGCCCTTCACCACATCATCTAAAAAATGTAAAGTTATGCTGAATTTCGTCGTTAATTGAGAGGAACTAAAAATATTTTGTTATTTTTTTTATGATGTAACAAATACATAAACTTTTTTTTCTCTCTAAACAAAACTTCTCAATTGGCCGAGGTAACAATCTCATCCAGAGTGGTGTGATACAGTAATTGCAGTAGCAGTAACTGTAGTCACACTAGGGTTCGAAAACAAAGGGTCTGGGTTGGGTTTTACACGTTTCGAGTTATGATTGGCTAGAGCTACTTTTTAAAATCATTCTTTTATCTTTTTACTGTTCTGTTAACGGCGCTGCATGATTAACAAGTTAAAGTTAGTTGCTTAGTAATCAACGGCTAAACCACCATAAAGAAATAATTTGAAAATTAACAAATTTTTAAAAATTCCATTTTTGTTAAACAAATTTATCATATTTACAAAATATGAGATTGAGAATTAAATAATAAAGAATTTATAATTCATCATGAAGTATTATTTTTCGAGGATCTATCGATTCCAAACCACATTATTTTAGTGTAGTCGATAACTTGACGTACTATATATTTTCACTTCTTCTCATTTTATAGGGCACTAAAAAAATATGAAATAAAATGTTGTCACGTATAATAATTAAAACTTAACCTAAACACACACTTTCCTTCAAAGTCATCTCAATTTATAAACAACATTTTTACAAACTTAAACTTATAGACTTAATCAATGGTTGTATTTATAAGTGAAATTTAATAAATAAATAATTATCCACTTTACAACCCTAAACAATCCATTTCTCATAAATAACACCGTTAAAACGAACGGCAACCACGCATCACTTAGTCCCAACAATACACTTAACCAGGGGGAAGAGGACTCACTTTTCACAATGTAGATCTACCAAAAAAACACACACACACACACATATCACCTTCTCTAAATTTGCTCTCTACAGCCGGCGATGAACTTAAAAATACACACTCAACACCATCGTAGCTACGTACCTCCTCTCTCTCTCTCTCTCTCTCTCTCTCTCTCTCTCTCTCTCTCTCTCTCTCTCTCTCTCTCTCTCTCTCTCTCTCTCTCTCTCTCTCTCTCTCTCTCTCTCTCTCTCTCTCTCTCTCTCTCTCCCTCTCTCCCTCACACACTGCTTCTCACACTCTGTTCTTAGTGGCTCCGCGTGTGTGACACACTAGATTCAAAAAAACAAACACCTCACCTCCTTATATAGCTGAAATGGCAGCAAATCGAAGAATTCCAAAAATCAAACCGCCGAGCTCAGATTCGTTCTTCAGACTAGAAGATATTTTTCAAAATGTTGCTCGAGAGTTCGTCTTTCAGGTACATAAAATTGAATACTCTAGTTTATTTGTAAGAAATGTTTTTAAAAATATTTTGTTTGTTGTACGAGCACTCGAGTTCATTTCAATCATTTGTATGAACAGTTTAATTTGTAGATAGCAGTTTAATTTGTATGAACATTAGTTGCTCGGTTTGTTTGTTCTTAATTCTATGGAATTTAAGTTTTTTTTTCGAAAACTGGAATTTAATTAGTTAATTGTTTCATACATATGGTTTTAAATAATTTTGTTTTGTGAATTGTATCATTTTTTTATAAAATAAATTCTTAAGAGGCATTTAATAATTTTGTGCCTAGTAAGTAATAAGTCGCCAAGCCATAGTTTCAGAGATGTAAAAATAATCGGCTGTATGTGATTAATATTGATATCATAAATTTTACTGTTTTTAATTACTGTAGTTTCTTTCAAAAAAAATTGCTGTGGTTACTTTATTTGTTATGAACTTGTGTGTATTATACAATTACTTGGTTTATTTATTATTTGTGTGATTAATATTCACTGTGATAAATTAAACTAATTAGAAAGGTTTGAAAACTGATGTGCTTAATGACCTAGGCACTGAGAGAGTTCCAGAAAAAATAATCTGTAATTGAAATTTTTCTATTTATTTTCTGTGTCCTAATTCCGATAAAATCGGAAGATGTTAAAAAAGGCGGCCAGAGTTTATTTGAAATTACAGAGGGTGAGGGTATACAATATACCTATACATCTATATATAGATAGATATATACTTACATTACTATTTCAATACCAAGAAAGGGAATGGCAGATCCAGGTATTACACTCTCAAGATTTTCAAGAAAGAATGGCTGGTTTGATTTGTTTCTTCGTTCTTTTACATGTATGGATAGAATTAGGATTACTTTCTTATTTTATGAAAAATATGGAGACCCAAGTCAAGAATTTGGCATACTGTCTTACTGTTTTCTTGCGATTTTATGTTTTCTCATTTATTATTCTATAATAGTTGGGGGTTTTAAGAATTAAAAGTCATGTTTCAGGTGTCTATGATTTAGTAGTTGTTGAATAATGATCATTCAAAAGAACACTGTGAGAAGAATATGGAGAACACAATGTGTTGTTCACAATATTGGCAATGGCCCTCCTTTTTCCATGTAATCCTGATATGAATTGATGGAAGGCATTTAATAAATGTCTGCTTTTTCCTTCTTGTTAAAATTTGTAATTAATTAGGTTAAAAAAGTAGTATCTATTTAATTAACATGGCCACCAAAAAACCTGTCCAAGAATATTCATTATAGTACTTATTGCTATGTTTCTTTAGAATCTCTCAGTTGGGTAAAATTTGTTAACTTCTGTTACATATTGTTTAGATGTTGCAGATGATTTTATTAATAAAAAAATTTGGCAGGTTCATTTACTGCTGACAATGATGTGGAGGGAGTAGGAGCTTTTTTGTTGGGAGGAGATGAGGTTTCCAGTGTTCAGCATGGTATACTTTCAACTACTGTACTATTTTCCCCTACATTTTATCAATTCCTTTTATTATTCTGGGAAATTATCTGTAAAAAAACTTGTAAATAGGTTTCTTCTAAACAAAACCTATGAATAACCAAGGTGGTAAGAATTGATATGCTTCATAATAATGCTTCTTGTTACATGTTCCTTAATATATCTATGTACTTTTTGTCAATACTGTTACATGTGGTTTAGATTGTTTAAATTACATTTATTTAAACTTTGACAGATTTACAAAATTTGGAGAGTAATGTGCTGGGTGGGACTGTCTATTCTTTGCTTGGAGGAGCTAAGGCTCCTCATGATCAACATGTTACCTTATTAATTTCTCCATCTTTTATTGTTCCTTTTTTTTTTTTGGAATGAAGAAACTTGTTTGGTAGGTTTTTTTCAGAAGAAGAAAGCCACCATAGCCAGGTTGCACCGTCCTGTGCATGTGCACTTTCCCTTCAATTTTTTTTTACGAGGAACTACCCCACATTACTGCGGGATTTCAAACCTCGGGTTATGGACTGCCCCTACCCATAACCGGGTAAATCCGGACTCAACTAATTTGGGCAAGCGTGCCAAGCGTCTCTCGAGGGAGTCGAACCTTGGACCACCTGGATAGCTTCCACTTGCTCTTATCAGCTGAGCTAACCCGTGGAGCTCACTTTCCCTTCAATTAGGGTTAGAGACTTATAGGTTAGATGTTTGAATTGGTTTATCCTGTTTAAATTTTGATTGGTCACTATGTTGGACATTAAAAATATCAAAAATGGTTGGAAGACAATTTTTAAAATAATATTTTAGTTTTATTCTTATCTTAGTACTTTGTATACTATTATCATCCCTTAATAAAAAGGAAATTACAAGGATTACTTTTGATTATGTTATTATGGATTATATACTGATGAAAGGAGCACACTATAACTTAGTTTTCAAATTTCTTGTTATTTATGCGTGCGTGCATGCATGCAGTCTTTGTATTTCTATTACATTTGTATAAAATTTTGGTTGGAAAGATATTCTTTAGTATATTCAACTGGGGACATTCTATAGTATTTTTTTTGTTGGATTCATAGTAACTGTGGTGCCAAAACATGGTACAAATAGCATATTGTATGCCTATCTTAGTATTTTATACTTGTGCCTTTTTTCTTTCTTTAAAGTAGTATTACATTAACTTTTGTATGATTCAAATGACCTTATTTAATTAACTACCTATATGCATCAGCAGATGGATTTGGCATTACAGGGGATTTGCCTCAAGGAGACATCAACTGTAAGGATAATCTGACCTAGCTAATTTCTGAATTCTGTTTCTCATTTTTGTTATGAAGTCAAATTTTGATTTTATTCGTTCTAAAATATAATTATACGTCCTTAGCTAATTTAGTGTTGGCAGGGGGTTAATATGTAATTATCCATTTGTATTATACATTACATTCTCTTAAATAGTTCATTTCAATATTTATGGCAGGGGCCACGTTAGATACATGGTCTCAAGATCTTGAGCTAGCTCATTTTGATCCGGGGCTGACTGTAGAAGTTTCAGGTACAAAATCAACATGTGATTACTAATTTTTAAGATTCTGTTGCATTTCTCTTTTTTTATTCCACATACTTTTGTCCATTTCGTTTAATTTTCTCGGTTCGAGATTTTTGCCCATATATATGCATAATTCTGTCATAGCATTCTTGTAAATTTTTCTTAGACTGTCTTTACTTTATAACTTTTACAATGTTTGAGACTTTGTTTTGCTTCTTTGGACTATAGGAACTAACGAGGCAACCAATTTGCCTGATGTAGACACTGATGGTATGCATGATTAGACGAATATTTTAAATTTTTGGTTCAATTCATTTACTATTCTTTTTAACATACCTTTGGTAGTGTAACTGATAAATTCATATTGAACTTTTTTCACAGTCCAGGCTGCCTTAGATGAATGGTTGGAGCATGGGATAGGAGCTGCAGGTATAAACTGATGACATTTTCATATTTATTCCTCGAAACACAGTTGCAATGTGGTAGTAGTATTTACACTGTTCTTGTGTTTTTTATTACAACAGAACATGATGGAGCAGATGGCAATGAGGTAATCAACGTAGGAGCAGATGGAAATCCGGTAATCAACGTAGAAGGTACCATATTTACTTATCAATTAATTATATACATGTACATCTCCGTACTAGCTAGTGTAATTACTGGAGTCAAGAGGTTTTAGTTTAAATTTATATTTCTCTCTAATAATATGTTACCTATGACGGTTTTGTAGGTAACTCATGTGAAATTAACTAGTGTTTACAGTTTATGATAACTGGAAATTAATTTTGCCTTTTTGTCATTCTAAATAAAAATTTATTGTCCAACTTAGAAAATTTTTCAAAATAAAAGGTAAGTAAAATTAAATTTAACGATATATTACTTAAAAATACAAGGATGAGTTAGATTAACCCTGTTTATTAATTATAGTTTAGTTTGCTTCGTTTGTGTGCTATAGTTAACTGCATCCTAATAATGTAGCAAAAGCTGTTTGCTTTATTTTATTAAAAAACATTGTTTCTTTTATTATTAAAGGTGATGGAGAACACAATGAGGAGCAGGTTGATGGAGGAAATGATGGGGGTCTAGATGATGAACTGCCTGCCAACATATTTGAGTTGGGGCTCCAACATCTTGGAAATAGTGATCCTAGGATTTTGGTGCTTATTAATGCTCATCCACACCTTCCCACATTTGATGGACACAACATGACCACATTTCAGAAACTGACAAGAGCTTTGATTGAAGAAGGAGGGAGTCCTGCAAGTAGGCCCACCAGATATGCTGAACTTGATATCCTTTGCCATAATAATGTGAATCCTCTAACTGTGGCTGGACTAGATGAAGGACAGTTAATTAACATCGGTGTCCAAGGCCAATATAAAGCCCGAGCAATTCTTACTTTTGCTGCTAGTTTTGAAAACTTTAACGATGACGAGATTAATCAACTACAAAATTTTACTAGTACGAATTTATACCGTAGATTTCACTTGGTTAACGGTATTGGACCGTATTATGCACTGCACATGCTTGTTTTTGCAATGGAAAGGTTAGATTTTATGTCCGTGGATGAGTTGGCATTAAGGAGAAGGATTCAGCGGCATTATCATGGACATGCAAATGCTAACTATGAGACATGGGATCCTTACCGAGGTTTGGCAGGATGGTTAATTTCGACTTATGTTCAAAGATATGGAGGCATGTAAAATTGAATGCTTAGACTTTTTTTAAAATTTTGTTGTATAAACTACTAGCTTGTGAAGGTTCAAATATTACTGTATTTGCTTTGAATGTGTTTGAGAATTTCATGTATATTCTAATTTTTCATTTCCAGTAACCGTACAAGTATATTTATATAATTATATTGACACCTAATTTTTGGTGGTAGACCCCGCATTTGATATAAATGTAGGTAAAAAGAGATTTGAGATAACAGGAAATTACTTGATTATACTTGATTTTATTTTCCATTTGTGTAATAGAGTTAGAGCGTCTCATTTATTACAAAGATAGGGAGGCCAGAGGAAATAGAAAATTAGTTAGTTTGTTTTGAATTTTATAGGGTTTTTATTTTTTGGTTTGAATTTGGATAAAAATTTTGTATAGACATGTAGACTGCATATGACATGTTTGGGTATTACTTTGAATAATCCTTTTCAGGTAGAGTTACGTATACGCAATTACCCATGTAGTTGTTTTTGGCACGTAATTTCTTGTGATGTGGCTGGCCTTTGATATTTAAAAATGTAAGTAATTAAACATATAAAATATTTGAAGGTACTATCTTACTTAAAGATACGTAGAATATCTTTGACAAAATCTATCTAAGTTAATATATTATTAATTTTGTAGCTCATCTTAAGTTTATGAGTGTCAATTTCTCTCCAGAAATTCAAGATGTATTCTTGAGTCATTCGCATTCTTGATGGAAGCTTATAATAATTATAAAAGAAAACACAGAACAATGTAAATATGAATTGGCCCTATCATTTGAATACCAGGAATTCGTTTTCTGTTGATTCTTTTCTAACCAATGAATTAAGACGGTAAATTATCGAGATGAATATGAATTGTTCTTTGTTTCGTGAGCATGAAATTTCACCTTCTATCCTGTTTAGACAGAATAATAACTTTATGTGCGCTTAATTATGTGTCTGTAGAGGTTTTGTTAATCTCACATTTCTTCCACGGCTATGGTTACTTGGCCATCTAAAAGGCGGATGATGTGTAAAATAACTGCAAGCGCACAGTGGTTAATTGTAGCAAATACAGGTCGATCCACAGAGACTATGAATTTTCAAAACCCTAATAATTAAATCAGGCGAACTAGACAAATAGGTTTGAGATGAGTTTTAATTAACCTAATTAAACTAATTAACAAAGATTATCAAATAATATGGAAAACCTAGGAATCCGAATCCGTTAATCAATCACAAATAATATCAACTCGCCCTAAATCAATCCTCTTTTCTTCAAAAATAAGATATATCAATCAACGAGACAAGCATATACTATGAAACTTGTTATCTAACAATAACCTATCAAAACTTCAAGGAGCAAGCATAGGCTATGAAAAACAAATCCGGTAACAATAATATATCAAAATCACTTTGTCAATTGAATAA
This sequence comes from Saposhnikovia divaricata, assembly GCA_036435485.1. Taxonomy (NCBI): domain Eukaryota; kingdom Viridiplantae; phylum Streptophyta; class Magnoliopsida; order Apiales; family Apiaceae; genus Saposhnikovia; species Saposhnikovia divaricata. Next base: position 167,074,173 of record CM071595.1, on the reverse strand, counting down.
TTAAGCACCAAGAAAAATTATGAGAATCAATTAATAGGAACGAGAAGAAATCAAGAGTAATTAAATTAACTTCATCTTCATCCTAGGGCAAGAGAATTAGCTACTCATGATTATAAAAATAACGAAACAATTATAATAATACCAAGTAAACATGAATCAACGATTTTAACAAAACTAACTTTAATCTATATATGGTCAGAAACTTAATAAGCCTAATATTAATAACGTGAATGGCAAGTATTTATATAATAAATTAATAAATCTAGTTAACTAATGAAGCATGCATGTAATCAAATAGTAAGGTCGTAGCAGAAGATTTGAAACAAGTGAACGCACGAAAGAAGGAAAAGAAGAACTAAAAAATATTAATAATTCAGACGAGTATGTCGGATAAAAGCTACCAACGAAAGTAAAATGCAAGAAAATAAAGAGCTATCAAATTCTAGGTGTCTCAAATTACAAGGGAGAAGGCCATATATATAGGGGAAAATATTGGGTTTGGCCCCTTTAATTACAATCCAATCTTGAATATAATTTCTTCAATTTCCTTTTCTTCTCCGATAAGTAATCGATTTTTCCTCCAATTTCTCCAATTTCCTTTTCTTCAAGTATTTTCCACCTCCTTTCCCTTTTTACACCTTTTCCTGCTTGAAATCTGTTTTTATTTATTTTCCTACAAAACAAAATAAAACAATTTATTAATTAATAAAATTACGAAAACTAACATAAAATAGGTATTAAAAATATTATTAATTATGGACCTATCAAATGCCCCCATACCTATCTTTTGCTCGTCCTCGAGAAAAATATATAATAAAATACTACCTAAATATATAATACCACTTCCGTAGGTGATCACGGTTGCATTTGGCATATGCAACAAGCCCTTTAAACCCCTAGGCAGCCCTAGTGGACGAGTGAGGTCTCGTGAGGGCCTATAGTGAATGTACCCACAAAATCCATCTAGCTCATGTAAAAGATTGGTCAATGCAACACCACACATACAAGTCATCTCATGCTACATCAACTTAAGAAATCAAAGTGAATTTGCAATGTCTTGGTGTGTAAAGTGCAAGTATTCACATAGTCTACTCAAAGAAATATGCAGAGGTAATTAGAAGTCCACGTCAAGTGTAAAAATAAGTTGGTAACCATGCTAATCCCACAAGAGTACACCTTAGAGTCAAAACTTGGGATCTCATATGCACAAAACAAGTAACAACTCACCTTTCACTCACAAAAAAAAAATATTCACTCAAGAACAAGGGTAAGTGTATCACTCAATTCCAACAAAATCATAAGCATGCTTGACATTTGGTATCAATCTAACTTTAATACAACATACATTAATGATGATAATCAAAAGGTCTTTTATTTGGGTTGTAACGGGGCTAAGGACAAGGTATGTCAAGTAAGGCCAAATAAGGTGAAGTGTCAAAAGCTAGTAGGAACCATAATAAATCATACACAACAACATACATCCTCCCCATACATGGATTTCTAATTTTCTTCCAACAAACTGCTTGACTAGTCGAATGAAGAAGGATCTCAAAAACACAGAAACATAATTATGCTCTCATATGATTTTTTTTTTTTTCAATTTTTTTTTCTCTTTTTTTTTCTCTTTTTTTTTATGGAGAGCTAAGATAGATAATATAAATATATAAGAAACCACAATCCTTCTTCAAGAATTTATTGAATAACGACTGACAAGTAAGCAACAAAACCCAATATTTCCCCAAAATTAATGAACAAAAGTAAACCCCATCTCACACACCTTATTACTCCCTCAACTTCCTACTAGCCTTTGACAAATGGGATCAAATATACGTAAGGCTGCACAACAAGAAGGTCTTGGCAAGTAATGTGGTGTGTCGCCGAAAAAATAGGATTAAGCTCAAAGGGGTAACTAATTGATCATATATAAAGGGTGTGATAATTTGGATAATAATTGGTTATTCCTAAATGCCTTTATCATCTTATCATCAAATAATGTCATGCATTTCAAGAAAGGTCTCAAACAAGTGCTAGCAATGCAAACAACATGTGGACACTCAAGCAAACGAATATAAAATGCAAAAGATATGCATATAGGCTCAAAATCTCACTTGGTGGTAAAACATAATTAATCCCAAGCAAAAATCTCTTTAATGCACCTACTTGTACTCAAAGCATGGAAACCAAATCTTCTTGCACATATTCATGTCCTTTTAATTACTTACAACATTCAATAAGTCTACTAGTTTCAACTTGCTAGTGTATGTGTGTGCACAAGAACTTAGCTTATCACTTCTCAATCAAAAGCTTCAGAAACACAAGAGTACTATAGCATGTAAGGGTGCATCAAGCCAACTTATAACAAGTAATCATTTCACAAGGCTAGAATTATTTTTGTATTTTTTCATTTTTCAATTTATTTTTTTTTTTGGGTTTTTTTTAAATAATACTACTAAATCCCTCCCCCATACCTAAATCATGCATTGTCCTCAATGTATGCAAATGAGAGAAAAAGAAATGACAAAGTAAAAGGACAAAAATACCTGATAAGGGCAAGACGGAGGAATAGAACTAACTACTATATACAACAAGGTAACTTACTTGAGTCACGCATCAAGGAGGTGGATCACCTCCTCCTCATAATCAACTGGCAGTTCTAAAAATGGTTTAAGGCGTTGACCATTAACTTTAAATGTTTCACCAGTTTTAGGATTTTCAATTTCAATAGCACCATGAGGAAAAACAACTTTAACAACATATGGGCCCTCCCATCTAGATCTCATTTTTCCAGGAAATAAATGCAGCCTAGAGTTGTATAAAAGAACTTTTTGACCAGGAGAAAAAGATTTTCTCAAGATAGATTTATCATGCAAAATTTTAGTTCTTTCCTTATAAATCTTAGCATTTTCATAGGCATCATTCCTGATTTCTTCTAACTCAGACAGTTGTAACTTCCTATGACTACCAGCAGTGGGTAAATCAAAATTCAACTCTTTAATGGCCCAAAAAGCTCTATGTTCAAGTTCAACGGGAAGATGACATGCTTTACCAAACACAATCCTATAAGGAGACATGCCCAAAACAGTCTTAAAAGCAGTGCGATAAGCCCAAAGTGCATCTATCAACCTAACAGACCAATCTTTCCTATTTGAATTGACAGTTTTCTCTAGAATTTGTTTAATCTGCCTATTAGAGACCTCAACTTGACCACTAGTTTGAGGATGGTAAGGTGTGGCTATCTTATGAGTGATGGAATACTTCCTCAAAAGAGACTCAAATTGATGGTTTTTGAAATGCTTACCTTGGTCACTAATTATAGCTCTAGGCGTACCAAATCTAGAAAAGATATTCTCCTTTAAGAACTTAAGAACTACCTTGTTATCATTCGACTTAGTTGGTATGGCTTCGACCCATTTAGAGACATAATCAACCGCTAAGAGAATGTAGAGGTTACCAAAAGAGTTAGGAAAGGGACCCATAAAATCTATTCCCCAAACATCAAAGATCTCAATAACTAAGATTGGATTCATTGGCATCATGTTTCTTCTAGTGATCTTTCCTAAATGTTGACACCTACTACAAGCGGAACAAAATTCAGCAGAATCTTTAAACAGATTGGGCCAGTAGAAACCAGATTGAAGTATTTTAGCAGCAGTCTTTTTAGCACTAAAGTGACCTCCACAAGCCTGATCATGACAAAAGGAAAGTATACTTCTAAACTCATGGTTTGGAACACACCTCCTAATGATTTGGTCCGAACAATACTTAAAAAGATAAGGATCATCCCAAAAGAAGTATTTGACTTGTGAGAGAAATTTGGATTTATCTTGCTTAGACCAATGAGAAGGAATATCACCAGTGACAAGGTAGTTAACAATATCAGCAAACCAAGGAGTGGTAGATATGGAAAGAAGGTGCTCATCAGGAAAAGACTCATTCAAAGGCATATCAATGGTGGACTCCACTACTAGACGGGAAAGATGATCAGCAACAACATTTTCAGAACCCTTCTTATCCCTAATTTCTAGGTCAAACTCTTGGAGCAACAACACCCACCTAATTAATCGGGCTTTTGAGTCTTTCTTAGAGAAGAGATATCTAAGAGCAGAGTGGTCTGTGTAAACAATGATTTTAGAACCTATAAGATACGACCTGAACTTTTCAAGAGCAAAAACAACAGCTAGAAGTTCTTTTTCAGTGGTGGAGTAGTTGAGTTGAGCATCATTTAGAGTCTTACTAGCATAGTATATGACATGAGGTATCTTATTAATTCTTTGTCCTAAAACTGCTCCTACAGCATAATCAGACGCGTCACACATAAGCTCAAAAGGTTGATTCCAATCAGGGGATTGAATGATAGGGGCTGAGGTCAACTCTTTCTTAAGATGATCAAATGATTGAAGACATTCATTAGAGAATTCAAATTTTATGTCCTTGGAAAGAAGATTGGTCAATGGCCTAGCCTTTTTGCTAAAATCTTTAATGAAACGCCTATAAAAACCAGCATGCCCTAAAAAGGAACGAATTTCTTTGATAGATTTTGGTGGAGGTAGATTAGCAATGAGATCAATTTTAGCTTTATCAACTTCAATTCCCTTTGACGAAATTTTATGACCAAGAACAATTCCTTCTTTAACCATGAAATGACACTTTTCCCAATTAAGAACAAGGTTTGTTTCTTTACATCGTTTTAAAACTAAGTCAAGATGATGAAGACACTGATGAAAAGAAGAACCAAAGATGGAAAAGTCATCTATAAAGATTTCTAGGAATTCTCCTACCATGTCAGAGAAAATGCTCATCATACATCTTTGAAAGGTGGCAGGGGCAGTGGTTAGACCAAAAGCTAAACGACGATAGGCAAAGGTTCCAAATGGACAAGTGAATGTGGTCTTTTCTTGATCCTCAGGAGCAATGGGAATTTGAAAATAACCAGAAAAACCATCTAGAAAGCAATAGTATGAGTGACCTGCTAACCTTTCTAAGATTTGATCAATAAAGGGTAGAGGAAAATGATCTTTTCTAGTGGCAGCATTTAGTTTCCTATAATCAATACACATTCTCCAACCAGATCGGACACGAGTGGGAACTAGTTCATCATCCTCATTGACAACTACAGTGATCCCTGACTTTTTAGGCACTACTTGAACAGGACTGACCCAAGAACTATCAGATATAGGATATATGATTCCATTATCTAAACATTTAAGGATTTCCTTCCTAACAACTTCCTTAAGAGTCGGGTTTAACCTCCTTTGTGGCTCCCTAACTGGTTTAGCATCATCAACTAAGTGAATCCTATGTTGGACAATGGCAGGGCTAATTCCCTTGATATCGGATATGCTCCACCCTATGGCTTCCTTATTCTCTCTAAGTACAAGTAAGAGTTCTTCCTCTTGAGAAGGTGACAGATCAGATGCAATTATGACTGGGAAAGACTCAGAAGGGCCTAGAAACATATACTTAAGAGTTTCGGGAAGAGGTTTAAGTTCTAATTCTGGTGGACTTGTCTCAACTGATTCATTAGCTTCATAAAGTGGCAAAGGAGAAGGTTCTAACTCTTGGTTGGAACTAGGAATGGTGGACTCTAACATTATATTGGCCTCATTTTTATGACAAGTATCATCCCATTCTTGACCAAAGTAGTTTTGACAAAAGCTAAGCACATCATCAACATTCATGACTTCATTATCAACTAACTCATCAATCATGTTAATTTCTATAGGTTGGTCAAAATAGTCATTGGGTTGTTTTCCTACATTGAAAATGTTGAGATCAATTGTCATGTTTCCAAAAGTTAGCTTCATTAAACCATTCCTACAGTTAATTAAGGCATTAGATGTGGCAAGAAAAGGTCTTCCTAAAATTATGGGAATTTGATTTTTGAGATTTTTGACTGGTTCGGTTTCTAGAACAACAAAGTCGACGGGGAAGACAAAATCACCAACCTTAATCAACACATCTTCCACTATACCAGTAGGAGTTTTAACAGAACGATCAGCTAACTGAAGAGTGACACTAGTCTTCTTAAGTTCACCTAAACCCAAGGCTTGGTAGACATATAATGGAAGAAGATTCACACTAGCTCCTAGATCGAGTAAAGCTTTATCAATGAAAGTATCACCTATGACACAAGAGATGGTAGGACAACCAGGATCCTTATACTTCACAGGGATTTGATTTGACAAAATAGAGCTAACATGAGATGTTAGGAAAGCTTTCTTAGGAACATGAGTGGTTCTTTTATGAGTACATAAATCTTTTAGACACTTAGCATAAGAGGGAACTTGTTGAATCGCATCTAAAAGAGGAATGTTAATCTTGACTTGCTTAAAGACTTCCAAAATCTTATCTAATTGAGCAGATTGTTTGTTTGAAGTAAGTCTTTGAGGAAATGGGGCTTTCGGCTTAAAGACTTTTTCATTAGACACATCAGAGTGGGGTTTCGAAGGTGGTTCATCGGATGGTGGTGACTCATCAGCTTTATCTACTTCAGAACTCTCGGAATTTGAAGATTGCTTAAGACTAGGATTCAAGAGTAAAGGATTTGGTTCAGATGTTAGCTTATCTTCTTCTTGAGTATTGACACCAGCATGATTGTTGAATTGATTACCAGACCTTAGAGAGATAACAGAATTTACATTTTCATGAGACTTTTGATTTGGATGAAATTTAGGATTTGTCTCGGGTTGACTAGGAAATCGATTTTTCTCTCTCTCACTGATTGTGTTTGCCAATTGACTAACTTGGACCTCTAGCTTAGATATGGCTTGAGTGTTGGAATTTAGTAACTGCCTATCTTGGGTCATGGTTTGCATGAGATTGAGTTAAATTAGCTTGAGATTTCAATAACGCCTCAATACTCTTTTCTAAAGAATTGAATCTCTTATCAGATTCAGCAAAACCAGGAGGATTCATGGGGACTGAGTTTGGATAATGACCAAGATTTTGAGGAGGATATGAATTAGGATTTTGAGTTGGGTATGGACCAGGATTGGGCTTTTGAAAAGCAGGTTGAGGGCTTTGATTATACTGATTGTATTGACCTTGGTTCCATGAGAAATTTGGGTGACTCTTCCAACCAGGATTGTATGTGGGTGCATAAGGATCATTCCTAACTCTAGGTTGAAACATTGCATTGACTTGTTCAATTTCAGGGCAATTCTCTACCACATGATTAGGAGAACTACAGTTTGCACAGAGAGACATTTGAGAGGACGCATTGTTGGTTTCTAAGGCTTCTAAACGTCTAGTGAGTGTAGCTAACTTAGCTTCGGTTGCAATAGAATTACCAACTGTGTGTAAGCCCTTAGATGAGTTAGATTTTTCAGCTTCCTGATTAGGTTCCCTAGTTGACTCCCACAACATTGTTCTTTCAGCTAACTCCTCAAAAAATTGCCAAGCTTCATCTTCATCTTTGTCCATAAACTTACCATTACACATAGACTCTAACAAAGCAGTGGTTTGGCTATCTAAGGCTTCATAAAGAATTTTGCAAAGTCTCCATTTTTCTATACCATGTTGAGGACATTTAGACAACAACTTTTTAAATCTATCAAAATATTTCCAAAAAGACTCATTCCGATTTTGTTGAAATTGATTGATTTCATTCCTAAGTCTGTTTGCCTTATGGTTTGGAAAATATTTTTTTAGAAAGATAGCAACAAATCCCTCCCATGTGGAAATAGAATTAACGGGTAGACTATACAACCACTGTTTAGCATCTTCTTTCAAAGCAAAATTAATAAGCCTGAGCCTAATGGAATCCTCACTCAATTGTTGAAGTTTTTGTAATGCACACACTTCCTCAAACTCTCGAATGAAAAGATATGGATCCTCTCCCTCTACCCCAGCAAACCTAGGTAACATGCTAATGTTGTGATGTTTGATTTCAAAGTTATTCGCGGTTACTGCGGGTAAGACTATGCATGAGGGTTGAGCGGTACGAGCGGGGTAACAACGGTCTTTAAGTGAAACAGCCATGACTACGGGTTGAACTTCTAATTCTTTTGACTCAATTCTAGTGGGTGAAGAGAACTCAAGTTGCCTTACTACTTTAGGAGATGACAGATTGGTTTGTCTTACTAATCTAGATGTAGTGTATCGAACCCAAGCACTTTGCATACAAGAGAAGTAAACAATTAGTCACGTAGCAGACAAGAACTATAAGTAAACCCCAAAAAAAAATGGAAAATTAAAAAGAAAAATCTATATTATCCTAAAAAAATTCTAGACCTTGCTCCTAACAATAAGATACTACTAAAAGTCACAACTCAAAAAACATTCGTCCTGACTGGCCAGGCAGGTGCAAGCATTGCCAAGAGGCTAAACACCTTTCTAGACACCAATCCAAATTAGCCAGGTAAGCGTCACGCTTGCCTAGACACCAAACGAAAGAATACTTAGTGATTTGTTCCTCCTAGATTCTCTTCCTAATTGAGCGTGAGATCCTAGGGGCTAACGTCTACTTAGTTTTATTAAGGAAAAGGGGTATGCAGATGAACGAATTAATGATTTATGGGCCAAGGAAAGGGTGATGAAATCCCTCACCTTATCTTGTAATTGGGTGGCACCCTTAAGATTGATTGAATGATGCAACACACAAAGAACAAGAAAATAAACACTTATGGATGCACTACACTACGTGTTCTATTCTAAATTGTACGTACCTCTTTCCTCCAGCAATCACCACAATTTTATAAGATGGAAAGTAATAAATACAATAAAGAAATCTAGATGATGTGATCCTATGTGACAGAATGAATGATGCAGCAAATTGGTTTAACAAACAATTAACTAACTGATATTTTTTTGGTTTTTTGAATTTTTAATTTTTTTTTGTGTTTTTTTAATAATGAGAAAGAAAGAAAAATAGAGAGAGGTGATACGGAATACCGAAAAGCGCTTCTAAAAATTTCAAAAGAGACAGCGAGGCCTTCTAGCGATCTTCTTATCCAAGCTTTTCTCCGCTTCACAATTCCCTAAAAAAAACAAACAAAAGAAAACAAGAAACTAATCCGAAGAATTAATATCAAGGAAAGAAAATTACCAATAGTCCCCGGCAGCGGCGCCAAAAACTTGATGTGTAAAATAACTGCAAGCGCACAGTGGTTAATTGTAGCAAATACAGGTCGATCCACAGAGACTATGAATTTTCAAAACCCTAATAATTAAATCAGGCGAACTAGACAAATAGGTTTGAGATGAGTTTTAATTAACCTAATTAAACTAATTAACAAAGATTATCAAATAATATGGAAAACCTAGGAATCCGAATCCGTTAATCAATCACAAATAATATCAACTCGCCCTAAATCAATCCTCTTTTCTTCAAAAATAAGATATATCAATCAACGAGACAAGCATATACTATGAAACTTGTTATCTAACAATAACCTATCAAAACTTCAAGGAGCAAGCATAGGCTATGAAAAACAAATCCGGTAACAATAATATATCAAAATCACTTTGTCAATTGAATAATTAAGCACCAAGAAAAATTATGAGAATCAATTAATAGGAACGAGAAGAAATCAAGAGTAATTAAATTAACTTCATCTTCATCCTAGGGCAAGAGAATTAGCTACTCATGATTATAAAAATAACGAAACAATTATAATAATACCAAGTAAACATGAATCAACGATTTTAACAAAACTAACTTTAATCTATATATGGTCAGAAACTTAATAAGCCTAATATTAATAACGTGAATGGCAAGTATTTATATAATAAATTAATAAATCTAGTTAACTAATGAAGCATGCATGTAATCAAATAGTAAGGTCGTAGCAGAAGATTTGAAACAAGTGAACGCACGAAAGAAGGAAAAGAAGAACTAAAAAATATTAATAATTCAGACGAGTATGTCGGATAAAAGCTACCAACGAAAGTAAAATGCAAGAAAATAAAGAGCTATCAAATTCTAGGTGTCTCAAATTACAAGGGAGAAGGCCATATATATAGGGGAAAATATTGGGTTTGGCCCCTTTAATTACAATCCAATCTTGAATATAATTTCTTCAATTTCCTTTTCTTCTCCGATAAGTAATCGATTTTTCCTCCAATTTCTCCAATTTCCTTTTCTTCAAGTATTTTCCACCTCCTTTCCCTTTTTACACCTTTTCCTGCTTGAAATCTGTTTTTATTTATTTTCCTACAAAACAAAATAAAACAATTTATTAATTAATAAAATTACGAAAACTAACATAAAATAGGTATTAAAAATATTATTAATTATGGACCTATCAGCGGACACCGAAATTGTTTGGAAGGATTAGTTAGTTGGCGACTTAGAATTCATCATAAGGCTAAGTAGCTAGAACTGAATTGTAACAATGGCGTAATGCGCAGCGGTATACCCATGTTAGTTCACTTGTAAATCTTCTTCCATCCAGGTGAGGGAGCCTCGGACCGAGTTAAGAAATAATTAAAGTGAATGTGCATGGAGCTATGTTTAAGGATATCAATAGATGCAACTTCAATTGTTTGGCTGGTAATTAATTTGGGAGTTTTGTTAAAAGCAAGTGCATCGTAGAGATGCACAATGCACAAAAAGCCCTTCGGACCGGTTTTTATTCGGGGTTTCAAAAATGCGGACTTTTTAAGAATTGGGTCAGGCTGGGTTTTTTAAAAATTCGGGCGGGCTGGGTCAGACTTTCTCCAAAATATGAGGTCCGTTTTAGGTCCTCGGACCGGGCCGGACCGGGCATTTATTCGAGTTTTTTTTTAATTTATATATACTTAATTTTTATCTTTTTTTGCAAAACTAATATATTAATATACAAAAAAAGAAAATCTTACAAAAAAAACAACATCTACAGATCTACACCCCTAAACTTTTAAAATGAAGAATACATCAGAAGAGACACCACGAAACCTAATATTAAAAACTACAGGCACAATACCTGTTTTATCATAAAACATCCACTACAAGAAAAACGGGCTTTTCCTACCGTCAAATCGGTATGAAAAGGCCCAAAATCGGTAGGAAATGTGGCATTTCCTACCGTCCCCCTCCGGTAGGAAATGCTTAAGTGGGAAATGACTTTGGTAGGAAATGATACTGACCTGGTCAACGTGGGGCCCACATAATGATGTGGCGTGCCACATGGCATGGACCCACATGCCAACTTGGACGATGACGTGGCAACACGTCAGATGCCATGTGATATGACAAGTGGGCGGGCCCGCACACGTCACCAGCCACGTCAGCAGCTGACATGGAAATTGTTGAAACTAAACAGTTATTTCATACCGTCTCCTTTTGCACCCATCGGTAGGAATTGTTTCAGGAGGATTGTAAGATAGCATTTCCTACCGCTCATTTCCTACCATCTTTTTTTGAAGGTGGTAAGAAATGTTTGTTTTTAGTTTACCCTGTTCCGCAAATAGTACCAATCATACAAACCAAAAAAACCAACGAATAATTCAAATATAATTAAACATCCACAAACCAATTCACTCGCAAAATCAAACCATTCATCATTACATATTTAAACATCCACCTCATCACACCGATAAACATTTCCACCTTATCACACCAATAAATATTTCCACCTTATCATACCAATAATTCAAATACACCACAAACCAAAAAGATCCGAAGATCATCACAACGCAAAATATCCAACCATAATTAAGCAAGTTCTACACAAACCATAATTAAAACCAAACCAAACAAACCATAATCAATCAAGTTCTAAATTACCACAAACCATACGGTTAATCCATTTCAGAGGCATGAGCATCCTAGCCACTAGCCACGCTATCTCCATCTTCACCAATGTCTTCTTCGACAATTTCTTCACTGCCATTTGCCATTGCAGTCAGCATCGTTGTCTTTTCACCACCATTGCAGTCAACATCGTTGTCTTGATCACTTTCATCCGTGTAGTCGGATTCATCCAAAGTAGCCTCGCTACCTCCCTCCTCAGCAACAGCCTACAGTTGAAGTAAAAAGAGTTAATAGAGTTGCATGACAGTCCATGAATAAATGAATGCTAAAATTGGAAAAATGTTTATAAAATGAAACTACCGTTTTATATTTTTCGAACATGTCAGTAACAATTTCCTTCACAACATGCACAACTTTTTAGGAAATTAATTGCGAGAACTGACTTCTAGCAGCTTGATCGCCAAAACTCAAAGCCGCCTCAGTTAGGCTCTCAATTTGCTCGTCATTGAGATCTCTCTGGTAAGATTCTGGATTGGTTATCAAATAATCCAGCACCCCGGAGACCACCTTCATAAAAGTGACATTCGGCATCTTATGCCCAGCAGCAGAGCTAGAGGAGCCTTCGAGCGATGAGCATGGATTTTTCGCAATACGCTTCTGGTGGTTGTTTGCCAAGTCTGCCAAGAGTTTTCGAGCCGGAACACGGGGATAACCAATCAGCTTACCCTTTTTTGGCTTGCTAAGACCTGGTGTCGTGGCCTGTAGCCACCAGTCAAAGGGCTCCAAACTCTCATCAAGTTGGGTCCGATCAACCCCTTTATCATTCAAGATCGACGCATACCGAGTCTGAAACATATCACACCATGTTATATGTTATTATATACAACATGCTCTAAAGACATATGGATGATGTGCTTAAATTAAAACTGCAAATATATTATAATCGACATTCTTACAGCGATTTCCATGGCAGCAGCAGTGGTGTACTATTTCGGGTTTTCGTTCTCGTCAAGTTCTGTACCAGCTCGAGTATGAGTTCGGTTCTGATAAGTGGATTTTATATCCACTTGGATCGCTTTAATTCGGCTTAAATTGATTGTCTTGGACTCAAGTTTGTTGTAGTTTTGATGTGTTTTGCTTAGTTGTGCAGATTTACAAGAATGTCGATTATGGGTGATGCTTCTATTGTGTTTGGAGCATTAATTGATTAAAATTCGGATTTTCCGGGAAGGTTGCGCAGTCTACACTGTTTTGGCCATATTTGGAGTTCTATAAGTCCGTTTGAGGCCCGTAAACTGTCCACGCGAAGCCTGGAAGATTTTCTAAAACTTAGGACAGGATTCGCGCGCGCAAGTTGCGTGTGATGGGCGCAGGTTTCGTGACAAGCAGACTGATGGGAGAAGGAATTTACTGTTTTACCCTTTTCAAGTTCTAATTATATTTTGGGCAGTTTTTAGTACCTAAATCGAATTCTAATTGTAATATAAGGCAATTTCTTGCTGGGCAAGATTTGGAGTGCCTATATAAACACATCCAATCCCTTGTAGAATTAGACAATTACAATTAGACAATTAGATATCTTGTATATAATATAGCTTAGATCTGCAAGGGAGAAAAGGAGAGAAGGATTCAACGCTCGAGACAAGCAAAGGATCTAGATCTACTTCATCTTTTGTATCATAGATTTGTTTTCTCAACTCTTGTTTTATTAATATTATTACTTTCTTCCATATCTTGTTTGTTATCATGGTTTCACTTGATCCCATGATGACGTGAGGTTCAATTTTGAGCTAATCGTTGTCATGGGAATCTAACGGATTTGTCTATGTAGCTTAGTAGTTTGCATGCTTTAAAGATTTATGTGTGGTGAATTCTTGATATCCTTGTATGGTTGTGATTCATGTATTTAGATGCGTCGCGAATGTCTAATTTGTTAATCTCTTGCGAAACGAGAGTGGATCTTGAGATTTAGAACTTGCCATGCTAGCATAGGATAAGTTGATATTATTATCATGATTTGTGGCATAAATAGAGATATGATGCTACCCTATGTGATCTATGTGGATAACTTGTGCTTCAACCTTTATGTTTTCAAATTCTATAGAGATATAGGGTCTAAACATAATTGGTGTCTACCCATCTTCTATCTCTTTTATGGATGCATGCGTAGTTTGGTATTAGTATACCGAGAGGTAGCTTTTACTTGTTTCGTGTTATCCGATCAGATATCAAAACCATCGTATGTATTGATTAAAGGCATCAACTCTAAGTGAAGTAGATGATGAAGTTAGGATTCCATGTTTTCTCGCATATAAGTAATTAAATTTTAATTCTCATTAGTTAGTAATTTTTAGTTTGTTAAATTGTATCCTAGTTAATTATAGTTGGTAAAAACTTAATCTTGTTATTTGTCTTAGCAGTGAATAATAATCATACATTGTTGCATAGGTGCATGAACTGAATTGAAACCTAACCAGATCTCCGTGGGAACGAACTTGACTTCTATCTATATTACTTGTGACCACTTACGCTTGCGTGATTTTGTGTAAACAGGTTCCAAAGTTGAAGACGCGTTGGCATCTTTCCAGCTTTCTCCACCTTCATTATCTGCACAAAAAATTAAACAAGAGTAGATTAGTGGTCGAAGATTGACAAAACATAAAAATCAAATACTAGTTAAACGATCAAAAGAATTATGAGAAATTAATTAAAGGACCACCTCAGCAACTTCTTGGAAAGGTCTTGAACCTGACCTATGCAAATTGGTCACTTTATTCCTATTATCAATCCCCACTTTCGATCTTTCTTGATGCTCTTCTGATCTCCAAAACTCTATCAATCCTTTCCAAAATTCAATATCATAGTAGGATGGACAGAGCTCCAAGAAAGACTTTCCGGTTGTCCTTGCCTTCTCATGAACTCTCACTTTTTCTTCATACAATGTCCGCTTGCAAACTACCTGGATGTATTCGATTACAATAGCTTTGGATTGTGACCGGCTCCTGTACAGTTCGATCATCGAGGTTCTAATTCAAAATAATCGAATCAAGAATCGGAAACGAAAACTTGTTTAGGGTTAAAGTCAAAGTACTAGTTGACCGTTAAATTACATAATCAAATAAATTTATTATTTTTTCAAAATTTTGGAATAACATTTAAAAAGATTGATATTGACTCTCGTACGGTTCGATCATCGAAATTCTAATTCAAAATAATTGAATCAAGAATCGGAAACAAAAATTAGTTTAGGGGTTAAAGTCAAAGTACTAGTTGACCATTAAATTACCTAATCAAATAAATTTATTATATTTTTAAAATTATGGAATCACATTTAAAATGATTGATCTTGACTAAAATCGTTATATCTTAACATCCGTAAGATTGTTCCTACCGGATCTCAATATCACTACAAATTAGTCATGTGTGAAAAAAATTGTTATTTTTAAAATTCATTTGACCTGATTTTATAAGGTAAAACCCCAATTTCAACATTAATTTGTACTAATTCATTTTTAAAAAAAAAATCACGATCCAACTCTAAGGATTTCAAGATCACTATGAGTTAGTGACATTTTCAAAAAAATTGTGATTTTTAAAGTTCATTTGTAAAGACTTTTTAATGAAAAAAATGAAAAATAATGTGTTGTGATTATATAACTTAAGAGTAAATATAAAACACAAGAAACACCTTGGCATAGTGGTTTGAAGTGATACAAATGTGGTTGGAGATGGGGGTTCGATTCCCAACATTCTCATTTTTCATTTTAAGCCATTTCCTACCGGTTAGAAAAGGAAATGTAAGGTAGGCGGTAGGAAATAAAACAGGAGGCATGTAAGAAGGCATTTCCCACTGGCCATTTCCTACCGTGGTATTTCCTGGGCATTTCCTGGCCATTTCGATGAAGGCGTTAGAAATTACTGGGTTTTAACATATTGTTTTTTCATTTAGTTTATCCATATCTAGATTAAAAATTTTTGCTAGAAACAAATATTTTGCTAGAAGCATTGCAATTAAATGTTTTATAATATAATATATATTACATAACAATCATTAGCATCACAATAACCAAATCATCACCATCTTCTTCTTCTTCTTCTTCTTCTTCTTCTTCATTTTCTTCACCTTCTTCTTCTTAAACAGTCATTAGCATCACAATACAATAGACATATAACCAAATCATCACCTGATGCCAGTAGTTAGGAACCCATTGTAGGATTTCCATGCAATAAAACACAACGATAACAATGATAAGTATAAAAAAATTCAAAATCCAAAACCATGGATCCATGTATAAGGGGGATGATTGGGAGAAAAAGAATATGTGTGACGCCCCCAAATCCGAGGTCAGAGATTCAGGTCGTCACGTCACCATCCAACCATATCATACCTGTATTAACTTTACAACTCAACAATACATCCATCCAGACCTCAATCTTACACACAAACAAGTTAGAGCCTCAGAAACAATAATCAAAAGTAACACTAAATATTACAATTCATCTGTACAATCTAGAATCTTGCACACTTCCATTTATACAACTACACTTGAAGACAAGTCTTACTATTACAGTTGAAAACCTATCAAACTTACTCTGTAGTATTTATCAGGAACTAAATCATCTCAGGGGTAAATCTTCTACTCCTCTTCTGCTGGTGCGGAGTTAATCGATCAAATTCTTCTCTTTCTGAAAAGTTTTTATAAAGCAAGAATGAGCTACATAATGCTCAGCAAGTTCACCATTTTGAAAAATAATAATGTGGTTTATTTTGAAAACATTCCCAACTGTATGGGCATATATCTCAGATTTCAAAACATAATTGGACAATATATATGTCCGAGTTTGAATAAAACATTTATACTCACTAAGGAGCTTTAAGAATCACATATGAACCCTTTATAAGGTTCCCATTTCAACATATCTCAAGTTTTAAAGTATATACATATGAGTATATCATTTTCGGCAAAACACTCTACGGTTAACATACTGTACAGGGAATACATCATTGCAAACCTCTTTCCTTCCATTAGCTTAGAAGGTTTCTCATTCAAAAGCATTTCATTCTTTGAAATAATTGCAAGAGTGCACTAACACGTGCCAATCTTTATAGAAAATCTTGCAGTTCTAGATACTGCACGATGTCAATATTTTTCTTATCAAAAGCCACACTATCGGCAACTTGTCACTTAGGCCCAAGAAGCAGTGTTTGAGAATTTTTCCAAAGTGGAGGATGGGACTTGAAGAAAACATAAAACCTGATAGGGATTGACGATGATCAGTCGCCACATCCAAGTCCAATAATCCGCGGGTCTTCTCTACCGGTAGAAGGATAGAAACTACATCCGTAACTATCCTCGGGTGAAAACTACATTCGTAATCACCCTCGATGAAAACTACATCCGTAATCATCCTTCGGCAACACCTGGGCCGGAATAATAATTGATGGACCGCCTGGCTCACGGCCGCTTACACATCCCGGGAATCGTTCGTCAACGATTCCCACACCTGCCAGAGTCCCCTTTTTCTTTTCTTTTCAAAAATCATTTTGATAGAAAATTCGAGTAGTTGAAGTTCGACCTCAGTCGACCGATAATTCTTGAAAAGTGTACAAGAAGCACAACCTGACCGGGGGTTTTCGAAAATGTTTTGAGTTCGAAAGAGTTCGAGTTTGAAAGTGCAAAAGGTATCTTGGATTAGCTTTGTCTTTAAAATAATGAACAATAATTAATAAATGATATTTTAAGATTTAATATTAATAATTAATAAAATAATTATTTAATTACATAAGCTTTTAATCCAAGATAGGTATTTTGAGTATTTACGAAGATATAAAAATAATTACTTGAGTATACGATACTCCCCGAATGACCCTTCGGGTTTTCGCAATTTAATTACGATATAATAATATACCGCTCCCCGGTCAATAGTATATACGGACCGCTACGACCTCTATTGCTAGAGTCGTTGTCCGAAGAAAACATTTCAGTCTAATTTCAAGGGGTGCAAACATATACGTGCTTATACATCTCAATTTCATCAATACTTCGATAAACATAAATATTTGATATGATTGAAAACTACAAACACAACAGTGAAAGTCCTTGTATATGTAAGTTTTGAAAAGTAAACTTGCATAGGTAGAATCAGGAACATAATATCTTGAAAATAAATGCTTAGGGTTGGAAAACTTGCCTTGGGAAGGTTGGGGTGGTTTGGCTCGTGGAGTGGAGCGACAATCTATAAATATCCAATATTCGCTCGTTAGTATCTTAGCAACACCACTTAATCATAATGTTTTAAAAAATACAAGGCCATCTTAGTGACTCCACCATTTGACCCACTAACCCTCCTATATGACCATGTCATCACATTATCACATTCTTTACCCATTCGACTCAAATCTATTCCTCAAACTCGAAACTCAAGTGAATACTCTTAAAACTACTTTAAACTAATGTCCTAAGTGGTTTTTCACTTGCGCGGATATTACTCCAACATTTCTATAAAATTGAAAAATACATATTTTAATCCAATTCTTTTTGGGTAGCCTTCACCACTGCATTTACTAGCTTCTCTAATTTTTCCATGATCCTACATAAATTTTTAGGGGTTTAAACAAGGTTCACAAGGGGACCATTTAGTGCAGTCCGGATTCCAGAAACACATTTCACTTCTCAGGCCATAACTCAAAATCTATACATCACCTAGTCATGAACCTTATATTTCTGGAAACTACATTCAAATAACTTTCCAAAAATATATATTAGGACTTCAGGGGACAAGATTTATGGGTTCAAAACCCTCCTACAAGACAGTACAAGTTTCTCGAAAAATACTCAGCATGCTTATACCACTTAACCAACCAAGAATTTTATATACACATCACAACCATCATCTAATCCACCAAGATCATACTTTATAACTACATGGAGTTACATACACTAACCACAAGCTTAAAAATCACAACCACAACATTTAAACTCAAGATCTACATCATCCATAACTTATATGTCCAAGATTCACACTAATAACCATGGATCTAACATTAAACATCACAAATACTACTTGATGTTCTTACAATCTCAAACAAGCTTGGTTAACCTTGGGGAAGCCTTACTCTATGCTCACCATCTTCAATCTCACCAAAGAAATCAAGAACATGGAAGTGAGTTTCCTGACTGGAAAAACACGCCCCAAAGATCAGCTAACACGAAGCCCTTGCACTCGTTTCCTGGTCGAGGCTCCTGAATGAAAGTTGTAGAGCGTCTTAACAGCTTTCTAACCATATAAAGAACAAAACATTTCATTGAGAAATGAAGTCTCTAGGCCCGTTTTAGTGAGCTCCTTTCCTGCTGGGCAGAATGGAGTATTTGGTGTTTGTTTTGTTTGATTAAAGTGATAAAGTGATCAATAATGCTAGATATTTTCACTTGGATGCATCTTATCATCTTGCCATGTGGTGTCATCTCCTCATTGGTTCATTTGGATTACCTTTATACATCCATAATTGCAAGCAAGTCCCTTGCTTTATACATATTGTTTCCAAGTCCTTCCTTCCTTTTCTTACTTGCACCAAGGGGCTTCCCTTCTTGTATATTTACTAAATCAATATTTTACAACTTATATTTTGCACTTCATTGTAATAGTGTGGCCCAATACTTCAAACAATCGTTGTGTCCAATTTTCTTTGTATTTTCTCTTTATCTCAGAAAAAAATTCTCGCGGTGTCTCAATTGTTATCATTTCCTTTAACTCTAGGATTTTATTCTCAATTCCATTTTCCTCTCATAATATATCCTTCCTTGGACTTCTAATATTTACTATTCTCAATTCATGATTCGCTCGCTTGATCGCTTAATCTCGTTATAAAGTCTCAGCGGTTTCTAGAACGTTCGTTTCACTATCTCAGGGGTTTTGGTTCTAAATTCTCGAATCAAATATAATAAAATCCTGACATAATTAAATCCTTAATTCCTCAAAATTAATATCTCATTTCTTGAATATAATAATATATAATTCACTTCTCGGTCAAATATTACACCAGAATACAAATTGGAATTTCTGAATTCCGATCGTCTTTATATACACTTATTTGCTCCGTGAATCACTAATATGACTTCGAAATATCCATACCATGTCTTGTACATAGGGTGGCGTGAAAATTTTCTTGGTCCTGAAAATCACTATTCATCCATAAATTACTATTCACGCATGACAAACACTATTCACGTATATACTTATTCTTAATAAGAAAAGTTTTAATTATACCGAAAATCTGGGTTCTTACAGTCTCCCCTCCTTAAAAGGATTCCGTCCCGGAATCAGTTTAGGAATCACTGGGGTTACTCCTTCTTTGTTTCACTCTTTTAACTTCCAGGTGGATTCTTCCACATCTTGATTTTCTCACAATTCCTTATTAGTTTGAAAACTTTGTTCCTCAGCACTTGTTCTTTTCTATCCATGATTTCCACGGGTTGCTCCACATAGGTCAAGTCTGGTTGTAGGTCCACTTGGTCGTACTCTATCACATGCCGATAGTCGGTGTGGTAGGGTCGTAACATAGACATATGAAACACATTATGAATTTGCTGCAAGCTTGGGGCAAGGCTAACTCGTAGGCTAACTTCCCAATACGCCTCAAAATCTAAAAAGGTCCAATAAACCTCAGACTTAGCTTCCTTTTCTTACGAAACCGCATCAATCCTTTTCAGGGGGATACCTTTTGCATCACGAAGTCTCCCACCTCATACTCCTTTGATATCTCATAAAATTTGACCATTCGAAATAATGGGTTTCGTAAAAACTAATGACTTTTACATACACTCGTCTGCACCGTAAAGGCGTAATATCATTTTGAAATCTTCATTTAATAGTTCGTACATATCGTGATTGCAAAAATTTCTCATCCACCCATAAAATTAATTTTCATCCAGGTTTTGAATATTCACGAAATTTAGGGTTATTGCAGTCTCCGCTCCTTAAAAGGATTCTATCTTAAGAACTTAAGGAAAATAGTTGTGGATACAATTCCAACTTTACCCTTCCCAACTCTCAGGTTGACACTTCCACCCTTTTGTTCTCTTACCTTGATCTTACCAACGCTTTAGTGTTGCTTCTCAACGCATGCTCTCCTCGACCTGTATTCCTCATCGGTTGTTCTATGAATGAAAATTTCTATCCCACTACTTATACGTTCCTCTTCTACCTTGTTCATAGTATCCGTACTGAGTCCTTGTATAGTTGGGCCGTGAATACTTTGTGGTCGTGTTCTATAATCTGAGACAACGTCAATACGCACGGTATTCCTCATTTTCCTTGGCTTGATTATCACGCATGTGTTGCCTCCGGTCAGTCGTTACCACTTGCTATGGATACTGTATAGTCTTCGGTATACATCGAACCAGTTCAGCTACTATATCCCTCGTTCATTGACTTCTTCGTAACGCAAGAAAAGCGAAACTTCTTCTTTCATAGTACGCTTTACAAGAGACGTCCTTACGTTCGCATGGTGCCGATCGTGATAACAACATTCGTTTCATGGATAAGTTTTTATTCTCGACTGCCCCGTGAAATCTAAGGCACGACACTAATTATAAATTCGATCGTTTGGACAATTCTTCTTCCCTGTCCGTCAGCCACAGATCAAATTAGTACATACGCTCAATCTCTTTATTAATTATACTTGAAATCACCTTCAATATTCGAAGTTTAACCTTAAGTCTCTATCTGACGTAATCACTGCAGAAGTTTTATATTGCACCACCATCTCTTCCGTATATAAATCGATAATCTTCTAAATGGAAAGTCTCTCTTAGGTAAATCACTTGGTCCAGCAATTATAAATCAACTAGGGCCATCTCTTGGCTCGGTACTCTTCGGCGACCTACTCATGAAATTCATTATAATTCTGTCCACATTCAAGATTTTCTACGGGCGGAATTGTTCCACTAGATCTCTATCATTTTGTTTTTGACATGTTGCGTTTGTACTTAATAGCTTGCCAATACAATTCTTCATATCCGTTTGCCAAACATTCTCTTAATTCTCTGTACATCTTTGTCCTTCCCCATAATTTATTCATTTTCCTCTAACATTATTCTTTGTTGAGTATTGAATACAGTAAAAGAATACAGAGGGGGGGGGGGTGAATGGATTCTTGAGTTTTTCTTCGGTTTTGAATCTTTGCAGCAAGATAAGTGATGAGTGTGTGAGATATGAAGATGCGGATAATTAAACACAAACACAACACAATATCACTTTAATCTAATATTTTATTAGATTAAGATGTTGCTACAATCTGTGAATACAAATGATAGTATTCTCAGCTTCGTTTTTCTCAGAGAGATATTTTCTGGATATATTTGAGAAACTTCAAAACCTTAACAGCTAAGGAAGTGAGGCTGTATCCTTATAGACATGGATACACCCCCTTGCTACAAATGAGGTAGGTAAAAAACAAAAGCACTTTCCAGTCTGTCTATCTCATTTTAGTAAGAGTCCAAACGGCTACAGATTTGACTTTGAAAAGCCTGTTTAGATCCACTTCTTCAGCTCCTTGTCCCTTGTCTTATCTCTCCAAGCTTCTTTGTAGGCTTTCCAGCATGCTTTATAGGACAGAGTCAAATAAAGTATCCTGGCTTGTTGCAGGTTTCTGACTTGTACAATTCTTCAGTATTTTGTCCTCAAGAATGTATTCGAGAAGTGACTAAGTAAGTGATTCGAGAACTGGAGTTGACTTGATCGATAACTCTGAGTTCTCGAATAGTGTTATCTTGACATATCGAATCACTTCTCGAATAGCTCTTTTCTCTGGGACTCCTTGAGATATCGAATAGAGCATTTTGACATATCGAATCCCTGAGATATCGAATAGAGCATTTTGACATATCGAATCCCTGAGATATCGAATAGAGCATTTTGACATATCGAATCACTGAGATATCGAATAGCATATTGAGAGATATCGAATAGTGTCTTCTGAGATATCGAACTTCAGACTTCTCGAATGCTAGACTTCTCGAATAGACAAATGTACTTCTCGAATTGGTACTTAGGCAAATTCTTCATTTCTTCAAATCCCAACTGTGATTATTTGGCAGTCTTCATTCCCTTGCTTGAGGCATGAACCTTAGAACTTCTTTCAAGCTTTATTCTTGACTTAGTAGGTACAGTTACACAGATAGAATTTGATGCCTATTACAAGTACAGAACAAATAGAAACTCTACAACTAGAGGTTCCCTCAGTTAAGAGGTCATGTAGGTAATGCATAGCATTACACATACTTAGGCTTGTTATTAGATGTATTCAGGCATGCCTCTGTGACTAACAATCTCCCCCAAATTGTGAGTAAGACCCTTAGTCACAATTTCATGTCTGATAACAAGCCTATCATACATAAAGATAAAACTTGACAGTACAGGTATGAATTTCCATCAGCAATTTGGATAGAACTACAGAGTGAGTAATCTTACAGCCTATGATGAAGAACTAGCCATTGTCTTTTGATTCCCTTTCCATAGCTTTGGCTTGAAATTCATCATATTCTTTCTCTCTTCTGTCTTTCTCCTTCCTTGTATTCTCATCCATAGCTTTTATTATTTCTGCCATAGCATCCAATTCTTCAAGCAAAATTGAGTCTTTGAAATCTTCAAGTACTGGTTCCAGAATATTTGCAGGATAGTGGTTGAGTAGATTCATTCTGATGTTGACTTGATTTCCATTCCTCCTCCTATACTTTACCATGTAGGAGTTGAACTGAACTCTACACAAACCCTTTTTCCTCAGCTTTTCTGCTTCACTTTCCAGTCTCTCAATTTCTTTCTCCCTTGCCAGCCATTTCTCAAAACACTCTTTTCTGACTTTTTCTTCATGATCTCTCTTCATTTTCACAAAATCAATTAGCTCCAGTTTCCATACTCTCTCCACTTTATCTTCTGAGCTCAACAGTGCAATGATTCTCTCTATGTCATATAGCTTGCCCCAGTGTTGACATCCTCCTTGTTTGAATTTCTCCTCCCTTCCATCCGAATATTTAATCTCAAGGCAATTATCAACAATGGCAACATGATAGATTCTTTGAGCTTGCAAAAATTGCAGTTGGTCTACATCATAATCTTCATCTAGTGGTTGGAGTTTTAGGCCTGGATAGATTGTCAGGGTTTTTGATATGGTTGGCTTTGATTTCCTTGCAGCTTGCTTGAACTTGATTCTTTTTACATGATTACTTGGCAGCAGTATGTGACCTTTGTTTGTAGACCATTGTAGTATTCCATTAGCAGTTTGCTTTTTGAAACATACAGATGGTTTCTTGACTTGAATCTTCTTCTCTTCTTGAGGTGGCAAGACAGTTGCAGAAGCCATAGATGCAAATTTTGAAAGGTCACTACTGGCAGCATTCACCCTAGACTTAGAGTCTTGTGTTGTGGTGAGGTTACTGTCAGCAATGCCTGAGGCTTGCTGTCTTCCACTTTTCCTCTCAGAGCCTTTACCTTGATCATCATCATTCTTCCTCTTCTCATCATCCTTCTTCTTCTTCTTGTCTTCATCACCCTTATTACTCCTGTGATATCTTCTCCTTCCATCACTTTTATCTTCATCCTTGTCTTGATCTTTGCTTGGGTTGAACTTAGCAGTCTCAGATACAATGCCAGTTGCAATATATGACCTGAGATAAGATATAGCTTCTAATTCTTCTGCTGTTCTAGATCCCTTCTTCTTGATCAGTTTCTCAATGATGGCTATGATGAGATTTTTATTTTGAGGAGTTAGATGCTTAGGAATGACCAGCTGCTTGATATCTTCAATTCTTGTTCCAGCCTGGTAGATAATAGTTCTAGGATCTGTGAAAACTTCAGGTAGCCTTGAAGGTTGACCATTCCTCAATTCATCATGAAGACTCTTGTTGTTCTCATTTCCCTTCTCAATTAGTCCAAGGAGCACATTCACTTCTGAGTGCTTTAGACTCTGTAGAGTATTGATGGTTAAGTGCCATATCTTGTTCTTTCCTACCATCAATATCTCCTTGAGCCATAGATCATTAAGCCTCCTTGGTACTACAGTGAGACAGTCAATCTGACTCTTCAAACTCTCATGATATAGCAGAGCATCACCAGCCTGTTCTCTAGAGACTTTCAGAAGCTCCAAGAATGCATCATCATGATAGACATTTGAGTTTGCAATTTCTTGTAGCTTGGCCTCAGTGACCACCTTCACTTCTACTGGCTTGGCACTCTTAGATATTGAGATTTGAGGCTTGTCAGATGGCATACTCCCTGCAACCACTGTGGTTGTAATAGACTGCCTTTGACCATCAGGAGTAGTGATGTGCACAGTTGGTAGAGTGACAACTGGCAGAGAAGTGGGAGGCACATCAACTTTGTCCTTTCCTTTTCCAGGCACATGAGTAGTAGATTTCAAAGTTCTCTGATGGCCACCCTCAGTGATCTTGATGCCCTTTTCTAGTGATCTCTCCCCCTTTGGATTTGAGTTCTTTGATATCCTCTTCTCCCCCTTAGGCTTGTTGACAGACACAGGGACTGTAGGATGCACCTTTGGAGTTGAAGATTCATCAGGTAGGGGAAGACCCATGTGCTTCATCATTGCAGACAACATTGATTGTTGATGCAGAAGGACATCAGCTGTGGTGGTGGCTTGAGTGTTCAACTGCTCAGTCAGAGTTGTCACAGTGTCTGTAAGATGAGCATTGGACTTGTGGAGAGAGACTACCTCCTTTTCAAGAGTATCCACTTTAGTGAAGAGTTCATTGGCCTTAAAACCAGATAGGGATTGATCCTTCAGTCTCTGCACTTCGAACCTTGACATCTCATGCACAGGAACCTCAGTGACCAGCTTGTCTCCATATTGATTTGCAAAGAGGGTCCTGAGCATGGCATTGGCATCAGTTGTCTGATCTGATAAGGATTGAAATTTGTGCCCCAGACCTGTGACAGCATCCTTGAGAATAGCTAAACCATTGTCCATCCTGGTGCAAGTAGCATTGCAGGTTCGAATGTCCTTGAGCACAGTCTCCAATTGAGGGAATTTAGCATCAAAAGTCCTCTTGATCTCATGCACCTCCTTGGTTGTAGCTGAACACACTTCATTAATTTCTGTCTTTAAGCCTTTACCAAGATAGTGTGCAGCCTTGAGAATGCCTTTATAGCTGTCATTCACTGCTTCAAACACATCAGTAGGGTTGAGAGATTTGGCATTGGACCCTAGTGAAGTGATGTACTCTTCTCTGAGATACTGGAGACCTTCTGAGAGAGGGATTGAATTGGTTCCTTGCAGCCAAGCATCGATATTCCCATCTCTCTCAGTTTCATCTATGATTTTCTCCTTCTGTAGCTCTACATCCTCTTTGTGACATAGGAGAATAGCTTCATAGTCTGGATTGGGCATGTTTGCAGTGAGAAGGTGCTGAGCAATTTTTGTGAACTCAGGGATCTGATCCACAACTAAGCTTTGAAGTGCTTCAACCGTCAATTGTGGTGGAACAGACCCTGATCCTGAAGCACTGTCATGTTGCACAGGCTTCAGCCATTGAGACAAAAAGTTAGAGCTAGAGCTAGGCTTGCTAGGCTCCTCAGTTACAGATGCAACTTCTGCAACCGGATGAACAGACTCTACTACTGTTGTCTCCACAGAAGTGGGATGAGTTACAACAGTAGTTGACACAGGCACAGAGTCTCTAGTAAGAACTAGTGAATCCTCTGTGTTTGTGATGGTGTCATTAGGATATGCCCCAGCATGCATTCCCTGACCATCCAAATGTGGTACCTGGGTGGTGAGCAAGGTGTCATGCACCAAGTCACTTGAATTCATTGGCTCATCAAAGGAAAAGAATTCTTGATGATCAATGCCTTGCTCCTCAATTGCTTGAGTTGCAGGCTTCAAAGAAATATGAGTGGTAGATTCTGAAAGAGAAGTGTGTTGTAGACAAGATTTTGGCAACTCCCCCTGAGAAATAGAGGGAGTTTCAGTTATGATGTGCTCTCCACTCAGTGTTGTGCCAGCCTTATCACTCCCTTGTGCTGACTCTTTACAGATAGGTGCATTGGGGAGGATGCTTGATTCTATAGATGCATCCTGTTGAGAGGATACATCTAGTGAGCTGTGTGCCCCTGATTTTACAACTTCAGCCATTTGAGTGACTGAAGAGGTGGTTTTAGACTTCTTCTTCTTCTTTAGGCTTATGATAGGTGACTCAGGTTTCTCACTTTCTAACCCTAGTTCTACAGCCAAGGCTGCTTCAGTTAAGATTTCTAAAGGTTCAGAAGCAACCTGTTTTCTCTTCTTTTTACTAACATCACCCTTTTGAGAGGATGATGCAGTTGGCTCTTTGCTGGATAGAGTGTTTGGCTGAGGGGGTTGGTTAGCAGGCCTTGGGTTAGCACGTTGTTCTCCTTGCTTAGGCTGTGCTAACTGAGATTTAGAATCAAATATTGGCATGTTGTGGGGGTAAGACCTAAACAAACCCTCCATGTGGGGAGTTATGCTAAGTCTTACATCCACATCATTCCTAGTCTCCAAATTACCAAAAATGAGTTTGGTCATGGACCTAGGATAGCCTATTTTACTCTTATCTACTCCAGGCAATTCAATCAAAGAAGCATTTTTAAAGTTAAGCACTGATTGAATAAAGCGAGGAAAGAAAATTTCATTACCTCTCTTGGCTGTGGTCTGACCAAGTCTCCCATAGAGTTCCTGTAGGATGAGAAGTCCAACATCTATCTTTCTCCCATGAGCCAAGGCATAGGCAAGCTGCTGCACGGGTGTACTAATCTGATCAAAGCTTGATTTCCGTGCAGTGAATACATGAAGGAGTGTAGCAAATACAAAGCTCCATTCTTTCCTTAAGAACTTCCTATTCAACTTTCCCAGCTTGATAGTATCAGAGTAGTTGATGAAGTCAAAGAATTCTTCCAACTCATCATTGGAGGCCAGAGCATCATACGTCTCTTGCTGCATATCCAAGGCTTGATTCATGTCTGCAGTGGTGATAGTGATATCCTCTCCTTGAATCTTGCAGTGAACAATATAAGAAGTGATAGCATTCTCAAGAGCGATGACCTCCACAGTAGCAGTCCTCCAGAATTGTTCCAATAGATCTATGTACAGAGTTGGGTTGGCTGAGAGCGCACTCTTGATGTATGATTCAGACAACCACCGAACAAAGCACTTGAAATTGGCATTCGGTGCTTCCACATCACTGGTGATTGCGATGAAATTAGTTTGGAATGATATGGTGAGTTTAGGGTTTGCCATTTGGGTAGAGAAGAAAAGAGAATTAGGATTGAAGAAGAAATTCGCAGTTAGGGTTTTTCAGAGGTTTCAGGAGTTGAGGTGCTTGAGAAATCGAACGAAAAGAATTGAATAGTTGTGAAGTTGAATGTATATGTATGAATGTCTTGAGTTGTCGATAGATAAGTGTTCTGTAGCGACAAGTCATTCGAGAAGTATGAAACAACTATTCGAGAAGTCAAGAAAGGCTTATTCGATATCTCAGACAGTTTTCTCTAAAAGACACTATTCGAGAACTCAAGAGGGTTCTAGATAGGCCTATTCGAGAACTCGAGCCAAGACATAACAATGAACCATTCGAGAAGTCTGACTTATCGAACTATACTTTTCACTCATAAAATTCAATTTTCACTATCTTTTAAAATTTACCAGAAATATTCACTGAAGAATATTCTACTAAATTAAATAGTGATTTTCTCAAAATTTCACAGAAATTTCAAGCTAAAGATGTATGATTTTCAACATGTGCAGCATTGGAATATTTATACATCATACTCCAGCCAATACTTACTTTTAAAAATATTGAGCATTTGATAAGGTAAGTATTTACTGCTGCAACAATCTAGTTGATATATTCACTTAGCCAGAATTCGAAGAATTCAGCATTCCAATCTCACTGACCAGCCTAGTGAAGGTGGCTTCATCTAATGGCTTAGTGAATATGTCAGCTAGTTGTTTTTCTGTGGGAACATAATGTAACTCAATGGTTCCATTAGTTGCATGCTCCCTTATGAAATGATATCTGATGTCAATGTGCTTTGTTCTAGAATGATTGACAGGATTGGCAACTATAGAGATTGCACTTGTGTTGTCACACATGATAGGAATTCTTTCCAACACAAGTCCATAATCTCTAAGTTGGTTTCTAATCCAAAGCACTTGAGCACAGCAACTTCCAGCAGCTATGTATTCAGCTTCAGCTGTGGAAGTTGACACAGATTGTTGTTTCTTGCTGTACCAAGAGACTAACCTTTGGCCAAGAAACTGGCAGCTACCTGATGTGCTTTTCCTATCCACTCTGCATCCAGCATAATCAGCATCAGAATAACCAACCAGATTGAACCCTGTGTCCTTAGGATACCATAACCCCAAGTTTGGTGTGCCTTTCAGATATTTGAAGATCCTTTTTATAGCTATCATGTGTGATTCCTTTGGGTTTGATTGAAACCTTGCACATAAGCATGTAGCAAACATGATATCTGGCCTACTAGCAGTGAGGTAGAGTAGAGAACCGACCATGCCTCTGTAGATTGAGATATCTACCTTTTTGCCCTTAGCATCATCATCTAACTTGGTGACAGTGGCCATGGGTGTCTTCGCAGGTGAGCATTCTTCCAAATCAAATTTCTTCAGTAAATCTTTAATGTATTTGGTTTGACTTATAAAAATGCCATCCTTCCTTTGACTCACTTGCAGTCCAAGAAAGAATGTTAATTCTCCCATCATACTCATCTCATATCTGCTTTGCATGAGCTTAGAGAATTTTTCACACAGCTTCTCATTTGTAGAGCCAAATATGATATCATCCACATAGATTTGAACTAGGATAATATCATCACCATGTTTCTTGTAGAACAGTGTCTTGTCCAGTGTGCCTCTAGTGAATTGATTCTCCAGTAGAAATTGTGATAGTGTGTCATACCATGCCCTAGGAGCTTGCTTGAGTCCATACAATGCTTTAAGTAATCTGTAGACAAAGTGGGGAAACTGTGGATCCTCAAAGCCAGGTGGTTGTTGCACATATACTTCTTCTTCCAACTCCCCATTCAGGAATGCACTTTTGACATCCATTTGATAGACCTTGAAATTAGAATGTGCAGCAAATGCCAAGAAAATTCTGATGGCTTCTAGTCTAGCAACAGGGGCAAAGGTCTCATCATAGTCAATACCTTCCTGTTGAGAGTA
The DNA here is from genome assembly GCA_036435485.1 of Saposhnikovia divaricata. NCBI lineage: Eukaryota > Viridiplantae > Streptophyta > Magnoliopsida > Apiales > Apiaceae > Saposhnikovia > Saposhnikovia divaricata. Next base: position 167,044,291 of record CM071595.1, on the reverse strand, counting down.
TCCTTTTGCAACCAACCTTGCTTTGTTTCTTATGACTACACCATTTTCATCCATCTTATTCCTTAGAACCCATTTAGTTCCAACAACGGTTCTATCCTTTGGTGCAGGCACTAGTTCCCATACTTTGCTCCTTTCAAATTGATTTAGCTCCTCTTGCATAGCAATTATCCAGTCAGGATCCAACAATGCATCATCAAGTTTCTTAGGCTCAACTTGGGATAGAAAGCAGCCATAGAGACATTCATTTATAGTTGCTCTTCTTGTCCTTACTCCTGCATTTGGATTTCCAATTATTTGATCTGCAGTGTGTGATCTATCCCATTTCCTTGTATGTTCAGATTGATTTCTCATCCTTGATGTTGCTTCATCATTTAGATCATGATCATCTACATTTCCTCCCCCTGTGAAGTTGTCACTCCTCACAGGTGTATCTTGGATGCTTGTTTCTTCATTGTTGGTTGACACAGGTTCTTCATTCACTTGAGTTTGTTGGATTATGAGTTCAGATTCACTTTCAATCTCCTCATCAGAATCATCTAGATTGTCAAACTTCAAGGGATCTTTATCTTCATTGTTGGCTTCTTCTAATCCAGGTAGTTTGCTGTCATCAAATGTTACATCTGTGCTCTCCATTACTTTCTTTTGACAAATGACATAAACTTTGTATGCAATTCTTTCCATAGAATAGCCAAGAAAGATTCCTTCAAATGCCTTTGCATCAAACTTTCCAACATATTCTGAATTATCTTTTAGCACAAAGCACTTGCTTCCAAAAGTATGAACATACTTTAGAGTAGGCTTCTTTCCAGTCATCAAGTTGTAAGGTGTCTTTCCAGTGTTTTTGTTGATGAGGGTTCTGTTTTGGATGTAGCATGCAGTGCTCACAGCCTCAGCCCAAAAACATGTAGGCATCTTTGCATCAAGTAGCATTGTTCTAGCAGCCTCTATCAGAGTCCTATTCTTTCTCTCAACAACTCCATTTTGTTGTGGAGTCCTTGGAGCTGAGAATTGTTGAGAAATACCATTTTCTTTGCAGAATGCTCCAAGCATGGCATTTCTGAATTCTGTCCCATTATCACTTCTTAATGCAATCACACTTGCATTTATGGCCTTTGCTTCTTTGTCAACTTTCTTTATGTGCTCAATGATTACTTGTGGAGCCTCATCCTTTGATGCCAGAAATTCTACCCATGTATACCTTGTAAAATCATCAACCATCACTAGAGCATACTTCTTCCTTCCTAGTGACATAATATTGACAGGCCCAAACAAATCCATATGAATCAGTTGCAGGGGCTTGGTTATAGATGTCACTGTTTTTGACTTGTGGCTTGATCTTTTCATTTTTCCCTTTTGACACGCCTCACACACTCCTTCTTGACAGAATTCAAGTGTGGGCATGCCTCTCACTAACTCCCTTTTGACTAGGGAATTAATGGCTTTGAAGTTCAGGTGTGATAGCTTCTTGTGCCACAGCCAACTGTCTTCATTTGATGCTTTTGAGTAGAAGCAACAAATTGTGTCCTTGCTTGCAGAGTCCAAGTTGGCTACAAACAGGCTTCCCTTCCTTACTCCAGACAGAGCAAAATCACCAGTCTTCTTGTGGGTGATCAAACATTCATCTTTGTCAAAGTTCACTTTGAAGCCTCTGTCAGTGAATTGACCAACACTCAGTAGATTATGCTTGAGCCCCTTGACCAGTGCTACATTCTCAATGATGACATTTCCAATTTCCAACTTGCCATATCCCAGTGTGTTGCCGATGCTGTCATCTCCAAAAGCAACCATTGGGCCAGCCTTTTCCTCATACTGTGATAGCAGGGCCATATCACCAGTCATATGATTTGAGCATCCACTGTCCAAAATCCACATGACCTTCTTTTTACTTTCTTTGCCCTGCAAACACAAAAGTATTACTTCTCCTTTGGTACCCAAACGAGTTTGGGTCCATGTGACTTAGTGACAGTTTTATCAAAATCAGCATGCTTATCAGTTTTCTTGATGTTGGTCTTCTTGTCACTGTTGGGAGTCTTAGAATCAGGGTTCTTAGACTTAGGTGACAGAGGTACCTTCCTAACTTTAGGAGGACTTGAAGACTTTGTCCTTGTGTAGTGTGTGTGAACATTATGATTGATACAGCCCTCCATGAATTGTCTTCTCAAATTAAAACAACTAGTCATCACATTCATGTTACATGGCATGCAATCAAGTTTATCACAGAAAGGAGAGTCTCTATGTCTTAAAGGCACAGAGCAATCATAGAATGGTTTAGCAACACTACCAGATGGTTTCTTGCAAGCATGAGTCAAATGATTAGAGCTAAAACAGTTTTGACAAACTTTCCTAGGGGCATTTGGCACATAAGCATAGTTGTTATCTTTGTTAATCCCTAATTTGCCATTCCTGTTTGGTCTCTTATTAGTCACTTTCTTCTTAGTCTCATAATTTCCAGCTGAAACAAACTTTACAGGTTTCTCAAGTCTAGGTCTACCTCCTACTGGCTCCTTGGCTTTGGTTTTGACATTCTTACTCTCAGAGGATGCTTGTTGTTCATTTGATTGTGCCTCATCTTCATCCTCCAACATTTGCTTGATGAGTAAGGCATCCTCATCAATCTCAAGTGTTGGTGTTTTAAATATTGGATTCTCAGTCTTTTTCAAAACCTGAGGCACCTCCTCTTGAACAACAATGTCATCTTCAATGACTGCATAGCCTTTCCTCTGTTTAAGAGTGTCATAATCAAGTCCAATGGCAGCCTTAGGTCTAGCTAGATTTTTCTCATGATAAGACTGCAATAGACTAGAGGAATTCTTAAATGTTTTCAACTTAAATTCATTTTCAGCTAATTCATCCCTAAGAGCTTTCTCAACTTGACTAGCACATAGAACTTTGTTCTTTAGATACTCAATCTCTTGTTTAAGATTTTCTATTTGCACAGTAGTTAGCTCTAGTTCCTCATTTCTCTTATTTAACAGTTCATTCCTGGTAGACAGTTTAGCAATCTCTTCATTAGCAGCAGTCATACTAGTATGAATGTTAAACATCTCAACGGATAGTTGTTCAACCAAAGATTTATATTCAGAAACAGACATGTCTATGGTAGTGAGAGATGGTACCTGTGAGTCTGATGCAGATGGTTCTTCCTTGGAATTGGCCATCAAGGCATAGTTGCAGAATTCTTGTTCTTCCCCATCACTGTCAGAATCATCCCAACACTTCCCTTCAGCTTTGTAAGCCTTACCTGGTGTCTGCTTCTTTAGAAGGGCCTCATACTTAGCTTCAAGCTCAAGAAACTCCTTATCCTTCTTTTTAGGCTTCTTGCATTCACTGGCAAAATGCCCTAGGTCATTGCATCTATAACATCTTACAGATGACCTATCCACATAGCTGGTTTTGAATCTGTTCTTGTTTGTTTTCATAGGTGCCTTGCCCTTGTTGAATGAATGATTTTGAGGTCTAGGCTTGAAGGGCTGATTCCTCTTGAATCTGATGTTTGGAAATTTTCTAGCCATAAAAGCATATGATGTATTTTCCATGCCATCCAGCTCTTCAAGAGTGTAGAACTCATCTTCTTCCTTGTCATCAGAAGGTTCAGTCACTACTTCCTCAGTTTCTTCATCATCTACTATCTCTTCTATTCTCAGCTGACTTGCAGATGCTTCCAGGTCTTGAATAGATTTGTTGACAATCAAGGCACAGGATGTGTTTATCATTCTGCCTTGGTTAGCTTGGATAGCCCTCTTTTGAAGCAACTCAAGCTCGTGTGTCTTTAAAACCCCATAGAGCACATCATACGTGACTTTGTTCAAATCTCTTTCTCTTAGAGATATGACCCTTTGCTCTAGATGGTTTGGTGACGATAGTAGAAACTTCATATTTAATTCCTTAGTGCTGTAAACCTTCCCATTCATTTGGAGCTCAGTCACCAGCTTGTGAAATCTTTCAAACACATCAGTGATACTTTCCTTGGGCTGTGCCATGAACGCCTCATACTGTGTGACCAGTATCTGTTTCTTATTTTCTCTTACCTCCTCTGTCCCTTCACATAACACCTCGATGTGATTCCACATGTCCTTGGCTGATCTGCATGATGCTACGTTGGCAAACATCGACATATCCAAGGAGTCTATGATTAACAACATGAGGTGGCTGTCTAGGGCAATCTTTTCCTTCTCTGAGTCCGTCCATTTGGATGGCTCTTTTGGAACATATGATCTAGGAATGACTACTGCGCCCACTGTGGATTCAGCAACTTCTTGTTGTGGTATGAATGGACCATTCTTGAGAATGTCAGGGTAGAGAGGATTGGCAGCTTTGATGAACAACAGCATTTTTATTTTCCAGAGGTTGTAATTTTCTTTGTCGAATTTAGGGACCTTTACCGTACCTGTAGTCTTTGGTGTATTCGAACTCATGATCGTTTTCTGTTTAGATTAAACAACCTGCTCTGATACCACTTGTTGAGTATTGAATACAGTAAAAGAATACAGAGGGGGGGGGGGGTGAATGGATTCTTGAGTTTTTCTTCGGTTTTGAATCTTTGCAGCAAGATAAGTGATGAGTGTGTGAGATATGAAGATGCGGATAATTAAACACAAACACAACACAATATCACTTTAATCTAATATTTTATTAGATTAAGATGTTGCTACAATCTGTGAATACAAATGATAGTATTCTCAGCTTCGTTTTTCTCAGAGAGATATTTTCTGGATATATTTGAGAAACTTCAAAACCTTAACAGCTAAGGAAGTGAGGCTGTATCCTTATAGACATGGATACACCCCCTTGCTACAAATGAGGTAGGTAAAAAACAAAAGCACTTTCCAGTCTGTCTATCTCATTTTAGTAAGAGTCCAAACGGCTACAGATTTGACTTTGAAAAGCCTGTTTAGATCCACTTCTTCAGCTCCTTGTCCCTTGTCTTATCTCTCCAAGCTTCTTTGTAGGCTTTCCAGCATGCTTTATAGGACAGAGTCAAATAAAGTATCCTGGCTTGTTGCAGGTTTCTGACTTGTACAATTCTTCAGTATTTTGTCCTCAAGAATGTATTCGAGAAGTGACTAAGTAAGTGATTCGAGAACTGGAGTTGACTTGATCGATAACTCTGAGTTCTCGAATAGTGTTATCTTGACATATCGAATCACTTCTCGAATAGCTCTTTTCTCTGGGACTCCTTGAGATATCGAATAGAGCATTTTGACATATCGAATCCCTGAGATATCGAATAGAGCATTTTGACATATCGAATCCCTGAGATATCGAATAGAGCATTTTGACATATCGAATCACTGAGATATCGAATAGCATATTGAGAGATATCGAATAGTGTCTTCTGAGATATCGAACTTCAGACTTCTCGAATGCTAGACTTCTCGAATAGACAAATGTACTTCTCGAATTGGTACTTAGGCAAATTCTTCATTTCTTCAAATCCCAACTGTGATTATTTGGCAGTCTTCATTCCCTTGCTTGAGGCATGAACCTTAGAACTTCTTTCAAGCTTTATTCTTGACTTAGTAGGTACAGTTACACAGATAGAATTTGATGCCTATTACAAGTACAGAACAAATAGAAACTCTACAACTAGAGGTTCCCTCAGTTAAGAGGTCATGTAGGTAATGCATAGCATTACACATACTTAGGCTTGTTATTAGATGTATTCAGGCATGCCTCTGTGACTAACATTCTTTATTGTATATACTCTATTTTCTTGGTCAATACTGACTGAATTCCAATTTTGAATAATCCCCTCTATAGGTATCGGCCACCACACTGGCCTTTCCTGGGAAATAACAAATTTCCCCATTATACTTCCTGCTCCCTTTCATCACCTTCTCTTTCTTATGTTTAGTTCTAATATGAAGATATACTTATGGCACTTGTGGAAAAATTTCACACTTTTCCCATAAGGTTAACGTCTCAGTTTTATGCGTGAACGCTATCATGACTAATCCCCGACTCACGGTTAGTATATCCTATCCCGTAACCTTTATGTTGTTTAGAAGTATAGGCTATCATCCATTTTCTACTGCATCAGCACGCCTCTTAAACTCTCGAAAGACGCATCATCGTGATCCTCAAAGTCCTCTTTTTATCATCAAGTATAGCTAACAACGAGGTTGTTACTAATATCTCATTTCATTCCAAAACTTTGTTCATTAATCCATAAAGGCTTCTTACTCGCTAGTCCACTCAAATGATACTACCATAATTTTATAACGTTTATATTAGGGTGACATGCCAACTTTGGCACAGTACAGAGGTCGATCTTGAGTTGGTGAAACCCGCCTTTCAACCTTATCCTTGAAAAACAACTACGCGTTTTAACTGGTCAACAATTCCTACATCCCCAGTTAGGGGTATCGATTCTCGATGGCATATGTAAGATGTCATACGCTCGTCCTCTTTCACAACTGGCGCCAATCAGTCTGAGGCCTGCATGCTGCTGCGATTCCCAATAAACTTAATTAGGTGGTAATCTCGAAGGATCATTGGGATATATCCATGAATCCATTTGCTATTAGGGGCCTATTAAACTTTATGTCTCTCTATGTGCATCAATCCCTTTAAGCTAAGTAAAACTTCACATTCTTGCCACGATACTTCTTTCTTTCTTGTCCATCTCACTTCCATGTTAGTTTCCTCTAAGGATATGTTTTACATTGCAATCGATTTTCATTTCTTGGATCAGGGAAAGGCTTGGTAACTCCAGAATTCATTAATATAACATCCTGACAACGGTTGGTAGGAGCGTACTCCCAACCACCTCATCATTTCTTATAACTTTCCTCACACTAATATTAAAGGTCTTGTGGTATGCCCCGACATGTTATTTCTACTTTAATAATTACTCGGCATAACGCTCTGGCTGCACAATTACAACATTTGGTTTTTGATCTCATATTGGTGTAACGGTTCATAATTGTACCTTCCGTTCACCTTAGAGTAATCACTTTGAAAGGAATGGTTTCAAAATAACAAGGTCCAATAGATAATTTCAATAAGAATTCCACATTGGATGTTCCAAGAATGTTGATGGTTCCAAATACTAGGAGTCTCGATTTTTGGAGATGTAAGGATGGACCGAAAGAGTACAACAAGGTTTATTCCTTCAGGTCCTGATAATTCTGTAATATGATATCATAGAGAATGTTGCACGAGGGCAATGATTGTTGGATAAAAAAGTCAGAAAGACGGTCCTTATACAATTATTACATCGGGTGGATACTTTTCCTCCTGAATAATAAGGGGAAATCTAAAGTCGCATTGATGAAGGTCAGCCATTAGAAAGCAATTCTACTCCATGACAATTAAAGAATGAAGTAGTTTGTCATTCAAGTAATCAATGGTTTCAAATTAATTCTCATTTTATGAATGAAAGAATAAAATATTCAAGTGATATAAGGTCTGATACGAAGACGGGTAGAATTCAAGTTGAGTGGGTGACCTCACTAGGTCTCAATCAAGTTATTCGTCAAAACTTTCATCATCATACTTTACCACATGAAAAATGCATTTCGGAATGAATTAAATTGGGAGTTGGACCAGTGAAACAATAACTAGTCCTTTTTAAGAAACACTAGCAACTAGCTAGACAAAATTTGCTAGTTCACCTGTTTGAGACATCACCACTAGCTAGGACAATTAGCTAGGTGTTCTTCACAACATTACAATTTTGACTAGTTAGAACAATCAACTAGTCATTCATATTGACATATCGGCTACCCAGTTTAAATTGGCTAGAACGGAATTTCAACATCGTAGCCACTGAAGAAACTTTAGGCTACTCGGACCATGAATTGAAATAAGAGGTTATTAAACTTGAAAAAGGAAAATATAGAATTTGAAGAGAATGTTCTAGGTATCGGAACAATCGATAACCTTTCATCAAATATTACTTATCGGTGAAGCGGTCCACCCAAGGGTGCCTCCGTACACATACTTTATCAGATCTTACAGTAGAATGAAATTCAGAATACCAGTATCAAAATGATATCCTTACTATGATTTCAATGTACGATGTACAATCTCATCTTGAATAGAAGAAAAGAATTTATGAGGGATGTCTGGATGTTAGATCATCCCTTTTCTCAACGAGTTGATAAATATTTATGGGCTCAACTGAAGAGTGCAAGTATGAAAGAAGTAGTCAAATATCAATATTCATTTAGGAATATTCATTGATTAATTAAGGAAACAATTGTTGAACATTCCTTGGATAATTGAAAGGAAGTGTAAATAGTCCTGAGCCAAACAAGATCATCATGAATTTTTTGAATAGAATGTTCATGGATCAAATAAAATTACTTCGGATAAGTCCTGCTTTAGGGAAAGTATCTCACTGGTTGTTATTACACAAGTATGAAGTAGAAATCTAGGAGGGTTACCTGATATAAATTAATCGAGGTAACATGGTTAGTGAACAATTTAAAAATGAAGTAGTGCACCAGCCGGTAGTTACCAAAATAAGTTAATAATCATTCGTGCATTCCATTATCACCATTATGAGGGTAACTCCACCTCTTCGTCTTCGTAATACAAGACACCAACTAGTGCATCTCTCAATCATCATCTTAAAGTCATTTATCGAGTTAGGGTTTCACAAATATATCTGTCATTTCCGTGCTTTATCTTGAAGACCAAACTTCACATCATTTCGGGGACACCTACTAAGTCCATAGGGTCCTACTTCATGCCTTCCGACATGAATCACAAGTGGCCAGTTCCCCCTGGGAACAGATCAAAGAGATCTCTCAGGGATCTCAGTGCAGTCCATAGGTTCAGTGGCGGGTGTGTGTATGTGAACATATACCAAAAATATTGAGGTCTACAATACATATATACGTAGTCCCTGCTAACATCTCTATCAAAGGATCCTACTCTAGACCCGCTGGTCTTTTCTTTTGGTAGACTCTGAGATCACTGTATCGCTCGTTGCAACCATATTCAACTTCTCTTGAGTCCCTTTGTTAACCCCACTTGTTTGTTCTCTAAGTTGAACTACCATGCTCTAGCGTCCGAATCATGCGTGGAATTATCTAGCACGCTCGTCTTATGATAACATTCTCGTATAACACATGTAAAATTCGCCATCAAGGGTAATGAAATCCACAACGACATAGTGACCAACTTTCAGGTAAACCCGTTACTTATCGAAAATCGGATTTATAGCCAAAGTAAAAGACTTTCATTATTCCAAGTACTAAGTACTCTTAATTGTGTAGGGAAGTCAAAACTTCTTGATTCTTAAAATGCCGCCTCCTAAACTGTGGAGGACTATGGGCCACAAAATTTATGCCAGCCTAGTCATCCGATCATATTGGCAATATCGCCTCTACCTCAGCTGTTCTTGAGATTTCGCTCTGCTTCCTATATCATTACCTATGATAGGTCATGTATGACTCTCAAACCTCTATTCATCATTCTGAAGGTCTCTAAGGATTCTATCGATCCTAGTATAATACCTCCTCGAAAACACTCCAGTCCATTCTACTCACCGGTACCTCTTCCGGAAGTCCAATAATAAGTTTACTACGATCTCTTATGTCATTCTCCTACTTAGACTTAACTCTCAACACTCTCGTTTCTGAGTACTGTAACTTATCGCTCTGATACCATTTCTGTGACGCCCCCAAATCCGAGGTCAGAGATTTAGGTCGTCACATCACCATCCAACCATATCATACCTGTATTAACTTTACAACTCAACAATACATCCATCCAGACCTCAATCTTACACACAAACAAGTTAGAGCCTCAGAAACGATAATCAAAAGTAACACTAAATATTACAATTCATCTGTACAATCTAGAATATTGCACACTTCCATTTATACAACTACACTTGAAGATAGGTCTTACTATTACAGTTGAAAACCTATCAGACTTACTCTGTAGTATTTATCAGGAACTAAATCATCTCAGGGGTAAATCTTCTACTCCTCTTCTGTTGGTGCGGAGTTAATCGATCAAATTCTTCACTTTCTGAAAAGTTTTTATAAAGCAAGAATGAGCAACATAATGCTCAGCAAGTTCACCATTTTGAAAAATAATAATGTGGTTTATTTTGAAAACATTCCCAACTGTATGGGCATATATCTCATATTTCAAAACATAATTGGACAATATATATGTCCGAGTTTCAATAAAACATTTATACTCACTAAGGAGCTTTAAGAATCACATATGAACCCTTTATAAGGTTCCCATTTCAACATATCTCAAGTTTTAAAGTATATACATATGAGTATATCATTTTCGGCAAAACACTCTACGGTTAACATACTGTACAGGGAATACATCATTGCAAACCTCTTTCCTTCCATTAGCTTAGAAGGTTTCTCATTCAAAAGCATTTCATTCTTTGAAATAATTGCAAGAGTGCACTAACACGTGCCAATCTTTATAGAAAATCTTGCAGTTCTAGATACTGCACGATGTCAATATTTTTCTTATCAAAAGCCACACTATCGGCAACTTGGCACTTAGGCCCAAGAAGCAGTGTTTGAGAATTTTTCCAAAGTGGAGGATGTGACTTGAAGAAAACATAAAACCTGACAGGGATTGACGATGATCAGTCGCCACATCCAAGTCCAATAATCCGCGGGTCTTCTCTACCGGTAGAAGGATAGAAACTACATCCGTAACTATCCTCGGGTGAAAACTACATCCGTAATCACCCTCGATGAAAACTACATCCGTAATCATCCTTCGGCAACACCTAGGCCGGAATAATAATTGATGGACCTCCTGGCTCACGGCCGCTTACACATCCCGGGAATCGTTCGTCAACGATTCCCACACCTGCCAGAGTCCCCTTTTTCTTTTCTTTTCAAAAATCATTTTGATAGAAAATTCGAGTAGTTGAAGTTCGACCTCAGTCGACCGATAATTCTTGAAAAGTGTACAAAAAGCAAAACCTGACCGGGGGTTTTCGAAAATGTTTTGAGTTCGAAAGAGTTCGAGTTTGAAAGTGCAAAAGGTATCTTGAATTAGCTTTGTCTTTAAAATAATGAACAATAATTAATAAATGATATTTTAAGATTTAATATTAATAATTAATAAAATAATTATTTAATTACATAAGCTTTTAATCCAAGATAGGTATTTTGAGTATTTACGAAGATATAAAAATAATTACTTGAGTATACGATACTCCCCGAATGACCCTTCGGGTTTTCGCAATTTAATTACGATATAATAATATTACGCTCCCCGGTCAATAGTATATACGGACCGCTACGACCTCTATTGCTAGAGTCGTTGTATGAAGAAAACATTTCAATCTAAGTTCAAGGGGTGCAAACATATACGTGCTTATACATCTCAATTTCATCAATACTTCGATAAACATAAACATTTGATATGATTGAAAACTACAAACACAACAGTGAAAGTCCTTGTATATGTAAGTTTTGAAAAGTAAACTTGCATAGGTAGAATCAGGAACATGATATCTTGAAAATAAATGCTTAGGGTTGGAAAACTTGCCTTGGGAAGGTTGGGGTGGTTGGGCTCGTGGAGTGGAGCGACAATCTATAAATATCCAATATTCGCTCGTTAGTATCTTAGCAACACCACTTAATCATAATGTTTTAAAAAATACAAGGCCATCTTAGCGACTCCACCATTTGACCCACTAACCCTCCTATATGACCATGTCATCACATTATCACATTCTTTACCCATTCGACTCAAATCTATTCCTCAAACTCGAAACTCAAGTGAATACTCTTAAAACTACTTTAAACTAATCTCCTAAGTGATTTTTCACTTGCGCGGATTTTACTCCAACATTTCTATAAAATTGAAAAATACATATTTTAATCCAATTCTTTTTGGGTAGCCTTCACCACTGCATTTACTAGCTTCTCTAATTTTTCCATGATCCTACATAAATTTTTAGGGGTTTAAACAAGGTTCACAAGGGGACCATTTAGTGCAGTCCGGATTCCAGAAACACATTTCACTTCTCAGGCCATAACTCAAAATATATACATCACCTAGTCATGAACCTTATATTTCTGGAAACTACATTCAAATACCTTTCAAACAATATATATTAGGACTTCAGGGGACAAGATTTAGGGGTTCAAAACCCTCCTACAAGACAGTACAAGTTCCTGGAAAAATACTCAGCATGCTTATACCACTTAACCAACCAAGAATCTTATATACACATCACAACCATCATCTAATCCACCAAGATCATACTTTATAACATACATGGAGTTACATACACTAACCACAAGCTTAAAAATCACAACCACAACATTTAAACTCAAGATCTACATCATCCATAACTTATATGTCCAAGATTCACACTAATAACCATGGATCTAACATTAAACATAACAAATACTACATGGCCAAGAGGGGTTAGGGTTTTTATACCTTCTTGATGTTCTTACAATCTCAAACAAGCTTGGTTAACCTTGGGGAAGCCTTACTCTATGCTCACCATCTTCAATCTCACCAAAGAAATCAAGAACATGGAAGTGAGTTTCTTGACTGGAAAAACACGCCCCAAAGATCAGCCAAAATGAAGCCGTTGCACTCGTTTCCTGGTCGAGGCTCCTGAATGAAAGTTGTAGAGCGTCTTAACAGCTTTCTAACCATATAAAGAACAAAAAATTTCATTGAGTAATGAAGTCTCTAGGCCCGTTTTAGTGAGCTCCTTTCCTGCTGGGCAGAATGGAGTATTTGGTGTTTGTTTTGTTTGATTAAAGTGATAAAGTGATCAATAATGCTAGATATTTTCACTTGGATGCATCTTATCATCTTGCCATGTGGTGTCATCTCCTCATTGGTTCATTTGGATTACCTTTATACATCCATAATTGCAAGCAAGTCCCTTGCTTTATACATATTGTTTCCAAGTCCTTCCTTCCTTTTCTTACTTGCACCAAGGGGCTTCCCTTCTTGTATATTTACTAAATCAATATTTTACAACTTATATTTTGCACTTCATTGTAATAGTGTGGCCCAATACTTCAAACAATCGTTGTGTCCAATTTTCTTTGTATTTTCTCTTTATCTCAGAAAAAAATTCTCGCGGTGTCTCAATTGTTATCATTTCCTTTAACTCTAGGATTTTATTCTCAATTCCATTTTCCTCTCATAATATATCCTTCCTTGGACTTCTAATATTTACTATTCTCAATTCATGATTCGCTCGCTTGATCGCTTAATCTCGTTATAAAGTCTCAGCGGTTTCTAGAACGTTCGTTTCACTATCTCAGGGGTTTTGGTTCTAAATTCTCGAATCAAATATAATAAAATCCTGACATAATTAAATCCTTAATTCCTCAAAATTAATATCTCATTTCTTGAATATAATAATATATAATTCACTTCCCGGTCAAATATTACACCAGAATACAAATTGGAATTTCTGAATTCCGATCGTCTTTATATACACTTTTTTGCTCCGTGAATCACTAATGTGACTTCGAAATATCCATACCATGTCTTGTACATAGGGTGGCGTGAAAAATTTCTTGGTCCTCAAGATCACTATTCATCCATAAATTACTATTCACGCATGATAAACACTATTCACGTATATACTTATTCTTAATAAGAAAAGTTTTAATTCTACCGAAAATCTGGGTTCTTACAATATGATTTGGATTCTCTCTTCTTTCTTTTCTTTTGTCTCTAGCCGCTCTTCTTTCTAAAAACCTTAACCCTAAATAGTACATCTTCATATATTTATAGGGAGCGGGGATTCGAACCCCCATCTCCAGCAAAATTTCAATTAACTCCAACCACTATACCAAGGTGCTTCTTGTGTTTTAATGTTACTCTAAAATTATATAACCACAATACCTTGTTTATCACTTTTTCATTAAAAAGTCCTTACAAATGAACTTTAAAAATCACAATTTTTTGAAACTGTCACTAATTCATAGTGATGTTGAAATTCTCACGGTTGGATCGATTAAAATATATAACTAGAAAAATGAATTAGTACAAATTATTGTTAAAATAGTAGTTTTTTCTTATAAAATCACGTCAAATGAATTTTAAAAATCACAAATTTTTTTCACACATGACTAATTTGCAATGATAATGAGATCCATACGGTTAAATCGTTCAAAAAAATAAAGTCCAACCCTAGTAACCCTAAATCTAACCCCTAAACTACAACCACAAGTTGTGGAAGCTAAGTTGTTAAAGATGGTGAATAATTTTTTTTTTTAAGAAAAATAATTTGTAATTGCATCATTTTGTTTTGGTACTACGTGCACTAGTATACAACGAGTTTAATAAAATAAAAAAAGTCAAAATAATCGAATCAAGAATCAGGAACGAAAACTAGTTTAAAGGTTAAAGTCAAATTATTAGTTGACCATTAAATTACCCAATCAAATAAATTTATTATTATTTTTTAAATTTTGGAATAACATTTAAAAAGATTGATCTTGACTCTCGTACGGTTCGATCGTCAAAATTCTAATTCAAAATAATCGAATCAAGAATCGGGAACGAAAACTAGTTTAAGGGTTAAAGTCAAATTACTATTGACCGTTAAATTACCTAATCAAATAAATTTATTATTTTTTTTTTAAATTTTGGAATAACATTTAAAAAGATTGATCTTGACTCTCGTATGGTTCGATCGTCAAAATTCTAATTCAAAATAATTGAATCAAGAATCGGGACCAAAAATTTAATTTGGGGATTAAAGTCAAATTACTAGTTGACCGTTTAATTACCTAATCAATTAAATTTATTATTTTTTTTAAATTTTGGTATGACATTTAAAAAGATTTATCTTGAATCTTGTACGGTTCGATCGTGAAAATTCTATTTCATAATAATCGAATCAAGATCGGGAACAAAAACTATTTTAGGGATTAAAGTCAAAAATAAAATAAAATTAGTGAATCTAGTGTAACATGCATCACAAAAACAATGAGTATTAATATTTATGTTTTTTTCCATTTTAATTCGAATTTTATCTTTTTTCTATTATTTTTGATATTTTAATGTAATTCACAAACTAGTTAAAAATAGGGTGAAATATCACAAAAATAGAAAATTAGTGAATTTAGTGTAACATGAATGACATAATTAATGAGTATTAATATTTGAATTTTTATGAATTTTAATTCAAAATTTTTCTTATTTTTAATTAATTTAACAAACATACGACCGCAATAATACACGGTGGCTCATTTCCTACCGCTTATCGGTAGGAAATTTCTACGTGGCACGTCAACTAATCAGAAGCCGCCAAGCTGTCATTAGATGTTGAATAGGCGAGGCATTTTCTACCGTTTAGACGCGGTAGGAAATGCTACATGGCACTTGGGACCCACCACATTCATTTCCTCTCATTTCCTACCGTTTTTAGGCGGTAGGAAATGATATGGCTGAAACGACGTCGTTTCATTGTGGCCAGACTTTGACTTGGCGATGTGGGTCCCGTAACAGTAATTTCCTACCAAATTCGGTAGGAAATGGTGACTCATTTCCTACCGGCCAGGGGTCCGGTAGGAATTGGCCGTTTGACTTGAAAATCGGTAGGAATTGGTCGGTAGGAAATGATTCGGTGGGAAATAATCGGTAGGAAAAGCTCATTTTTCTTGTAGTGATCAATGCAACTCAAGAACTTTTTACTCATAATATGCGTTATGACTTAAGCCCACCGTAAGCCGTATAAATCTCCTCGTATATGACCATTTCGAGAAGTATCCTCTACACTCAATAAATCTTCTTGAAAAAAGGGTTGAAAGATGAGTTTGTCCTGCATATCGTTGATTCTTTCTAGCCTCATGTTCCTTCACATCCCCTTTATTGTTAAGTTTAATATTCTTGAAATTTATTAGAAATATTAAAAAAAAATTATCTGTAAAAAAATCGAATTTTTATACGAATTTCTTAAAAAGTCCGGACTTTTATACGGGCCGAACCGGACTTTTGTCCAAACTTTTAAAAAGCCCGGGATTTATCCAAGCTTTTCAAAATCCAGGGTTTTTTACCGGGCTTTTCGAACTACGGGCCGAAATTGATGAAAACTAGGAGGTCCATCTTAGGACCATAAGTCGGGCCGAACCGGGCAAAGCTTTTTTGGACCAGACTTTTCAGGCTTTTTTGCGAATAAGATTGAGCCGAATTTTGAGTTTCAGACATCACTATTCATGCGAGCCTAGGTATCTTGTTGAAGCGATTTTAATTAAATAAGCATGAAGTTGGGCAAAGTGTACCAAATATTCGAGGTGAAATCATTGATGCCAATTGCTCTGCGCTGGTTCCGCTAGTAGAAGTTTTATGTTGTTGGCTTCTTATATTCCTTGTCATAGATAGTTGTCTTTCTCATCTACTAAATTTACTTTCTAACGTACTATTGAACGATATGCAAATAAAGTTTACTATATTAATTGAATGCGAGTAATTATTTCTACAAGATTCATCTGTCTAAATTCTATAAAAAGAGCAACAAAAGATACATATATATACTTGTACGTAAGCAGAGAGCCAAAGCCTGCATTTATATATAAGATCACAAACAAAAACCGAACATGCTACTTTAAGAATAAACTTAACTTAAACACATGTAAATAGAATTTTGTAAGTTGTTCAACTAAATGGTTTGAAATTTGTTTCAAATAATATAAAATAATTTACAAGGTCTCAAGACCCACACCAACCCAATCCAGACTTCAAACAGTAGTTATTAACTAGCACCATTTAATTTGTGCATCTAAGGATAATCTATGGAATTGCTGCAAATCTCTTTTAATCCTCAATATATCTTTCGGACCAGTATTTTTTTTGTTGCAGAAAAGTGAAATCACTTTAAGTGAAGATGAAGATGCAAGCAAAAGTTTTATGAAATGAAGCACATATCTCGAATACACGACACCCTTCATTTTTACAGTTTGGAGTCTGTCTAGACACATGTCTTTCCAGTCTAATGATGCCAAATACAATTCGATCGTTGATTCTTTAGGATCCAAACTCTTCACTGGATCAAGTCCCTACACACAAACATTTAGAATTGTATCTTAAGCATATAAACATCAAAGCCTGAACAGCATTTTCAAAACTAAAAAATGGTTAGTACATTGCTTTTAACTACTCGTAGTTCTTACCAGTTCAATGCAGATATCTTGCAAGTTGGGAAAACATCTGATCATGTAAACAACATTTAAGATCTGATGTATTTTAAGCGGGTACACTGTCAAACTTCTCAAGCTAACCGCTTTTGTTGCAGGCCTTGCCAAATCCGAAGGAGGTGGTCCGAAAACCTGAATATGTTAACCATTATATACAAAATCCCTTAAAATGTTAGTCCCGAACACATCATAAATTGATTCTTCCTGTATGTTGGTAAGTTAAAGACTAAACTGAATAAATAAATTTGCGGGAAATCACATTACCTCGAGGCTGGGACTATTAAATTCTAAGTAACTTAAGGTAGGAATTTTATTGAGGAGCTTGATCAATTTGCTTACTCCCTTCATGTTGGAATTTGCAGCCGTCAATGCAAGACACAGGAATTCCAGTTTTGTGGTATTTTCAAACCATTTCCACTCAATTTTTGTACTTGTAACAATTGTCAACCTTCGTAAATTGTTACCACTTGTGAATTGAGGGGTTAGACGTTCAATTCCGGCACAGCCTCGCAGCTCCAAATCCTGAAGTTGTGTCCCGAATGTCATGTCAATTGCAATTGAGGTTTCGGTAAGTTGAACTTTTGTCAGGTTAGTGAAGCTTCCAGCCACAATGGATGGGCCCACAATGCAATTAAAAAGAGTTAACAGAGTCAACTTCGGACAACCAAACAAAGCAGGGGAAAGTGCATAGACCTGCTTCCGTGGAAAGTAAAGATATATAGCCCTAAGACCCTTGTCTGATAATTGTTGAATGATCCACTGATGAATAGAACAGTGATGAAGCATAGGGGAAATGTAGAGAGCAAATTTCTGAATGGGGCCAATGTGAGATGAGAGAATCATATTGAAGGCCTTTATAAATTCGGATTTGTGGGCGTTTTCCTCTTTATTGGAAGTTAGCTGAGAATGGAATTGCTTGTCAAGGCGTAGGTAAGGATACGTAGGCCAAATATTTCTCCAAGCTTTTGAGAGGATACTTGTTCTTGCTGCATCATGAGTTGGCAGACGCATTAAGATACTTGTCAACAACTCTCTAGGCAGGTCGCTTATCCTATCCTCCCCTGCAGTTCTGAAATTAGCATGTTGCCTTTTTGACAATGGCGCAGCAGCAAAGCCTCCACAATCGGTTTGCCCGTTTTTGACATCACCCGTCATACCTTATTTTGCACTAGAATTTGTTTGAAAATCAATTGCCTGACATGCATAAAAATCAGAAGTTATAACTAAACAACCGTGCATCAACTTAATGAAACAGCAGCTATGTACGTAATTCAAATTAAGTTGGAAAACTGGTATATATTTTTCAACTATCAATCAGTAGAATAAAGAACATGAAGGTTCTCCTAGAAAAACTACAGAAACCAGGTTTTAATATACTACCATCAATAGATAGTAGTAATCACAAGATGAGTAATTAATCAAACATGTACTTAACGGACTACAAACAAAGGTTCGATGTGTTAAATACAATATATGAATGAATTAAGGACTACAAACGAATAAAGTTCTAGGAGAAGTTATTTAGTTGTTTGTTTGTCTAAGAAACTGATCGAATCAACATATTTTTCTTATAAGGCTTAAAATTTTCGGAGATAAGACTATGCTACAATCATGTTTGCCCTTTGTACATCAAATTTTCTCCCTGAAACTTAAGTGAGACCTGGTTTTTACACCTATAAATTTCATGAAAATCGTGTAAAAAAGCCGCAACGTATAATAAAGAGATGGGTAATCAAACATGCATGCAATCAGCAGAAGAGGAGTCACTGAAACTATAATAACAAAGCTGAAGGTAAAATTAAAAATCTTAGAATTTACCTGAAGATCAGAATTATTACTCTACCAATTGCTTGATGATGAGCTTATGCACCATCCCCTGAATATATATACAGTATATTCATGCATACGTTGCACTAGGTGCACATCCTACGATGACCGTAAATACCCCCATTCACAAATACAGGTATATACCCCCATTCACAAATAGACGTAAATACCCCTCAAAGTATATTTAAAGTATTCTGAAATAGACCAAAACATACCCTCATGATAAGAAAAAATTGAAAAATTTTCATTAATTATTAGCCTAAAATACCCTCGGTATATATATACTAAACGTTTGCTAAATAGACATAAATACCCTCGATATATATAATATTGAAAATTTTCATGTAACAAAAATACACTTAAGATCATAAAAACAAGAATAAAATAATACTAACAGTACTACGTTATTTTTCACATAACAAGTTTATTTTGCCCATGACACTTATGTTGTACGACAACAATTTTGTTTTTATATTTTGAAAGACTCCACGTTACAGTTTACGATATACGGACTGTTCTTCTTTATTATTTTATAATATAATTTTATTATTTATGTTTAACAAATTTAAAATACTATAAAATTTTTATTTTAATAAAACTGAATATAATAATCAAGCAAAAATATAGTATATTTCAACCGTAATAATAATACAGTATAAATGAATAACATTGAAGTAACTTAGCAAAAGAAAATGGAATAACATTGGCATACCCTTGTTAGAATATAGCTTATAGCCCGTGTAAAGCACGGGTTACTTTTAATTTTTTTTTTAATTTAATTTTTTTTTAGTATATATGATATTATAAACATTATTTTTAATATGTTGGAAGAATTCAAATTTTAGACATTTGTATATAAATAAATTTTAGTATTAAATCTAAATTAATATGCTGTTGGTGGGAATCGAACCTTCAACCTTTCTACATAACATAATCTAGTATTAATTTTATATTAAAATGTTGTTGGCGGGATTCGAACCTTAGACCTCCAATTTTTAGTATTGTTGTATCTAACGGTCATGATCTATTTGAGTTGAAGATCTAACGGTTGTGAATGGGGATAACCAAAAATGAGGAACCAAAATAGGGGGTAATCAAACTACAAATTATACCCCCTTTCGCTTATTATATTATACTAGCTTACAGCCCGTACAAAGCACGGGTTACTTTTAATTTTTTATAATTTGTTTATAGTATAGTATAATATTATAAATATTAATTTGAATATGTTATTGAAAGAATTTGAACTTTACATCTATGTATATAATAATTTTTAGTATTAAATACAAATTAATATGTTGTTGGCGGGAATCGAACCTTAGACCTTTGTATATAACAACTTTTAGTATTGTCGAATGTAATGGTCATGATCTATTTGAGTTGAAGATCTAACGGTTGTGAATGAGGGATAACCAAAAATGAGGGATAACTAAAAAATAAGGGTTAACCAAACTACAAATTTTATATATATATATATATATATATATATATATATATATATATATATATATATATATACTAGCCTATAACCCGTACGATGCACGGTTGCTTGTAAACTGTTTAATTATATTTCACTATATATATATATATATATATATATATATATATATATATACTAGCCTATAACCCGTACGATGCACGGTTGCTTGTAAACTGTTTAATTATATTTCACTATAAAAATTTTAAATTATATATATATATAACTTTATAAATATCATGAATATAAATATTATTGTAATTATTTATTTTTATTTTTACTTTAAAATACATACGTATATGTAAAAATATTACATAAAAGTAGTTTTTTTTAACTTTTATTTAGTAGAAAAAGTGAAATTTATCTAATCATGTAGACATTTTTTCGATTTTCATACAAAATTTTCCATATTGTAAGTGTTTTCCAGATTTATGTAATTTTTAACTATATAACTTATAATTTGTATGATGCCAACTAAATTACAAAAGGTTAAGCCATGAATAAAGATTATCTAACCAATGATTCGATAATTATGCATGCCATAAGTATCAACTAGGTTTATAAAAATTTAAGCAATAATTACCTAATACTGTATTAATGATGAAAGTAAATGATATATAAAATAAAGCTTTAAACAAAACTAACACTGGCGGATGAATTCATATGAGGGTAAATGGGCTAAGTAAGTGTACTGGGCCAGAATAAAAAAAAAAAAAAAGCAAATCACTTCAATTAGAGACATGAACTGGGCCTGGGGTGTAGACTATCAACTTATATTAACATTAAAGGATTATTAAAATGAAACACTAAAGATTAAATAAAATAAAGACACAAACTTTTAAAACCAATAAAATGAAGCATTTAACAAAGCAACTCAACAAATTCGAACAGAACAGGACCAAACTTGAACTCGGACACTTCAATTTAAACGAGTCAACTCGCTTTACATAGTGATAACAAACTCGAATCATAACACACGAACTTGAATCCAAACTCAACAAAAATCGAAACAAAGAAACAGAACTTATAACGCCTTAGGAAATTCGTAATTATAAATATTATTATTTAATATTAAATGTGGAGTATATGGGGTGAAATTTTTTTTTTTTTTTTTTTTTTTTTTTTTTTTAGGTTAAATGTATGTGACATCATGTTTACGTGATTATATGATGATTTATATGTGAAATGTGAGTTGGTGTATTTTTATTTGAATTTTTATTATTAAGATCTATTTAATTATGCATTATTGATCTTCGCAAAATTTTATAAAATCATCAGAGTTATTAAAAATCATGAAATCTTTTGTTATATCATCTTTGTATATTTAATTAGTTTTTAAAATTTTTGGAAGAAGTATTGTTGGTGTCTATGTATTTTAAAATGATTTTTAAGTGTTTTATTGTATTTAAAGGACCAATACTTGCAAAATTCATATTTAATTCATTTTTTATCCTAAAAATATTTTAAAAATATGTGGGTGTTTGTAATTTCATACTCTTTATTTCTAAAATTTTAAGGTTAATGTTTACCCATTTTTTTTCCATTTAATTTCGAATTTAGCAGTGGTTTAATTTGTTTTTTTTTTTCCGGTAAAGTGAAATTTCAGAAAATACCTTCCTCATTCTAAATCTCTAATTTAGCAGCTATATTTTCCCATTTCATTTACAATCGGGGTTTTTCCAGAACATTCCCTTAAATCCCTCAAAATCTCCCCCTACTATTCTCTCAATATCTCTCTCCCTCTCTACACGAAAATCTCTCTCATCTCCCTCCAATCTCTTTAATCTTACTCTCTCGAACCTCTCTCCCTTGCCCCGTGTTCTTAAACAGTGTGTGCGTGTGTGTATGTATATGGGTAGGTGCGTGTATAATCGAGTGTGTGGGGATTGAATCAGTGAATCGAAGTTGGGGTTTCTTGATTTCTTGAGTCGATCGTTGGTATGTGATGTTGAATATGAAATATTACTGATTGTAACAGCCTTGGGGGTGGCGTACGGAACACCGGTCTCCAGAAAAGATCAACGGGGAGCCGACGACCATGAACTTGATATATTATGTTCAATTGATGATGGATATGCGTAGTTAATCAGCATTCGATACTGTATGACGAGTTTTAGTTCGATTATCCACTGCTTATGCGAAAGTTTGTTAAAGTTGATTTTATGGAAATTCAAAAAAATTGATAATCTAGTAATTTTTGATGATTTTGATGTTGTTATGATGTCCTTGGAATTTTTACGAAGTTCGAGAATATTTTTCTTTGATTTTCTTTTTGTGTTAGAAATGGTTATGACCCGAGTCGGTTATGAGCACCGGATTTTCTGTTGATGTCAGTGGTGAATTTGTGTTGTGCTTGTTAGTTCGGGGACATATATAATTGTTTACAGTAGAATCGTGGAATGGGTTATATATTTTAACAATTGTGTTAAAGAATTAATTGCATAGATATGCTGTGTTGTTAGGGAGAGGCGGGGATAATAAGGAAAGGGGCTGTGAAGGGAAGATAATTCTGTTCGTATATGCGTATTGAAGTCATGTGGGTGTTAATAGAGAGAACTGATGGATGTATGTATGTTGTGTATTGTGAATTTGTGAGTTCCGTGTGTGTATGTGTTCGAATTTTTGAACAACAAAGGAGGGAATTGGTAATTTAAATTTTTTTAAATTTTTAGTTGATAAAATCATAATTTGTGAAGTTGTAAAGTATTGTTTGAGATTGTGATTTGGTTAGTAAGTGGATTGTTAAAAGTTATAAAGATTACGTTAATTAGAAGATTATGAATTTTTAAGTGTGACTAGCTTGATTTGATAATTTTAGTGGATGATTAGTGCTATACATCAATACATGTTATGTGATTTACTTGGTTTATCTGGTCATACTAAAGGTATTTTATAAGTGTAACCTTGTGTGCTTTAGGCGAACTAGAGAACGTATGGGTAGACTAGGATTAACAGTAAGGTTTTGTTTGGTTGCGTGCTGAAATAGTACTTTGCCTTTCTATAGGTACGAGTAGGAGGCCGACTGAGATCCAACGCACGTGTAGAAAGAATCAAGAGGAAGGGGACAATCATCGAAAATAGATGAGTATAATAGCAGAGTGACAGACAAAGTGTAGAGGAAAGATGAATGTATAGCCGAGCCGAGGCCAATGTATAAAGAAGAAGAATATGTAAAGTGAATGACGAATCACTGTGATGGAATTGGAAACTTCATGTATTAAGGCAAGTGTTTTTCCCACTTCTTGTTCAAGTGGAATTATTGTTTAATTATGTTATTCTGATATCATCTCTATTTCTTGCCGATACCTGTTAAAGTCATTGTTTCTCTATTGTATCACCCCAAATTGTTGTGTCGACTTTGTTGACCCTTATAGTTATTGTTGTTTCTTCAGTTATACTCTAATTCCTTATGTCAATCTCGTCGACAATTGTCTTATCGTATTTCTTCAATTATATTCCTTATTTCATTTCAAATAGCTTCCTTCTTTAATTAATACACAAAGGTCTATACTCAAAGTATTTTATACCTATTTAATTCTCTTTAATTAATATTCTAGCCTAAATACCTCAAATTATTTTACAAATATTCTTTTCCTTTATTAATATTTTAATACTTGATATTTTAAAGGATTTCTCAATAATATACCATTTTATATGTCTTCAAAGGAATTTAAAAGATAATTTTTTTCAGAGGAAATTAAATATTTGAACATTCGACCCGACTCTTTAAGAAAAATCCCTAGAGATAAATTATGATTTTTCCTCAATAAATATTCTTCGAGAACGGTTGATTTCAAAATATTGTACAACTAATTATTCTGAAATTATTATCGTTATGAACTACCTTAAACTAATTCGAGGTTTATATTGTCGTTGAAGCATGTGTTGCTCAATGATGATTAAAGCCGAGAATGATTTGAGATCTTCTTATTATTCAACTCATTATTGTCAGGCCGGTTTGGCAGCTAAAGCCTATCAGTGCTTAGCCGACGAGAGTGAGATTTTGGATAATTAAGAATTTCTTGAATATTTGTTTTTAGCTATTTAAATCTATTATGTGGTTTCAAACTATATAATGAAACTCTACCATTTTGGTAATATTGGACAAAATAAATTTTAAAATCAATTGCGGTAACTCAAATCTTCCTATGAACTTCAGATTTCTTCATTCCTTGATTTTTTTATAGATGGCTGTTCAATTTTGAGCATCTTATCAATTGCTTTATTCTTTAATTAATTATGTTCCCTTGTTGATATATGATTATGTTATGTTGAACCATACCATGCTTAGTAAATCTTATTGCCTTGTTGTTTATAACTCTTTATATCAAATGCTTCTCAGACCCTTTATCTTTTATTTGCTGCTTATTTAAATGGCGTAATTATTTAAAGATATTTTTAAATTTCCTTATACTGGGCTGATCTGTTATCAGTGAGTATAAAGGACTTAAAAATGAAATGTTTAAATTATTAATAAACAGTTATAAATTGAAAAAGCGTAAGAGGCTAGGGTGGTCCTAGTCCAGCACTTTTATTTAGCGTAAGAGGCTAGGGTGGTCCTAGTCCAGCATTAAAGGCCAATGTGTTGCCTAATTGGGAACCCAATTTCAAAGGAAGTGGGACTTTACGTGGCTGATCACCCGTATTGTCCGTAATCAGAAATAATAATACAAACAACTTAAATGTTTTAAAAAGGTTTTAAGAAAAGCATGTTTGAATGATGAAATGGTTTTAAAGAAAAGAATGTTTTGATAAGATATATATATATGTTTCAAGATAAATGCTCATTAGTTTCGAAATTGTGGATATCAGAGTTAGTCGTTTCCTATCTTGATTAAAATTTGGAAACTCAATAAAACAATGAGATTAAGGATGGATAGAAGTTTCCCAGTTATTCCCTTCACGAGTAACATTGTACGTTGAAAGTGGAGTAAGAATAATTGGGGGATTTCTTGATATTCTTTTTCTCAAAGTTTTATCTAAGACAGTGATGGTTTGTAGTAAATGGAAAAGTTTTACCTTATGATTTAAATTGAATGATCTCTTGAGATAGGGTCTTCATTGATATTGTTCATCAATGAATTATTGAGATATTGTTGTTTCATTATATTATTAACTTGCTGAGCATTGTTGGCTCACTCTTGCTTTATTTTTTCCCTAACCTTTCAGTTAGGATTATGGGTGGACGCCTACATCTTATAAATCATATGAGAGCAATGAGGCAGCCTATACAGGATAGATCTCGAAGTCAGAGCGGGTAAGCACGGATTGGAACTAAGCTTTAGATTAGACGGTATATTGATTGTATTCAGAGCAGTGATAGAAGTTGGAAATAATTTGTATTAATTAAATTCTTGTTTCATACCATAGCCTGGAACCGATCCTCGGTGAGGAGTCGTCGGTGTATTAAGTTTTAATTGTATTTGTTAAATTTGAATTTTGGTTTGGGTTGAAATACAGGTGGATAGTCCGATTTACGAATACTTCATGCCGAATTTTCTAAAATTCCCCTGTATCAAAGTCTATTTTATTATAAAAAATATATATTCAGTATTGGGAAGTCGGGGCGTTACAGGTTGGTATCAGAGCGACAGGTTATGGTCACTGAAACAAGTTATGATGATTAGGGTGCGTATTTAGGTTAGACGTTAGATAGAACGATTTAGGATTAGATTCGCATTAGGATATTAGGACGACTGTTGCGACATTATTTGGTATTTCGACATATCGCGCGAGCAAAAATTCGATTCATCCGGAGACTCATTTTAGGACGAGGAAGATAATTCCGAACAACATGTACTAAATAGACGACCAGAGCTATCAGCTTGGAAGACCCTACGTGCAGAACTTTGCGGACCTGCTAGTGTTTCTTTTGCGACTTTAGTTACCCCGCGAGCGATATAGGGAGTGTGAAAGGATTGTGAACAAGATGCAAAATGTGATTTCTGGTATGTGATAGAGTAAGGACATTGCTATTCATTGCTAGCCGTTGATTTCAGTTAATTTATCGATTAAGGAGATTTAACCTTTCTTTCTGTTTCTTCTTATCTTGATAACACCTCATCACCTTTGATAATCAACTATATTTCAATTGATGATGAATTTTTTTTTCAGATTCATTTAAACACATTCCTATTTTTTAGAGATACCTCTATTTTCCATGGGATCACTTAATTCAGCATGATGCATATAAATTACTGAGATCTTTGAATTCTTTCTATATTCCACGAATATTGTTATTCTTTATTCAACGTTATACATGTAAACCCTTGAAACTTTTGAACTCTTTTATTTTATCTGAACACTTAACCTTCTTTATTCAGACTGGGATGAACAACCCTATGTATATAGGGGACTCAGGGACATCTTATCTATGAGATAGAAGTCTGGTGGGACGCCACTGATTGTGTTTGTCATTAAAGTACAGAAGGCTGGCCCCCTTCTTGTGCTATGGTGGTTGACCTAAGTGACAAATGCAACCTGAAATTAGTTCAATGATCATATTGATCTCTCAGTTAAATTCTTTTATAAAATTCTTATCAAACCAAAACTCACCTTATATTTATACCTGATAACACCTGTCCATTGTATTGATTCCTTTTGTTATAAACCCTTATGATTCCAAAAGCTATCAGTGATTGAATGCGGTAAAGATGGAGATGATGAAATTCTGAGGGATGTAAGCTACATTACGTCGAATGAAAATTGGATGAGTAGGTTGAGAATTGAGGTTAAAGCAGAGATTGAATATCAAGTTAGATTACGCAGTGGATTGACAACACACGTACAAGATTCGATAATATGGAGAACTGAGTATGGTTAAGGAGCAGATGACAAGGACATGAGAGGAAGGTACAAGCTTTGCAATTGGAAGAACTATAATTTTCAGGATATGACGAGAGGATCGAAGTGAATGTCGTGACGACGAAGCACTAGTAATGAATCGGGAAAGGTCTAAGATGCCAGCAGAGATCTAAACTTTGAGGGACCAGACAGGAATTAACAAAGGTTGTCAAGATTTTACCAAGATAGCTACAGTAGTGGACAAGCCTACTAATCAGGATAAGGAGTCAAAGAAGAGATTGAAAACCGCTCGAGTGTCAGTGCAACCGGATGAACCAGGAAAGATTAAATAGGCATATAATATTTAAGGACTTTGGGGAGTTATAGATGGAAGACCCAAAGAACTAGGTTATTGCGAATAAGATATATATTTTTTTAAGTAAATGGTGCCTCAGTAAAACAATGGGATTAAGGATAGATAGAAGTTTCCTAATTATTCCCTCCTCGAGTAACATTGTACGTTGAAAGGGGAGTAAGAATGATTAGGGAATTTCTTGACATTCTTTTCTCAGAGTTTTATCTGGGGCAATCCGAATTAGGAGTAGGAGCGTAGAAGTGGTATCAATTGTTTTAGTCGCGTGGATTTCATTTTAAAGATTTAATTATTTACCTGTTTACTTCAAATCAAGGCAGATTTCTTCGCTTATGTTTGCTGCAGGTTAAGACAGGTTTTGTTTTAGTATGGTATATGAATGGATTATTATGGATGATTGGGTCAGTAATGGAGGCGTTGAGTATAAAACATAGTCCATTATACGAATAGGTCATGTCCGATTTTCGGTAGAAAAGGATCGTCACGTGTGAGTGATATATCTTGGATTAACGAGATACGTACACCAAAGGTTTAAGTTATTTTGGAATTTGAAGGCTTATAGGATGAGCCTATCGATATATGAGTTGAATTACAGGAATCCTAGAACGAAAGATATGACCTGGAAATTGAAAGAGAAATGTTTGAGAATACTGTCATATGATTTCTTACGGTCGATTCTGAGGACAGAATCCTATTAAGGGGGGAAGGATATAACGCCTTAGGAAATTCGTAATTATAAATATTATTATTTAATATTAAATGTGGAGTATATGGGGTGAAATTTTTTTTTTTTTTTTTTTTTTTTTTTTAGGTTAAATGTATGTGACATCATGTTTACGTGATTATATGATGATTTATATGTGAAATGTGAGTTGGTGTATTTTTATTTGAATTTTTATTATTAAGATCTATTTAATTATGCATTATTGATCTTCGCAAAATTTTATAAAATCATCAGAGTTATTAAAAATCATGAAATCTTTTGTTATATCATCTTTGTATATTTAATTAGTTTTTAAAATTTTTGGAAGAAGTATTGTTGGTGTCTATGTATTTTAAAATGATTTTTAAGTGTTTTATTGTATTTAAAGGACCAATACTTGCAAAATTCATATTTAATTCATTTTTTATCCTAAAAATATTTTAAAAATATGTGGGTGTTTGTAATTTCATACTCTTTATTTCTAAAATTTTAAGGTTAATGTTTACCCATTTTTTTTCCATTTAATTTCGAATTTAGCAGTGGTTTAATTTGTTTTTTTTTTTTTCCGGTAAAGTGAAATTTCAGAAAATACCTTCCTCATTCTAAATCTCTAATTTAGCAGCTATATTTTCCCATTTCATTTACAATCGGGGTTTTTCCAGAACATTCCCTTAAATCCCTCAAAATCTCCCCCTACTATTCTCTCAATATCTCTCTCCCTCTCTACACGAAAATCTCTCTCATCTCCCTCCAATCTCTTTAATCTTACTCTCTCGAACCTCTCTCCCTTGCCCCGTGTTCTTAAACAGTGTGTGCGTGTGTGTATGTATATGGGTAGGTGCGTGTATAATCGAGTGTGTGGGGATTGAATCAGTGAATCGAAGTTGGGGTTTCTTGATTTCTTGAGTCGATCGTTGGTATGTGATGTTGAATATGAAATATTACTGATTGTAACAGCCTTGGGGGTGGCGTACGGAACACCGGTCTCCAGAAAAGATCAACGGGGAGCCGACGACCATGAACTTGATATATTATGTTCAATTGATGATGGATATGCGTAGTTAATCAGCATTCGATACTGTATGACGAGTTTTAGTTCGATTATCCACTGCTTATGCGAAAGTTTGTTAAAGTTGATTTTATGGAAATTCAAAAAAATTGATAATCTAGTAATTTTTGATGATTTTGATGTTGTTATGATGTCCTTGGAATTTTTACGAAGTTCGAGAATATTTTTCTTTGATTTTCTTTTTGTGTTAGAAATGGTTATGACCCGAGTCGGTTATGAGCACCGGATTTTCTGTTGATGTCAGTGGTGAATTTGTGTTGTGCTTGTTAGTTCGGGGACATATATAATTGTTTACAGTAGAATCGTGGAATGGGTTATATATTTTAACAATTGTGTTAAAGAATTAATTGCATAGATATGCTGTGTTGTTAGGGAGAGGCGGGGATAATAAGGAAAGGGGCTGTGAAGGGAAGATAATTCTGTTCGTATATGCGTATTGAAGTCATGTGGGTGTTAATAGAGAGAACTGATGGATGTATGTATGTTGTGTATTGTGAATTTGTGAGTTCCGTGTGTGTATGTGTTCGAATTTTTGAACAACAAAGGAGGGAATTGGTAATTTAAATTTTTTTAAATTTTTAGTTGATAAAATCATAATTTGTGAAGTTGTAAAGTATTGTTTGAGATTGTGATTTGGTTAGTAAGTGGATTGTTAAAAGTTATAAAGATTACGTTAATTAGAAGATTATGAATTTTTAAGTGTGACTAGCTTGATTTGATAATTTTAGTGGATGATTAGTGCTATACATCAATACATGTTATGTGATTTACTTGGTTTATCTGGTCATACTAAAGGTATTTTATAAGTGTAACCTTGTGTGCTTTAGGCGAACTAGAGAACGTATGGGTAGACTAGGATTAACAGTAAGGTTTTGTTTGGTTGCGTGCTGAAATAGTACTTTGCCTTTCTATAGGTACGAGTAGGAGGCCGACTGAGATCCAACGCACGTGTAGAAAGAATCAAGAGGAAGGGGACAATCATCGAAAATAGATGAGTATAATAGCAGAGTGACAGACAAAGTGTAGAGGAAAGATGAATGTATAGCCGAGCCGAGGCCAATGTATAAAGAAGAAGAATATGTAAAGTGAATGACGAATCACTGTGATGGAATTGGAAACTTCATGTATTAAGGCAAGTGTTTTTCCCACTTCTTGTTCAAGTGGAATTATTGTTTAATTATGTTATTCTGATATCATCTCTATTTCTTGCCGATACCTGTTAAAGTCATTGTTTCTCTATTGTATCACCCCAAATTGTTGTGTCGACTTTGTTGACCCTTATAGTTATTGTTGTTTCTTCAGTTATACTCTAATTCCTTATGTCAATCTCGTCGACAATTGTCTTATCGTATTTCTTCAATTATATTCCTTATTTCATTTCAAATAGCTTCCTTCTTTAATTAATACACAAAGGTCTATACTCAAAGTATTTTATACCTATTTAATTCTCTTTAATTAATATTCTAGCCTAAATACCTCAAATTATTTTACAAATATTCTTTTCCTTTATTAATATTTTAATACTTGATATTTTAAAGGATTTCTCAATAATATACCATTTTATATGTCTTCAAAGGAATTTAAAAGATAATTTTTTTCAGAGGAAATTAAATATTTGAACATTCGACCCGACTCTTTAAGAAAAATCCCTAGAGATAAATTATGATTTTTCCTCAATAAATATTCTTCGAGAACGGTTGATTTCAAAATATTGTACAACTAATTATTCTGAAATTATTATCGTTATGAACTACCTTAAACTAATTCGAGGTTTATATTGTCGTTGAAGCATGTGTTGCTCAATGATGATTAAAGCCGAGAATGATTTGAGATCTTCTTATTATTCAACTCATTATTGTCAGGCCGGTTTGGCAGCTAAAGCCTATCAGTGCTTAGCCGACGAGAGTGAGATTTTGGATAATTAAGAATTTCTTGAATATTTGTTTTTAGCTATTTAAATCTATTATGTGGTTTCAAACTATATAATGAAACTCTACCATTTTGGTAATATTGGACAAAATAAATTTTAAAATCAATTGCGGTAACTCAAATCTTCCTATGAACTTCAGATTTCTTCATTCCTTGATTTTTTTATAGATGGCTGTTCAATTTTGAGCATCTTATCAATTGCTTTATTCTTTAATTAATTATGTTCCCTTGTTGATATATGATTATGTTATGTTGAACCATACCATGCTTAGTAAATCTTATTGCCTTGTTGTTTATAACTCTTTATATCAAATGCTTCTCAGACCCTTTATCTTTTATTTGCTGCTTATTTAAATGGCGTAATTATTTAAAGATATTTTTAAATTTCCTTATACTGGGCTGATCTGTTATCAGTGAGTATAAAGGACTTAAAAATGAAATGTTTAAATTATTAATAAACAGTTATAAATTGAAAAAGCGTAAGAGGCTAGGGTGGTCCTAGTCCAGCACTTTTATTTAGCGTAAGAGGCTAGGGTGGTCCTAGTCCAGCATTAAAGGCCAATGTGTTGCCTAATTGGGAACCCAATTTCAAAGGAAGTGGGACTTTACGTGGCTGATCACCCGTATTGTCCGTAATCAGAAATAATAATACAAACAACTTAAATGTTTTAAAAAGGTTTTAAGAAAAGCATGTTTGAATGATGAAATGGTTTTAAAGAAAAGAATGTTTTGATAAGATATATATATATGTTTCAAGATAAATGCTCATTAGTTTCGAAATTGTGGATATCAGAGTTAGTCGTTTCCTATCTTGATTAAAATTTGGAAACTCAATAAAACAATGAGATTAAGGATGGATAGAAGTTTCCCAGTTATTCCCTTCACGAGTAACATTGTACGTTGAAAGTGGAGTAAGAATAATTGGGGGATTTCTTGATATTCTTTTTCTCAAAGTTTTATCTAAGACAGTGATGGTTTGTAGTAAATGGAAAAGTTTTACCTTATGATTTAAATTGAATGATCTCTTGAGATAGGGTCTTCATTGATATTGTTCATCAATGAATTATTGAGATATTGTTGTTTCATTATATTATTAACTTGCTGAGCATTGTTGGCTCACTCTTGCTTTATTTTTTCCCTAACCTTTCAGTTAGGATTATGGGTGGACGCCTACATCTTATAAATCATATGAGAGCAATGAGGCAGCCTATACAGGATAGATCTCGAAGTCAGAGCGGGTAAGCACGGATTGGAACTAAGCTTTAGATTAGACGGTATATTGATTGTATTCAGAGCAGTGATAGAAGTTGGAAATAATTTGTATTAATTAAATTCTTGTTTCATACCATAGCCTGGAACCGATCCTCGGTGAGGAGTCGTCGGTGTATTAAGTTTTAATTGTATTTGTTAAATTTGAATTTTGGTTTGGGTTGAAATACAGGTGGATAGTCCGATTTACGAATACTTCATGCCGAATTTTCTAAAATTCCCCTGTATCAAAGTCTATTTTATTATAAAAAATATATATTCAGTATTGGGAAGTCGGGGCGTTACAGAACTCGCATAGCTATATACAGAACTCGGAAAAATCATCAATTCGAGCATCAAACAAAACGATCCCACTCAAACAACTCGACAGAAGACCCATCAAAAACTCAGAATTAACAACGAAATTTTAAAACAAAGAAAAAGGGGAAAAGGATTAACTATTTGAAATGAAAAAGAAGAAAGGATTGCTGGGTTTGGGGGTTTTAATTCGAGATAAAACAGAGGAGGAGAAGACGTTTGTGATGAGCTGGGTTCTGATGAAAAAGAAACAGAAACAGGGGAGCTAAATAAGCTTCAAATTAACAAAGATAAAATAGGAAAAGTACGTACTGAAAATTAAAAATATTTTTGTTGTTTTATTTATTTATATATTTTTTTTACACTAAGACATAAAATAAAAAAATTAGAACTACAATTAAAAATTATGAAACCCACAATAAAATTGAAATTTAAAGGGGCGTAATTAATATTAAAACGGAAATTAAAACTACGAAACCAATTTTTCAAATCGATACTTTCAATCCCGTGTGGTTAGCGTTGCTACTTTATCCACCCGAGAATTTACGAAAATAACGAAATAAAGAGCAAGGAGAGAAATGAAAGAGAAGTGCAAGAAATTAAATGAAACTTGAAATTGCATAAAAATAAAGAGTGTTTTAAAAAAAATAGAAAATTACAACTAAAATTTTTGGAGATGAACTACTACAATCTAATTCTAGTATGTAAGGTAATGGTTTCTTAACAAGAGAAGATGAAGGTATTTATAGGCAATAATTTAGGGTTTTGGTTGGTATGGGCTAATCGTAGCCTTTGATTTAGTTTTGGGTTGGCTAAATCTTGGCCATCCATTTGGTTTTGGCAAAATGTGCACCACCCTCCATTCTCTTTCCTTTTTCTTCTATTTTGGTCCTTCTTCTTCTTCTTTTGTCATTTATTTCTTTATTTTGTCATTTCTTCATTTTTCTCGAATTTTCCTGAAATGCAACAAAATAATTTATTAAAATACGAATTCAAACAATAAATAGGTAATAAAAATATGCAAAAATATGCAATTATCAGGCATACTCAATTTTAAATATTTTTAAAGTAAAATATGTATAAAATATTAATTGTTTTGGCCATTTGTTCTCCTAAAACACATTTGCTCACACGCATTGTAACACCCCCAGATTCGGGGTCCGGGATCCGGTCGTTACGGTCTCCAATTCTGTCCACAATACTTGAACTTACCTCAACATAAAATAATTTACATCTTTATGACCTAACACAACAATATAAAACACACCCGTTATAGTCCCAGAGATGAAATCTGAGTAACAATCAAATTTTATTTAACACCTTATGAGTTCTTACAACCCAAAAGAGTTACAATATGAATACATACTCTTTGCCATCCATTTACATAAGTCATACTAGTCCATATATTTGGTACTGAAAGAATGAATCTATCCTACCAATAGCTTTCTCTTCGGCTCTGGTAGTCTAATCGTCCTCGCCAGCATCGAGTGCGCCTTGTGCAAATCATCTGGTCTAGCTGTTGTTGTGATATAATAATAAAGCAAGGGTGAGCAATAGCCTACCAACAATAATATATAACTGAACGATAATATATAACAGTTCAAAAGTATCTTTCAAACCATATGCCATGCATTTAC
Organism: Saposhnikovia divaricata; assembly: GCA_036435485.1. NCBI lineage: Eukaryota > Viridiplantae > Streptophyta > Magnoliopsida > Apiales > Apiaceae > Saposhnikovia > Saposhnikovia divaricata. The sequence goes on along the minus strand of CM071595.1, from coordinate 167,009,798 downwards.
GGAAATGATGCCAGAATAACATGATACGAGGTAACTCAAAATGCATATATAGGTGGGAATATCTGCTATGTCAAAGATAAGCCAGATATTATCATTTATCATATAAAGAGGAACTTGCAAGGACAATATTGCAATTCCAGTTATTAACATTTTTCGAAGTCCTACAACTTGAAAGAAGTCTCTTCGATACGTGTTGCGGAAGACACCGTCAACCTGAAAGAAGTCTTTTCGATACGTGTTGCAGGGAATTCCCAATTTAGAGATGAACCAATACTGGAGTTATCACGCGCCAGCTGTCCCACTCCCTGATGATCAGTCGGGGATGGTCGAGTTGTTGTTGAGTGGGATCGTTTTGTTTGATGCTCGAATTTGATGATTTTTCCGAGTTCTGTATATAGCTATGCGAGTTCTGTTTCTTTGTTTCGATTTTTGTTGAGTTTGGATTCGAGTTCGTGTGTTATGATTCGAGTTTGTTATCACTATGTAAAGCGAGTTGACTCGTTTAAATTGAAGTGTCCGAGTTCAAGTTTGGTCCTGTTCTGTTCGAATTTGTTGAGTTGCTTTGTTAAATGCTTCATTTTATTGGTTTTAAAAGTTTGTGTCTTTATTTTATTTAATCTTTAGTGTTTCATTTTAATAATCCTTTAATGTTAATATAAGTTGATAGTCTACACCCCAGGCCCAGTTCATGTCTCTAATTGAAGTGATTTGCTTATTTTTTTTATTCTGGCCCAGTACACTTAATTAGCCCATTTACCCTCATATGAATTCATCCTTCAGTGTTAGTTTTGTTTAAAGCTTTATTTTATATATCATTTACTTTCATCATTAATGCATTATTAGGTAATTATTGCTTAAATATTTATAAACCTAGTTGATACTTATGGCATGCATAATTACCGAATCACTAGTTAGATAATCTTTCATTCATGGCTTAACCTTTTGTAATTTAGTTGGATTTTGTTTTTAGTTTAAAATAGATTAATTTAATTTTCTTTTAAAATAGTTTAACTTCCCATTTATGAATTAATTAGTAAAATTAACATTTTTTCTTAAATAATTTAGCTTTTAATTAATTAATTTAAAAATAGAATTTTCTTTAAATTAATGGAATAATTTCTTTTAGAAATTAATTAGTTTAAAATCAAAATTTCCAAAACCAAATTGTTCTAGTTTGATTAAATTAAAATTTAAGGATCGCGTGATTAAAATTATTCCCTTTGGATCGAATCTAAAAATACTAAAATGATGATCGTGCCCTAGCGATATTTTAATTGTCATATTTTCGGCACATCAAGTTTTTGGCGCCGCTGTCGGGGAACTAATTATTTTTCACGCCTTAATATTTAATTATTCGGATTAGTTTTTGCTTTAATTTTTTATTTCGTTTTTTAGGAACGTGTGAAATTTCGGGACTCTTCTCTCGGAGCGTGGAAAAATTGGAATTTCTGGAAGCGTGCTTCAGTAATCCGTATCTCACTCTTTTCATCTTTTTATTTTTAGAAAATCACAAAAAAAAATTCAAAAATCACAAAAAAATTGAAAATTGAAAAAAAAAATCCAAAAAAAAAATTTAGCTAGTAAATACATAATTGTTGCATCATGCATTTAATCACTTAGGGCACATCATCTAGATTCTTAATTTCTTGTTTTTAGTTTTTCGTACCTTATAAATTGTGGTGAATGCTGGAGGACCCAAGGGTACGTTAAATTTCTTCTTTCTTTTAGTTAAAACACGTAGTATAAGCATCCATAATTGTTTATAGTTTTGTATATATATCGTTGTTTGTTGCATTAATTAGATGTTTGCCCCTAGGAATTTCGCGCTCAATTAGGAAGGTACCTAAAGAACGAAGTAATCAATAATTATTCCGACTCTTGGTGTCTAGGCAAGCGAAAGCTTACCTGGCCAATTAAGATTTGGTGTCTAGGCTGGTGTTTAGCCTCTTGACAATGCTTGCACCTACCTGGCCAAATCGGTCCGAATAAATTCTGATTTACCTAGTTTTTGGTGGTCCTTAAATTTAGGAGCAAGGTCTAGTTATTTTAAGGTACCCTAGTATTTTCCTTTAAATTTTTCACCCTTTATTTTGTGTGTTTAATTTTTATTTTTTTTTTTGCACTTATTTGCTAAGTGTTTACTTCCTGTTCATGTGCACTACTTGGGTTAGAGATAATTCTGCTAGGCTAGTGAGACCAATTGAGTGTTCATCCTCTTCAGAATCCGAACCCGTAGAAATTCTTGACCCCGTAGTGACCACGGAAGTTTCTTTAAAAGACCGTTGCTATCCTACCCGTTCTGCCCAACCCTCGTGTATCACTCTTTCTCCCGTTAATGGTAATAACTTTGAGATTAAAGCCCACTTTATTAGCATGGTACCTAAATTTACCGGGAGTGAGGGTGAGGATCCGTATCTTTTCCTTCATGAATTCGAGAAGGTTTGCGCATTGCAAAAACTCCAACAACTTTCTGAGGACTCCATTAGGCTTAGACTTATCAACTTTGCTTTGAAAGAAAACGCTAAGAAATGGATGTATAGTCTTCCCGTTAATTCAATTTCCACGTTGGAGGATTTCGTAGTCATCTTTCTAAAAAAATTCTATCCAAGCCATAAGACTACGAAACTCACAAATGAAATTAATCAATTTCGTCAGAAACATAACGAACCATTTTGGACGTGTTTTGACCGCTTTAAAAATCTTTTATCTCAATGTCCCCACCACGGAATCGAAAAATGGAGGCTCTGTAAGATTGTGTACGAGGCCTTAGATGGTTCAACAACTGCATTGTTGGAATCTATGTGCCAAGGGAAATTCATGGAGAAAGACGAGGACGAAGGGTGGGAATTTTTCGAGGAATTAGCCGAAAAGACAATGTTGTGGGAGTCCACTAGGGAACCTAATAAGTCTACCGAATCGTCTAGTTCATCTTCTAGGGGTTTGCATTCAATTGGATGCAACATCGCAACCGATTCCTAGTTAGCCACCCTTGCTAGACGACTAGAAGCCCTAGAAATGCATAGTGGTCCCTCACACATGTCTTAGTACCCAAATCAAGGGATGCAAAATCCCCAAGATTTTCAACAAGTCAATGCCATGTTTCAAAGGAATGATCCTTTTGCTCCGACTTACAATCCCGGGTGGAAGAATCACCCGAATTTCTCGTGGAACCAAGGCCAAAACTACCAATCTTCGCCACCTTCTTTTCAACCACCTTCTTTTCAAAAGCCGATCTATCCAAATCAAGGTCATTTTCCAAACGCGCCTCAAAATCATATTCCTTATCCAACTCAAACTCCCACCCACCTTCCCGGCTTTCATGAGTCAGATAAGAGAATTAACTCCTTGGAAAAGAGTCTTGATGCGCTTTTGAAATCAACAACTAATTTGGCTCAATCTCAACAAACCTTCATGCAAACCATGACTCAAGATAGGAAAATTTGAATGCTAGTACTCAAGCCATATCTAAGTTAGAGGTTCAAGTGAGTCAATTAGCCAACGCCATGTGTGAGCGAGAGAAGAACAAGTTCCCGAGTCAACCCGAGGTCAACCCTAAATTTCCCCTCAGCCAAAGACCTAATGAAACTGTTAATGTTATCATTTCTCTTAGGTCAGGAAATCAAGTTGATAATCGAGTAGGTGTCGAGTCCCCCGATGAAGAAGAAGAGTCAAATGTTGAACCAAAACCTAGCCTTGATCACTCATCTCTTGTTTCAACCGAATCTTCTCGTGGGCAACCATTATCTAGTACACCTTTCTCTGCTTCACCTAACGAATCTTCCTCTGATACTCCACTTTTGCAATCTCTTTCCGATGTGTCTAGCGAACGAGTCTTTAAGCCTAAAGCTCCTTATCCTCAAAGACTCATTTCAAACAAACAATCGCCTCAAGTAGAAAAGATTTTGGAAGTTTTCAAACAAGTTAAGATAAACATTCCTCTTTTAGACGTGATTCAACAAGTTCCGTCCTATGCAAAGTGTCTTAAGGAGTTGTGTACTCATAAACGAACCACCCAAGTCCCTAAGAAAGCCTTCTTGACGTCCCAAGTGAGCTCAATTCTTTCTAACCAAATTCCCGTGAAGTACAAGGACCCCGGTTGTCCAACTATTTCATGTGTCATAGGTAATACTTTCGTGGACAAGGCTTTACTTGACTTAGGTGCTAGTGTGAACTTGCTTCCATTTTCCATTTATCAAGCCCTAGGTTTAGGCGAGCTCAAAAAGACCAATATGACACTTCAATGCCTTTGTTGACTTTGTTGACTTTGTTGACTTTCTTGATTAAAATTGGTGATTTTATCTTCCCAGTTGACTTTGTTGTCCTCGAGACTCAACCCGTCGCAAATCCTAAGAACCAAATTCCTGTCATCTTAGGAAGACCTTTTTTTGCTACATCCAATGCCTTGATCAATTGTAGGAATGGTTCGATGAAACTCACTTTCGGTAACATAACCATTGACCTTAATATTTTCAATGTCGGAAAAGAACCAAATGAGCTTTATGAACAATCAACAGGGGTTAATGTTGTCAATAAATTTGTCACTTGGTCTAGCTTTGAGGAATGTGAGATTGAGTCCCTTCTCGTTGAGGATTTTAAAGTCAACCAAGAATCTACTCGAGAGTATGCTGATTCATTGAGAGATATGACTTCGGAAGAGATGCTGAGAGAGTTAGATGCGATTTGTTCTCCGTGGGAGACCCAATCAGAGATTGTTAGTAGTGAGCCTGTCATTGAGAGTCCCGTTGCACCACATCCACCTGCATTTGACTTGTTTGTTTTCATCCTGAGTTTGATCAACAGCCTTTAGGAGGAACCGGACCCTCATCTTTTGTCATTCCTAGTGATTCGACCTCTAACCAGGCTTTCATTGTCCGTAATCTGCATAAACAAAATAAAGAAGCTTCAAGTTGGTTTAGGGTGAACACTAGTGATTCTTGTTCTAATAGGTTGCATGATCCCACGCTATTTGAGAAAGGGTGTTCTAATCAAAATTTTCAAATATGTCTTGATCTTTTCTCACAGCTTCACCCAAAGTTTCCCACCGGCATCGGCTAAATCGGTTTTTCTTCTTTTACCTCCCCTCGTGAAATTCAGGTACGGGGGACGATTTTTGTGTATGTGTGCGTGTGAGTTGTTTTCTTTCTTGTTTTTAAAAGTTTGTCATTCTCCGTCATCCCTTATCAGGTATTTCCTCCTATCTCTTTTATTCTCGTTCATTCTGCATACATTGAAGACAATGCATGATTTAGGTATGGGGGGTTTTAGTGTAAATACATAAAATTGAAAAAATCCAAAAAATTAAAAATTTGAAAAATTCAAAAATAGAGTTATTTTAGCTTAGTTGTCCTTCCCACTCTTTAAATTCTAGAACTAGTTGGTGTTGACTATTTTTCAAAAATTATATGTATAATGCCTTTAGATAAGTTGAACGTAGTCAAGTAAGGTTTTTCCTCATGAAACTTTTGTCGAACAAATTTTTGCTTAAAAGACCAAGACGACACATTCGCACGAGACCTTTGATGGAAAAATTGTATAGGAATGTTATTCGATACCTGAGAGAGAACCCACATGTTAGAACAATGTCGAATCAAACCTTTGCGAGATTTTGCTCCTGTAGTATTGTTTCGGAAAAAGAAAAAAAAAGGAAAAAAAAAAGAAAAAAAAAGAAAAGAAAATTCAATAAATGTTTGTAATTGTAGAGTGCTAGTGTAATTTTGTAATAATAAATTCTTAGTAGGGAAATCGGATAGGTTGGGCTCATTGATAACCCGAGTAAGTAAGTCCGAGGGGACTTTGTGCCTAGCAACCTAAGGTCCCTTGTGATCTGGGATTGTTGACCTAAAACTCGCTAAATGGGTATCGATGCAAAAGTCTTTTGGGACCTCAACCGTTGCACAGTCGGTCTAACTGCTAAAAACGTGAAGTTTGGCTAGATACTTGTTTTGATAGAGATTGGGTCAGTTCAATATTGGTTGAAAAAGAGAAAATATTCGTATGCACTTTATCCATCAAAGGCCTTAAATTCACTACACACCTTGGGATTTTTTGTAAATTTTTAGGGTCTAATCATGTGGATTATGGGAACCTATAACTTGGCTATTGTTAGAATAATCTTTAAGGTATATATTTTCCTACAAAATTGTTTTGTTGATACCAAAAAGCTAGAGTAAAAGAGGAAAGTTGGATACTTGCTGATTTATCTCAAGGAATTTATGGGTATATCTTCTGTAAACCCTTAGGAGACAACACTCCTCTTGTAGAGATCGTCTATGAGTTTAACGGGTTGGTAAACCTAAAATTACCCGTGATTCCTACGACAGTGAGTATAGGTTTTTCATTCTACATATTTCTTTTTGTTTTACTCGAGGACGAGCAAAAGATAGGTATGGGGGCATTTGATAAGTGCATATTTTTGCATATTTTTATTATCTATTTATTGTTTGAATTCGTATTTTAATAAATTATTTTTTTGCATTTCAGGAAAATTCGAGAAAAATGAAGAAATGACAAAATAAAGAAATAAATGACAAAAGAAGAAGAAAAAGGACCAAAATAGGAGAAAAAGGAAAAAGAATGGAGGGTGGTGCACATTTTACCAAAACCAAATGGATGGCTAAGATTTAGCCAACTGATAAGTGGATTTTATATCCACTTGGATCGCTTAATTTCGGCTTAAATTGATTGTTTTGGACTCAAGTTGTTGTAGTTTTGATGTGTTTTGCTTAGTTGTGCAGAATTACGAGAATGTTGATTAAGGTGGATGCTTCTATAATTTTTGGGGAATTAATTGATTAAAATTCGGATTTTTGAGAAGGGTTGCGCAGTTTGCACTGTTTTGGCCATATCTTGAGTTCCAGAAGTCCGTTTGAGGCCCGTAAGCAGTCCACGCGAAGATAACGAGATTCTCTATCATTCTAAGGTGGTCCAGAGGTCCAATTACGTTTGGAACGTTCCAGAAAATCTGAAGAAAAGTCAGCCACGAATTTTCCATAAAAACAGAATCAATTTAGGAAACGTATCTTGCAGAAATTCTATTATAATTCTGTTTTTGTATTTTCTTGCTGGGCAAGACTTGGAGTGCCTATATAAACACATCATACCATGTAATTTGTATCAGATTTTTATTATTGTAACATAGAACTGCAAGAGAGAAAAGTGGAGAAGGATTCAAGCTCGGTGACAAGCAAAGATCTAGATCTACTTCATCTTTTGTATACTTTGGATTATAGATTTGTTTTCTCAACTTTTGTTTTTATTAATATTATTGCTTCTTTCTCTTATATCTTGTTAATTATCATGTTTTCATCAAATCCCATGACGATCAAAAGTTCAATTATGGGCTAATCGTTGTCATGGGATTCTAACGGAGTTATTTATGGAACTTAGTATCTTGATGCTGTAAAGATCTGTGTGTGATGTGAAATTGATATCCTTATATGGTTAATCTTAATGCTTTTAGATGCGTAGCTAACATCTAAATTGAATTGTTAATCTCTGGTGAAGTGAAAGTGGATCTTGAGATTTAGAACTTGCCATGCTAGCATAGGTTCATAATTGTTTATCAATATGATTCGTGGTGTGAGATGAAAATACTTATACTACCCTATGTGATCTTAATGGATAACCTGTTCTTCAACCGTTATGTTTTCAAATTCTATAGACATATAGGGTCTAAGCATAATTGGTGTCTATTCATCTTCTATCTCTTTTGTGGATGTATGCTTAGTTTGGTATGCGTATGCTGACAGGTAGCGTATACTTGTTTCGTGTTATCCGATCAGATATCAAAACCATTGCATATAGAGATTAAAGGCGTCAGATCTAAGGGAAGTATTTAATAAAGTTAGGATCCCATGTTTATTCTCATATTAGTAAATCGAATTCAATTTCATTAGTTAATTTAATTCTTAGTTTAATATTAGCATACTAGTTAATTTAGTTAATCAATACCAAAATTGTTATTTGTCTTAGCAGTGGATTAAAACCAAACATTGTTGCATAGGCATATTTACTGATTAAACTTAACCAGATCTCTGTGGAACGAAATTTAATTATATTACTTGTGACTACGTGCGCTTGCGTAATTTTGTGATATATGTGATCTTAATGGATAACCTGTTCTTCAACCGTTATGTTTTCAAATTCTATAGACATATAGGGTCTAAGCATAATTGGTGTCTATTCATCTTCTATCTCTTTTGTGGATGTATGCTTAGTTTGGTATGCGTATGCTGACAGGTAGCGTATACTTGTTTCGTGTTATCCGATCAGATATCAAAACCATTGCATATAGAGATTAAAGGCATCAGATCTAAGGGAAGTATTTAATGAAGTTAGGTTCCCATGTTTATTCTCATATTAGTAAATCGAATTCAATTTCATTAGTTAATTTAATTCTTAGTTTAATATTAGCATACTGGTTAATTTAGTTAATCAATACCAAAATTTTTATTTGTCTTAGCAGTGGATTAAAACCAAACATTGTTGCATAGGCATATTTACTGATTAAACTTAACCAGATCTCTGTGGAACGAACTTTAATTATATTACTTGTGACTACGTGCGCTTGCGTAATTTTTTGATAACAAGTTTTTGGCGCCGCTGCCGGGGATCATCGGTGTTTTGTTTAGTTTATGTGCTTGTCATCAGTGGTCGTTAGCGTTCACTGACTTGGATTTCTTACTTAGTTGTTTGTTTCGTTGTGTTTTCAGGTACTTGAACGTGTATGCGAACACGTTTGCAGGCTCGTAAGGAAAAACTGACAGAAGAAGAACTTGCAGCAGTAAACGAGAAGGCAGATTTACCAGCAGCAGTCAAGGCTTTGAAGGACTATTCGCAGCCGAAGATTACTGACATACAATCTAGTATTGTCAGGCCAGCTATTGCAGCGAATAACTTTGAGATCAAGCCGAGCACAATTCAGATGGTGCAGAATTCGGTTCAGTTTGGGGGTGCTTCGACAGAGGATCCTAACATGCACATCCGGGACTTTATCGAGATCTGCGACACTTTCAAATTCAATGGTGTGTCGGATGATGCTATCAAGTTGTGGCTTTTCCCATTCTCCTTAAGGGATAAGGCTAAGGGCTGGTTACACTCTCTACCAGCTGGTTCCATTACTACATGGGATGATCTTGCTCAGAAGTTTCTTACTAAATTCTTCCCTATGGCGAAAACTGCAGCAATAAGGAACCAGTTAACTCAATTTCAACAACAATCTGGCGAATCTTTGTGTGAGGCTTGGGAACGTTATAAGGAGATGCTACGAAGGTGTCCTCATCATGGCATGCCTGATTGGATGGTTAATAATGGTTTTTACAGTGGGTTGGGAGCACAGTCTAGGCCTTTGCTAGATGCAGCATCTGGTGGAGCTCTGTGGGCGAAGAGCTATGAGGAAGCATATGATCTTATTGAGATGATGGCTGCTAATGAATATCAGAATCCAACACAGAGGCTTTCTCAAGATAAGGTAGCAGGTGTTCTTGAAGTTGACACAGCTTCAGCTATTGCAGCTCGGTTGAAGGCTCTCACGATGAAGGTGGATTCTCTTGCTAATTATGGAGTTCAGCAGGTTGCTAGTGTTTGTGAGCTATGTGCGGGCGCACATGAGACGAATCAGTGTGCTATCTCTTCTGAATCAACACAGTTCGTAAGTAATTTTCAGAGACCTGCTGCACCAGTACCAGCCACCTATCATCCAAGCAACAGGAATCGTCCTAACTTCAGCTGGAGCAACAACCAAGGTGCTCAACAACCTCAGCAACCCTATCAGCAGTTTCAAGGGCAGCAAGCAAGGCCATTCAATCAAGGTTTTCAGCAGCAGTATGCTCCAAGGCAATCATATCAGCCTCCGGGATTTCAGCAGCAACAGCCCCAGGCTCATGCGGGGCAATCATCTAATGAAAAACCAGAAAGGGATGATTTGTGGATGATGGTGAAGAACCTGCAAGCTTCTCAAAAGGTCTTGGAAACACAGGTGGGACAGATTGCAAGTGCCTTACTTGTTAGGCAACAAGGAACTCTTCCTAGTGATACGGAAACAAATCCAGGTAGGAGGGATAGCAAAGAACAGGTGAAGGTTGTGACTTTGAGATCGGGAAAAGTTACAGCAGGCCATAAATCAGCAGTAGAAGAAGATGAAGATATTCAGAATCAGCAGGTTGAAAAATCTGCAGTGCCCGAAATTGCTCAATCGGATTTGGTGGCTGATCAGCAAGGTGGTGAAGTAGAGAAGAGCAAGGAACTTGTTAAAAATTCTGTGGAGCAGTCTACGAAGAACACTCAGATCTATCCTCCTCCTCCTTATCCTAGAAGACTCCAGAAGCAGCAGTTGGATAAGAAATTTGCTAAGTTCTTAGAGGTGTTCAAGAAGTTGCAGATTAACATTCCCTTTGCCGAAGCTCTTGAACAGATGCCGAGCTATGCCAAGTTCATGAAGGGGATTCTTTCTCGTAAGTTGAAGCTCGAGGAATTAGAGACCGTTGCTCTAACGGAAGAATGCAGTGCTGTGCTGCAACAGAAATTGCCTCCAAAACTAAAGGATCCTGGTAGCTTTACTATTCCATGCACTATTGGTAATTTTTCTTTTGCGAAGTGCTTGTGTGACTTGGGAGCTAGCATCAATCTCATGCCCTTGTCAGTCTATATGCAACTTGGTCTACCGGAACCAAAGCCTACCAACATCTCTTTGCAATTGGCTGATCGTTCAGTTACATATCCTAGAGGGATAGTGGAGGATGTGTTGGTGAAAGTTGACAAACTCATATTTCCTGCTGATTTTGTTATCTTGGATTTCGAGGAAGATAAGAAGATTCCCATAATCTTGGGAAGACCATTCTTGGCTACGGGAAAGACTTTGATTGATATGCAGAAAGGGGAACTCACCATGAGGGTGCAAGACCAGAATGTCACTTTTAATGTCTTTAATGCAATGAAATTTCCCTCAGATGAAGAAGAATGTTTGAAGGTGGATTGGGTTGACTCTGCAGATACTATGGAAATGGAGAAGTTACTTAAGTCAGATTCTTTGGAAAAAGTTTTAGTTGGTGACTCTGATTTTGAAGATGAGGAAATAGCCGAGCAACTGCAGCAGTTAAATTCAGCCCCTTGGAAAAGGAGATTTGATTTGCCTTTTGAATCTCTTTGGTTAGGAGAACTTAAAAATTCGGAGGGGCGCCTGAAACCATCTATTGAGGAAGCTCCCACACTTGAACTCAAACCACTTCCGGAACACTTGAGGTATGTTTTTCTTGGTGATGCATCTACATTACCTGTTATTATTGCCTCTAACTTGTCAGCTAGTGCGGAAGAAAAGCTTTTTCGAATTCTGAGAGAGTTCAAATCAGCCATTGGTTGGACTATAGCAGATATCAAGGGAATCAGTCCTTCTTATTGTATGCACAAAATTCTGCTAGAGGAGGGAGCTAAGCCTACTGTTGAGCATCAGCGGAGACTTAATCCGATTATGAAAGAGGTGGTGAAGAAGGAAATTCTAAAGTGGCTCGATGCGGGTATTATATATCCTATCTCAGACAGTTCTTGGGTGAGCCCGGTTCAATGTGTGCCAAAGAAAGGAGGCATGACAGTTGTTGCTAATGAAAAGAATGAACTCATCCCTACTCGAACAGTCACGGGGTGGAGAGTTTGCATGGATTATAGGAAGCTCAACAAAGCCACGAGAAAAGATCACTTTCCTCTGCCATTCATTGATCAGATGCTAGACAGGTTGGCAGGACATGAATATTATTGCCTCCTTGATGGTTATTCAGGCTACAATCAGATATTGCTCCGGAAGATCAAGAGAAAACCACATTCACATGTCCTTTTGGTACCTTTGCTTTCCGACGGGTTTCTTTCGGACTTTGTGGTGCTCCCGCCACTTTTCAAAGGTGCATGATGGCTATTTTCTCAGACATGATTGGCTCGAATGTGGAGGTGTTTATGGATGACTTCTCAGTTTTTGGTACTTCATATGACGAGTGCTTGCATAATCTTGGCTTGGTTTTGAAACGTTTTGTGGAGACTAACTTGGTGCTTAATTGGGAGAAGTGTCACTTCATGGTGCGAGAGGGAATTATTCTTGGGCACAAGGTATCTGGTAGAGGACTTGAGGTGGATAGGGCTAAGGTGGAAACAATCGAAAATCTTCCTCCACCTATCTCTGTTAAAGGAATTCGCAGTTTTCTTGGTCATGCGGGTTTCTATCGGCGATTCATCAAAGACTTCTCAAAAATTTCTAAACCCTTGTGCAATCTCTTGGAGAAGGATGTTCCTTTTAAGTTTGATGATGAGTGTCTTGCAGCTTTTGAGCTCTTGAAGAAGAAGTTGACTACTACACCAATCATTACCGCACCTAATTGGGAGGAGCCGTTTGAACTTATGTGTGATGCTAGTGACTATGCTGTTGGAGCTGTGCTTGGTCAAAGGAAGGATAGAATTTTTCATGTGGTTTACTATGCTAGTAAAACCCTCAATGATGCACAGCTGAACTACACTACTACGGAGAAGGAGTTGCTAGCAGTTGTCTATGGTTTCGAGAAATTCAGGTCTTATCTGCTTGGTACGAAGGTGATTGTGTATACGGATCATGCTGCAATTCGATATCTTATGTCGAAGAAGGATTCTAAGCCTAGATTGATTCGTTGGGTGCTTCTCTTGCAAGAATTTGATGTGGAAATCAAGGATAGGAAAGGCACGGAAAATCAAGTAGCGGATCATCTCTCACGCTTAGAGGACCACGGTAAGGAATTGCATAACAAATCTCTTACTAATGAATCTTTTCCAGATGAGCAGCTTTTTGGAGTGCAAGATGAAGAGCCATGGTTTGTAGATTACGTGAACTATTTGGTTAGCAATGTTATTCCTCCAGATCTTACGAGTGCTCAAAGGAAGAAGTTTCTACATGATGTGAAGTGGTACCATTGGGATGAACCGTTTCTGTTTAGATAAGGAGCAGATCAGATGATCAGACGATGTATTCCGCATAGTGAGACGGAGGGTGTGTTGCGAGATTGCCACTCAACTGTTTATGGTGGTCATTATGGTGGAGAAAAGACAGCGGCTCATGTGCTTCAAGCAGGTTTCTATTGGCCTACCTTGTTTAAAGATGCTCATCAGTTCGTGTTGAGATGTGATCATTGTCAAAGGGTTGGCAATATTTCTAGAAGGAACGAGATGCCTCTTAACATGCTTCTTGAGGTGGAGATCTTTGATGTCTGGGGGATTGACTTCATGGGACCTTTTGTTTCTTCATGCAATAATCAGTACATCTTGCTAGCTGTGGATTACGTGTCTAAATGGGTCGAGGTTAAGGCGTTGCCGACCAATGATGCAAAGGTGGTATTGAATTTCTTGCATAAGCAAATTTTTACGCGTTTCGGAACTCCACGTGCTATAATAAGTGATGAGGGAACTCACTTTTGCAATCGCCAGTTTACTACGTTGATGGCGAAATATAATGTGACACATCTTGTTGCCACTGCTTATCACCCTCAAACGAATGGCCAAGCTGAAGTTTCTAACAGGGAGATCAAGAGAATTCTAGAGAAAGTGGTGAATCCGTCTCGTAAGGATTGGTCATTGAAGTTGGATGAAGTTGTGTGGGCGTACAGAACTGCCTACAAAACTCCTCTAGGTATGTCTCCGTTGCAGTTAGTTTATGGGAAAGCATGTCATTTGCCTGTAGAGTTGGAACATAAAGCATATTGGGCGTTGAAGAAATTGAATTTAGATATCACGGCTGCGGGTGCAAAACGGTTGCTTCAGTTGAATGAACTTGAGGAATTTCGTGAGCAAGCTTACGAAAATAACAAGATGTATAAGGAGGAGGTTAAGAGGTGGCATGATAAAAGGTTGGTACCAAAAGCATTTTTGCCAGGTCAATAGGTGTTGCTATTTAATTCTCGCCTCAAGCTTTTTCCGGGAAAACTCATGTCGAGGTGGTCGGGTCCATTTATTGTTAAGACGGTGTATCCACATGGAGCTATTGAAATTTATGAAACAACACCGGATCATGCTTTCAAAGTAAATGGACAACGGTTGAAGCATTATTATGGAGAATCGTTTCAACGAGAGAAGGTTTCCGCCATTTTGGCGTCGACTTGAATCCGGAAAAGAATGTCAAGCTATTGACATTAAAAGAGCGCTTCGTGGGAGGCAACCCACGCTCTTGTATTATGTTGTATTGTTTCTTTCTCAAAAAAAAAAAATATTGTTGTTGTAAAAAAAAAAAAACAAACAAAGGTTCAGAACGGTACTGCGCTAACTGCGCCACAAGGCAAGCAGCGCCAAGTAACGCAGACTAGGACCGCGCATCTTGCGCCAGCGCGCAAGCAGCGCCTTGTCACGCAGATCGTGACTGCGCAACTAGCGCCGCAGCGCCAACAGCCCTGTCACGCATCCTGGACCCGCGCAACAAGCGCCAGCGCGCAAGCAGCGCTGCTTTCTCCTGCATTCGTGCGTTTTTTTGCCCTTAAACCTCAATTTTTTCACTCCTTTTACCCATTCTCTTATTCTATATCCTAAAGCAACTCCAATTCTTAACATTATCATCCCCAAATCCTATTCTACCTTAAATTCAATCCTAAACAAACCCCAATCCTATACTACATATAATTTCATCTTTATTAATTACATCTCCTACATATACATACACCCATACATACACAAACACTTCTATATAACCCAAACTTCTCAACTTTCATCCATTCATAGTGCATAAGGGGAATCAAATTCGAAGTTTTGGGGATTAATCTAGCAATTTCACCTCTTTGATTCAATTGGGTAATATTTTCTCTCATCTTTTGTGAATTTTGCAAATTAGGGTTCTTGAAGTGTGTAATTTGGGGGGTCTTTGTTTGGTGAATTGTTGGAGATTGTTGTTCTTTGCTTGATATTTGTTGATTATGGCTCCTAAGAGACCACGATTAGTGGGAAGTAGTAGTAGTGCTCGTCCATCTTTGGATGAGAATGATGTTGTGGGAGATGGAGTAGAAAATTTTGTGAATGAAGATACCAAGGCGGAGTATGGTAGGTTAGTTGCCAAGGGGGTTATTCAGGAAAGGAGGCTTGTGCCACGTAATAATGCGGAGATGGTGACTATGATTAGTGAGCGGGGTTGGACTTTCTTTTGTGAGTTTGCTAATAATGCCCCATTGAATGTGGTTAGGGAGTTTTATGCTAATGCTTCGATAGCAAGGAATAACTCCACGGTTGTTAGGGGTCAGAAGGTGGATTATTCGCCTCGTGCGATTCGTACTTTGATTAGGCAACCGCCTAAACCTAGAGGTGCTACGGATTGGGGGAAAAAGACTAGGGATGATGTTGTTCTTGATGCTATCATTGGTGAGCTATGTATTCCGGGTACGGAGTGGAAGTGTAGAGCGGGTACCACCGAGAAGAGGACTTTTCGGCGGCGTCATTGTCTAAGTTCGCACGGGCATGGTTCTACTTCATCAGTTCTAATATCCTTCCATCATCCCATGTGACCGATGTTACTGTTGAGAGAGCTATTCTGCTATGGGGTATTCTCAGAGGTGAGCATGTTGACCTTGGGTATCTTATTAATCAAGCTATTCTTCGGTATTTGGGAAGTAATTCGTCGGATAGTATTCCTTATGCTTCTATCATTGCGTACTTGTGTGATGCTTCGAAAGTGAAATGGTACAAAGGTGAGCCGGTGCATAAACCTACGTCTTCCATTAATGGTGTTACTATTGACCGGATGGGGGAGTGGTCGGGCGGCATTCCTCATCTTAGGGGTCTAGGCTTTATAGTTGGTGATGCTGGTGGTCAGGGAGCGGGCGCTCCGCCACATGTCCCTAGGGCACAGGGAGTGGCGATTGCAGAACCTCAGCGGCGTATGGTGGATATGTTAGTCTTTGATACTTATTTTCATCGAATGATTAGGCGCTTGGATGCAGCTTTTCAGTCGCCAGGTACTGCTGTTCAGTCGCCAGTATTCCGAGGACATGGCCGTAGCTTTGGATGCAGCTTTTCAGTCGCCAGGTACTGCTGTTCATTGGCCTATATTTGGAGCTCGGACTCCGTATCCTCCACTTGATTCATCCGATGAGGGTGAGGAGAGTGACGAGGATGATGATAGCGACGAGTAGGTATGTTTTCTGCTATCCCTCGTATTTACTTTCATTCAATGCGGACATTGAATATTTTATGTTTGGGGGTGGTTTGAGGGATTAGTAGTTGTTGTTGTATTATGTGTTCATGTAGGATATCATGTTTTGCATGCTTAGTAGTAATTCATTCATGTTATGTTCGTATTAATTATGTTTGTTTCATATAGGACATTCTGTTTTTATTTTTCGTATACCATGTGAGTTCATATTAGTTGCATTTACATAGCATGCATATTTCATGATCCCTTAAGACGAGCTAATTCTGATTGGTAGGTAGGTGTCTAATTGAGTGTGGTAATGATGAATAGAGGGTTGATTATTAGTTCTATGAAATTGACTTATGTGTTTCAGAAACAAAATCTTTTCGCAGTCTCATTTGGTGCTTTTGGGCTAGGTTGAGGTCATGCTTGTTTGGATGTTTTGAGATTTAATCACTTGATTATATTTAGAATTTTCGTTATTCCCTTGATGGCGTAGGATCACTAAAGTCTAAGTTTGGGGGAAACCAGGAATTTCATGCTTAATTGTAAATAATTGTGAATAATGGCTAGGCGTCAAATGGCTAGTAGCCGGCTCATATTTATATGAGTAGTCTAGGGTTGGAATTGAGAATTCACATTCCAGATTGCATAGGAAAAAAAAAAGAAAAAAAAAGTAGAAAAAAAAAAGAAAAAAAAAGAAGGAAAAAAAAGAAGGAAAAAAAAAAGAGTCAAAAGTGCCAATTGTTTATATGCAAAATTAACTAGGGTGAGCTCTTTAATACTCGAGCAATTAAGTTCGCGGGGACTTTGTGCCTAGTGACCTAAGGCTTTTATAGTCTGGGATCCACTAACACAACGCTCGCTACATGGGTATTATTGTATAAGCCTTTCGGGGTCTCATCCATTGCATGGTTAAATAAACATGATTATATATATGTGTCGTAGTAGTTAGTAATAAAGCATGAATTTCTGTCTACCTTGGATAAGGATGGAGGTGTTCTTAGGTTATGAAGTGTTTACAGTCTATTCTATTTATAAACCTGTGATTGTCTTGACGAAGAGCATGTATGATTTTTGACCTAGATTTGGGAGTATTTCTGATGAGCATTGCACACACGCACGTTTCTGTTCATGTATTGTTAGTATACGGGAACTTGGTCGAGTTCTAATTGGATTTAGTTGCATTCTCTAAGATATTTGCTTGCTAGTTGGTTTTGGTTAGTTTGAAGGGGATCGTTACATTTTTCATTCTAGTTGCATTCATGCATTGCATTGAATTAGGTTAAATGGATTTTGTGGGTACATTCGCTATAGGCCCTCACGAGACCTTACTCGTCCACTAGGGCTGCCTAGGGGTTTAAAGGGCTTGTTGCATATGCTAAATGCAACCGTGATCACCTACGGAAGTGGTACTAGCTAGTTAGTTAGTTGTAATTGTTTATGCTTGAGGACATGCATCGGTTTAAGTTTGAGGGTGTGATAAGTGGATTTTATATCCACTTGGATTGCTTAATTTCGGCTTAAATTGATTGTTTTGGACTCAAGTTGTTGTAGTTTTGATGTGTTTTGCTTAGTTGTGCAGAATTACGAGAATGTTGATTAAGGTGGATGCTTCTATAATTTTTGGGGAATTAATTGATTAAAATTCGGATTTTTGAGAAGGGTTGCGCAGTTTGCACTGTTTTGGCCATATCTTGAGTTCTAGAAGTCCGTTTGAGGCCCGTAAGCAGTCCACGCAAAGATAACGAGATTCTATATCATTCTAAGGTGGTCCAGGGGTCAAATTACCTTTGGAACGTTCCAGAAAATCTGAAGAAAAGTCAGCCACGAATTTTCCTTAAAAACAGAATCAATTTTGGAAACGTATCTTGCAGAAATTCTATTATAATTCTGTTTTTGTATTTTCTTGCTGGGCAAGACTTGGAGTGCCTATATAAACACATCATACCATGTAATTTGTATCAGATTTTTATTATTGTAACGTAGAACTGCAAGAGAGAAAAGTGGAGAAGGATTCAAGCTCGGTGACAAGCAAAGATCTAGATCTACTTCATCTTTTATATACTTTGGATTATAGATTTGTTTTCTCAACTTTTGTTTTTATTAATATTATTGCTTCTTTCTTTTATATCTTGTTAATTATCATGTTTTCATCAAATCCCATGACGATGAAAAGTTCAATTATGGGCTAATCATTGTCATGGGATTCTAACGGAGTTATTTATGGAACTTAGTATCTTGATGATGTAAAGATCTGTGTGTGATGTGAAATTGATATCCTCGTATGGTTAATCTTAATGCTTTTAGATGCGTAGCTAACATCTAAATTGAATTGTTAATCTCTGGTGAAGTGAAAGTGGATCTTGAGATTTAGAACTTGCCATGCTAGCATAGGTTCATAATTGTTTATCAATATGATTCGTGGTGTGAGATGAAAATACTTATACTAACCTATATGATCTTAATGGATAACCCGTTCTTCAACCGTTATGTTTTCAAATTCTATAGACATATAGGGTCTAAGCATAATTGGTGTCTATTCATCTTCTATCTCTTTTGTGGATGTATGCTTAGTTTGGTATGCGTATGTTGACAGGTAGCGTATACTTGTTTCGTGTTATCCGATCAGATATCAAAACCATTGCATATAGAGATTAAAGGCGTCAGATCTAAGGGAAATATTTAATGAAGTTAGGATCCCATGTTTATTCTCATATTAGTAAATCGAATTCAATTTCATTAGTTAATTTAATTCTTAGTTTAACATTAGCATACTAGTTAATATAGTTAATCAATACCAAAATTGTTATTTGTCTTAGCAGTGGATTAAAACCAAACATTGTTGCATAGGCATATTTACTGATTAAACTTAACCAGATCTCTGTGGAACGAACTTTAATTATATTACTTGTGACTACGTGCGCTTGCGTAATTTTGTGATATATGTGATCTTAATGGATAACATGTTCTTCAACCGTTATGTTTTCAAATTCTATAGACATATAGGGTCTAAGCATAATTGGTGTCTATTCATCTTCTATCTCTTTTGTGGATGTATGCTTAGTTTGGTATGCGTATGTTGACAGGTAGTGTATACTTGTTTCGTGTTATCCGATCAGATATCAAAACCATTGCATATAGAGATTAAAGGCGTCAGATCTAAGGGAAGTATTTAATGAAGTTAGGATCCCATGTTTATTCTCATATTAGTAAATCGACTTCAATTTCATTAGTTAATTTAATTCTTAGTTTAATATTAGCATACTAGTTAATTTAGTTAATCAATACCAAAATTGTTATGTGTCTTAGCAGTGGGTTAAAACCAAACATTGTTGCATAGGCATATTTACTGATTAAAGTTAACCAGATCTCTGTGGAACGAACTTTAATTATATTACTTGTGACTACGTGCGCTTGCGTAATTTTGTGATAACACCAACGCAAAACTAAATCAATGGCTAGGATTAGCCCATACCAACCAAAACCCTAAATTATTGCCTATAAATACCTTCATCTTCTCTTGTTAAGACACCATTACCTTACATACTAGAATTAGATTGTAGTAGTTCATCTCCAAAAATTTTAGTTGTAATTTTCTATTTTTTTTATAAAACACTCTTTATTTTTATGCAATTTCAAGTTTCATTTAATTTCTTGCACTTCTCTTTCATTTCTCTCCTTGCTCTTTATTTCGTTATTTTCATAAATTCTCGGGTGGATAAAGTAGCAACGCTAACCACACGGGATTGAAAGTATCGATTTGAAAAATTGGTTTCGTAGTTTTAATTTCCGTTTAATATTAATTATGCCCCTTTAAATTTCAATTTTATTGTGGGTTTCATAATTTTTAATTGTAGTTCTAATTTTTTTATTTTATGTGTTAGTGTAAAAAAAATAATAAATAAAACAACAAAAATATTTTTAATTTTCAGTACGTACTTTTCCTGTTTTATTTTTGTTAATTTGAAGCTTCTTTAGCTCCCCTGTTTCTTTTTCATCAGAACCCAGCTCATCACAAACGTCTTCTCCTCCTCTGTTTTATCTCGAACTAAAACCCCCAAACCCAGCAATCCTTTCTTCTTTTTCATTTCGAATAGTTAATCCTTTTCCCCTTTTTCTTCGTTTTAAAATTTCAATGTTAATTCTGGGTTTTTGCTGGGTCTGCTGTCGAGTTTTTGTTGAGTGGGATCGTTTTGTTTGATGCTCGAATTTGATGATTTTTCCGAGTTCTGTATATAGCTATGCGAGTTCTGTTTCTTTGTTTCGATTTTTGTTGAGTTTGGATTCGAGTTCGTGTGTTATGATTCGAGTTTGTTATCACTATGTAAAGCGAGTTGACTCGTTTAAATTGAAGTGTCCGAGTTCAAGTTTGGTCCTGTTCTGTTCGAATTTGTTGAGTTGCTTTGTTAAATGCTTCATTTTATTGGTTTTAAAAGTTTGTGTCTTTATTTTATTTAATCTTTAGTGTTTCATTTTAATAATCCTTTAATGTTAATATAAGTTGATAGTCTACACCCCAGACCCAGTTCATGTCTCTAATTGAAGTGATTTGCTTATTTTTTTTTTATTCTGGCCCAGTACACTTACTTAGCCCATTTACCCTAATATGAATTCATCCGTGAGTGTTAGTTTTGTTTAAAGCTTTATTTTATATATCATTTACTTTCATCATTAATACATTATTAGGTAATTATTGCTTAAATTTTTATAAAGCTAGTATATACTTATGGCATGCATAATTACCGAATCATTAGTTAGATAATCTTTATTCATGGCTTAACCTTTTGTAATTTAGTTGGATTTTGTTTTTAGTTTAAAATAGATTAATTTAATTTTCTTTTAAAATAGTTTGACTTCCCTTTTAGGAATTAATTAGTAAAATTAACATTTTTTTCTTAAATAATTTAGCTTTTAATTAATTAATTTAAAAATAGAATTTTCTTTTAATTAATGGAATAATTTCTTTTAGAAATTAATTAGTTTAAAATCAAATTTTCCAAAACCAAATTGTTCTATTTCGATTAAATTAAAATTTAAGGATCGTGATTAAAATTATTCCCTGTGGATCGAATTTAAAAATACTAAAACGATGATCGTGCGCTTGCGATATTTTAATTGTAATATTTTCGGCACATCAATGCCTATATTACTTAATTGTGATTGAGATTAGATAACAATTATCCTTGTCGTTCGATCATTAATTAACATAAGAAAATTAATAGTATATGAAATATCAATGTAAATCATCGACATACAAAAAGAAAAAAAGAGTTAAAAAGGTTGTCATCTTAGATGAATATAAAAACTGAAACTCGTTTTTATTTATACTACAAAATTGGAATCATCTTCATATCGTGTGAGCAAGTAAAATGTTTTGCGTTATTGAAATAGCTAAAAATTTTGAACTGCACATGTTACGGCATTACTGTAAGATATTTGAATAATTTGCTGAGAAAAAGTTCTACAAATGAATTAGGCATGCAAGAACATATTGTTTTAATTCTTTACATTTTTTTTATTCAATATATCCCTTCTAAATTTTAAAATTTCAATTTTTTTCAAAAATAATAAAGTTTTGATAACTGAAAAACTTAAATATTTCCACCATTTTTATAATGCGTGGTTATCCCAAGTAGTAAATACAAATGTAATGATAGTTATCATCTTTATTTTGTGCAAATCCAGCATTTCTGCCCTTGTATGTTGTCATACAGCTGAAATGCAATGAATTATAACTATAAAATGTAAATAATCAAAATCTTAATCGTAAATTTTGTGCTATCCAATATTTGTTTAGTTATTTTAATTAAAGTACAAATTTGAGATATGAGAGGAATCAAACTAACAATGTTAATTCAAGCCCAGTAGCATCGTCGCCAATAAAACTAACTGTTATGCCTCCAATAAAATTGGGATTGTTTGATATGGAGGATGGTAAAAACCCAATTGAGATGGGACGCCATTCAGTTGTTTTTTTATTTAATTAGGGGTAGATGAATTTATTTAATTATTCTGAATTTGTTACACAAATAACATACGTTAAAGATTAAATATCATTATCAAAAAAAAATGTGTTAAGAATATATAATCTTATAAATAAAAGTAAATATAATATAATATAATCAGTGGCGGAACTAGAGGGGGTTAAGGGGTGCTTGAGATACCCTTGACTTCAAAAAAACAATAATTTTTTTATTAGTATTAGATTATAGACCAACTTCCCGTAAAAAATAAAAAATAAAGTTCATATAGAAAAAAATTATTAAGAATACAAAAATCTAAATTAATGAATAATGTTTTTACAAATTGAATTAAATATTACTTAATTAATTTTATAATTTTACTGAATCATTTGGTGATAATGTAATATTCTTATTAGTTATTAGCTTAAAGTAATATAACATATTTAAATTATTTTGGTAATTTATACAATTCCACAAATTAGATAAAACAAGTCCTTGTCTATTAGCTCTGTAAACCAAAAACACAAACACACAGCTTTTCGCTAACTTTTCTAATAGGCGTGGTTGTCTGGTCGAACAACAAGAACAAGAGAGAAACCAATTGTTGTGGTTCTACGAAGGTATGTTCTTCAATTGATTTAATATTGCCAATTCTTGTGTTTCATTGATTCAATTATAATATTGACATATTATATTGACCTAATTTTTTATACATGTTAAATTCACATATACATATAACATATATATTATTCCTTCATTATATCTTGACACTTTAGTCTTTAGTCAAAATATAATAAATGCTATGACAATGGTTTGGGGTATGAAAATAAAATTACAATTGTTGAGAGAAGAGGGATGGGAGACAATTTTAAAAGATGTGCAAAATTTTTGTGTTAAAAATTTGATTGAAGTACCAAATATGGAAGACATATTACCAATCCAAGGTCGTTCAAGGCGCGAGGGTTTGGTATATCTGTTGGATTCGACGGGATTCAATCCATTATTTATGGCCCATCGGGTTTATTATTAATCATCTAAATAAGACTTGAGCCTAATTAATAATTAAATATATAAATAGCATTTAATATATATATTAATTATTACATCCAAAATATATATTTGGATATATATATATATTAATAATGGCTTAAGTACCCAAGCCCATAACTTTGATGGACGGTTATGGATTTAGCCCATTAGGGTTGGTCCCACTATTCCCTCTATATAAAGAATATTATGTGAGAACAAAAGGTATGCGTCTCATACTATTCAGAAAATACACACACCCCATCATTACGTATAGAGGAGAATAGTGAAAATCAAAGCCCTCAAGTACTTGCGCTCTTCGGACTCTCTCAAGATCATTAATGACCTCTTTCGATTCAGGTACGATTCCGCTATTTATCTATACTCATAGTTTTGATCAGGAGATTCATGTATATATATTATGTTGTATTTATATACATGATTTATTCTAACAATTGGTATCCGAGCAAACTCCGTGATTGATTCTTTGAGTTAATAAATTTTAATTTATGTGATGATCAACTTGTTCAATTAGTTTTGGTTTTACCGGTTGCTACTGCTATTGTTGAACGAGTTTTTTCTGTATTGAAAGCACTAAAGATTTACCAACGTAATCGGATTGGGGAAGAATGGTTAAATGATAGCATGATGGTTTATATTGAAAAGACTATTTTTGCAAAGGTGGATAATGAAGCTATTTTACAAAACTATCAGAATATGCAGAATCGTAGAATCCAATTGTCCTCCATTACTTCTTCCCGAAAAAACAATTCATCTTCTGGTCATTAAAGATTAGTTTACTTTTAATTTTGTACATTTTTCTGCCTATCGTAAATTATTTATGCAAGTATGTAAGCCCCCGTAATATTTTGTTCTGGTTCCGCCACAGAATATAATATAATTTTATTTCTCGTACCCACCTCCTGCATTAGCATCAGAATTCATACCTTAAAATTTTGACATTGTAACCAAATTTCATATGACCATGAACCAAACCCCCTCAGTACGTACATGCATGTTTTCGCACTTGTGTTTGACACCGTATTAATTATTTTTTTTCTTTTTGTAACCCCGTATTGAATTTATTGTGTGGGGAGTTCCGATGTTTCAATTTTAATTGCAAAAATAGTCTCAGTCTAAGCCCGTATATGTCAATCTTTCAACATATAGAAGCCCAAACCCAAACCAATATATAGATGCTCCATGGTCCATGTTGTAACGACTTCATACGTGAGACCGTTTAGTATATAGTTTATTTAAAAATTCTGCATTTTCTAGTAAATTATACTGAATTAAAATTTAAAATAATTAAAGCACGCACGCTCTATAAGAGGCAAGTGAACACTATTCTTTGCCCGCCCCCGTCTTCGGCAAATCATTATGGTGAATAGGTTTTGAAAGCATTGCCTTTCTATTCTTCATCTCATGACATAATTTGTGCACGACTGTTTCCATGATTTTGAAGAACCTAGTTTTTTTTAATATTTTGGACGTTCTAAAATTTTTCCACAATATATATCAAAATTACCTAAGAAATTGTAATAATATATTAATGGAGAAGTTTCAATTTGAACATAAAAAGTAGCAATTTGAAACTAATTTTTTTTTTTTTGCTAAATTTATAATTAAATAGGAAAAAAAGAGATTACAGGGATTGACCCTTACTCTAAGCCAAGGCAAAGAGAAAGCAACCTAAGACCAATCTAACTTAGAAGAGAAATTGGAAAAAGAAAGAACACCCAAAAAAGAACCCAATCCTAGTCTGAGATACTAAATAAAAACGCATCTATAAAACACTAAATTTGCTGTTTTAATGAACCATTCCGTATTTCGCAGCTTCGTTTTTATATCAACCATGATCCCCTTAATTAAAAGGTTTGGCCCCAATGAGCCTTTATCATGTAATCTCGAATTCCTATCTCTCCATAAGTGATACGAGAAAGTCTGTGCAGCAAGAAGGGCAACAGTTCGAAGAATGTGATCAGAAATACACCCCAAGCAATCCAGGAGCTCCATCCAAGATGTTCCTGTAAAGACAATGTCTAGCAGCCCAAGCATTTTTGCCAAAATGTAGCTACTATAAGGGCAAGTAACAAACAAATGAGAGTCCGTTTCGATGCCCCTACAGAGAAATAGCAAAACTGGGATACATCCAAGCCGAAACGAGCTAGCCTATGCGAAGTTGGCAAACGTCCATGGCATAACATCCATATATGGTGTGCATATAGCGCAGAATTTTGAGCCTGTGCCAGACATGCTTTGCCCAGGTAACTTGTGTGGATTGCGTTCGAAGAGAATGCCAAATATTCCGAGCTTTAATCTTGCTAATTGGCAAGCCATCCCAAAGAATGACATCCGTATCACAAAGATTGAAACCTGGGTAATCAAAATTTTGAGTCCAGAGGGCAAGATGAGGGTGCACGTGGTGAATTCTGTTTGAGGTTCGAGGGATAACCCAAACGCCCGTATGAATGATTGTATTCACCGTGGCATCGCCTTGAAGACCAGATTGAGCAATGATGAGAGCATGCTTGTTAGCAGCCAAGCATGTAGAGTTCCACCACGGGTCGAACCATAGAGACGTAGCAAGGCCATTCCCAATCTTGAAAGAGATAAATTGACGAGCTGTTGATCGAAGCTTGAGAACGTTTCTGAGAATCCACGAGCAATCGTTGGGCATTGGCATTGTCCAGATGGTGTGGTTCTTAAGGACAGTTGTGTTAACCCAACGAGGCCACAATGCCTTGTTTTTTGACACCACCTTACATAGATGCAGCAGGATGTGCGCTTGATTCCAGTCTTTGGGTTGCTTAAAACCTAAGCCCCCTTCATCCAGGGGAAGACAGATGGAGTCCCAGCTAATTCTCACTCCCCCTTTAGAGTTGATATTCCCCTTCCACAAGAAGCGAGTGAGGAGTGACTGAATGGAGCTATGCACAGAAGCAGGAAGAATAAAATGCCTGGACCAGTAACCTCGAAGAGCAAAGATCACAGCCCTGAGAAGCTGAACACGACCTGCGAAGGACAACAGTAAAGAAGTCCAGCAGCAAATCCTAGCAGTTATCCTGTCGATAAGAGGAATGCAATCATTGTGACTTAGCCTCGTTGAGATTAAAGGAATGCCAAGAAATCGAACAGGAAGCTCCCTGTGTGCAAGACCATACCTTGAATCAAACCACTCAATAAATTCTTCTTTACAATTTCCAAAATAGACCGTGCTTTTAACTGTGCTTGGCCGTAACCCACTAACATCCGCAAAGCGATACATACAATCCATAAGATGAGTAATAGACTCAATGTCGGAATTAGAGAATAGTAAAACATCGTCTGCGTAGAAAAGATGCGTAAGCTTCATGTCTTTACAATGCCAATGAAATCTGAAATCTTCAGGAGTTTGTGCAAGCATAGAGGACAAGACGTTCATAGCAATAGAAAATAGGTATAATGAGATAGGGTCCCCCTGCCGTAGGCCTTTCTTACCATGGAAAAAACCACACAACGAGCCATTAACTTTGACAGAGAAAGAAGTAGTTGAAATGCATAAGTAAATCCACCTCATAAACTTTGCAGGAAAATTTAGTTTCCGAAGAGCACCCATGATAAAGTCCCAATTTAGCGAGTCAAAAGCTTTATTCAAATCAAGCTTTAGAGCACATTTAGGTAAGCCCGTCTCTCTATGATATCCTCGAAACAGTTCTTGCGCCATGAGAATATTATCCGAGATATTACGTCCCGGAATAAAAGCAGATTGAGAGATGTCAGTGATACTAGGCATAACAATTTTCAAACGAGATGCAAGTATCTTGGCAATACACTTGTAAGGTATTGAGCACAGCGAAATAGGCCTGAAATCTCGCATTGTCGTAGGGGTTGGGACCTTCGGGATAAGGGCGATGCTTGTGACATTAACTGATTTATGGAAAGTTTCAGAGGAGAAAAAACCTCTAACTGCCTCACAAAAGGTGTTGCCAACAATTTCCCAAGAAGCTAAAAAGAACTCGACTGTGAACCCGTCAGGCCCCGGTGCCTTGTTTAATTTCATTGCCTTTAAGGTGGCCAGTATTAGCTCATCAGAAACAGGGGCTTCCAGTAAAATAGCCTGTGCAGGAGAGATCAAGTCACAGTCAAAAGAATCGAAGTCACAAGGAGGTAGGTTCGAGCTCGAACCCAGGGTGTTCGAAAAGAAATCCACTGCCACTTTGGAGACATTTTTATGGCCAGAAACCAAAAGTCCCTCATTATCTTCAATAGCCAAAATCTTGTTCACATTCCAGTTTGCTTTTGTTCTATTGAAAAAATAACTGTTATTACCATCTCCATAGTTAAGCCACTTCACCCTCGATTTTTGCAAAAGAAATCGCTCCTCCTCTAGTAAGACAGTCTGCAACTTCTCCGAGTAGTGACTTTCTTCTTGAAGTAAAATGTCATTCTCACAATCATTCACCAGTTGATCTTGCACTGCTGAGAGAGAAGACCTGGTCATTGCCACATTATTATGCACATTACCATGAGTCTTATTCAAACCTACCAAAGCACTTTTGACATGCTTCAATTTGCGAACCAAGATTGCCATTGGGTCCCCATACCACTGATTATCCCAGGCTCTTGAAACAGTTTCCATGAACCCATCCACCTCAGTCATGTAGTTATGGAATTGAAATGGCTTTACCACCTTTTCAAGATGCAGAGGAACACATCAAATCAAAGGATTGTGATCCATGATCCCCTTGTTTTTGACCACAACTGTGGCTTCAGTGAAAGCATTGAACCATTCCTTATTAACCAACATGCGGTCAAGGCGTTTGTGAATAAGAGATGATCGTTTATTAGTCCATGTATAAAGAGAGCCTAGAGTGTTTATGTGTCCTAGAGCAGAGACAGAAACACAATCCATAAAGTTTTGCATACCCGTCGTCCATTGTTCACGACCTCCCTTAACCTCGTTCAAGGCTAAAATACAGTTAAAGTCCCCATTTATGCACCAAGGCATTGAGATATTCCGACTCAAATGCTCAAGATCCCTCCAAAGGGGCTCCCTCTGATGAGGTTGATTCAAAGCATAAACAAAAGTTACGCAGAAAGTTATTTTCTTCTCCAAAAACGTCACAAAACAAGTGATATGCTGTGATGTTTTCAAATAAGCAGTGACATACCAAACCGAAGGGTCCCAACCAACCCACACATGACCAAAATCATGCTCATCATAATTAAAAATCCATTTCCAGTTTTTATTGGTACGCCTAGAAATATCCACAGAATTGTCGACCCTAACTTTATTTTCTACCAAGCCCATAAGGGAAATTTTATTGGCTGAAATGAAGTTAATCACTTCTTGCTGATGAGGACTCCTATTGATACCCCTCACATTCCAAACTGCGAAATTCATGGTAAACGAGCTAGAGTCGTTGGCGTGCCTGCCAACCTGGAGCTTTTTCTGTTAGAGACTTTTGTAAATCCTTTTATCCTCATTACTTTTGAATATGCAAAATTTCTAATTAAATCATTATAATCTAATTTAGCTAACATTTTAATCTGAATAGACTTAAAAGTAGCAATTTCAACCTAAAAAGTTATTATTCTCGTTCCTTTTGAATGTGCAAAATCTATAATTAAATCATTGTAATCTAGTTTAGTCAACATCTTATTCTGAATAGATTTAATTAGAGCTTCGTGTGTTTTTTACGATTCTCGTCCCCCTTATTTTAATTTGAAAAAAATTATTTCATTAATATTTCTATAAGAATAACAAGTATTGATAATTATATATATTATTTATTATTTATACATAATAATATAATGATTAAATTACGAAACCATAAAATTTTGGAGGCCGGATTAGGCCGCTCTGAACTTGTTTAACTTGTTAGAAAATGGAAAGTTTGAGGCATATTTATAATATGTTCTTGATGTAATTTCCGGAAACTAACAAGTGAAGATTGTTCCTTGTAACGAGGACTTAAACTTTCATGTTTGGATCTAAGACATTTTCTTAGTGGAATCCATAGATAAATTGAGTTGAAAGAAAGAGATTTGAAATGAGTAATCAGATTGCAGATGAAAATCATGACCATGATATATATTTCATGATCATGAAGAGGCATCAAAAAAATGGGATATTCAGAAATGTTTCATGCCCATGATGTGCGATCTGATTTTAATTATTGATTTATTTTAACAAGGATCAGATTTATTTGTTACAGCAGTAATTCTGTTGAATCAGTACTTGGATTAATGAACATCAAATACTGGTGGGCCAAATCCTGATGGAGGTCAGACATCAGATACTGATGGGCAAAATCCTGATGGAGGTCAGACATCGGATCCTGATGATAATCAAATCCTGATCCTGATAATGGTCAGATCCTGATGTTGTTGTAACTGAAAAATAAATCCTGATGCTAGAGTTAATGCAATTAAATCAGAAAATTTACTTTTCCTTTTATGGAGTATCAGTTACATTTTATTTTTTATATTATATACATACATAATAGAATAGAACGTTGTGAGATATGATACGTCCTAAGCATAGAAACCTATCGGCCTTATTCTTTTTCTGCTCTCTCTCTCAATACATACAGAGATAATACATAATTCTCAGGAGAACTGAGGTGCTGGTCGCTGTTGATTACTGGTGTATTTGTGAACCCATTGATCTGTGATGTTTTATCCTGGAAGTGATATTGCTGCAACCCAATCACAACGTAAGTGGGACAATAATCTCTTCAAGATTGTTGGGTATAATCAACTACAGCAACAATGAGTTAGTGTTATATATATATATATATATATATATATATATATATATATATATATATATATATATATATATATATTAAAACAAGAACAGGCGTATAACCAATTAACAAAACAAATCACGAAGGCAAAACAAAGTATAATTAGAGACTGTATAATAACAAGAAAGGCAAGAATACTTATCTCTCACAGAAGATTTAGCAACAACTGATTAGAGAGAGAAGAATAGCTGAGTCGCCAAACCCTTCGAGAGGACTTGACTGATCTTGAAGAAATTATTTGTGTTATATACTGTTAATTAACAAGATGGTTAACGAAACTGAAACTCCTGTTGTTGTGACTAGCTCTGGATCTGGTGTTATTGCATCAACCATTGACTGGACCACGTACCGTTTCCCACAGCCTATTTATTTGTAACACCCCCAGATCCGGGGTCAGGGATCTGGTGGTCACGGTCTTACATCCATTCATAATACTTGACTTGAGTCCACAATAAATAAATCACATGCTGTGACCCCACAATAATTACCACTCACACACACACAACAGTTATAGTCCCAGAGATGAAATTGAAATAAGTCTTACATTAAAGGGGTTACGAATAAAAGTTATTACAATCCCAAAAGGATAACATCATAGGTTTAAAAGTTTTGCCGTTGATTATATTAATTATACATATAGTTAAACAGGAAACAAAAGCTGTCTAACTATGCTACCTCAGCAATGGCGGCTAGCATCTCAGCGGGTAGTCCGGTGGGTCGGGTAACCTGCTTGCGCCGAGTGCGCCTGACGCGAGCCATCTGTCCTAGCTGTTGTTGTGACATAATATAAACAAAGCAAGGGTGAGCGAAAGCCCACCAACAAATATATAACTGAACGGTAATTTAAAACAGTTCAAAGCTATCTTTCAAACCATATGCCATGCATTTACGGAAATGATGCCAGTATAATATGAACGATGAAGTTACAAGGTAACTGAAAGTATTTGTTTGAAGAAATATCTGCTACATCAAAGTAAGCGAGATATTCTTATTGTTATTAAGAAGAGGAACTTGCAAGAAAGGGTTGCAATTCCAGTTATGACTCTTTTCCAACTCTGTCAACCGTAATCATGTTGCAGGAAATAAATAAATTTGGATGATGAACCAATGATGGAGTATTCACCGCGCCCGTTGTTCCAATCTTGATGATCAGTCGAGATCGTACAGCTCAATTTAGATTTACTACCGGTAGAAGGAAGAACTGACGGCTTTACTTGTATACCGCCTTACTAGCTCTCCCCGGCGCTACTCAGCCTCTTACACGACTCCTAGTTCAAATAGAATTCATGATTCTGAATGTAACGTTCGTCCCCCTTTCCCCAAGTATAATACTTGTTGATAAGACTCCACAAAGTAGTCGTATCTAGTTGGAAAGGAAAATTTACCAATAACTCCCAAGCTATTACTTGGTAACGGATATCAACTTGTTCCAGTAATCTTACCCCTCGAAAGATGAGAAGGTAAGCAACGACTTAATAAGTCAACAGCACCCGAGTTGCGAGTGAAGGGAATACTTTATGACCGGGAAGTCGACAAGATAAATAACATTTCCCAAGTAAGGTTCCCTTATTATTAAGGGAATAGACTCAAAGAAGAATGATGTCTGAGAACCTTTCTTGATATAAGATTAATAATAATATGACTCCGAGATATTTTCTGTAATAATTGAAGAAGATAAACCTTATCGAGGTTATTCTAAGTATGGAATAAATATCCAGAGAATATTTATTGAATTAAAATATTTTACAAATTATTTGGGAATATGAAAGAATATCTTTAATCAGAGTATTTCCCAAATAATTCTTGAAGAAATATCGAGAGAATATTTATTGCATAATTAAATAATCAAATGAATATTCAAAATAATATTCATTACTTAATAAGTCCTGAAAGAAATATTTAAATATTTCAAATAATATTCGATGATTAAATAGAACCCTGGATGAACATTCAAAATAATATTCATAATTAATTAGGAATTTAAATGAATATTGATAAAGTAATATTCATTTAATGAATAACATTCTAAATGAATATCAGGTAATATTCATTTAGTAATTCAAGCTTTACGGGAATATTCGAGATAAGACTCGATAATTAAATCAAGTTTCAGATGAACATTTAAAATAATACTTGACAGGTAATTACTATCTTAAATGAATACTCAAATGTAATATTCATTTAATGAATAATATTCTAAATGAATATCCAAATAATATTCATTTAGTAGTCCAACCTTTAGAAGAATATTCGAAATAATAATCGATAAATAATTCGACTCTGAATGAATATTAAAAATATTATTCGTCGAATAGTTACGTTCAAATAATTATTTGAAGTAAGGATCGTTAAAATAATTAGTCTCGAACGAATATTCAAATAATATTCGTCGCCCAAATAATAGAAAATATTTACTTAAATATTTTCCTCCGAGGTAATCTCGATATATCAAGGAATATTGACTCCCGGTCTATACTTGATTAATAAGATGTATATGCCCTTCTATGAGGGTCTTACAATACCCGGCTTATAACTGATATATAACTATCTAGCTTATAAGCCAACAATAACATTCAGGGAATAAGTATATCAATTCAACTTGAAAGTAGGCATGCATGCAATGGCATATGTATATCAGCAATCATATATATATATTTATTCAATCACAACAACAGCCTAAAAGAAGGGAATTGAAACTTGCCTGGTAGTCGAGTACGGTAAGGGGTAGTGGTAGTGGGTCCCGGCTCAGCTTGGTGATCTATAAATAGCCAAGGCATTCGGGATTAATCACTTAACATATTAAAAGTTAAGTTATACTTAAATCGAAACACGTTCTCGAGTTATCTCGTTATACCCCTTTTAGTGGATTACTTATTATCACTGATCCGACCCGACATTCGTTCGTTAATACGACATGTCACTGCACTTATACTTGGGACATACTTAAGTCATATGAGTTCTAAGGTTGATCGTTACGAACCAATATTATACTCCGAGTTTTATCGCCCGTTTTCTAAGTGTTTTACCGAAGTTATAAAAGAGTCGTCTTTTAAGGGTTCGTTCGCGTTTAACCTTGACTCGAACATTTTTAATAAATCGAAAAATGCTCTTTTTGACATACGGTTTTCTTTCACACCTTCCTTCTTACCCCTAGTATTTATTTACCAAGATTCGCCATGACGTTACATAGCTTACGAGGGTTCAATTTCAGTTACGAACTTTCGTTTACGGATTCGAACTACTTTTAGTAATTTGGTCATAAATCCTAAACCGTAAGTCCGTTTCACGTGATCTTTATATCAAAACGAAGATTAGATCATTACCTATCCTATCATGGCAGATAAGGTCTCTGGACAGTAGGGGTTCGACATGGAAAATGGCATACAAAACATGGTATTGTAAAATCGGGCATTATAACGGCTGTAAATCGAATATCTATCACTTTCGAATCTTCCCATAAACATAGTATCCAACCCACACAACATATACATGACTTAAATACATGAACTGAGGCCAAGCAATGCCTTTCCGTTCATCTAGCTATTTACATCATTAATCCAAAAATCCATACATAACCATGCTTATAATCTTAACATAACCCTAACTAAGTTATAACTATCATAAACATGCTTAAATCTCAAACAAGGGTTAGGGTTTCAAGAGCTTTATACCTTCCTTGGATAGTGATATAGCCTTACTAAGCCTTGTATGGTCCTTAGGAGTGATTATGCTTGCTATATCAATCATGAAAAATCAAGAAAACAAAGTTAGTTCAAGAAGAACACTATTCATGCTCCTCTTGAATGATTTATTTGAAAATGGAAACCAATGAATTTGAGCTTGAAATTTCTAGGAGATTAGTTTCTTGAATTATAGGACTCACCTTAAAAATTACAAGATCAAATGATGGTTGGAAGTGGGATTTTGGAATTGGAATTTTGCAAAGGGCCGAATGGAGCTTCAAGAGAGAGTTTGATGTTCTTTTGTGTTGGTTGATTTGAAATAATGCATAAAGTGACATTTGCTAGATAATATCTCATCCAAGTGGTGTTAGTGGAGTGTGATGTAATGGATGATGGTTTTTACAAGCCAAGTGTTGTGTTTTGGATGGTGGAAGGCTAAGTATTGGTTGGTTTTTCTAAGTACTACTTCCATCTCCAAGTATGCTAGTTACTCTTGCCCACTTGGTTACTAGATATTTATTCTAGTAGCTTGCACAAGACTCTTGCTTCCTCTGCTTGTTTCTGTGTCCGGTTATTGCCCGTTTTGATTGATCGTTCGTAGGAATATTTCATGGATTTCTAATTAGGGTTTACCGGGAATCCTTTTTAATATTAATACTTTCATTCTCCATCTTTCATTCTAACTTTCCATTTTATATTCCTTTAATCCATTCGTTAAATACTTAAGGCTATCAGTGTCCAGGGAACTCTCGGAGAAAATAAAAGTGCGGTTTTTCAGAATCCGACAGCTTTTACATACACTTATTTTCCCCCTGGATCACTAATACGAACTCGGAAATCCGTTCCGAATACTTCTATATAGTGTCGTCCCATATTATTATATACTCCCACCAAAACACTATTCATTCTGTATTCTTTACTTGTTCTCTTAGGGTTGTATAATTGTCCGTATTCTCTTTCGATCGTTCCTTAACCTTTTTACGGAACTACTGGATTAATCGTTATCGATCTGGATGACATGAGAGTATTCTCTTGCTTGAAGTTGCCATATCTTATTCCTTTAGAAGATAGATTATTCTTACCTATGTTGTCACCCTTTAGCATTCTTCAAGACATAAACATAATAAAGTCGAATTCTATTCATTCTTTCCCAATTATCAATTATTACACTGTAGCCATATCCACTATTCATTCTTACATCATTAAATACATAAAAGTTTTAATTCCACCCAAAATCTGGGTTCTTACAGTCTCCCCTCCTTAAAAGGATTCCGTCCCGGAATCAGTTTGAAAACAAGTGGGGGTACTTTTCTTGCATTGCGCTTTCAAGTTCCCAGGTGGATTCTTCTACATTGTGGTTCTACCACAAAACTCTGACTAGCTGAATGACCTTGTTTCGGAGCACTTGTTCTTTCCGGTCTATGATTTCCACAGGTTGCTCCACATAGGTCAGGTCTGGTTGCATGTCCACTTGCTCATACTGTACAATATGCTTAGCATCCGGATTATACTTCCTCAGCATCGAAACATGGAACACATTGTGCACCTGTTGTAGATTCGGGGGCAATGCGAGCTCATAAGCTAGTTCCCCAATCCGTCTCAAGATCTCAAATGGTCCAATGTACCTGGGACTCAGCTTTCCTTTCTTCCCAAATCTCATTAAACCTTTCCAAGGTGACACTTTCAAGAACACTAGGTCCCCTACTTCGTATTCCTTGCCTTTCCGAGCTAAATCGGCATATTTCTTTTGTCAATCCTGGGCTGCTACCAACCGTCCTCTGATTAGATCTACTGCATCTTTAGTTCGTTGGACCACTTCGGGCCCGAGCATCTTTCGCTCTCCAACTTCATCCCAATACAAGGGAGATCGACATTTTCTTCCATAAAGGGCCTCATAAGGTGGCATCCCAATGCTTGAATGATAACTGTTATTATAGGAGAACTCAACCAATGGCAAGTGATCATCCCAACTCCCCTTGAAGTCTATCGCGCAGACTCTCAACATATCCTCTAGCGTTTGGATGGTCCTTTCACTTTGCCCATCTGTCTGGGGGTGGTAGGCTGTGCTCATGTTCAGCCGGGTCCCTACACATTCTTGGAAACTTCTCCAAAACCTGGAGTTAAATCTAGGATCTCGATCGGATACTATTGCGACTGGGACTCCATGTCACGCCACTATCTCTTTTAAGTAGATGTCCACTAGTCTGTCGACCGTGTACCTTTCGTTGATCGGGAGAAAGTGAGCCGATTTCGTCAGTCGATCTACAATTACCCATATGGCGTCATGATTAGCCTTGGTCCTTGGTAAACCTACTACGAAATCCATGGCTATATGTTCCCATTTCCATTCTGGAATCTCTAAGGGATGTAGAAGTCCGCTGGGTTTCTGGTGCTCTGCCTTCACTCGTTGGCAGGTCAAGCATCTGCTTACGCACTCCGCTACGTCCTTTTTCATATTGG
Source organism: Saposhnikovia divaricata (assembly GCA_036435485.1). Lineage (NCBI taxonomy): Eukaryota > Viridiplantae > Streptophyta > Magnoliopsida > Apiales > Apiaceae > Saposhnikovia > Saposhnikovia divaricata. Next base: position 166,973,758 of record CM071595.1, on the reverse strand, counting down.
GCCACCAGTAATACTCCTTCAAATCCCTATACATTTTGGTGCTACCGGGGCGCACTGAGTATCTTGAGTTGTGTGCCTCATTTAAAATCTCATCCTTGAGTTCCTGAACGTTTGGGATCCATATCCTGTATGTGTACCTCATGATCCCTTCCTTGTCTCTTTCGCACTTAATTTCCTCCCCGGTCATTAGCTCTTCTGTGGAGTTCTTTTCTTCCTCCATCATCCGTTCCTGGCACAGTCTAATCTTTTCTAGCAATGGAGGTTGGATTCTAATTTCCATCAACTTTTCTTGGCCCTCCCCAGGTAACTTAACCTCGATTTCCAACTTCTCAAAATCCTTCACTAGCTCTTTCTCTGAAGTTATCATCTTGAGCTTCTCTTTCCGACTAAGGGCGTCAGCCACCACATTGGCTTTGCCCGGGTGATAGCGAATTTCACTGTCGTAATCCTTGATTAACTCTAACCATCTTCTCTGGCGCATGTTAAGCTCTTTCTGAGTGAAAATGTATTTGAGGCTCTTATGGTCTGTGTAAATCTCGCATTTTTCCCCATACAGGTAGTGTCTCCAAATCTTTAAAGCGAAGACTATGACTGCTAGTTCTAGATCATGCGTGGGATATCTGACTTCATAATCCTTCAATTGCCTAGACGCATATGCTATTACCTTGCCGTGCTGCATAAGCACGCATCCCAGTCCTTTATGCGAAGCATCACTGTAAATCACGAAATCTCCTTTTCCATCTGGTAATGCCAGCACTGGGGCTGTCACCAGCCTCTTCTTTAACTCTTGGAAACTCTTCTCGCATTTCTCAGTCCATTGAAATTTCTCGGTTTTACGGGTAAGTCGAGTTAATGGAGCTGCGAGTTTCGCAAAGTCTTGGACAAATCTCCTGTAATATCCGGCCAGTCCAATGAAACTCCTCACCTCGGTTGGAGTAGTTGGCCGTTCCCAGTTTGAAACTGCTTCTATCTTGGAGGGGTCAACCAACACTCCTTCTCTATTGATCACGTGCCCTAAGAATTGTACCTCATTTTTCCAAAACTCACACCTGGAGAACTTGGCATATAACTGCTCTTTCCTGAGTATTTCTAAGGTTATCCTTAAATGTTCAGCGTGTTCTTCCTCTGTCTTTGAGTAGATGAGAATATCATCAATGAAAACTATCACGAATTTGTCCAAATATTCCTTGAACACTCTATTCATTAGGTCCATGAAGGCTGCTGGGGCGTTGGTCAATCCAAATGACATAACTAAGAACTCATAATGTCCATATCTGGTGCGGAATGCAGTCTTCGGGATATCTTCAGGTTTGATCCTCAGTTGGTGATATCCCGTTCTCAGATCAATCTTACAGAAGTATTCAGCGCCTCTTAGTTGGTCAAACAAATCGTCTATCCTGGGCAATGGATACTTATTCTTTATGGTTAGCTTGTTCAATTCTCTGTAGTCGATGCATAACCTCATACTTCCATCCTTTTTCTTAACAAACAACACTGGTGCGCCCCAAGGCGACACACTGGGCCTTATCATGCCCTTATCCAACAATTCCTGTAATTGTTTAGCTAGCTCCTTCATTTCTACTGGTGCTAGTCGGTACGAGGCCTTCGAAACCGGCGCCGTCCCCGGGGCTAATTCGATGGCAAACTCGATTACCCTATCAGGTGGTAGTCCGGGAAGATCTTGTGGGAACACGTCCTCGAACTCATTAACTACCAGAATGTCTTGCAATCTTGGCACTTCCTTCTGAGTGTCTATAACGTAGGCTAAATAAGCCTCGTTCCCTTTTCGTAACAATCTTTTGGCTTGCGCCATGGTCAGAATTTTCTGGGTCTGTCGCATTCCCTTAAACACTATTTCTTTCTTCCCTGGGGTTTTCAACTTAACCTTTTTCCCTTTACAATCTATCCGCGCATCATTGCGAGACAACCAATCCATACCCAAAATGACATCGAATTCCCCTAGCTTAAAAGGAATTAAATCGACATAGAAGGATCGTCCTCCTATTTCTAGCTTACAATCGGGGTGAATTTGATTAACCGGTACGATTTCCTGATTAGCTATTTCTACTTGTAAGGAATCTCTTAGTTGCTGGGTTTTAAGTTTCAACTTATGCGCAAAATCTCTAGATATAAAAGACTTAGTTGCTCCTGAATCAAATAATACATTTGCACTGACTGAATTGAGAGAAAAAGTACCTGCCATCACATCTGTGTCCCTCACGGCATCTTGTACTGACATATTGAAAGTCCTAGCAGTCGGTGGCCTATTTGAGGCAACCTTGCTTGCTCCTGATGCTGCTGGTTTGCTCTTTGGGCAATCCTTCCTCATGTGCCCTCGCTGTCCACACTGGAAACAGGTTGTGTTGCTAGGGATGACCGTGGTGCAAGAGGTAGCATAATGCCCAGCTCGCCCACACTTATAACAGTTTATCTGCTTCAGGTTGCACACCCCGGAGTGCCTCTTCCCACAAGTAGCACACAATGGCAATGGAGGTCGAGAAGGGTTGGAACGGGACATTCCTGATTGGTGGCCGCCCTGGCTCACACTTACACTCGCAGATGGTTTAAACCCTACATTCCTCCCTGGTAGGGAAACCGCTCCTCGATTAAACTTTGTTGGGGGTTTTCCTCCAGCGGATCTTCCGTCCATACTAACATGCTTTCTCTTTATCCCCCCTTTCTCTCTCTCTCTCTCTGCATCTGATCACTACCAGCCTCCACAATGGTTGCCTTCTGCACCAAGGTGGCATAATCTGTAATCTCTAAAACAGCCACCCTATTCTGGATCCACTGTTTCAGCCCTTGTTGAAACCTGTTAGCTTTCTTCTCTTCTGTGTCTACAAACTCTGGCACAAATCTCGATAGCTCAGTAAATTTAGCCTCATAGTCAGCCACTGACATATTGTTCTGTTTCAGTTCCAAGAACTTAAGTTCCATCTGGGTTTTCATGAACTTCGGGAAGTACTTCTCCAGGAATAATTGTTTGAACCTTTCCCAGGCTATGACAGCATCAGTCTCCATGTTTTTCTTGGCTTCCCACCAATAATTGGCCTCTCCCTTTAGTAGGTAAGTAGCAAAAATAGTCTTCTGAGCCTCATTGATACTCAGAATCTCAAAAGACTTTTCCATTTCCTTGATCCAGGCCCTCGCCTCAACGGGATCAGCCGATCCGTGGAACTCTGGGGGCTTAAGGGACTTAAAGGCCCTAAAGGAATTTGCCACTGAAGTGTTGTTGCTTGGTGGTGGTTGGGGGTATTGGTTCAAATTCTGCCTAAGTAGATCCATAAATTGGCCCATGGGGTTTCCGCCCTGGTTCTCCCCTTCCTGTTCTACTTCAGTTTCTCCACCCTCTATTTCCCTTTCAAATTCTTCAGAGTACAGGGGTTCATCCTCTGCTCCATACTGGGAATCTTCTTGCTCATTATAGTCTTGATCTTGTTCCTCACTACTTTCACGGTTTTCCTCGTGTTGGTTGTGACTCTCTTGGTCAGTAGATTCGCGGGGGTTAGCCCTAGTGCCCATTCGTCTTGGAGGCATTTTACTGAAAATTTGGAAAATTATACATTAGGTTCACTTACCTGTTTTAAATTATTTTTCCTTGCACAATTCTTTACATGATTGGGTTTAAAATCCCACAGTTTTATATCTCATGGCAACTTAATCAAAAAGTAATATATATACTAATAAACTCGTGATCACATCCCAACAAAATTGTAATGACTGAAATGGAAACAAATATATACCAGGTACCGAAAAGGTACAACATCCGAGTTACAACGATAGTTTAAAGTACAGCCATCCTAACAACAACAACAAGTCAAAAGTGAAATACGCTGTCTATCTGTCTAGTCTGCAAAAAGGGAAAACAAGTACAAGAAAACCATCCCTACAAAAGCCGGCACTACTATGTCCGTACATGACTAGACAACTAGACCACTGCATCACTACATCTGAAATCAGCCGCCACGACGAAACATCCTCCGAACCCTCCCCATGGCGATGCGGAAAACCTCCTCAGCCTCTGCTCTGTCTACCCTACCATGCCCATCAGTAGGCAACTGTCGCACCCTCACCCGAGCCCTCAGCTCGATGCGAGTCACAGCCCTAAACCCAACTCTGTCACTGATAGTCCTCCTGCAACCTCATCCGGGCGGCTCTCTCTGCTGCTAACTCACTCCTAGACTCTGCCAACCTGGCATCTGCCACAGACAACTCTCTATAAAGCCCGTTCACAATCAAGTTGTGAACACATACTGGGACTCCTCCTATCGGGGCATGAGGTGGGGTGGATGGCTCAGCTGGAGCGGCAGTCTCTGTCTGCTGGGGCTCTGGGGTAAGCTCCTCAAACTCGTCGGGGTACGGGCTCACAGGTAGTGGTGGTGGGGTAGGGGCTCTCTCAACAGGGAGGAGTGGCACAAAAAGTCCAGAACTCCCTACAGCACCAACTACTGGCTCATCTATATCTCCCTCAACACCCTCATCTACCGGCACCACCTGATACGTGGTCATGTCAGTGTCATCTCCCAAAGTCCTGATCTCAGTCACAACCCAATAATCATCATCCTCAACCACTAACTCAGCATCCTGTCCTGTCTGGATCCTCTCCGGGTCCTCCTCCCCCTCAGTCTCAACAACATCTGTGTCAGCATCATCCTGGACCTCCTCAGGGTCCTCCTCCTCAGACTCGATCACATCAGTATCAGCATCAACCTGGACCTCCTCAGCGTCCTCCTCCTCAGGATCAGTATCCTCCTCAGGCAAGTGCTCATAGTATTGGTCCCTAGTCCGGAACATGTCCTCATCATGCTGTCTCGCAGCTGCCTCCTGGGCCGACAAGTCGCTCGCCAACACAAGACGAACTATGTTACTATCATGATACTAAAAAGTTCCCGTAAGGGTTTTAGGTGAACCTGGCAAGGGTTCTTATTATATTATTGAATTTATTATTATATAACGTCGTATCATCTCTTGGGATATATAACTCTCGCTCTGATACCATCTCTGTAACACCCCCAGATCCGGGGTCAGGGATCTGGTGGTTACGGTCTTACATCCATTCATAATACTTGACTTGAGTCCACAATAAATAAATCACATGCTGTGACCCCACAATAATTACCACTCACACACACACAACAGTTATAGTCCCAGAGATGAAATTGAAATAAGTCTTACATTAAAGGGGTTACGAATAAAAGTTATTACAATCCCAAAAGGATAACATCATAGGTTTAAAAGTTTTGCCGTTGATTACATTAATTATACATATAGTTAAACAGGAAACAATAGCTGTCTAACTATGCTACCTCAGCAATGGCGGCTAGCATCTCAGCGGGTAGTCCGGTGGGTCGGGTAACCTGCTTGCGCCGAGTGCGCCTGACGCGAGCCATCTGTCCTAGCTGTTGTTGTGACATAATATAAACAAAGCAAGGGTGAGCAAAAGCCCACCAACAAATATATAACTGAACGGTAATTTAAAACAGTTCAAAGCTATCTTTCAAACCATATGCCATGCATTTACGGAAATGATGCCAGTATAATATGAACGATGAAGTTACAAGGTAACTGAAAGTATTTGTTTGAAGAAATATCTGCTACATCAAAGTAAGCGAGATATTCTTATTGTTATTAAGAAGAGGAACTTGCAAGAAAGGGTTGCAATTCCAGTTATGACTTTTTTCCAACTCTGTCAACCGTAATCATGTTGCAGGAAATAAATAAATTTGGATGATGAACCAATGATGGAGTATTCACCGCGCCCGCTATTCCAATCTTGATGATCAGTCGAGATCGTACATCTCAATTTAGATTTACTACCGGTAGAAGGAAGAACTGACGGCTTTACTTGTATACCGCCTTACTAGCTCTCCCCGGCCAACGGTTGGGCCAAAGGGGATGGACCGGAGCTACTCGGCCTCTTACACGACTCCTAGTTCAAATAGAATTCATGATTCTGAATGTAACGTTCGTCACTCTTTCCCCAAGTATAATACTTGTTGATAAGACTCCACAAAGTAGTCGTATCTAGTTGGAAAGGAAAATTTACCAATAACTCCCAAGCTGTTACTTGGTAACGGATATCAACTTGTTCCAGTAATCTTACCCCTCGAAAGATGAGAAGGTAAGCAACGACTTAATAAGTCAACAACACCCGAGTTGCGAGTGAAGGGAATACTTTATGATCGGGAAGTCGACAAGATAAATAACATTTTCCAAGTAAGGTTCCCTTATTATTAAGGGAATAGACTCAAAGAAGAATGATGTCTGAGAACCTTTCTTGATATAAGATTAATAATAATATGACTCCGAGATATTTTCTGTAATAATTGAAGAAGATAAACCTTATCGAGGTTATTCTAAGTATGGAATAAATATCCAGAGAATATTTATTGAATTAAAATATTTTACAGATTATTTGGGAATATGAAAGAATATCTTTAATCAGAGTATTTCCCAAATAATTCTTGAAGAAATATCGAGAGAATATTTATTGCATAATTAAATAATCAAATGAATATTCAAAATAATATTCATTACTTAATAAGTCCTGAAAGAAATATTTAAATATTTCAAATAATATTCGATGATTAAATAGAACCCTGGATGAACATTCAAAATAATATTCATAATTAATTAGGAATTTAAATGAATATTGATAAAGTAATATTCATTTAATGAATAACATTCTAAATGAATATCAGGTAATATTCATTTAGTAATTCAAGCTTTACGGGAATATTCGAGATAAGACTCGATAATTAAATCAAGTTTCAGATGAACATTTAAAATAATACTTGACAGGTAATTACTATCTTAAATGAATACTCAAATGTAATATTCATTTAATGAATAATATTCTAAATGAATATCCAAATAATATTCATTTAGTAGTCCAACCTTTAGAAGAATATTCGAAATAATAATCGATAAATAATTCGACTCTGAATGAATATTAAAAATATTATTCGTCGAATAGTTACGTTCAAATAATTATTTGAAGTAAGGATCGTTAAAATAATTAGTCTCGAACGAATATTCAAATAATATTCGTCGCCCAAATAATAGAAAATATTTACTTAAATATTTTCCTCCGAGGTAATCTCGATATATCAAGGAATATTGACTCCCGGTCTATACTTGATTAATAAGATGTATATGTCCTTCTATGAGGGTCTTACAATACCCGGCTTATAACTGATATATAATTATCTAGCTTATAAGCCAACAATAACATTCAGGGAACAAGTATATCAATTCAACTTGAAAGTAGGCATGCATGCAATGGCATATGTATATCAGCAATCATATATATATTTATTCAATCACAACAACAGCCTAAAAGAAGGGAATTGAAACTTGCCTGGTAGTCGAGTACGGTAAGGGGTAGTGGTAGTGGGTCCCGGCTCAGCTTGGTGATCTATAAATAGCCAAGGCATTCGGGATTAATCACTTAACATATTAAAAGTTAAGTTATACTTAAATCGAAACACGTTCTCGAGTTATCTCGTTATACCCCTTTTAGTGGATTACTTATTATCACTGATCCGACCCGACATTCGTTCGTTAATACGACATGTCACTGCACTTATACTTGGGACATACTTAAGTCATATGAGTTCTAAGGTTGATCGTTACGAACCAATATTATACTCCGAGTTTTATCGCCCGTTTTCTAAGTGTTTTACCGAAGTTATAAAAGAGTCGTCTTTTAGGGGTTCGTTCGCGTTTAACCTTGACTCGAACATTTTTAATAAATCGAAAAATGCTCTTTTTGACATACGGTTTTCTTTCACACCTTCCTTCTTACCCCTAGTATTTATTTACCAAGATTCGCCATGACGTTACATAGCTTACGAGGGTTCAATTTCAGTTACGAACTTTCGTTTACGGATTCGAACTACTTTTAGTAATTTGGTCATAAATCCTAAACCGTAAGTCCGTTTCACGTGATCTTTATATCAAAACGAAGCTTAGATCATTACCTATCCTATCATGGCAGATAAGGTCTCTGGACAGTAGGGGTTCGACATGGAAAATGGCATACAATACATGGTATTGTAAAATCGGGCATTATAACGGCTGTAAATCGAATATCTATCACTTTCGAATCTTCCCATAAACATAGTATCCAACCCACACAACATATACATGAATTAAATACATGAACTGAGGCCAAGCAATGCCTTTCCGTTCATCTAGCTATTTACATCATTAATCCAAAAATCCATACATAACCATGCTTATAATCTTAACATAACCCTAACTAAGTTATAACTATCATAAACATGCTTAAATCTCAAACAAGGGTTAGGGTTTCAAGAGCTTTATACCTTCCTTGGATAGTGATATAGCCTTACTAAGCCTTGTATGGTCTTTAGGAGTGATTATGCTTGCTATATCAATCATGAAAAATCAAGAAAACAAAGTTAGTTCAAGAAGAACACTATTCATGCTCCTCTTGAATGATTTATTTGAAAATGGAAACCAATGAATTTGAGCTTGAAATTTCTAGGAGATTAGTTTCTTGAATTATAGGACTCACCTTAAAAATTACAAGATCAAATGATGGTTGGAAGTGGGATTTTGGAATTGGAATTTTGCAAAGGGCCGAATGGAGCTTCAAGAGAGAGTTTGATGTTCTTTTGTGTTGGTTGATTTGAAATAATGCATAAAGTGACATTTGCTAGATAATATCTCATCCAAGTGGTGTTAGTGGAGTGTGATGTAATGGATGATGGTTTTTACAAGCCAAGTGTTGTGTTTTGGATGGTGGAAGGCTAAGTATTGGTTGGTTTTTCTAAGTACTACTTCCATCTCCAAGTATGCTAGTTACTCTTGCCCACTTGGTTACTAGATATTTATTCTAGTAGCTTGCACAAGACTCTTGCTTCCTCTGCTTGTTTCTGTGTCCGGTTATTGCCCGTTTTGATTGATCGTTCGTAGGAATATTTCATGGATTTCTAATTAGGGTTTACCGGGAATCCTTTTTAATATTAATACTTTCATTCTCCATCTTTCATTCTAACTTTCCATTTTATATTCCTTTAATCCATTCGTTAAATACTTAAGGCTATCAGTGTCCAGGGAACTCTCAGAGAAAATAAAAGTGCGGTTTTTCAGAATCCGACAGCTTTTACATACACTTATTTTCCCCCTGGATCACTAATACGAACTCGGAAATCCGTTCCGAATACTTCTATATAGTGTCGTCCCATATTATTATATACTCCCACCAAAACACTATTCATTCTGTATTCTTTACTTGTTCTCTTAGGGTTGTATAATTGTCCGTATTCTCTTTCGATCGTTCCTTAACCTTTTTACGGAACTACTGGATTAATCGTTATCGATCTGGATGACATGAGAGTATTCTCTTGCTTGAAGTTGCCATATCTTATTCCTTTAGAAGATAGATTATTCTTACCTATGTTGTCACCCTTTAGCATTCTTCAAGACATAAACATAATAAAGTCGAATTCTATTCATTCTTTCCCAATTATCAATTATTACACTGTAGCCATATCCACTATTCATTCTTACATCATTAAATACATAAAAGTTTTAATTCCACCCAAAATCTGGGTTCTTACATTATTTATCAAGAATGCCTGATAAATTCAGTGGGGGTGTTGGTTTTTCTCGTTGGCAGAAAAAGATGAATCTGTGGCTAACGGTAAAGAGTCTATGGCCAGTGGTGCAGTATAAGAAACCAGTTGTGGTTAAGGAAAAAGCCGAAACTGTTAAGGCTTATGCTATGTGGGAGGAGAAGGATGGGGTGGCTAGGGATGCAATTCTTGCAGCTTTATCGAACACACTATTCGATGTTTATTCATCTGACTCCTACACTGCTAAGCTCGTGTGGGAGAAGCTTGACCAGACACATAATACTGACTCGCAAGGGTTGGAAAAGTATTCTGTGGCTAGGTTCCTTGACTTTAAATTGGTGGATTCTAAATCCATGACTGAGCAGGTGCATGAGTTTGAGATGTTGGTTCATGCTTTGAAGGAGTCCGGTATAGACCTTCCTGAGAAGTTTCAGGTTATGTCAGTAATTGAAAAGCTCCCAAAGTCTTGGGAAGAGTTCGCATTCTCCATGAAAAGACAGAAAGGAGAGATTACTTGGACAAACCTGATGTTGGACATCTTTGTGCAGGAACAACACAAGTCCAAACAGGGACATGTGATGCTTGTTGAACATGCTGGGAGTTTGAAGGTGAATGTAATGACTGTTGGACAGAAAAGAAAGAATGTCACTAAGAAGGAAAACACTAAGTCTAATAAAGACAAGAACAAGGCTAAGAAACCAAAGGCAAACAAACCATGTTGGTCTTGCGGACAGGTTGGTCATTGGAGCAAGGACTGTCCTGTAAAGAAAGCTAAGAAATTTATTGTGGGAGCACAAGCTAACACTGTGCTTGGAACCACTAGTGGGCCTGTGGTTAACATGGTTGTTGGTGAGGCTGTTGCTTCTGAAACTGACAACGGGTATGTAACCTACAACCCTGTACTACTTTCCACTTATTCGTCTCATGAATGGTCGATTGATACTGGAGCTAATGTACATATTTGTACTGATATTACTCTGTTTGTATCTTATCAACAGACTCATGGAATGACTGTGACGATGGGGAATGCGAGTGCAGCTCAAGTTCTTGGAATAGGAAACGTGGACCTAAAGTTTGCTTCTGGGCGTGTTCTATCCCCCACTAGAGTGCATCATGTTCCTGACATTCGTAGATATATAATAAGTGGAAGTTGTTTAGTTAAGAATGGTTTTGAACTTTCGTTGAAATGTAATAAAGTAATTATTACACATACTGGTGTATTTTTTGGCAAAGGTTACTTGTCTGATGGATTGTTTTTAATAAATGTTGAGCCTGTTTTGGGCAGTTTTATTAATGATAATGATGCTCCTTCTATTTATTGTGTTGAATCATTTGATTTATGGCAGGCACGTCTTGGTCACTTGAATTTTGGTGCTCTAAAGAATATGATGAACTTAGAGTTGATTCCAAAATATGCCATTGATAAGAAAACTAAATGTCAAGTTTGTGTGACAGCTAAACAAACTAGGAAACCCTTTCATAATGTGGTTAGGGATTCAAATGTGTTAGATTTAGTGCACACAGACATATGTGAATTTGGTGGTGTTTTGACCAAGGAACATAATAGATATTTCATTACCTTTACAAATGATTGTAGTAGATATTGTTATGTTTATTTGCTTAAACATAAAGATGAGGCACTAGAAAAATTCATTATGTTTAAAACTGAAGCTGAAACACAAACTGGTAAAGTACTTAAACGTTTGAGATCTGATAGAGGTGGTGAGTATACGAGTACCTCGTTTAATGAATTTTGCAAGAGCAATGGTATAGTTCATGAGGTAACTCCACCATACACACCTGAGTCTAATGGGGTGGCAGAACGAAAGAACAGAACTTTTAAAGATATGATCAATAGGATGTTGATTAATCGGGGTTGCCTAAGTACATGTGGGGGGAGACTCTGAATACGGCTTGGCATATTCTGAACAGAGTTCTTCTGAAACATATGGACAAGACACCCTATGAATTACGGACAGAGAAAAGGACTAGTCTAAAGTATCTTCGTGTGTGGGGGTTCTTTGCAAAGGTACTTATCCCTGAACACAAGAGAAAAAACTAGGGCCGAAAACTATTGATTGCATCTTTCTGGGCTATATTAAAACCACTACGGCTATGAGATTTTTAGTGTTAAAATCTGACATAGACGGTATAGTGGCTAACACTATAGTTGAATTTCGTGATGCAACATTCTTTGAGGATGTGTTCCCTATGAAGACTGGTATACTTCAGGGTACTTCTGATGATGATCCCACTCACACATCGAGTTCCATTCCTGATCATGTGGAAAGGATGACAAATGTGGGGGCGGATCCTAGTAGTAGCTCTACTCCTGAAGAAGTAGAGGAACCTAGAAGGAGTAAGCGTGCAAAGGTAGTCAAGGATTTTGGAAGTGATTTTATCACTTACAATATCGAGGATGAAACTTTAACTTTTCGACAGGCCATGGATTCTTCTGAATCAAGGTGCTGGAAAGGTGCTATAAAAAGTGAAATTGACTCTATTGTTTCTAATGGAACATGGGAGTTGGTTGATCTACCTCCTGGGTGTTCTACTATAGGATGTAAATGGGTATTCAAAAGGAAGATGAACCCGGATGGCTCAATAGATAAGTATAAAGCTAGGCTGGTAGCTAAGGGCTTTAAGCAAAAGGAAGGCATTGATTACTTTGATACATACTCTCCAGGTGCTAGAATGACAACAATCCGAATGCTTGTAGCATTGGCTTCTGTACAGTGTCTTATCATCCATCAAATGGATGTAAAGACGGCTTTTCTTCATGGTGAACTTGAAGAAGAGATTTATATGGATCAGCCTGAAGGATTTGTAGCTTCTGGTAATGAAAGGAATTTATGTAAGTTAATCAAGTCTATATATGGCTTAAAACAAGCTCCTAGAGACTGGCATAAAAAGTTTGATGAAACTGTTTTAGAATCAGAATTTGTAGTTAATGAAAGTGACAAGTGTGTCTATTACATGATTAAAGGAAGTGAATGTATTATTGTATGCCTATATGTGGATGACATTTTATTGTTTGGAACCAATATTGAGATTATTAACGAGACAAAAGTGTTCTTGAAAAGGCACTTTAATATGAAGGATATGGGAGAGGCTAGTGTGATTCTTGGTATCAAGTTGACTCAGTCAACTGATGGAATAACCTTGTCACAATCTGATTATATAGAGAAATCTATACTTGAGAAGTATGGTTATTCAAATTGTAGAATCGCGAGTACTCCATATGATACGAAATTTGCCCTTGTCAAGAATAGTTCAAGAGATCCTGTATCTCAGTTAAGGTATTCTCAGATTATTGGGAGTTTGCAGTATCTTGCTAATGGTACTAGACCAGATATTTCATATTCAGTGTCTAAGTTAGCAAGATATACAAGCTGACCAAACAAGACTCATTGGGATGCTCTTGATAGAGTACTTAGATATCTGAAAGGCACCATATATCTTGGTTTGCATTACTGGAGGTTTCTCGGAGTGCTAGAGGGATATAGTGATGCAAGTCGGATAGCTAAGAAGTCTGGTTCCAATGGAGTGATTGGATACCTGTTTACCCTAGCGGGTGGAGCAGTGTCTTGGAAATCTTCTTGAGAGACTATTATAACTCAGTCTACTTTTGAGGCTGAGTTGTGTGCATTAGATGCCACGGGGTCAGAGGCTGAATGGTTACATGGACTTATGTCAGTATTACCTATAGTAAGCCGACCATTTCCTGATTTTGCTGTTCATTGTGATAGCCATACAACTATCGACAAGATTAACAGCAAGAAGTATAATGTGAAAACAAAGAGACATATCCAAGTTAGACTGAAGTCTATAAGGGGTGTAATGTCTGAAAGGATTATTGCTGTTGAGTTTGTTGGAACTCAAGATAACCTAGTTTATCCTTTGACTAAGGGTCTTGAGCATGCTGTTGTCCTTAAGTCTAGGTTGGTGATGGGACTGATAGCCCATAATGATTCATCTACAGCGGGAACCCAATACACATGAGAGGAGATCCCTCGAAAGTGTATTCAATGTGGTAATAACAAGTTGTAAGGGTGAATTGGTTGTACCTTAACTACATAGATTGATAATCACGTATCTGGAGTCTATCCCCTGTAAACCTATAAGGTACTGTCACTGCCAGAATAGCAAGAGTTGTTTGAACTCTGAATGGGGTCAAGTCTTATGACGAGATGCTATCAGTACATCTCTGGAGATGCCCAGCTAAGCGTATGTAATTGTGTGGTCGCAATTAGAGGAAAGGGTTATTACTTGAAACATTCGACGAACAAGATCGGGACATGACCATTAACGTCTCAAAGCCGTAGATTAGCACCATAGCCTTTGACTTGTCATCATCTATGGAGTGTGGTTACACCAAACGGATAAAGATTCAAGGTAAAACATTTCATCTGAATCCGGTAGCCATCGAAGTAGAGGACTTAAAAGGGTTCAAACCCGGAAGGGTACCTACTCTGAAAAACAAGTCATGATGAGGATAGATATGCATTTCTATATGGATTTTTGGGGGATTGTTAGAAAATGGAAAGTTTGAGGCATATTTATAATATGTTCTTGATGTAATTTCCGGAAACTAACAAGTGAAGGTTGTTCCTTGTAATGAGGACTTAAACTTTAATGTTTGGATCTAAGACATTTTCTTAGTGGAATCCATAGATAAATTGAGTTGAAAGAAAGAGATTTGAAATGGGTAATCAGATTGCAGATGAAAATCATGACCATGATATATATTTCATGATCATGAAGAGGCATCAAAAAAATGGGATATTCAGAAATGTTTCATGCCCATGAAGAAGTTTTCATGCCCATGATGTGCGATCTGATTTTAATTATTGATTTATTTTAACAAGGATCAGATTTATTTGTTACAGCAATAATTCTGTTGAATCAGTACTTGGATTAATGAACATTAAATACTGATGGGCCAAATCCTGATGGAGGTCAGACATCAGATACTGATGGGCCAAATCCTGATGGAGGTCAGACATTAGATCCTGATGATAATCAAATCCTGATCCTGATGATGGTCAGATTCTGATGTTGTTGTAACTGAAAAATAAATCCTGATGCTGGAGTTAATGCAATTAAATCAGAATATTTACTTTCCTTTTATGGAGTATCAGTTACGTTTTATTTTTTGTATTATATACATACATAATAGAATAGAACGTTGTAAGATACGATACGTCCTAAGGATAGAAACCTATATGCCTTCTTCTTTTTCTGCTCTCTCTCAATACATACAGAGATAATACATAATTCTTAGGCGAACTGAGGTGCTGGTCACTGTTGATTACTGGTGTATTTGTGAACCCATTGATCTGTGATGTTTTATCCTGGAAGTGTTATTGCTGCAACCCAATCACAACGTAAGTGGGGCAATAATCTCTTCAAGAACAGTCAAGTCCTCTCGAAGGGTTTGGCGACTCAGCTGTTCTTCTCTCTCTAATCAGTTGTTGCCAAATCTTCTGTGAGAGATAAGTATTCTTGCCTTTCTTGTTATTATACAGTCTCTGATTATAGTTTGTTTTTGCCTTCGTGATTTGTTTTGTTAATTGTTTATATGCCTGTTCTTGTTTTAATATATATATATATATATATATATATATATATATATATATATATATATATATATATATATATATATATATATATATATATATATATATATATTATATATATATATATACATATATATATATATAGGCCTTTGCTCCATACAGAACACTCTTATATAACAAACAATAAGGAACACTATAAAATCAATTATTCCAATAGATCCATTGGCCCCGCCAGGGGCACCCAATACAAAAAGTTCTTATTTTTTTATCTTCTATCCATCCAGCAAAACAAATTTTAAAAAAAAAAAATTTGAAAAAAATCACTATTCATGATGACGTCACTGCTGATGTCATCATGAACAGTGATTTTTCCAAAAAAATATTTTAATTTTTTTTTTGCTAAATGGATAGAAGATAAAAAAATAAGAACTTTTTGTATTGGGTGTCATGACGGAACTCTTATATTGAATTAAATATGAGGTGTTCTTTATTGTTCTTTATATAAGGTGTTCTTCATGGAGTGCAACTATATATATATATATATATATATATATATATATATATATATATAATCGCCTCATTGTTGCTGTAGTTAATTATACCAAACATAACTATCATTGGCCGAAGTCACACGTTCGAGGGTACATATAAGTATACCGAGTACACCGTACTGTATATCTACACTTGCGATCGAATATAAATTATAATCAAATTATAAATTCAACAAACAGTTGAGTATGCGAGTGTATTACTGTAAATTGTGATTGAGAAAGCTAATTAAAACAATTGTGTTGGTCCTTAGATAATCAATCAACATAAGAAAATTAGTAGTTTGAGAAATATCAATGTTGATCGACATACGAAATGGGAGAAAGAGTTAAAGGGTTTCATGTTGGATACAGAGTTAAAGGGTTTCATGTCGGAAATATTTCTAATTGTGTGAGCAAGTAAAATGTTTTGCGCGGCTAAAATTAGCTATAATATTTTGAACTTCTCTTGTTAATTAGTGCTCATAAGATTTGATTAGTTTTCTGTAATGCGTCATTTGTACAAATATGTAATACAAATGTGATGCACTAGTAGAAAATTGGCCTTTTACGTAGGTTAAATAGGTCTTATACGTCGGTTAAATGGCGACGTATGGGCAGGTGACGTATAAAGTCAGAGTCTTTTACGTCGGTTAAAATGGTGACGTATATTGTATCCTTTTACGTCGGTTCTTCTAAACAACCGACGTATATTGTATCCTTTTACGTCGGTTCTTCTAAACAACCGACGTATATTGTATCCTTTTACGTCGGTTCTTCTAAACAACCGACGTATATTATTATCCTTTTACATCGGTTCTTTTAAACAACCGACGTATATTATTATCCTTTTACGTTGGTTCTTCTAAACAACCGACGTATATTGTCCAAAATATTAAAAAAAAAAATATTTTTTTCTGTACAAAACCCAGAAAATTAATTAAAAACCATAATTTCCAAAATCAACCAATAATTTTAATATTCCCTTATGCCATCAAGTTATTTTTTAGCCCTAGCAAGCACCAGTTGGTTAATATACACATCATCAATCAGAACTAACAAACAATTACACCGTATAATCGTATCGTAAGAACAGAAACGAAGTGGAATGAAAAAACAAAATAGAAAATGAATTAACTCAAGAAACCCAAATTGCAAGAACCCAAGGATCAATTTGAATAAAAGAAATCTACAAATCAATAATTTAAATCTACAAGCAATATGTTAGTGGCTGAGTGTCCATCTGTCCAGCATCAAACTGCATGCTCCTCATCTATAATCAGTAAAATTATCACTGTTCAAGCAAACTTCATCATTTCTACCTTGTTTGCCCTTGCAAATGCAATCAATTCCTTGGTGTCCGATTCAGGAAGACCTTCCGCAATTATGGCCACAACTCTAATCGTTGGCTGTCTGAGGGTAGACTTGGATGAAGCAGCAGCACTGGAAACAAATGCAGCTATGTAATGTGTATGAACCTATGAGGTAAATAAAGCAATTGTTTATTGTAATGCTAAGATAAATGAATCACCAACCTTCTACATGATGCGAAGTTAATGAAGACATCGGCAGTAGGATGTGCAGCATTGGTATTGGAAGACGGATAGTTTCGCCTTCAGCAACATAAGTCCCCCTTTCCCTTTTTTTCTTTTTGAGCACTTCTAACTCATAAAGCTTCCTCTTCTTCTGCCGTTGTCAAAAGAACAACCAAGGAATCTTCAACATTATGAATTAACAGACCATGACACAAGACAAACAATGACAAAAGTGATCTAATAAATTTCAAGCACCTTGCTTTCATCTGGAAGCTCCTTATAGAAAACGTCATCTGCCTTTGCCATTTGGGCCGCAGTAATAAAATCTGTTAGTTCAGCAACTGAGGCCTCAGGACCTGTGATGAGGAAAGTCAAGCTTTAGTAAAAGACACACATAAAAAGCTTCCTGCTTTAACTTTGTGAAAATGAAACGAGCAAAAGCAAAATTTACATAATGCAAGTATAAATAAACTTTGGATGGGGTTGAACACCTGTGAAGAAGTACATGTACTTGCCTCATACTTATTCAGAGATACACATAACTTCGATCTCAGGAATTATACATTAGCACAATTAGCAAATAAAACTAGTATGTAACCTAGTCAGTTTGTTTACTGTAAACTTCTCCTAATTTCCTAAGATATGCACAATTAGCAAATAAAACTAGTATGTAACCTAGTCAGCTTGTTTACTGTAAGCTTCTCCTAATTTCCTAAGATATGCTAAAGTGGTTTAACATTTTGCCAATGTCCAGTGTCTATCTCTAGTTAGTCAAAAGACAAATGGACTCTGTAGATATTTCCTTTCATGCAAACGAATCAGTACTCTAATTTAAAACAGCTATATGTTACCTCCTTACTCTCCTAAGCTAGATATTCCTTTTATGCAAACAAATCAGTACTCTAATTAGTTTGAAACAGCTAGAAGTTACCTCCTAACTCTGCTAACCTGGAGACAACATCTCTTCTCCAACCAACCTATATTCAGTAGAAGATAACTAGATACAACTTTAACCAATTTCAACAAGAAATTTATCATGTTTCTATCTCAAGCATAACAACCAATTTATAACGGTGATCATGTCTAGGTTCCTAGGTCAACAAAGATTGATTTGACAAAGAAATGTGTTTATCAGGATACTGCATTAAAACATTCACCTCATACACTTTTAAAAGTAAATGTGGATGCAAAGAACACCGAATACAATGTGGAAATTTAGATGCAAAAGAAAATGCAACATTACACACCACATCTATCAATGGCTATTAAGGCTTCTTCGATCGAGTACTCCATATTTGTCAAGGCCAACACTCTTTTGTCTTCCACTGAATCAGAATTTGTAGTATCCTGCAACAGAAATTAAATAAAAAAGATTGATGTTTTATGTTGTAGTATTCATGTTCAAATGCCTCCATTTTCTATATTACATAATTATGTTCATGTAAATCCATCACCGTAGATGTCTAAAGGGTTTCTCTGTCACATGATGAACACCAACACTAATGAATATCAGAGAACAATTTAAGAATATCATCAAATAGACCAACTAGCATATAGAGGAAGTTAGCATGAAAGTACTACTTAAACATCTTACAGTGGTAGGTGTCACCATGTCAGTAATGAATAAGATTATAAGTATATTTTTGCAATTAATAGGAGTCAGGTAGACTTCCAACTCTCTTATCACCCGCTATGAAAAAACTGGCTACAGAAGCCCAATTACAAACATATACAAACGCACTAAGATGTTCTACGTTTCTGATCAGAGTGGACTTCATCATGGCATATTCTGAATTCGTTATTCGCTGGGACCCACGACAGATGTTATGGATTCAACAATTACTCAGCACATAATGGCCGCCATGAATTAACCTTTCATGGTACATATTACTCAGCACATACTAATATACATACATACTAAATTTCATGGAATAAACCAAAGCATTGTTAAACAGAACAAATTTAGAACAATATAACTCAAAAGGGTATAATGAAATAAAAAGAATATACCAATTAGAGCTTTGAGGTTACCAATTAGAACTTTGCGGCTACATAATCAGGCCAACACCCAAAGCAGAACCATGTTTATCAGTCTAGACAAATTACGTGGCTATGGTGGTCATACACATAGCAATATAACTCCAACCCAAAGCAAATAAAATACTGAGTCACCAGAATTGAAATTAGCAGCCAAAGACTCATCTACGAATCACCAGTACGGGATAATTGTTCGCCGTGTCTAGTCACCACCCAAACCGCAATAATCGCAGATCCCCCGAACTACCAACATTTAATCCGATATCAGTAGCGAATCGGTACAATTGATATCTCCTGTGAAATATCGATCAATCAGGCATGGATGACATGGTCCTCTAACAAATTCGATCAATTGTTTGACCAGTTAATTGAGGAGGTGGTGAGTTGCAGAATCGGATTTTCTACCCTTCATTCTTGATTGAGAGAATCGAGACACCGGATAGTTAATCGCCGGCCGGCCGAGAGCTAGCGTGTGTGTTGGATTTGAGAGAGAGAGAGAGAGAAAGAGTTTTTTTAAAAATTTGAACACGCAGAGAGGGAGAGATTGTGCAAAAGAGATTGAGAGAGATTGTGGAGAAATGAGAGAGAAGGGAGAGATGTCGAGAGAGAGAGAGGAGAAGAAGAGGGCGGAGAGAGATTTGGGTCGATCGAGAGAGAGATGTTGGTAGATCGATAAATAAAATTAAAACAAAAAAATATAGTTAAAATATATGTTTAAGAGATTTAATTCAATCCAACGGCTCAGATCTTGTTAATTCAATCCAGCGGTTCAAAGTAATCTGAGAGAAGCACAATCCTTGTGCTTCAATGTTACCTAATAATAATGTGACACGTGGCAACTTCTAATTTCTTTAATTTCTTTAAAGGTTTTATACGTCGGTTATATTAAGAGCGACGTATAAAGTAGTATTATATACGTCGCCTTTCCTCAACCGACGTATAAAGTAGTATTATATACGTCGCCTTTTTCTCAACCGACGTATAAAGTAGCATTTTATACGTCGCCTTTCCTTAACCGACGTATAAAGTAGCATTATATACGTCGCCTTTTGCTCAATCGACGTATAAAGTAGCATTATATACGTCGCCTTTTTCTCAACCGACGTATAAAGTAGCATTTTATACGTCACCTTTTCCTCAACCGACGTATAATATGACTTTATACGTCGGCGTTTTGTTCAACCGACGTAAAAATTTTTAAAAATTGACCTTATACGTCGCCTTTATGCGGAACCGACGTATATAACTACTTTATACGTCGCCTTTGGCCAGAACCGACGTATAAGAGGCGACGTATAAGGTCAGTTTTGTACTAGTGATGATAGATGTCAGAAATATTTCATGTACAACTCGATCATTTTTCTCCTTCGACACTACCATGCAGCTGAAATGAATGAATTATAGGTATTAAACATAATTTAAGTAATTCAAAATCTTAATCGTAAATAGTTTATGCTATCCATTATAATTCGTTTAGTCAAGTTCATTAAAAAACAAATTTGCCATATGAGAAGAAACTAACTATTACCACATTAGCGTCCTTATTAGGGTACTCGGTTCGCCGACAACTAGAAGAATATTATTTATATTCCTAATTATAATTTAGGCTTGGTTAATTCTTAAATTGGAGGGGTTTAATGTTTGGATGTGGTGATCTTAATATATTTTACTTTTTCTAATATTACTGGTCCTTTTATTGTCAGGGTGGCTCCTCTATCACCACATAGAATTTGTAATAAATTTTAAAAAACACATAAGTAATATTAATAAATTAGTAAGAAATCAAAAATTGTTTATGGGACTTTTTGGTTTTAATGTCATGTGTTTTTATTAGGCTGTTCTTCGACCTTTCAAAGATTTGATTTTCCAAAATCAAGAAATGTTCTTTTAATAAATAAAGAACAATTAGTACTTACATACCTTACCTTTAGAAGAAAACAAAAAAAATGAAATTCAAAAGTAACATAATATTGATGATATACATTAGGGCTGTAAATGAGCCGAGCCGAGCCGAACACTGACCAGGCTCGGCTCGAGCTCGATTAAATAGTTCGGGCTCGAGCTCGGGGCTCGATTAAATAGTTCGGGCTCGAGCTCGACCGAGCCATAAAATTCAAGCTCGAAGCTCGGCTCGACACATATGTGATATGTTCGAGCTCGGCTCGAAAGCTCGAATAATTTTACTAATTATCAACAAAAGCTCGAATACCTTAAGTTCGGCTCGAGCTCGACTCGATTAATATATAAAAATATTAAATATTTATATAACAATATGTAAATAACATAAAAATAATATATAAATAATAAAATATATATATATATAAATAATAAAATATATATAAGCTCACTTAGGCTCGCGAGCCATACGAATCGAGTAATATGAAGCTCGAGCTCGGCTCGGTCAACTATTCGAATAGCTCGAGCTCGAGCTTGGCTTGATTATTATCGAACCGAATTCGAATATTTTACGAGCCGAGCTCGAGTAGCTCACGAACAGTTTGACTCATTTACACCCCTAATATACATTAATATTTGAATTCTAAGAAGAAAAAAATTAATCTATGATAATATGTAATAACATATAATTTAATACAATTATCAACATATTAAACTTTGTTTGTTTTTCAGTATCGTTTCAAGATTATATTAAATTTTGTACGCTATCATTTCAAATTACATATATTCGGTAAAAACTTATATAAATACAAACTTACAAACTTTTTTTTGCTCAACACATATATGATTTAGGTTCAACATCATTTTTTTAATTAAAAATAAAATTCCTTAATACACATAATTCATAACAAAAACATATTCATATCATTTCATAATTTATTAGAAGCACATTTTTAACATTTTTAACAAAAAACTGATGTTGCTGTCTACGCCTCCGTTTTAGTTACCTTATCAAAACTAATATACACACACTTAATACAGAATTAGATTGAACTCAAAACGACTGCACATGCTAAACACGAAAAAAATCGAACATCTCCGTGGGCGAAATTCACTTTTCCGTCGCAATTGAGCTCGAACTTCAATGTTTTATGGTTATGTCTTTCAAATCTATTTATAATCTCACTCTCACTTATATTTATTTATTATATTTATTTATCTATTTTGTCTTTCAAAACCTAGCTCTATTTTTTTCAAATCGCCGTCAATTTAATGATGTTACTATACAACGGCATTTCAACATCTCGAATGAGTGTTTACGGCTATGAAGAAGGCTAGAAAGGTAATTTAAAATTCTAGCATTATACTCTCTATGATATGTTTATCATTTTTCTTTTGCTTCTGAGGGTGCGATTTGAGTTAAATGAGAATTTTAGTGAATTTGTTTATTAAGTTGGTGCTTTGAGAAGGTTAGTTGTTGATTTTACCAGATTTTACTTAATTCTCTTGTTGTTTTAGATAATGTGTTGAATTCGTTTTTTATTTCTTTCCATTTTTATTAAATAAATTATAAAACAAAGTTTTTTAAAATTATGTACGTAAATGAGATATAATGTGATTGTTTATTGTACTATGACTAAAATTTAATTACTTTTAGTCTCTTAAAATATAGTATACTTGCTTATTTGATTTTGGATCATCCGATACTAAAATAAATTAGTAAAAAATTTGTTTGTTTAATTAATAACCATTTTGAAGATATTATGAATATAATACGTTTTGTCCACTTTTATGAAATTATTAATCATCTATTTTTAGTAAAAAGTTGAAAATTATATGAAAATATTATGTTTAACTAGTAAAAGCGTTTGGGTTATATTTCAAATTCTAAAGGAGAGTTGCAGCTGGGTGTGTTTAGCTATATATATACATTATACATACATTGCTATACAGAACATATAAACAATTTTCAAGAAAATTATCAAGACATTCATTGATGGCAAACCCAAACCCAGGTATGTATGTTTCTTGTTTTATGTGTTTATGTTTTGGCATGCTTTGTTGATGTTCTCAATCCCTTAGGGTACATGATATATGTGTGTTTTTTTTTTTTTTTCATCATCTTTGAAGTTAGGGTTTCAAGAACCAAGAAAGTTCTTACGAATTTTCATATTTTTCATAAGTGTACATATTGTATAGTAGACATTGATGATGATGATGTTAATAAGCAATCTTTATTTATGAGTATTTTATTTATTTCTTGTTATTAAATGGTAGAACAAATTGAAATTTTTTGTCAACTTTCTTGATCATCTCTAATTCATCATCAATATTTTTATGATCATTATGTGTACTTTAACTTTTATCTCAATATTGATCTTTGGGGATTTTAAAAAAAGAATCATATATACTATGATTTTAATGAAATTGAGGATGATACTACTCTGTTTTTTTTATTCCATCGGTAAATTTTGTTATGGCTCAAGTTGAAGATAAAGTGAATCAATGGATCATGGATAGAATATGGTGTAAAGTTTATCTTTTCTGGAAATCTTTCTTTATGTAAGTATGCATCTTTTCAACTGTTAGTCCCGGAGTATATTGCAGAAGGGGGGGTTGAATGCAATATAGATAATTTCAAATCTTTAGCTCAACAACAGTGATAAATATTGTAAACTATCTAGATAAGAATTGCAAGCACAAGTAGTAATTCAAGATGTTCTCACAAAATAAATGTTTTATTTATTTTGTAAAGTGTTGCTACAACCTCGAGAAAAATGGTTTTCTCAAGTTTCGACTTCTTGTGAGAATCGCTTTTTGTTCGTTGTTGTTACAGAAAGAATTAGAGATGTGTCTCTATATAGACTAATCTTCCTTTAGCATCTCAGTCACATGGGTGGCGGAGCTGTTGTCGTTTTCAAGTGACAGCTCCTCACAATTTGCCCACACATGTGACCTTTCCTAAAATGCTATACAAACAGAGTTATCTTTAAGCATAAGGATTCTGGGTTATTTCCACAATTAGCTATAATGTTAACAATAATACACGCAAACGTACGCGGTCACAAGTAATATAGAATAAAATTAAGTTCGTTCTCATAGAGACTGATTTTGGTTTTGTTTAGTAGAATAATGCACCTATGCACCAATGTATGATTATACTTCACTGCCTAGACAAATAACAAATTGGGATTTTGTTTAACTATTAGCTACTATGCAAATTAACAATATTACTAATTAACTAATTACGAGAATTGAATATCGAATTACTTATATGCAAGAAAACATGGGATCCTAACTTCATTAATTACTTCGCCTAGATCTGACACTTTCAATCATTCCATGCAACGGTTTTGATATCTGATCGGACAACACGAAATCAGTACACGCTACCTGTCAGTATACGTATACCAAACTACCCATACATCCACAAAAGAGATAGAAGATGAATAGACACCAATTGTGCTTAGACCCTATATATGTATAGAATTTGAAAACATAACGGTTGAAGAACAAGTTATCCAATTTGATCACATAGGGCAATATAAGTATTTTCATCTCATACTACGAATCATATTGATAAACAAGTATGAACCTATGCTAACATGGCAAGTTCTAAACCACGAGATCCACTTTCACTTCACAAGAGATTAACAGATTAGATGTTCGCGACGCATCTAACAATTAAGCATAACCAAATGAGGATATCAGATTTATGCCACACACAGATCTTTAAGCATCAAGATACTAAACTACATAATTAAATCCGTTAGAATCCCATGACAACGATTAGTTCATAATTGAACTGCTCGTCACCATGGGAATTGATGAAAACATGTTAATAAACAATATATAAAAGAACGTTGTAATAAAATTAAAAGAATAGAGTTAAGAAAACAAATCTAGAATTTAGGATAACGCCTGAGAAAGAATACAAAAGATGTAGTAGAGCGAGATATGTTGCTTGTCACGAGCTTGAATCTTTCTCCACTTTTCATCGTTACAAAATCTACGTTCCAATCATAAAAACGATACAATGTGTTTAAATAGGCTTCCGAAGCCTTGCTACATAAGAAACTACCTTACAAAACTAATAGAATTTGACTTGGTATAGGAAACTGCCAAAAATACGTTTACAACTAGAATTAGGGCAAAAATATAAAAATCAGCAAAACTGGCCGCAC
The DNA here is from genome assembly GCA_036435485.1 of Saposhnikovia divaricata. Lineage (NCBI taxonomy): Eukaryota > Viridiplantae > Streptophyta > Magnoliopsida > Apiales > Apiaceae > Saposhnikovia > Saposhnikovia divaricata. The sequence goes on along the minus strand of CM071595.1, from coordinate 166,948,395 downwards.
AGGGGCGCAGTCTGCGCACCTACGGCGCAGCCTGCGCAGTCCAATTCTGTTTAAGGGCGCAGCCTGCGCAGCAACTTCCTGGAATTCTCATATTTTCTGCTATTTCGCTTCGTTTTGACTCCAAATGCTTCCATTCTTTTTGCATTAGCTTCCTTATTCAATTCTCTATATAATGGATCACTATGGTGGTCTGCCACAAGTCTCCATTCTTCACTCGAAAGCTCCAATGCAATTCCAAAATCAACGGAAACGTAAACCCTAATCGACAAACTGGAAATCCTGCACACTTAAGCAAAATACATCAAAACTACAACATACTTGAGTCCAAGATAATCAATTTAAGCCGATATGGAACGTTCCATGTGGATATAAAATCCATTTATCACACCCCCAAACTTAAAACGATGCTTGTCCTCAAGCATAAACAACTAAACACTACCTAATTAGTACCACTTCCGTAGGTGATCACGGTTGCATTTGGCATATGCAACAAGCCCTTTAAACCCCTAGGCAGCCCTAGTGGACGAGTAAGGTCTCGTGAGGGCCTATAGTGAATGTACCCACAAAATTCATCTAACTAAACGATGCAAAAACAATGCAATGCATGTATGCAACTAATATGAAAATGCATCGATCTCCCTTAGATTCACCAAAACCAACCAACAAGCAAATATCTCAAAGAATTCAATACATCCAAATAGAGCTCGACTAAGTCCCCGTATGCTAACAATACATGAACAGAAACGTGCAAGTATGCGGTGCTCATCAGATATACTCCTGAAACTAGATTAAAAATCATACATGCTCTTCGTCAAGACAATCACAGGTTTATAAATAGAATAGACGGTAAACACTTCATAACCTAGGAACACCTCAATCCTTATCTGAATTAGCCAGGAATTCATGCTTTATTACTAATAACTATAACCCATAATACTATATACAATAACGCATGCTTATTTAACCGTGCAATGGATGAGACCCCTAAAGGCTTATACAATAATACCCATGTAGCGAGCGTTGGGTTAGTGGATCCCAGACTATAAAAGCCTTAGGTCACTAGGCACAAAGTCCCCTAGAACTTAATATCTCAAGTATTAAAGAACTCACCCTGGTTAATTTATTCTAATTTTTTTTTCAACTAAATTGGAATGAGTGTGTTTCGCTCCATCTCATCCAACCCTAGACTACTCATAAACATGTTAAAGTGTTACATTAGCCTGTTAAAGTGTTACAATATACTAGTTAAAAAATAGGGGGCACGGGTGGGGCCCACTTTTTTAAAAAAATTGAAGCACCCTAAGGTAACCGAATTTTATGTTACAATATGTCGTTTTTATGTTACAGTAGACCTTTAAGGTAACCGATAGGGCATGTTACTCTAGGGGTGAAATATGTTACCTTAGGTACCCTAGGGTAACATCGAAATTTGTAACTTATAATTTATGTTACCTTAGCCCGAAAATGGGTCTATAGTAACATTTTAGCACCCTAAGGTAACAAAATTTTTTGGTTACCTAAGGCAGTTTATGGTGTAGTAAATACGACCCCCAAACCACCCCCAAACTTGAAAGATTCAATGTCCTCATTAAATGGAAGTAAATACGAGGGATAGTAGAAAACATACCTATTCATCAAAATCGTCACCCTCCTCGGGTGAATCAGGTGGTGGATACTGCGTACGAGCTCCATAAACTGGCCACTGCACTGTAATGCCCGTGGCTGAAAAGCTGTGCTCAAAGCTGCAGTCATATCCTCAGCATACTCCCCGTTACTCGCATGCATCGCATCAATACGCCTGTTAAGGCGCCGGAAGTGAGTATCAAGGGCTGACATGTCCACCATACCCTGTTGTGGACCAACTCTCGGAACTCTCGGAACCTGTGGCGGAGCACCCGCTCCCTGACCACCAGCACCACCCACCAGATAACCTAAACCCATAGGATGCGGAATGCCGCCCGACCACTCTGCCATCCTACCAATAGAAACATCATCAATCGGTGCCAAAACCGCCTGCTTAGGTTCGTCGTTGAACCATATGACTCTCACAGTATCACATAACCCCGCAATAACAGACCCATGAGGCATGCTGGCTGACGAAGGACCACCCATAAACCGAAGAATACTCTGATTAATTACATAACCAAGGTCAACATACTCACCCCTGAGAATACCCCAAAGTAGAATAGCTCTGTCGACCTTCACATCAGCAGTGTCTGAAGAAGGAAAGATACTCGAACAGATAAAAAGGAACCATGCCCGGGCAAACCTAGTCATGGATGCAGAAGGAAACGTAGTACGCTCAGTAGTACCCGGCCTCACCTTCCAAACTGTACCTGGCACACACAGCTCAGCTATCAAAGCATCAAAGTCTACATCGTCCCTCGTCTTGCGAGACCAATCCTCAACACCCCTACGCTTAGGCTGAAGCCTAATGAGAGTACGAATAGCACGAGGCGAATAATCAACTGTCATCCCCCTAACCATTGTATAATTATTCCTCTCAACCTTTGCTTTAGCATAAAATTCACGAACAACATTCAGAGGAACATCACTGGCATACTCACAGAAATATCCCCATCCCCTCTCCTGAATCATCTGAACCATCTCAACCGGCCTAGTAGGCAAGAACAACCTCTCCCTAAGAACACCCTTACTCGACAACCTAGCAAATTCTACTTCGACTACAGGAGATACAAACTTTTCCATCTCTCCCCCGGAATTTGAATCCTCGTCCGAAGATGGACGAGTACCACTACTACTACCCGTCAACCGTTGCCTTTTAGGAGCCATAGAATCAAGAGTAATCCAATAACAATAACACAAACCCACAAAGTTCAGATTCCAATACGTAGCAAAAACACAAATTCGTAAGAATAACGAGAAAAGATTAGATCAATACCCCACGAATCGAAGAGGTGTAAATGTTTGAAATCCATAAAAAATTCGAACTAGGCCTCCCTTGAATCTTGAAATTGATGAAAGTGGCAAAAGTTGGATTTTAGAGATAGATGATGTGTGTTTATATAGTGGTATTTGTATATATGAGGAAAAGGATTAGGATTTGGAGAGGAAATTAAAGATATAATAGAATTAGGAGATGTTAGGGTTTGAATTAGGAGAGGGATATGATGTAAAATAGGATTAAGAATTGATAATATAAAGATTTGGGGTGTTTTAAGGAAAAAAAATTCGGCTGGTAGGGGTTTGGTGCACAGGCAGCGGAGTCACGGCGCAGCCTGCGCAGTAGGTTTCTGTTGAGGGGCGCAGTCTGTGCAGTAGAGGGCGCAGTCTGCGCGGTAACATTCTTGATTTTTTTAAAAAAAACAAAAGATGTAACAAGTAATCTTCATACTCGTGTTGCCTCCCAAGAAGCGCTTCTTTTACGTCATTAGCTTGACGTTCTTCTTTCAAATCAAGTAGACGCCAAAATGGCGGAAACCTTCTCATGCAGAAATGACCCGCCATAGTAATGCTTCAACCGCTGTCCATTCACCTTAAAGGCATGATCCGGTGTTGTTTCGAAAATCTCAACAGCTCCATGTGGAAACACCCTCTTCACAATAAATGGACTCGACCATCTCGACTTGAGTTTTCCCAGAAAAAGTTTGAGGCGAGAACTAAATAGCAACACCTGTTGACCTGGCAAGAATGCTTTTGGTACCAACCTTTTATCATGCGACCTCACTACACCATATATGGCCTACCGTAACCCTTACAGAAAAAATGTTACCCCAATATGTTACATTAGCTATACTACTTACATCCTGAGGTAACATTGCGTTTTTTATGTTACCTTAGCCTAAAATATGATGTTACTGTAGCTAGAAAGTGTTGAAGCATGTAACAGAAATATGTACGTGTTACATTAAAGTTGGCCATGACAACTCTTTTCATCTAATTTAATTTTTTTTGAATTTTTTTAAATAAATTTAGTTTTTAAAATTTGTTAACTTTTTTGTAAAATGAGTTGGAATATTATTTTATTTTTTAAAGTCGAATTTTTTTCAAAAAATAATTTTTTTCAGAAATTGTAATATTTTTTTAGAAATTGTAATTTTTTCAATTTTTTTAAAATCCTGCTCAGATTTTTTTTGTAAAGTAATGTATTTTTCAATAATTTTAAATTTAACAAATTTAAAACTTTTACGTTTTACCTGAAAAAAGAATGAATATTTAAAATTTTACTTGAAAAAAGAATGAATATTTCAAATCAAAATTTATACGTGAGTTAATAATTATTTTAAAATTACATTTACCTTTAAATTAAATTTGTCTATAAAAAGCTAGAATTTTCCAAATACATGAGTTAATATTTTTAAATATTAAAAATATTTATTTATTATTTTTTCAGATTCAATGTATTTGTTAAATTTTAAATGAAAAATCCTAAAAACATCAAAATTAATAAATATATTTATAATAACATTGAAAGGCACACGGATCGGTGAAATTTATAAGCGGCAAAAACTAGCGCCCAGACTAAAAATTTCAATCTTAATACTCTTAACAAAAACTCAGCTCTCCCTCTTTCCCTCTCTCTCGGCTCTCTCTCTCTCGTACAACTCTCTCCCTCTCTCTCCTAAAATTGTCTTCCTCAATTCCTTCTAATTTTCTTCCTGTTAGTACGTATTTGGGTTCATTTTAGGGCTTCTCAGTTGATTGGGGCTTCGGTATGAGCTTAAACTTCTTCAAATTGGGGCTTTTTCAGATTAGGGTTTTTTTAAATTAGGGGTTTTTCGTTTTGAGTTCAATCATTTCGATTTATTCATTAATTAGGTTTAAACTTCAACTAATTGGTCTCTATTTTTGATTTCAAGGATTCTTCTATTGGGGCTTTGGATTTGGGGCTTTGGTTTAGTGGATTTCGAGCTTATTTAGTGGCTTTCGGGCTTCGATTCGTAGGTATTGGTTTACTTTGATTTACTTTTTGATAAGTTATGTTTGTATTCCTTTACGTTTCTTACATATGTAAAACGAAAATAAAATTAGTTGATTGCTACTAGAAATTCGTAGGTATTGGTTTTTGTGTATTTTTATTGTCAAAGCTGTTTGCTATTGAATTGTCCCAAATATGTTCATATGGGTAAGTTAGAGATTTCTGTGCAAATCAAGTTTATATTTGTGTTATTGTGTTTTAAAAACTCAATAATTGTAATACATATGTGTATACGTAATGAATGTACTTAAACTTCAATCTCTGAGTTGGTTTATAATATCTTTGCATATAAATTGAAAAATGGGAAAGTTACACTCTGTTTTGTTTTTGTCTATCTTGTTTGTTGAACAACACTAGTACAACTAGAATCATCAGTTTTCTGAAACATGAGGTGTATTTGTCATTGTTAACTTGTACGAACAAATACTGCGACCTAATTGCTTGTGTAATATCTAATCACTCAAGATTATATTATTTCTTGTTTGTTAATTTGTAAGTATAAGATGTACCAAAGTTATAGATGGCTGGTGAAATGTATCTAGAAGCGTAATCTGGTAAACAACAATTTTTCTTGCATTAAACTAGAGGTCAGAAAGAAGAGTGGATCAATTTAAATCTTTTGAGTGAGAACTGAAACTGTTTTGTGATATTCAGATTTACAAGGATTAACAATGGTTGTAGAAGGGACAGATGCAACTAGGTTTGTGCACCATTTGAGGGAAATTTCCTGCTTCGATAGGTAAAAGAAAAAAACGATGACACTAGAACTTGGACGAAGACTAGCTATAAATTAATACTATAAACTTGAATGAAGTATGGTTAATTGTCATAACTTCTTTGACCTTTCTGGTTATTGAGTATATAAATCCTTAGATGTAGTCCGCTGAAGAGAAAGTTAAAGTTTTCTTACTAGTTTTATTAGTAACCTTCTACGACCCTAATATGATATATGATAATATCTATGATTATCTTCTGAGCTCTTGTAAGTTTTTCCTCTTCATCCATTCTGGTTTTCAGGAAAGCACTAGCAAATGGGTTATCAGCTGCTCCATCTATGTGGACTCTTAGAAATGCAGGAATGGGAGCTTTACAGTTACTCTGTTATCCCAACGTCTTTACCTTCTCTGTTTTTGAGAAGCAACCATTAATAGTCCATCGTGATTGCAATCCAGAGACTAGCGGGAGATAGCAACCCAGCAATAGCTGCTGCAGCTTCCAAAACTATATTGGCATTGAAAAAACAATAAGAGACTATAAAAGCAATGATGCTAATACCTCAACTAATACAACAAATGAAGAAACTGTTGATGCTAAACTCACGAGCAAGGCACTGGTTTGGGGTTCACATCTATTATTGCTTGCAGATGTGGTTTCGGTAAGCTTTTTGGCTAGTGGCGCTTTCTGCCTGAATCATATACCCCTTTTACTTGTTAATCTCTTATTTACATGACTACATATAAGCAGTTTGGAATACTGATTTAACTATTGTCTGCTTGTTTCAGACCATGTCTTATATGGCGGAGCGTGTGGTTGGTACTGGTTCATTTGGTGTTGTTTATCAGGTGCGTAGGCTAAGTGCCTGGAAAATGGCGAAGCTGTTGCTATAAAGAAGGAGAATCAAGCACATATGTAATTGTGACCAAGCCTTCATCGCTTGTTTTATCTTCTCACAATCAATTCTTTGGTTGGTCTTGCCTCCTTTCCTCCTCCTTCTATTTTTAATTAATTACTACGTATGTAGTTGTTTATTTGATTTTGTTTTTCTGTTTGAATTAATGTATCTAACTTTGTCGTATTGTCATTGACCATGCAGGTTGTTTAATGCATATTCTGTGGTGAATTCCTTATTGACATTATGCTATTGTTCTCTCTTATGTGCAGGTCAGTTTAAGATAACTCTTATGTTTGGTTGATATTCCTGTTCAAAACACTTTAAATCTTATATGATGAATCTGCTTCACTGATGTCTATATTGCAGGTCATGTTTTTACTTTTGTTACTGCCATTTTGGTATATATACAACAAATTACAGGTATTTCACATATGACTGTTTAAATTTAAATCCATACTCTAGTAGTAGGCCTTCTATCAACATTACAATTCATTGCTCCATCTTTATAATCACTGGTAACGATATGGTAAAGTTGATTATTACATTTAATAAGTTTGCTCTGGAAGCTAGGAGGTATTTACTTAGTTGCTGATCAAATTCACATTAAATACATTTTCTGTTCTTTTTTCTTTGTATAATTTAGATGTTTATCTGAGTATGTCTACATTGGCCTTTACCATATGATTAATAATATCTTATTTTTATGGTGTGATTTGTGAGTATAGTGAGCAAAAGGTTGTATGATAAAATTGAACATTATGCATGCTGTACCAAGTAAAGCATGCTCAGTTTAATTATGAAGGAATTTATAATTGGAAAGAGGAATATGAAGTGCATCTTTGATGTCTATGCAGCATTTGAAAACAAAGAATCAAATCACTTTTTAGCATGCATGTTCCATGTCATTAAATGAAGCAGAAAATTATTTTACTTTTCAGTTAGTAAGATTGTATTGAGTGTAAGATTTGTCAGGCTAAGAAGTTGCGGTTAAATGAAAAGTTTTCCAGTTCTACTATAGGTCAACATCGAGGGAGTTGAGAAGGCTAGATAGTGTCTCACGTTCCCCTATCTATGCCTCCTTTGCTGAGATACTGAATGGATCGTCAACTATAAGGGCATTCGAATTTGAGGTAAGCATATGCATTCTACTTTCTATTCAGAATTACCCAACTTATATTATCAGTAAAGCTGAACAAACCAGTATAGCTTCAGTTTGTCTTTTTAAGATCAAGTCTAAGACTACCAAATCATCTGTTTTTTTCCTTTTTGCAGGTACACTGGCCTTTTCCTGCAAATTATATTACCAAAAAACTCACCACCGGAGATACCTCTTCTGATGAGCTTGGTGCGAAACATGGTCAACGGAACTTGGCGTTTGCACTTAAAAAACTTGGATGCCAACTCGGACATCACAGTTGATATCGAGGAGTTGTGTGCAACTGCTACAAGTGATGCTGATGATGGTACACCTATTACTGGAGGCAGTAGCTTCTAGTATCATTGTTTTCTAAGTTTAAGCTTCTAGTACATTATTTAGCTTAGCGCATTGGGATGTAAAAGTACTTATGTTATGGATGTTGACTAGCTTTTATATTCTAATTCGGATGTTAAATTAGTTTGTTTTGTTTGGATGTTGAATTAGAATTGATAAGTTTGTTTGGATGTTGAGATGGATCTCTTTGTGGTTCATTGTGGTTGAATGGTATTTTGGGATTGTATACTTTTAAAAAGGTGCTGTTCAATTTTTTTTGGTAAAGTGTTACATTAACCTGTTAAAGTGTTACATTAGCCTGTTAAAGTTTTACAATATACTAGTTAAAAAATAGGGGGCACAGGTGGGGTCCACAGGTGGGGCCCACATGTTGGATCCATAAGTGGGCCCACTGGTGGGGCCCACTTTTTTAAAAAAATTGAAGCACCCTAAGGTAACCGAATTTTATGTTACAATATGTCGTTTTTATGTTATAGTAGACCTTTAAGGTAACCGATAGGGCATGTTACCCTAGGGGTGAAATATGTTACCTTAGGTACCCTAGGGTAACATCGAAATTTGTAACTTATAATTTATGTTACCTTAGCCCGAAAATGGGTCTATAGTAACATTTTAGCACCTAAGGTAACATAATTTTTTTGTTACCGAAGGCAGTTTATGGTGTAGTAAATACAACCCCCAAACCACCCCCAAACTTGAAAGATTCAATGTCCTCATTGAATGGAAGTAAATACGAGGGATAGTAGAAAACATACCAACTCATCAAAATCGTCACCCTCCTCGGGTGAATTAGGTGGTGGATACTGCGTACGAGCTCCATAAACTGGCCACTACACTGTAATGCCCGTGGCTGACAAGCTGTGCTCAAAGCTGCTGTCATATCCTCAGCATACTCCCTGTTACTCGCGTGCATCGCATCAATACGCCTATTAAGGCGCCGGAAGTGAGTATCAAGGGCTGACATGTCCACTATACCCTGTTGTGGACCAACTCTCGGAACCTGTGGCGGAGCACCCGCTCCCTGACCACCAGCACCACCCACCAGATAACCTAAACCCATAGGATGCGGAATGCCGCCCGACCACTCTGCCATCCTACCAATAGAAGCATCATCAATCGGTGCCAAAACCGCCTGCTTAGGTTCGTCGTTGAACCATCTGACTCTCACAGTATCACATAACCCCGCAATAACAGACCCATGAGGCATGCTGGTTGACGAAGGACCACCCATAAACCGAAGAATACTCTGATTAATTACATAACCAAGGTCAACATACTCACCCCTGAGAATACCCCAAAGTAGAATAGCTCTGTCGACCTTCACATCAGCAGTGTGTGAAGAAGGCAAGATACTCGAACAGATAAAAAGGAACCATGCCCGGGCAAACCTAGTCATGGATGCAGAAGGAAACGTAGTACGCTCAGTAGTACCCGGCCTCACCTTCCAAACTGTACCTGGCACACACAGCTCAACTATCACAACTCATTATAAACCGATGGGCATTCTTAAACAAGGTATGCCAATAGAAACCTGCCTGAAGAACATGAGCTGCTGTCTTTTCTCCACCATAATGGCCACCATAAATGGTTGAGTGGCAATCTCTCAAAACACTCTCTGTCTCACTATACAGAATGCAACGTCTGATCATCTGATCTACTCCTTGTCTAAACAGAAACGGCTCATCCCAATGGTACCACTTCACATCATGTAGAAACTTCTTCTTTTAAGCACTCGAAAGATCTGGAGGAATCACATTACTCACCAAATAGTTCACAAAATCTGCAAACCATGGTTCTTCATCTTTCACTCCAAAAAGCTGCTCATCTGGAAAAGATTCATTAATAAGAGCTTTGTTATGTGAATCCTTACCATGATCCTCCAAGCGTGATAGATGATCTGCTACTTGATTTTTCGTGCCCTTCCTATCCTTGATTTCCACATCAAACTCTTGAAATAAAAGCACCCAACGAATCAATCTAGGATTTGAATCCTTCTTCGACATTAGATATCGAATAGCAGCATGATCCGTGTACACAATCACCTTAGTTCCAAGCAAATAAGACCTGAATTTCTCGAAACCATAGACAACTGCTAGCAACTCCTTCTCCGTAGTGGTGTAGTTAAGCTGTGCATCATTGAGAGTTTTACTAGCATAGTAAACCACATGAAAAACTTTATCCTTCCTTTGTCCAAGCACAGCTCCAACAGCATAGTCACTGGCATCACACATTAGCTCGAAAGGTTCCTCCCAATTAGGTGCGGTAATGACCGGTGTAGTAGTCAACTTCCTTTTCAAGAGCTCAAAAGCTGCAAGGCATTCATCATCATATTTGAAAGTAACATCCTTCTCCAATAGGTTACACAAAGGTTTAGAGATTTTCGAGAAGTCTTGACTGACTCATCGATAGAACCCCGCATGACCAAGAAAACTGCAAATTCCTTTAACAGAGATAGGAGGAGGAACATTTTAAATAGTCTCCACCTTGGCCTTATCAACTTCAAGCCCCTTACCAGATACCTTGTGCCCAAGAATGATTCCCTCTTGCACCATAAAGTGACACTTCTCCCAATTAAGCACAAAATTGGTCTCCACACAACACTTCAATACCAAGCTGAGATTATGCAAGCACTCATCATACGAAGTACCAAAGACTGAAAAATCATCCATAAAAACTTCCACATTCGTGCCAATCATGTCCGAGAAAATAGCCATCATGTACCTCTGAAAAGTGGCTGGAGCACCACAAAGTCCAAAAGAAACTCGATGACAAGCAAAAGTGCCAAAAGGACATGTGAATGTGGTCTTTTCCTGATCTTCCGGAGCAATGCAAATCTGATTATAGCCCGAATAACCATCAAGTAAACAATAATACTCGTGTCCCGCCAACCTGTCTAACATCTGATCAATGAATGGAAGAGGAAAGTGGTCTTTTCTCGTGGCTTTGTTGAGCTTCCGATAATCCATCCAAACTCTCCACCCCGTGACTGTCCGAGTAGGGATGAGCTCATTCTTCTCATTAGGAACAACTGTCATGCCTCCTTTCTTAGGCACACATTGAATCGGACTCACCCAAGAACTGTCTGAGATAGGAAAGATAATACCCGCATCTAACCACTTTAGAATTTCATTCTTCACCACCTCTTTCATAATAGGATTGAGTCTTCACTGATGTTCAACAGTAGGCTTAGCTCCTTCCTCTAGCAGAATTTTGTGCATGCAATAAGAAGGGCTGATTCCCTTAATATCTGCTATGGTTCAACCAATTGCTGACTTGAACTCCTTCAGAATTCGCAAGAGATTTTCTTCCGCACAAGCTGACAAGTTAGAAGCAATAATAACAGGTAATATAGATGCATCACCAAGAAAAGCATACCTCAAGTGCTCCGGAAGTGGTTTGAGTTCAAGTGTAGGAGCTTCTTCAATAAATGGTTATAGACGCCCCTCCGAATTTTTAAGTTCCGCTAACCCAAGAGATTCAAAAGGCAAGTCAAATCTCCTTTTCCAAGGAGTTGAATTTAACTGCTGAAGTTGCTCGGCTACTTCCTCATCTTCAAAATCAGAATTCCCGACTAACACTTTCTCCAACGAATCTGACTTAAGCAATTGATCAATCTCCGAAGTAACCGCAGAATCAACCAAATCCACCTTCAAGCATTCTTCTTCATCCGTGGGAAATTTCATTGCATTGAACACATTAAAAGTGACATTCTGGTCTTGCACCCTCATGGTGAGTTCCCCTTTCTGCACATTGATCAAGGTTCTTCCCGTAGCCAAGAATGGTCTTCCAAAGATTATGGGAATCTTCTTATCCTCCTCGAAATCCAAGATAACAAAATCCGCATGAAAAATAAGTTTATCAACTTTCACCAAAACATCCTCCACTACGCCTCTAGGATATGTAACTGATCGATTAGCCAACTGCAAAGAGATGTTGGTTGGCTTCGGATCCGGTAGACCAAGTTCATCTAAACTGACAAGGGCATGAGGTTGATGCTAGCTCCCAAGTCACACAAGCACTTCTCAAAAGACAAATTACCAATAGTGTATGGAATAGTAAAGCTACCAGGATCCTTTAGTTTTGGAGGTAATTTTTGTTGCAGCATAGCACTGCACTCTTCCGTTAGAGCAACGGTCTCTAATTCCTTGAGCTTCAACTTACGAGAAAGAATACCCTTCATGAACTTGGCATAGATCGGCATCTGTTCAAGAGCTTCCGCAAAAGGAATGTTAATCTGCAACTTCTTGAACACCTCTAAAAACTTAGCAAACTTCTTATCCAAATTCTGCTTCTGGAGTCTTTTAGCATATGGAGGAGGAGGATAGATCTTAGTATTTTTTGTAGACTGCTCCGAAGAAGCTTTAACAACAGGTTCCTTGCTCTTTACCACTTCACCAACTGGCTGATCAGCCACCAAGTCAGATTTTTCAATTTTGGGTACTACAGAATTTTCTACTTGCTGATTCTGCACTTCTTCATCTTCCTCAGCTGCTGATTTTGGATCTGTTGTAACCTTTCTTGATCTCAAGGTTACTGCCTTGACCTGCTCTCTGCTTTCCCTCTTGCCTGGATTTGCCTCTATATCACTAGGAAGAGTTCCTTGTTGCCTAACAAGTAAAGCACTAGCAAGCTGTCCCATCTGGTTCTCCAATGTCTTGAGAGCAATTGCCTGGCTTTTAACCATCATCCTCAACTAATCCATTTCTGATTTTTCATTAGAAGATTGCCCCGCATTAGCCTGGGGCTGTTGCAGCTGAAATCCTGGAGGCTGATATGGATGCCTTGGAGCATACTGCTGTTGACAGCCCTGATTGAATGGCTTCGCTTGCGGTCCCTGAAACTGTTGCTGATAGGGTTGTTGTTGTTGAGGACCATGAGTATTACTCTAGCTAAAATTGGGATGATTCCGATTATTAGGATGATAAGTGGTTAGAACTGGTGCAGCAGGTCTCTGGAAATTACTCACGAACTGCGCTGATTCAGAAGAGATAGCACACTGATTTGTCTCATGAGCACCCACACATAGCTCACAAATACTAGCAACCTGCTGAACTCCATAATTTGCAAGAGAATCCACCTTCATAGTCAAAGCTTTCAACTGAGCTGCAATAGCTGAAGCTGTATCCACTTCAAAAATACCTGCTACATTGCCTTGAGATAGTCTCTGGGTTGGATTCTGATATTCATTCGTAGCCATCATCTCAATCAACTCATACGCCTCGTTATAACTCTTCGCCCATAGAGCTCTGCCAGAAGCTGCATCAAGCATGGGTCTGGTCTGTGCTCCCAACCCATTGTAGAAAGAATTAATCACCATCCAATCAGGCATACCATGATGAGGGCACTTTCGCAACATCTCCTTATATCGTTCCCAAGCTTCACACAAAGTTTCACCAGACTGCTGTGTGAACTGAGTAAGAGCATTCCTGATTGCTGCAGTTTTAGCCATTAGAAAGAATTTGACAAGAAACTTCTGAGCAAGATCATCTTAAGTAGTGATAGAACCTGCTGGTAGAGAATGCAACCAGCCCTTATCTTTGTCCCTGAGAGAGAATGGGAAAATCCTCAGCTTTACGGCATCTTCAGACACACCATTAAACTTGAAGGTGTCAGAGATCCCGATAAAATCCCGGATGTGCATATTAAGATCTTCCTTAGGAGCACCCCCAAACTGGACTGAATTCTGAATCATCTGAATAGTACCAGGCTTGGTTTCGAAATTGTTAGCTGCGATAGCCGGCCTGACAATGCTAGATTGGATGTCCATGATCTTTGGCTGAGAATAATCCTTCAAAGCCTTAGTCTCCTCTGCGGTTGCTATTCGATCACCCATCTCAGTTGTTGTTTCAAGTTCTTCCTCTCCTTTTTATCTGCAACTAAATCAACGTCTTCCAAATTATCCCTACGAGTTTGCGAACGTGTTCGCATACACGCTCAAGTACCGGAAAATCACACCAACAAACAAGATGTGTAAGTAACCAATCCAAGTCAGCGAACTCTAACGACCACTAATGACAAGAACATAAACTAATAAAACAAAACACCGAGTCCTCGGCAGCGGCACCAAAAACTTGTTAACACTAATACACGCAAGCATACGCGGTCACAAGTAATATAGAATAAAATTAAGTTCGTTCCCACAGAGATTGATTTTGGTTTTGTTTAGTAGAATAATGCACCTATGCACCAATGTATGATTATACTTCACTGCCTAAACAAATAACAAATTGGGATTTTGTTTAACTATTAGCTACTATGCAAATTAACAATATTACTAATTAACTAATTACGAGAATTGAATATCGAATTACTTATATGCAAGAAAACATGGGATCCTAACTTCATTAATTACTTCGCCTAGATCTGACACTTTCAATCACTGCATGCAACGGTTTTGATATCCGATCGGACAACGCGAAATCAGTACACGCTACCTATCAGTATACGTATACCTAACTACCCATACATCCACAAAAGAGATAGAAGATGAATAGACACCAATTATGCTTAGACCCTATATGTCTATAGAATTTGAAAACATAACGGTTGAAGTACAAGTTATCCAATTTGATCACATAGGGCAATATAAGTATTTTCATCTCATACTACGAATCATATTGATAAACAATTATGAACCTATGCTAGCATGGCAAGTTCTAAACCTCAAGATCCACTTTCACTTCACAAGAGATTAACAGATTAGATGTTCGCGACGCATCTAACAATTATGCATAACCATACGAGGATATCAGATATATGCCACACACAAATCTTTAAGCATCAAGATACTAAACTACATAATTAAATCCGTTAGAATCCCATGACAACGATTAGTTCATAATTGAACTGCTCGTCACCATGGGAATTGATGAAAACTTGTTAATAAACAATATATAAAAGAACGTTGTAATAAAATTAAAAGAATAGAGTTAAGAAAACAAATCTAGAATTTAGAATAACGCCTGAGAAAGAATACAAAAGATGTAGTAGAGCGAGATCCGTTGCTTGTCACGAGCTTGAATCTTTCTCCACTTTTCACCATTACAAAATCTACGTTCCAATCATAAAAACGATACAATGTGTTTAAATAGGCTTACGAAGCCTTGCTACATAAGAAATTACCTTACAAAACTAATAGAATTTGACTTGGTACAGGAAACTGCCAAAAATACGTTTACAACTCGAATTAGGGCAAAAATATAAAAATCAGCAAAACTGGCCGCACAGGGGTGCAGTCTGCGCACCTAGGGTGTAGCCTGCGCAGCAACTTCCTGGAATTCTCTTGTTTTCTGTTGTTTCGCTTCGTTTTGCTTCGTTTTGACTCCAAATGCTTCCGTTCTTTTTGCATTAGCTTCCTTATTCAATTCTCTATCTAATGGATCACTATGGTGGTCTGCCACAAGTCTCCATTCTTCACTCGAAAGCTCCAATGCAATTCCAAAATCGATGGAAACGTAAACCCTAATCGACAAACTGGCAATCCTGCACACTTAAGCAAAATACATCAAAACTACAACACACTTGAGTCCAAGACAATCAATTTAAGCCGATATAGAACGTTTCAAGTGGATATAAAATCCACTTATCATATAACAATTCTACTAGATGCAGACTTGTCATACTCTTTGAATTGTCGAGCCTCGTCTTGTGATCTCTCAAGCTTCTGTCGTAGTCTTGCTGCTACAATATTTGACGAATTACAACAAATCTGTTTCTCGAACATCAAAGTTGTCACGGGGGTTTGACTGATATAAAATCCCCAAATCAAATAATTCAGTGAGACAGTAACCCTTGCCGCCAAGTTTGTTGTCAAAGGAATATTCAGTAGTTGACAGTATGAGCTCCCGCCAATGTTGCTCGGAACTCCAAACTTGCTGTCAAGTGTGAGAATGTTGCTGTCCCCTGCTTCAGCCAATGTTGCTGTCAAATGAAACTTGCTGTCGTGATCTTGCAACATGCAGTCTTCTTGTAACGTTACCATCAATGTATTGACAGTAACTTTATTATTGCTGTCGAACTGATGTATTCTCTTGAGGCTTGAACATATCAATGAACTTCTTCCAAGATACATACTTATTACATTACAGCAATTATTCGATTACAAGAACACACTCTGGCTGTGACAGTATGTTCTACTTAGCCTATACAAATAAACTAAGTACTAGTTAAGTTGTCTCTACGCTATCACCCATAAATCCTAACATCAACTATGTAATTTACTTAAATAGTCTGTGGTGGAAGATGTCATCCACAATTTATTCATACTAGCTTATAGCCCGTGCAAAGCACGGGTTATTTTTATTTTTTTTAAATTTGTTTATAGTTTAGTATATATAATATTTTAAACATTATTTTTAATTTAGTATTAAATCTAAATTAATATGCTGTTGGTGAGAATCGAACCTTCAACCTTTCTATATAACATAATGTAGTATTAATTTTATATTAAAATGTTGTTGGCGGGATTCGAACCTTAGACCTTCAACTTTTAGTATTGTTGTATCTAACGGTCATGATCTATTTGAATTGAAGATCTAACGGTTGTGAATGAGGATAACCAAAAATAAGGGGGTAAACAACTACAAATTATACCCCCTTTCGCTTATTATAATATAGTATAGATAAGATTCTTGTTATTTTGATTTTTCGTCATTTGTTAAGTCCACACTGGTTATGTGTTTCTTCAAAAAGCGGTCATTTGGATATTTTCACAAATGTTTACACCTTTGTAATTTTTATCATTTATTTTGTAAATCTTTTATTTTGTGTCATCTTATTTAATTTTATTATTTATGTTTCTAATGCTTTGTAAATCTCATATTGGTATAATGTTGTTGTATTTTTTTTATTTAGTTTTATGTATTGATTGTTTATAAAATTAATTTTGAAAGAAAATATGCATGCTATTTTTAGGTATTATTTGTTTGTTTGTTATGTAAATGTTTAATTTTTTTCGATTCGATTTCAAGAAAAAATCGCTAATTTTCATTTTTGGCAGGAAATCAATTTAATCAAAATTTACAAGATCTGGAGAATGATTTAATGGCTGATGATTAAGAAGTTGGTGATCAACTTTCAAATGCTGATAAAAATGGTACAGTATATTTATTAAAATTGTTGTTGCTCTTTAAATTTTTCTTGTTTTTCCTTTTATTTAAATAAATTTTCTATCTCTGTGATTGGTAAACATATAACTTTATACACAACATTCTAAAATTAGAGTGTAATATGTCATATTTCTTATTTTGTCAGCTTCAAAGTTCAATCAAATTCTTCAGAATTGGAGCAGGCTCTTATTGGAAAAGTTGAAGGAAGGACAAAGACAAGGTTTGTTTCTTATTCACTTTTGCTCTCTAAGATTTTTATTAGTCCATACTTGTCAATATAATAAGCCATCAAATATTGACTGTTACAGTAATTTTTGATGTAAAATCAAAAGAGAAACTTCGCCATCTATACGGCAAGCAACAACCTAACTATAAAATTTGGAATCCTTACGAGGGATTATCTTTTTAATTTATTTGGAAATATGTTAATAAATGGTAATTTGATATTTCATATACATTGTTCCTTTGTTGCTAATATGAATTCTTTACTTGGATGTAAACCTACCTACCTACCTACAAGGTAACTGTTGTGTGCTAATAGATTTAGTCTTTTCTTTCGATCTATGTTGGGTATATTTTAATATACACACTTACTTATATATATTATACATACATTGCTATATAGAATAAATAAACAACTCAAGAAAATTGTAAAGACAGTCTTTGATGGCAAATCCAAATTCATGTATGTATGCTTCTTGTTTTATGTATTACTATTTTGGCGCCAAGAAAGTTCTTACAATTTTTCAAATTCTTCATGAGTGTACATATTGTATAGTAGAAATTGACGATGATGTTAATAAGCAATCTTTATTTATGAGTAATATTTATTAGTCTATACTTGTCAATATAATAAGCTATCAAATATTTACCGTTGTAGTAATTTTTGATGTAAAACAAACCAACAACCTGACTATGAAACTTAGAATCCCTACAAGGGATTAGCTTCTTGGTTTATTTGGAAATACATTAGTAAGTGGTAATTTGGTATTTTACATACATTTTTCCTTTGTTGTTTGTTTGTAATGTACTATAGGCTGCTTATTCGCTCTATAAATGTAAACTTTGAATTCCTTACTTGGATGTAAACCTACACGATAACTGGCTTTGTGTGCTAATAGCTTTAATCTCTTCTTTCAATTTTTGTTGGGTATATTTTAATATAGACACACTTACTTATATATAGATACACAGCTAGATTGAGCTCAAATATGACAGCACATGCTAAAACGAAACAAATTGGACATCCCCGACGGAGAAATTCACTTCTCTGCCGCGATTGAGCTCGAATTTCACTGTTTCGCGGCTATATCTTTCAATTATATTTATAATCTCACTCTCACTTATATTTATTGATTAAATTTTTTTATTTATTTTATTTAATTAATGTGTTTCAAAACCTAGCTCTATTTTTTTAAATCGCTGTCACTTTAATGATGTTACTATATGGCGGCATTTCAACATCTTGAAGGATTGTTTATGGCTGTGAAGGAGGCTAGAAAGGTAATTTAACATTCTAACATTATAATCTGTATGAAATTCTTACCAGTTTTATTTTGCTTCCTTTTTTATTTTCTTCATTTTGTATATGAATAGATGTATGTTCACCATACTGCTATTAACGAAGCATTGTTGGTGAGAGTGGTTTTGAGTTAAATGAAAAATTTAGTGAAGTGTTTATTATCGTTAAAGAGGAGCAAACTGTAGCGATACGAAACATTCAAGATGCAAAATGCAATTTGTTAAAGTTTTGAGTGCAAAGTAAATTTTGGTTTAAATACAGAGATACAAAGTGCTAATAAGTCTAAAATATTTACAGTTATTCCAGTAATTTTTGATATAAAATCAAAGGAGAAGTTTCGTCGACCAGCAACTACTATGAAACTTAGAATCCCTACAAGGGATTAGCTTCTTGATTTATTTGAAAATACGTTAGTAAGTAATTATTTGGTATTTCATATACATTGTTCTTTTGTTGTTAATATGTAATACATTATAGGCTTTTTTTTTACAATGTACATTTATATGCCTTGCAATTTAATATATGTTCTAAATTTATTCGTTCTATAACCATAAACTTTGAAATAAATAAACACTTCTGCATTTTAATTTCGAGGAGGAGTTTTTTTTTACCACACATTTTCTTGGAATTGTTTCACTAATTTCCTATCATAAGGACACTGAAAAAGAAAAAGAAAGGTGCGTAACTGAATCCCAAAAACTCCTTCATATGATGTGTCTGTTTGGCTGAGCTTATATTAAGGACTTACGAACTTATTTTCGGGTAAAAAATTTATATTTTAAATTTTTATTTTTATGCAAGTATTTAATGTACGTTTGAGATTCAATAAGTTGCAAAAATAAGTTGAAAAATAAGTTGGAAAGTTAGGAATCTCTAACTTTGTCTTAAAATAAGTTGACTTATTCTGAAAAAAAGTTCCCCCAAACACCCCCGATATCTTATGACATTGCTCCCTCCGTAGGTCTTCTTTTAATTTTTTAATGGTAAAATTTTTTTGATTAAATTTTAAAAATTATTCAATTATTTTTCAAAATTGAAAATTATATTTAAAAATAAATTACGTGTGCTTTTTAATATTACATATATTTTTTTATTTTTCTCAATTATATAAAACATATAAATTTTAACAATCAATTTGTCAAAAATCAAAATGGACATGTATAATGGGACGGAAGAAGTAATAATTAGTACCGTTAAAAAGAAATCCGTATAAAATTTAACAAAAAGATTGAACGTGTAAAATTTTTAGAAAAAAATATTAAAATTAAAAATTTACAATTTTTTTTAAAAAAATGTCAATAGTGATACAAAAATATTTACAACAGTCAAATTAAATTATTTAAGAATTAACATTAAAACATATACTCTCACATGCAATTTTTTAGTGTGAGAGCTGCTTGAGTGAAAACGAGGCCTAGCCTTGATCCAAAGGGTCACGGGTTCGAACCTCACCCGCCGTGTTGGAGAGACAGTGGAAACTTTGACCAAGACAAGGCACGGTGTATCTTGCGTATCGCAGGAAAGTCAAGTCACTGGGTCTTACCGCACGGTTAGCATGATTTACATGCCGGCGTTGACGACCATGGGACTGATCAGCCGGTCCTGGTATGAGAATCCAGGCAGGCTAGCGTGTCCTCAACAACACGCTTTGACCAAGATATTCACTATTTCAAAAATGGAAACTACTTTATTCTAATTTTTAGACTCACAAATGCAAACTTGTTCAGGATTTATCACTTGTATGCTTGGTATTGGTTCAATCATATTGCAAAGCTCTACTTTTAAATGATTTTTATCCTGCAAACACAGAGTTTCAGTAGAAGCTTCACCATATTTCTTGATGATGCTATGGATGTAAGGTAATGCATGTAAGATAAAGCCTTAAGGTCATTCTCTACATTTTACACACATGTGCATTTGTCATAATTTAATGTAATATTTTTGGAATATTTCATCCATAAACCGGTGTCTAAACTTTATGAAGGTGATATGGTGATAACAACAAAAGGTTTGACTCAGGTCTGCACATTTTTGGTGTGCTAACAATAATACTCTAGACTTGAATGCTTTATTAAGAGTGTGATTACCAATGGTGATATAGTGAACTCCACCTAAATGCTATTCTGCTCCGTCTTGACAGTGAGTATTAGGCTTTTTCAATGGGTTGCGGTAGATTAGAGTTCTGTTAATCAGGCTGAAACTTAAGGACATGAGTGCAAAAATAAATAGCAAATGCACGAGTTCAAGATAAACACACATTCTACTACCTTTAACAGAGACGAAAAGAGCATACACACAAGAAGACAGCATTTCTTTTCTCTCTTAAACTTTCACTGGTTTAGTTGTTGAAAAGTTTCATTATTCTTGTGGGTTTTTTTCTGAATCTTCACCTGACAGCACAATCAAAAATACAGTTAAAAATGCAAGTTCCAATATATTTGTATTTTTCTTTTTATTCTTGATTACTTATAAGTTACACACATTATTTAAGATTAAACAATCCAAACAACCAAACCGAAGATGATATTCAAGTACCTTTTATTTAAAGGCATATAGATTAGATCTGAGTGATTGATCCACAAAGCAACTACAAGTGAACATTAAGAATCAAACATGTGGTGTGGCAACCACCAAGAGAGGAGATTTTCGATGAAGACTAAGGCCAAATACACCAGTCATGTCCAAATCCTCCAGTCTTTCCCCATCAGGCAATTCGATATCAAACTTGTGCACGACATTTGCTAGTGCAAGCTCATTAACAGCCATTGCAAACTGGATCCCAGGACAACCCCTTCGACCGGCTCCAAAGGGAAGATACTCATAGTGAAGGCCTTTGTAATCAATAGGACTATTCAAGAACCTCTCAGGCCGGAACTCCTCTGGGTTGTCCCACAATGAAGGGTCTCTTGCAATTGCCCATGCATTTATCAGTACTTGTGTCCCTGATCTTATGTCATACCCCATTAATTTCAGATCCTGCCTTGCTTCTCTAGGAACTAGTAATGGAGCTGTAAAGTACAATCGCATACTCTCTTTCATTACTGCTTTCAGGTAGTACATTTTGACTAGATCACCCTCTAAAATCTTTGATTTGCCTTTGCCTATTTCTCTGACCTCATTCTGCAATTTGAACATGACTTCTGGATTTTTTATCAGGGCTGCTATTGTCCACTCCAAAGTTGTAGATGTTGTTTCAGTTCCAGCAGCGAACATATCCTACAAAAAGTTGTAAACGACTAAACAAGTTGTAAATTTTGGATGGAGGAATTAGAATTCACTTATTTAGAAGTAATGTGTAAGTGATGAAGGTTACGTTACGAAATTAGAAATGTTATTCTCTTAGTGACGTGAATAAGTGGTGGAATCAGATGGCAAGAAAAATTTGGCATAAATAATTAAGTGCGTAACAAATTTTGACTAGTTTCTAAGAGTAGTTACTGTGGAAGAAAGTGTGAGAGCAACATGCACTTTCAAAATCTTGGCAGGAAGGAAACTTTTGAAGCAAGTGTGAGCCCAAACACTATGCAGGAAGGAAAATTCTGCAATAAGACATCTAAGCTACATAAAGTTTAGATGAAATCTACAACATTTAGTACTAACAATAACATCGAACGGTTGTGGACACTTCAATTTTTATCAGAATTTAGTACTAACTACAACATCAAAAGGGTGTCAAGACTGCCTTCAGTTATATCCAAGTAAGAGAGAGAGATATTGTTACTTACCAGGATAATAGCTTTAATACATTCTCTATCAATAGAAGAACCAGCATCTGTATTCTGAATCTCAAGCAAAATGGATACAAAGTCTTTGTTTGCACTACCATCATTCGATGCAGTTGTACTTGGCTGATCTCTAAGAACACCTTCCAGAAAAGTATCAATCTCATTGGCTGCTATCTCCACTTCTCCCTTCAATCCACTGAGCCAGTCAACCCAACCGAGCAATGGAAAATAATCTCCCAGGCTGCGGGAATAACCTAACAACTTCATTATTTCCTCAAGTAATATCTTGTATGAATTCCCTTTATGACCACTTTCATATTTCCTTCCTAATGCAACTCTGCAGACTACATTGTTTGTTAGTTCAGCTAACAGATCGCTTAAATTTACTAATTTTGAATGAGGACATTCAATATTTTGGATTAAAAGTGCAACTTCTTCTTCTCTGACATTGTGAAATGAATGAACCCTTCTGCTACTTAAGAGCTGAGTAACACATGCACTCTTTACTTGTCTCCAATATTCACTATAACGAGCAAACGCCACGTCCCTTCCGTTATAGAAGATTCTACTGGCAACACTTGAAATAGGTCGGTCCGAAAAAACGAGATCATTGGTTTTCAAAATCTCCCGAGCCGCATCAGCTGAGGAAACAACAAGAACAGGTACACTTCCAGACTTAAGTAGCATTAATTGACCATACTTTTGAGCCAAGGCTCTAAGTGAAATGTGCGGGTCTGGACCAATTTGATGAAGGTTTCCAATTATAGGAAGTTTTGGTGGAGAAGGTGGCAAAATTTTTAGTGCTGTTTTTTTAAGCGTTAACCATTTGTAGAGAAAAATTGTGACAAAAGACAATGAAAGAAAATATAGGAACTGGGGATATTGCTCCAGCATCTTCATTGCTATTGTTTGCCCATAAAAAGAGCTAAACGCTACATATATATAGATCATATTAGCAAGAATATGTGGTCTCATTTAATCTGTATATATACAAGAGGATAATTCTTTTTTAAATATAAAAGGGTCGCAAAAGTTTTGTTCGAGTGTACTTTGTGGGCGGTAACCCAAATTCTATTAATCATTACGGTAATCCATAGAACAGGAATTAATTATCGATTTTTAGAAAAATGATTGTACATATCAACATTTATTGATCGATACGTCGGACCATATTGTATAATTAACTCGACCCCATGCATTCTATCACTACAAACTCGGTCAGTTGACCCTACTGGCTTTTGTTATTACACAGTACCGTGCATCACGTAAATTCGTAAATTGGAAGTTTGGGACCATACTTGATACTTATTTCAAACTTTTTTTAAGTTGCTTGTACGCTCATACTCTCTGTGGTGGAAGGATTTTGAAAGAGGTGGAACCAAAAATATGTATAGTTAATTTTTAAAAGTCAGTCAATACATATAATAAAATTTCCACTAAATTTTACCTCAAAATCAGTAGTTGGAAAAAGGAAGTTAGCTGCAGCTAGCCTAGGCTAGCTAGTCTTGATCTGGTTCTGTCTCTGCACACTACGGTTGGATTAACAAAGCTAAGATGCATATACTATAATTTACAGTGATAAGGAATGTACATTAACACATACACAAATTGTACATATCAAAAATGGTCTTACTCCATTAGAGAGGGCATTTGGCAGGATTGCAGCAGCTTTCGGAACCGATATTTGAGGATTTTGGTCCTAACAATATTGAGACTTAAGAGTTAAGACTAAATTCTCAACTATAAGTCTTTGTATTAATCTCATAAATGAGCAACAAAAGAAGCTAAATATAAT
The DNA here is from genome assembly GCA_036435485.1 of Saposhnikovia divaricata. Classification (NCBI taxonomy): domain Eukaryota; kingdom Viridiplantae; phylum Streptophyta; class Magnoliopsida; order Apiales; family Apiaceae; genus Saposhnikovia; species Saposhnikovia divaricata. The sequence goes on along the minus strand of CM071595.1, from coordinate 166,924,203 downwards.
GGTAGCTCCTGGTAAGAACCAAACAAAGTCAAATGTGCGTGTTCACTCGCACGATTATAGAAGCCATGCATATACATATAGCTCGCACAAATATGTATGTCTTGAATACATGGTACCTGGAATTGTCAGGGACCAATTAACCAGCCTACTGTCGTTCCATTGTTGGATCAAAGCTTGAAGGGTCAGGATTGTAAAAAATATTTAGACCAAAAAAAAGTATAACAAACAAAGTATGTGAACAAAAGTATTCGGTCTCAATCACATCATCAACCTCGTGAATGAGTCCATCAATAATTGTACAGCTTAGTAATTTTCGATAGCTACAAGGCCTCAACTTCACTAATTTTACCGCCGAATCTACAGGTAAATAAAGGTTTGCATGTCTAGAATGAGAAGCTGAATTACAGATGAGTTGCTTTCCAAGCTGCCGAGGTGAATGTTGGGTCTTGTAATCGTTGATGCCGGCTGAAGTTTCAGTTGTTTGTTGAACGAACAGGAGGAGGCAAAGAGCAAGAATCTGAGCACAGCAGTAACAAGGGCAGAGGAGGGATAAAACTGTAACATGCAACGTGGCGAGGTGCATGTCTAGAATCTGCAGGTAAATAAAGGTTTGCATGTCTAGAATGAGAAGCTGAATTACGGATGAGTTGCTTTCCAAGCTGCCGAGGTGAATGTTGGGTCTTGTAATCGTTGATGCCGGCTGAAGTTTCAGTTGTTTGTTGAACGAACAGGATGCAAAGAGCAAGAATCTGAGCATTCTAGACAAGGGCAGAGGGATAAAACTGTAACATGCGACGTGGCTTGAGTTGTCCAGACTCCAGAAACATGCATTTCCAATCAAATGATCCCTAAGAGCATCTCCAACGGTAATAGCTAAAATCATTATAGTATTTTATTATTATTTTAATAATAATATATATATAATTAAATAAGATCGATGATGTGTCACGATATAAGTGGAGATAATGAATTATAGATATTATCTATATATTATAGATGTCCTCCAAATATAGAGGATGTCAAGATGATTATCTAAAAATTTAACTAACAGGAAGCATGGTTGGAGAAGAAAAATTATGCATATTATCTAAAAATTATGCCATATCATTAAGTTTAGCTAATAGGTGTGTAGGGTTGGAGATGCTCTAAGGCCATCTCCAATAATTTGGAACAACTTTTGGTTAAAATTTGGACCTAGCCCCTCTCCAATTTCAACGGTTCGTTCCAAATTTTGTAGGACTCAAACTCTAGCCTGACGTACAAAAATATGATTTTACATGCACATCCCGAACAGCATTTTAGAAACTTAAAAAAAAAAAAAAAAAAATAGTTCGCCTATTAAAGAGTTATTAATGCAGAGTTGTAAATGAACCTGAGTCTCGACTCTTGCTCGGCTTATGCCGACTTGATAATGATATTTGTTAAAAACAACTTTAGTCGACCGGAATTTTGAAATAAGGAGAAATGTAATTTTCATCAATAATTTTAATGGAGCCCAACTAAAAATCGAATCAAATTGTTATTCAACCAAATTCAAACTGTAAAATAAGTCAAATGTTTTACACTCAAATCACATTGAAGAATAATACAACTAAGTAACTTACACGTAAATCACAAACATTTGTTCATAAGCCGACTCTAGAAAGTTCGTCAAGTAGCCGGAGGTGATGGACAGAGTTCCAGAGGTGGGGATACGAAGTCGGTCGGTATTATTCTACACTGGTTAGAGAGGAACGATTCGGAACCTATGTGATATCCGTTCAGGCCTGACGAGAACGTCAGGTGTGGGAGAGTTTATAACATCCCAGTCCCACATCGAATAGATTTTTGGACTTTAATTCAGTATATAAGCAAAAGTACTACTACTAACTGCACCAACAAATCATAATCTTTTGAAAGCGTATGGTGATGAGCTTGTAAATTACCCAAGTTGGCGGCATTTAGGTCAGTTTACTTTGACTTATTTCGAATTCAGAATTAGAATTTGACCCAATTTTCGAAAAAAGTCCTGAGATTCGACCCGGATTATGAATAATACAACTTAGTAACTAACTTACACGTAAATCACAAACATTTGTTCATATCAGATTATAAAAGTAATCATTATTATCTTATATTGTCAAAATGCACGTAGGCACAGTATCAGAAGTCATAAGATCTAAATATTCATATTGAACTATCGTTCTATCCATGCTACGTACCGATCGATAAATCTATACTATTATATAAATTCCGAAACATTAAAAGTTTGGTCGGTCGGTCGGTCGGTCGGTACCGTTGATTTTACTTATTTACCCTTACTTAATTACAGATAAGCTAACTAATCAATTTCCTTATTGAGTTTAAACATATTATCTTTTTTATTTTTCAAGAACTAACTAATTTCCTAAAATATAATATCCTTTTATATTTTATCTAACTAAAATTTCTACATTATTAATCAATTACCTTTTTCAGGTTAGACATATTACCTTTTCTACTAACTAATCAATTTCTAACTAATCAATTAAGGTTAAACATATTATCTTTTCTCTTTTTCAAAAATTAAATAATTTTATTTTTATGATAAAATATAATATCCCTTTATATTTTATCTAACTAACTAATTTCCTAAAATACAATATCCTTTTATATTTTATCTAACTAAAATTTCTCCTTTATTAATTAATTTCCTTTTTGAGGTTAGACATATTACCTTTTCTACTAACTAATAAATAATTACAGATAAACTAACTAATCAATTTCCTTCTTGAATTTAAACATATTATCTTTTCTATTTTTCAAGAACTAACTAATTTCCTAAAATATAATATCCTTTTATATTTTATCAAACTAAAATTTCTACTTTATTAATCAATTTCCTTTTTCAGGTTAGACATGTTACCTTTTCTACTAACTAATCAATTTCTTTCTTAAGGTTAAACATATTATCTTTTCTCTTTTTCAAAAACTAAATAATTTCCTTTTTATCCATTTATATTTTATCTAACTAACTAATTTCCTAATATACAATATCCTTTTATATTTTATCTAACTAAAATTTCTCCTTTATTAATCAATTTCCCTTTTCAGGTTAGACATATTACCTTTTCTACTAACTAATAAATTTCCTTCTTGAGGTTAAACATATTATCTTTTCTATTTTTCAAAAACTAAATAATTTTCTTTTTATAATAAAATATAATATCCCTTTATATTTTATCTAATTAAAATTTCTCCTTTATTAATTAATTTCCTTTTTCAAGTTAAACATATTACCTTTTATATTTTTCAATAACTAAACAATTTTCTTTTTCAAGTAAAATAGAATATCTTTCACATTTTATTTAACTAAAATATCTCTTTTTTTAAAAATAGTACGAGCAGTTTTGTTTAATAAAATAACGTAATTATATTATAATTATTATTAACTAATCAATTACCTTTTTCAGCCAAAACATGTTACCTTTTCTTTTTTCTCTAATTAACATCTCTGTTTTTCCAATTATATCATGAACGGTTACCTTTCTCAACCAAAACACGGTACCTTTTTTCTTTTCTCTTACTAAAATCTCTCTTTTTCTAATTATATCACAGATGTTTCTATTTAATAAAATAAAATAATAATATTATAATACTAATAATTAACCGATTACCTTTTCAGCTAAAATGTATCATCTTTTCTATTTTTTTCTAATTAAACCCTCTTTTTTTCTAGAAATATCACGGACAACATTAATTTCTCATTTTCTAAAAACTATGAGCAATTTTATTTAGTAAAATGACATAATTAAATAATAATTATATAAGCTAATCAATTACCTTTTTCACATATATCATGTCATTTTTTTAATTTTCACGTTACCTTTCTATTTTCTCTAACTAAAATTTCTCTTTTTCCAATTTCTTTTTTCTCTAATTAACATCTCTGTTTTTCCAATTATATCATGAACGGTTACCTTTTTCAACCAAAACACGGTACCTTTTTTCTTTTCTCTTACTAAAATCTCTCTTTTTCTAATTATATCACAGATGTTTCTATTTAATAAAATAAAATAATAATATTATAATACTAATAATTAACCGATTACCTTTTCAGCTAAAATGTATCATCTTTTCTATTTTTTTCTAATTAAACTCTCTTTTTTTCTAGAAATATCACGGACAACATTAATTTCTCATTTTCTAAAAACTATGAGCAATTTTATTTAGTAAAATGACATAATTAAATTATAATTATATAAGCTAATCAATTACCTTTTTCACATATATCATGTCATTTTTTTAATTTTCACGTTACCTTTCTATTTTCTCTAACTAAAATCTCTCTTTTTCCAATTATATCAAGGGAGGTTTTATTTAATAAAATAAACTAATAATATTTTAATATTAATAATAAACGATTACCTTTTTCAACTAAAACGTATCATCTTTCCTATATTTTTTTAACTATAACCCTTCTTTTAATAGATATATATATCACGAACAATATTAATTTCACCTTTTCTAAAAATATTTCGTACAATTGTATTTAGTAAATAAGGTAATTAAATTATAATTGCTATAAACTAATCAATTATATTTTTCACCTATAACATGTTTCCTTTTTAATTTTCTCTAACTAAATCCTATCTTTTTCTAATCATATCACATGCATTCTATTTAATAAAAATAATAATTTTATAATTACCAATAATTAATCCATTACCTTTTTCAACTAAAACCTATAATCTTTTCTATATTTTCTAACAAAAATCCTTCCATTTCTAGAAATATCACGGATAACATCTGTATAATTATTATCAAATCATCTGATATAATAATGTAAGCCTCCAAAATTCATCTTTTAAAAAGTTAATTTAAATAAATGAAAAAATTTATATAATATTAAAATAAAAAAATCCGTGCATCGCACGGGCTTTAAGCTAGTTATATTAATTAATTAATATGAATATATTAGTTTAAATATTGTTTAGAAAAAAATATTATTTTATTGGAATGTTAATTAACTTAAGTATAAAAATTACTTATCAGTGAATTCATACCAACTGAATTAATATTAATATTATGAACAAATCATCAAAACAAATACAACCCCGATGAAAAGTTCAAAACCCCTCTTATTGTTTTTTTTTAAATTAAGCTTTCATTTTATTTCTCTCTTTGTTAGAGAATATTTCTAAGTACCATGTTAACAAATTTTTCACTCATATTCTGAGAATTTGGTATATTTATTCAATATCGGATTCTTAAAATATTTATTATATTAATACATTGAAAATATTTGTATGGTCGTAGTTAACTTTTTCGATTACATATTAAAAATTTATAGACACTCAATCTTCACGACTCCAATAAATCATTAGACTATCTATCAAAAAAAGGTTGCAGCGATATGAGAAAGGATATTTACTGTGCAAGATACATGAAACGAACGTAGTTACAACAATATAAACTTTCATCAAATCTAGTTTGTTATGTGATCGTTCAATATTTTTTTTACAAATTATATGTCAATTTATTAATGAATGGATTTACTATTGAAAAATAAATATTATCAACTAACCAAACAAATTCAATATATCGCGCTCTTGGAGTAACGAATGATTGTTAGAGTTTATAGTGATTGACCTTAGCTTATTTGTAAAGACAACTTAAAATGTGCATTTTCAGTTTGTATGTTGGATTTTTTATTCTTTTCTAGTAAAACATGGTATAATAAATTTTAGTTTTATTTACTCTTAAAATAAGACATATGAAAATAAGTATCACCTACCTTTTCTATTTGACTAACTTGTGAAAATAAGCTACTGTCCATAAAATTGAAATGAAGTTTGTAATATATAAACACATAATCACATTGTTATATATGTGTTCTTGTAATTTAGATATTAGGTTAAATAACATGAAATTCATTTTTTTTAAGAGTAGGTATATTTTTCCGACATATATAAGAAGAAATAGCTTATGTAGACCTGAAAAATCATTTTGCACATTCATGTTGTGTACTTTAGGGTCTTAAACGAAAATGACATGATATTGAATCATGTACCCGAAATTAGAACACAAAAATAGCTTATGTAGACCTAACAAATCGTTTTGTACATTCATTTCGTGTAACTTGAACTTAAATGACATGATATTGAACCGTGTATCGAAATTATAACACAAAATGACACTAAACTACATGAATTTTTTCGTGTACACGAAATGAAATAAAATATGTGAATAGAAAAAGAATGACAATTACATGAAATATCACTCTGTATCCAAGTTATGTAAATATATAATTATGTGTTTTTGAACAATATTGAGATGTTACAAAACTAAACTAAGGGTATGCACGATGTAAAGTCTCCAAAACAAAATGAAACTCTCTTTTTTATTTTTTCTTAATATTATTTTTTGGACTTAATTGCACGAGGATGGCCTGAACTATTTTTTTTTTTGCACAAAAATGGCCCAAGTATAAAAATAGACAGTGTGATGGCCAAACTATTTTTTTTTGAACCGATGAGTGTATTCAATTTGTGACTTAATTGCAGCAAGATGGCCGAACAATGTTTTTTTAACAAAAAAATGGCCCAAAAATAAAAATAAACAACATTTCTTAGATTAATTTAGACGGAATGCAATCATCTGCTTAAAATAATACTTTGGCCATTTTTGTGCAAAAAAAGAAATAATTGAGGCCATATTCCTGCAATTAAGTCTATTTTTTGTTAACAAATATCTCTATTTGTGTAGAATCTTTCTACCAAGTTATTGAGTTTTCTTACCTATATGTTCTTAGGTTAAGATATGGGAATTGATACGATTACTTTAATTCCAGAATACAAAATTCAAAAAGGAACCCTTTTATTAAAAATAATAAATAATTTATGTGTATCAACCTTCTTATTTATCAATATTAATAATTTTTATAATAAAGACCGTAGTTGCTGCCGCACACCCTCTCTCTCTCTCTTCACCTCTCCCAAAATATGCTAAACTAAAGTTTATGAGCTAATATCAGCTTTTTGGTTTTTTATATTTTTTTATAATTTTAATTTATGTTTCAATAAATCAATCTCTTTATTGAGAGTCTAGTACCTCATTGTCCGTTGGTGGATTATACCAATGGAATTTAGTAACGGAAATCAATATGTTGGTAATTACCAACGGATTGCTAATGGTTCTAGGATGCATGAAAAATGGATAAAGTACTAACAGATTCCTAACGGATCACTAACAGATTTGTACCAACAGAAATATCCGTTGGTAAAATGGGTGCCAAAAGTCCCACCCAAACAATGCCAACGGAATTACTAATGGTTTACCAACGGACTTTTGCCTACGGAATAGTAATGACATAATCACAGTTTAGTAACGGAATGCTAACCTCATACTAACGAAATTTGCAATTTGTGTTCCGTTAGTAATCGGTTACTAATCCGTTGTAAGAGTAAATCGGTTAAAATATATCAGTTACCATTCCGTTAGTAATATTAGAGTCATGATATTAAATGTCCAACTGCCTTATGTACTTTCCGTTACCATTCCGTTGGTAATATGTACACTCCGTTACCATTCCGTTGGTAATATTAGTATGAAATTTAATGCCAACTACCTATGTACTTTTTGAACGTTTTGTTCCTCAAACTGCATCTCATTTTGTTCGCCTCTTTCATTTTGTTCTGCTGCTTCTTGGCTCCCTTCATTGTCTTCCTCACGTCAAGATTTTAAAAAGTTAAAGAATCATTCAACACACTATCTTTGCTACTGATTAAGGTGAGTTTTGAATTTTCACTAATTTATGTTTTAAATATATAATGATTTGTTTGTTAACAATAAATAATTAGCTTGCTTAATTTTTTTCACTAATTTAGCTCCAAGTGAGTCATGAGACAAGGTCATGGGTTGTAGGCTTTATAATGTAACTTAGAAAGTTTGTTTCAGAACTACAAATTTAATTTATATTATTTATGTGAAGTAATTTACAAAATTTTGTAAATACAAATTTTGTAACAATTTGTACCTGCGGTTAAGAGGTTGATGAAAGTTTGTACTAAATCCTATGTACTACATCGGATCTGGACTGCTGGGAATAATGAGATTGATTATTTTATTTCATTCTTATATTAGAAATAGAAATTGATTTTTTCCAGTGTAGAGATTAATTGGTTGGGCTTGGTAAGAGTTTTTGTTTTTAATTGCTTGGGCTTGATTAAATAAATGGGTTATTGGACTCTTGTGGATTAATCTTGTGTTAATTGGTTGGACTTGGTAAGATTTTTTGTTTTTAATTGGTTGGGTTGATTGAATAATGGGTTATTGGGCTTTTGTGGATTGGTGGTAGTTTTATTGGGCTAGTGTTAATATCAATTCAAGTGCTAGTGCTAGTGAATTGGTGGTAATTTTATCTTGCTAATGTTACTCTTTTTTTTGACAAATCTTGCTAATGTTACTTAGTCTAACTGTAAGCATTATATATATTCCAGTTGTGAATGTTATATTTTTTGTAGGTGACTAAAAAATTCAATATGAATAATGATTGAGTTTGGATGTATCAAAGAAAAGATGATAAAGGATGCCTAAATCCAATTTTTCTAAAGGGATTGGATAATTTTATGCAATATGTTGTATCTCGACCTTCGTCCATGAATGGGACAAACATTCAATGTCCGTGTTCGAAGTGTAAGAATCGCGGCGGATTCTGGAATGCAGAAACAGTAAAATTGCACTTAATGAAGAATGGGTTTGTAGATGATTATTATGTGTGGAGTCGACATGGAGAGCCATATATTGTTAGACAAAGTGGTGAACAATCATCCACACATTACTCCAATACCCAAAACAGAACAGATCAGGAGAACCTAATGTACAATATGGTGATGGATGCTGCTGGTCCAAGTTTTGATCCAGAGATGCCAAATGCAAATGCGCAGAAGTTGTATGATATTCTAAAATCATCCGAGAAAGAGTTATATGAAGGTTGTGAAACTTCTAAGTTTTCTGCCATGGCTCAGATGTTGAGTTTGAAGTCGGACCATCATTGGTCAGAGGCATGTTATGATCAGACATCACAGTTCTTCAAAGGCATCTTGCCTGAAGATAATACATTTCTTGATAGCTTCTACAGTACGAAAAAGTATATGGAAGGGTTGGGGCTTCCTTCTGAGCAAATTGATTGTTGTGTTAATGGATGTATGATATATTGGGGTGAAGACAACAACATGGAGTCATGTAAATTTTGTTCACATGCGAGATACAAATCAAGACTTAACAAATCCAAGAAGGAGAAAAAGAAAGTGCCTTTTAAAAGGATGATCTATTTTCCATTGACACCGCGATTACAAAGGTTGTATGCTTCACCTGAGACTGCAACCCATATGAGATGGCATGCCGAACATCATCAAGAAGAAGGTGTGATGTGCCATTGTTCAGACTCGGAGGAGTGGAAACAATTTGACAGAGCACATCCCTCATTTTCCTCAGAGACGAGAAATGTTAGACTGGGACTTTCTGCTAATGGTTTTCAACCATTTGGTGAAACGGGTATACAATATTCTTCTTGGCCAATCATAGTGACTCCATATAATTTGCCTCCGTGGATGTGTTCAAAAGAGCAGTACTTGTTCCTATCTGTACTTGTGCCTGGACCAAAAAATCCAAAACAAAAGATAAATGTTTTCCTTCAACCGTTGATTGCTTAATTAAAAAAGTTGTGGGAAGTTGGCGAGGAGACCTGGGATAATTCTTTGAAACAAAATTTTATGCGAGCTGGGTTGAAGTGGACTATCAGTGACTTTCCTGCTTATTCAATGTTGTTTGGATGGAAAAATTTTCGACGAAGACTAATGCCAAATACACCAGTCATGTCCAAATCCTCAAATCTTTCCCCATCAGGCAATTCGATATCAAACTTGTGCACGACATTTGCTAGTGCAAGCTCATTAACTGCCATTGCAAACTGGATCCCAGGACAACCCCTTCGACCGGATCCAAAGGGAAGATACTCATAGTGAAGGCCTTTGTAATCAATAGGACTATTCAAGAACCTCTCAGGCCGGAACTCCTCTGGGTTGTCCCACAATGAAGGGTCTCTTGCAATTGCCCATGCATTTATCAGTACTTGTGTCCCTGATCTTATGTCATACCCCATTAATTTCAGATCCTGCCTTGCTTCTCTAGGAACTAGTAATGGAACTGTAAAGTACAATCGCATACTCTCTTTCATTACTGCTTTCAGGTAGTACATTTTGACTAGATCACCCTCTAAAATCTTTGATTTGCCTTTGCCTATTTCTCTGACCTCATTCTGCAATTTGAACATGACTTCCGGATTTTTTATCAGGGCTGCTATTGCCCACTCCAAAGTTGTAGATGTTGTTTCAGTTCCAGCAGCGAACATATCCTACAAAAAGTTGTAAACGACTAAACTAGTTGTAAATTTTGGATGGAGGAATTAGAATTCACTTATTTAGAAGTAATGTGTAAGTGATGAAGGTTACGTTACGAAATTAGAAATGTTATTCTCTTAGTGACGTGAATAAGTGGTGGAATCAGATGGCAAGAAAAATTTGGCATAAATAATTAAGTGCGTAACAAATTTTGACTAGTTTCTAAGAGTAGTTACTGTGGAAGAAAGTGTGAGAGCAACATGCACTTTCAAAATCTTGGCAGGAAGGAAACTTTTGAAGCAAGTGTGAGCCCAAACACTATGCAGGAAGGAAAATTCTGCAATAAGACATCTAAGCTACATAAATTTTAGATGAAATCTACAACATTTAGTACTAACAATAACATCGAACGGTTGTAGACACTTCAATTTTTATCAGAATTTAGTACTAACTACAACATCAAAAGGGTGTCAAGACTGCCTTCAGTTATATCCAAGTAAGAGAGAGAGATATTGTTACTTACCAGGATAATAGCTTTAATACATTCTCTATCAATAGAAGAACCAGCATCTGTATTCTGAATCTCAAGCAAAATGGATACAAAGTCTTTGTTTGCACTACCATCATTCGATGCAGTTGTACTTGGCTGATCTCTAAGAACACCTTCCAGAAAAGTATCAATCTCATTGGCTGCTATCTCCACTTCTCCCTTCAATCCACTGAGCCAGTCAACCCAACCGAGCAATGGAAAATAATCTCCCAGGCTGCGGGAATAACCTAACAACTTCATTATTTCCTCAAGTAATTGTTGGATTAATCTAAACTGATGGGCTTTATTTAGCTTAGGTTGATGGGCCTTACTGTTGGGTTTATTTAGACGTTTATTATATGTTTTGGTTACTTAGAAAATAAATCATTGTTATTAATTATAATAGATAACAGTGAAGAATTAGTCAGGAGTGTAGTTGAGGAAAATTAGGAAAGGAGTGGAGCTGTTTGTGTAGTTGATTTAGTCTAAGCACGTTGCTTGTTTCTCTCCAATTTTAGGGCCACCACTCTGGGTGTGCAGTAGTATTTATACATGTATTTGTTTTCAGAGTTTAAATAAGAGAAAAAGATTTCCTTCACGTATACATACACTTATAGATATAGGTGTTTTTTAGTTTCTTTTTCCTTCACTTGGTATCAGAGCTCACACGATCTGGGCTTGTAAATTGATATCTTATACATATACCTCCATATATATTAAGTATTTATCTCTCATATTCAATGGCATCAAACAATTTCTCCATCTCTATTCCATTGTTCAAAGGTGATAACTATCATTCATGGGCCATCAAAATGAAAGCATACATGAAGGCTCTTAGTTTATGGGACGTGATTGAAAGTGACACTGAGGTTACTCCTCTTCCAGGAAATCCAACACCTGCCCAAATCAAGAAACATGAAGAAGAAATGGCACGAAAGCCAAAGGCACTTTCATGTATCCATTCAGCGGTGTCTGAAGAAATTTTCACAACAATTATGGGTTGTGAGTCTCCTAAAGAAGCATGGGAAAAAATCAAAGAGGAGTTCGAAGGCAACCAACAAACAAAACTTATGAAAATTCTCAACCTCAAAAGGGAGTTTGAGATGATGGGGATGAAAAGTAACGAAGGTGTCAAAGAATATGGGAGTAAGTTGATGTCTATTGTCAATCAAATCAAATTGCTTGGTGGAGATTTCTCAAGTCAAAGAGTTGTGGACAAACTTTTAGTGACTCTTCCCGAGAGGTATGAAACTAAAATTTCCTCACTTGAAGATACTAAAGATCTCTCGACATTAACTGTTTCAGAATTGATCAATTCACTTCACGCCGTGGATCAAAGGAGGATCATGAGAAAGGAAGAAAATGGAGGGAAAATTGAGGGACTCCTATTAGCTAAAGCTTCATCCTCAAAAGGCAAAGTTCAATGCAACCATTGTCATAAGATGGGTCATGAAGAAAAGGACTGCTGGCACAAAGGGAAGTCACAATGTTTCCGCTGCAAAAGATATGGGCATCTAGCAAAGAATTGTAGAACCCAAATGGATGAAGAAAACATGATGGTCGAGGGAGAACCTCTCCTTTAGAATTTTAGGTGATTATGTGCACCTTGGAGAGAAGTGCTCCAAAATTGTGTTTTTGATGAGAAGTGCATCAACAAATAAAATTGTGTTTTTGATGAGAAGTGCATCAACAAATAAAATAATGTGTAAGTTGGTGAGAAGTGCATCAACATGGAGGTGGTGAGAAGTGCATCACATATGAAGAGAAGTGCTTCATAAAGTTTAGATTAAGGGAGTGAATGTTGGATTAATCTAAACTGATGGGCTTTATTTAGCTTAGGTTGATGGGCCTTACTGTTGGGTTTATTTAGACGTTTATTATATGTTTTGGTTACTTAGAAAATAAATCATTGTTATTAATTATAATAGATAACAGTGAAGAATTAGTCAGGAGTGTAGTTGAGGAAAATTAGGAAAGGAGTGGAGCTGTTTGTGTAGTTGATTTAGTCTAAGCACGTTGCTTGTTTCTCTCCAATTTTAGGGCCACCACTCTGGGTGTGCAGTAGTATTTATACATGTATTTGTTTTCAGAGTTTAAATAAGAGAAAAAGATTTCCTTCACGTATACATACACTTATAGATATAGGTGTTTTTTAGTTTCTTTTTCCTTCAGTAATATCTTGTATGAATTCCCTTTATGACCACTTTCATATTTCCTTCCTAATGCAACTCTGCAGACTACATTGTTTGTTAGTTCAGCTAACAGATCGCTTAAATTTACTAATTTTGAATGAGGACATTCAATATTTTGGATTAGAAGTGCAACTTCTTCTTCTCGGACATTGTGAAATGAATGAACCCTTCTGCTACTTAAGAGCTGAGTAACACATGCACTCTTTACTTGTCTCCAATATTCACTATAACGAGCAAACGCCACGTCCCTTCCGTTATAGAAGATTCTACTGGCAACACTTGAAATAGGTCGGTCCGAAAAAACTAGATCATTGGTTTTCAAAATCTCCCGAGCCGCATCAGCTGAGGAAACAACAAGAACAGGTACACTTCCAAACTTAAGTAGCATTAATGGACCATACTTTTGAGCCAAGGCTCTAAGTGAAATGTGCGGGTCTGGACCAATTTGATGAAGGTTTCCAATTATAGGAAGTTTTGGTGGAGAAGGTGGCAAAATTTTTAGTGCTGTTTTTTTAAGCGTTAACCATTTGTAGAGAAAAATTGTGACAAAAGACAATGAAAGAAAATATAGGAACTGGGGATATTGCTCCAGCATCTTCATTGCTATTGTTTGCCCATAAAAAGAGCTAAACGCTACATATATATAGATCATATTAGCAAGAATATGTGGTCTCATTTAATCTGTATATATACAAGAGGATAATTCTTTTTTAAATATAAAAGGGTCGCAAAAGTTTTGTTCGAGCACGATCCATAGAACAGGAATTAATCATCGATTTTTAGAAAAATGATTGTACATATCAACATTTATTGATCGATACGTCGGACCATATTGTATAATTAACTCGACCCCATGCATTCTATCACCACAAACTCGGTCAGTTGACCCTACTGGCTTTTGTTATTACACAGTACCGTGCATCACGTAAATTCGTAAATTGGAAGTTTGGGACCATACTTGATACTTATTTCAAACTTTTTTTAAGTTGCTTGTACGCTCATACTCTCTGTGGTGGAAGGATTTTGAAAGAGGTGGAACCAAAAATATGTATAGTTAATTTTTAAAAGTCAGTCAATACATATAATAAAATTTCCACTAAATTTTACCTCAAAATCAGTAGTTGGAAAAAGGAAGTTAGCTGCAGCTAGCCTAGGCTAGCTAGTCTTGATCTGGTTCTGTCTCTGCACACTACGGTTGGATTAACAAAGCTAAGATGCATATACTATAATTTACAGTGATAAGGAATGTACATTAACACATACACAAATTGTACATATCAAAAATGGTCTTACTCCATTAGAGAGGGCATTTGGCAGGATTGCAGCAGCTTTCGGAACCGATATTTGAGGATTTTGGTCCTAACAATATTGAGACTTAAGAGTTAAGACTAAATTCTCAACTATAAGTCTTTGTATTAATCTCATAAATGAGCAACAAAAGAAGCTAAATATAATGGTAGCTCCTGGTAAGAACCAAACAAAGTCAAATGTGCGTGTTCACTCGCACGATTATAGAAGCCATGCATATACATATAGCTCGCACAAATATGTATGTCTTGAATACATGGTACCTGGAATTGTCAGGGACCAATTAACCAGCCTACTGTCGTTCCATTGTTGGATCAAAGCTTGAAGGGTCAGGATTGTAAAAAATATTTAGACCAAAAAAAAGTATAACAAACAAAGTATGTGAACAAAAGTATTCGGTCTCAATCACATCATCAACCTCGTGAATGAGTCCATCAATAATTGTACAGCTTAGTAATTTTCGATAGCTACAAGGCCTCAACTTCACTAATTTTACCGCCGAATCTACAGGTAAATAAAGGTTTGCATGTCTAGAATGAGAAGCAGAATTACAGATGAGTTGCGTTCCAAGCTGCCGAGGTGAATGTTGGGTCTTGTAATCGTTGAACGAACAGGATGCAAAGAGCAAGAATCTGAGCACAGCAGTAACAAGGGCAGAGGGATAAAACTGTAACATGCACATCCCGAACAGCATTTTAGAAACTTAAAAAAAAATAGTTCGCCTATTAAAAAGTTATTAATGCAGAAGAGTCTCGACTCTTGCTCGACTTATGCCGACTTGATAATGATATCTGTTAAAAACAACTTTAGTCGACCAGAATTTTGAAATAAGGCGAAATGTAATTTTCATCAATAATTTTAATGGAGCCCAACTAAAAATCGAATCAAATTGTTATTCAACCAAACTCAAACTGTAAAATAAGTCAAATGTTTTACACTCAAATCACATTGAAGAATAATACAACTAAGTAACTTACACGTAAATCACAAACACAGTTGTTCATAAGCCGACTCTAGAAAGTTCGTCAAGTAGCCCGAGGTGATGGACAGAGATACGAAACCACTCGGTATTATCCTACAAACCAGTCAATATTATCTACATTGGTTAGAGAGGAACGAATCGGAACCTATGTGATATCCGTTCAAGCCTGACGAGGACGTCAGGTGTGGGAGAGTTTGTAACATCTCAGTCCCACATCGAGTAGATTTTTGGATTTTAGTTCAGTATATAAGCAAAAGTACTACTACTAATTGCATCAACAAATCATAATCTTTTGAGGGCCTATGGTGATGAGCTTGTAGATTACCCAAGTTGGCGGCATTTAGGTCAGTTTCGAATTCGAAATTGGGACTTGACCCAATTTTCGAAAAAAAGTCTTGGGATTTGACCCGGATTATGAATAATACAACTTAGTAACTTACACGTAAAATATCAGATTATAAAAGTAATCATTATTATCTTATACTAGCCGATAACAAGTGCGAAGCACGGATCGTAATAAATTATCTTAAATTTTTAATTTTTAACTTTTTTTAATAAAATAAAATCTTGAAGCACCAAGTTGTAATATAATATTTAATATTAAATTAATATTTAATATTGTTATTTTAATTAATTAAATTTACATAACTTTATTCTGGTAATATAATATAAGAGTAGATATATTATTAATTGAATTTATTATGAATTTATTATAGATACTTTTAAATATTAATTAAAGGAGTCCTAAGTTCTATTTAATACTATATTCCTGATTTTTTATTAATTAAGATTTTTTATTAATTAAAGGAGTCCTAAGTTCTATTTAATACTATATTCCTGATTTTTTATTAATTAAATGAGTCCTAATTTCTATTTGATACTATATTCATGACTTTTATTTCAATTTTTAGTTAATAAACTCATAGTATATAATTTCATTATTAAATTAAATTATTATATAATATTACAATTTTAATTAATTAAATTAATTAATATTTAGTGGCATACCGTGCATACCGCGGTATACATGGCATACAATTTAAAGGGGGTTTCTACTTTTAATAAAGAGTATAGATTCTAAAAATACACGTAGGCACAGTATCAGAAGTCATAAGATCTAAATATTCATATTAAACTAGCGTTCTAATCGTGCTACGCACCAACCGATAAATTATATTAATTAATTAATATGAATATATTAGTTTAAATATTGTTTAGAAAAAAATATAATTTTATTGGAATGTTAATTAACTTAAGTATAAAAATTACTTATCAGTGAATTCATACCAACTGAATTAATATTAATATTATGAACAAATCATCAAAACAAATACAACCCCCAATGAAAAGTTCAAAACCCCTCTTATTGTTTTTTTTTTAAATTAAGCTTTCATTTTATTTCTCTCTTTGTTAGAGAATATTTCCAAGTACCATGTTAACAAATTTTTCACCCATATTCTGAGAATTTGGTATATTTATTCAATATCGGATTCTTAAAATATTTATTATATTAATACATTGAAAATATTTGTATGGTCGTGGTTAATTTTTTCGATTACATATTAAAAATGTATAGACACTCGATCCTCACGACTCCAATAAATCATTAGACTATCTATCAAAAAAAGGAGCAGCGATATGAGAAAGGATATCTACTGTGCAATATACATGAAACGAACGTAGTTATAACAATAGAAACTTTCATCAAATCTAGTTTGTCATGTGATCGTTTAATATTTTTTTTACAAATTATATGTCAATTTATTAATGAATGGATTTACTGTTGAAAAATAAATATTATCAACTAACCAAACAAATTCAATATATCGCGCTCTTGGAGTAACGAATGATTGTTAGAGTTTATGGTGATTGACCTTAGCTTATTTGTAAAGACAACTTAAAATGTGCATTTTCAGTTTGAAAGTTTGTATGTTGGATTTTTTATTCTTTTCTAGTAAAACATGGTATAATAAATTTTAGTTTTATTTACTCTTAAAATAAGACATATGAAAAAGAGTATCACCTATATTTTCTATTCGACTAACTTGTGAAAATAAGCTACTGTCCATAAAATTGAAATGAAGTTTGTAATATATAAACACATAATCACATTGTTATATATGTGTTCTTGTAATTTAGATAATAGGTTAAATAACATGAAATTTATTTTTTTTAAGAGTAGGTATATTTTTCCGACATATATAAGAAGAAATAGCTTATGTAGACCTGAAAAATCATTTTCCACATTCATGTTGTGTACTTTAGGGTCTTGAACGAAAATGACATGATATTGAATCATGTACCCGAAATTAGAACACAAAAATAGCTTATGTAGACCTAACAAATCGTTTTGTACATTCATTTCGTGTAACTTGAACTTAAATGACATGATATTGAATCGTGTACCGAAATTATAACACAAAATGACACTAAACTACATGAATTTTTTCGTGTGCACGAAATGAAATGAAATATGTGAATAGAAAAAGTATGACAATTACATGAAATATCAGTCTGTATCCAAGTTATGTAAATATATAATTATGTGTTTTTGAATAATATTGAGATGTTACAAAACTAAACTAAGGGTATGCACGATGTAAAGTCTCCAAAACAAAATGAAGCTCTCTTTTTTATTTTTTCTTAATATTATTTTTTGTTAACAAATATCTCTATTTGTGTAGAATCTTTCTAACAAATTATTGAGTTTTCTTACCTATATGTTCTTAGGTTAAGATATGGGAATTGATACGATTACTTTAATTCCAGAATACAAAATTCAAAAAGGCACCCTTTTATTAAAAATAATAAATAATTTATGTGTATCAACCTTCTTATTTATCAATATTAATAATTTTTATAACAAAGACCGTAGTTGCTGCTGCACGCTCTCTCTCTCTCTTCACCTCTCCCAAAATATGCTAAACTAAAGTTTAGGAGCTAATATGAGCTTTTTGGTTTTTTTATATTTTTTTATAATATTAATTTATTTTTCAATAAATCAATCTCTTTACTGAGAATCTAGTACCTCATTGCCCGTTGGTGGATTTTATCTCTCGAAATATTAGATTTTGTACAATCTCCTTGTGAATGATAAGCCTCATTTTCTTTTCATTTATTTTACTTTGACTTACAATAAATATCTCTCTTTGTTGAGTGCCTAATATCATATTCGTGGATTTTGTATACCCATATATTAGATTTTGTTATATTAGTTCATTGATTTGGATAGTGTAGAATCACAATTTTCGTCGATTTGTTTGAATACGTTCTGACAAATCAGATATACATATTCCTCACATTTATAACAAATTGTTAGATTATCTCGCCGAAAAGGCTGCATAATTTAGAGATATAGATGATGGATGTACCATTATTGAATATATATTCAATGATTGGATAAAGGAAATTAGTGATCTATTTTACTATGTATTTGTTCAATTTTAGTTATTTTTATAAATGTTGGAAGCCCTTTTATTAATGATTTTTGCAGGTTTGATTATTTTTGTGGATAACATATGTCATTTTATAGATGAATTAATTATCTATAAATAAATTATAAAAAAAATTTGTGCTAAATTGACCAATTTATTATGAAAATATTTATTAACAATATTTTCATTAACTCTGTAAAAAAATTATTTTTTGATTGATAATTTATACACCAAATAATGTATAGTACTATTTAAGAGTATAAATATTTAATATTTTGAATAATTCAAATATGTTGAAAGATCAAATTATTTTTCCATTAATTATTGTATAGGTAAAAAAATTCGTAATTAAAATGTGAAAGATGATTGGTTTAAAATTCATTCTAATGTTTCAATTAGTTGATGCTAGCTTTTTTTTTTACCAAATTATTTAATACTTTACATTACTTAAATTTTGAATATGTATTTAGAATAATGTGCTAAATAGTTTTATATTGTTAACAATTTTTAATTCATGATTTTAATTGTACCTTGTGCTTTTGAATTGGGAGTTTGAGATATCAAAATACTATTATAGATTTATAGACTCATATATTAGTTTATTATTTTTAAATTAAATAATTATCGTATTTAGAATAAAATTGTTAAGTAATCACTGAATAACATCGACAACCCAACACTGTAAAAAATATTTTTCTGTAGGCACGTCTAATAATGTAAACAAATCAGTGTAATGTGATAAGGATTGATGCCTAGAATTCTGTAAGTCGCAGAATTATTGGACTTTGCCACTGAATATTCTAATGGGAATTAACTCTAGGATAATCTAGACTGGTGATGATGATAACCTAAATCATTTTTTATTTTTTTGTTGATTTTATTGGACAACTAAAACACGAAACATACGATACATATATATAATTGAAATAAAAAGATAATCTATCCAAGTATAGTATGTCATATAATAAAAAGAATTAAAGTAGTACCTTAACCGAAATTGATATGATTTAGTCATGAGAAGAATTGATGCGTATACTTGGTTTATCAGCTTCGTTTTTCTTAGAGAGATATTTCTTGTGATATATATGAAAATCTTATCTCTAAAAACTTATCTGCTAAGGAAGTGAGGCTGTATCCTTATAGACATGGATACACCTACTTACTACAAATAAGGTAGGTAAACAAACTACTTTCCAGTCTGTCTATCTCATTTGAGTAAGAGTCCAAACGGCTATAGATTTGATTTTGCAAAGCCTGTTCAGATCCACTTCTTTAGCTCCTTGTCCCTTTGTCTTATCTCTCCAAGCTTCTTTGTAGGCTTTCCAATGTGCTTTATAGTACATAGTCAAATAAAGCGTCTTGGCTTGTTGCAGGTTTCTGACTTGTACAATTCTTCAGTATTTTGTCTCCAAGAATGTATTCGAGAATTGGCTAAGTGATTGATTCGAGAACTCGAATTGACTTAATCGATAACTCTGAGTTCTCGAATAGTGTTATATTGACATATCGAATCACTTCTCGAATAGCTCTTTTCTCTGGGACTACTTGAGATATCGAATAGAGCATTTTGACAAATCGAATCCCTGAGATGTCGAATAGCTTCTTTAGTCCTTGAGATATCGAATAGAGCATTGACTTGTTGACTCTTAGAGAACTCGAATGATGCTTTGACTTGTTGACTCCATGAGTTCTCGAATAGAGTAATAAACATATCGAATCTCTGAGATATCGAACAGTGTATTCAGAGATATCGAATAGTGTCTTCTGAGATATCGAATCTCTGACTTCTCGAATGCTAGACTTCTCGAATAGACAAATGTACTTCTTGAATTGGTACTTAGGCAAATTCTTTATTTCTTCAAATCCCAACTGTGATTATTTGGCAGTCTTTATCTCCTTGCTTGAGGCATGAACCTTGGAACTTCTTTCAAGCATTATTCTTGACTTTATAAGTACAGTTACACAACTAGGATTTGATGCCTATTACTAGTACAGAACAAATAGAAACTCTACAACTAGAGGTTCCCTCAGTTAAGAGGTCATGTAGGTAATGCATAGCATTACACATACTTAGGCTTGTTATTAGATGTATTCAGGCATGCCTCTTTGACTAACAATCTCCCCCAAATTGTGAGTAAGACCCTTAGTCACAATTTCATGTCTGATAACAAGCCTAACATACATAAAGATAAAACTTGACAGTACATGTATGAATTTTGATTAGCAATGTGGATAGAACTACAGGGTGAGTAATCTTACAGCCTATGATGAAGTACTAGCCATTGTCATTTGTTTCCCTTTCCATAGCTTTGGCTTGCAAATCATCATATGCTTTCTGTCTTCTTTCTTTCTCCTTCCTTGTATTCTCATCCATAGCATTTATTATTTCTGCCATAGCATCCAATTCTTCAAGCAAAATTGAGTCTTTGAAATATTCAAGTACTGGTTTCAGAATGTTTGCAGGATAGTGGTTGAGTAGATTCATTCTGATGTGGACCTGATCCCCATTTCTCCTCCTATACTTCACCACATAGGGGTTAAACTGAACTCTACACAATCCCTTTGCCCTTATCTTTTCTGCTTCAATCTCCAGTCTCTCAATTTCTTTCTCCCTTGCTATCCATTTCTCAAGACACTCTTTTCTGATTCTCTCCTCATGATCTCTCTTCATCTTCACAAAATCAATTAGCTTCAGCTTCCATACTCTTTCCACTTTATCTTCTGAGCTCAACAATGCAATGATTCTTTCTATGCCATGTAGCTTGCCCCAGTGTTGACATCCTCCTTGTTTGAATTTCTCCTCCCTTCCATCAGTATATTTGATCTCAAGGCAGTTATCAACAATGGCACATGGTAGATTCTTTGAGCTTGTAAGAATTGCAGTTGGTCTTCATATGACACCCCCAAATCTGAGGTCAAAGATTCAGGTCGTCACATCACCATCCAACCATATCATACCTGTATTAACTTTACAACTCAACAATACATCCATCCAGACCTCAATCTTAAGCACAAACAAGTTAGAGCCTCAGAAACGATAATCAAAAGTAACACTAAATATTACAATTCATCTGTACAATCCAGAATCTTACGCACTTCCACTTATACAACTACACTTGAAGACAAGTCCTACTATTACAGTTAAAAACCTATCAGACTTACTCTGTAGTATTTATCAGGAGATAAATCATCTCCGGGGTAAATCTTCTACTCCTCTTCTGCTCGTGCGGAGTTAATCGGCCAAATTCTTCTCTTTTTGAAAAGTTTTTTTATAAACCAAGAATGAGCTACATAACGCTCAGCAAGTTCACCACTTTGAAAAATAATAATGTGGTTTATTTCGAAAACATTCCCAACTATATGGGTATATATCTCATATTTCAAAACATAATTGGACAATATATATGTTCGAGTTTGAATAAAACATCTATACTCACTAATGAGCTTTAAGAATAACATATGAACCCTTTATAAGGTTCCTATTTCAATATATCACAAGTTTGTAAATATATACATATGAGTATATCATTTTCGGCAAAACACTCTACGGTTAATATACTGTACAGGGAATACATCTTTGCAAACCTCTTTCCTTCCATTAGCTTAGAAGATTTCTCATTCAAAAACATTTCATTCTTTGAAATAATTGCAAGAGTGCACTAACATGTGCCAATCTTTATAGAAAATCTTGCAGTTCTAGATACTGCACGATGTCAATATTTTTCTTATCAAAAGCCACACTATCGGCAACTTGGCACTTAGGCCCAAGAAGCAGTGTTTGAGTATTTTTCCAAAGTGGAGGATGGGACTGGAAGAAAACATAAAACCTGACAGGGATTGACGATGATCAGTTGCCACATCCAAGTCCAATAATCCGCGGGTCTTCTCTACCGGTAGAAGGATAGAAACTACATCCGTAACTATCCCCGGGTGAAAACTACATCCGTAATCACCCTCGATGAAAACTACATCCGTAATCATCCTTCGGCAACACCTGGGCCGGAATAATAATTGATTGACCGCCTGGCTCACGGCCGCTTACACATCCCGGGAATCGTTCGTCAACGGTTCCCACACCTGCCAGAGTCCCTTTTTCTTTTAAAAACTTGATTTTGATTGAAAACTGAGTAATCGAGGTCCGACATCAGTCGACCGATGATTCTTGAAATCGTATAAGAAGCAAACCTGACCGGGGGTTTTCGAAAATGTTTTGAGTTCGAAAGAGTTCGAGTTCGAAAGTGCTAAAGGTATCTTGGATTAGCTTTGTCTTTAAAATAGTGAACAATAATTAATAAATGATATTTTAAGATTTAATATTAATAATTAATAAAATAATTATTTAATTAAATAAGCTTTTAATCCAAGATAGGTATTTTGAGTAGTTATGAAGATATAAAAATAATTACTTGAGTATACGATACTTCCCGAATGACCCTTCGGGTTTTCGCAATTTAATTACGATATAATAATATACCGCTCCCCGGTCAATAGTATATATGGACCGCCACGACCTCTATTGCTAGAGTCGTTGTCCGAAGAAAACATTTCATTCTAAGTTCAAGGGGTGCAAACATATATGTGCTTATTCATCTCAATTTCATCATTACTTCAATAAGCATAAACATTTGATACGATTAAAAACTACAAACACAACAGTGAAAGTCCTTATATATGTAAGTTTTGAAAAGTAAACTTGCCTTGGTGAGGTTGGGGTGGTCGAGCTTGCGAAGTGGGATGATCTATACATAAGCAATAGCCGATCGTTAGTACCTTAACAATATCTCTTTTAATTGCGAGGTTTTAGGGGGTACAAAATTAACTTAATGACTTCGTCTTATGACCCTCTAGCCCCACTATAGGTTTATGTCATCACTCGGTTACGCTTGTCACTTATTCGACTTAATTTGGTTACCACATCCGAATCATATTCATTACCCCTTAAATCACACTCCACTTACGACTTTTTCCCTTGCGCGAATTTTACTGTAACATTTTTATAAAATTGAAATATACATATTTTAATCCAATTCTTTTTGGGTAGCCTTCACCACTGCATTTACTAGCTCCTCTAATTTTTCCATGATCCTACATAAATTTTTAGGGGTTTAAACAAGGTTCACAAGGGGACCATTTAGTGCAGTCCGGATTCCAGAAACACATTTCACTTCTCAGGCCATAACTTAAAATCCATACATCACCTAGTCATGAACCTTATATTTCTGGAAACCACATTCAAATACCTTTCCAAAAATATATATTAGGACTTCAGGGGACAAGATTTAGGGGTTCAAAACCCTCCTACAAGACAGTACAAGTTCCTGGAAAATTACTCAGCATGCCTATACCACTTAACCATTCAAGAATCTTATGTAACCATCACAACCAACATCTAAATCACCAAGATCATAATCTATAGCATACATGGAGTTACATACACTAACCACAAGCTTAAAAATCACAACCACAACATTTAAACTCAAGATCTACATCATCCATCACTTATATGTCCAAGATTCACACTAATAATCATGGATCTAACATTAAACATCACAAATACTACATGGCCAAGAGGGATTAGGGTTTTTATACCTTCTTGAGTATCTAGGAGCCTTGGGTATGCCTTACAAGTCTCAAGAACACCTTGGATGAGCTCCTACAATCCTTACAACTCAAGATCTAAATGAAAACTCAACATGGTTACTATTCAACAAAACTTCAATAATTAATAACTTGAAAACTAATGGATGAAAAGGGTTGGAATTCATAGTATACCATCCTTATGTGATGTAGAGTACCTAGGATTTTTGCCTTGAATTAAGAGTGAAGAGAAGTGGAAGAAAGAATTCTCCTTCTCCTTGTTTTTGGGTTTGGCCGAGAGCAATATTGAACAGGGGGGGAGAGAGTTTTTGTTTTGATTTTTGGTGTTGGTGGAATAAAGTGAATTGTGTGGTTGATATGTATTAATTGTATGTACATGTATCACATGGTACAAGTCTAGTGTCTAGACCACCATACCTCCTTGTCTCCTTGGACAATGTACCAACTAGTTACTATTCCTCTTGCTAACTTTGCATTACTAGTTTGCTTTCCTAACTACTTAGTTGCATGGGACTTGCATGCAATATCATTCCTTGTATCATTATTCTTCCACCAATGCTTGTCAATTAATATTTAATTCGTATCGTATCTTAATTAATTTCTCCTAATAATATTCTGTCGAGTAGAGATTTCCTTTGTAATTCCTTAAGTACTTAATTGTGTAAATTCCTCGAATATCCATAACCCCTCGTCATAATTCCTAATAAATCTTTTAATACTCCAATAACTCTCAAATCCCAAGTTTTATAAATCTTACTAACAATAAGACTCTTGCCTTCAACAACCTTCCCTTTATCTTACATGATGAATGTAACAACATAATTTCTCAGACAATCAATTCCATTAAACAACAGGGATGACTAAAAAGGTTCCAAATTGACAATGTCATATGATATTATATAAAAGAAAATATTACAAAAGTTAGGGTTCTTACAGCCTCCCCTCCTTAAAAGGATTCCGTCCCGGAATCAGTTTGAAAACAGTTGGGGGTGCTTTTCACGCATCGTGCTCTCTAGTTCCCATGTTGATTCTTCGACGTTCTGGTTCCTCCACAGAACTCTCACTAGTTTGACAACCTTGTTCCTCAGCACCTGTTCTTTTCTATCCATGATTTCTACGGGTTGCTCCACATAGGTTAAGTCTGGCTGCAGATCCACTTGGTCATATTCTATCACGTGTCGGAAGTCGGTATGGTAGGGTCGTAGCATGGACACATGGAACACATTATGTACTTGCTGCAAGCTTGGGGGTAAAGCCAATTCATAGGCTAACTTTCCAACTCGTCTCAAAATCTCAAAAGGTCCAATAAATCTCGGGCTTAGCTTCCCCTACTTACCAAATCTCATCAATCCCTTCCACGGTGATACCTTTAACATCACCAACTCTCCTACCTCGTATTCTTTGTCCTTGCGGGTCTGGTCCGCATACTTCTTCTGTCTGTCTTGGGCCGCTACCAGCCGTCCTCTTATGAGCTCGATAGTTTCTCTTGCCTGTTGGACCAGTTCAGGCCCTAAAATCTTCCACTCTCCATCTTCTTCCCAACACAAGGGAGACCGACATCTTCATCCGTATAAAGCTTCATATGGGGGCATCCCTATACTCGCATGGTAACTGTTGTTGTAGGAAAATTCGATCAACGGCAAGTGGTCATCCCAACTTCCCTTAAAATCGATGGCACATACTCTCAACATGTCCTCTATGGTCTGGGTGGTTCTCTCGCTCTGTCCGTCTGATTGGGGGTGGTATGCAGTACTCATGTTTAACTTGGTCCCCACACAATCCTGAAAACTCCTCCAGATTCTGGAGTTGAACCTTGGGTCTCTATCAGATACAATGCTCACAGGAACCCCATGCCTTACCACGATCTCCTTAGATATCTCATAAAATTTGACCATTCGAAATAATGGGTTTCGTAAAAAAAACTAATGACTTTTACATACACTCGTCGGTACTGTAAAGACGTAATATCAATTCGAAATCTTCATTTAATAATTCGTACATATCGTGATTGCAAAAATTTCTCATCCACCCATAAAATTAAAATTCGTCCAGGTTTCGAATATTCCCGAAAATTAGGGTTAATGCAGTCTCCTCTCCTTAAAAGGATTCTATCTTAAGAACCTAAGGATAATATTTGTGGATACAATTCCAATCTTACCCTTTCCAACTCTCAGGTTGACACTTCAACCCCATTGTTCCCTCCCTTGGTCTCACCAACGCCTTAATGTTGTTCCTCAACGCATACTCTCCTCGACCTGTAATCCTTATCGGTTGTTCTATGATTGAAAATTTCTATCCCACTACTTATACGTTCCTCTTCTACCTTGTTCATAGTATCCGTGTTGAGTCCTTGTATCGTTGGCCCGTGAATACTTTGTGGTCGTGTTTTATAATCTGAGACAATGTCAATACGCACGGTATTCCTCATATTCCTTCGCTTGATTAGCAGGCATGTGTTGCCTCCCGTCAATCGTTACCACTTGCTATGGATACTGTATAGTCTTTGGTATATGTCGAACCAGTTCAGCTACTATGTCCCTCGTTCATTGACTTCTTCGTAACGCAAGAAAAGCGAAACTTCTTCTTTCGCAGTACGCTCTACAGGAGACGTCCTTACGTTCGCATGGTGATGATCGTGATAACAACATTCATTTCATGGATAAGTTTTTATTCTCGACTGCCCCGTGAAACCTGAGGCACGACACTAAATATAAATTCGATCGTCTGGACAATTCTTCTTCCCTGTCCGTCAGCCACAGATCAAATTAGTACATACGCTCAATCTCTTTGTTAAATATATTTGAAAGCACCTTCAATATTCGAAGTTTAACCTTAAGTCTTTATCTGACGTAATCGCTGCAGAAGTTTTATATTGCACTACCATCTCTTCTGTATATAAATTGATAATCTTCTAAATGGAAAGTCTCTCGTAGTTAAATCACTTGGTCCAACAATTATAAATCAACTAGGGCCATCTCTTGGCTCGGTCTTTGGCGACCTACTTATGAAATTCATTACAATTCTGTCCACGTTCAAGATTTTCTACAGGTAGAATTAATCCACTAGATCTCTATCATTCTGCTTTTGTCATGTCGCGTTTGTACTTAATAGTTTGCCAATACCATTCTTCATTTCAGTTTACCAAACATTCCCTTAATTCTCTATACATCTTTTTCCTTCCCCATAATTTAGTCATTTTCCTCTAACATTATTCTTTATGGTATATACTCTATTTTCTTGGTCAATACTGACTGAATTCCAATTTCGAATAAGTCCTTCTATAGGTATCGGCCACCACAATGGCCTTTCCTGGGTAATAACAAATTTCTCCATTATACCCCCTGCTCCCCTTCGTCACCTTCTCTTTCTTATGTTTGGTTCTAATATGAAGATATATTTAGGGTACTTGTGGAGAAATTTTCACACTTTTCTCATAAGGTTAACGTCTCAGTTTTATGCGTGAACGCCATCATGACTAATCCCAGACTCACGGTTAGTATATCCTATCCCGTAACCTTTATGTTGTTTAGAAGTATAGGCTATCATCCCCTTTCTACTGCATCAGCACACCTCTTAAACTCTTGAAAGACGCATCATCGTGACTCTCAAAGTCCTCTTTTTATCATCAAGTATAGCTAACAACGAGGTTGTTGCTAATATCTCTTTTCATCCCAAAACTTTGTTCATTAATCCATAAAGGCTTCTGACTCATTAGTCCATTCAAACGATACTACCACAATTTTATAACGTTTAAATTAGTATGAAATGCCAACTTTGGCACAGTACAGAGGTCGATCTTGAGTTGGTGAAACCTTCTCTTGCAACCTTATCTTTGAAAAACAACTACTCATTTTAACTAGTCAACAATTCCCCCATTTCCGATAAGGGTATCAGTTCTCGATGGTATATGTAAGATGTCATACGCTCGTCCTCCTTCACAACTGGCGCCAATCAGCCTGAGGCCTGCATGCGGCTGCGATTCCCAATAAACTTGATTAGGTGGTAATCTCGAAGGATCATTGGCATATATCCATGCATCCATTTGCTATTAGGGGCCTGTTAAACTATATGTCTCTCTATGTGCATCAATCCCTTTAAGCTAAGTAAGCTTCATATTCTTGCCACGATATTTCTTCCTTTCTCGTCCATCTCACTTCCATGTTAGTTTCCTCCAAGGATATGTTTTACATCGCAATCGATTTGCATTTCCTGGATCAGGAAAAGGCTTGGTAACTCCAGAATTCATTAATATAACATCCTGACAACGGTTGGTAGAAGCGTACTCCCAACCACCTCATCATTTCTTATAACTTTCCCCACACTAATATTAAAGGTCTTGTGGTATGCCCTGACATGTTATTTCTACTTTAATAATTACTCGGCATAACGCTCTGGATGCACAATTACAACATTTGGTTTTTGATCTCATATTGGTGTAACGGTTCATAATTGTACCTCCCGTTCACCTTAGAGTAATCACTTTGAAAGGAATGGTTTCAAAATAACAAGGTCCAATAGATAATTTCAATAAGAATTCCACATTGGATGTTCCAAGAATGTTGATGGTTCCAAATACTAGGAGTCTCGATTTTTGGAGATGTAAGGATGGATAGAAAGAATACAACAAGGTTTATTCCTTCCCGTCCTAATAATTCTGTAATATGATACCATAGAGAATGTTGCACAAGGGCAATGATTGTTGGATACAAAAGTCATAAAGATGGTCTTTATACAATTCTTACATCGGGTGGATACTTTTCCTCCTGAATAATAAGAGGAAATCTAAAGTCGTATTGATGAAGGTCAGCCAATAGAAAGCAATTCTACTCCATGACAATTAAAGAATGAAGTAGTTTATCATTCAAGTAATCAGTGGTTCCAAATGAATTCTCATTGTGTGAATGAAAGAATAAAATATTCAAGTGATATAAAGTCTGATACGAAGATGGGTAGAATTCGAGTTGAGTGGACGACCTCATTAGGTCTCAATCAAGTTATTCGTCAAAACTTTCATCATCATACTTTACCACATGCAAAATGCATTGCAGAATGAATTAAATTGGGAGTTGGACTAGTGAAACAATAACTAGTCCTTTCCAAGAAATACTAGCAACTAGCTAGACAAAATTTGCTAGCTCACCTGTTTGAGACATCACCACCAACTAGGACAATTAGCTAGGTGTTCTTCGCAACATTACAATTTTGAGTAGTTAGAACAATCAACTAGTCATTCATATTGACATAACGACTAGCCAATTTCAATTGGATAGAACGGAATTTCAACATCGTAGCCACTGAAGAAACTTTAGGCTTCTCGGACAACGAATGAAAATAAGAAGTTATTAAGTTTGAAAAAGAAAACTATAAAATCTGAAGAGAATGTTCTAGGTATCGGAACAATCGATAACCTCTCATCAAATATTACTCACCAGTGAAACGGTCCACCCAATGGTGCCTCCGTACACATGCTTTATCAGATCCTACAATAGAATTAAATTCAGAATACGAATATCAAAATGATATCCTTACTATGATTTCAATGTACGATGTACGATCTCATCTTGAATAGAAGAAAAGAATTCATGATGGATGTCTGGACATTAGATCATCCATGTCCTCAGTAACTTGTTAAATATTTATGAGCTCAACTGAAGAGTGCAAGTATGAAAGAAGCAATCAAATATCGATATTCGTTAAGTAGTATTCGTCGATTAATTAAGGAAATATTTGTTGAACATTCCTTGGATAATTAAAAGAAAGTGTAAATAGTCCTGAGCAGAAATAATTATAAACTTCAAATAGAATGCTCGGGGATCAATTAAGATGCTTTGGATGAGTCCCGGTTTAGAGAAAGTATATCACTGGTTGTTATTCCACAAGTTTGAAGTAGAAATCTAGGAGGGTTACCTGATATAAATTAATCGAGGTAACATGGTTAGTGAACAGTTTAAAAATGAAGTAGTGCACCAGCCGGTAGTTACCAAAATAAGTTAATAATCATTCGTGCATTCCATTATCACCATTATGAGGGTAACTCCATCTCTTCGTCTTCGTAATACAAGACACCAACTAGTGCGTCTATCAATCATCATCTTAAAGTCATTTATCGAGTTAGGGTTTCACAAATATATCTGTCATTTCCGTGCTTTATCTTGAAGACCAAGCTTCACATCATTCCGAGGACACCTGCTAAGTCCATAGGGTCCTACTTCATGCCTTCCGACATTAATCACAAGTGGCCAGTAGGGGGAACAGATCAAAGAGATCTCTCAGGGATCTCAGTGCAGTCCATAGGTTCAGTGGCGGGTGTGTGTATGTGAACATATACAAAAAAATTATTGAGGTCTACAATACATATATACGTAGTCCCTGATAACATCTCTATCAAAGGATCCCACTCTAGAACCACTGGTCTTTTCTTTTGGTAGACTCCGAGATCACTGAATCGCTCGTTGCAACCATATTCAACTTCTCTTGAATCCATTTGTTAATTCTACTTGTTTGTTCTCTAAGTTGAACTACCATGCTCTAGCGTCCGAATCATGCGTGGAATTATCTAACACGCTCATCTTATGATAACATTCTCGTATAACACATGTAAAATTCGCCATCAAGGGTAATGAAATCCACAACGACATAGTGACCAACTTTCAGGTAAACCCGTTACTTATCGAAAATCGGATCTTACAGCCAAAGTAAAAGACTTTCATTATTGCAAGTACTAAGTACTCTTAGTTATGTAGGGAAGTCTAAACTTCTTGATTCTTAAAATGCCACCTCCTAAACTGTGGAGGACTATGGGCCACAAAATTTATGCCAGCCTAGTCATCCGATCATATTGGCAATATCGCCTCTACCTCAGCTGTTCTTGAGATTTCGCTCTGCTTCTTATATCATTACCTATGATAGGTCATGTACGACTCTCAAACCTCTATTCATCATTCTGAAGGTCTCTAAGGATTCTAGTATAATACCTCCAATCAACACTCCAGTCCATTCTACTCACCGGTACCTCTTCCGGTAGTCCAATAATAAGTTTACAACGATCTCTTATGTCATTCTCCTACTTAGACTTAACTCTCAACACTCTCGTTTCTGAGTACTGTAACTTATCGCTCTGATACCATTTCTGTGACACCCCCAAATCTGAGGTCAAAGATTCAGGTCATCACTTCACCATCCAACCATATCATACCTGTATTAACTTTACAACTCAACAATACATCCATCCAGACCTCAATCTTAAGCACAAACAAGTTAGAGCCTCAGAAACGATAATCAAAAGTAACACTAAATATTACAATTCATCTATAAAATCCAGAATCTTACGCACTTCCACTTATACAACTACACTTGAAGACAAGTCCTACTATTACAGTTAAAAACCTATCAGACTTACTCAGTAGTATTTATCAGGAGCTAAATCATCTCTGGGGTAAATCTTCTACTCCTCTTCTACTGGTGCAGAGTTAATCGGCCAAATTCTTCTCTTTCTGAAAAGTTTTTTTATAAACCAAGAATGAGCTACATAACGCTCAGCAAGTTCACCACTTTGAAAAATAATAATGTGGTTTATTTCGAAAACATTCCCAACTATATGGGTATATATCTCAGATTTCAAAACATAATTGGACAATATATATGTCCGAGTTTGAATAAAACATCTATACTCACTAAGGAGCTTTAAGAATAACATATGAACCCTTTATAAGGTTCCTATTTCAATATATCACAAGTTTGTAAATATATACATATGAGTATATCATTTTCGGCAAAACACTCTACGGTTAACATACTGTACAGGGAATACATCTTTGCAAACCTCTTTCCTTCCATTAGCTTAGAAGGTTTCTCATTCAAAAACATTTCATTCTTTAAAATAATTGCAAGAGTGCACTAACACGTGCCAATCTTTATAGAAAATCTTTCAGTTCTAGATACTGCACGATGTCAATATTTTTCTTATCAAAAGCCACACTATCGGCAACTTGGCACTTAGGCCCAAGAAGCAGTGTTTGAGTATTTTTCCAAAGTGGAGGATGGGACTGGAAGAAAACATAAAAACCTGACAGGGATTGACGATGATCAGTCGCCACATCCAAGTCCAATAATCCGCGGGTCTTCTCTACCGGTAGAAGGATAGAAACTACATCCGTAACTATCCCCGGGTGAAAACTACATCCGTAATCACCCTCGATGAAAACTACGTCCGTAATCATCCTTCGGCAACACCTGGGCCGGAATAATAATTGATTGACCGCCTGGCTCACGGCCGCTTACACATCCCGGGAGTCGTTCGTCAACGGTTCCCACACCTTCCAGAGTCCCTTTTTCTTTTAAAAACTTGATTTTGATTGAAAACTTAGTAATCGAGGTCCGACATCAGTCGACCGATGATTCTTGAAATCGTACAAGAAGCAAACTTGACCGGGGGTTTTCGAAAATGTTTTGAGTTCGAAAGAGTTCGAGTTCGAAAGTGCTAAAGGTATCTTGGATTAGCTTTGTCTTTAAAATAGTGAACAATAATTAATAAATGATATTTTAAGATTTAATATTAATAATTAATAAAATAATTATTTAATTAAATAAGCTTTTAATCCAAGATAGGTATTTTGAGTAGTTATGAAGATATAAAAATAATTACTTGAGTATACGATACTTCCCGAATGACCCTTCGGGTTTTCGCAATTTAATTACGATATAATAATATACCGCTCCCCGGTCAATAGTATATACAGACCGCCACGACCTCTATTGCTAGAGTCGTTGTCCGAAGAAAAAACATTTCATTCTAAGTTCAAGGGGTGCAAACATATATGTGCTTATTCATCTCAATTTCATCATTACTTCAATAAGCATAAACATTTGATACGATTAAAAACTACAAACACAACAGTGAAAGTCCTTATATATGTAAGTTTTGAAAAGTAAACTTGCCTTGGTGAGGTTGGGGTGGTCGAGCTTGCGAAGTGGGATGATCTATACATAAGCAATAGCCGATCGTTAGTACCTTAACAATATCTCTTTTAATTGCGAGGTTTTAGGGGGTACAAAATTAACTTAATGACTTCGTCTTATGACCCTCTAGCCCCACTATAGGTTTATGTCATCACTCGGTTACGCTCGTCACTTATTCGACTTAATTTGGTTACCACATCCGAATCATATTCATTACCCCTTAAATCACACTCCACTTACGACTTTTTCCCTTGCGCGAATTTTACTGTAACATTTTTATAAAATTGAAATATACATATTTTAATCCAATTCTTTTTGGGTAGCCTTCACCACTACATTTACTAGCTCCTCTAATTTTTCCATGATCCTACATAAATTTTTAGGGGTTTAAACAAGGTTCACAAGGGGACCATTTAGTGCAGTCCGGATTCCAGAAACACATTTCACTTCTCAGGCCATAACTCAAAATCCATACATCACCTAGTCATGAACCTTATATTTCTGGAAACCACATTCAAATACCTTTCCAAAAATATATATTAGGACTTCAGGGGACAAGATTTAGGGGTTCAAAACCCTCCTACAAGACTGTACAAGTTCCTGGAAAATTACTCAGCATGCCTATACCACTTAACCATTCAAGAATCTTATATAACCATCACAACCAACATCTAAATCACCAAGATCATACTCTATAGCATACATGGAGTTACATACACTAACAACAAGCTTAAAAATCACAACCACAACATTTAAACTCAAGATCTACATCATCCATCACTTATATGCCCAAGATTCACACTAATAATCATGGATCTAACATTAAACATCACAAATACTACATGGCCAAGAGGGGTTAGGGTTTTTATACCTTCTTGAGTATCTAGGAGCCTTGGGTATGCCTTACAAGTCTCAAGAACACCTTGGATGAGCTCCTACAATCCTTACAACTCAAGATCTAAATGAAAACTCAACATGGTTACTATTCAACAAAACATCAACAATTAATAACTTGAAAACTAATGGATGAAAAGGGTCGGAATTCATAGTATACCTTCCTTATGTGATGTAGAGTACCTAGGATTTTTGCCTTCAATTAAGAGTGAAGAGAAGTGGAAGAAAGAATTCTCCTTCTTCTTGTTTTTGGGTTTGGCCGAGAGCAATATTGAACAAGGGGGGGAGAGTTTTTGTTTTGATTTTTGGTGTTGGTGGAATAAAGTGAATTGTGTGGTTGATATGTATTAAGTGTATGTACATGTATCACATGGTACAAGTCTAGTGTCTAGGCCACCATACCTCCTTGTCTCCTTGGACAATGTACCAACTAGTTACTATTCCTCTTGCTAACTTTGCATTACTAGTTTGCTTTCCTAACTACTTAGTTGCATGGGACTTGCATGCAATATCATTCCTTGTATCATTATTCTTCCACCAATGCTTGTCACTTAATCTTTAATTCGTATCGTATCTTAATTAATTTCTCGTAATAATATTCTGTCGCGTAGAGATTTACCTTGTAATTCCTTAAGTACTTAATTGTGTAAATTCCTCGAATATCCATAACTCCTCGTCATAATTCCTAATAAATCTTTTAATACTCCAATAACTCTCAAATCCCAAGTTTTATAAATCTTACTCACAATAAGACTCTTGCCTTCAACAACCTTCCCTTTATCTTACATGATGAATGTAACAACATAATTTCTCAGACAATCAATTCCATTAAACAACAAGGATGACTAAAAAGGTTCCAAATTGACAATGTCATATGATATTATATAAAAGAAAATATTACAAAAATTAGGGTTCTTACACTTCATCAAAATCTTCATCTAGTGGTTTGAGTTTTAAGCCTGGATAGATTGTCAGAGTCCTTGATTTGGATAGCTTTGGTTTCCTTGCAGCTTGTTTGAATTTGATCCTTTTTACATGGTTGCCTGGCAGTAGCATGTGACCTTTGTTTGTAGACCATTGTAGTATTCCATTAGCAGTTTGCTTTTTGAAATATACAAATGGTTTCTTGCATTGAATCTTCTTCTCTTCTTGAGGTGGCAAGACAGTTGCAGAAGCCATAGATGTAGATTTTGGTAGGTCACTACTAACAGCATTCACCCTAGACTTAGAGTCTTGTGTTGTGGTGAGATTACTGCTAGCAATGCCTAAGGCTTGCTGTTTTCCATTCTTTCTCTCATAGACTTTGCCTTGGTCATCATCCTTCTTATCCTTGCTGTCTTTCTTCTTCTTCTTATCCTCATCCCCCTTATCACTCCTGTGATGACTTCTCCTCCCATCACTCTTGTCTTCATCTTCATCATCCTTATTCCTCCTTGGCTTGGCCATTTCTGGAATTACACCAGTTGCAATGTATGATATGAGAATGTGCAGTGCCTCTATCTCTTCAGCGGTACTTGTCCCCTTCTTCTTTTGCAGTAGATCAATGATGGCAATAATGAGTCTGTGATTTCGAGAAGTGAGATCATTGGGAATGACCAATTGTTTAATCTCTTCAACTCTGGTGCCAGACTGATAGATGATTGTCCATGGCTTCTTAATCACTTCTGGCAGCCTTGAAGGTTGGCCATTCCTCAAGTCATCATACAGACTCTTATTGTTTTCATTTACATTCCTCTTCTCTATGAGCTCAATCAGCGCATCTATCTCTGAATGTTTTAAGGCTTGTAGAGTTTTGTAGGTTAGATGCCAGATTATGGATTTTGCTACCATCATTACTTCCTTGAGCCATGAGCTATCAACTTTTCTAGGTATCACAGTGAAGTAATCGATCTGATCCTTCAAGCTCCTTAGATACAATTGAGTGTCACCAGCCTGTTCTCTTGAGACTTTCAGAAACTCCAAGAATGCATCATCATGATAGACATTTGAGTTTGCAATTTCTTGTAGCTTGGCCACAGTGACCACCTTCACTTCTACAGGCTTGGCACTCTTAGATATGGAGAGTGGAAGGGCTTGGCACTCTTAGATATGGAGAGTGGTGGTTTGTCAGATGGCATACTCCCTGCAACCACTGTGGTTGTGATAGATTGCTTTTGACCACTGGAAGTAGTGATGTGCACAGTTGGTAGAGTGACAACTGGCAGAGAAGTAGGAGGCTCATCAACTTTGTCTTTTCGTTTTCCAGGCACATGAGTTAAAGATTTTGAAGTTCTTTGATGACCACCTTCAATGATTTTGATGCCCTTTACTAGTGGTTTCTCCCCCTTTGTATTTGAGTTTCTTGATGTCCTCTTCTCCCCCTTAGGTTTGTTGTCAGGCACAGAGGCTGTAGGAGTGACCTTTGGGGTTGAAGATTCTTCAGGTAGAGGGAGACCCATGTGCTTCATCATTGCAGACAACATTGATTGTTGATACAGAAGAACATCAGTTGTGGTGGTGGCTTGAGTGTTCAACTGCTCAGTCAGAGTTTGTACCTTGTCTGTAAGATGTGCATGAGACTGAGTGAGAGTAGCTACCTCCTTTTCAAGTGCATCTACCTTGCTGAACAATGTAGTGGATTTGAAGCCAGACAGGGATTGTTCTTTAAGTCTCTGCACTTCAAACCTAGACATCTCATGCATAGGGACCTCAGTGACCAGCTTGTCTCCATATTGATTTACAAAGAGTGTCCTAAGCATGGCATTGGCCTCAGTTGTCTGATTAGTGAGATTTTGGAATTTGTGCCCCAGTCCTGTGACAGCATCTTTGAGAATGGCTAAACCATTGTCCATCTTGGTGCAGGTAGACTTACAGCTAGAATATCCTTGACTACAGTTTCCAATTGAGGGAACTTGGAATCAAAAGTCCTCTTTATCTCTCCCACATACTTGTTTGTTGTATCAGTCCTGTGACAGCATCTTTGAGAATGGCTAAACCATTGTCCATCTTGGTGCAGGTAGACTTACAGCTAGAATATCCTTGACTACAGTTTCCAATTGAGGGAACTTGGAATCAAAAGTCCTCTTTATCTCTCCCACATACTTGTTTGTTGTATCAGTTACCTTGTTGATTTCTGATTTGACACCTTTACCCAGGTAGTGTGCAGCCTTGAGAAATCCCTTGTATGAGTCATTGATGGCTTCATACACTTAACCAGGAGTTAAGGATTTAGCATTGGAGCCTAGTGAAGTGATGTACTCCTCCCTCAGATACTGTAAGGCTTCCTTGAGAGTGATATCATAAGTTCCTCGCATCCAAGCATCTACATTGCCATCTCTCTCAGCCTCATCAAGTATCTTTGTTTTCTGCATCTCCACATCATCTCTATGGCAGAGCAATATTGCTTCATAATCTGGATTTGGCACATTGGAGGTGACCAAGTTCTGGGCTATCTTTATAAACTCAGGAATCTGATCCACAACTAAGATTTGAAATGCTTCAACCGTCAATTATGGTAGAACAGATCCTGATCCTGAAGCACTGTCATGTTGCACAGGCTTCAGCCATTGTGACAGAAAGTCAGAGCTAGAGCTAGGCAAGCTAGACTCCTCAGTTACAGATGCAACTTCTGTAACCGGATGGAAAGACTCTACTACTGTTGTCTCCACTGGAGTGGGATGAGTTACAACAGTAGGTGACACAGGCACAGAGTCTCTAGTTAAAACTAGTTAATCCTCTGTGTTTGTGATGGTATCATTAGGAGATGCCCCAGCATGCATTCCCTGACCATCTAAATGTGGTACCTGGGTGGTGATCAAGGTGTCATGCACCAAGTCACTTGAATCCATTGGCTCATCAAGAGAAAACAATTCTTGATGATCAATGCCTTGCTCCTCAAGTGCTTGAGTTGCAGGCTCCAAAGAAATATGAGTGGTAGATTCTGAAAGAGAATTGTGTTGTAGATTAGATTTTGGCAACTCCCCCTGAGAGATAGAGGGAGTTTCAATTGTGATGTGCTCTCCACTCAGTGTTGTGCCAGCCTTATCACTCCCATGTGCTGACTCTATACAAATAGGTGCATTGGGGAGGATGCTTGATTCTATAGATGCACCCTGTTGAGAGGATACATCTAGTGAGTTGTTTGCCCCTGATTTTACAACTTCAGCCATTTGGGTGACTGAAGAGGTGGTTTTAGACTTCTTCTTCTTCTTCTTTGGCCTTAGTAAGGGTGACTCAGGTTCCTCACTTTCTATGCCTAATTCTACAGCCAAGGCTGCTTCACTTAAGATTTTTAGAGGTTCAGAAGCAACCTGTTTTCTCTTCTTTTTACTAACATCACCCTTTTGAGAGGATGATGCAGTTGGCTCTGTGTTTGGTAAAGTGTTTGGCTGAGAGGGTTGGTTAGCAGGCCCTGGGTTAGCATTTTGCCCTACTTGCTTGGGCCTAGCTAACTCAGATTTTGAGGCACATATTGGCATGTTGTGGGGGTAAGTCCTAAATAAACTCTCCATAAGGGGAGTTATTTTGAGTCTTACATCCATATCATTCCTAGTCTCCAAGCTACCAAAAATGAGTTTGGTCATGGATTTCGGATAGCCTATTCTATTTTTGTCTAACCCAGGCAATTCAACCAATTTAGCATCTATGAAATTAAGTACAGATTGAATAAAGCGAGGGAAGAAAATTTCATTACCTCTCTTGGCTGAGTTCTTACCAAATCTCCCATACAATTCTTGCATTATGATCAAACCAACATCAATCTTTCTCCCATATGCTAGAGCATATCCTATTTGTTGAACAGGTGTGCTGATTTGATCAAAGCTGGACTTCCTTGCTGTGAAGACTTGAAGAAGAGTGGCAAAGACATAGCTCCATTCTTTTCTCAAGTACTTCCTATTCAAATGTCCAAGCTTGATTCTATCTGAGTAGTTGATAAAATCAAAGAAGTCTTCCAATTCCTGATCAGTAGCTTGACTGTCATACACTCCTTGTTGTAACCCCAGTGCTTGGTTCATGTCTTCAGTAGTGATGGTGATTTCCTTGTACTGAATCTTGCAATAGATTACGTATGAAGTTATTGCATTCTCTAGGGCCATGACCTCCACAGTAGCAGTTCTCCAAAACTGTTCTAGTAAGTCTAGATACGGAGTTGGGTTGGCTGAGAGTGCATCCTTGATGTATGATTCAGCCATCCATCGAACGAAGCACTTAAAGTTTGCATTGGGTGCTTCAACATCGTTGGTTGTTGCTATGAAATTGGCGTGGGTAGGAATTGTGAGTTGGGTATTTGCCATTGTTACACAGAGAGATGAGAAGAGAATGAAGGTTGAAGAAGAAATTTAGCTTTTGACTCTAGGGTTTACAAAGGTTTTGGAACTTTAGCTACCTGAGAAATCGAATGAAATGATTTGAACAGTTGTGGAATTGTATATATGTGAGTGACTTGAGTTGTCGATTAGATATAAGTTTTCTATCGACAAGTCAGTCATTCGAAAAGTATAAAACAACTATTCGATAAGACAAGAAAGGCTTATTCGATATCTCAAGCAGTTTATAACTCACAGCTGGCAGTTATTTAACTCAGAAAATAATTCTAAGCTAAATAAAATATGTTTTTATGAGCGAAATGAAATTTTGAATATAAATCCAAAAAGCGATTAAGTGTCAGCGAAAAATCAGCCTTTTCAAATGATTTGATAACTCAAATACAGTATTCGAGAACTCCATCACTAGAGAACTAAAATACTCTATTCGAGAACTCAGAGTGTGCTATTCGATTTCTCCAAAAGACACTATTCGAGAACTCAAGAGGGTTCTAGATAGGCCTATTCGAGAACTCGAGCGATGACAAAACAATGAACCATTCGAGAAGTCTGACTTATCGAACTATACTTTTCACTCATAAAATTCAATTTTCACTATCTTTTAAAATTTACAAGAAATATTCACTGAAGAATATTCTACCAAATTAAATAGTGATTCTCTCAAAATTTCACAGAAATTTCAAGCTAAAGATGTATGATTTTCAACATATGCAGGATTGTGGAATATTTATAAATCATACTCCAGCCAATACTTACTTCAAAAATATTGAGCATTTGATAAAGTAAGTATTTACTGCTGCAACAATCTAGTTGATATATTCACTTAGCCAGAATTTGAAGAATTCAGCATTCCAATCTCACTAACCAACCTTGTGAAGGTGGCTTCATCCAATGGCTTAGTGAATATGTCAGCTAGTTGTTTCTCTGTGGGAACATAATGTAACTCAATGGTTCCATTAGTTGCATGCTCCCTTATGAAGTGATATCTGATGTCAATGTGCTTTGTCCTAGAATGATTGACAGGATTGGAAACTATAGAGATTGCACTTGTGTTGTCACACATGATTGGAATTCTTTCCAACACAAGTCCATAATCTCTAAGTTGGTTTCTGATCCAAAGCACTTGAGCACAGCAACTTCCAGCAGCTATGTACTCAGCTTCAGTTGTGGAAGTTGACACAGATTGTTGTTTCTTGCTGTACCAAGAGACTAACCTTTGTCCAAGAAACTGGCAGCTACCTGAGGTACTTTTCCTATCCACTCTGCATCCAGCATAATCAGCATCAGAATAACCAACCAGATTGAACCTTGTGTCCTTAGGATACCATAACCCCAAGTTTGGTGTGCCCTTCAGATATTTGAAAATCCTCTTTATTACTATGATATGTGATTCCTTTGGATTTGATTGAAACCTTGCACACAAGCATGTTGCAAACATGATGTCTGGCCTACTAGCAGTGAGGTAGAGTAGAGAACCAACCATGCCTCTGTAGATTGAGATATCTACCTTCTTGCCCTTAAC
This sequence comes from Saposhnikovia divaricata, assembly GCA_036435485.1. Taxonomy (NCBI): domain Eukaryota; kingdom Viridiplantae; phylum Streptophyta; class Magnoliopsida; order Apiales; family Apiaceae; genus Saposhnikovia; species Saposhnikovia divaricata. The sequence goes on along the minus strand of CM071595.1, from coordinate 166,883,122 downwards.
ATCTTCATCTAACTTGGTGGCAGTGGGCTTGGGTGTCTTTGCAGGTGAGCATTCTTCTAAGTCAAATTTCTTCAATAGATCCTTCATGTATTTTGTTTGACTTATAAAAATGCCATCCTTCCTTTGACTCACTTGCAGCCCAAGAAAGAATGTTAATTCTCCCATCATACTCATCTCATATCTGCTCTGCATGAGCTTAGAGAATTTCTCACACAGCTTCTCATTTGTAGAGCCAAATATGATATCATCCACATAGATTTGAACTAAGATAATATCATCACCATGTTTCTTGTAAAACAGTGTCTTGTCCAGTGTGCCTCTAGTGAATTGATTCTCCAGTAGAAATTGTGATAATGTGTCATACCATGCCCTAGGAGCTTGCTTAAGTCCATACAATGCTTTAAGCAATCTGTAGACAAAGTGAGGGAATTGTGGATCCTCAAAGCCAGGTGGCTGTTGCACATATACTTCTTCTTCCAACTCCCCATTCAGAAATGCACTCTTGACATCCATTTGATAAACCTTGAAATTAGAATGTGCAGCAAATGCCAAGAAAATTCTGATGGCCTCTAGTCTAGCAACAGGGGCAAAAGTCTCATCATAGTCAATGCCTTCCTGTTGAGAGTATCCTTTTGCAACCAACCTTGCTTTGTTTCTTATGACTACACCATTTTCATCCATCTTATTCCTTAGAACCCATTTTGTTCCAACAATGGTTCTATCCTTTGGTGCAGGCACAAGTTCCCATACTTTGCTTCTTTCAAATTGATTTAGCTCCTCTTGCATAGCAATTATCCAATCAGGATCCAACAATGCATCATCAAGTTTCTTAGGCTCAACTTGGGATAGAAAGCAACCATAGAGACATTCATTTAGAGTTGCTCTCCTTGTCCTCACTCCTGTATTTGGATCTCCAATTATCTGATCTGCAGTATGTGATCTATCCCATTTCATTGTATGTTCTGATTGATTTCTCAGCCTTGATGTTGCTTCATCATCCAGATCATGATCATTTACATTTCCTCCCCCTGTGAAGTTGCCACTAATCACAAGTGTGTCTTGGATGCTTGTTTCTTCATTGTTGGTTGACACAGGTTCTTCATTCACTTGAGATTCTTGGATTGTGGGCTCAAATTCAGTTTCAATCTCCTCATAAGAATCATCTAGATTGTCAAACTTCAAAGGATCTTTATCTTCATCATCGGCTTCTTCTAATCCAGGCAGTTTGCTGTCATCAAATATCACATCTGTGCTTTCCATAACACTCTTTTGACTGATGACATAAACTTTGTATGCAATTCTTTCCATAGAGTAGCCAAGAAAAATTCCTTCAAATGCTTTTGCATCAAACTTTCCAACATATTCTGAATTGTCTTTTAACACAAAGCATTTGCTTCCAAAAGTATGAACATACTTTAGAGTGGGCTTCTTTCCAGTCATCAAGTTTTAAGGTGTCTTTCCAGTGTTTTTGTTGATGAGGGTTCTGTTTTGGATATAGCATGCAGTCCTCACAGCCTCAGCCCAAAAACATGTAGGCATCTTTGCATCCAGTAACATTGTTCTAGCAGCCTCAATCAGAGTTCTATTCTTTCTCTCAACAACTCCATTTTGTTGTGGAGTCCTTGGAGCTGAGAATTGTTGAGAAATACCATTCTCTTTGTAGAATGCTTCAAGCATGGCATTTCTGAACTCTGTTCCATTATCACTTCTTAATGCAATCACACTTGCATTGTTGGCCTTTGCTTCCTTGTCAATTTTCTTTATATGCTCAATGATTACTTGTGGAGCTTCATCCTTTGATGCCAGAAATTCTACCCATGTATACCTTGTGAAGTCATCAACCATCACCAGAGCATACTTTTTCCTTCCTAGTGACATAATATTGACAGGCCCAAACAAGTCCATATGAATTAGTTGTAGGGGCTTGGTTATTGATGTCACTGTCTTTGACTTGTGGCTTGATCTTTTCATTTTTCCCTTTTGACAAGCCTCACACACTCCTTCTTGACAGAATTCAAGTGAGGGCATGCCTCTCACTAACTCCCTTTTGACTAGAGAATTAATGCCTTTGAAGTTCAAGTGTGATAGCTTCTTGTGCCACAACCAACTATCTTCATTTGATGCTTTTGAGTAAAAGCAACAAATTTTGTCCTTGTTTGCAGAGTTCATATTGGCTATAAAAAGGCTTCCTTTCCTTACTCCAGATAGAGCAAAGTCACCAGTCTTCTTGTGGGTGATCAAACATTCATCTTTGTCAAAATTCACTTTGAAGCTTCTGTCAGTAAATTGACCAACACTCAGTAGATTGTGCTTGAGCCCCTTGACCAGTGCTACATTTTCAATGATTACATTTCCAATTTCCAACTTGCCATATCCCAGTGTGTTGCCAGTGCTGTCATCTCCAAAAGCAACCATTAGGCCAGCCTTCTCCTCATACTGTGATAGCAGGGCCATATCACCAGTCATATGGTTTGAGCATCCACTGTCCAAAATCCACATGACCTTCCTTTCACTTTCTTTGCCCTGCAAACACAAAGGTATTACTTCTCCTTTGGTACCCAAACAAGTTTGGGTCCATGTGGCTTAGCAACAGTTTTGTCATAAACAGCATGCTTATCAATTTTCTTGATGTTAGTCTTCTTGTCACTGTTAGAAGTCTTAGAATCAGGGTTCTTAGACTTAGGTGACAGAGGTACCTTCCTAACTTTAGGAGGACTTGAAGACTTTGTTCTTGTGTAGTGTGTGTGAACATTATGACTGATGCAACCTTCCATGAATTGTCTTCTCAAATTAAAACAACTAGTCATTACATTCATGTTACATGGCATACAATCAAATTTATCACAGAAAGGAGAGTATCTATGTCTTAAAGGCACAGAGCAATCATAGAATGGTTTAGCAACACTACCAGATGGTTTCTTGCATGCATGAGTTATATGATTAGTGCTAAAACAATTTTGACAAACTTTCCTAGGGGCATTTGGCACATAAGCATAATTGTTGTCCTTGTTAATCCCTAATTTGCCATTCCTGTTTTGTTTCTTTTTAGCCACTTTCTTCTCAAACTCATTATTCCCAGCTGAAACAAACTTCACAAATTTCTCAAGTCTAGGTCTACCTCCTACTGGCTCCTTGGCTTTGGTTTTGACATTCTCACTCTTAGAGGATGCTTGTTGTTCATTTGATTGTGCCTTATCTTTATCATCCAACATTTACTTAATGAGTAAGGCATCCTCATCAATCTCAAGTGTTGGTGTTTTAAATATTGGGGTCTCAGCCTCAAAACCTGAGGCACTTCCTCTTGAACAACAATGTCATCTTCACTGCATAGCCTTTCCTCTGTTTGAGAGTGTCATAATCAAGTCCAATGGCAGCCTTAGGTCTAGCTAGATTTTTCTCATTGTAGGACTGCAATAGACTAGAGGAATTCTTAAATGTTTTCAATTTAAATTCATTTCCAGCTAGTTCATCACTAAGAGTTTTCTCAACTTGACTAGCACATAGAACCTTATTTTTTAGATATTCGATTTCTTGTTTAAGGTTTTCTACTTACATAGCAGTTAGTTCTAGTTCCTCATTTCTTTTGTTCAACAGTTCATTCTTAGTAGACAGTTTAGCAATTTCTTCATTAGCAGCAGTCATACTAGTATGAATATTAAACATCTCAACAAATAGTTGTTCAACCATAGATTTGTATTCAGAAACAGACATGTCTATTGTAGTGAGGGATGGTACCTGAGAGTCTGATTCAGATGGTTCTTCCTTGGAGTTGGCCATCAAGGAATAGTTGCAGAATTCTTGTTCTTCTCCATCACTATCAGAATCATCCCAACACTTCCCTTCAGCTATGTAGGCCTTACCTGGTGTATGCTTCTTTAGCAGAGCCTCATACTTAGCTTCAAGCTCAAGAAACTCCATATCCTTCTTTTTAAGCTTCTTGCATTCACTGGCAAAATGCCCTAGGTCATTGCATCTATAACATCACACAGATGACCTATCCACATAGCTGGTTTTGAATTTGTTTTTGTTTGCCTTCACAGGTGCCTTGCTCTTGTTGAATGAATGATTTTGAGATCTAGACTTGAGGGGCTGATTCCTCTTAAATCTGATGTTTAGGAATTTTCTAGCCATAAAAGCATATGAAGTGTTTTCCATGGCATCCAACTCTTCAAGAGTGTAGAACTCATCTTCTTCCTTTTCATCAACAGGTTCAGTCACTTCTTCTTCAGTTTCTTCATCATCTACTATCTCTTCTATTTTCAGTTGACTTGTAGATGCTTCCAGGTCTTGAACGGATTTGTTGACAATCAAGGCACAGGATGTGTTTATCATTCTGCCTTGGTTGGCTTGGATAGCCCTCTTCTGAAGCAACTCAATCTCATGAGTCTTTAAAACCCCATAGAGCACATCATATGTGACTTTGTTCAAATCTCTTTCTCTTAGAGATATGACCCTTTGCTCTAGATGGTTTGGTGCAGATAGTAGAAACTTCATGTTTAATTCCTTAGTGCTGCAAACCTTCCCATTCATTTGAAGCTCAGTCACCAGCTTGTGAAATCTCTCAAACATATCAGTAATACTTTCTTTGGACTGTGCCATGAAAGCCTCATACTGTGTGACCAGTATCTGTTTACTATTCTCTGTTACCTCCTCTGTCCCTTCACATAACACCTCGATGTGGTTCCACATGTCCTTGGCTGATGTGCATGATGCTATGTTGGCAAACATCGACATATCCATGGAGTCTATGATCAGCAACATGAGATGACTGTCTAGGGCAACCTTTTCCTTCTCTGAGTCCGTCCATTTGGATGGCTCTTTTGCAACATATGATCTAGGAATGACTATCGTGCCCACTGTAGATTCAGCAATTTTTTGTTGTGGTACAAATGGACCATTCTTGAGGATGTCAGGGTAGAGAGGATTAGCAGCTTTGATGAACAACAACATTTTTATTTTCCAGAGGTTGTAATTCTCTTTGTCGAACTTAGGGACCTTCACCGTACCTGTAGTCTTTGGTGTATTCGAACTCATGATCGTTTTCTGTTTAGATTAAACAGCCTGCTCTGATACCACTTGTTGAGTATTGAATACAGTAAAAGAATACAGGGGGGGTGAATGGATTTTTGAACTTTTCTACGTTCTTGAATCTTTGCAGCAAGATATGTGTTGAGTGTGTGAGATATGTAAGTGCGGATAACAAAGACAAACACAACACAATATCACTTTAATCTAATATTTTATTAGATAAAGATTTTGCTACAATCTGTGAATACAAATGGTAGTATTCTCAGCTTCGTTTTTCTTAGAGAGATATTTCTTGTGATATATATGAAAATCTTATCTCTAAAAACTTATCTGCTAAGGAAGTGAGGCTGTATCCTTATAGACATGGATACACCTACTTACTACAAATAAGGTAGGTAAACAAACTACTTTCCAGTCTGTCTATCTCATTTGAGTAAGAGTCCAAACGGCTACAGATTTGACTTTGCAAAGCCTGTTCAAATCCACTTCTTTAGCTCCTTGTCCCTTTGTCTTATCTCTCCAAGCTTCTTTGTAGGCTTTCCAATGTGCTTTATAGTATATAGTCAAATAAAGCGTCTTGGCTTGTTGCAGGTTTCTGACTTATACAATTCTTCAGTATTTTGTCTCCAAGAATGTATTCGAGAAGTGGCTAAGTGATTGATTCGAGAACTCGAATTGACTTAATCGATAACTCTGAGTTCTCGAATAGTGTTATATTGACATATCGAATCACTTCTCGAATAGCTCTTTTCTCTGGGACTACTTGAGATATCGAATAGAGCATTTTGACATATCGAATCCCTGAGATGTCGAATAGCTTCTTTAGTCCTTGAGATATCGAATAGAGCATTGACTTGTTGACTCTTAGAGAACTCGAATGATGCTTTGACTTGTTGACTCCATGATTTCTCGAATAGAGTAATAAACATATCGAATCTCTGAGATATCGAACAGTGTATTCAGAGATATCGAATAGTGTCTTCTGAGATATCGAATCTCTGACTTCTCGAATGCTAGACTTCTCGAATAGACAAATGTACTTCTCGAATTGGTACTTAGGCAAATTCTTTATTTCTTCAAATCCCAACTGTGATTATTTGGTAGTATTTATCTCCTTACTTGAGGCATGAACCTTGGAACTTCTTTCAAGCATTATTCTTGACTTTATAAGTACAGTTACACAACTAGGATTTGATGCCTATTACAAGTACAGAACAAATATAAACTCTACAACAAGAGGTTCCCTCAGTTAAGAGGTCATGTAGGTAATGCATAGCATTACACATACTTAGGCTTGTTATTAGATGTATTCAGGCATGCCTCTGTGACTAACAACGTAGAATCAAGATCCAATAGAGAAACATGTTACATTAAGTTTAATTGGTCTAAAATTTAGTAGATTTTGAATGATGTTAAAATAATTCACAATTTTATGATTGGTTAACTAATATATGGTAGATTCGGGTATCCTTTATAATAAAGGATGTTCAAAAACCATTCATAGCTAAAAGATGTATAAACATATGTAATATATTGTTATGTGGATTTATAAAAATAATATTTTCGATTAATAGAGATTTTTTAAAATTAAAAACCATGTGATATACGAAGTTATTAAATCAAGATATTATTATATTTAAATTTAATTTAATCATGATTAGTAAATTAGAATAAGTATGGTAAATAATAAAAAAAATTGTACATGATTGATTGATTTAAAGTTTAGAAGCAAATTCCGATTGCCTCTAAAATAATTTTAATTTTTTGATTGGTAATTTATTCACCAACCAATAATAATACTCTTCAAGCGTACATTTGATAATTAAAGTAATTAAAATGTATGTAGTATTCGTTTATGTGAATTAACTAATTTTTTTATTGAAAAATTGTGAATAAATATTTTTTTGAGTCTTTGAAAAAATCGAATATTTGAAGATATGGATTTTATCCAAGCTATTTAAAATTTGATTTAAATCCGATTTGGTAGTGTTGACTTATATGCATTTATTAATTAATTTTATTAACTAATTATGAATAAATATATTTTTGAACTTTTAAAAATAGTATATCGTGATTGATTTCAAATTAAAATTGTGATTTTCTAGTATATATTTTTTAATTTTTACAATATGTATTTATGGATATGTTTAATAAAACCATTATTGTATTTAAATTAGAAGTGTTAACTAACCATGGTTAAAGAGGTAGGTTGATATTGTAAATAAGGAAAACTTTTAATATAATATGATTGGTCTAAAATTTAGGAATTAGCTCTGATTGGTTCTAAAATAATTCATATTTTCTGATTGGCTAACTAAACATTGGTAGACTCAGGTATTACAATAAAGGATAAATTAAATATTTAAGACTGCTTCAGTTTCAAGAATTGATTAATTAATAATGTGTTAGACTATGGATATTTGTTTAATTATATATTCAAAGTTTTCAATTTTACTTATATTTTATCTCAATAAGCAGTTTTAGACTTATTGCAACAAACTTAAATATGTAATATATGAGAGTGCATTTTATTTTCTTTCTTTTTCTGTCAGGAAAAGTGTAATTTAGTTTTTAGATTAATATAAAAATATAAAATACACCTATAAACTAAAGTTTTAAAATATTAGTTGCAAATATAATATTGAGAAAAGTGTATTGAGATTATGTTTAAATGTTGGAATTTTTAATAAGTTAATAATTTAGTTGTGGAGATTGAAATTAAATTATAATTAAATAATACTCCCTCCGTCCCTCTTTAGTTGGCACATTTGCAAAAAAAGTTGTCCCTAAATAGTTATCACATTCCTTGTTCCAATACATATTTTTACCAATTTTTCCATATATACCCCTTTATTTCTAATATCAATGTTTGACTTTATATTTAATATACACACTCATAACTCTTCATTTAATGTTAAGATTAAGGGAAAACATGGAAACAAATTACATAATTAATTCTTTCTTAATATGTATGTTTTTTGCAAATGTGCCAACTAAAAAGGAACGGAGGGAGTAGAAAACAAGTGGAAGAAAAAATGAGGAAGAAAAAAAAATTAAGATTATGAAAATGATGAAATCACCAAAACCAAAACGTGACAATAAAACCTTATTAAGGTATTGACATTAGACCTGGCAATTCGGATAACCGGATCGGTTTTGAATTGGATCAATCTCGGATCGGATCAACTTTCGATTATGATATATTTGAATAGAATTCGGATCGGATCTGATTCGGATTAAAATCGGATGAAATTCGGATTATGGTCGGATGAAATTCGGTTCAGATCAGATATGGTTCGGATCCTTTTAGATCATCTTTCATTCGTGATTTTAATTTAAAAAGTATCTTACTATTAAATATTATATTTCTAGTATAAAATTATGTACTCATTCAAAAAAAATGATTAAACAATTATGATATATTTGATATAAAATATTTTAAATGTGCATCTTGCTTATGAATGGATAAATATTGAATGAAATGTGCGGTAATGTATACAACCTATTCGTTATAACCCCTTAAAATTATAACAACTACTTAATTCATCATTTTTAGAATTTGGATCTAAATTGGATCTAGTATTTCGAGTCATATTCGGTTCGCATAATTTTTTATTCAGTTTTGGTCGGTTCCTAGTCGTAATCGGGTCTAGATTTTCGGATAATTTTTTATTAAATTTTCGGTTCGGATATTTTTCGGATCGGATCAAATTGGTTTTCGGATAATTATCGAATTTTCCAATTCAAATAAAAAATCAGATTCGGTTCCATAAATTTTGGTTCAGTTCTTCGGATCCAGACCCATTTTGCCAGGTCTAATTGACATATACTAAAGTGGGACTACAACAACCCTGATGACGAGTCGACTCCCCCGTTTGCTTTTCTTAATCAGCCTCCCAGATCTACAACCTTCTTCTATCGCTTAAATCCTCCATCCTTCCATCATCCCATTTTTTGCCTTCCACCTTCGCATCTAATTCCCTCTTTCTTGTTTTTCATTCATTTTCATTCAATAAAACTGTTTGAGTTTTCTCAGATCTGCATAGGTCTGTAGCTCGAATCTTCAAATAAAAATCATCCTTAGACTCTAAATCTCCGGCTTATCATTATACCAAAATTTGGTGTCATTCCGAGGTTCTTGAATTTTTGGGTTTTTTCGTCTCACTTTTTTGGCGTGGTATCGCTCTGTATGCGATTGTTAGCCGTTTTGTCGTTTGTTGTTTCGCTTTATGCGATTTATCTCTATGTTGGTTCTTTTGAAAATGATTTACATGATGTTTTTGGGGATCCGGAAAGCTCGCATCGAGGCTAGAGTAGTGAAGATTATTGCAAAAGCTCACCTTTCACAACCAAAGATTGTTCATCCTATGTGGGCTTCCACTTTCGGCATGTCCGGCATTTAGATAGCTGAGGTGCTGAGAGTAATGAACACTGGTCTAACAATGGTTTTTATTGTGCGAAGGTCAATTGTGATATTACTAATTTCAGGGATGTAGTCGTTTGGATTGTTCGAGAATCTATTGTAATCATTTTTTATGTCAAGAATCTGTTAAATATTCATCTCGTAAAACGATCTGAAAACAAAGCGGCTATTTGTGTAGTTCATTTTTTGTTTTACAATCAGGTTGTAGTTGACAGTTCGGGGATTTGTCCCAGCTGGGTTCAATTATTTTAATGAAGTTTTTTCCTTTCGTAAAAAAAAAAAAGATAAAAACTTATTATGGTCATCTTGGTAAGGTGGGGAAGAAAAAGAATACAAAAAGCTAGAATGGGCCAGCTACGATAGCAATAAAAATGGGCTAGTCTTATGTCATCCTGGGCCAAATTCCAGATGTGGTCATAAAAGTGGACTCCCTGATTGGGTCAAGCAGACAATTGGGCTAAACACTGTTGTTTTCTAATAGATTTTTCTAATTTTGTTTTCTTGGATGTGTACTGTAACTGTAAGCCAATAACATGAACTTCAATTCTTTGTCATTTCAGTTTTATGTATTAAACTTAATTTCATTTTTTTTGTTTTAACTACAATTTACTGATTTCTGCTTGTTTTTGGAAGTTTTTTGGTGGCGTGTTTTGTGATTTCAGTTGTTCTATTTGATTCTGCGGTATCGTGCTCCTTAATTTAGAATGTTGATTCTAATTCTTGCTAATATTTCTTTATTCTCAATTAACAAGATTACATAACCTTACAATTTACATAATTGGTGTTTGGGTTATCTTAAAATGAGTAACATTTACCTTAAAAGCATAAATGTGATCAATCTAAGATGTCTAATTCAAGAAGCTTATTTAATGATGAAACTCAGCCTTTTTCATGTCTCCTAACCGGTTCTGGTAATCTAGACCATTAGCCATATAGATACCAATACCATGCATATATATAGGAGAAGCACAACATTTCCTGTATGCACAATGTAGCATAAAGGACTCGATTAAAAATCGAAATTAATATATATGTTTAAACCTGTTAAGGTAATAGATATGATTCAATCAAGACCTTTTCCTAATATTTCGAGGGTTACTGAATCCGAATATAAATGATAGCTTTATCAGCACCCCAGTGACATAAAAATTGAATTATTGTGATGGAGGACACACAAGCACGTGTGTGGCTTTAATTAAGAGCATATGCAAATCCAACGACATTTGATCGACCGAAGAGAAATGCTGAACCTCTATATATTGTGATAGAGGGGAGTTGAGGGCTTTAGAAGTGACCGAGCTAAAATGTCTTATTCAAGAAACCTATCTAAAGAGGGAACTCGGCCTTTTTCATGTCTCCTGCACGGCTGCACCTGTCCCTAGTAATCTGGGACCATTTAACGATGTAGATACCACACGCATTAATACGTATACTATATTTCGGGTCTGCATAATGTAGCATATTCATGAAATCAGTTATCTAACTATCTATATATTCAGTCCCTTCTCCTAACATTTCGAGTCTTACGCTGAATCCAAAATAAAAATGCTAGCTCCGCCATTAGTGAAGTAAAAAGTTACTATATTATTGTGAGGGCTGATCCGAGGCAAGCAATTGTTGCAGCATATTATACCACAAAAAAAATTAGCAATATGTGTACAATAAGATTTTTGATATGCATACATGGGTGACATCTTTATACGTATCACGGAATTTTCCACAATATAATATGCTGCAAACAATTGTTTGCTGGTGAGCATCTCTCATTATTGTGATAGAGGACACACAAGCACATGTGTGGGATATATTAAGAGTAGATGCAAATCCTAAGACATGTGATCGACCGATAGAGAAATGCTGAAGATGCATATGTGATAGAGGAGAGTTGAGGGCTTTAGAAGTGATCAAGATAAGGAGACAGTTGAGGGTCATGCAAACAAACAACTTGTCTTGCCACCAGTACTAAGGCATCACAATATTGGCCACCTTTTGCCCTAATCCTTACCCTCTATCACAAGATATTACATACCCAAATATACATACAATGCATGGTTGATGATATGAATAAAAGTAATAACAAATGCAGTAGGGGCTGATCAACTGTCACCATTAATGAACAGTCAACACCACACCAACATTTGCCTTTTTACATACTGTTTAGTTCGTTTTCCAAACTATATATGAGACGACGTACACAACATGAAACTCAGGGCAGCACATAGACATATTGGACTCACTAATATCGACATTTGTGGCTACCAAGTGTTTACTTCAAATGGCGTTGTTCACAGTACAAGACAGCATCGATGTGATCCATGCTGGTGACCACCTCCCTCAAAGAATCACCTTTTTTTTTACTGTTCTTAATAGTTTAAGGAGCAACTACGAAGGAACTATCCAGACTGGAATCCCGGACTAAACTCGAAAAACTAGAAAGATATTTTTTCTTTTTGAGTACTGACTAATTTTGAAAAATTAATGGAAAATTTAATTTGAAATAATCCAGCTTGGAATCTTTGGACTGCTTCATTAATTATGTGCGTGTTTGGCTGAGCTTATATTAAGGATTTATGGACTTATTTTCGGGTAAAAATTTTATATTTTGAAAATTTCTTTTATACAAGTATTTAATGTATGTTTGAGATTCAATAAATTGAAAAAATAAGTTGAAAAATAAGTTGAAAAGTTAGGAATCTCTAACTTTGTCTTAAGATTAGTTGACTTATTCTAAAAAAAAGTTCCCAAACACCCCCTGTATACATAAAAAGTTTGTCCGATATCTCTTATATAAAAGATAGAATATCCGCTAAGAGCATCTCCAACCTTCACTCCTGTTAGCCATAAAAGTCAACGTGTCATCATTTATAGAAATCCTTCAAAAAAACCACCACTCCAACCCATCAACCTGTTAGCTATAATTTTAGAAAACAAGATACAGATCCTCTATATTTGGAGGGTATCCAAAAAATTATACATGACATCTAAAAATATCACATCCACTTATATTGTGACACGTCATCAATTTAGTTTAATCTTATATATATTTACTAATTGAAATAACAATAAAATAATTTTTTGAAATATAGCTAACAATTATAGCTAACATCATTGAAGTACAACTCTTTACAGGTTCAGCAAATTTTACATAATCATTATTTTATATTTTTTTAGCTAACCATTTTAGCTAGTACCGTTGGAGATGCTCTAAGGCCCTGCATAGTTGGTTTAGTGCACAAAGTTAAAATTGCATGGGACATCTTTGTATGAATCTTGCATGATTATCTAGAATAATTAACCAACGATTATCTAAAGTACTCCAAAAAGAAAAGTCATCATCAGAAGAATGACCCATAGTAACAATAATAATAATGATACTCGAGACGAGAAATGCATGTTGAGAGGTTTAGATATGTAAAACTGTGACTGTATCGGCAGGCCAAGTGTCGATCGACACAACTTAAAAGCTAAATTAATTATTCTCCACTAACACTATAAAGTGAGATACAGAGTAGAAGTTGATAAAGAATCCAAAGTCCCTCCATGAACATCTGCAGTTCACTTCATATATATGTTGTTTCATAATTCCAAAATCTCCCTAACTGAATATTCGATCAACAAATAACTCGGTCGATAATAATGTTAAAATATTTTTAATTTCGATAAATGAATATAACCTCATATTTTAAGGATAAAAGGCTATTTATTTATCGGGATTTTAGCTGTAAGATATTTTCTTAACAAAAAAAGAACTGATATTTACACACTCGTTCCTCCACTTTTACTTGAACCTTCGATCCCTAATCAACGAAAGGAAAAGTTAACTGCTAGGTGAAAACGAAAGGGTACAAGTAAAACTTAAGTAAATCTGCCCCACTAATTGATGAATCTCTAGCTACTCATGATGCTTCACATGAGTAATCTGAAGAAGCAGTGAATATCGAACCTACTTTCACCTTTGTGGTTGAGAAACATTTGTAGGTTAATTAAGCCTTTGAAACAGACGTCTAAGCTGTAAACGCTTGAAATTTACAAGTTAGCAAAAGGCTGTCTACCTATAGGGCTCTCGAGTTATGGTTAATCAAATGTACCTTAATTACAATTACCTAATTACCTAACATATGTAATCAAATCATCAATCTTATCAAACATGAGGAGGAAATACATTTAGGATTTGACCAATTGTTCCTATTAAAATAAGCTTAATCAAGATATTTGTTATTTATAAAATGAAAAATGCTAGATATAACAAATTGGATATAAAAATGTGTACCAAATTTCACGTATCAAATTCTGATTGGTTAAACTCAATTTAATATAAAGTACACCGATATTTATAACTAATAAAAATTATTTGTTTGATTAATTTTAATTACACGTCGTACATTGCTATAAATACAAGATAGAATGATATTCATAGAGATGGTGCAAAAGATTAACACTCCCTAAAGTGACACTCCATCACTCCTCTCAATCTTCACAAGGAATCCACTCCCCGCAACTTCGCTTTCAAACTTATCTTGCTTTCATTTTGCTTATTGTATCATCCAACTTATAATCCTTGAAACTATTTGCATACATAATATAACTTTGAGGATCCAGGATAATCAGTCATGTCAATCCAACAAGTACCCGAAAGAAGTAACAAGAAATCTTATCACAAATGGCACGACTTGGAAGCTGCACGATATTTCTCCGGTTCCAATGAAGTTTCTGGTCACCAAAAAATGTCGAGATCTGGTGGAAGAATTAGCCTAGACATTCCTATGATGACAAGTACGAGAAGTTCAACATTTCAAGCGCAAACTCATCAACACAATCATGTGATGATGGAAAAGGCAACAACAAAAGAGAAGAAACATAAGCAGCCTCATTCACCGGGTGGAAGGCTTGCCAGTTTCTTGAATTCTATTTTCAGTCAAACTTCTTCGAAAAAGAAGAAATCAAAATCTTGCTCTGCACAATCTACGAAAGATGAAGATCATGAGAGCCCTGATGGGAGGAGAAAAAGGAGAAGCAGCATAAGCCATTTTCGCAGCGTAAACAGTACCAATATTTCTTCCTCGGCAGAAAATTCAACTTCAGAATTCACAACTCCTCGATGTACAAACACTCCTGCAAAAAATAGTTTCAAGGACTTCAAGCACTTTCTCGATCATCACAAGCCAGCAGTACTCCTCAATGTGTCCAGAAACAACTGTCCTATCAAGTCATCGGCTTCACAAAAAGATTTGCATCATAATTATAGTACCAGGAAAATCAGCACAGATCGCGACAACACTAGGCTGGATGACGATAACTTCATGTTTAGCACAACTATCACAAATAAGAATTATGGATTTCCTACGGAGAAATGCAAAATTTTTGGTAATGGTTATCTTGATCATGACATTAATCAATCATCCGAACGAAATTTCAGAAACTTTGTCAATGAGATCGACGATGGTGCAGATAGCGATTCAAGCTCAGATCTATTCGAACTGCAAAACTTTGATTTGGGTGGATGTTATTCAAGTGGACTTCCTGTTTACGAGACTACTCATATGGATAGCATCAAGAGAGGTGCACCTATTACCAGCGGTGCTCTATAAATATTTACTTCCCATGTCTTTGCATTTCTCTTACGCAGATGATCATGAAGTGAAGTCTTTTAATATTTCATATCGTATTTTTGGGGCTAATATATGGCCTTTAGTCGATTTTCGCATAAGTTATTCCGATATTTATATGTATATACCGTTTGGAATGTTTATTTTGTTTCTTGACACTTGAGAGTCCGAGTTTCGATCTGTTTTCTTGCTTCATCTTGGATAATCTTATGGAATACAAGAGCATTAGATCTTCGTAAATACTAACATGAAAATAAACTTCGTAAATAGTAAAACTGAAGATAACAACTAGTATCATGATTATGATCAACTATATGTAATTGTGCATGAATAGATCTTCTACCAACATTGTCAAATATAATCAAGAAATAATTAAATAAAAAAATAAGTAAAATCATCGATCAATCAATCAAATTTTTAGTTTTTCATGTTTTATATAATGGTATAGATATGTAATTATTCATGAATAGATCTTGTACCAATTTTGTCAAAAATAATCAAGAAATGATCAATTCTACTGGTCAGAAAAGAAGCTAGCAGATCTTAATTAGACTCTAAGGCATCATTAATGTTTAAAATAATGCACACTTTAACAAGCAAACTTTTTCAACCCTCGATCATATACAATAGAAAAACTGATCATATATAAAATTTGCATAGACTGATTAGTTCAAAATTCAAATTATACTCCCTCTTCCCATTTTTCAAGTCCACGGATAAAATGTACATTTTTATTTAATTAAAATAAATAATTTGATTATTACTAAAATGTGTACATAGTTTTTTTAATAAATTCAAAAGTTAACAGTAAATTTGCCATTAAGCATGAATAACATTTTCGGGACAAAAACAAAATAATTTACAAATAAAAGACCGAACGAAATTATTTAAACTGAAATAGAAAAAGTAGTTTAACCAATATATGCTAAATATTTTCTATGACATGTTACACATGCAATTGGAACGGTAGTTAGAAGAAAAGGAAGAGCATTATTATTGGAAAGTCTTGGAATCTAGATGGGATTTGCACTTTTAATCAGCTGGCCGATCAAATCAATTAAGATGTGCTGTTATATAGCGTTACTATGGAGGAATGAAGGAAATATTGTAGTAACAAATAGCAGTCAGAACTTTATCGACTTGGAAGTTAAGCACGAGCAATTAGGATCATGGAGGTATACGGGGTATTACGGTTATCCGGAGAGAGGAAGGAGGTCGGAAGTGTGGAATATGTTAAGACAGCTAGCGACAAATTCTGTCCTACCTTGGTATATTATTGGCGATTTCAATGATCTAATGGCGGCAGATGAGAAAGAGGGAGGGCAGAGCCATCCTCGTGCATTGCTAAATGGGTTTTCCGTAGCTATAAGTGACTATCAGCTGATGGATTTGGGGTGTGACGGAGAAAAATTTACATGGGAACGATTTAGAGGGACTGATAAATAGGTAATGGAGAGGCTAGATAGAGGGTTTGCAAACAAGGAGTGGTTCGATTTATTTCCAAATGCGATAGTGCGAGTTCATGAAGTTTCTACATCCGATTACATGCCATTATGCTTGCAATTAAATAAGAGAGTGTATATGCCTAAAGGTCGTCGATTTCGTTTTGAGAACATGTGGATCCACGAGACGGAATGTAGAAATATAATTCAGGATTGTTGGAGTAATTCTGGAACTCAAGACTTAATGCAAAAGCTAGGTGCTTGTTGCATGAAACTCGAAGAGTGGGGGGGAGGTTTAGTAAGGCATTTAAAAGCAAAAATTGCATTCTATCGGAAGGAGATGCAACGTAGGAGATCTCGAAGGGATGTGAACGGAGTGAGGATGTATAATGATGCGAGATGGAATTATCTTAAACTATTGGAGAAGCAGGAAGTGTTTTGGAGTCAGAGAGCTAAACAGTATTGGCTACAACACGGAGACAACAACACCTCTTACTTTCATAGATTTGCATCTACAAGAAAGGAGTATAATAAAATTCGGCGATTAAAAGATGCAAATGGTGCTTGGTGTGACACGGAGGAGGAAATTCAGCATACTATAGTAAACTACTTTGAGAATGTTTTCTTGTCAGCGAATGAAGATGAAAATTTCCCAGATCGAATAAATTGCAATAAGATAACAGAGGAGCAAGGTAACGAGTTATTGAAGCATATAACAGAAAAGGAAGTAAAAAATGCAGTGTTTGCTATGTACCTTGAGAAATCGCCTGGCGTAGATGGCTTGAATCCTTGTTTTTTCCAAACGTACTGGAATATAGTGAATGCCGATGTGGTTGAATTTTGTCGAAAAATTTTTGAGCAGGGAATATTGCCAGATGAAGTTAATCAAACTTTGGTATGCTTAATCCCAAAGGTCAAGTGTCCAAACAAGATGGTGGACTTACGTCTTATATCCCTGTGTAACGTTATTATGCGAATCCTGTCAAAGGTACTAGTTAATAGATTGAAACCATGTCTTCATTCGATCATCTCGAATAATCAATCTGCGTTTATTGAAGGCAGGCTCCTGACGGACAACGCAATGTTAGCATTCGAAATTAATCACTATATTCGAAGAAAAAAACAAGGGAAGAATGGTATAGCAGCGCTTAAGATCGATATCTCAAAGGCATACGATCGACTGGAGTGGAGATATATTGAGACTATGTTTACTAAGATGGGATTTCCAAGGAGATGGATAACTCGTATTATGCAACTGGTATCAACAGTCTCATACAGGTTTCTGAGAGATGGAAAAAGTTTTGGCGAGGTGCAACCGTCTCGAGGGGTTAGACAGGGAGATCCGATCTCCCCTTACTTATATATCATTTGTGCGGAAGGTTTGACAAGTCTGTTACGTCAA
This sequence comes from Saposhnikovia divaricata, assembly GCA_036435485.1. Taxonomy (NCBI): domain Eukaryota; kingdom Viridiplantae; phylum Streptophyta; class Magnoliopsida; order Apiales; family Apiaceae; genus Saposhnikovia; species Saposhnikovia divaricata. The sequence continues at coordinate 166,865,221 of CM071595.1, read as the reverse complement.
TATGAAGACTGTGGATTAATTAATGGATGTTGAGTGGCACGAGGAGCCCCAAGTATAACGCACCTGCTATTTGCAGATGACTGCTACTTGTTCTTCAAAGCTAACTGTACCGAAGCCCAGCATATGGTCAGTACGCTTAAAAAATATGAGCGTCTATCGGGTCAGAAAATTAACTTTGGAAAGTTGAATATAGTCTTCAGTCCGAATACATGTGACATACAAAGGAGAGGAGTCTTCGAGATGTTGGAAGTTAATGAAAAGGATAGGCCTGGGAATTATTTAGGTATGCCTATGCATATAGGTAGAAATAAGAGGGAGATTTTTGGGTTTCTAAGTGACAAGGTTCAGAACAAGTTACAAACATGGAGTAACAAATAATTATCCAAAGCTAGGAAGCTAACGTTGGTCGGAACAGCAGCTCAAACTACTCGTAATTTTTGGATGAGCCTCTTTCTCATTCCGGATTCGATATGTGACGAAGTTGAGCGAAAAATGAATGCTTTTCTGTGGGGAAATGCTGCGGGTAGAGGCGTCAAATGGATCACTTGGAAAAGATTGTGTGCGCCAAAGGAGTTTGGAGGTCTGGGTTTGAAGGAATTGAAAAAATTTAACATGGCAATGCTAGCTAAGCAAAGCTGGCGCCTCCTAACGGAAGTAAATCCTTTACTTACGGCAGTTATGAAAGCTAGATACTACCCTCATAATGGACTGCTACATGCAAAGTTGGGAAATAACCCGAGTTATGTGTGGAGGGGAATTATGGCATCACTGCAAACTTTAAAAGTTGGAGCACGGCGAAGAATTGGAAATGGAGAGGGGACAAAGGTGTGGAGTGACCCATGGTTACCAGATAAATCCAATGGCTACATAAGAACAGCTCCGTATGACCAGTTACTAAATATAAATGTTTGCAACCTAATGAAAGAGGATGAAAGAAGTTGGGACGTGGATATTATCAAGGACCTGTTCGATAATGAGGACTGTGATTTAATTCAGAGTATCCCTCTATCCAGTCATGTATCAAATGACTCCTGGTTTTGGTTAATGGATGACAAAGGAGTGTTCACTGTTAAAAGCTGTTATAGGTTGCTGCAAGGGGAGTGCCAGGACGAGTATACGACCCTGTGGAAGAAAATCTGGTCATTAAAATTGCCCGGTAAGGTCACGCACCTGTTGTGGAGAGTTTGTAAGGAGTGTTTACCCACTAATGCGGCATTGTATAATAGATATGGCGAGGTAGAACCTACTTGCCCATGGTACCATTCTGCAAACGAAACGGGAACCCATGTCATGTTTCTCTGCGATTCTGCAAAAACTATGTGGTGTGCAGTAGGGCTTCATACTTTAGTGCATTGTAATGCGGAGGAGAGTCCAACAAGGGTGCTTACCCGTGTGTTCAATCAGGCATCAAAAGAACAATGTCTAGAGGTTTCGATGTTGTGCTGGAGCTTATGGTATCGACGCAATAGATGGGTTTGGAAACGTGCAAACGGGTCTATCTTTGGAGTAAGAAGTACAGCTACCTGCTTACTACAAGACTGGGCAGAAGCACAAACAAGAGAGAAAGGCATCAAGAGTAAAGGCATGATGGGAGATCAAATGTGGTCGCCTCCGTCGAGTGGTTGGATTAAAATAAATGTCGATGCTGCGGTGTTTATGATGGGTGGGATAGGAGTTGCAGCAGTGATCAGAGATGACAAAGGAGAATTTGTGGCAGCTCGTGCTTTGAAGCTTCCAGGTGCTTGGAAACCCCGCGAGGCGGAAGCCATAGCACTCAAAGAAGCGCTCTCCTGGGTAATTAACCGAGGGTACATGAAGTGTGTTTTTGAAACTGATTGTTATAATCTAGCGAATGCTTGTAATGGGAGTCCAAGAAGGTCGTTGTTTGACACCATTGTGATGGACTGTATGAGTTTAAGTAAGCACACAAATCAAGTGCTATTTAGTTTTGCTTTTCGATCTGCGAATAATGTAGCGCATGTGCTAGCACAAGCTACTTATTCTATGTCAGACGTAGGGGAGTGGCATGTCACTCCACCTAATTTGCTTGTTCGCTCTTTGGAGCTAGATTCTGTTGTTTAATGCAAGTTCGAGTTTGTTCAAAAAAAAAAAAATAAACAATCTATGCTATTATATAAAAATCGAAACATTAAAAGTTTTGGTACCTGTTTTTTGGTACTTCGTGAATTTATTTATTTTCCTATTTTTTGCTAGGAATTTCTCTAAGGATCCTAGACACATTTTCTGCTCCGTTTCAAATTCTGATCAGCTAGTGTGCTTCCGTAATATGATCCAGAAGAGGTACTTTTCCTCATTACCCTCAGGATTCAGCTGTAGAAGATGGATAAAATTTATGTTAGACGTACAAATTGATTACCAATCTAATTTGCATAATGTGAAACAGGCATCTAAATTGATTACCGTTAGATTTTTAGTAAAAAAACAAAATAGTTAGATCTAATTATTAGATATATTTTATATAATTAAATTAATTTACTAAAATTTTAAGGTTTGAATTCCATCAATGACATACTTATTTTAAAATTTTATACTATAAGTTTTAAATCATGCATATCATTAATTAAATTTATATTAAATTATGTAAATTAAAATTTGTATAAAATATTATAAATAATGATTATCTAAAAATATATTGATAACATAAAATAAAATTTAATATATTTCAAAAGAAATCCGTGCATCGCACGGGTTATAAACTAGTACAATATAATTTTTGTTTAGAGTAATGTTACATATCCCGAAAAATATTTTAAAAATTTCCCAAATAATACGTGATATTGTTTTATTCGGCTAATTCATATTAACACACGAGTGATCCAGTTCATTAATAAAAAATATCAATTATATGATGATAATTTAACATTTGAAACAATTTTGAGATCAATTTCGAGAATTCTAACATTTTTCTTTGGATTTACAAGCATGTGCATGCGTGCTAACGAGCAATGCTATTTGCACGTGGGATCTCATTTTATAGTTAGAAAAGTTAGCAATAATAGGAATGACAATGACACCTAAGCATTTGCAAAAAAATTTGGAAAATTATTTGAAATATGTAACATTTTTCGCATACTACCAAATGGTCAGCTAATTGAGCAATCAAAGGAATTACAAATCTTAGGTGATGATTACAGCTTTTGCAAAGTTTTAGCAAATCTACAGAAAGCTTTAATATTTAAATTATTAGATCCTTAGCTTTATGTTTCCACTTTTTCACAAGCTACACAACTCTACACCCGTGCGGATTAAGCTTGTTTAAATATCGTGATTAGCTTTTATTTTCGTCTACTTTTATTTTTTTTTCGAAGGGAATTAGTTCATTAAATCGAAGTCACACGACATCTACAAAGAAAGTTGAAATTTAACGAATACAAAACAAAGATTAAATCTAAGTTTTCTTTATCGAAACTACAACCGTTGAACAGATCTTCACTCTGGGGCAGTCCCTTCCTCATAAGCACACTGGATAAAACAGTCATCTTGAACGGAAAGGGAACATCTAACGATTTGATTTGATGTAGTGGTGATGAACATGGTGTATTCGAGAAACCAACCAAAATTGCAAGCTCATACAACTCTTCCTCAACAAACTCAAACCAAAACAAACCAAAACAATCCAAACAAAACCCACAAATTGGGTAGTGAAGACCCAAAAAATGGGTAGAAAACCCCTTTCTTTCAAGGGATCAAATCCTCTCAAGGAGGAAGAATTATTAGAGATAAACAAGCAAAACAAGAAAAAAAGAAGAAAGAAACCTCCGGCCGGTGGAGAAGCCACCGCCGGAGGGAGGCGGAGGGTGTTTTAGATCTGGCGCAAGAGAAGAGAGAAAAGGAGACTGATAAAATATGTTTTTTTTTTTTTCCTTTGGCTTGTAGAGTAAAACAGAAATTTGCAAGTTTTTATTAGTAATTAATACAATGTTGGTAGTTTCTAATATCCATAAAGTAGGTTTAGAAAAGGTCATTTAAAACAAACTTTTACGGTTATTTAGCCGGTAAAAACAAAAAAGTTAAGGAACAAAGGAACATATAGGGCTGTCCCAATTTGATTTCACTGGATTCATATACCCAATAAAAAACAATTTTTGAATTGGCATATAATTTCTAGCAGTACATGAACAATAAAAGTTACAAATCTACTGTGCGTAAAGATTCCTTGTCGTTTAATTTGAATCCTTGTAGCATTTTCGAATTTAATCCCGCTAGTTCACCATTTCGGCCAATTGGACGAAGATGTTCAAAACGGACAATAACATACTTATCACATATGCTCAAAATGAACAATACTATACTTTACATTGATTTCTACGCAAGTATCTTAATGCTTAAATCAAGCTAAACAAAAGTCGAAAGATAAAAAGGGATGGATCGATGTTAAACCATTATTTGCAGATGTTTGGACCACAGTGGTGAGGATCGGAGTATTCTCCACCACCTAGCTGCAGCTAGCCCATACATAACTGGTTACTACTTTGTAATCTTGATGCTAGTCATGTGTCCTCATACTTTATAATCTTGCCCCCTAGTTTGTCTGCTTAAGAATTGACTCCGCACTTGTATGTAATCTCAATATAGGGCACATATCTTTAATGGTTAGCTGCGATATTCTTTTAATCTTTTTCAATAGGAAAAAAAGGTACTAGAAGTAGAATCCATTGCATATGAGACTAATGACAATTGGAAATTGCATATCGAATTATTTTCTCACAAATATCACTCCCATGAAAATTTAACTAAATTAATCTGAGTTGGTCGTCTCTTCAAATGTTTTGTATGGTTAATGATAAATTTTAAATTTAAAAGTTGGCGCATCTCAATTTTTTGAGAGTTTAGGAATTTTTTTTTATAGTATGGTTGACAAGTTTCGAATTCTCAACATTCCGTAAAGGGAGCGAGGGAGATACCGCTAGACGACGACTAAAATGAGTGGTAAGTTTAGGAAATTATTTTAAAGTTCATAAAATAAAAAATGAAATTGAGGATTACCAATTTTCGAGAGTTTCAGAAGTCGTTCTATATATATTTTAAGATCTCGACTTAAACTTTTTTTGATAATCAAATTATCAGTCTCTTTTTCCATTTTTTTTATTAAATTAATAAAACGTTGGAGTAGTTGAGCCGTATTATTTCTAATTAATTTTTACTTTTTAATAAAAGCGGGCTACTTTCATTGAAGGCAGATGGGCTTATACGTTGTAATACAGTAAATTAACAATGGTCCAGGTCCACATTACTTCTAATTAATGGGCTGTAACAAAGAAAATGACACTAGTCAATTTAATCGGTCCTTCAGGAAGGACCCAATAGCCATGTGGGCTATAGTACATCCCTGCCCTACACTCCTACAGTAATTAGTTTAGACTGTGGTACTTGTCATTTTTTCTCATTCATAGTTTCTAATTTTTTATTTATAAAATATATTAACATTGAAATAACTTACTTTAAAATCGGTTTATAAATGCTGAAATTGGAGAAAGACAAAATAAACAATCAAAATATGAATAATTTCACAAAGATGATTAGACAGAAGAAGCTAGAGTTAATTAGCAATAATTAACAACACGAAGATGATTAGACAGAACAAGCTTACTCAGTCCAAGTAATTAGCAACACATTAGAGTAGTTAAGTACATAGTTTAAAACTTGGCAAACAAAAGCCTTAGGGTAGTTAAACCATAGTTAACGCTGATTTAAGAAAATTGCACTTCTTGATTAATAAACAACTCTCACTTTGCAGCTTCAGCTAGAGATCGATATTCGCAGATCATTCATTCCTTCATGCAAACCTATGTCCAAATAACAACAATTTATTAAGAAGTAAATAGTGATTAGTAATGTAATTATGTTGCATAATCAAGTTAATTCAACATTGTTATTAGTATATAAACTTACATTGTTGTTGGTTTCGGAAATGGTGTTGAACAGAGGCATGCTCGGAGTGTACCTAGACCACTATTATTGACAACAATTTAGGTTACGATAGGTATGTATTTCTGTAAGCATGCATATAATTGGATACGTGCATGTGTTAGTATATATAAGTCCGTGTGTGTGCCTGATTACAAATTAGGAAAATTAATCACTTACATTCTTTGATGCTGCACTAAAGGCATCTCTGTGAGGTATGTTCGGATTGGCTGCTTTGATTCGTCGTATCTCCTCCCTGGATTCCAAATATACATTATAATTTACCATCGTCTTGTAATAACATAATCGGTTGTGTGTGTGAGAATTTAAATTTACATACTCACCTCATGAATCGGTTGTATGCGGAAGGAAGCCTATGTTTCCTCTCGGGAGCTGCAAGTCAACATAAATTTAATTCTTCAAACACGGATGAAACTTTAGTAAACTAAAACAAGTAGAATAATTGTAGTATATGTACTTACGTTTGACAACAAAGGGTGCATTGGGGGACGATGAGTCACTAGATGTGGTTTCAAGCTTAGTAGGAGATGAACAACGAAGGTGCTTAGTTTTCTTCTTCTTCAAATCACTACAAGACTGCTGCATTATCTCGCAGTGTAAGTAACCACACACACACACACACACACATACATATATATATATATATATATATATATATATATATATATATATATATATATAATTCAACTAAACATAAACTCGAAAACTTATAAATTTCCATTGAAGTAAGTACACGCATTCATCGTAATTATGTACATATAATTAACCTGATGTGTGGATGAGTAATCGAGACTCGGGGTTTGTACTGGTGGAGGCGTTGCACTTAGATACGAGAGATTGCAACACTGCCCACATTTTACTGTTACCGTATCCATCATCCTTTTGCATGGTATCCGAACCTGCAAACCAACATCTAAAAGTTACACTACAAGAAAACAAGACATTTTCGAATTCCGATCGTCAAAAACAACCAAAAAGTATTAAGCTAAAGATATATATACCTCAAGAAAAATGTTGCAGAAGTTGCACCGAACATAGCACACATGCTCATATGGTTGAACCAAATCCATGGAGATAGCTAGGCTTTTTGAGATCAAGTAGAACCAAGAAGTGGTCACAAATATGTTGCATATTTATACTAGTAACTAGTAATTCATTCGAAGGGTCCATGTTAAAAGAGTCGTGGGAAAGTAGTGTATGATAACTATTTTTTTTGTTTTACAAAGAATGCTGCACATATACGGTCAACTCATTTGAATTGAATGATGCCTGTATGATTCTCCCTGATGACACCTAGAGGTAGCTAGCTAACAGGCTTTAATAAATTTTGTTTTCTTGATGTTATATTGAATAATTCGTATTTTCACATTATCTTGCATGATGCATCTATGTCGAGAACCAATATGACCTTACATGCAGAAATATACATTGAATTAGTTTTTGTTTGTGTTGATAGGCACCAAGCCAGCGACTCAGTTCAGATGTTTGTATTTATAGCGACAGAGAGCAAGTGATGGAAGTATATATATACTTTAATTTACTCTATATAACTACAGGTAGAATATGCTCATGGGTCGATATAAGGTGCACAAAATATCAATGGGATCTTATATCAACTGGATTCGGTTACCGATATATAAGCAATTGTTATAACATATCATATCGTGAAAAATTATATAGGTTGGAAAAACTTATTTTTCAGAATAATTTAATTTATTTTAAGACAAAGTTAGTGATTCTAACTTTTTTCTGAAAAAATTAACTTTTTTTTCAACTTATAGAACCTCAAACATACATTTAATATTTGTATAAAAAAATTATCAAAATATGAAATTTTTACCCGAAAATAAGTTTATAACAACTTATTTTAAGGAGTTGCCAAACAAGCCCATAATATATATGTGGTAGAATTTTTTATATGCATACATGCATAGAATTCCTTTTTTATACGTACCATTAAAATTCGTTTGCTCTAATTATCTCCACAATGGCGAATTAGAGTACTTCATGAATGTACAACTTTACAAGTCGATAACCTTGGACTAAAAGTCTCGATCATGTGTATTCATTTCATGAAAGAGATCCCATAAAAGGTAGAAGTGACATATGCTAGTTAAAAGGAGATGTCAAAATCGCACAAGCTAGTGATTTCAAAGAAACAGATGTAAGAACACAGCCGCTTAATAATACGTACACGCACGCACACACAGAGATTTGTGTGTGTATGTGGTTAGCAGTGTAGTGAATGAAGGATGGGACTAGTGCTTCAATTTACCAAACATGGAAACCACCCGTTTATTGAATAGATCTCTATAACTTTCTTTAACGGTATAAAACGACTTTCCCTACATTGCTAGCCCATTCAAGTCTTTGATTGTTGCAATTCACTGCTTGATCTTTTGTTTACTGAATCATCATCCTAGCTACTAACTGACATTTGACACTTTATAATCACACCATCTTTTCATAAAAGTGTGTGTAGGTCCTCGGCAAATGTAATTTGCTCGTATTCTCGCTAATAATCGTAATTGAGGTATTTGAACGACTCAATTAAGCTTAACATATTGATTTTATCTTTTCACAAACCTCATGCACTTCGGTTACAACTCCATCTGCATTCGTCTATTGTCCAAAAAGAGTGTATAACAATTCTGTGGTCATAAAGACATGTATATCCATGGAATTAGGACCGCAAATATTTTAAATGGGCTAATTAGATACTTTACTCATGTACTAACAAAATTTTTCACTTGTCTTTATAATTTAGTCATGATTAAAATAATTTTTTAACTAACTATTGGAAACCAAACAAAATCGAATCCAAATCAGTTTGGATCTAGTTCCGTCAATAACAGGTATTTGTGTAATATATGTGTGTGATATTGTTTGTGCTGGTATAGTTTGCTCGAGAGGAGTGCAGTGGAACCTAGTCTACTTCTACATCAACATGTGGGATTTGATTAATAATAGATATAGGACTGGTTATATAGTCTACTTTCCCTCCTATTCATTATCTATTTTGGGCACTGTCGATTCGACATTTCTCTCCTCCTACATGCCTGCATGAGTTCAGCCTTTTTATTTATCGGAATGCAAATCAACCACAAAAATCACTCAGTTTCATCGTTTACCGACATACGGGAATATGCTATATATATATCCTTCCCAAAAATCTTTCCCGAATGAAATGAACGGTAGATTGGAAAATTTTAATTTATGAGAATGGTGTAAATGGAAGGGATTCGTTTTATTGTAATCCATCAAATTAATACACTTGTGAACAATATTTTGGAAAAAATTTAGATACCTAACATTTTCCTTTGGAATAATATTAGCTTCTTGGGCTATCAAGCTTCAGAGATTTTTGTATCTAAAATTTATTCTACAGCTATTAGTGGGCTTCTCATCATGTTCATCCTTAGGCCCAGTATTCCGTGTTTGATTTTTGATACTCACTCCCCAAGTCCCCATTGATAATATGCATTCATGCAGCAAATATGCATGCAAAACATTAGTTAAAATATTAATTCTTAATTATTACAGCAAAATGGAATCCGCAGTAGCAACGTCAATTTGAAATTTATGTCATTTTCGACGTTTCAAAACAACTTTTTGCAATTTGGTAACCGGGTTCGATTCCCGGCTGCGGAATTTTTTAACAAATTTTTGTTATATGAAGTTAAAGTTCTATTTTTTTCTCAAATCTCAATGCTTGGTTAAAAGACGAGATCAACTGGTTTAAAAGTCATTAAGAATTTAAAAAAGCTAGGAGGACTTAACACTAATGTGTTGGGGCTAATAAAAAGATATGCATTCATACTCATGCAAACATCAGTTGTATTTGTCGGTTAAATATTGTTACAAACTGTTTGACTCAAAGATGAGATCTACTGCTTAATAAACTGATGTAATCAAGCTAATAAGAAAATTGCATCCATCCAACAAATATGCAAGCAAAACAGAAGTTAATATAGTAAATTTTAATTATTATACACAACAGCATCCGCAGTAGCAATGTCAAATTGATATTGATGCTCGACTATCATAGTCAAAACAACTAACCCGTGGCAATTTGGTATCCGGGTTCGATTCCCGGCTGCGGAAACATTTTTTTTATTTTTGTTAATACGTGAGGCTTATTTTTGTAATGTACTAATTCCTGTTAGAAATTTTGTACTTAGTTTTGCTAACTATAAATAGATCTTTCAATTAATATTTTCTTAATCTGCCTATGGTGAACTATATTATTAACTCCTTGTATTTCAGCCAAACTACATCTTTCACAGTAGGTCTTAACATTTACAGCTCAATTGACGGATTCACATGCTTTTTAGTTGAAATGTAATTTTCATATGCATGAAAAAATCAAAAGAAAGATATTTGTTCGTTGGTACTTGCATTCTGAATCAGGAAACACTTTTATTGGCAATTGATCAAATGAGGATTTCAAAAGGCCTCGAAGTCGAAAGAGAAGTACCTTTTTTGCATTTGCAGATAAAAAAAAAAAAAGAAAAGAGTTTTTCTTCCCGCAGATATAGTGGCTAGTACAATGTTTAAAACGAGCACATATGGATTGCAGCTACAATAGCAACTGAATCTACGTCAAGTAGCCTAGGGGAGGAAGAGACCGAAATGAAGTCAACTATATAGGCAGAAATGGACTAAAAATAAGATTGATGATCTAGCAGATCAAGACACTAAAAGCTTTAAACCTGGAGGTTGAAGGAGGTATTACAAAGTGAACTTCCAGGGGTACATTGACCATTGTTACTCTGGAATACTATGATTGTTCAATCTTAGCATGTCAACCCTCTAAATTCTCCATTGATAGATCAAATGTTTCAATAATTTGTTTAAGAGAACTGTAGCACATTTTATTACATGAATTATGTAAATGATACGGATGTATTCTTGACATGTGAAGATAACTTAACTTGGTAAATAAATTAATAATATTTCCATTTAAAGTTCTAGCTATCTGTCTAAAGTAATACTCTCTTATAAGCTGGTTGGCTTGCTTCAGATGAAGCTATTAAGTTTCATTGTCCCTTTCACTTCCTCTATTGCAGGCAAAGATGATGTACTTCACATTCTCACTGCTTGATCAAAAGATGAGATCTACGACTTTATAAGCCATCATCATCTCCAAAAAAGCTAGGACTTAATTTTTACGATAAATCTTCCGTTACCATTATGACAATCAGGGGAAGACACAGATGCTATTGGGGTTGTACGAAGCAGGAACCTGAATTTCTGTGCTCAATTCCGTTTAAAAACTGACACCAATAATAACGACAAATCGAAGTTTGCTTATTACAATCCAGAAGTTCCAGCTCCACTTCGGCATGAAAGTCTAAAACTTGCTTGTGACAGATGGGACATTAAACATACATTATCACACCAAGGAGCACTTTGGAGTTGTCACTGGAGAAAAATGCACTGTTACTCCTCTCAGTTGTGGCATGCCAACCCAGCAGGATATGTCATAGTTGCAATTACATGCATCTAAATTCTCTATATACTATTGCTTTACAAATCATCAAGATCTATAAAGAGGTGGGACGTGGGAGGACTTAATATACTAATGTGATCAAGCTAATAAAGAAAAATATGCATGTGATCAAGCTAATAAAGAAAAATATGCATTAATGCAGCAAATATGCATGCAAAACATCAGTTAATATATTAAATTTTACTAATTATTATACACAATAGCATCCGCAGTAGCAATGTCAAAGAAAACTTGTGGCACTTTGGTATCCGGGTTCGATTCCCGGCTAAGTTGTACTTCAATTCAGGACTCTAAATGCCTTCTAAAAAATTCAGATGTTGGCTCACTCAATATTTTATTAAGCTATCAAATTACTTTTCCCTGATCTCCTCCTGTATTGTAGGCAAAGATATTTATTTTAACACATTCTCGCTGCTTGATTAAAAGATGAGATTTACTGCTTTACAAGCCTTCAAGATCACAAAAATAGATAGGATGCCTAATTTCTACAATGTAAATCTTTCGTTACAATTATGGCAGACGGGGGAAGAGACCAGATTGTTCACACAGAAACCACGAAATTTTACGGATGTTATTGAGTTACTAAGCAAGAATCCTTGTCGAACTTCTGTTATATAGATGCTAGAATCGAGCAGCATAACTGTGCTAATAGATGTTAGAGTTGCGTTCTATACCGGGTACAGATATATCTGTCATTGATATTTATGAAAACAGAATTCACACGTGAGTGGTTCGAATTGATTGCAGAAGAGTTACTTCAATTTCACAAATGATGATACGCAAGAGTGGTGGCTTGAGAATGACGGGTGTTAAACATGTGCAGAGGATTCTTGTCAAAGTCTGAAATCAATGTAAATTTACTGAAGGAGGCATGGTTGGTCCAAAACCTTTATGTCAAGCCACCACTTGAGATGATATTTGCTTTTCTTATGGCTGGATTCTACTTGTCTGTTGTTCAGTAGCTGCTCAATATTGGTGTGCCCTCGGGAAGGCCTGTAAACAGGCTTCTTGACTATGAAGAGCATGAATGAACGAAGGATGCTTGCAGGGAGTTCAAGTAATGTTGCATTGCTATAGCTAACTTAGGTGGTCATTGGTCAAGTTGCCTTCATGGAAAAAGTTGGGGACGATGACTAAGGTCGGTCGTTGTTACTATTTCTAAATGAAACTAGAGTCCAAACGCAAGTAGATCGAATTGTGAGCAGAAAAGTTGCTGCAAATTTACAAATGAAACTAGGCAAGAGAGGTGGCTTGAGAACAAGTTGTATTTCTTTGTCAAAGTCTGGCATCAACATATATGTACTGAACTACTGAAGGAGGAGGTATGGTTGGTTTTTCCAGAAAATCAGTGTCCGAGTGTTCCCGTGTGTTGATATATTCTGATGATTTTCACTTTAAATGTGGAATTGATGTTATGGAACGCCACTTAGTTGCATATAAACTATAAAGGATACAATCTGGAAGTTCTGAATCTGTCTGTTACATTCTACAAAATAAAATAATAATAATAATAATAATAATAATAATAATAATAATAATAATAATAATAATAATAATAATAATAATAATAATAATAATAATAATAATAATAATAATAATAAATAAATGGCATAGCTCTTCTGAAACTTTTCACGTGGTGTGTTCTGCAACTTACCAACGTAGTGTTAGTATTACCCTCGAAAGATTAGCCGCAGAAGGCTAAAAGTTCACTAACATAGACTACACTAATTTGCGTTATTACAAATAGATACTTTCGACTTGAGGCATATCTTTCTCTCTATGACTTGATGCTCAGGCATTATCAGTTGAATTTGATGCATTAACGCACGGTAAAATTATACGAGCTCTATATGGTGTTTCAACATTTACTCATAAAAAATTTAAGTGTTCCATCTTTTTACAACACCTTTTGCACAAGGATGACAATAGATGTATACTTCAAACACCAGTTCTGAAATGGATGGCATTCATTCATCCAGCTAAAATTGAAAACTTTTCAAGGTTTCAGTTCAGAAGACAATACTGTTAATGTTCTGGCGTCTTGCCTTTGGAGTTTCCATCTAGTACTCAAGTCTCTTACGATACCTACTGGGAAAAAAGAGGCAGCTGCAGAAGACTATATATACTAGTACTCACAAAACTGGTGTTTAGAGCAAGTTACCTATAGGTAAATCTGGAATATCTTTCTAAATATTGACTAACGCAATCTAGGTTTAGAACGCACCAACTAGCTTTTACAGGTAATGTTTTTACCTTTGGATAACTGGATTCTTCCACTAGATAAATTTTGCTACAAGAGAACAGCTCTATCCAGAAATTTAAGCACATGAATCAAGCTTAGATGCAGCCAACTTGTCCAAAAACCAAATCAATTTCCCGCTGGTTGGATTCACCATCTTTGCAGGCAAGGATGGACATTCACGACCCACATCATCAATTGCCAAGTGCACAGCCTCCGCTTTGCTGCTGCCTGTTGCAACCACAGCCACATTGGCTGCCGCGTTGATTACAGGCATACTGAATGTGATCCTCTCTGGCGGGGGTTTGGGTGAGTCGGTGATGTAAGTCACCCAATCCTCTGTGTTGTCAAGAACCGAGTGATTAGGAAATAGTGAGGCGACATGACCATCCGAGCCCATGCCAAGAAGAATTAGGTCAAATTTCGGGCAATCGCTGGTCTCAGAAACCCCAACTAAGCGGGTCTTTACTAGCTGTCTGATGAGAAATTCATACTCCTCGGCAGCTTCCTTTGCCGATAACGAATTACTGATAGAATGCATCTGACTAGGAAGAACAAGCACCTGAAAATTGTAAACATGTATAATCACTCTGTTAACATTTTTCTAACATTAACAACTTCAATAGAATCAGTAACCATTGCAAGACAATTGCTCTTTATTTGTTACTGTATGAACTTTGGAAAAAAAAAACAAATGGGCAACATTAATAGAAACAAAAAGAGAAACAAGAGGATAATATAACGGGCTATTGACATATTCACCATAAAGGATTCCTCGGTTATACACATATATAAACCTTGAAAATTTTAGTAAATTCTAACCCACATCAACTCTTTTTTACATTTTTCTTCCCTTAAGTCAATTAACACAAACATGACCTTGAATAAAACTCGTTCCACCAAAAAATTGGTGGGCCATTACCAAAGCATATCATAGTCGGAGAAAATCACCACTTATCATACTCCTCGGTGGTTCTATATTACTTATCTACTTATTCATCCATACATGTACGAATACTATGTGAAAAAGGGTAAAGGGGCTACTCCATCCCGCTCGAAAAGTAGGGTGTGGGCAATGCACAATGTAAGCAGTCATACCTCTAACCGAGTACATAGGCTGTTACTCTTGAATACACATTGACAAAGAACCGTTACATTCACTTTCAAGTTTGTGCAAAAATTCGAATAAAAATATAATAAGATATACCGAAAAAGTAAAATTTAATTAATTCTTCACTCTGCCAAAGTGGCGCAATGGAAGCGCATTGGTCTCATGTCCCATGGTCCCAGGTTCGATTCTTGGCTTTGGCCCTTTTTTATATATCTAATTATATTATTTATTAACCTTGTTCTGTCAAAAAAAACAAAAAAATTATTTATTCACCTTATAATATGTGAAAAAGTTAAATTATGAAATAATTATTGTATTGTATATTCTGCAAAAGTGGCGCAGTGGAAGTGCATTGGGCTCATGTCCCATGGTCCCAGGTTCGATTCCTGGCTTTGGTCCTTTTTTTATATAATCTTTAACTTACTTTTTTCCTGAAATTTATACCTGTTGTAGACACAAAGCACTTTTATATCCCATGGTCCCAGGTTCAATTCCTGGGTGTAACAGGATTGCTAGTTGGCTCATTTTTTATAGCTCAGTGTAGCTTTATATAGTTGTTTATCTAATAGCCTGCTACATGCCTACACCTATTCCTTTAACAATTTAGGATCATGAACAGACTGCACAGTATCATGCTTAATAGCTCAAACAATTAAAAGTTGAATTATAAAATTATAACAAGCCTTATAATTATATAGTACATTATTTGGTGAACCAGTCGCACTAAGAATATAACAGAAACATGGACTATTTTTTATTGGGTAGATAGGGACGGAACCTCGTTAAAATTTGTAAATCACGAAAAATATTTACAAAAGAGAGGACTCCTCAGTCCACTCCTGATGGACCAGAACTTAGGTAACATCGGGTATTAAACTATTAGCCATAATCTCTGTTGATACCTTTGGAAACAAACTTAGCTGATGTCTATCAGAGACATATACGGCTCTTTTGCTTCTTTTCTGGTAAAATTAGCTCAGCCAAAAGCGTCATAGCATTGATAGTTATTTAGATAATTCTATATATTTTATTCATGTGCACATGAGTGAAAAGCTGAAGTACGAGGTACTGGAGTTATAACGTGAAGTTGTTACTTGTTAGTGAACAAGTGTTCATTTGAAAGGTAGGCCGTAATGCCATTAATTTCTGTAAGCAATATCTCAGAAAGTATTTTCTTTCCCAACCAATTTGAGACACCCTGCTTCCAGAGCTGATATAAAATTAACCAGAAGTAAGCTATTATTCTATTACAATGTTTTCGTACAGTTTGTGCAAGTATTTCTAGTCAGGTTTAGCTTAAATGAGCAGGATCCAAGATCCAACTCAATTTACAATCATTCACTGAATTTTATGGACTTCCACTGATTACCATAAGCAAATCTTTAGATACACCACTAAACATAATCAAAATTGTTCGCCGTCCTAATTATAATATAACTAGCTATAATATATAAGGACAAAGTTAGTCAGGAACGGTAAAGGGTGTTACTATTTGGCTGAGGAATTTAAGCGATTGGAACGGGGACCTCAATATGTCATTCCCATTAACTATGTAACTCACTCTCTACTTACCCCCAGGATTCCTAATCATTCCCATCAAAAACCAAACACCTCCTAAGAATTTTACACAAAAGGGAATGTCGTCTAGTGTTTGATCACATACACAAGCAAGTACTCAAGAGAATTAAAATCATATCTTGTAAAATATGTCAATATGATAGAAAGTAAAATTCAATTTGTATGAAACACATCTCTGATCTATGCTCTAAGTATTTACTATCTTAGTAATGTGTAATTGTAATTATCTGCATCAAAATGTAAAATATACCTTGGGCAAAAGATGATCCTTTGCTAGCTTATAGTTGCTATCCGGATGATTCTTTGGCACCACACGTTCATCAGCCCAGAATACATGCCACATGGCCCAATCAATAGTCTCAATGTAAGGAGGACGACAAAGTTCCCTGCTTCCCCCCATAATTAAACAAAATGGTCCAAGATTTAGATAAAGAACAAACTTACAAACATATATAAACACAAAAAGGGAATAAACCATCTACCCCATCAAGCCAATGAGAGAACCGCCTGATAAAGCTATGGAAAAAGTACCCCGCTCTTTAACAGCTGCCTCCGACAATCCTGCTACATATTCTGCAAGATCAATTCTGAGGTCATCCAAATTTTCATAAATCCTCACTTCCCTTCCTTCCTTTTCAGCTCCAGAAAAAGCCATTCTTGTCAAACGTCTAGTAAAAGAAATGCTCTTTACAACAGAGAACAATTATAATTTACACAGTTGTGCAAAATCTTTACCTTAAGCACAGGAAAAAAAATGAAAGCGCTACACAAATACAATCATCATGTCATCAGTCATTGCCTTTTAGACCAAAAATTATAGAGACTTGTAACATGGTAAATACTAAGGAAAATGCATTTTGTGTAAGAACAATTTAGACTATAACTCGAAGAAAAAAATGATTTTGGTTGGTCTGAGACATAAATTTAGCAAGAATCATGACAATTACGCTTCATAATGAACAGAAAGATTGTGCTTTTAACAAAAAATAAAATGATGTGCAAGAAGAGTAATTTAAAATCACAAGGCAATCCAATTAAAGATATACATATAAAGAAATACACAGAAGAAATCACAGGATCATCATAAAAATGAATAAAAGTTTAGTTCTTGACAAACCCCACATCATAAAAACTCAAAACCCCAACACAACAACAAAGTTACATATCCAAAAAAAATTCACACACCCACAGAGAGAGAGAGAGAGAGAGAGAGAGAGAGAGAGAATGCTTACTCAGCAGGCTGAAAGAGATGGGTGGCAACGAAGACAGGAAAGCGCACAGACAAACAAGGACAGAGGTGATATACATTTGATTCTTAAATACGGTGGTCTATTGATCAATTGTGGGCCAGTAATAAATTTGAGAATTAAATCTTAGAAAAATCCAACAATTCTTTTGAGAAGAATAAATTATTTTGCATAAGTTGCCAAAACTATTTTGCTGTTCATGTAAAGAGTGCAGGTTTGGTCTACCGTAACTTACGATATATAAAATCGGTTTAATGGCTACTAGCTTATAACCCGTTTGATTTAAAATATTTTTATTTTATGATTTATAATTTTAATATTTATTTTTTAATCAGTAAGAAATAAATTGTAGAATATAATAAATTAAAATAAGGGTTAAGGCCCAGAATATCCACAAATTAAATACCCATGACCAAAATACCTACCTCCAGTTCGGGCGGCCCTAAATACTCACGGGACACGCTACTGGTGAAGGAGTGACATGTTGACACGCTACAAGTGAAGGAGTGACATGCAGACACGCTATCGGAGAAGTAGCATCAAGTGGACACGCTGCTGAGGGGAGAGAACTGTAGCTGAAGACACGCTAGTGTTAGATGCGTATCTAGAGACACGCCATTGCCAGTGGCGCAACCGCCATCTCCTCCAAATCACAGAAATCGCGAGCTCTGGCGATTCTTTGAGCGATTTCGGAGCAAATCCCTGCCATGCTCCGTTCTACACACTTCAGACATTTTCCCATACTATATTATACATCAATCGACTCGGTTTTCGACGATTTACACATCTATACTCATTTCACCCCATTTATTTCACCAGATTTTTATCCCCCAAATCGAACCCTCCATTCTCCCCTCGATTTTCCAATGGCTTCGTACAAGCCCCTGCGGGACCATATTCGATAAAATCAATGGGGCAAATCAAAAGAGGAAGCAGTACTGCTGATTGTTTTGGTGTACTAAGATATGATGGAGGTGGCCGGAGAGAGACGAACGAGACGGAGAGAGTTCAGATAGATTGGAAGAGAGACTAGAGCAACGAGAGAGATGGGAGACGAGGGAGGCGCTACAGTGGTTGGGATACGCCGTTGCCAGTGGCGTATCCCGTGGGTAGATAGGGTCATCTATTCCGAAAACGGGCATTTGGGGCCATGGGTACCTCATTTTGAGGCATTTTGCTCATTATCTCTTAAAATAATATGTAATTGATAGTATTCTAAATTATTGTTTTTTGCTTATACATTGAAAATAGATAAATAACGTTTTAAATTTACTATGTTGTTAGCGGGAATTGAACCTTGAAATTATTGAATTAGTTTATAATATAGTGTAAATGTTTAATAATAATATGGTGAATATAGATAATATAAATTTTTAACTAAAATATGTTGTTGTGGGAAATCGAACCTTGAACTTCTGGGAGTAGTTTATAAGATCATATTAATATTTAATAATATGTTGTTGACTTTCGAACCTTGAACCTATAAGAGTATTTTATATATTATAAAAAGAATATTTTTTTTTTAGCATTACATCCAACGGTTCTCATTAATCTGTCTTAAAATCCAACGGTTACTATTGAGTGTGCCAAAAAAGTGTACCAAACTACCAACCAACCAAATAGAGGCTAGTTTGCTTATAATATTATAGTATAAATAGATTTGAATTATATAGAAATTAGGGGTAAGCAAAAAAATTGAAAAATTGAAATTGGATTGAAAAATTGAAAAATCGTATCGAAAAATATTGAAACGGAAAAAATCGTAATCGAACCAAACCGATGGAACGGTTTGATAACGATTACAGTTTTATCCCAATAATCAAACTAAAAACCCGAACCATTTATATAATATTATATACATATTTAGTTATATTAATATATGGGTAATATGTTCCTACAGTTAACTATAGGAAATTCTCCTAAAGTTAACCATTAAGATTATGACACATATGCACAATCATTAATGCTCCTGCGGATCCCTTTTAAATCAAAAAAGGAAATCCATTAAAACTACGTAGTTTTGATGGGTTAAATATAGGAAATTCCCTATTGTAGGACCATTTTTCTCTTAATATATTATGATTATGTAATAATATATTATGATTATACATAATTTAGTAGAGTTAGATATAATAAACATAATAAACAAAAGCTATTATCTATTCTTCTTATTATAAATTGTTGTTAATCCTTTTAATATCTATGTCCTTATATAGTAATTAATACTAATATTGTAGTCTTTAATTCTAAATTCAAATGTGAACTCACCTATAATTTAATGATAAAAAAATGATGTCATAATAAATTTGAATTTTTTAATGTTATAATTAAAACATATTCTTGTTTATATGTTGTTTTTGTTTATTTTCATTACATGTCATTGTCTAGTGTTGGTAAAATTTGTGATTGATATAGTAATTTATGTTCTAATATGTCTGATTTTCTTATGTACTCTCCTCGTTCTTTTAATGAATTTTAGGCTATAAACAAACATATTACTATTTAATTTATACAATATTTTTTAATTAGATAGAAAATAAAAAAAAACGAAATCGACATCGATTAGTCGAATCGAGAAAAACTGTTCTGAATGGATCGATCACGGTTAATAGGTAAAAATCAAAAACCAAACAAACATGTACGGTTTGGTAACGATTTTCGATAAAAACCGAGTTGAACCAACCCGTGTATATCCCTAATATTGAATTTTAAGAATTATCCCCCTTTTAATGTTATAAAAGATTATCAATATTTTAACAATGTTATAATAAAATGCCACGTTAAAAATAGAAAGAATACTTTCTAGTAGAATATAATATAATATTATAATATTAGAGTGTGGTGATGGAAAATTATGTAGGTTAATGTAAGATTCGCGTACTGGTTCGCTCGTAGAGTTACTGATTCGCTATGAAGGGCATAAATGCAAATTTATCTATGGGGTGGCACCATTTATTGAAAAATATAATATATGATGTGGAATATGTGCGGTTTGCCTCACTTGACCAAAATATTTTACTCAAAAAAAATATGTTTTAGTAGAATATAATATAATATTTAATTGATGTATTCCTCTAATACCTATGAATTAATTACATAATATGATATTAGAGAGTAAAGATTTCAAATTCGTTTACGTAAGACCCCCAATATTCTCACCATTTATTTTTGATACAATCAAATTATTTTTCCATATAAGTTATTTGGCCCTTTATGTAAAAAGTTCAAATTTGGTCTATTGTGAGTTACAATATATAAAATAATTGAATTTTAAGAATTATCCTCCTTTTAGTATTATAAAAGATTAACAATAATTAGGCAATGTAATAAAAAAAATACCACATTAAAAATAGAGAGGTTACATTCTATTAGAATATAATATAAAATCTGATTGATGCTTTCCATCAATACCTTAAAATTTTAGATGAATCAATTAATAAACTTTTTAGTATTTGATCTAAAGGATCACATTTATCTATTGTAAGATCCAACAGTTCATATTTTTTTAATCAACGATCGTATTACAAAAACATGGATAAAATCCCATTACGCATATTATATACTCCCTCTATCCTATAATAAACGTCCTAATTTTTTTCAAGTCTCTGGCACGCATTTCCATGCATATACAAAACGTAGTTGTATGTAATATTTTTTCGAGTTTTTTGTTTTGTATAAGAATCTAGACATCCTATTTTTATACAAAATAAAAAAACTTAGAAAATAATCTCTACAAGTATATTTTTTATATGCGTGAAAATGCGTGATAGAGACTTGAACAAAATTAGGACGTTTATTATGTGACGGAGGAAGTATAAGGATATAATATGTCTTTCATATAAATTCAAACTTTTCTCCTCTACAAATTCAAACAATTATTTCAATAGAACTTCTAATTATATATTTCTTTTTGAGAATTTATAAAAAAATACTAAGTTTTCTAGGTTGTTTGGTAAAAATACTATCTATCTATCTATCTCTTCAAATTCATTGCAAATATACTATCTTAATTGCAAATATATTATTTTAATTGTTTTATATTATTATGTATTTATATATTTCATTTATTTATTTTATATTACAATGTTGATTGGGCTATGTTGAATGTGCGCTGACGTGGCAGTGGATCCCACACTGCTGACTGGACTATGCTGATGTGGCACCTGATGTGTCAGGTGGGTCCCACTTTGCTGACGTGGCAGGTGGGTCCTACCCCCAGCTGACGTGACAGATGACGTAGCAGCTAACGTGGTAGCTGACGTAGCAGCTGACTTGGCAGTTGGCGGGACCCACCTGCTGACGTGGCAGTTGGCGTCAGCAGATGGGTCCCACCCCTACTGACGTAGCATCTGACTGGACAAGCAATGTGGCTGCTGATGTGGTAGTGGCCCCCACAAGGGTAATTTTTTTACTTTTTTAAAAAAATATATTAAGAAATTATTATTTTACAATAAAAAATGTATTTTTGCAATTAAGATAGTAAATTTGTAAATAGCTTTTCTTAACAATAGTAAAATTGCAAAAAATTACTTTCTTCAATATATTTATCAAAAAAGTTCTTGTTTTTTTTCTATAAATTCAAACTCTTCTCATCTATAAATTTGAACATCTACTATACTTCATAGCCCGAGCAAAGCACGGGTTACTTTAAATATTTTTAAAATTATATGAGTAAATAAAATAGAATAAAATAATTTATTATGGATATAATTTAACTTTGTAATATTAATTAATAAATTTATTAGTAATAATAATAGTTATTTAATAAATGATATATATTGTTTAAAACTAATAATATTAAATTTTAATGTAAATTTGTTGTTGACTAGATTCGAACCTTGATCTTTAGAAGAGCGATTTAAATATAAAAATTAGAAAAAATAAAAAATAAAATAAAATATATAATATTCCTTATTATTAGATCTAACGGTTATCATCTATTTACTAAATATCCAACGGTCACTCTTCTTTTAACGGTTGATTGTACCAAACAACCAAACTACCAATTATCACCTAGTTTGCTTATTATATATTAGTATAGAAGTATAGATATAGATGACATTCTAAAATTCTAAAAAATTAAAAAAAAAAAATTAAAAATATCTAAGAAACGTCATTTAACCTCCCACGTATACTCCTTTTTATTTATTAAATAAATTAAAGTCGAAAATCATAAACAACATAACTAATGCTTATATGGTGGAAGTGTCGAGTGTTTATGCACGCAGTGTGGATACACGATGACAAAATATAGTAACATAATTTGCATGTTCATTTTTGTTTTAACTTCTAGATGTTGCTTCGATAAGAGAAAAATTATTTTCTAGATTTTTAAGTTTTGTTATTTCTTTAGTTAGGATTTTTTTTTTCCAGCTTTTTACTGTTTTTATAATTTTTGGAAAAAAAATTAGAAAACAAAAAAGTAACACACAGGTATATCACGAGTTTGTCATAAGCTGTATTGAGCTCATGACCATGGCTCTAGAATCAATTCTTTTAAAGTTGAATTTTTCCCAATATATACACATATTGAATTGAATAGAAATATTTACGTAATCGATTATTTAGATAATAATAATTATTATTATTTTAAATAGTTAGATACTTAGATATCAAGTTCTGTATGCCAATGTGAAGCTGTGGAAGCCCAATCGATTTTTGACTTCGGCGTCTTTAAAAAAATCTTAAACTTTGTAGTACAAATTTTTTACAAATCGACAGTTTCAATATAACATAAAATAATAAAAAAACGATTTTAAACATTATTCAAATATAATATCTAAATATAATCAATCAGCTAGAGTGGCGTAGTGGTAGCGCAGTGAGCTCATGACCCATGGTCCCAGGTTCAATTCCTGGTTTTGGCCTTTTTACAATATTTTTTTTTACCAAAAATTTACGGTTAGACCGAGTTCATATTGTATGACAGTTTTCTATGTAATTCTGGTATAATATTTTGACACAACCTTACTCTTCCTTTTTTCTATATAGCTAATGTAGCTTTATGAGATTGCTACTTGCTTCACCTGTTCCATTAAGAACGGCAAACAACTCAAAGCATCAAAACTTAACCATCCTACAAGCTAAGCGGTAAAATTTTGCAAAATCTTCTCACTAGCATTCTAGCAACATTACATAAAAATGACCACCGACTCGGACAACATCCGAAATCAGAATGCAAGTCATAACCATTGTTTGTACCTCTAGTCAAAAACCAAGCTAAAGCCTGAAGGCAAGTATCATCAACGAACACTGATGATGCTTAAGCATCCTTATGTAACTAAGTCAGAACAATACTTTGATCTGCCTTTTAAGACGATTTTCAGCAAAAAACTAGATTACAGACCAAAAAAACATCTTCTTGATGTGAAAGAATACTATTCCGAGCTTCATCTAAATTGTATAGTAGGCGAATAATAAATAACTAAGGAAGCAAATATCATCAATATTGTCAAACCTGCCAAAGTGGCGCAATGGCAGCGCATTGGGCTCATGTCCCATGGTCCCAGGTTCGATTCCTGGTTTTGGCCTTTTCTAAGTCGGAAAAAAATTCACCTATATGTCAAACCTGCCAAAGTGGTGCAATAGCAGTGCATTGGGCTCATGTCCCATGGTCCCAGGTTCGACGGAGGAAACAAAATTAACATATATAGTTGGATAGACAAATAATAAAGAACGAATGAAGGAAATTTCACCTATATTGTCAAACCTGCAACGCATTGGGCTCATGTCCCATGGTCCCAGGTTCGATTCCGATTCCTGGCTTTGGCCTTTTTTAAGTTAAATGTTTTCCAAACAAGAGAGATCATATAATTATATTATATATTATAGAGACCATCTTATTATATAATCTAGTACTATTATTTAGTTTAAAATACATACAAAAATTTAAATGGACAGATAATGAACAAACAGTAAAGATCGAAGGAAACAAAATTAACTATAGTTGAATAGACAACTAATAAAGAATGAATGCAGGAAATTTCACCAATATCGTCAAACCTGCCAAAGTGGCACAATGGCAGCGCATTGGGCTCATGTCCCATGGTCCCAGGTTCGATTCCTGGCTTTGGCCTTTTTTAAGTTTTTGTTTTCCAAACAAGAGAGATCATCTAATTATATTATCTATTATTATTATTTAGTTTAAAAAACATACAAAAATTTTAATGGACAGATATTAAACAAATAGTGAAGAACGGAGGAAACAAAATTAACATATATAGTTGGATAGACAAATAATAAAGAACGAATACAGGAAATTTCACTTATATCATCAAACCTGCCAAAGTGGCGAAATGGCAGCGCCAATGCGCTCATGTCCCATGGTCCTGGCTTTGGCCTTTTTTAAGTTAGATATTTTCCAAACAAGAGAGATCATCTAATTATATTATTTATTATTATTTACAAAATCAACAATTTCAATATAATATAAAATAATTAAACAAACAATAACAAATATTACTTATATATATCTAAATATTATATTCAATAAGCCAAAGCGGCGCAGTAGTAGCGCATTGGGCTCATGACCCATGGTCCCAGGTTCAATTCCTGGCTTTGGCCTTTTTAGGATATCTTTTTCCCAAAATATATACTTAGAATGACTGACTAGTTTATATAATATCACAGTTATGTATGTAATTCTAGCACAATATGGACACGCCCTGATATACTACGTTAATTACACTGTTAATGTTATCCTTAGATTTGCGCACCCCGTTGCAGGTTGCAACCTTACTCTTCAGTTTTCCTGTATAGCTATGTAGCTTTATGAAATTTCTACTTGCTTCACCTGTTTTATTATCAATGCCAAAAATTCAAAAGGACGATGCTTAGGCATCCTCATGAGTTTATGCCAAAAATTCAAAAGGATGATGCTTAGGCATCCTCATGAGTTTAAGTCAGAAAATACTTTGATCTTCCTTTTAACACGATGTTCAGCAAGAAACTAGATCTTCCTTTTAACACGATGTCCAGCAAGAAACTAGATCACAGACCAAAAAACCATCTTCGTGCTACGCAAGAGTACTACTCAGACCTTCATCTATATTGTTATGTTCGGTAGACAAATAATAAACAACGAAGGAAGCAAAATTCACCCATATTGTCAAACCTGCCAAAGTGGCGCAATGGCAGCGCATTGGGCTCATGTCCCATGGTCCCAGGTTCGATTCCTGGCTTTGACCTTTTTTAAGTTAGATGTTTTCCAAACAAGAGAGATCATATAATTATATTATCTATTATAGAGACCATCTAATTATATAATCTATTACTAATATTTAGTTTAAAATACATACAAAAATTTAAATGGACTGATAATGAACAAATAGTAAAGATCGAAGGAAACAAAATTAACTATAGTTTAATAGACAAATAATAAAGAATGAATGCAGGAAATTTCACCAATATCGTCAAACCTGCCAAAGTGGCGCAATGGCAGCGCATTGGGCTCATGTCCCATGGTCCCAGGTTCGATTCCTGGCTTTGGCCTTTTTTAAGTTTTTGTTTTCCAAACAAGAGAGATCATCTAATTATATTATCTATTATTATTATTTAGTTTAAAAAACATACAAAAATTTTAATGGACGGAGGAAACAAATAGTAAAGAACGGAGGAAACAAAATTAACATATATAGTTGGATAAACAAATAATAAAGAACGAATACAGGAAATTTCACCTATATTGTCAAACCTGCCAAAGTGGCGCAATGGCTGCGCCAATGCGCTCATGTCCCATGCTCCCAGGTTCGATTCCTGGCTTTGGCCTTTTTTAAGTTAAATATTTTCCAAACAAGAGAGATCATCTAATTATATTATCTATTATTATTTACAAAATCAACAATTTCAATATAATATAAAATAATTAAACAAACAATAACAAACATTACTTATATATATGATATCTAAATATTATATTCAATAAGCCAAAGTGGCGCAGTGGTAGCGCATTGGGCTCATGACCCATAGTCCCAGGTTCAATTCCTGGCTTTGGCCTTTTTGGCCTTTTTAGGATATCTTTTTCCCAAAATATATACTTAGAATGACTGACTAGTTTATATAATATCACAGTTATGTATGTAATTCTAGCACAATATGGACACGCCCTGATACTACGTTAATTACACTGTTAATGTTATCCTTAGATTTGCGCACCCCGTTGCAGGTTGCAACCTTACTCTTCAGTTTTCCTGTATAGCTATGTAGCTTTATGAAATTTCTACTTGCTTCACCTGTTTTATTATCACTGCCAAAAATTCAAAAGGACGATGCTTAGGCATCCTCATGAGTTTAAGTCAGAAAATACTTTGATCTTCCTTTTAACACGATGTTCAGCAAGAAACTAGATCTTCCTTTTAACACGATGTCCAGCAAGAAACTAGATCACAGACCAAAAAACCATCTTCGTGCTACGCAAGAGTACTACTCGGACCTTCATCTATATTGTTCGGTAGACAAATAATAAACAACGAAGGAAGCAAAATTCACCCATATTGTCAAACCTTTGGCGCAATGGCAGCGCATTGGGCTCATGTCCCATGGTCCCAGGTTCGATTCTTGGCTTTGGCCTTTTTTGAGTTATATGTTCTCTAAACAAGAGATCTTCTAATTATATTATTATGTATTTATTTATCTTAAAATACATGCAAAAAATTAAACTAGACAAATAATAAAGAATGAAGGAAGCAAAACTCGCCTATATTGTTAAATAACTTCAAAACAAGAGACCTTATGTATTATATCGAGTATTTACTTTGACATATATGTAAAATTTTAAATAGACAGATAATAAAGAACAAATGAAGCAAAATTTAGATGTAATGTATACTCAGCCAAAGTGGCGCAGTGGTAGCACATTGGGCTCATGTCCCATGGTCCCAGGTTCGATTCATGGCTTTGGCCTTTTTTTAGTTATATGTTTTCTAAACAAGGGATCTTCTGATTATATTATTTATGTATTTTTTATCTTAGAATACATGCAAAAAATTAAACTAGACAAATAATAAAGAATGAAGGAAGCAAAACTCGCCTATATTGTTAAATAACTTCAAAACAAGAGACCTTATGTATTATATCGAGTATTTGCTTTGACAAATATGTAAAATTTTAAATAGACAGATAATAAAGAAGAAAGGAAGCAAAATTTAGATGTAATGTATACTCAGCCAAAGTGGCGCAGTGGTAGCGCATTGGGCTCATGTCCCATGGTCCCATTCCTGGCTTTGGCCTTTTAAAATTTATATGTTTTTTTAAAAAATAGAGTCGCACGGTAATTTTGAACTATATTATTTATTTACTTTGAAATACATGCAAAAGTTTAAATAGGAAAAAATAATAAAGAATGAAGGAATCAAAATTAACTATATTGTTTATAATAATCAAGTAGATGCAAATAATTAAGTTGACAAATAATAAAGAACTAAGGAAGCAAAACTCAACATATTGTTTGAACTGCCAAATTGTCAAAAGTGGGGCAGCACCATTCGTTTCCTAGGCCCTAGCTTCACCTTTTTCAAGTTATATTTTCTCTATATAATAGATCTACATGGTTATTTCTAATTATACTATTTATTCATTTAAAAATGCCTACAAAAATTTAAAATAAAACTAATAAAAAGAACGAAGGAAGCAAGATGCACATATATTATTTAAACTGCCAAAGCGGCGGAATAACAGCGCATTGGGCTCATGTCCCATGGACCCAGGTTCGATTCCTGGATTTGGCCAAGCTATATTTTTCCGGAAACAATGGAGAACACCTTTAATATGTAAATATAATATTTGTATATATTGCTTAGTTATACCAAGGAAGCAATATTCACCTATATAGTTTAGTCATTAGTGTGCCAAAGTGGCGCATTAGGTTCTTGTCCACTAATTTCTTTGGCCTTCTTTAAGTTAAATTTTTTCTTAAGAAGAGATCTACATGGCCAGTGGTTTTAATAAATACATACATATAGACATTCTCATATATTGCTTAGTTTTAATAGTTTATATAATAATCGACTATACTGTTTAGTCTAAGTGACCTCGGAAGTAAATTAAACTCATGTCCCCTTGTCACATGTTTCGATTTTAATTCAAGGATTTGGTCCTTTTTCAATATATATGTTTAACAAAATTAATATATTTCATATACAAAAATTTACATGATCAATTATTTTAACATTTGAATGTATTTAACAATGTTTTTAAGGTAAGATCGATAAAAAGGAATTTAGACACACACACACCCATTTGGCTCCACTGAGACTCGGACTCTTCACCACTTTTTAGGGATAAAATCCGACTATGTTGTTCACTCTAAAAGTGGCACGATGGTATACCTTACCTTTACAGAGTTGAGTATCGAATAGCCTACTACACCTATTTCATTAATAATGTAAGATCAAGCACAATGCCGTGCCTAATAGCACAAACCAATAAAACATGGACTATGACTATAACAAGCCTAACAATTGAATAGTAAATTTTTGGGTGAACTCACTAGAAATACAAAAGAAAATGACCAGTGAGTAGAAGATGAGTAACATTGTAAATCAATATATAAGCATAAGCACGTTGATACCTAGAGGCAAAAAGCTAGCTGAAGCCAAGTATCATTGACAAACTAAGACTTTTTTTTCTTCTTTTTCTGATTAACTGGCAACGTATGTCTTTGATAGTGCTAATACACATATTCAAAAGGAAGGTGATAGAGCAACCTCAACAGAAAATGTTAAAAAACCACTCTGATCTTCCTTTTAACACGGTTTCCGGCATGTAAGTAGACTATATACCAAAAAAAACTGTTTGGCTAGTGCGAAAGTACTTTTGGGAGTTTATCATCAGTAGACCCATAATCAGCAATCCAGATACAATGTTACCTTTTTAACCATGCCATAGGAAAGTATTAACCTCCAATCCTTCTGTTTACGGCTAAAGGGTCTACCTTTAGCGGCGGGGTCCCTATTTTCCTTCACATCTGCCAACTTCCACACACAGCTCCCTGATTCTGTTTCAATGGCATCCAGGTAGAAAATCCCGGTCTTTTCAGGGCATTTAGTGTCAATATCTTCTATATAGCTAACTCTCATAGGCATGTCTTGAAACCGTTGCAAGTCATCCGGTACTTTTAGGAGCCGCTCTGCACCAGGAGATGATATCTGTAAAAGAAAGGGAAGGAATTCATTCATACAACCAGATAAAAATGCTAATTCAGAAAATGACACAACCATGTATGTGGAAAAATTGGAAATGGAAAAACAAAAGAAGTTGGAGATTTAAGATTATTACTTCAATAGCCAAATCTTCAGGTAATTCTCCCTCATGTCCTGCTTCATCCAATCGTTTTTTATACTCACGATTGTAGCTCTCAATCACCTCTATATCTGGACATCCATATCTGATGAAAACAATATTTGCAGTTACCACAACTTCGGGATCCAACAAACACATTATATATTAAACCTTTAGATACTGTTCTTTTCGGGTTTCTGTTTCATTAGCTCAGAGAATAAAAATGTAGAGCGTCATCTTAAAAAAAAGGCTTTACTTTAATATACATTCCAAAACTTACTTGTTTGGAAGTTTGTCAAGTCTGACATAAATGTATCCACGAGGCGTAGTTTTAAAAGAGAATAGCTCTATGTCATCCCCAAATTGAGGCAAGACCTCCTGAGCAATAGACAGAGCCCGAGCACCCCAGGAACAGTTCTGTAAAACGATTCCACCCCCATCTCCTCCATCACCAATCTATATATTTCAAATCAAAAAAACACCATAATAACAAATAAGCAAGCCGTGCATATGGACAATAATTAAGTAAAATAAAACGCCTACAAAACACACCTCAGGCTCAGCTTCATCCTCCTCTTCCCATTCATCAATAGGTACTATGTCTTCAGTTGTTCCATCTAGTAATATGGATATGTTAGCACACAGTGGCTATGTAATAATAGAGGAAGTATCCTCATTTCGTAATGTAACATTTTTTTTGAAATACAATCAGGATTCCAACAAGAACCCTTCACCCTGATATTTACACATATGTCTCGGCTCGATATTCACATTTTCTAATTTAGAATTTCTCAAACAGCAGCTCTGTGTATTATTTCAAAAACACAATTTGTTTCAAAAAAAAAAAAAGCCAAATATACAGATTTATAAAAATTATATAAAAAAATCTGACTTTGCAAACCACACAACCAAAACAAATAAATTTTACAACTCAATCAACAGAAAGCAAGTTTAATTTTTTCTTGCTTTCGGTTTTTGTTTGCAACCAAAATCAACCAAATGCAATCCCGGTTTTTCGACAAAACCCTTACCCTATACCCTAACAACACTCAAATCTTCAATCTCTTATCATCACTAACAATAATATAAAAAATACCCAATAGGCTACAATGCAAGGGAACGCTAATAGGAACATGCATCAACTCAAAAAAGAAAACAATAATTAAAAAAAAACCCATCAAACTCTCAGAGAACATTAATCAAACAAGTGGTGAGCAATTAACAGAAACTCAAAATTTACAAAAATAAACATAAAAAGATAAAGGGTATTCACCTTTAACATCAGCACTAACAATACTACTATTAAAGTGTCGAAAAAACGAAGAAGAATGGTTAAAAATGGAGGTGGGTTTATGGCGGGAAAAATGGAGATTAGGGTTTAAGAAAGGTGGGTTTTGTGAAGGAGAAGAAGATGAAAAATGGGTTTGTTTTAGTGTGTGTAATGGTGAGATATGTGTAGCAGCATTTGTAGTGTAGATGGGTTTGAAAAAGAGTGATCTAATGGGTGTTTTAGTTAGAGATTTTTTCATCATTTTGATAGAGTTCATCTTACTGTTTGGAGATTTAAGGACTGTGTCTCAGAGATACGGCAGTGTATTGGTGTAGAAAGTTTTCAAGGAAAAAAAAACATAATAATTGCTAAATGCAGTTATGTTTTGCTTTATGTAGTAGAGATTACATTTTTAACCCTCTTTTGTTTTCTGTGCAAACGTAATTGCTTAATGCTTTTGCTGCATAGTCTATATACAGTTACCATAAACAATATAATCGGTTAGCAAAATATAATAATAATAATAATAATAATAATAATAATAATAATAATAATAATAATATAAGATTTAGTTACATATCTTGTAAAATTATTTATATTTCACAAAATTAATTTATGTTTTTTATAAAGTTTTTTATTTAATGAAGAATAATATTCGAAAATTAAGAGCAAATAACTATATGTATTGAAAATAATTAACTTAAG
Source organism: Saposhnikovia divaricata (assembly GCA_036435485.1). NCBI lineage: Eukaryota > Viridiplantae > Streptophyta > Magnoliopsida > Apiales > Apiaceae > Saposhnikovia > Saposhnikovia divaricata. The sequence goes on along the minus strand of CM071595.1, from coordinate 166,833,334 downwards.
TAAAAACTTTATTTTAGTAAAAAAAGTAAATAAAATAATAATATAAAAGTATTTTAAAGATATTGTTGTGGAATAAAAACTAGGTTATTATTACTGCGGTTAGGGTTTGTGTGTATTTAATACTAAGGTTCGTGAGCTTCGTGCTTTAATGGTTGCGCTTGCGTTTTCGTGACCTAATTCGGGTCCTCACAAGATGCCTACGTATCTCAGAATTGAGAATCAATCCAAGCCGTAGTTCTGGGAATGAAGAGTCAGGTCCTTATATAGGTTGCGGGAGCCTTAGAATTATGGTTGGATTTGGAGACTTGGTGGGTAAGCCACCTCCTTGAGGAAGGTTCTAGACTCCTTCCTTGTAGTAATCAGTTTTCATGTTGAATTGGGTGCCTTGGAGGCTACTCCTAGCGATATTGTTTCCTTGTTTGACTTTTATTGCTGAGCTATTTTATCCCTTCCAATAATAATTACGAATTTAATATTGAAATTAAGGATTTGGGCCCTACTAATGGGCTCCACGTTTGGACCATACCGGGTCTAATTAATGCGACATTAAATGTGTCTTTAAGACTTATTTTTAGCCCATATCAGATATAAATACTGTTGTTGTGGATCAAAAACTAGGTTACGATTTGTAATTAATGCTAGGGTGGTTGAGCTTCGAGCTTTAATGGCTGTTTCTGCGTTCGAGACTTTAATCGGTCCTCACAGAGTGCCTACGTATCTCGTATTGAGAATCAAGCCAACATAGTTCTAGGGGTGAAGGAGCAGGTCCTTATATAGGCTGAGAAGCCTTAGAATTATGGTAGGAATAGGAGACTTGGTAGACAAGTCTTTGGGGAAGATTCTAGATCTATTCCTTGTAGGAATCAGTTTCCATATTGAATTGGGTGCCTTGGTGGCTAAGTCTGGTGGAAATAATATCCTTATCCAACTCTTATTGCTGAGCTGTTTATTACCCCCAATATTAATTACGAAATTAATATTATAATTGGGGTTTTGGGCCCACCTGGTGGGCCCCACGTTTGGACCATCCTTGGCCTAATTAATGCCACATTAAATGTGTCTTTAGGGCTTATTTTCAGCCCATATCATTTGCCCCCCAACTTCTAGGAAAGCTGATCAGGCTTTCCTTGAAGTTTTGCTTGTCTAACTCGAGACTCGGGTCAGGGTTTATCTTTGTACACTAGTGTTTCACGAGTATTGTCTTTATGTAAAGCGTGGAGCGACCGACGCGTTCACGACAATGTTAATTCGATGCTAATCGGCACTAATCAGCCTTAACGATGCTTAAACAATGTTTAAACGACGTTTAAACGGCATAAAACGGCACTAAACGGCGCTAAACGGCCTTAAACAATGTTTAAACAGTGTTAAACAATGTTGAAAGGATAAAATGGCACTCACGGTGCTAAACGACACTACTCGGTGCTAATCGGCACTAAACGGTGCTTAAACGACACTAATCGGTGCTAATCGGCACTAATCGGTGCTTAAACGACACTAATCGGTGCTAATCGGCACTAATCGGTGCTTAAACAACACTAATCGGTGCTAATCGGCACTAAATGGTGCTTAAACGACACTAATCGGTGCTAATCGGTGCTAAATGGTGCTTAAACGACACTAATCGGTGCTAATCAGCCTTAAACGACGTTTAAACAATGGTAAACGACGCTAAACGGCGATAAACGGTGCTAAACGGAGGAGATTCGGGACAATTGTAACCTCTTCCGGGCAGCAAGTCAACCGACAAGGGTCCTGGTCAGCTGCCAGGTGCTCCTGGTCGGCTGCTAGGAGATCCTAGTCGGCTGCCAGGAGATCCTGGTCGGCTGCCAGGAGATCCTGGTCGGCTGACCCCCCTTGTGGCACCTGGTCGGCTGCCAGAAGATCCTGGTTGCCTGCCGGGTGCTTCTTGATCGCCTGACGTGTGCTTCTTGATCGTCTGACATGTGCTTCTTGATCGTCTGACATGTTGACGGGAGATCCAGGTTGACTTTAATGATGTCACACGATGCTTAAACGATGTTTCAATGTTTGTGTAAACGACGTTAAATGGCATAAAACGGCACTAAATGGTGCTAATTCGAAGGTCGATGTTTGTCACGGAAAGTGAGAAACCTTCAACAGAACCATCAAACGATTCAATCAAACGATGAGGGGTGCCAAGATGGGTACCGGAAAGTCAGTTGGAACCTCTTCGTGGCTCCTGGTCGGCTACCAGGTGCTCCTGGTCGGCTGCCAGGAGATCCTGGTCGGCTGCCAGGAGATCCTGGTCGGCCGGACCTTCTCTGTGGCACCTGGTCGGCTGCCAGGAGATCCTGGTTGCCTGCCAGGTGCTTCTGGTTGCCTGCCAGGTGCTTCTTGATCGCCCGACAGGTGCTCCAAGTTGCCTGGAAGTGTTTAAACGACGTTTCAATCTATGTTAAACGACGTTGAATGGCATTTAACGGCACTACACGGTGCTAATCGATGCTTAAACGATGTGTAGTTGGAGGTCGATGTTCGTTTCAGAAAGTAAGAAATCTTCAACAGAACCATCAAACGATCCGTCCAACTGACGGGAGGTGCCAGGAGGACGGCCAGACCCTCTCCATGGCACCTGGTCGGCTGCCAGGAGATCCTGGTCGGCCAGAGCTTCTTCATGGCACCTGGTCGGCTGCCAGGAGATCCTGGTTGCCTGCCAGGTGCTTCTGGTTGCCTGCCGGGTGCTTCTTGATCGCCCGACGGGTGCTCCATGGTTGCTTTGTCGTGCCTCTCGGAGCTTTTCGCAATGCCTGGAGTCTCGTTCTTGAATCACGTCCTTGATCATGGATGTTGTATACCTCCTTTCAGAGCATAATCAGTCTCTTTATTAGCAAAGACTAATTGATAGTGTTTTATCTTCCTTAAACGTAATTAGCTCCTTAAGCTCAGATGAGTGCCTTGGCACAGCTTATTTCTATATCTTCACGTAAATCCTTCTTTTCTTTCCTGGAATCATACATACCGGTATAATTATTGCCGGATATAGCAGATGAAATCCATTTTTTTGTATATGAACGATAGATGACCTGCAAACACGAACCAGGCTGTGTTTCAACCTGATATAGGAGGTCATCCATCTTCTATAAAAGAGTGGGAGGAGCCTTCATTTTCATTCACTTCACTTCTTCTTACTTCTAAAATTCTCTCTAAAGCTCTCAAGCTCTCAAACTCTCAAGTTCTAGCTTCAAGTTCGAGCCCAAGATGGCAGATGGCGACCGCGCTCCAGCTTCGTCATTCTCTATGTCCGAGGCGATGGCCAAGAGAACTTTGGCCAAAACATTGCGAGGTAATCTTCGACTGAATCCCCCTAAATATATTGATCGTCGATTTGATTCTTTAATTGACTTATTGAGTACTATGAGGGATGCATTTCCCAACAACTCTGAGTTAGCTGCGTATCATAGTCCGTCCAAGTTCGACAAGCAAGATGTCGAAAAGATTAAGAAGTTATATGGCTTTCCGGATACGATCAAGGTTTGCCTTCCTGGCTTAGCTGATAGAACCTGTAATTGGCACCCAGAGAGGCTATGTGTCTACAAGGGTGCCCTTGAAGCAGGCCTGAGATTCCCGGTAGACCAGTTCATCATAAGGCTCCTACCGGAGCTTCAGGTTCACCCCTACCAATTGTATCCCAATGCATGGCGGTTAATCATCATCTTCATGCTGAGATGCCGAGATCTAGGTATCGAACCAACTACTACAATGTTTCGGAGTATATTCGCCACCAAGAATTCTTCTGAGATTCAGAAGGGATGGGTCACTATTCAGCATAGATCCAATGTTCCACATATTGTGAATGCCTTTTCATTCCCAGATTCCCATCACTACTGGGATAGAGAGTTCGTGATTCTGGTATGGCGTGGTGGCGACTGGGGCCAATTCTTTATGTCTAAGTTTGGGGAAGTGCATGATGCTACGCACTTTGTATGTGATCTTGACGAGAAGGAGCTTCTTGATCGTGATAGACTACTTGCTGACGACGGCCGTACTCACTACAAAGTTTTCTTAACCGAGAAGAGACTTGTAGAAGCTAGCCTTAGCTTACTTTCTGCTGATGGTAATTTTTTATCTACATATTATGAACTCTGTTTGTTCTTATTCCGATATCTTTTCTGTTGTCATTTCAGTTGCTGAGGAGATCGACAGTCGGCCCGAGAACCAGCCGAAAGTTACTAGAAGGATGATCAAGAAAGCCGAGGCAGCTTGTGTTCAACCTGGGCCGAAGATCCCTCAGTTCCTGTCGGGATGCTCTTCAAAGAGATCGAGGAATGCTGACGGGAGAGTCAAGACCCCCTTCCTCCCTGGTTGGGGGATTTGTGAGCATGATTCTGTCTTGGGATGCCCAGAGTCAGCCTTGGATTGGTCCAAGTTCAGCATCACTCCCCCCGACCTTTTGACAGTAACTGCCGGGGACAAATTTGATGAAGCGGAGAAACTCGGAGCTCAAGCCCTATATCAGGTTTCCAAACTTTCATCCTAGACATAGTGTTTTCATGTAACTTGTGATTATAATTGTCTCATTGATTCTTTGTTCCAGGCAAATGCCCAGTTCCAGGCTAGCACTCGGCTAGGTCGTGCATACCGAGATGAGAACGTGGCCTTGATGAAGGAGAAAGCAACTCTTGATGAGAAATACCAAGACTTGGAGTCCAGGGCCATCCGGGCTGAAGCTGATGCTCATTCTCTCCAGAGACAGTATGACTCCTTGTATAACAAAAGGGCAGCAGACTGCAAGCTAGTGGTTAAAGCTTACCAGGAGTCTGAGGATTTCTTTCAGCTTATAGATAAGCATGACGATGAAGTACGCCCGGGTATCATGTCTGTTGGCTGGGACCGAGCCATCAATGCTGTGAGTAAGAGGCACCCTACTGTGGTTTTCCCGAGGGACTTTCCAAGTCCTTACTGTCAAGTTGCTTCGGGCGTCGGGGCCAACCCAGTAGCTCAGGCTTCGGGCTCCGGCTCTAGGGGAAGTCATCGCCGCTCCGGCTCCGGTTCGAGGGGTGTCCGAGCCACTATGGATGGCTCAGTTTCCTCGGATCCTCGAGGGAAACGGCCTATGACCGTGTAGAAGGGGAGAGTAGTTCGCCAAGCAGTCCCCTCAAACAGGGTAGTTGAAGATAGCTCATCTTCCGAGGAGGAAGAGGTTGAGGCGATGGAAGTGACTGCTCCACCAGTGGCGGTAGCCGAACCGGGTAAGGGCCATGCTGAGGAAAGCTCTGAGGAAGAGAGTGACGAGGAGGAGAGTAGCGAGGAAGAGACTGATGAGGAGGAGAACGGCGAGGAGGATTCCTCGGATGAGTAGCTGGGATCGCTTCGGGCCTTGCATGGCCTAGCTTAGTCGTATGTGGCTTTTATTTCTAGTCTTTCAATCACGGTCCTTCGTGACTAAACTTTTATTTGGCTTAAATGATGTAACCCTAACTGTTGGCCCTTCGGGGTCTTTATTTATTCACTTGTTTGTTTTATTCGTATGTTTATTTATTTTCGGCACTTGGTCTTCCTAGACTCACACTCAACAGGTGCTTGGTACATAAACAAAACATAGAATCATAAAATGGAAAACAAGTTTGCATTAATAACTCAAAAAGGGTTCAACCCTTACACAGCTCATTATTGTCCTACTCGGGGCATCAAACCCTGGGATGGTTTCATCGAACCTTATTTCTACTTCTCCTACTAGATAAATAAAAAACTACATCCTCGCAGAGGCAGCTTAAACATAATAAATCTTGAGGTTCAAGGCATGCCAAGTACGGGGCACCTCAACCCCGTCCAAGGTCTCCAACTTATATGATCCTCGTCCCAACGTCTTCCTAACTCGATACGGCCCTTCCCAGTTTGGGGCTAGTTTTCCTTTCTGGCCAACTCCAGAAGCCTCGATCTTCCTCAGAACCAAATCACCTTGCTGAAAGAACCTCTCCTTAACCCTATGGTTGTAATAGAAGGATGCTTTCTTTTGATGCTCCGCATTTCTGGCGTTTGCCTCGTCCCTGACTTCATCAATCAGATCCAGGGTGAGCCTCATACCTTCTTCATTTGTCTCAGGTTCAAATGCCTCCACTCGAGGTGATGCATGCATGATCTCCAGTGGCACAACTGCCTCAGCTCCATAAACAAGCAGAAACGGGGTTGCTCCTGTGGTCACCTTGCAAGTAGTGCGATAAGCCCAGAGTATAGGCAGTAACTCGTCTACCCAAGTGCTCCTTGAGCGTTCAACCCTTTTCTTAAGTCCATCAAGGATGATCCGATTGGCCACCTCGGCCTGTCCATTTGCTTGCAGATGTGCTACTGAGGTAAAACGAAGCTCAATAGCATTCTCCTCACAGTACTTCTTAAATTCTTCATTATTGAACTGTGTCCCATTATCCGTCACAAGGATTCATAGGATGCCATATCTGCAGATTATGTTCTCCCAAAAGAACTGGGAAACTTGCTTGGTGGTTATTTTGGCTAAAGGCTTAGCCTCAATCCACTTGGTGAAGTAGTCAATGGCGACAATCAAAAACTTCCTCTGTGCTGATGCCATAGGGAAAGGACCAAGAATGTCCATCCCCCACATTGCAAATGGAATGGGGGAACTGACTGATGTTAACATCTCAGGCGGCTGCCTGACAATCGGAGCATGCTTGTTGCACCTGTCACACCTCTTGACATAATCCTGTGCATCAGCCAGCATCTCTGGCCAGTAGAATCCCAAACGAGTTATTTTGTGAGCCAGGGCCCTGCCCCCCAGGTGCTGCCCACAGATCCCTTCATGAACTTCTTCCAAAGCTTCCCTTGCCTCTTGGGGCCTCAAGCACTTCAAGTACGGGATGACAAATGATCTCTTGTACAGAATGCCCTCAATCAAAGTGTATCTCAATGCTCTTACTGAAAGTTTTCGTGCCTCCAAGGCATTGTCTGGGAGCCACCCGGTCTCAAGGTGTGCCTTGATAGGATCTATCCAAGAGCTTCCCACATCAATTGGTGCCACTAACTTTGAGTCGATAGTCGGGGCCTTCAAGACCTGGAAGTAAACACTCCCTGCATAGTTTTCTATCTCAGAAGAAGCGAACTTAGATAGGGCATCGGCCTTAACGTTCTCTTCTCTCGGGATGTGTTCTACATAACACTCGTCAAACTGAGTCATGACAGCTTTCACAATTCGCAGATACTTTGCCATAGTTTCATCCTTGGCCTCAAATTCACCATTTACTTGAGAGACTACTAATCTTGAATCTCTACAAACTTTAAGATTCTTGACTCTCATGATTCTGGCCAAGCCTAAACCAGCTATCAAGGCCTCATACTCAGCTTCATTGTTGGTTGTCTGGAAATCCAACTTCAAAGCATATTCGACTGTGAACCCATCGGGGCTTTGCAATACTAAGCCTGCGCCACTAGATTTTGTTTTTGATGCTCCATCAAAATAGAGCACCCAATATTCCTTCTGATCAGGTTCAAGTTCTCCATCTTTATCTTGCTTCTCAGGGGTTGTTATCATCTCATGCCCCCCGACTTCTTGGTTGCTAATGGTGCATTCAACCACGAAGTCAGCCAATGCCTGAGCCTTAATGGCTGTTCGAGGCTTATACGTGATGTCAAATTCTCCAAGTTCAATCGCCCACTTGATTAGCCTTCCACTAGCCTTCGGGCTATGCAAAATGTTTCTCAACTGTTGGTCCGTCAGGACTTCAATCTTATGTGCCTGGAAGTACGGGCGTAACTTCCTCGAGGCTGTTATCAATGCCAAGGCGAACTTCTCAATGGGAGAGTAATTCAGCTCAGCCCCGTGCAACACCTTGCTCACATAATAGATAGGTTTCTGGACCTTCTTCTCTTCCCGAATGAGAACGGCGCTCAACGATTGCTCAGATACCGCCATGTATAGATAAAGAGTCTCCCCGGGACTAGGTTTGGCCAGCAACGGGGCTTCAACCATGTACTTCTTCAGTTGTTCAAAGGCCTCTTGGCTCTCAAGGGTCCACTCAAAATTTTTCACCTTCTTCAATGCTTGAAAGAAAGGCAAGCATTTGTCACCAGACTTGGAAATGAATCTTCCTAAAGCCGCTACCCGGCTTGTCAACTTCTGCACATCTCTTATAGAGCGTGGTGGCTCCATGTCTAAGATCGCCTTGATCTTGTCAGGGTTGGCCTCTATGCCTCTATTTGAAACCATCAGACCCAAAAATTTGCCTGATCCAACGCCAAAGGCACACTTGGCTGGATTCAACATCATTTTGTGGTGCCTCAGCACTTCGAATTCCTCTCTGAGGTGCTTAATGTGGTCTGCCTTGAATAGGCTCTTGACTAGCATGTCATCAACATATACCTCCATGGTTTTTCCAATCAGATGGGCGAATATCTTATTTACCAATCGTTGATAAGTAGCTCCTGCATTTTTTAGACCGAAAGCCATAACAAGATAGCAGAAAACACCGAAGTCAGTTATGAAAGATACCTTAGGGACGTCATCCTTGTGCATCTTAATCTGATTGTAGCCGCTGAAACCATCCATGAAGCTCAGCATCTCATGTCCAGCTGTGGCATCTATTAACATGTCTATCCTTGGTAAAGGGAAGCAATCCTTAGGGCATGCGTCATTCAAGTCGGTGAAGTCTATACACATCCTCCACTTACCGTTGGCTTTCTTGACCATCACAGGGTTAGCCAACCATTCTGGAAACTGAATCTCTTCAATAAACCCAGCTTCTAAGAGCTTTTCCACTTCTTTCTTTATGGCCTCTTGCCTTTCAGGTGCAAAGTTCCTCTTCTTCTGCTGTATTATCTTCCGATTAGGATCGACATTCAATCTGTGAGTTATGAGTTGGGGATCAATCCCTGGCATATCAGCTGCTGTCCAAGCAAACACATCGCTATTTTCTTGCAAGAATGCTATCAACTTGCCCTTCAGGGGTTCCTTCAAAGAGGCTCCTATATAAGTCACCTTTTCAGGGTCACCTAGCTCCAGAGGAATAGGTATTAAGTACTCTGCTGGCTTTCCTCGGTGTTCATCATCACCACGGACATCCATGTCTTCGATCGGAAGTACCTGCCCCCCGATTCCATCAGCCCTTAACGCGGATACGTAACAACTTCTTGCCATCTTCTGATCACCCTTTTGTTCTCCAACACCATTCCTGGTTGGAAACTTAATCTTCATATGATATGTGGAGGCCACAGCCTTGAATGCATGAAGTCCAGTCCTTCCTAGGATTGCGTTATAAGTTGAGGATGCCTTGATCACAAGGAAATTCAGCATCTGAGTAGCTTCCTTAGGTTCTTGTCCAATAGTCATGGGCAATTGAATAGTACCTTCGACCTTGGACTCAACTCCATTAAATCCGTAGATTGGCATGTTGGTGGGGGTCAACTGAGAATTGGTGTACCCCATTTTTACAAACGCATCGTGAAACAGGATATCAACAGAAGCTCCATTGTCTATCAAGACTCGTTTCACCTCCGAGTTTCCAATCACAGGAGTTATGACCAACGGGTCGTCATGGGGGAACTTTACCCCTTCGAGATCTGAATCATCAAACCCAATAACTATTTCAGTCCTAGCACGTTTTGGGGCTTCTCCCACGATGTGCATTACTTCTCTGGCATACGCTTTTCGAGAGTTTCGAGTCGTGCCGGCCGCTGTCGGGCCTCCCCAAATCATATTAACAACTGGCCCTCGGGGCTGTGGGTTACGATCACGATCACGACCGTTATCTCTTCTGTCATTGTCTCTCCTGTCATAGTCCCTTCTTTGGGTTCCACGATCATCATTCTTCGTGAACCTGCTTAGTTTTCCTTTTTGGATCAAGAACTCAATCTCATCTTTCAACTGTCTACAATCATCTGTATCATGACCCACATCACGGTGGTACCTACAGTATTGATCCTTGTTTCTCTTCGTGGGATCACCCCTAAGTGGCTTCGGCCATCGGAAGTCTTTATCCTTCTCAATATCTAGCAAGATCTGACTCCTAGGAGCGTTCAGCCTTGCATAATCAGAAAACCTCGGTCCCAAACCCTTCTTTGGTGGTGAGTCGGAATCCTTGCTAGTCCGGGGATACTTGTCCCTAGCATCGTACTCTTGCTCTTGCTTTCGTTTCTTTGAATCATTAGAACCCTTGCCATTGCCTCCTATGGTTTCCTTCTTCATGCTGTCCTCGGCCTTGATATATTTGTCGGCCCTCCGTTGGAACTCGGCCATATTTTCAGGAGGATGTTTTGCCAAAGACCTTTTAAAGAAGAGATCAGTGGTTCCGTGTTCCAGGGCTACCATGGCCACCTTATTTTCTAGATCCGTGATATTCATCGTCTCCTTGGTGAACCGCTTGAGGTAATCCCTCAGATTCTCGTTCTTCCCCTGCACCACATACATAAGGGATGCAGAACTTTTTTCATGAACTCTCCCACTAATGAACTGGCTGACAAAGGCGGCACTCAACTCTTTGAATGAGCCAATTGAGTTTGCAGGTAAGCGGCTATACCACCTTTGAGCCATGCCGGACAGGGTTTGAGGGAACGCCCTACAGTTTAAGGCGTCGCTCGCAGGCTGCAACAGCAGTGCATTTGAGAATGTCCTAACATGGTTTGCGGGATCGCCCGTTCCATCATAGACCTTAATCGTCGGCATCTTGAACTTCCTTGAGATGCGAGCATTCATTACCTCTTCAATGAACGGAGGTGTAGGATCATCAGGATCCCCAAGGGGCATCAGATCCCTAGGGTTGCCTCTGGGGGTCTCCACCCTTGTTGACTTTTCAGTTGGGGCTTCGGCCCTTCGCTGTATCCTTGAAGGCCTCTCCAGATTTATAATGGGAATCCTCCCTGTATCTGGTGGAGGTCGAATCAGACTTCGCCTTGCTTGCTCTCTAGCAATATCATCCTTCAACCTTTGGATCTCAGCTTCATGAGCCTTAATCCTTTCCTCAGCTGTTTGTGGAGGTCCATCATGGATTCTTTGGGACCTCCTTCGAGGTTCTTTACTAGCACGTCGCCTCCTCGGGGCTTCATCACGATCATCGTTGTCATCCTCAGACGTTGAATCATCAGTATAGGGACCAGATTAATCATCGTACCCTCGATCTCGGATCTGTAAGGCATGACCGCTCGGTCCAGGTTCCCTGTGTTGAGGGGGATAGTTAGGCAGCCCATACATCGGGTTGGTATTCAAAGGGAGATCCGTGGTGTGGATCTGTAACCCCGGAGGCAGCGTACGACCAGCGCCATCAAGAGGAGAAACCACCATCTGAAGAGGGTTAGTTTCTTGGTTTTGAGGGATAGTCACGGGTAAAGTTCCCTCAACATGGGGAATCGTCCCTGAGGGTTGAGAGGTTAGAGGTTGAATGACCGTCCCTGTTGGTGAGGGTAATTGTCCTTCTTCAGCGGTGATGAGCGGATCAGAGATGGCAGGTGAAGCAGAGCTAAGGGGTATGGCCTCGGTCGATGTTGTTCTTCGTGTTTGAACCATGGTTGATGTTTTCTTCCCACAGACGGCGCCAAATGTTGTGGATCAAAAACTAGGTTACGATTTGTAATTAATGCTAGGGTGGTTGAGCTTCGAGCTTTAATGCCTGTTTCTGCGTTCGAGACTTTAATCGGTCCTCACAGAGTGCCTACGTATCTCGTATTGAGAATCAAGCCAACATAGTTCTAGGGGTGAAGGAGCAGGTCCTTATATAGGCTGAGAAGCCTTAGAATTATGATAGGAATAGGAGACTTGGTAGACAAGTCTTTGGGGAAGGTTCTAGATCTATTCCTTGTAGGAATCAGTTTCCATATTGAATTGGGTGCCTTGGTGGCTAAGTCTGGTGGAAATAATATCCTTATCCAACTCTTATTGCTGAGCTGTTTATTACCCCCAATATTAATTACGAAATTAATATTATAATTGGGGTTTTGGGCCCACCTGGTGGGCCCCACGTTTGGACCATCCTTGGCCTAATTAATGCCACATTAAATGTGTCTTTAGGGCTTATTTTCAGCCCATATCAACTGTGATTTAGGAGATGGAAGAACAAAAAAAAAGATATGAATTAAATGTGAAAAGTATACCACGAGGAAACGGGTGATTGTTATTTTCAAGATAAACTTAAATGAGGTTTAAATAGAAATTAGAAAATCCTTAAACTCCATCTTGAACTGTATATTTTCCATATATAATAATCCTTTAATATGTTCTTTTATGTAATTAATTTGAACCTGATTATTTAAAAATATATTACATCATCAAAATTATTAATTTTTGTGCAAGTGAGACATTTATTCAATTTATAATATTTAATATTAAAAATTGCAAATTTATAACTTTTCATATTTAAAATAATTTTTAAAATAAAATTGACTAGTACTAAATAGGGCTTAATGATCCTATAGTTAACTATAGGAGAATTTTCTACAGTTAACCACTGAAATAAAGACATATCATATACTTTCCTAAATAAAAAAATACATCATTAATGCCCCTGCGGGACCCTTATAAATAAAAGGTAACAATCAAATGATTTTAAAGGTTAACTTTAGGAAATTCTCCTAAAGTTAACTATAGGAACATTTTTTTCTACTAAATATATTGTTACTTGCTTTTAAAATATTATAATTAATATAATATAATATGTGCGTATATTGTGTTTTGTTTGCAAGAGTGTTAGTATGGGTTTAATATTAGACTTGTAAATATAGTACTGTTAGAAATAGTGGTCAACTGTATTAATAAGGTGTTAATCAATTAATGCTTCAGTTTAATGCTTCAGGATGTTAAAGGTAATTACACATAATTGCATAGAGCAAAATGATACTGCATATAGCAACACCCAAAAAAAAGTAAGAAAATAAAGAAATTAAAAATATGTATTTGGTTCATTTTTTTTTAATAAATTTAAATAATTAAATAATTTTATGATTAGTATATTAGAATTTAGATCCATAATTATAATTTTCTTTTGTCAAAGATCGAAAAGGTATATATTAAAAAAATCACAGTGGCAGAAGAGAATAGAGAGATTCAAGATATCGAAAGAATCAAAGAAGTGATCAAATATAATTGTCCTCTGATGTGGCTGCTTGTATTGTATGTATGTGTTTTTCTTTTGCTTTAGATTAATATACTGCTATATAAAAATATAAACTCGTGATGTTTCTTGAATCACTTATCCCAATCTTGATTAGGTTTAAATTTTCCAGTTAAATGTTTGATTAGGTTAAACTTGTATAGCTGTATGTGATATATATTACTTTTTTGTTATTATAACTCATTCTTAGCTAATAGAGGTTAAACTTGTATAGCTGTATGTGATATATATTAATTTTTTGTTATTGTAACTCATCATAGTTTAAATCAATTCTTTTAGGTGAAACTTGTATGGATTTTAAGTGGTTGAGTTGTGAAAATGTATTCTGTGTAGGGAATGAGTAGTTATGTCTTTCGTGTTAAAGACCTTGTCCGAATCATATAAATATAATCTGTTTGTAGGTTTATGCATCTAGGCAGAGCATGTTATGATGTCATCTTGAAAATCCGAAGGTAGGGTGAAATATCCATAGCCAAATTTATTAAGGTTTAAAGGGGTTTTTTGAGTCACATAGTGCGGTAGGTTGAATGTCAAAGAACTAGTTTACTTGGATTATGAACATTTAAGTGGATTCTTCAAAGTGAAGTGTGGTGCTCATATGAGAAGAATAAGTCTCTGGCTTCTGATTGTCAGAATGTAAATTAATTTGGTAGAGATTCTACATGATAACAATAATCTTGAAATTAGTATTTTCAGTGAAACCTTTATGTTTTGAATTAGTGTCCCTGCACTTTGAGGCTGAGTTGTATTTTCGTTGCATGTTTAAATGAGCCACACAATTGAATAAATCCTTTGCTATCATCTGTAGTTACTTTAAGATCTGTTCCAAACTTTATATCTTTTTTGTTTGTTTACAGAACTTTCTAGTAGCCTTAGTACTGTTAATAAACTGTGTTATGCTATTCTTTTTACGATGTTGCTGGTGCTAAAAGTTTTGAGCATGTTTATCATGCTTTTGTTGGTTAGATATTAGCATTCAGCTGGAAATACACAAATGATTAGTCGAGCTCATATCCGCCTTAATGGGTTGCAGCAGGCTGCTGTTGCACTTGGCTCGGCAGTTGGAGCATTATTAGACCCACGAAGAGCAGATCTGATAGCTGCTTTAGGGGAGACCACTGGGAAGCCTGCTTTTGAAAGGATTCTTGAAAGGATGAAGAAAAGTCCTGAGGGCAGGGTAATGCTTCTGTATGATTTCAATTAAATTGCTAATGCTTTTAGAATGGTAAATTTTTGTGTCAAGATTTCTCTCGACTTTGTTGGATAATATTACATGATTACATGTTTTTACCGAAGCATAAGTGGGAAAATTATGCGACATCCAAATAAGAGATTTGTTGTATGTTACCGTTGATTAACATAGCTTTTAGTTTGTGGCTGAGGGCCTCCAACCCTGATCAGTGTCTTTAATCTGTTTGGTCCGTATATTTGCTCAAATTAGATGGCTTAGGATTAAGTGAACTAGGTAATCTTTGAAAAATATATATCATTGCCACAGAAATACAAATTTGTCACCCATACAATCACTATAAAGCATAGACTGTAGTAAGAACATTTTTCCGAAGACAATCTTTTTGTTGATTTGTGTAAAGTACTGATGCATACCTTTTGTTAGGCAGTGTTGCTGGAGCGTCCTCGTGTCATTTCTGAGAAAGTGGGACATGCCTGGGATCTACCACCAAACACTTTTGGTGCTGCATATGCAAGCTTTATGGGATCCCGTAACTTCTCCCCAGATGACAGGCCACCTGTTCGGTTCTTGGAAACAGAAGAGTTAGCGTATGTTGCTATGCGTGCACGTGAGGTGCATGACTTTTGGCACACCCTGTTTGGCCTCCCCACTAATTTGATTGGCGAGTCAGCACTGAAGGTAATCGAGTTTGAGCAAATGCTACTTCCTATGTGCCTGATGTCTGTCTTAGGAGGAACAGCAAGATTCAGTGAAAAACAGAGATCATTGTTCTACCAGCACTATTTTCCGTGGGCCCTGCGTGCTGGTATGAAAAGCACTGATCTGATGTGTATATACTATGAGAAGCACTTTGATGAGGATTTGGAGGAAGTTCGAAAGAGATGGGGGATAATCCCTGCTCCACAGCCCCCAAGAATGAATGCTACTTGAGTGTCCAGTTATTTTCTTGTGGAAGCAGATGGGAGGACATGAATTATCTACTGTATTCGTATTTTTATTTTTCATGAGAATTATGCTACCAGATCTGTTTTGCTTCCCATTGAAGGTTGACGATCACACGAGATGAAGTTTCTAACCAGAAGCGATAAAAATTGTTCAGCAATCTTAATGTTGCATATCCATTAAATACTGCAATGGTAATGGGATCTAAAACGTATGTGAATCAGTTCATTCAGTTTATATGTGGCCCTTTAGCTATATGACTGGTGCCAAGTACAAACATCTGCTTGCCACCAGGAATGATACATGTAACCAATGTCAACCAGTCTGTAATTTCACTTTTGCTCCGCAAGAATTAAAAATTAAATATTAAATTAATATTGGCTTTTATAAACTCGGCTGAAAAAATTAAGGGAAATTCTCAGTGGTACACATATAGAATTGGCTTTTCTCGATGGTAACCAAAATGTTTTTGGCTTTTCAGTGGTACCATCAAAGTATCAACTCGTTCCCAGCCATACAAACAAAATACCAATGTACTGATTGTTGCTAACAAATCATACAAACAAAATATCAATTGTTGCTACAAAGGTTCGTAATGGCCGTAATGCAATGTACTGATTGTTGCTAACAAATCATACAAACAAAATACCAATTGTTGCTACAAAGGTTCGTAATGGCCGTAATGCAAGACTGATTGTATGATGTTAGCAACAATCAGTACATTGGATGTTTATGCCTGTTTTTGTATAAGACTGATTATCTATATATTATGACATTGTTATTAGTTCTCATTTGGCTGTTATTTTTGTCATTTTTGGTTGTTTGTATGATCATAATTGTCTTAATAAACGTTTGTTTAATGTTTTGTTAACGATAGTGGCATGGCCGGGAACGAGTTAATACTTCGATGGTACCACTGAGAAGCCAAAAACATTTTGATTACCATCGGGAAAAGCCAATTCTACAAGTGTACCATTGAGAATTTCTCAAATATTAATTAGTTTTGAAAGTTAGTTTACTAATTGAAATTTCATTGAGTTGCAAGTTGCAACATTCTACATTAAAACTGTGAAACTACTCGAAGAGCTACTTGAAGAGGTACAAATTCAACAATAGAACTGTGAAACTACTTGAAGAGGTACGCTTGAAACGGGCACACAGATGTTAACATCAAATCACACACTCGAAAACATAAAACTTTGCGATAGACCTTTCGGTATATCTTAGACATTGAGATGATTATGTCATGAATTCATGTATTACATCACATCACATTTTAGGCAATTCACACCATTATGATAAGAATCCTCAGCTTGCTATTTAAAATTTGCAATTTTGCTACACAAGTGACTAGAATGGAGCAAAACTATTTCTCAACTCCACCAAAGAGGTAACCCAACGAAGATTCACCGCCAGGGGCTGCATGGACCTTGGTTGAGGGCCTTTCCTGCACCAGTCAAAACGCAAATCATAAATCAAACAATCATTCAGTTAATACCACACACAAAGATCCAGAAATTTAAGAATTATAAGTTCCGTCCCTAACATTTTAACTTCTATTTTAAATGTAAAAAATATACTGACAGACATCCAGAATACTATGGCTTTGCATCCACTGCTGTCATGAAATTATCAACTGTGTGTCTGTGTGTGTGTGTGGACTCGTGGATGAGGGGGTCATGTTCAAGAAAAAGGATGAGAAGGAACAAAGAGTTTGCCACTCTATATGTTACTGTATAGTGTGTATTCGACTATTCGGATATTCCCTCCAATGACAAGTGTGAAAGTCATATCACTAGCTTCCTGGCTTATTTACATGGGCAACAGGCTTATTTACATGGGCAACAGATACAAGTAATTTTATTCTCCAATCTATGATGCAGCCTAAAGGTCCAATTGTCACTTTAACACCAGTTTTTTAACTGAGAGCAATAAATTTGGAAGAGACTTAATTAGCAAAGAATAAAAGTTGAAGAAACCCCTACTACGCAGCTTAGATCAAGCCTTAAGTGGCCTGCTCAGTTAATAATATACATTGTTTATGACAAAATGAAATATTTCCCCGATTTTGAAACAGAAATGCAAATGCATTTACAAGATAACCAGAAAAGAGAGTGAGCTCTATGTATAATGTTTGTTTCTTAACCACGGATAATGGAAAAAGAAGTTTAGCATACGTATGGGTGCAAAGTTTGTGGACTAACGAGCAAAAGACAGCAGGGCATTTCAAAAGTATAGTTGTGTGTGGTTCAGCAATTCCAAAGTAACCATGCTGTGTAACACGTCGAAATATAGAAGTGGTACCAAATTATGTGCCTAAAATACACTCCATCAACCCATGTATCAGCACGTAAGGATATGGCATTCACGGTTCCAGGATACTGATTACTTGTTAGTTATTAAAGCATAATAGGTTCTACACTGTAAAGTACAAAAACGACAAGTATTCCTGACGGTTGTTCACCATCTGAAAATCTCCAGCTGAACCACTTCAATATGTCATTAGTAGGAACCAAATGAATCAACTGTTCATTATTTTATTTTTTTTGGGTTACTTTTAAAGAGACATAGGTACTGAGTTGCTATGTCCTTAATCTAATTCTTTGATTCATTTATTGAAAAGGGATGTATCAGATGATGCGATTGTATTTGTCTCATGTATAAAGCTCTACTTTTTCTATAGACTAAAGAGCATTCGCTAGAATAAGAGAACATGACGATGTTAGCCGGTATTAAGAAGAGAAGAAATTTGTAGGTAGGAACATACCGTGAGGAAGTTACCCGTGTTCTGACCATCTGCTCTGAAGTAGTTGTTTGCAGCAGTACTGTTTAAAGCAGCACTATTAATACCGGCAGGAATCTGCTTGGTGATATCAACTGGTTCTGGAGTGGGTTCAGGTTTCACGACAGGTGTTACGATCTGCACCTCAACGGGAGTAGCCGTTATCTTCTCTCTTGGTGCCTTTGGGGCCTCTCCACTTCCAAACAAGTATCCCAAGGAACTCTGACCACCACCACAACTACCGCCACGATTCATATTTTCTGATTGTAATCCAGAAAAGAAAGTTCAAACTGCCGACATATCAATACCAACAGAAAAGCAAGCATTGTGATAATGGATATTTAAATGCTGATAGAAGTCATAAGAGAAACATGTGGGAATACACACTAAACAGCTGATAACCCTACAAGCATTATATCATTTGGATTAGCAGGGTCTGGATAGCTGTATGTGGCTATGTGCTAATAAACTCACTTTCTACAGTGATTGTCCTTGTTATAAACCAATATATACATGAGGATAAGGCATCAATTTCGCAACCTGATTTAACTGAGTTGATAGTAACAACAATAAGGTGCCATAAAAGAATTAGATCAGGACTAATATAAATTTTAGGTACAAAGGAGGAAACTATCTAATTAAAAATTATTTTCACTACATGTATCCACTTATCATGGTTCACGGTGTATTACTCATCAAGTAAAATAAAATTAATAGAAAATAGAGGAAAATGTTGCATCTCTGTCATAACATATGGGCCAATGTAAACAACTTATGTTTAACATAACAATCTTGATTATTACAGCTGATTTGCTCCAGATCTTAAAATTTTGGCATCAGTTAGCCGTAACATCCACAACATCACAAGTAAAATAACAAGAGGCCTACCAGTTTATGTAAATTACATACTTTTCGATATATTACATTATTAAGCATAAGGGATCCACAATTCGAAAGCCTTGCCACTAGCCTATCAACGAATCCTCCTCGTAAAAACATACCGAAAAACAAATCAAGAAAGCACCCAAAAGATCTAAATTTTGTGCAATTCCAAAAGTTCCCACCACAAGAAAATAGCTTACAAGCTCACATTCAACACAGCATCTAAGAAACTGTAGTTACAAACTTTAAAACTACATAAAATACCAAAAAGATTGCATCTTTAGCATAATTACAAGTACCCATCTACATAATTAGCATCAAATTAGCATCTTGACTAAAAAGTTTTAATTTTTAGACATGAGCAAGAAAATGCAAACATATATGATGTTCAAAT
This sequence comes from Saposhnikovia divaricata, assembly GCA_036435485.1. NCBI lineage: Eukaryota > Viridiplantae > Streptophyta > Magnoliopsida > Apiales > Apiaceae > Saposhnikovia > Saposhnikovia divaricata. The sequence continues at coordinate 166,814,075 of CM071595.1, read as the reverse complement.
GTAAGTAAAGACATATAATGCATGTATGTAACATATGTATGTAAGACAGAAGAGATCTAGAGTTGGGTTTGCTTACCTTTGTGTTCTTTGTAAGCAGATCTAGTTGAGTAGTTGAGCTCTGTCTGAAGGAGAGTGAAGTTTAAAACTTTATTGCTGCTTTTCTGGTGGGGTCCAGTTGATTTTAATTTCCTTTTTTTGCCCTTTTTAATAGTCTTTTCTTTTTTCCGTAATAAATACTCCCTCCGTTCCCTTATTCTTTTCCTGTTTGCTGAATTTCACGGGTTTTAAGATAGTGGAGAATGAATATTGTTTTTTTTATGAAGTAGTGTGTATTGAATATTGTTTTTAGGGAGTAGTGGGTATTTAATATTGTTTGTTTGGAGTAGTGGGTTGAGTAGTGGGTATTGAATATAATTTTTAATGAGTAGTGGGTGGAATAGTGGGTGTTGAATATAATTTTTAAGAAGTAGTGGGTAGAGTAGTGGGTATTGAATATTATTTGTAATGATTAGTGGATGGAGTAGTGGGTATTAAATATTATTAGTGGATGGAGTAGTGGGTATTGAATATTATTTTTTATAGCCAAAAATAGAAACAGGAAAAGTAATTTGAACTACCTTAAAAGGAAAGTAGGAAAAGAAATAAGGAACGGAGGGAGTATTTTGTTTATTTTGTTATTTTTGAATAAATAATAGGAGTAGCTTGTAAGTTGCATGCCAATCATATTAATGGTTAAAGACTTGAAGTGAATCAACTAATAATGATCAATTTTGTAAAGTGTTAGCAATCAAGCTTCAATTGAAAAGCCCTTTAAATTACTAATCTCTCCATTTGTTTTCAGAAAAGTTAGAGATCCAAAACTATTTTCAGATTGACATGATATAATTGGTTATACATTTAAAATTTTAAAGAAAATTACATGTGCATTCCGCAAAAATGTGACATTCAAAAAATTCATAACATTATACTTTCTTTTTCTTATTGAAATGAGTTAGAAAGAGTTCTCGATGTCTCAATCAGTTCAGACATGGAACTTTGGGATTAACCATCCCAAAATGTCAGATTCGATTTCAGAACCCATGAATTATCAATGATAATATATAAATAAGGGAATCGAAAATGTATTATTAAATTCAATTTTTGTCATTAAATTAGGATTTCATCTCTCTTAAGTATATTATATTGTGGTATTTAAAATTTACTAAAAAAAATTTTTGACGAACAATAAGATTTTATTAATATTAAAACATTGAAACTCAGGCGGGATAAACCCCCGAAATTTCAACTACAACCTGATTGTGAAACAAAAAAAACGAGCTAAACAAATAACCGTTTTGTTTTCAGATTGCTTAACACATTGAATATAAATATTCTTAACAATAAAAATGATTACAAAGGTTTCTCGAGCAATCCAGTCGACACCAACATCCCTGAAAATAGTAGCATCACAATTGACCTGCGCACATAAAAAATCTGTGATAGTCCAGTATTCATACCCATCGGTTATATCAACTCATGTTGAGGTACAAATGCCCCATATATTGAACAATTTTTCGTTGTGCAATATGAGCTCTCACGATAAGTACCATTGTTCAAGATTCGAATCGAGCTTCCCAAATCTCCCAATACATCATGTAAATCATTCTTAAAACAACACGATAACAAATCAAAACACAACAAAAACACTCCAAAAGGAGAGACACAGACCACTCCAAAAGGAGAGACATAAAACACCCAAAAAAATGGATGCAAGATCAAAAATCTCACCCACATATGACGATTATTGAAAATTATTTAATAGAAAACAAAAAAGAAAATAAGATAAAGGAGAAGATAGGTCTCCTGCGGTGACTATGGTTATTTAGATAGGATGTATGTAAGTAAAGAGTAGAGGGGAAGAAAAGGCGGTGGATAAGGAGAGAGATGGGAGATAAAGGGGTTGATTCTCATTTAAGATTTTGCAAAATTTACTAAATTTAAATATCAAATAAGAATTTTTTTTACTAAATTCCAAAATTTTGATAGGAAAAGTATTAAACGAATCCCAATAGCTATGGTAATCAGCACTTATTATTCAGCGGGGGCATGCGTTGCAGGTAAGCAAAGCTACAACTTGCTTTATTGCAGAACACCATTCATAATTTCATATGCTCTTCTGAGATCGGGAGGTGAAGCTCCACAGATTGAAATGGTGGCCTTATTATTTATGTAATAAAATGAATTAATGTACTCTTCTAATTAACAGATATCTAGTTCAGTTCTCGTAATTTTTCATCACACTCTTGAAAATAAAATGTACGTGATGCAAATTTATTTAATCGTTCGATGAATGGATGATCATATAATTCGAATAAATATTTATCACTATTACTAGTTTTCTTGATTTTGTAGTGCATTTTTGTCAATGTGTTTAGTTTTTTAAGTATAAGCACAAGGAGGGTGTGAATGAAAATTCAAATTGATTATATCAGATTGATGTGTAAGATCAACTATACACTAACATAAAAAAAAGATATGATGATAGATCAATTTTACTAGGACGCATTTGCCTTGGATGGAAGCTTTGCTATTTCTACTAAGATCCTATGAAGAGCCTGAGGCTTCGAGAGAAAAGGCGAATGGTCCGAGCCTTTGATCTGAAAAACCTTTTCAGGAGGGTTTGCATTGATCATGAATTCCTGCAGAGTTAATGGAACTGCAAAATCTTCGTCCGTCTTTATGTAAAAACGCTGAATGGAACCATAGTTTGCTTCAGAAAGAGTGAGCTTATGCATAATTGGTGCAAATGGCATTGGCCTCATTGACATTGATGCTAATATAGCATCCTGCAATCAAAGTAATTCTAAACTTCAGGTTTATGCAATAGAAAAACAGAAAATCGTGAATTGTAGTTCGCTGGTTCTTGTAAAATGTGTTTGGAACCATACCTTAGTAGGACTTTGATTGTATAACAAGTCTGTTAGTAATGGTTTGTCAAGTGAAATCGAAGTTGGAGGATGATCCTTTCCATTAGCATAAATGAACTTTTGAGCTTGTTGCATTACATCACTAGAGGGCTGCATAATAACATGAAGAAATTAAGTCAGTCAATCAAAAAGTTTATTTTGTCTCGAATTGCAGATTAAAAATCGAATTCAAGAAATAAACCCGTTCTTGATAAGTAGCAAGGGTACTTTTCCCACTACTTAGCATGGCTGCAGCAATATAAATGGCTTTCGAGACTTTTGAAGGAAACATTTCCATCACATATGAAACACAGGCACCACCAAAATCATGTCCAACCAATATTACCTGCACGTAATGCAATCTTTAAAAGAGGAATCAACCAATAGTTCTAATTCATTCTTCACATGTAATGACCGACAAATAGATATATTTTTCTAACAATGAAAATGCATTTGAAAGTATGATTCTAATGTTTGGCTGAAATTTGCAGTGATCTGCAGAAGCCTGCTGGGTCGTTAAGCACGATTAACAAAGACACCTTGAATAAGAAAAAATCACAAGATAAGTAGTGTGAGGAGTAAGAAGGATACCTTTTGGCCTTCACTGAGATTTTCAATAAAATCAACTAGAGGTTTCACATATTGAGCAAAACTCGCAATGCTATTTGAGTCGGTTGAATCAATTCCCGAGCCTGTCAAATCAACAGCATCAACATCAAATCCAGCTTCTCTCAGAAGTGCCATACTTTTATACCAACACCAAGCTCCAAATCCACCTCCATGAACTAAAACAAAATGCTTGGTTTCAAGAACTTCAGTTGTTAAATCCTACAAAGCAAGCATAAAGATGTAGGCTTACGACACCAGGTACTTTAATTAATCAACTAGGTCAATTCCAGATTGAGCTTAAGTATAAAAACCTGGTTTTTAGTAAGCTGAGCATGTGTAATATCCAAAGCTAAACTTGGCTTTGAACTTGAACTTCTTGGCAACTTATTCTGTTTCTTTGACGATGATAATGGATAATGAACAGAGCTAGACCGATCAAATTGAGGTACAGAAGAACCTTTCTGTTGTTGATGCTGCTTCAAAAGCAAAACTGCCGCAACAGCTTGTTGTCGAAGAAGATCATCATCAATGACCTCTTTCTTCACTGCAGCTGGTGCTGCTGATGATGAGGATGATGGTCTTGGTGTAGTATCTTTCTTTTGGACACTGGATCCTATAAACGAATAAGGATTCTGAGACCATTTTGAGGCCTTCTCTGCCCGTTCCTTGGGAGCAAAACATGTCAATGAATTTCCCATAACACAACTTCAGCAAGAAAACTCAAGAAAAGCACTTCAAAGTGTTAATAGATTTCTGGTCTGAAAACAGATTCTTATTAATTTTTCCGTCAATCAGTGTTCTAAAAATCGCTAAACTTATTAAGCGGATAGATGGCTACACGCTTAATCCGAGTTTAAGATCTTTAAAACGTTGAGCAATAAAATGGAAAATTGTTATTGTTGTACCAGTATCAACACATACAAGAGTTGCCAAGACTATAGGCAACTACTACAACCCAGATGCCATGGTTGAAAAATGGAGGTTGGTTGAGAAAAAATTAGTTGGCTTTCTATTAGTGGCCTCCATGAAGGTTAAGTCAACTTTCAAGAATAGATTATTCATATTTGTAATATTAGATTGAGATAGCAGAAGCATCCAATTAGAACACAGAAACCAAACTTGTACTGCCTTATTTTTATTAACAATGAATGGACCACATCCACATATACCACATGTTATATAATTAACCCAGATATGTCGACAAAATAAATTATGTAGCCGGCCTTAACAGACGTTTTGTTGACTCGAAAACGTTACTTATATTTATATTATGTGAAATAGGGTATATTTGATTGTCGATTTAGTACATTTTTTTGGTATACTAATAACAATTGTTGGATTTTTAGACAGATTAATGAGAAGTGTTAGATGTAATGCTAAAAGAATATTCTTTTTATCAACATAAACATTTATATCCTCTTATAAACTACTCCTAAAAATTCATGTTTCGATTTCCCTCAACAAAAATATTTTAGTTAAAAATTGATATTATCTATTTTCACCATATTATTATAAAGCATTTATATTATACTATAAACTATTCCAAAAATTTCATGGTTCAATTCCCGTCAACAACATATTAAATTTAAAAAATTAATTATCTATTTTCAATATACAAGCAAAAAAATATCATTTAGAAAATTATCAAATACGTATTATTATATTTTATTATCTTTAATAATTTATTTTTCTTACTAATTAAAAAATAAATATTGAAATTATGAATAATAAGATAAAAATATTAAAATTTAAAATAAAAATATTTTAAATCTTCCGTGCATCGCACGGGGGTTATAAGTTAGTATATATAATGTTTGAGTGCATATAAATTATAATACAGAGAAAGAGAAGAAACACTACCTGATATTAACTTTTTGAAAATTTTAAAATGCAGTTTCTTGTACTTCCAAAATGCATGTCCATGCTAAGAAATGAATAATCGTCAAATTTTTAAAATTCATAAAACGCTTATTCCTACATCGAGTAAATACACCTCTTCTCTCGTTTACAAGAATTTCGAACATTGTGGCCTAATAAATACCGCTCTTCGCTTTGGTAACAAGAATTCGGAGAATACTCAGCTCGAAGTTGTAATCTAATTCCAACAACCTTTATATTTTTAGGGAGTTATATGCCAATAGCCTTAAAGTATCAAACCTGAATTAGTTGAAGGAGAAGACATTGCTCATGTATCAATCTTTTTATTCTTTTGATCCCCAACGTTTAGGCTTTAATGAGAGAATCATGTGGGGACTGATTCTGCTCATAAACAACATTATAAAATCCCAATTAGAGTTGTGGTTTTTGTTGTCGAATTGGGGCGTGAATTATTGGCTTGCTGATGACTACTCCATAAATAGCTAATGTTTGAAATCCTTTAATCGATGGGTAACAAACATCTGAGACGTAGTTGCTAGTTGATACTCATCTTAACACAAGTGTTGGAGGCCCATCGGCCCAATAGGTTATATTAAGCCCATCACTGTACATCTAAATTAAGTATCCAAGACATAGAGATCCGAATCCAAGACATAGAGATCCCTTGGGTGCTTCGGTCCAATCAACAAGTGACACCTCAGAATGTGGGGTATGGCTGTTCTTTCCTCATCATCTCCTAGGACCCATATCCGAAGGCTATAAATAGAAGAGAGTAAGCAACAACAAGGGACAATTCACTACCACTACTCAAGTATTCTCTATCATAATCTCTTTACGTTTTACCCTATTACTTAAACAACCAGAAACTTACTCTTACGCCGGAGGTGAATCGAGGGTCAACACCCTCGCATTCTTTTATCTTGCAGGTTGACCGAAGGACCTACTCGGAGAAATCTGGTTCCAACATTTGGCGCCGTCTGTGGGAACGTAGAGAAACGATTGTGTTCGAATTTATCAAAAATTATGACAGCTGAAGACACGCCCTTAGCAGACGCCAGCACCGTGGCTGGAGACAGTCCCATCACTCCTACCATCCAAAGAGTCGCCCCTATATCCCAGGAAAATCCTTCTGCTGCCCGAAGGATATTGAATTTTGATGAGGAAGGAGACGTGCCTACTCCCGAAGAGCAACAAGAGATGCTAATGAAATGGAGAGAGCAGCAGAAGGCCAAAGGAAAGCAAAAGGAAGTAAACAATAAAGAAGCCGAAAGATTAGCTAAGAAAAAGGCGGCCGATCGATTGAAATTAGAAGCCCTCAAGCTCCAAAGAGAAGAGATCGAGCTACAAGAAAAACTGCTTCGTGAGGCCCTAGAGGCCGAAGATCCAAAAGCCGAAGATGAAAGAGAGAAGAGAACTAGAGATGACGAAGACGAATCTTGGAATTCGGAATCGCCATCTAAGAAAGCAAAATCCAAAACCAATTATTCCTCGGATTCTGAAGAAGAAGGCCCTCGCACAGATGACCGAATCCGAAGGCTAGAAAAGGTTATGTTCGGTGAAAGAAGGATGAGCCATGAACCTGTGGTGACTATAGACGTGGAACAATACCGACCTCCGCCAGGGAGACAATTTCCGAAGATGAACGAATTTAATGGAAAAGGTGATCCCGAAGATCATTGCGAGAAATATGAATCGCTCATGACCGGTATGGGACATTGTGATGTCATGCTGTGCAAGATGTTCAAGACATATCTGAAAGGATCGGCGTCAATGTGGTATCGTTCGTTAAGACCGAGGTCTATTGGTTCATACGTACAAATCAAAAGGAAATTCATAAGGCACTACTCCCACATGTGCCGAAGAGAAAAAGATACGGAGGCCTTGATTCATTGCAGACAAAGACCAAACGAGGAGTTGGGGGAATACCTGGACCGATTCAAAGACGAAGCAGGAACGGTGACGAACTTGGACAAAGTCAAGGCTGCTGGGTTCCTCTCGGCCGGACTCGATCCCATTAAAGGGAAAAAGCTTCGATCCTCCCTGTATGATGCACCTCCAAAATCCTTGAACGATATATATTTACGAGGAGAAGCTATCCGAAGAAAGTCAGAATCCATCAATGGATACAAAGATAAGAAAAATGATAAAAGTGATAGAAGAGACGACAGAAGGGACGACCGAAGAGATCGTGGGGATATCAGAAGCAGGTCGAATGACGCAAGGCCCAATAAAGGAACCGAACGAAGAAGAGATAGAGATAATGCCGTGTTTACACCTCTCAACACTCCAATCTCAAAAATTCTCCATGAAATTAAAGGAAGGCCTGGATTCACTCGACCACCTAAGATGCGAGCTCCCGAACACCGAAGAAACGAAAATAAGTTCTGTGATTACCATCGTGATAAAGGTCATAACACCAATGATTGTTACCATATAAAGAAGCTGATAGAAAGAATGATCAAGGAGGGAGACCTAGCACAATTCATCGGAGATATGAGGGAGAAGCTGGACAACAAAGAAAAGAAGGAGGCCGAAGTATTGGAAAACTACCGAGGGGAAGTGAAAACCATTTCCGAAGGTACGATTCTCGATCGGGATAGTAAAACCACCCGAAAGAAGTATGCCAGACAAATCTACAACCTCTGTCAATCAAACACAGCGAAGCAGCCTTTACCTATATCCTTCACCGAAGACGATTACGAGGACGTAATATGGCCGCACGAAGACCCACTTGTCATAAACCCAGTCATCGGCGAAAATAAGATTTGGAGAGTACTAATAGACGAAGGCAGTTCGGTAAACATTTTGTACCACCGAACATATTGCAAGATGAATCTTGGAGGAGAAGAATTAGAACCCTGCCATGAAGCACCATTGTACGGTTTTGGGAATCAGCCCATACCGATTGAAGGGACAATCACTCTCTCCGTCTTGCTAGGAAAAGCACCATACACTGTAACGAAGGAAGCAAAATTCTACGTGGTTCGGGTCGACAGTCCATACAATGGGATCCTCGGAAGGCCAGCTTTATCTTCGTTTCAAGCCGTCTCTTCCATACCGCATCTAAAGTTAAAGTTTCCAACCGAGAACGGGGTCGGAGAAATGAGAGGTGATCAGAAAGCCACACGGATCATCATTTTGGAAGACCTAGAAAAAGACAAGGACATAGGGATGACCGAAGCTGGCAAAAGAAAGAGGATCAACGATGACATTGGAAGCAGCCATCAGTTACTGAATATCTAGCCCGATTGCCGAACCAGCAACTGAGACCGAGGAGGTGGAGCTATACGTAGGCCAGTCGGGCAAAATGATCCAGATAGGCAAGAATCTAGATCCCGAACTGAAAGCGAGAGTTATCAAAGTCATTCGGGAATTTCACGATGTATTCGCTTGGAATCCCGAAGACATGCCAGGTTTAGACCCATCAGTCGCTAAACATTGCCTCAACGTGAAACCCGATGCCCAACCAGTGAAGCAGAAGAAGCGAAATTTTGCTATGGAAAGGCAAAAGGTTATCCAAGCCGAAGTCGAAAAACTGCTAGAAGCCAAATTCATTGAAGAAATAGACTACCCCGATTGGTTGGCAAACGTGGTGGTGGTCAAAAAGTCAAACGGGAAATGGAGAATGTGTGTCGATTACACCGACCTAAACAAGCATTGTCCGAAGGACCACTACCCTTTACCGAATATCGATCAGTTGATAGATGCCACTTCGGGCCATCAAATACTCAGCTTCTTGGATGCGTTCTCCGGATACCATCAGATCGCTATGAATACCGAAGACATTCCTAAAACGGCATTCATTACACCGAATGGCACTTATGCCTACATCAAAATGCCCTTCGGACTAAAAAATGCAGGGGCGACTTTTCAAAAGATGATCAACAAGGTCTTCAAAGCACAAATAGGCCGAAACATGGAATGCTACGTGGATGATATGATTGTCAAATCCTTGTTTAGAGATCATGCCGAAGATCTGAAGGAATGCTTCGAAGCACTAAGGAAAAACAACATGAGGATTAATCCGAACAAATGCACATTCGGAGTTAATAGTGGAAAATTTTTAGGATATATGGTCAGCGCCCGAGGGATTGAGGCGAATCCTGAAAAAATTAAAGCAGTCATCGACATGGAAGCACCGAGGACGATCAGGGATATTCAGAAATTGACCGGACGAATGGCAGCCTTGAGAAGGTTCATTTCTCGATCAGCTGAAAAAGCCCTGCCATTTTTTGAGGTGCTTCGGGGACCAAAAAACTTCGAATGGGGAACGAGTTGTCAAAAAGCTTTTGAGGAACTAAAAGAATACATGGTGAACACCCCACTCTTAATGAGACCAAGCCCGAATGAAACTCTTCAGCTATATCTGGCTGTGAACGACCGAACACTCGGGGCGGTACTGATTAAACAGCATGAAGGGAACCAACATCCAGTGTTCTACATCTCTCACATCCTAAAAGATGCAAAAACAAGGTATCCCAATGCCGAAAAGTTTGCTTATGGGCTAGTAATGGCCTCGAGAAAGTTACGGCACTACTTCCAAGGCCGAACGATCCAAGTGGTAACCGATCAACCCCTAAAGAAGATCATGCGAAGACCAGAAGCTTCGGGCCGGGTGGTTGCTTGGTCGGTCGAATTAGGAGAATACGACCTGGAATTTGTTCCCCGAACAGTAATCAAAGCTCAAACCCTTACCGACTTCATAACGGAATGCTCTTTCTCTGGTCCGAAGGATTTGACTCCTGAAGAACAATTAATACATTCACCAGGAAAGTGGAAACTTTTTGTAGATGGTTCGGTAGCAGGATCGAAGTGTGGTGCAAGCCTCATATTAACTAGTCCCGAAGGCTTTGAGATATGTCAAGCGATCAGATTCACTTTCCCCTTAACCAATAACGAGGCCGAATATGAAGCGGTATTAGCAGGTCTAGATTTGGCAAAAAGTTTGGAGGTGAAGCACTTAAGAGTTTTCAGCGATTCTATGCTAGTTGTCAAATAGTTTTCAGGAGAATACGGACAAAAAGATCCCCGAACAAAAGCCTATGCCACGAAGGTGCGTGAAAATTCGATATTGTTCGAATCATTCGAATTAAGCCAAGTAGCCAGGGAAAACAACAGCCGAGCCGACGCGTTATCAAGGTTAGCTTCGGCAGAAACTAAGAATCTCACAGGTTCAATTTATTTAACCGAAGTCAAGGCCCCATCGATAGAAAAAAAAACAATGCCTGGAAATTCATCAAGGAGTTAATTGGATGACGCCAATCAGAGCTTTCTTAGAAAAAGACACCCTTCCCCTTGATAAAAAACAAGCCCATAAAATCAGATACCGATCGGCCAGTTACTCCATCATTGAAGGCAGATTATTTAGGAGATCAGCTGTTGAGTATTGAATACGGTAAAAGAATACAGAGGGGGGTGAATGGATTCTTGAACTTTTCTTCGTTCTTGAATCTTTGCAGCAAGATATGTGTTGAAAGTGTAAAATATGTAAGAACAGATAACAAAGACAAACGCAACACAATATCACTTTAATCTAATATTTTATTAGATAAAAATTTTGCTACAATCTGTGAATACAAATGGTAGTATTCTCAGCTTCGTTTTTCTTAGAGAGATATTTCTTGAGATGTATATTGAAAAACTTATCACTCTCTCTCTGTAGCTAAGGAAGTGAGGTTGTATCCTTATAGACATGGATACACCTACTTACTACAAATAAGGTAGGTAAACAAAATACTTTCCAGTCTGTCTATCTTATTTGAGTAAGAGTCCAAACGGTTACAGATTTGACTTTGCAAAGCCTGTTCAGATCCACTTCTTTAGCTCCTTGTCCCTTTGTCTTATCTCTCCAAGCTTCTTTGTAGGCTTTCCAATCTGCTTTATAGTACATAGTCAAATAAAGCGTCTTGGCTTGTTGCAGGTTTCTGACTTGTACAATTCTTCAGTATTTTGTCTCCACGAATGTATTCGAGAAGTGACTAAGTGATAGATTCGAGAACTCGAATTGACTTAATTGATAACTCTGAGTTCTCGAATAGTGTTATATTGACATATCGAATCACTTCTCGAATAGCTCTTTTCTCTGGGACTCCTTGAGATATCGAATAGAGCTTCTTGACATATCGAATCCCTGAGATGTCGAATAGCTTCCTTAGTCCTTGAGATATCGAATAGATCATTGACTTGTTGACTCTTAGAGAACTCGAATGATGCTTTGACTTGTTGACTCCATGAGTTCTCGAATAGAGTAATAGACATATCGAATCTCTGAGATATCGAATGAGATATCGAACAGTGTATTCAGAGATATCGAATAGTGTCTTCTGAGATATCGAATCTTTGACTTCTCGAATGCTAGACTTTTCGAATAGACAAATGTACTTCTCGAATTGGTACTTAGGCAAATTCTTCTTTTCTTCAAATCCCAACTGTGATTATTTGGCAGTCTTTATCTCCTTGCTTGAGGCATGAACCTTGGAACTTCTTTCAAGCATTATTCTTGACTTTATAATTACACTAACACAACTAGAATTTGATGCCTATTACAAGTACAGAACAAATAGAAACTCTACAACTAGAGGTTCCCTCAGTTAAGAGGTCATGTAGGTAATGCATAGCATTACACATACTTAGGCTTGTTATTAGATGTATTCAGGCATGCCTCTGTGACTAACAATCTCCCCCAAATTGTGAGTAAGACCCTTAGTCACAATTTCATGTCTGATAACAAGCCTAACATACATAAAGATAAAACTTGACAGTACATGTATGAATTTTGATCAGCAATGTGAATAGAACTACAGGGTGAGTAATCTTACAGCCTATAATGAAGTACTAGCCATTGTCATTAGTTTCCCTTTCCATAGCTTTGGCTTGCAAATCATCATATGCTTTCTGTCTTCTTTCTTTCTCCTTCCTTGTATGCTCATCCATAGCTTTCAATATTTCTGTCATAGCATCCAGTTCCTCAAGCAAAATTGAGTCTTTGAAATCTTCAAGTACTGGTTTCAGAATGTTTACAGGATAGTGGTTGAGTAGATTCATTCTGATGTGGACCTGATCCCCATTTCTCCTCCTATACTTCACCACATAGGGGTTAAACTGAACTCTACACAATCCCTTTGCCCTTAGCTTTTCTGCTTCAATCTCAAGTCTCTCAATTTCTTTCTCCCTTGCTAGCCATTTCTCAAGACACTCTTTTCTGATTTTCTCCTTATGATCTCTCTTCATGTTCACAAAATCAATTAGCTCCAGCTTCCGTACTCTTTCCACTTTATCTTCTGAGCTCAACAATGCAATGATTCTTTCTATGTCATGTAGTTTGCCCCAGTGTTGACATCCTCCTTGTTTGAATTCTCCTCCCTTCCATCAGTATATTTGATCTCAAGGTAGTTATCAACAATGGCAACATGATAGATTCTTTAAGCTTATAAGAATTGCAATTGGTCTTCATCAAAATCTTCATCTAGTGGTTGGAGTTTTAAGCCTGGATAGATTGTCAGAGTCCTTGACTTGGATAGCTTTGGCTTCCTTGCAGCTTGTTTGAATTTGATCCTTTTGACATGGTTGCCTGACAGTAGCATGTGACCTTTGTTGGTGGACCATTGTAGTATTCCATTAGCAGTATGCTTTTTGAAATGTACAGATGGTTTCTTGACTTGAATCTTCTTCTCTTCTTGAGGTGGTAAAACAGTTGCAGAAGCCATGAGATTAGATTTTGGTAGGTCATTACTAACAGCATTCACCCTAGACTTAGAGTCTTGTGTTGTGGTGAGATTACTGCTAACAATGCCTAAGGCTTGCTGTTTTCCATTCTTCCTCTCATAGACTTTGCCTTGGTCATCATCCTTCTTATCCTTGATGTCTTTCTTCTTCTTCTTATCCTCATCCCCCTTATCACTCCTGTGATGACTTCTCCTCCCATCACTCTTGTCTTCATCTTCATCATCCTTATTCCTCCTTGGCTTGGCCATTTCTGGAATTACACCAGTTGCAATGAATGATCTGAGAATGTGTAGTGCCTCTATCTCTTCAGCAGTACTTGTCCCCTTTTTCTTTTGCAGTAGATCAATGATGGCAATAATGAGTCTGTGATTTCGAGAAGTGAGATCATTGGGAATGACCAATTGTTTAATCTCTTCAATTCTGGTGCCAGACTGATAGATGATGGTCCATGGCTTCTTAATTACTTCTGGCAACCTTGAAGGTTGGCCATTCCTCAAGTCATCATACAGACTCTTATTGTTTTCATTTACATTCCTCTTCTCTATGAGCTCTATCAGTGCATCTATCTCTGAATGTTTTAAGGCATGTAGAGTTTTGTAGGTTAGATGCCAGATTCTGGATTTTGCTACCATCATTACTTCCTTGAGCCATGAACTATTAACTTTTCTAGGTACCACAGTGAAGTAATCGATCTGATCATTTAAGCTCCTTAGATACAATTGAGTGTCACCAGCCTGTTCTCTTGAGACTTTCAGAAACTCTAAGAATGCATCATCATGATAAACATTTGAGTTTGCAATTTCTTGTACTTGGCCTCAGTGACCACCTTCACTTCTACAGGCTTGGCACTTTTAGATATGGAGAGTGAAGGTTTATCATATGGCATACTCCCTGCAATCACTGTGGTTGTGATAGTTTGCTTTTGACCACTGGAAGTAGTGATGTGCATAGTTGGTAGAGTGACAACTGGCAGAGAAGTAGGAGGCTCATCAATTTTGTCTTTTCCTTTGCCAGGCACATGAATTAGAGATTTTGAAGTTCTTTGATGAGCACCTTCAGTGATTTTGATGCCCTATACTGGTGGTTTCTCCCCCTTTGTATTTGAGTTCCTTGATGTCCTCTTCTCCCCCTTAGGCTTGTTGTCAGGCACAGAGGCTGTAGTGTTGACCTTTGGGGTTGAAGATTCTTCAGGTAGAGGGAGACCCATGTGCTTCATCATTGCAGACAACATTGATTATTGATGCAGAAGAACATCAGCTGTGGTGGTGGCTTGAGTGTTCAACTGCTCAGTTAGAGTTTGTACCTTGTCTGTAAGATGGGCATTGGACTGAGTGAGAGTAGCTACCTCCTTTTCAAGTGCATCTACCTTACTGAATAATGCAGTAGATTTGAAGCCAGACAGGGATTGTTCTTTAAGTCTCTGCACTTCAAATCTAGACAACTCATGCACAGGAACCTCAGTTACCAGCTTGTCTCCATATTGATTTGCAAAGAGTGTCCTAAGCATGGCATTGGCATCTGTAGTCTGATCAGATAGAATTTGAAATTTGCTTCCTAGACCTGTGACTGTATCTTTAAGGAGAGCTAGACTATTATCCATCTTGGTGCAGGTGGTGTTGAAGTGTCTGATATCTTTGACCACACTGTCTAGTTGAGGAAATTTGGCATCAAAGGCCCTCTTTATCTCTTCTACTGAAGTGGCTGTCTTGTCACTCACCTTGTTGACTTCAGTTTTGACTCCCTTGCCAAGATAGTGTGCAGCCTTGAGGAAACCCTTGTAAGAATCATTGACAGCTTCATACACTTCACTAGGGGACAGGGATTTTGCATTTGAACCCAGTGAAGTGATGTATTCCTCTCTAAGATATTGAAGTGCTTCACTGCGAGTTACATCATATTTTCCTTGCATCCAGGCATCTACATTGCCATCTCTCTCAGCATCATAAATAATCTTGGCCTTCTGCATGTCCACATCATCCCTATGACATAGTAGAATGGCTTCATAATCTGGATTTGAGATGTTGGAGGTGACAAGGTTCTGGGCTATTTTGACAAACTCAGGAATCTGATCCACAACATAGCTTTGGAGAGCGTCAATGGACATTTGTGGTGGAACAGACCCTGATCCTGAAGCAATGTCATGTTGCACAGGCTTCAGCCATTGAGACAAAAAGTGAGAGCTAGAGCTAGGCAAGCTAGACTCCTCAGTTACAGATGCAACTTCTGTAACTGGATGAAAAGACTCTGCTACTGTTGTCTCCACAGAAGTGGGATGAGTTACAATAGTAGTTGACACAGGCACAGAGTCTCTAGTTAAAACTAGTGAATCCTCTGTGTTTGTGATGGTGTCATTAGGAGATGCCCCAACATGCATTCCCTGACCATCTAAATGTGGTACCTGGGTGGTGAGCAAGGTGTCATGCACCAAGTCACTTGAATCCATTGGCTCATCAAGAGAAAAGAATTCTTGATGATCAATGTCTTGCTCCTCAATTGCTTGAGTTGCAGGCTCCAAAGAAATATGAGTGGTATATTCTGGAAGAGAAGTGTGTTGTAGATTAGATTTTGGCAACTCCCCCTGAGAGATAGAGGGAGTTTCAATTGTGATGTGCTCTCCACTCAGTGTTGTGCCAGCCTTATCACTCCCATGTGCTGACTCTGTACAAGTAGGTGCATTGGGGAGAATGCTTGATTCTATAGATGCACCCTGTTGAGAGGATACACCTAGTGAGTTGTTTGCCCCTGATTTTACAACTTCAGCCATTTGGGTGACTGAAGAGGTGGTTTTAGACTTCTTCTTCTTTGGCCTTAGTAAGGGTGACTCAGGTTCCTCATTTGCTATGCCTAATTCTACAGCCAAGGCTGCTTCAGTTAAGATTTTTAGAGGTTCAGAAGCAACCTGTTTTCTCTTCTTTTTACTAACATCACCCTTTTGAGAGGATGATGCAGTTGTCTCTGTGTTTGGTAAAGTGTTTGGCTGAGAGGGTTGGTTAGCAGGCCCTGGTTTAGCATTTTGCTCTACTTGCTTGGGCCTAGCTAACTCAGATTTTGAGGCACATATTGGCATGTTGTGGGGGTAAGTCCTAAATAAACTCTCCATAAGGGGAGTTATTTTTACATCCACATCATTCCTAGTCTCCAAGCTACCAAAAATGAGTTTGGTCATGGATTTCGGATAGCCTATTCTATTTTTGTCTAACCCAGGCAATTCAATCAATTTAACATCTATGAAATTAAGTACAGATTGAATAAAGCGAGGGAAGAAAATTTCATTACCTCTCTTGGCTGAGTTCTTACCAAGTCTCCCATACAATTCTTGCATTATGATCAAACCAACATCAATCTTTCTCCCATATGCTAGAGCATATCCTATTTGTTGAACAGGTGTGCTGATTTGATCAAAGCTAGACTTCCTTGCTGTGAAGACTTGAAGAAGAGTGGCAAAGACATAGCTCCATTCCTTCCTCAAGTACTTCCTATTCAAATTTCCAAGCTTGATTCTATTTGAGTAGTTGATAAAATCAAAGAAATCTTCCAATTCCTGATCAGTTGCTTGACTGTCATACACTCCTTGTTGTAACCCCAGTGCTTGATTCATATTTTCAGTAGTGATGGTGATTTCCTTGTCCTGAATCTTGCAATAGATTACGTATGAAGTTATTGCATTCTCTAGGGCCATGACCTCCACAGTAGCAGTTCTCCAAAACTGTTCTAGTAAATCTAGATACAGAGTTGGGTTAGCTGAGAGTGCATCCTTGATGTATGATTCAGCCATCCATCGAACGAAGCACTTAAAGTTTGCATTGGGTGCTTCAACATCGTTGGTTATTGCTATGAAATTGGTGTGTTTAGGAATTGTGAGTTGGGTATTTGCCATTGTTACACAGAGAGATGAGAAGAGAATGAAGGTTGAAGAAGAAATTTAGCTTTTGACGTTAGGGTTTACAGAGGTTTTTGAACTTTAGCTGCCTGAGAAATCGAATGAAATGATTTGAACAGTTGTGGAATTGTATATATGTGAGTGACTTGAGTTGTCGATTAGATATAGGTTTTGTATCGACAAGTCAGTCATTCGAGAAGTATAAAACAACTATTCGATAAGTCAAGAAAGGATTATTCGATATCTCAAGCAGTTTGTAACTCACAGCTGGCAGTTATTTAACTCAGAAAATAATTCTAAGCTAAATAAAATATGTTTTTATGAGTGAGATGAAATTTTGAATATAAATCCAAAAAGCGATTAAGTGTCAGCGAGAAATCAGCCTTTTCAAATGATTTGATAACTCAAATACAGTATTCGAGAACTCCATCATTAGAGAACTAAAATACTCTATTCGAGAACTCAAAGTGTGCTATTCGATTTCTCAAAAGACACTATTCGAGAACTCAGGAGGGTTCTTGATAGGCCTATTCGAGAACTCGAGCCATGACAAAACAATGAACCATTCGAGAAGTCTGACTTATCGAACTATACTTTTCACTCATAAAATTCAATTTTCACTATCTTTTAAAATTTACCAGAAATATTCATTGAAGAATATTCTACTAAATTAAATAGTGATTTTCTCAAAATTTCACAGAAATTTCAAGCTAAAGATGTATGATTTCCAACATATGCAGCATTGTGGAATATTTATAAATCATAATCCAGCCAATACTTACTTTAGGAATATTGAGCATTTGATAAAGTAAGTATTTACTGCTGCAACAATCTAGTTGATATATTCACTCAGCCAGAATTTGAAGAATTCAGCATTCCAATCTCACTAACCAACCTTGTGCAGGTGGCTTCATCTAATAGCTTAGTGAATATGTCAGCTAGTTGTTTCTCTGTGGGAACATAATGTAACTCAATGGTTCCATTAGTTGCATGCTCCCTTATGAAGTGATATCTGATGTCAATGTGCTTTGTCCTAGAATGATTGACAGGATTGGAAACTATAGAGATTGCACTTGTGTTGTCACACATGATTGGAATTCTTTCCAACACAAGTCCATAATCTCTAAGTTGGTTTCTGATCCAAAGCACTTGAGCACAGCAACTTCCAGCAGCTATGTACTCAGCTTCAGCTGTGGAGGTTGACACAGATTGTTGTTTCTTGCTGTACCAAGAGACTAACCTTTGTCCAAGAAACTAGCAGCTACCTGAGGTGCTTTTCCTATCCACTCTGCATCCCGCATAATCAGCATCAGAATAACCAACCAGATTGAACCCTGTGTCCTTAGGATACCATAACCCCAAGTTTGGTGTGCCCTTCAGATATCTGAAAATCCTCTTTATTGCTATCATATGTGATTCCTTTGGATTTGATTGAAACCTTGCACACAAGCATGTTGCAAACATGATGTCTGGCCTACTGGCAGTGAGGTAGAGTAGAGAACCAACCATGCCTCTGTAGATTGAGATATCTACCTTCTTGCCCTTACTATCTTCATCTAACTTGGTGGCAGTGGCCATGGGTGTCTTTGCAGGTGAGCATTCTTCTAAGTCAAATTTCTTTAATAGATCCTTGATGTATTTGGTTTGGCTTATAAAAATGTCATCCTTCCTTTGACTCACTTGCAGCCCAAGAAAGAATGTTAATTCTCCCATCATACTCATCTCATATCTGCTCTGCATGAGCTTAGAGAATTTCTCACACAGCTTCTCATTTGTAGAGCCAAATATGATATCATCCACATAGATTTGAACTAAGATAATATCATCACCATGTTTCTTGTAAAACAGTGTCTTGTCCAGTGTGCCTCTAGAGAATTGATTCTCGAGTAGAAATTGTGACAATGTGTCATACCATGCCCTAGGAGCTTGCTTAAGTCCATACAATGATTTAAGCAATCTGTAGACAAAGTGAGGGAATTGTGGATCCTCAAAGCCAGGTGGCTGTTGCACATATACTTCTTCTTCCAACTCCCCATTCAGAAATGCACTCTTGACATCCATTTGATAGACCTTGAAATTAGAATGTGCAGCAAATGCCAAGAAAATTCTGATGGTCTCTAGTCTGGCAACAGGGGCAAAAGTCTCATCATAGTCAATGCCCTCCTGTTGAGAGTATCCTTTTGCAACCAACCTTGCTTTGTTTCTTATGACTACACCATTTTCATCCATCTTATTCCTTAGAACCCATTTTGTTCCAACAATGGTTCTATCCTTTGGTGCAGGCACAAGTTCCCATACTTTGCTTCTTTCAAATTGGTTTAGCTCCTCTTGCATAACAATTATCCAATCAGGATCCAACAATGCATCTTCAAGTTTCTTAGGCTCAACTTGGGATAGAAAGCAACCATAGAGACATTCATTTAGAGTTGCTCTCCTTGTTCTCACTCCTGTATTTGGATCTCCAATTATCTGATCTGCAGTATGTGATCTATCCCATTTCCTTGTATGTTCAGATTGATTTCTCAGCCTTGATGTTGCTTCATCATCCAGATCATGATCATTTACATTTCCTCCCCCTGTGAAGTTTCCACTAATCACAGGTGTGTCTTGGATGCTTGTTTCTTCATTGTTGGTTGGCACATGTTCTTCATTCACTTGAGTTTGTTGAATTTTGGGCTCAAATTCAGTTTCAATCTCCTCATCAGAATCATCTAGATTGTCAAACTTCAAAGGATCTTTATCTTCATCATTGGCTTCTTCTAATCCAGGTAGTTTGCTGTCATCAAATGTCACATCTGTGCTTTCCATAACTTTCTTTTGAGTGATGACATAAACTTTGTATGCAATTCTTTCCATAGAGTAGCCAAGAAAAATTCCTTCAAATGCTTTTGCATCAAACTTTCCAACATATTCTGAGTTGTCTTTTAAAACAAAGCATTTGCTTCCAAAAGTATGAACATACTTTAGGGTGGGCTTCTTTCCAGTCATCAAGTTGTAAGGTGTCTTTCCAGCATTTTTGTTGATGAGGGTTCTGTTTTGGATATAGCATGCGGTGCTCACAGCCTCAGCCCAAAAGCATGTAGGCATCTTTGCATCAAGTAACATTGTTCTAGCAGCCTCAATCAGAGTTCTATTCTTTCTTTCAACAACTCCATTTTGTTGTGGAGTCCTTGGAGCTGAGAATTGTTAAGAAATACCATTTTCTTTGCAGAATGCTCCAAGCATGGCATTTCTGAACTCTGTTCCATTATCACTCCTTAATGCAATCACACTTGCATTGTTGGCCTTTGCTTCCTTGTCAATTTTCTTTATATGCTCAATGATTACTTGGGAAGCCTCATCTTTTGATGCCAGAAATTCTACCCATGTATACCTTGTGAAATCATCAACCATCACCAGAGCATACTTTTTCCTTCCTAGTGACATAATATTGACAGGCCCAAACAAGTCCATATGAATTAGTTGTAGGGGCTTGGTTATTGATGTCACTGTCTTTGACTTGTGGCTTGATCTTTTCATTTTTCCCTTTTGACAAGCCTCACGCACTCCTTCTTGACAGAATTCAAGTGTGGGGATGCCTCTTACTAACTCTCTTTTGACTAGAGAATTAATGCCTTTGAAGTTCAAGTGTGATAGCTTCTTATGCCACAGCCAACTATCTTCATTTGATGCTTTTGAGTAAAAGCAACAAATTTTGTCCTTGTTTGTAGAGTTCATATTGGCTACAAACAGGCTTCCTTTCCTTACTCCAGATAGAGCAAAGTCACCAGTCTTTTTGTGGGTGATCAAACATTCATCTTTGTCAAAATTCACTTTGAAGCCTCTGTCAGTAAATTGACCAACACTCAGTAGATTGTGCTTGAGTCCCTTGACCAGTGCTACATTCTCAATGATGATATTTCCAATTTCCAACTTGCCATATCCCAGTGTGTTGCCAATGCTGTCATCTCCAAAAGCAACCATTGGGCCAGCCTTCTCCTCATACTGTGATAGCAGGGCCATATCACCAGTCATATGGTTTGAGCATCCACTGTCCAAAATCCACATGACCTTTCTTTCACTTTCTTTGCCCTGAGAGTCTGATTCAGATGGTTCTTCCTTGGAGTTGGCCATCAAGGCATAGTTGCAGAATTCTTGTTCTTCTCCATCACTATCAGAATCATCCCAACACTTCCCTTCAGCTATGTAGGCCTTACCTGGTGCATGCTTCTTTAGCAGAGCCTCATACTTAGCTTCAAGCTCAAGAAACTCCTTATCCTTCTTCTTAGGCTTCTTGCATTCACTGGCAAAATGCCCTAGGTCATTGCATCTATAACATCTTACAGATGACCTATCCACATAACTGGTTTTGAATTTGTTTTTGTTTGCTTTCACAGGTGTCTTGCTCTTATTGAATGAATGATTTTGAGATCTAGACTTGAAGGGCTGATTCCTCTTAAATCTGATGTTTGGGAATTTTCTAGCCATAAAAGCATATGAAGTGTTTTCCATGGCATCCAACTCTTCAAGAGTATAGAACTCATCTTCTTCCTTTTCATCAACAGGTTCAGTCACTTCTTCTTCAGTCTCTTCATCATCTACTATCTCTTCTATTCTCAGTTGACTTGTAGATGCTTCCAGGTCTTGAACGGATTTGTTGACAATCAAGGCACAGGATGTGTTTATCATTCTGCCTTGGTTGGCTTGGATAGCCCTCTTCTGAAGCAACTCAAGCTCATGAGTTTTTAAAACCCCATAGAGCACATCATATGTGACTTTGTTCAAATCTCTTTCTCTTAGAGATATGACCCTTTGCTCTAGATGGTTTGGTGCAGATAGTAGAAACTTCATGTTTAATTCCTTAGTGCTGTAAACCTTCCCATTCATTTGAAGCTCAGTCACCAGCTTGTGAAATCTTTCAAACATATCAGTAATACTTTCTTTGGACTGTGCCATGAAAGCTTCATACTGTGTGACTAGTATCTGTTTCCTATTTTCTCTTACCTCCTCTGTCCCTTCACATAACACCTCGATGTGGTTCCACATGTCCTTGGCTGATGTGCATGATGCTATATTAGCAAACATCGACATATCCATGGAGTCTATGATCAGCAACATGAGATGACTGTCTAGGGCAACCTTCTCCTTCTCTGAGTCCGTCCATTTGGATGGCTCTTTTGCAACATATGATCTAGGAATGACTATTGTGCCCACTGTAGATTCAGCAATTTCTTGTTGTGGTACAAATGGACCATTCTTGAGGATGTCAGGGTAGAGAGGATTGGCAGCTTTGATGAACAACAGCATTTTTATTTTCCAGAGGTTGTAATTCTCTTTGTCGAACTTAGGGACCTTCACCGTACCTGTAGTCTTTGGTGTATTCGAACTCATGATCGTTTCCTGTTTAGATTAAACAGCCTGCTTTAATACCACTTGTTGAGTATTGAATACGGAAAAAGAATACAGAGGGGGGGTGAATGGATTCTTGAACTTTTCTTCGTTCTTGAATCTTTGCTGCAAGATATGTGTTGAAAGTGTAAAATATGTAAGAACAGATAACAAAGACAAACGCAACACAATATCACTTTAATCTAATATTTTATTAGATAAAGATTTTGCTACAATCTGTGAATACAAATGGTAGTATTCTCAGCTTCGTTTTTCTTAGAGAGATATTTCTTGAGATGTATATTGAAAAACTTATCACTCTCTCTCTGTAGCTAAGGAAGTGAGGCTGTATCCTTATAGACATGGAAACACCTACTTACTACAAATAAGGTAGGTAAACAAAATACTTTCCAGTCTGTCTATCTTATTTGAGTAAGAGTCCAAACGGTTACAGATTTGACTTTGCAAAGCCTGTTCAGATCCACTTCTTTAGCTCCTTGTCCCTTTGTCTGATCTCTCCAAGCTTCTTTGTAGGCTTTCCAATCTGCTTTATAGTACATAGTCAAATAAAGCGTCTTGGCTTGTTGCAGGTTTCTGACTTGTACAATTCTTCAGTATTTTGTCTCCACGAATGTATTCGAGAAGTGACTAAGTGATAGATTCGAGAACTCGAATTGACTTAATCGATAACTCTGAGTTCTCGAATAGTGTTATATTGACATATCGAATCACTTCTCGAATAGCTCTTTTCTCTAGGACTCCTTGAAATATCGAATAGAGCTTCTTGACATATCGAATCCCTGAGATGTCGAATAGCTTCCTTAGTCCTTGAGATATCGAATAGATCATTGACTTGTTGACTCTTAGAGAACTCAAATGATGCTTTGACTCGTTGACTCCATGAGTTCTCGAATAGAGTAATAGACATATCGAATCTCTGAGATATCGAATGAGATATCGAACAGTGTATTCAGAGATATCGAATAGTGTCTTCTGAGATATCGAATCTCTAACTTCTCGAATGCTAGACTTCTCGAATAGACAAATGTACTTCTCGAATTGGTACTTAGGCAAATTCTTCTTTTCTTCAAATCCCAACTGTGATTATTTGGCAGTCTTTATCTCCTTACTTGAGGCATGAACCTTGGAACTTCTTTCAAGCATTATTCTTGACTTTATAATTACACTAACACAACTAGAATTTGATGCCTATTACAAGTACAGAACAAATAGAAACTCTACAACTAGAGGTTCCCTCAGTTAAGAGGTCATGTAGGTAATGCATAGCATTACTCATACTTAGGCTTGTTATTAGATGTATTCAGGCATGCCTCTGTGACTAACATCAGCCACTCAGCCATTGCTCCGATGCCTGGATCCCGACGAGCAAAAGATGGCATTAGAAAGTATTCATGAAGGCATTTGTGGTGAACACCTCGCAGGCCGGTCACTTGCCTTCAAAATCTTAAGACAAGGTTTCTATTGGCCGAAGATAAGGGAGGACGCTTCGGAATACGCAAAAAAATGCAAACAATGTCAATTATTCAGTAACGTTCCGAAGCAACCACCCGAAGAGATGACCTCGGTACTCAATCTGATTCCTTTTGCTATGTGGGCGGTAGATATTGTGGGCATTCTGCCAACTAGTACTAAACAGGCCAAGTATTGCATTGTGGCTATTGATTACATGACCAAATGGGTAGAAGCAAGACCCCTCTCAGCCATCACCGAAGAAGCTGCAAAAAAGTTCGTGCTGGAACAAATTATTCTAAGGTTCGGAATCCCGATGGTATGTGTGTCAGACAATGGGACACAATTCATTGGAAGCAAACTCAGGAAATTCCTATTTGAATTCGGAATTCAGCAAAGGTTCAGTTCGGTTGGCCATCCTCAAGGAAATGGAGCAATCGAAGCAGCTAACAAGATCATTTTCGACGGGATAAAGAAAAGGCTAGGAGATTCTAAAGGACTTTGGGCTGAAGAATTACCATATGTCCTATGGGCTTACCGAACAACTCCGAGATCATCGACCGGAGAAACTCCATTCAAACTCGCCTTCGGTACCGATGCTTTGATGCCAACTGAGGTCGGCCTAGAATCGTATCGAACAAAGGTGTTCAACGTGGAAACAAATGAATTCGGACTCCGAGCAAATGTGGATCTGCTTGAAGAAGAAAGGGAAGCAGCCTATCAGAGAAATTTAAGATACCAACTTCAGGCAGCCCAATATTACGATTCAGGAATAAAGAAAAGATCATTTCATGTGGGAGACTTAGTCCTTCGGGAATTAGCCACTTCGATGCCGACCAAACAAGGTAAACTTATGCCGAATTGGGAAGGTCCCTACGTGGTGATAGAGGTAGTTCGCCCAGGCACATACAAGCTAGCTCATTCGGACGGGAATCCTATCAAAAATACATGGCATGCATCCCGCCTTCGTCGTTTCTACCAGTAAGATCTTTTCATCTTATTGTAAATAAAGCGAATATAAGGAACCCATGTTTGGGGCAGACCGAATAAAACACGTGTTCTTATTTCTGGTTTAGTATTTATGATATTTTGACATAATTAAGGCAGGGAGGAAATATTTTTCATTAACCGAAGAAAGCCTTAATCATTTACAAATCCCTTAAATACTTAGGGACATAACAGCTAGGCTACGGCCGAAGATGCAAAAATAGTCCGAAGACGCATAAAAATAAAAATTATGCTAAGGACAATAAACAGCTAGGCTACGGTCGAAGATGCAAAAATAGTCCGAAGACGCATAAAAATAAAAATTATGCTAAGGACAATAAACAGCTATTCTCCGGCCGAAGATGCAAAAATAGTCCGAAGACGCATAAAAATAAAAATTATGCTAAGGACAATAAACAGCTAGGCTACGGCCGAAGATGCAAAAATAGTCCGAAGACGCATAAAAATAAAAATTATGCTGAGGACAATAAACAGCTAGGCTCCGGTCGAAGATGCAAAAATAGTCCGAAGACGCATAAAAATAAAAATTATGCTAAGGACAATAAACAGCTAGGCTCCGGCCGAAGATGCAAAAATAGTCCGAAGACGCATAAAAATAAAAATTATGCTAAGGACAATAAACAGCTAGGCTACGGCCGAAGATGCAAAAATAGTCCGAAGACGCATAAAAATAAAAATTATGCTAAGGACAATAAACAGCTAGGCTCCGGCCGAAGATGCAAAAATAGTCCGAAGACGCATAAAAATAAAAATTATGCTAAGGACAATAAACAGCTAGGCTATGGCCGAAGATGCAAAAATAGTTCGAAGACGCATAAAAATAAAAATTATGCTAAGGACAATAAACAGCTAGGCTCCGGCCGAAGATGCAAAAATAGTCCGAAGACGCATAAAAATTAAAATTATGCTAAGGACAATAAACAGCTAGGCTCCGGCCGAAGATGCAAAAAATAGTCCGAAGACGCATAAAAATAAAAATTATGCTAAAGACAATAAACAGCTAGGCTACGGCCGAAGATGCAAAAATAGTCCGAAGACGCATAAAACTAAAAATTATGCTAAGGACAAATAACAGCTAGGCTACGGCCGAGGATGCAAAAATAGTCTGAAGACGCATAAAAATGAAAAGTTATGCTAAGGACAATATAATTGGACGAAAAATAAACGACATAATAATATTCAGAAGGTTCAAATCCGAATAAAGAGTTATGCCCGAAGGCTTACATCCTATGATCAAAAACAAAAAGAAGAAAATTCAGTCAGAAAGATCAGGCTCGGAGCCCGAACTGACTTCAAGAGGAAGATCGGGTTCTGGGGGACGAGTAATGGGATCCTCAAACATGCCCAAAATCTACTTGTAGTCCCAACCAAGCTTATGAACCCGGACCACTGCTTCATCAAAGCCAGCCGCGTAGCTCCTATCTTCGCATTGGATCATTTTCTTTTCGAACTTCTTCAGCAATCGCCGACCCCGCTTGGCCTGCTCGGTCCTCCTCGCCACAAGCCTCATCTGAGCATCTCTCTCCAGCTCCAGAGATTTACGCTCAATCTCCAAGTTATCGACACGAGTCTGGAGTTCGACGTTTTGCCTTCGAAAAGTTTCTGCCTCCTTCAGCTGCTTGGACATATCCTTCACTTTGTCCTGTACGGCCACAGCCCAAGGAGCAGTCTGAGACAAACAAGAAAGCAAACATGAAACGAATGAAAAAACGTGCAAAAAATACAAGTACAAAGTTACGAGAAATGTACCATGGTAAGGTGCCCCAATAGCTCGGCACAAGCCGACACAGGATCGGCCGATTCATAGACAGATCGATCGGCAGGAAGAATCATGGCGTGAAGGAAGTCGTCAGAGACTTGTTTCGCTTCCGCGGGAGCAGGGGCAGCAAACTTGTCCGTGGACATAATCGACCAAGAGGGACGATAGGATTGAATGACCTCTTCGGTGTTACGAATCCTCTTGTTCACATTATCAGCAGCCCCGCTAGCCGAAGAACCAGCAGGATGGTCGGACTCGGCTAATGTCTTCGGATCGTTCGGATCGACCTCGGCTCTTTCGGTTATCAAGGGATGCTGTCTAGCCTCCTCTTCAGCCAACCGAAGCAACCTAGCTTCCTCGTCGGCCTTTTTCTTGGCCGCTCTTTTGGCCTGCCTCCGAGCCAAATCCATTTTAGAAGACACTACAACAACTAAGTACAAAATCAGCAAAATATCATTTATAAATAAAAACTCACCGAAGAACGAAAAGATATGTTACCACCACGCCAATGGATAGCATCAAGATAACCCTTGTCTCGGCTCATAGATAGGGGAATCTTATCTGGAATCATCGGTCGGCTAATTTTGTAATAATCAGCCTTATCTTGATCAGACATCTCAAGCGCAAGTACATTACGAGGTTCTATCTCTCTCCATACTCGATAATTATCTAATCTCGGACCACTAATGAAAAACCACTTAGTATGCGTGTTATGATTACTAGAGTTTGTGGCAGTCCAATCTGCCCGACCAGATCTTCGGGCTATTGTGTAGAAGCCCGCCGACTTAGGATTCCTCCTTACATCATAGTGATGAAGAAAAAGGACCAATCGGGGTTCAACCTCAGCTCTAATACATCTAGTCTGAAAAGCATTAAAATGAATAAAACTATTCGGATCCAGCTGACATAAAGCTATCCTCGCATGAATCAAAAACCTCCTTATGATGGGAAGAAGAGGAAGTCTAAGGCCGCAATGAAAGGCTCGTTCGGAAATACCAATTTTAAAACTTCCATGAGGACACGGGGAAACAGGGGTATGATAGACGAGGTCATCTTCCTCGGCCTGGTATGCCTCATATTGTTCGGGGAAGTCATATCTACTATGCATATGTAAAACTTCTTCTTCGGACATATCCGAAAGAAGATTGGCTGCTGGAAATTTTGACTCATCGCCAAAATGCGCCATCGCCAAATACGAGGAAGCCGCACCTGATTGAGCCATCTCCTGCGTTCGGAAACAGAGGAGTCAGCCATGTACTCGGAAAATAAGAAAATTTTGAAAAAAACCTATTCGGTCAGTAACCGAGTACAGAGGGCTTGGATCAATCGGCCGAATAAAATCCAGGTTATGATTCATGCGAACCGAAGGGTGTTCTTAAATATTGGGGACACCGAGGAAAGTTCTTACCCCAAAATTCCCAAAACAAAAACGGAAACCCACAAAAAACTACTAAATGCCCAAAACAGTTCAATATCTCAAACCCATATCCCCAGAAACCTCTTATCTTCGAAAGGCCCCATTACATTTACATATACAAACATACATGCATTTGCACAATATAAAATCACGAATCATCATACTAACAAATATCATGAAAGAAAGAGGAAGAACTTACTGATTGTCCAGTAGGAGATAAGGTCGAGTTCCTGGGGGTAGTTTGTTTGAAGATAAACTGCAATTGGAGTTGGAGCAGCGATATCTATCGAACCCGCATTCCCAATCGTTAATATTGGAAGAGAGGTTGAGAATAAATTTTTTTACCAAGTAGCCGATGTGAAAAAGAGAAAAAGTAAAACAGCCAAAGGGGTTTTTTGAGGTTTTAAATAGACACGACCCTTGGAAGTAGAAGACGTTACAAATTCAACGGCTGTGATTCGAGCACAAATCTTAAGGCGGGATACCTGTCATCATTAATGGACACGACTCCCCATGCGGCTCCTTCTCATCAATAGCTGTCATCCATGTCCGAAAAAAGGCAGCCGAGAAGGTAATCCGAAGATGGGCTGTTGGTTTCGGCCTTCGGTCCGAGGATACCTCTTACCG
This sequence comes from Saposhnikovia divaricata, assembly GCA_036435485.1. Classification (NCBI taxonomy): domain Eukaryota; kingdom Viridiplantae; phylum Streptophyta; class Magnoliopsida; order Apiales; family Apiaceae; genus Saposhnikovia; species Saposhnikovia divaricata. Next base: position 166,785,390 of record CM071595.1, on the reverse strand, counting down.
AAGCCCTGGGACATGTTGGAGGCCCATCGGCCCAATAGGCTATATTAAGCCCATCACTGTACACCTAAGTTAAGTATCCAAGACATAGAGATCCGAATCTAAGACATAGAGATCCCTTGGGTGCTTCGGTCCAATCAACAAGTGACACCTCAGAATGTGGGGTATGGCTGTTCTTTCCTCATCATCTCCTAGGACCCATATCCGAAGGCTATAAATAGAAGAGAGTAAGCAACAACAAGGGACAATTCACTACCACTACTCAAGTATTCTCTATCATAATCTCTTTACGTTTTACCCTATTACTTAAACAACCAGAAACTTACTCTTACGCCGGAGGTGAATCGAGGGTCAACACCCTCGCATTCTTTTATCTTGCAGGTTGACCGAAGGACCTACTCGGAGAATCTGGTTCCAACAACAAGCATAGTATAATGGAAGCGTATAACACCAGGAAACAAGCAGTACATTACATGTTTTCAGGCCAGAGCAACAATATTGACCAACTCATAATCAGATAATACACCTCTAAGATCAGATCAGGCAAGCTCATGATAATAAACTTATCTAGCTGTGTGATAGGAATACGAGTACTCCTAAAAGTCCCACTGCGAAATACACCAAGTAGCACAGGGTTCAAGTTGTTGTCACGTATGGATCCCTTAACCACTCTAAACCTATGTTTTCATTTTGCCTTAAATATTTTTGTCGGACACTCGATACTCCAATATGGGAATGGACACTCGGACATGAATTTTCGGCCAAAAACTTGTATTTTTTTCAAAATATTTCCAAGTCCGACACTTGGATACGTATCAGGGTAACAAAGCTCTAAACAGTCCCCTATGGCCATAAAAAGACTTCCCCCCGCAAACCAGACAAGCAATGAAGTCGTCCTTTCTATCAAAACCTATCGACATGATCGTATCTCTGCACCATAAAAAGACTTCGCCCCGCAAACCAGACAAACAATGAAGTCGTCCTTTCTATCAAAACCTATCGACATGATCATATCTCTGCACCTTGCATTCGTATCGATTGAACTCGCAAAAGCATCATAAGTACCAAAAGCTAAAGATTCAAAGATAAGCACGTACGACAAATATACATGATGATACTTGCATATTAAATAAGCAAAATATTACCTCCTAGGCGTTCACAATCAGCTACCAAGATTGAGACCTACTAACAAAAAAAAGCGTAAGATTAAAACTTTTATCGTGTAGAAAGAGAAGGCGCCAGAAAATAATTTATAGCCATCAAAATATCCATTTATAATATGATACCAAATAAACAAATATATAGTTCTTTTTCAATGATTACAAAATCAACTTCTGCTCCCTCAACATGAATGGTGTTCATTCCTTCAACGGAAACTAGACTCTCTCCATAACCATAACTATCTTGTTAGGAATTTGCCCGATTCCCGTCGAATGCGGAAGCGATTTGGTAAATATATGTGCTTAGATCCCACAAATATACGTGATAGTAATGAAGCAACAAACCAACAATACAGTAAAAGAGACAAGAGATTTAACGTGGTTCGGCCCAGCCTACATCCACAAGAGCAACAACTTCACACTAGATAAAAGAGATTACAATATCCGGGTATCCGGCCCCTGAATTTTATACACAAATTCAGCCCTACGATACCTATTATGTATATCCCCAACTCACTGAAGTGTTTATCTCAAAACCTCCCCCTATCACTGTTTCCCGACAACCTTTCCTTCTCTCCCTCTCTCAGCCCGGACAGTGCCACACAACCTGATGGAAAGACCCCTGCAGCGGGACCACCTCCGATGGCTGCAGTCAGACCCAAGTACCCTAAGGAATAGTTTAGGCACGAGGACCTTCTATCCCGACACTTCCTGAAAGCGGGTTAAACCGTCTCCCCTACTAGACGGACTATCTAGCAGCTATATAGAGAGAGAAAAGAGAATTATGGTGTATTTGATAATGAAGGAGGAGATGGGTATTTATAGAAGGGAAGATGTAGTAGGTTGGGGGAGTTGGTGAGGTGAAGTTTGGTAAGAGTTAGGCAAGGCTGCTGCCTAACAATCTCCCCCTCTTTCCAAACTCACAACTCTTCATTTGCACTCCATACCTGCACCTTGTTGGCACAACTCGAACTTCTCCTCGATCCGAATCATTCCCTACGACAAAACTCCCCCCGAGTCCAAGACTCCAAACTATACCCTAGTTTGCACATTCATTATCGAATGCCCACTTGCTATACGCACAAGTGTACCATTGACCTCTATTTGTCCAACTACATACATGTGAAGCAATCTGTTGTATACACACATACTCACTTGATTCACGTCGGCCAATCCCATATGTAGTCCATCACACACGCAAGTGTGACCATCGATTTTTCATTTACTCCCCAACTGCATATCAAACAAATCAATCTGTTGCATGGTTCACTGCTCACTTGATTCGTGTTGATCGATGCCCATATGCAGCTGCAACACACCAACTACTCATTGATGTCGTGGAAGTCCTACGACAAAGAATCCATCCCAGCAGTCTTTGCACCATCGTCTAGACTTGAAGGCAATACAACCGCAGCAGTATCCTTCAAGTCACTCTTCCCTCGTGCACGAGATAACCAGATTTTCGAAGTTCCAGTACGTTCTGGCCACATACTAATCAGACAATATATTCCCCCACGTAGCTCTCCCTTCATTCGAACCACACGGCCTCTTTTGATAGTCAAATCTCCCCCTACTACAGAGCATCTGTAGCCTTCTGAAGCTAACCGACTGATAGATATTAGATTCTTCCTCAGCTTAGGCACATATCTTACCCCGTTCAAGCTGCGAACTATTCCATCGAACATTTTGATTTTCACAATTCCAATCCCCTTGATCTCACAAGTAGATCCATCAGCCAAAGAAACTTTTTTATTCTTTGTATCTTGGAATTTGTCAAAATGCCCCCTCTCGGAACATACATGGTAAGATGACCCTGAGTCTAATATCCATTCTCCTGGAGAACTAGTGCCTCGATTGAAGATGGTGCAAACATCTTCACAATCGAGAGTAACCACAGCCAATGATGCACCTGGATCCTTCTTATTAAGCGGACAATTCGGCCTAATATGACCCCACTCCTTGCAACCAAAGCACTACATGCCCTTTTCACTGTATCTGGATTTACCCCTGCTATTGGTAGATCCTCTCACAGCACCCCTTCCTCTATTATTTTGACTACGCAAAGCCAAAACTATCATTCCGTCCTTGTCACCATCCTGGTTCTTCCTTCCAACATTTGACAAAAGTGCTGACTGAACCTCCTCCATTTTTAACGTGTCCTTTCCGTACAAAATGGTTGTGACCAAATGATCGAATGACTCCGGAAGCGAAGTAAGAAGAATAAGGGCCTTATCTTCTTCCTCCAATTTTACATCAACCTTTTCAAGTTGATCAACAATACCATTAAACACATTCATGTGCTCAATAACATTGTCTTGAGCTGCCATCTTCAGCTTGTATAACTCGCGCTTTAGATTTAACTTTGTAGTCAAATTCTTCCCGAGATACAATGTCTCCAACTTTGACCATAATTTCTTCGGCGTGCTTTCGTCAACAACATTATTGATAATGTTATCAGCAATGCATAGTCTGATGGTACTCATGCATTGCGACTAAACATCCTCCCAATCTTCATCGCTCATCTTTGTTGGTTTTCCCTCCTTCCCCTTCAAAGCCCTTGCTAGTTTCTGTTGGGTTAGTTACCCTTCTGTGCCAAAGAGTAAAACTTCATTTACCATCATATGGGGTCACCTTGAATCCTCCAATACTTGCCATGATCTCCGTTTGCACACAGAAACCAATCCAAGCAACTAAATCAATTGGCCAGGTAAGTGTAAGAAATAATGGGAGCACTTCCGTCAAAACGGCCCCTTATTAGACAACCACTTTTCTTAACGACTTTCCTTCGACACCAATAATTTAGACATAACTAGCTCTGATACCAACTGTTATGAATCTGCCCGATTACCGGCGAATGCGGAAGCGATTTTGTAAATATGTGTGCTTAGATCCCACAAATATACGTGATAGTAATGAAGCAACAAACCAACAATACAGTAAAAGAGACAAGAAATTTAACGTGATTCGGCCCAGCCTATATCCACAAGAGCAACAACTTCACACTAGATAAAAGAGATTACAATATCCGGGTATCCGGCCCCTGAATTTTATACACAAATTCAGCTCTACGATACATATTATGTATATCCCCAATTCACTGAAGTGTTTATCTCAAAACCTCCCCCTATCACTATTTTCCGACAACCTTTCCTTCTCTCCCTCTCCCAACCCGGACAGTGCCACACAACTTGATAGAAAGACCCCTACAGCGGGACCACCTTCGATGGCTGCAATTAGGGGTGAGCAAAAAACCGAAATAAAACCGAAACTGAACCGAAACCGGGAAAAACCGAACCGAAAACAACCGCAATCGAAAAAAACCGAAACCGAAAATTGAAAACCCGAACCGTTCTAATATTTCGGTTGCGGTTTTAGGTGGAAACCGAACCAAAAAAAACCGAAACCGAACCGATTATTTATATAAATAAATATGTATATTTTTTATAAATATTTTTAAAATTAATCACATATATATATATTATATAGTCTAGAACTAATTTTAGCAACTCGTTATAGGCAATAGGAGGGGTAATGAATTTCTAGTTAGTAAATGCTAAAATGTATGCACAAGGACATAGATGAAATGTTACCAGCAGTTGGAAGGAACTTGTTCAAATGCGGCTCAAGTACAATGTTGGTCTTCAGTAGTCGGTGATTTGCGCATGCAAAATGACTAGTGATTTGTGTTGGTAGTGATTTGTGTTAGTACATGACTTGTGGACAGAGACTCGCTTCACAAAATCCCCATACCAGGAGTACACAGATTTGCCTCACCGGACATCTGCCATTTTTTTTTATTGTTTCAGGTTTTAAAAATTGTTGTATGAATACATTTGGACGATTTATGTTTTTTTGGTAGAACTACTTTTTTAATTAATTTGTAATACTTTCTTATTTTTATTTTAATCGGTTTTAAAACCGAAACCGAATCGATAAAAACCGAAACCGGGATTTTAAAACCGAAACAGATGGTTCGGTTACGGTTCCGGTTTTCAATTTTTAAAACCGAGGACATGCGGTTCCGGTTCCGGTTTTACCCGAAAACCGAACCGAACCGGGGTTTGCTCCCCCCTAGCTGCAATCAGACCCAAGTACCCTAAGGAATAGTTTAGACACGAGTACCTTTTATCCAGACACTTCCTAAAAGCGGGCTAAACCGGCTACCCTACTAGACGGACTATCTAGAAGCTATATAGAGAGAAGAGAAAATTATGGTATATTTGATAATGAAGGAGGAGAGGGATATTTATAGAAGGTAAAATGTAGTAGGTTGGGGGGTTTGGTGAAGAGTTGGTGAGGTGAAGTTTGATAAGAGTTAGGCATGGCTGCTGCCTAACATATCTATCTCAGGGAGCCACCAACTATCAAGGGAACAGATGTCACTATCAAGCTTGTGGATAGCATGAGTTTCAGAATTGACACTAACTAATTTAAGCTGCTTTTCTGATATAATTAATAAATCACCATTCGGGAAGCAATTACGTAGCACACTCGGATAGGAATTACGTAATTGCATACTTTTTGGCAAGGTGATTGGTTCAACCGTGTAGTTCTTAGTCCAAATACCGCAACTTCCATTGAAAATATAGACATCCACCGATCCACTCTCGAGATAATAATCATAATACATGAAAGCTAGGGAATCCCTCAAATTCACCATAATGCTTAGGGATTTTTTGTGATTCTTGGCAATGCCAGGCAACAACCTAAAAACCTGCTCTTGGACATCGAATAACATAACAGAATATTTGTCAGAATAATCATTATACCAATAAGGACGTCCATGGACAATCGTAGGACACCGTGATAGGAACGTAGATTTGACACTATTTTACCCCAAGAACCGGCAGTACAAGAGTAGACATCAGCTACGAATGGCTGATCAGGAGTTAACGTACACAATTTTATAATCATTAGCGATGGGATCAAAACCAATTCCGAAACTGAAATTACTTCTACATGGAACAGAAGTAGACCTTGCAAAAGGAGGAATAGGAATATCCTTGTAATGATTAATGGCAGGGTTCCATAGTCCAACGCATGGTATTGAATCTGCATCGTATTCGATATGGTGCTGGTAGACACAGACTAATCCATTAACGGAACCCCCAAGATAAAATTCGGGGAATTGAAGATAAGTAAGACACCTACAAATTAAGGCTCCGTTATCTAGATTCATAGAGTAACGAGTGAGATGTGATTTTACGAAATCAGGGTCGCCTGAGAGCAGAGAATTCCAGGATTTACAAACACATCGGAATTTTACGACTGATTTCACTGGTAATCTGGTAAGTATCTCAGTCCTTATTAATTCGTCAGGAAGATCCGGAAGAAGAACAGCATTGTCACGGCTCAGAATACTACCCATTGCTGCTTTTGCTTTTTTATTCTTCAATTTCGATTCGATTTTTCGGGTGTTTTATTTTTTTTTTTTGAAAACGAGAAGAATGCATTCAACACAAAAGATCCAAAGACATAGCCTCCAACAAACACGTAGGAGGAGACGTGAAATCAACCTGGGAATGAACTAAACAAGGGAATCTAGCTAACTCATGAGCTACCCTGTTAGCATTTCTCCGGATAAAATGAACTGAAACTTGTGGCATGTTACTAAGCTTTTGTTTACAGTCTAAGATGGCATCGGCTACTTCCAATAAATTTTCCTTGTCGCCTGTGATAGCTTTGACAGCAAGTAGTGAATCAGCCTCCAGAATAATTCCAACACCATGGTTTTGAAGGCCTTTAATCCATGACAAAGCCTCGCTGATGCCAATGGTTTCCGCCTCAAACACGGAGTCCACCATTGGAAGACTCATGCTTTTGCCTGCTATAAACGAGCCAAGGTGGTTTCTCATGACCATCCCAATTGAGAAAGTGGTTGCATTCGGGGAAACAGAGGCGTCCACGTTAACTTTGAGAGTGCTTATCTCTGGACAACGCCATCTATTCTCAGTTTTATGAATTTCAGTCTTAGAGCAAGGGAGAGGTGATGGCTGATTTTTCTTTGCTTCGAGCCATTCCGTGTGTGTTTTAAAACTACTATCCATGGCAAACGCAGGAGTAACGATTTTACCATCCCAAACACGCTTGTTCCTCCAAAACCACACCCCCCACAACACAATGCAAATCTTCACAATTTCCTCTGAGAGAGCAGAAGCGAGTTTGTCCAGAAGCCATTCATGAGCATTCTCTATTAAACTCCAGTCAAATCGCAGATTGACATGGCTCCAACATCCTGCCGCAAAGGCACAGTCGAAAAAGAGATGGGACATATGTTCAATATCAGAAGAACACATCGGGCAGGTAATGGGGATTCCTCTTACGCCTCTAGAACTTAACCTCCTCCTAACAGGTATAACGTTGCGACAGAATCTCCAGATAAAGACCTTCACTTTAGGAGGTAGTCTAAGGTGCCAAACTTTACTCCAGCCTACATTCTGAGGTATTGAGACATTCCCTAAGTTCAAGTTAAACCAGTAATGATAGGCAGATTTTGCATTATAAATACCATCTTTCGAGGCTGCCCAGACAACTCTATCTTTTGCATGACGTTGGGGGATATAGAGGGCCAGAATTTCATCTGCATCGTCTTTGAGGAAGCATTCTCTGACTGCACTCGTATTCCATTTTTTCTCTCCAGGAAGAAAAAAGCTTGACACTAAGTCAGTCCTACCCTCGTAAAAAGGATGCGGATCAACGCAGAAATTGTTCTTTTTCCTAAGCCACGGGTCTTTTGTAGCAATAATATCATCCCCATTGCCCAAAATCCATCTAAAGCCTTTATAGAGTTCCTCTTTCGCAGTCCAGATCCCCGACCAAATGAAACTACCTCTCTGGCCTTTCACAGCTTTTAAAACACTTGAGTTAGGAAAGTACCGGGCTTTAAACAACCTGGCCACTAAGGAATTAGGATTGTGAAGAAAATTCCAGGTATGTTTACCAAGTAAAGCGATGTTAAAGCCGTAGAGGTTTCGAAAACCCAATCCTCCTTTGCTCTTGGCCAGGCTCATATTATTCCAAGAAAGCCAATTAAGACCCTTTTGGTTATCAGCTTTTCCAGTCCTCCACCAGTAGTTATTGAAGCATTGTTCCAGTTCATGACAAAGTGTCTTAGGCAAGAGGAAACACGACATGCTATAAGAGGGAATGGCTTGTACCACATTCCTAATCAGTACCGTTTTACCCGCACGGGACATTGGTTTGGATTGCCAGGACTGGATACGCTTGCTAGCTTTCTCCTTCAAAAAGCTGAAAACACGTTTCGTTGAGCGTCCCACCAACGACGGCAGTCCCAAATACTTTGTATTTGTGAGATCATTGTGAACTCCAAGAACAGATGATATTTCTGCTTGCATATCGCGTTTGACATTGGCACTAAAGTAAACTCCCGACTTTTGAAAATTGACCGATTGGCCTGAGCAATTTTCATAGTTTAGCAGAATATTCTTGATATTGGTTGCCTCCTCAGTTGTAGCTCTAAAAAACAAGAAGCTGTCGTCGGCGAAAAGAAGGTGAGAAACCACAGGCGCAGATTCGCAGATTTGACACCCATTAATCTCACCAATGTTCGAGGCCGCATCAATAGCGTTCGAGAGACCCTCCACACAAAACAAAAAGAGATAAGGGGAGAGGGGATCCCCTTGTCTTAACCCCTTCTTAGGAACAATTGGACCAATCACGGAATCATTGAAACAAAAGCTATAAGTCACCGTTTGGACACACATCATCATCCAATCGATCCAGGTAGTGCAAAATCCCATGATTTGCATTCTTTGGCGAAGAAAAGACCAATTAACCCTGTCATACGCCTTACTGATATCCAATTTGAGAGCAACTTCCCCTTCAGTCCCTCGTTTTTTCTGACTCATATGGTGGATTAATTCGAAAGCCACTAAAACATTGTCTGTTATGCTTCTGTTTTCCACAAATGCTGATTGATTCTCAGAGATAATAGAAGGCAGTACAGTTTTCAAACGATTAGCAAGCACCTTGGCCAAAATTTTATACAAAACGTTACATAGCGCTATAGGTCTGAGGTCCCTTAAGCAGCAAGCATTGTCTTTTTTTGGAATAAGAACAACGTTAGTGCAATTAAGCTCACCTGGGATAGTTTTGGTGCGAAGCCATTCCTTGCAGTATTTGAAAACCTCCTGTCCCATAATTGGCCAAAAATTTTGGAAAAAACTAGGGTTTAAACCATCAGGCCCGGACGCCTTATCCGGGTGCATTTGCTTGATGGCCACACTGAATTCCTCAAAGCAGAACTCCTCCGTTAACCTTTCGTTTTGAGCTGCTGTGACAGTTCTGTGGCCTCTCAGAATCTGAGTATTGGTATTGTTGTCAGCCTCTGTGAAGAGCGTAGTGAAATACTCCCTGACGACCTCGCACATACCATCCTTACTCTCCACCCGAGCTCCTTCATTATTAACGAGGAAGTTGATTCTATTCGCTTTTTTCCTTGCTGTTGCTGCAGAATGAAACAGTTTGGTGTTTTCATCGCCATCTTGTAACCAGTAAAGCTTCGCCCTTTGCTTCCAGAAAGTTTCTTCGTTCAGAAGGTGGGTATTTAATTTGTCCTTCTCTTCCAAGTACTCCCTCACACTTTGGTCATCACTGCAGTTCACCAATCTGTCTAGATTGGTCTTGTGATGTCGTGCTTTATCTCTGAATTTGTGGAAAAAAGATCTTCCCCATCGGGCCATATAAGAAGAGACTTCAAAGAGTTTCGCAAGTAAATGGAAAGCAGGGATTGATTTCCAGAATTCCGACACTTCCTTTATAAAATTCTTATCTCTAATCCACATATTTTCGAAGCGAAACCTGTAGATTTTCCTCGAGATATTAGGTTTGAAAAGATCCAGTAAAAGAGGCTCATGGTCGGATACAGACGCATGCAGAACTGACAAACTATGCAAAGGAAATTTGCTGCACCATCCCATATTTGCAAAGCCTCGATCTAGTTTTTCTCTCACCCAATAACTGGTTCCTCTACTCCTCTCCCAAGTAAAACGACCCCCAGTCAAAGTTAACTCAGACAACTGACACTCCTCAATGGTGTTACGAAAACCGTCGAGCAAAACCTGAGGATGAACTGAATTTCCTCTTTTATCCGAAGCTAGCATCATGTCGTTGAAGTCACCCCATATACACCAGGGTAAGGTAGACAAACTAGCCAGCCTCCTAATTAAACTCCAAGACTCTCTTCGCCTAGTTCTTTCTGGGTACCCGTAGAAGCAGGAAAGCCTCCACGAAGCCGTGTTATTCTCCAGAAAAACCATGTCAATATGATGCTGAGAGTAACTAAAAATCTCACACTGCAAAGAATGCTTCCAAAAAACAGCGAGGCCACCACTACGACCTATTCTATCAACCGAAAAACATTGATCAAAACCAAACCGGACTCTAAGTTCTTCAATCTTGTTTGCAAAAGAAATAGTTTCAATAAGGAAAAGAAAGCTGGGACTATGATCCTTCAAGAGATCATTCAGGGCTCGAACTGTGCGAGGGTTCCCAACTCCTCGACAGTTCCAACTTATGCACCTCATTGTAATTGGCTAGCCTGCTTCGCAAGCGTAGCCAAAAAAGGTTGGGAGGTCTCCACGCAATCAACATCAGAAAGGGTGGAGTCCATGTTTGTACTGTCCATCTGTTCTGTCTGCAATATTTTATCCTGGGCCTCACTCCTTTGCCTTTTCCTTTCTTCCAATTTAAGCCCATATTGCTCCTCCGTATCCAGCCCACTAAGCCTACCATCATTCGAGTTTCCTTCTTTACAAATAACTGTAGTAGTCAAAAAGTTTGATGTACCCGCGTTATTAGTAAGAACAGCTGTGTTGTCCCTACTTTCCTTATTGTCCCTCCGTGTCCCACTTGATTGCGGGAGATTAGCATTTTCAAACCGCTGAATTTCCGATTTATGATTACTCATGTTTCCTTGTCTCCCCCAATCGTCGTCGCCATCCTCCCTAAGCCACTTACTTTTGCTACTACCCACCGTCCTTCGGGGTTGTGCACGTAGCCAAGGTCCCCATTCCTTTGTGATTTCCTCATCTCCAGCTTCTAATTTTCTCTGACAGAAACGCTCCGTGTGAGATAACATCCCACAGATGAAGCATAAATCCCCTAGCTTCTCGTACTTACAGTTGACCATCACCTCCGTTTTGTCTTTCTTACAAATCTTCTTCTTTCTCTTTAACGGTTTACGAATGTCTATTCTGATTCTCAGTCTCATGAATTCTCTCCAAATACTCGAGTTGTTGTTCGAGTCATACTGAAGAAATTTGCCAAAGAAGTTACCTAGTTGCTTACCTACCATCTCAGACATGTATCCTACTGGTAGGTCGTGGATTTGTATCCAGAAATCCACCTCATATAGGGATACTTTGGTAGGCTCCTCCCCTGTCTTGATATAGTTCATCACCAACAATGCACCATCGAACGTCCATGGACCATTGGATATGACCCAGCTCATATCCTCTCTATGATAGAACTGAAACAAAAACAATCCTGATATAAGTTCTTTGATGTTGATACCCATGGCTGGCTTCCATAAGTCGGCCAGTTTCGTCTTCATAGCACGACCATTGATGTTTTTCTCCGTCAAGAATCGTCCGACTAAGCATAACTCAAATCTGTTGATTTCCTCTTCCACTCCTTCGTCCAGTGCCAGCTCTTCATTCTCCTCGTTCGCTATATCCATCTCCGCCAGTTGCATTTCAATATCTTCCATTGTTAATCAAAGCAAAGAACTCCCACAAACTTATGATAAGAAAGTAGAAAAGCTCAAAAAAATAAGCTCACACAATCTTGTGACAAGATAGGAGAGAAAAACTCAACTCTCACTTGAAGGAGAGATTTTAGAGACTGATCATAAAGCTTCGGTTTCTTTTTCGGGTGTTTTATTTAGTTAAGATAACCAAGTAAATAATTTAAAAGGAAAATTCTCAATAACACTTCTTTGTTTTTGACTTATCTAACTAGTATTATTTCATATTATTGACCGGTATCCTTGATTTTATCCTTGATTTTTATGTTTTCGGGGAGTTGGCAAATTCTGATCAAAACAGATTTTACCAATAATTCCGACATTGGATATATTGAATAAGATATGCTGGAACTTGTGTATTCTGAACCGAAATACAATTGTAAATATGCTTCACAGGTTCAGTTGGTTTGTACAAATGGACTACGGATGCTCTGAATTCAGTCCAGACTAAACCTACACCTGGTAAGACTAGGAATACAACAAACAGATTATTCATCTTCTAATATGAATTTGAACAAATTTATTTTTGTTGTAATAATCAATGTACTAATATCATTATGGTTGATTTTGGTTGTTGGATATTCGGGAGAAGATTAAGCTGACGAGACGAGTTCCCGCAAGCCACTCCACTGCCTTCATGCGGCCAGATGATGTCCCTTAAGCATTGGGGCTTGTAATGATAACTGCACTTCCTGCTGATGCTAAATTTGCTGCTCTATTACTTCCAAAGTTCTTTCTATTCGACTCCCTTGCAATTCTTGAGCCAAACTACAAAAGAAACAAGAATATAGCTTTAGGTTATACAAGAAAAAGATTCAGAAACAGAACTATATAACCACTCTGCAAGGAAAGATAGCTTCAAGTCTTCAATGTTATCTACATAATAATAAAATGGTAGCACATGTTACATCTCAGCTCAAAAAATGTGATAGATTACATGTCATGCAAACAAATATCGATACCTAATTGTGAACTGGCATTATAATGTGACAAGCCTGACAGTCAAATGGAACTTCTGTGGAAATGTGCGGATACGAAGTTACAAGAAAGAATTGACACACCTGAATTGCTCTCTTAGGCAGAACAGCTGCTTCATGTAAACCAAGCAATTTTGCAACCTTCACAAGTATGAAATGGGTTTTACTTCTTAATCAACATCTTCCAGCATCGAGATATAATAAAAATTCAAAACTCAAAAACAAGTAGCAATGAAATTATTCAAAAGTTTAAAATGTACTTTTTGAGCAGGCTAGATCACAAGAACTGCATGTTCCATTGCACTCTTGTTAAATGAGATACCAACAGATATAACGAGATTACTAGTATATCAAGCCATTATATTATTGCTTAATCGCTCTAAAGAAAGATTTGGATATTTTTATCGCTTTGTTACCAATATTTCTTTAAAAGCAAATGTTCCTACCTACCCAGCAGTGTACAGATTATACAAGAGGATGCAGGAAAAGTCTTCCCATGGATAGCATACTGCATATCTAGTTTCTGCTCAATTAGAAACTAGTCAGTACTTAATATATCACCCAGCTGAATATGTTACCAGCATGGCCTTAAGTACTCTTACGTATAAAAACAATCACTGACTATACCAACTAACATAAACATCTGCACATGATGTCTTGTAATTTCTTACACTTTTCCTTGTTGCCAGTGGCTAAAGGCCATTTATAAGTACAAATCTACCAATTTTGACACTCATGGGAAAAAGCCTAACAACACATAGATGCAATGTGCTCTTCACATAACATATTTCACATATTTTCATGAATTATTATGCATACCATCAGGAATGTGGTACAAGTCGCAAACATGCACTGGAAGCATCATACTTTGCTATTTTACAATGTGTGTAAAAGAAAGTAATGCTAGAGCCTAGAATCTCTAAAGTATCTCACTTCCTCTACATTAAAGCAGGATACTGTTGATGGGTGGACTTGAGTTATGCCTCTGTGAGAACTTTCAGAAGGGTTGTTATTCAGTTGTTTATTGAAGATTGGTATATTGAACTTGCTAGTTTTTTTTAAAACCACATGCTGAATTAGATTAAAGCTAATTTACAGCTCCTTAATCTTCCAACTCCTTACAAAATCACAAACTTTGAGCATACAAAATCCCCCGACTACAGCCACTATGTCAACCTAACAGATATATCCGTAACTTATAAATATATACAAGTCCTCCTTCACTCCGTTATATTAAGCTAGCCTTATTTTATTGAGGTTATCATACATGTAGGAGACAATGGACAAAAGGTTTGAGACTGGCACACACCTCTCTAAGGATTTTTTTATCACCAACTCCACTTGGTTGGTCAAGGTCAGCTATTTCCCATAGCGGAATATCAAGCAAAGTCCTAATCACATCCTCATCCAGAAAAGGAAATCTGGCCTAAAAAGAAAAAACAAAGCCACCATTAGCAAGAAAAGTACATCAAGAGATAGATTTTGAGATAATGGTCAAGGCCAAAAGAACATTCTTTAGTTTATTTATTTTTCCAAAATACCTCCTTGCCATTATCAGCAATGCATCTATCATCTCTCCCCAAGTTTCTCTTCCAAATTCTTTGCATGTCTAGTTTCATTTCTTCATGTAGCCGGGCCCAGCTGATAATAAGTGTTTGGAACCACCAAAAATGAGCAGAAAAATAAGAAAATACAATAAATCACAAGTTTAAGAAATATATTTATAAAAATCTTCTCAATAAGAAAAACATGGCGCGTATAACTAAAAAAAGGGTGGGAACAGAATGTTAACAAAGAAGACGGCGTGTTTCACATTCTTATTACAGTTAGAAAAAGTTACAACCCTTCTCAAATCTCTACAAAAGGAACTTATAACTACATACTACAAAAATACAGAAGGCATGCAATCAGAAAGTTGGTTATTTATCATCTACTCTTTGGTAGCGACAAACGACATACCTGCCTAGTCTGTACTTTGTTTTATGACGACCATAGCCAGCACACTGTTCATCTGCACCAGAACCAACTAGAAGGATCCTAGCCTCTGATTTGTACTCAACACGATGATGTGCTACATCATTCTCAAGTCCAATCACTTCATCCACCCAACCATTACCACCAGCTGCCAACCACAATGCTATACCAATATTAAGGTCCTGAAACAATAAGGTTGACCGAACATCTCATACACATGAGCCACAAATCTACTAATAATGACCTTTTTAGGAAGTTTATTCATTCGCCTGAAACTTAGTAATTGCTTGTAAATTAAGACGGTACCATGTAGGTGTCGGCAGGATTTATAAGTGACATAACATGCTTTGTCTCTGAGGTTAAGCTCGACAAATTAGCATCAATCTCTACTAGATTCCAACTGCAACCTTGCACAATCAACCTTATTAGAAACACACAGTCACACACACATAATGAAAATGAGAAGCAAATTGCCAAAGTATATCCCTACATCAGTGGTGGTGGTGGAGCTCTAATTAGAACTGTAATATACAGATTTAATAGATAAATACAGTTGACCAGATTGAAATAACATTCAAATGTTTCTCCTTATAGTTGTAATACAAGAAAACTACGCTCATTTTAGGTTGGACCTAATTCCTTCAGCAGAACAAAGCCACAATACCTTCTCAATGGTGCAACCCTACAAAGTTCCTTCAACCCTGTCCTGGAAGAGATTCTATCAGGAGCAAACTGCCCATCAAAGCTTACGTTAAGCAGATCGATTTCATCTGCCAAAAGCAATATAATAAGAATAAAAACGGAGAAACAAAAATTACTTGAATTCCTGAAAGGAAAAACGGCACAAAAGAAACCAATTACATTTGGTATCTAAGCACTCATCAAGTATAGCAGCAAGTATCATAGAGTCTAATCCACCAGAGAAAAGTACTGCAACTGGAGCATTACTCTTTTCTTCATAATCACGTGGTACTGCCTGCAGATCCAAGCCAAGGAACTTTAAAAGAGAAAAATAATTATGGCCCACAAAATACAGATACAGGCTTTAATAAGAGGTTGCTAAAGACTGCTATTATTTAATTTAATAAAAAATAGCATCAAACTTGAACACTGCTCACTAGAAGTATAAAGTAAGACTAGTGGATATATGTACTTTGTTTAAGTAAGTACAAAAAAGGAAAATGGGATACTAAATATAGGGTGGTTTCTATCTTTCATCAACTACCTACAATACGAACATTGCACCAATTATAGGTAAGTCTCAAACCTGACAAATATGGTTCAAGATAGTGCGTCTCCTAACTGATTTTCTCAAAGCAGTCAGCACAGCTGCAGCAGATGATAATGAAACTGATGCCTGTGTGTTTCCTGCAATATCATACAATATATCTGTAATGAACTTGCGAATTCGTCTCTCAGAAATCAGAATACAATACTAAACACTGC
Organism: Saposhnikovia divaricata; assembly: GCA_036435485.1. NCBI lineage: Eukaryota > Viridiplantae > Streptophyta > Magnoliopsida > Apiales > Apiaceae > Saposhnikovia > Saposhnikovia divaricata. Next base: position 166,769,071 of record CM071595.1, on the reverse strand, counting down.
CAGATATCAGCACAGCATTACGGAATACAATCAAAGTACTTATAGTAAGAGATTTCAAATGCAGCTTTACTGCATTAGTGTATGATATTAACCTATGTCCACAGGCATGTTCACCACACAGGCTGGTTGCATATCCTGACTGCTAAGACCTCTAATATTTAATCTCTCAGTTATGGGTGCCACAGATGATCTCTCCCACTTGACCAGTTCTCGTAGCATGAGATTAGTCCAGTCATGATTTTTAACTTCACCAACCAGATGTTTATCCGTATCTAAATCCTGAATAGATAGACTGTAAACTCCACATGGAAGCTCTTCCCAAAAACTTGATTCAGTAATTTCACTACAATCTCCAGTATCTGTGAGCAAACAGAAGAACTTCTGTCAAAAATTTACTTCAAAATATAGACCGAAGAAACCAATACAGTCTCTTATGCATTGGAAGACTTTGTCAGCTGCAACGAAAGAAAATATAATCATATCATAATTAGAAAACTCGGGTTGGAGAAGGACTAATGAGTGAATCGGAAAAAACAGGAAACAGAATATTATAAACATGGAAGTTTAAAGTTCAAGCAATAAAACAATGCAATTGTTCTTATAGACTGGTGCCACAATAGCAAGACATACCAGAACTCTTGCAAATGGAAGAAACTGGAGATACAGAAGATAATAGAAGCCTGGAGTCCCTTGAATTTGGCCAGTGAACGAGCAGGCTACGTCTTCCAAATGCATCTTTCCCAAACCAAATGGTCTTTGAACTTTCCTGCAGATGCAAAGGCAAGAAAACTTCAAGCTAAATAAATAAAACTACACAGAATCCGTTGCTAAGGATTTGCATGCAGAAACTTACCAATCAAAGTTACCTGCCAATAAATTAGTGCCCATGGTCCCTTAATTGCCGAAAGAAGTCCTGGAACAGAATTTAACCCTTCTCCATTACAAGAACACTCTTTTGAATGATTGTGAGATTTACAGGAGCAGCATTTTCCTAGTGATTCCATAAGAACTTCTGCATCATTGCTATCCCTGCTAACCTGCACTCCACCAAAAATTTCACCTGTACAAGTAGATTATTTCGAGATGGTAAGAGTTTTTTGACCAAAGAAATGCAGCCACTCGCATTTCCATCCTCATAAAATATTGTGTGGAAATAAAAACTAAATAACCACGTTTCTACTTTCTTTTAGTTACACAAAGTACAATTATGGCCCACATACCTGGAAAAAAAACACCATTTCACCATAAAATTCAAAAGAGCGGAAATTCAACTAAACTAAGGTTTGATAGTGGACCCCATAAAATTAAAAAGATCGAAACTTTAATTATGCTATATACAATCAACACAAGTCAACTAACACACAAAATACATCCAAAAATGCCATAAACCATACCATTATTAACAAGAACATTCCCGAACGAATCGACCAAAGGCTAAGTAAATTCCTCTAAGCTAGAATATTATTATTTCTAATATTGTATACATTTTACAGCCTTATGATAAGTTACAATTTAAGTTTGTTCCAAACTAATAACATAAAATACAAACTAATATTTTCATTCTTTGTTCCGCATCCCAATCAAATTTTAGGAAATTTGCATTTCCAACTAATGGACTGTGTTAACATATCTAGAAAATATTCTAGTTCCGCACCTTACCTGTGTAGCATCACAAATTACCTATATAGCACCACAATTTTACAAATTGGATTTCAAGTGACTATGACTACATTTCATTAGTTAGTTGGTTGAATTTATAATATAAAGCTCCCACTTTGCGGTTTTAATTGTTTAATAATGTCAAGAAAGTTATATAGAGGGTAGTGAACATGCCATCCTCTTAAACTTGCATAAGGTTTGATACAGTGAAACAAAAAGAATAAAAAGATCGAAACTCAAACAAAGCTTTATATAATTAACATAACTAAGGTTTAGTGTGACACCAAAAAATTCAAGAGCAAAACCTTAACTAAACTAAGCCACTAGAGCATCTCCAAGAGACTCTTTATATGAGCTCTTAAGTGAAAATATAAAGAAGGTATCAAAAATTAGAGCTCCAAGAGACTCTTGGAGGCTCTTTAAAAAGTTAAGAGCTCATTCTCTCTCCTCATTTTTAAGAGCCTCTAGGTAGCTCTTAACTTTTTTCATTAATTAAATATTCATTCCCTCCAATTCTTTCACTACTTGAATTCAAATTTTTGTCATAATATAGTTGAAATATGAATAAAATATAAATAAAGAGCAAGTATAGAGAGCATTGTTCGAGTTGACACGGTAAACCATGTAGTAACTTACTAAGAGCTCAACTTATAGTATTTTTAAGAGTGAACTAGGAGATTCTTGGAGATGTTCTAACGTTTGATAGTGTGACCCGTAAAATTAAAAAGAACGAAACTTTAACCATGCTATAAGTAATTAACACAACTAAAACATAAAAAACATCTAAAAATCCCATAAACCATACCATTATAAACAAGAACATTCCCGAACGAATCGACCAAAGGCTGACTAATAGGTGTACTCCCTCTCAACTGCAATGTAGCACCAATAAACTCCAATTTTCCGCAAGAACCCAAACCCTTTTTCGCAAACTCACCGCTTTCACAAACACCACTTAAATTACCCAAATTACTAGGCCATAAAAACACATTCTTGATTCCTAAACTATCAGGACCTCTTCTCCTAAGAGATGCTTTTGTATCATCTATATCAACATAAACCTGTGACCCAGATACATATTTTCACATATCAACACATATATTAACACAAGATTAACATTGCAAGAATTTTCAAGAATGAGCATAAAAGTACTTAACTTTGCATATATAAAACATGTAAGTATAGAAATGGTACCTGATTTGAAGGGGGGTCAAGAAAAGTGGTGAGATGGGGATGTGTGTGTGTTAAATCTATGTGTATACCAGAGATGAACAGAGCAATTCCACACATTTTTTTCAATTTTTTTTTGTGAGTCTGAGCTGATGAAACCTAGTTTTTGTGAATTTAAGCGGTTTTAGCATAATTTTCATTTATGATTTTGTTTGACGAATATGTAGATCAACTTGCCTCCGTAGCATAGTGGTAGTGCGTTCGCTTCGTAAGCGAAAGGTCGCGAGTTCGATCCTCGCCGGGGGCTGTTATTTCTTTGTTTTGTCAATAATTGCCATTTTTTACTGTTTACAATATATGGCCTGTTTTTCAGCTAAAATTTATACCTCAAAATTCAAATTATCGAGGTTTGAAAAAAAAATAATCATTATAAACCTTTAAGCTTAAATTCATTATTGATTGCATATTTCAGCTTACATAAATCGTATTTATAATTTCCATTACAGAAATTTCCTTTTCTAAGTTACTCGAAAGGAAAAATGTTAGGAAATTGAATAATTTTTTTTAAAATTTTTTCAAAATGATGTGGTAGGTGTGTGAAGGTTTAATTATTGAAATTGATGTGAATGCGGGAGAAAGTAGTTTTTTATATTTTTGCTAAATCACAGTAGTGTTGTTAAAGTGAAAATTGTTTGATGCAAATAGTACTTGCAATTTTTAAAGTGAAATGCATGCTACCATCATGTTTGGTGTGAAATGCATTACTGCAATTTTTAAAGTACTTGATTTATTTACCAAAAATAAAGCATCATAATTATTTTTGTAAGTTGAATATATTCAAAATCATTAGTGACAAAGGCGTGGAAAGTAAAGTGGGACAGAGAAGATCTTGCATGGAGGATACGGTTGAATCATTTCATGATACGGAGATGGCCAGAGAAGACATTCATTATTGTAATGTTTTTCTTTTTGGTTTAGCTACATTTTGGCCACATCTTTGAACCATACATAATTTTTTTAAACATTCCCATTGTCTCATTTTTTAATTATTGCATAAGTAAATTATTTTCTCAATCATAATAAAGGAATATATACTTACTGATATTAATTTTTTCTTTTAAATAAATGAAAATTTTATAAAACGTACACTAAAATTATTGTGTTTATTTAATATAAACAATTTTGGAATAAATAACATAAAAAGTAAAGATGGTATATAACATCTTGGTTACAAGCCCAGCTACGTTTGGCGCAGTCTCATGGCTAGTCAAGATATAGTTGCTAAAGGTTCTCGATGGAGTATAGGTGACGGGTCAAAAACAAGAATATGGGAGGACTTGTGGGTTGTGGATCAAGAGGAAAAACTAAGCAAACCTCCCCAATGTGAGTTAGTTTCGGTGCGAGAGCTGATGGCAGCGAACCAAGATGGCTGGAACGAGGAACTCGTCTACAACACTTTTGATAGGCCAACTGCAGAGAATATTTTGAGCATGTTTTGTTGCAAAGAAGAAGAGGATTCTTTATTCTGGGAAGGATCGCCTAACGGGGAATTCTCGGTCAAATCGGCGTATCATCTGATAGCAAGTGAGCTCTGCCAACCTCCTCCTGGGGTGGTAGGTGTCGACCCTCATGTTTGGAAGAAGATATGGCATGCTGACATCCCTCCAAAGGTCAAAGTTTTTGCTTGGCGTACAATTTGTAACTGCTTACCAACAGGGTGAACTTTGCAAGGCGAGGCTTGTTGCTAAATAACAATGGATGCACCCATTGTGGCTGGCCTCTTGAAGACATACACCACGTTCTCTTTGTTTGTTCTCAGGCGAAACAAGTTTGGAGAGGAGGTTCTCGAGGATGGAACATAATGTTCAAGGATGAGGACGAGATCAAGAACATCTTCACAACGATGTCTAGTGCAGGCGTTGAGGTCTTCGCAGAGTTTATTATGTTATTCTGGGGTTTATGGAATTGTCGTAACAAAAAATTCCATGATAACGAAACCCAGCAGCCTGATGAAATTGTTAGAATGTCAAGAACTTTGCTCCTTGATTTCAGAAGAGCTAATATATCCACTCCAAGGGATTACAGCAACTCTGCAAACTCAACTTCGAAATGGAACCCCCCTCAGCCTGGTCTTATCAAAATCAACTCTGATGCTTCGTGGTTTAGTGGGAACAAAGTTGCTGGTTTGGGTTTTGTATGTAGGAATCCAGAAGGCAAAGTAGTTTTAGCAGGTACGAGAACTGGGCTTAGAGTGGCTTCCGTTCTGGAGGCCGAAGCTAGAGGAATTCTATTTGCCATCGAATCAGCTGTCCAAGGGGGTCTAACAAGATGTGTGGTAGAAACAGATTCCTTAGGTTTATCGAAAGCCTTAACGGAGAACAAGAATAGGCCTTCAATTGCAAATGTGTTGGGTGCCATTAGAAGAGTAGTGAAAGAAGCCATTAGTTGTGAGTGGAGCTTCGTCCGAAGGGAAGGAAACCGAGTAGCTCACGAGTTGGCGGCTTGGGCTATTAGATCGAAACAAAACCAGTTGTTTGTTGATTCTCTCCCCAGTGTTGCGGAAAAAGCTTTGTGTTCTGATTTAGCTTGTTTGTAATTTGCTTTTTCTGCTGTTCTGGTGATCAAAAAAAAACTTGATTATTATCAAAATTAAGGTTGTAAATTGATTCGTTGATTTATATGGCTCGAATATATGATATTTGGCTAATTTTTGTTTTATAATTAATTTAAATTTGGCGAAAAAATAAACTCGAATAAATTATGATCATGAATACGAATATTTATATACCTGCTCATTTTGGGAATCATATTATTTTATACAAAAATATCGTACCCGAATATGATCCATGAACCATAATCGGTTCAAATCTGAATATAAATTATACTTTTAGCCCATTTACATATAAGTGCATAGCCGTTTTTAATTTTTTAATGACAAAATTTCATAAAATATGATTTATTCATCCTTATAATGGATCAATTATCATCATATATGTTTAAATATATTATATATTTAAAATTATAATTTTTATGTTTTTATAATATTGTAACTTTTTAGAATAAATGAATATTTATATAATTCGAACAAACAAATATTTAATGTTAGTGAATTAAATTAGACTCGTACCCAATATATAACAAACTACCAATTAAATAAGAAAATATGATATTGATTCATATCCATTTAAATCCGAAATTCAATATTTATTGTTACTTTATAGTTGAATAAAATAATACTAAATTAAAATCTACATATTATAAAATAAAATGATCAAAAACCTGAATAAAAAGATATCCGATTCCACCCACTCATTCTAGAACCCTAAGAGCATCCGCAAAAGTCTATTAAATCATTTTTAAATATAGTATAAAATAATAATTCTTACTGATTTAATGTGGATTTATCTTCTACAATATTTCTTAAATTCACTCCTTATTTCATTTTACATTATTAAAAATAAACTATATCTATAAAAGTATAAAAGTATAAAAAAAAAAAGTGGATACAGAGAATGTTATCTTATAAATTTATAATATAATCTATGTCTATATCTTCTATATATATTGTTGGTCCCGGAGTATATTGCGGAAGGGGGGTTGAATGCAATATAGATAATTTCAAATCTTTAGCTCAACAACAATAATAAAGATTGTAAACTATCTAGATAAGAATTGCAAATAAAAGTAGTAATTCAAGATGTTCTCACAAAATAAATATTTTATTTATTTTGTAATGTGTTGCTACAACCTCGAGAAAAATGGATTTCTCAAGCTTCGATTTCTTGTGAGAATCACTACCGAAAGAATGAGAGATGTGTCTCTATATAGACTAATCTTTTTTTTTTCATCTGAATCACATGGGTCGCGGAGCTGTTGTCGTTTTCAAGTGACAGCTCCTCACAATTTGCCCACACATGTGACCTTTCCTAAAATGCTGTACAAACATAGTTATCTTTAAGCATAAGGCATTCTGGGTTCTTTCCAAAATTAGTTATAACAATTCTAGTAGATGCAGACTTGTCATACTCTTTGAATTGTCGAGCCTCGTCTTGTGATCTCTCAACCTTCTGTCGTAGTCTTGCAGGTCTGCTACAATCTTTGACGAATTGCAACAAATCTGTTTCTCGAACATCTAAACTGTCAAGGGGGTTTGACTGAGATAAAATCCCCAAATCAAATAATTCAGTGAGATAGTAACCCTTGCCGCCAAGTTTGCTGTCATAGGAATATTCAGTAGTTGACAGTCTGAGCTCCCGCCAATGTTGCTGTCGGAACTCCAAACTTGCTGTCAAGTGTGAGAATGTTGTTGTCCCCTATTTCAGCCAATGTTGTTGTCAAATGAAACTTGCTGTCGTGACCTTGCAACATGCAGTCTTCTTGTAACGTTACCATCAATGTATTGACAGTAACTTTATTATTGTTGTCGAACTGATGTATTCTCTTGAGGCTTGAACATATCAATGAACTTCTTCCAAGATACATACTTATTACATTTCAGCAATTATTTGATTACAAGAACACACTCTGGCTGTGACAGTATGTTCTACTTAGCCTATACAAATAAACTAAGTACTAGTTAAGTTGTCTCTACGCTATCACCCATAAATCCTAACATATATTATAATGCTAGGAGATCGGAAAGGTACCAGAAGCATTCAAGACACTTTTCTTGAATTTTCTTTTTTTTGACTTTTTTATTAAAATTATTTTCTTGCATTAAATAGCTCTTAATGTCATATTAATTAGTCATTAATTACACCTAATATATATATATATATATATATATATATATATTAAATTTATTTATTTTACATTCAAGATACTTTTCTTGAATTTTTGTTTTTTTGACTTTTTTATTAAAATTATTGTATTGCATTAAATAGCTCTTAGTGTCGTATTAATTAGTCATTAATTACACCTAATAAGTATATATTAAATTTATTTTATTTTATTTTAAAAATTATAAAACATGTATGAGCGTTATAATTATTATATCAATATTAAATATTAATTACATATATAATTAAGTTTATTTTTAGGTAAAATGACGACTAAAAATTGTTTACATTGCGTCCTTTTATATTCCCTATTTAATAACACTGCAATTTCTTTTCGGACAATTATAGTACTGATGACCTTCAACTTCTCAAGTAATATTTATTATTAGTAATTATGAAAATTGTAATAAATTATGGAAGTATATAAATCTTCGCTTAGCACTTGTAATAAAAATAAATATAAATAAGTTTTTATTTTTACACATGAATAAATTACATATAGGTTATGACCAAACCGATTAAATTGAAAAAAAAATCCAATTATATCAATGGATTAAATCGATAAAAAATTTATACATCCGTTGTTCATTATATCGTGTCAAAATAAATAAATACACAAATTAAATAAATTTTTACATTACTATTGAACATATATATTATGATGGGGGTGTCGCCTTTAAAAGTGTTAATATATATAATATTTATAACTTTTGATCATAGATTACGTTTGTATTATAATTGTTACGTTTTATGTTTAAGATATTATTGAGATTATTAAAATTTTAGATATATGATGAGAGTATCTTCAAACTTATAATTCATGTTAATTGTTTTAAATCAATTTTTTTAAAAAGAAATTAAGAGACCAATCAATTTATAAAAATAATAAAAAATTATTCATTTTTTTAATTTTAAAATGAAAATTTATGAACCGCGCGAAACGTGGATAAAGTACCAGAACAGTTCAAGGTATTTTTCTTAAATTTTTGTTTTTTTGATTTTTTTATTAAAATTCTTTTCTTGCATTAAATAGCTATTAATGACAATTTAATTAATAATTAATTACACCTATTAAACATCAATTAAATTTACTCTATTTAAATTATTTTAAAATTAGCAAACTCTATTTGAACATTATAGTTATTATTTCAATATTAAATATTAATTATACATAGTTAATTTTATTTTTAGGTAAAATGACGACTAACAATTGTTTAAATTGAGTTATTTTTTATTTCTTATTCAAGATCACTATAATTTTTTTCGGATGATTATAGGGTAGACGACCTTAACTTCTCAAGCAATTTTTACTATCAATGATTGTGAAAGTTGTAATAAATTATGGAAGTACAAGATATTCACTTAATATTTGGAATTGTATACAAATAATATAAACATATTCTTAATTTTGCATATGAATAAATTATACATGCGTTATGATCAAATCGATTAAACTTAACAAACCCTGTCATTTATCGGAAGATAAAATCGATAAAAAAGTTATACACCAATTGTTTCATTATATTGTGTTGAAATAAATTTTTATTCTAATTAAACAAAATCTTACACTATTATTGAATATGTATATTATGAGAGGGGTGTCGGCTTTAAAAAAGTTATTAACCTGAACTTTTAAAGCAGTCTTTATTATCAATGATTGTAATTTTTATTTTTATATGTTTGTGATATTTTTAAAATTATCAAACGTTAGATATATAATGAGAGTATTTTTCCAACTAATAATTCATGTAAATTATTTTAAAATAATTTTTTTAGGAAATTCATAGGAGACCAATCAATTTTTAAGAATAATAGAAATTAATTTATCTATTTTCAATACTTTAAAATAAAAATCTGTAAACCGCGAGAAGCGCGGATAAATTAGCTAGTATATTATAATGCTAGAATATCGAAAAGCTACCAAAAGCATCCAAGATATTTTTCTTAAATTTTTCTATTTTTTGATTTTTTTTCTACTATCTTTTCTTACATTTAATAGCATATAAATGACATCTTAATTAGTTATTAATTTTACCTATTAAATATATATTAAAAAAAATGTCAAGAAACAAGATGTAAAAACTTTATTTTATCTATATGAAAAATTAACAAACTTTATTTGATCATTATAATTATAATTTATTATAAAATATTAATTATATATATATATATATTTAAGATTAATTTTTGATAAAATGATAACTTAAAACTGTTTATATTGCATCATTTTTTATTCAGTATTCAAGATCATTGCAATTTCTTTTTAAACGTAGAATAGATTACCTTAACTTCTCAATCAATTTTTATTTAATCGATTATTATAGAAATCATTATAAGTTATCGAAATATATAGATTTTTCGGTTAACATCTATAATTTGTATTCAAATAATATCAATAGATTTTTACTTTTGCACATGAATAAATTACACATGGGCTACGATCAAACAAATTAAATTGAATAGGCTCAACTATTTTAACAACCAATTAAATTACACACGTTATTCCATTACTAAATGTATGTTACGAGAGGTTAGAGATGTTAAAAAAGCCTGAAGCCCGAAATCCGGTCCGATTCGATCCGCAAAAAAGTCCGAAAAGCCCGGTCCGAAAAAAGCCCGGCCTGAGGGCCTAAGACGGCCCTCATATTTTTCATTAAGCCCGGCCCGGCTCGAAGCTCGGAAAGCCCGGGCTTCTAAAAAGTCCGTTTCGCCCCGGATAAAAGTTCGGGCTTTTTAAAAAATTCGAATAAAAATTCAATTTTTTATAGATAAAATCTAAAATATATAAGTTCAAGGGCGTAGCTCTATAGAAGTTGTTTCTTTTGTAAGATTTTCTTTTTTTGTATATTAATATATTAGCTTTGCAAAAAAGGACAAAAATTACATATATAATATTTTTTTAAAAAGCCCGGTCCGACCCGATCCGACCCTGCCCGAGGGCCTAAAACGGGCCTCATATTTTAGTGAAAGTTCGGCCCAATTTTTGAAAAAGCCCGAGTTTTTTAAAGTCCGGATAAAGCCCGACCCGAAGGGCTTTTTGTGCATCTCTATTGTGACGCCCCCAGATCCGGGGTCGGAGATCCAGGAGCTCACGATCCATTTTCCATTAATAACATACCTGTTCTTGCACAAAATGTATATAACAGCAATCGACCCCGCAATAAAACTCACACCGCACACATACTCACACACACACAGGTTAGAGTCTCAAAAACGTCCTACAACTTGATTGAGCAAAAGTAAAAGTCTTAGAGTTACTAAAGACCAAATTAAATAGTATTTAGGCTACTAACAATGCTTCTACATGAAGCTGTGTTAGCGATTTGAATAATAGTTGCGGTACACTGCCTTGCACAGGTCATACTTATAAATAAAGCGTACTAACAAAAGTTGCAAACCAATCCGTCTAATGGGGCCTACCGGTGGAATCTCAACTGCTGCCTGAGGTCTAGTCACCTGTTTTCGGACAGTCTGACGGGGTCTTGCCATTTCTCTTAACTGTTGTGTTTGCAATTTTTAAAACAAGCAAGAATGAGCAACTATAGCTCAACAAGATATATATATATATATATATATATATATATGAGATAAGTAGTGTATGCATTTTATTTGATTTAACAAATATTAAACTTAATTGTATCAATAAGTTATTGAATCATCCATCATCTTTGAACCATCGCAAAAGTGCACTCGCACGTGCCCTCAATTTTAATATAAACTTGCAGTTCTGGATTCTGCATGGAATCAATATCTTTCTTATCAAAATATAACACTATCGACAATTTGGCACTTAGGCCTAAGAAGCAGTGTTCGAGTATTTTTCCAAAGTGGAGGATGGGACTTGAAGAAAACGTAAAACTTGACAAGGATTGACGATGATCAGTCGCCACACCCAAGTCCAATAATCCGCGGGTCTTTTCTACTAGTAGGAGGATAGAAACTACATCCGTAACTACCCTCGGGTGAAAACTACATCCGTAATCATCCTTCGGCAACACCTGGGCCGGAATAATTGATGGACCGCCTGGCTCACGGCCGCTAACACATCCCGAGAATCGTTCGTCAACGATTCCCACACCTGCCAGAGTCCCCTTTTCCGTTCTTACGAAAAATTTTATTTTGATTGAAAATCGAGTAATTGAGGTTCGACCTTAGTCGACCAATAATTCTTGAAAAACGTGCAAGTGAGTAAAACCTGACTGGGGGTTTTCAAAAATGTTTTGAGTTCGAAAGAGTTCTAGTTTGAAAGCGTTAGAGGTATCTTGGTTTAGTTTCGTTTTCAAAATAATAATTAATAAGTAATGTTTCGAGATCTAGTAAAAATTAATAAGGTAATTAATTAATTAAAATAATCTTTTAATCTAAGATAAGTATTTTTGAATATTTTTGATAACATATAAATAAGTAATTACATAAGCATACGATACTTCCCGCTTTACCCCGCGGGTCATCGTAACTTAATTGCGATAAAAAAAAATACCGCTCCCCGATCATTAGTATATTTTGACCGCTACGACCTCTATTGCTAGAGTCGTTGTCCGTAGAGACACTTTTCATTCTAAGCTAAAGGGTGTAAGCACATTTACATATATCTCAATCTCAACATAAAGTCTTTTAAAACATAGCACATAATACGTACGGAATCTACAAACACAACAGTGAAAATCTTTATGTAAGAGTTTTGAAAGGTAAAATTGCCTTGGTGAGGTTGGGGTGGTCGAACTTGCGGAGTGGAATGAGGATCTATACATAATCAATATTCGCTCGTTAGTACCTTAACAATTCCTCTTAATCACAAGGTTTTTAAAGAATGTAAGACTACCTTAACGACTCCGTCATATGACCCTCTAACCCTCCCATAGGTCCATGTCATCACTCGATTACGCTCGTCACTTATTTGACTCGAATTAGTTACCACACTCGAAACATAATTACTTATCCTTGAAACCATATCAAACTAACTCCTCGTATGACTTTCTCACTTGCGCGCACTTCACTCTAACATTTTTATAAAATTGAAAAATACATATTTTAATCCAATTATTTTTGGGTAATCTTTACCACTGTAAAATCTAGCTACCCTCAATTTTTCATAAAGTTTGCATAATTTTTAAGGGTCTAAAGGTGGTTCACAAGTTGACCAAATGGTGCAGCCCGGATCTCAAAACCACTCTGCAATTCTCGGGCCATAACTTAAAACCTAGACATCACCTAGTCATGAACTTTATATTTCTGGAAACTACATTCAAATAACTTTCGAACCATATGTATTAGGTCTTAAGGAGACAAGTTTAAGGGGTTCAGATCCCTCTTACAAGACAACTCATGCTCCCAAAATTTTCAGCAAGCTCTTTTTTACAACTTCAACACTTCAAATTATCACCACACTTTCTTTTCAACATCAAACCCACCAATATTAATTTATTAACATACATAGGACTATACCATTCAAGAACAAGGCTTACCACACAAAGATCAAGCATATAACTTCAAGATTTCATCATCTATAACTCATACTACCAAGATATGCACTAATACTTGTAGATGTAGCAATATGAACTACAAACAAGTCATGGCTAAAGGATGAGAGAGTTTATACCTTCCTTGAGTCTCTAGGAACCTTGGGTGAACTTTATGAACCTTAAGAACACCTTGAATGAGTCCCTACAAGCCTTAAAATTCAAGATCTAAAGGAAACTAAACTTTGGTTACTTTTCATCCAAACTTTAACAATTTATAACTCAAGATTGGATGGATGAAATGCTATGAAATTGATAACATACCTTCACTATGATACAAGGAAGCTCTAGGAATTATGTTGTGACTTATGGATGAGTGGAAGTTGAAGAAAAATTCTTCTTCTTCCCTTGGAAGAGCTTGGGCCGAGAGCTCCTTAAGGAGAGAGAGATGGTTTTGATTGGGTGTTTTGAATAAAGTGATGTGGTGTTGTGTTATGTATTGGTATATGTATTGTTATAGGTACATAATCACATGTTTGCAAGTCTAGTGCTAGCCCCCTAGGTGCCAACCATGCTTCCTTGTCCCCTAAAGTGTACTGCACCAACTAGTTACTATTCCTCTAGTTGTTTTTTGGCTTTCTAGTTCAATCTAGTTACATGATGCCTTGCATGTAATATCTTCCCTATTTTATTCCTCCACCAATGTTGGTCACTTAATCCTTAATTCTTAACGTATCTTAAATAACTTCTCGTAATAACATTTTGTCGCGTATAGATTTCCTTTGTAATTCCTTAAGTACTTAATTGTGCAATTCCCTTAAATGTGCATAACCTCTTAAAATCTTTAATACTCCAATCATTTTCAAGTCCCAAGTTTTTATGAATTTTAGTGGAAGTAGGTTCATCGCTTTCAACCACCTTCCCTTCTCCTCACACAGTGAATATAACAGCATTAAATTCTCAGATAATCAATTCCATTAAACAACATAGGTGGTTTAAAAAGGTTCCCAATTCACAATGTCATATGGTATTACATTCTTAGAAATATTACAAAAATCAGGGTTCTTACATCTATGAGAGGGGTGTCGGTTTTAAAAAGCATTATTTAGTTATTTTCAATATTTATAATTGTTGATCGTGAAAATTACGTTCGTATTGAAATTGTTATTTTTTATGTTTTTGAATTTTTTAGGAATCTAAAAATTCTAGATCTATAATAAGAGATTTTTTTCAACTAATAATTCATACAAATTATCTTAAATCAATTTTATAGGAAATTTTTAAATATTTTCTAATTTTTAATAATAATATAAATTAATTTATCTATGTTTAATATTTTAAAAAAAATCATTAACTGTGCGAAACGCAACTAATTTACCTAGTATTAATTAAGAGTTGGTAATAGCTTTTAAAATCAAGAAAAGAAAAGAGATTTTATAAAAATTAAGAGTAACTAAGAATTTTTTAGAATCAAAAATTTCATTTCTCTAATATATTTTCATCGTGCCATACACTTCATTAGTGAGGTGTGATTCATCCTACGTATGTTCCTAATTCCTATACCTAATCCCAATTTTCTGCCACTAGATTATACATATTAAACATCATTATCACATTAAAAAGTTAGAATTAAGAAATATTCGTTTACCTAATCACCTTATTGTATAAAAATTCGGAAACATGATTATTAAAATTTTTTTTTTTTTTTTTTTTCCTTTTCTCTCTGTTTAGGATTCGAAAGTACAGCATAACACTAATTAATCAAAAACTTATGGGAGACAAATGATAGAAACGGCAACACACGTGGTTGAATAGGAGGGGGCGATGAATAAGAAAGAGGAAAGTAACGGGGAGTGAGAGGTCGCATTCACGATAGATACGATGGGGCAGGATACAAGATCCTAGCACGTGGCTAACATAATAATTAAACTATATATTACTCCCTCCGTCCCATCCATTAGTTAACATATGGGTTCGGGGGCACGGAGACCAAGGAAATATATAAAGGAAAGGATGAAAAGTGAGAAAATTGAGTAAAGTGGTGGGACCCATAAATATATAATGTATAAAGTGGGCATAGTGGAGGAGAAAAGTGATTAAAGTGGTGGGACCCATAAATATATAATGTATAAAGTGGGTATAGTGGAGGAAAGTAGTGGATGTAGTTGATTTTTATATATATAAAATTTTACTATTTTAGGAAAGTTTTGAAATGTGAAGAATTGGATGGGACATCCCAAAAAGGAAAGTATGAAGAAATGGATGTATTAATCACCCTGCAACGTGGCTACTTCCTCAACACCCTCTTCATCGATCCCTTTACTTATCGTCCCCTCTTGCCAACTTGCGTACCCGCCTGCCTTCTTGTTTGTTTTCTCGTTTCCAAAATAATTACTCAGGCTTGTAAAGTTCGTGAAAGTAAATTTTACAAAATCTATTGATCCTATTTATTTTAGGATTTTTTCATAAATATTATTATCTATTTTTTTTGCAAACATATTTTTTTAAAAAATTATTTACAAAAATACCATATTATTTATTAAAATACTATTTTATTTGCAAAAATACTATCTTAATTGTAAAAGCTGCGCAATAAGTTTCATTCAATTGTATATGTGGTAGCATATGTAACCTCAAACGCAAGTGAATGCAACTAAATATTGCAAGTTGAATTTTTAATTTTTTTTTTACCAATTTTCAGTTGTATATAAGGGTTGCGTAACTGGAAGTTGAATTTTCATGTTTTGAATAACTAGAAGTTGGGAAATGGAAATTCAAATTTCAGTTTTCAGTTGCATAGGTTATATATGCAATTGAATGCAACTGAAATTTGATAGTTGAATTTTCATTTTTTCCTGCTGCACAACCCTTATATACAATTGGAAGTTACACAAGTGAAAGTTAGTAAAAAAAAATGGAAATTCAATTTTCAGTTTTCAAATATATTCAATTGCATTGATTAAAGTAATCGGATCAATGCGTTAGGACCCCAATTGGTGACACTGACACCCAGTATTTCCCTGTAGAAATAGGGTTGCACCAGGGGTCGGCTCTAAGCCCGTTTCTTTTTGCAATCATTGTAGATGTTATTTCGAGAGGGATTCAAGTTAGCGTTCCGTGGTGTATGCTTTTTGCTGATGATATTGTGTTAGTGGCTGAGACGAGGGGGGAGGTAAACGCGAAGTTGGAGAATTGGAGATCGACATTGGAACCGCAAGGCTTGCGGGTGAGTCGGTCTAAGACAGAATATCTCTGGTGCAACTTCAGTGGAGAGACAAACGAGGAAGGGATGGAGATAAGGATTGTAGACTATGGTGTACCCGTACGGATAGATTTAAGTATTTGGGCTCTATCATCCAGAAGGAAGGAGAGATTGAGGACGATGTCATCCACCGTATCAAGGCTGGGTGGCTAAAGTGGAGAGCAGCGTCAGGGGTGCTGTGTGACAAAAAAGTTCCGTTAAAGTTGAAGGGTCAATTCTACAGAGCAGCCATTAGACCTGCGTTGCTGTATGGTTCCGAATGTTGGCCTGTAAAAAAGGTGCATGAGAGCAAGTTGGAAGCGGCGGAAATGAGAATGTTAGTTGGACGTGTGGTCGCACTATGTTGGACAAAATTCCGAATGAGTTTTTTCGGAATGAGTTAGAAGTCACACTTATTTCAGCAAAAGTTAGAGAGGGGAGATTGAGGTGGTTTGGCCACGTCCGTAGGAGACAAGCCATAGCTCCGGTAAGGAGAGTAGAGAGTATATCGGTTGAAGGAGTGAGGAGGAGAGGCCGACCGAGGAGAACGTGGGAGGAGCAATTGAGGTTAGATATATAGGCCTTAAACCTAGATGCAGACATGACCTTAGATAGGTGTTCTTGGGGACGTCAGATCAGAGTAGTGGAGCCTCCGTTAGGGAGTGGTTCAGTTGTAGAGAGTCTCAGGGTGGGTTTTTCTCGGTTAGTTTTGGTGTAGTACTTTTGATTTTGTTACTTGCTTTTTCTATGTATGTAGTATATCTTCTGCAGGGGGTTTTGTGCGGGAGCAACATTTTTGTCTGGCACATCAAGTTTGGAGTATTCTAAAAGCTTCTAAGATAAGGCCTATGTGGAGTACACTTTGGGCTCTGGTTTCCAACTGTTTTTCATTTTTCACATCACTTTCTTGTCATTTACTAAGTCGAGGGTCTTCACGAAAATAGTCTCCCTACTCCTCCCTACTCTTAGAAGTAGGGGCATGATCTGCGTACATCTTATCTTCCCTAGATCCTATTTTAAACGGGATTTACTCGATTTGTTTGGTTTGGTTTGGTTTGATTTCAATCATGTCGAAAGAATACTAACATATTCGGGGATGGCAATCCACCTTTGTGAACAAACAAAGCAAGGGACATGTGTTTAGCACCTCCAATAAAAAGATGACACTTGGAGGATCCTAGGAGATCAAAAGTAGTACTTGACATGTGTCCATCTTGTTGTTCATCGTTGTCTGTGCACTTGACACGCGTCCTTATTACACACAAGCTGTCTGTCTACCAGTATTCAACTTGTTTCCACCCTTTCTTTACAAAACAAACTCTCTATCTATCCTTTCATTTCACGACACGCACCTGTACACACACACAATTTACATATTATCAATAGACACATACATATGACATAACACAATATTTTATGTCAGAAAATAATAATATCAGATAGAGAAACTCAACTCAACTCAATAAACCAGTTTAGTTTCAACTTGTGTCTTAAAATATTTTCTTGGCCTTTTCTTGAAAATCTTGATTTTTTTAAAAATGTGGGTTGAAAGATTTAGCTTGTTTTTGAGTATGTGAAGATTTTTTAGTGGATTTTATGATATGGGTATGTCTGATTTGGATCAGGGTGGTGTTAAATTATGTTTTTTTTGGGGATTTAGAGAGAGATTTGGGAGAGATTTATGAGTTTGGAGTGTTGAGTTTTTGTATGTTCGAGTGATGTAATGGGGGATGATTTAGAGAGTAAAAAAAGTGGTAAAGAAATGGTTAATTCAGCTTTTGATAGTAGAATCCCAAGAGATTTGTTGCAGAGATTTGGTAATTTAAAGCAATCTGGATTGAGACAAGAAGGGAATGATGTTAATGAGAATGATGAGAGTGATGATTTAGAGTTGAATCTTGGGTTATCTTTAGGTGGAAGATTTGGGGTAAATAAGACTTCTAATAGTTTGATAAGGTCTTCTTCGATTGCTGGACCTATTCCTCTTGTTAGAGATGAGATTGAGGCTGTGACACCTGCTGCTGTGGCAGTGCCACCTTGTGCTAGTCTTGTGAGGACTTCTTCATTGCCTGTTGAGACTGAGGAGGAGTGGAGAAAGAGGAAGGAGATACAGTCTTTAAGGAGAATGGCTGCTAAGCGAAGGCGGTCCGAGAAGCAAAGAGCTGGAAAGGGTGGTGGTGGTGGGGAGGTTGAGGTGAATTCTAAGGGGAAAGGGGAGAGAGAGCAGTATATTGCTGATATGACTAAGGTTGGTTCATCTGCGACACCGCAATTTGGATTGCCTTCTTGGGCTGCTGCTGCTAAACAGGCTATTCTTGGAGTTGGGATTGAGGCTTTGATTGGGAGAGGGAAGATTAATAATGCTTTTGGTGATGGTGGCTCTGGTAGCTTTACAAAGGAAGCTAGTGATTTGGAGTTGGAGAAGAAATCAGTTCAAGGTATGGGAATCGATCTTGCACTATTACTTGCTAGCTATGTTTATTCACTGTTTTAGTTAGGGTAATTTAGCAAAGGTCATACTCAGTCGCAACACTAGGTCTTGGAATGGTTGGAAGGTCCTGATGTATGTAGTCTTACCCTTAATTATCGTGAAGTAATGTTATTGGTGGACAGTGGACTAGTAATATTTTACAAGTATCCATCGTTTAGAAAATAGAATCTCGTATACTGCATTTTCGAGTTTAGGGGAGATGGGCATTTGAGAATTTTGGTTACCTTTTAAGTTAAATCTGCAAGGAGAGTTCTTGATTGACACATGCTATTAGTTGTCTCTCAGTGTGTAGAAGATTCTATTACTACTTCTGGCATGTATCTGGTTTTTGGTCTTTAATGGTTCTTATGGAGCTAAATTTGTCGGGAAACTAGCTTGGTCTAGAGTAGGTTCTATAATTTTCTTTTAAAGAGAAAAAGCCGTCAATGAATGGAAGTAGTGGTTATGGAGGAAATGGAGAACATAATGGAAAGGAACCAATGGAGAGTTGGAAAATACGGACTAATGATTGGTTCAGGGAGTTGTGGTGGACGACTAAGGAAATGAATTACTAGTTCTTCAATGCATACCATACTATCCTTGTTATGCTACCGACAACAATACATGGTTTATGCATGCGGACTTTTGATTGGTCAAGGAGTTGTGGTGGGTGATTGAGGAAATTAATTACCAATGCATAGCGTACTATCTTTGTTATGCTACCGACAATGGTACATGGCTTGTACGGCATTCTGTTTAAATCAATTATTGTAGAAGATATATTGGGTAGTGTTTTGAGGTCATTAGAATTGAATATTAGTAGTAAATTCAGAATGGAAGATACTAGAACCAAGTTGCATGACCTGATCAAGTTGTTTTCTTGCGTTGCGTATCTGATTGAATTCAATAAAGGATCTATGTGTAGCGTCAGCATTGACCAAGCTATCCATTTTGGTATATAGCTCTATAGCAAACAAAGGTAAAATTTTCAATTAATTCAAGGAATGAATTCTTGATCTCTCAGTTTAAAAATCTAGAATTTGAGTTGGTGTCCTTCCGTTGATTCCTCCTAATTAACATTAAATTAGTCAAAAATTTATTTTGACTGGAATTTTGTTACTTGTTTACCGGTTTGTACTTTGGATCTGTACTACAAAATTTAAAAATATACTTTGTTTGATGCAAATTCTTTCATTGTTTTGAGTCAGTACCATGGCAGTGCACCTTGTGAAAATTCTCAGAACTACAGATTGATGTCTGATGTTACAAAGGTGCCACTCATGGTCTAACAACATGCTTATTCAACATTCTTATCATTGCAATAATTATATGTCAACATGCTTACTGAACATTCTTATCATTGCAATAATTATATATCAACATTGCAATAGTTACAATGTATGACCTTTTGTCATAGAAGCTATCTATGTCCTCCCTGCTGGCATTTAAAGAATTTATCAGTATTGGTGTTGCTCGAACTTAAACTTAATGCTACGAGAACATATTCAGGTCCTCAACGATGCAGTGTATCTTGTTGGACCCACCCAAGGCATGACCTTACTTGGTTACACCTGTCTACCACTGTACCCATGCTGGCACCAATTTCTGGGATATATTGCTTCACCTTACACAAGTCATGCTTGTGTAGAATACTAGAATTAGACATGATCAAGTTCTTTGAGGTTTATATTGCAGAGGTGGCACCCTATCTAGATACAAATTTAGACAGTCCATAGTATATATAGACGTGAATTCATAGTATGCATACGTTTTAGTTTTTTTGGTGAAGTCGTGAAATGTATAAGCTGCATATGACTTGATCCCCACTAGTCATTGCTGATTTTTGCTTGGCTCTATTAGGCTAAGTGCTCACTTGATTTCGCCATTTTGGTGTGTATATTACATCTTAGGTAGCTTGTAACGAGTGGGTGATGCCTTGCACCCTTTTTATATAAGAATTGAGGTTGTTCCATACTAACTATTCTTTTTAGTTTCCTTTCTCAAAATTTTCTGTCAAGGAGCTAATATGAGTAGTACTACATTGCAACATATATGTTACTGCCTGACTCTCCACGGTGAAACTATCAGTGGATGTAATATTGAATCTCTTGGTCACTAATAAAGTAATAAACCTAAATCTTAAGCTCTCCCAGTATGGTAACACGGGTTTACAAAACCCGACTAATGTAATATGAATAGTAATAGAATATCTACACTTAAAACAATTTGAATGGAGATGCTAGCCAATGAAGTGTTCCAGATCTGTTTATGATCATGATGCTTAATTATTAATTTATTATTATGAGCTATGACATAGAGATACTGATCCTTTTTTTACGGCAGGAAGTACTTGCGGTGACATGAGCAGAGCTACTGCCCCATCAGTACCGGATCAGAATAGCCAGACTACCATGGATTCTGCTACGACACAGGGTGCAAATACTGCAAGTAAACCTTCAGCAGAGATGGACGATCCATCAAAGAGTTCGGATGCTGCTGCAAGCAGAGGTAAAAGTGAACTGAATTCATTGGAGGATATGCCTAGCGTATTCACGAAAGGTGATGGTCCTAATGGAAGAAGGATCGAGGGAATACTTTACAAGTATGGCAAGGGAGAAGATGTGAGGATAATGTGTGTGTGTCATGGTACTTTTCATTCTCCAGCAGGGTTTGTGAAGCATGCAGGTGGAACCGATATAAATCATCCACTAAAGCATATCGTCGTAAACCCAAACTCCTCATTCTCCTAATTTGGAGAAAAAGAAGGTTGGAAATTCTGGAGATCTTAGCGTAGGAGAAACAATTTCTCACCTTTTACTTTTCTTTTTCAGTTTTTTTTTCAGCATTGAAAGACTTTCTGTGTTTGTATGTTGAGTAAGCTAAGCTCTTGTATGTACTGAGTACACAGTGTTGTCAGGAATAGAAGAAAATTTAATGTTGTCTTTTATGTATTGAGGAAACTTAAATGTTTATTTTCGTGTAGTTGGGACATTTTTGTAAGTGGCTGTAAAACTTGGCCTAGGACATTTTTGTAGATTGTGAATTTTTTAACAATGAGGAAAAAAAAACGACTCTGCTGGGGATCGAACCCAGAATCTCTGGTTTCGTAGACCAGCGCCTTATCCATTGGGCCACAGAGTCGGTTGATGCAAATTCTTGTTGTGAAGCTATATTATACAGAAAACGACATTTTACTGTAAATAACCAAAACAGAACAAGTTAATGTCACTGCCCAAAATGTAGGAAGAATGCTACAATATCTAAAGCTAATCCTGTCTACAAATATCAGGAAGTGAAAACTACAGGAGAACTGTGGTCGGAGTGCCCGGTAAAAATTCAGTCTCTTTCGTATAAATCAGGCATGAGTAGGGGAAGGCTGTGGTGTGACATTTACGAATCAGAAAGGTTGACTGGTGTTCTTATAGGCAACAGTAACAACAGCAGCAACACCACTTCTTACACCATTTCCAGCTCCAACAATGGTGAGCTGAGGGACATGAGCACTGTGGTGCGGAACAATAATCAAAACAGCAGAAGCAGCAACACCACTTCTTAAACCACTTCCAGCTGCAACAATGCCGAGAGCACTCAGGGAGCGAACAACAATAACAACAGCAGCAGCTGCACCCCCTCGAGGTACTGGAAGATTTCTTCTTGTGTGTCTTCAATTGGGGACTCTCCGCATATACATCTAGCTTAGGGTCCTGCTTCCTCGGAAATGCTCCTTTTACGGAAGTATATTTCGTAGCATCTACTAAACTGCAATGAAAAAATATTTCATGTGATGTTTGTTTGAGGGGAAAAAAAAAAGTAACAATGGAGTATAAACCATGCTTGTGATGCTAAAACAGCACCATCAATGGCTTAGCCTGCTAAGCTCGCTAGCAACTTGCAGAGGACCAAAGTGCCACATCTCTAAAACAGTGCCAGAATGGCCACGAAGTTATGAAACATATGTGGACATCGGTGTGAATAAAAAGACTATTTGTGTAGCATTCACAAATTAACAGAACAGCCGAAGACCCAATGCATTCTACATCATAACATACATAAAACATATGACATCAAGATATGAAACATGAGAAATTATAAGATCGTAAATGTATGTTAAGTATTTAATGTCCATGAAGCATGCACGCGTATGAAACAGATTAAACCTATCGTAGTCTGCTTTCTAAAAAGAAAATGAAACTTGCATTGGAAAGGCAAAAGATTGACAGCTAGTTGAACTTCCGTCAGAAAGGCGATTAATCATAGAGGAATCTCCTTTCCCATCTAGTTCACGCTTTACTTTTTCGAAGTGATCAGAAACATCTTCATCCGTCGCTTTTGTTTGTGTGGGCTTCTTGTCCACATCCATGGTTTCCTTGTCTCTATCCATGGTTCTTATTTTGCGCAGCTTTCCTATTGGAGATAGAGGAGGTAGCACAGGCGTATTCGCCTCACCAGGCTTATTCAACTCTCCGGAGCTGTACAATTCACCTGATTTGTTGACATCTTCACCAGACAAGTCTCCACTCATCATAAGAAATTGCTCCCTGGAAAAACTGTTGTTCCCAATATTAAGACTGAAGAGTGAATCATTAGAAGCAGCACTCCACTCCATTGCTGACGAGGGTCTACTACCAAAAACAGAAGCTGGTATCCTATCAGGATCATAATTTCCGGATCTTTCCATCACTTGCCTAGGAGGTAATTGAACTGGCGACATGGTTTGTGAAGTAGGATTACTGATGGCATGAGGAACTTGTGAGTTGGCGTCAGTTGGGGATATATTGTCATTATCTTCAGATTTAGAAGACATGTCACCTGGTTTATCATTTTTCTCCTTTTCCTTGGGTGATTGACTATCCTCCTTAACTTTAGGAGAGCTGGCAGGGAATGTACTGGATTCATTAAGCATCTTCGCATCCATTTGGAAAAAATCTGAAGAAGATTTCGATGAGGATGAGGAAGCATGATTAGAAGATATTGACTTCTTGTCAGAGCCTGGTGTGTTTTCATTGATATTAATATCTACATCAGCTTCACTTTCACTATCGACTGAAATTAAAGGGGAAAGTGCATCATCTTCATTTATAGAATTGTTATCATCCTTGCTTGGACTTGGATGCTTATTGCTTTCACTTCCATGTTTGGACTCCATAACTGAAATTGCAATAAAAAACACCACGGATTTTTCTTTTTTTCAATAAACTTCCCTAAGTGGCAATCTTTTGCAAACACAGAATTACAGATCAGTATGATGTACAAAGAAGGCATATTCGACCAATATTCAATTATTCATTCAGGCATGAATTAGCATGACAAACGTTATGCTAGCAGAAAGGCGGTATGAGATCTCAATTAATAGAAAGCACAGACTTGATTAAACTCAAACGGGTGATATTGAGATCATATAGCAATTGTTATTTAGACAGCAGAAAGTTTAGTTGATTACTCAATCAATAATGGTTTACATGGTAAGTTTGTAGCAAATTGATCAGAAATTGTGACCGTGTTTTCTATTCCACTGATAGAAAGCATTAGAATTCTTATTTTATAAACTTCTTAAACGAACCAAAAAATTAAACCCCCCACAATATCCATCAGTTCAGTACTTGATCGACATGGCATTATATCAGTGTCAAATAAAACTGATAAATTATAAACTACGCACAAAGTATATTATCAATCTTTAGATTCTGGCCTGCAAAACGAAGCTTAGCCTGCAGTACATTAAAGGAACAAAAAAAGTAAACAAAGAATCGAAATCTAAATTTGTCTATATCCAGCGAACCCTTCCTTCAAGAAGTTCAATTAGAAATCCTAATTCACATCTTTACTGAAAACGATTAATTATTTGCTTGAGGATTGAACTTTCTAATGCTAATCATTAGAATGAGAAACGCTGACAAGGTTGGATCATCGAACATTCAACAAAACTATCAAGTATCTTTAAAGGAAGAGAAATCTTTTCGCTAATTATTATTTTTCATTCCAAATTTTAAGTGACACTATCATAAAATCGCAAACGCTACAAAATTATAAAATCGCAACACAATGAGAAAAATCTCACCTTATATAGAAATTCTTTTTATAGTTTTTCGAAGATCAAAGCGCAGAAAGCTCAACCTGTCCTGGAGCGGCACCGGCAACCAATGGCCACCCTTTTACCGCCCCACACCTACACACTGCATGTACAAAATTCATTTGAAGAAACAAACACATGCATGTTCTAAACATCATATCAATGTAACAAAATCTAAATCAAATATATATCGATACCAACGCACAAAAATTCAATAAAGAATTTACCTTAGATGTGCTCCTATGACTAGGTGCAAATCATGTACTGCTATTTTCCGGGTATGAATTTTGTTGCAATTTTGGTTAAGTTTTCGTGACGATAAATCAATTGGGACCGAAATATCGAATAAAAATAATGCATGAGGAGAAAAAAAAAATTAGGGTTTAGGAGGAGAGAAAAATAAGAATGGTTGATGAATTTTCAGACGAGGAGTGAAAGGCATACCGATATTTCAGGATGTATTTAAATTCATTTAATATAAATCTTTTTTCCCTAAAAAATATTTTTTCCTATTTATTTATACAACCTATATACCACAATACAAGTCTCTTTTTTAAAAAATGCATCTTAACAAAACATTTATTAGATAATACATTTTTTCTTATACCCATTATAAATGTATTAACCTTTTATAAACATAAATTAATTTAAACTCTTGGTCATTTTTCCCTTTTTGGAGGAATAATCCATTGTAACTGTGAATAATATATATTTTTAACTTATTAATACATATTCAAACAATTGATCATAATTATGATCTTATACTATCCAAATTAATAAACCAATAATATAACTCTTGCATATCTATAATCTCAAATACTAAAATCAATTAAACTCTTGCACAAATTGAGAATACATCCAAATATGGGTAGAGAAAATTTACTAGAGGGATACTAAAATTTTCAATAAATAGAAAAATTTATTGAATTGAAATTAAAAACGCGAAAAGAATACTATAATGCATTGTCTTAAATCAATTAGCGAAAGACAAATTTTTACGGTTTTGATCACGATCAAAAAATTGACACTATCATACCCTAAAATTGAATCATAGCTCAACACTGAATAAGAAAATTGAAGATGCATTCATGTAATCGTGAAATGTAGCGGTATGTTTTATAACAATTTGTATGGAAAGTTTTCTTAACATCATGATACCAAAATTCTATGATAGTGAGAACATTCTCGGAGATGTAAAGGTCACAAAATTTTAAAATCAATTGTGTATTTCATTTTATCTCAAATAATACAAAAAAATTTGAGTATAAAATCTTTCTTTTAGAATGCATAAATAATACAATATAACTATACATTTTAAGATAAGCTTAAAATACAAAATATAATTTATTATATAATCAAATAATAAAAATATATTATATTACACGTCTTTTTTTATGACGACAATTTCACATGATATTGTGATAATTTTAATTCAACGTTAATCGTAACAAAAGTTGTATTACTCTTCTAACATTTTTTCGTGAATAGCTGAGATACTAATAAATATAAAAAAAGATTTAACAATTTCAAAGATAAAATCTTAAAAAAAACTTACAAATCACACGAGAATATGAAGAATATATTTAACAATCAAATTAAACTCATTCCAAAAAAAACAAACAAACAAAGCACTCTAAATTATCTAAAATCATAGAACTCCTATTATATTTTTTTGGTAAATATGCAATTACTATTACAAGAAAAGAAGGTAAAGATTATTTTCAGAGTTGTTTTTTCAATTTTAGAGTAATATTTGTAAAATGTTGCATATTATCATATTCATAAAATATGATACATTATGATATAATATGTGACAAATAATTTCGAAAATAATAAAACCACTCTGAAAATATAACATTTTTCGAAAAGAAACAATTATTAAACAAAATAATTGTAGGCACACAAGGCAGTTGCCGCAGTTCTCCGATTCATCATCCCAAAATATCCCCTGCAATCAAATCGTAAGTAACTGTTACTATTGTTGTTTTTTATGTAAACATCCTAGTAAATCAATCTCTTAACGTTCCCACCACCATAATTTCTTACGTTTTCACCCTCACATTAAACACATATCTCCTCCTCTCTTCACTTCACTAATCTCTATCTCACACACACACACACACAATTATCATCTTTTGTTGCTTTACACAACCCATCTTGATTCTTTGTTAAGGTACTATAAAGTTTTGTTTTTAATATATTTGTGTGTATATGTTGAACCCATGTTCTTGAATTCTTGATTTTGTGCTATTTTATGTAGTTTAGTGTGTGTATGTGTATGTTTTGTATAGAATTTTTCAAGATTTGTATTGTTGTTTCTATATTTGATGATTTGATGGTTAAAGATTCAATCTTTGCTTTATTAATTGTAGGGTTTGGATTAATTTTGAATTATTTTGTGAATGTTCTTTGTGATGTTTTTATAAGCTTTAGTTGTGAGCTAATTAAGTACTTGTAGCTGCTGTGATGTTAATTGTTGGGTTTTAATTTTTCACTGATGCAGTTTTCTGTTATTTAATGGTGGGGTGATAGTTTCGGGTTTCAGCTCGTGTTGATGTTGGTAAACATGTAGTTTTGTGTTGTTACAAAAATATAGTTGAAGTTTTATGAAAGAAAGTAGGTTTGAGAGATTACAGGAACACAGTTTAAAAAGAGGAGTCATTTCGGGTCTTACAGAATTTGGGTTGAGCGAGTTGTGTTCGTGTCAATTACGGAATTGTCTGTGTCAATGGTATGTGTTAGGTTCCTGTGGTTTGAGGCATTGTCCCCCCTCATGTATATGTAGCGAGTGACTTATATTTGTACTCGGAAGAGGATTATGAGAAGAATACGTAATTAAACAAATAATTAATGAAGTTACATTATTGTTGTTTGGATTAATTTAGCTGTTTATTTTGTAAACAATGGTCATTGTGGGTTTTGATGTTCAAAAGGTGTGATTTTTGTTGTGAAGTTTATACTTGTATATATTTACTGAAAATGTAGCATCGTTTATATTGCTACCTTTCTTATGTTTTTAGGTTTGGAAATGTAGGGAGATGATGCACGTTTAATGTCCCAGCTGGTGCATGGGAGTGTACAAGGTTCTCACCTGACAGTTTAGTTATAATTTCATTTGTACTGATGCAGACATATGGTCACAGTATAATTCTGGGGCCAAACTTGAAAATAAGTAAAAGCCAATGGCCAAATCACAAGTTTCTCTTCTGTCCAATGTTAATCAACCTGCGTCTTCAAGATTTATTTTAGAAGGGTTGGAGAGGACAAACAATCCCGGGCCTGGTTTTCCAGGCCTGAAAAAGAGAGGTCAGCCTCATGGGAATCGTTCTTGGATAAAAATTGATCAAAATGGGGACTCTACAGTTTTGGAATTGGATAAGGCTACTGTAATGAGGCGATGCTCCCTGCCTGCAAGAGATCTGCGTCTTTTGGATCCTCTATTCATTTATCCTTCCACAATATTAGGCCGAGAAAAGGCTATTGTTGTTAGTCTTGAATCAATCAGATGTGTAATTACTGCTGATGAGGTATTCCTTATGAATTCTCTGGAGGGAAGTGTAGTTCAGTATAAGTCAGAACTCTGCAAGCGACTCCAGACAATTAGAGAACAACAATCCGGTAAAATTTCCTTCGAAATAAATCTTTAAGTTTTATGAAAGCAATACTTTTCATTGGTATCATAGCATGCAGAGTGCTCTAATCATTTGTTGAGCAATTATATAAGAGCACCTAATACTAGTATATTCATGAGCTGCTAACTGATTGCTATTTTTATTAGATGATCTGCCTTTTGAATTCAAGGCACTAGAGCTGGCACTGGAAATAACATGCATGTCCCTAGATGCTCAGGTACAATATTTAATGTTTGTGTCTGGTGGGAAATGCAAAGAAAATGAAAGTTAGATTTATGATAATATACTTCAAAGTATGAAAACATTCCTCCTAGACTAGCTGTTGATTCAGACATGAGAATATACCCATAATATGTTCCGGCTTATAATGTATAAAAACTCAAGGACTCTCCTTCATGCATCTTCTGTTTATCCATTCAACCTCAAAAAGATATACCTTGGCACAGCTACAACAAACCTCGACGAATTAGTGTGGACATATTGAAAAGCTCTTTTCGGAGTGGTCACTACTTAAGCTTGTAGTGAATGTCTGACTGATCGTCATTCCACTGTAAAATGGAGAACACAATTCAAAGAAATTCAGATAAATAAGAAGTCACAGAGTCTTAACCAGTTAAAGGTTGTTTGTTCAAAATTTTGACATGAGATGTGATAATTCGTATTCTGATAATGTAGATATGTTGGGAGAAACAATAATTGTATCTAGCAAATCCCTCATGAAAAACCCTGCATTGGCCTTCATAATGTAATTTATGTTTTTGGTGACAAGTATTATGTATAATTTTTTTTATTTATCATAATGTTTAATTTTAGAAGTTATTAAAATTTACTAGGTAAAAGAATTGGATATGGAGATATATCCAGTGCTTGATGAACTGGCATCATCCATTAGTACTTCTAATCTAGAGCGTGTCCGTAGATTCAAAGGCTATCTACTTGCCTTGACACAGCGAGTGCAAAAGGTAAAAAATAGCAGTTAAACCCAAGTCTTCAAGTTGTCAATAGTAAGGTCTCACTTGGCTGTTCCACAATAAGATCGTTTATGAACTTTCAGGTATGTGATGAAATAGAGCATCTAATGGATGATGATGGTGATATGGCTGAAATGTACCTGACAGAAAAGAAGGAAAGAAGAGATTCTTATAATGGGGATATATATGATCAAGCCAGTATACTTGGAGGCACCGGGACATTTTCAAAATCAGCACCTGTTTCACCTGTAGCATCAATCAGTGGAACTCAGAAGTTGCAAAGAGCTTTGAGTAGTATGAGTTCAAGCAAGCATGGAAGTTTGACGGACTCAGCCAGTGGTGGCGAAAACATTGATCAGCTTGAGATGTTGCTAGAAGCGTATTTTGTGTTCAGTGACAATACTCTTAACAAGTTGTTATCGGTAAGAAAGAATATTTGAGGATACTATTTTTGTTCTAGGTACATAATTGATACACCCATCTATCATGTACAAGGCGATTTTCTCACACCTATTTACCTAGACTTTTCTGACGCGCTAGGATAATAGTTTCAGCCAACCAGCTGGGAGTCTGGACACCTGCTTTTTACATTCTCTCACAAGTTAAATTTTAGGTTAAAGTAATTAAAACCTTTGATACATTAGTTTATTGTTTTTTTAAAATTTTATTGAATATCCATTGTAATTAAAGGCAGAGGTATTTACATACCTACATGTCAGATATTAATAGGTTCCTTTGTATTATTATAAAGCTTGCATCATGTTGCATTTTAACGAGGTCCCTTTTTGATGATGCAGCTGAAAGAATATATAGATGATACCGAAGATCTGATCAATATCAAACTTGTAAGAAACAAACAGCCCTGTCTATGTTTCTTAGTTTTAGATGGGTTTGGATAGACTATATTATATTGACTGGATTTTGCTCCTTGTAATCAGGGAAATATTCAGAACCAGCTCATAAAATTCGAGTTGCTTCTGACAGCAGCCACCTTTGTGACTACCATTTTTGCTGTCATCACTGGGATCTTTGGCATGAACTTTGAGACAACTGTTTTTGACATACCGTCAAGATTCAACTGGGTTTTAATTATAACTGGACTATCTTGTGCGGGGATGTACATCTGTTTCTTGCTGTATTTTAGGCACAAGAAAATTTTTCCTTTGTAGATTTGGTGAATACTTGTTTCCATGGACATTGGTCATTAGTCGTTATATAAAAAAATGCATTATTATCGTCATCATACCGTGCCTTTGTATTTTATTCCTATTTTCCGCTGTCTAAGCCGGAAAATTTTCAAGAATTAAATAAACTCTATGCGCATGACTGTAATGCTAGTTTTTAAATTTGAATATTTGATGTGAAAAGAGTCAAAAGATAGGATGTGATATCTGGAACTAATAAAATGACTGGAAAAAAATAGGATGTGATAACAAACAAAATGTATTAAACATATCTGTCCTGGTCCTTTACCAAATCTAAGCCACTCCTATACCAAGTTGGAAGTTACAATACATCAATCTTCTCATGGTTGCCATTATTGAATTCAAGCCAATTTTTTGACTTGCAATATTTGATCAAAAAATACCAACCAATAGCACCTATAGTCATCAACCCACTGATCAAATAAACAATTTTGGTAGCAATCACCATGATCACCACCAAAAATCCAGACGGCACCAAGCACATAATCACCAGAGCCGGCAGCCTCAATGGAACCCGATACGGTCGCTCCATTGCCGGAAACTTCCACCTTAGCCAAATGAAAGCCGAAAATTCCAACAACATTCCCAAACTATATAAAAAATTAGCTGCACCAATTATATCTGTAAAATCCATATAAGAAACACCCAGTGTTATGACAGTAGCTAATAGTATTCCCACCCATGGAGTATTGAAATACTTCGATCTTAGACCGAAAAATTTAGGCAAAAATCCTAGTTCCGCCATGCCAAGAAGCTGATAAGCACAACTACTTAACTGTGCTTCGAATAATCCGATACCAGACAAAACAGCTCCGATTTCGATCCAGTATTTTAACCATTGCCCGGAAATTGTTCTAGCTGCATTTGCCATGTAGCCACTTTCCCATTCCGTTTGATCAACATTTACAGCTCCAGTAACAGCCATTAACGGAATTATGTAACCTAAACAAGTCAATATTACTGCAGAAAGTAAAGCAACTGGAAATGTTTTTTGAGGCTTATCAACTTCACCAGCCATTGTACTAACATTATCCCAAAAATTCAAATTCCAAAACAAAGTGTTGAAAAACAAATTCCAGTCTTTCTTCACTCCTTTTTGTCCCGTGCTAAGCCATTTCTTGGGACGAATACTCGGAATTGCTATAACAGACATGATAATAAAAGGTAACAAAGAGATCACACCTAGTGCAACAGCTACATATCCCACAATAGCAAGGCCAGTAAAATTCAAGAAACTGAGCAGTAAAGTAGAAACCGATATCGCAATGTTTCTTGGCTTACCATCAGAGAAAATGGGAAATAGTTTCTTCAAATAATCAATGCAGAGAACAGGAAAGGCAGCTATATTAATAACTCCACTAAGGAACTTGAGTGATCCCATCATGGATCCAAAGAAAGGTCCAAAAGCATGATGAGCCCAGATTACGAAACCGCCATTTCCAGGAAATGCAGTGGAGAGTTCAGCAGTGATTAGAGCTTCAGGGATGGACCAGATGAATGGGAAAATGAGGAAACCAAGGATTGCTAGTAACGATCCCGCGGCTTGGACAGCAGGTTCTTCACCATATGGACCGCCTGCAACTTCGAAATAAATAAGGAAAATAAGCGGGATCAGTGTTAGTTTCTTGGTTTTTCCAGGTGATTTTACTATGACTGTGCTTTGTGGTGTCTCTGTTTCTATAGCTAATGTTGTAGCATCAGCTGTAGCCATAGTTTGAGAGAGTTAACAAGATTTGGCTTGCTTACTTAGTAACGTTTGAAGAATAAAGATACCAATAAAGAATAAGATTTGGCTTAAAGTCATTTTTAACTCTAAAAATTTGTCCGTTCTTGTAACAAGTCAAAAATGATTTTAGGAAAGAGAAAATTAGCAAAATACTCATATTTGAGCAAGGTTGGTCCTATTTACTGAGGGGACACGTTAAATCGTGTACCGTGATATGAGGGGTAATACGGTACTTCGTGTTCCGTAATAGCGCATGATACGGTACACGGTGTAACGTGTTATGTGTAACACGGTGTATTGTGTCTCGTGTTAGGCGGGTGACGGTACACGCTCGTCCGTATCATGCATAACACGGAAGTCCGTGTTCTGTATCCAGCTAATACGGTAGACCGTGTAACTTGTTCAGCTAATACGGAGGTCGAAACTCCGTATCCTGTCGATATTTCGGGTCATTTTTTTCAGAATCAGTATTTTGGGCCTCTTGATCCTAAAAATGATTATTTTGGTCATCACCCTTTAGGAAAAAGAACTCAATGCAAATGTTGGTTGAAGATACTTTTTGAACAACTTATTTTACTTGATAAAAATTAATATGAGTAATCATTCATTCACATTTTCAACTTATAACTTTTATTTTTATAATTTTAATAGTAACTTGTAAATTACACAAAATAATAAAATTATCCAAACAGATCCCGACTCAAAATAAGCGGTGGAATATACTTACGTGACATAAAGAAGAATAAGACACTTTGCAGAAGAACAAGACAGCTTGTAGAATATAATTCTATACAATAATACAATGTAGTTGAAACTTTCACTACCTTTAGTATATGATATACACAAGTAACTTTGTTATTCTGTTAAGGAGGTTAGGTTTATATTCCAATTCTACATGCATGATTTTGAGTTTCCACCTTCTGAGGTTTTCACACATCCCATGTGTGCAGTCTGAATCTTCGCCTTTCGGATAGCATAAATAATAGTAAGAGCGATACTGTCCGGTCTGTCCCCGTAAAGATATTTTGTTTTATTTATGCTCAGTAGTCTGTACATCCGTGGCTAGATCCCGCAATTCTGTACTCAAAATCCAGATATACGACACGAAAATTTAGTTTTGGTTTTCGAAAAATCTTACATGAAAGATGAAAAGTCGACGAAATTTGAAGTTTGAACCTCTACTAATCAACTACTGGGGGAAAGATAGCAACATACAGAGGAAAAAGACAGGCTTTTGAGAGTTTGAATAAAAATAAATGAGTCATATTCATTGATCAACGGAATCTTTATAAGAGTACATTGAACATGAGGAGAGACTTTGCAAAGATATTTTTAAGAATACACACTTGTATGTCATTTATGTGATGAAAGTTCCACATATACAACTTTTTCCCGTGCAATTGTAAGAGCATTTCCAATCCATCATATTATTTTGACATAATTTTTATATCAAAATGATATAAAAATTACACTATTTTTAAATTTGACTCCAACCCACTTACACTAAAAGCTTATTTAGCTCTCCTTATTTTTTCTAAATAAGGACTATTTCGAGAAAAAAATTTCAAATTTACATACTAATTTTTAGGATTAAATATTTAGGAGGGGTTTAGTATTCTTTATATGCAAAAAATAAGTAACTTATTTCAGAAAAAAGTATAATTTGATGTACTTTTTTCCAAATTAAGTAATTATTTCTGATAAATAAGATTTGCCAAAAGGGCTCAAAATTTTACATCATTCTTGTACTATATAGGTTATTTTGTTGCTAAAGTACAAAAATAAAATACAAAAGTGGAAAGGTTGCCGTTTAGATAGAACAAATTTGTTTGAGGTAAGAAGTATAAAGATAATGTTGGAATATAGAAAAAATTTAAAATTTGATGTAACACCAAATTTGATGTAATTTTTGGTTTGACATCAAAATTGTATAAATTTTTGAGTTGGGTCGAACAAGATTTTTACACCAAAATGGTGTAAAAGTACCATTTTGAAGTTGGGTCGGAGTCTCGGAAATGGTGTAATGAGCTTTAAGCCCTTAAATATCATCAGGTTGAAAGTGGATCTTGACAGTATTTTTCGAAAAACGAGAATACATGATAGATTTTGGGTCATTGCTATGTCTAAGTCCAAGAAGGTGCCTGTTGACGGAGGAATTTGGGAACAACAAAATTCGAGGTACGTCGCCGGAAACAAGATCTTAGACGGTGGTTTTTCTCCGGAAAAAGTGGTGGCGTGAGGTCGCTGTAGATAATTTGTGGCTGAGATTGATAGGGTTAGTTGCGGCTATTTCAGAGCTCTCGACTTCCAACCCCTCAATCGGCCTACGTACCCTGGTATTTATAAGGATCAAGCCATACGTAGTTCTTGGAGAGCAAGAAACCCAAATGGGCTTGGATTGTAGGTCCAACATCCGGAATGTTCTACTATGAGGCCTAACCACAAAGGCCCAAGGCTCATCCAAGATCTTAAGACTTCACAGATAAGGAAACTTCCCCCGTCGAGGACTAGTCCTATCTGCTACCAGCTATTTCTTGATTTCAAGGATGCATGTATAGCCATGGTTTACCCCAAGTGCAGAACGCATCCCTGTCCCCCGAATGAGAAGCACCCACCAGATAGCAGGACAGGTGATCCAGAGCTTTTGGGTGCAAAGTTCAGGATTACTCCGAAGTTCCCCAATGAGAGCGCGCCCATTGAATACATGAACAGAGCTCCCAAAGCACACACCAGAAAGTCCCCATCTTTCCACCTTAGGGCGCGCCCTTAGTGTTTAAGAAGGGTCCTTATATCCAGGCAAACCCCTGGAGGCCTTCTGCGACGGACATCCCCCTCCTGAGATACGACAGGAGGGAATTCTTGAACTTCTGGAATCCCAGCTGGAGAAGAAATCCTCACCATAAAATATCATTTAGGGCACACCCTCCTTATAATAAAAGTGAGGGCGCGGCCTGCTTCCCTCAATTTGTGCCAAAACCTTAATTTATCTTAGAATTCCCCAAATTGAACCCGTTATCAACCCGTATCCACCTTGAAGATACCCGAACCGAATTTTGGCTATAACAACTACCCGCCAATTCCATATGAATTAGAAATAAAATATGGAATTTCCTTAAAAAATTTCTTAGTAACCTCCTCCAAGGCGCGCCTTGATCGAGGGCGCGTCCTCAGAATCCTAATCGTTTTTTATTTACAGCTGTCATCCACTATTCTTTCCTTTGCCTATAAATACCCCATCTCATTTTACTTTACTCATTTTACTTTTCTCTCCCCTCGAAAATCACTCCACTCCGGCGATTTTCCGTTCTCCGAGCAAAAAGTCGATCAGATTAAGCGTTTTCAGTGTTCTTTTTTGAAAATCTTGTTCAGAAACTCTCAAGGTACATTGCAATGCCTTTATTTCACGATTTAACCGTATAAATCTTGTGTTATGTCGATTTAACTGTTCACATGCTTCGTGTTCTTCATTTCTCTGATGTATATATACATGTATGTATCGCCGTTTAATCATTATTTTCTATCTTAATTTCCACAAAACATGTTCTTGTATTATACTTTAAGTCTACTAAGATCTTTCAATCCATTGGGCGCGCCTTAAACCCAGGGCACACTCTACGATCTTCTTTCTCCTTTAGAAATGCTAACCAATGTTAGTTTATGATGCGCCTTTAGGATAGGGCGTGCCCTAAACTCCTCTGATGTTATACTTTAACCTCCATTAGAAATTAATCCTTCATAAAATTTCAGTAACAATTGCAACCCTTTAGGATACCTTCGCACCACGACTTGTAGGAAATTTTCCTCTTTTTATCACTTTCTTGGTCGCGCCCTTAGTTTCCTTTTTTTTTTTTTTTTTTAATTTTGATTTTGTAGCTGGAGGGCGCGCCTTCTCCATTTCATCCTTTTAAGGAGTTAAATAAACGCATTGGGATATACTCTCCTTTTCCAGCTCCTCTCCCTCCTAATCCGCCCAGGCCTCTCTTCTCATTCGTATCTTCAGAAGATAGGGCGCACCTTATTCAAAAATTTCAAGACGGCACCATGAGTTTCTCTAGCGAAGATTCCCTCAACCAAGCCACTTTGAATGTTCAACCTTCTAAAGAATCCAAGGATGATAGTGACTTCATTCAAAATTCAGAAACATCTGGAGATTCTCATTCTTCAGACACTTACTCGGCTGAGGGCGCGCCTTCAGCCTCTTCTATTTCCCCTTTAATAAATTCTGAGCCAAAATCTCCTTCTCCTTCCCCAACTCCATTTGAGCACTGGGAAGTTCTCGACGAAGAAATTGACATCGAATGGGGAAGATATGGAGACATGTCTGAGAAAGAAAAGAATCAACTCAGAAAGAAACGAGGCAAGCTAGCCTGTGCGAGCATGTCTTCTACCGCTACAAATGATGAAGTAGAGTGGGCTATGAAATATTATGGTCAAGAAGGACTTTGGGCCATTCCACATTCCTACCATCGTCCTCATATTTTCAACTATGGTGGAGATTTCAGAATTCCAAGGATGGTCCTAACCCCGAGACTTGTAGCCCTTGGTGTGGGCGCACCTTTGCACCCATACTTAAGAGAAATCCTCGAATGGTATAATCTAGCCCCAATTCAACTTTCTCCCAACAACTATAAACTTGTTTTAGGTTTGTTCATTCTCTACCATGATTTGGGATTTGAAGCACCCTCTATGCCAGAAATCAGTTATTTCTTTAGCATCCGTCAATCAAACATTGGATATTATTATCTGGTGATCAACAAACCCCACAACAATAAAGGCTTTTCTGATGGAAGGATTAGTCATATTAAACGATGGATGAAACCTTATTTCTTTGTTTGGGATGTTCCTCGAGTTCGTCTTCAATTCAATACAAATCCTTGTAAGTGAGGGCGCGCCCCACACTCTTCTTATCTTTCTTTTTCAATCTTCATTTAACTTTTATTAATCCCTTTAAGCTAAAACAGATATAAGAATTCAAAAAACACTTCAGGGCGCGGCCTTATCTCGGGCCAATGCCGTCCTCAAAGTTGCAGCAGAGAAATTCAACCTCCAAACCCTAATCATTGAGGAAAACCTGAAAAGGGTTGGAATCCTTTCTGATAGAGTTGGATCAATCTATAAATTTAGGAAATTTAGAAATGGTATTGCGTCCTCTTCTTGTGATAATGATAATGAAAATTCCGATTCTGATCAAGATGAAGGTACGAAATCCTAAATTAGGGCGTGCCCTAACCTTTTGGCTTTACCTTCATTATCTTTTATCCTTTACTTGATACATCTTGAAACTTGTCTTTATATGAAAAACCTCTTTCATGATTTAACATTTTTTTGTTTTTCTCTGGTGCAGATATGGCCCCTAGGATTCCCCGTGGTTTCGGAGCCACAAAGAAAAATGACAAGGAGAAACAGGATAACAAGGATAGCACCTCCGATCCTAGGGCGCGCCTTCTTCAAGAGAAAGATTTTGAGACAGTCATTCCTCCTTCCTCTACCGAATCCTTGAAGAGGAATGCTGAGACTCAAAATCTTTCCATCGACAAGGGTAAAAAACCAAGAATCGAGGGCGCGCCCTCGTATGTGGAGACCTTAGTTGGTCCAGCGGCTACCCCCTTTATTAGGGAAAAAGAGATTGATTTATGGCAGAATATGAGTGCTGAGGATGAGGCTCAATCCATGATTCAAGCATCTGCCCAACTTCTAATCCAATCCCTAGGGCGCGCCCAGAGAGTGCACAAAGAAAAACTTCATATAAACAAACTCGAGGCTGAGAACAGAAAATTCTCTAAAATGGTTATCGAAACTGATAACAAGTGGAAGAAAGAATGTGATGCCAAGGATGCCACTATTGCTACCCTTAAGTTGGATCTTCAGAAGTCCGTTGAACACGGCCAATATCTTTGTGACCAGATTGAGAGGTTGAAGGAAGAAAGAGAAGAATTCCAAGTACAACAAGATGCTCTGGAGACCGAAAAAGCTAAATTGAAAGAACAGAGAGAATCCATTGAGGATGAGAACTTTTAAAAGGGATTTGAGTTTTATCTCCTTGGCTTTCTGGCCAACGATCCTGACTACAACTGGGAGGAGAAATTTGTTCGGGAAAGTGCTGAAGATGTTGAGGTCTTCAAGAAAACGCATGTAAAAGCCATCACAGCAAAGAGAGCTGAGTTGGGATTGGAGATTCCTCCTGAGGGCGCGCCTTCCGCAAAGGGCTCGCCTAAAGAGACTGAACAAATTACAAGTGTTGAAGCTGAAAGTGCAAACAACTTGATTCCTGCAGCTACTGCGCCTCCTCCTTCCAAGGACGCATCTCCCATTGCCTCCAAGGACGCGCCCTGAAGCCTTCTACCTCATTTTTCATCTTTCGAATCATTAAACTTTATCGAATTTTAA
Source organism: Saposhnikovia divaricata (assembly GCA_036435485.1). Classification (NCBI taxonomy): domain Eukaryota; kingdom Viridiplantae; phylum Streptophyta; class Magnoliopsida; order Apiales; family Apiaceae; genus Saposhnikovia; species Saposhnikovia divaricata. Next base: position 166,730,303 of record CM071595.1, on the reverse strand, counting down.
GGCGCGGGTCCTTTGTAAAACCCTGCAAATTGTAATGCTGAATTTTTGATAACTTCGAATATTCTTGATGTTTTTGCTCTAAATATTTCATCAAGTTCTCTGCATCTTTATTGCCTTAAAAATTTGAATTAAAACATAGGGCGCGCCCAGTGGTGAGGGCGCGACTTCCTGAAAAATTTATTGAAAGTCTTCAAATCTTCATACTTTGTTAATATAATGACTTTTAATGATGTTAAAGCAACAGAATTAGGGCGCGCCTTACTATTTTAGGGCGCGGCCTCTTGTACTTCAACAACCAATGCTTTTCTAACAATTCTTAAAAATATTGAAAAAAAAAACTTGAAAATCTTCATTAAACTTCGAATCTCTACATAACAAAGGAAGGTATATATGCACTACCCCCCCTGGCTAAGGACAATAATTATTGAAAAGTGAAGAGCAAACAAGTCTCGATCTAAGAAAGGTATATATGCACTACCCCCTAGACTAGGAGAACAATTATTGGTACTAGTCTATAACTTAAATATAATCCTTCATACTATAGGGGGCCGAAGCCGCACCCTATTGATAATATATCTTCAAATGCTTCATGCCCTTGGAATCGTGTTACCATCCAAGTCTTCTAGGTGATAATTGCCTTCCCAGATGATAGACTTGATCTTCTAAGGTCCTTCCCAATTGGGGCCAAAAACTCCATGAGCTGCTATCCTTGTTGATAAGTGGATTTATATCCACTTGGATCGCTTCAATTCGGTTTAAATTGATTGTCTTGGACTCAAGTTTATTGTAGTTTTGATGTGTTTTGCTTAGTTGTACAGATTTACAAGAATATCGATTATGGTTGATGCTTATATCGTGTTTGGAGGATTAATTTATTAAAATTCGGATTTTCCGGGAAGGTTGCGTAGTCTACACTGTTTTGGCCATATCTGAAGTTCTAGAAGTCCGTTTTCAGCGATCTTACTGTCCACGCGAAGCCTGGAAGATTTTCTACAACTTAGGATAGGATTCACGTGCGCAAGTTGCGTGTGGTGGGCGCAGGTTGTGCGACAAGCAGACTGATGGGAGCAGGAATTTACTATTTTGCCCTTTTCAAGTTCTAATTATATTTTGGGCAGTTTTTAGTACCTTAATCGAATTCTAATTGTAATAGAAGGTAATTTCTTGCAGGGAAAGACTTGGAGTGCCTATATAAACACATCCAACCCCTTGTAAATTGAAAAAAATTAGACAATTAGACAATTAGATATCTTGTACATATCATAGTTTAGATTTGCAAGGGAGAAAAGGGAGAAAGATTCAATGCTTGTGACAAGCAACGGATCTAGATCTACTTCATCTTTTGTATCATAGATTTGTTTTCTCAACTCTTTGTTTTATTAATATTATTATTATTATTCATACTTTGTTTATTATCATGGTTTCATCATATCCCATGATGACGAGCGGTTCGATTATGAGCTAATCGTTGTCATGTGATTCTAACGGATTTATCTATGTAGCTTAGTAGTTTGATTGCTTTAAAGATTTATGTGTGGTGAATTCTTGATATCCTCGTATGGTTGTGTTTCATGTGTTTAGATGCGTCATAAACATCTAATTTGTTAATCTCTTGCGAAGCGAGAGTGGATCTTGAGATTTAGAACTTGCCATGCTAGCATAGGATAGGTTGATGTTTTAACATCATGATTTATGGCGTAAATAGAGATATTATGCTGCCCTATGTGATCTAAGTGGATAACTTGTGCTTAAACCTTTATGTTTTCAAATTCTATAGAGATATAGGGTCTAAGCATAATTGGTGTCTACCCATATTCTATCTCTTTTGTGGATGCATGTGTAGTTTGGTATTAGTATACCGAGAGGTAGCTTTTACTTGTTTCGTGTTATCCGATCAGATATCAATTATATAAACATCCCATGACAACGATTAGCTCATAATCGAACCGCTCGTCATCATGGGATCTGATGAAACCATGATAATAAACAAAGTATGAATAAGAATAATAATATTAATGAAACAAAGAGTTGAGAAAACAAATCTATGATACAAAAGATGAAGTAGATCTAGATCCGTTGCTTGTCACGAGCGTTGAATCTTTCTCCCCTTTTCTCCCTTGCAGATCTAAGCTATATTATGTACAAGATATCTAATTGTCTAATTCCCTAATTTACAAGGGGTTGGATGTGTTTATATATGCCCTAGATTTCTTTCCCAGCAAGAAATTACCTTCTATTACAATTAGAATTCGATTTAGGTACTAACAACTGCCCAAAATACAATTAGAACTTGAAAAGGGAAAAACAATAAATTCTCTGCTCCCATCAGTCTGTTTGTCACGCAGCTTGCTCTCACCACACGCAGCCTGCACGTGGGATTCCTGTCCTAAGTTGTAGAAAATCTCCCAAGCTTCGCGTGACCTGTAAGATCGCTGAAAACGGACTTCTAGAACTCCAGATATGGCCAAAATAGTGTAGACTGCGCAACCTTCCCGGAAAATCCGAATTTTAATCAATTAATCCTCCAAACACGATAAAAGCATCACCCATAATCGACATTCTTGTAAATCTGCACAACTAAGCAAAACACATCAAAACTACAATAAACTTGAGTCCAAGACAATCAATTTAAGCCGAATTGAAGCGATCCAAGTGGATATAAATCCGCTTATCACACCCCCAAACTTAAACCGATGCTTGTCCTCAAGCATAAACAATAACAACTAACTAACTAAGTAGCTAGTACCACTTCCGTAGGTGATCACGGTTGCATTTGGCATATGCAACAAACCCTTTAAACCCCTAGGCAGCCCTAGTGGACGAGTAAGGTCTCGTGAGGGCCTACAGCGAATGTACCCACAAAATCCAATGCAATGCATGAATGCAACTAATATGAAAATGCAATTAATCTAGTACTAATATCCTACCATACCTTCAAATCCTCTCATGCCATATCAACTAAAGAATCAAAATAAATACGCAATGTCTTGGTGTCGAAAGTGCAAGTATTCACATAGTCTACTCAATGAACATGCATAAGTTCTCACAAGTCCATGTCAAGTGTAAGAATAAGTTAGTAAACATGCTAAACCTACAAGAGTACATCTTTGAGACAAAACTCGGGATCTCATACGCAAAAACAAGCAAACACTCACAATCCACTCACAAAAGAATATTCACTCAAGAACAAGGGTAAGTGTGTCACTCAATTCCAACAAAATCATAAGCATGCTTGACATTTGGTATCAATCTAACTCTTAACACAACATACATCAATGACGATAATCAAAAGGTATTTATTTGGGTTGTAACGGGGCTAGGGACAAGGTATGTCAAATAAGCCAAAACAGGTGAAGTGCCAAAAGCTAGTAAGTACCATGTTGAATCATACACAACACCCTATTTTTTCCCCCACATACTTTTACTATTTTTCTTCCAACAAAAACACTCGACTAGTCGACTAAAGTAGGATCACAATAACACCAATATGCTCTCATAATATAATTTTTTTTTCTGAGAGCTAAAGCAACAATAATATAGACAATAACAATGATCATACGATTTTATTACACATGCCGACTATCAAGCAACAACCAAACCCAAATTTCAATATTTCCCCCAAAATTATGACCAACAATAAACCCCTCTTTGCACACCTTATTACTCCCTTAAGCACCCTACTAGCCTTTGACAATGTGGGTTCAAATTAATGTAAGGCCAATACAATAAAAAGGTCTAGGCAAGTAATGTGGTATGTCACCGAAAAAATAGGATTAAGCTCAACGGGTTAACTAATTGATCATGTAAACATGGTGTGGTAATATGGGAAAATATGTAGTTATTCCTAAATACCTTTATCATTTTAATCGTCAAATAATGTCATGCGTTTCAAGAAAGACCTCAAACAACTGCTAGCAATGCACACATTTCGTGGACACTCAAGCAAACGAATAAAATTGCAACAGATATGCAATATGGCTCAAAAGCTCACTTGGCGAGAAAAACATACTCAATCCCAAGCAAAAATCTCTCTAATGCACCTACTTCTATTCAAAGAATGCAAACTAAACCAACTTGCACATATTCACGTCCTTCTAATTACTCAAAACATTCAATAAGTCTACTAGCTTCAACTTACTAGTGTATGTGTGTGCACAAGAACAAAGCATATCACTTCTCAATCAAAAGCGTCAACAACATAAAATTCCTATCAAGCATGGGTGCAAATGCAAACTACTATGAACTCACATGATATACGAGTATAAAAACATAATGTCCTATATGAAACAAACGTAGATAACACGAACATAAATGCATAATTTACTACTACTAATATGCAAAGCATGAAATCCTATATGAACAAATAATACAACTACTAATCCCTCAAACCATCACCCCCAAACTTAAAATATTCAATGCCCTCATTGAATGGAAGTAAATACAAGGGATAGCAGAAAACATACCGAAATATCGAAGCAATCACCCTCCATCCTGATCATCTTTGGCAATGGTATGAAACTCCGAACCACTCACCAATCATCTCAATCAACCCAACATTTTTTTCCTCCGGCAAAAATCCCCTTTTCCTTAGCAATGAGCCTCAATAACCGATTAGATTCAACCTCCGCCGTCGAAAACGAAAATTTCATAACACTAACACTACCTCTTCCACGCTTAAAAGCCATAAAAATCAATACCCAACTCACAAGAAGCTCCACCAATAATCACTAAGCAGTATCACACCAAAAATATCCCAAATACCAAGAATAATACAAAATCCCAATTTTTGCAAGAACACAAATTCGTAATAAAAATAAAATTAGAGAAAAGATAAACCCATTACGAATTGGAGAGGTGAACTTGCAATTAATTCCTCTTTAGAATTGAATTTTTTTAGAGATTTAAATAAATAGAAGAGGAATTGGATTTGTATGTAGAGGTGGGTATATATATAAGATGATGGATAAGATGAATAAAGATTTAAGTGTGTAAGAGAGATTTGTAGAGGTTAGGATTTGATGTAGGATAGATATAGGAATTAAGAATTGAAGAAATTTGAGTTAGGATAGAATTTGGGGTTGATTTTGTAGGTAAAAACACTGATTTTCGGGAAAAAAAACTGGGAAGGGGGGTGTAACGCAGCCGCAGGCTGCGTTTCTCCTACGCAGACTGCGCTGAGAACAGTAACGCAGGCGCAGCCTGCGTTACTGGTGCGCTGGCTGCGTCTAATGCAGTAACGCAGTCACGGCCTGCGTTTCTAACATGTTTTTTTTTCCAGACACACTAAAATTTTTTTTTCTTCCTACACTAATGCGTGGGTTGCCTCCCACGAAGCGCTTCTTTAACGTAAATAGCTTGACGTTACTTCCAAGCCTCCATTAAGGATGATAATAGTTTGCTTGGTGATAAGTGGATTTTATATCTACTTAGAACGTCTTATGTCGGCTTGAATTGGTAGTTTTGGCCTCAAGTATGTCGTGTTTTGATTAGTTTTTAGTGGAAATGTGCAGGACTTTTATCTCAGGATCGGAGTTGGTAATTGAAGATGTTATGTTGGATATAGGCCCAAGGTGTTTGTTTAAGAAGGTTTCCAGAAGAGCGAGGGAAAACGAAGCAAGGAACGACAATTACCATGAAAATCAGAATTTCCAGGAAGATGTCCGGGCGGGCGCTCAAGCTCCCAGGCGGCCGCTCAGGGGGAATTTTCCAGGCGGCCGCTCAAGATTCTAGGCGGCCGCTCAGCCTGAATTCTGGAAAATTTTACAGTTTTGCCCTTTTCGAATGTTAATGCAATTCTGAGCTGTTTCCTTGTATGATTTGGTTTTTAGGGCCTATAAAAACTCTGGTTATCATTGTAATCAGTAGAGAGGGTTTTATTTTGTTAACATTAAGGAGTGAATGATCGATTGTTCGTGACAAGCAACGGATCAAGATCTACCTATCTTTTGTAACTTGGCATTCTTCGGATTTGTTCCTAAACCCTTATTAATTTATATTATTCTTTTATTCATTCTAGTCATGTTTATTAGCATATTTTCATCGAACCCCATGATGATGAACGGTTCAACTATGAACTAATCACCGTCATGGGGTCCTAACGAATTTATTTACAGAAATTAGTAGTGAATGCCTAATTGATATACATGTGGTGACTTGCGATATCCTTGCATGGTTGTGAATTAATTAAATAGATGCGTCGCGAACATCTATCTTGTTAATCTTTAGTGAAGCGACAGTGGATCTCTAGATTTAGAACTTACCATGCTAGCATATGTTCGTGATTGATTTCATGATTAGTGGTGTGATTTTAACCATCTCATACTATCTTATGTAATCCTTATGGATAACTTGCTCTTCAACCTTTAGGTTTTCAAATTCTATAGACATATAGAGTCTAGACCTAATTGGTGCCTGCATGATTTCTATCTTTTGTGGATATTGTGTAGATTGGTGTGCGTGTACTGAAAGGTAGCGTATACTTACTCCGTGTTGTCCGATTAGTTATCGTAACCACCATACAAATCGAGTAAAGGCATGATCTCTAATGGATGTATTTAATGAAGTTAGGACCCTATGTTTCTATTCATAAATTAAATCATTCTCTTTTAATAATTAGTAAATTTGATTAGCATAATATAAAATCAAAACCCAAATTGTCTTTTGTCTTAGCATTGAACGATAATCAAACATTGTTGCTTAGACGCATAAATCAAAGTATACAATTTCTGCGGGAACGAATCTTACTTGCTTTTATATTACTTGTTGTCCACGTGCGCTTGCGTGTATTTTGTGCGAACAAGTTTTTGGCGCCGCTGCCGGGGAATTGTTATAGTTTATGTGTTTGACATCAGTGGTCGTTAAAGTTCACTGACTCGGATTGGTTACTAATTGTTTCCTTGTTGATTCTTTGAAATTCAGGTACTTGAGCGTGTATGCGAACGCGTTCGAAAACTCTCCAAGAAAAGCTGGAAAACAAAGATCGAGAAGAGGACCGAACAGAAGAAGAACTTGAAACTTTAGAGATGGCAGAGCCAAAGCCATTGAAAGACTTCTCTCAGCCTAAGATCAATGACATTGCATCTAGCATTGTCAGGCCGGCGATCGCAGCTAATACTTTTGAGATCAAACCAGGCACGATTCAGATGGTACAGAACTCAGTGCAGTTTGGAGGTGCTCCTACTGAAGATCCAAACATGCACATTCGAAGTTTTATTGAAATCTGTGATACCTTCAAAACAAATGGTGTGTCAGAAGATGCTGTGAAGCTGAGGCTTTTCCCATTCTCTCTGAGGGATAAAGCTAAGAGCTGGTTACACTCTTTACCAGCAGGTTCTATCACTACATGGGAAGATCTTGCACAGAAATTTCTCACGAAATTCTTCCCTATGGCTAAAACAGCAGCTATCAGGAATGCCATCACTCAGTTTTCACAGCAATCGGGAGAATCTCTATGCGAGGCTTGGGAGAGATATAAGGAGATGCTAAGGAAGTGTCCACACCATGGGATGCCAGACTGGATGGTGATAAATTGCTTTTATAATGGGTTGGGTGCTCAGTCGAGACCCTTGTTAGACGCAGCATCTGGTGGAGCTCTATGGGCAAAGAGCTATGATGAGGCTTATGAACTTATTGAGATGATGGCTGCCAACGAATATCAAAATCCTACTCAGAGGTTGTCTCAAGGTAAGGTAGCTGGTGTTCTGGAAGTGGATGCAGCGATAGCTATTACAGCTCAATTGCAAGCCTTGGCTATGAAGGTGGATTCGTTGTCTAATTACGGCTTACAGCAGGTTGCTAGTGTATGTGAGTTGTGTGCGGGCGCACATGATACAACTCAATGTGCGATTTCTTCTGAATCAGCACAGTTCGTGAGTAATTATCAGAGGCCACAGCAGCCAGTGCCAGCTACTTATCATCCGAATAACCGCAATCATCCAAACTTTAGCTGGAGTAACAATCAGGGCGGTGTTCAACAACAACATTATCAGCAAAATCAAGGGCAACATCCTGCCTCTAGACCATTCAATCAAGGATTTCAGCAACAGTATCAGCAGTATCAGCCTAAGCAACAATTTCAGCCACCAGGTTTCCAACAGCAATCTCAGGGGAATAGTGGTCAATATCCTAATGAAAAAGCTGAATTGGAAGAATTGCGGATGGCAGTGAAGAGTCAAGGGGCATCTCTGAAGATAATGGAAAATCAGCTCGGTCAACTTGCTAGTGCCCTGCTAAACAGACCGGCAGGAACTCTTCCTAGTGACACTGAGGCTAACCCAGGAAAGAGAGATGGTAAAGAGCATGTGAAAGCTGTCACCTTGAGATCCGGTAAGGTGACAAGCAATTCGAAGCCAGTTGTTGTTGAAGAAGAAGAAGAGGTACAAAAGCAATCGGATACAGCAGTTGAGCAGTTGGTTAGTGAGGTTGTGCAGCCGAAAAATCTGGACGAGACAGTTCTTGCAAAGAAGTCTACGGAGAATACGAAAATCTTTCCACCACCTCCATATCCAGGCAGATTGAAGAAGCAAAAAAATGATAGGCAGTTTGCCAGGTTTCTCGAGGTGTTTAAGAAACTTCAAATCAACATTCCTTTTGCGGAAGCACTGGAACAAATGCCCAGCTATGCGAGGTTTATGAAGGGAATTCTCTCTAGGAAGCTCAAACTTGAGGAGTTGGACACTGTAGCACTGACAGAAGAGTGTAGTGCCGTTCTGCAACAGAAATTGCCACCAAAGCTAAAAGATCCAGGGAGTTTCACTATTCCATGCACCATCGGAAATCTGTCTTTCGACAGATGTTTATGTGATTTGGGTGCCAGCATTAATCTTATGCCCTTGTCGGTTTTCTTACAACTGGGTTTGCCGGAACCGAGACCTACCAATATGTCTTTACAATTGGCTGATCGTTCTATTACATATCCGAGGGGTGTAGTTGAAGATGTCTTGGTCAAGGTTGATAAGCTTATTTTTCCGGCCGATTTTGTGATTCTTGATTTTGAAGAAGACAAGAAGATTCCCATAATCTTGGGAAGGCCTTTTCTAGCGACCGGCCGTACTTTGATTGATGTACAAAAGGGAGAGCTTACAATGAGGGTTCAAGATCAGATTATCACCTTCAATGTGTTTAAGGCAATGAAACTGCCCTCAGACGAGGAAGAATGCTTTCAGATGGATTGGGTAGAATCTTCAGTAAAGACGGAAGTCGGTCAGTTGTTGATGTCTGATCCGTTGGAAAGAGTTTTGACAGGTGAGTCTACTATGGAAGACGAAGAAGGAATAGAGCAGCTTCAATTGTTGAAGGCAACTCCGTGGAGGAAAAGCTTTAAGTTGCCAATCGAGTCTCTTGGGCTAGAAGAGTTAAAAAAATCACAAGCTCGTCTCAAACCATCTATTGAGGAAGCTCCGACACTTGAACTTAAGCCACTGCCGGACCACTTGAGGTATGCATTTTTAGGTGACGCATCTTCTTTACCTGTTATTATTGCCTCTAACTTGACAGGAAGTGAAGAGGAAAAGCTCTTAAGGATTTTGAGGGAGTTCAAAGCCGCCATTGGATGGACCATAGCAGATATAAAGGGAATCAGTCCTTCTTATTGCATGCATAAAATTCTGCTAGAGGAAGGATATAAGCCAACGGTGGAACATCAGCGTCGTCTTAATCCGATAATGAAGGAGGTGGTGAAGAAAGAAATTTTGAAGTGGCTTGATGCGGGTATTATCTACCCGATTTCAGACAGTTCTTGGGTGAGCCCAATTCAATGTGTACCTAAGAAAGGGGGGATGACCGTGGTTACCAATGAGAAAAATGAGCTGATTCCAACGCGCACCGTCACTGGGTGGAGAGTCTGTATGGATTATCGCAAGCTGAATAAGGCTACTCGCAAGGATCACTTTCCTCTGCCATTCATCGATCAGATGTTAGACAGGTTGGCTGGTCATGAGTACTATTGCCTCCTTGATGGGTATTCTGGATACAATCAAATTTGCATCGCACCTGAAGATCAAGAGAAGACTACCTTCACATGTCCGTTCGGCACCTTTGCATTCAGACGAGTCTCCTTCGGACTTTGTGGTGCCCCAGCCACGTTTCAGAGATGTATGATGGCTATATTTTCCGACATGATTGGTATTAATGTCGAAGTCTTTATGGATGACTTTTCAGTATTTGGATCTTCATATGAAGCATGTTTGTACAATCTGAGTCTGGTGTTGAAAAGATGTGTAGAGACTAATCTGGTGTTGAATTGGGAAAAATGTCATTTTATGGTGCAGGAAGGAATCATCCTGGGGCACAAGGTTTCTAATAAAGGACTTGAGGTGGATAGAGCAAAAATTTCTACTATTGAAAATTTACCTCCACCTATCTCTGTGAGGGGGATTCGCAGCTTTTTGGGACATGCTGGTTTCTATCGTCGCTTTATCAAGGATTTCTCGAAAATTTCTAAACCTCTGTGCAATCTGTTAGAAAAGGATGTTCCTTTCAAAATGGACGAAGCCTGTCTAGCTGCTTTTGAGCTATTGAAGACAAAGTTGATTACTGCACCTGTGATCACTGCACCTGACTGGAGCCAGCCTTTTGAACTAATGTGTGATGCGAGTGACTTTGCCGTTGGTGCTGTTCTTGGGCAACGGAAGGAGAAAATGTTTCTTGTGGTTTATTATGCCAGTAAAACCCTCAATGATGCTCAATTGAATTACACCACGACAGAAAAGGAACTTTTGGCGGTGGTCTACGCTTTTGAGAAGTTTCGAGCCTATCTGCTTGGCACGAAGGTAATTGTATACACAGATCATGCAGCCATCCGGTATTTAATGTCAAAGAAGGATTCAAAGCCGAGATTGATCCGATGGATTCTATTGCTTCAAGAATTTGATGTGGAGATTAAAGACAGAAAAGGAACCGAGAACCAGGTGGCGGATCATCTTTCGAGGTTAGAGGAGCACGGTAAGAATGTACAGTCTGAATCTGTGATTAACGAATTTTTTCCCGATGAACAACTTTTCAGGATACATGAAGAGGAGCCATGGTTTGCAGATTTTGTAAATTATCTTGTTAGTGGTATTATTCCTCCGGACTTGTCATATGCTCAGAAGAAGAAGTTCTTACATGATGTGAAAGGGTATCATTGGGATGAGCCGTATTTGTTTAAACAAGGCGTTGATCAGATTATCAGACGTTGTATTCCATATGGTGAAACAGAAGATGTATTGACACAGTGTCACTCCACTGTGTATGGGGGTCACTATGGAGGGGAGAAAACAGCAGCTCGTGTTCTTCAAGCAGGGTTCTATTGGCCTACAGTGTTTAAGGATGCTCACCAGTTCGTTTTGAGGTGTGATCGGTGTCAAAGAGTGGGGAATATCTCTCGGAGGAATGAGATGCCTCTCAACATGCTTCTCGAGGTAGAAATCTTTGATGTGTGGGGTATCGACTTCATGGGTCCATTTGTGTCTTCGGGTAATAATCAGTACATCCTTCTAGCTGTAGACTATGTCTCGAAATGGGTTGAGGTGAAAGCCTTACCAACCAACGATGCTAAGGTTGTGTTGAATTTTCTTCATAATCAAATCTTTACCCGTTTTGGAACTCCGCGAGCTATTATTAGTGATGAGGGAACTCATTTCTGCAATCGTCAGTTCACTGCATTGTTGGCTAAGTACAAGGTAACACATCGTGTTGCAACTGCTTATCATCCTCAGACAAACGGTCAAGCGGAGGTATCTAACCGTGAAATCAAGAGGATTCTAGAGAAGGTCGTGAATCCGTCAAGGAAAGACTGGTCGATGAAGTTAGACGAAGCTGTTTGGGCTTACAGAACGGCTTATAAAACACCGTTGGGAATGTCACCGTATCAGCTGGTGTTTGGCAAGGCATGTCATTTGCCGGTGGAGCTAGAGCATAAAGCACTTTGGGCGATAAAGAAGTTGAATCTTGATACTAAAGCTGCTGGTGATAAACGGTTACTACAGTTGAATGAGTTAGAAGAGTTCCGCTCGCAGGCCTACGAGAACCACAAGATTTATAAGGAGAAAGTTAAGAGGTGGCACGACAAAAGGTTGATTCAGAAGACTTTTGTTCCTGGTCAACTAGTCTTGCTGTACAATTCCCGTCTCAAACTCTTTCCGGGGAAGCTCAAGTCAAGGTGGTCGGGGCCGTTCACTGTGAAAACCGTATTCCCGCATGGAGCGGTTGAAATTTTTGAGACATCACCTGAGTTGGCGTTTAAGGTGAATGGACAGCGTTTGAAACATTATCATATCGGGGATCCATTGAACCGTGAAACGGAATCCGTCGTTTTGACGGAAACGTAACGTCCGCGAATCCAGTCAAGCTAGTGACGGTAAAAGAGCGCTTCGTGGGAGGCAACCCACGCGAGGATACGTTGTAGTATTATTCTTTTCTTCAAATAAAAAAAAAAAAAAAAAAAAAAAAAAGAAAATCAGTGAGCAGGCTGGGCGGGCGCGCGCCAGGCTGGGCGGCCGCTCAAGGATCCTTCTGTCAGTTCTGGGCGGGCGCTCAAGCTTCTGGGCGGCCGCTCGAGCAACCCCCTGACCAGTTTTTTTTTCCCCACGATTTTGTGTTTTAAAACCTCTCCCAACCTAATATTTTACATCTAGGTTCATTCTATACTCCCTATTGCCCTCATATATCTTCCCTAACCCTAATTCACCCCTAGATTACAATCCCATCTCATATCTCTCCATTTATCTTCCATATATATACATACACTCCACCCTATCTAAACTCATCTTACTTAAACCTAACCCTATCAACAAGGATTTTCACTCAAATTGGGGAAGTTTTTAAAGCAATTCACCTCTCGGATTCGTGTGGGTAACTTTCTTTTCTCATTATTGATTAATTTCATTGCATACGAATTGTGAATTTGCCAATTGGGGGTTAGTTGTGGACTTGTTATCTTCATTGGTGATTGTGAAATAAAGAGTTATTTTGTTAATTGATCATGGCACCAAAGCGTCAAAGGGTTGTTGAGAGGAGTGCGGGGAGCAGTAGTAATCACCCCTCCTCGGGTTCAGATTCAAGTTTGGGGGAGGTTGAGAAGTTTATATCACCGGAGGCTCAAAGTGAATATAATAGGTTAATGACAAGGACGGTGATTAGAGAGAGGGGATTCTTGCCGTTTCAGGCAGGGGAGTTGCGTGCTTTGGTAGAGGAGTTGGGTTGGGCACCGTTTTGTGAATCTCCTACAGCAGCCCCGTTGAGCATAGTTCGAGAATTTTACGCTAATGCTAAGGGGGAGTCGAATGGGTACTCAGTGGTTCGGGGGTTGACTGTTGATTATACTCCAGATGCGATTCGTCGAGTCTTGCTGCAACCGAATAGAGGAAGACGGGTTGAGGATTGGACGCATAAGACCAAGGCCGATGTGGATCTTCAGGATATTGTGGAGCAGTTGTGTGTTCCGGGCACCGTTTGGAAGACTAGGGCCGGGACTAATGAGCCTCGTTCGTTTCCATCTTCGGCTTTGAACCGCTATGCTAGGGCTTGGAATCTGTTTGTATGTGCGTCTATTTCACCATCATCTCATGCTCATGATGTGATAGTTGAGAGGGCCATTCTGCTCTGGGCTATTATTAATGGACATTACATTGATTTGGGTCACATCATTCATCAGAATATTATGCGGTTTTGCGTTCGGGGGCCACAATGTCGATTCCTCATCCTTCTTTAGTTACTGAGTTATGTCGGGCAGTTGGTGTGAGGTGGGATGAGGACGAGCCGCTGTTGATGCTGTTGGGGGCTATTGATGACGCCCTTATTGAGCGGATGGTGGAATGGCCAGGCGGCGTTCCCCATGGCCGTGGGTTAGGCTACATTATTACTGCGGCTGAGCGAGGCGGTATGCCACCACGAGTGCCGCAGGTTCCTAGGGTTCCGCGAGCTCGCGCTAGTTCATCTCATGGTGATGCGTTGTCAGTTGGATTTATGGAAGCTCAGTTCCGTCGCTTGAATAGGCGCATTGACGCTATGCATGAGAGCAACCGTCAATATGCGGAGGATATGACTTCTGCTTTGATCTCAGCAGGTATTTCCGCTCAGTGGCCTGTTTATGGTGCTCGCACTGTCTACCCACCCCCTGATTCGGATGAGGAGGGGGATGATGATGATTCAGCAGAGTAGTAGGTATGTTGCTAACCCTTGTAATTTCTTCCATGAGGGCATGGCAGATTTTAAGTTTGGGGGGAGATTTCAAGGTTACTAATGTTGTCTGTTTTCATGTAGGAATTCATATTGCATCATATTTGTATGTGTAGTTTAGTTTCATGCATGATACCTGTCATATAGAGCATTCTGTTTGCATTTTTGTCGAGTTTTGTATGTGAGTTCATATAGTTGCATTACATGCATTTTTCATGATCCCTTATAATAAGCTGATGCCATAAGGTAGGTAGATGTTGATGTGGGTGTGAAAAGGATGAACAGAGGGCTGATTTTAAATTTTGTTGAAATTGACATGCATGTTTCATGAATAAAATTTTTACACAGTCTCGTCGTTTGCTCTTGGACTAGGTTGCGTCATGCTTGTTTGGATTTAGGATTTAATCACTTGTTTATCGATAGAATTTGCTTTATTCTCTTGATGATTAAGGAACACCAAAATACAAGTTTGGGGGAAAACAGAAATTTCATGCTAATATGTTTGTGTTTGTATTTGTTGGCTAGGCGTCAAATGGCTAGTAGCCGGCTCATGTTTATGAGTAGTCTAGGGTTGGAATTGAGAATTCTCATTCCAGACTCCATGTGAACGAAAAAAAAAAAGGAGAAAAAAATGCAAGAAAAAAAAAAAAAAAAAGAAAAAAAAAAGAAAAAGAAAAAAATGTTGTGAGAGTCTGAGTATGCAGAATTGATCAGGGTGAGCTCTTTAATACTCGAGCAATTAAGTTCTTGGGGACTTTGTGCCTAGTGACCTAAGGCTTTTATAGTCTGGGATCCACTAACCCAACGCTCGCTACATGGGTATTATTGTATAAGCCTTTAGGGGTCTCATCCATTGCACGATCAAATAAGCATGTGTGTTGTGTACATATTGTGTTTGAGTCATAATAAAGCATGAATTTCTGTCTACTTTAGAGGAGTATAGAGGTGTATCTAAAGTGATCTTGAGTTTAACGTTCATTCTATTTATAACTCTGTGATTGTCCTGGAAAAGAATATGTATGATTTTGATCCGGTTTGGGAGTATATCTGTCGAGCATTGCACACACGCACGTTCTGATCATGTATTGTTAGTATACCGGAATTTAGTCGAGCTCTGTTTGGATTGATTGCATTCATGGAGATATTTGCTTGCTAAGTGGTGTTGGTTAGTTTGAGGGGATCCTTTGCATTCATATTTAGTTGCATTCATTCATGCATTGCATTGTTTGTGTCGTTTGTGTCAGTTGGATTTTGTGGGTACATTCACTATAGGCCCTCACGAGACCTTACTCGTCCACTAGGGCTGCCTAGGGGTTTAAAGGGCTTGTTGCATATGCCAAATGCAACCGTGATCACCTACGGAAGTGGTACTAGTTAGTTTGTATATTGTTTATGCTTGAGGGCAAGCATCGGTTCAAGTTTGGGGGTGTGATAAGTGGATTTTATATCTACTTAGAACGTCTTATGTCGGCTTGAATTGGTAGTTTTGGCCTCAAGTATGTCGTGTTTTGATTAGTTTTTAGTGGAAATGTGCAGGACTTTTATCTCAGGATCGGAGTTGGTAATTGAAGATGTTATGTTGGATATAGGCCCAAGGTGTTTGTTTAAGAAGGTTTCCAGAAGAGCGAGGGAAAACGAAGCAAGGAACGACAATTACCATGAAAATCAGAATTTCCAGGAAGATGTCCGGGCGGGCGCTCA
Organism: Saposhnikovia divaricata; assembly: GCA_036435485.1. NCBI lineage: Eukaryota > Viridiplantae > Streptophyta > Magnoliopsida > Apiales > Apiaceae > Saposhnikovia > Saposhnikovia divaricata. Next base: position 166,714,445 of record CM071595.1, on the reverse strand, counting down.
AGCTCCCAGGCGGCCGCTCAGGGGGAATTTTCCAGGCGGCCGCTCAAGATTCTAGGCGGCCGCTCAGCCTGAATTCTGGAAAATTTTACAGTTTTGCCCTTTTCGAATGTTAATGCAATTCTGAGTTGTTTCCTTGTATGATTTGGTTTTTAGGGCCTATAAAAACTCTGGTTATCATTGTAATCAGTAGAGAGGGTTTTATTTTGTTAACATTAAGGAGTGAATGATCGATTGTTCGTGACAAGCAACGGATCAAGATCTACCTATCTTTTGTAACTTGGCATTCTTCGGATTTGTTCCTAAACCCTTATTAATTTATATTATTCTTTTATTCATTCTAGTCATGTTTATTAGCATATTTTCATCGAACCCCATGATGATGAACGGTTCAACTATGAACTAATCACCGTCATGGGGTCCTAACGAATTTATTTACAGAAATTAGTAGTGAATGCCTAATTGATATACATGTGGTGACTTGCGATATCCTTGCATGGTTGTGAATTAATTAAATAGATGCGTCGCGAACATCTATCTTGTTAATCTTTAGTGAAGCGACAGTGGATCTCTAGATTTAGAACTTACCATGCTAGCATATGTTCGTGATTGATTTCATGATTAGTGGTGTGATTTTAACCATCTCATACTATCTTATGTAATCCTTATGGATAACTTGCTCTTCAACCTTTAGGTTTTCAAATTCTATAGACATATAGAGTCTAGACCTAATTGGTGCCTGCATGATTTCTATCTTTTGTGGATATTGTGTAGATTGGTGTGCGTGTACTGAAAGGTAGCGTATACTTACTCCGTGTTGTCCGATTAGTTATCGTAACCACCATACAAATCGAGTAAAGGCATGATCTCTAATGGATGTATTTAATGAAGTTAGGACCCTATGTTTCTATTCATAAATTAAATCATTCTCTTTTAATAATTAGTAAATTTGATTAGCATAATATAAAATCAAAACCCAAATGGTCTTTTGTCTTAGCATTGAACGATAATCAAACATTGTTGCTTAGACGCATAAATCAAAGTATACAATTTCTGCGGGAACGAATCTTACTTGCTTTTATATTACTTGTTGTCCACGTGCGCTTGCGTGTATTTTGTGCGAACACTTGGTCCTCTCTTCGCGAGACTTCATCGTCATCATGGCGACACACTTTCTGCCCCTTCTCCTTGCTTGGCCTATTCGTATAACAAATATGTCCTATTCCAATGCCTTCATCGGTTGACCCAAAATCTGTCAATTTGTAGAACAAAACACACTCGCGGGCTTCGCTTGAATATAATGGAGGAGGGTAAATGTATGTTGCTGAAGCCTTTGGTTTCTCAAAGAGAACTTCCTCCATTGGCTCTAATGCGCTACCTCCATCTTCACACTTTGAGACAAGTAGAAGACTTGCATCTGTCCCATGATCATCAGCCTCTTGGAATGCACATACCAATTCTTGAAATTTGCGTAGCTCATCAGTGTCCTCTTGGTACGCACATACCAATTCTTGAAATATGTGTAGCTCCTCAGTGTCTGTCCCGAATTGTGCCCTTTCCATATCATCCACCTCACTAGCTTGATCAAATTCCTCACATGGCTTGTTAACGCTCACCTCACCTTGGAATTTGTCTTCCTCAATTATGCATGCAGTGCCCTGCTCCAAGTCATCGTTATTTTCTGGAATTGGCTCTGATATGAATTGATGTTTCTCTTGTTCCAATGATCTCACAGCTTGAGCAACTAGAATCTCCAAAGATTTGATAGACTCCTCTCTACTCTTTTCAAGCATCCTAAGCTCCTCCATAGTAACAACCTCATCTGACTGAAAAGTAGGAGTAGGTTGCTGATGTTGAAACTCTTCACTTCCAAAGAAATATGACATATCTGGAACATCTTGCTGGTACTGTTGAGGATGGTATTGAAAATATGGTTGTTCCTCATAAGTGACATATGGATCAACTCCTTCGTAGTAACAATATTGTGAGGGATCATGAACGCCCAAACACTGCTCACATTGCTGAGGCATGGATGTCCTCGAATATGCCCACCATGGCAACTCCTCGCATGCCATCTTCAAACACTCAAGTACCTGAAACACACCGAACTAAACAAGAATAGATAAGTAACTAATCGGAGTCAGTGAACTCTAACGACCACTACTGACAAGCACATAAACCAAAAATAAAACACCGATGATCCCCGGCAACGGCGCCAAAAACTTGTTTGCACTAAAACACGCAAGCGTACGTGGTCACAAGTAATATATGAATAAGTCGAGTTCGTTCCCACAGAGATCTGGTTTTGGTTTTAATTCAGTTATTGTACCTATGCAACAATGTATGATAATTATTCACTGCTAAGACAAATAACAAGATTAAGTTTTTACTAACTATAATTAACTAAGATACAAATTAACAAACTAAAAATTACTAACTAATGAGAATTAAAATTGAATTACTTATATGCGAGAAAACATGGAATCCTAACTTCATCATCTACTTCACTTAGAGTTGATGCCTTTAATCAATACATACGATAGTTTTGATATCTGATCGGATAACACGAAACAAGTAAAAGCTACCTCTCGGTATACTAATACCAAACTACACATGCATCCACAAAAGAGATAGAAGATGGGTAGACACCAATTATGTTTAGACCCTATATCTCTATAGAATTTGAAAACATAAAGGTTTAAGCACAAGTTATCCACTTAGATCACATAGGGCAGCATCATATCTCTATTTACGCCACAAATCATTATGTTAAAACATCAACCTATCCTATGCTAGCATGACAAGTTCTAAATCTCAAGATCCACTCTCGTTTCGCAAGAGATTAACAAATTAGATGTTCATGACGCATCTAAACACATGAAACACAACCATACAAGGATATCAAGAATTCACCACACATAAATCTTTAAAGCAATTAAACTACTAAGCTACATAGATAAATCCGTAAGAATCACATGACAACGATTAGCTCATAATCGAACCGCTCGTCATCATGGGATCTGATGAAACCATGATAATAAACAAAGTATGAATAATAATAATAATAATAATAATAATATTAATAAAACAAAGAGTCGAGAAAACAAATCTATGATACAAAAGATGAAGTAGATCTAGATCCGTTGCTTGTCACGAGCGTTGAATCTTTCTCCCCTTTTCTCCCTTGCAGATCTAAGCTATATTATGTACAAGATATCTAATTGTCTAATTCCCTAATTTACAAGGGGTTGGATGTGTTTATATATGCTCTAGATTTCTTTCCCAGCAAGAAATTACCTTCTATTACAATTAGAATTCGATTTAGGTACTAACAACTGCCCAAAATACAATTAGAACTTGAAAAGGGCAAAACAATAAATTCTCTGCTCCCATCAGTCTGTTTGTCGCGCAGCCTGCTCTCACCACACGCAGCCTGCACATGGGATTCCTGTCCCAAGTTGTAGAAAATCTCCCAAGCTTCGCGTGACCTATAAGATCGCTGAAAACGGACTTCTAGAACTCCAGATATGGCCAAAACAGTGTAGATTGCGCAACCTTCCCGGAAAATCCGAATTTTAATCAATTAATCCTCCAAACACGATAAAAGCATCACCCATAATCGACATTCTTGTAAATCTGCACAACTAAGCAAAACACATCAAAACTACAATAAACTTGAGTCCAAGACAATCAATTTAAGCCGAATTGAAGCGATCCAAGTGGATATATATCCACTTATCACACCCCCAAACTTAAACTGATGCTTGTCCTCAAGCATAAACAATAACAACTAACTAACTAAGTAGCTAGTACCACTTCCGTAGGTGATCACGGTTGCATTTGGCATATGCAACAAACCCTTTAAACCCCTAGGCAGCCCTAGTGGACGAGTAAGGTCTCGTGAGGGCCTACAGCGAATGTACCCACAAAATCCAATGCAATGCATGAATGCAACTAATATGAAAATGTAATTAATCTAGTACTAATATCCTACCATACCTTCAAATCCTCTCATGCCATATCAACTTAAGAATCAAAGTAAATACGCAATGTCTTGGTGTCGAAAGTGCAAGTATTCACATAGTCTACTCAATGAACATGCATAAGTTCTCACAAGTCCATGTCAAGTGTAAGAATAAGTTAGTAAACATGCTTAACCTACAAGAGTACATCTTTGAGAAAAAACTCGGGATCTCATACGCAAAAACAAGCAAACACTCACAATCCACTCACAAAAGAATATTCACTCAAGAACAAGGGTAAGTGTGTCACTCAATTCCAACAAAATCATAAGCATGCTTGACATTTGATATCAATCTAACTCTTAACACAACATACATCAATGACGATAATCAAAAGGTCTTTATTTGGGTTGTAACGGGGCTAGGGACAAGGTATGTCAAATAAGCCAAAACAGGTGAAGTGCCAAAAGCTAGTAAGTACCATGTTGAATCATACACAACACCCTATTTTTTCCCCCCCACATACTTTTACTATTTTTCTTCCAACAAAAACACTCGACTAGTCGACTAAAGTAGGATCACAATAACACCAATATGCTCTCATAATATAATTTTTTTTTTCTGAGAGCTAAAGCAACAATAATATAGACAATAACAATGATCATACGATTTTATTACACATGCCGACTATCAAGCAACAACCAAACCCAAATTTCAATATTTCCCCCAAAATTATGACCAACAATAAACCCCTCTTTGCACACCTTATTACTCCCCTAAGCACCCTACTAGCCTTTGACAATGTGGGTTCAAATTAATGTAAGGCCAATACAATAAAAAGGTCTAGGCAAGTAATGTGGTATGTCACCGAAAAAATAGGATTAAGCTCAACGGGTTAACTAATTGATCATGTAAACATGGTGTGGTAATATGGGAAAATATGTAGTTATTCCTAAATACCTTTATCATTTTAATCGTCAAATAATGTCATGCATTTCAAGAAAGACCTCAAACAACTGCTAGCAATGCAAACAATTCGTGGACACTCAAGCAAACGAATAAAATTGCAACAGATATGCAATATGGCTCAAAAGCTCACTTGGCGAGAAAAACATACTCAATCCCAAGCAAAAATATCTCTAATGCACCTACTTGTATTCAAAGAATGCAAACTAAACCAACTTGCACATATTCACGTCCCTCTAATTACTCAAAATATTCAATAAGTCTACTAGCTTCAACTTACTAGTGTATGTGTGTGCATAAGAACAAAGCATATCACTTCTCAATCAAAAGCGTCAACAACATAAAATTCCTATCAAGCATGGGTGCAAATGCAAACTACTATGAACTCACATGGTATACGAGTATAAAAACGTAATGTCCTATATGAAACAAACGTAGATAACACGAACATAAATGCATAATTTACTACTACTAATATGCAAAGCATGAAATCCTATATGAACAAATAATACAACAACCACTAATCCCTCAAACCATCACCCCCAAACTTAAAATATTCAATGCCCTCATTGAATGGAAGTAAATACAAGGGATAGTAGAAAACATACCGAAATATCGAAGCAGTCACCCTCCATCCTGATCATCTTTGGCAATGGTATGAAATTCCGAACCACTCACCAATCATCTCAATCAACCCAACATTTTTTTCCTCCGGCAAAAATCCCCTTTTCCTTAGCAATGAGCCTCAGTAAACCGATTAGATTCAACCTCCGCCGTCGAAAACGAAAATTTCACAACACTAACACTACCTCTTCCACGCTTAAGAGCCATAAAAATCAATACCCAACTCACAAGAAGCTCCACCAATAATCACTAAGCAGTATCACACCAAAAATAGCCCAAATACCAAGAATAATACAAAATCCCAATTTTTGCAAGAACACAAATTCGTAATAAAAATAAAATTAGAGAAGAGATAAACCCACTACGAATTGGAGAGGTGAACTTGCAATTAATTCCTCTTTAGAATTGAATTTTTTAGAGATTTAAATAAATAGAAGAGGAATTGGATTTGTATGTAGAGGTGGGTATATATATAAGATGATGGATAAGATGAATAAAGATTTAAGTGTGTAAGAGAGATTTGGAGAGGTTAGGATTTGATGTAGGATAGATATAGGAATTAAGAATTGAAGAAATTTGAGTTAGGATAGAATTTGGGGTTGATTTTGTAGGCAAAAACATTGATTTTCGGGGAAAAAAAACTGGGAAGGGGGGTGTAACGCAGCCGCAGGCTGCGTTTCTCCTGCGCAGACTGCGCTGAGAACAGTAACGCAGGCGCAGCCTGCGTTACTGGTGCGCTGGCTGCGTCTAATGCAGTAACGCAGTCACGGCCTGTGTTTCTAACATGTTTTTTTTTTCCAGACACACTCAAAATTTTTTTTTTCTTCCTACACTAATGCGTGGGTTGCCTCCCACGAAGCGGTTCTTTAACGTAAATAGCTTGACGTTGCTTCCAAGCCTCCATTAAGGATGATAATAGTTTGCTTGGTCCTCTCTTCGCGAGACTTCATCGTCATCATGGCGACACACTTTCTGCCCCTTCTCATTGCTTGGCCTATTCGTATAACAAATATGTCCTATTCCAATGCCTTCATCGGTTGACCCAAAATCTGTCAATTTGTAGAACAAAACACACTCGCGGGCTTCGCTTGAATATAATGGAGGAGGGTAAATGTATGTTGCTGAAGCCTTTGGTTTCTCAAAGAGAACTTCCTTCATTGGCTCTAATGCGCTACCTCCATCTTCACACTTTGAGACAAGTAGAAGACTTGCATCTGTCCCATGATCATCAGCCTCTTGGAATGCACATACCAATTCTTGAAATTTGCGTAGCTCATCAGTGTCCTCTTGGTACGCACATACCAATTCTTGAAATATGTGTAGCTCCTCAGTGTCTGTCCCGAATTGTGCCCTTTCCATATCATCCACCTCACTAGCTTGATCAAATTCCTCACATGGCTTGTTAACGCTCACCTCACCTTGGAATTTGTCTTCCTCAATTATGCATGCAGTACCCTGCTCCAAGTCATCGTTATTTTCTGGAATGGGCTCTGATATGAATTGATGTTTCTCTTGTTCCAATGATCTCACAGCTTGAGCAACTAGAATCTCCAAAGATTTGATAGACTCCTCTCTACTCTTTTTAAGCATCCTAAGCTCCTCCATAGTAACAACCTCATCTGACTGAAAAGTAGGAGTAGGTTGCTGATGTTGAAACTCTTCACTTCCAAAGAAATATGACATATCTGGAACATCTTGCTGGTACTGTTGAGGATGGTATTGAAAATATGGTTGTTCCTCATAAGTGACATATGGATCAACTCCTTCGTAGTAACAATATTGTGAGGGATCATGAACGCCCAAACACTGCTCACATTGCTGAGGCATGGTTGTCCTCGAATATGCCCACCATGGCAACTCCTCGCATGCCATCTTCAAACACTCAAGTACCTGAAACACACCGAACTAAACAAGAATAGATAAGTAACTAATCGGAGTCAGTGAACTCTAACGACCACTACTGACAAGCACATAAACCAAAAATAAAACACCGATGATCCCCGGCAACGGCGCCAAAAACTTGTTTGCACTAAAACACGCAAGCGTACGTGGTCACAAGTAATATATGAATAAGTCGAGTTCGTTCCCACAGAGATCTGGTTTTGGTTTTAATTCAGTTATTGTACCTATGCAACAATGTATGATAATTATTCACTGCAGAGACAAATAACAAGATTAAGTTTTTACTAACTATAATTAACTAAGATACAAATTAACAAACTAAAAATTACTAACTAATGAGAATTAAAATTGAATTACTTATATGCGAGAAAACATGGAATCCCAACTTCATCATCTACTTCACTTAGAGTTGATGCCTTTAATCAATACATACGATAGTTTTGATATCTGATCGGATAACACGAAACAAGTAAAAGCTACCTCTCGGTATACTAATACCAAACTACACATGCATCCACAAAAGAGATAGAAGATGGGTAGACACCAATTATGTTTAGACCCTATATCTCTATAGAATTTGAAAACATAAAGGTTTAAGCACAAGTTATCCACTTAGATCACATAGGGCAGCATAATATCTCTATTTACGCCACAAATCATGATGTTAAAACACCAACCTATCCTATGCTAGCATGACAAGTTCTAAATCTCAAGATCCACTATCGTGGATCTTGAGATTTAGAACTTCTCATGCTAGCATAGGATAGGTTGGTGTTTTAACATCATGATTTGGCCAAAAAACAAGCAAAACACGGGATCTGGACTTCTAGAACTCCAGATATGGCCAAAACAGTGTAGACTGCGCAACCTTAAGCCGAATTGAAGCGATCCAAGTAGATATAAATCCACTTATCACATCCCCAAACTTAAACCGATGCTTATCCTCAAGCATAAACAATAACAACTAACTAACTAAGTAGCTAGTACCACTTCCGTAGGTGATCACGGTTGCATTTGGCATATGCAACAAGCCCTTTAAACCCCTAGGCAGCCCTAGTGGACGAGTAATGTCTCGTGAGGGCCTACAACGAATGTACCCACAAAATCCAATGCAATGCATGAATGCAACTAATATGAAAATGCAATTAATCTAGTACTAATATCCTACCATACCTTCAAATCCTCTCATGCCATATCAACTTAAGAATCAAAGTAAATACGCAATGTCTTGGTGTCGAAAGTTCAAGTATTCACATAGTCTACTCAATGAACATGCATAAGTTCTCACAAGTCCATGTCAAGTGTAAGAATAAGTTAGTAAACATGCTAAGCCTACAAGAGTACATCTTTGAGACAAAACTCGGGATCTCATACGCAAAAACAAGCAAACACTCACAATCCACTCACAAAAGAATATTCACTCAAGAACAAGGGTAAGTGTGTCACTCAATTCCAACAAAATCATAAGCATGCTTGACATTTGGTATCAATCTAACTCTTAAAACAACATACATCAATGACGATAATCAAAAGGTCTTTATTTAGGTTGTAACGGGCTAGGGACATGGTATGTCAAATAAGCCAAAACAGGTGAAGTGCCAAAAGCTAGTAAGTACCATGTTGAATCATACACAACACCCTATTTTTTCCCCCACATACTTTTACTATTTTTCTTCCAACAAAAACACTCGACTAGTCGACTAAAGTAGGATCACAATAACACCAATATGCTCTCATAATATAACTTTTTTTTTCTGAGAGCTAATGCAACAATAATATAGACAATAACAATGATCCCACGATTTTATTACACATGCCGACTATCAAGCAACAACTAAACCCAAATTTCAATATTTCCCCCAAAATTATGACCAACAATAAACCCCAATTTGCACACCTTATTACTCCCTTAAGCACCCTACTAGCCTTTGACAATGTGGGTTCAAATTAATCTAAGGCCAATACAATAAAAAGGTCTAGGCAAGTAATGTGGCATGTCACCAAAAAATAGGATTAAGCTGAACGGGTTAACTAATTGATCATGTAAACATGGTGTGGTAATATCGGAAAATATGTAGTTATTCCTAAATGCCTTTATCATTTTAATCGTCAAATAATGTCATGCTTTTCAAGAAAGACCTCAAACAACTGCTAGCAATGCAAACAATCCGCGGGCACTCAAGCAAACGAATAAAATTACAACCGATATGCAATATGGCTCAAAAGCTCACTTGGCGAGAAAAACATACTCAATCCCAAGCAAAAATCTCTCTAATGCACCTACTTGTATTCAAAGAATGCAAACTAAACAACTTGCACATATTCATGTCCTTCTAATTACTCACAACATTCAATAAGTCTACTAGCTTCAACTTACTAGTGTATGTGTGTGCACAAGAACAAAGCATATCACTTCTCAATAAAAAGCGTCAACAACACAAAATTCCTATCGAGCATGGGTGCAAATGCAAACTACTATGAACTCACATGATATACGAATATAAAAACAGAATGTCCTATATGAAACAAACGTAGATAACACGAACATAAATGCATAATTTACTACTACTAATATGCAAAGCATGAAATCCTCTATGAACAAATAATACAACTACTAATCCCTCAAACCATCATATAGGACATTCTGTTTTTATATTCGTATATCATGTGAGTTCATAATAGTTTGCATTTGCACCCATGCTTGATAGGAATTTTGTGTTGTTGACGCTTTTGATTGAGAAGTGATATGCTTTGTTCTTGTACACACACATACACTAGTAAGTTGAAGCTAGTAGACTTATTGAATGTTGTGAGTAATTAGAAGGACATGAATATGTGCAAGTTGATTTAGTTTGCATTCTTTGAATACAAGTAGGTGCATTAGAGAGATTTTTGCTTGGGATTGAGTATGTTTTTCCCGCCAAGTGAGCTTTTGAGCCATGTTGCATTTGTTGCAATTTTATTCGTTTGCTTGAGTGTCCACGGATTGTTTGCATTGCTAGCAGTTGTTTGAGGTCTTTCTTGAAACGCATGTCATTATTTGACGATTAAAATGATAAAGGCATTTAGGAATAACCACATATTTTCCCATATTACCACACCATGTTTACATGATCAATTAGTTAACCCGTTGAACTTAATCCTATTTTTTCGGTGACATACCAAATTACTTGCCTAGACCTTTTTCTTGTATTGGCCTTACATTAATTTGAACCCACATTGTCAAAGGCTAGTAGGGTGCTTAAGGGAGTAATAAGGTGTGCAAGGAGGGGTTTATTGTTGTTCATAATTTTGGGGGAAATATTGAAATTTGGGTTTGGTTGTTGCTTGATAGTCGGCATGTGTAATAAAATCGTGGGATCATTGTTATTGTCTATATTATTGGTACTTTAGCTCTCGAAAAAAAAAAACAGAAAAAAAAGAAAAAGAAAAAAAAAGAGAGAAAAAAAAAGTTATATTATGAGAGCATATTTGTGTTATTGTGATCCCACTTTAGTCGACTAGTCGAGTGTTTTTGTTGGAAGAAAAATAATAAATTATGTGGGGGGAAAAATAGGGTGTTGTGTATGATTCATCATGGTACTTATTAACTTTTGGCACTTCACCTGTTTTGGCTTATCTGAAATACCTTGTCCCTAGCCCCGTTACAATCCAAATAAAGACCTTTTGATTATCGTCATTGATATATGTTGTGTTAAGAGTTAGATTGATACCAAATGTCAAGCATGCTTATGATTTTGTTGGAATTGAGTGATACACTTACCCTTGTTCTTGAGTGAATATTCTTTTGTGAGTGGATTGTGAGTGTTTGCTTGTTTTTTGCGTATGAGATCCCGAGTTTTGTCTCAAAGATGTACTCTTGTAGGCTTAGCATGTTTACTAACTTATTCTTACACTTGACATGGACTTGTGAGAACTTATGCATGTTCATTGAGTAGACTATGTGAATACCTGCACTTTCGACACCAAGACATTGCGTATTTACTTTGATTCTTAAGTTGATATGGCATGAGAGGATTTGAAGGTATGGTAGGATATTAATACTAGATTAATTGCATTTTCATATTAGTTGCATTCATGCATTGCATTGGATTTTGTGGGTACATTCGCTATAGGCCCTCACGAGACCTTACTCGTCCACTAGGGCTGCCTAGGGTTTAAAGGGCTTGTTGCATATGCCAAATGCAACCGTGATCACCTACGGAAGTGGTACTAGCTACTTAGTTAGTTAATTGTAATTGTTTATGCTTGAGGACAAGGATCGGTTTAAGTTTGGGGGTGTGATAAGTGGATTTATATCCACTTGGATCGCTTCAATTCGGCTTAAATTGATTGTCTTGAACTCAAGTTTATTGTAGTTTTGATGTGTTTTGCTTAGTTGTACAGATTTACAAGAATATCGATTATGGTTGATGCTTCTATCGTGTTTGGAGGATTAATTTATTAAAATTCGGATTTTCCGGGAAGGTTGCGCAGTCTACACTGTTTTGGCCATATCTGGAGTTCTAGAAGTCCGTTTTCAGCGATCTTACTGTCCACGCGAAGCCTGGAAGATTTTCTACAACTTAGGATAGGATTTGCGCGCACAAGTTGCGTGTGGTGGGCGCAGGTTGCGTGACAAGCAGACTGATGGGAGCAGGAATTTACTGTTTTGCCCTTTTCAAGTTCTAATTATATTTTGGGCAGTTTTTAGTACCTTAATCGAATTCTAATTGTAATAGAAGGTAATTTCTTGCTGGGCAAGACTTGGAGTACCTATATAAACACATCTAACCCCTTATAAATTGAAAAAAAATTAGACAATTAGACAATTAGATATCTTGTACATATCATAGTTTAGATTTGCAAGGGAGAAAAGGGGAGAAAGATTCAACGCTCGTGACAAGCAACGGATCTAGATCTACTTCATCTTTTGTATCATAGATTTGTTTTCTCAACTCTTTGTTTTATTAATATTATTATTATTATTATTATTATTATTATTATTATTATTATTATTATTATTATTCATACTTTGTTTATTATCATGGTTTCATCAGATCCCATGATGACGAGCGGTTTTATTATGAGCTAATCGTTGTCATGTGATTCTAACGGATTTATCTATGTAGCTTAGTAGTTTGATTGCTTTAAAGATTTATGTGTGGTGAATTCTTTATATCCTCGTATGGTTGTGTTTCATGTGTTTAGATGCGTCATGAACATCTAATTTGTTAATCTCTTGCGAAACGAGAGTGGATCTTGAGATTTAGAACTTGCCATGCTAGCATAGGATAGGTTGATGTTTTAACATCATGATTTGTAGCGTAAATAGAGATATTATGCTGCCCTATGTGATCTATGTGGATAACTTGTGCTTAACCCTCTATGTTTTCAAATTCTATAGAGATGTAGGGTCTAAACATAATAGGTGTCTACTCATCTTCTATCTCTTTTGTGGATGTATGTGTAGTTTGGTGCTAGTATACCGAGAGGTAACTTACACTTGTTTCGTGTTATCATATCATATATCAAAATCATCACATGTATTGATTAAAGGCATCGACTCGAAGTGAGTAGATGATGAAGTTAGGATTCCATGTTTTCTCGCATATAAGTAGTTCAATTTTAATTCTCATTAGTTAGTAATTTTTAGTTTGTTAATTTGTATATTAGTTAATTATAGTTAGTAAAAACTTAATCTTGTTATTTGTCTTAGCAGTGAATAATAATCATACATTGTTGCATAGGTGCATGAACTGAATTGAAACCTAACCAGATCTCTGTGGGAACGAACTTGACTTCTATCTATATTACTTGTGACCACGTACGCTTGCATGATATTTTGTTAACACTTGTATTAGGCATAACCTTCCGAAGAACCAAATCACCCACCTTAAAAGGACGGGTCTTCACCTTTCTGTTATAATATCTTGCAGCCCTTTGCTGGTAAGTTGCCAACCTCAGTTGTGAGTTGGTTCTTGTTTCTTCCAAAAAATCCAGACTCAGCCTTTGATTTACCATATTGGTCTCTTCATCATAGAAATCTCTCCTGAACGATCCTGCTCCAATCTCTACCGGAACCATTGCCTCGCATCCATAAGACAACACAAAAGGAGACTCCCCTGTAGTAGTTCTCGGAGTTGTGTTGTATGACCACAACACCATGGGAAGTTCTTCAGGCCAATTCCCCTTGCTTTCTTCCAACTTCATCTTCAAGGTATGCTTGATTATTTTGTTGATAGCCTCTGTCTGCCCATTACTTTGAGGATGATACACAACTGCAAACTCTTTCTTTATCCCCAAGTCATCACACAACCTTCGCAATTCTTTGCTATCGAACTGCTTTCCATTATCCGACACAAGCTTATATGGAATCCCAAATCTCCACACAATAGAGTTGAAAAAAAAATCTCGAATTTTCTTCGCAGTAATGGTGGCCAAGGGCATTGCTTCCGCCCACTTGGTAAAGTAATCCACAGCAACAACAGCATACTTCACACCTCTCTTAGCCTTGGGGAGTTCTCCAATGAGATCTATCCTCCACATAGCAAACGGCCATGGACTCATTAGAGAAGTCAAGGTAGTAACAGGGTTAGTAGAGTAGTTGGCAAAACTCTGGCACTTGTCACATGCCTTAACAAACTCGTAAGCATCCTTCTTCAAGGTAGGCCAATAATATCCTTACCCTAACACCTTCATTGCTAATGAACCACCCCCCGAGTGATTACTGCAAATCCCTTCATGAATCTCCCTAAGGATGTAATTACACTCATCTCCATCTATGCACTTGAGAAGTGGTTGATTGAAACCCTTCTTATATAGTACTCCATCATATTCCATAAATCTAGCTGCTTGATACTGAAGTCGCCTTGCCTCAAGCTTCACACTTAGAAGTACACCTCCTTGGATATATTTTTGAATGGGAGTCATCCAAGTGACCTGTGGGATTGATTCCACTTCCATGACTTCAATCTCTGGAATACTAGGTACTTCCTGAATTTGCAAAGGAACTGTTCCCAACAGCATAACATCTTTCTGGGACCCTAACTTGGCTAAAACATCTGCGCTACAATTCTCATCCTGTGGAATACACTCTACCCGTACTTCTCGGAACTTTTTGATCAACCGCTGAGCGCACTTCATGTAAAGTTTTGTCCTTGGACCTCTACATTGAAATCCGCCCTTTACCTGCCCAACCACTAATTCTGAATCATTTAACAATATGAGATTCACTACCTTCATCTCCAAAGCCATCTTCAACCCATTAATCAAGGCTTCATACTCAGCATCATTATTGGTTGCTTGGAACTTGAAATGAATGGCACTCATGAGTTGATTTCCTTCGGGGGTAAATAGGATTACACCTACTCCAGCCCCCCCATTATTGACAGCTCCATCTACTTGTAACTTCCACCAAGGTTGAGGGACTTCCTCAAGAGGGCACGCCCTCTCAAGCGGAATTTCAGGTTCAACCAATACAATTGATTTTTCTTCATTTTCTGACTCGAATTCAAGAATGAAATAAGCTAGAGCTTGACCCTTGATAGCAGTCCTTGGGGTATATTCCAAATCAAATTGTCCTAGCTCAATTGCCCATTTTAACATTCGACCAAAGGTTTGGCTTATGGAGAATTCCCCTCAATGGATATGCCGTACGAACCTCAATCTTGTGAGCTTGAAAATAAGGCCGAAGCTTCCTCAATGCCTGTTACACAATATCACGCAAGTGCACGTGGTCACAAGTAATATTCGATAAGTTAAGTTCGTTCCCACAAAGACTGGCTATTTCTATGTAAATATGCTCAAGCAACAATGTATGATCAATTTCAATTGCTTAGACAAGTAACAAATTTGGGTTTGTAATTATCTAAAATAACTAAGAAACAAATTAACAAACTAAGAATTAATTAACTAACAAGAATTGGAATCGAATTACTTCTACAAGAGTAACATGGGATCCTAACTTCATTAAATACTTCGCTTAGATCTGACGCCTTTAATCACTATATGCAATGGTTATGATATCTGATCGGATAACACGAAACAAGTACACGCTACCTATCAGCATACGTATACCAAACTACCCATACATCCACAAAAGAGATAGAAGATGAATAGACACCAATTATGCTTAGACCCTATATGTCTATAGAATTTGAAAACATAACGGTTGAAGAACAAGTTATCCATAAAGATCACACAGGGCAATATAAGTATTTTCATCTCATACTACGAATCATGTTGATAAACAATCATGAACCTATGCTAGCATGACAAGTTCTAAATCTCAAGATCCACTTTCACTTCACAAGAGATTAACAAATTAGATGTTAGCTACGCATCTAACAATTAAGCATAACCATACGAGGATATCAGATATACATCACACACAGATCTTTAAAGCAATCAAAATACTAAAGCTCCATAAATAAATCAGTTAGAATCCCATGACAACGATTAGTTCATAATCGAACCTCTCGTCATCATGGGATTCTGATGAAACCATGATAAAAACAAAGTATGAAACGATACAAATAAACCTAAGTAATTGATATGTAATGATGTGTTTTTTTCTGTCCCCCAAGATGTGTATTTATAGCCCCAATTTGTCTCTCCATCAAGCAATTGCCGTTTTAACAGGAGTATGGCAATTTCCGTTCTTGAATGAGAATAGAATTGCAAATTCCATGTGTAGATCTGATTCTGGAATGTTCTAGCCGCCCAGAGCAATTACCATACTTATTAGAAGTAGGAATTATAGCAATTTCCTTATCAAAGTTGAATTTCTGTAGTTCAGCACATAATACGTTTCCTAAACTGATTCGGTTTTTGAAGGAAAATTCGTAACTGACTTTTCTTCAGTATTTCTGGGCCGTTCCAGTTGTATTTGGACATCTGAACCACTTTAGAATGAAAGAGAATTCCGTTATCTTCGCGTGGACTGTAAGATCGTCCAAAACGGACTTGTAGAACTCAAGATATGGCCAAAACAGTAATTTTCAGGATTTTCCGCACGCAGCCTGTGCCTGTAATCTGTTTAATGTTGTAAAAAATCTCCCAGGCTTCGCGTGAGCTATAAGATCACTGAAAACGGACTTCTAGAACTCCAGATATGGCCAAAATAGTGAAGACTGCGAAACCTATCCAGAAAATCCGAATTTTACACAAATTTGCTCCTTTCTCCTCCGTTTCTTTTGCATTAGCTAACATCTTCAATACCATGACACATGTGACTCCTTGATAGCATAACACAAATGTCCAATATTCATTCCAATGCTTAATTCCACTCTAATAACGATTAGAAACACCCACACTAACCAATAGCTACAACCCTGCACAACTACACAAAACACATAAAAAATACAACTAACTTGAGACCAAGTCAATCAATTTAAGCCGATATGGAACGCTCCAAGTGGATATAAAATCCACTTATCACACCCCCAAACTTAAACCGATGCTTGTCCTCAAGCATAAACAATTACAACTAACTAACTAATTAGTACCACTTCCGTAGGTGATCACGGTTGCATTTGGCATATGCAACAAGCCCTTTAAACCCCTAGGCAGCCCTAGTAGACGAGTAAGGTCTCGTGAGGGCCTATAGCGAATGTACCCACAACATCCATCTAACTAAACAATGCAATAACAATGCAATGCATGAATGCAACTAATATGAAAATGCAATAATCCCCTTCAAACTAACCAAAACCAACTAGCAAGCAAATATCTCAAAGAATGCAACTAAATCCAAATAGAGCTCGACTAAGTCCCCGTAAACTAACAATACATGACAGAAACGTGCGTGTGTGCAATGTTCATCAGAAATACTCCCAAAACTAGGTTAAAAATCATACATGCTCTTCGTCAAGACAATCACAGGTTTATAAATAGAATAGACTGTAGACACTTCATATCCTAAGAACACCTCCATCCTTATCCAAGGTAGACAGAAATTCATGCTTTATTACTAACTACTACGACACATATATACAAGCATGCTTATTTAACCGTGCAATGGATGAGACCCCGAAAGGCTTATACAATAATACCCATGTAGCGAGCGTTAGGTTAGTGGATCCCAGACTATAAAAGCCTTAGGTCACTAGGCACAAAATCCCCTAGAACTTAATTGCTCGAGTATTAAAGAGCTCACCCTGGTTAATTTTGCATTTAAACATTTGAAACATTTGACTTTTTTTTCCTGTTTTTTTTCCTTTTTTTTTTTTCTTTTTTTTTTCATGCAATCTGGAATGAGAATTCTCAATTCCAACCCTAGACTACTCATATAAATATGAGCCGGCTACTAGCCATTTGACACCTAGCAATTATTGACAATTATTTACAATTAAGCATGAAATCTCTGTTTTCCCCCAACTTAGACTTTAGTGCTCCTACGCCATCAAGGGAATAACGAAAATTCTAAATATAAACAAGTGATTAAATCTCAAAACATCCAAACAAGCATGACCCTAACCTAGCCCAAAAGCACCCAATGAGACTGTGTAAAAATTGTGTTTCTGAAGCATGCAAGTCAATTTCATAAGAACTATAAATCAACCCTCTATTCATCATTACTACACTCAATTAGACACCTACCTACCAATCAGAATTAGCTCATTCCAAAGGATTATGAAAAATGCATGCCATGCAAATACAAATATATGAACTCACATGGTATACGAAAAACAAAAATAACAGAATGTCCTAAATGAAACAAAACATGCAATAATACGAACAAAACATGAATGAATTACTACTAAGCATGCAAAACATGATATCTAAATGAACACAATGACACAAACAACTACCACATACTACTTATCCCCAAACCACCCTCAAACTTAAAATATTCAATGTCCCCATTGAATGGAAGGTAATATAAGGAAAAGTAGAAAAACATACCTACTTGTCGGAATATGCAAAACAAAATACAACACAAATTCGTGGGTTGCCTCCCACGAAGCGCTTGTTTAGAGTCAATTAGCTTGACTACGCCATGCTTCCATTAAGGATGATAATAGTTGGCCTGGTCTTCTCTTCGTGAGACTTCATCATCATCACGGCGGAACACTTTCTGCCCCTTCTTCTCGCTTGGCCTATTCGTATAACAACTATATCCCGTTCCAATGCCTTCCTCGGTTGACCCAAAATCTGTCAATTTGTAGAACAACACACATTCGCGAGCTTCGCTTGAATATAATGGAGGAGGGTAAATGTAAGTTGTTGAAGCCTTTGGTTCCTCAACGAGAACTTCCTCCATTGGCTCTAATGCGCTACCTCCATCTTTATAATCTGAGACAAGTAGAAGACCTGAATCTTTCCCATAGTCATCAGCCTCTTGGTACTCACATACTAATTCTCGAAATTTGTGTAGCTCACCAGTGTCTATCCCAAATAGTGCCCTTTCCAAAGCATCCACCTCACCAGCATGATCAAATTCCTCACATGGGTTGCGAATGCTCACCTCTCCTTGGAATTTGTCTTCCTCAATAATGCATGTAGTACCTTGCTCCAATTCACCATTATTTTCTGGAATTGTCTCTGGTATGAATTGCTGATTCTCTTGTTCCAAGGCACTCCTAACTTGAGCAACTATTGTTTCCAAAGATTTGATAGACGCCTCGTTACTCTTTACACGCATCCTAATCTCCTCCAGAGTCTCTTGTTCCAATGATCTCATAGCTTGAGCAACTAGTGTCTCCACAGATTTTAAAGACTCATCGTTACTCTTTACAAGACTCCTAAGCTCCTCCATAGCATCAACCTCATCTGTTTGAAAAGTAGGAGTAGGTTGCTGATGTTGAAACTCTTCATTACCCAAAAAAATATGACATATTTGGAACATCTTGCTGGTACTGTTGAGGATGGTACTGAAAATATGGTTGTTCCTCATAAGTGACATATGGATCAACTCCTTCGTAGTAACAATATTGTGAGGTCTCATGAACGCCCGAACATAGCTCACATTGCTAAGGCATGGATGTCCTCGAATATGCCCACCATGGCAACTGCTCACCTGCCATTGGAAACCAAAAAAAAAAAGAAATAAAAAAGAAAAGTGATAAGAAAAGAAGTGTCCAAGTCAAATAATTTTAACTTCCACTGATGTCAAGCACATAAACACCAAAATAACACCGAGTCCCCGGTAGCGGCGCCAAAAACTTGTTACACAATATCACGCAAGTGCACGTGGTCACAAGTAATATTCGATAAGTTAAGTTCGTTCCCACAGAGACTGGCTATTTCTATGTAAATATGCTCAAGCAACAATGTATGATCAATTTCAATTGCTTAGACAAGTAACAAATTTGGGTTTGTAATTATCTAAAATAACTAAGAAACAAATTAACAAACTAAGAATTAATTAACTAACAAGAATTGGAATCGAATTACTTCTACAAGAGTAACATGGGATCCTAACTTCATTAAATACTTCGCTTAGATCTGACGCCTTTAATCACTATATGCATTGATTATGATATCTGATCGGATAACACGAAACAAGTACACGCTACCTATCAGCATACGTATACCAAACTACCCATACATCCACAAAAGAGATAGAAGATGAATAGACACCAATTATGCTTAGACCCTATATGTCTATAGAATTTGAAAACATAACGGTTGAAGAACAAGTTATCCATAAAGATCACACAGGGCAATATAAGTATTTTCATCTCATACTACGAATCATGTTGATAAACAATCATGAACCTATGCTAGCATGACAAGTTCTAAATCTCAAGATCCACTTTCACTTCACAAGAGATTAACAAATTAGATGTTAGCTACGCATCTAACAATTAAGCATAACCATACGAGGATAGATATACATCACACACAGATCTTTAAAGCAATCAAAATAATAAAGCTCCATAAATAAATCAGTTAGAATCCCATGACAACGATTAGTTCATAATCGAACCTCTCGTCATCATGGGATTATGATGAAGCCATGATAAAAACAAAGTATGAAACGATACAAATAAACCTAAGTAATTGATATGTAATGATGTGTTTTTTTCTGTCCCCCAAGATGTGTATTTATAGCCCCAATTTGTCTCTCCATCAAGCAATTGCCGTTTTAATAGGAGTATGGCAATTTCCGTTCTTGAATGAGAATAGAATTGCAAATTCCATGTGTAGATCAGATTCTGGAATGTTCTAGACGCCCAGAGCAATTACCATACTTATTAGAAGTAGGAATTATAGCAATTTCCTTATCAAAGTTGAATTTCTGCAGTTCAGCACATAATACGTTTCCTAAATTGATTCGGTTTTTGAAGGAAAATTCGTAACTGGCTTTTCTTCAGTATTTCTGGGCCGTTCCAGTTGTATTTGGACATCTGAACCACTTTAGAATGAAAGAGAATTCCGTTATCTTCGCGTGGACTGTAAGATCGTCCAAAACGGACTTGTAGAACTCAAGATATGGCCAAAACAGTAATTTTTAGGATTTTCCGCACGCAGCCTGTGCCTGTAATCTGTTTAATGTTGTAGAAAATCTCCCAGGCTTCGCGTGAGCTGTAAGATCACTGAAAACGGACTTCTAGAACTCCAGATATGGCCAAAATAGTGAAGACTGCGCAACCTATCCAGGAAATCCGAATTTTACACAAATTTGCTCCTTTCTCCTCCGTTTCTTTTGCATTAGCTAACATTTTCAATACCATGACACATGTGACTCCTTAGTGTTTAAGAAGGGTCCTTATATCCAGGCAAACCCCTGGAGGTCTTCTGCGACGGACATCCCCCTCCTGAGATACGACAGGAGGGAATTCTTGAACTTCTGGAATCCCAGCTGGAGAAGAAATCCTCACCATAAAATATCATTTAGGGCGCGCCCTCTTTATAAGAAAAGTGAGGGCACGGCCTGCTTCCCTCAATTTGTGCCAAAACCTTAATTTATCTTAGAATTCCCCAGATTGAACCCGTTATCGACCCGTATCCATCTTGAAAATACCCGAACCGAATTTTGGCTATAACAGTGTTCAACTTCATGCATGGCCTCACTTTCTTTGTCATATTCTCCACGAACTACAACATCTACCCAGTTCTCAGCCCAATCAAAAAGAAGCCTTCCATCTCTTGGCGCGTACCCAGTGGCTAAAATTTTACCTGGCCCATCATGCTGCACAAAACTAATTTTGAAATTTGTAATCTTGACATTCGGGGAATGGATTCCACCATCGTAACAATAACCAATTCGTGTGAGTTCCATCGTTTTACAAGAACGTTTCATTAAAATTGGAAAGACTACTTGCTCTATTCAGAACCTCCCATACAGAAGTAACATTGCAAAACTTTTGTGCAGTAGGGTAGCAGTGTGCTCTAGTGTGCAAGCTAGCTCTACGAGCAAAATACAATAAGAACGATGCCTCAAAATAAAATAACCTATTTACGTTTGGTTCGGTTTGATTTATAAAAAAAAATGTATATTCTTAGATCAGCCGTTCTTCAGTATGCTAATTTGCTTCATCATCATAACAGTCTGTGAACTATATCTATGCCAGCATTGTCATAAATTAATAATTGATCTCATAGGATATATCATATATGTGATGATGACTAAGTTCTACATTTGCAATTTTATCATCAAAAGTTATAAAGAACTTTAAGCCCTTGGATATCATCACAGCTTGATTTTGACAATATCGGGCCAAAAATAAGCATACATAACAGCTTTTGGATATCGACATTGGTCATTAGTCGTTATTGATGCGAAAAGAGTCACAAGATACGATGTCATATCTTGCTGAACTAATAAAATGACTGGAAAAAGATAGGATGTGATAAAAATACCAAGTTGCAAGTCACTATACATCAATCTTCTCTTGGTTGCCATTATTAAATTCAAGCCAATTTTTTGACTTGCAATGTTTGATCAAAAAATACCAACCAATAGGACCTATAGTCATCAGCCCACCGATCAAATGAACAATTTTAGTAGCAATCACCATAATCACCACCAAAAATCCAGACGACACCAAGCACATAATCACCAGAGCCGGCAGCCTCATTGGAACCCGATACGGTCGCTCCATTTCCGGAAACTTCCACCTAAGCCAAATGAAAGCCGAAAATTCCAACAACATTCCCAAGCTATATAAAAAATTAGCTGCACCAATTATATCTGTAAAATCCATATAAGAAACACCCAGTGTTATGACAGTAGCTAATAGTATTCCCACCCATGGAGTATTGAAATACTTTGATCGTAGACCGAAAAAATTAGGCAAAATTCCTAATTCGGCCATGCCTAGAAGCTGATAAGCACAACTACTTAACTGTGCTTCGAATGATCCGATACCAGCCAAAACAGCTCCGATTTCAATCCAGTATTTTAACCATTGCCCGGAAATTGTTCTACCTGCATTGGCCATGTAGCCACCTTCCCATTCCGTTTGATCAACATTTACAGCTCCAGTAACAGCCATTAACGGAATTATATAACCTAAACAAATAAATGTTATTGCAGAAAGTAAAGCAACTGGAAATGTTTTTTGAGGCTTATCAACTTCACCAGCCACAGTACTAACATTATCCCAAAAATTCAAATTCCAAAACAAAGTATTGAAAAACAAATTCCAATCTTTCTTCACTCCTTTTTGTCCCGTGCTAAGCCATTTCTTGGGACGAATACTCGGAATGGCTATAACAGACATGATAATAAAAGGTAAGAACGAGATCACACCTAGTGCAACAGCTACATATCCCACAATAGTAAGGCCAGTAAAATTCAAGAAACTTAGCAGTAAAGTAGAAACCGATATCGCAATGTATCTTGGCTTACCATCAGAGAAAATGGGAAATAGTTTCTTCAAATAATCAATGCAGAGAACAGGAAAGGCAGCTATATTAATAACTGCACTAAAGAACTTGAGTGATCCCATCATGGATCCAAAGAAAGGTCCAAAAGCATGATGAGCCCAGATTACGAAACCGCCATTTCCAGGAAATGCAGTGGAGAGTTCAGCAGTGATTAGAGCTTCAGGGATGGACCAGATGAATGGGAAAATGAGGAAACCAAGGATTGCTAGTAAAGATCCCGCGGCTTGGACAGCAGGTTCTTCACCATATGGACCGCCTGCAACTTCGAAATAAATAAGGAAAATAAGCGGGATCAGTGTTAGTTTCTTGGTTTTTCCAGGTGATTTTACTATGACTGTGCTTTGTTGTGTCTCTGTTTCTATAGCTAATGTTGTAGCATCAGCTGTAACCATAGTTTGAGAGAGTTCAAAATAACAAGATTAGGTTTACTTAGTAATGTTTGAAGAATAATGATACCAATAGCGTTATATATAATAGTAGGAGTACCTGTTTGCTAAAAGTTTATGAGAAAGGCCAGTTACCCGAATTGGTATTCAAAAATAATTGCTCTGAATGACGTGACATCGATTACAAGGCATAATGGAAAATTTTTATTGGAGTAGTTGGTGTGAATGCAGGGGATAACCATTTAAATTCATACACTTGCCATTCGGGAAAGTTTTTAGGAACCAATTCGGGGTACCTAGCATTTTCCAAAATTTAAAGTGATTTTTAAATTTTAACTCTAAAAATTTGTCCGTTCATTTAATAAGTCAAAAAATGATTTTAGTAAAAATAGTTTAATAAAAAAGTTGGGTGAATGTACTTTTTAAACGACTTATTTTATTTCATAAAAGTTAATGAGTAATCATTCACATTTTTGAACTTGTAACTTTTATTTTTATAGATGTAATAACTCGTAAGTTACATAAAATAATAAAATTATCTAAACATATCCTCACTCAAAAATTTTCCCTTTCATTTTTGACTTTAACTTTACAGTTTACATCATGAGTTATTTTCTCAAATTTACCCAAGTGGTGGATATGGATGGCAACGGTCGGATTGGATTGAATTTGTGAGGTATCCAAATTCAAATATTTTTGTCAAATTTAAATTCAATCGGATTTTAAAATTGAAATTCAAACTTCGAATTTATCCAATCCTGAATTTTGAAATTCTTAAAAAACTAAAAAAATATAATTTGTCCTTTGTTTTACTCTGAACCTAAAATTCATGAAACATTAATTTTGAACAAAGAGTTTAGCTTTACTAACAAAAAACATTACTAATTGTCAAGAATCCATACTATATTATAATAATCGAAACGTTGAAAGTTTTGGTGGTATTTCGTGTTTTTATTTAATTACCCTTACTTATATATTAGTATGTTTTGACCTAAATACCTTTACTTATATCTTTCTATACTGTTATATTAAAGCCAAAATATTGAAATATATGAAAAAAAAATATAATTATAAATAACTAATCAATTTCCTTTTTTATGAAAAGCATGTTACCTTTTCTATTTTTTCAATAACTAATCAATTTCTTTTTTCAGGTAAAACTTACATGTTCTATTTAATAAAATATTGTAACTACCTTTTTCAGATAATATATATTATCTTTTCTATATTTTCTAATTAAAATCCTACTTTTTCTGAAAATATCACGGGCACCATATATATAATTATTATAATTAAATTATATCATTTACAAATTTTGAACCTACAAAATTCGTATCTTAAAATCTTGAACCTACAAATTAATAAAAAATTATATAATATTAAAAAAATCCTGCATTGCACGGGTACTAAGCTAGTTATCAATAAATCTCGAACTTTAAAATCTTAATTTTGAAATTGAAAAAATACAGTATCCTTTATTAT
Source organism: Saposhnikovia divaricata (assembly GCA_036435485.1). Lineage (NCBI taxonomy): Eukaryota > Viridiplantae > Streptophyta > Magnoliopsida > Apiales > Apiaceae > Saposhnikovia > Saposhnikovia divaricata. Next base: position 166,689,307 of record CM071595.1, on the reverse strand, counting down.
AACAGCTGAGTCTACCTAGTTGAGTCTGCCCATTTGCAGTCAACCAATTAGAAAATTATGAATTATTTTAAAACCAATAAGAGCCGATTCCTAAATTTTAGGCCAATCATGTTATATTAAGAGTTTTTCTTATTTACATTCTCACCATACCTCATTAACTATGGTTAGTTAACACTTCTAATTTAGATACAATAATAATTTTATTTAACATATCCACAAATACATATTTTTAAAATAAAAAAAAAAATTACTAAAAAATCATAATATATATTGTATTATTATAATCGATTTAAATAATTATAATGTAACTCAACTAGAAATCTAAAAAATTCTGATTTGAAATCAGATTTTAATTAACTTGGATAAACTTCATACCTTCAAATACTCAATTTTTTGCTCAAAAATATATTTATTCATAATTTTTTAATAAAATTAATTAATAAATGCATATAAGCCAACACTACATATATTTTAATTATTTAAATTATTAAATATACGATAGAAGAGCATTGTTATTGCTTGATGAATAAATTATCAATCAAAAAGTAAAATTTATTTTAGAGACAATCAGAATTCACTTCTAAATTTTCAATCAATCAATCATATACAAATTTTTATTATATATCATGCTTATTCTATTTTACTAATCACGGTTAAATTAAATTTAAATATAACAGTATCTTGATTTATTAAATTCGTATATCTTGTAGTTTTTAATTTTAAAAAATTATTACTAACCATAAATAATATTTTCAATAAATCCACATAACAGTAAATTACATATGTTTATATATCTTTTAGTTATGAATTGTCTTTAAACATCATTTATTTTAATACCCGAGTTTACCACGTATTAGTTAATCAATCAGAAGATTGTGAATTATTTTAGCATCAATCAAAGTCTACTAAATTTTAGACCTATTAAACTTAATGTAACATGTTTCTCTATTGTATCTAGATTCTACGTTTTAGCCAAGATTAAACTCAATTCAAGTTAAACTCATTAACAATTGATTTTTATTTTTCTATATCAATTAACTAAACATAATAACTACTAATTTGTATTGTAACGATTAACTAATAATCAATTTACATAAAATAAAAATACCTCAAATATAAAATTCTTACAAACTAAAAAATAGAATTATTATATCAATTTATTCATTACAGGAAATCTAAGCTGCTTACCCTATTCCCCATCAGACCTAGCCAACTTTGATGAACTAAGTACCTGCATATTCTCCTCCTACTTAAATCATATCAATTTCGGTTAAGGTACTACTTTTCATATCTTTTTATTAAATGATAGACTATACTTGGGTAGATTATTTTTTTTATTTCGATTATATAAATGTATCGTATGTTTTGTGTTTTAATTTTCCAATAAAATCAACAGAAAAACAATTCTGACCAAAAAAAAATAATTGAAAATGATTTAGGTTTTCATCATTCCCGGTCCAAATCCTCCCAAGGTTACATCCCATTAGAATATTTAGTGGCAGCTCCAATAATTCCACGAATTATTGAATTGTAGGCATCAATCATTACCACATTACAGCGATTTGTTTACATTATTAGGTTGCCTATAGATAAGTGTTTTTTTACAGTGTTAGGTTACCATTGTTATCATCCATAACTTACATGCATGATCACTAAAATATGTATTGTATCATTGTCCATACATTTAAAAGTACGATATAGTTTTCCTCGTATGGCCATTCTGGAAGGGGTCAATGCCCAGAATATTAATGCGACGTTCCTGCTACCCCAGGCCTTGGTGGCTATAAAAGCGAGCTTGGGGCTGTGGAAATGTATTATTGGAGAATTACATTTCGTAGCTTCTTGTGCTATTGTGCTTCGTGATTTTTCTCTGTAACTTTTTAGGCGGCAAAGGTAAAGTTTTATTGCTATCTTTAACCTCAGTGTAAGTTGCTGTATATTCCTGTGAAGTAATGACCGATATGCGCCGCATTTGTTTTACAAATGTCACTCAACAAAGAGGAATACACTTACAACGGCAAAGAGGAGTTATTATTCTGCTATATTTTTATATGTCTGTTTTACCATCATGGACGCCGTCCTATATGGTGGAGGATCTGAGAGTGGAGATGATGATGATGATGATGATGATGATGATGATGATGATGATGATGATGATGATGATGATGATGAAGACCCTTGCGAGTCTGTTGGCTTCAACTAGGGTTTAATTTATGTTTTTTAGAAATTGTTTTGGTTCCTGTATGTACTGAACTAAGAATATTTGTAATATTTCTTTTGTTTTTTGAAATGAATCGAATGGATGAACGTTGCGATCAAACTTTTTTTCTGCGTTTATAGCATTGTTGTTTGATATTGCATTTTTCTGTTTACGAAGGGACTTTAGCTGTAGAGTTTTTATGGTTTGATGTTGTCTGGTAATTATGGTATTTTGGGTTTGAGGTATAATGTCTTGGTGATTGTATAGTGGAGGTTATAGGAATTTAAGGATTAGGCAAAATTGAGTTTTTCCTCGCACGTGCTGGCGGACTGCACTTGAAAGTTAGGAAAATTTGAGTGAATTCCCCCTCCCCAAGTGTTGGCGGACTGCACTTGGGAGTTGGAAAAGTTTGAGTAGATTTGAAGATTGATTGTTGCCTGCCATGAGTTTCTTCCAGAATAAATAACCTCCACTATTTAAAGTTTAGGCTTGTATGCCGATTTACTCAGCGGTAGGATGGTAGAGCAGGTGAGGGGTTTTCTACAAGAAAACTTGCCCTCCTTCTAGCATCAAATGATAACTCCCACGACTGACTATCGGCTCTGATCAATGTTCTGGCGGTGCCTCAATCTAAGTTGGGTGCCTGCAAAACAATGTTTGCCCGGGGGTGGTGGCCGTCAAGCACCTCCGGTGTGAGAGTAAGTGATCGGAATAATGATAATCAGGCAAGTAATAGTTAATCGAGAGAGAAATTGTTTGTGTGTGTGTAAAAATTGTGTGTGTAAATGTGGGCAAAGAGTGCTATTTATAGACCAGTTACCCCAGCCTTGTGGCACACGTGGCGGTCACTGTAGCCGTAGTGCAGGGAATGGCATTTACCTCAACAATTATTCCTTTATGCCTTTTGCAGGGCTATAGTTGAGCAGTTGGGTACTTTTTGCTACAGTTGCGCGTCCTTGGGATATGGCGTTAGGTGACTTTTGGGGATGTATGCTTTTGCTTTACTCCACCTATTACTCAATGATATTTTTTGTGCATGCGTGTTTTCGTGTATTCTATTATAATAGAGTGTTGAAAAGTAATTATATTTAAAATATGTATGTCTCCATTACATAGTAAAAGTAACGCTGAGTGCTGGTGCGCCGTGGTTGCAGTCGCGGACCGCGATCATGGAAGGACGGTCGCGGTCGGCTGACACGTGTTAGGCGAACAGGAGGCGGTATAATATGGTACATATCAGTCATTTATGTGATGATTGAGACAAGTTCCACATTTACAACTTTATGTCGTGTAATTATAAAGAGCTTTAAGCCCTTAATATCATCAGATTGAAAGTGGATCTTGACAGTGTTAAAGTTTTATAAAATAGGTAATCATCAATATATATATATATATATATATATATATATATATATATATATAGGCCTTTGCTCCATACAGAACACTCTTATATAACAAACAATAAAGAACACTATAAAATCAATTATTCCAATAGATCCATTGGCCCCGCCAGGGGCACCCAATACAAAAAGTTCTTATTTTTTTATCTTCTATCCATCCAGCAAAAAAAATTTAAAAAAAATTTTTTTTTTGAAAAAAATCACTATTCATGATGACGTCACTACTGATGTCATCATGAACAGTGATTTTTCCCAAAAAAACAATTTTGATTTTTTTTTGCTAAATGGATAGAAGATAAAAAAATAAGAACTTTTTGTATTGGGAGTCATGACGGAACTCTTATATTGAATTAAATATGAGGTGTTCTTTATTGTTCTTTATATAAGGTGTTCTTCATGGAGTGCAACTATATATATATATATATATATATATATATATATATATATATATATATATATATATATATATAAAGGAGGATACGCGGGAGCTTAGGTGACACCTCTAATTTCATCCCAATGCATTTTTCTAATTTTCTAGAATTTGAGGATTTTAAATATTAATAAATAAAAAATATCATTTATCATATTAGAAGTAAAATATGTATTATGTGTTCGATTTTATGAGGGAGAAGAGTTCGAATTTATAGGAAAGACATATAATTAACAGTTCTACTAGAATTAGAATAGGTGGTTGTAGAACATATAATTTTAGAATTATAAAGAGTTTATGAAGGACAGAAGAAGAAGAGTTCGAATTTATAGAGAAGATGTATAATTAATAGTTATATTAGAAGTAGAATAGGTGTTTGTAGAATATATAATTTAGAATTACAAATACAAATGAATAAAATAAAATATTTTTTTATAACATATTAAAAATAGAATAGATTTTTAAAGGTGTTCGAATTTATGAAGGAGAAGAATTCATATTTATAGCTAAGACTCCTTATGGCCTATATATACGCATGAAACAGAGACCAACGTCTCATTGTCAATATTTTTAATTCATAAATTTCGTTTTCTTTATCGTGTGAATGGATTTATATAACAAGATTTGCAACTATTTTTATTTATCCAAATAGTGTTTGGGCTTCATTGTGCTCGCTTCTCTATTTTTTAACCCTTTGACCAACTTCTTCTCTTTTGGCAGTAGGGGTGTTCATCAAACCGCACAAACCGCAAAAATCGCCCGCACCGCACCACACCGCACCGCGAAGCGTGGTTTTTATTTTTCGTGGTGCGGTTGCGGTTTAAAATTTTGACAAACCGCGCGGTGCGATGCGGGTTGCGGTTTCAAATTTCAGTCACGCGGTTCAAACCGCACCGCACCGCAATATTTAATAAATTATATTTATATTTATATAAACATATATTATATCTATTTTATATATTTTATAAGTCTATTAGCGATCAGTCCATTTAAATTAACATGTTCAGTCCAAACTTATTAATAATACTAAAAAGTTAATTAGGTTAATACCTCACAGTGACGTATTTATTACATTATATACATATTAATTCATCCTTTATTGACTTTCATTTTATACAAAAATCTAACTTTATTATTACAAATTTAGTATTATGGATTACATGCATGTTTTTATTGTTAATTATAGACTGATATGATTGGCTTAAGATTAACTAGATGAACAAACAATGTACATTATCAAAAAAAATATTTATTTTATATAATAACTAATATAATTAATTTTTAAATGTATAAACCGCACAAACCGCACCGCACCGCTTTTTTGTGGTGCGGTTTTCGCGGTTTTTGTGTTACGTGATGCGGTCGCGGTTTGGAAATTTGTTCAAACCGCATGCGCGGTTTGGTTTGCGGTTTGAGGAAAAAACCGCACCGCCCGCACCGCGAACACCCCTATTTGGCAGAGTAAAATAGTAGGGTCTGTTGTGCGGAGCTCTAGAGATCGTGCCTTCAAAATTTATGGAACTGGGGATGTTGAACAATCATTCTTCCCCATAATTGTCTCTTCGTATTTAATTGCTCTTCTCGACACGATTATGCATTACAGGTGACTCTTCTTTCTCCCTCTCTCAATTTCTTTGTTCAAATCTTTCTTGCTAATTCCCATATTTCTTTTCTTAAGAGGGCAAAAAAATGAGTTAAAGACAAAAACTTAAATCTCTCATAAAAAATAGAAACAATTGTAAATGAAAAAACAAGAACATTATTTCGATGTTTACTATTTAAAGGTTGTTTATATATTTGTATAATATAGTACTGTATATTCTTATATTAGTGAATGGAGATATAACAATAAAGTATAATAATAGTGAAGCAATAGGCATCAGTTGTACATTTAACCAACTTGATACTAACAGATATGCATCAAGGATCAACATAATAGCAAGACAACATAGACACCTACAAATATATAAAAAAATTGAATCACATTAATGACTTGCAATGAAGAAGGAAAAAAGAAGGTATCTCTTCGTCTCTGTCTCTGTTCTCTTCATGTCTCTCTTTAAAAATTAGGACTAAAAAGACTTTTATTGAAATCTTAGGTTTTTTCCTATAGTTTTCTTTATGTTTATTTTTTTAATGCATGGATGCATATTTATGACTAGGTTTGCATATATTTTCATGTATGTTTGCTTCATTTTTTTTATTGAGTTTTATTGTTTTTCTTTTGAATTTTGCAGGAATGATAAAAATCAGTTACAAACAATCCAGACATCAAATATTGGACATATATCGTCATCTTATCTCAGTATATATGTTATTTTGATTTACGTCTATACAAAGGAGACTATGTGGGAGGTTAGGTGGCGCCTCTAATATTGTCTCAATCTATTTTTTAATTATTTTAGAATTTTAAATACTAATAATCAAAAATAATATCTTTTAGCATATTAGAAGTAGAATAGTTGTTAAAGATGTTCGAATTAATGGAGGACAAGAGTTCGAATTTATAGAAAAGACATATAATTAAAAGTTCTACTAGAAGTAGAATAAGTGTTTGCAGAGAAGAACTCGAATTTATAAGGAATACATATAATAAAAAGTTCCATTGAAAGTAAAATAGCCATTTTTAAGGCTTATAATTAAAAGTTTTATTAGAAGTAGAATAATTGTTCGAATTTGTAAAGGAGAAGAGTTTGATTTTATATAAAATTTATAATTAAAAGTTATATTAGAAGCATAATAGGTGTTTGAATATATAGAGGATAAAAATTCGAATTTATAGGGAAGACATAATTAAATGTTCTACTATAAGTAGAATAAGTGTTTGCAGAGAAGAAGAGTTCGAATTTATAAGGGATACATATAATAAGAAGTTCTATTGAAAGTAGAGTAGCTATTTGTACAGCATATAATTAAAATTTTATTAGAATTAGAATAGGTGTTCGAATTTGTTAAGGAGAAGAGTTTGAGTTTATAGAAAAAACCTATAATTAGAAGTTATAGTAGAAGTAGAATAGGTGTTTGTATATATATAGAGAAGAAGAGTTCAAATTTGTATAGAACACATATAATTAAAAATTATATTGGAAGTAGAACATGAGGGCAAGTTATATTGGAAGTAGAATGAGTGCTTATAAGACTTATAATTAAAAGTTTTATTGAAAGTAGAATAAGTGTTCATATACATAGAGGAAAGAGTTCAAATTTATAGACCATATAATTGAAAGTTTTATTGGAAGTAGAGTATGTGTTAGAATATAGATAAGAGAAGAGTTCGAATTTATAGAAAAACATATAATTAAAATTTTTATTGAAAATAAAATATGAGGGCGGTGATGTGGCATCTTTTATGATCCACTAAAATTATCTTTTTTTTCTTATTTATCTTTATAATTTATAGAGAGACATTCGAAACATGTTAAGGCTACTCGAAACGGGCTTAATGAAAAAATGATCCACTAGAAAAGATCGTATTAACTTTTAGAATTTGATATTATGCTACAAATTTTATTAATTTTTAGGTTTCAATTTTTATGGATTAAAATTATAATATAAGTATTCATAATATCTGTTAAAGCTGAATTTCAGTTTAACGAGAGAACAGCTTTATAGGAAGAATCATACGAATCACTAGAAAAGATCGTATTAATTATTAGAATTTGATATTGATGCTATAAATTTTATTTCATTTTTAGGCTTCAATTTTTGTGGATTAAATTATAATACACGTATTCATAATATATGTTAAAACTAAGTTTTGATTTAACTAGAGAACGGCTTTATTGTAAGAATTATGTTTAACGAGGAGAGCGGTTCGTTAGAGAGTACCATGTTAATTGTTAAAATTTTATTATATAATATGAGATAAATATATATTAAAGAAAATTAAAAAAGTATTGACGCCGCCGCGAAGTGCGGCTTTGTCGATTAGTTATTGATAAAAGTAAAAAAAAAAGTAATTAAAAACTAAACATAACTAATTTTCATTTTAAATTTGAATCAAATATATCCAACATTCTCCCTTAATTCAAATTTACTAAAATTAAAAAAAAAATGAAGCACTTCTATCCATCATTTGTTTCAGGTGCACTTCTCACCATTTTCAAATGTTGATGCACTTCTCACCAACTTACAATTTGTAGGATATTTTTCCATAGATTTTGAGCACTTCTCTCCATGGTGCATTTCTCACCCACTATTCTGAAAACAAAATTTCTTCAGTAGTCACTGACTTAATTTCTTGCTCATCATCATCACACAGCTTGATGCCAACAACTTTCGTATTCATTTATATATATATATATCCTTAATTATGTCTCTGCCTTGATTCGTATTCATTTATATATATATATTGTTAGAAAATGGGGTTTTTGGAGCATAATTATGTTATGTTCTTGAAGTTAATTCCGGTTTTTAACGTTTGGAAATTATTCCTTGCTATGAGGACTTAAATTTTCATATATGGGTCTAAGTAATTTTCTTAGTGAAATCCATAGAGAAATGAAGTTGAAGTTGGTAGCTTGAAAGAGCTTGAAAATAAGAGTGTGTTTTGTCCCACATTGAAATGAATAAAGGGGGATGTTGGCTTTATATTGAATCACACACATGGGTAGTGTACAACTACTAAGGTGTATGATAGTGCATGGTGTTACTGTGTGCTCCACGCGCACACACACACACACAGGCGCGCCGCCGCCGCCGCCCGCCCCGCCACGTCACGTCACGTCTTGACTCGACTCGGGTCGGGTCGAAGGGCGATTTGGGCGAATGTCTCGGCGTCTCGCGTACGCAAGGTGACCTGGGCGAGGGATTTTATTCGTGATTGATTTAATATTTTAATTAAAATATATTTATCAATTGGGCTGGGTTGTCTTATCAGTTGAGCTGGGCTGGACCAGATTTGTTGGACTAAAAATCAGATGGACTAGTTGGGCCTTGTAACCGATGTATTCGAAATATATATATATATATATATATATAGAATGAACCTGGACGTGATAATATATTCTGTTAATATATTAAAACTGATACTGATATGTGTGGATTATATGTATAACGTAACTGTCGAATTAATGTTATATCAGCCGTTTTATTAAATTAATTCGGACGTTACAGCCGTTTCGTTTTATTAATTGGGCAGTTACGTTTCTTACATTAAAGCTGGTGGCACCAGTTACACTTAGCCTCTCCTATAAATAGAGAGCTAAGTTGCTGGTTTATTGACACCATACATTCTCCCTTCACTCTACATTCTCCTTTTTTCCCTCTGTATTCTGCAGTAGTAGTGTTAGTGTTATTCCGGCGACTGAGGTGCCAGTCGAAGTAGAGTTTTTGTGGTTGCTGTGATCATCTAAACTCGGAGCTGTTTTATCCTGGAAGAAGATCGCCAGCATCCTGACACAGTGTAAGTGGGGGCGATTATCTCTTCAAGAGCAGTCAGATCTTGATCGAAGTTCTGACGACTCAGCTGCTTTACATTCTTGTTTTCATATACTGCTATAACAATGGGTTCGGGTATGTCTTCTTTTCTTCTATTGTTTCTACAGTTACTAATTTGCATGTGTTTTACCTTCGTGCTTTGTTTCGTCATTTCTGGACTTGGCCTTGACATGTTAAAAACGATATATAACTGCCTCTGTATCGCTTTATTAGTGAATATATCCAACATTCTTGAAGAGATAATCTGTTATATAGTATTTAGCATAATGGTTAACGAGAGTGAGATTCCTGCTAGTGGTGCTACTGGTGCCACTGGTGCTGATGGTAGTTCGAGTGCAACTGTTGGGGTCATTGATTGGACCACGTATAGTTTTCCACAACCAGTTGAGTTAACTGGTCTACCCGAGAAGTTCAACGGTGGCGTTGGCTTCTCTCGTTGGCAGAAGAGGATGAAGCTGTGGTTAACTGTAAAGGGTCTTTGGCCCGTCATGGAGTATGAGAAGCCGGTGGTGATTCAAGGAAATGCTGAAACGGTTAAGGCTTTAGCGAAGTGGGCTGAGAAGGATGGGGTTGCAAGGGCGGCCATTTTGGCTGCTCTAACCAACACATTGTTTGATGTGTATTCTTCTGATGCCTACACCGCAAAACTCTTATGGGAGAAGCTGGACCAAACCCACAATACTGACTCACAAGGTCTGGAAAAGTATTCGGTGGCTAGGTTCCTTGAGTTCAAGCTGGTGGACAACAAGTCGATGACGGAGCAAGTGCATGAGTTCGAGATGTTAGTGCATGCTTTGAAGGAGTCTGGAATGGACCTCCCCGAAAAGTTTAAGGTGATGAGTGTGATTGAAAAGCTTCCAAAGTCTTGGGAAGAGTTCTCTCTCTCCCTGAAAAGACAGAAAGGAGAGATCACATGGACCAACCTTATGCTAGACATCTCGGTTCAAGAACAACACAAGTCCAAACAGGGACATGTGATGCCCACTGAGCATGGTAGTTCAAAGGTAAATGTTGCAACTGTAGGTCAGAAACGTAAGATCTTTGCTAAGAAACCTAATAGTAATAAACCTAAGAACGACAAGGACAAGGTCAAGAAACCCAAGGCGAACAAACCATGTTGGTCTTGTGGCCAGGTTGGGCACTGGAGTAAGGACTGCCCTACAAAGAAAGCGAAGAAAACCGAGGTGGTAGCACAAGCGAATGCTGTGCTTGGAACCACAAGTGGGCCTGTAGTGAACATGGTTGTTGGTGAGGTCACGGCTTCTGAAACCAACATGGACCGGTATGTATCCTACAACCCTGTAATATTTTCTACATATCTGTCAAATGAATGGTTGATCGATACTGGTGCTAATGTGCATGTTTGTGCTGACATTAGTCTGTTTGTATCTTATCAACAGAGTCATAGCTTGACAGTGACGATGGGGAATGCGAGTGCTGCTCAAGTGCATGGAGTAGGAAATGTGGACCTGAAGTTCCCTTCGGGGCGTGTTCTATCTCTAACTCGAGTGCATCATGTTACCGACATGCGTAGAAATATAATAAGTGGAAGCTGTTTAGTTTCTAATGGTTTTGAAATTTCGTTTAAGTGTAATAAAGTAGTTCTTATTCACACTGGTACTTTCTTTGGCAAGGGTTACTTGTCGAATGGTTTATTTGTAATAAATGCTGAACCCGTTTTGGGATCTTTAGTTAATAATATTTCTGTTGTTAACTGTGTTGAATCCGCAAATTTATGGCATGCTAGACTTGGTCACTTAAATTTTGGTGCTCTTAAGAATATGATGAACTTAGAGTTGATTCCAAAACATACCATAGAAAAGAATTCTAAATGTCAAGTATGTGTGTCTGCTAAACAAATAAGGAAACCTTTTCATCACATTGTTAGGGATTCAGACTTGTTAGATTTAGTACACACTGATATTTGTGAATTTGGTGGTGTGTTAACCAAGGACCAGTTTAGATACTTCATTACCTTTATAGATGATTGTAGCAGGTACTGTTATGTTTATTTACTTAGACATAAGGATGAAGCACTTAGTAAATTCATTATATATAAAACTGAAGTAGAAAAACAAAGTCGCAAGGTACTTAAACGGTTGAGATCTGATAGAGGTGGTGAGTATACGAGTAACGCTTTTAATGAATTTTGTGCAAGCAATGGTATAGTTCATGAAGTTACCCCACCATACACACCTGAGTCTAATGGGATTGCTGAGCGAAAGAATAGAACCTTTAAAGATATGATTAATAGTATGCTTATTAATTCTGGGTTGCCTAAATACATGTGGGGAGAGGCTTTGAATACGGCTTGCCATATTCTGAATAGAGTCCCTTTGAAACACATGGATAAGACACCCTATGAGTTATGGAAGGGCAAGAAGACTAGTCTTAAGTATCTTCGTGTGTGGGGGTGCCTTGCTAAGGTACTTGTCCCTGAACACAAGAGAAAGAAACTAGGTCCAAAGACTGTTGACTGTATCTTTCTAGGCTATCTTGAGACCACTACAGCTATGAGATTTTTAGTATTAAAATCTGACATAGATGGTATAGTGGCAAACACGATAGTTGAGTTTCGTGATGCTACATTCTTTGAGGATGTTTACCCTATGAAGACTGGTATGCCTCAAGATACTTCTAATGAAGATCCTACTCACACATCAAGTTCTATTCCTGATCATGTGGAAAAGATGACTAATGTGGGGCGGAACCTAGTAGTAGCTCTACTCCTAATGAGTTAGAGGAACCACGAAGGAGTAAGCGTGCAAAGGTAGTCAAGGATTTTGGAAGTGATTTTATCACTTACAATGTCGAGGACGAACCTTTAACTTTCCGACAAGCTATGGATTCTTCAGAGTCTAGGCACTGGAAGGGCGCTGTAAAGAGTGAAATTGACTCTATTGTTTCTAACGGAACATGGGAGTTAGTTGATCTCCCTCCTGGGTGTTCTACTATCGGGTGTAGATGGATTTTTAAAAGGAAGTTGAACCCTGACGGATCAATAGATAAGTACAAAGCTAGACTGGTAGCTAAGGGTTTTAAGCAAAAAGAGGGCATTGATTACTTTGACACATACTCTCCTGTAGCTAGGATGACAACAATCCGAATGCTTGTAGCATTGGCTTCCGTACATGGTCTTATCATCCATCAAATGGATGTAAAGACAGCATTTCTTCATGGTGAACTTGAAGAAGAGATTTATATGGATCAGCCTGAGGGATTTGTTGCATCTGGTAACGAAAGGAAAGTATGTAAGTTGATCAAATCCATCTATGGCTTGAAACAAGCTCCTAGGGATTGGCATAAAAAGTTTGATGAAACTATAGTGCCGTTCAGTTATGATATTAATGATAGTGATAAGTGTGTCTACACCAAAGTTAAAGGTAGTGAGTGTGTCATCTTGTGCCTATATGTAGATGACATATTACTGTTTGGAACCAATATTGAGATTATTAACGAGACGAAAGCTTTCTTGAAAAGGCATTTTAAATGAAGGATATGGGTGAGGCTAGTGTGATTCTTGGTCTCAAGCTGACTCAGTCAGCTGAGGGAATAACTTTATCGCAGTCTCATTATATAGAGAAATCTATACTTGAGAAATATGGTTATTCACAGTGTAGAATCGCTAGTACACCCTATGATCCTAAAGTTGCCCTTGTTAAGAATACTTCAGGAGTTCCTGTGTCTCAGTTAAGGTATTCTCAGATTATAGGGAGTTTGCAGTATCTTGCTAACTGTACTAGACCAGATATTTCATATTCTGTGTCTAAGTTGGCTAGATACACAAGCTGTCCAAATAGAACTCATTGGGATGCTCTTGATAGAGTACTTAGATATCTAAAAGGCACAATGTACCTAAGTCTACACTATAGGAGATTTCCTGGTGTACTTGAAGGGTACAGTGATGCAAGTTGGATAGCTAAGAAGTCTGGTTCCAATGGAGTGACTGGATACGTGTTCACCCTGGGTGGTGGAGCGATATCCTGGAGGTCGACTAGACAGACTATTGTGACTCGGTCTACATTTGAGGCTGAGTTGTGTGCACTTGATGCAACAGGGTCGGAGGCTGAATGGTTACACGGACTAATGTCCGCAATACCTGTAGTAAGCAGACCGCTTCCTGCTATTGATATTCATTGTGATAGTAGAACAACTATCGACAAGATTAGCAGCAAAAAGCATAATGCTAAAACACAGAGACACATCCAAGTTAGACTGAAGTCTATAAGGGGTTTGGTGTCTGATAGGATTATAGCTATAGAGTTCATAGGAACTCAGAATAATATAGCTGATCCTCTGACTAAGGGACTGGAACCTGCAGTGGTCCTTAAGTCAAGGTTGGGGATGGGAATGTCAACCCATAATAGTTCATCAACAGTGGGAACCCAATACACATGAGAGGAGATCCCTCGAAGTGTATTCAATGTGGTAATAACAAAGCTGTAAGGGTGAATTGGTAGTACTTTTGCTACATAGATGATACTTCAGTATCTGAGTCTATTCCCTGTAAACCTAGAAGGTACTGACACTGCTGGATAGCAAGAGTGTTAAATCTCTGAATGGGGTCAAGTCATTTTGACGAGATGGTAGCAGTACATCTCTGGAGATGCCCAGCTAAGCGAATGTAATTGTGTGGTCGCAATTAGAGGAAAGGGTTATTCCTTGAAGCATTCGACGAACAGGATCGAGACATGACCATTAAGGTCTCAAAGCCGTAGATTGGCACCATAGCCTTTGATTTGTCGTCGTCTATGGAACATGATTACATCAAACGGATTAAGATTCAAGGTGAAACATTCCATCTGAATCCGGTAGTCATCGAAGTAGGGGACTCAGGAGGGTTCAAACCCGGAAGGGTACCGACTCTGAAAAACAAGTCATGATGAAAAACCTTGAAGCATTTCTATATTGATTTGTGGGGGATTGTTAGAAAATGGGGTTTTTGGAGCATAATTATTTTATGTTCTTGAAGTTAATTCCGGTTTTTAACGTTTGGAAATTATTCCTTGCTATGAGGACTTAAATTTTCATATATGGGTCTAAGTAATTTTCTTAGTGAAATCCATAGAGAAATGAAGTTGAAGTTGGTAGCTTGAAAGAGCTTGAAAATAAGAGTGTGTTTTGTCCCACATTGAAATGAATAAAGGGGGATGTTGGCTTTATATTGAATCACACACATGGGTAGTGTACAACTACTAAGGTGTATGATAGTGCATGGTGTTACTGTGTGCTCCACGCGCACACACACACACACGCGCGCCGCCGCCGCCCGCCCCGCCACGTCACGTCTCGACCCGACTCGACTCGGGTCGGGTCGAAGGGCGATTTGGGCGAATGTCTCGGCGTCTCGCGTACGCGAGGCGACCTGGGCGAGGGATTTTATTCGTGATTGATTTAATATTTTAATTAAAATATATTTATCAATTGGGCTGGGTTGTCTTATCAGTTGAGCTGGGCTGGACCAGATTTGTTGGACTAAAAATCGGATGGACTAGTTGGGCCTTGTAACTGATGTATTCGAAATATATATATATATATAGAATGAACCTGGACGTGATAATATATTCTGTTAATATATTAAAACTGATACTGATATGTGTGGATTATATGTATAACGTAACTGTCGAATTAATGTTATATCAGCCGTTTTATTAAATTAATTCGGACGTTACAGCCGTTTCGTTTTATTAATTGGGCAGTTACGTTTCTTACATTAAAGCTGGTGGCACCAGTTACACTTAGCCTCTCCTATAAATAGAGAGCTAAGTTGCTGGTTTATTGACACCATACATTCTCCCTTCACTCTACATTCTCCTTTTTCCCTCTGTATTCTGCAGTAGTAGTGTTAGTGTTATTCCGGCGACTGAGGTGCCAGTCGAAGTAGAGTTTTTGTGGTTGCTGTGATCATCTAAACTCGGAGCTGTTTTATCCTGGAAGAAGATCGCCAGCATCCTGACACAGTGTAAGTGGGGGCGATTATCTCTTCAAGAGCAGTCAGATCTTGATCGAAGTTCTGACGACTCAGCTGCTTTACATTCTTGTTTTCATATACTGCTATAACAATGGGTTCGGGTATGTCTTCTTTTCTTCTATTGTTTCTACAGTTACTAATTTGCATGTGTTTTACCTTCGTGCTTTGTTTCGTCATTTCTGGACTTGGCCTTGACATGTTAAAAACGATATATAACTGCCTCTGTATCGCTTTATTAGTGAATATATCCAACATATATATATATATATATATATATATATATATATATATATATATATATATATATATATATATCCTTAATTATGTCTCTGCCTTGATTACCATTATGGGAATCTCTAGTAGTACCACCACCATCGGAACCAGCTTCATTCTTCGCATTTTTACCCATGGCAGATCATTAATAACGCCTAGTTTTTTCAGTCGAACGTGACTCTGATTCTATGTCAAAGTTTTAAAATAAATGATAAATGACAGAAAAGTAATCAAAAAAGTAAACAACAAAAGTATTTATTTATATTGATTCCATGTAATACACTACATCTGTTAGCCTTTATATAGGCTGTACATAAAACAAATTTACCTGAAAATAGGTAACCCTAACCGATACGTTGAAAGTCATATGTTTAACCTATTTGTAAAAGTCGAGGATTCAACTGAACTTAAACAAGAATGTAATAGTAAATAGTATATATACTGTCACAGGGATCTCAAATGCTCAACTGTCAAAAGAAAAAAGATAAAGACAATCTATTGTTTTGATGTTTTACTACATTGAAGAAGTTCATTGTTTGATCAAACGTCAATGAAGTAGTCAAGACAGTGGATTTTATTTATATTGACAAGAGGTTCCTACAGTGGTAGAATACATGTTAAAAAGGTTTGAATAAAAAGTGAAGAAAAGGAAGACAGGAACTACAACTTTAAAGTCAAGATATGAAGGTCATTTCAGGCAGTCACTTATGAACAAGACTGTACATCAAGTGTCAACATCATGCAGTGGTAATTCCCCATTCACTTCAGTGGTTCAAGCTATCACGACTGGTTAAAGGGAAAATCATTGTGGAAGAAAGAAAAGTGCTGAATCTATAACCCAAAAGGATTTTACTATCAAATGGACTGACTATGCGGAAAAAAATGGGAAAAAGGATATTTTCACCACTGTACTATTTCCAGAATTGCAATTGCACTACTGTACTACAAACGGACTACTGTACTTTAGCGTTTTTAACAAATTCACCACTCCCGTCCAAATTGTAAAACAATAGTGGTGAATTTGTTATAATTTGACTGACGGGAGTGGTGAATTTGTTAAAAATGCTAAAGTACAGTAGTCCGTTTGTAGTACAGTAGTGCAATTGCAATTCTGGAAATAGTACAGTGGTGAAAATGTCCTTTTACCCGAAAAAAATTATCACAAAAGAAATTCAAAGTGATATATTCTTCACACTGGAAATCCGGTTGAAATTGATTTATTTTTTGCTAAGCAAAAAGAGCCGTTCCAGACGTTCAGGAGATCGCAGCTTAGACCTGACTAACTATGAGGAAAATGAATTTTCACAGAAGAAATGTAAAGTGATATATTCTTAAAGCTGGAACCCGGTTGGAATTGATTTATTTTTTGCTAAGTAAAGGGAGTCCGGTTTCAGATCCTCAGGAGACCGTAGCTTAGACCGTAAGGATTTATTTCTATTATAAATATTTTAGTTATTAGAAAAATATACTTATGAATATTTAAAAATATTAAATATTAATTTTTATAATTTTTAAATTAAATTAAATTAATTATTTATTAATTATAAATTATAAATTATGCGAATTTAAAAGCATTTCTCTGAAATCATCCAAATAAAACCAAAATAGGCCCGCGTTGTTTGAATTGTTGGCTGGTGGTGTTTATGTTTTGATTTAAAAAAAAAAAAAAGGGAGGACAGGCGCGTGGTTGTGATTAAATGAGTAAAGAATGGCCAGGTCTTGTCTTGTTTTAATCAATACCCTTATCGAGTCTTTAATTTAAATACCCTTATCAATTATTTTTATCAATTATTTGGATATCCTTGGAAGTATTATCTTGACTAGGATGTTTTGCCTGCTACGCAGGGATAAAATTAAATTTTTTATTTATTTTATAAATTATTTTACATAAGATTTTTATGGAAATAAAAATTTGATTACATCACTCCTTTTTTAATATAAGATTGATATGAATTGATTTTTCTTTTTCTTTAATTAGTTTGAAATGGGAATTGGTGAGTTATTGTTTGAGATACCGTTTTATATGTAACAAACTTATTATGTAAAATATATATGAATTGATTTATCAAAATTGTGTATTTTTATTCTTAGAATGATTATTTTTAATTATTGTAATCCTAATAATTTATCCCCTTGTTATAATTTTATGAACTAAAATTGTTAAATATTTACGAATAAAAAATTACAAAGTGATGTAATTTAATTTTAATTAATATATTATTTATGTATTTTCATTTTGAATTTTATTATCACAGTTTTGCCGATTTAAAATCAAGAGTTCCTTTGACCCTTGTAGAGCAACTCCAACCAACATATTTATTATCTAATAATGTGTCTAGGTGGACAAATATAGGGATTTTAGTTTAAAAATAAAGTTCCAACCCTACCCCTCATTCCCTTTATTTTTTAGGGGAGAGAAAATATAACCCCTTATTTGAGGGATCAAAATTAGATCCCCTATATCCTCCACCTCATCTACCGCCCATCCCATTGGTTAATTTATAAGAATGTTCAAAATTTAAATTTGAAAAAACTACACTAAAAATTACTTTTAAAATATAGGGTATGAATATAGGATATATGATTGGAGTGAAACATAATTTTCATTACCTATATTTTTAATAATCCCTACTTAGGGATTAAAGAAAGGGAAGAGCATTGGAGTTGCTCTAAGTAGATTATCAAAAAAAAAAAACTCCTAAGTAAGCAGGTATTTTCTTCAACTCAATTTCTAACATACAAATGATTGCTTTAATTTTTTATACTTTAAAATCTTTTTAGTGCCTTATACTTTAACATGGTTAAATGTATGATATTATTTGATAATTTGTTGATATAAAAAGTGTTTATTATAAATTATTAATACAAATATTAATATTCATAAATAATCTTTGTTATGAATAGAATGTTAAGATAATTATATTTGTTTTAAAGTATTATTTTATTATTATTATAAAAAGAATTGTTATGACTTGCCTTCGACCATGTCTCGATTTCAAAATATTTTATACTATATATTAACAACATATTTAAAATAATAAAAATGAATATTATATAATCATAAAATTTTGATGTACAAAAGTGATGTAAAATGGTGGGAAAAAAATACAACTTCAAAGTCATAGTTAAAAATAAAAGTATGTTTATTTGGTTCAATAAAAAAATGTTACAAGGAATTCTCGCCTCCTGCTATACTTTGAATTCAATATAAAAAATTTAAATAAAAAATTATTAAATTAATATATACTGATAAGTAATTATTTATTATTTGTTTCTCCCTATATTTTTAATTATTTTTGCATGAAATTGGATCTTATTTAATGTATTTTAATGTTTTATTGTAGGAATCAAGAAAATAATGGATTGGAACCTAAATTATAATTTTTGGAGTTAAATCATGGAAAATATGAATTTTTGGACAGATTTTACATTCTTTGGTATTTTGGCGTTCCCGTTTGAGGCTCGTAAGCAGTCATTGGAAAGCTCGGAAGAAGACCAATATTTCTATCATGGGCCCAGAATTTTAATCTACTCTCAACTGCCCAGAAATGTCCAGGAACTTCAGGCTTCGAATTTCCTATCTAAAAATTATTTTTTTATTTAGGAATTTTCTTGTATTTCTATTTAATCATTAAAAACACTTGTATGGATAAAAAATATATTAGATATAGACAGCGGTTAGAACAGAAGACACGTAGTTTTAGTTTTAACCGAGAGCAAGAAGAAAAACAAGAGAGGCATCTGGGAGTAGACATAATCAGGCTGGGAGATTGAAGATTGAAGTCATCAACAACAAGTTTTATCTTTCCTTCATCTTCTATTTTCCTTTGTTGTGTTGTTCTTGTAAGATGTTGAACTAAATTGTTATTTTAGGGCTTGTTAGGCCGAATACACAATTATAATCAATATCGTATGAGAGATTAACAATAAAATACGCGTTTAAACAATCAAAAATTGTTTTGAAATAAAAAACTCCTCTATCAGTGATGTAGAATATCACAGAGAGCTGCTTAGGTTACAATGAATAATATTTCACAATGATCGATACCCTTCTAGGGTTAGCCTAACTGTATTTATAAGATATACAGTTGCTATACAATCGATAATTGATACTCCTATAAATTAGCTATACAATTGATATCAATTACGATTGCTACACGTCTCCTTAGTCAACTCAATCTCTTTGACACCTATCCAATCTTTAAAGATATTGCTTCCTTAAATAATATTCAAACACTGTTGACCAGTAGACGCTGCCTCCAGACAGAGTTTAACAAACTCTGTCGAGCTTCCAACTGTCAGCGTTTAACTAAACTCTGACTGCTTCCAGCTAAACTCTAATTTATCACTGTAACACTTAAACACTAATTAATATTCACATCAATTATTTCTAACAGGGCTCTAATGGATTCTTGAGTTTATATAAGTGTTTTTTTAATTTTTTATTTCATGTTCGTTTTGGTCGTTTATATTGATTTGCGTGTAATGCTTTACAAAAGAGTAATTAACTTTGTAATTGAGTCAGTATTTTAGGTGATGCTTGGAAAAGACAACCTAGATTAGACCCAATCAATATAACTTGGGATTAACAATTGTGTTAATTTGTGTTTAGGATATGAATATACCTGATCACCTCAAGTAGTTAATTTAGGGTTACATGTTAATGCTGCTCATGGATTTAAATTCTACATAGGGATATGAGAGATATGAGTTAGAATCAATTGAGATTCGGAAGGTCCTTGTGATTAGTTATGTACCCTAGACTAGCGAGTAGAACATGAAATTAAAGATGATGAAGGATACTTGTAAGACTTAAGAGGAATTTAAAGGTCTAGATTAGGCCTGTCAATGGACCGGAGCTTCGATCCGATCCGAGGCCTTATAACTGGATATGGATTTATATAAAATAAATTCGATCCAATAAAAATCCGATCCGATAAGAGACCGATCCATATAATACGGATATGGATTTCACATGATCCGATTCGTTAAGAATCCGATCCGAATAATAATTATATAATTATATACTCCCTCTGTCTCACCCATTTGTTTACACTTTTTTTGTCACTTTCTGGCACGCATTTTAAGGTTAATGTATAATTTTCAAATCATATGAGATTCAAAATCATATGAGATTCAAAATCCTTTAGTAGTATTTTGTATTATAACTTGGAAAAAGTATTACGTTTAAAATGAATACGTTATCATTATATTGTATCTAAAATTGAATTCATATTTTAATTTGAACTAGCGTAATAACCCGTGCGAGGCACGGGTTATCTTCTAGAAGTTGATGTAAACTTGTTTATTTTTATGATTTAAAGAATATATATTGACATGACTGTATAGTTTTCGTTAAAACATGTTTGTTATAATGTCCCAATTTTGTTTTGCAGAAAATTTGATTTAATTATTCAGATAAGCACTCAAAATAAAATATTTCGTGGCATATAAATGTGTTGGATATAGAATAACACATTTATACCAATTTGTACAAATTTATGTCACAAGTAGAAAACATCTAGTAATTTGTTATTATAATAAATTTGGGTAAGAGAACATAAAATTTAAATAAGAAGGGGGAGTTTTCTATTTAATTCTCCTTAGTATTTTTCATCACTATAAATCAATTTTTGGAGTGATATTTTTTAATATTTTATCCTCATTTTTTTGTCATTCTTTCATAAAGAATCTAGTCAATACATAAGAGGGAGAAATAAAGTTCTTTTGATGTCATTCTCTTTCAAGGTATATTTAAGAATATAATCATAAAATAAATGAGTCTTACACGAATGACATATTTATTCATATTCCAGTTATAATTTTGACAACTCAAGAAACCTGTTATTTACCCACGTAATGTTTCACAATAAAGATGTTGTCCAATCAGTATATAAAAATCTAATTGCTTAATTTAAAATTTTATCTTTTTACGCAAATAATTTTAAATACCTCATAGTATATAATGTGATTAATCAATCATAATATTTGTGTTTGTGCATGCTATGCAATATACTAATTTCTAAGATATTTGTTAACTTGACTGTATTTTTAATCCTTTTTACAATTTATTTTGAATTTTTTAATATTCTTTCCAACCAAAATTTCTCTATGTATATTATACGACTTTTAATCGATGTACATATGATATGAACTGATTCCCATATTTTGTATTATTATATATTATATGATCTTTTTTTAAGAAAGTTTATCTTTCTCAACTTATCTACAAGGTTCATTTTTTTAACTTTTGTACTATCTGACATTTTTAAGGATCTCATCTTTTAATTATATATTGTTATGTAAAAATATAAAATATATTATAGTTAATATTATATGTAAGAAATGTTTAATTAATTGAAAATAAACCAATTTACATTGCATGATACTATTATCAAATTTTTAAATTAGTTGTATATATAATCACGTACCATGTTTTGTAAACTAAAATACAATATTTTAAAAGTAATGTGAATAACCATTATCTTTTGCTCAAAAATTAAAGTAGCACTAAAAATAGAATAAATATGAGGTCGAATTTATCTAAAAAAATTTAACTAAAAACGAAAAATATATGTAGTACAATGATCAGTATGAATTGTTTGGAGGAGGTTAATTATTCAATTCACAACAAAAATAAACTAACTCATTTAAAATAAGAGCGTGGAATAAAATTTTGAAATTAGTGTATATAATTACATACCATATTTTGAAAAGTAAAATTTCAAATTTTGAAACTAATATTTGTCATTACTATTTTTACTCATAAATTAAAATAATAGTAAAAACAGGATAATATAGAGATCGAACTTATATAAAAAGAGTTTTAAGTCCATACCAAAAAACATAATGTAGCATAATGATTTGGAGGAAGAAATATATGGAGGAGGTTGTGGGTTCAATTCCCCACAAACACAAAATAACTTATTTTTTTCTCTTCAAATAAATAAGGGAGTGGCAAATCAATGTAATTTTGTAATATATAAGGGCAAACTCGTAATTTCACAGGGGGTTTATTGGCTCAAAATGCCTCTATGTGTACCATATTGTGAAACATAAAATATAATATTTTTAAAATAATGCGAATCACTATTATTTTTACTCAAAAATTAAAATAATAGTAAAAATAAGATAATGGAAAGGTCGAGTTTATGTAAAAGGTTTTTTAACTCAAAACAATAAGGTCCATGTAGCATAATGGTTAGTAGGATAGCTTGTGTAGTGGAGGTTCTAGGTTCGATTCACCACGAAAACAAACTCATTTTTTTCCATTTAAATAAGAGAGTGACATTTCATGTAATTTTATTACTTGTAAGGGTATAACTGTAATTTCACAGGGAGTTAATTGACTGAATACCCCTAAATTATCCATGTGTTGCACTATTATATATAGAAAGAGAAGAGATTAGTTTTGTGATTAGAGTTCATTTCTTGATCATTCTAATTTTGTATGGTACATTTCAGGATTAATAGATATTTATTTTGATTTTTAATGTTCTATTCTTCTTGTATTTGGATGTTAATGTGTACTTTTACATCTTAAAATTGTTTATTTTATCATTTTAAATTTTAATAGATTTAAATATTAATATATTTTTTTTGAATTTTTTTAATTGGATTGGATATCCGATCCGATTATCCGTAATCCTAATGGAGCGGATATGGATTGTTCTTAAAAAAATTCGACACTTATTCCGATCTGAAAAATTAAATGGATTTGGATATGGATTCAGGCTGATCGGATCCAAACCCGATCCATTAACAGGCCTAGTCTAGATATTTTCACTCTTGTTTTATTCTTAAGTTGATGTGTTATATATGTTTATATTTTAGGAGTAGTTTATAATATAAATTGTGATCTTATTTTATTTAACTTGAATTGAGAGAACGATAGTGTTTGGTATTTAACTACTTAAATTAGTTTGTAGAACAAATTTTATATACTACTTGTTCGATACGTGCACTTGCGTTAGCGATTGTAAAATCGATAACATATACTGTTATTAGTATTTTTTGTTGTTCGTTCGCAGGGAAGGACTGAATGTAATATCAAGTTCAAGTATCTTATCTCTCACAATTTAGAAGTGTAAAAGAATGTTTGGTTTGTTTATAAACTAAATTAAACTAATTATCAATCGAGAATAAAATATATATGAGGAAAACAATACAAGAACTGGGGTTCTTCACTTGGTTTCAATGCACATTCAATATCTACGTGACATCTACGTTCTTACTCTGCTGAAAACAATTCTTCTAAGGTTATAATGTTCTCTTCCAAGATACAATATAGTGTCTACAACTACACCTTAATTGTCACTTCCGTGATACAATCAAAGTACAATCATAAACTATTACGCACCAAGAATTATAAGTCTCACAACTCTCCTATTAATCTTCCAATCAAATATTCGAGTTATGTCTGTTAAATCCTGTACTAAAATTGCAACTCCTCTTCCAAGTTATTACAATTCCTAAAATCCAATCAAAGGTTCATGACTCCCCTAATTGTGTTAAGCCCTCAATAACAGATCAGCAAAGCAAGAAAATCACAGATAATTAAACAGGCATGGATACCAAGGAATACTACCCAATTCTCAGATTAGAGAATTAGTTACACATGATTAAATTAACAAAACAAGAATTAATAGAAGAAATCATAATTAGAAGAATATAGAAAAGAAACCTTTTAACTTCAATCTTCAAAGAAAATAATGGTTCTCCAGAAAAAATCCTAAAAGCTGCGTACAAATTGTATCTCTCTAACAATGAACTCCTAATTATGTTTTTCCGATCCTTAGATGTGTTTATATAAATACTCCTAATCTTTCCCAACAAGCAATTACCTTCTATTACAATTAGAATTTAAAGAAGGTACCAAAACTGCCCAGAATACAATTAGAATTAGAAAAAGGGCAAAACAGTAAATTTATAGCCTTCTTTTAAAAGATCATGTGCGCGAATTTAATCAGCACGTTCCTTGCACCTGCTTCCTACCCCATGTTGTAGAAAATCTCTCAAGCTTCGCGTGGGCAGTAAGATCGCTGAAAACGGACTTCTAGAACTCCAGATATGGCCAAAACAGTATAAGCTGCGCAGCCTTCCCGGAAAATCCGAATTTTAATCAAATAAATCTCCAAAAACAATAGAAGCATAAACTTTAATCAACATTCTCGTAAATCTGCACAACTAAGCAAAACACATCAAAACTACAACATCTTGAGTCCAAAACAATTAATTTAAGCCGAACTGAGTCATTCCAAGTGGATATAAAATCCACTTATCAAACCCCCAAACTTAAACTGATGCTTGTCCTCAAGCATAAACAATTACAACTAACTAACTAGTACCACTTCCGTAGGTGATCACGGTTGCATTTGGCATATGCAACAAGCCCTTTAAACCCCTAGGCAGCCCCAGTGGACGAGTAAGGTCTCGTGAGGGCCTATAGCGAATGTATCCACAAAATCCATTTAACCTAATGCAATGCATTGCATGAATGCAACTAATATGAAATATGCAACGATCCCCTTCAAACTTACCAAAACCAACTAACAAGCAAATATCTCAAAGAATGCAACTAAATCCAAATAGAGCTCGACCAAGTCCCCGTATACTAACAATACATGAACAGAAACGTGCGTGTGTGCAATGCTCATCAGAAATACTCCCAAAACTAGGTCAAAAATCATACATGTTCTTCGCCAAGACAATCACAGGTTTATAAATAGAATAGACTGTAGACACTTCATAACCTAAGAACACCTCCATCCTTATCCAAGGTAGACAGAAATTCATGCTTTATTACTAACTACTACGACACATATATACAAACATGCTTATTTAACCGTGCAATGGATGAGACCCCGAAAGGCTTATACAATAATACCCATGTAGCGAGTGTTAGGTCAGTGGATCCCATACTATAAAAGCCTTAGGTCACTAGGACTAAGTCCCCTCAGACTTAATTACTCGAGTATTAAAGAGCTCACCCTAGTTAATTTTGCATATAACAATTTATTGACTTTTTTTTTCTTTTTTTTTTCTTTTTCTGCGATCTGGAATGAGCCTTTCTCATTTCCAACCCTAGACTACTCATATAAATATGAGCCGGCTACTAGCCATTTGACACCTAGCCATTATTGACAATTATTTACAATTAAGCATGAAATCCCTGTTTTCCCCCAAACTTAGACTTTAATGCTCCTACGCCATCAAGGGAATCTGGTGGAGGATAATGCGTACGAGCTCCACAGACTAGCCACCTCCCAAATAACAAGAATACTACAAAACCCCCAATTACAAGAACACAAATTCGTAATAAAAATAAGATTAGAGAAAAAGATAAACCAGTTACGAATCAAAGAGGTGAACTTGTAATTAATTCCTCTCTAGAATTGAATTTAAATAAATAGAAGAGGAATTTGATTTGTATGTATGGGTGTGTATAAATAATGGAGGGATTGGATGAATAAAAATTGAACGTGAAAGGGAGAAATTTTGAGTGGGTAGGAATTTGAGGTAAGATAGAAAAAGAATTTAATAAATTAAAGAAAAAGAATTTGAATTGATATAGGTTTAGAAATTTGAGGAGAAGATGGGAGGTTTTGGAATTTTTATGGAATTAGAATTGGGTGTAGAGATGAGAGAAAAAGAGTAGAAAAAGAATTGGGATTTTTTTTTAATATATATTACAACTGAAAAAATCTGGCAGACAAAGGCTGTCACGCAGGTGCAACCTGCGTCACGCAGGCGCAGCCTGCGCCACTGATCGATTTTTTTTTTTTTTTGCACAGTTTTTTTTTCTCAACACTTTTTTTTTTCAACACTCAAATTTTTTTTTTACACTGATGCGTGGGTTGCCTCCCACGAAGCGCTCCTTTAACGTCAATAGCTTGACGCCGATTATACCTGGAAACTTCAATGAGGATAAAAAGCAAAGAGATGCACATATCTACGAATTTTTAATATAAGCATATTGTGCAAATAAACCTTAGATTCATTGAAAGGTACGAAAACTTTCAAGAACCTATCATGCTCAAGAGACTTGGAAACATCAAAATAGCTAGAAAAGTCGTCAGAATAATCATTATAAGTACGACTCATATACTCTTCCCAAATCGGATCCTTATACTCTACAGCAAGATTTTCAACTTCCTCAATCTTAACTTCCTTCTCTTTTATAATTGGACACTCATCAATTTTAATCTCATCTACCAATGTATTAAGCTCAAAATTTTCTAGAACTGGTAGAATTTCAATTGCATCCAAATTATCATTAATGTGCATGGGACAATTATCAACTACACAAGTAGACTCATCAGACACAACATTATCATCAATTGCTAAACAAGAATCATGGCATAGAGGAAAATTGACACAAGGGGGAGTTTGATAAAAGCCGTCATGCCACACTTTACGAACTTCCAAAATAAAATTATTTAGTTTAGCATTCTCCTCGTACCAAGCTATTGAATCACATGGAATATCATTATCACTAGCAATCTCTAAAGTTGGTTCATCAAAAACTCCCAAAGAAAGTAGGGGAAGATTAGACTGAGTTCCTTGAATCATTTTATTGAGCGCAATCTCCCAATCAGCAAGTAAAGAAGGATTAGACTGAGTTAAACTCGTATCAACATCATTACACATATATGGATAAACATCATCATGATATTGATTTTCAAACGAATATGAATAATCATTGCTAGGGGCATATGGAGCATAAAATGAGTTCTCAGAACAGAACGAATTCACCTGATATGCATTACGATCCTCATAGGAATTGAATTGTGGGTAAGGATTGAAGTCTTGATATTGTTCCTGACTGTTGTAGAAATTCTGAGCATTGTTCCAACCAAAGTTGTACTCCATCTAGTCTCTCTCCTCAAAACCTGTTTAAGTTGTCTACCTCAAAGAACCTGTAGACACACCAAGGAAAGAAATACAAAAAGAAAGAAAAGAAAAATATATACAAAGATAAAATCCAAACTACAAGAAACAATTAACTCAAACCCAAATCACTGCCTTCCCCGGCAGCGGCGCCAATTTGTTATTAGTATTTTTTGTTGTTCGTTCGCAGGGAAGGACTGAATGTAATATCAAGTTCAAGTATCTTATCTCTCACAATTTAATAGTGTAAAAGAATGTTTGGTTTGTTTATAAACTAAATTAAACTAATTATCAATCGAGAATAAAATATATATGAGGAAAACAATCCAAGAACTGGGGTTCTTCACTTGGTTTCAATGCACATTCAATATCTACGTGACATCTACGTTCTTACTCTGCTGAAAACAATTCTTCTAAGGTTATAATGTTCTCTTCCAAGATACAATATAGTGTCTACAACTACACCTTAATTGTCACTTCCGTGATACAATCAAAGTACAATCATAAACTATTACGCACCAAGAATTATAAGTCTCACAACTCTCCTATTAATCTTCCAATCAAATATTCGAGTTATGTCTGTTAAATCCTGTACTAAAATTGCAACTCCTCTTCCAAGTTATTACAATTCCTAAAATCCAATCAAAGGTTCATGACTCCCCTAATTGTGTTAAGCCCTCAATAACAGATCAGCAAAGCAAGAAAATCACAGATAATTAAACAGGCATGAATACCAAGGAATACTACCCAATTCTCAGATTAGAGAATTAGTTACACATGATTAAATTAACAAAACAAGAATTAATAGAAGAAATCATAATTAGAAGAATATAGAAAAGAAACCTTTTAACTTCAATCTTCAAAGAAAATAATGGTTCTCCAGAAAAAATCCTAAAAGCTGCGTACAAATTGTATCTCTCTAACAATGAACTCCTAATTATGTTTTTCCGATCCTTAGATGTGTTTATATAAATACTCCTAATCTTGCCCAGCAAGCAATTACCTTCTATTACAATTAGAATTTAAAGAAGGTACCAAAACTGCCCAGAATACAATTAGAATTAGAAAAAGGGCAAAACAGTAAATTTATAGCCTTCTTTTAAAAGATCATGTGCGCGAATTTAATCAGCACGTTCCTTGCACCTGCTTCCTACCCCATGTTGTAGAAAATCTCTCAAGCTTCGCGTGGGCAGTAAGATCGCTGAAAACGGACTTCTAGAACTCCAGATATGGCCAAAACAGTATAAGCTGCGCAGCCTTCCCGGAAAATCCGAATTTTAATCAAATAAATCTCCAAAAACAATAGAAACATCAACTTTAATCAACATTCTCGTAAATCTGCACAACTAAGCAAAACACATCAAAACTACAACATCTTGAGTCCAAAACAATCAATTTAAGCCGAACTGAGGCATTCCAAGTGGATATAAAATCCACTTATCATATACTGATATACATACCAATTTATGTGACCTATTTTGTTAATTATTACATATAATTTAACGTGTATAAATGATATTTTTATAAAAACCCTTTAAACATGTTTTTTTGTAAATTAAAATTATTATTTTCTCATTAAATTAAAATTAAAAAAATTTGCTTCAAAAATATATTTTTAAGTACATTAAATTACGTGCAAATGATTAGGCTAACAATGGGAATATATTTTTACGTGCAAAAATTAATGAGCATTGAGAAGAATATCAGTAGATTTGTCGATTGTAACAAAAGAATATCACTTAAATTTTTCCTACCAATTTGGACATTTAATTATACTTAATTTTGATATTTAAGTATAAGAGAAAAATGATCTTGAAATACATCTCAGAGAAGTTTTTTAAGATACACATAAAACTAAGTCTTAAATTTACTGGGCTCGCAGGGCTAATTGATAAAATTTTAAATGAATCAATTTTTAACAAAAATACTCTCCATATTTACATACGAAATTTATATATCTCAGGAACTTAGCTGAGATATATCTCAGACTCACTCCTCTCTAGGTATAAAGTATAAAGCATAAGTGACGGTTGTTACCTGTTTGGATGACATATATAATGTCATAACAATTTTAGGATGAAGTTCTTACCGGTTTAGATGATAGGTCTCATCCTACTTTTTTTAATTCTAATTTTTTTTAAAATTTAATTCATATCATTTTATTATAATGTTAAAAATATCGATGACCCATATAATTTCATAACAATTCTAGGATGAAAGCTAGGGGTGAGCAAAAAATCGAATTGAAATCGATATTGAACCGAAATCGGTTAAAAACGAATCGAAAAAATCGAAACCGAACCGACGGTTGCGGTTTTTGATTTTTAAAAACCGAAACATTATTTTTTTTCGAAAAAAAAGCAACAGCAGAAGAAATTCATAAAAGCGTAAATACAAAAAAAGTTTTTAGCTCACATTAAATAAATATCCGAGTATATTACAAACGTATAAGATTTTAGTAGCACCCAAATTCAAAGGGAGTGTTGATTTAATCATAAAAAACAGAGATCATAGACTTCTCTTTTGCTTCGTAAACAAGAAATTATATTAATAATGTGTGATTTTAAGAAAATAGAGTAGATTTGTAATTCAATTTTTAAAACCGAAACTGAAATCGACGATTCGGTTGCGGTTTTCAATTTTTAAAACTGAACACATGCGGTTTCGGGGCAAAACTACCCCGAACCGAACCGTGCTCTCCCCTAATGAAAGCTATGCACGCTTCATATTTTGTATCATTTTGTCTACATTGTTTTAACAATAATTCTCATCTATTTGTCATAAAAATAGTAAAAAGTATCTCTATTACTATAACATCTCTAACAAAATTATCTCATAGGATATTTGTGATGATTTGTGAACTATCCATTGTCATAAATTAATAATTGATCTCATAGGATATATGTGATGATGACCAAGTTCCACATTTGCAATTTTATTATCAGAAATTATAAAGAACTTTAAGCCCTTGGATATCATCAGGCTGCAACTTGATCCTGACAGTATTGGGCCAGAAATAAGCATACATAACAGCTTTTGGGTCCTTACTATGTCCAAGTCCAAGAAGGTGTCCAATCTCATGCAAGCCCACACTTTCTATGTCAAATCCACCAGGAACTGCACCATTCACCCACTTCTCAGCAGCATCAAAATGAAGTCTTCCATCTCTTGGCGCATACGAATAGGCTAGATCTTTACCTGGCCCATCATGCGGCACGAAACTAATCTTGAAATTTGCATTATTAAATATGTTGTTTAATGAAAATCTGAATGGTGATACTGAAGCCCAGACCTCCAAAGCGTTTGCTACTGGGTCAATAGCATCTTGTCGTGTTCCGGGACCGAAAGCAAATGTCAAATTATAGGTCCACCATCTTGGCTTTCCTGCATTGGAGCAAATAGCAATGTTAGAGTTCTCAAAAACGTGTCTCTTTTCTTAAATAACCAACTCTCCCAAGACATTAAACTATTAGAAGGATACCTTAATTGGATCATATATTATATTCAACACCAGGGGCGTAGCCAGGATTTTGATTCACTGGG
This sequence comes from Saposhnikovia divaricata, assembly GCA_036435485.1. Classification (NCBI taxonomy): domain Eukaryota; kingdom Viridiplantae; phylum Streptophyta; class Magnoliopsida; order Apiales; family Apiaceae; genus Saposhnikovia; species Saposhnikovia divaricata. Next base: position 166,658,162 of record CM071595.1, on the reverse strand, counting down.
GTCAAAATCTCCGGTCGTCTTCTCCGACGACTGGTCATCTTTTTCGACGGCCCCGCAGGGAAAATTTTTTTACCGAAAATTATCAATGTGTAGATTTTTCCTAATTTAATACATATAAATATGCATCAGTTATACATCTTGGGGCGGCAATTACAGGGTTTCACTGTCAAAATTAAAAGTTAGTGGGGTCAAAAATGAAACTAGTTACAATAATTATTTTTTTCAGTGGGGTCAAAATTCAAATTTACTACTATAAATATTTTTTCTAAAAAAATATATACATAAAAATTTTGTTTTTTAAAATTTCAGTGGGGTCAGATGACCCCGCTCGCCATACACAGGCTACGCCCCTGTTCAACACTCTACCTCACTCGCGAGTAGATATGCAGACAGAAAACAGAACATAAAATTTAACAATTTTAAAAAACACATTCCTTTACATTTGATAACTCTGATCATTTTCATAATTTAAAATTATTTGAGCAATTCGATATCATTTGTATGTCATTCTAGTACCTGGAAAGAAGCTGTAGTCTGGCCTGATCACAGCTGAAAAGTCTGGCACACCACATCGAGGTTGTGACATAAATGTCACTGTCTTATCATCAATAACTCCAGTAACATGCAAATTATAATACGACTGATACTTTTTCAGAGCCGATTCTAATAAATCATCGAAAGTATTACTGGTAATATTTGAATTAATAGGATCAGAATTAATATAACCGATATCTTGAAGGTACTTCTTTAGCATACTAATGCCTTTATTATTATCACCTTTGTGACAACCCCTCAGATTGTTTAAAAAATCAGAGGCTGATACATTGTCTGCACTTGCATTGTACAGGAAGACAAAAAAGGTGAAACAGAACCAAACTTTAGTTGCCATTGTACATGGATTCACATAAGTGATAATAAGGGTATAAGACTACGGATATATTAGATGTGTTTATGTTACAAATCAAGAGGGAGGTTAATGTTATAATTCAATGTAATTAAAGGAATTTTATGTTATTGATGTCCATTTAATCGACACCTGAGTTCTATAAATTGGACGTTAACTATTGAACTTTTAAGGTGCTTTAATATCACTTCCAAGATCCCTATCAAATGACAATAGGAGTATATGTAATGAAAATTTAGTACAAAGTGGTTTTATATGGTAACTTGGTAGCATCAACCGCTAGGAAGCAAAATACGGCGACAATAAAAAAACCAGTTCGGGGTTTTATATGTGCAATATGCACCCTCTCCATAATTTGGCTGCAAAATCTCTCGAAAAATCTCCGCTTACAATAGAGATTTTTGGGAGAATTACTTAAGGCAGACAATAGAGATTTTTGTTTGGACAATAGAGATTTTTGTTTGGAAAACAAGTTGCAATTACCAAAGTATACTTTAAAGATTATTATGAAAATAAATACATCAAATTAAAATATTTTTTTTAAATTTATATAACCTTTATTAATAAGCGAAATTTCCTTTTTAATGGTACTACTTTGTACTAAATTTGGTTCGCAACCTATTTTGCTTTCACCCTAAACTCCTAATTCTACTATAATTCTATGTTGTTTTTTTAATTAAAGAAATAAAAAAACCTATTACAACTATAATTCTATTTTTAAAATTATTTTAATTAACACATAACCACCATCGGGATAAAACACCAACGGGGTACAATCTGAATTTTTTTTTTATTAATAAGTAAATTTGATGATAATTTATAACCAGAACGAATTTCCTCTATAAGAACTGTTATGTTATATAATCTTGATTATCTCAAAATAATCTTTAGTAAACAGAAAATTTATAACATTTATTAATAAGCAAAACCTTCTTTTAAATTGTATTACGGTACCAAATTTAGTTCCAGTTTTTTTTTTGATTTCACTCCTTTATTCCTATTTTTTCTTTTTTCCACCCATTTATTCCTTTATCTTCTGGACTGTATGTTATCTTTAATAAAATAGTAAAATTGTTAGAATCCTAAAACAATTGTAGTTCTTTTATATAATCGTACTGAGTTACAAAATAATTTATGAGAATCATATATATCGTACTTTCTTAAAATAATCTTAAATTAATAATAATTTTTAAGTAAAAAACCCATTCAATCTCCATAATTGATTTTACCCCAAAATTTGTATTGATATGGGTGAAAAATAATCCCTAAAGACATAATTAATATAGTATTTATTGGCTCATAAATGAGGCCCAAAACCCTAGTTGGGCATTAAATTCGTGGTTAGTGGTTAAGCCCAAAAGAACAGCCCAAACCGGGATGCCCGGTACAAGCTTGTTTATAACACGGGCCTGATCCACAAAACAGGAACGTTCTAGAAACCAGGAACGTTCTGGAATATCCCAGGGATATTGTGTAGCCTCCAAGGCACCTAATTCAACAAGGAAACTAATTCCTATAAGGAAGGAGTCAGAACCTTCCTCAATAACGGTGACTTGTCCACCAAGTCTCCAAACCCTACTACGATTCTGAGGCTCCTACAGCCTATATAAAGGGCCAGACCCCTCATCTCAGAACTACGTTTTTTGGCTTGATTCTCGACATTGAGATACGTAGGCATCTTGTGAAGACCCGAATTAGGTCACGGTAACACAATTGCTGCCATTAAAGCACGAAGCTCACGAACCCTAGCCGCAATTTGATAACCTTACTTTTTGTTCCACAACATTTGGCACCGTCTGTGGGACGACAACATCAACCATGGTTAACACACGAAGAACGACAACCGAGAACGTTCCTGTTACTTCTGATCCACCAGCCATCTCCACCGCTCCACCCGTTGTTACGGAGCAAGGGTATGTACCCCCATTAACATAGACAGCCACTCAGCCTCAAGTTTCTCAACCCATAGGGACGAATCCCCATGTTGAGAGAACCTTACCAGTGGACGTCCATCCGGGACGTGAGACCAATCAGCTTCAGATGGTGGTCTCACCATTAAATAGCCGTCCCCCACTCTCAGGAGTTCAGATCTCCACCACTACACTCCCCGTGAACACTGATCCGTTATACGTATTGCCTAACTACCCTCCAAATCGTAGGGATCCTGGACCAAGTGGTCACGCTTTACAGATACCTGAGTCGTATCAGCCTCCCTATGTTAGGGGTTTAGCCCCTCCTGAACAAGGGTATTATGATTACTCCGGACCTTACACTGATAATTCCTCGTCTGAGGACGATGATAGTGATGAAGCCCCGAGGAGGCGACGTGCAAGCAAGGAGCCTATGGGAAGGACTCGAAGAATCCATGATGGACCTCCTCAAACAGCCGCTGAGAGAATCAAGGCCCATGAGGCTGAGATCCAAAGTCTGAAGGACGATATAGCCAGGGAGCAAGCAAGGCAGAATCAAAATAGGCCCCCTCCAACTCCGAGGGAGATTCCCTTTATTGATTTGGAAAGATCTTCAAGGAGACAAAGAAGGGCTGATGCCCCAACTGGAGGAGTTACAAGGGTGGAAACCCCCAGGGGTGATCCCAAAGACCTGATGCCACTCGGAGACCCTGACAATCCCACACCCCCGTTCATTGAGGAGGTGAAGAACGCTCGTGTTTCCCGAAAATTTAAGATGCCCACGATAAAACCATACGATGGAACAGGTGATCCCTCGAATCATGTTAGGACGTTCTCAAACGCGCTGTTGTTACAACCCGCCAGCGACGCTCTTAAGTGTAGGGCGTTCCCTCAAACCCTGGCAGGCATGGCTCAAAGATGGTATAGCCGGTTGCCCGCAAACTCAATTGGCTCCTTCAAGGAGTTGAGCACTGCTTTCATCAATCAGTTTGTTAGTGAAAAAGTATGAAAAAAGCTCTGCATCTCTCATGCAAGTGAAACAAGGGAAGAATGAGAACCTGAGGGATTATCTCAAGCATTTCACCAAGGAGACATTGAATGTCCCAGACCTGGAGAACAAGGTAGCTATGATAGCCCTGGAGAATGGAACAACGAACACCTACTTTCAGATGTCGTTGGCAAAACATCCCCCTGAGAGCATGACTGAGTTCCAAAGAAGGGCGAGTAAATACATAAAAGCAGAAGAGAGCATGAGGAAGGCAGAAGCCCCTACAACGAATGGAGGAAACGGAAATTACCGAAAGCGGAAGCAAGAGCAAGAGTACGATGCTAGGGACAAATATCCCCGGACTAGCAAGGACTCCGACTCTGCCCCTAAGAAAAATTTGGGACCAAGGTTCTCTGAATACGCGAGGTTGAATGCCCCTAGGAGTCAAATCCTGATGGATATTGAGAAAGACAAGGATTTTCGATGGCCGAAGCCACTCAGGGGTGATCCCGAAAAGAGAAACAAGGATCAATACTGTAGGTTCCATAAGGATATAGGACATGACACCGATGATTGCAGGTAACTCAAGGACGAGATCGAATTCTTGATCCGAAAAGGAAAGTTGAGCAGGTTCACGAAAGGCGAAGATCGTGGAAATCAAAGGAAAGACTATGATAGAAGAGATAATGATAGAAGGGATAACGATCGTGATCGTAACCCCCAGCTACGAGGGCCAGTTATTAACATGATTTGGGGAGGCCCGACTGCGGCTGACACGACAAGGAACTCTCGAAAGGCATATGCCAGGGAGGTGATGCACATCGTGGGAGAGGCCCCAAAACGTGCAAAGACGGAAGTAGTGATTGGTTTTGACGATTCAGACTTGGAAGGGGTGAAGTTCCCCCATGACGACCCGTTGGTCATAACCCCGGTAGTTGGAAACTCAGAGGTGAAGCGAGTCTTGATAGACAATGGTGCTTCTGTCGATATTTTGTTTATGCATTTGTGAAGATGGGATACAACGACTCACAGTTGACTCCTAACAATATGCCTATATATGCGTTCAATGGAGTCGAATCCAATGTCGAAGGGACCATCCAGCTACCGGTTACTATTGGACAGGAGCCCAAGGAAGCTACTCAGATGTTAAATTTCTTGGTAATCAAAGCAGCTTCCACATATAATGCGATCCTCGGAAGAACTGGACTTCACGCGTTTAAGGATGTTGCCTCAAGCTACTATATGAAAGTTAAGTTTCCAACCAGGAATGGCGTTGGAGAGCAGAAGGGTGATCAAAAGATGGCCAGAAGTTGTTATGTGGCCGCATTAAGAGCTGATGGAGTAGGGGGCAGGTCCTCCTGATAGAAGACATGGATGTCCGAGGGGATGATGAATACCGCGGGAAACCAGCAGAAGATTTGGTTCCTATACCTCTGGATTCTCGAGACCCTGATAAAGTTACGTATGTTGGAGCGTCTTTAAAAGAACCCTTGAAGGGCAAGTTGGTATAATTCTTACAAGAAAACAGAGATGTGTTCGCTTGGATGGTAGCTGATATGCCGGGGATAGACCCCCAACTCATAACTCACAGGTTGAATGTCGACCCCAAGCGGAAGGCAATACAACAGAAGAAGAGGAACTTTGCTCCGGAAAGGCAAGAGGCCATTAAGCAAGAGGTGGACAAGCTCTTGGAAGCTGGTTTTATTGAGGAGATTCAGTTCCCTGAATGGTTGGCTAACCCTGTAATGGTCAAGAAAGCCAACGGAAAGTGGAGGATGTGTATAGACTTCACCGATTTGAATGACGCATGCCCTAAGGATTGCTCCCCTTACCAAGGATTGACACATTAATAGATGCCACGGCAGGGCATGAAATGCTGAGTTTCACGGATGGTTTCAGCGGCTACAACCAGATTAGGATGCACAAAGACGACATCCCTAAGGTATCTTTCATAATTGACTTTGGTGTTTTTTGTTACCTTGTCATGGCTTTTGGACTAAAGAATGCAGGAGCTACTTATCAACGACTGGTAAATAAGATATTTGCCCATCTGATTGGGAAAACCATGGAGGTCTACGTTGATGATATGTTGGTCAAAAGCTTATTTACAGCAGACCATGTTGAACACCTCAGAGAGGCCTTTGAAGTGCTGAGGCACCATAAAATGATGTTAAATCCAGCGAAGTGTGCTTTTGGCATTGGATCAGGGAAGTTTTTGGGCTTGATGGTTTCAAAACGTGGTATTGAAGCCAACCCGGATAAGATTAAGGCAATCCTCGATATGAACCACCTCGTTCTGTGAGGGACGTGTAGAAGTTGACTGGTAGAATAGCTGCATTGGGAAGGTTCATCTCAAGGTCTGGCGACAAGTGTTTGCCTTTCTTTCAGGCTTTGAAGAAAGTGAAGAATTTTGAATGGACTTCAGAAAGCCAAGAGGCTTTTGAACAGCTAAAAAAGTACATGGCTGAGGCCCCGTTGTTGGCCAAACCTAGTCCTGGAGAGACCCTATATTTATACCTAGCGATATCCGAACAAGCACTGAGTGCCGTTCTCATTCGAGAGGAAAACAAGATTCAGAAGCCTATCTACTACGTGAGCAAGGTATTGCACGGAGCTGAGTTGAATTACTCACCAATTGAGAAGTTTGCTTTGGCGCTAGTAACAGCTTCAAGGAAGCTACGACCTTACTTCCAGGCACACAAGATTGAAGTCCTGACGGATCAGCAGTTGAGAAGTATATTACATAGCCCCAAGGCCAGTGGAAGGCTGATTAAATGGGCAATCGAACTCGGGGAGTTTGATATCGCATATAAGCCTCGGACAGCCATCAAGGCTCAGGCATTAGCTGACTTCGTGGTTGAATGTACCATCGACAACCAAGAAGTCGGGGGGCAGGAGATAGTGTCAGGCCAAGAAGGCGAAGGTAAAGTTGAGGAGCTTGCACCTGATCAGAAGGAATATTGGGTGCTCTATTTTTATGGGGCATCAAAAACAAAATCTAGTGGTGCAGGCCTGGTCTTGCAAAGCCCCGATGGGTTTTTAGTAGAATACGCTTTGAAGTTGGACTTTCCAACAACCAACAATGAAGCTGAATATGAAGCCTTGATAGCCGGATTAGGTTTGGCCAGAATATTGAGAGTCAAGAACCTTAAAGTTTGTGGAGATTCGAGGCTCATAGTATCGCATGTGAATGGTGAGTTCGAGGCCAAGGATGAAACTATGGCAAAATACCTTAGGGTTGTGAAAGCCGTTATGACTCAGTTTGATGAATGCTATATGGAGCACATTTCGAGGGACGAGAACATCAAGGCCGATGCCCTATCAAAGTTCGCCTCTTCTGAGATAGAGAATTATGCAGGGAGTGTTTACTTCCAGGTCTTGAAGGCCCCTTCCATCAATTCGAAATTGGTGGCACCCATTGATATAGGAAGTTGTTGGATAGATCCTATTAAGGCACATTTGGAAACGGGATGGCTTCCCGAAGACGCCTCGGAGGCGCGGAAACTATCAATGAGAGCATTGAGATATGTCTTGATTGAAGGCATCCTTTACAAGAGGTCTTTTGTTATCCCGTACTTGAAGTGTTTGAGGCCCCAAGAGGTAGAAGAAGCATTAAAGGAAGTTCATGAAGGGATCTGTGGGCAACACTTGGGGGGTAGAGCTCTAGCCCATAAGATCACCCGTCTGGGGTTTTATTGGCTACAGATGTTGGCAGATGCGCAAAGTTATGTAAAGAAGTGTGACAGGTGTCAGAAACACGCTCCGATTGTTTGGCAGCCGCCAGAGATGTTAACGTCGATTAACTCTCCTATTCCGTTTGCCATGTGGGGGATGGACATTCTATGTCCTTTCCCTGTAGCTTCAGCACAAAGGAAGTTCTTGATAGTGGCCATCGACTATTTTACCGAGTGGATTGAAGCTAAGCCATTAGCTAAGATAACCACCCAGCAAGTTGCCCAATTCTTCTGGGAGAACGTAATTTGTAGATACGGTATCCCACGAATCCTTGTGACGGATAATGGGCGCCAATTCAACAACGAGGAGTTTAAAAAGTATTGTGAGGAGAACGCCATCGAACTTCGCTTCACTTCAGTAGCTCACCCTCAGGCTAATGGGCAAGCTGAGGTAGCGAATCGGATTATCCTTGATGGACTTAAGAAAAGGGTCGAACGTTCAAGAAACACGTGGGTGGATGAGCTGCTGCCTATTCTATGGGCATATCGTACCACCTGTAAAGTGACAACAGGAGCTACCCCGTTTTTGCTAGCCTATGGAGCAGAGGCAGTAGTACCCGTGGAGATCTCTCATACGTCTCCAAGGGTGGAAGCATATGAGCAAGAAACCAATGGGGAAGGCATGAGGTTTGCCCTTGATTTAATTGATGAAGTCAGGGACGAAGCGAATGCCCGCAATGTAGAACATCAGAAGAGGGCATCTTTTTATTATAACCATAGGGTTAAAGAAAGGTTCTTCAAACAAGGTGACTTGGTTTTAAGGAAGATAGAAGCATCTGGAGTTGGACAGACAGGCAAGTTAGCCCCTAATTGGGAAGGGCCGTATAGAGTCAGCAAAACGTTGGGAAGAGGTTCTTACAAGTTGGAAACCTTGGATGGAAGCGAGGTGCCTCGTACTTGGCACGCCTCAAATCTCAATATTTATTATGTTTAAGCTCTCCTAGTAAGGACTTAGCTTTTAGCCTATCTAATAGAAATAGAAATAAGGTTTATGTAAAACCATTGCAGAGCATGTTGCTCATAGTAGAACTTATCATTTTATGTAAGGGCAGAGCCCATTTCACGTTATTAATACAAGTTTGTTTTCTATTCTACGTTTCTGTGATTTTAATGATGTACCAAACACCTGATGTGTGTAAGTCTAGGATGACCAAGTACCGCAAAAAAAAGGAACGTATGAATTAAAGGAAACAAGCATGTAGATAATATACCCCTGGGGGACAGAGTTATAAGTTACAAACAACATCGAATAAAATATAAGTCCATGAAGGACCATGAGCAAAGTCAGGATAAAACGAGAACTGAATAAGAGCCACACGAGGCAAACATAAGCCATGCAAGGATTAAAAGATAATCACTTCTTGATAGAAGCAGTCTTCACCAATCGTTTCTTGGCTTTAGGAGGAGCAACCTGAACAGGGGCTTCTTCTTCGCTGGAGGGCCCCATCTCACCTTCTTCCCTACTCTTAGAAGTCGAAGTTGAGGAACTGGTAACACTCACCGATCTGGCCTCGCGAATCCGGCCGGCTAACGGGCGTCCTGAACTGTCACTTTGGTCCTTCCCACGGGATTTCGAAGGGTGCCTCCTAGAACTGGATCCTGAATGTTGAGGGGTGGCCTTAGCCCCGGAGCCTGAAGCACACCTGTTTGCCTGGGAGGAAGTTCCAGCACCTTCAACAAGGTCATCAACATCAGTCACCTTCCAAGGACTTGGATAGAAGGAAGGAAAAACAACCCCTTTGTGGTCATGGCTAATCTTATTCACAGCTTTTTCCCAACCTATGGACATGCTGTCCTGTTGGACCTCTCTGTCATGTTCATCAATGAAGGCAAGGAACGTACCCGAGCCCAGGTAGTTCTGGATGATGGAATCCTCGTTGTTCTGAGTCCTATTCTCCAAGGCTGCGTACTTTCCCCTAAGGGATGAAAGTTGGTCTTCGGACGTGAAGTACTTAGCCTCCCATTCTTGAGATTTTTTCTGATGCTTTTCCACAGCCTTGAGGGCAGTTCTTTCTTTATCCTTATATGATCTCCCCAGCTGGATATCGTTCTGGAAATGAGCATTCAACTACAAGAATAAAACACCATAAAAAAAAGTTATGTTAAACCATGATGGTCAATATTTAGTAAGAGTAACAAAAGATAAGGGGAGATAAGCTTACGTTATAGGCGTGAAATGCCCCCAAGCTTTCATTTTCCTCAAGGTCCGTTGCTGTTGCGAAGTGAACCTTGCCAACCGGGGCTATAGCATTTCGAGACCATTCCTGAGCAAGAAGATGGCTATCTCGGATAGCGTCCTGCTCGCATATCCCCCACTCAGGCATAAATGCAGTCTTCATACTCCCGTCCGAACTCCTGATCCTTTTCCCAGCCTTTGAGCAATGCTGGAGGAATTCAGGAACTGGAACATCGTCAAGGTTGGCTTCTTTCTCAGCCTTTTTGATCATCCTTTTAGTAATTTGGGGAGCATGACCCGGCAGACTGTCAATCTCCTCAGCAACTGCAAGAAAAGACAAAGAAAACAATGTTGAAATAAGAACAAGTATGATGAGAATAAAAGAGTTAAAGTAAGAATTACCCTCGGGAGGGATACTATTAAGCCCGGTCTCTATCAAGTTATGCTTAGTCACAACTTCGCGGTAGGGGGCATTTTGAAAGGTTGAAATAAGCCAATCCCGATTGGCTACTTCTTCAGTTGAGAGCTGCAGCTCACTAACACCCTCATCGTTCACGTGGTTGAATTTAGTCCTGAAAAATTCACCCCAATCTCCTCCTTTCCACCTAAGGATAAAAAATTCGTGCCTCCAATTGTGGCATGAGTCAGGCACGGAGGCAGCGTTGATAATCATTCGGGACTTTGTACGATGTTGGATGCTTACCTATCCTTTCCTAGTAACAGGGCTATTTTTGAAAGCAAACAAATGTCTAAATAAAGGAATGCTAAGGCGGATGCCTCCCATGATGCATTCAACCATAAAGATGAATATAAATTTCCAGGAGTTAGGATATAGTTGGCACGGGTTGATTTTAACTTCAGCTAGTAACCTAACAAGCCATGGGTGAACCGGAAACCTAAGGCCAGCTGTGATAGCCCCTTTGTACACATATAAATTTTCAGGGTGCCAATTACAAGTCCTATCTCCCGGTGAAGGGATTCTGAGTCTCAAACTAGAAGGAAATTCATATTTGAGTAGGTCGTTAATATCTCCTACGCCTAAAGTGCTAGGAAATATGAAAGAGTCAAATTCCGCCTTGTTTAGAAACGCGTCCCCGGGCTCTTCTAAGAGTTGGGGTAAAGTTAATTGATAACGAGGAGGAAACACCTTACCTTTCCTGTTCTTGTCCTTGGTCCTCCTGTTGATTGGTTGGAGAAGGGTCTTAGAAGGGACTACGGTGCTCTGACCACCTTCACTTGCCATTAGGTTTATCTGAAATTGAAATAGGTGCTTGAATCTTGAGAGCTCTTCAGAGAGAAATTTTCTTTGGAAGAAGATGGAAATGTGAAGAATGACTTCCACTCCTACTCTTTTATAAGGAAATGAGCGACCCCTCATAGCAGGTCATCTTTCCGACGACCCGCGTTTACAGGTTAAATAGCCGAAAACAGCAGGAAAAAGGCGTTATGAACTCGGAATTGGGTCAAATAAAGGATCTAATTCGTGAAAATAAACGAAAGAAATGAATGAAAATGCAGGCTGGAGCAGCAACATAGTTAACAACCTAAGAGGTTGAACTAACTTATGCTTAACGAGCCTAAGAAGAGGATTAAGCCAAAAATCCATGATTAAGGCACTAAGTAGAAAGATTGGCTAAAAAGCTAATACTTTATAGAAATAAAAAAAATAGATTCTAAAAAAATGGTGGGAGTTTTGAAAACCTGCCTAAAATATAAGCCCAGATGGCCAACGAGGTTATATGTCCTGAATTAAGCCGGTTGATTGAACTCAAGGCCTAAAATTCAGGAACCTTTGAATAAAATCAAGCCAAGGCATGGCCTTACAAACAAGGTAGGAGTTTTAAAGTCCTTGAGTATGAAATCAAGGATAAAAACTGACCATAGCACCCTAGACTTGAAGTCAGGTGTTGAAAACAAGAGAAAAACCCTATACAAACTAATAAAGGAACAAAGACCTCCGTGGCAAGGGGGCAAGGCCAAGGTTGTTTAAAACACCCTATTGTAAGTATGGAAGGGTGTTAGCAAGTCAAGCGCCGTAGTATAGCCCAAGGTTATTAGAAACTAAGAGTTCAAGAACAAGTTAAAACCCAGAAGGTCCTGAAAGCTAAGAAGAAGGTTGTTTGTGATTAAGGATCACAAAATCAACCAAGGTGTTGTAAAATCACTCTAGAAACAAGGAGGGGAGTTTGAAACAAGTTTTGGTTTTGGTCAAAGTCAAAGTCAAAGTCAACGGTCAAAGTCAACTAGTCAAAATTTGGCCAAAATTCAAAAAAAAAATTCATGGGGCCCAGCCGACCAGGTGTGGCCGACCAGGTCCCCTTGGTCGAATGGCCGACCAGGGTTGGTCGACTAGGTCACCTTGGTCAGGTGTGGTGAAGACCTGAACCCCCTAGGTGGTTTCATGACCCTCGAGAACGCTAAAAAATGCTCCGTTTGTGCTCAAATTTGGGATTTGGAAACCTCTCAAGGTCCTCTACAAGCCTAGGTAGGTCTCTTAGTGGTTTCAAGAAGTTGAAAAAAGGAGGGTGTTTGAAACAAGGTCTGGTTTGAAAACCAGCTCAGAATGAGGTATTTCGCCCCTAAAACGTTCAAAAATGCATATTTTCATGTGATTCTTGCTCATACCAGGAGATTATAAGAATCCCTATCATATAAGCTCAACTTAAAAATTTGATTTTAGAAATGCCAGGGGTGTTTGAAACCAGGAGGGTGTTTGAAATCAGGAAGGTGTTTGAAACACCTTGCCCAGAAGGCCGTATTTCTTGCCTAGACAACTCAAAAATGAGAATTTTTACGTGAATCTTTCTACAACCAGGAGGTTGTAAGAATCTCTATTAGATTGGCTTAACTCCAAAATTTGGGATTAGGGTTTCGCTAATCGCAGTTAGGGGGTGATTAACCTCGATTATCGACGTTTAAGGACTCTAACTCTAAAATTAACCTATCTCAAGGTTAAGGGTGGATATCCTAGTAGTAATCACATTAAATATGAATTATTTAGCCTCGGTTAAGGCCTTTGTAGCCCCGTTTAGGGTTGTTTAGCCCCGATTAGGGCTGAATTAGTGTCTTTCGCTTAGAAATTAGCCCTTATTAAGGCTTATGAGCAATGACCGTCTGATATTAACCCTAACTTAGAAAAGTTGAGGGAAATAAATCATTAATGAATCTATGATAAAGGATCATATGCACGAATTGCACTTGGATTAGTGTCTTTGAGCTCGAAACGACATTAATCCTATTCCCGAAAGGCCCAGAAATCTTAAGAAAGAGGTTCAAGAGGTCAAGGAATGTTTAACTTTCTTAAGTATTAACTTAGGAAAGAGTCTTAGTCGTTGTGAATGTGTAGGTCGCTCCACTCTTCATTGTAAGACGATACCCTGGTAGGGCCGAACTGACCTTAAACTTCTACGAAATCAAGTTTTCCTAGAAGTTGGGGGGCAAATGATATGGGTGAAAAATAATCCCTAAAGACATAATTAATATAGTATTTATTGGATCATAAATGAGGCCCAAAACCCTAGCTGGGCATTAAATTCGTGGTTAGTGGTTAAGCCCAAAAGAACAGCCCAAACCGGGGACGCCCGGTACAAGCTTGTTTATAACACGGGCTTGATCCACAAAACAGGAACGTTCTAGAAACCAGGAACGTTCTGGAATATCCCAGGGATATTGTGTAGCCTCCAAGGCACCTAATTCAACAAGGAAACTAATTCCTATAAGGAAGGAGTCAGAACCTTCCTCAATAACGGTGACTTGTCCACCAAGTCTCCAAACCCTACTACGATTCTGAGGCTCCTACAGCCTATATAAAGGGCCAGACCCCTCATCTCAGAACTACGTTTTTTGGCTTGATTCTCGACATTGAGATACGTAGGCATCTTGTGAAGACTCGAATTAGGTCACGGTAACACAAGTGCAGCCATTAAAGCACGAAGATCACGAACCCTAGCCACAATTTGATAACCTTACTTTTTGTTCCACAACATGTATCTTCCAGATTGTTGAAATTCTGTTGTAAATATAATTATTTTTTCTATTATAATCTACTAAATTGTATAAATAATTACCACATGATGTACCATAAACAAATTAAATAAATTCAACAATTTACGAATTAATTTCATGTGCATATGGTTAGAGAGTAACTTAGTAGCAAGGTTATCCTTTGTTATTTACAAATCTTGGATTTCTGCTATATCAATCTATACTGAACAAATATTAATGAATATCCTAAAATTTAATTAAAAAAGTAAAGAGAAAGTTCCATGTGCATGATTTACAATATTGCTAGACCTAATGTACAACATAAAAGAGAAAAGGCCCCCAATATCACATTTTGAAAGTAAATGGTCCCAAATATCACAGTTCAAAAACTTGGGCCCAAATATCATTCCAAGACATAGTATTAAACTGTGTTTTGAATTATTTTTTTTGTAACGATAATGTGTCTAGCATTAAGTTTTTTTTTTTTTTTTTTTTTTGGTGTTGAAACGCAAGTTGGTGCAGTATTTTGACAATAATGCTAATTGATGTTTTGTTTTGAAAGGCCCAACGCCACTTTATGTGGCGTTTTGGGTTTTTTTTTTACTAAAATTGTATTTTTTAAATTTTAAAAGTATAATTTAATTAAATTTAGGGGTTCAACAATTAACTTTTGAGGTTCAATATTTCCATTTTGAGTTTAGAAATATTCGGAACGACGAATAAACCGTATATAAACCCTAGACCCTAAACCCTAATTTATCCTGATTTTTAAACGCGTTAGCGTTTAAAAATCAGGCCGCCGGATTCAATTTTTTAGTTAAAATTTTTAATATGTTTTTAATTAAATACGTTTTTTAATATTTTTTTCCAAATATTTATTTAGAAGAATACCAAAAAAAACAAAAAACAAAAAAAAACAAAAAAAAAGTCCAAACACCACATTGTATGGCGTTCTTCCCCCCAAAACACAGGCCGAACTAGCGTCTCCCATAAAACAAAATGTGAAACAGCGTTTCCCTATGAAAACGTGACACGTAACTATGTCTCTAGAGTAGAAGTGCGCACTTCTACTTAAAAAGCCAAAACGCTAGACGCAACTTTGTTTTAGAGTGATATTGGACATTTCTTTTTAAATTATGATAAATAGGCCAACACCCAACATAACATGCATTATGTATTACTTTGAAAATGTGCATGCATGATGTATTACTTTAAAATGCGCGAGTCAAGACTCAAGAGCAAGATAGATAATCTAGTGTTAGAAATTCATCAATTGTCTCTCGTTTCATGATGAATAATCTAGTGATAAAGACTTATCAATCATTGTCATTTCAAATTATGGATTCGATTCTCATTTATTCGAAAAATATTGAGAATGCATACTATTATATAAGCCTATGAGACTTAAAAAGAAATAATAAGTGAAACTTAAATAATTAAATTTAGAATATTAGATCAATTTTCTATTAAAAATTATACAGAACTTTAAGCCCTTGGATATCATCAGGCTGCAATTTGAGTTTGACAGTATTGGGCCAAAAATAAGCATACATAAAAGCATGTGGGTCCTTGCTATGTTCAAGTCCAAGAAAGTGTCCAATTTCATGCAAGGCCACACTTTCCATGTCATATCCGCCAGGAACTTTCCCATTCACCCACTTCTCATAAGCATCAAAATGAAGCCTTCCATCCCTGGGCTCCGTTGAAACAGATAATGGTTTTTGAGGCCCATAAAACATCTGGAAATTAATTTTGAAATTCGCATTATTAAATATGTTGTTAACTGAAAATCTGAATGGGGATACTGAAGACCAGTCCTCTAAAGCTTTTGCTACAGTGTCAAAAGCTTCTCCTCTTGTTCCCAGAGCAAATGCATATGTCAAGTTGTATGTGCACCATTTCGGTCTACCGGCATCGAGTATGTGCAGACATTAAAAGAGCCGATAACTTAACAATTAACGTCAATACTATAAATCAATAATCGGTATGAAAGAAAGAATCGAATTTATTGAGTATTTAAAAGAGCTGATAACTTAACGGTTAACGTTTAATACTATAAATAAAATACATACCGGGAAAGAAAGAATAGTCTGGACTCTCTTCCGGAAAGTCTGGTACACCACATCGAGGTTGTGACAGCAATGATACTGTGTTATCGTCTAGAACTCCGGTGACATTCAAATTATAATATGATTGATAGATTTTAAGAGCAGATTCTAGTAAATCATCGAAAGTATTAGTAGTAATATTTGTTTTACTAAAATCAGAATCGTTATAACCAATATCTTGAAGGTACTTCTTAAGAATTTTAATGCCTTCTATAGTGTCACCTTTGTGACTACCCCTCAAATTGCTTAGAAAATCATCTGCTGATGCTTTTTCGACACTAGCATTGAATAGGAGGACAAAGAAGGTAATACATAACCAAACTTTGGTTGCCATTATACTTGGATAAATAATAAAACTGTGAAAGTATTGCGTATAAATAGTACTCCCTCCGTCCCACTTAATTTGTCCTAATTTGATTTTATTGGTTAAACTCACGAAATAAGTGGGACGGAGGGAGTACATAGAAGAAATGTAGAGATTGATCTTATAATTAGTGACATTTAATGATTTTGCATATATAGATAAAATAATTGTTAAATATAACCTAGGAAGTGAGGTAAGCAATGACATAACCTAGGAAGTGAGCTAAGCAATGACAAGGCCACCAACCAAGTTAGGCAAGTCATAATCTTTGACTAACATTAATGGTTGGTGAGATTAAAGCCTATAAATATAGTCTTATGTAAATGGTCTCAACAACAACAACAACAAGATCAATACAACGTAGTTCTAATATTACTAACATGTTTTTCTCTTCTCTCTATTAGTTCCGTTTATTACTTCCGCATTGCTCATATTTTGACTGTTGGGAGTAATTTAAACTTGTCTTTATGGTTTTATATTATGTTTTTATTCTCAAATAAAGAAGTTGTCAACCCATGTACTAACTCCAACCTCTTGCTTGATCTATAACTCGACTGAGCAGGAAAAGGTGTCCTGGTTTGCTTTGCCATTAAGCAGTCTTTACATAACGCCTTTGGATTCACTAGGTTTGGCAAGCCTTTCACCATTTCGTTTCTTTTCATGAGATTTAGAGCATCAAAGTTCACATGGCCTAACCGAGAATGCCAGAGCCAGGATTCTTGTTCTATTTTTGTAAGTAGACAAACACCCGGTGATTCTTCAAGAAATATTTTATATAACCGATTTGGTGACCTTTTGACCTTCATCAACAGCTTCCCTGAATCATCGTGCACCCACAGAAAGTCACCACTTATCACCACTTTGTTTCCTTCTTCGGACATCTGTCCAAGGCTAATGATATTGTTGCAAAGACTTGGGATATAAAACACATTATCAAATGCTCTAACATCTCCTGTTTTACACTTGAACGTGATTGTTCCCTTCCTTTTAATGCATACATTTGACCCGTCGCCAAACTTCACCTTCCCTGTTACATTTTCATCAAGTTTTGAGAACTTTGATTTGTCCCCAGTCATATGATTACTAGCCCCATTGTCCAAGTACCATAGCTGTGACGTGATTCTCTCCTATTCTCCTCTCTCCAACTTTGGGATAACACGTTCTTCATTTAACAATACCAACTTAGCCTTGTTGTCATCCACTTTAGCTAATAACAACGCTGGTTCGTCGTCCCTGATCTGCACCAGATTCGCTTCAGGTTGCTGGTTTCGTTCTCGACGTGGTCTTTTACATTCACTAGAATAATGACCCAAAGTGTTACAGTTGAAACACCTTACAGTACTTCTGTCACGGCTATTTCCTTGAAAGCCACGTCCACCTCGTCCCTTATAACTTGATGAGCCATCCATTGTTTCTTTGCTTGTTCTTTTTATCCACTCCTCTCGAGTAAGCAAAAGTTTTTCTTCGTTCTTCTCACGTTTGGACCACTCCTCCGCTGTCAATAGTAGTTTGGTTCCCTTCATCACATTTTGGCCTTTTAATCGTTCCTCATGGGCTTGAAGAGAGCCAATGGCTTATTCGACTGTCATTTTTTCTAAATCACCAAATTGCTCGATTGTCGATGCGATGCAGAAACTTAGATGGAACAGATCTAAGTAACTTCTTGACAACATACGATTCTGGCATTACTTCACCCAAGGCTCGTATAGTTGACACCAATCCAGTAAACTTCATATAAAAATCATCAAGTTGCTCATCATCATCCATACGCAACGACTCGAACTCCGATTTTGACGTCTGAATTCTGGCCTGCTTTACACGATCTGCTCCTTGACACATCACTTT
Organism: Saposhnikovia divaricata; assembly: GCA_036435485.1. Taxonomy (NCBI): domain Eukaryota; kingdom Viridiplantae; phylum Streptophyta; class Magnoliopsida; order Apiales; family Apiaceae; genus Saposhnikovia; species Saposhnikovia divaricata. Next base: position 166,640,149 of record CM071595.1, on the reverse strand, counting down.
AATAGCCTCCCAACCCTCTTTTGCTGTTTTCTTCTCAGAAATTGATAGCAACATCTCCTCGGGTATGCCTTGATAGATCATAGCCAAAGCTATCTTATCATTTTTCTCATCGACTACTGCTTTCTCATCACTCAGTTGTACAGCAGTCCATACTCCCTGGGCTTGCATGAAAACCCTCATCTTCAAAGCCCACGCTGTGTAATTTCCCTTTGCCAACATTGGGTATGTTAGCCCAAATGATCCACTTTTGCCTTTCCCCGTGTCCATCGGATACTAAACCTTCTAAGTGTTAGTATGCTCTGATACCAAATGATGAAACCAGAGGAATATAAACACACACTCACACAGAAGATTGAGTATATGACTGGTAAACCAGAGCTTTCGTTTTATTACTACTGAAGGAAAATTAAATACTGGAATGAAATGAAAAGATAAACATTATAAAGACTCCATGATCCTAAATCAACTCTACTGACTCTCCACAATTCTAGGAAACTGAGTAACAACCTCACGATCAAATCTTAGCTGATTACATGGGTTGACAACTTCTTTATTTGAGAATAAAAACATAATATAAAACCATAAAGACAAGTTTAAATTAAGGGGGTGCCTGTTGGGATCAGTAATTTAAACTTGTCTTTATGGTTTTATATTATGTTTTTATTCTCAAATAAAGAAGTTGTCAAAACAGGTGGTGTACCTTGGACGTGAGCCTGGCACAAAAGCTCATCGTTTGTATAATCCAGAGGAGAACAGAGTTCATGTTAGTAGAGATGTATATTTCGATGAATCAAAGTCTTGGGCTTGGGCAAATGGTGATGATACAGGTGTTGAAGCCCAGTTTGAACTTGCAGATGCTGTGAACACGGAAGGAATGGATGGAAGTGAATTATCAGAGCCCGAGACTCCTATACAGTCCTCACAGTCCTCACAGTCCTCAAAGTCTACAGAGTTACAGGAGACACCATCGACTCAGTCTAGTGAGGTTAATTTCGAAGGGTCTGGAAATAGCAGCACACCACCAAGACGATTTAAGAGCTTAAGTGATGTCTATGCGAATACAGAAGAAATTTTTCTTGATGATGATGAATTGTTCTTTCTCAGCATTGATGAACCAGCCACGTACAATTAAGCCATCAAAGAAAAAATGTGGGAGAAAGCCATGAAAAACGAGATCGAAGCGATAGAGAAGAATAACACCTGGAGGCTTGTGACACTACCACCTGGGGTTAAACCAATCGGTCTAAAATGGGTATATAAACTAAAGAAAAACACTGAAGGTGTCATTGTGAAGCATAAGGCGAGGCTTGTTGCAAAGGGCTACGTTCAGAAACAAGGTGTCGACTTTGAGGAAGTGTTTGCACCTGTCACACGGTTAGAAACTGTGAGATTGCTATTGGCACTGGCAGCCCAAAACAGTTGGGAGATTCATCATTTAGACGTCAAATCAGCTTTCTTGAATGGAGACTTACAAGAGGATGTATACGTTCAACAACCAGAGGGATTTGTGCAGCAGGGCAATGAGCATATGGTTTATAAGCTAGACAAGGCACTTTATGGGCTTAGACAAGCGCCCCGGGCATGGTATGATAAACTAAATAAGTGCTTGTTGAGTCTGGGTTTTACTAAATGTCCTTACGAACATGCAGTTTATACAAGGCGGGTGAAGGAAGAAGTAGTGATTATTGGGGTATATGTTGATGACTTGCTGATTACGGGCACAAGCATAGGCGAAATTCAACATTTCAAGGAACAAATGGGCAAGAGGTTTGATATGAGTGATTTGGGTAAGTTATCTCATTACCTTGGAATAGAGGTGGTACAAACCAAGGAATGTATCGAGTTGAAACAGATGGCATATGCTCGAAAGGTACTTGAATCTAGTGGCATGGCAGAGTGCAAGGCTACTAAGTATCCCATGGAACCAGCACTTCAGTTGCATAAAGACGAAGATGGGAAGCCAGTGGATCCAACTGCATTCAAGTCGATAGTAGGTGGTCTGAGATACCTTGTTCACACGAGGCCAGACATAGCCTTTGCTGTTGGTATAGTTAGTCGTTACATGGAACGACCTACTGAGATGCACATGAATGCTGTAAAGCGAATTCTGAGGTATTTGAAGGGTACTTTAAACTATGGTCTGGTGTACTGTAGAGGAAACAAAAACAACATGCTATCAGGTTACTTTGACAGTGATTTGGGTGGACAGATTGACGATAGGAGGAGTACAGGTGGAATGGCATTCTACCTCAATGAATGCTTGATCACATGGGTATCCCAGAAGCAACGATGTGTAGCTCTTTCCTCTTGTGAAGCAGAATTTATAGCGGCCACAGCAGCTGCCTGTCAAGCTATTTGGTTGCGTAACTTGCTTGGTAAACTTACTGATGTTGTTATTGGTCCAGTAATGCTCTACATAGACAACAAATCGGCTATAGATTTAGCCAAAAATCCAATGTTCCATGGACGTAGTAAACATATTGACATCCGGTTTCACTTCATTCGAGAGTGTGTTGAACGTGGGGAGATTGTGATCATGCATGTACGAACAGAGGAGCAACGAGCTGATGTGCTGACTAAGGCTATGGCTACTGTGAAGTTTTAAAGGATGCGAGCACTACTTGGCATCAGAAATCTTCAAAGACAAGTTTAAATTACTCCCAACATTGACATGGTATTAGAGCGGGAGTAGAGAGGAGGAGATTTTCAGTTGAAGCTTTGTGGTTTTTCAAGGAAAACACAAGCTGCCCAGACTTATATCTTCCAGCAGAGGGGAGAAAGTTTTTGCCCAGTTTTTTATTTATGCAGATTCTGTTTCCAGCAGAATTTTCTATCCAGTTTGCCCCGGTTATAGATTTAATTGTGTAGTATTCAAGTGGTTGTTGATATTACGGTATCTCTCCAATTTTTTACGATGCTGCAAATTAAATAGTTCAGGGGGCGTTATTCCGACGAAGCAGCAGAAGTAGTGTATATACAGATGTATACACAGTTCACTGCCACAAATGACAAAGCAGCAGAAGTAGTAGTATGTATACAAATACATACACACAGTTCACTGCTATATCTTGCATTCCATTCTTGTAAAAGATGCAGAAGGACCAGTTCATGGACGATCTTAAGGGATGCAGTCTACCAAATACGGTTCCAGTTGCTTATAGTTCAAGGGATGACAGATGCAGATTCCTCCTGTGTTCAGACATAGGCTTGTTAATAGTGAGTGATCACAAAGTCGAGTCTCAATTTCTTCAAAATAATCAGTTCAAGGACTGATTAGTGGTCATCCACCGTTGTGCTAAAAAGCAGCACTTTCTATTATTTGACATGGCCTAAAATATATAGCGTGGTCGCAAGTTCGAGTCCCGGTATCCCAAAGACTCAATAAACTCAAGATCGGTCGATCCTAAAAATGGGTATAGTTGGACGCTCAGGTTAAGTTCAAGGGCTACTAGTGTCCACTCTTCAATCCCAAGATAGGTCTTTCATCCGAAGATGGGATTTCGAGTGAGGGGGCGTGTTAAATATAACCTAGGAAGCGAGGTAAGCAATGACATAACCTAGGAAGTGAGGTAAGCAATGATAAGGCCACCAACCAAGTTAGGCCACCAACCAAGTTAGGCAAGCCAATGGTTGGTGAGATTAAAGCCTATAAATATAGTCTTTTATGTAAATGGTCTCAACAACAACAACAACAAAATCAATAGAATGTAGTTCTAATATTACTACCATGTTTTTCTCTCCTCTCTACTAGTTTCGTTTAATACTTCCGCATTGCTCATATTTTGACAATAACATTTGAATTTGTGGTATAACTATGAGCACTCTTGCATAATTAAGGTTGTAAATTGTTTTTAATATATGCATGAATGGGCACTAGTCAATGATCTAGGTGAGTGTTGAGAATGAAGCTCTAATTAAATGTTAAAATAGCAGTAAGAAACAAAATCCTCTAACTACTGCTCTGTCTCTTCTGTTAGTTTTTAGATGAGTTTTGAAATTTGACAGTACTAGTGCTTTGTTACTATCATTTCTTATGTCATCACATTTATTAGATCTTCGGCATAGACTTGAATCACTCTGCAGTTTTTGATTCAACTAAGTTTTTGATTCAAAAGTTGCTTTATAAAACAATGCATGCTCCCGATCTTGTCAAAGGCTAATCAGATGTTTAGCTGGCCTTTCTGACTGGAATTGAGACACAAATCTGGCTCCAGACGAGTGTCACTTTATTTTGTGATAAAATAGTGTTCCGGAAAATGAGTGGCACTATGGTGACAGTGGTTTGTTTTTTGATAACAGGAAACTGAGGATTTGAGCCTTAGTTAGCTCCTGTCTCCAAACCCCTGTCTTCGTTACCATAAAAATATATGTTCCGAATGGCACAAAGCCATAAGTACCCAAGTATCCGAGTTAGCACCATTGCAGTGTCGAGATTAAAAATACAGTACTCATAATCTGTACACAGATAAAAAAAATAATGTTCCGTATGCCACTGATTATAGTTCTGTTGGAAGAGTTCATTATAACATTGTAATCTATAAACAAATCAAAATATACAAGTAAAACTTGGTCAGTCTATATATACTGCAGAGCAGCTGCACAAATTTGGATAGTTATATACTTGCATTTGATATTTTGGTAACGATATAACTTATGGGACACGTTCCAGTACTCTCTGCAATGCTTTCTTAATACCCTCTTGATCAAGTACAGTAGTCAACTGTATTTCTTGCACCTGAATCACAAACAAGGATTCATATATTTATGCAAATGAGATAATAGGGTAGAAAGATTCAGAAGACTAAAAAAAATACCTGTCGTCCAGCTCGAGCAAGAAGAGTGGACTGTTCGCCAACAGAAGGGGCCTGCTGCCAAAAAGGAGTTAGAATTTGCAATGAAATTAAGTACAGCAAATCGAACAACTTGAAATTTTATTTAACTATGTTGCTAAACATAAATAAGCACTCACATTTGATAGCCAGAGCTGCAGATCTTGTGAAACCACCCGTTTCTCAAAACCTTGCCTAGTGATTCGCACATCACTTATACTGGACCAGATAAACACCAAAAAAACATTAGACCAAATTCACACTGTTAGAATTTTTATCACTCTTGTCCTTTATTGCAGTTTCCAATTTTAATGTTTTTCAAATTATTTGCTTTTGAAGATTAAAGCATATATGAAGGCTTATATGGATTTTCTTGAGTGTGAAAATTTTCTTTATGCATATAATAATTATCGAATACACCCATGCACATTGAACCACAATGTCTAAAAGAATTTGGTGCAAATGTGTATAGATCCTGGACTAAAAAGATAAAATAGGATGTAGGCAAGATAAACCAATTTCAGTAGAATATATCTCAACAACGGATGGAAGTAGACAGACACAGACGAAACTCAAAGCACAATACAAAAATGATTCGATGAAATGAACAATGAAAAGGGGATTATACTACTTTTCTGGTTTGCATTGGGGAGGGAATCTAATCTGTAGAATATAGAAGATAGAGGAAAATTTAAAAAACAAAGTTGCAATAAAATAACTTGTTCAGTTTGTAAGAATTATAACAGGAGATTGGATTGAAACAACTGGATCTAGCGGTAGTTCAAATTTCGACAGGCAAAAATGCACACCCAGATTATAAAGAAAATCCGCATATGCAAGGGATGCAAGGATGCTATTTCTAATGATTCTTAGTCGATTTCAAAACAAAATAGGAAAGGTAAACATTTCTATATGCACAAAAGTTCAGATATCGTTTTTAGTGTAGTGTTCTTCGATTAAATTATAGACTGTACAATGCTAGAGGAAATGCTAATCATACCCATCTTCTTGTAGTAGCTCTTCTATTATTGTTTCAAGACCCTGAAGAGGCTCAATATCATAGCTCTCATCATCACCTGAAGAATCAGAGCCAGCTGAGCCATCCTGTTAAGCATAGCAATGATCAATAAAAGGACTACATAGCAATAGGAACATACAGGAGCATCAATAACAACAGAAGAACTGGGATCACTCTACGCACCTTAGGAATCACTTTGTCCAAAGTTTCTAACAGCGGATCTTCCTCTAATTGTTTAATAGACAATGTAATTCTTGACTTTGAGCTGCAATATAGCATAATTTAGAACCGAAATGACATGTGATGAACTACTATATTTAAGAACCACCCTTACACAACGATACAGAAATATATACTTGCACAAACTGTTAGAATATAAATATAGCTCAAATGAGCAAGCAACACAACACAATGTGCATCTTTTACAGTGAATTCTCACACCTGCCGCAAAGGCAAAGAAATCGACATAGCTGCAACTTCCCTTACATAGATGATTGTCTAAAAACCTCAGGTATAAATATAGATTTTTTATTGATAAATTTATAAAGAGAATAATTTTGTATTCTGATTGATAGGGCTATATGCACCTACAGTTACAGACTAAATAATGATGTGGATCAATCCTACTCTGCTGAAACTTTACAGCACATTGTCCAATCAAATGCCACCCGATTTTATTGCTGCCAATGTAATTTGTTAGTGCATATCGTACTGTATATCCATATATCACCAGAAGATCATGCAAAATATGAGGGATAATCACGGTTAATTTAGCTAGCGATTACCTAGTGAAGGCAGATGTAATATATTAATTAGAAATGTATTACCTTTCTATTTTAATAACTTTTGCACGCACTTCATCACCCTCATGTAAGATATCTCTTACATCTTGAACCAAATCCCATGATACCTCCGAGACATGTACGAGACCAGTGAGGTGATAAAGGCCTGAAATGTTGTTTCATTAAAAACTTTAGTAACTAGAAAAACTTATATTTTTTCAACTTAGAACATAATCATAAAGGGAAAATGAGGATAACAAGGAAGTACCATCTGGGAAACGTAAGTGTAGAAATGCACCATAATCCTCAATAGAACCTACCCTTGCATCAAATATATCCCCAACAGAAACTTTTTGGGAGTATTTCGCCCAGACGGCCTCTTTCTCAGATAAAATCAGTTTTTTATTTGTTTCATCTGCCTGGATTACCTGAGAGAAGCAATTTTGGTGATACTTAACCGTTTAAAAAGACTGAACAGTGTTAAGTTAACAGGCATCGAACATGTACCAAAGCAACCTGGGGCAACTAATAATACCAAAGCAGTAGCCAGTAAATTAGCAAAACTAAACCATCGGGCATTTGCACCAGAAAATTTTCAATTTTTATTCTGTTATTGAAACTTGCAACATCTTGAATAATTAATTAATCATATACCTTTGAGGTTCATCCATTTCCTTATTTTTTTTTCCTTCTTTTCATATTTAACTTCTTCAGCATTTTAATCATAAACAATTAACAAAAAAGCCTATAGCAACTCTAAGAAAACGTCAGTAACAAGATGGTAAGGTACCTTAACGGAAATAAGGGAACCGGTCAAAGCTCTTGCAATCTCTTGAATGCTCTTGTTTGGTTCTGCGTTGATAATAGAATCACATGAGAATTGGCATAAGCAAGTGCATGACCACCGTATCCAAAGGAACATATCCTACTAAGTACTAGTATATAGAAGTATTCCATTACATATAGATATCAAGGCCTATGCATCCAAAATTACTTCCACTACCTAGCACTAATTAGACATTGGTTCGTTCTTCATTTTTTTTTGAAGTTTCATAAATGCATCCAGTGTTTTCCATAAAGATATAGTAAAGTAAGACATATGAAGTAAGAAGTACTAAAGTAATTTTCTGTTTTCAAGCACATTAATTTTTAAATGTTACGGAATCAGCCTTGAGATCAAGAATTAAGAAACGGAAATACAAATGTATGGCAGAAAGGAGAAAACTTAGCACCTTTACATGAACGAGACGGGCTCAACTGTGGAAAAGGAAGGAAACCCAAGAGAGACTGAAAGCGCACTAGCAAACCTCCACCATTAAAGTTTTCAATCCTTCCTTGATAAATAAGTCCTTTTTCGATATAAGTCTTTGCTGCCTTCCAATCAGCAGATCCCTACTTCTTTGCAGAAGCAAATGATAAAATGACATAACATAATCAGTTTGTTGAAATAACAAGATTCCTGCTTTACTGTTTTTGTGTTTCATTTTTCCCTGTTAGCAGATTCAAGCACTTAAACAACCCATTAAAGCATGTAATCTAATCTTTTAGGCCATGTTTGTTCCCTTGAATTATAATCCTCAAAATATAAGTTCAATTTTTATTCTATTTCATCCCTAGACCCTAGGTTATCACATAGTTCATCTCGAATTCTCGATGAGATAAAAAAACCTGGTGACTTTGGAATTATATCATACCAAAACAAACTAAAAAGTGATAAAAAAACGCTCATGAAATCCATTTATACTATGTTTCGGAGACTTAGGGGTACTATAATTTCATCTCAGTAGAGTAATTTGAAAATATAATCCAATTCTCATGTCATTTGAAATAAAAGGTAGCATTTGAATAAATTTCATGTTTCAAATCCCGACTCCGCTTTCTAGCTACTTAGACTTAAATTTTAAACAACTAACGACTAACGTTCAAGAAATTTAAATACTCACGCATGCAGTTTATCACGACTAACAAAAAACTAAACGAAAACAAGAAAACACACCCGAGGAGGAGCAGGTGCAGGGGAATCAGCAACAGTGGAAGAAGACTGGTTGATTGAAGCACTGATACGCTTGATTCTATACGAGCTTCGACAGAAAACAGAAGACGGGTTACTAAGAGTGTGGAGTGAAGTAGAGGTGGTGTTAATGTTATCATGAGAATGAAACTTAAGAGATGAGGCTGAACTCAATGCTGCTGTGAAGATTGGCATTCTTGTTTTTTTTGAACAGGAGAATCAAGAAATTGGTTAATGGATATTATTATCGAGTGAAAAATAGGCTTGTGGCCTGTTTTTTGTTTGGATGATTACTATGCCTATGTGTACCTTCTCATCTCCACATCTCCCACTCTTTTTTTAGATTCAGAAACTGAACTGCCATTTGTACCCTTCTACAATTAACAGATCATTACTCTCCCTGTAACGAACTTTAAGCATAGTGAACCGAATCGGATTTTTGGGAAATGAGCTCGAGTTCAAACTCGAATTTTTTTTTAACTGGACGGAGACCGATTAAGTTTTTTGATTGAACATTTTCTAGTTCGAGTTCAAATGAACTGAATTAATTTTTTTGCAGCCAATTTGAGTCGCACCCTTTGAGAATAATTACATTTTTGTATAAATACTTAACTATAAGCAATTTTAAAAATATGTATGTAAAATATATAATTAAAGGGCTTGATGTGCCCGAGTTCTTTCCTGAGGTTAAAAAATTCAGTATAAATTTAAAGAGCCACTTATTTTATAGGAACAAAATCTTTTAATATCAGGGTTGTTCCTCAGGACCAGTTTTCTCCAAATTAAAATTGTTTAAATGAACAGAGCTGAATTTAAACAAATAACTATAGTTACTAAAAAATCCCCAATGAAACAAGTACAAAACTTGGCTCAAACTCGTCTATTTATCAAACATTCGAGCTCAATTTCAAATTCTAAAGGAGTCGAGCTAAATTCGAAAATGCGGGCAAGCAATTTATTTCTTTATTGTGCTTATGGCATATTTTCCCATAGCAAATTATGCATGTCCGAAAAATTTTGGACTTCTATTTTAAATTACAATATCTTTTACACAAGTTTTTCAAATTAATATATACTAGCTTAAAACCCGTGCGATGCACGGATTTTTTTTAATATTTATTAATTCTTTTCACTAATTTAAATTATTTTTTTAAAACATGAATTTTGGAGGCTTAAATAATTATATGAGATTATTTGATAATAATTATATAAATGTTATCCGTGATATTTATAGAAAAGGAGATATTTTAGTTAGAAAATATAGAGAAGATGATAGGTTTTAGTTAAAAAAGGTAATCGGTTAATTGTTAGTAATTATAAAATTATTATTTCATTTTATTAGATAGAGTACCCGTGATATTATTGGAAAAAGAGAGAATTTAGTTAGATAAAATTAAAAAGGTAACATGTTCTAGGTAAAAAAGGTAATTGATTAGTTTATAGTAATTATAATTTAATTACGTTAGTTTACTAAATACAATTGCTCGTCATATTTTTAGAAAAGGAGAAATTAATATTGTCCGTGATATTTTTATTAAAAGAGAGATTTTAGTTAGAAAATATAGAAAAGATGATACGTTTTAGCTGAAAAAGGTAATTGGTTAATTATTAATATTATGAAATTATTAGTTTATTGTATTAAATAGAACTGTCCGTGATATAATTGGAAAAAAAAAGAGATTTTAATTAGAGAAAATAGGAAGGTAACGTGAAAATTAAAAATGTGACATGATTTATGTGAAAAATGTAATTGATTAGTTTACAGTAATTATAATTTAATTATGTTATTTTATTAAATAAAATTGCTCATAGTATTTTTGGAAAATGATAAATTAATGTTACCCGTGATATTTCTAGCAAAAAAGGAAATTTAATTAGAAAAAATAGAAAAGGTAACGTGTTTTGGTTGAAAAAGGTAATTGTCCATGATATAATTGGGAAAAGAGAGATTTTAGTTAGAGAAAGGAGAAAAGTTAACGTGTTTTGGTTGAAAAGGGTAATTGATTAGTTAATAGTAATTATAATATAATTATGTTATTTTATTAAATAAAATTGGTCGTATTATTTTTTAAAAAAGAGAAATTTTAGTTAGATAAAATGTAAAGAATATTGTTTTTTACTTGGAAAAGGAAATTATTTAATTATTGAAAATAGAAAAGGTAATATATTTAACCTGAAAAAAGAAATTGATTAATAAAGGAGAAATTTTAGTTAGATAAAATATAAATGATATTGTATTTTACCTGAAAAAGAAAATTATTTAGCTATTGAAAAATAGAAATGTTTAACCTGAAAAAGGAAATTGATTAGTAGGATGAATTTTATCAGTAATTGAGTAAGGGTAAATAAGTAAAATCAACAGGTACCGTACCGACCGACCGACCAAACTTTTAATGTTTCGGCTTTTATATAATAGTATAGATATGTGTTTTATTTTTTGTAAAATAAAATTTTATATGTATTTTAATTTATATTTTCATTTTTAGAAGGTGTTAACAAACTTTTTAGGAAGGTGTTAACCAACCGACCAACCAACCAATTATACCTTGTTTCGCTTATAATAGTATAGTATAGAAGTACATTTGTTTTAAGGGTTAAATCTCAAAGTGCTCATTGAAGTGGAGGGCTGGTATCAAATTGCTCACTCTAGTTATCGGCATCTCATTTGAATCATTAAAGTCGTAATAAATATCAAATGGATACCTTTAAAATATACTCGAAAAATAAAAATAATTTTTCATTGATTTCTACATATTTTTCTTGAATGCTTCCATAACCAAACGAATGGTTAATAATTCTAGTATTTCTGATAATATATTTAGATTTTTAAAAATTCACTTACTATTTATTTTTAATTTTATTGTCATTTTCCTTGTTTTAATTAAAAATAAATAGTAAATAAACTTTTTAAATTCTAAATATATTATCAAAAATACTAGAATTATTAACCTTTCGTTTGGTTATGGAACCATTCAAGAAAATTGTGTAGAAATCAATGAAAAAATATTTTTATTTTTCGAGTATATTTTAAAGGTATCCATTTGATATTTATTATGACTTTAATAATTCAAATGAGATGCCGATAACTAGAGTGAACAATTTGATAGCAACCCTCTATTTCAACGAGCACTTTGAGATTTAACCCTTTGCTTTAAAGGCAAAGTCATGGTATTGGGTATCAAAAGTTAATATACTACGTTAGCAAAGTGGGTAGAAAACATTATTTGAAAGGGAAATTGCAATAATGGATGTTGTGCGTCAAAAGTAGCAAGTAGATGTAGTTGCATCTCATTATGACAAATCTATTGCCAGCCTTTCTATTTCACTTCTTGTTTCCTCCCATTATTAATTCTCTCCTAGAATTTTTTTTTTTTTGCTAATTTTTCTTCGAAATGGATTCGAGTGATGAAGAAGGAGAAGGTTATCTATTCAAAGTAGTGATCGTCGGAGACTCTGCTGTGGGAAAATCTAATCTTCTGTCGCGTTACTCTCGTAACGAGTTTAACTTGCATTCCAAGGCCACGATAGGAGTAGAGTTTCAGACACAGACCATGGAATTTGATGGCAAAGAAGTTAAGGCACAGATTTGGGACACTGCTGGCCAAGAACGCTTTCGTGCTGTCACCTCTGCTTACTACCGTGGTACTCTTGGCGCTCTCATTGTTTATGATATCACTCGTCGTACCACTTTTGATAGTGTTACCCGATGGCTACAAGAGCTTAAAAGTAATTCCTTTCTTTAAACATACTTATACCGTGCGTGTTCTGCATTTTTAAGTTATTAGCTGTCCCAATTCCTTATGATGTTTCTAGAAGAGCTTACTTGGATCATATATCGTTAACCTGTAGTATTGTTAGTAGTTGTCTACATTTCCTAATACACTGATGAAATGTGTAGTTGTAAAAATTAATGATCACATTCTTAAAATATATATCTAAGATGCTTCAAGCAAGTTATATTTGTGCATATTGTTTATGTCATTATTTTGTTTGGAGATCTCATACTTTGGAATTTGTTGCTATGATCCAGCTCATTCTGATACAACTGTGGCAAAAATGTTGGTCGGAAACAAAAAGGATTTAGCCAACATCAGGAATGTTAGTGTGGAAGAAGGAGCTAAACTTGCAGAGGAAGAAGGGCTGTTCTTTACGGAAACATCTGCACTTGACTCAACCAATGTTAACAAGGCTTTTGAGTTCGTCATAGGAGAGATCTACAACAATGTTAGGCGCAAAGTCTTAAATTCGGATTCATACAAAACAGACTTGTCTGCAAATAGTAGGGTCAGCCTTGTAAACATCGGAGCTGATGAATCCAAGAAAACTTCATGCTGTTTAAGATGATTCAGGTTCTCTCGTTTCTGATAAACCGTGAACAAAATCTTCACTGCCATCGTTATTGGTTTATTGCATATTTTTGAATACAAAAGTTTTACTTTTAAGTATAAGGGGAGAGGGAACGAGAATTAAAACTTGTGACCGTGTCAGACTGTCAGGGACGGGGATGAGTTTTTACCAATTGATCCGGATAGCGATGAGCAAGAGCCAGGTCACATTGTACAACCACTGAACATTGTCATTCATATAGTTTTGTTTTTGATGTAAGTCTTGTGCATTTTTTATATGATACACAAACCAGAGGAAGCCTTACACTACAGGAAGATTGTCAAGATCCGATTATATATTATGTTTTTCCTCATAATTATATAACTTCACTAGTTAATACGAGGCGATCACCACATTTAGGGAAAAAACAAGTGAACAAACATGTGGACAGCGTGTTAAAGACTTGGAATGATTCACTTGCAGCATTTGTTTAGCTGTATGCATGTGTAGAAAAACTGAAATATGTGCAAGCATATCACATCTTGGCCAAAACGGAAAAAAAGAGGTACATCTGTCACATGTGTTAAAAAATCAGATCTCCAAATGCACGCTTCGAAAAATCTTGAAAACTCAATTTCGTGTCTGTTTTGTCTCCTCCCACATCTTCCTCTTCAAACTATGAGCTCTCCCTCTTGCCCTTCCTTTTCCTTCCATCTGTTTGAAGAACGACCTTTCATGCATCATCTCAATGGTGTAATGCAGCAGCACATCACAAGGTATGCACCGGATATACAAGGTAGCTCGATCTCCTAAAAGCGTTGTTTTCTCATCCGAGTCCACTGACCACTTCGATTATAGTAAATTCACATCCCGCGCAACTTTCTCGTGTAGTGGTGCCTCAAGTAAGGTAAACTGAGCGCCTTTAGGAGGGAAAACGATGCAATTGCACATGTAGCTAGCAGCAAAGTCTCCATTTGAGACAGGATCGATCACAAGTGTGCCACTAGATTCGAGACAAGCACAAACACCTTGGGATAGTAATTGTTAAAATAAGTCAAACTAAGCTGCTAATTAGTAGTTGAACAATTCTATTCAAGTTCACACAGTTTATTCAATAAGAGTAGGTAAGAGTAGGACTTTTGCTATTTTGTTATGCCTATAAATGAGGCACCTTGTCATGTAACATTCATATCAATACACAGCAATATCATTACATTGCTAAGTTTCATACAAGCAATACAAGAGTTATTGTTTTCTCCTACATTGTTTTAGCTTCATCAGTTAAACACGTACCAGTTTTATCATGGTATCAAAGCTATAGGTTTTTACCTCCATTGTTTTGCTGCCTTCGTCTTTTCAGGTGGTCAAATTAATTTTCCGGCCAACTTTGTCTTTGAGACATTTTACCGAACAGTTGGTGGCCTCGCATCTGAAACAAAGTTACAACCAGAAATTGTTGTTTCGTTATCATAACCATTATTCACCAACTCTCTGTAACAATCTCCGGTAACATATTTCAAGATCCTTTATCCTTTTCCTGTTCGGTTTAACTTTACTCGACGCTATTCTCTTACCCACAATCGTCATGCAACTTCTCGATGATCTTCTCCATCACCGATTCAACCTTCGGTTTTGCTTCTCAAGCGGCTCGCGAGTTTCGAGGTGAGATTGTTAGTGACAGCGTTTGTACTTGTTTTAACAGACTGACAGCCTTCTTATATTGTTTTAACGAAGGCTGCCGATGTTTATGTCTTGTTGAAGCCCACTTATACACCTATGGTCCAATAACATATATCTAGATCTTATTTTTATTCTATTAATCTTCATAATATTATATATTCAAACAGCCCTTTATCCTTTTAATGGGCCAAACACCTTATCTATTTGGGCCAAACTCATTAACGGCCCTTAAAATATTTTGGCTATATTACATTTTAGTACCCCATTTTTTACTTATCCTCTAAACAGAGCCTTGATTTCTTAAATATACACAGTCCAGTCCTTACAAGTTCAGATTCTAACAAATTAAACCCACAATTTACATCTTTTATCCTTTAACCCAATTTTTACCATGGAAAAAGAAAGTAGTTCGCCAATTCAAACAATTTTGAATGGCTCTAACTACTTGGCTTGGTCTCAACTATGCGTAGTTTTATTAAGGGTAAAAGAATCTGGCGTTATGTAAGTGGTGATATTTCAATTCCAACAAAAGAGAAGGATGAAGCTGAGTCAAAGTTTAAAGATCGCACTGAAGAGTGGGATGTTAAAAATCATCAGGCTTTAGAAACTCTTCAGTTTCTAAGATTAATCTTCAATTCGGGAATTTTGAGACTGCAAAGGAAATATGGGATTTATTGGCATCTCGGTACATTACATCTGATCTTGCTCATCAATATCAGATCATGAGTTCACTGAGCAAACAAAAACAAGCACCTGGTCAATCTGTAGCTGATTTTCTATCTCAAATACAATCACTTTGGGATCAGCTGACTTTGTCTGAACCAAAGTGGAAAGACACAGATGATGCCACTATTTATCACACATATCGTGACCAACAACGGCTCGTCCAGTTTCTAATGGCTCTCACTCAGGAATATGAACCAGTTAGAGCTGCTCTTCTTCATCGTGTTTTGCTGCCCTCTTTGGAGAATGCTTTAACTGAACTTGGCATCGGGAAAGTTAGCCCATCGACTGATACTGTCCTAGCAGTACCTCCAGTACCTACTTCTGACAAACTTTTTTGTAGGTTTTGTCATCAAAGTGGACATATAACTTAGGATTGCGTAGCTCTTCGCAATCATACATGCCAACACTGCCATCAAAAGGGTCATTACCCAATCCAGTTTTGCAAGAAAAGGTCATCTTTCCATCCGAACAAGTTCTCTCAGTCTTCCATTGCTGCAACCTCTAAATCCACATCAGAAACTGCACCAAATACATCTACAGGCGAGCTTGAAGCTTTGCTTCGACAGGTTTTGTTTAAAACCAGCTCTCCTTCCACTGCATTCTCTGTCACTTCAGGTACTTCTTGGTATTTTGATTCTGCATGTTGCAATCACATGACCAATGATCCATCTATATTTACCACAAAAACACAGAGTTTATGCTTTCCAAATATTCAAACTGCTGATGGCTCTACAATGAAAGTGGGACACATTGGAACTATATCCACAGAAGATCTTTCTCTTCCTAACACATATTTTGTTCCTAATCTCTCACTTAATTTTGTTTCCATTGGCCAATTATGTGATCTCGGTCTTAACATTATGTTTACCTCTTCTGGTTGTCATGTACAGGTCTGGTTGTGATGTATAGGATCCTCAGACAGGACAAACTCTTGGGACATGACGTAGATGCGGAAGGTTGTTTGAGCTCACTTCCCTTCATCTTCCTACACCAATATCTACATCCACTAATCTAGTTGGTTCTGTTTCATCTACAACCAACATCTGGCATTCTCGGTTAGGCCATCCTTCACCTTCTCGTTTACGTACTCTAGTTTCTAGTGATCATCTAGGTAGCGTAAATGCAGACACTATTGATTGTGTATCATGTAAACTAGCAAAACAACATGTACTTCCATTTCCTATTCATTATGAAAAATCATCAGCTACTTTTGATCTTATACACTCTGATATTTGGGGTCCCTCTCCAACTCCAACTAGGGGGGGGTCTAGGTACTATGTGATATTTGTTGATGATTTCTCTCGATACACTTGGATATACATTTTGAAAAATCGATCTGAATTAGGAGAAACATATAAAAACTTTGCCACTATGTTTGATACTCAATTCAAAAAGAAAATCAAACTTTTTCGTGCCCACAATGCTAAAGAATACAAAGAATCAGAACTTACAAAATTTTTGGCATCTTATGGTACACTTGCACAAAGTTCTTGTCCTTATACATCACAACAAAATGGTCGTGCCGAACGCAAACATAGACACATTATTGATACAATTCGAGCTCTTCTCATTTCTTCTTCTTGCCGGAATTCTTTTGGGGGGAAGCTGCATTAACTGCTGTTCATACAATAAACATGATTCCTCCTCCAGTCATAAAAAATGTGTCTGCTTATGAAAAATTGTATGCAAAACCACCTTCATATGATACCCTTAAGGTTTTCGGTTCAACATGTTTTGTTCTTCTTCCTCCACATGAAAGAACAAAACTAGAACCTCGTGCCCATCTTTGTTGTTTTATTGGGTATGGTAGTGGTAAAAAAGGATACCGTTGTTGGGATCCTATCTCTCAACGACTTCGAGTCTCTCGTAATGTGACATTTTGGGATCACAAAATGTTCTCATCTATGTCAGATTTTAAAATCGACACTTCTTCTAGCATCTCTCACTTTACAGATCCTTTTGTTGATCTATATCCCAGTGATGACTATGTCGACTCATCAACATCTACTAACACAGTTCCTACAAATTCTTCAATTGAGATCATAAAACCATCCCCAGCTACAAATGTTCCTCCAACAGAAGTTCAGTCTGAGGATTCTAGTGATGTCTCTCCCACTCCACCATCTCTTTCAGATGAACATGCTCATCGCTCTACTCGGGTAAGAAAGCCTTATGTTCGACTAACTGATTATCATATTTATTCTGCTATACAATTATTACATGAGCCTCAATCATATAAAGAGGCGAGTGTTAACCCTCTTTGGCAGAAAGCAATGGAAGAGGAACTTCATGCATTAGACAAAACTCATACTTGGGATTTAGTAACTTTGCCTCATGGTAAAACAACAGTGAGTTGTCGATGGATCTATAAAATCAAAACAAAAATCTGATGGTTCTATTGAAAGATATAAAGCTCGTCTAGTTGCTAGAGGCTTTACTCAAGAGTATGGCATTGATTACGAGGAAACTTTTGCACCAGTTGCTCGTCTCACATCTGTTCGAAGATTACTAGCTGTTGGAGCATCAAAACACTGGGATATGTGGTAAATGGATGTCAAGAATGCCTTTCTCAATGGAGACCTACATGAGGAAGTTTATCTCAAACCTCCTACAGGATTTTCCCACTCTCCAAATCAAGTGTTCAAGCTTAACAAGGCACTTTATGGTCTTAAACAAGCACCTCGAGCTTGGTTTGAAAAATTCAGCAAAATTGTTCAGCAGTTGGGATTTTCTTCAAGTCCATATGATCATGCCCTTTTTATACGAAGATCTGAACGAGGAATTGTTTTGCTTCTTCTATATGTGGATGATATGATCATTACTGGAGATGACAGGAAAGGAATTTCTGAACTCAAGCAATTTCTCAGTCAGCAATTTGAGATGAAGGATCTTGGTCCACTGAGCTACTTCTTGGGTCTTGAGGTTTCTTCTGTCCCTACTAGCTACACACTTTCACAAGTGAAGTATGCATCTGACCTTTTATTAAAATCTGAAATCAGTGACACCAAGATTTCCTCCACACCTTTGGAATACAAGGTTAAACTTAACGTAGAAGACGGTGAACTGCTTTTCAATCCTACATTGTATCGCCAATTGGTTGGAAGTTTAATTTATCTCACTGTCACTCGTCCAGATATTGCTCATGCCGTGCACATTGTAAGTCAGTTCATGGCAGCTCCTCGTACTCCTCATTTCACAGCTGTTCTTCACATACTCCGTTATGTCAAAGGCACTATATTTCATGGATTACATTATTCATTTGACTCTCCACTAGAGTTACATGCCTACTCAGATGCTGATTGGGGTGGTGATCCTACTACTAGATGCTCGACTACAGGATTCTGTTTCTTTCTTGGTGATTCCCTAATATCTTGGCGAAGTAAGAAACATACACTTGCTTTTCGATCAAGTGCTGAGTCAGAATATCGTGCTCTTGCTGACACCACACAGGAATTAATTTGATTACGATGGTTACTTGAAGATATGAGTGTAATTCATTCCCCGACCACATCTATTTACTGTGACAGCAAAAGTGCCATTAACATTGCTCATAATGATGTTTTTCATGAACGGACTAAACATATAGAAATTGATTGTCATTTCACCCGTCAACAAGTTGCAAGAGGCACAGTCCGATTACATGGCATCTCCAGTGCTAATAATACAGCAGATATTTTTACAAAGGCCCATCCTCCTGGCAGTTTTCGTGATTTTGTTAACAAACTCAAGTTGGTTTTTCAATCATCTTCAGTTTGAGGGGGGTGTTAAAATAAGTCAAGCTAATAAGGTGCTAATCAAACTAAGCTGCTAATTAGTAGTTGAACAACTCTATTCATGTTCACACAATTTATTCAATAAGAGTAGGTAATAGTAGGACTTTTGCTATTTTGTTATGCCTATAAATGAGGCACCTTGTCATGTAACATTCATATCAATACACAGCAATATCATTACATTGCTAAGCTTTATACAAACAGTACAAGAGTTATTATTTTCTCTTACATTGTTTTAGCTTCATCAATTAAACACGTACCAGTTTTATCAGTAATGAATGCAAGCAAGTAGGGTGCCAGCACCTTAACGCAATTTCCAGTACTACTACCAGCTTTTGTGGCCACTAAAAAAAATGTGTATACCTTCAAACAGAGGATTATTGTAAAATGCAACAAGTAATACTAATAGCTCGAAGCTGTGCCAAAATACGAACGAGTTTAGGACAATTGTAATTTGTAAGGACGTATTTGCTTCTCCTCCTAAAGTGGCTTTTTTGCCCCTTACCCCTAATTTTTTCCACAAAAAATAATTGGGTTGATAAGAAGTTAAAAAGTATAATTATGAATTTATGATCTAGGTCAAATTTTTTTAAACAAAGTCTAAATTAAAAAATTGGATAAAAAGATTAATTAAAAAAATTTAAAAGTAAAATTATTAATAATTTAAATAGGATTAAATTTATATTAGTTACTATATTTAAATAAAATGACACGTGAAAATTAAGCCTAATCAGAAAAAATAGGATTAGATAAATTTATTTAAAAAAGTATAAAATTAAAGAGAAATTACCAAAAGTACTACTTTTTCTAAGTTTTTTTTGGCAATTTCACCATCTTCTGAAAGTATTTGCAAAAATATGATTTGCAACCAAATCAACAAAATATAACTTATTTTTTTTAATTTTTTTCTTAAAATAATTGAAGTTATTTTTGGTTGCATTTGAGCTTGATTTTGGTTGTATTCGAGGAGTTAAGCAACCATCTATTATGCAACCAAAAATAATTTCAATTACTAAATTTTAAAATTACACTTGTTATGTCAGTTATGGTTGTAAAATTTTAAAATAAAGTATTTTAAAAAAAAAATCTAAAATCAAAATTTTTGCAAAAATAATTATAGAAAATATAGTATTTTTGCAAAAAAAAAAAAAGTTTTTCATCTTAGATATTTCTGAAAAAAGCCCAAACTTCAATTATTAATAATTTAAATATTATTTAATATACTAGCTTAAAACTCGTGCGATGCACGGATTTTTTTAATATTATATGAAATTTTTCATTAATTTGAATATTTTTTTTAAAACATGAATTTTGGAGGCATAGATTTTTAAATGAGATGATTTGATAATAATTACATAAATGTTATCCATGATATTTCTAGAAAAGGAGAGATTTATTTAGATAATACCGAAAAGATGATAGGTTTTAGTTGAAAAAGGTAATCGGTTAATTATTAGTAATTATAAAATTATTATTTTATTTTATTAAAAAGAATGCCTGTGATATAATTGGAAAAAGAGAGATCTTAGGGGTCATTTGTTAAATCTGAACGATATTTTCTGGATGGTTAAAATTCTGAATGATTGATTAATCTGAATGCTGGATAGAAAATGTTGTTTGTTAAGTAAAATTTTAAATTTCTGAATGATATAATTTTAAATTTTAGAATTTAATATTATTAAATTTATTTGAATATTTAGATAAAAGCTATGATTACTATTCTATAATGCACATGATTAAGGATGCTATTATTTTACGTCGGTCGTGTTTGGAAATTAAAGATTTCAGAAAAGAATTAAAAAATTGAATCAAATTGGAATTTGACTAAATGAATGTTTTAATATTGGAGTTTGGCATCAGTAATCGAAATTAATATGTGATTAATTGTTGTTCGATGGTTAATCAAACTGATTTTGTTACAATCGGATTAAAAATTGTTTCTTGTAAAAATTGATCAATACTCGATAAAATCGGTCAAAATCGGCTACTTTGGTTAATAATAGGAATTAATCGGTCATCTTTTTTTTTTAAGTAATGTAAAATTTTATAAAATTATAAAAAAATGGAAATAGCATTGTTGTTTGATGATTAGTACATTAAAATAGCGATTTGAACTTAATTTATTAATTTTGAAAATATTCCTCCGAAAAGATTTTTCAATTAGAGAATGTTCATGCGTCTCGATAAATAAAAAATTATTAATTCAAACAATTACTTACCAACCAATTATTCATAATATGTAATGTTGCATACTTTTATTTTCAAATACATTATCTTGCATTACTTTTATAAAATCTTGGTACAATAATCGTTCTATATCAATCATCAAAGTTAAAATTATGAAAGAAATAAATATCATAATAATGATTATAAAATATTATAATATTTTATTAATAAATTGATATTAATAATAACTAAAGTAATATTAAAAAGTGTACAATAAATTGATTGTAATTACTTATAATATTATATGTAGGCATTCAGATTATAGAAGTTAAAGCATGTGGATGGTTCAGTAAGATTTTTAACAGTGAGTCGTCCAGAAGAAATTGGGGTTGCCCAGGGATCATCCAGATACACAAATCTTTAGTCAAACAATCTGAACGAGAGGATTACTACTCATTCAGTTCAGCCAGGTTCATTCATCTATAAACAAATGGGCCCTTAGTTAGAGAAAATTAAAAAGGTAACATGTTTTAGGTGAAAAGGGTAATTAATTAGTTTATAGTAATTATAATTTAATTATGTTATTTTATTAAATAAAGTTGCCCGTGATATTTCTAGAAAAAGAGAGATTTTAGTTAGAAAATATAGAAAAAATAATATGTTTTAGCTAAAAAAGGTCATCGGTTAATCATTAGTATTATAATAATATTTTATTAAATAAAACCACCCATGATATAATTGGAAAAAGAGAGATTTCGTGATAAAAAAAGAGATTTTAGTTAGAGAAAATAGAAAAGGTAACGTTAAAATTAAAAAGGTGACATGTTTTAGGTGAAAAAGATAATTGATTAGGTCATAGTAATTATAATTTAATTATCTTATTTTAATAAATAAAATTGCTCGTAGTGTTTTTATAAAATGAGAAATTAATGTTGCCAATGATATTTCTAGGAAAAAAAAGAAATTTAATTAGAAAAGAAGGAAAAAATGTTACGATTTAGCTGAAAAGGTAATCAATTAATTATTAATATTATAATATTATTATTTTATTTTTATTAAATAGAACCGCCCGTGATATAATTGGAAAGAGAGAGAGAGAGAGAGAGAGAGAGATTTTAGTGAAAGAAAGAGAAAAGGTAACGTATTTTGGCTGAAAAATGTAATTGCCCGTGATATAATTGGAATAAAAAAATTTTAGTTAGAGAAAAGAGAAAAGGTAAGTCCTCAGTTTGTAAAATAAAAAAAAGGGAATTTAATTAGAAAAAATGGAAAAAATGATACGTTTTAACTGAAAAGGTAATCAGTTAATTATTAATATTCTAATATTATTGTTTTATTTTTATTAAATAGAACCGCTCGTGATATAGTTGAAAAAGGAGAGATTTTAGTTAGAGAAAGAGAAAAGGTAATTTGTTTTGACTGAAAAAGGTAATTGCCCGTGATATAATTGGAAAAAAAGAGATTTTAGTTAGAGAGAAAAGGTAATGTGTTTTGGTTGAAAAGGTAATTAATTAGTTAATAGTAATTATAATATAATTATGTTATCTTATTAAACAAAATTGCTCGTAATGTTTTTAAAAAGGAGAAATTTTAGTTAGATAAATTATAAAAGATATTGTATTTTACTTGAAAAGGGAAATTATTTAGTTTTGAAAAATTGAAAGGTAATATGTTTAACCTGAAAAAGAAAATTTATTGGTAAAGGAGAAATTTTAGTTAGATAAAATATAAAAAAGATTGTATTTTACCTGAAAAAGGAAATTATTTAGTTATTGAGAAATAGAATAGATAATATGTTTAACCTGAAAAAGGAAATTGATTAGTTAGTAGGATGGATTTTATTTTTGATTAAGTAAGGGTAAATTAGTAAAATCAACAGGTACAGTACCGACCAACCAAACTTTTGATGTTTTGGCTTATATATAATAGTATAGTATAGATTTGATCTTGAATAAACCCCCGCCCCAGGATTAATAAAACACCAAACTCCAAACAAATCAATATATATATATAAAGGAGGATAGCGGGAGTTTAGGTGGCGCTCTAAGATCGTCTCAATCTATTTTTCTAATTTTCTAGAATTTTAGAATTTTAAACACTAATAAATATAAAAATATCAATTAACATATTAGAAGTAGAATAGGTGTTCGAATTTATAGAGGAGAAGAGTTCGAATTTATAAGGAAGACATATGATTAGAAGTTCTATTGAAAGTATAATAAGTATTTATAAGGCATACGATTAAAAGTTCTATTGAAAGTAGAATAGGAGTTCGAATTTATAGAGAATAAGAGTTAGTTTAGGTGGCGCTCTAAGATCGTCTCAATCTATTTTTCTAATTTTCTAGAATTTTGGAATTTTAAACACTAATAAATACAAAAATATCAATTAACATATTAGAAGTAGAATAGGTGTTCGAATTTATAAAGGAAAAGTGTTCGAATTTATAGGGAAGACATATGATTAGAAGTCACCATGTTTGCAATCATATTTACTCGATTTATAAACAAATTACTGTAGTCCCAAAATATTAATTCTCTTTATATTTATGTTTGCTTTTTTGTCTTCTTCGTGCAGCAGGAACAAGCAGTTCGTTCATTAACATTCAAGTCGGCTAAATCAAAGGTTATGATTCTTTTTATTATAATTCTACCATATTTATGTACCGATTTTGTTAACATGTTTTAGTTGGTTGAATAAAAATTTGCTTAAAACAGTGCTTAGTTTGTGTGCTGTCACGATCAGGTGATAATTGTGCAATATAAAATTTATTAGATTAAACTAACCTTTTGAATTTTTCTCAATAAACCTTTATCACATGTATGACCTAATCTTCCGAATCCTTATTGCGATGTGTGTGTTTGTTGTTAACCCAGGCGATCAAGCATGTTAGAAACACAAGTTACTTGGCTAGGATGCGAAAGCGACAACGAACGAGATTATTACTGTATTTTTATATTTATGTTTGCTTTTAGAGTATCTGTATCTTCTTGAACATAAACAATTAATCTTGATTTTGACTGTTCTGTTTTTTGTAAGATGCAAGAATAGACGCCAAAGTTTTGTCACAGTACAAAGATGGATGTAATTTGATGATATATGTATTATCAAAGAAAGAAGCTGGATGCATGATGATGTGCACCTATCAATTCTGATTCACGAGATTCCTCGAGTCCTACTATGCACTACAAGTTAAGAATTTACGACATCAATTTTTTTTAAATATTGTTATGACAAAAGTTTTGGTTTGAATTTCTGTAATAAACTACTTATATAATTTTATTTATGCATTAGAATTTTATGTTTGAATTATACAGTTTTCACCATATCCTCCTTCACGTAGAAAGAGAAGAGAGATCGTGCCAGGTGATCATGATCAATTGATGTCTTTAAAATTTTATGTTTGCTTTTTGTCTTTCCTTTTGACCACACTTCGTTTCTTTGTCTATTTTGATCATAAATTTGATTTATATGTATAGGTTTGTGGAAAGAGTTTTGGTGATACAAGCACCAAAACAGTTGTTATTATATGTGTATTTTTCTTTAAACACTGTTAGCATCATACTTTATTATGATTAATTTTTATTAAATATTAAATAAAATTCAAATTAATAAGTTCGGTTTAAGTTCTACTCAATTTAATATGTAAAACATATATACATAAAGTATTAATATAAAAACAAATTTGAAAAATCAAAATTAAACAAATAAACCTATTTTTTTGGAGATCTGCGCGCCCAAAATATCCATGGATACGTCTATCGTAGAGGAGTATCCCCGAGTACTTTGATTACATTGATTCTCTTATAGCTTTTTTATATTTTTTAAATCGAAATTAAAGTAAAAATGATTTTAATATTTAAATTTTTATTATTGTATATACAATATTTTAAAATATATACAACGGACGTCGGCCTAAAAATTGTGAGGCAAAATTGATAAATCAAAGTCAAAGAGCATTTTAGTATTTAAATGATTATTATTGTGTATGCTTAGTATTTTTATAATATATACAAACGGGTGTCGGCCTAAAAAATTGTGAGATAAAATCGGTATAGAAAAATATATGAATAATTTATCTTATTATCTATGTATATTTAATTTATACAATATTGTGTTCACCAATTTATATTGATATTTTAGACATATTTAAAATTTTATAAAAGAATTGTGAGGCAAAATCGGTAAATCAAAGTCAAAGAGCATTTTAGTATTTAAATTTTTATTATTGTGTACGCTTAGTATTTTTATAATATATACAATGGGTGTCGGCCTAAAAAATCGTAGGACAAAATCGGTATAGAAAAATATATGAATAGTTTATCTTATTATATATGTATATTTAATGTATACAATATTGTGTTCACCAATTTATATTGATATTATAAAAAAAAAATTGTCGCTTTTTTTTAAATGATCTTTATTTAAAATTTTAAAAAAATATTATAAGGCCGCCGCGAAGCGCGGCTTAATCGACTAGTTTGTAAGAAAGTCGGTCATATGCAGGAAAGTCCATAATTTTGAAAGTTTGACTGGAACGCTATACAGCTTAGGATTAAAGCAAATTCTATGTAGTTTACGTCAAGGATTAGGATTAAGGTGAGAGCTTTTAAGATTATGATTCTTATTACATTACCTATAAATATAAACCTACACGGACTAGGACAACATAAACAGAGTGTTGTAAAAAAAATTATTTCTTGAGAATTGAGGAACACAACACATAATTTTTCATTGTTAATTCTAAAAATATATTCTAGTCGATATCTTAAGAGTGTTCTGTTATGGAAATTAAACTTAGAAAATCGTCTAATGATGCAGAAAGTTCAAACGAGATCGTATACGAAAGCTAGAAGCATGAGAGAAAGAAGAGGAAGATTCTAAGGATGATGTGGCTTTGAAAGTTGAGAAGAAGATGATCAAGTGTTAGTCACAAAGGCATGCCTGTATACATCTAATAACAAGCCTAATTGTTTGTAATGTTTTGCATTACTTACATGACCCCTTAACTGAGGGAACCTCTAGTTGTAGAGTTCCAACTTGTATTTAGGACTTGTAATAGGCATCAAAACTCTACCTGTGTAAACTGTAAATTAAGTCATGGAATAATGCTTGAAAGAAGATCCAGAGATCATGCCTCAAGCTTGAAGAACAAGGCTGTCAAAATAAACACAGTTGGATTTTGAAGATTGAATATTTGACTAAGTACTAATTCGAGAAGTACTTATGTCTATTAGAGAAGTCAAGGTTTCGAGAAGTCAGGGATTGGATATCTCAAAGGACACTGTTCGATATCTCAAGGAGTCAACAAGTCAAAGTATCATTCGACAACTCAGGGATTCGACATGTCTATAACTCTATTCGAGAACTCAAGAAGTCTACAAGTCAAATCATCATTCGAGTTCTCAAAGAGTCAACAAGTCAAAGTTACATTCGATATCTCAAGGACTTAAGAAACTATTCGACATCTCCAGAATTCGATAATTCAATTGTTTTATTCGACAACTCAAGGACTCCTGAAGATATAGTCATTTCAAGAAGTAGTTCGATATTTTAAGGATTCAGTATTCGAGAACTAAAAGATATCTATTAAGTCAATTCCAGTTCTCGAATCGATCAATTAATTACTTCTCGAATGGATTCTTGGAGACAAATTACTGGAAATTGTACAAGTCAGAAACCTGCAACAAGCCAGTACAATTACAGGACCACCATAAGTGTAAGTGTACGTGGAAGGCCTACAAGGAAGCTTGGAGAGATATTTCAGAGACAGCTGCTAAAGTAGTGTACTGAACAGGCTAAGAAGATGGTCAAATTGCATGCCGTTCAGACCCTTTCTCAAAAAGGATAGACACCTTAGAAAGTAATTTTTGTTTGTTCCATCATTTGTAGAAAGTGGGTTGTACACATGTTCTATAAGTGTACAACCTCACCACCATTAGCAGAGAGAGAAAAATATAGAGAAAGAATTAGAAATAGTCTCTCTAAGAAAAAGAAGCTGAGACTACTAACTTCTGTATTCATAGTCTGTAGAAAATATTGATCTAATAAAATATTAGATTAAAGTGAGTATTGTGTTCGTGTGTTTCTTATTTTTCGCATCCATATTCTGATAAACACAAACACACACTGAACTACACAAACATCAAACAGATTCAAACCATCAAACAAACGTTCTTGAGATTCATATTCAAAAAAAAGTTTGAAAATACATTCACCCCCCTCTGTATTTTCTTGTGTGTGTATTTCATACTCAACATCAAGTCACGTAATTCGAATACAAGTTCTCATCTTCCACTTAAGAAAATGTGTTTGGGGAAAAAAGAGAGTAAGAAGCAGGGAGAAAGCATGAAAGAAAGCGAGACTAATTTTGTTAATGGAACAAATATTTATGAGAAATTTGTTCACGGAAAGAAGATCAAGGGTGGTGTACTAGGTGTTAGGCCAATGAATACGAAACATTCCCATCTGCCACTTGAAGTTATGTGTTCGGTGAAAGAAGAGAAGAGTAAGGAAATCGAAAGGATAGAAGAGATCGAGTCTAATCGGGTTGATGGTAGGGAGAAATTTGTTCGGGGAAAGAAGACCGAGTGTGATATAATTGGTAGTAGGCCTACCTATATGAAATATTCCTATCTTCCACTTGAAATAAAGTACTCAGTGATAGAAGAGAAGTAAATAGAAAGAAAAAGAGAGATTCTGAAAGTGAGGAGTAGGGAAGAAAAGATGATTAAGAGAAGGGAACATGAGGAAAGAATGGCCTTTTAGGCTCGAGTGCGTGGACAGCAACGTCTGACAGAGTTTCTTGATGATCCAAGGGGTTTGCAATCGATGTCAAGAATCTATTTCAAGGTAAAAGCCACAATGAACTAGAACTACTACAGTCTGAAGTTCAGTTGCAGATGTGTTTTATCTCCGCTAATGATGTGGGGTACTGGGAAACGGTTCTTCAACTCATCCATGTATACAAGGTAAATACCTGTCTTGATATTCATGCCAAGATTTTTGGGAAGTTTTATGGACAGGAATACAGAAACTTAAGTAATGCTGGTTTTGATGGAAAGAATGATCAAGCAAGCACTAGGGTGGTAGAAGGGACAGGTTCATCTTGCTCTTTACAACTATTGCATGATGAGGAGACTGGGGATAACTTTGAGATGAAGACCATGGGAATAATGGAGGACGGGGATGCATTATCTGGCAACTATGACGAAGTAATCTGTCAATCGCTGGTGTGTTTATCGCAGAACAAATGTCGACCTAGAAAACCTAAGTACTTCGATCGAGTTCACAATGAATATGGGTGGATTAACTACAATTAGACTCATTAGGACTATGCCATTATCAAGGTTATGATGCATTATGATCTCTGAATGCGGGCCTCCTTCAGAAGCTATCGATTCTTGGTGATACTTGGATGAGCGAAGACAACTTCTTTTTGTTATTTTATTTAGGCTAGTTTGCATTCAGTTTCTGATTTTATACTTTTTATGAAGAGGTTTTTAGTCTGTTTAATGTTATATTGTTCTTGTTTTGGATTTTAAAATATGACTGAACATTTACGCAAATTGATGTTCCAGAGTTTTTGCTTTTCAAATCCCTGTCTTCACTAACACTGAATGAGGTCTAAACTTGTTAGGTTTCTTCTTGGTAAGGACTAAGGAGGTATTTTTGATGTGTTGATAACACATTTTGTAATATACATTGTTTTTTTTAATTAAGTTTTGTGCATTTTCTTATCTGATACATAGACCCGATGAAACCTTACACTAGCTAGTCCAGAAAGATTGTCTCAGCTTTCATGATCTTATACAATATCAGTTTTAAAAAACACTGAAATCAAGTGGTCAAGTTCAAGTACATACAAGAAAAGTTCAATAGTAAAAGTTACATATGTTACAACACATGTTTACTAAAGTTCAGTTACAAAATTCTAGCTCATATAAAAGTTCTTCAATTAAAAATATCACATTCGAAAATCTCAAGAATTCCTACAATATCTGAACAAATATTTTTTGTCTTAAAACTTTTTTAAAAATTTATAAAGTCTAGTTAAATTTCTTTGTCTTAAAATTAAAGTATAGTAATCTTTATTTTTCATTAAAAACCAACGCATTTTTTCAGCATTGTAAAAGGGCTGGTAAAGTTGCTAACATAATGAAGCCATGTAATGTTTCTCGATACACGAATGAGTCTAACTAGATCATTGCAAATCTGGGTTGGAGATTAGGCTACATGAAGGTCGTATCAAGCCTATTGATATTCTTTTTATGCATTTGGATGAACCGTATTTAGCTTTTGCATCTTTGGCAGTAAAAGATATGGAAGAACTTCGCAAGTATATAGTAATGCATTTGGACTTAGACAGGCTAACACGAACTCGGATTCAGTATTGTGAGGCACTTCTGGTAGTTTGTGATTGGGAACTACCTGAGGCTAGGAAGAAAGAAGATTTGGATAGAGATAGAGTGTGCAGAGAGCAGCCTTATAAAGATAGGGGTTTGAACGTGAGCATTGAAGCAGATGCCAGGAATCTCCTGGAAGAAAAAAGCCTTGGTGACCTTGGAGTAATACAGTTTGAAATTCAGTCGCAAATTTACATATACAAGGCAAAGGCCTATCTTATGTTGGAAATCAATCTTGAACTTAAGTCTTTAGTAATTGTTTTATTTGTTTATGTTTAGTGTTTCAAAATAATGTACGTTGCTATATTGAAAATAGCAGCATGAAGTAGTCAATCTCTAGCGGAGAGATTGTAGGAGGTAGTGGAGTTTGTTTAGTAGTTGAAATAGTCTGGGAAGTGGCTAATATAGTTCCTAGTTTGTAGCAGCAGTTTAGTATCACGTACTCTGTTGTTTGCTCATTTATTTGCAGCATGTAACTTGTTTTTAATTGAGAGAAAGGAGAAGATCAGTTTTCCTCTCAGGAAAAACACTCGGTACATATATAAATCTGTCCTCTTTCTACACTTGGTATCAGAGCTTGGGGGGAGTATCATGGCTTAACAGCCTTCCCTACCGTTCCTTGGAGGTATAACAATTCATTTCCGAAGAAGCTCCATGCTGGGATGAAGCCGAAGGCTGGGAAGAAGTCCCAAGAGAAGCCTAAATAGAGGAGCAGACAAGAAGAATGGTTTGTTGTTGACAGAAGGGCGGAGGTGCTGCTGTGGTATTTGCAGCAGAGAGGCTGCCGGGAGATGTTGGCGGGGAGAGAGCTCGCAGTTTTTTTTGTGTCGTGGTGTGTGTACTGAGATGGGAAAAGAAAGCAACATACGGTTGCTGTCCAGGAGCTGCTGTGCATGACTATCCGCATGACTATCCACGTGCAATCAGCCGAGAAAGGAGAAATTGGTCGAGGGAGAACCTCTCCTTTAGAATTATAGGTGATTATGTGTACCATGGGGAGAAGTGCTCCAAAGTTCTTTTAAAAAATTTAAAATTTTTGTTGATGAGATGTGCATCAAAATTGATGGTGGTGAGAAGTGCATCACAGATGAAGAGAAGTGCTTCGTAAATTTCTTCTCACTGATTTTGAATCAAGGGAGCAAGTCATATGGGTAGTACAAGCCATACGGGCTGGAAGGATGCATGATACAAGTTTAAGATTAAGGGGGTGATTGTTGGAAATTAATCTTAAACTTAAGTCTTTAGTAATTGTTTTATTTGTTTATGTTTAGTGTTTGAAAATAATGTACGTTGCTATATTGAAAATAGCAGCATGAAGTAGTCAATCTCTAGCGGAGAGATTATAGGAGGTATTGGAGTTTGTTTAGTAAATGAAATAGTCTGAGAAGTGGCTAATATAGTTCCTAGTTTGTAGCAGCAGTTTAGTATCACGTACTCTGTTGTTTGCTTATTTATTTGCAGCATGTAACTTGTTTTTAATTGAGAGAAAGGAGAAGATCAGTTTTCCTCTCAAGAAAAAGACTCGGTACATATATAAATCTGTCCTCTT
The DNA here is from genome assembly GCA_036435485.1 of Saposhnikovia divaricata. Taxonomy (NCBI): domain Eukaryota; kingdom Viridiplantae; phylum Streptophyta; class Magnoliopsida; order Apiales; family Apiaceae; genus Saposhnikovia; species Saposhnikovia divaricata. The sequence goes on along the minus strand of CM071595.1, from coordinate 166,608,884 downwards.
TCTACATCTTAAAGAAATTCATGAAAAGATTATACGAAAGAATTTGAAAAAGAATCACAGAAGCTTAAGTTGTCAAGAGGTATATGCTAGTTATGATGGAAAGAATGATCAAACGGAGTTTGAGGAGGCGGAACAGACAGGTTTGTCGTATTCTCCAAAGATATTGCATGGTGAGAGTGAGACGGAAGAAGCCATTGAACCTAAGGAGGACAACTCTATCCTACTGAAATAACTTTAATATGAACCCTATGGGAGCTATCAACTATGGAGGAAGGTGATGCATTATTTTGCAGCAAGGATATAGTAATCGTTGAATCACAGGTGTACTGATGGCTGGACAAGTATCGCCCTAGAAAACCCAAGTACTTCAACCATGTTCACTCTGAATATGACTTGAATATGTACAATCATACTCGTTATGACTATTTGACAACCTGCCCTCAAAGATTGTGACGGAATACAAATTCAGCACATTATATCCTGATCTTATTAACACAGAGGCTCCTACTTATACTACAGCAAAAGATGGAGGCAGTGCACAGACCTGCATTATGAGATTTCATGCAGGGCCACCTTACAAAGATATTGCTTTTGGAATACTTAACAAGGAATGGGAGTGTTCTGCAAAAAATGGGTTCAAGTGCACCTTTGAAAGGGAATTCTACACCTAAATATCTACTTTAATCTTTAAACAACGCCGGATACTTAAATGAGTATAAGACAACTTCTTCAAAATATTTTATATATGCTATTCTGCTTTGTTACTTCTTCACTCTTAATAATGTTTTGGTTTTTTATTTGTATATCTACTTGAAAAATTACTTTATTCGAATTAATGTTCCTGAGTTTTTGCTTTTCAAAAACTCTGTTTTTACTAACCTTGAATGAGGCCTACACTTGTTAGTTTTCTTGTTTTTACGGAGATATTTATGATTTCTGGATGAATCTCTCAGTGAAAACGGTATTGTGGTAGACTAAGGTGTTATAGAAAATGATTCTTTTATTTATCATGTTTTCTTGTGCAATATATATTCAATCGGTGCAAATCACATAAATTTGGAACTATGACGTCTCCCTCCTCCCCTTCATTTTCCTGCCCTCTCTTTGACGAAACGACTTTCCATGCATCATCTCAATGGTGTAATCCTGCAGCACATCGCAAGGTATGCACCAGATATACAAGGTAGCTCGACAGGGGCGAATCCAGGAATTATCAAATGGGGGTACAACGTACAAGTTAAAAAATAAATTCAACAAGCAAAATGCAATAAATTATCAAATGAGTCATAGTCTCTTACACTTTTCCCCTACGAGTTTTCATCGACTGAAAACGATGGTTTATTAGTTGCAGCTGCAATTTAACAATTAACAAACAAAACTAAGCATTACATATTTAACAATAACAGATGTTGTAACTTCTAAATTTAACATGTATGTCTCTACTCTCTCGGGAATTTTAACAAACAGCTAAAGCATATGAATTAATGTAATAAAAATGAAGGAGGGGAGATGTGTACATACCGTTGAGAGTAAAGCAAATCAACAAAGAAAGGGGAAGATGTGTTTATAGGAATTAAAGAAAGGGGGAGATCAGAGATGTGTTTATAAATTTAATAAGGATGAAGCCATGAAGGAGGGGGCATTGGGCGTCTGGGCAGGGCACGGGAGAAATCTTCCTGACGTAAATAAGTAATATTAGTTGGAATGAAAGTTATTTATCTATATAAATTAATTTTTTTTTTAAATAATGGGGGACATTTGTCACCCCATCCCATAGGCTAGAATCGCCACTGTAGCTCGATCTCCTAAAGACGTTTTTTTCTCACCGGAGTCCACTAGACCACTTCTACAAATTTCTCGTGTAGTCATTATCCAATAAATGCCTCAAGTAAGGTAAATTGAGCGCCTCCAGGAAGGAAATCAATGCAATTGCACATGTAGCATCAAAGTCTCCATTTGGGACTGCGTCGATCACAAGTAATCTGACTACATAGAAAACTGAAATCAAGTGCATAGAAGAAAAGTGTAATAGTAAAAGTTACATCTGTTACAACACATGTTTATAGAATTCAGTTACAAAAATCTTGCTCTTATAAAAGTTCTTCAATTAGAAGTCACATGTGTTACAATACAGATCTTTAAAAGTTCACATTCTAAAATCTCTGTTTTGATCTCCATTTTCTTCTTTTTTTTGGAGATTTTTTTTACTTGTGCATCAGCATTACTCATTCAGTGATAGTGGTATTGTGGTAGAATGAGGTGTTTGTATATATGGAACTGAACATCTGTCATGTTTTTGGTGCAATATGCAATATCTCATAAATCTTACCATGAATCACAAGAGACCAATGGTGCTGGCTTTAATAGTCCTGTGTATTGCATGCCGACAGTATGTTCTGGACCTTGGCAAATATAAATAAATGTAAAAATAATATGGAGAAGCGAGGAGTTGAACCTAGTTTGTAAGAAACAATAAGACCACGTATGATACTTATTCCATAAACACCATTCCTCCACCATTTGAGCTACTTCCCCAATTATAGTATAAAACTTATTCTTATAAATATATTATATTCGATGTAATATAAAGAAACTAAACAAACTTCTTTGATTGTATATATGAATTTTTATAATCATTATTAGTTTTACGAGTCATAAAAATCTAACATCACCAATTGTAAGGTCGAAATTTACAGCATCACTATATAAGTTCTGCATTTGCCTATACCCTCATTTGGGCTTCAACTAGGGGTGAACATAATCCGACCAACCCGTTCAACCCAATCCAACCCAACCCTTGTTTCGGCCGAACAAACCGAACCGTCCAAAACCTAGGGTGAACGGTTTAATTTTTAAAAAACCCGTAAAAATTGGGTTGGGTTAGGGTTTAACATATTTTGACCCTGACCCTAACCCAACCCGACCAACCCGTTTACACATATAGCCATAGCCCATTAGGTCCATATAACGATCGTTTTGTTTCTTTAGAGTATACCTGTTTATCATTTAAACAGAAGGTGATAGAACTGTATGATAAAACAACATTAGTGCATGTGTCTGCAATGTGTGTGTATGTGTGTGAATATAAAAAAAAAAGTAATATATGGTCAGACTTGTTTACAGTTTTGTTGCTTGAAGAAGAGGGTTTAACCTAACCCAACCCAATCCGATCCGAATTAATTGGGTTGGGTTGGGGTTGGGTTATGTATTTTTTTTATTAATGGGTTCAGTTTTTATCAACCCGAATTAATTGCGTTGGGTCGTTTTTTGATTAAAACCCGCCCAACCCGACCCGTGTTCACCCCTAGCTGCAACCCTGAATCTCTCTTTCATTGGGATACTCTTGCGATCTTTTTTTTTGTGGGAAATGATAAAATTCATTCATGAAAAGAAACAGATGATACATTTAAAAAGATAGTAAAAGCTCATTATCTAGCCGAAAGGTATGCTTAACCAATCTATGGGTCTAACGACCCAATAAAAAGAGATTCCCCCGGAAGTTTAGATAATATCACTTTTATATCCACCAAAAAAGGCCTCGTTAAAAACCGCACAAGAGCAAAACCCTATGGGAAAAAAACTCAAGCGGGGAAAAAGAGTGCCCTACTAAAATAAATGAGTACATCATTTTACAATAGCCTAAAAATCAAAAGATTAGAAACTTCTTGATTCTTCAGCTTGATTTTTCCACCATTGTAATCCGTAAACCCGCCTTCATCCATCTTCTCACACTTCTTCCCACCAAAATAGGTATCTTATGATTCCCCTAAAATCCAAAATTCTGCCATCATTCATCTTCTCTTTTACACTTCTTTCCACCCACGGAAACTGAAAATATCAACACAACAGATAAAACTATGTCAAAAAACCATTAATCGAATATACATTAAATAATTATTATACTCAGTATACATAATAAAGTTGAACAATTTTATATATCTAACCAAAGGGGTCTCCTATGGTTAGACATATAAAATATTATTTTTCATAAAAGATCTACTATAAAGTCATCTAAAATGACACCAGATTCGTCAATTGACGACAAAGTACAAATAACCAATAAATCTCCCAAAAGCCTAAAAAATATGGCACACTCATTATAGGCACAAATTCCATATAAAATGGCACAATATGTATTACAGAAAATAACAGAAAATTAAGGAAATAGTAATTCTTTATTTAAATCTCTTTATTACAGTAAAAATATAATTAATACGTGCAAACGTTTAAACAAGTAACCGAAATTAAAGTAGCTTGGTTAACCAATACTCCCTCCGTCCCTTTTTAGTTGGCACATTTGCAAAAAAAAATTTGTCCCTAAATAGTTGTCATATCCATTGTTCCAATACATTTTTTAACAATTTTTCCATATATACCCCTTTATTTCTAGTACCAATGTTTGACTTTATATTTAATATATACACTCATAACTCATCATTTAATGTTAAAATTAAGGGCAAACATGGAAACAAATTACATAATTAAAGCTTTCTTAATATATGTGTTTTTTGCAAATGTGCCAATTAAAAAGGGACGGAAGGAGTATAATCTAACGTAAAAACGCCACAATTAATAAACGACAATTCTAGGAAGTGTGTAAACAAGACAAACGGTTAAGAGAATTAAGACTATAATTAGGCATTAACTATAATCAGACTTTAATGCATATTCAATTTTACAAAAATCATAACCAACAAGCCATTTAATAATTCTAATTAAAGCAAGAGAGTCCATTCATTTTAAAAAGGAGGTTACATTTCTGTAACAAAACACTAGTAATAGTATGCACCATTAAAACTAGACATTAATTTCATACGCTACACCCAATAAGCAAAATTAAACCTCATATTCATTATCTATAATAGAAAATTAAATTTTATCATAAAAGATAAAAGAAAATTTAGACTGAAAACACTATTCATACAGTTAGTATTAATCCACAAAGATCAAAACACTTATTCAACACACACACACGAAGAACTGGATTGATATAAACACTTTTAATTACATGAAGAATTGTATCCACTAAATCGAAACAACTTACTCGAATTGTAAAAAGAACCACAGCAATATCAAATAACAATGAAATTTTAATTAAAAAAAGAAAAAGTGGATACTGAGATACACAACTTACTATTAGCTTATGAACACAATATTCCTTCACAAATATTCTAAGTGATGGACAAAATAACCCCAGCCCTACGGCTTAGGCCGAAGCCAAGAGAACGACACCCCAGGCCAGCTACAACCGTAGCGCCCCTACGGCGCTACGGTTTAAGGTCGACCATATGGGCGTAGATCCCAAGGGCGAGTCCTCAGACATGTGTCCTACCTTTATCCACCTGTCCCGACGCATAACCCCTTAGCTTCGCCCCGTCATCTACTCTACCCCTACCAAACGAACAGCTGGCCTGACAGCTCCAGCTCATTGGCTATCCTACTACCATGAGATCAACGGCGGGAGCATAACGGACGAACGGAAAGGAGACACGTGGCCAATAAATGGGCTATATATAGAAAGGAAAGACCAACGGAAAGAGGGTTACAAAATAAGACACACACACACACATACACACCACCATCTAAATCTTCTGATGATCGCTACGGATCAGAGCTAGAATATTCTGTAGTCCATCATTTGGCGCCGCTGCCGGGGATCAAAAGTGCTTATCCCATCAACCCACAACGACCCGAAACTAAGACTTAAAACACAGATTTGGATACGTGCTAGTATCTACCACAAGAAAGATGAGTCGAGAATCCAGTACTCAGAGAAGTTTTTCTCATTCAGCATCACACTCACCCCCTCGTTCACCCATACACAGCCAGTTCTCGCATCTGAGAGCACAGCAAAGATATATGCAAGAACAAATGGATCGATTGACAGCCCAGATGGCAGGGAATTATCATGAAGCACACCATCAGCCCTACTATCCAGATGAAAGGCAGGGCTCCTTCGCTACCCAGTTCCCTGAAGACTATCATTCAGAGCGTTCTCTCTCCTCATCACGCGACGAAGAACGTCGCCCAAGCTCTAGCTCCAGCCGCTCACTCCGACAGCGCCCGGAGCGTTCATCCTCAGGGTCCCGGGGGTCCGTATTCTCCCGGTTGTCCGGGCGAACAGAACCCCGTGCTAGGAGGTCTTATCGAGAGAGAAGCCCCGGTGCGGAAAGGCGCAGGAGGTCTAGATCAGGGGACCACCGCAGAAGAATCCCACCCATAATAATCCAACAGAACTCTGCGGCCCCACGTCAGGAAAGGCAGGAGGAATTAATGGCGAGGTTAGCCCGGTTGGAAGACTTGGCAGCCGGACCCCTATTAAACATGAATGGGGGAAGGTCCCCGTTTTCGGAAATCTTAGAGGTGTCTCAGGTGGATCTAGGAGTCAAGATAACAGGGCTGGAGTCTTTCGATGGTACCACAGACCCCAATGACCATCTCAGCTATTATGAAAATTTAATGATCTGCCACAGATATAATGATATAACAAAGTGTCGTTTGTTTATATCTACTCTCAAAGCCTACGCGAGGACATGGTTTTCGAGTTTACCCCCCAGAAGTATCAACTCGTGGGAAGAATTTAAGGTCGTGTTCTTGGCCAAGTTCCGAGTAAATATTCCTCACGCAGTGCACACCATTTCTCTAGAAAATGTAAAGCAAAATCCTGGGGAATCATTGCGAGATTATATACAGAAGTTCAAGACGGCCGCGTCTAAAGTTAGAGAACTTAAACCAGCCACCGCGGTGGATTCGTTTGTAAGAAATATGAATTACGAAGAATGCAAAGATTGTTGTAAGGAGCTATGCAACAAAGAACCGGAAGACCTCTACGAGGCCTACAGTATCGCCACGGCTTATATTGCTACAGACGAAAGACTAAGGGCATACTATCCCAGTTCTTGAAATAGGGCCTCCGGTTCAGAACCAAGGAATATGCAAGTGGATGGGATAGATGATTTTCGAGGGACAGGGAAAAAGAACTTCCCTACGGACCTAAGAGCCCCGCCCCGTCAGGCCAAAGAGGCTCCAACCTTCACCCCTCTCAACAGGAGTCCTTCGGCAATCTTGGAGTGCATCCGAAGTAGAGACTTTTTCCAGGAACCACCTCCGATGAGAACCCCAGCAGACAAGAGGGATAAAACCCGATTCTGCGCTTATCATGCGAGTGTGGGTCACCACACAGATGAATGCACTTCATTGAAGTATTTCTTAGAAAGACTCATCAAGAGAGACTTACTAAACGACTATGTACAGCCACGGCGACAGAACGCCCCCCCACCAGAACCTCGTGGTAGAGGACAACCGGCCAGGCATGTCGTAGACATGATCATGGGAGGGGAAAATCCACCTCCACATAAGAGGGAAATCCTACACTTGGATGCTCAGAAAGCGTTCCGATGGTCTGAATCGACAATCTCATTCACAGACAAGGACTATCCAGAAGGAGATGAATGTCAGAGTGGCCCTCTCACCGTCCAGTTGGACATAGCAGGTCAAGACGTAAAGAAAGTTCTAATAGACAATGGTTCTTCAGTAGATATCATCTTCCGGCACACTTTGAGAAGAATGATATTGGATGGACAGATTGAAAACCAGAGTGCTGAAGACACAAGGGGACCCCTCTACGGCTTCGGGAATAATGCTGTTCCGATACAAGGTACGATCGACCTACCTACCACCTTTGGTACCTCCCCCCAAGAAGTAACTGCCCTTGTTAGATACTATATAATCGATATTGCTTCTTCATATAATGTCATAATTGGGAGACCAACCTTGTTCTACCTGGGAGCCATTATTTCCACTCCACACATGAAAGTAAAGTTTCCAACTCCCGAGGGCACGGGTGCTTTGAAGTCAGACGCTAAAGCATCGTTACTATGCTATTCTGCCTCACTCAATCTGGCTCAAACCAATCCTCGTAAAAGGAAGATATCCGAATTTGAAAAAAGGGTCGACTCGGGAAGTGCCTCCAAGGCCCCCAAGTCCGAAAGAACGCAGGTTCTGTTCATCGAAAACTCTTATCAGCCCAATCCCAGAAACGAAGACCAACACCCAACCTCCCGTCTTCCGAAGGCAGTTCCGGGTGAGCCGACTGAACAAGTAGAATTGGTTGTTGGAGACCCTTTGAAATTACTGTCCGTGGGGCAAGGCCTCGAAGAACCCCTGAAAGGAAAGGTCATACAGTTGCTTCGAGAATATGCTGATGTGTTCGCATGGAAGCCGGAGGATATGCCGGGTCTAGATGAAACCATCTCTCTACACCGCTTGCATCTAGACCCGAATAAAAAATCCGTCAAACAAAAAAGACGGAATTTTGCTCCCGAAAGGCAACAAGCTGTGGACGAAGAAATCAACAAGTTGTTAAAGGCAAACTTCATCTACGAAATCCAATTTCCCGAATGGATAGCCAATGTGGTCCTGGTGAAGAAACCCAACGGAAAGTGGAGGGTATGCATAGACTACACGGATCTAAACAGGGCTACACCGAAGGACTACTACCCCCTGCCCACCATAGACCATCTTATCGATGCTACGGCGGGATATGTCTTGTTCAGTTTTCTGGATGCATTCTCAGGCTATAATCAAATCAGCTTAGCTCCGGAAGACAGACCAAAAACTTCCTTCATTACCCATAGGGCTGTGTATGCTTATCGAGTGCTTCCGATGGGATTGATGAATGCAGGGGCAACCTACCAAAAAGCGATGAACGAGATTTTTTCAACCCAAATTGGGAAAAACCTAGAGGTATATGTGGATGATGTTATTGTCAAGTCTCAAAGCAGAGAAGCTCACCTGGTCGACCTACGGGAAACTTTTGAAAACTTGAGAAGGTCTAACCTCAAGCTTAATCCTTCTAAGTGCACTTTTGGCGTAGCCAGTGGTAAGTTTCTGGGTCACGTAATTAGCGCCAAGGGAATTGAAGCTAACCCTGACAAGACAAAAGCCATTCTGGACATGCCACCCCCATCCACTCCTAAACATGTACAATCCCTCAATGGATGTCTGACTTCTCTGCGACGCTTTATATCCAAACTGTCAGAAAAAAGTTTACCATTCTTCGAAGTTCTGAAGGGGGTTAGCAAGTCTCGACAAATAGAATGGACAAAATCATGCCAGGAAGCCTTTGAATCTCTAAAAAGGTACCTCGCTTCTCCTCCAGTACTATCCCGTCCAGTCACGGGTGAACCATTATACCTATATCTTGCTGTGGCCAACGAAGCCGTAAGCTCATGTCTCATCCGAGAGGAAAATGGAAAGCAGTTACCCATCTACTATGTCAGCCATGTACTCAGGAATGCAGAGATTCGTTACCCAACCATAGAAAAAATGGTGTATTGTCTCTTACTGGCCAGTCGGAAGCTACGGCCTTATTTCCAAGGACATGATATCAATGTTTACACCAACCATCCATTGCGGAAGATACTCCACAAGCCAGACTTATCCGGGAGATTAGTCAACTGGGCGGTTGAACTAAGCCAGTTCAACATCACATATCTACCAAGAGTTTCAATAAAAGGCCAGGCCTTAGCTGATTTCTTAGTTGAATGCTCCGGATTGCCGGATGAAGAGATTGATCCCAACTTGAGTGCTCCCTCACAAAAATTACCCTCTCCTTGGAAGTTGTTCGTCGATGGTTCCACGACAACGGACAGTAGCGGGGCAGGCGTCCTTCTGATCAGCCCTGATGGGTTTGAGGTACAGCAATCAATCAGATTCGCTTTCCCAACTACAAATAATTGTTCCGAATATGAGGCACTCCTTGCGGGTCTCCGCCTCGCCAAAGCCTTACAGATTCGAAGCCTTCAAGCATACAGTGATTCACAGTTGGTAGTAAATCAGATTCAGGGTAGTTTTACAACCAAGTCACCAATGCTGGTGCAATATCTGACAGAAACGAAAGAACGCTTGTCACAGTTCGAGGAAGTCACACTCACCGGAATTATGAGGGGGGAGAATCAGAGGGCAGACACTTTGGCAAGGTTGGCTACAGCCGAAGAGGCTGAAATGACCACTGCCATCTATCACTCTACCCTAACGGTTCCTTCAGTCAATATGCCTGCGGACGAACACCAACAAGTCATGATGATAACCCAGGGCCCTAATTGGATGACTCCGATCCTTCTATATATACAAGAAGGAATCCTTCCCGAAGATAAAAAGGCAGCCCAAAGGCTGAGGGCGAAAGCGGCACAATATTCTGTGGTTAACGAATGTCTCTACCGAAGATCCTTCTTGGCACCCCTTCTCAAATGTATAGACTGTCCCGAGTCTGACTATTGCATGTTAGAAGTTCATGAGGGGATTTGCGGAAGCCATTCGTCGGGAGAAGCATTAGCACACAAAATCCTCAGACAAGGGTATTATTGGCCCACGTTAAGGCAAGATTGCATAACCTATGTCAAACAGTGCACTAAGTGCCAGCTATTTGCTTCGATTCCCAGACAACCCCCGGTTCTACCTTCCTCTATATTATCTCCGATACCTTTTGACGTCTGGGGCATGGACATTGTCGGACCATTTCCTCCAGCCAAAGGAGCCCTGAAGTTTCTCATAGTGGCGGTCGACTACATGACTAAATGGGTAGAGGCCAAGGCAGTGGCTCATATCACAGCTACTGTGTGTCGAAAGTTCTTTCACGAGGCCGTGGTGACTCGATTCGGAATTCCCAGAGTGTTGATAACGGACAATGGAAGGCAATTCATTGATGCCGATTTTGAAGACTATCTCTCCGCCTACCTCATTCAGCATCGAAGATCTTCTGTAGCATACCCCCAGTCTAATGGCCAGGTTGAGGTAACCAACCGCAGTCTTCTAAGAAGCCTCCAGAAAAATCTCGAAGAACATAAATCATTGTGGGCCGAAGAGCTCCCCAACATCCTGTGGGCTTACAGAACTGACAATAGGAAGCCCACAGGGGAAAGTCCTTTCAGACTCACATATGGAACCGAGGCCCTGATACCAGTGGAAATTGGAGAGACTTCTCACCGAGTGAAAAGTTATGATCAACGGCTTAATGAAATAGGGCTTCGAACAAACCTGGATTTGATAGAAGAAAGAAGAGAGAATGCGGTCATCCGCATGGCCACGTACAAACAGGCGACGGCCAAATATTTCAAAAAGATCCACCCTCGGCAATTTCAGGAAGGGGATAAAGTGCTACGGTCTACAGCTGTTTCAGACCCATCTCACACCAAAAAACTGGACCCTGTATGGGAAGGCCCTTATGTGATACGAAAGGCTCTTCGGCCAGGTACTTACGTTCTTGCTAGACTCAATGGGGAGATAATCCCCAACACCTGGCACGCGATCCATCTCAAGAGGTTCTTCCCTTAGGTACTGTTTCTACCCCATCTACCATATGCTTTTGCTGTAAAAGGACCCACTAGCAGTAACTTAAAAGTTACTTATCTTGTTTTGATGTGTGCGGAATTATTATATGTATAAATTATCACTGTGTGTACGTTTTTGGGTACTCGTTTAAATTATTATATCGTTTAAATTGGCTATGTTGTATCATATCTGTCAAATATTTCTCTGCCTCCCGAGACCAAAGCCTTATACCTATGAGGCCATGCCTATGTATTTGAGGATATCTATAGCCCCCTATTCAAATAGCCAATATGATTAGTTCGAACGGGACTAAAGGCATAGATGGGGCAATCTGTTCATTAATGGGCCAACATATGTAGCCCTATTTAGGCTACGGCATGAATAGATTCTGGTACAACACCTTTTCATTCTTAAGCCAACATATGTAGTTCCAAAGAAACTACGGCATGAATTGGTTCCCTGGTCAGACAGGAAAAGGCTTATCGCTCAAACTAATACCTAAACGAATATTTGATTATATTGTCCAGATTCGACTTTGTTTATGTCATCTGAATCTTGTTCTAAAATTATTATACTATCTGGACTCCCTTTCTTCCTCCGGAGAAAAAATAGCGAAAAATGAATGAATGACTTACGATATCTACATTTTCCTGAAAGGTTATACTCAGGCATAACTGGCGGTTCAACTATGATCCCTACAGGGCTACAGAATTTAAAGGCCTTCGGCTACGGCTCTAACCATGCCTCCCTCATAAAAGGATGTGTTTTAGCCCTTTTATTCAAACGGGAAAAACCCTACCCATATTAATTAAAAAACTCGAATGTAGAACTTTGATTATATTGTCCGGATTCTGCATTGTTTAAATTATCCAGATTTTGTATGTTCGATAAATGATTCACCCAAATTCTATATGGTTTTCAGAAAAAACTAAAACGAGGATCAACACATGACTTAGCATGCCCATTTATAGAATTTAAAGGCCTTCGGCTACGGCCCTAGCCGTGTTTTAACCCTTTCATTCAAAAGCCTACAAATATGACCATTACGTATTGAATTTTTCATAATTTTAATTCTTTTTATGTAATATCATTTCGCAAACAACTCTTCATCCGAAGGTATTCAAACAGCTACGGCCACATAGCTAAGGTGCAAATAGCCAGGATATTCGCTTCGATTATGACAACCTATGTTTACATCCAATTACCTACATCATCGATTACTAGTATAACCCACTCATTCATTTCCCTCATAATGAAGTTTCAGGCAAAATTACAGTAGAACATAATCGAATTAACTGTGTGCTTAGGATAAATCATACAGTTAATACAATTGTTAAACTGTGTGTTAACTGGCCTTCTCCAGGCCAGGAACAATGCAAAATAAACCAACAGAAAGAAAGGCAAAAAGTAAAAGGAAACCGAACCATTATCCATTCATAATTAAGAAAACAAGATACAAATTTTTTCAAAATAAAAACATAAAAATTCCCCCTCCAACTCCAACCAGCTATGCAACCTGTGCAATAGAGCTGGAAGAGGAACCTGCATCTCCACCCCCGTTATCACCATCCTTTTTCTTCTTCTCCGCCATCTTCTGAGCTTCCTCCTGGGCTTCTTTTCGCTTCGCCAACGCCTCCTCGATCTTGCGGAAGATCTCTGGAAAGTCAGCTACAGATTCTGGCCCATCGAAAACAAGCCCGTCCACGATCACTTTATTCTCCTCCCAGAGATAGATCAAATTTTTTGGATCCATGTAAAAGAAGAGAAAGAAAATTATGATTCAGGAGAAAAGGGTGAAGATGCTAATAAACAAAGGGTGATATTTATAAGTGAAAAAGGAGTTATGAAACGGGTCAAAAGACCAAACGTTTCATACTCCTCATGACCCTTGGAAACCTGCAACAGCATTAAAACCAAAGTCAAAGTGCGGAGACCCAAGACTTGACCGTCAGAATTACCAAACCCAAAAAACAAGAAAGATGCAAGGCTACGGCTAACAAGCACTATTCAAATAAACACTCTTTACACCCAGGGTTTCATCAACATCTACGACCCATGTCACAAACAGGATCACCATGCAACCTAAAGGATGCATACTGTTTGGGGAAGGCAAAACCCCCAATCATCCATCATAAAATTAAGTGCAAAAAATGAGGAACCCGCAGAAAAAGCAAGAATTAGCATAAAAAGGACTAATCCACAAAATAAAAATTTCAAAGTTACGCCCTTTAGGCTTACAGTGAGATAATAAAGAAAAATACTTCAAAACAAAACATCGTAAGCATAAGACCGCCACCTAGACGGCTGCAACATCATCCATCTTCTCGGGATCAACCCTAGGTTCTTCAACAGGTTGTCCATCCCCACCAGCTTCAACCATATTCTTCTCAGCCCCCATGGCTACCGCTACGGTATCCCCGTCATTCCCCTCTCGAGTTTCTTGGACTTTGGCCCCGTCATCCCCTTCTCGAGTTTCTTGGACTTTGGCCAACTCCGCCTCCCGAAAACACTCGACAGAATGCACCTTGAGATCAATGGCATTCCCCACGCCAACAAAACCCAGACAATCATTAAAACCCATCTCGTGATAAATCCCCGCTTCAACTTCTACGTCTTCTCTGAAAGCGGCTGATTCCTTATACCTTTTCACGCAATCATCGTAGGTAATGCAAGCCTCTTGCTCCACTTTCTCCAAGGTTTTAGTCATCTCACTTAGAGCCGTTTCCTTATTCATGAGAGCTTTCTTCAGCGAATCAATTTCGGATCGCAGATTAGCACACGTCCCCCTCTCCGTCTTCAGATGACTTTGAGCTTCGGCCAACTGTTTAACGACCTCGCCACGAGCTTTTTTCTCACTTTTTAATTCCTGGCTCACACCATTCAGCTGGGTCTTAACCTTTTCAGCCGTTCCCCAAGCCTCTGTCTTAGCCTTCCTCTCCAAGCCTGCCTTCTCAGACTCTAAACTCGCTTGACGCTTATTGTAAAGCATCCTCTCCATCGCATCCATGAAATAACTTCCAAACTGGAAAACAGATGAAGAAGTCATCATAACAATACCGACAAAACTGAATAAGAAGAAACGAAAAGGATCAAACGAAGAAGTCCAAAAAGAAACCTTACCTTCCCCAACATTTCCTTTGCGTTCCCCAACACCTCTTCATCGTTAATCCTTACCAACCGAGCTTTGTCTGGAGACAAAGAGAAGGCATCAAGGGCCCCCAAAGGACCTTTTCCTTGGACCTCTTCGCCAAGCCATCCTTCACCGGTCCGGAAGCGGATCATAGTGTACCCTTCGACCCCTCCGATGGAAGGGACGCGTTTCACCCCTTCGGGTTGCCCTGATCCCGAAGCGCCTGCTACCAATTCTAAAGGAATCCCCCTAGATTCTCGGATATGCGTAGGGAGGACTTCCTCAACCTCACTGTCGCTGTCGGGACCGTCTCTGGAATCAAGCCCAGCCCCACTAACCTTCTGTTTCTTTCTTAGGACCAGCTGGCCCGACTCTGAACCCCTCTTTCCAGACTTGGTCACTGGCACAGTAACCGTAGCCTCCGCTTGAACGTTCGAATCCACGGCAACACCAACGTTCCCTACGGACGCTTCAGCCACTTGAGTACTGTCCCCTTCACTCTGTTTACTTTCACTGTTCTTCGCTAAGGCCCGTTTTTGAGCTAAGAAAAGAATTCGACTCTTATTCATGCCTGGGCGAATAGGAAGGTCCTCCAGCAGAACTAAGAAGAAATAAGAAAGAAAAGTTTGATCAGATAAAGTCAGAAAATAATCGACAAAAGCAAAACACCAAAGAATAATTCAAAAGAAATTCATAAGTGAATCCCTAAATCGTGTTCAACGGATAACAAAAGAACAAAGCCAGTTAGATCCTCACGATTATGCTCAATCAAGAAAGAAACATTAAAGAAAGTCTTGTCTTTCCACAAACCCTCAGCCTTTTCCCCTGCAAATTTTATGGCTTCCCCCATTTCTTCAGGTTGCAAGTGTTCGACCCTTCGGACAGCCCCTGTGACCCCATCATTCTTACGATACTCCGGGAGATACCCCAAATCCCCCCCTCGGACAAAAACAAACTCCCCGTGCCAGCCCTTGTTGGTAGAAGGACCCTCCACCAACGATCCCCCTAAGGCTTTGCCCTCTTTCCAATGAAGCTCAAACAGGGGAACGTACGTCCGGGAAGCTTGCAACTTATGTAGAGACCAAAACAAGGAGAGGGTAGGTTCCCTCCCCAACTCCGTACATCTAGCAATGAAGGCACAAATTTTCCTAATAGAGTTAGGACCCAATTGACCCAGACCCAACCTCAAATCTTTCAGGAGAGTATGAAAGAATCTGTGCATCGGCAACCGCAGTCCTGCCCTGAAATGCTCTAAAGGAATCCCCACCCATAGATCACCTCCTCGATGGTATATAAATTCACCCTCCTCCGGCATCTTTATCTCATACTCCTCGGGAATCTGAAAAGCATACCTCACCGCCCACAAATAGTCCCTATCAAAGGTGCACCGTTTGTTAATGTATTCCAAATTCCCCAGCTCCCTCTTAAGAATGTCGTCAGGGATTTTCGCCTCCCCTGCTCTGTGATAACATCCTCTCCCATAGACCTTGAAATAGAGTTTCCTATCAAAGTCCGGAGGGGTGTTCACAAACTTATCTGTAGTGTCCAACCATCCCTTTTCCGAGTCGAGACAACTTCTAGTGGGAATCCTGAGCTCTTTAACTATCTTCTTCTTACCCTTATCCTTAGCAATACCCACTAAAGACCCCTTTCCCGCTTGTGGTGTCTCGGCACCCTTGGTTACCTTCTCCTTCCCCTTAGGCGACTTTCCCTTATTCAGAAATCCCTTTTTCATACCCCCTATCGCCATAACCTCCCTAGGGTTCTTCTGAACGACAACCGACTTCCCAACAGGGATCCTCCATGCCAGAGGTCTATCCGAACTGCCCTCCGTGGAAGACCCCTCACTTGGGTTGGAATTTTCAGTCCAGCTCCCAAAACCCCCTATGTTCCCAGATCCAGATAACTGCTCATTGTCTGAATCTGTAGCGCTCTCATCCTCCTGGATACCCGTGTCTCTCTTTCTCTTGGTCATCTCCTCACTAAACAAGAAGAATCACAGAAATGGGAATCACTAAAAACCTTAATCTAACGATTACTCGGTCTAAAGAATCCCCAAAGAAAAAAAAATCGCAAACCCAAATCGAAAGTGACAACCGAATCCTTTCCCCCTCTATACTACTGAAACAAGGAGAAATGCATATATATTGAAGAAAGAAAGTGAAAGAAATAAAGGGCGCACCTGTGTTCGCTCTTGCTAAGCACTCCTCGTGATGTCTTTTCGGACAACTTGGTCACTTAAGAAAATGGGATGAAGAGAAGTTAGAAAGATGTGAAGAGATTTATATGTAAAAATTGGGTTAGACACGTGTATAGAAATAACCCACGGTGTGTATAACTACCCAATAAATCAAACGGACCCTGTTTTCTAGGAAAAGTTGAAACAAAAGTAGGGGTCCACCATTACTTCGATAACCGCATTCGGCCGTGGGTCCCCCACGTTGCCATTACGTGGAAGAAATTTTTTCCCGCCTTTTCCGACTAAGAAACAGAGCTCAACGAGAGAAAACGGTTTCCTAAAGAAAACCATATCTCTCGTGGGGCAAATGATGGACAAAATAACCCCAGCCCTACGGCTTAGGCCGAAGCCAAGAGAACGACACCCCAGGCCAGCTACAACCGTAGCGCCCCTACGGCGCTACGGTTTAAGGTCGACCATATGGGCGTAGATCCCAAGGGCGAGTCCTCAGACATGTGTCCTACCTTTATCCACCTGTCCCGACGCATAACCCCTTAGCTTCGCCCCGTCATCTACTCTACCCCTACCAAACGAACAGCTGGCCTGACAGCTCCAGCTCATTGGCTATCCTACTACCATGAGATCAACGGCGGGAGCATAACGGACGAACGGAAAGGAGACACGTGGCCAATAAATGGGCTATATATAGAAAGGAAAGACCAACGGAAAGAGGGTTACAAAATAAGACACACACACACACATACACACCACCATCTAAATCTTCTGATGATCGCTACGGATCAGAGCTAGAATATTCTGTAGTCCATCACTAAGCTAACATTGACATGCACAGAGACACAAAATTTTAAACTCACAATAAAAATGCCTGTCGGATTAGATCTTGTAAGATTGTCAAATACCAAATCCCAAAAAAAAACATTCAAACCCGATAGAACACTTCATCCAGGCACAGAGTTGATAGATAATGAAAACAAAAGTTGACACTCATCTTTTTCCTGTACAGTACTTTCAATGCATTACAAAATCCAGATTTCTCATATAAAGATCCATAGACAGCAAGACAGAAGAATAATTGATATCAAAAAGTTGGAAAACTGATATCAACAGCAACGCTATGGAAATTAGAGGAAACCACAAATAATTTCACAGATATGTGAAGAAATAGCAGTATAACAAACAATCGATCAAGTAAACTACTGTAAAACAGAAGAAAATTGCGAAAAAAAATCGAGATCAAGGAGAAAACACCTGATGAACACGCGTCTAAATCTGTACGAAGAAAACGATTATCGAGATGAACCCGATTTTGGATCTTTTTTAGGGAGGACATGAAACTTTTGTGCATGTTCGAGTACAAAAATTGTCTGGTCCACCTTTTCCATGCTCAAAACTGATCACCATAGAGTTCTATTGGTGGTTACACTTCGGAAAAAGAGATTTATTCAACCTGCTTCACTTTTATATACATTGATACAACCACATCAATAAACATGAACTACTACAAAGAATAAAAATTTATTATAATTGTGTACTGATCTACTGATGTAACAATGTATATTGGCTTTTTAATGCATTTTATTTCAATAAAAGATGACAGAAGTAAAAAAACCAAACCAAACCAAACATACCCAGTATATCCCGCTCAGAGTAGGGTCTGGGGAGGGTAGGATGTACGCAGACAAAGTTCAACTCTCCCGATATTAACAAATTTTTTTATGAATTTAACTTTTACACGAATGGATTCTAATATACTCAAAAAGGTTGAGCATGTAATCTCAAAAAAGTGGAGCACACACCATATTTATAATACCAAGGTGGGTTCATGATTTATAAGTAAAGTTGAAGCGTTGAAGGTGATTCAAATTAAATGAATTATATTCAAGTAGTAATTTGGCTTCTGGACCGCTGGCAAGAAACATGTATGTTGTCCGTGTAATTTTTGTACACTAGCTTATAATCAATTTATTTTATATATTTTATTATACTTTTTGTGTATTTTATTAACATTCATAATTAATTATTATATTTCTTAATTTTTTTATATTTTAATAATTTTTTTATAAATTCAGTTTTAATAATAAGACTTAATTTATATTTTTTTAACAATAATATAAATTAATGTTTGTATTGGTGAGAAATCAAACCTTAAACACCATCTAATACTACCTCCGTCTTAAATTATATGAACCACTTTGACTTTCACGGAAATTAAGAAAGGGTAGTAGAAAGAGAGTAAAGTTAGTTGAAAGTGGGTAAAGTAGTGGGACCAATCAATATTTAATTATAAATTTGAGATAGCGGAGAAAAGTAGTGGGTGTAATAGTGTTTATTTAATAATAAAACGAGTATAAAATGGAGAAGAAGTGGGTGTAATAGTGAAAAGTAATGTTCAAAAATAGTAAGTATAATAAGTTCATTCTTTTTAGGACGTCCCAAAAAGAAATAAGGGTCATATAAAATGGGCGGAGGGTATAATATTTTTCAGAATGATAAAACTATTTTTGACAACCAAATCATGTTATGTTAGGGTGGCAGAGACTATCTTATATAGAGTACAAGAGATAATCATCACAAAATACATATATTGATATTATTTTATACAAAATTAATAAAAGTTCAATACAAAAATAAATAGATGATGACCGATTGATTCAGTACTAAAAGTTCTATTTAAAAGTTCAAGATTCGAATCCCGCCAATTACATATTAATTTATACTCTCTTCATCCCACCCATTTGTTTATAACTGAGTTGGGCACGCAGGTTAAGAAAAATATATAAAGTATTAAAGAAGTATGAAATTTAGTAAAATGATGGAACACACCAATATTTTTGCATAAAGTGAGTATAAAGGAGAAAAATAGTGGATTTAGTGAATTTTTTTGAAATTTCTAGAAACTTTTGAAAGGTAAATAATTGAGAAGAACATCCCAAAAAAAAGTGTAAAGAAATGGTTGGGAGGGAGAGAGTATATAATACTAAAAGTTATGCGTTCGAATTCCACCAACAGTATAATAAAATTAACATTTATGATGTAACAATACTATAAGCAAATCAAAAGAATTTAAAGGTAAACTGCCAATGATATATTAAAATTAATATTCATTATATTATAAAAAAAATGAAAAAAAATAAAAATAACACGTGCTTTGCATGGGCTATTATATCCTTATATATAATAAGCATAAAAGAGATCTAGTCCAAATTTTTGATTTGGTCTGGTCACTATACTACCAATATCATATGATTCGTTGGATAAAAAATAGACGATCAAGATTAGATCACATTAAAAAGAAAATTATAATCTAAAAAAGATATAATTAGATAAGGTTGTATTAGAAGTGAATTTTAAAAAGAAAATTATAATAAAAAAAAGATATAATTAAAAAGGTTGTATTATAATTGAATTTTAAAAATAAAATTATAATCTAAAAAGGATATAATTAGAAAAGGTAGTATTAGTATTGAAAAAATTTCATATTTACTATTTGGGCTCTATATTGAGATCTAGAAATCAGATTTGAATGATTTTACAATCCACGCGAACCTCATAAAATTATCTTTAATTTAGTGATGCTTTAATAATTATCATTCAAATGAAAATACTCAGAATCTTAAGCGAAAATATAATTACGAATTTTTACATTAATCTTATTCAATATGGAAATCCTATATAATTGATAATGATATTCAATGTAGAAAACTTAATTATATATGATTTAAATCATTGAAATATACATTTTCGTGTTTCAATATATAGTTAAACCTCGATAAATGAATATTCGATAAACGAATAACCTCATCAAATGAATAATTTTTTCCGGTCCCGACATAATAGAGACAGTGTATTTTTGACCTCGATAAATGAATAATCTCGATTAATGAATAAAATTTTCCAGTCCCAAGCGTATTCATTTATCGAGGTTTAACTGTAAATACACTTTTTAGTTTATAACATATTAAAATATAAAACATTTCTTTATGCTAGATCCAACGGTCATCATTTATTTATTTTAAGATCTTTGTCGTACGGAGGACCAGACTACCGATTATCAAAATTTTGGACAAAATCTCTCTTACACTTATTATTAAAATTGTATTTGGTTGTTAGTAGAACAATCTTCAAATAATTACAATGTACTTGATAATCAAAACAAATTACAAGTAGAACTCATAAATCAAATAGAATTTTCAACGTAAAAAATCGTCAATTATTGCGTGGTTTAATTGGAAAATAATTGAGAATGTGTCACTGAATTAAAGATTATTTTGCTAATTTCACGTGGGCTGTAAAATCGTTCAAATCAAATTTTAAGAATTCACGATAGAGTACAAATATTAAATCGAATGTGTAAAATATTATATATATATATCAATTTTTTACAAAAATTTAATATGTAAATTAATAACATATAAAATTTTAAAAAAATTTATAATTATAAATATTAAAAAAAAGAGACGTGCAACGCACGGGTTACAAGCTAGTTGTATCCTTATATATAATAAGCATAAGAGGGATCTTATACAATTTTTTGGTCTGGTCACTGTACTACCAAAATCATATGATCCATTGGATTAAAAATATACGATCAAGATTAGATCAGATTAAAAGGAAAATTACAATCTAAAAAGGATATAATTAGAAAAGGTTGCATTTGAAGTGAATTTTAAAAAGAAAATTATAATCTAAAAAGAATATATTAAAAAGGTTGTATTAAAATTGAATATAAAAAAGAAACATATAATCTGAAAACGATATAATTAGAAAATGTTGTATTAGAATTGAATTTTATTTATTTTTTTATTAGTATTTAAAAAAATTCATATATACTAATTGGGCTTTATCTTGAGATCTAGGAATCAAATTTGGATGATTTACAATCCACGCGAACCTCATAAAATTATCTTTAATTTAATGATGATTTAATAATTATTATTCAAATGGATATACTTAGAATCTCAAGAGAAAATATAATTATGAATTTTTACAATAATCCTATTCAATGTAGAAGTCCTACATTGATAATTCTATTCAATGTAGAAAACCGAATTATATATGATTTGAATAATTGACATATATATTTTCATATTACAATATAAATACAATTTTAGTTTATAGCATATTAAAATATAAAATATTTTTTATGTAAAAAAAATTATAATCTAAAAAGGATATATTTTAAAAAGGTTGTATTAAAATTGAATTTTAAAAAGACAATTATAATATGAAAAGGATATAATTAAAAAAGGTTGTATTAGAATTGAACTTTATTTATTTTTTTATTAGTATTTAAAAAAAATTATATTTACTATTTGAGCTTTATATTGAGATCTAGAAATCAAATTTGGATGATTTTACAATCCACGCAAATCTCATAAAATTACCTTTAATTTAGTGATGATTTAATAATTATTATTCAAATGAAAATACTCAGAATCTTAAGAGGAAATATCATTACGAATTTTTACATTAATCCTATTCAATGTAGAAAATCTAATTATATATGATTTAAATCATTGACATATACATTTTCGTATTACAATATAAATACACTTTTAAGTTTATAACATATTAAAATATAAAATATTTTTTATACTAGATCCAACGATTTTTATCTATTTATTTTATAAGTTTTGTCGTACGGAGGACCAGACTACCGATTATCAAAGTTTTAGACAAAATCCCTCTTACACTTATTATTAAAATTGTATTTGTTTGTTAGTAGAACTATCTTCAAATAATTATAAGGGTATTTTGAAAATTCAAACGAATTATAAGTAGAATTCATAAATCAAATAGAATTTTCAGCGTGAGAAATCGTCAATTTCTTCTCTTCTTGTTTCTGTGTAGATAGTTAGAAAAAAATTATTAAACCATCACTAAATTAAAGATTATTTTATTAATTTCACGTGGACTGTAATCGTCCAAATCAAATTTTAAGAATTCAAGATAGAGTACAAATATTAAATCGAATGTGTAAAATCTTATATATATATATATATATATATATATATATATATATATATATATTAATAACAATTTGAAATGTAAATTAATAACATATAAAATTTAAAAATTAATATAATTATAGATATTAAAATAAGAGCCGTGCTCCGTTTTTTTTACATTATGTCCTTCTCACATTCTATAACAAAATCATTTTTATTGTCATGTGTAGATAACATGGATGGTGGTGATGTTTCGGATGTTTCGCATGTTAGTGATTCACTCTCGAGTTCCGGAGGAAGTGACTCATACCTTAGTAGTCCATCAATCAATGAGATGGATGAAATATGTCACAATTTACCACCATACTATGACGTAATGGAGTTTAATGATCCCCTTGAGCCCCCACCTATTGTCGAGGAGGAGGATGATGAGTTATATTCTCCAGAGGAAGAGGCTTATAGGTCAACCAATTGGACCGAAGCATGCCGTTGGATGGCCACCGAAGAAATGTTGGAGAGGGTAGCGTATAATGTGGATCCCTACTTTTTTCCAGTCTTGAACTTGGGCAAGGACATCGAAGGAAAGTGGAGGATTTCTAATTGGGCTGGTGGACTTCTTGAGTATTGTGACAAGATTAGTGACATTTACAAATTGTGGCCTCGGGAAGATTGCACACGAGATCAAATGCGCGTGGCATATGTGAAGGGATGGGTTTCCCACGTAAAAGATTCTCCTCATCCTTGTTGTTGGGCAACATTTTATCTCTACGATGGATCGATGCCTATACATGTCTCCCTTTGGAACGACACCAACACTCACAAAGCCATTACTGGTGGTGTCCTCCGCGAGGGTTGTGTTGTATCATGTTGCCGCGTTAGTGAATTTGTGCGGGTTATAAACTAGTATTATATAATAAGCATAAGGTGAATATTTAGTTGTCAGTACTACTGCCAAACAAATATTGATCGTTAGATCTAGACTTTAATTAACGGCCTAGATTATATACTATTAATTTTTATATTTAAATACTATTACTCTAAACAGACCACCGATGCCAAAACCTATCCTAATTGATATAGAATGAGAAAAATCATGTCCTAATTCATATAGAACAAGATGCGGCTAATGTAACACTAACCTAAGTGAAATATGTTAGAGTTGACCCGATCTGAATTTGCTCTTCGTAAAATCAATAGCACCACAATCACAATCGAATTTAGATTTCAAATAGATACTTACGGCTATATATATATATATATATATATATATATATATATATATATGCCATTGCTCCATGAAGAACACCATTATATAAAGAACAATAAAGAACACTAGCGAATTAATCTAAACCATGAATCAATTATTATCTAGTGGCCCCGCCAGGGGCACCCACACAATTAAAATGCACCATCACATAGTAGACTTTCAAAAAAAAAATACAGGCCTGCTGACGTGGGCCACGTCAGCACCTGCCACGCGGCATGCAACATGGCACTGCCACATCAGTAGGTGGTCCCCTGTTTGGTGACGTGGCATCACGTCAGCAAATGGGGGCACCTGCTGACGTGGCAGTGCCACGTTGCATGCCACGTGGTAGGTGCTGAAATTGGAAGAGGGAAGTCATATTTGGATGCGTACCAATAAATTTTATAAATAATTTTGTAAATTTTTTAAAATATTTGTTATTTTATTTGTTAATATATATTTACTTAGTTTATTGATGTGTAAAAGTATTTAAAAAATAAAAATCTATCTTATAAGATATTGTAGATAAAAATCTATTAATAGTATTATTTTCTTAAATGACATTTCTTCCCCCATTAATAAAATATTTTTTTTAAATAATTTTTTTGATGATTTTAAAACATGAAAACAATTAAATTATAAAACCAAATAAATTTAATTTTTTTCTAAATTCTTGGAATATAACTAAAATAAATAGATCTTCACATTTGTACAGAGATTACAATCGGTAAATAATTTGACTAGAACCCCTAAACAGGGTTTCGTCAAGGTTTAGTGTTTTGATTTTTTAAAAAATATTTCTCGATGACCCAATCATACGGAGTTAAAATATCCATCCTTTTTAATGTTTATGGCCAAAATTTCATAAAAAAATAAATTTATTTGCTTTGGTAATTTAACGGTCAACTAGTACTTTAACTAGAACTCCTAAATAGGGTTTCATCACGGTTTAGTGTTTCGATTTTTTAAAAAATATTTCTCGACGACCCAACCGTACGGAGGTCCAGATCTATCATTTTTAATGTTATTGACAAAATTTCAGAAAAAAATAAATTTATTTGGTTTGGTAATTTAACGGTCAACTAGTACTTTGATTATAACCCCTAAACAGGGTTACGTCACGATTTAGTGTTTCAAATTTTTAAAAAATATTTCTCGATGACCCAATCATACGGAGTTAAAGATCCATCATTTTTAATGTTTATGGCCAAAATTTCATAAAAAAATAAATTTATTTGCTTTAGTAATTTAACGGTCAACTAGTACTTTGACTAGAACCCCTAAATAGGGTTTCGTCACGGTTTAGTGTTTTGATTTTTTAAAAAATATTTCCCAACGACCCAATCGTACGCAGTTCAAGATCCATTCTTTTATGTTTATGGCCAAAATTTCATAAAAAAATAAATTTATTTGGTTTGGTAATTTAACGGTCAACTAGTACTTTGACTAGAACCCCTAAACAGGGTTTCGTCAAGGTTTAGTGTTTTGATTTTTTAAAAAATATTTCTCGATGACCCAACCGTACGAAGATCAAGATCCATCCTTTTTAAAGTTATTGCCAAAATTTCAGAAAAAAATAAATTTATTTGGTTTGGTAATTTAGCGGTCAACTTGTGCTTTGACTAGAATCCCTAAACAGGGTTTCGTCAGGGTTTAGTGTTTTAATTTTTTAAAAAATATTTCTCGACGACCCAACCATACGGAGGTCAAGATCTATCATTTTTAATGTTATTGACGAAATTTCAGAAAAAAATAAATTTATTTGAATTTTTCCCCATTTTTAACTAGTTTGTAAAATAAATTAAAAAATTAAATAAAAATAGAAAAAAGGCCAAGTTTTGAATATAAATTCATACACACCAAAGTAGTCATACTCACTATTTGTGAGATGAATGTTACCCAACTTTCACTAATTTTCCATTTTTTTCGATGTTTTCCCCATTTTTAACTAGTTTGTAAAATAAATTAAAAAATTAAATAAAAATAGAAAAAAGCCAAAATTTGAATTTAAAATTCATACACACCCAAATAGTCATACTCTCTATTTTTGTGATGAATATTACCCCACTTTCACTAATTTCTATTTTTTTTATTTTTCCACCATTTTAAACTAGTTTGGAAAATAAATAAAAAAATTAAATAAAAATTTAAAAAGTCAAAATTTGAATTTAAAATTCGTACACACTCAAATAGTCATACTCACTATTATTGTGATGAATATTACCCTACTTTCACTAATTTTCTATTTTTTTTATTTTTCCACCATTTTTAACTAGTTTGGAAAATAAATTAAAAAATTAAATAAAAATAGAAAAAAAGTCAAAATTTAATTTAAAATCCATACACACCCAATTTGTTATACTCACTATTTGTGTGATGAATAGTAACCTACTTTCACTAATTTTCCATTTTTTTGATTTTTCCCTCATTTTGAACCAAAATTCATACACACCCAAATAGTCATACTCATTACTTTGTGTGATGAATGTTACCCTACTTTCTATAATTTTCTTTTTTTTGATTTTTTTTCCCACCATTTTTAAGTAGTTTGGAAAATAAATTAAAAATAGAAAAAAACCAAAATTTAATTTAAACTTATTTCCATGGTTTTGATTTGTCTGTCTTTCTAACCAAGTGATGAATTCGTGTGCTTCATATTTAGCCAATATGCAATAGACATGTGTTTAACTTATTACCAAGGGATTAACAACAAATAAAATTTGAACTATACAATTACAATGGATTCGCAATGGATGCATTACCGAATAAAAAAATAACAATGGAATGTATAGTAACGGATTGCTAACAAATTACCAACGGAATGAAAAACAAATAATTTCGTTAGTATTCCGTTAGTAAGGCCAATATAAACCGTTATTATTCCGTTACTAATCTGAAGGTAATTATATTTACCAACTGAAAATCCGTTGTAAATATCTGTTAGTGATCCGTTGGGAATCTGTTGGTATATCACTGACATATTCATTCGTTGCAAATCCGTTGGTAAATGCCAACGGAAACATTTCCGTTGGCAGATTCCGTTGGCAGAAATGGGTTTTCTTGTAGTGTATGAATATATATTTATAATAAATAAATAAAATAATAATAATAATAAATAAATACTCCAACAAAAAGAGATTTCAGTTATTATTAAAAAGTAAGTATAGATTACATAGCAAAGTTCAAAATTAAATAAAAATGGGACAAAGCAAGATTAATTAGTAAAAATTAAGCCAAAAACCGGTGCAAACCCCAGGTTTTGAAAGTTTGACTCGGTAATAACATACAAACAAAACCCATACGGACTAGGATAAAAGAAGGATTAAGGGTTGACTAATCCTACACCGACTAGGATTTCGATTCTTATTACAAATGCCTATAAATACAAACCCATACGGACTGGAGAACATTAACACAGTCTTATAAAGAGTTTAAGATTTTACTTGTGAGAAACACAAGACATAATTTTATTTTGCTTGAGATAATTCTAGTTCATGTCTAACGAGTATTCTGTTATGGAAACTAAACGTAGATATCAGTTACCTGATGATGCAGAAATTTCCAACGAGAATGAATACGAAAGCGAGAAGGGGAAGCAACAGAGTAAGAAGCGGAAGATTACTCAAGATGATACGGCTTCGAAACTTGCAAACAAGATCAAGTCACGTAATGTGAGTACGAGTTCTCATCTACCACTTCAGATTATGTATTCGGTGAAACAAGAGAGTAAGAGGCAGGGAGAAAGATCGATAGAGATTGAGTCTGAACCGGTTGATGATACGAATATAGGGGAGAAATATGTTTGGAAAAAGAAGATTGAGCATGATGTAATAGGTGTTAGGCCTACAAATACGAAGAATTCTCATCTGCCACCTAAAGTAATGTGTTCGGTGATGGAAGAGAAGAGGATAGGTACTAGGCCTGCGAAAACGAAGAATTCTCATCTGTCACTTCAAGTAAAGTGTTCGGTGTTAGAAGAGAAGAGGAGGGAAATTGAAAGAATTAGAGAGATTGAGAAGGTGAAGAGTGGGGAAAAAAAGATGATTAAGAAAGAAGAACATGATGAAAGAATGGTCTTTTGGGCTAGAGTGCGTGGACAACAACGTACTGCAGAGTTTCTTGATGATCCAAGGGGTTTGCTCTCGACTACTGTAGCAGATGTCAAGAATCTATTGCAAGGTAAAAGCCACAGTGAACTTAAAGTATTACAGTCTGAAATTCAGTTGCAGATGGGTTTTGGCTCCGCTAATGATGTGGAGTATTGGGAAATGGTTCTTAAACTCATCCACATATACAAGGTAAAGGCCTGTCTTGATATCCATGCCAAGATTTATGGAAAGTTTTATGGACAGGAATACAGGAACTTAAGTAATGCTGGTTCGGATGGAAAGATTGATCAAGCGGGTATTGAGGAGGCAGAAGGGACAGGTTCGTCGTGTTCTCCAGAGCTATTACATGGTGAGGAGGTTGGGGATAACTTTGAGATGACGACCATGCGAATAATGGAGGACGGGGATGCATTATCCGGCAACTATGATGAAGTAATCTGCCAATCGCAGGTGTGTTGGTCTCAGAACAAATGTCACCCTAGAAAACCCAAGTGCTTCGATCGGATTCACAATGAATATGGGTGGAATAACTACAATCAGACTCATTAGGATTATGACATTATCATGGCTATGACGCATTATGATCTCCTTCAGAAGCTATCGACTCTTGGTGATACTTGGATGAGCAAGGACAACTTTCTTTTCGTTATTTTATTTAGGCTAGTCTGCATTCTGTTTCTGATTTTATACTTTTTATGAAGAGGTATTTAGTCTGTTTAATGTTATATTGTCATGGTTTTGGATTTTAAAATCTGACTGAGAGAGTTTATGCAAATTGATGTTCCAGAGTTTTTGCTTTTCAAATCCCTGGTTTTCTTCTTGGTAAGGACTAAGGAGGTATTTTTGATGTGTCGGTAACACATTTTGTAATATACACTGTTTCCTGTGTAATTAAGTTTGTGCATTTTCTTATCTGATACACAGACCAGATGAAGTTGTCTCAGCTTTCATGATCTTATACAGTATCAGTTTTAAAAAACACTGAAATCAAGTGGTCAAGTTCAAGTACATACAAGAAAAGTTCAATAGTAAAAGTTACATATGTCACAACACATGTTTACTGAAGTTCTGTTACAAAAATCTAGCTCATAAAAGTTCTTCAATTAAAAGATCACATTCGAAAATCTCAAGAATTCCTGTAATATTTGATTAAATATTTTTTGTTTAAAACTTTTTTAAAAAAATTATAAAGTCTAGTTAAATTTCTTTGTCTCAAAATTAAAATATAGCAATCTTTATTTTTCATTAAAAACCAACGCTGAAGTCATGTAATGTTTCTCGATACACTAATGAGTCTAATCTGATCAATGCAAAGCTGGGTTGGAGATTAGGCTACATGAAGGTCGTGTCAAGCCTATTGATATTCTTTTATGCATTTGGATGAACCGTATTTAGCTTTTGCATCTTTGGCAGTAAAAGGTATGAAAGAACTTCGCAAGTATATAGCAATGCATTTGGACTTAGACAGGGCAACACGAACTCGGATTCAGTATTGTGAGGCACTTCTGGTAGTTTGTGATTGACTGATTGGGAACTAGCTGAGGCTAGGAAGAAAGAAGATTTGGACAGAGATAGAGTGTGCAGAAAGCAGCCTTATGAAGATAGGGGTTTGAACGCGAGCATTGAAGCAGATGCCAGGAATCACCTGGAAGAAAATAGCCTTGGTGACCTTGGAGTAATACAGTCTGAAATTCAGTCGCAAATTTACATATACAAGGCAAAGGCCTATCTTGAAGAAATTCAGGAAAAAGATTTTACGAAAGAATTTGAAAAGGGTTCACAGAAGCTTAAGTTGTCAAGAGGTGTATGCTAGTTATGATGGAAAGAATGATCAAACGGAGTCTGAGGAGGCAGAACAGACAGGTTTGTCGTATTCTCCAGAGATATTGCATGGTGAGAATGAGACGGAAGAAGCCATTGAACCTGAGGAGGACAACTCTATCCTACTGAAAATAACTTTAATATGAACCCCGTGGGAGCTATCAGCTATGGAGGAAGGTGATGCATTATTCTATAGCAAGGGTAAAGTAATCGTTGAATCACAGGTGTACTGGTGGCTGGACAAGTATCGCCCTTGGAAACCCAAGTACTTCAACCGTGTTCACACTAAATATGACTGGAATATATACAATCATACTCATTAACCATTATGACTATATGTGTCGGTAACACAATTTGTAATATACACTGTTTATTTTTTGATTAAGTTTTGTGCAATTTTTATCTGATACACAAACCAGATGAAGCCTTACACCAGTCCAGGGAGATTGTCTCAGCTTTCATCATCTTATACAGTATCAATCTAGAATCTGATTATACATAATACTTTCACTCCCAATCTTTAATGTCACCAGTTGATACTGAGGCGATCACGACAAGACACTAGAAATTCGATAATCACATTTAGGGAAAAAAGCAAGTGCACAAACAAACGTATTGAAACTTGGTACGATTCATTTGCAACATTTGTTTAGCTGTGTGCATGTGTATAACTAGTAGTGTAGAAGATAATAAAAAACTGAAATCAAGTGCTCAACTTCAAGTACATAGAAGAAAAGTGTAATAGTAAAAGTTACATTTGTTACAACTATCATGTTTTTGGTGCAATATGCAATTGGTGCATATCTCATAAATCTTACCATGAATCACAAGAGACCCATAGTGCTGGCTTTAATAGTCCTGTGTATTGCATGCGGACAGTATGTTCTGGCCCTTGGCAAATATAGATAAATGTAAAAATGATATGGAGAAGCGAGGAGTCGAACCTCGAACATAGTTTGCAAGAAACCGAATAAGACCACATATGATAATTATTCGATAAACCCCATTGCTCTACCATTTGAGCTACTTCCCCAATTATGCTATAAAACTTATTCTAATAAATATATTATATTCGATATTATATAAAGAAACTAAACAAACTTCTTTGATTGTATATATGAATATTTATAATCAGTATTAGTTTTACGAGTCATAAAAAAATCTGACATCACCAGTTGTAAGGTCGAAATTTACAGCATCACTATATAAGTTCTGCATTTGCCTATACCTCATTTGGGCTGCTACCCTGAATCTCTCTCTTTCATTGGGATACTCTTGTGATGGAGTAATAGAGTATTGATGTAACAATGTATATTGGCTTTTTAATGCATTTTATTTAAATAAAAGATGTGGGTATACATTCAAACAGAGGACCATTGTAAATTGTAAACTGCAACAAGTGATACTAGAAGCTCGAAGGTGTCCAGAGGGCAACCGATTGCCTTGTACAGCTGCAACAAGCATATATTATAAGCAAATGATTACAGTACTTAATTGGGCTAGACGCTGCACCACTTCGAAATACATGAAATGCATGTACAGAGCTGATACGAAACGGTTTTACTTTATCGATAGCAGTTTTAAGTTTTAACACTAACAGTCTAATATTAGTTGCATTTTGGAACAAATAGATTGAGATAAACCCTGGAAGTTCGTAAAGTTTCATCAAATGACTGCAATATTATAATTTATTAGATATGAGCTCAATTTTGTTTGCTTAAATCTAATCACATACTTAGCAGCAACATGCATATTCTGATATGCTGGGAACTCCTGAGGTGGTCAAGGTTTTTGTGCCGAGTGGTAATTGTGATGCTGGCAAGATGTATGTGGTTGATGAGCAGGGGATTGATTCTGCTTCGCTTAACAAGGGTGAGCTGCGCATTGATTCACTTACATTACAATGGATGCTAAAACTCAAGCAAGAACCTGTGGAAGGCTGCCATAACAAAGAATCGGCACATAGATTGTTTGTTTTCATTGCAAGTACTGTAATTAAGCTCGTTTGAGCAGTTGCTTTGTAATATGTGACCGTATCTCGGACTCTGATAGCTTGCTATCGTGAATTTCTCTATGCTTCATAGAGCGGAGCACCGAGCATGTCATTAGGCGTGCTTCATATATATAATATTAAAACTAGCAATAAAATGATGATCACGCTTAGGACAATTGCATATTCTGATGATCACGCTTAGGAAACTTGTCAGATTATTGTGCTGGTTTTTGGGGAAAAATCTGGAATTTAAAGATTCCACCTAAGGTCAGAAATTTTTTATGGAGGGCAGTCACAGGTTCTCTTCCTACTTGTGTTCAGCTTCAGCAAAAACATGTTCCAGTGAATGGTATTTTCCCCTACTGCCATACCTCTGCAGAAACTATTTTTCATGTACTTGTAGGGTGTTCATTTGCTAGAGCCTTCTGGTATCGATCTCGGGTTAACATTGGCAGCTGGTTCGGAACAGATTTTCACCTCTGGTTTAGTGAGCTAACTGATAGGGCAGGTATGGGCGAATTGGAGGAGGCTGCCATGGTTGCATGGTCCATTTCACAGGCCCGAAATGAGATAGTTTGGAAAGAAAAAACTTGTTCTGCTGCGTTTGTAGTTCAGTCGGCTAAAAACCTGCTTGATTAGTATACTTTTACTCCAAATCGAGGACAGTCATTATAATCTGTTAATGCAGTTACCATGGCTCAAGAGCAATGGAGTTCACCCGTTTCTAATCTGGTCAAAGTTAACGTTGACGGAGCAATCTTCAAATTAAGAAAAAACTAGTTTGGTAACCCGTGGTAGTTTATTTAGTCGTCCATTTGATCTAATACTCATCACCTTGGCTGAAAGCCAACTTTAACCTTTTTTTTATACAAAATAAATAATAAAAAAACCATTTTCATTTATCCAAAAAAAAACCATTTTAAATTTTTTGATCAATTTTAACTCTTGGATATTCAACTATCAATGGAATATCCACTTTTATGTGACTATCAATGAAGTATCCACCATATGGTTTATCTAATTATCAGTGAAATATCCTGTATCCAGTATTAGGGGTAGTGGAGTATCTTATATAAATTGGGATACCAACTGCCAGTGAAATATTAAAAAAGTTAAAATTGGCCATATTTTCAGGATGGTTATTTTTGTCAAAAAATGGTTATTTTTGTACGTTCGATGGTTTATTATATACTATACTATAATATTATTTCATTATAAATAGTTGATTGCTTTTTCAAATTAAAACCCGTTAATTTTAATTAAAGATATTACATTTTACAAATATCTAAAAACATCAGTTATACCATATTTTCCAATCATTAATATTTATTTTCTAATTAAAGCATGTTATCTTTTAAATTTAAAATATAATCTTGCTATGATTAATCAGTGGGATAATAGCGAGTATTACCTTGGGTTCAATTCTAACAAATAACATCATAAAACAATATTTATTATATCTATTAGGAGTAAAAGAGAATATAAAAAATATGACAGGACAAAGTTCAACTTTCCCGATATTAACAAATTTTTTTATGAATTTAACTTTTACACGAATGGATTCTAAATATCATAAAGGTTGAACATGTAATCTCAAAAAAGCGGAGCACACACCATATTTATAATACCGAGATGGGTTCATGACTTATAAGTAAAGTTGAAGCGTTGAAGGTGATTCAAATTAAACAAAAAAAAAAAGCAAAATATATTCAAGTAGTAATTTGGCTTCTGGACCGCTCGCAAGAAACATGTATGTTATCCGTGTTTACTTATTCAACGTAATTTTTGTACACCAGCTTATAATCAATTTATTTTATATATTTTATTATAATTTTTATGTATTTTATTAACATTCATAATTACTTAATTATTTTTTTATTTTCATATTTTTTTATAAATAAAGTTTTAATAATAATACTTAATTATAATTTTTTAACAATAATATAAATTAATGTTTGTATTGGTGAG
Organism: Saposhnikovia divaricata; assembly: GCA_036435485.1. Taxonomy (NCBI): domain Eukaryota; kingdom Viridiplantae; phylum Streptophyta; class Magnoliopsida; order Apiales; family Apiaceae; genus Saposhnikovia; species Saposhnikovia divaricata. Next base: position 166,575,138 of record CM071595.1, on the reverse strand, counting down.
AAATCAAACCTTAAACACCATCTATTAATATTTATCAGAATGATAAAAATATTTTTTGACAACCAAATCATGTTATGTCATGGTGGCAGAGAACTATCTTATATAGAGTACAAGAGATGATCATCATAAAATACATATATTGATATTATTTCTAATACAAAATTAATAAAAGTTCAGTACAAAAATAAATAGATGATGACCGATTGATTCAGTACTAAAAGTTCTATACAAAAGTTCAAGATACGAATTCCGTCAATTACATATTAATTTATACTCCCTTCATCCCACCAATTTGTTTATAACTTGGTTGGGCACGCAGGTTAAGAAGTATGAAATTTAGTAAAATGATGGGATCCATCAATATTTTATGCATAAAGTGAGTATAAAGGAGAAAAATAGTGGATTTAGTGATTTTTTTTTTTGAAATTTCTGAAAACTTTTGAAAGTCAAATAATTGAGAGGAACATCCCAAAAAAGAAAGTGTAAAGAAATGGTTGGGAGGGAGAGAGTATATAATACTAAAAGTTGTTCGCTCGAATTCCACCAACAACATAATAAAATTAACATTTATGATGTAACAATACTATAAGCAAATCAAAAGAATTTAAAAGTAACATGCCAATGATATATTAAAATTAATATTCATTATATTAAACTATATTATAAAAAAAATTAAAAAAATTAAAAATAACCCGTGCTTTGCACGGGCTATTATATCCTTCTATACTATACTATTATAAGCAAACTAGGGTATATTTGTTTGGTTGGTAATTTGGTCACTTTATTTGGTACACTCAATAACAACCGTTAGATTTTAAGATAAATAAATGAGAACCGTTGGATCTAATGCTAAAAGAATATTCCTTTTCTAATATTTAAAATACTTTTATAGTTTCCAAGTTCGAATCCCACCAAAAACATATCTCTATTAAACATATATATTGATTTATAAACTACTCTAACGAGTTTACGAATCAAAACCCATCAACAACATATTATTAATTAAAACACTATCGTTAAAAATACTATCAAATATATATATATATATATATATATATGTAAGAACCCAAATTTTCGGTAGAATTAAAACTTTTTATTAAGCGTTGAGAAGAGAAGGAACGTCCGAAAGAGAACAAGGAAATTTTATAAATATAAGGAATAAAGATGGAATAAAGAGTGACTAATGTTTTTGGTGGAATTTTTGAATATTATTAGACGACGCTATATAGAAGAACCCGGAACGGATTTCTGAGTTCGTATTAAAGATCCAAGGGGAAAATAAGTGTATGTAAAGGTTATCGGATTCTGAAAAATATCACTTTTATTTTCTCCGAGTTTTCCCTGGACACTGCAAGACTTAAGGATTCATTAAAGGAATTTAAGGAATTTAAATTCGAGAAGTATTAAGAAAGATGGAGAACGATAGTATTGATATTAAGAAGGTTTCGGTAAAACCATAACTAGAAACGAATGAGTTATTCCTACGAACGATCAAGAGAAATAAACGGACAAAAGGGGCAAGCAGAAAGCAAGATGCATGCATGTGCAAGTGATAAATATCTAGCAACCAAGTGGTGACTCAAGTAACTAGCACACTTAGAGATTGGAACTAATACTTAGCATGAATTCCATCCAAAGATCAACCAAGTGTTAACTTCTTTAACACACCTCTTGACACATGCCCCAAATGACATCATGCATTGCATCACACCTTTATTAAAGTAGATTTAGGATGAGATATTATCCAACTTACATCACTTTATGCATTATTGAAATTCAACCAAGCAAAACAACTCCATTCTCTCCATTCTTCAAAACTGCCAAGCAAGAACACTCCTCAAAGAAAAATTCATATCTCCACTTCTACCCATTCATAGATCACCAAATTTTAACCATAGCTTCCTCAATATATGTAGAGTATTCGTTCAAAATTTCATAATTTTTGAAGATCGTTTGGATAGGTAAATAAATTCAAGAAAATCACCCTGTTTTTCCCCTCAAGAAACAAGACTTCGAATTTTTGAAATTTTTAGATTTCCAAACCAAGCTTCCACTCCTTGTTTGATCATCAAATTTTTATGGTGAGTCCTATATTTCATAAAAGCAATCTCCTAAAAATTTCAAGTCCAAACTCCTTTGTTTCCATTTTCAAAAAAATCATGAAAGAGGAGGATGAATAGTGTTTCATGAACTAATCTTTGATTTTTCTTGTTTTCATGGTTGATCTTAGCTACCCTAAGGCTATCCAAGGACTATAACAAGCTTTGTAAGGCTAGTACATACTCTCAAGAAGGTATAACACTCTTGAAACCCTAGATCAACTTTAAGTTTATGGATGTTTTTGATGAGCTAAGCTTGGTTATGATGTTAGCATGATTATAAGCATAATTAGTAAGTGATTTAGTTGAGCAAGAAAGCATGTTAATTATTGTGGTAAACTGGTATGATCTGGACTTGATGATGTTCATAATCATGTGATAAGTTGTGTGGATGCCCGGTGTGGCTTGGTTGGATTGTTATAATTTTTGGAACGTTCGATATATAACCGTCGTAATGCCGAAATTTCGTTAACCTTAAGAAAAACAACTTGGACAGTAGATGTAACTCACTGCCTAGCTTTGCAATCTGCCATGATAGGATAGATAATGTTCCAAGCTTCGTTTTGGTATAAGGAACGTGTGAAACGGACTTACGGTTTAGGAGTTACGGCCGGTTTACTAAAAGTATTTCGAAACCGTAACCGAGAATTCGTAACTGAAATTGAACCATCGTAAAATATGTAAAGTCATGACAAATCTTGGTAAATAAATACTAGAGGTAAAAAGGAAGGTGTGAAAGAAAACCGTATGTCAAAAGGATCGTTTTTCGATTTATTAAAAATATTCGAGTCGAGGTTAAACGCGAACGAACCCCTAAAAGACGACTCTATTATAACTTCGGTAAAACACTTAGAAAACGGGCGATAAAACTCGGAGTATAATATTGGTTCGTAATGATCGACCTTAGAACTTGTATGACTTAAGTATGTCCCAAGTATAAGTACAGTGACATGTCGTATTAACGAACGAATGTCGGGTCGGATCAATGATAAAAAGGAATCCACTAAAAGGGGTATAACGAGATAACTTGAGAACGTGTTTCGATTTAAGTATAACTTAACTTTTAAGATGTTAAGTGATTAATCCCGAATGCCTTGGCTATTTATAGATCACCAAGCTGACCCGGGACCCGCTACCACTACCCCTTATCGTACTCGACTACCAGGCAAGTTTCAATTCCCTTCTTTTAGGCTGTTGTTGTGATTGAATATATATATATATATATATATATATATATATATATATATATATATATATATATATATATATATATATATATGTTTTCTGTTATACATATGCCGTAGCATGCATGCCTACTTTCAAGTTATATCGTTATGCTTGTTCCCTGATTGTTTATTGGCTTATAAATTAGATAGCTAACGTATCAATTATAAGCCGGTTATTGTAAGACCCTCATAGAAGGGCGTATCCATCTTATTCATCAAATATAGACCGGGAGTCAATATTTCTTGACGTATCGAGATTACCTCGAAAGAAATATCTAAGTAAATATTTTCCATTATTCGGGCGACGAATATTATTTGAATATTCGTTCGAGATTATTTATTTAACGATCCCTACTTCAAATAATTATTTGAACGTAACTATTCGACGAATAATATTTTTTTTTAATATTCATTCAGAGTCGAATTATTTATCGATTATTATTTCGAATATTCTTCTAAAGGTTGGACTACTAAACGAATATTATTTGGATATTCATTTTAAATATTATTCATTAAATGAATATTACTTTTGAATATTCATTTAAGATAGTAATTACCTGATGAATATTATTTTAATGTTCATCTGAAGCTTGATTTATTTATTGAGTCTTATCTCGAATATTCCTTTAAAGCTCGGATTACTAAATGAATATTACTTGATATTCATTTAGAATATTATTCATTAAATGAATATTACTTTTTCAATATTCATTTAAATTCCTAATTAATTATGAATATTATTTTGAATATTAATCCAGGGTTCTATTTAATCATCGAATATTATTTTAAATATTTTAAATATTCCTTTCAGGTCTTATTAATTAATGAATATTATTTTGAATATTCATTTGAATATTTAATTATGCAATAAATATTCTCTCGATATTTCTTCAAGGATTATTTGAGAAATACTCTGATTAAAGGTATTCTTTTATATTCCTAAATATTCTGTAAAATATTTTAATTCAATAAATATTTTCTGAATATTTATTCCATACTTAGAATAACCTCGATAAGGTTTATCTTCTTCGATTATTACAGAAAATATTTCGGAGTCATATTATTATTAAGCATATATCAAGAAAGGTTTTCAGACATCATTCTTCTTTGAGTCTATCTCCCTAATAATAAGGGAACCTTACTTGGAAAATGTTATTTATCTTGTCGACTTCCCGGTCATAAAGTATTCTCTTCACTCGCAACTCGGGTGCTATTGACTTATTAAGTCGTTGGTTACCTTCTCATCTTTCGAGGGGTAAGATTGTTGGAACAAGTTGATATTCGTTACCAAGCAATAGCTTGGAAGTTATTGGTGAATTTTCCTTTCCAACTAGATACGACTACTTTGTGGAGTCTTATCAACAAGTATTATACTTGGGGAAAGGGGGACGAACGTTACATTCAGAATCATGAATTCTATTTGAACTAGGAGTCGTGTAAGAGGCCGAGTAGCGCCGGTCCATCTCCTTTGGCCCAACCGTTGGCCGGGGAGAGCTAGTAAGGCGGTATACAAGTAAAGCCGTCAGTTCTTCCTTCTACCGGTAGTAAATCTAATTTGAGCTGTACGATCTCGACTGATCATCAAGGTTGGAACAGCGGACGCGGTGAATACTCCATCATTGGTTCATCATCCAAACTTATTTATTTCCTGCAACATGATTACTGTTGGCAGAGCTGGAAAAGTGTTCATAACTGGAATTGCAATCTTTTCATGCAAGTTCCTCTTTTTAATGACAATGAGAATATCTCGCTTACTTTTGATGTAGCAGATATTTCTATAAACAAATACTTTGAGTTACCTGGTAACTTCATCCTTTATATTATACTGGCAATAACTTCATTAATGCATGGCATATGATTTCAAAGGATATTTTGAACTGCTGTATATATGTATCACTGCTCAGTTATATTATTGCTGGTGGGCTTTCGCTCACCCTTGCTTTGTTCATATTATGTCACAACAACAGCTAGGACAGATGGCCCGCGTCAGGCGCACTCGGCGCAAGCAGGTTACCGCCGTTCGAGGACTACCCGCTGATGTCCTTGCTGCCATTGCTGAGGTAGCATAGATAGGCAGCTTTTGTTTATCAGTCTATTTATATGTAACATTAACGTTAATCAACGGCAAAACCTTTAAACATATCATTTGGCTTGTAATAACTTTTATTCGTAAACTCTGATATTATGGACTTATTTCAATTTCATCTCTGGGACTATAACTGTTGTGTGTGTGAGTGGATATTATTGTGGGGTCACAGCCTGTGATTTATTTATTGTGGACTCAAGTCAAGTATTATGAATGGATGTAAGACCGTAACCACCAGATTCCCTGACCCCGGATCTAGGGGTGTTACAATATATATATATATATATATATATATATATATATATATATATATATATTATAATATTTTGTTATCTTATATAATTTAATTTCTGCCTAATTAAAAATTATATCTGAATGTTGTGGAATAGAAACTAGGTTATGAAATTGTATTTAATGCTAGGGTTCGGGAGCTTCGTGCTTTAATGGCTGTTTCCGTGTTCGAGACTAATTGGTCCTCACAGGGTGCCTACGTATCTCGTATTGAGAATTAAGCCAAGACGTAGTTGTAGGTGATGGTGCCCTCGAGGTTATGGAGGCGAGAGCTCACCTAGGACGCAGTGGCTTGCATGTCCTTATTCGAGGATTAAGCCATAACGTAGTTCTGAGAATGAGGGGTCAGGCCCTTATATAGGTCGAGAAACCTTAGAATTATGGTAGGAGTCAGAGACTTGGTGGACAAGTCACCGCCTTGAAGAAGGTTCTAGTCTCCTTCCATATAGGAATAAGTTTCCATATTGAAATTGATATCTTGGAGGCTAAGTCAGGCAGGAGTAACATCCTTGTTTGACTCTTATTTGCTGAGCTGTTTATTACCTTCAATATTAATTACGAAATTAATATGAAAAATAGGGTTTGGGCCCATCCGGTGGGCCCCATGTTTTGACCATACTGGGCCTAATTAATGCCACATTAAATGTGTCTTTAGGACTTACTTTTAGCCCATATCATTTGCCCCCCAACTTCCAGGAAAACTGATCAGGTTTTCCTTGAAGTTATAACGGCCTTATTCGAGACTCGGGTCAGGGTTTATTGCTCATACGTAAGTATTCTCAATAATACCGCCTTAATGTAAAGCGTGGAGCGACCGACGCATTTACGACGATGTTGGAACGACACTAATCGGTGTTAAACGGCACTAAACAGCGCTAAACAACCTTAAACAACGTTTAAACAGTGTTAAACGATGTTAAATGGATTATATCGGCACTAACGGCGTTAATCGACGCTAAACAGTGCTAACATGCACTAAACTGTGCTTAAACGATACTAATCGGTGCTAATCGACACTAATCGGTGCTAATCGACACTAATCGGTGTTTAAATGATCGGCCGAATGGAGACCCGGGACAGTTGCAGCCACCCCCTGGTCAGCTGGTCGGCTTCCAGGAGGTCCTGGTCGCCTGCCAGGTGCTCCTGGTCGGCTGCCAGGTGCTCCTGGTCGACTGACAAGTGCACTTGGTCGGCTGACAGGTGCTCCTGGTCGGCCAGACCCCTTCCCAGGCAGCTGATCGGCTGCCGGGAGGTCCTGTTCAGCTGCTAGGTGCTCCTGGTCAGCTGATTGGCTGATAGGGGCTCCGTGTTGACTCAAACGGCTCTAATCGACGCTTAAACGACGTTTAATCTATGTTAAACGACGTTAAATGGCATAAGACGACACTACTCGGTGCTAATCGACGCTAAACGACGCTAAGTTTTAGGAATGTTCGAAGGTCGACGTTCGTTCTAGAAAATAAAAAAAAAATTCACCAGAACCATCCACCGGGCCAACCTACTAACGGGAGGTGCCTGGAGGTCGGCCAGACCCCTTCCCAGGCAGCTGGTCAGCTGCTAGGAGGTCTTGGTCACCTGCCAGGTGCTCCTAGTCGGCTGAGGCTGCCTAGAGGTCGGCCTGACCCCTTCCCGGGTAGCTGGTCGGCTGCTAGGAGGTCCTGGTCGCCTGCCAGGTGCTCCTGGTCGACTGACAAGTGGTTGGCGATCCTTCCTCGGGCGCCTTGTCCTGCCTCTCGGAGCTTTTTCGCAATGTCTGAATTCTTGTTCTTGAATCATGGCCTTGATTTTTGGCTGTTGAACACCACCTTTCGAAACATAATTAATCTCTTTATTAGCGAAGCTAATCTCTTGCAATCTGTCTTCCTTAAACGTGATTAACTCTTAATGCTCAGTTAAACGTTCAAGTGTAGCCTGGCGCATCATATTCGCCTAAATGCTTCTTTTCTTCGGAATCGTATAAATTTGTTACGATTCTTTCTATATATATCGGATGAATTTCATCTTTTTTCGCTCATAAACGATAGATGACCTGCAAACACGAATCGGGCTGTCTTTCGACCAGTTGTTGCAGGTCATGACTTTCCTATAAAAGAGATGGATTAGTCTTCATTTCATTTCACTCCTTCACTTCTTCACTTCTCTCTAAAAGCTCTTCCAGCTCTAAGGCTTCCAAGTTCTAGTTTCAAGTTCCAAGTTCGAGTTTAAGATGTCAGACGACAACCGCGCACCTGCCCCATCATTCTCTATGTCCGAGGCGATGTCCAAGAGGACCATGGCAAGAACTCTTCGAGGTAAAACTAGATTGCAACCTCCCTCATATATTGATCGTTGATTTCATTCTTTATTAGACTTGTTGAGTACTATGAGGGATGCATTCCATAACAGTTCTGAATTAGACTCGTACCATAGTCCATGTAAGTTAAACGAGCATGATGTAGAGGAAATTAGAAAGGCATATGGCTTCCCAGACTTGGTCAAGGTCCGCCTTCCTGGCTTAGGTGACAGAACCTGTAATTGGCATCCTGAGAAGCTATGTGTTTTCAAGGGTGCCCATGAAGCAGGTTTGAGCTTTCCAGTTGATCCATTCATTACCAGGCTTCTAGTGGAGATCCAGGTTCATCCCTGCCAGCTATATCCTAATGCATGGCGTGCTATTCTTATTTTCATGCTAAGGTACCGGGATCTAAATATCTATCCGACCACCACAATGTTCTGAAGCATATTCGTAATAAAGAATTCTCCTGACTCTAAAAAAGGATGGATCAGTATCCAACACAGAACCAATGTTTCTTATATTGTGAATGCCTTCTCCTTCCAAGATTCCCATCATTCTTAGGAAAATGAGTTCGTGATTTTGAAATGGAGTGGTGGCAACTGGGGCCATTTCTTTGTGTCGAAGTTCGGAGAAGTGAAAGACAGTCTGCACTTCGTGTGTGATCTCAGCCTAGAAGAGTTACTGACCGAGATAGATTAATTACGGATGATGGTCGAACTCATTATAAAGTTTTCTTGAATGAAAAGAGACTTGTGGAAGCTAGCCTTAGCTTACTTTCTATTGAGGGTAATTTTTTATTGCACATTATGAACTCTGTTTGTTCTTATCCCAATATCTTTTCTGTTGCAATTTCAGCTGCTGAAGAAATAGACAGCCGTCCCGAAAACCAGCCGAAGGTTACTAGAAGGATGATCAAGAAAGCTGAGGCGGCTACTGCACCCCCTGGCCAGAAAATTCCACAGTTCCTGTCAGCATGTTCTTCGAAAATATCCCGGAATGCTGACGGGAAAATTAAATCCCCTTTCATCCCTGGTTGGGATATTTTCGAACAAGACTCTGTCTTTGGATGCCCGGAATCGGCACTGGATTGGTCTAAGTTTAGCATCACTCCCCCCGATCTTTTGACAATGACTGCCGGGGATAAAACCGACGAGGCGGAGACTCTAGGAGCCCAAGCCCTATATCAGGTTTCACACTCTCCATCTTAGATGTAATGTCTTCATATGACTTATCATTGTAAATATCTCACTAATTCTTTGTTCCAGGCCAACGCCTACTTCTAGGCCAGCACTCGCCAAGGCCGAGCATACCGAGATGAAAACGTGGCCTTAAAAAAGGAAAATGCAATATATGACGAGAAATGTCAGGACTTAGAGTCCAGGGCCATCTGTGCTGAAGTTGATGCACATTCTTTCCAGAGGCAATATGACTCCTTGTACAGGAAAAAGGCAGCTGACTACAAATTGGTGGTGAAAGCTTACCAGGAGTCTGAGGACTTTTTTCAGCTTATAGACAAGCATGATGACGAAGTACGCCCGGGTATCATGTCTATCGGCTGGGACAAGGCTGTCAATGCTGTGAGCAAGAGGCATCCAACCGTAGTTAATCCAATGGACTTCCCAAGCCCTTATGGTCATGTTGCTTCAGGCTCAGGAGTTAATACAGTGGCCCAAGCATCGGGTTCTGGCTCTAGGGGAAGCCATCGTCGTCCTGGCTTTGGCTCAAGAGGGGGCGCCCAAGCTGCTAGCCAAGACTCAAGCTCTTCGGGCTCTCGTGGAAAGAAGCCCCTGCCTGCCAGGAAAGTTGGAGTAGTGCGACAACCAATCCTTGGCAAGTGGACGATTCGGAATGAAGGCAGTCCCAGCTCATCTTCCGGAGAGGAAGAAACTGAAGTTGTGGAGACTACAGCACAACCAATGGTGGTGGCTGAATCAAGTGGTGGTTCCGAGGAGGAAGATTCAGATGAGGAGGAATCTGACGAGAAGAGTGGTGAGGAAGAATCCTCGGAGGAGTAGGTTGGGATCACCCCATGGCCTTGTTAGCCGCCTGTGGCTTTACTTTCTTAGCTTTCAATAAAGGTCCTCCGGGACTTAACTTTTATCTTATTGTGTTGTAACCTAACTTAAACTGTGGCCCTTCGGGGCGTTTTATTTATGCATTTGTTTCCCTTATTCATATGTTCATTCATTTTCAGTACTTGGTCTTTCTAGACTTACACTCAACAGGTGCTCGGTACATAAATAAAACATAGAATCATATAATGAAAAACAAACTTGCATTAATAATTCGAAATGGGTTCCAACCCTTATATAGTTTACTATTATCCTACTCGGGGCACTAGGCCCTGGGATGGTTTCATCGAACCTTATTTCTACTTTTCTTAATAAATAGATAAAAAGCTAAGTTCTTACATGGACAGCTCAAACATAATAAATCTTCAGGTTCAAAGCATGCCAAGTACGTGGCACTTCGTTCCCATCCAATGTCTCCAACTTGTAGGATCCTCTTCCTAGTGTCTTCTTGACTCGATACGGCCCTTCCCAGTTAGGGGCTAGCTTTCCCTTTTGACCAACTCCAGAAGCCTCTATCTTCCTTAGAACCAGGTCTCCTTGTCGAAAGAACCTCTCCTTAACCCTTCGGTTGTAGTGGAAGGATGCTCTCTTCTGATGCTCTGCATTCCGGGCATTCGCTTCATCCCTAATCTCATCAATTAGGTCTAGGGCAAGCCTCATGCCTTCTTCATTAGTCTCTTGTTCGTATGCCTCAACACGAGGTGATGCATGCATAATTTCCAAGGGCACAACTGCCTCGGCTCCGTAAGCCAGCAAAAACGGGGTTCCTCCAGTTGTAACCTTATAGGTGGTGCGATATGCCCAGAGTATAGGCAATAACTCATCCACCCAAGTGTTCCTTGAGCATTCAACCCTCTTTTTCAGTCCATCCAGGATAATTCGATTGGCAACCTCTGCTTGTCCATTTGCTTGCGAATGTGCTACTGAAGTGAAACGAAGCTCAATAGCATTTTCCTCGCAGTACTTCTTAAACTCTTGATTGTTGAACTGCGTTCCATTATCCGTCACAAGGATTCGTGGGATTCCATATCTGCAAATGATGTTCTCCTAAAAGAACTGGGCAACTTGCTTGGTGGTTATCTTGGCTAGAGGTTTAGCCTCAATCCACTTGGTGAAGTAGTCAATGGCCACTATCAGAAACTTTCTTTGTGTAGATGCTACGGGAAAGGGACCAAGTATATCCATTCCCCACATTACAAACAGAATAGGAGAGTCAATCGAGGTTAACATCTCAGGCGGCTGCCTTACAATCGGAGCGTGCTTCTGACATCTATCGCACCGCTTGACATAATTCTGTGCATCGGCCAACATCTCTGGCCAATAGAATCCTAGTCGAGTGATCTTGTGAGCTAGGGCTCTGCCCCCCAAGTGTTGCACACAGATCCCTTCATGAACTTCCTGTTAGGAATATGTTGTACTTGATGATAACTTCACAATCAATCAAATTGTATAAGGTTTTGTAGCTGTCAACGGATAAGGATTTATAACTCTATCCGTTGACAGGTAGCTCATCAACGGATGAGGTTTTGTAGCATACTGCAGTATCTCTATGTTATCAGTTGATAGTGTTTTTATCCACAGTCATGTTGACCATCAACGGATAGGCAGAATAGGGTAGTCAATTGTAAATAAGCTATGCTATGTAATTCTGTCTAAGTGAAAGTGTTCAACAGATGAAGACAAAACTCTATCAACGGATACAACTCAAATCCACTCTATCAACGGATACAGCTCAAGTCTCAATATCAACGGATAATCATTGACAATGTCTTCTATGCTAAGCTGGGGATTAGCAGTTGATAAGGACATGTTTGACTGACAGATCACATGGGTTGATAGTAGATACAAAAAGCAGTATGGCAGCCATACTTTGGAAACACAGAAGAAAGAAGCATTTCGTTTACACTATGAATACAAGAAAGGTGCAGGAGACATGTCTGTTCACAAGGACAACCTTTCGGCTACATGTGTATTTGGAGTGTAGTAGCAAGTCAACTAGAATTAGATTAATATTATCTTATTCCAGTAGTACTTGTAAAACTTGGGATTTATAACCAAGTGTAGCAACTCTTTGAAGGCTAAGAAAACAGATACATTTGCTTAGGGTTTTTACTGAATATCCTTAGAAAGCAAAGAGTTGTAAAACAGAAGCTGTGTACTTTTGTATCACAGAGTTTTCTTTGAATAAAAGCTTCAAGTGGTGCATTTAACCACCTGATTTTTATGTGTTTGTGCATTAATCTTTCTACAGCAATTCTCTAAGTATAGATTTCTGGAGTTCTTATCAGAAATTTATAAATATCAAGAATTGTATTCAACCCCCCTTCTACAATTATACAAGTGTGTAATCTGGGAATAACAATTGGTATCAGAGCAAGCTTATAACATATTTGAAGTTTAAAGATCAACACACTTCCAACATGTCTAAGAAGGATTATGGAGTAAAGATTCCAGTTCTTGATAGAGATAATTACTTTCACTGAAAAGTAAAAATGCGTCTACATCTCTCGTCTATTGATGAGGGTTTTGTGGATTGCATTGACAAGGGTCCTCACGCTCCAATGAAGACTGCAACAAGAGTTGGCCTGGCTGAAGGTGTGCCTGACACTCTCATTCCCAAACCTGTTTCTGAGTGGAGTCTTGAAGATATTGCAGAAGTCCACAAAGACAAAAAGACCATGAATATACTGTTCAATGGTCTAGAAACAGACATGGTTGACAATGTTATTAATTGTACTACCTCCAAGGAAGTATAGGACACTGTTCAAACCCTTTGTGAAGGAACAGAACAGGTGAGGGAAAACAAGATGCAACTACTAATCCAACAGTATGAACATTTCCACTTTAAGAGTGGAGAAACATTGAATGATACATTTAGTAGATTTCAAAAGCTACTAAATGGTTTGAAACTGTATGGAAGAATCTATCAAGTTAAAGATTCTAATCTCAAATTTCTGAGATCACTGCCCAAGGAATGGAAGCCAATGACTGTTTCTCTAAGAAACACTCAAGAGTACAAGACATTTACTCTTGAAAGGCTCTATGGAACTTTAAAGACATATGAGCTGGAAATGGAGCAGGATGAAGAGATTGAGAAGTCTCAAAAGAAAAGTGGGTCAGTTGCACTTGTTGCCAACTTGGAGCAAAAGGAGGAAAGGACAGAAGCTGCTAGTTCTACACCAAACAGAGAGGTTTGTAAAGGTAGAGCAGAATCAAGCAGGAGCAAGGAAAAGGTGTCTGAGGAATTGAATGTCCTTCAGCAGGATTGTGACACCCCCAGATCCGGGGTCGGAGATCTAGGCGCTCACGGTCCATTTTCCATTAATAACATACCTGTTCTTGCACATAATATATAAAACAGCCATCGACCCCACAATAAACTCACACCGCACACACACACACATAGGTTAGAGTCTCAGAAACGTCACATAATTGATTAAGCGGAAATAAAAGTTTCAGAGTTATTACAGACCGAATTAAATAGCATTTATGCTACCAGCAACACTTCGATATGAAGCGAAGTTGGCGGCTTGAAAGTTTGTTACGGTACACTGCCTTGCACAGGTCATACTGATATATAAAACGTACTAACAAAAGTTTCCAACCAATCCTGCTAATGGGGCCTACCGGTGGAATCTCAACTGCTGCCTCGGGTCTAGTCACCTGCTTTCGGGCAGTCTGTCTGGGTCTTGCCATTTCGCTTAGCTGTTGTGTTTGTAAATTTGAAAACAAGCAAGAGTGAGCAACTATAGCTCAGCAAGAATATATGTATAAGGTAAGCAATATAACATTTCATATGATTAACAGTTATTAAACTCGTTTGTATCAATCAGATATAAAATCACTTGTCTTTGTTGATAAATCCTGAAGGTGCAACAATACGTGCCCTTGTTTTCAAAATAAACTTGCAGTTCTAGATACTGCACAGAGTCAACATCTTTCTCATCAAAATAGAACACTATCAGCAACTTGGCACAAAAGCCTAAGAAGCAGTGTCAAAGCATTTTTCCAAAATGGAGGAATGAGACTTAAAGAAAACATAAAACCTGACAGGGATTGACGATGATGAGTCGCCACATCCAAGTCCAATAATCCGCGGGTCTTCTCTACCGGTAGAAGGATAGAAACTACATCCGTAACTATCCCCGGGTGAAAACTACATCCGTAATCACCCTCGATGAAAACTACATCCGTAATCATCCTTCGGCAACACCTGGGCCGGAATAATAATTGATGGACCTCCTGGCTCACGGCCGCTTCCACATCCCGGGAATCGTTCGTCAACGATTCCCACACCTGCCAGAGTCCCTTTTCTTTTTCTTTTAAAAACTTGATTTTGATTGAAAACCGAGTAGTTGAGGTCCGACATCAGTCGATCGATGATTCTTGAAATCACACAAGAAGCAAACCTGACCGGGGGTTTTCGAAAATGTTTTGAGTTCGAAAGAGTTCGAGTTTGAAAGTGCTAAAGGTATCTTGGATTAGCTTTGTCTTTAAAATAATGAACAATAATTAATAAATAATATTTTAAGATTTAATATTAATAATTAATAAAATAATTATTTAATAAAATAAACTTTTAATCCAAGATAGGGTTTCGAGTATTTACGAAGATATAAAAATAATTACTTGAGTATACGATACTCCCCAAATGACCCTTCGGGTTTTCGCAATTTAATTACGATATAATAATATACCGCTCCCCGGTCAATAGTATATACGGACCACTACGACCTCTATTGCTAGAGTCGTTGTCCGAGGAAAACATTTCAATCTAAGTTCAAGGGGTACAAACATATATGTAGTTATACATCTCAATTGCATCAATACTTCGATAACATAACATTTGATATGATTGAAAACTACAAACACAACAGTGAAAGTCCTTGTATATGTAAGTTTTGAAAAGTAAACTTGCCTTGGTGTGGTTGGGGTGGTCGAGCGTGCGGAGTGGAACGATCTATACATAAGCAATAACCGTTCGTTAGTACCTTAACAATATCTCTTTAATTGCGGGGTTTTAGGGGGTACGAAATTAACTTAATGACTTCGTCTTATGACACTCTAGCCCCACTATAGGTTCATGTCACCACTCGATTACGCTCGTCACTTATTCGACTTAATTTGGTTACCATAAACGAATCATATTTATCACCCCTAAAATTATACTCCACTTAACGACTTTTTCCCTTGCGCGAAATTTACTCTAGCATTTTTATAAAATTGAAAAATTCATATTTTAATCCAATTCTTTGTGGGTAACCTTCACCACTGCATTTCCTAGCTTCTCTAATTTTTCCATGATCCCACATAAATATTTAGGGGTTTAAACAAGGTTCACAAGGGGACCATTTAGTGCAGTCCGGAATCCAGAAACACAATTTACTTCTCTGGCCATAACTTAAAATCTATACATCACCTAGTCATGAACCTTATATTTCTAGAAACTACATTCAAATATCTTTCCAACAATATATGGTAGGACCTCAGGGGACAAGATTTGGGGGTTCAAAACCCTCTTAAAAGACAGGTCAAGTTCCTGGAAAAACTAAGCATGCTTGTTTCACTTAAATCAACCAAGATTCGTACTTCCACAACACAACCAACATCTAAGTCACCAAGTTCATACTTTATAACATTCATGGAGATACATATACTATCCACAAGCATCAAAATCACAATCACAACACTAAAACTCAAGATCCATATCATCCATCACTTGAACATCCAAGATTAACACAAATATACATGGATCTATCATTGAACATCATAAACACTACATGGCCAAGAGGGGTTAGGGTTTTTATACCTTCTTGAGTATCTAGGAGCCTTGGGTAAGCCTTACAAATCTCAAGAACACCTTGAATGATCTCCTACAACCCTTATAATCCAAGATCTAAAAGAAAACTTAACAATGTTACTATTCACAATAACTTTAACAATTAATATCTTGAAAATTAATGGATGAAAGGGCTTGGAATTCTTAGTATACCTTTCTTAGATGATGTAGAGAGCCTAGGAATTATGCCTTGAATTATGAATGAGGAGAAATGGAGGAAAGAAAATTTTTCTTCCTTGGTTGAAGCTTTGGCCGAGAGCTTTTTGTGCTAGGGGGGTGTGTTTTTGTGTTTTGATTTTGTGTTGGTGGAATAATTGTAAAGTGGTTGGGTGATATGTATTAGTGTGTGTATATGTGATACATGGTACAAGTCTAGGTATGGCTACCATGTACTCTTGTCTCCTTGGAAAGTGGTGCAACTAGTTACTATTCCTCTTGCCATTTGGTTTAACTAGTTTGCTTTTCCTAACTACTTAGTTGCATGGGACTTGCATGCAATACTACTCCTTGTATCATTATTCTTCCACCAATGCTTGTCACTTAATCTTTAATTCGTATCGTATCTTAATTAATCTCCCTTAATAATATTTTGTCGCGTAGAGATTTCCCTAGTAATTCCTTAAGTACTTAATTGTGTAAATCCCTCGAATATCCATAATTCCTCGTTATAATTCCTAATAAATCTTTTAATACTCCAATAATTCTCAAATCCCAAGTTTTATAATCTTACCAACAATAAGATTCTTGCCTTCAACAATCTTCCCTTTATCTTACATAGAGAATGTAACAACATAATTTCTCAGACAATCAATTCCATTAAACAACAGGGATGACTAGAAAGGTTCCAGATTGACAATGCCACATGATATTAAATAAAAGAAAATATTACAAAAATTAGGGTTCTTACAGCCTCCCCTCCTTAAAAGGATTCCGTCCCGGAATCAGGTTGAAAACAGTTGGGGGTGCTTTTCACGCATCGCGCTTTCTAGTTCCCATGTTGATTCTTCGACATTCTGGTTCCTCCACAAAACTCTCACTAGTTTGACAACCTTGTTCCTCAGCACCTGTTCTTTTCTATCCATGATTTCTACGGGTTGCTCCACATATGTTAAGTCTGGCTGCAGATCCACTTGGTCATATTCTATCACATGTCGGAAGTCGATATGGTAGGGTCGTAGCATGGACACATGGAACACATTATGTACTTGATGCAAGCTTGGGGGTAAAGCCAATTCATAGGCTAACTTTCCAACTCGTCTCAAGATCTCAAAAGGTCCAATAAATCTTGGGCTTAGCTTCCCCTTCTTACCAAATCTCATCAATCCCTTCCACGGTGATACCTTTAACATCACAAACTCTCCTACCTCATATTCTTTGTCCTTGCGGGTCTGGTCCGCATACTTCTTCTATCTGTCTTGGGCCGCTACCAGCCGTCCTCTTATGAGTTCGATAGTTTCTCTTGTCTGTTTGACCAGTTCAGGCCCTAAAATCTTCCGCTCTCCAACTTCTTCCCAACACAAGGGAGACCGACATCTTCGTCCATATAAAGCTTCATATGGAGGCATTCCGATACTCGCATGGTAACTGTTGTTGTAGGAAAATTCGATCAACGGCAAGTGGTCATCCTAACTTCCCTTAAAATCAATGGCACATACTCTCAACATGTCCTCTATGGTCTAGATGGTTCTCTCACTATGTCCGTCTGATTGGGGATGGTACGCAGTACTCATGTTTAACTTGGTCCCCACGCAATCCTGAAAACTCCTCCAGAACCTGGAGTTGAATCTTGGGTCTCTATCTGATACAATGCTCACAGGAACCCCATGCCTAACCACAATCTCCTTTAAGTAAATATGCCAGCTTGTTGACGGTGTATCTCTCGTTGATTGGAAGAAAATGTGCTGACTTGGTCAATCTATCGATAATTACCCAAATGGCGTCATGATTAGTCTTGGTCCTTGGTAGCCCGACCACAAAGTCCATCGCAATATGTTCCCACTTCCACTCGGGTATCTCTAAGGGTTGCAACAATCCACTAGGTCTCTGGTGTTCGGCCTTTACTCTTTGGCATGTCAAGCATTTACTTACCCACTCTGCCACGTCCTTCTTCATATTTGGCCACCAATAGTATTCTCTCAAATCTCTATACATCTTAGTGCCTCCAGGGTGAATTGAGTATCTTGAACTATGAGCCTCTTGCAAAATCTCGTCTTTTAATTCCTAAACATTCGGGATCCATATCCTAGATGCGTACCTCATAATTCCATTCCCGTCCTTTTCACACTTAATTTCCTCGCCAGTCAAAATTTCCTCCATCGAATTCTTTTCTTCTTCTATCTTCTTTTCCTGGCATAACTTAATCTTTTCCAATAGCGGTGGTTGGACTCTTATTTCCATTAGACTCTCTTGTCCAATTCCTGGTAACCTCACCTCAATCTCTAGTTTCTCAAGGTCCTTGATCAATTCGTCCATTGACGTTATCATCTTGAGTTTCTCCTTTCGGCTAAGTGCATCGGCCACCACGTTGGCCTTCCCTGGGTGATAATGAATCTCACAATCATAATCTTTGATTAGCTCTAGCCATCTCCTCTGCCTCATGTTTAACTCTTTCTGAGTGAATATGTACTTTAAGCTCTTGTGATCCGTGTAGATTTCACACTTTTCTCCGTAAAGATAATGTCTCCAGATCTTCAAAGCGTAAACTATCGCCGCTAATTCCAAATCATGGGTGGGGTATCTTATCTCGTATTCCTTAAGTTGTCTGGACGCATACGTAATCACTTTACCGAGCTGCATAAGCACACACCCTAAGCCTTTATGGGATGCGTCGCTATAAATCACAAAATCTCCCTTATCATCAGGTAGGGCTAGTACTGGTGCTGTCACCAACCTCTGTTTCAACTATTGGAAACTCTCTTCACATTTTTCAGTCCACACAAACTTCTCGGTCTTGCGAGTTAGCCGGGTCAAAGGGGCTGCTATCTTGGCAAAGTCTTGGACAAACCTTCTATAGTAGCCGGCCAATCCTATAAAACTTCTCACCTCCGTCGGAGTGGTTGGTCTCTCCCAATTTGATACAGCCTCTATTTTGGTTGGGTCCACTAGAATGCCTTGTTCGCTAATCACATGCCCCAAAAACTGAACTTCCTTCAACCAAAATTCACACTTCGAGAACTTAGCGTACAACTTTTCTTCTCTCAATGCTCCCAATACAATCCTCAAGTGCTCTGCATGTTCCTCCTTCGTCTTGGAATAAATCAAGATGTCATCGATGAAGACTATAACACACTTGTCCAAGTACTTCTTGAAGACTCGATTCATTAAATCCATGAAAGCTGCAGGGGCATTCGTTAACCCAAATGACATCACTAGGAACTTATAGTGTCCGTACCGGGTGCGAAAGGCCGTCTTTGGTATATCTTCTGGCTTAATCCTTAACTGGTGGTACCCGGTCCTCAAATCAATTTTAGAGAAATAAACTGCGTCTTTTAATTGATCAAACAGGTCATCTATCCTGGGCAAGGGATATTTATTCTTTATAGTCACTTTGTTCAACTCTCTGTAGTCTATACATAACCTCATACTACCATCCTTCTTTTTCACGAATAACACCGGGGCTCCCCACGGTGACACACTAGGTCTTATCATCCCTTTATCCAACAACTCTTGTAACTGAGTGGCTAGCTCTTTCATCTCCACTGGGGCTAGCCGATATGGGGTTTTCGAAATTGGGGCCGTACCCGGAAGTAAGTCTATAGCGAACTCGATGTCTCTATCAGGTGGCAGTCCGGGAAGATCATCCGGAAATACGTCTGCGAACTCATTAACAATAGGGATTTCCTGTAGGTTTGGTGCCTCCTTCTTGGTATCCTTCACATAGGCCAAATAGGCTTCGCATCCTTTACGTAACAGCTTCTTAGCTTGAATCATAGTCAGGAACTTTTGGTTTTGCCGTTTTCCACTAAACACTACTTCCTCGTCCCCTGGCAGTCTCAAACTTACTTTCTTCTTTACACAATCAATCTGGGCTCCGTGGGTTGTTAACCAATCCATACCTACTATTACGTCAAACTCTCCTACTTTAAAAGGTATTAATTCTACCCGAAAGTGTCGCCCTTCTATTTCTAGGTCACAACCTGGACATACTTGGCTAACCGGAATAATTTCATGATTAGCTATCTCTATTTGCAGTCTGTCTTTCAATGGTTCAGTCTTAAGGCCTAACTGACATACAAAATCTAGAGATATGAAAGACTTGGTAGCTCCCGAATCAAATAAAACATTTGCCTTAACTGAGTTGAGTAGTAGAGTACCTGAAATCACATCTGTGTTCCTCACGGCATCCTGCACCGTCATGTTAAAAGTCCTTGCAGTAGGGGCCTTGTTAGAAGCAGTTCCACTCACCCTCGATGCAGCTGGCCCAGAGGACATACATTCCCTCATTCGGTGCCCTGGTTTCCCACACTTGAAGCAATTACCTCCGGCACTGGTGTTGTTACTAGTTCCTCGACAGGCGTTAGCATAATGTCCTGTCAGCCCACACTTGAAGCACTTCACATCCTGTAGGTTACACACGCCCGCATGTTTCCTTCCACATTTATTGCATTCTGGGGGTAGGACTCGGGATGGGGTAGAGTAAGACGATCCCTATGGTCGGCCGCTCTAGCCCACACTCCAACTTTCAGCTCTCTTGGTTCCAAAGTTTCCGCTGGGTTGGGACATCGTTCCTCGTTTAAATTTTCTCGGAAAGCTCCCTCCCGCAGAGTTTCCCTTTCGACTATCAAACTTCCTCTTCTTTCCTTCCCTTTCCTTCTGCATCTGTTCACTCCCAGCCTCAACAATTGATGCTTTCTGTACTAGGGTGACATAGTCTGTCAGCTCAAGAACCGCCACACGATTCTGAATCCATTGCTTTAGCCCTAATTGAAACCTTCGGGCCCTCTTTGCCTCAGAGTTCACATATTCCGGCACAAACCTCGACAACTCAGTAAATTTGGCCTCATACTCAGCCACCGTCATGTTACCTTGCTTCAGTTCCAAAAACTTCAGCTACATTTGTGTCTCCATGAACCTAGGGAAGTACTTCTCCAAGAACAGCTCGCTAAACCTCTCCCAGGTCACCACACCTCTTCCTTCCAAATTCTTCTTAGCTTCCCACCAATAGTTTGCCTCACCCTTCAGAAGGTAAGTGGCGAAAACAGTTTTCTGCTCCGCAGCGACACCTAGTATCTCGAAAGATTTTTCCATTTCCTTCAGCCAGGCTCTTGCCTCGACCGGATCGGCAGTTCCTTTAAATTCTGGGGGTTTCAGGGATTTGAAGTTTCGGAAAGCATTTGCATTAGCATTGCTGGGTGGTTGCTGAACCGGGGGACGGTCCAAGTTCTGCCTAAGTAGTTCCATGAACTGTTCCATAGGGCCTCCCCTTGGATGTTCCACCTCTCGGGTGTCATCACCAGCTTCTTCTTCGTCATACTCAGAGTCATCAAACAAGTTATGATCGTTGCCTTCATTCTCACTCAGGTTGACATTCTCCCCTTCATGGTTCTGGTGGCCTCCGGTCCCATGGTGGCTATCCTGGCCTTCAGAACTGACCGGGTGAGTTCGAGTGTTCATTCTTCTAGGTGGCATGATTCTGATAATGAAACAAGAAATGGGTTAGGGTCTTCCAATTTCCTGACAGCGTTTACACAGGTCAGGAACGTATCGTTCCTCCTCATAAGGGTGGAAGTTGCAAAAGTTTTAATAACCCGATGCTGGAGATAAATCGTCAAAACATTTTTGGGAAAAATCTCTATGGGATGCGAAAACATTTGCAAGAGTTTTCAAGATTTCGAAACCTCAAAAAATTTTTTTTTTTTTTTGAAAAATTTTATTTTAAAAATTGTAGGAACATTTTGGAAATTTGTAGAGAATAATTTGAAATCGCATATCGTAAATTTGAAACAGCATGGTTGTATTTGTGGCTTGTAGCAATTGTATATATTCACAGTTGTATATCAAAACAGTAAAGCATGGCATCGAAAAGTAAGGCAGTTGAGACAATATCAAGGAAACTGAAACTAAATAAGTACGGTACAAGGGTTATCACAAAGTTTGGATGTTAGAGCCAAATACATAGTTCCGATGTCAAAGTCTAGCAAAAGTGGAACAATAATAAGTACATCATCTGAATAGTCAGGGCTACACAAAAGTAGGGCTACATCCGTACATACTATCCGAAGTCACATCTATATATCTGTAGGTCAGTCTACTCATCCACTGGTCAGAAAGGATACCACTGCACAAGTCAACTATCCCGCAAAATCGACACACTAATGTCATCTGAACCTAGGGGACTGAGCTATCCGCAACACATCATGGGGCCGCACCGCGACGGAGCAAGGTCCTCACTCGGGAAAATGCACGACGCACGACACGCCTAGCATCCCTAGCCTGAATCACTCCGCCTTCGCGGATCCCCAAACCAAGAATCCTCTCGCGACTCCTCCTCTCAATCCTATGGAGTCGAGCCCTAGTCCTCCTAGCAACAGCAGTCCTTATCTCAGCCTGGATCCTCAAGCGCGCCTCGCGCTCCTCCACTACTGCCCGCCTCGCCTCGTTAAGTCAGGCCTCTGCAGAAAGTAAGTCTCGGGTCAGGAACTGCACCACGTAAGCGTGCTCAGTACCCGACACTGGGGGTAGGTCCATCGGCGGGGGTGGTATGACAGGAACAGGAGCAGGTGCAGTAGCAGGAGCAGGAGCAGGAGTAGGGTCAAGCTCCTCCTCTCCAGAAGTATCATCCTCGGAGTCACCGTCCGATGAAACAGGGCTCGATGACTGCGGAGAAGGTGGGGGTGACACAACACGGCCCTCACCGGATCTCACACTCTCCTCATCAGTAGCTACAGGAGATGGGGTAACAGGCTCAGGCTCAGGCTCAAAGGGCTCCTCAACGGGATCCTCATCATCAGTATCTCCTATCAGCGTAATCCAGGGGCCAAGCTCAGAGTCATCACCCATATCCTCCTCAGGATCCTCGGTATCTCGCATCAGTGCCTCGCCATGCTCTCTCTCGAAAGCCTCAGGGTCTGGTATCTCCTCCATCTACACAAGGGAAATAAGGTGGGTCACTAACCATAAAGAAAGGTTTAGGAGTAGTTCCCTCACTGGCCTTAAAGTCAGGGCTATATCCGATAACCCGACTGCAAACTCGATGAGAGTTCTAAGTATTATTAGGGTTGTTATTAGGGTTATTATTATTGTTATTATTATTAGGGTTGCTTTCTTAAATTACTATCGTTTCTGAGAACTGTAACCTCGCTCTGATACCATTTCTGTGACGCCCCCAGATCCGGGGTCGGAGATCTAGGCGCTCACGGTCCATTTTCCATTAATAACATACCTGTTCTTGCACATAATATATAAAACAGCCATCGACCCCACAATAAACTCACACCGCACACACACACACACACAGGTTAGAGTCTCAGAAACGTCACATAATTGATTAAGCGGAAATAAAAGTTTCAGAGTTATTACAACCGAATTAAATAGCATTTATGCTACCAGCAACACTTCGATATGAAGCGAAGTTGGCGGCTTGAAAGTTTGTTACGGTACACTGCCTTGCACAGGTCATACTGATATATAAAATGTACTAACAAAAGTTGCCAACCAATCCGGCTAATGGGGCCTACCGGTGGAATCTCAACTGCTGCCTCGGGTCTAGTCACCTGCTTTCGGGCAGTCTGTCTGGGTCTTGCCATTTCGCTTAGCTGTTGTGTTTGTAAATTTGAAAACAAGCAAGAGTGAGCAACTATAGCTCAGCAAGAATATATGTATAAGGTAAGCAATATAACATTTCATATGATTAGCAGTTATTAAACTCGTTTGTATCAATCAGATATAAAATCACTTGTCTTTGTTGATAAATTCCGAAGGTGCAACAATACGTGCCCTTGTTTTCAAAATAAACTTGCAGTTCTAGATACTGCACAGAGTCAACATCTTTCTCATCAAAATAGAACACTATCAACAACTTGGCACAAAAGCCTAAGAAGCAGTGTCAAAGCATTTTTCCAAAATGGAGGAATGGGACTTAAAGAAAACATAAAACCTGACAGGGATTGACGATGATCAGTCGCCACATCCAAGTCCAATAATCCGCGGGTCTTCTCTACCGGTAGAAGGATAGAAACTACATCCGTAACTATCCCCGAGTGAAAACTACATCCGTAATCACCCTCGATGAAAACTACATCCGTAATCATCCTTCGGCAACACCTGGGCCGGAATAATAATTGATGGACCGCCTGGCTCACGGCCGCTTACACATCCCGGGAATCGTTCGTCAACGATTCCCACACCTGCCAGAGTCCCTTTTCTTTTTCTTTTAAAAACTTGATTTTGATTGAAAACCGAGTAGTTGAGGTCCGACATCAGTCGACCGATGATTCTTGAAATCACACAAGAAGCAAACCTGACCGGGGGTTTTCGAAAATGTTTTGAGTTCGAAAGAGTTCGAGTTTGAAAGTGCTAAAGGTATCTTGGATTAGCTTTGTCTTTAAAATAATGAACAATAATTAATAAATGATATTTTAAGATTTAATATTAATAATTAATAAAATAATTATTTAATAAAATAAACTTTTAATCCAAGATAGGGTTTCGAGTATTTACGAAGATATAAAAATAATTACTTGAGTATACGATACTCCCCGAATGACCCTTCGGGTTTTCGCAATTTAATTACGATATAATAATATACCGCTCCCCGGTCAATAGTATATACGGACCGCTACGACCTCTATTGCTAGAGTCGTTGTCCGAGGAAAACATTTCAATCTAAGTTCAAGGGGTACAAACATATATGTACTTATACATCTCAATTGCATCAATACTTCGATAACATAACATTTGATATGATTGAAAACTACAAACACAACAGTGAAAGTCCTTGTATATGTAAGTTTTGAAAAGTAAACTTGCCTTGGTGTGGTTGGGGTGGTCGAGCGTGCGGAGTGGAAAGATCTATACATAAGCAATAACCGTTCGTTAGTACCTTAACAATATCTCTTTAATTGCGGGGTTTTAGGGGGTACAAAATTAACTTACTGACTTCGTCTTATGACACTCTAGCCTCACTATAGGTTCATGTCACCAGTCGATTAAGCTCGTCACTTATTCGACTTAATTTGGTTACCATAAACGAATCATATTCATCACCCCTAAAATTATACTCCACTTAACGACTTTTTCCCTTGCGCGAAATTTACTCTAGCATTTTTATAAAATTGAAAAATTCATATTTTAATCCAATTCTTTTTGGGTAACCTTCACCACTGCATTTCCTAGCTTCTCTAATTTTTCCATGATCGCACATAAATGTTTAGGGGTTTAAACAAGGTTCACAAGGGGACCATTTAGTGCAGTCCGGAATCCAGAAACACATTTTACTTCTCCGGCCATAACTTAAAATCTATACATCACCTAGTCATGAACTTTATAATTCCAGAAACTAAATTCAAATACCTTTCCAACAATATATGGTAGGACCTCAGGGGACAAGATTTGGGGTTTCAAAATCCTCTTACAAGACAGGTCAAGTTCCTGGAAAAACTCAGCATGCTTGTTTCACTTAAATCAACCAAGATTCTTACTTCCACTACACAACAAACATCTAAGTCACCAAGTTCATACTTTATAACATTCATGGAGATACATATACTATCCACAAGCATCAAAATCACAATCACAACACTAAAACTCAAGATCCATATCATCCATCACTTGAACATCCAAGATTAACACAAATATACATGGATCTATCATTGAACATCATAAACACTACATGGCCAAGAGGGGTTAGGGTTTTTATACCTTCTTGAGTATCTAGGAGCCTTGGGTAAGCCTTACAAATCTCAAGAACACCTTGAATGATCTCCTACAACCCTTATAATCCAAGATCTAAAAGAAAACTTAACAATGTTACTATTCACAATAACTTTAACAACTAATATCTTGAAAATTAATGGATGAAAGGGCTTGGAATTCTCAGTATACCTTTCTTAGATGATGTAGAGAGCCTAGGAATTATGCCTTGAATTATGAATGAGGAGAAATGGAGGAAAGAAAATTTTTCTTCCTTGGTTGAAGCTTTGGTCGAGAGCTTTTTGTGCTAGGGGGTGTGTTTTTGTGTTTTGATTTTGTGTTGGTGGAATAATTGTAAAGTGGTTGGGTGATATGTATTAGTGTGTGTATATGTGATACATGGTACAAGTCTAGGTATGGCTACCATGTACTCTTGTCTCCTTGGAAAGTGGTGCAACTAGTTACTATTCCTCTTGCCATTTGGTTTAACTAGTTTGCTTTTCCTAACTACTTAGTTGCATGGGACTTGCATGCAATACTACTCCTTGTATCATTATTCTTCCACCAATGCTTGTCACTTAATCTTTAATTCGTATCGTATCTTAATTAATCTCCCGTAATAATATTTTGTTGCGTAGAGATTTCCCTAGTAATTCCTTAAGTACTTAATTGTGTAAATCCCTCGAATATCCATAATTCCTCGTCATAATTCCTAATAAATCTTTTAATACTCCAATAATTCTCAAATCCCAAGTTTTATAATTTTACCAACAATAAGATTCTTGCCTTCAACAATCTTCCCTTTATCTTACATAGAGAATGTAACAACATAATTTCTCAGACAATCAATTCCATTAAACAACAGGGATGACTAGAAAGGTTCCAGATTGACAATGCCACATGATATTAAATAAAAGAAAATATTACAAAAATTAGGGTTCTTACAAGGATGAATTGGATGAGATAGATGAGCACTTAGCTTTTCTATCTAGGATATTCCCTAAGCTGAAATTCAAGAGAAACTCTGGGGTGGCCAAGCCATTTAACAAGGATTTTTCCACAAGCAACTTTGTGGATATATCCAAAATTAAATGCTACAATTGTGGAATTGCTGGTCACATGATAAGTGAATGCAGGAAACCTAGATCTGAGAACAAGGGAAAGTCAACTGAGACTGTTGACTACAAGAAGAAATATTTTGATCTTCTCAGGCAGAAAGGAAAGGCATTCTTGACCCAAGAGTATGATTGGGCTGTTGATGACAATCATTCTGATGATGATGTTGAGTTTGTCAACCTTGCTTTAATGGCTGATTCTGGAGAGCAGGAAGCAAGTTCAGCTAGCAATCAGGTATTTTCTACTAATCTCTCTGAGCTCACCAAAGAGGAATGCAATAGTGTTATAGATGAAATGTCTACTGAACTATATCACTTAAGTGTTACTCTTAAATCACTTACTAAAGAGAACAATAGGATTAAAGAGTCTAATCTATTTTTAAGTGATAGAAATGCTGCTCTAGAACCTCAATTTCTAGAATTTGAGAAAATGAGAGTTGATTGCAATAATGCTAAAAGTGAACTTGAAGCTGTGTTAAAAAGAGAACTGATTTTAAAAGACCAGCTTGAAAAAGAACAAGGGATAATTGCTAAATTTCAAAGTTGTAGGATTATTTCTCAAAACATAATAGAAGTCCAGGGAATAGAATCGTTTGTGAAGGATACCTGGACTCAAAAGAAAAAGGAGCTAGAACTTGGCCTTGAGGATCTAGAGACTATTTGTGAATCAACGGATAGTGATCATCCGTTGACAGATGAACCATCAACGGATGAGAGGTATCCGTCGACTAACAAAAAGTTTGTTATTAAGAAGGAACTCAGGAAACTGGATATCAAGTATGGTCCAGTCAACAAGAATTTTGTTAGTGGTGAGTGTAGCAAAACCAAATCCAGTGGGAAGGCTAAGGCAGGTGATTTACATAACAAAAAGGCTGTTGGTAAATCAGATAATGAAAAGGTAGAAATTGAGGGTAAAAAGAAAAAGAACAGAAATGGTAAGATAGGCATCAACAAGAAAAACAATTATTCTCCTGACAAGTTTGCTCCTAGGAAAACTTGTAGTAATTGTAATAGTGTCAGTCACCTATCTTCTAATTGCAAGATTTTCAACAAGGCTCCTGTTCATATACCTCAAAGAATGCCATGTATGCCTGCAATGCCTGTTATGCCCGGTTTGTATCAAAATGCTAGTTTTTCAAATCCATATGTGAACATGCCATATGTGTCTAATCCTTATTTTCAATCTGTGAATGTGCCACAAATGTCATGGAACATTCCTAGCATGAATAATATGTATGCCAATTTTCCACAAATGCATGCATCAAATATTCATGCAAATGAGCATTTGTCAAACCCCATCACTCAAGCATCTACACCTAAGTTGAAGAATGCTAAGAGTGCAAAGTCAAAGGCTAACAACAAAGGACCCAAGGAAGCTTGGGTACCAAAATCAACTTGATTTGTTTTTGAAATGTGTGCAGGGAAACAGAAAGAATCTATGGTACCTAGACAGTGGATGCTCTAGGCACATGACAGGAGATTCAACCCTGCTCACAGAGTTCAAGGAAGGAGTTGGCCCTAGAATTACCTTTGGAGATGACAGCAAATGATATACTAAGGGATATGGCCTGATTTCAAAAGACAATGTCATCATTGAAGAAGTGGCTTTAGTTGAAGGTTTGAAGCACAATTTGCTGAGTGTCAGTCAGTTTGTGACAAAGACTATGAAGTAAAGTTCACAAAATAAGTCTGTGTTGTTTCTGCCAAGGAAGACAACAATGTGGTATTGACAGGCTTTAGAAAAGGAAATGTTTACATAGCTGACTTCAATTCAGCATGCTCAGAATCCATTACTTGTCTCTTCAGCAAAGCAAGTAAGGATGAGCGTTGGATATGGCATAAGAAGATGTCACATTTGAATTTTAAAGTTATGAATGATTTGGTAAGAAAGGATCTTGCTAGAGGAATCCCTCAATTGGAGTTTGTCAGAGATGGACTGTGTGATGCCTGCCAATTAGGAAAACAAAAGAAATCATCCTTCAAAAGCAAGACAGAGTCATCCATTGTTAATCCTCTTCAATTGCTGCATATGGACTTATTTGGTCCAGTAAATGTCATGTCTATTTCAAAGAAGAAATACTGTCTGGTGATTGTAGATGATTTTTCTAAGTTCACATGGACCTTCTTCCTGCACTCCAAGGATTGTGCAAGTGAAATCATCATCAATCACCTCAGAATACTAAACAATGGCTCTGAAGATAGAGTACAAAGAATCAGGAGTGATAATGGTACTGAATTCAAGAATTCCACAATGAAGATTTTCTGTGAAGAGAATGGAATTGTCCATGACTTTTCTGCTGCCAGAACACCTCAACAAAATGGGGTTGTTGAAAGGAAAAACAGAACTCTCATTGAAGCAGCTAGAACAATGTTAAGTGAATCAAGGTTACCAACATATTTCTGGGCTGAAGCTGTCAACACTGCATGCTTTACTCAGAATATTTCCTTGGTCAATCAAGCTAGAGGAATGACTCCTTATCAGTTGTTAACCAACAAGAAACCAACTTTAGCTTTCCTTTATGTCTTTGGATGTAAGTGTTTTGTTCTAAGGAATCATGGAGATAACTTGGGCAAATTTGAAGCAAAGGCAGATGAAGCTATTTTCGTTGGATATGCAGCAGGGAAAGCCTACAAAATCTACAATCTAAGAACCAACATTGTTATGGAATCTGTACATGTTGTGTTTGATGATCAAAAGATTCTAGGCCTAAATGATGAAGGCTCCCATGAAAAGTTGGAATTTTAGAATGAAGGTGAAGGAAGAATGTACTATGATGATGATGAGGAAGATGAAGATCATGACCACAGAGATCCACCAAGAGTTGTTGTACCAACTAGAAGTGATGCTTACACTGGAAATGAAGCATCCGTTGACAGTCATTCTGGAGCATCCGTTGACATTATTAGAGATGCATCCGTTGACAAAGATTCTCAAGCATCCGTCGACAGGCAAAATGATGCATCCATTGACAGTCAACTTCATAATTCAGCAAGGACAACAAACTCAGGGGGAGTTTCTCAAGGTCAAAATTCAATGCTAAATCAACATGATCATGCTCATGGAAATGAAGCAACCTCATCAAGATCAAACCTTCCACCTGCAAGAAAATGGACTAGAGATCATCCATTTGAGTTAATCATTGGTGAATCAAATTCAAGAGTCCAAACTAGAAGGGCCACTCAAGCAGAATGTCTATACAGTAGCTTTCTGTCTCAAGAGAAACCTAAGAGAGTGGAAGATGCCCTTCTAGATCCAGATTGGGTCTTAGCAATGCAAGAAGAGCTAAACCAATTTGAAAGAAATAAAGTATGGAAACTTGTGCCCAAACCTGATGATAGAAGTGTCATAGGTACTAAATGGGTTCTCAAGAATAAGATAGATGAAAATGGCATAATTGTGAGGAATAAAGCTAGATTAGTGGCAAAAGGCTACTCTCAAGAAGAAGGAATAGGTTTTGATGAAACTTTTGCTCCAGTGGCAAGACTTGAGGCAATAAGAATCTTTCTAGCCTATGCAGCACATGCCAATTTCAAAGTCTATCAAATGGATGTCAAAAGTGCCTTTCTAAATGGGGAACTGGAAGAAGAGGTCTATGTCCATCAACCTCCTGGCTTTGAGGATCCAGAATTTCCAGAATATGTATATCTTCTCATGAAAGCACTTTATGGTTTGAAGCAAGCACCAAGAGCCTGGTATGACACTTTATCTCCATTTCTTTTGGAGAACCACTTCACTAGAGGTACAGTAGATAAAACCTTATTTCATAGGAATATCAATGGCTCTTCAATACTTGTTCAAATCTATGTAGATGATATTATTTTTGGGTCTACAGATGAGAAGCTTTGGAAAAGGTTTGCCAAACTTATGCAAAGTAGGTATGAAATGAGCATGATGGGTGAATTAACTTACTTTCTTGGCCTACTGTTAGCACAAAATTACGCAAGCGCACGTAGTCACAAGTAATATAATTAAGGTTCGTTCCGCAGAGATCTGGTTAAGTTCAATCAGTAAATATGCCTATGCAACAATGTTTAGTTTTAATCCACTGCTAAGACAAATAACAAGAATGAGGTTTTAATTATCTAAAATTAACTCGGAAGCAAATTATTAAACTAAGAATAATTAACTAATGAGAATTTAATATGAATTACTTATATGAGATAAAACATGGAATCCTAATTTCATTATCTACTTCACTTAGAGTCGCAGCCTTTAATCAATACATGTGATGGGGTTGATATCTGATCGGATAACACGGAACAAGTAAAAGCTACCTCTCGGTATACTAATACCAAACTACGCATGCATCCACAAAAGAGATAGAAGATGGGTAGACACCAATTATGTTTAGACCCTATATCTCTATAGAATTTGAAAACATAAAGGTTTAAGCATAAGTTATCCACTTAGATCACATAGGGTAGCATAATATCTCTATTTACGCCACAAATCATGATGTTAAAACATCAACCTATCCTATGCTAGCATGGCAAGTTCTAAATCTCAAGATCCACTCTCGTTTAGCAAGAGATTAACAAATTAGATGTTCGCGACGCATCTAAATACATGAAACACAACCATACAAGGATATCAAGAATTCATCACACATAAATCTTTAAAGCATATAAACTACTAAGCTACATAGATAAATCCATTAGGATCCCATGACAACGATTAGTTCATAATTGAACCGTTCGTCACCATGGGATTAATTGAAAACATGATATTAAACAAGATATAAAATAAAGAGGTAATAATATTAATAAAAACAAGAGTTGAGAAAACAAATCTATTATCCAAAGTATACAAAAGTTGAAGTAGATCTAGATCTTGCTTGTCACCGAGCTTGAATCCTTCTCCACTCTTCTCTCTTGCAATTCTACGTTACAATAATAATAATCTGATACAAATTACAAGGTATGATGTGTTTATATAGGCACTACAAGTCTTGCCCAGCAAGAAAATACAAAACAGAATTATAATAGAATTTCTGCAAGATACGTTTCCTAATTTGATTATGTTTTGTAAGGAAAATTCGTGGCTGACTTTTCTTCAGATTTTCTGGAACGTTCCCCACGTAATTGGACCTCTGGACTATCTTAGAATGATAGGAAATCTCGTTATCTTCGCGTGGACTGCTTACGGGCCTAAAACGGACTTCTAGAACTCAAGATATGGCCAAAACAGTGTAAACTGTGCAACCCTTCTCGAAAATCCGAATTTTAATCAATTAATCCCCAAAAAATTATAAAAGCATCCACCTTAGTCAACATTCTCGTAATCCTGCACAACTAAGCAAAACACATCAAATCTACAACAACTCGAGTCCAAGACAATCAATTTAAGTCGAAATTAAGCGATCCAAGTGGATATAAAATCCACTTATCACACCCCCAAACTTAAACCGATGCTTGTCCTCAAGCATAAACAATTACAACTAACTAACTAGCTAGTACCACTTCCGTAGGTGATCACGGTTGCATTTGGCATATGCAACAAGCCCTTTAAACCCCTAGGCAGCCCTAGTGGACGAGTAAGGTCTCGTGAGGGCCTATAGCGAATGTACCCACAAAATCCATCTAACTAAACAATGCAAAAACAATGCAATGCATGAATGCAACTAATATGAAAATGCAACGATCCCCTTTAAACTAACCAAAACCAACTAGCAAGCAAATACCTCAAAGAATGCAACTAAATCCAAATAGAGTTCGACCAAGTTCCCGTATACTAACAATACATGAACAGAAACGTGCGTGTGTGCAATGCTCATCAGAAATACTCCCAAAACTAGGTCAAAAATCATACATGCTTTTCGTCAAGACAATCACAGGTTTATAAATAGAATAGACCGTAGACACTTCATAACCTAGGAACACCTCCATCCTTATCCAAGGTAGACAGAAATTCATGCTTTTATTACTAAACAACTACGACACATAATATACAAGCATGCTTATTTAACCATGCAATGGATGAGACCCCGAAAGGCTTATACAATAATACCCATGTAGCGAGCGTTGGGTTAGTGGATCCCAGACTATAAAAGCCTTTGGTCACTAGGCACAAAGTCCCCGCGAACTTAATTGCTCGAGTATTAAAGAGCTCACCCTGGTTAATTTTGCATATAAACAATTGACATTTTTTTTTTCTTTTCTTTTTTTTTTTTCTCTTTTTTTTTCTTCTTTCTGCTTTTTTTTTCTATGCAATCTGGAATGAGAATTCTCAATTCCAACCCTAGACTACTCATATAAATATGAGCCGGCTACTAGCCATTTGACGCCTAGCCATTATTGACAATTATTTACAATTTAAGCATGAAATCCCTGTTTTCCCCCAAACTTAGACTTAATTGTTCTAGACCATCAAGGGAATAATGAAAATTCTAAATATAATCAAGTGATTAAATCTCAAAACATCCAAACAAGCATGATCTCAACCTAGCTCAAAAGCACCCAATGAGACTGTGAAAAGATTTTGTTTCTGAAGCATGCAAGTCAATTTCATAGAAACTATAAATCAACCCTCTACTCATCATTATCACACTCAATTAGACACCTACCTACCAATCAGAATTAGCTCGTTCTAAGGGATCATGAAACATGCATGCCATGAAAATGCAACTATAATGAACTCACATGGTATACATAAATAAAAACAGAATGTCCTACATGAAACAAACATAGATAATACGAACATAACATGAATGAATTACTACTAAGCATGCAAAACATGATATCCTACATGAACACATATATACAACAACAACTACTAATCCCTCAAACCACCCCCAAACTTAAAATATTCAATGTCCTCATTTATATCCGCATTGAATGGAAGTAAATACGAGGGATAGCAAAAACATACCTACTCGTCCTCATCCTCGGATGATTCAGTATCTGGCGGTGGATAAGGTGTACGAGCTCCATAGACAGGCCACCGGGCCTGAATACCCGCATCTCTCAAAGCTATAGCCATATCCTCAGCATACTCCCGGTTACTAGCATGAATAGCATCCATCCGCCTGTACAAACGTCTAAAGTGAGCATCTAAAACTCTTGGAACTCTCTTAGCACATGGCGGAGCGCCCGCTCCCTGACCACTAGAATCAGCACCACTAACATCATACCCAAGCCCCCTAGGATGTGGGATTCCGCCTTGCCATTCCGGCATTCGATCAATAGACACATCAACAATGGACGGCAAAGGTGACTGCAACTCCTCATCCGCACCCCAGGTAATGCCACTAACCATACACAACCCAACTATGATAGAAGCATGGGGCATCGATGACAGTGCACTAGACTTTAAACACCTGCGAATATTCTGCTGAACAATGTGGGCGACATCAATGTATTTTCCCTTTAGAATTCCCCAAAGAATAATCGCTCTATCAGCTGTGACCTCACCCGTATGAGAAGTAGGCATAATATTGGCACAAAGAAATAGATACCATGCTCGTGCAAACTTATTCATAGCAGAAGACAGAAAAGAAAGAGGCTCATTAGTTCCCAATTTATACTTCCAACTTGTACCGGGAACACAAAGTTCACGAACAATCGCCTCCATATCCACATCATCACTAGTCTTCAGTGCCCAATTTTCATCCCCCACAAGCTTAGGTGGTTGTCCCAAAATTGGACGAATAGCATCTGATCCGTAATCCACCCGTTTACCACGAACCATACATACACCATTCTGCTCATCTTTAGCATTAGCATAAAACTCCCTAACCAAATTCACCGGAACCGGAGTAGGTGCCTTACAAATCTCTCCCCAACGTAATTCACTAATCACCTCAACCAACCCATAATGACGAGATGGCAAAAACCCCCTTTCCTTCGCCACCGGCTTTGACAACAACCGATTATACTCTACCTCCACCTCTGGAGAAGAAAATCTCTCCACCCTACTAGAACTACCCCTCATTCGTTTAGGAGCCATAATAACCAAAACCCCACTCAATAATAGCACCACCAACAACCACCAAGAAATATCCCACCAAAAACCACCAAGAAAAATCACACCACAAATACCCAAGTAACAAGAATAATACAAAAACCCCAATTGACAAGAACACAAATTCGTAATAAAATAAAATAGAGAAGAGAAATCCCACTACGAATCAAAGAGGTGAACTTGTACTAATTTTCCCCCAAACTTGAATTTTTAAGAGATGTAGAGGAAGAAGATAATGAATTGGGTGTGTATGTATGGGTATATATAGGCCATGGAGTGATAGGATGAATATAAGAAATTGAATGTGAAAAGGAAAAAATTTTGGTTGAATTTGGAATTTGATGTAGGATAGAAATAGGATTTAAAAAATTTAGGAAAAAGAATTTGAATTGAGATAGGAAAAGAATTGGGTTTAGAATTTTAGGAGAAATTTTGGAGGTTTTGGAATTGAAATTGGTTTAGGATTGATTAGGAGATGATGTTATAAAAAGGGAGAAAGGAGAAAGAATTTTGGGGAGATAAATTTTTTTTTTTTTTTTATATAGGTGTGCAACAGCCAACAGCACACAAGAAAAATCGTCCAAAATCCAAAACCATTCTGCAATTGAGGCAAGCTGCGCGCGGCAAGGCAGACTGCGCCCAATGCAGTAACGCAGGCGCAGCCTGCGTCACGCAGGCGCAGTCTGCGTGTCTTACAGAAACGCAGGCGCAACCTGCGTTACGCAGGTGCAGCCTGCGTGACACCTTTTTTTTTTTTTTTTTTTGACACTCTCACAACACTCTTTTTTTTTTTTTTCCTTTTCACACAACAACTAATTCCTCACTTGGGTTGCCTCCCAAGAAGCGCTCGTTTAATGTCATTAGCTTGACATTCTTCCGAAAAATCACGAACAAGATAAAACTGCGGCAACCTTCTCGCGGTTGACCATTCCTCCATAATACGGCTTGAGTCTCTGTCCATTTACCTTGAAAGCATCATCAATAGAACCCCTAAATATCTCCACTGCCCCATGTGGAAACACGGTTTTGACTGTAAACGGACCCGACCACTTTGATTTGAGCTTACCCGGAAAAAGTTTAAGGCGAGAATTATAAAGCAAAACCTGTTGGCCTGGCACAAACGACTTATGCACCAACTTCCTATCATGCCACCTCTTCACTTTCTCCTTGTACATCTTAGCATTCTCATAAGCCTGCTCACGAAATTCCTCGAGCTCATTTAACTGAAGTAGACGTTTCTCACCCGCAGCTGAAATATCTAAATTTAACTTCTTCAACGCCCAATAGGCCTTGTGCTCTAACTCTGCCGGCAAATGACAAGCCTTACCAAATACCAACTGATAAGGAGACATACCTAGGGGTGTCTTGTAAGCAGTTCTATACGCCCAAACCGCTTCGTCTAACTTCAAAGACCAATCCTTCCTTGATGGATTTACCACTTTCTCGAGAATTCTCTTGATCTCGCGATTCGAAACCTCCGCTTGACCATTAGTTTGAGGATGATAAGCTGTGGCAACACGATGAGTCACATTATACCTTGCCATCATAGCAGTAAATTGACGATTACAGAAGTGTGTCCCCTCATCACTGATTATAGCTCTTGGAGTTCCAAAACGCGTGAAAATCTGCTTGTGAAGAAAATTCAGCACCACCTTAGCATCATTGGTCGGTAAAGCCTTCACCTCGACCCATTTAGACACGTAATCCACTGCTAAAAGAATGTAATGATTATTGC
Organism: Saposhnikovia divaricata; assembly: GCA_036435485.1. Taxonomy (NCBI): domain Eukaryota; kingdom Viridiplantae; phylum Streptophyta; class Magnoliopsida; order Apiales; family Apiaceae; genus Saposhnikovia; species Saposhnikovia divaricata. The sequence goes on along the minus strand of CM071595.1, from coordinate 166,538,591 downwards.
AAGACGAAACAAACGGACCCATGAAATCAATTCCCCACACATCAAAAATCTCAACTTCAAGGATCGTACTAAGAGGCATCTCGTTCCTCCTGGAAATATTACCAACCCTTTGACATCGATCACAACTCATCACGAACCTATGAGAATCTTTAAACAGAGTTGGCCAATAGAATCCCTCTTGAAGTACTTTCTGAGCTGTTTTATCACCACCGTAATGGCCTCCATATGTGGTAGAATGACAATCATGCAAAATACCTTCCGTTTCACTATACGGAATGCACCTCCTCAAAATCTGATCCACACCAAGCTTAAACAAGAATGGCTCGTCCCAACGGTGCCACTTCACATCATGCAGAAACTTCTTCTTTTGAGCATAAGAAAATTCCGGAGGAATAACATTGCTCGCCAAATAGTTCACATAATCTGCAAACCATGGCTCTTCACCTTGCACTCCAAAAAGCTGCTCATCTGGAAAAGATTCATTAATAAGAGCTTTGTTATGCGAATCCTTACCGTGGTCCTCTAAGCGTGAGAGATGATCCGCTACTTGATTTTCCGTGCCTTTCCTATCCTTGATTTCCACATCGAATTCTTGCAAAAGAAGCACCCAACGAATAAATCTAGGCTTTGAATCCTTCTTCGACATGAGATATCGAATTGCAGCATGATCCGTATACACAATCACCTTCGTACCAAGCAAATAAGACCTGAATTTCTCGAAACCATAAACAACTGCTAGCAACTCCTTCTCCGTAGTAGTGTAGTTCAACTGTGCATCATTGAGGGTTTTACTAGCATAGTAAACCACATGAAAAATTCTATCCTTCCTTTGACCAAGCACAGCTCCAACAGCATAGTCACTAGCATCACACATCAGTTCGAACGGTTCTTCCCAATTAGGTGCGGTGATGACTGGCGTAGTAGTCAACTTCTTCTTCAAGAGCTCAAAAGCTGCAAGACACTCATCATCAAACTTGAAAGGAACATCCTTCTCCAAGAGATTGCACAAGGGTTTAGAAATTTTTGAGAAGTCTTTGATGAATCGCCGATAGAAACCCGCATGACCAAGAAAACTGCGAATTCCTTTAACAGAGATAGGTGGAGGAAGATTTTCGATTGTTTCCACCTTAGCCCTATCCACCTCAAGTCCTCTACCAGATACCTTGTGCCCAAGAATAATTCCCTCTCGTACCATGAAGTGACACTTCTCCCAATTAAGCACCAGGTTAGTCTCCACACAACGTTTCAAAACCAAGCCAAGATTATGCAAGCACTCGTCATATGAAGTACCAAAAACTGAGAAGTTGTAAGAACCCCAAATTTTGGATATAATTAAAACTTTTTATTATGTAATGATTAAATGAGGAACAATGATTCCGACAACAAGGTCACCAGCTCTAATGAATGGTGGTTTCAAAGAACAATGATTGTAATGAATGGATATTGCTTTGGACAATGATCCTGATGCATTGGTATATGGTCAGAATAGAGTAATTCGATGGTTGAGGACCTGGATAAGAATAATCTACCATCCAGGAAGGAGCTAACGGATCCTTGAAGGGAAATGAGTACGTGCATAGTGTTTCCCGTACGTGCATAGTATTTCCCGTACGTGCATAGTGTTTCCTGTACGTGCATAGTATTTGGTGGATGAATAGTGATTTTGTAAGTTGGAAAACTTTTCACTCCACCCTATGTACGGGACGTGATATGGATGTTTCAAAGCCATATTAGTAATACGCGGAGGAAATAAGTGAATGCAGAGACGATCGGAATTCAGAAATTCCAAATTCTTTTCGGTATAAAATTTGACCGGACAGTGGATTAAATATTATTATAATCCAAGAATTGAGATATTAACTTTGAGGATTTGATATTTTGGGATGTTATTATATTTGATTTAAGAATGAAGGTAGGAAACCACTGAGGAGTGGTTATGGCTACAATGTAATAATTGATATTTGGAAAGAATGAATGGAATTCGACTTTATTATTTCTATGTCTTGAAGAATGCTAAAGGGTGACAACATAGGTAAGAATAATCTATCTTCTAAGGGAATAAGATATGGCAAATTCAAGCAAGAGAATACTCTCATGTCATCCAGATCGATAGCGATTAATCCAGTAGTTCCGTAAAAAGGTTAAGGAACGATCGAAAGAGAATACGGACAATTATACAACCCTAAGAGAACAAGTAAAGAATACAGAATGAATACTGTTTTGGTGGGAGTATATAATAATATGAGACGACACTATATAGAAGTATTCGGAACGGATTTCCGAGTTCATATTAGTGATCCAGGGGGAAAATAAGTGTATGTAAAAGCTGTCGGATTCTGAAAAACCGCACTTTTATTTTCTCCGAGAGTTCCCTGGACACTGATAGCCTTAAGTATTTAACGAATGGATTTAAGGAATATAAATTGGAAAGTTAGAATGAAAGATGGAGAATGAAAGTATTAATATTAAAGAGGATTCCCGGTAAACCCTAATTAGAAATCCGTGAAATATTCCCACGAACGATCAATCGAAACGGGTAATAACCGGACACAGAAACAAGCAGAGGAAGCAAGAGTCTTATGCAAGCTACTAGATAAATATCTAGCAACCAAGTGGGCTAAGTAACTAGACAATTAGAGATTGAACAAGTACTTAGCAAAACAAACAAACTAGTTAGCTTATAACCATCCAAGGATCAACACTTGGCATGCAATCTCCATCATCCAATACATCACCACTTTATTAAAGTCACTTTATACAAGATATTTTCTAAACCAAGCAATAATTCACACAAAATAGATGAGATCAAAGTGAAGCAAGCCAAACAACTCCATTCTCCCATTTTTTCTTCCATTCGGCTTTAAGGAAATTCAAAAACAAAAGTCCACCTTCCACTCCTTGTTTGATCTTGTAATTTTTAAGGTGAGTTCTATATTTCAAGAAACTAATCTCCTAGAAATTTCAAGTCCAAAATCCTTTGTTTCCATTTTCAAATAAATCATTTACAAGGAGGGTGAATAGTGTTCTTCAAGAACTAATGTTGGTTTTCTTTGATTTTTATGGTTGATTTAGCTAGCTTAAGGCCACCCAAGGATCATACAAAGCTTAGTGAGGCTAGAACACACTCCAAGGAAGGTATAAAGCTCTTGAAACCCTAACCCTTGTTTGAGATTTAAGCATGTTTATGATAGTTATAACTTAGTTATGGTTATGTTAAGATTATAAGCATGATTATGTATGGATTTTGGATTAATGATGTAAATAGCTAGATGAACGGAAAGGCATTGCTTGGCCTCAGTTCATGTATATAAGTCATGTATATGTTGTTTGGGTTGGATACTATGTTTATGGGAAGATTCGAAATTGATAGATATTCGATTTACAGCCGTTATAATGCCCGACTTTACAATACCATGTTTTGTATGCCATTTTACATGTCGAACCCCTACTGTCCAGAGACCTTATCTGCCATGATAGGATAGGTAATGTTCTAAGCTTCGTTTTGATATAAAGATCACGTGAAACGGACTTACGGTTTAGGATTTATGACCAAATTACTAAAAGTAGTTCGAATCCGTAAACGAAAGTTCGTATCTGTAATTGAACCCTCGTAAACTATGTAACGTCATGGCAAATCTTGGTCAATAAATACTAGAGGTAAAAAGGAAGGTGTGAAATAAAACCGTATGTCAAAAGGATCGTTTTTCGATTTATTAAAAATGTTCGAGTCGAGGTTAAACGCGAACGAACCCCTAAAAGACGACTCTTTTATAACTTCGGTAAAACACTTAGAAAACGGGCGATAAAACTCGGAGTATAGTATTGGTTCGTAACGATCGAATTTAGAACTCATATGACTTAAGTATGTCCTAAGTATAAGTACAATGACATGTCGTATTAACGAACGAATGTCGGGTCGGATCAGTGATAAAAGTAATCCACTAAAAGGGGTATAACGAGATAACTCGAGAACGTGTTTCGAATTAAGTATAACTTAACTTTTAATATGTTAAGTGATTAATCCCGAATGCCTTGGCTATTTATAGATCACCAAGCTGAACCGGGACCCGCTACCACTACCCCTTACCGTACTCGACTACCAGGCAAGTTTCAATTCCCTTCTTTTAGGCTGTTGTTGTGATTGAATAAATATATATATATATATATATGATTGCTGATACACATATGCCATTGCATGCATGCCTACTTTCAAGTTGAATTTATATACTTGTTCCCTGAATGTTATTGTTGGCTTATAAACTAGATAGTTATATATCAGTTATAAGCCGGTTATTGTAAGACCCTCATAGAAGGGCGTATACATCTTATTAATCAAAAATAGACCGGGAGTCAATATTCCTTGATATATCGAGATTACCTCGGAGGAAAATATTTAAGTAAATATTTTCTATTATTTGGGCGACGAATATTATTTGAATATTCGTTCGAGACTAATTATTTTAACGATCCTTACTTCAAATAATTATTTGAACGTGATCATTCGACGAATAATATTTCTCAATATTCATTCAGAGTCGAATTGATTATCGATTATTATTTCGAATATTCTTCTAAAGATAAGACTATTGAATGAATATTGTTTGGATATTCTTTTAGAAAATTATTTTATTAAATAAATATTACTTTTGAATATTCATTTAAGATATTAAATACTTGATGAATATTATTTTAATATTCATCTGAAGCTTGGTTTATTTATCGAATATTATCTCGAATATTCCTTAAGGCTTGGATTACTAAATGAATATTACTTGATATTCATTTAGGATATTATTCATTAAATGAATATTACTTTTGAATATTCATTTAAATTCCTAATTAATTATGAACATTACCTTAAATATTCTTTTCAGGTCTTATTAATTAATGAATATTGTTTTGAATACTCATTTAAATATTTATTTATTCAATAAACATTCTCCTGATATTTCTTCAGGGATTATTTTGAGAAATACTCTGATTAAAGATATTCTTTCATATTCCCAAATATTCTTTAAATATTTTAATTCAATAAATATTCTCTGGATATTTATTCCATACTTAGAATAACCTCGATAAGGTTTATCTTCTTCGATTATTACAGAAAATATCTCGGAGTCATATTATTATTAATCTTATATCAAGAAAGGTTCTCAGACATCATTCTTCTTTGAGTCTATCCCCTTAATAATAAGGGAACCTTACTTGGAAAATGTTATTTATCTTGTCGACTTCCCGGTCATAAAGTATTCCCTTCACTCGCAACTCGGGTGCTGTTGACTTATTAAGTCGTTGCTTACCTTCTCATCTTTCGAGGGGTAAGATTACTGGAACAAGTTGATATCCGTACCAAGTAATAGCTTGGGAGTTATTGATAAATTTTCCTTTCCAACTAGATACGACTACTTTGTAGAGTCTTATCAACAAGTATTATACTTGGGGAAAGGGGGACGAACGTTACATTCAGAATCATGAATTCTATTTGAACTAGGAGTCGTGTAAGAGGCCGAGTAGCGCCGGTCCATCCCCTTTGGCCCAACCGTTGGCCGGGGAGAGCTAGTAAGGCGGTATACAAGTAAAGCCGTCAGTTCTTCCTTCTACCGGTAGTAAATCTAAATTGAGCTGTACGATCTCGATTGATCATCAAGATTGGAACAGCGGGCGCGGTGAATACTCCATCATTGGTTCATCATCCAAATTTATTTATTTCCTGCAACATGATTACTGTTGGCAGAGTTGGAAAAGGGTCATAACTGGAATTGCAACCTTTTCTTGCAAGTTCCTCTTCTTAATAACAATAAGAATATCTAGCTTACTTTGATGTAGCAGATATTTCTACAAACAAATACTTCAAGTTACCTTGTAACTTCATCGTTCATATTATACTGGCATCATTTCCGTAAATGCATGGCATATGGTTTGAAGGATACTTTTGAACTGTTATACCTTATCATTCAGTTATATATTATTGTTGGTGGGCTATTGCTCACCCTTGCTTTATTATTATATCACAACAACAGCTAGACCAGATGACTCGCACAAGGCGCACTCGACGCGGGCGAGGACGATGAGACTACCAGAGCTGAAGAAGAAGCTATTGGTAGGGTATATTTATTCTTTCAGTACCAAGAATATGGTCTAGTATGACTTATGTAAATGGATGGCAAAGAGTATGTATTTATATTGAAATTCTTTTGGATTGTAAGAACTCATAATGTGATTAATAAAAATTTGATTGTTACTCTGATTTCATCTCTGGGACTATAACGGGTGTGTTTTATATTGTTGTGTTGGGTTATAGAGACGTAATTTATTTTATGTTAAGGAAAGTTCAATTGTTGTGGACAGAATTGGAAACCGTAACCACCGGATCCCGGACCCTGGATCTGGGGGTGTTACAGAAGTGGTATCAGAGCGTACGTTATAAACCCCAGAGATGAGGTGACGTTAAAACAATAAATTCAATAAGATAATAAGAACTCTTGCCAAGTTCATAGTCGGACTACTTAATGTAGTGATGACATATAAAACCCTTATGGGAATTCGTAAGTATAATGATAGTAACTTAGCTCGATATCGTATCGACGAGTAAGGCGACTGACCTTGAGGCATACGAGCGACAACGCGATGATGCTTTATATGCTGAAGATCAGCGGGTAATTCGATGGAGTACCCTACTGGAGACCCGGAAGAGGTTCCAGCAGATAAGGAAAATCCTGTTAGGATAAGGAGCTTACCCATGGGTAATGAGGGTCGCAGCCAGAATGACTGTGATGATTAAGATATGGTGCTCAGAAAAGTGAGTATAAAGAACCGAGATATTATTAAGAGATCTGAAGATGCATGTTGAATTCATAGCCGGACTACCAGATGTAGTACCAGCAAGAAAGAAGGATTGGAAGAATTACTTGAGATCTTATACGGAAATAGATGAGAATCCTTAGAGATTTTCATCTTAACAAAGAAAGAGCTAGAGGGATGTATGATTATCAAAGACATCGATTTAGGGCGAGGAGCAGAGTCCCTAGGAATAGTTGAGAAGGAGGCAGTAAGTGCCATATCATTTGATAAATGAATTAGTATGAATATGGTCAGTAATAATTCGCCATGAGAAGGCAGGTGTCGTAGGTTGTAAATTATGGAACCAAATTGAGGTTAATAAGGTGGTTTTATTAAGGAAAATGTTCATTTTATGAATGAATCATTTAGAAAGTAAAGACATTGGGAAGTGATAGCATGATTGGGTAAAGTTATATAAGGAAGTAGTATGCAAGACAATGATCTCGGAACCTACCGGAAGATAAGACCAGTGAGTCAAGATGAACTCGTAATGAGACTACTGCCAGAGACTGAGTATAGAGTTAATTCAACTCAGTTAAATGATGAACCAGAAACGTTAGATGCATGTGATTCAGAGGAATATTAAATTCCTTCTTCTCTTTGAATGGATTATAGTAGTTACCTTAAGTTTACTCCGACACGGAATTATAATAGATCAAGTAATACGATCAGCAGTTAAAGAGAAAAATGTGAGAAAATCTTCCTGGAGCTAAAAGGTGAAATTGGTAATGACCAAGAGCTGGCATTGCTTAATGGAAAAAGGAGACTTTGTGCTTCCAATGACGCTTCGCATAAAGGGTTAGGTAGACCGACATTTGGTAGTATTGAATATCTGGACGTTGTGACAGGTTTCAGTTTGAAACGGTTGATTCCCTTCTAAGGGATGGATATAATTGATTCCTCTCCAGTGGGTAAACTTCCAATCCGATGATGATTATTTCGTTAACTATGACTGCTTATGATTCCACCTGCTTGGAGGTTCATAGAACTATTCTTCAGGTTTCGAAACTGGTCTCCTTAATGTTACCAGTAGGTGGGTAGATTGATCAAAATTTCCCTGAGTCTGGAAAGGAATTCGGTGAATTTTGGCAAACCTTGTCTTTCTGATTATCAGAGAATGTCACGGAAGAGAGTAAAATTGGAGCAAACCCTGTGATTTGGGTAAGGATGCTGTAAAATGGGTTAGTAAACGGACCCTGAACATTACAATCGACGGTAGTGATAAAATGATGAAGTGAGATTGGACGAAAATAGGAAATGTAAGTAAGAAACCAGCCGGACTGAGAAATTCCAGGATTGACTTAAATGAAAAGGCTGTTATGCCAGGAATGGTAAGCTTGTGTGGCACGCAGGATTGATAAGAATAGTTGAAAAGATAAAAGTGGAGGAAAGGTGACCGGAGACGGTGCCGAGTAGTCGATTAAGACTTATATGGAGTAAAGTTTTGGAAAGGTAGAAAGGTACCAAAGAAGAAGGCACTATGCCGGCAATTGCTAGAAAAGTAATGCTATTAGCCAACCCCTAAAATCATGTATTTTTATGTGTGGCCAGTTGAGGCCAAGTCACAACGGACTATAAAGCGACTAGACCAGCAATGAAAAGACAAAGCAGGGTTGCTTCTAAGAAAGCACCGACTGCAAGGGCTTCTGATATAAAGGAAACATTAATGAGATCGTTTGAATCTTCTGCCGAACAACCCATGTTTTGATTGGGAATTCACTAGACCTTTTTGGGATGAGGTCACCCGTACTGAAGTGACTCATGTGTATATGGTTGTCCAAGATTTCGAGTAAAATGGAAGTATAGTGACTTGAGATGTATGATGTTAGGGTATCATGAATACCATGAATATATTATGACGGAGGAAAGTAAACAATGAAGGTATATGAAGAGGGTATAGAAAAGGTCAGAAATTGAACAGTATGCTGTAGGAATTTTGTCTGAGGCAAGTACCTTTGCGAAGAACGATAAGCACTAAGAGATTCACGTTGAACTCGACCAATATCTTCCAGAACATCCTTGCTACCATTAACAAGTTCGGTAAAAGAAGAGATTGACATACGTTGCCTTTTTGGAAGGCCAAATAGGCTGACAACTATCTGAAAGAAGAGGGTGGCATTAAACCACCGATCGATTATCAAATGAGAATGATTGAAAAGAGACCTTTATTAAGGATACATGATCTGATTGCCAATTATAAGATGCAAGAATTCCTTGGCAGTTGAATTAAGGATAGGATATCCATAAATTAAGACAAACCCTGGGGAATGCACAAGGGGTGGCATTAACCCTAATAACGACATTATGACTTCAGATGATATGAGCTGGACTTGCTAAGGCAACAATGACCGGTAAGGATTATTAAAAAGAGTGCTGGAAAGAACATAGATAGAATTATTAGAGTATTGATCAATGACATTTTGATATACCCGGTACCAAGAAAATACCGGAGGAATGATAAGGATGGCCTACGAAACCTTACAAGGAAAAAAAAAGGGGTAATATTCCGAACTTCAAAATGGAAGTTTGGTAAGGAATGTATGACATAGTAACAATAGTGCCAGATGAGGTATGCATGAAACCCTGAGGAAGTATGGATTGAACCTATAAAGGTTGAGATTATCCTAAGATAAGGAAGGAACTAAGAAAAGTAGTATCCTAAGTAGGATTGGGAATAAAACGTGATAAAGTTCCCACGGGTAGGTGGAAGCAATGACTTATGGAAATGACTGATAGTTATTTTTTTTCTCCTTCAGCAGAGCTTAAGGGAGAATGCTTTAACCCAACAGTGATGGGAATGAGGTAGAAAAACTTGAACTGGAATGTACCCAGAAAACATGGGTTACAAGAAATCATTATCATCAAGAAAGGCCAATGAGGTGGCCGACAATCTAAGTATAAAGGAATAATTACAAATGTTCATACCGAAGAAACAGGATGATATTTGGAAGGACCTTGAAGGTCATATCGGAATGGAGGAATTTACATTCCTTCTGATGACTGTGCAAGAATTAACAGTAATAATAGTTTAAGTAAAGATTCGATTCCTGATGAAGTCTTAAGCATATTACGTACCTTAGAAGGTCCCGTTTTGAGGCAAACCAGGACCATGGTACAAAAATGATGAAGTAAACCGTTAAGTTTCCAGTCTTTTATGGAAGATGCATAAGTGATAGTTTCATCAACCGGACCTAGCTGCGATGCTTGAAACTCTTCTGCAATTCTATCTGCTTCACGTTATATCTACATCAAGTTCAGGAAGTGTTCCTTATGGATAAGGAATAATGATTACTTTGTCTCCCTAAGGGATTTGAAACCCGTAGGGTTAACTATTAACGCACTACGTAAACAACAAGCGATGGTGATTCTTCTAAGAAAGGAGATGACAACGTAAAGATAAAGAAAGTGCTGCTATTGATAAGCTAAATGGCATGTTGATGAATGACAAGCAAGTTTGTGTTAGTGTACTTCTGCACAAACAAGATAAAGAATATGAGGTTGATAATTCGTGATGCTAAACGTATTCCCGTAGAAAGAATTAATGAGGCTTGGAGGGAAGGGCGGTTGAGCCCAAGACTTATTGGGCCACTTGAGAGTTTAAAGTGTTCGGACGGCGGTATTCGAGCCAGCCTTACCCCCAAAATTATAGCACGGTCATAACGGGTTTTCATGTGGCCAGGCTATGCCAGTAAAATGCAGATGTTCGACAGATGATAAGAGTGCGAGCAGGTAGGTGTGCGACCTGGTCTAACTTACGAAAGACAATCTGTGGAAAACCACGGATAGAAAAGAACAAGTGATGAGAAACAAGGTTGGCAGAAGTAGATTATATGAATCTAAGTTAAAGGAATCGGGCCAGATTCATTTCGAAAAGTTTAAATTGAAATAACGTGATGATTATAGAGTAAATGAGACGGAATACCGATAAGGAGGTACCAAGTGCAAAAAGGTGTCTCAATAAAGAGGTGAAGGTGAAAGTAAATAATAGAAATGAGTAAGAATCAGCTAATAAGAAGGATGTGATTGATAAAGAAAAGGCTGGGGAAGCAACTATGGAATGAGAAGCAAGGAGTGTTATGAATGGGTTTTCTAATGAATTCTCAGGATGACAACCTGATAGTGTCAATACTATAGTTATGAAAAAGCTAGTAACATGATATGGGATGTCAGTAATAATGATGCCAAGTGAGAAACCTAAGATTTAACCTGAAAGGTTGAAGGATTTCCCGAATGTGAGTATCGCTAAGATTGAACAAGAGTATTTGTCCATAGAATAATGGACAAAGCAGCAAGATATGTTGACACGTGAGATTGCGATCAAATAGTATTGGATATAATTATGATTAATTTCTTCTTTGATAAACCTCTATAGTTCAGAGGTAAATTCTGAGTATGATATTCTACAATCATGAAAGCTTTCTATAATCCTTTAGAACTCTTTTCTCTTCTTCTCTCTTATTCATCTTCTTTGTGAATTGAGAAGAACAACCCTTTTAGGAGGGGAGGTACTACTACGTGACTATCTGTCTATGTGATAGAAGTCTAAGTGGAATGCCATGACTTGTTTAATTGCTTGTCAAGTAATAAAGGCTGGCCCCCTTCTGTACTAACTATGCAATATAACAAATGTTCAATTGATCATAGTGATCTTTCAATAAATCTTTCCACTTCTCTATATTGATCGAGATTGCGAAGATTAAAGCAATCAGGAAATGCACAGTACGAGCGAGGTTACCTCCGAATCGTAGGGTGATATTGATACCAAGGTTACTGCAGGTATCAATAAGGATAAGACTGAGTAATAGTATAACCCGGATAGTGAGTTGTACGAAAAGTAGCAACGTTGATGGAAAAAGGATAAAGTATGAATTGTAGCACTAGAAGATGTGCTGAGGAAGGGTAGAACGACTAAGAATTGACCGGGAAGCTAAAGAGTGAACGACAGGCAAACGACTCTTTGCTTCCTACCTGATTCCGGGACGGAATCCTTTTAAGGAGGGGAGACTGTAAGAACCCCAAATTTTGGATATAATTAAAACTTTTTATTATGTAATGATTAAATGAGGAACAATGATTCCGACAACAAGGTCACCAGCTCTAATGAATGGTGGTTTCAAAGAACAATGATTGTAATGAATGGATATTGCTTTGGACAATGATCCTGATGCATTGGTATATGGTCAGAATAAAGTAATTCGATGGTTGAGGACCTGGATAAGAATAATCTACCATCCAGGAAGAAGCTAACGGATCCTTGAAGGGAAATGAGTACGTGCATAGTGTTTCCCGTACGTGCATAGTATTTCCCGTACGTGCATAGTATTTCCCGTACGTGCATAGTGTTTCCTGTACGTGCATAGTATTTGGTGGATGAATAGTGATTTTGTAAGTTGGAAAACTTTTCACTCCACCCTATGTACGGGACGTGATATGGATGTTTCAAAGCCATATTAGTAATACGCGGAGGAAATAAGTGAATGCAGAGACGATCGGAATTCAGAAATTCCAAATTCTTTTCGGTATAAAATTTGACCGGACAGTGGATTAAATATTATTATAATCCAAGAATTGAGATATTAACTTTGAGGATTTGATATTTTGGGATGTTATTATATTTGATTTAAGAATGAAGGTAGGAAACCACTGAGGAGTGGTTATGGCTACAATGTAATAATTGATATTTGGAAAGAATGAATGGAATTCGACTTTATTATTTCTATGTCTTGAAGAATGCTAAAGGGTGACAACATAGGTAAGAATAATCTATCTTCTAAGGGAATAAGATATGGCAAATTCAAGCAAGAGAATACTCTCATGTCATCCAGATCGGTAGCGATTAATCCAGTAGTTCCGTAAAAAGGTTAAGGAACGATCGAAAGAGAATACGGACAATTATACAACCCTAAGAGAACAAGTAAAGAATACAGAATGAATAGTGTTTTGGTGGGAGTATATAATAATATGAGACGACACTATATAGAAGTATTCGGAACGAATTTCCGAGTTCATATTAGTGATCCAGGGGGAAAATAAGTGTATGTAAAAGCTGTCGGATTCTGAAAAACCGCACTTTTATTTTCTCCGAGAGTTCCCTGGACACTGATAGCCTTAAGTATTTAACGAATGGATTTAAGGAATATAAATTGGAAAGTTAGAATGAAAGATGGAGAATGAAAGTATTAATATTAAAGAGGATTCCCGGTAAACCCTAATTAGAAATCCGTGAAATATTCCCACGAACGATCAATCGAAACGGGTAATAACCGGACACAGAAACAAGCAGAGGAAGCAAGAGTCTTGTGCAAGCTACTAGATAAATATCTAGCAACCAAGTGGGCTAAGTAACTAGACAATTAGAGATTGAACAAGTACTTAGCAAAACAAACAAACTAGTTAGCTTATAACCATCCAAGGATCAACACTTGGCATGCAATCTCCATCATCCAATACATCACCACTTTATTAAAGTCACTTTATACAAGATATTTTCTAAACCAAGCAATAATTCACACAAAATAGATGAGATCAAAGTGAAGCAAGCCAAACAACTCCATTCTCCCATTTTTTCTTCCATTCGGCTTTAAGGAAATTCAAAAACAAAAGTCCACCTTCCACTCCTTGTTTGATCTTGTAATTTTTAAGGTGAGTTCTATATTTCAAGAAACTAATCTCCTAGAAATTTCAAGTCCAAAATCCTTTGTTTCCATTTTCAAATAAATCATTTACAAGGAGGGTGAATAGTGTTCTTCAAGAACTAATGTTGGTTTTCTTTGATTTTTATGGTTGATTTAGCTAGCTTAAGGCCACCCAAGGATCATACAAAGCTTAGTGAGGCTAGAATACACTCCAAGGAAGGTATAAAGCTCTTGAAACCCTAACCCTTGTTTGAGATTTAAGCATGTTTATGATAGTTATAACTTAGTTATGGTTATGTTAAGATTATAAGCATGATTATGTATGGATTTTGGATTAATGATGTAAATAGCTAGATGAACGGAAAGGCATTGCTTGGCCTCAGTTCATGTATATAAGTCATGTATATGTTGTTTGGGTTGGATACTATGTTTATGGGAAGATTCGAAATTGATAGATATTCGATTTACAGCCGTTATAATGCCCGACTTTACAATACCATGTTTTGTATGCCATTTTCCATGTCGAACCCCTACTGTCCAGAGACATTATCTGCCATGATAGGATAGGTAATGTTCTAAGCTTCGTTTTGATATAAAGATCACGTGAAACGGACTTACGGTTTAGGATTTATGACCAAATTACTAAAAGTAGTTCGAATCCGTAAACGAAAGTTCGTATCTGTAATTGAACCCTCGTAAACTATGTAACGTCATGGCAAATCTTGGTCAATAAATACTAGAGGTAAAAAGGAAGGTGTGAAAGAAAACCGTATGTCAAAAGGATCGTTTTTCGATTTATTAAAAATGTTCGAGTCGAGGTTAAACGCGAACGAACCCCTAAAAGACGACTCTTTTATAACTTCGGTAAAACACTTAGAAAACGGGCGATAAAACTCGGAGTATAGTATTGGTTCGTAACGATCGACTTTAGAACTCATATGACTTAAGTATGTCCTAAGTATAAGTACAATGACATGTCGTATTAACGAACGAATGTCGGGTCGGATCAGTGATAAAAGTAATCCACTAAAAGGGGTATAACGAGATAACTCGAGAACGTGTTTCGAATTAAGTATAACTTAACTTTTAATATGTTAAGTGATTAATCCCGAATGCCTTGGCTATTTATAGATCACCAAGCTGAACCGGGACCCGCTACCACTACCCCTTACCGTACTCGACTACCAGGCAAGTTTCAATTCCCTTCTTTTAGGCTGTTGTTGTGATTGAATAAATATATATATATATATGATTGCTGATACACATATGCCATTGCATGCATGCCTACTTTCAAGTTGAATTTATATACTTGTTCCCTGAATGTTATTGTTGGCTTATAAGCTAGATAGTTATATATCAGTTATAAGCCGGTTATTGTAAGACCCTCATAGAAGGGCGTATACATCTTATTAATCAAAAATAGACCGGGAGTCAATATTCCTTGATATATCGAGATTACCTCGGAGGAAAATATTTAAGTAAATATTTTCTATTATTTGGGCGACGAATATTATTTGAATATTCGTTCTAGACTAATTATTTTAACGATCCTTACTTCAAATAATTATTTGAACGTGATCATTCGACGAATAATATTTCTCAATATTCATTCAGAGTCGAATTGATTATCGATTATTATTTCGAATATTCTTCTAAAGATAAGACTATTGAATGAATATTGTTTGGATATTCTTTTAAAAAAATATTTTATTAAATAAATATTACTTTTGAATATTCATTTAAGATATTAAATACTTGATGAATATTATTTTAATATTCATCTGAAGCTTGATTTATTTATCGAATATTATCTCGAATATTCCTTAAGGCTTGGATTACTAAATGAATATTACTTGATATTCATTTAGGATATTATTCATTAAATGAATATTACTTTTGAATATTCATTTAAATTCCTAATTAATTATGAACATTACCTTAAATATTCTTTTCAGGTCTTATTAATTAATGAATATTGTTTTGAATACTCATTTAAATATTTATTTATTCAATAAACATTCTCCTGATATTTCTTCAGGGATTATTTTGAGAAATACTCTGATTAAAGATATTCTTTCATATTCCCAAATATTCTTTAAATATTTTAATTCAATAAATATTCTCTGGATATTTATTCCATACTTAGAATAACCTCGATAAGGTTTATCTTCTTCGATTATTACAGAAAATATCTCGGAGTCATATTATTATTAATCTTATATCAAGAAAGGTTCTCAGACATCATTCTTCTTTGAGTCTATCCCCTTAATAATAAGGGAACCTTACTTGGAAAATGTTATTTATCTTGTCGACTTCCCGGTCATAAAGTATTCCCTTCACTCGCAACTCGGGTGCTGTTGACTTATTAAGTCGTTGCTTACCTTCTCATCTTTCGAGGGGTAAGATTACTGGAACAAGTTGATATCCGTACCAAGTAATAGCTTGGGAGTTATTGATAAATTTTCCTTTCCAACTAGATACGACTACTTTGTAGAGTCTTATCAACAAGTATTATACTTGGGGAAAGGGGGACGAACGTTACATTCAGAATCATGAATTCTATTTGAACTAGGAGTCGTGTAAGAGGCCGAGTAGCGCCGGTCCATCCCCTTTGGCCCAACCGTTGGCCGGGGAGAGCTAGTAAGGCGGTATACAAGTAAAGCCGTCAGTTCTTCCTTCTACCGGTAGTAAATCTAAATTGAGCTGTACGATCTCGATTGATCATCAAGATTGGAACAGCGGGCGCGGTGAATACTCCATCATTGGTTCATCATCCAAATTTATTTATTTCCTGCAACATGATTACTGTTGGCAGAGTTGGAAAAGGGTCATAACTGGAATTGCAACCTTTTCTTGCAAGTTCCTCTTCTTAATAACAATAAGAATATCTCGCTTACTTTGATGTAGCAGATATTTCTACAAACAAATACTTCAAGTTACCTTGTAACTTCATCGTTCATATTATACTGGCATCATTTCCGTAAATGCATGGCATATGGTTTGAAGGATACTTTTGAACTGTTATACCTTATCATTCAGTTATATATTATTGTTGGTGGGCTATTGCTCACCCTTGCTTTATTATTATATCACAACAACAGCTAGACCAGATGACTCGCACAAGGCGCACTCGACGCGGGCGAGGACGATGAGACTACCAGAGCTGAAGAAGAAGCTATTGGTAGGGTATATTTATTCTTTCAGTACCAAGAATATGGTCTAGTATGACTTATGTAAATGGATGGCAAAGAGTATGTATTTATATTAAAATTCTTTTGGATTGTAAGAACTCATAATGTGATTAATAAAAATTTGATTGTTACTCTGATTTCATCTCTGGGACTATAACGGGTGTGTTTTATATTGTTGTGTTGGGTTATAGAGACGTAATTTATTTTATGTTAAGGAAAGTTCAATTGTTGTGGACAGAATTGGAAACCGTAACCACCGGATCCCGGACCCCGGATCTGGGGGTGTTACAGAAGTCATCCATAAAAACCTCCACATTCGAGCCAATCATGTCTGAGAAAATAGCCATCATGCACCTTTGAAAAGTGGCGGGAGCACCACAAAGTCCGAAAGAAACCCGTCGGAAAGCAAAGGTACCAAAGGGACATGTGAATGTGGTCTTCTCTTGATCTTCCGGAGCAATGCAAATCTGATTGTAGCCTGAATATCCATCAAGGAGGCAATAGTACTCATGTCCCGCCAACCTGTCTAGCATCTGATCAATGAATGGCAGAGGAAAGTGATCTTTTCTTGTGGCTTTGTTTAGCTTCCTATAGTCCATGCAAACTCTCCACCCCGTGACTGTTCGAGTAGGGATGAGCTCATTCTTTTCATTAGCAACAACTGTCATGCCTCCTTTCTTTGGCACACATTGAACCGGGCTCACCCAAGAACTGTCTGAGATAGGATAGATAATACCCGCATCAAGCCACTTTAGAATTTCCTTCTTCACCACCTCTTTCATAATCGGATTAAGTCTCCGCTGATGCTCAACAGTAGGCTTAGCTCCCTCCTCTAGCAGAATTTTGTGCATGCAATAAGAAGGGCTGATTCCCTTGATATCTGCTATAGTCCAACCAATTGCTGACTTGAACTCCCTCAAAATTCACAAAAGCTTTTCTTCCGCACTGGCTGACAAGTTAGAGGCAATAATAACAGGTAATGTAGATGCATCCCCAAGAAAAACATACCTCAAATGTTCCGGAAGTGGTTTGAGTTCAAGTGTAGGAGCTTCCTCAATAGATGGTTTCAGGCGCCCCTCCGAATTTTTAAGTTCTCCTAACCCAAGAGATTCAAAAGGCAAATCAAATCTCCTTTTCCAAGGGGCTGAATTTAGCTGCTGCAATTGCTCGGCTATTTCCTCGTCTTCAAAATCAGAGTCACCAACTAAAACTTTTTCCAAAGAATCTGACTTAAGTAACTGCTCCATTTCCATGGTAACTGCAGAATCAACCCAATCCACCTTCAAACATTCTTCTTCATCTGAGGGAAGTTTCATTGCATTAAAAACATTGAAAGTGACATTCTGGTCTTGCACCCTCATGGTGAGCTCCCCTTTCTGCACATCAATCAAAGTCTTTCCCGTAGCCAAGAATGGTCTTCCCAAGATTATGGGAATCTTCTTATCTTCCTCGAAATCCAAGATAACAAAATCAGCAGGAAATATGAGTTTGTCAACTTTCACCAACACATCCTCCACTATGCCTCTAGGATATGTAACTGAACGATCAGCCAACTGCAAAGAGATGTTGGTAGGCTTTGGTTCCGGTAGACCAAGTTGCATATAGACTGACAAGGGCATGAGATTGATGCTAGCTCCCAAGTCACACAAGCACTTCGCAAAAGACAAATTACCAATAGTGCATGGAATAGTAAAGCTACCAGGATCCTTTAGTTTTGGAGGCAATTTCTGTTGCAGCACAGCACTGCATTCTTCCGTTAGAGCAACGGTCTCTAATTCCTCAAGCTTCAACTTACGAGAAAGAATCCCCTTCATGAACTTGGCATAGCTCGGCATCTGTTCAAGAGCTTCGGCAAAGGGAATGTTAATCTGCAACTTCTTGAACACCTCTAAGAACTTAGCAAACTTCTTGTCCAACTGCTGCTTCTGGAGTCTTCTAGGATAAGGAGGAGGAGGATAGATCTGAGTGTTCTTTGTAGACTGCTCCACAGACTTTTTAACAGGTTCCTTGCTCTTCTCTACTTCATCACCTTGCTGATCAGCCATCAAATCAGGTTGAGTAATTTTGGGCACTACAGATTTTTCACCCTGCTGATTCTGAATATCTTCATCTTCTTCTACTGCTGATTTAGGGCCTGCTATAACTTTTCCTGATCTCAAAGTCACAGCCTTCACCTGTTCCTTGCTATCTCTCCTACCTGGATTTGCTTCCGTATCACTAGGGAGAGTTCCTTGAGGCCTACTAAGTAAGGCACTTGCAATCTGTCCTATCTGAGTTTCCAAGAGTTTCTGACCAGCTTGTAGGTTCTTTAACGCTAACCACACATCATCTGATTTTTCATTAAAAGATTGCCCCGCTTGAGCCTGGGGCTGTTGCTGCTGAAATCCCGGAGGTTGATATGATTGCTTTGGAGCATACTGCTGCTGATAACCTTGATTTAATGGCCTTGCTTGCTGACCCTGAAACTGCTGATAGGGCTGAGGTTGTTGAGCACCTTGGTTGTTACTCCAGCTGAAGTTAGGATGATTCCTGTTATTTGGATGATAGGTGGCTGGTACTGGTGCAGCAGGTCTCTGAAAATTACTTACGAACTGTGCTGATTCAGAAGAGATAGCACACTGATTCGTTTCATGTGCGCCCGCACATAGCTCACAAACACTAGCAACCTGCTGAACTCCATAATTAGCAAGAGAATCCACCTTCATCGAAAGAGCCTTCAACTGAGCTGCAATAGCTGAAGCTGTGTCAACTTCAAGAATACCTGCTACCTTACCTTGAGAAAGCCTCTGTGTTGGATTCTGATATTCGTTAGCAGCCATCATCTCAATAAGATCATAAGCTTCCTCATAGCTCTTCGCCCACAGAGCTCCACCTGATGCTGCATCTAGCAGAGGCCTAGACTGTGCTCCCAACCCATTGTAGAAACCATTAATAACCATCCAATCAGGCATGCCATGATGAAGGCACCTTCGTAGCATCTCCTTATAACGTTCCCAAGCCTCACACAAAGATTCTCCAGATTGCTGTTGAAATTGAGTTAACTGGTTCCTTATTGCTGCAGTTTTCGCCATAGGGAAGAATTTAGTAAGAAACTTCTGAGCAAGATCATCCCATGTAGTAATGGAACCAGCTGGTATAGAATGTAACCAGCCCTTAGCCTTATCCCTTAAGAAGAATGGGAAAAGCCTCAACCTGATAGCATCATCCGACACACCATTAAATTTGAAAGTGTCGCAGATCTCGATAAAGTCCCTGATGTGCATATTAGGATCCTCTGTCGAAGCCCCCCCAAACTGAACCGAATTCTGCACCATCTGAATTGTGCTCGGCTTGATCTCAAAGTTATTCGCTGCAATAGCTGGCCTGACAATACTAGATTGTATGTCAGTAATCTTCGGCTGCGAATAGTCCTTCAAAGCCTTAACTGCTGCTGGTAAATCTGCCATCTCTACAGTAGTTTCAAGTTCCTCTTTCTGATTATCTACTACAAGACCGTCTTCTGCCAGTTTTTCCTTACGAGCCTGCAAACGTGTTCGCATACACGTTCAAGTACCTGAAAACACCACGAAACAAACAACTAAGTAAGAAATCCGAGTCAGTGAACGCTAACGACCACTGATGACAAGCACATAAACTAAACAAAACACCGATGATCCCCGGCAGCGGCGCCAAAAACTTGTTAGCACAAAATTACGCAAGCGCACGTAGTCACAAGTAATATAATTAAGGTTCGTTCCGCAGAGATCTGGTTAAGTTCAATCAGTAAATATGCCTATGCAACAATGTTTAGTTTTAATCCACTGCTAAGACAAATAACAAGAATGAGGTTTTAATTATCTAAAATTAACTCGGAAGCAAATTATTAAACTAAGAATAATTAACTAATGAGAATTTAATATGAATTACTTATATGAGATAAAACATGGAATCCTAATTTCATTATCTACTTCACTTAGAGTCGCAGCCTTTAATCAATACATGTGATGGGGTTGATATCTGATCGGATAACACGGAACAAGTAAAAGCTACCTCTCGGTATACTAATACCAAACTACGCATGCATCCACAAAAGAGATAGAAGATGGGTAGACACCAATTATGTTTAGACCCTATATCTCTATAGAATTTGAAAACATAAAGGTTTAAGCACAAGTTATCCACTTAGATCACATAGGGTAGCATAATATCTCTATTTACGCCACAAATCATGATGTTAAAACATCAACCTATCCTATGCTAGCATGGCAAGTTCTAAATCTCAAGATCCACTCTCGTTTAGCAAGAGATTAACAAATTAGATGTTCGCGACGCATCTAAATACATGAAACACAACCATACAAGGATATCAAGAATTCATCACACATAAATCTTTAAAGCATATAAACTACTAAGCTACATAGATAAATCCATTAGGATCCCATGACAACGATTAGTTCATAATTGAACCGTTCGTCACCATGGGATTAATTGAAAACATGATATTAAACAAGATATAAAATAAAGAAGTAATAATATTAATAAAAACAAGAGTTGAGAAAACAAATCTATTATCCAAAGTATACAAAAGTTGAAGTAGATCTAGATCTTGCTTGTCACCGAGCTTGAATCCTTCTCCACTCTTCTCTCTTGCAATTCTACGTTACAATAATAATAATCTGATACAAATTACAAGGTATGATGTGTTTATATAGGCACTACAAGTCTTACCCAGCAAGAAAATACAAAACAGAATTATAATAGAATTTCTGCAAGATACGTTTCCTAATTTGATTATGTTTTGTAAGGAAAATTCGTGGCTGACTTTTCTTCAGATTTTCTGGAACGTTCCCCACGTAATTGGACCTCTGGACTATCTTAGAATGATAGGAAATCTCGTTATCTTCGCGTGGACTGCTTACGGGCCTAAAACGGACTTCTAGAACTCAAGATATGGCCAAAACAGTGTAAACTATGCAACCCTTCTCGAAAATCCGAATTTTAATCAATTAATTCCCAAAAAATTATAAAAGCATCCACCTTAGTCAACATTCTCGTAATCCTGCACAACTAAGCAAAACACATCAAATCTACAACAACTCGAGTCCAAGACAATCAATTTAAGTCGAAATTAAGCGATCCAAGTGGATATAAAATCCACTTATCACCTACAAGTAAAGCAAGTTAATGAGGGCATTTTCATAAGTCAAACAAAATATATTTATGATCTCTTAAAGAAATTTGACTTAATGGATTGTACCTCTGCAAAAACACCTATGGCCACTGCAACTAAGCTTGAGTTGAATACTAAGGAAAAGTCTGTGGACATCTCAAGCTATAGAGGCATGGTAGGTTCACTTCTATGCCTAACAGCTAGTAGACCTGATATAATGTTTTCTACTTGTCTTTGTGCTAGATTTCAAGCTGACCCTAGAGAGTCTCACTTAATAGCTATTAAAAGAATTTTCAGGTATCTCAAGGGAACACCAAACCTTGGCATTTGGTACCCAAGAGAATCTGGTTTTGATCTAACTGGCTATTCAGATGCAGATTATGCAGGTTGCAGAGTTGATAGGAAAAGTACTACAGGTTCCTGTCAATTTCTAGGAAACAGGCTTGTTTCATGGTTCAGTAAGAAACAGAACTCAGTCTCCACTTCTACAGCTGAAGCTGAGTACATTGCTGCTGGAAGCTGTTGTGCACAGATTCTATGGATGAGAAATCAACTCAATGACTATGGTCTAAAAGTTGAGAAGATTCCAATTTTCTGTGACAACACAAGTGCTATTGCCATCACAGGGAATCCAGTGCAACATTCGAGAACCAAGCACATTGACATCAAATACCACTTCATTAGAGAACATGTGATGAATGGTACAGTAGAAATGCACTTTATGCCAAGTGAAATGCAGCTTGCAGATATCTTCACCAAGCCTCTTGATGAATCCACATTCACAAGATTGGTAGGTGAGCTTGGTATGCTTAACTTGTCATAATTCCTAGTGATATTTGATTTCACTGCATTGCAGCTAGGAATGTGTTTTGATTTACTTGAGAATTAAAAACTCTCAGAAAAAAATTTTCTTTAGAAATTTTGTCCAAGGCAAAATTATCTTATCAACGGATATCCTTTTACCCATTGATAGCATAAACACATTCCTAGATTTTTGTATATCAACGGATAACAGCTTATCCACGTCATCAACGGATAAACTGTTTCTCAACCGTTCATTCCATATCCGTTGATATACATATTTTTTTTTAAATATAACTGTTGGTAAACGTGTATCTATATAGGACTGGTTATATTTATTTTCTTTTATTATTTGACAGTTACTTTTGACCAATGGGTAATTACTTTTAATTATTTCATTTTCAATTCTTGAAAAGTATAAAAGGCTGTCTTGTGCTCTCACATCTCACTTTTATCGACTTTCAAGATTCTCTTAAGTAAACTGCATCTTCTTCACAAAAACTCTCTGCAACAAAAGTTCAAACTCTTCAATGGCGCCTATTGTTAAGATGATGTCTTCCACTGGGTTCACCTATGAGAAGAACAATTTCGCGGCCTATGTCGATACAGTGAATGCCCCAGAAGCTTATCACACCATGATGAAGTTTGTGAAGAACTGTAAACTTTCGTATGCTATGACTGCCACCACTCCTCTAATCCACGAAGTAATCGAAGAGGTGTGGGCATCTGCTGAGTACAATGGCACAGACGGTACAATTGCTTTTTCTCTAAAGGGTAAAAACTATGTAGTTAACTCTGATGTGATAACTGCTTGTTTAAAATTGCTTGAGAATAACTGTCTGAAAGTACCCAGTGATGCTGAAATAGTTGTCATGCTTAATTCCATAAATTATGCCCTTAGTACTGATAATTTAGAAAAAATTGCTAAGAAAGGGATGGTTAAAGAATGGAGTTATTTTTGTGATGCCTTCATTAAAACTTTTTCAGGCAAAATTATTAACTTTGATGTTGTTACCCATTCCATGCTAGTTATGCTGTGTATGCTTCTGACTGATAAATTCTATAACTTTGGCACACTAGTCATGTATGAGATAGCAGCAAAATTAGGTAAAAAGGAAACTAGGGGCAAGAATATCTATTTTGCTAGATTTTTGATGCTCTTAGCACTGCATGTATTTGAGAATAAGCTATCCATTGCTAACCCGGATAGCAAGTTCACATGTTTTGTTCAGGAGAAGAGAGTCGTAAGTGATTTAATTCGAATGAACTCCAATGCAGAAGTACAATTGGTATATCTACCAATTGTTCAGGTAACTCTTTCTAACCTTGAAACTCCTATCTCTAACCCCCAAATTTCTTTGCTTTCCTCAGTCACAATGGAGTCTGTAGTAGTGACCAAACAGGCTCCTACCCAAGTGACTAAAACAAAAGTTTCCAAACCAAAATCTAAGAGACAAACCTCAGGTGTTTCTCAAAAAGCACCTGTTGCAAAAACTACCACAACTCTTGAGGGGAGTGTGAAGGAGGTAGTGAGTGGTGAGGGACAGGGTGCAAGCCCTAAGAATAAGGTGGGTGAGGAAAGTGCACCAAATAGCCAAGCCCTAGTTACATCCTCTCAACAGGGTGTGACTACTAGTTCTACAGCAACTCTGCACAAAAGGGTAAGGGACATTAGCTCTCACTCAAAAACCTATGGAAGAAGAGTAAAATCTAAAACCATAGGGGAAGCACAGGGTGCACACACAGTACAGCAAACTGTACCTTCTCAAATTCAGTTTGATGTGACTTCAATAAATGTGGAGTCACAGCCCCTTGATCTTAACCTTCAAATCGATACACATTACAATCCACCATCACCAACTCCATCTCTGGATGTGGATATGATATCTACATCAATTCCTAATTCTCTATCTTTAAGATTCTTGGAGAAGCCCCACTCTGCAATTGGTGGTCATCATCTTTTTGATGATTTGTTGGGCCATCAACCTTCCATTCCTGACTTCACAACAACATCTGTGGCCTTATCTTTAAAATCAATCTCCACAGATTCAGTGTTGGTTTTCACTTCAACGGATATCATCATTCCTTCATCAACGGATATCCTTTATCCGTTGACAAGTGTTTCTCCATCAACGGATGCGCCTCTGTCTAGCCATCCGTTGACAGCTATAACTACTCCATCAACGGATATCCCTTATCCGTTGATAACTCACTCTACCACTGCTATATCTGACATTCCTGTGTCAAGTGTGGAGGAGTTCTAAGTAGTTGAAACACTTTTAGGATTGAGGGAAGGGAGTGAGAGGCTGCCTTGTGAGCAGGCAAAAGGAGAGGCAAACAATGAGAGGCTGACCATTTCTTCAGGTCAGGAAAAAGGAGAGCAAGAGAGTTCCACCTTAGTAGGTGAAGGTGAGGGTGTGAGAGGTGTGAGCCAGGGGGAGCCCTTGATGCAAGAAAAGAGAGATGAGTGGAGAGAAGGGGCTACAGGAGAAATAAGGCAGGACGATCCAGCCATTGCAAGTCAGTTAATGGAGGTTAATGAAGCTTCTAAAGAGATGGAATTTCGACAAGAATATCAGTCAATCATTGACTCCATCTCTTTGGATCCTGAAACCTTTACTCATCCTGTTTCTGCCTATCAAGTCATGGCACAACAGGGCAATGTGGAGGTAGAGAAGGCAATGCACCTAGTGTACACCTCACAATCTCTACAAAGAGCAAAGGAAGCTTTGACAACTCTGCCTTCAAATGCTGACAGTGAAGAGTTTGGCAATGATGACAGTGACAGCACAGCAAATGATGAAGAAGTCAATGTGGCTGATACTCCAGACTGGGTATTTTCTACTGCCACTGTGGCTGGTGACTTCAATGTGGAGATTGTGAAGCAATATCAATCTGCTAGGGCTGAGCACCAAAATGCAGATCCACAGAGAAAGGCTGTCCTTCAGCAAATAATGGACTCCCTGAAACTTCACAAAATGCACATGGTCATTCAAAGAACACAATAGGAGGAGGTCCAAACTGCAATTAGAGAAATGAAAGTGGAACTAGATCCCAGGATTGAGGCACTAGCCCCTACTACCACTCAGAAGGTGCTGACTAGCAAACTATTGAAGGAAGATAGCCTGGCCAAATCTATTCAGCATCTCTCCTCCAGAGTGGATGGTATGGAATCTCAAATGCAGACAATCTTTGCCAATCAAGCCAAACAGACTGAGCTACTGGAAAGGCTGCTTGCAGCCTCATCTCCAGCCCTTGATGCTAACAAAAAGGGGGAGAAAAAGGTAGAAGAGGTTGCAGCTACTTCTAGTCAAATTCCAGCTTCCAATAGCAAGATAGCACAAATTGAGGGGGAGCAACAGCCAATGATAGTGGTCAATCCAAAAGAATTTACTATAGAGGCTTCTCCTGTGAAGAAACAAAAGGCTTTTCCTGTGATTCCTGACTTATCAGAAATCTCAGATGGTGAAAGGCAAGCCAGAATAGAGGCCTTAGAAAAGATCAACAAGGAGGCAAATGAAAGAATGATGAGAACAGAAAGGATGATCAATGAATCAATTGTATCAAATCTGTTCTCTACTAAGTCCTCAGCTCCAACAATATCAACTAAAATTCTGAAGGTGCTCACTCCAGAGATTGTAGCTCCTACATTTTATGATGCTGAACCATCTTATGTCAAAGAATTTGAACCATACATAAAAACCAGAGTCTACTCTCCACCAAAGGCAAATGGGAAGAACAAGTTACAATTGGACTTTCCATTTCCCAAGGATGATGAAGGGAAGCTAATGGGAAAGCAAATTAAGGAGTTCAAGGAAAATGCCAATAGGAGTGTAAGAGAATGGATGGCTGTAATTATAAGGAATGGAAAAGTCTTAAATATATCCAATTGCCATCCTAGATTTGTTGAAGCAAAAAGAGAGGAGACCTCCAGACTTCTCAGGGAAGCTCATCCAAGTGAAGAAAATCAATATGAAAACTCAGATGAGAAGCAAGCCAGGCTGGCTCAAGAGTTAATGGATGAGGTAGAGGATGAAATGAGGGAACCTGAGGAAGTCCCCAAATCCAAAAGGAAAGTGAAATCAGTCCCCAAATCCAAATCTAAGAGAGTGAAATAAAAGGCAAGGAGGCCTGTCTCTCCAGAAATTGAAAGCAAGGAGACAGTTGGCTCATCACAACCTATTTCTGTAAAAGTATTCAACCCAGCTGTGAATTTCCATGGTGATCCTATAGTACCTAAAGAGGAACCAATGAATCTTGACTCCATTGAGGTTCCTTCATTCTTGCTGAAGCCTCAACAGAAGCCTATACAGAAGAAAAGGATACCAAGGAAGCAACCTTCAAAGGAACCAATTCAAGTTGCTAGGGTACCTGCTATTGTCAGGCATCCAATCTTGGAAAACAAGGATGATTTTATCAATCAGGCAGATATTGAAGAATACTCAGGCATGAATCTGTATCCGGATGAATTGTCAGAAGTAAGAGGAATTGACAAATATAAACATTTGCCTGAGAGATTGGTCTTTGTATACAAGGGAGGAAAGGAAAGGACATGGCCACTACAGAGGGTTCTTGGAGAAAATTATCTGACCTTAACCAAAGTGTTCTCTGCAATCAAGAGATACCCAGGATTCTCCAAGATAGCAAAAGGGGAGATACTGGACAGAATAGAACAGATAAGGAGGGAATGGAACTCACCATCAAGTCTACCAAGGAAGATGAAGATCCCATACAATGGACAGAAAATCCACCTTCAACCCTTCTGGATGATGGAGTTCAGGGATGAAGATGGACAGGAGATTCTTCATGTTAGAAGACCAACTATCAAAGGCTAGTTCTCAATACCTGAGATGGTTACAACAAAAGCTAAATCCAAAGGTTGATGAAGAAGATGCCTTCTATAGGCAACTCCAAATGCAGATTGAGTCCAACTCTGCCAAAGAAGGAAAATCAAGGGTGATGCCAACAAGAGAAAAGAAACAGTCTTAATCTGCTCAGTCTAGAGGAGCTCTTCTCTGTAAATTTCTCAAATTTCAGTCTTTAATTTTTGTAGCTAAATACAATTTTTGCATTGTTCTATATATATATCTTTAGGAATGTTTTGTTATCATCAAGGTCCTGAAATTATGCTTTATTGCCATCAAGTATAAATTGGGGGAGATTGTTAGGAATATGTTGTACTTGATGATAACTTCACAATCAATCAAATTGTATAAGGTTTTGTAGCTGTCAACGGATGAGGATTTATAACTCTATCCGTTGACAGGTAGCTCATCAACGGATGAGGTTTTGTAGCATACTGCAGTATCTCTATGTTATCAGTTGATAATGTTTTTATCCACAGTCATGTTGACCATCAACGGATAGGCAGAATAGGGTAGTAAATTGTAAATAAGCTATGCTATGTAATTCTATCTAAGTGAAAGTGTATCAATAGATGAAGACAAAACTCTATCAACGGATACAACTCAAATCCACTCTATCAACGGATACAGCTCAAGTCTCAATATCAACGGATACAGCTCAATACATCATCAACGGATGTCAGTGTACAATATCAACGGATAATCATTGACACTGTCTTCTATGCTAAGCTGGGGATTAGCAGTTGATAAGGACATGTTTGACTGACAGATCACATGGGTTGATAGTAGATACAAAAAGCAGTATGGCAGCCGTACTTTTGAAACACAGAAGAAAGAAGCATTCCGTTTACACTATGAATACAAGAAAGGTGCAGGAGACATGTCTGTTCACAAGGACAACCTTTCGGCTACATGTGTATTTGGAGTGTAGTAGCAAGTCAACTAGAATTAGATTAATATTATCTTATTCCAGTAGTACTTGTAAAACTTGGGATTTATAACCAAGTGTAGCAACTCTTTGAAGGCTAAGAAAACAGATACATTTGCTTAGGGTTTTTATTGAATATCCTTAGAAAGCAAAGAGTTGTAAAATAGAAGCTGTGTACTTTTGTATCACAGAGTTTTCTTTGAATAAAAGCTTCAGGTGGTGCATTTAACCACCTGATTTTTATGTGTGTGCATTAATCTTTCTACAGCAATTATCTAAGTATAGATTTCTGGAGTTCTTATCAGAAATTTATAAATATCAAGAATTGTATTCGACCCCCCCTTCTATAATTATACAAGTGTGTAATCTGGGAATAACAATTGGTATCAGAGAAAGCTTATAACATATTTGAAGTTTAAAGATCAACACACTTCCAACATGTCTAAGAAGGATTATGGAGTAAAGATTTCAGTTCTTGATAGAGAGAATTACTTTCACTGGGAAGTAAAAATGCGTCTACATCTCTCGTCTATTGATGAGGGTTTTGTGGATTGCATTGATAAGGGTCCTCACGTTCCAATGAAGACTGCAACAAGAGTTGGCCTGGCTGAAGGTGTGCCTGACACTCTCATTCCCAAACCTGTTTCTGAGTGGAGTCTTGAAGATATTGCAGAAGTCCACAAAGACAAAAAGACCATGAATATACTGTTCAATGGTCTAGAAACAGACATGGTTGACAATGTTATTAACTGTACTACCTCCAAGGAAGTATGGGACACTGTTCAAACCCTTTGTGAAGGAACTGAACAGGTGAGGGAAAACAAGATGCAACTACTAATCCAACAGTATGAACATTTCCACTTTAAGAGTGGAGAAACATTGAATGATACATTTAGTAGATTTCAAAAGCTACTAAATGGTTTGAAACTGTATGGAAGAATCTATCAAGTTAAAGATTCTAATCTCAAATTTCTGAGATCACTGCCCAAGGAATGGAAGCCAATAACTGGTTCTCTAAAAACACTCAAGAGTACATGACTGATCAAACTGAGTAATAACAGCTTTCACAATTCTCAAATACTTCACCATAGTTTCATCCTTGGCTTCAAATTCACCATTTACTTGCGATGCCACTAGTCTTGAATCCCTACAAACTTTGAGATTCTTGACCTGAAGGGTTTCGGGGCATAAACACAGCGAAAACAGTCGTAAAACAATAAAAATCCGAAACCCTAATCATATGATCCATGTATAAGACATGCTGATTATGGTGAATAGAATCAGTACCTTTACGAAGCTTTACGAATTCGGTTGACAGATGGAGGTCCTAGATTGTGATCAACACGCAGCCCTTGATGCAAGATCCGCGTCTCTAAATCGTCCACACGAACGTTCGATCGTCCAACGATCCAAGGAGCGGGTACTAGCCAAAATCAGCCTCTCTCTCTCTCTAGCCTCTCAAAGAATAGAGCAGCTAGGGTTTTTAAGAAAAACGATTTTGCAAAAGTGTTACCCTAACCAATACATCTTTATGTATTTATAGAGAGAAAGATGGGCCTAACCCTAATCAGCTTGGGCTTCAATTAAAACAAACTGATTTGGGTTTTTAATGAATTAAATTCGAAATAACATTTAATTAACTAAGTCCAACTCAATTAATTATTTATCCAATTTCGAATTTATAATCATTTAATTAAAAACGAAATCTGATTCCATAATCAATTTCGAATTTTAATTATTTAATTTAAATCTGATATTTAAATTAAGACTCCTTTTAAAACGTTCTTATTGTGTAACCCTTTAGGTTATTATTACGTTGGCAATAATTTTAATATCCAATAATAAAATTATAAACAATGAGTGGCATCTAGTAATACATCATTGCTACCCAAGTAATAATAATAATTGGTGATCCAATTAAACCTTTCGTGATAAATGTTTCCATGTAATATAATCCCTTTAACCAAATATTATAGATTAAACTCGAGGCATGTATTTCGTCATCCTCTTCAACATTTAATCCAGGTTTACTTGATCCATGAGTAGACTATTAAAACAAATCAATATTTGAGCACGGCCATGCATTTTATAGTCTCACTCAATCAAGAGGCCAATAATATCTCTCCTAATTCTAGGAGGGTTAAATCCTTTATCTATCATTCATATTTCTCATACGACTCATAATATACCCGATGTCCACTTTTATCATCACCCGATTAAAGGTAACTTTTAATGTAGTCAAAGTACATTAATCCTCGTATAGAAATATAATGATCTCAAGTCAAAGGATCATTACACCATAATCACTGTGAGTCTTTCTTATGACTTTATTAAACATGAAGAATCTCACTTTGGGTCTGTCCACTACCATGTACCCTTACATGTACCTATGTATTGACTTTAGTATCTCCATACTGATAACCAATGAGATGTGGTTATCTGTCAAACAACATACTAGTCTATTTATGTATTATTATTGTCCTATATAATAATACTCGACTAGGGACCTTTAAGAATATGATATATTATATAATCTCAATTTCAAGTCATGTACTTAAACTATACAATGTGTATCATGATTCCAAGGACATTTATTATGCTAACAAATATATCGCAGTAATTAAAGTAATAATAAATACGTTTATTGAATAATCAAATGACATAAAGGTTTATTAAAAGAACCAATGTATTGCCTCTAGGGCACCTACACTAACAATCTCCCACTTGCACTAGAGCCAATCACCCATGTATCTAATACCCATGGAACTAGTATGACCTTCGTGCTTCTGCTGCGACAAAGCCTTGGTCAGTGGGTCCGCAACATTATCATTAGTATGCACTTTACATATATGTATATCTCCTCTCTCGTTTATCTCTCGACGAAGATGATATCTTCTAAGTATATGCTTTGCCTTGGAATGGGACCTTGGTTCCTTAGCCTGCGCAATGGCTCCATTGTTATCGCAATACAGATCAACTGGATCTGCGATCGACGGAACCACACCAAGTCCGGTAATGAATTTCCGAATCCAAACAGCCTCTTTGGCTGCTTCACTGCCGGCAATATACTCAGCTTCCATTGTAGAATCAGCTACTGTCTCTTGCTTCGAACTTTTCCAGCTTACAGCACCTCCATTTAGATAAAACACGAATCCAGACTGGGACACAGAATCGTCCCTATCTGTCTGGAAACTAGCATCAGTGTAACCTTTTACGACCAGCTTCTCATCTCCTCCGTATATCAAGAACGAATCCTTAGTCCGTTTAAGGTACTTAAGAATATTCTTGACAGCTGTCCAGTGACCCTCACCTGGATTAGACTGGTACCTGCTCGTCATGGTTAAAGCATACGAGACATCAGGACGAGTACATATCATTGCATACATTATAGAACCAATTGCCGAAGCATATGGTACTTTACTCATACGGTCCTTATCATCTGATGATTTAGGACAGTTTTCCTTTGAGATCACTATCCCATGAGACACCGGGACAAAGCCCCTCTTTGCCTCTTGCATTCCAAAACGATGCAATACTTTGTCAATGTATGTACTCTGACTTAGGCCGATTAATCTTTTAGATCTATCTCTATAGATCCTGATCCCTAAGATATAGGTAGCATCGCCTAAGTCTTTCATTGAGAAACTTTTTCCCAACCAAGTCTTCACAGCCTGTAGAAAAGGAATGTCATTCCCTATTAGTAATATGTCATCCACATATAATACTAGGAATGCCACATGGCTCCCACTAACCTTCTTGTAAACACACGGCTCATCCTCATTTTGTTTGAAGCCAAACTCTTTGACTGTTTCATCAAAACGGATGTTTTACCTCCTTGAGGCCTGCTTCAATCCATAAATAGATCGTAGCAACTTACAAACCATTCTAGCAAACTTTGGATCGACAAAACCCTCAGGTTGTGTCATGTACACATCCTCTTCTAAGCTTCCATTTAAGAAAGCAGTCTTGACATCCATTTGCCAGATTTCATAGTCATAATAAGCCGCTATCGCAAGCAAAATCCTGATGGACTTGACCATAGCTACCGGTGAGAAAGATTCATCATAGTCAATACCATGAATTTGCTTGAAACCTTTCGCCACCAGTCTTACTTTGTAGGTCTGTAAATTTCCATCCATGTCAGTTTTCTTCTTGAAAACCCACTTGCACTCTATGGGTTTAACCCCATCAGGTGGTGCAACCAAAGTCCATACTTTGTTTTCATACATGGAATCCATCTCAGATTTCATGGCTTCCAGCCATCTCTCAGAATCTAGACTATTCATAGCATCCTTGTAGGTGAGAGGCTCATCATTATCTACAAGCATCACATCGCCACCTTGGGTCAGGAGAAATCCATAATATCTCTCTGGCTCATGGCGAATCCTACTTGATCTACGAACAACCTGTGTTTCTTGAGCATTATTATTATCCTGCTCTTGTTCCACTTCAGGTTCAATGCTATTTTGTGGTTCTCGATCTTCATCGAGATCAATAGTTCTCCCACTGTTTCTTTTGGAAACAAAATCTCTTTCCATGAATATAGCATCTCGAGCAATAAACACTTTCTGCTCAGAAGGACTATAAAAATAATACGCCTTTGTTTCTTTAGGGTATCCCACAAAATTGCACTCTTCGGATTTAGGTCCAAGCTTGTCAGATACTTGACGTTTTACAAACGCCTTGCATCCCCAAACTTTCATAAAGTTCATGCTTGACCGTTTCTCCTCCCATATCTCATATGGAGTCTTTTGAACCTTCTTGTTTGGAACACGGTTAAGTGTGAAAGTCGCTGTTTCTAGAGCATAACCCCAGAAACTTATTGGAAGATCTGCATGACTCATCATCGATCGTACCATGTCCAACAGAGTACGATTTCTCCTTTCTGAAACTCCATTCCATTGAGGTGTACCTGGCGGAGTGAGTTGTGATACAATACCACACTCCTTTAAATACTCTTTAAATTCGGTGTTTAAGTATTCACCCCCACGATCGGATCGTAAGATTTTAATACTTACACCTCCGCCTATTTGCTTCTCTACTTCAGTCTTGTATTCTTTGAATTTTTCAAAAGAATCGGATTTGTTCTTCATAAGATATACATATCCATATCTACTGAAGTCATCAGTAAATGTTATGAAGTAGTAGTAGCCTCCTCTAGCCATCACACGCATTAGGCCACATACATCACTATGTATTAGCTCCAAACGTTCAGTGGCCCTTTGACCCTTACCAGTAAAAGGGGCTTTAGTCATCTTACCAAGCAAACAAGATTCGCATTTTTCGTATGATTCAAAATCAAACTTATCCAAGTATCCATCCTTATGTAATTTGGATATGCGTTTCTCACTTATATGGCCTAGACGACAATGCCAAAGGTATGTTTGATTTGAGTCATTAACTTTAAGTCGTTTGTTTTCTATATTACAGACAGGATTATCTAAATCAAGAACATATAAACCATTAAATAAACGCGCAACACCATAGGTTAAATATTTCAAAGCAAAAGAGCAACTATTGTTCTTTATTATAAACGAAAAACCTTTCTTGTCCAAACAAGAAACAGAAATAATGTTTCTGCGAATCGCAGGCACATAAAAATAGTATTCAAGTTCTAAAACAAGCCCAGAGGGTAAAGATAAATAATAAGTTCCTACAGCTAAAGCAGTAACTTTTGCTCCATTGCCTACTCGTAGGTCCACTTCTCCCTTAGCCAAAGTCCTACTTCTCTGCAGTTCCTGCACATTTATACAAATGTGAGAAGCACATCCGGTATCCAATACCCAAGACGTAGAAATAGACAGATTGACTTCTATAACATAAATACCTGATCCAGAAATCTGAACACCCTTCATTTTCTTCAGATCATCCAAGTAAGCAGTACAGTTTCTCTTCCAATGACCAGGCTTGTGGCAATAGTGACAATCACCTTTGTCAGCCGTTGCGACATCTCCCTTCGGCTTTTTAGCCTTTTTGAAAGAGGGCTTAGAAGGACCAAGAACTTTTGATGCTACCTTTTTCTTGCCCTTCCATTTCCCCTTTCCCTTAGCACCTTTCTTGCCCACCATCATTATGGGAGCTTTCTCAGGTGCCTTGACCATATTTGCTTCAGTGGTCCTCAGCATGGCCAACAATTCCATAGGAGTCTTATCTTGCTCAGTCATATTAAATGTCATAATGAACTGAGTATAGTCGCTGTTCAAAGATTGCAAGATTATATCGACTTGAGCCTCTCGCTGAAGCGGGAAACCCAAACGAGCAAGGTAATCACAATACCCAATCATCTTTAGAACATGTGGTCCAACTGGTCTGTTGCCCTGCTTGCACGAGAAGAGTGCTTTGCTCGTGTTGAACTTTTCCACACGAGCCTGTGATTGAAACATCGTCGAAAGATGTTCAAACATAGTATAAGCATTCATATCAAAATGCTGCTTCTGAAGCTCAGCATCCATAGTAGTAAGCATAAGACAGGCCACATCAGTTGCATCATCAATATGCTTCTGATAAGCATTTCGTTGAGCAGCAGTGGCATTGTTAGCAGGGGCTGCCGGTGGAGGAATATCAATCACATAAGATTTCTTTTCCTGCATGAGAACAATTCTCAAATTCCTAGACCAGTCAAGGAAGTTTGATCCTGTCAGCTTGTCCTTCTCAAGGACTGATCGTACAGAGAAACTGTTGTTTGTGTTTTGTGCCATTTGTTTTCTACAATGATAAAATGCATAAGATAAATTAGATTGTTACAATAATTATGTTCAAGTTATTATTACATATTCATAATATTTATCTCCCACTATTTTTATCAAATTAATAGCCCTTACTATTAAATTGGAAAGAATATCCCATAAATCTTTCTAGTGAGCCAAGATCCATATTTCGTCATATCCTAAGTCAACCACTGGTAGTCCTTAAAACATGATTATTTAGGTAGAAAACAGTTGTCAATTATATCATATATAATTCTTGGATAGTTTGGTGAACAACAATTGTTCTTGTCTATCTAATAGATTTTGAACCAAACTCTATGCTTCTAAGTTCATAATAATTGAATATAACCGTTTATTTTCACCTTATTATGACGACTCAGTTAAGTTAAACCCAATGATACAACAGTCGAATATAATCGCTTATATTCGTCACATCTCACTACGATAGACAGGAGTCCCCTGCCACTGGCAGTCATTCCCCTTATCGATCTAGGATTCAATGAGTGTTCATTCATTGGAAAGCATCCGATTAAAACTTAATATTTTGTTAAGGGGTTTCAAAATTAAAACGACCATGATCCCATCATAAAGAGATTCCCAATTTTTCCTTGAATTAAATACTTCAAATCAATATTCATCAATAGTTTGATTTCCAGGTTGTTGGAGGAGTCACAAGTGGCCTCACTTAATACCCAACTTCCTTACAGGTAAAACCCGTTTTTGACAAAATCTCCCCATATCTAAATAATTGAAAATTCGTATTTTAATTCCGTGTTTCATAAACACAAAAATCTCATGATCGTTTGTTCATTTTAAAATCTCGAATCGTTACAGATTTTATCTTGTTTAGCATGGCAAGCATGGTATGGGTGACGTATCTAATACATACATGATTAATCTAACTAAACATGCATCTCTATCACTACGCATACATATCATCATATGTAAAGTGCATGAAAATAAAATCGTGCTTGGTTATGGCCCAATCCTATATGATCTTTCCAAGCTAATGGAAAAATCTAGGTCAATCTATGGTGGTTAATAAAACTAAATTATTACATAGTTGGTCTTCATAAATACATGTCTTCATGTCTTCTTTGTGTCAAATGCTTTCATCTCCATTGATCCTTCATTGCATGCTTCCAATGATCTTCTTATTACATTGAATATAAAACATAACTATACTAATGAAATTACATAAGAACTCGAGTTACATTCGAGATGAACAATTACAAAGCACCAAGAAAACGACATGCAAGTCGTATTTATAAAACCAAACCATAGTAATAAAAACCACTAACCTATGGGTCTCAAGGCCATAACCAATCACCATGCTCAATTAACACTTAAGAACATCATCATCATATTATTATATATCACAAAATATCATATGAATAGAGCATATGTCATAAGCCCAAATTTGTCACAAGCCCTAAACACGCGGAAAATTTTGCAAAATCACGTATCAAAATACATGCAAATCATGTATCAAAATACATGTCCAGAAGCATATATCAACATATATGCGACCTCAATTCCAGTTACCAGAAACATGTATCAGTATACACGTAACCCTAATCCCAGTAAACAGATCGTATCCATTTGCATCCATCCGAAAGTTTATATCATTATACAAACAGATCGTATACATATGAGTCATGGCAGATTCCAAACATGCTAACATCACTATATCAGATACATACGATTCATCAAACATGTGATATAACAGTTTATAATCAACGTATATCGAAACTATTTCATGGCAGATTCATAGAACATGCATACATGCATCAAATACAGTAAACACGTAACCAAATCAGCCCCTTATACACGTAGCTTTGATACCATTGAAGGGTTTCGGGGCATAAACGCAGCGAAAACAGTCGTAAAACAATAAAAATCCGAAACCCTAATCATAGGATCCATGTATAAGACATGCTGATTATGGTGATAAGAATCAGTACCTTTACGAAGCTTTACGAATTCGGTTGACAGATGGAGGTCCTATATTGTGATCACCATGCAGCCCTTGATGCAAGATCCGCGTCTCTAAATCGTCCACACGAACGTTCGATCGTCCAACGATCCAAGGAGCGGGTACTAGCCAAAATCAGCCTCTCTCTCTCTCTCTCTCTCTCTAGCCTCTCAAAGAATAGAGCAGCTAGGGTTTTTAAGAAAAAACGATTTTGCAAAAGTGTTACCCTAACCAATACATCTTTATTTATTTATAGAGAGAAAGATGGGCCTAACCCTAATCAGCTTGGGCTTCAATTAAAACAAACTGATTTGGGTTTTTAATGAATTAAATTCGAAATAACATTTAATTAACTAAGTCCAACTCAATTAATTATTTATCCAATTTCGAATTTATAATCATTTAATTAAAAACGAAATCTGATTCCATAATCAATTTCGAATTTTAATTATTTAATTTAAATCTGATATTTAAATTAAGACTCCTTTTAAAACGTTCTTATTGTGTAACCCTTTTGGTTATTATTACGTTGGCAATAATTTTAATATCCAATAATAAAATTATAAACAATGAGTGGCATCTAGTAATACATCATTGCTACCCAAGTAATAATAATAATTGGTGATCCAATTAAACCTTTCGTGATAAATGTTTCCATGTAATATAATCCCTTTAACCAAATATTATAGATTAAACTCGAGGCATGTATTTCATCATCCTCTTCAACATTTAATCCAGGTTTACTTGATCCATGAGTAGACTATTAAAACAAATCAATATTTGAGCACGGCCATGCATTTTATAGTCTCACTCAATCAAGAGGCCAATAATATCTCTCCTAATTCTAGGAGGGTTAAATCCTTTATCTATCATTCATATTTCCCATACGACTCATAATATACCCGATGTCCACTTTTATCATCACCCGATTAAAGGTAACTTTTAATGTAGTCAAAGTACATTAATCCTCGTATAGAAATATAATGATCTCAAGTCAAAGGATCATTACACCATTATCACTGTGAGTCTTTCTTATGACTTTATTAAACATGAAGAATCTCACTTTGGGTCTGTCCACTACCATGTACCCTTACATGTACCTATGTATTGACTTTAGTATCTCCATACTGATAACCAATGAGATGTGGTTATCTGTCAAACAACATACTAGTCTATTTATGTATTATTATTGTCCTATATAATAATACTCGACTAGGGACCTTTAAGAATATGATATATTATATAATCTCAATTTCAAGTCATGTACTTAAACTATACAATGTGTATCATGATTCTAAGGACATTTATTATGCTAACAAATATATCGCAGTAATTAAAGTCATAATAAATACGTTTATTGAATAATCAAATGACATAAAGGTTTATTAAAAGAACCAATGTATTGCCTCTAGGGCACCTACACTAACATGACCCTCATGATTCTGGCCAAGCCCAACCCGGCTATCAAGGCTTCGTACTCAGCTTCGTTGTTGGTTGTTGGAAACTCCAACTTCAAAGCATACTCAACTGTGAACCCATCGGGGCTTTGCAAGACTAAACCCGCACCACTAGATTTTGTTTTTGATGCTCCATCAAAATAGAGCACCCAATATTCCCTCTGATCAGGTAAAAGCTCTTCATCTTTATCCTCTCTTCCAGGGGTGGTCATTATCTCCTGCCCCCCGACTTCTTGGTTGCCAATGGTACATTCAACCATGAAGTCAGTCAATGCCTGAACCTTGATGGTTGTTCGAGGCTTATACCCGATGTCAAATTCTCCAAGTTCGATTGCCCATTTAATCAATCTTCCACTGGCCTTCGGGCTATGTAATATGTTCCTCAATTGCTGGTCTGTCAGGACTTCAATCTTGTGTGCTTGAAAGTACGGTCGTAGCTTCCTCGAGGCTGTTATCAATGCCAAAGCAAACTTCTCAATGGGAGAGTAATTCAACTCTGCCCCATGCAACACCTTGCTCACATAATAAACAGGTTTCTGAATGTTGTTCTCTTCGCGAATGAGGACGACACTCAGTGCTTGTTTGGATACCGCCAAATATAAGTAAAGAGTCTCCCTAGGGCTAGGCTTGGCCAACAACGGGGTTTCTGCCATGTATTTCTTCAATTGTTCAAAGGCCTCTTGGCTTTTAGGTGTCCACTCAAAATTTTTCACCTTCTTCAATGCTTGAAAGAAAGGCAAGCATTTATCACCAGACTTGAAGATGAATCTTCCTAAAGCTGCTACTCAGCCTGTCAACTTCTGCACATCTCTTACAGAGCACGGCGGTTCCATATCTAAAATCGTATTGATCTTGTCAGGGTTGGCCTCTATGCCTCTCTTTGAAACCATCAAACCCAAAAAATTTCCAGATCCAACACCAAAAGCACACTTGGCTGGATTCAACATCATCTTGTGGTGCCTCAGCACTTCGAATGCCTCTCTGAGGTGCTTAATGTGGTCTGCCTTGAATAGGCTCTTGACTAACATGTCATGAACATAGACCTCCATGGTTTTTCCAATCAGATGAGCGAATATCTTATTCACTAGTCGTTAATAAGTAGCGCCTGCATTCTTTAGACCAAAAGCCATAACAAGATAGCAGAAAACACCAAAGTCAGTTATGAAAGATACCTTTGGGATGTCATCCTTGTGCATCTTAATTTGATTGTAGCCGCTGAACCCGTCCATGAAGCTCAACATCTCATGTCCAGCTGTGGCATATATCAACATGTCTATCCTTGGCAGGGGAAAACAATCCTTCGAGCATGCATCATTCAAATCAGTAAAGTCTATACACATCCTCCACTTCCCATTTGCCTTCTTGACCATCATAGGGTTAGCCAACCATTCGAGGAACTGAATCTCTTCAATAAACCCAGCCTCTAAGAGCTTGTCATCTTCTTGCTTAATGGCCTCTTGCCTTTCAGGATCAAAATTCCTTTTCTTCTGTTTTATTGTCTTCCGTTCAGGATCAATATTCAACTTGTGAGTTATGAGTTGGGGATCAATCCCTGGCATATCAGCTATTGTCCAAGCAAACACATCGCTATTCTCTTGTAAGAATGCTGTCAACTTGCCCTTCAGGGGTTCCTTCAAAGAAGCTCCTATATAAGTTACTTTCTCGGGGTCGCCTAGCTCTAGAGGAATGGGGACTAAGTCCTCTGCTGGCCTCCCATGGTGTTCATCATTACCACGGACATCCATGTCTTCAATTGGGAGTACATGCCCCCCAATTCCATCAGCTCTCAATGCGGACACATAACAACTTCTTGCCATCTTCTGATCACCCTTTTGTTCTCCAACACCATTCCTGGTCGGAAACTTAATCTTCATGTGATATGTAGAGGCAACAACCTTGAATGCATGAAGTCCAGTCCTTCGAAGGATTGCGTTATAAGTCGAGAATGCTTTGATCACCAAAAAATTCAGCATCTGAGTAGGCTCCTTAGGTTCCTGTCCAATAGTCATGGGCAACTGAATAGTCCCTTCAACTTTGGATTCAACTCCATTAAATCCGTAGATAGGCATGTTCGTCGGGGTCGACTGAGAGTCGATGTACCCAATCTTTACAAACGCGTCATGAAATAGGATATCAACAGAAGCTCCATTGTCTATCAGGACTCGCTTTACTTCCGAATTTCCAATTACAGGGGTTATGACCAATGGGTCGTCGTGGGGGAACTTCACCCCTTCGAGGTCTGAATCATCGAAACCAATCACTATTTCAGTCCTGGCACGCTTCGGGGCTTCTCCTACGATGTGCATCACCTCTCTGGCGTATGCCTTTCGAGAGTTTCGTGTGGTACCGGCTGCTGTCGGGCCTCCCCAAATCATATTGATAACTGGCCCTCGGGGCTGTAGGTTATGATCACGATCATTGTCCCTTCTATCATTGTCTCTCCTATCATAATCCCTTCTTTGGGTTCCACGATCATCACCCTTTGTAAACTTGCTTAGCTTCCCTTTTCGGATCAAGAACTCAATCTCATCCTTCAATTGACTACAATCATCTGTATCGTGTCCCACATCACGGTGGTACCTACAGTACTGCTCCTTGTTTCTCTTTGCGGGATTACCCCTAAGTGGCGTCGGCCATCGAAAGTCCTTATCCTTCTCAATATCTAATAAGATTTGACTCCTAGGAGCATTCAATCTTGCGTAGTCAGGGAATCTCGGTCCCAAACCTTTCTTTGGTGGTGACTCAGAGTCCTTGCTAGTCCGGGGATACTTGTCCTTAGCGTCGTACTCTTGCTCTTGCTTTCGCTTCTTTGAGTCGTTGGAACCCTTGCCATTGCCTCCTGCGGCTTCCTTCTTCATGTTGTCCTCAGCCTTGATATACTTGTCGACCCTTCGTTGGAGCTCGGCCATGTTTTCAGGAGGATGTTTTGCCAAAGACCTTTTAAAGAAGAGATCAGTGGTTCCGTGTTCCAAGGCTACCATGGCTACCTTATTCTCCAGATCAGTGATATTTAACGTCTCCTTATTGAATCGCTTGAGGTAATCCCTCAAATTTTCGTTCTTTCCTTGTACCACATACATGAGAGATGCGAAGCTTTTCTCGTGAACTCTTCCGCTGATGAACTGGCTAACAAAAGCAGCATTCAACTCCTTAAAGGAGCCAATTGAATTAGCGGGCAAGCGGCTATACCATCTTTGAGCCATGCCTAACAAAGTTTGAGGGAATGCCCTACACTTTAAAGCATCACTTGCAGGCTGCAACAGCAGTGCGTTTGAGAACGTCCTGACGTGGTTTACGGGATCACCCGTTCCATCATAAGCCTTGATTGTCGGCATCTTGAACTTCTTTGAAATACGTGCATTCATCACCTCCTCAGTAAACGGGGGTGTGGGATCATCAGGATCTCCTAGTGGCATCAGATCTTTGGGGTTACCCTTGGGGGTTTCCACCCTTGTTGTTCTTCGAGTTGGGGCATCAGCCCTTTTCTGTCTCCTTGAAGACCTCTCCAAGTCGATAATGGGAATCCTCTCTGTGGTTGGAGGAGGCTGAGTTTAATTCAATCTAGCTTGTTTTCTCGCCATATCGTCCTTCAACTTTAAGATCTCAGCCTCATAAGCCTTGATCCTCTCAGCAGTTGTCAAGGAGGGTCTATCATGGATACTTCGTGTCCTCCTTAGAGGTTCTTTGCTAGCACGTCACCTCATCGGGGCTTCATCTCGATCGTCGTCCTCAGATGATGATGAATCATCAGTATAGGGACCAGAGTAGTCATCATACTCTCGATCTCGGATCTATAAGGCATGACCGCTTGGTCCAGGTTCCCTTTGTCGAGGGGGACAATTAGGCAGCCCATACATCGGGTTGGTATTCAAGGGGAGATCCGTAGTGTGGATCTGTATCCCCGGGGGTAGCGTACGATTAACGTTACCAAGAGGAGAAACCACCATCTGAAGAGGGTTAGCTTCTTGGCTTTGATGGACGACCACGGGTAGAGTTCCCTCAACATGGGGAGTCATCCCTGGGGATTGAGAGACTAGAGGTTGAATGATCGCCTATGTTGATGGGGGTAATTGTCCTTCTTTATTAGTGGTAAGAGGATCAGAAGTGGCAGGTGGAGCAGAGCTAAGGGGTATGGCCTCAGTTAAGGTTGATGTTGTTCTTCGTGTTTGAACCATGGTTGATGTTGTCTTCCCACAGACGGCGCCAAATGTTGTGGAATAGAAACTAGGTTACGAAATTGTATTTAATGCTAGGGTTCGGGAGCTTCATGCTTTAATGACTATTTTCGTGTTCGAGACTAATTAGTCCTCACAGAGTGCCTACGTATCTCGTATTGAGAATCAAGCCAAGACGTAGTTCTAGGTGATGGTGCCCTCGAGGCTATGGAGGCGAGAGCTCACCTAGGACGCAGTGGCTTGCATGTCCTTATTCGAGTATTAAGCCAAAACGTAGTTCTGAGA
Organism: Saposhnikovia divaricata; assembly: GCA_036435485.1. Taxonomy (NCBI): domain Eukaryota; kingdom Viridiplantae; phylum Streptophyta; class Magnoliopsida; order Apiales; family Apiaceae; genus Saposhnikovia; species Saposhnikovia divaricata. Next base: position 166,495,583 of record CM071595.1, on the reverse strand, counting down.
ATGAGGGGTCATGCCCTTATATAGGCTGAGAAACCTTAGAATTATGGTAGAAGTCAGAGATTTGGTGGACAAGTCACCGTTTTGAAGAAGGTTCTAGTCTCCTTCCATATAGGAATCAGTTTCCATATTAAAATTGATATCTTGGAGGCTAAGTCAGGCAGGAGTAACATCCTTGTTTGACTCTTATTTGCTGAGCTGTTTATTACCTTCAATATTAATTACGAAATTAATATGAAAATAGGGTTTTGGGCCCCACGTTTTGACCCATCCGGTGGGCCCGCGTTTTGACCATACTGGGCCTAATTAATGCCACATTAAATGTGTCTTTAGGGCTTACTTTTAGCCCATATCACTGAACATGAGATTCAAAAAGTTAAAAAAATATTTTAATAATAAAAATATATATACAACTTAAAACTTTAACAATAAAATATAATTTAAAAAATTTACAGCCCACGCGAAGCTCACAAAATTATCTTTAATTTAGCGATGATTTAACAATTATAATTGAAATGGAAACACTCCGTATCTCAAGAAAAAAAATATAATTACGAATGTTTACATTAATCCTAGTTAGTGTAGAAGACCTACATTGATAATCCTATTCAATGTAGAAAACCAAATTATATGATTTAAATCATTGACATACACTTTTTCGTATTTCAATATCAATACACTTTTTACTTTACATGTTAAAAAATAAAATACTTTTTGTGCTAGATTTATCGCTTTTCATCTATTTATTTTATGATCTAACGGTTCTTATTTATTTTGTCGTACTGAAAACCAGACTACCGACTACCAAAGTTTTGGATAAAATCACTCTTACACTTATTACTAAAACTATATTTGGTTGTTAATAGAACTATCTTCAAATAAGGGTATTTTGATGATCCAAACGTAATATATGTAGATTTCATAAATCGAATAGAATTTTCAACGTAAAAAATCATCAACTTCTTCTCTCTTTTGTTTCTGCGTAGTTTTAATTGGAAAATAATTGTTAAACCATCACTAATTTAAAGACAATTTTGTTAATTTTATGGGTGCTGTAAAATCGTCCAAATCAAATTTTAAGTATACATGATAGAACACAAATATTAAATTGAACGTGTAAAACCTTATAATATATATCAATTTTTTAACAACATTTGATATTTAAATTAATAACATATATATTAAAAAAATTAATATAATTATACTTAATAGAAAAGGAGTCGTGCGTTGCACGGATTATAAGCTAGTAATAGAATTATGTGTATGTAACATACAGACTTATAGTAGAAAATTTTAGTAGAAGTAGATGTATTCCATTATGTATAAATATATATTAGCTTATTACCCGTGTGATGCACGGATTTCTTTTGATATGTAATAAATTTTACTTTATATTATAATTATATTTTTATATAATAATTATTTACAATATTTTATTTTAATTTTAATTTTTATGATTTAATATAAATTTAATTAACGATATACATGGTTTAAAACTTATGTTATATAAATTTAATTAACGATATACATGGTTTAGTAAATTAATTTAATTATATAATATATTTAAACATTAGAACTAACGGTTCTGATTTTGTTACAAAAAATTTAACGGTTATTATTCGTAATATACGGATCTATTATATTTTGTTATTGAATAAAAGATATGATGTGATATATTTGGGTATATATTAATTATTGCAAGATTATGTTTTAAATTAAAAGTTAACGTGTTTTAATTAGAAAATAAATATTATTGATTGCAAGGTATGATATGTGTATAAAAAGTAATATCATCAATGAAAAATAAACATTTTTTAATTAAAAAAGGCAATCAATTAATTATCATTAATTATGTTATTTTATTAGTTATTTTAATAATTAGGATGACCGTGCCGAAAATCAAACCAACGAACTTTCGATACTCGTGAGATGCACGGGTTTCTTTTATTATATTATAAATTTTATTTAACATTACAATTATGTTTTTATATAATCATTATTTTTAGTAATTTTATAATTTTAATTTTATATAATTTAATATACTCATTTTTATGGATTATACTAATGTTTCCTTATTATAAACAGCGTATACAAATTTTTAATATATTTTATAAATAATTGAAAAATATGGTGTGATATTTTCGGGTATATATTAATGATTGTAAGATTTGTTTTAAATAAAAAAGGTAACGTATTTTAATTCGAAAGAAAATATTAATGATCAGAATATATGATACGATTGATGTTTTTAGGTCTTTATAAAAGGTAATATTTTCAACTAAAAGTAATTGTGAAAAAGGCAATCGATTAATTACCGTTAATTTTTATTTAATATTCCAATTATGTTTTTACATAATCATTTTTTTAATTTTATGTTAATATAATTTAATATACTCGTGTTTACGGATTATACTAATATTTCCTTATTAGAATTAACGTATACAGATTTTTAATATATTTTATTAGTAATTGAAAAATGTGGGTATATATTTTCGGGTATACTAATCATTAGATCTAACGGTTCTGATTTTTAAATAAAAATCTAACGGTCATTATTCGTAATATATAAATTTCTATTATATTTTGTTAGTGATTAGAAGATATGGTGTTAGTATATGTTAGTTATTGCAAGATTATGTTTTAAATTAAAAGTTAATATGTTTTAATTAGAAAAGAAATATTATTGATTGGAAGATCTAATATTTTAGGTGTTAATAAAAAATAATATCATCAATTAAAAGTAAACATTTTTTAATTAAAAAAGGCAATCAGCTAATTATCATTCATTATATTATTTTATTATTTATTTTAATAATTTGGATAATCGTTCCGAAATATGGTGTGATATTTTTGGGTATATATTAATGATTGTAAAATTAGTTTTAAATAAAAAAGGTAACATGTTTTAATTTGAAAGAAAATATTAATGATTAAAGGATATGATACGATTGATGTTTTTAGGTTTTTATAAAAGGCAATATCTTAAACTAAAAGTAAAAGTGAAAAAGTCAATCGACTAAATACCATTAATTTTATTATATTATTATTTATTTTAGGTATGATATTTTAGGTGTTTATAAAAAGTATTATCATCAATTAAAAGTAAACATTTTTTAATTAAAAAAGGCGATCAACTAATTATCTTTCATTATATTATTTTATTATTTATTTTAATAATTTGGATGACCGTGCCGAAATATGATGTATTTTTGGGTATATAATGATTGTAAAATTAGTTTTTAATCAAAAAGGTAACGTGTTTTAATTTGAAAGAAAATATTAATGATTGGAAGATATGATACGATTGCTGTTTTTAGGTCTTTATAAAAGGTAATATCTACAACTAAAAGTAAATATCAATCGACTAATTACCATTAATTATATTATGTTATTATTTATTTTAGGTATTTTAACAACATAGATATCGTATATATTTTTCTTTATAATGAAGGGTAAATAAGTAAATTCATGACGTACCAAAAAATTGGTACAAAAAAACAAGTACCAAAACTTTTAATGTTTCGACTTTTATATAATACTATCTTAAAACCCGTGCGATGCACGGATTTTTTTTATTTTAATATTATATGAATTTTTTCATTTATCTAAATTAATATTTTAAAATACGAATTTTGGAAGCTTACATTTTTATATGAGATGATTTGATAATAATTATATAAATGTTATCCGCGATATTTCTAGAAATGGAGGGATTTTAGTTAGAAAATATAGAAAAGATGATATTTTAGTTGAAAAAGGTAATCGGTTAATTATTGGTAATTATAAAATTATTATTTTATTTTATTAATTAAATAGAATACCCGTGATATGATTAGAAAAAGATAGGATTTAGTTCGAGAAAATTAAAAAGGTAACATGTTCCAGGTGAAAAAGGTAATTGATTAGTTTATAGTAATTATAATTTAATTACGTTATTTTACTAAATACAATTGCACGTAATGTTTTTCGGAAAAGAGAAATTAATATTGTCCATGACATTAAAAGAAGGATTTTAGTTAGAAAATACAGAAAAAATGATACGTTTTAGCTGAAAAAGGTAATCGGTTAATTAATAATATTAAAATAATTAGTTTATTTTATTAAATAGAACCGCCCTTGATATAATTGGAAAAAGAGATTTTAGTTAGAGAAAATAGAAAGGTAACGTGAAAATTAAAAAGATGACATGCTTTATGTGAAAATGGTAATTGATTAGCTTATAATAATTATAATTTAATTATGACATTTTACTAAATAAAATTGCTCATAGTTTTTAGAAAATGAGAAATTAATGTTGCCCGTGACATTTCTAGAAAAAAAAAATTTAATTAGAAAAAATAGAAAAGATGATACGTTTTAGCTGAAAAGGCAATCGATTAATTATTATTATTAGTATTATAATATTATGATTTTATTTTTATTAAATAGAAACGTCTGTGATATAATTGGAAAAAGAGGGGTTTTAGTAAGAGAAAAGAAAAAAGGTAATGTGCTTTGGGTGAAAAAGGTAACCGTCCATGATATAATTGGAAAAAGAGAGATGTTAGTTAGAGAAAAGAGAAAAGGTAACGTATTTTGGGCGAAAAAAGTAATTGATTAGTTAATAGTACTAGCTTAAAACCCGTGCTATGCACGAACTTTTTTTAATATTATATAATTTTTTTTATTATTTTGAATTAAATTTTTTTAAAATATGAATTTTGGAGGCTTAAATTTTTAGATGATTTGATAATAATTATTTAAATGTCATCCGTGATATTTCTAGGAAAAAAGTGATTTTAGTTAGAAAATATTGAAAAGATGATACATTTTCGTTGAAAAAGGTAATCGGTTAATTATAAGTACTTACAAAACTATTATTTAATTTTATTAAATAGAATGCTCTGATTTAATTGAAAAAAGAGAGGTCTTAGTTAGAGAAAATTAAAAGGAAATATGTTTCAGGTCAAAAAAGGCAATTGATTAGTTTATAATAATTATAATTCAATTATGGTATGTTATTTTACTAAATAAAATTGTTCGTAATGTTTTAAGAAAAGGAAAAATTAATGTTTCCCGTGATATTTTTAGAAAAAAAGGGATTTCAGTTAGAAAATATAGAAAAGATGATACAATTTAGCTGAAAAATTAATCAGTTAATTATTAATATTATAAAATTGTTATTTTATTTTATTAAATAGAACCTCCCGTGATATAATTGAAAAAAGATAGATTTTAGTTAAAAAATTAGAAAAGGTAGTGTGAAAATTAAGAAAGTAACATGTTTTAGGTGAAAAAGGTAATTGATTAGTTTATAGTAATTATAATTTAATTTATAAATTGCTCGTAATGTCTTTAGATATTGAGAAATTAATGTTGCCCGTGATATTTATAGGAAAAAAAAGGAATTTTAATTGTGAAATATGGAAAAGATGATACGTTTTAGCTGAAAAAGGTAATCGGTAATTATTATTATTTTATTTACAAATCAAACTATACGGCAAACTGGAATTGGAAAAAGGTAATCATTTCAATAGAGAAAAGGTAATCGGTAATCGGTGATATAATTGTAAAAAAAAAAAAGATATTTTAGTTATAGAATGGAGAAAAGTTAACATGTTTTGGTTGAAAAAGGTAACTGATTAGTTAATAGTAATTATAATATAATTATGTTATCTTATTAAACAAAATTGCTCGTAGTGTTTATAAGAAAGGAAAAAATTTAGTTAGATACAATATAAAAGATATTGTATTTTACCTGAAAATGAAAATTAATTAGTTAGTGAAAAATAGAAAAGGTAATATGTTTATCTGAAAAGGGAAATTTATTAGTTAGTAGGATGAATTTTATCTGTAAATAAGTAAGGATAAATAAGTAAAATCAATAGGCTAAAAAAGGAAATTCATTACTTAGTAGGATGAATTTAATCTGTAATTAAGTAAGGGTAAATAAGTAAAATCAATAGGTACCATACCGATCAATAGGCTAAAAAAGGAAATTAATTAGTTAGTAGGATGAATTTAATCTGTAATTAAATAAGGGTAAATAAGTAAAATCAATAGGTACCGCACCGACCAACCAAACTTTTAATGTTTCGGCTATTATATAATATTATAGAATTGTAATATAATTATGTTATTTTATTAAACAAAACTACTTGTATTTTTTTTTAAAAAAAAAAGAAATTTTAGTTAAATAAAATGTAAAAGATATTCTATTTTACCTGAAAAAGGAAATTATTTAGTTGTTGAAAAATAGAAAAGGTAATATGTTTAACCTGAAAAAGAAAATTGATTTATAAAGGAGAAATTTAAGAAATTTTAGTTAAATAAAATGTAAAAGATATTCTATTTTACCTGAAAAAGGTAATTATTTAGTTGTTGAAAAATAGAAACGGTAATATGTTTAACGTGAAAAAGAAAATTGAATTATAAAGGAGAAATTTTAGTTAGATAAAATATAAAAGTATATTGTATTTTACTTGAAAAAGGAAATTATTTAGTTCTTGAAAAATAGAAAAGATAATATGTTTAACCAGAAGAAGGAAATTGATTAATTAGTAGATCCGTAATTTAGTAAGGCTAAATAAGTAAAATCAACAGGTACCGTATATTAAATAGAAACGTCTGTGATATAATTGGAAAAAGAGAGGTTTTAGTAAGAGAAAAGAAAAAAGGTAATGTGCTTTGGGTGAAAAAGGTAACCGTCCATGATATATTTGGAAAAAGAGATATGTTAGTTAGAGAAAAGAGAAAAGGTAATGTGTTTTGGGTGAAAAAGGTAATTGATTAGTTAATAGTAATTGTAATATAATTATGTTATTTTATTAAACTAAACTACTTGTATTTTTTTTTTAAAAAAAAGAAATTTTAGTTAAATAAAATGTAAAAGATATTCTATTTTACCTGAAAAAAGAAATTATTTAGTTGTTGAAAAATAGAAAAGGTAATATGTTTAACCTGAAAAAGAAAATTGATTTATAAAGGACAAATTTAAGAAATTTTTGTTAAATAAAATGTAAAAGATATTCTATTTTACCTGAAAAGGAAATTATTTAGTTGTTGAAAAATAGAAAAGGTAATATGTTTAACGTGAAAAAGAATTTTGATTTATAAAGGAGAAATTTTAGTTAGATAAAATATAAAAGTATATTGTATTTTACTTGAAAAAGGAAATTATTTAGTTCTTGAAAAATAGAAAAGATAATATGTTTAACCTCAAGAAGAAAATTGATTAATTAGTAGATCTGTAATTTAAAAAGGGTAAATAAGTAAAATCAACAGGTATCGTACCGACCGACCGACCGACCAACCAAACTTTTAATATTTCGACTTTTATATAATAGTACAGATAGTATAGATTTATAACAAATAAATATAATAATAATAAATAAATAAATACTCCAACGAAAAGAGATTTCAGTTATTATTAAAAAGTAAGTATAGATTACATAGCAAAGTTCAAAATCAATATATATATATAAAGGAGGATAGTGGGAGTTTAGGTGGCGCTCTAATATCATCTCAATCGATTTTTCTAATTTTCTAGAATTTTAAACACTAACAAATATAAAAATATCAATTAGTATATTAGAAGTAGAATAGGTGTTCATATTTATAAAGGAGAAGAATTCGAATTTATAGGAAAGACATATGATTAGAAGTTCTATTGGAAGTATAATAATTATTTATAAGGCATACGATTAAAAGTTCTATTGGAAGTAGAATAGGAGTTCGAATTTATAGAGAATAAGAGTTCGATTTTATAGAGGAAATATATAAATAAAAGTACTACAAAAAATATATAAATAAAAGTTCTACTAGAACTAGAATAGGTGTTTGAATATATAGAGCAGACATATAATTAAATATTTTATAGAAAGTACGATCTTCTTAAATTATATATTTTTTATATAAGTTAATTATACTTATATTAGGAAAATTTAATCATAAATCCAATACTATTGTCATGAAAAAAGTCACCGTATTTAAAAAGAAAAGAATTGATGTGTTTAAGTAATAAAAGAACAATGAGTAAAAGAACAATCTTATGCAGAAATCCTAAATAAATACAGGAGTATCTATAATATAAAGAGAAAATAAGATGTGTTTTCATTTTCTAAAACTCCAAAATTTTAAAAAATCTAGAGAAAGTATAAATTGGAATTCACTTTATTTTTTAGGTTTTGATTTTAAGGAAAAAAAATTGTTGTGTAAGATAAGTATCATCAATAATATGTAATGAAGTTAGAATTTCGATCCCAAACGAGAGCGACTCAAAACGTGTTTAACGGGAAGACGACCCACTATAAAAGATCGTACTAGCTATTAAAATATCATATGATGTTATAAATTTTATTTTATTTTTAGGATTTGATTTTTATGGATAAACATTATCATACAAGTAATATATGTAAAATTTAGATTTTTGGTCTTAACGAAAGAGCGAATCAATAGTAATAAATGTGTTTAACAAGAAAGTGGTTCATTAGATAAGACCGTATAAAAGATGTTTAAATATATAATTAATACATTAAATAAAATGTTTTATTGGATGTAGAATACGAGGACGGTGGAGATATCTTATACGATTTTTTAAAACTATACATCTTTTTTCCTAGAAATATTTTATTTTAACTTTTTTATACAAGTTAATTATACTTGCATTACAAAAATATATCCATAAATGTAATATTATTCCCGTAACAAAAAGTCTTCGTATTTTAATTTTTTTTTTGATATGTTAACATAAGAGAAAGACATTCCCATGCAGAAACTGTAAATAAATACAAGAATATCTATAATATACAAAAAATATAAGATGTGTTTTCATCTTTTAAAACTCCATAAATATTAGAAAGTTTAAAAAATATAAAAATTGGAAATTACTCTCTTTATATAATGAAGTTAGAATTTCGGTTTCAAATAAGAGCGGCTAGAAACGTATTTAACAGGAAGACGGCTCGCTAGAAAAGATTGTATTAGCTATTAGAATTTAATACTGAAGTCATAATTTTTTTTTATTTTTACAGTTCGATTTTATAGATAAAAAATATTATATAAGTTGTTAAAAAGTTGGGATTTCGGTTTTAAGGAGAGAGCAGCTCAATCGAAAGAGTCGTATTTAACAAGAAATTGATTCATTAGAGAAGATTATTTAATTATTAAAATTTAATATTAATATTATAATATAACGTAAATGTATTGAATTTTTTTAAAAATATTGTAACGCCGTCGCGAAGCGCGGCTTTATCAACTAGTTAAATAAAAACTAGTTGATAAAGCCGCGCTTCGCGGCGGCGTTACAATATTTTTAAAAAAATTCAATACATTTACGTTATATTATAATGTTAATATTAAATTTTAATAATTAAATAATCTTCTCTAATGAATCAATTTCTTGTTAAATACGATTCTTTCGATTGAGCCGCTCTCTCGTTAAAACCGAAATCCTAACTTTTTAACATATATTATAAAGACTGCATGAGCTTGTTCTTTTACTCATTATTCTTTTATTATGTTAACACGTCAATTCTTTTCTTTTTAAATACGGTGACTTTTTTCATGACAATAGTATTTGATTTATGAATAAATTTTCCTAATATAAGTATAATTAACTTATATAAAAAATATATAATTTAAGAAGATCGTACTTTCTATAAAATATTTAATTATATGTCTGCTCTATATATTCAAACACCTATTTTAGTTCTAGTAGAACTTTTATTTATTTATTTATTTTATAAATTCAAACTCTTATTCTCTATAAATTCGAACTCCTATTCTGCTTCCAATAGAACTTTTAATCGTATGCCTTATAAATATTTATTATACTTTCAATAGAACTTCTGATCATATGTTTTTCCTATAAATTCGAACTCTTCTCCTTTATAAATTCGAACACCTATTCTACTTCTAATATGCTAATTGATATTTTCATATTTATTAGTGTTTAAAATTCTAGAAAATTAGAAAAATCGATTGAGACGATATTAGAGCGCCACCTAAACTCCCGCTATCCTCCTTTATATATATATATATATATATTTAGTTCTAGTAGAACTTTTATTTATATATTTTTTTTATAAATTCAAACTCTTATTCTCTATAAATTCGAACTCCTATTCTGCTTCCAATAGAACTTTTAATCGTATGCCTTATAAATATTTATTATACTTTCAATAGAACTTCTGATCATATGTTTTTCCTATAAATTCGAACTCTTCTCCTTTATAAATTCGAACACCTATTCTACTTCTAATATGCTAATTGATATTTTCATATTTATTAGTGTTTAAAATTCTAGAAAATTAGAAAAATCGATTGAGACGATATTAGAGCGCCACCTAAACTCCCGCTATCCTCCTTTATATATATAGAGTCCTGTTCTACTAGAAACAAATTAGAATAGAAACCTAGAAACTAAGCCCAGTCCACAAAAATACATTATTCTAGCCCAACTAAAAATACACGCACCACACCAGCATAGATTGAATATATAAGACCAGTACACCACAATTGCCACCACCCACCACATCACCATCACGGCTGCCACCACACCCCCACCACCGCTGCCACCCACACACTACCATCACCACAGATCGAAGCTCGTCGTTCATTGTTCATAATCAAAGCGTCGTCGATGATTATTGTTCATCACCAATCTGTTCATCAAAGATCTGTTCATTTAATATATTAAATTATATTAAGAAATCACTAAATCATATTACAGAAATCACTAATTTGTATTGCAGAAATCACTAATTAGTATAGTAGAAATCACTAATCTATACAACTGTAATCACTGATACCGTACCAACCCCAACCCCCACCTCCACCCCCACCTTCACTTGCCATCACCACCACCACCTGCCATCGCTGCAATCGACCACCACACCACTTGTCAACGCCACCACCACCTACCTCGCTACAATCGACCATCACCACCATGATTGTTCAGATACATACACACATACATCGTTACATACACACAAATACACAAATTCAGATCTGGAAGTCTTCATCGGAATGTTCAGAATCGATAGATGAAGATATGATTACGATCTGATGTTAAAAATCACTAAATTATATTTGTAGTTGCACAATTAATGATCGGGAAGAAGTAAATCTGCAATCGGAATCGGAAATTGGTGTCGGAATCAGAGCCCCTGCGGGGCCAGTGGTCGAAAAAGAAGATGGCGGTGGTGGTGCATCGGTGGAGGTGGAGGTGGTGGTGCGTCGGTGGTGATGGGGGTGGGGTGGGGTGGGGTGGGGTGGGGGTGGCAGGTCAGGTGGGGGTGGGGGATGTATAGGAGTGGAGATAGTAAATATGGTGTGGAGATAGTTATTGGAGATAATAAAATATGGTGTGGAGATAGTAAAGTAGAGTGTGCAGATAATGGTTTCTAGTTTCTATTTTAAAAGTGGTTTCAATTTGACCACTAGCCTATATATATATATATTGATATTGATATTGATGGGACAAAGCAAGATTAATTAGTAAAAATTAAGCCAAAAACCGGTGCAAACCCCAGGTTTTGAAAGTTTGACTCGGTAATAACATACAAACAAAACCCATACGGACTAGGATAAAAGCAGGATTAAGGGTTGACTAATCCTACACCGACTAGGATTTCGATTCTTATTACAAATGCCTATAAATACAAACCCATACGGACTGGAGAACATTAACACAGTCTTATAAAGAGTTTAAGATTTTACTTGTGAGAAACACAAGACATAATTTTATTTTGCTTGAGATAATTCTAGTTCATGTCTAACGAGTATTCTGTTATGGAAACTAAACGTAGATATCAGTTACCTGATGATGCAGAAATTTCCAACGAGAATGAATACGAAAGCGAGAAGGGGAAGCAACAGAGTAAGAAGCGGAAGATTACTCAAGATGATACGGCTTCGAAACTTGCAAACAAGATCAAGTCACGTAATGTGAGTACGAGTTCTCATCTACCACTTCAGATTATGTATTCGGTGAAACAAGAGAGTAAGAGGCAGGGAGAAAGATCGATAGAGATTGAGTCTGAACCGGTTGATGATACGAATATAGGGGAGAAATATGTTTGGAAAAAGAAGATTGAGCATGATGTAATAGGTGTTAGGCCTACAAATACGAAGAATTCTCATCTGCCACCTAAAGTAATGTGTTCGGTGATGGAAGAGAAGAGGATAGGTACTAGGCCTGCGAAAACGAAGAATTCTCATCTGTCACTTCAAGTAAAGTGTTCGGTGTTAGAAGAGAAGAGGAGGGAAATTGAAAGAATTAGAGAGATTGAGAAGGTGAAGAGTGGGGAAAAAAAGATGATTAAGAAAGAAGAACATGATGAAAGAATGGTCTTTTGGGCTAGAGTGCGTGGACAACAACGTACTGCAGAGTTTCTTGATGATCCAAGGGGTTTGCTCTCGACTACTGTAGCAGATGTCAAGAATCTATTGCAAGGTAAAAGCCACAGTGAACTTAAAGTATTACAGTCTGAAATTCAGTTGCAGATGGGTTTTGGCTCCGCTAATGATGTGGAGTATTGGGAAATGGTTCTTAAACTCATCCACATATACAAGGTAAAGGCCTGTCTTGATATCCATGCCAAGATTTATGGAAAGTTTTATGGACAGGAATACAGGAACTTAAGTAATGCTGGTTCGGATGGAAAGATTGATCAAGCGGGTATTGAGGAGGCAGAAGGGACAGGTTCGTCGTGTTCTCCAGAGCTATTACATGGTGAGGAGGTTGGGGATAACTTTGAGATGATGATAACTTTATGAAAAGGTTTTTAGTCTGCTTAATGTTTGTTTTGGATTTTAAACTCTGACCGAAAGAGTTTATGGTGTTCCAAAGTTTTTGCTTTCCAAATCCCTGTCTTTACTAACATTGAATTAGGTCTAAACTTGTTAGTTTTCTTCTTGGTAAGGACTAAGGAGGTATTTTTGATGAGTCGGTAACACATTTTGTATATACACTGTTTCTTTTTTATTTAAGTTTTGTGCATTTTCTTATCGGATACACAACCCAGATGAAGCCTTGCACCAGTCTAGGGAGATTGTCTCAGCTTTCATGATCTTATACAATATTAATCTAGAATCTGATTATACATAATACTTTCCCCCTCCTAACGTCACTAGTTGATGCTGAGGCGATCACGACAAGACACTAGACATTCGACAAATCAAGTGCTCAAGATTACATAGAAGAAAAGCTGATAGTAAAAATTAAAAAAATTCAGTTACAAAAATCTAGTTCGTATTGAAGTTCTTCAATTAAAAGTCACATTTGTTACAATACAGATTTTTAAAAGTTTACATTCGAAAATTTCACGAACTGCAATCATATCTGATTAATTTTTTTTTTTTATTTTAAAACTTAAAAAAAAATTATAAAATCTAGTTAAATCCTACTTATACTACAGAGTAATAAGGAGACCGTGAGCGAGGAGTTGAAGCTCGAACCTTGTTTCAGCAAGAAACCAAATATGATCATGTATGATACTATATTCGATAAACAATTTGCTATACCAATTGAACTACTTCCCCGGTTTTGATAAAATAACGAATTCATATGACATATTATAATCGATAAAATATAAATAAATTAAACAAACTTCTTTTGATTGTAAATTTATAATCAGTATCAGTCTAACGAGCTCTTTACAAAACGAGTCCGAAATCACTAGTTGTAAGGTCGAAATGTACAGCATCACTAGGAGTGAAACAGTGTATAACTTTTGGCAATGTTAGAAGACCTTTGTTTGTCTAAGGCCTAAGTTTAACTCTTTGTTATCTGAAAACATCAAGCCATAAGCCATAAGAACAACATTTACTACTACAAAAGAATAAGACACACACCCTGCAGTGCCTAAACCTCTTTCATCTGAATATTCATGTAAGGAATCCTATACTTGGAATGATTCATTTGCAACATTTGTTTAGCCGCGTGCATGTGTATAACTAGTGCGGAAGAAAATAAACTGAAATCAAGCGCTCAAGTTCAAGTACATAGAAGAAAAGTGTAATATTAAAGGTACATCTGTTAACAAAGTTCATTTACTAAGATCTAGCTCATACAAAAGTTCTCCAATCAAAGTTATATGTGTTAAAATACAGATTTTTAAAAGCTAACTTTCGAAAATCTCAAAGACGTACTCTGTGTTGGGTTCTTCTGTTTCCTGCCACCGCTTCCTCTTCAAACTATGACCTCTCCCTCTCCCTCTTCTACTTACTCTTCCATCCATCATTGTGACAAACGACTTTCCATGCATCATTTTAATAATGTAAAGCAGCACATCACAAGGTATGCACCAAATATACATGGTAGCTCGATCTCCTAAAGGCGTAGTTATCTTATCAAAGTCCACTTCTACAAAAGTGTATTAACATTTCCACACAGTTTATTCGCATAGTTGTTAGGTAAACTGAGCTCCTTCAGACAGAAAAACAATGCAGTTGCACATGTAGCAGTAAAGCCTCCTTTTGGGACCAGGTTGATCACAAGTGTGAAACTATATTCTAGACAAGCACAAACACCTTAGGATAGTAATGAATGCTAGCAGGTAGGATTTTATTAGATGTAAAATCAGTAAGGTCATATTTAACCACTTAAAAATCTAATTTAGTTGCATCATGAAACAAACAGATTGAGGTAAAAATGGAAGTTCTTAAAGTTTCATCAAATGACTGCAATATATAAGATATGAGCTCAAGTTTGTTTGCTTAAATCTAATTACAACATATGCATGTGATTCAAAAAGTTTACCAAAAAGAACTGAGATTACAACTTAATGTGAACAAAGAAATAGAACATTTAACCTTACAATCATGCTTTGTAACCCCTCACATACTTGAAAGTCATACTCAGATCAGTCAGGTCATTTTCGATATCCGTCTTTGTGAATTATGTCATTTATTGCACCGAATTCGAATTGTATTTAGGATCGTACTGTCGCATATAACTAGAACCCGCATACCACCTGAGGTGTGCTCTGTTTAGCATCTATCAGCATGCGCTTCATAACAAGAAGAGTGATTTAGTTTTGATCTATCTTTTAAGGCTTTCATGACTGCTTCTGGATACTCCATGTTCTCTTCTAAATCAATGACCTTTTGAAAATGATAAGAAAAAGTTCCATTTTCTTAATAAAATTTTGCACTAAGAATTCTTTGTAATCGAGGGCGCTTCTCGGTCTATTAAAAGTGAATTTAACTTACTGATATAAAAAGGTAAATAGTCTGGAATATGTTGAGAAAATAGCAAAAAATTTCTGCCGTATAGATGATAAATCTTTTATTCATATCAAAAATCTTATTACTGAAAATATTTTGTATACGTATTTTCACAACAAATGCTAGCAAGTTTTTGTCTGGATCCCATAAAAAAAACCTACAAAGATAAATCATCAACCTCTAACACTGTCAAGTTCGCATAAATTTTAAAGAATCTTATTACAATAGAGGTTCGAATTTTGAGAATAACTAGCATGATAGCCCGTGCAAGGCACGGACCATATTCTAATTCGTCCAATTCTTTTTGCAAATAGTCGATCATATCTTCTTATCAATCTATTTCATGTGCTTTGATTTATTTAAGGCCAGTAAGTGTTCAAATTTTGAAATATTAATGAATTCTAAATTTTCAGTATCATACACAATCAATCCTGAGATTAAGCCGCTCAAGTTAATAAATGGGGCACCATGAAGATGATGTAATTTAGGGGCACCTCTTTTCCTATAATTAAAAAAATTAAAAGTACGTAGAGGCACAAAAAATGATATTCGGAGCACATTTTGTTCAAGGTAGCACCAAAAATAATTTAAGATATAAGGAGTGCCGAAAAATAATCGCATGTATGTGATTTTGATTTACAATTGAGTACAAAATTCAAATTCACTTAGAACTTTCAATTTCTCAGATTCGACGTAGGTGTCATATTTATAGCAGTACTCGTTGAATGTAAGAAGTATGACCGATAATAATGATACATGAGAGTTATTTATTATCGGCCAAGTACTATTACAACAATAATGTGTCGTTTATTCTTTCTAGCAGCAATTTTTAAAAGATTATCACGATAATGATATTTTATTTAGTTTATTTCCATTAGCAATAGTAAACAATAGATAGGTGGATCATTACATATGTGGTAGGAGATGTATTATGACAACAACAGCACAAACTATTTTAATATTAGGAGAAATCAACTAAAATATATGATGTATTCATACAGACTAATATACGTTACAGTGAAAAAAACCATTTATTTTTTATACTGTCTTAAAATATCACTAATCGATCATTATGCTATAGGTAGTCATACATAATTTAACATCTTTGTTTAGTATATATAATCTTGTTTATTATACTACATTATAATTCAACGATGCATTTTGTTTATTTATTTAATCGACAACTTATATATAGTCTAAATCTAGCATATCATCTAATTCTGATCTTTTATATAGATATATATATTATACCTAGTATCAATCATATCAATCATATAAAGGGTCTATTTGGTATTGATGTTTCAGACCGCAACAACAGTTTTTTTTTATCAAATTTGGTTCAAAGTAGCTTAGTAAATCTTAAAGCAAATTTGCAAAAACATTTTTTATTAGAAAAAATGCTTTAGGAATTACATTAATTTTTCACATTAACAATTTTTATAGATAACAATTTTAGGTAAAGACATCAAACCCCAATATATAAACAAAAATTAAAAAAGACATAATTTATTTAGTGATTGTGAATTAACTCCATTTGTATTTAGAGGTCATAAATTCAATTTTCTTGATAAAACCAAAAAATAGATGTCGTGTTTCCATATATTTTGTATCATATGTCCTAATTCGATGGTAGATAAACTCATGTTGTCTTGTGTACCACGTGAATGCATATCTTGTTTCATGGCATATCTTGTTTTAATGGCATATTCATAATATAGATAAAAATATCATTGTGTTATAATTTCATAAAACTATCATTCTAATTTTAGAACAATTTTTATTTATAATAATTTTTTTTTGTAGTTGTTAAAACACTTCTATCTTAAAAATTTAAAAGTGAAATTATTGTGATAGCATGATAGTCGTGTAATGCACGACCTGCATTTTAATTATGATAATTTTACATACACATATTATTATGAAATTATCACTATTATGATTAAGAGCTAAATAGAATAGGTATAAAAATATTTAATTGTCATATCTCTCGTACAATAATCTTATACATATATTTTAAATGTCATTGTGTCAACAACATATTTTTTAAAATTTTAATTATAACTTATCCAACATTTGTGAACGAATTGGATTAACATAGTATTGTCAATATAATGTATCAAGATTTTTATTATTTGATCGAAAATTGATTTACCTATTTTTAATATATTTTATTAATAGTTGGAATATATGGTGTGATTGCAAGATTAGTTTTAAATTAAAAACTAACGTGTTTTAATTAAAAAGGAAATATTAACGACAAGAAGTCATACAACTGATTTTTGAGGTATTTATAAAAATTAATTTATTCAACTAAAACTAAACGTGAAAAAGACAATCAATTAATTACCATTATTATATTATATTAGGATAACCGTACAGAAAAAACCAAACCACCAAAATTTTTAATGTTTCGAAATTAATATAATAATATAGATGCATAGTTGTCATTTTGTGTTTAAATAACATAAATAACATTACATATTAATATATAATATTACATATCATTAAAAGATATTCTATTTTACAATAGAATATTTAGAAGAAAAGTTTGACAAATCCTCAAATTATAAGGATGGGGTTGGGGATGGGGATGGGATGTGAATGCTCTTAGTCTATCACTCCTCTCTTCCTTGCATTGAGGGTCTAATTATAAAAAGGATCTCATTTGAGCAGCCCTATATATATATATATATATATATATATATATATATATATATATATATATATATATATATATATATATATATATATATATATATATATATTCTCATTCCGATGAAATCCGCCTTATCCGTGATTTTGTGAAGTTAAAATTGGTGATTTAGATGCAAATTTTGTACTAATTTGTACCACATTCGTAATTATTGATTTGAACCAAATTATCGATTACTACACAAATCGCATGTTTTCCGTGGTTATTTCTCGTAGTAGTAAGAAGTTTCGTTCGAGTGCAAGCATATACCATGGTGTCCGTGTAAAATTGGATTCTAACTTTCCGTGTGAGAATGAAAGAAGAAACTGTAAAGAAAAAGAAAAACAGAGAAAGAAGGGAAATGACCAAAGTAGTTGCATGGTTGGTTCAAAACATGGCCACACAACAACCATCAAATCTAATTGACAGGTGCCAAGTGCCAATAAACAATGGATCAAAAGTATGCATATATATGAATGTTGTTGTCCCAGCTGCAGTAAAATCTGTAGTCTACCTTCAACAACTGAAATAAAGATGGTGTTGAATTGGTTGGCACAAGATTCACAAATGAAAGAAGCATTCAAAACTAACCACACATTTGTACTAACTTGACAACACAATTCTAATCTATGGTCAGTAAAACAGAATGTACATTTTTGGGTTCCACTCCTCTGTTTACACGTTCCAATCACTCACTTTGAAATGGCTGAGGCATATGCGTTTCATAGCATCAAATTAAAGCCATATAATTTTTATATGGCCTCAGAAAAAGTCAAATCACTTCTCACCTAGTGTTGTTGTGTATTCAAGAACTCTCCTCTTGTAATAGTAGAACATAAAATAATTGATTACTAAAATATGCCCCACTGGGAAATTTAACACTTTAATTACAGACCATGCAACCAGCTAGCTTGCTCGCTAGCTTCTTCTTTACTTGATCATAATTGACCATCTAACCACCAACAAGGCAACAACAAATTAGAACTGTGTTTGTCTCTTAATACATTAGATTTTTATTGAGGGTATTTTTGTCATGACAATAAAATTATAGGACAGCATTTCTTGACTGAACTGCATGCAAACTACCACATGTTGGTATGCATGTACAGAGAAAGCCTCTATATAAACACATTAGGTCCAATATCTGTTTCTTCAATTCATAATTCATTACTTCTCCTCTTTGTTCATCTATTTCTTCATCTGTTTCATTCATCGATTTCGATAGGAAAATGTGCAGAGGAAGAGAAGAGGAGGAGAGGAAGCAAGATATTCTATTTTACCGGAAATTATTTAGTTGTTGAAAAATAGAAAAGGTAAGATGTTTAACGTGAAAAAGAATTTTGATTTATAAAGGAGAAATTTTAGTTAGATAAAATATAAAAGTATATTGTATTTTACTTGAAAAAGGAAATTATTTAGTTCTTGAAAAATAGAAAAGATAATATGTTTAACCTCAAGAAGAAAATTGATTAATTAGTAGATCTGTAATTTAATAAGGGTAAATAAGTAAAATCAACAGGTATCGTACCGACCGACCGACCAACCAAACTTTTAATATTTCGACTTTTATATAATAGTATAGATAGTATAGATTTATAACAAATAAATATAATAATAATAAATAAATACTCCAACGAAAAGAGATTTCAGTTATTATTAAAAAGTAAGTATAGATTACATAGCAAAGTTCAAAATTAAATAAAAATCGGACAAAGCAAAGATTAATTAATAAAAATTAAACCAAAAACCGGTGCAAACCCATACGGACAAGCACAAGAGTTGACTCCGTACAAACACAAGACCCATACGGACTAGGATAAAAGCAGGATTAAGGGTTGAGTAATCTTACACCGACTAGGATTTCGATTCTTATTACAAATGCCTATAAATACAAACCCATACGGACTGGAGAACATTAAAAGATTTTACTTGTGAGGAACACAAGACATAATTTTATTTTGCTTGAGATAATTCTAGTTCATGTCTAACGAGTATTCTGTTATGGAAACTAAACGTAGATATCAGTTACCTGATGATGCAGAAATTTCCAACGAGAATGAATACGAAAGCGAGAAGGGGAAGCAACAGAGTAAGAAGCGGAAGATTACTCAAGATGATACGGCTTCGAAACTTGCAAACAAGATCAAGTCACGTAATGTGAGTACGAGTTCTCATCTACCACTTCAGATTATGTATTCGGTGAAACAAGAGAGTAAGAGGCAGGGAGAAAGATCGATAGAGATTGAGTCTGAACCGGTTGTTGATACGAATATAGGGGAGAAATATGTTTGGAAAAAGAAGATTGAGCATGATGTAATAGGTGTTAGGCCTACAAATACGAAGAATTCTCATCTGCCACCTAAAGTAATGTGTTCGGTGATGGAAGAGAAGAGGATAGGTACTAGGCCTGCGAAAACGAAGAATTCTCATCTGTCACTTCAAGTAAAGTGTTCGGTGTTAGAAGAGAAGAGGAGGGAAATTGAAAGAATTAGAGAGATTGAGAAGGTGAAGAGTGGGGAAAAAAAGATGATTAAGAAAGAAGAACATGATGAAAGAATGGTCTTTTGGGCTAGAGTGCGTGGACAACAACGTCCTGCAGAGTTTCTTGATGATCCAAGGGGTTTGCTCTCGACTACTGTAGCAGATGTCAAGAATCTATTGCAAGGTAAAAGCCACAGTGAACTTAAAGTATTACAATCTGAAATTCAGCATATGGGTTTTGGCTCCGCTAATGATGTGGAGTATTGGGAAACGGTTCTTAAACTCATCCACATATACAAGGTAAAGGCCTGTCTTGATATCCATGCCAAGATTTATGGAAAGTTTTATGGACAGGAATACAGGAACTTAAGTAATGCTGGTTCGGATGGAAAGATTGATCAAGCGGGTATTGAGGAGGCAGAAGGGACAGGTTCGTCGTGTTCTCCAGAGCTATTACATGGTGAGGAGGTTGGGGATAACTTTGAGATGACGACCATGCGAATAATGGAGGACGGGGATGCATTATCCGGCAACTATGATGAAGTAATCTGCCAATCGCAGGTGTGTTGGTCGCAGAACAAATGTCACCCTAGAAAACCCAAGTGCTTCGATCGGATTCACAATGAATATGGGTGGAATAACTACAATCAGACTCATTAGGATTATGACATTATCATGGCTATGACGCATTATGATCTCCTTCAGAAGCTATCGACTCTTGGTGATACTTGGATGAGCAAGGACAACTTTCTTTTCGTTATTTTATTTAGGCTAGTCTGCATTCTGTTTCTGATTTTATGCTTTTTATGAAGAGGTTTTTAGTCTGTTTAATGTTATATTGTTCTGGTTTTGGATTTTAAAATCTGACTGAGAGAGTTTATGCAAATTGATGTTCCAGAGTTTTTGCTTTTCAAATCCCTGGTTTTCTTCTTGGTAATAACTAAGGACGTATTTTTGATGTGTCCGTAACACATTTTGTAATATACACTGTTTCCTGTGTAATTAAGTTTGTGCATTTTCTTATCTGATACACAGACCAGATGAAGTTGTCTCAGCTTTCATGATCTTATACCGTATCAGTTTTAAAAAACACTGAAATCAAGTGGTCAAGTTCAAGTACATACAAGAAAAGTTCAATAGTAAAAGTTACATATGTCACAACACATGTTTACTAAAGTTCTGTTACAAAAATCTAGCTCATATAAAAGTTCTTCAATTAAAAGATCACATTCCAAAATCTCAAGAATTCCTGTAATATTTGATTAAATATTTTTTGTTTTAAACTTTTTTAAAAAAATTATAAAGTCTAGTTAAATTTCTTTGTCTCAAAATTAAAATATAGCAATCTTTATTTTTCATTAAAAACCAACGCTGAAGTCATGTAATGTTTCTCGATACACTAATGAGTCTAATCTGATCAATGCAAAGCTGGGTTGGAGATTAGGCTACATGAAGGTCGTGTCAAGCCTATTGATATTCTTTTATGCATTTGGATGAACCGTATTTAGCTTTTGCATCTTTGGCAGTAAAAGATATGAAAGAACTTCGCAAGTATATAGTAATGCATTTGGACCTAGACAGGGCAACACGAACTCGGATTCAGTATTGTGAGGCACTTCTGGTAGTTTGTGATTGACTGATTGGGAACTAGCTGAGGCTAGGAAGAAAGAAGATTTGGACAGAGATAGAGTGTGCAGAAAGCAGCCTTATGAAGATAGGGGTTTGAACGCGAGCACTGAAGCAGATGCCAGGAATCACCTGGAAGAAAATAGCCTTGGTGACCTTGGAGTAATACAGTCTGAAATTCAGTCGCAAATTTACATATACAAGGCAAAGGCCTATCTTGAAGAAATTCATGAAAAAGATTTTACGAAAGAATTTGAAAAGGGATCACAGAAGCTTAAGTTGTCAAGAGGTGTATGCTAGTTATGATGGAAAGAATGATCAAACGGAGTCTGAGGAGGCAGAACAGATAGGTTTGTCGTATTCTCCAGAGATATTGCATGGTGAGAGTGAGAAAGAAGAAGCCATTGAACCTGAGGACAACTCTATCCTACTGAAAATAACTTTAATATGAACCCCGTGGGAGCTATCAGCTATGGAGGAAGGTGATGCATTATTCTATAGCAAGGGTAAAGTAATCGTTGAATCACAGGTGTACTGGTGGCTGGACAAGTATCGCCCTTGGAAACCCAAGTACTTCAACCGTGTTCACAGTAAATATGACTGGAATATATACAATCATACTCATTAACCATTATGACTATATGCCAACCCGCTCTCAAAGATTGTGAAGGAATACAAATTCAGCACATTATATCCTGATCTTATTAACACAGAAGCTCCTACTTATACTACAGAAAAAGATGGAGACATTGCACAGACCTGCCTTATGAGATTTCATGCAGGACCACCTTACGAAGATATTGCTTTCGGAATACTTAACAAGAAATGGGAGTGTTCTGCAAAAAAGGGGTTAATCTCTTTTATTTATGCTATTCTCTTTTATTTATGCTATTCTGCTTTTTTACTTTTAAATTAATCCCTTTAGAAAGACAGGCTTTCGTCAGTTCACACTTAATATTGTTTTGGATTTTTATTAGTATATCTACCTGAAAAATTACTATATTCGAATTAATGTTCCTGAGTATTTGCTTTTCAAAAACTCTGTTTTTACTAACATTGAATGAGGGCCTACACTTGTTAGTTTTCTTGTTTTTACAGAGATATTTGTGATTTCTGGATGACTCTCTCGGTGACAACGGTATTGTGGTAGACTTAAGGTGTTACAGGAAATGATTCTTTTATTTATCATGTTTTCTTGTGCAATATTCAATCGGTGCAAATCACATAAATTTGGAACTATGACGGCTCCCTCTTCCCCTTCATTTCCTGCCATCTCTTTCACGAAACGACTTTTCATGCATCATCTCAATGGTGTAATCCTGCAGCACGTCACAAGGTATGTACCATATATACAAGGTAGCTCGATCTCCTAAGGACGTTTTTTTCTCACCGGAGTCCACTATACCACTTCGATCATAGTAAATTCACATTCCGCGCAACTTTGATGTGTTCGGTAACACAATTTGTAATATACACTGTTTATTTTTTGATTAAGTTTTGTGCAATTTTTATCTGATACACAAACCAGATGAAGCCTTACACCAGTCCAGGGAGATTGTCTCAGCTTTCATCATCTTATACAATATCAATCTAGAATCTGATTATACATAATACTTTCACTCCCAATCTTTAATGTCACTAGTTGATACTGAGGCGATCACGACAAGACACTAGAAATTCGATAATCACATTTAGGGAAAAAAGCAAGTGCACAAACAAACGTATTGAAACTTGGTATGATTCATTTGCAACATTTGTTTAGCTCTGTGCATGTGTATAACTAGTAGTGTAGAAAATAAAAAACTGAAATCAAGTGCTCAAGTTCAAGTACATAGAAGAAAAGTGTAATAGTAAAAGTTACATCTGTTACAACACATGTTTACAGAATTCAGTTACAAAAATCTGGCTCTTATAAAAGTTCTTCGAAGTCACATGTGTTACAATACAGATCTTTAAAAGTTCACATTCTAAAATCTCTGTTTTGATCTCCGTTTTCTTCTCTCTGTCCCCTTTTTCGTGTCCCCTGTACAAAAAGAGTGCCCCTCACCCTTTTTTTTACTTGTGTATATGGAACTGAACATCTATCATGTATTTGGTGCAATATGCAATTGGTGCATATCTCATAAATCTTACCATGAATCACAAGTAGAGCCGGCCAAACGTGCGGGTTGAACCGGCCCGCTCGGGACCGTCCCGGTTTTTTAACCGGTTTAATTCGGCACGCGTTGAACCGGCCCGAACCGGCACGAACCCGTCAAAAAACCCGGTCCGAACACGGTTCAGGAAGTCCAAAACCGCGAACCGGCCCGGCCCGGCCCGGGACCGCACGAACCGGGATGAACCGGCCCGCACGGCACGGCACGGCACGGACCGGCCCGCGTCTGCCACCCACGCGCTCCAGTTTCTTGCCGTTTGTTGCCGTTGAGTTGTAGCCGTTGTAGTTGCAGAGTTGTGTTGTAGCCGTTGTGTGGCCAACGGTCGGAAGTACAAGGCCCTATAAATACATGGAACTTCTCTACCATTCCCCCACACCAATCTCTCGATCTCTAATTCTCTCTCTATCTCTAATTCTCTCTCTATCTCTATTTCTCATCTCCCCGGTTACTAATATTTATTTTTAAAACTTATAAACTTTTACTTTTCTGCACAAAATGGAACAAGCAAGGGGAAGTGGTACTATTTCATCTCAAGGTTCAACTCCGTTAACCGGCATGTTACCACCTCGATCTCCGGCAACTGATACACAGTTTAACGAAGAAGGTATAATTAATTTTGTTTTTGGTTCGTTAGTTTAATTTTTAAATTTTGTTTAGTTTTTAAAATTTTTAAATTTTATATATCCTTACATATATGTAAATTTTACATTGTTTACATAAATTTTGTTCGTTATATTGTTTATTAAATTTTTAAATTTTAAAATTAACACAGAATATTTCATTTCATTTCTAACTTCTGATTTTCATTTGTAATATGCATTTTTAAATTTTATTTATGCTTCGAAATTTTTTATTTCATTTATAATTTATTTATTTTGTAATTTTTGTAGGTGGTACGAGTTCGAGGCAATCGTCCCATGTTTGGACATACTTTGATAGAGTTCAAATATCGGATGCTCCACCAAAATTTAAAGTTCATTGCTTGCTTTGTATACAAATTGGTCGACACCAAGCACCGTTTACGTGGACTAGGGGACAAGGCACGGGTACACTTAATCGACACTTGGAAAATATTCACGAAATTACGAAGGCGAATCATGAAAGTGGAGAAGCACGTCGAGGTCCACAACAAACACAACTTGGTGGTTTTATGACATCGTCGGCCGGTGGAGGTATGCCTTTTGCTTATAGTAGAGATAGAATGATTGATGATTTTTCTAGATATGTTACCTTAGATGAATTACCTTTCTCCCACGGTGAGAGTCCAAATTTAGAGCATATGATGAAGAATTCAATAAATCCGGCCTTTAAAAGAATTCCTAGGAACACACTTAAACGGCACATACAAAAACAATATTATAGTCAACGAGTCGAATTAATTGAATATTTAGGTAATTTTGATGGTATGGTTTCTTTAACTAGTGATTGTTGGAGTTCGAGTCAAGGTGAGCCTTATATTTGTATTACGGCTCATTGGATTGATAGTCACTACATCTTACAAAAGCGAATTATTGCATTTGATGTGATGGATGAGTCACACTCGGGTTATAACATAAAACAAAGAATTTTAGAAACAATAAATGAATTTAATTTGTATAAGAAGGTATTCACAATATCTTTAGACAATGCTGCTAACAATAACAAATGTATGGATTATATTAGGCCTGATATCCCTTTAGTTTTAGATGGACAATTTTTACACGTTAGATGTTGTGCTCACATCATTAACTTGTCGGCCCAAAAAGGAATTTCACAATTAACTCATTTATTAGAACCTATTAGGAAAGTAATTAAGTATCTACGTTTAGCGGGTACATATAGGTCTAGGTACAAGAAATTATGTAAGGATAATGGATTAAGGCCAAAGAAGTGGGGTATCGATTGTCCTACGAGATGGAGTTCGACTTATAAATTATTAAAAGAAGCAATTAAATATAGACCCATTATCACCGTGTTATATAATGATGACCCGAGAAACCAATACGATGGTGGATTAATTACCGATAATGATTGGTATTTGGCAACTACCGTACGCGACTTACTTGAATGTTTTGCGCATGCTACTACCGTTTTTTCTTATGTTTATGAACCAAATGTACATCATGTTATTATTGAATGTGTTAATATTGTTACTAGTTTATTTAATTATGAAAAAGATGATGCTTTTTATGCGGTTATTTGTGATATGAAAGTTAAGTGGATCGAATACTTAACGGAATTTCCTTATATTTATGGTATTGCATGTCTTCTTGATCCCGATGTTAGAAAAGAAGGTTTAGAAAATATGTTAGAGCATTATTATGAAGTTTTGGGAGTTGATTATGATCATATAGTATATGTAAATAACTGTTTAGTCTTGTTATATAAACTTATAGATTTGTATACTCCTAAAACTCAATATGTTATGCCACCTAAGAGTAGTAGTGGTGTTAGTAGGTTTAATAGTACTATTGCATCTATACTAACTAAAAAACAAAAATGTAGAATTTCCACTACATCTGATCCTGTACCTGCTTCTGCTTTTAGTATGATTAACGAATTTTTTTCTTATAGTTATGAGTTAAATGATGATTTTGAAATACTAACATGGTGGAAGAATCATGAGTTACAATTTCCGGTTTTAGCAAAAATTGCAAGGGATATTTTAGTCGTTCCCGCTTCTACAATTGCGTCCGAGTCCGCTTTTAGTGCAGGTAGAAGAGTGTTAGACGAGAAGAGATCAAGTCTTGCGCCAGACGCGGTAAAGATTTGTGTGTGCAAAAAAGATTGGGATCAAGCCGCAAAAAGACAACAAGGAAAGAAAGACGAAGACGAAGATGGTGAAGACGATCCATGGATGCTAATGGATACTTCATCAGAATCTGGCACATCAACAAGCGAACAACAATTATAGTGAATAGTTTATTTAATTTGTATAAATAGTGGATAGTTTATTTAATTTGTATTGTATTATTGTATGTTAATGCGGTTTGTTCCCTTTTTTTAGAGAGGAGTCCTCTCAAATCATTTGTAAAATATTTTTAATTAATAAAATTTATATGAGGTACCGTCCTCTTTTAACTACATTTACAAAATTATTTTTCAAGTACTAACTAACTACTAAATAATAGTCAAGTGGTACTATAAAAAAACTAGTAAAGTGGTACTATAAAAAAATACGTAATAAAAATAAAACTAGTTGAATGAACTGTTTGTTTTTAAAAGCAAAGTAGTAGACTAGTAGGAGACAAGCACAGCACGGCCCGCTCGGTTAGCCCGGACCGGCCCGCTCGACTACCACGTGCCGACTACGAATCTTGTTTTATTGAACCGTAACCGGCCCAAGCCCGGCCCGGTTTTTCTGCGTGCCGGTTACGAATTGGATAATTGTGAATCGGAACCGTGCGAAGCCCGGCCCGGCTCGCACGACTGGCCAGCACTAATCACAAGAGACCCATGGTGCTGGCTTTAATAGTCCTGTCCTGTGTATTGCATGCGGACAGTATGTTCTGGCCCTTGGCAAATATAGATAAATGTAAAAATAATATGGAGAAGCAAGGAGTCGAACCTCGAACATAGTTTCGATAAACCCCATTGCTTTACCATTTGAGCTACTTCCCCGATTATGCTATAAAACTTATTCTAATAAATATATTATATTCGACGTTATATAAAGAAACTAAACGAACTTCTTTGATTGTATATATGAATATTTATAATCAGTATTAGTTTTACGAGTCATAAAAAAATCTGACATCACCAGTTGTAAGGTCGAAATTTACAGCATCACTATATAAGTTCTGCATTTGCCTATACCTCATTTGGGCTGCTACCCTGAATCTCTCTCTTTCATTGGGATACTCTTGTGATCTAATAGAGTATTGATGTAACAATGTATATTGGCTTTTTAATGCATTTTATTTAAATAAAAGATGTGGGTATACATTCAAACAGAGGACCATTGTAAATTGTAAACTGCAACAAGTGATACTAGAAGCTCGAAGGTGTCCAGAGGGCAACCGATTGCCTTGTACAGCTGCAACAAGCATATATTATAAGCAAATGATTACAGTACTTAATTGGGCTAGACGCTGCACCACTTCGAAATACATGAAATGCATGTACAGGGCTGATACGAAACGGTTTTACTTTATCGATAGCAGTTTTAAGATTTAACACTAACAGTCTAATATTAGTTGAATTTTGGAACAAATAGATTGAGATAAACCCTGGAAGTTCGTAAAGTTTCATCAAATGACTGCAATATTATAATTTATAAGATATGATCTCAATTTTGTTTGCTTAAATCTAATCACATACTTAGCAGCAACATGCATATTCTGATATGCTGGGAACTCCTGAGGTGGTCAAGGTTTTTGTGCCGAGTGGTAATTGTGATGCTGGCAAGATGTATGTGGTTGATGAGCAGGGGATTGATTCTGCTTCGCTTAACAAGGGTGAGCTGCGCATTGATTCACTTACATTACAATGGATGCTAAAACTCAAGCAAGAACCTGTGGAAGGCTGCCATAACAAAGAATCGGCACATAGATTGTTTGTTTTCATTGCAAGTACTGTAATTAAGCTCGTTTGAGCAGTTGCTTTGTAATATGTGACCGTGGCTCGGACTCTGATAGCTTGGTATCGTGAATTTCTCTATGCTTCATAGAGCGGAGCACCGAGCATGTCATTAGGCGTGCATCATATTTATAATATTAAAACTAGCGAAAAAATGATGATCAAGCTTAGGACAATTGCATATTCTGATGATCACGCTTAGGAAACTTGTCAGATTATTGTGCTGGTTTTTGGCGAAAAATCTGGAATTTAAAGATTCCACCTAAGGTCAGAAATTTTTTATGGAGGGCAGTCACACAGGTTCTCTTCCTACTTGTGTTCAGCTTTAGCAAAAACATGTTCCAGTGAATGGTATTTTCCCCTACTGCCATACCTCTGCAGAAACTATTTTTCATGTACTTGTAGGGTGTTCATTTGCTAGAGCCTTCTGGTATCGATCTCGGGTTAACATTGGCAGCTGGTTCGGAACAGATTTTCACCTCTGGTTTAGTGAGGTATGGGCGAATTGGAGGAGGCTGCCATGGTTGCATGGTCCATTTCACAGGCCCGAAATGAGATAGTTTGGAAAGAAAAAACTTGTTCTGCTGCGTTTGTAGTTCAGTCGGCTAAAAACCTGCTTGATTAGTATACTTTTACTCCAAATCGAGGACAGTCATTATAATCTGTTAATGCAGTTAGCATGGCTCAAGAGCAATGGAGTTACCCGTTTCTAATCTGGTCAAAGTTAACGTTGACGGAGCAATCTTCAAATTAAGAAAAAACTAGTTTGGTAACCCGTGGTAGTTTATTTAGTCGTCCATTTGATCTAATACTCATCACCCAAGTTCGATGGGGTGAAAGCCAACTTTAACCTTTTTTTTTATACAAAATAAATAATAAAAAAAACCATTTTCATTTAGTGAAAAAAAAAACCATTTTAAAATTTTTGATCAATTTTAACTCTTGGATATTCAACTATCAATGGAATATCCACTTTTATGTGACTATCAATGAAGTATCCACCATATGGTTTATCTAATTATCAGTGAAATATCCTGTATCCAGTATTAGGGGCAATGAAGTATTTTATACAAATTGGGATACCCAACTACCAGTGGAGTATTAAAAAAGTTAAAATTGGCCATATTTTCAGGATGGTTATTTTTGTCAAAAAATGGTTATTTTTGTACGTTCGATGGTTTAATATATACTATACTATAATATTATTTCATTATAAATAGTCGATTGCTTTTTCAAATTAAAACCCGTTAATTTTAATTAAAGATATTATATTTTACAAATATCTAAAAACATCAGTTATACCATATTTTTCAATCATTAATATTTATTTTCTAATTAAAACATGTTATCTTTTAAATTTAAAACATAATCTTTCTATGATTAATCAGAGGGATAATAGCGAGTACTACTATGGGTTCAATTCTAACAAATAACATCATAAAACAATATTTATTATATCTATTAGGAGTAAAAGAGAATATAAAAAATATGACAGGACAAAGTTCAATTTTCCCGATATTAACAAATTTTTTTATGAATTTAACTTTTACACGAATGGATTCTAAATATACTCAGAAAGGTTGAACATGTAATCTCAAAAAAGCGGAGCACACACCATATTTATAATACCAAGATGGGTTCATGATTTATAAGTAAAGTTGAAGCGTTGAAGGTGATTCAAATTAAACAAAAAAAACAAAATATATTCAAGTAGTAATTTGGCTTCTGGACCGCTGGCAAGAAACATGTATGTTGTCCGTGTTTACTTATTCAACATAATTTTTGTACACTAGCTTATAATCAATTTATTTTATATATTTTATTATAATTTTTATGTATTTTATTAACATTCATAATTACTTAATTATTTTTTTATTTTCATATTTTTTTATAAATAAAGTTTTAATAATAATACTTAATTATATTTTTTTAACAATAATATAAATTAATGTTTGTATTGGTGAGAAATCAAACCTTAAACACCATCTATTAATATTTATCAGAATGATAAAAATATTTTTTGACAACCAAATCATGTTATGTCATGGTGGCAGAGAACTATCTTATATAGAGTACAAGAGATGATCATCATAAAATACATATATTGATATTATTTCTAATACAAAAATAATAAAAGTTCAGTACAAAAATAAATAGATGATGACCGATTGATTCAGTACTAAAAGTTCTATACAAAAGTTCAAGATTCGAATTCTGTCAATTACATATTAATTTATACTCCCTTCATCCCACCTATTTGTTTATAACTTGGTTGGGCACGCAGGTTAAGAAGTATGAAATTTAGTAAAATGATGGGATCCACCAATATTTTATGCATAAAGTGAGTATAAAGGAGAAAAATAGTGGATTTAGTGAATTTTTTTTTGAAATTTCTGAAAACTTTTGAAAGTCAAATAATTGAGAGGAACATCTCAACAAAGAAAGTGTAAAGAAATGGTTGGGAGAGAGAGAGCACTACAAGAAATTTGGTTTTTACCTACCAATTGTAATTGTAGGTAAAATTTTGTTATTGGTAGGTAAAGAGAATTTCCTACCAATACATCATTGGTCAAGATTGGTAGGTAAAAGTTGGTGGAGAAAGAGTTATTACCCACACATCTATATATTGGTAGGTAATAAAATTTGTGGACCCCACAATAATAAAAGTTATGACATGTCATTGGCTGTGTCATCTGATTACATGGATGGATACGTGGCACCTCATGGACATGCCACGTGGTGTCTCATTGTCATGCCACCTGGAACATTAATGTTGTGCCATGTGGCGCATTACAAATCATGCCATGTGGTGCATCAAAAATGTGACATGTGGCATCTCCAAAGAGTGGCACATGGAGGTCTGTATAATTGATATGTGGTAATTTTTCAATGGTTGAAATTTAGAACATATATAATTTCCCGTAAATAAATTTATTTTATTTAAGATACAATTCGTCCTCTTCAAAAAAAAGAAAAAAAAAAGAAAAGATTTGTAAATTACATACTTTCTATTCAATAAAAAATAACATAGAAACTAAAGTGTGTCAAATGAATTACATAGAATTTAAAGTTCCAACAATTACAAAAAAAAAAGCTTAAAATAAATCATTCTAAATTATCTAAATTTTCTAAATTTGCATCTAAATCTTCATTTGTTGGAGAAATCTTTGGTTGTGGCATAAGATTGTTTTGGCACAGGACGTTAACAACTTCATCAAGACGATTATTGGCTTCATTAAGTCGATGAACTAATTCTTGATAACTCGGTTGATCAGACTCGCTAGTAGTAGTACCATGAGCTTTATTATTGTTGGTTGTGCCACTAGATCGCCCCCATCCTCGCAAGTATACTGAATGACGACCTAGTACTGCTTCCAATATTTCTTTATCTGACATTTCCTCTGGAGAATAAATTTCTCTTATAGTCATCATTTTATCCTAGTTACACAATATTGACAATAAGTATCTCGAATGAGGCTTAGCAAGAAAAAGTATCTCGAATGAAAGTAACTATAATATATTGTGAGTGAAAAATAGAGAGATATTTATTACTCACATATAAATTTTGAAGGTCTGGCCCAGTCCATCCATTTTCATCAAAATGCTTTAAACGCCATGTTTCAATTTGTCCCGTTAAAGAAGTTAATTCCATTCCACGTCGAATATGATGTCTTATTGTTGACACTGATCCATTTTTAGACTCCCAAGGTCTTTTGGACCGATTAATGGTATTTTTTGCAGCTCTTTCCTAAACAGATAAGGTAGATCATAAATATCAAGAAAATAACAAAAGTGATTATACAAACTAGGTTACCTTAAACTGGTTTGAACACCATTGATCACATAAGAACTCCCAATCTTTTTGTTGGTCCTCATTCAAGTCTGGATATCGTTTTTTCTTCACCGTCTCAACATCTTTTATACCTCCAATGCGTTTAAAGTACGAGTGTAACTTGTACTTGTACGTTTTCCATGTTTTTTTCATTTGATCATCAATACACAATATAGTTGTTTTATCCCGCAAGTCGATGTCAAAATTTTCCTAAGAATATTAAAACAAGAAACACTTAAGCATAAAATACAACACTGCCTAATAAGGACGAATTATAAAGGCAACTCAAAAAACATTTAAAATTAATCAAATATGAAATTTTACCAAAAGATAAATTCGTAGTGGTGCTCTGACCTCCTCAGGAACAAGTCTCCAATCCTTATAACAAAATGTACCATGATTGCGAACGATAAATCCGATCTCATTATTAAATCTCTCAGCATTAATACATATTGGTTGACGACAATCCGCGTCAAAAGTTACAGACAATTTTCCTGTTGAAGCTGCCCTGGCGATCTTAGAAGTAGCTATGCCACGAGTGGCTTTACGTGGTCTGTAGGTAACATTTCGATCTACAAAGATACTCAGTAGTAAGCAACAAAATATTATAAATAGAGATGTAAAATTATACTACAAATTACCAGATCGAGTTTTAGAAGAATGATTATCATTGTGTTGTTCACTCTCCACAACAGAAGGTTGAATTTGTTCAGTCCGTTCACCAAAAAGTGTGCTGGGTCTACTCTTTTCACCTTCTATACCAAATTGTGTGGTGGATCCAACTTGTTGGCCCTCAATAGAAGTGGTGCATTCAACAACTTGGGGAACTTTAGGACCAGGACCAGAACTAGTGATGCGTTCTGTTATTCGCCGTCCAGGTGCCATGATGCACAAACCTGCAAAAAAAAGTATTAACATATATTGAATCAAGAACTTTCCCTATTTAATCTTGTTTACGGATATGATTATGATAATAATCAAATACACATACAATTAGTAATAAGTTTCTTGATGAAGGTATGTCGGCGATTAGTACCAGTGAAATAAGTATTTGATGAAGAGTGGTGGAGGTTTTAACTAATAAGTATTCACACCTTTTAAAAAAAAAGTTGGGGGAAAGTAAAGCGCCAAACTAAAAAAATTCCCTCCCAGTTTTCATTGTAATACAATAATATCTTTAAACTAATAAAAAGTCCTTATCGTGATAGTAAATC
Organism: Saposhnikovia divaricata; assembly: GCA_036435485.1. NCBI lineage: Eukaryota > Viridiplantae > Streptophyta > Magnoliopsida > Apiales > Apiaceae > Saposhnikovia > Saposhnikovia divaricata. The sequence goes on along the minus strand of CM071595.1, from coordinate 166,461,818 downwards.
GGGATCCGTTTTAAATTTTTTAGGAGAAACTGAGTAATTAAAAAATAAAATTGTACATTTTTATTTTTAAAATTTTAATTTTTTATCTATTTTTACTTAAAATTTTCACATCACCACCGTGTGGATAATATTATAATTTTAAAAAATTGCTACTAATTAATGTTGAAAGAGCATTAAAAAACTATCATTCAAAATCGGAAAAAGAAAGGCAAAAAGCAAAAAGCAAAAAGCAAAAAAAAAAAGAAAAGCACCACATCAATTATCACTAAATTTTCATTCACTTAAATTTTTCACAAACCGCCAAACTTTACGTTTAATTAAAACTCCAACTCTTTCGGTTAAATATCAGGGATTATGGATTTATCCGACTCATATCACAAATAAATTTCGTCAAAAAATTAATTGAACAATAAACAAGCAATTTATTTAAAATATTATTTATTTTGTATTTTTAGAATTGTTTGTTTTGTAATTTTTAAATTATTTTTGATGCAATTTTTTCCATTTACATAAATGATTTTTTTAAAAAAAGTTAAACAAAATCTATTTATTTATTTTTATAAATATTTTAAATAATATTCGAATTTTTGGATTAAACTCATCCCAAAAAACACAGTATATTTAAAAAAAATATTTTTGATAATGGTTAAATGAAAACATGTTTTAAATAATTGTAGAATTAAATAATTGTAAAAATAAAAGAATTGCATACAAAAATATAAAATACAAAAATATAAAAAAAGAAGAAAAAGAAAAAGAGAAAAGGATCTGTTATGCGTATATTATTTAAAATAAAAAAACTCGCGGAACCGGCCCGGCACGCGGAACCGGCCCGCCTGGATACGCATTTTTATCATGCGTATATCACAAAAAAAAATCGCCGAACCGGCCCGGCACGCGGAACCGGCCCGCCAACCGGCCCGCCTGGATACGCATTTGTATCATGCGTATATCACGTTCCTGATCCAACGGCTCTGAGCTCCAACGTTCCTGATCCAACGTTCGTTTTTTTTTTCTAACGGCTAACCAGTAACGGTAACAATGTTATTATAAATACTCCTCTTCTCTCTCACAATAAATCACACCCATTCTCATCTCCATTTATTTCTCCGATTTCTCAATCAATTCTCTAGTGTCTCATTTATTTGTCCGATTTATTCCATCAATCTTTAAAACTTCCGATAAATAAAAAAAATGGAAGGAAGTTCAAGTCAAGCACCCGCCTCCTCGAGGCCACTACCAATCGAAGCCGGTAATTTACTCATTTTAATTTCATTTTTTGTAATATTTATTAAATTTCATTTTTTTTAAATGTGTAATTTCCTAGTTTTATTCGATTTTTGAAAAATTTTGTTTTTTAAAAGTTTCATTTTTTAAATTAATTCATTCTAAATTAACTCATTTTAAATTTACGCATTTTGAATTTAATCGATTTATATTTTATTTTGTAGGTGTTTCTTCTCGACATAATTCACACGTTTGGACTTATTTTTCGAGGCAAGCAACGGACGAGCCGAACAAATTTAAGGCATTTTGTTTGCTTTGTATTCAAAATGGTCGAGAACAAGCTCCTTTCATTCACGCGAAGGGGAGTGGTACGGGTACACTTGATCGCCACTTGGTTAAATATCATGGAATAACGAAGCAAAATCATGAAAGTGGAGCGGCACAAGGAGGTTCACAACAAATAGAGGGTTTCGTGACTTCGTCTCCCGGTGGAGGTATGCCTTTCGTCTATAATAGAAATAGAATGATCGAAGATTTTTCTAGTTATGTTACATTACATGATTTACCTTTCTCCCACGGTGAGAGTCCGAATTTAGAACACATGATTAAGAATTCACTAAACCCGACATTTATGAAAATTCCTAGAAACATACTTAAACGTCACACACAAAAACAATATTATAGTCAACGAGCACAATTAATTGAATATTTTGAAAAATTTGATGGTATGGTTTCTTTAACTTGTGATTGTTGGAGTTCAAGTCAAGGCGAGCCTTATATTTGTGTTACAGTTCATTGGATTGATGTTGATTATTTGTTACAAAAACGAATTATTGCTTTTGATATTATGGACGAGTCATACTCCGGTTATAAACAAAGAATTTTAGACGTAATAAAAGAATTTAATTTGTATAAAAAGGTATTTACAATATCTCTAGATAATGCTGGATATATGGATGACATTAGGACCGATATTCCTTTAGTTTTAGATGGAGCATTTTTACACATTAGATGTTGTGCTCACGTTATTAGCTTGACGGCACAAGTGGGAATTAAACATTTAACTACATTATTAGAACCTATTAGGAAAGTAATTAAATATCTACGTTTACCGGGTACATATAGGTCTACGTACAAGAAATTGTGTAGAGATAATGGATTAAGGCCGAAAAAATGGGGTATCGATTGTCCTACTAGATGGGATTCGACTCATAAATTATTAAATGATGCAATTAAATATAAGGATATTATCACTGAATTATATAATGCGGATCCAAATCATCAACACGAAGAAGCAGTTATTACCGAAATGGAGTGGGAGATTGCATCTACGGTACGTGATATTCTTGATTGTTTTTCACATGCTACTAACGTTTTTTCTTATGTTTATGAACCAAATGTACATCAAGTTATTATTGAATGTGTTCTTATTGTTAATACTTTACGTAAATATGAAGAAAACCCCCAATTTAGTAGTATTATTCATGATATGAAAGTTAAGTGGATCGAATATTTGAAAGAATTTCCTTATATTTATGGTGTTGCATGTCTTCTTGATCCGGGTGTTAGACAAGAAGGTTTAGAAAACATATTAGATCATTATTATAGTATGTTAGGAATTTCATATAATTATAAATTATATGTACTTAATTGTTTAGGCTATTTGAATCGTCTTATAGATATGTATAGTCCTAGAATTCAAATTTCTAATTCACCTGAAAAGAGTAGTAGTAGGTTTAATACTACCATTTCATCTATATTAGGCAAAAGACAAAAAGCTAGAATTCTAGACGTAGATCCTCATAGGGTACCTCCTTCTTCTTTTGGTATGATTAGGAATTTTTTTTCTTATAGTTATGAATTAAATGAGGATTTTGAAATACTAACATGGTGGAAGAATCATGAGTTACAATTTCCAGTTTTAGCAAAAATTGCCAAGGACATTTTTGTAGTGCCCGCTTCTACCCTTGCGTCCAAGTCCGCTTTTAGTGCAGGTACAAGAGTGTTAGACGAGAAGAGATCAAGTCTTGCACCAGACGTCGTAAAAATTTGTGTTTGCAAAAAGGATTGGGATCAAGCTGCAAAAAGACAACAAGGAAAAAAAGAAGATGACTCAGATGGAGAAGACGATCCATGGATGACAATGGATACTTCATCGGAATCGGGTCAAGAAGAATCATAAATTAAATAGTGTATAAAATTTGTATTTTAGGATTTGTTTGCTTTGTAATTTTTTAAATATGTTTAATACGGTTTGTTCCGTTTTTTTAGAGAGGGGTCCTCTCACACCATTTGTAAAAAACAATTTTAATTAATAAAATTTATATGAGGTACCGTCCTCTTTTAATCCATTTGTGTTCAAAAATTATTTTTATTATAATTTGTATAATTTAAGTGTTGATGGCAAAAATTATGTAAAAATGCTTAAACTTCATTTTTAAATAATTATTTTTCAATTATTTATATCCTAATGAAAGTTGACGAGGGATAATTTTCTTAATATTTCAAAGTTCTATATTAAGAAATGGAAAATTAAAATTTCTTTTTGATGACACGTGTCAATGTGGTTTCTTCAATCAATCTACAGCGTTGATTAAAAAAAGAAACAGATATCCAATCCATATTTTATCCTTATCCCTTCATTTTATCTTACCCCTATCTCTCGTCTCCCTTTTGTCTCTCCCCTCTCTCCCTTTTCTTCTATCTCTCTCTCTCTCTCTTCACCGCCATCTCCTTCTCCTTTCTCAACTGTAAAACCACCGCATGGATCTATGGTTTTGGTTTTCAATTTTTTATATAATTATCAGTGTTAACGCTGTGATTTACTGTCTCGAAATCCGACAATGGGTTCAGAACAAGTTCTGTAAGGCGATGATTTGGTCATGTGTCTGGTGTATTATGATGTTAATGACTGTTTAAGAAGAAGAAGGTGAAGAAAATGAAGAAGAAGAAGAAGATGTTGATTTAAAGTCAATATATCAATTTACTGTTCTAGATTTAGAATGATGTCTAGCTTTCATCTTTTAAATTCCGATCTATCATTCTTGAATGTTATAATAAAATAATTTGATTTTGTATGCATAATTTCAATTTGATTGTTCAATTCTTTCTAATATTTATATTGTTATCTAGATTTGTTTGCTTATTTTATTAATATCGAACAATATAAAAGATGGTTAAAGTTAATGATTTTATTTATATAGACTACATTTATAAGGGATCATAAGGAGACAGCAGTGCAATCAAATCATCTAGTACATTCTCATGTAATTCCAGAACAACATCCTAAAAAAGAAAAAAATGCAAGTTTGGAGTGAAATACTGATCAGTTGCTAAAATGAGTCATTTTCACTGTCATCATCACTTGAGTTGAGTAGTTCTTCATTTAGGAACAGATTCCCATCATCGTCATGAAATTCATTGAAGTCATCTTCATTTAGATGAGCCTCCTCACAAGTAGGTGGATTTTGACAATTAGAAAATAAATCAGCAACAGTTTTGCTTGAAAAAGTTAATGATGCAACATCATGTCGAACTAAAGAAGAGCTTTCAATCACATCCTCAATTGGTTGAAGAGGTGGCAGCTGAAATGATTCCTCTTCCTGAAATACATCATTATTCATTAAGTCATCTGATGCATGGCAGACTTCAGGAATGTCATATATGGACCGATGATTAACTTTTTGAACAATCCTCCAACTAGAACCTCGCTTCATATCAAATAAATAGAAAACTTGTTGAGCTTGACTTGCCAATATAAATGGGTCATCAGGATACCAATTGCTTGATGTATTTATTGATATCAAATTATTTTCCACAAAGACTGATCTACCTTTTGGATCAGAGTTATACCACTTGCAACGAAATAAGAAAACTTTTCGTTCAAAAAGGAATGACAACTCCAAGATCTCAACCAAAACCCCGTAATAAATAATGTTGTTATCATCATGATCACCTTCTGTGCAAACTCCAGAACATTGTGTCCGAAGAGTATCATCATAATTTTTACAACGAAATCGTACTCCATTTGAAACACAACTTTGATAACTACTATATCGTTCCAATGGACCTTGAGATAAAGAGTATAAATCATCATTTACAACATCCGATTTTTCTACTTTCATCTGAGATATCTATAACACAAGAGAAAAATATATATTATTAAGTATTCTATAGCTAACTTTGAAATAATCGATAAAAAACTCTTACCTTCTTTCTGAACCATGATGGAAATTCCTCTCTTTGCTTAGTGATAACATCTAAACCGGAAAGTCCTCTTTCTTCCAATAATTTTTTGTGATCACTACAGAAAATGAAAGAATCATAAATATGTTAAACATCAATAAGTGACATAACTACATATATTTTTTCAATTAAATAAAAGATTCAAAACTTACTCAAGGTAATCCTGGATATCATCTGCAGAATTATTTAAGATATACCATTGAATCACATTTTTCCAATTATGTAGCAACTGAATAGATGGTGCCCCGATTGGACGAACATTAGATTTGAAAATGTCCATACTATAATTTGGAGAAGGTAAATCCCAATTACGCTCAGGTTTATTGAATCTCGTCTCTATGTTTGAAATATATCTGGACAAAAAGCTTACAGCTTCATCTACAACAAAAGTTTCTGCAATTGAGCCATCTGGTCGAGCCATATTTCTTACATACCGCTTGTACAAACCCATGTGACGTTCTGTACCAAACATCCATCTCGTAGCAACAGGACCACCTAACAAAACCTGATCTGGCAAGTGCACGCAAAGGTGTACCATTATGGTAAAAAATGCTGGGGGAAATATCTTCTCCAATTTGCACAAAATTATTACAATTCCTTTCTTCAGTTCTTCAATATCAGAAACTCGTACAGTTTTGGCACAAATTTTTTGAAAAAATTGACATAACTCAATCAAAGTGCCACGAATATTCTTTGTAAGAAAGGATTGTATGGCAGCTGGCAATATCTTATGAAGTAAAACATGACAGTCATGAGTTTTCAACCCTCTTAGCTTGTCATTATCTGTTACACATCGACTTATATTTGAAGCATATCCATCTGGTAATCTCACACTTCGAATGAATTTACAAAAACTTTTGCATTCTTCTTTTGTCAAAGTATAACTGGCATGGGGTTTTTCAAATTTATCATTGGTGGACTTTTTCAACCAAAGCTCTTCACGAATATTTAAATCTTGTAAATCTTTACGAGCTTTCAAATTATCTTTTGATTTACCTTCAATATCTAAAAGTGTCCCTATAATGTTATCACAAACATTTTTCTCTATATGCATCACATCTAGATTGTGACGCAACAAGAGGGATGACCAATATGGCAAGTCAAATAGAATACTCTTTTTACTCCAATTTAATTCGTTTCCCCTACGCTTTCGTTTTCTAGAAATATTAGTTGGTGCCTTACCAGTTGTTTGAATCAGAACATCATGCAACTGTCTTAAAATGTCTTCACCGCTAAAAGTACGAGGAGGCCCACGTAACTCGCTAGACCCATCATATTCTTTGCTCCTTCGCCATGAATGATTGGTACTCAAATAACATCGATGACCTGTAAAGCATTGCTTGTCAGTTATTCTTTTAGATCTTGTATCTTCCAAACACACAGGACATGCTAATTTTCCCGCAGTACTCCACCCAGACAAATATGCATAAGCTGGAAAATCACTAATGGTCCATAATACTACAGCTCTAAGTTTAAACTTGCACTTACCAAATGAATCATATGCATCGATACCATTCCAAAGATCTTTAAGTTCATCAATTAGTGGCTTCAAGAACACATCATAGTCTTTTCCCGGAGATTTTGGCCCCGGAATTAATAAAGACATGAGGTAGTTCGTCCCGTTTGGAGAAGCCCAAGGCGGCATGTTATAAGGTATTAATATCACAGGCCACAAACTATAGGTTGATGTCATGTTAGAAAAAGGGTTAAATCCATCTGAAGCTAACCCCATTCGCACACTCCTGGAATCTAATGCAAAATCAGGGTACACATTGTCAAAATGTTTCCAAGCATTTCCATCAGCAGGATGACGTAGTATCCCATCTTCACTTTTACGTACTTCTTTATGCCATCGCATGTCTTTAGAAGTATGCTTAGAACTAAACAACCTCTTTAATCGGTCCTTAATAGGGAACCATCTAAGTCGTTTATGTGGTATTTTATTTCGAACATAACGACTAGACTTGCACACTGGACATGCCAAGGCATTTGCATTCTCACCATAAAATATAACACAATCATACTGACAAACGTCAATCTGCTCATACCCTAAGCCCACTTCACAAAGAAGTTTTCTTGTTTGCTGATAACTTTCTGGACAATTATTACCTTCAGGCAATATCTCTTTGAAAATTTTTAGAATATCATCAAATGCCTTATCTGTTAATTTATTAAGCACTTTTATATTCATCAACTTAACCACTGTACTTAAGACAGAAAAATCTTTACAATTTTTATATAAAGGCTTATGTAGAGCTTTAAACAAGGTATCGTACTTGTCGCCCACATCGAATGGAGATTCATCAAAATCACTGCTAGGACCTATGTTAAAATACCTACTTCCAATCGCATCGTTAATACCCGCAATCAAATCATTAGGTTCATCGTCTACATATTCATCCTCGTTATTAAGAAGCGTTTCATCTTCTATTTGATCAATTTCTTCCCCATGATAATACCATTTCTTGTAAGTACTCAAAAAACTATTATTAAGCAAGTGTACCTTAATCACGTTGATGCTTTGTGATTTCTTATTCAAACATAGACAACATGGACATAACACCATCCCCATGGAGTCCATACACTTCCTTGCAACTGATATGAATTCGGTGATACCTTTAGCATATTCTGAAGATAATTTATCTGGTATGTCTATCCAAGATCGATCCATGATCCACTTGGTTGTTTAAGAGTTGACAAGGAAAAAAAAGAAGTTAAACAACCGATCAAATGGTCGCATTATATATAGTGTCTACTTGTACTTGTTACAAAAACTTGATTTCTTTTATGTATTTGTTAGTTAAATTATTCACATCACCGTGCGGTAAAATCATAAATATTTGCAATTTTTTTTTAGGATGAATAAAAAATCCACTGAATGCTTATATCACGGGCGGAGTTTAGTATATTAAAACTGTCATTCAAAGTAAAGTTGGGAAAAGGAAAAGCAAAAAGCAAAAAGAAAAGGTATTAACAAAAAGAAAAAGCATTAGCATACGAGGCATTAACTTTAATCTTTTTTTATTTTAATTTATATAATTTATGAGATGAGGCAAAAAAAAAATTCTGACAACATCCTAAAAAACAAAAAATAAGGAGAACAACTTAAATATTTAAACATATTTGTTTTCAAGAGAACAACTAAATATTTGTAACTTAAATATTTGTTTTATTTGTTTTCAGGAGAACAACTAAAACAAAAAATTAAAAATAAAAAATAAGGAAAAAAAGAAAAAAGAAAAACGAAAGCCGCAAAAAAAAAGAAAGAAAGGAAGCATTAGCAAATTAAAGGAAAACTAGCACACGAGTTATCATTAACTTATATTATTGAATTTTCATGGACTTAAATTTTTCACAAAGCGCCAAACACAAGCGCCAAACAAATGATTAAAGAAAAAAATGAAAATGTTTTTTAAGTTTAATTAAACTCTCGTTGGGTTAAATATCAAGGGTCCTAGATTTATGATACTGACATCAGTTTATAATTGAACAATAAACAAGCAATTTTTATTTCTCAAAAAAAAAAACAAGCAATTTTTTATTTTAAATAGTGTGTATATTTTTTATTTATTTTGTAATTTTTAAAATATTTTTGATGTGGTTTGTTCCATTTACAGAAATGATTTTTTAAAAAAAAGTGAAACAAAATCTGTTCATTTGTTTTTATAAATATTTTAAATGATATTCAATTTTTGGATTAAACTCATCCCAAAAAATAATATATTTAAAAAAAATATTTTTGATAATGGTTAAATGAAAACATCTGTTAAATAGTTGTAGAATTAAATAGTTGTAAAAACAAAAAAATTACATATAAAAATTAAAAATTATTAAAAAAATGAGAAAGGACTCGGCCCGGCACGACTTGCACCGGCACGCCTGTATCACGCGGAAAATTATATTCCTACTAGCAATGCATAGCAGTGCATATTTCTACTACTCCAATATAAATTATTTAAATTTTTGTTTTATTTAATTAATTTATTTTACTATAAATATATATTATTTGTAATTATAATTTATATTTATAGTTTGATTAATTTATTCTTTCGATTTGTACCCATAGACCACAGTTATATTAACGTCTTGGATAACTACTATCAAAAAAGAGGGAATTTTTATTTTGTATTATTAAGAATAAAATTTACGTAAGAAATGTTTTAATCTCTAAATATAAGTTTATCTATTTTTAATATTATAAAAATCTATTTATATATTAAGTGAAAGTACTAACTTTTTAATATCATTATAAAATTATTGACTCTAAATATTTTTGATAATGATTAAATGAAAACATTAGTTGTATAATTATATATAAAAAAAAAAAGGACTGGCCCGGCATGGCACGGCATGCACCGCCCGGCACACTCGTGATACGCATTGTTATCATGCGTATCTGTGATACGCATGATAACAATGCGTATCACGGGTGTGCCGGGCGGTGCGTGTCGTACCATGCCGGGCCAGTCCTTTTGTTTAATTACACATGTGTTAATTATTTCAATAAATTCATTTATAAAAAAATTAAATAAGGTTTTTATAGTATTTACAAATAAATTAATTTTTCTATAGTCATTTACAAATAAATTTTCTATAGTCATTTACAATAAAATAAGGTTTTTATAGTATTTAGTAAAATTATAAAAAATCATTCATGTTTTTGAAAAAAAATTAAAAAATGAAAGGAAATTAAGGAGAACACAGCTGGACGTGGAGGTGGGGTCACACTTTTCACAATTTCAAAATGTTTACAATACCAATCCTAACCGTAGGTAAATTATTGATAGTTAAATTATTTGACATGTCAACAGGGCGGAAACATATTAATATTAAAATTAAAAAAAATTGACACGTCAGCAAAACATATATATACACTTGAAGCGGGTGGGCCAAAAAAACAACAAAAATAGCTATGGACGAAAAACGAAAGAGAGAAAAACTGATGTGGGCCAATTGCTATGTTTCTTTTGACTATGATTTTTACTTTTTAGTGGTCTTCTGAATTCCAGCCATGAAATAGTTGTACATTACCTACAAATAATTTTGACAAATAGTAATTGGTAAGTAAAAAAGGTTTTTATCTACCAATATATATTGGTAGGAAATTTATTAGTAGGTAAAAGTTGAATTTCTTGTAGTGGAGTATATAATACTAAAAGTTGTTCGCTCGAATTCCACCAACAACATAATAAAATTAACATTTATGATGTAACAATACTATAAGCAAATCAAAAGAATTTAAAAGTAACCTGCCAATGATATATTAAAATTAATATTCATTATATTATACTGTATTATAAAAAAATTAAAAAAATTAAAAATAACCCGTGCTTTGCACGGGCTATTATATCCTTCTATACTATACTATTATAAGCAAACTAGGGTATATTTGTTTGGTTGGTAATTTGGTCACTTTATTTGGTACACTCAATAACAACCGTTAGATTTTAAGATAAATAAATGAGAACCGCTGCATCTAATGCTAAAAGAATATTCCTTTTCTAATATTTAAAATACTTTTATAGTTTCAAGTTCGAATCCTACCAAAAACATATCTCTATTAAACATATATATTGATTTATAAACTACTCTAACGAGTTTACGAATCAAATCCCATCAACAACATATTATTAATTAAAACACTATCGTTAAAAATACTATCAAATATATATATTATAATATTTTGTTATCTTATATAATTTAATTTCCGCCTAATTAAAAATTATATCTGAATGTTGTGGAATAGAAACTAGGTTATGAAATTGTATTTAATGCTAGGGTTCGGGAGCTTCGTGCTTTAATGGTTGTTTCCGTGTTCGAGACTAATTGGTCCTCGCAGAGTGCCTACGTATCTCGTATTGAGAATCAAGCCAAGACGTAGTTCTAGGTGATGGTGCCCTCGAGGTTGTGGAGGCGAGAGCTCAACTAGGACGCAGTGGCTTGCATGTCCTTATTCGAGGATTAAGCCAAAACGTAGTTCTGAGAATGAGGGGCTAGGCCCTTATATAGGTCGAGAAACCTTAGAATTATGGTAGGAGTCAAAGACTTGGTGGACAAGTCACCGCCTTGAAGAAGGTTCTAGTCTCCTTCCATATAGGAATCAGTTTCCATATTGAAATTGATATCTTGGAGGCTAAGTCAGGCAGGAGTAACATCTTTGTTTGACTCTTATTTGCTGAGCTGTTTATTACCTTCAATATTAATTACGAAATTAATATGAAAAATAGGGTTTGGGCCCATCCGGTGGGCCCCATGTTTTGACCATACTGGACCTAATTAATGCCACATTAAATATGTCTTTAGGGCTTACTTTTAGCCCATATCATTTGCCCCCCAACTTCCAGGAAAACTGATCAGGTTTTCCTTGAAGTAATAACGGCCTTATTCGAGACTCGGGTCAGGGTTTATTGCTCATACGCAAGTATTCTCAACAATACCGCCTTAATGTAAAGCGTGGAGCGACCGACGCATTTATGACGATGTTTGAACGACACTAATCGGTGTTAAACGGCACTAAGCAGCGCTAAACAGCCTTAAACAACGTTTAAACAGTGTTAAATGATGTTAAATGGCTTATATCGGCATTAACGGCGTTAATCGACGCTAAACAGTGCTAACAGGCACTAAACTGTGCTTAAACGACACTAATCGGTGCTAATCGACACTAATCGTTCGGTGCTTAAATGATCGGCCGAAAGGAGACCCGGGACAGTTGCAGCAACCCCCTGGTCAGCTGGTCGGCTGCCAGGAGGTCCTGATCGCCTGCCAGGTGCTCCTGGTCGGCTCCCAGGTGCTCCTGGTCGACTGATAGGTGCACCTGGTCGGCTGACAGGTGCTCCTGGTCAGCCAGACCCCTTCCCAGGCAGCTGGTCGGCTGCCGGGAGGTCCTGGTCAGCTGCCAGGTGCTTCTGGTCAACTGATTGGCTGATAGGGGCTCCGTGTTGACTCAAACGGCAGTAATCGAAGCTTAAACGACGTTTAATCTATGTTAAACGACGTTAAATTGCATAAGACGGCACTACTCGGTGCTAATCAACGCTAAACGACGCTAAGTTTTAGGAATGTTCGAAGGTCGACGTTCGTTCTAGAAAGTAAAAAAAAAATTCACCAGAACCATCAACCGGGCCAACCTACTAATGGGAGGTGCCTGGAGGTCGGCCAGACCCCTTCCCAGGTAGCTGGTCAGCTGCTAGGAGGTCCTGGTCACCTGCCAGGTGCTCCTGGTCGGCTGAGGCTGCCTAGAGGTCGGCCTGACCCCTTCCCGGGCAGCTGGTCGGCTGCCAGGAGGTCCTGGTCGCCTGCCAGGTGCTCCTGGTCGGCTGACAAGTGGTTGGCGATCCTTCCTTGGGTGCCTTGTTGTGCCTCTCGGAGCTTTTTCGCAATGTCTGAATTCTTGTTCTTGAATCATGGCCTTGATTTTTGGCTGTTGAACACCACCTTTCAAAGCATAATTAGTCTCTTTATTAGCGAAGCTAATCTCTTGCAATCTGTCTTCCTTAAACGTGATTAACTCTTAATGCTCAGTTAAACGTTCAAGCATAGCCTGGCGCATCATATTCGCCTAAATGCTTCTTTTCTTCGGAATCGTATAAATTTGTTACGATTCTTTCTATATATATCGGATGAATTTCATCTTTTTTCGATCATAAACGATAGATGACCTGCAAACACGAACCGGGCTGTCTTTCGACCAGTTGTTGCAGGTCATGACTTTCCTATAAAAGAGATGGTGTAGTCTTCATTTCATTTCACTCTTTCACTTCTTCACTTCTAAAATTCTCTCTAAAAGCTCTTCCAGCTCTAAGGCTTCCAAGTTCTAGTTTCAAGTTCCAAGTTCGAGTTCAAGATGTCAGATGGCAACCGCGCACCTGCCCCATCATTCTCTATGTCCGAGGCGATGTCCAAGAGGACCATGGCAAGAACTCTTCGAGGTAAAACTAGATTGCAACCTCCCTCATATATTGATCGTCGATTTCATTCTTTATTAGACTTGTTGAGTACTATGAGGGATGCATTCCATAACAGTTCTGAATTAGACTCGTACCATAGTCCGTGTAAGTTAAACGAGCATGATGTAGAGGAAATTAGAAAGACATATGGCTTCCCGGACATGGTCAAGGTCCGCCTTCCTGGCTTAGGTGACAGAACCTGTAATTGGCATCCTGAGAAGCTATGTGTTTTCAAGGGTGCCCTTGAAGCAGGTTTGAGATTTCCAGTTGATCCATTCATTACCAGGCTTCTAGTGGAGATCCAGGTTCATCCCTGCCAGCTATATCCTAATGCATGGCGTGCTATTCTTATTTTCATGCTAAGGTGCCGGGATCTAAATATCTATCCGACCACCACAATGTTCCGAAGCATATTCGTAATAAAGAATTCTCCTAACTCTAAAAAAGGATGGATCAGTATCCAACACAGAACCAATGTTCCTCATATTGTGAATGCCTTCTCCTTCCAAGATTCCCATCATTTTTAGGAAAATGAGTTTGTGATTTTGAAATGGAGTGGTGGCAACTGGGGCCATTTCTTTGTGTCGAAGTTCGGAGAAGTGAAAGACAGTCTGCACTTCGTGTGTGATCTCAGCCCAGAAGAGCTACTGACCGAGATAGATTAATTGCGGATGATGGTCGAACTCATTATAAAGTTTTCTTGAATAAGAAGAGACTTGTGGAAGATGGCCTTAGCTTACTTTCTATTGAGGGTAATTTTTTATTGCACGTTATGAACTCTGTTTGTTCTTATCCCAATATCTTTTCTGTTGCAATTTCAGCTGCTGAAGAAATAAACAGCCGTCCCGAAAACCAGCCGAAGGTTACTAGAAGGATGATCAAGAAAGCCGAGGCGGCTACTGCACCCCCTGGCCAGAAAATTCCACAGTTCCTGTCAGCATGTTCTTCGAAAAGATCCCGGAATGCTGACGGGAATCAAATCCCCTTTCATCCCTGGTTGGGATATTTTCGAACAAGACTCTGTCTTGGGATGTCCGGAATCGGCATTGGATTGGTCTAAGTTTAGCATCACTCCCCCGATCTTTTGACAGTGACTGCCGGGGATAAAACCGACGAGGCGGAGACTCTAGGAGCCCAAGCCCTATATCAGGTTTCACACTCTCCATCTTAGATGTAATGTCTTCATATGACTTATCATTGTAAATATCTCACTAATTCTTTGTTCCAGGCCAACGCCTACTTCCAGGCCAGCACTCGCCAAGGCCGAGCATACCAAGATGAAAACGTGGCCTTAAAAAAGGAAAATGCAATATTTGACGAGAAATGTCAGGACTTAGAGTCCAGGGCCATCCGTGCTGAAGCTGATGCACATTCTTTCCAGAGGCAATATGACTCCTTGTACAGGAAAAAGGCGGCTGACTACAAATTGGTGGTGAAAGCTTACCAGGAGTCTGAGGACTTTTTTCAGCTTATAGACAAGCATGATGACAAAGTACGCCCGGGTATCATGTCTATCGGCTGGGACAAGGCTGTCAATGCTGTGAGCAAGAGGCATCCAACCGTAGTTAATCCAATGGACTTCCCAAGCCCTTATGGTCATGTTGCTTCAGGCTCGGGAGTCAATACAGTGGCCCAAGCATCGGGTTCTGGCTCTAGGGGAAGCCATCGTCGTCCTGGCTTTGGCTCAAGAGGGGGCGCCCAAGCTGCTAGCCAAGACTCAAGCTCTTCGGGCTCTCGTGGAAAGAAGCCCCCGCCTGCCAGGAAAGTTGGAGTAGTGCGACAACCAATCCTTGGCAAGTGGACGATTCAGAATGAAGGCAGTCCCAACTCATCTTCCGGAGAGGAAGAAACTGAAGTTGTGGAGACTACAGCACAACCAATGGTGGTGGCTGAATCAAGTGGTGGTTCCGAGGAGGAAGATTCAGATGAGGAGGAGTCTGACGAGAAGAGTGGTGAGGAAGAATCCTCGGAGGAGTAGGTTGGGATCACCCCATGGCCTTGTTAGCCGGTTGTGGCTTTACTTTCTTAGCTTTCAATAAAGGTCCTTCGGGACTTAACTTTTATCTAATTGTGTTGTAACCTAACTTAAACTGTGGCCCTTCGGGGCGTTTTATTTATGCATTTGTTTCCCTTATTCATATGTTCATTCATTTTCAGTACTTGGTCTTTCTAGATTTACACTCAACAGGTGCTCGGTACATAAATAAAACATAGAATCATATAATGAAAAACAAACTTGCATTAATAATTCGAAATGGGTTCCAACCCTTATATAGTTTACCATTATCCTACTCGGGGCACTAGGCCCTGGGATGGTTTCATCGAACCTTATTTCTACTTTTCTTAATAAATAGATAAAAAGCTAAGTTATTACAAGGACAGCTCAAACATAATAAATCTTCAGGTTCAAAGCATGCCAAGTACGTGGCACTTCGTTCCCATCCAATGTCTCCAACTTGTAGGATCCTCTTCCTAGTGTCTTCTTGATTCGATACGGCCCTTCCCAGTTAGGGGCTATCTTTCCCTTTTGACCAACTCCAGAAGCCTCTGTCTTCCTTAGAACCAGGTCGCCTTGTCAAAAGAACCTCTCCTTAACCCTTCGGTTGTAGTGGAAGGATGCTCTCTTCTGGTGCTCTGCATTCTGGGCATTCGCTTCATCCCTAACCTCATCAATTAGGTCTAGGGCAAGCCTCATGCCTTCTTCATTAGTCTCTTGTTCGTATGCCTCAACTCGAGGTGATGCATGCATAATTTCCAAGGTCACAACTGCCTCGGCTCCATAAGCCAGCAAAAACGGGGTTGCTCCAGTTGTAACCTTACAGGTGGTGCGATATGCCCAGAGTATAGGCAATAAATCATCCGCCCAAGTGTTCCTTGAGCGTTCAACCCTCTTTTTCAGTCCATCCAGGATAATTCGATTGGCAACCTCTGCTTGTCCATTTGCTTGAGGATGTGCTACTGAAGTGAAACGAAGCTCAATAGCATTTTCCTCGCAGTACTTCTTAAACTCTTGATTGTTGAGCTGCGTTCCATTATCCGTCACAAGAATTCGTAGGATTCCATATCTGCAAATGACGTTCTCCTAAAAGAACTGGGCAACTTGCTTGGTGGTTATCTTGGCTAGAGGTTTAGCCTCAATCCACTTGGTGAAGTAGTCAATGGCCACTATCAGAAACTTTCTTTGTGTAGATGCTACGGGAAAGGGACCAAGTATATCCATTCCCCACATTGCAAACGGAATAGGAGAGTCAATCGAGGTTAACATCTCAGGCGGCTGCCTTACAATCGGAGCGTGCTTCTGACATTTATCGCACCGCTTGACATAATTCTGTGCATTGGCCAACATCTCTAGTCAATAAAATCCTAGTCGAGTGATCTTGTGAGCTAGGGCTCTGCCCCCCAAGTGTTGCCCACAGATCCCTTCATGAACTTCCTCTAATGCTTCTTTTACCTCTGGAGGTCTCAAACACCTCAAATATGGGATGACAAACGATCTCTTGTAAAGGATGCCTTCGATTAAGGCATATCTCAATGCTCTTACTGACAGCTTTCGTGCCTCCAAGGCATTGTCAGGGAGCCATCCGGTTTCTAGGTGAGCCTTGATAGGATCTATCCAGCAGCCTCCTATATCAATTGGTGCCACCAACTTAGAGTTGATGGTTGGGGCCTTCAAGACCTGGAAGTAGACACTCCCTGCATAATTCTCGATCTCAGAAGAAGCAAACTTAGACAGGGCATCAGCATTAACGTTCTCTTCTCTAGGAATGTGCTCCACCTAGCACTCATCAAACTGAGTCATAACAGCTTTCACAATTCTCAAATACTTCACCATAGTTTCATCCTTGGCTTCAAATTCACCATTTACTTGCGATACCACTAGTCTTGAATCCCCACAAACTTTGAGATTCTTGACCCTCATGATTCTGGCCAAGCCCAACCCGGCTATCAAGGCTTCGTACTCAGCTTCGTTGTTGGTTGTTGGAAAGTCCAACTTCAAAGCATACTCAACTGTGAACCCATCGGGGCTTTGCAAGACTAAACCCGCACCACTAGATTTTGTTTTTGATGCTCCATCAAAATAGAGCACCCAATATTCCCTCTGATCAGGTACAAGCTCTTCATCTTTATCCTCTCTTCCAGGGGTGGTCATTATCTACTGCCCCCCGACTTCTTGGTTGCCAATGGTACATTCAACCATGAAGTCAGCCAATGCCTGAGCCTTGATGGTTGTTCGAGGCTTATACGCGATGTCAAATTCTCCAAGTTCGATTGCCCATTTAATCAATCTTCCACTGGCCTTCGGGCTATGCAATATGTTCCTCAATTGCTGGTCTGTCAGGACTTCAATCTTGTGTGCCTGGAAGTACGGTCGTAGCTTCCTCGAGGCTGTTATCAATGCCAAAGTAAACTTCTCAATGGGAGAGTAATTCAACTCTGCCCCATGCAACACCTTGCTCACATAATAAACAGGTTTCTGAATGTTGTTCTCTTCGCTAATGAGGACGGCACTCAGTGCTTGTTTGGATACCGCCAAATATAAGTAAAGAGTCTCCCCAGGGCTAGGCTTGGCCAACAACGGGGTTTCTGCCATGTATTTCTTCAATTGTTCAAAGGCCTCTTGGCTTTTAGGTGTCCACTCAAAATTTTTCACCTTCTTCAATGCTTGAAAGAAAGGCAAGTATTTATCACCAGACTTGAAGATGAATCTTCCTAAAGCTGCTACTCGGCCTGTCAACTTCTGCACATCTCTTAAAGAGCGCGGCGGTTCCATATCTAAAATCGCCTTGATCTTGTCAGGGTTGGCCTCTATGCCTCTCTTTGAAACCATCAAACCCAAAAAATTTCCAGATCCAACACCAAAAGCACACTTGGCTGAATTCAACATCATCTTGTGGTGCCTCGGCACTTCGAATGCCTCTCTGAGGTGCTTAATGTGGTCTGCCTTGAATAGGCTCTTGACTAACATGTCATCAACATAGACCTCCATGGTTTTTCCAATCAGATGAGCGAATATCTTATTCACTAGTCGTTGATAAGTAGCGCCTGCATTCTTTAGACCAAAAGACATAACAAGATAGCAGAAAACACCAAAATCAGTTATGAAAGATACCTCTGGGATGTTATCCTTGTGCATCTTAATCTGATTGTAGCCGCTGAACCCGTCCATGAAGCTCAACATCTCATGTCCAGCTGTGGCATCTATCAACATGTCTACCCTTGGCAGGGGAAAACAATCCTTCGAGCATGCATCATTCAAATCAGTGAATTCTATACACATCCTCCACTTCCCATTTGCCTTCTTGACCATCATAGGGTTAGCCAACCATTCGAGGAACTGAATCTCTTCAATAAACCCAGCCTCTAAGAGCTTATCAACTTCTTGCTTAATGGCCTCTTACCTTTCAGGAGCAAAATTCCTTTTCTTCTGTTTTATTGTCTTCCATTCAGGATCAACATTCAACTTGTGAGTTATGAGTTGGGGATCAATCCCTGGCATATCAGCTGCTGTCCAAGCAAACACATCGTTATTCTCTTGTAAGAATGCTGTCAACTTGCCCTTCAGGGGTTCCTTCAAAGAAGCTCCTATATAAGTTACTTTCTCAGGGTCGTCTAGCTCTAGAGGAATGGGGACTAAGTCCTCTACTAGCCTCCCTTGGTGTTCATCATTACCACGGACATCCATGTCTTCAATTGGGAGTACATGCCCCCCAATTCCATCAGCTCTCAATGCGGACACATAACAACTTCTTGCCATCTTCTGATCACCCTTTTGTTCTCCAACACCATTCCTGGTAAGAAACTTAATCTTCATGTGATATGTAGAGGCAACAGCCTTGAATGCATGAAGTCCAGTCCTTCCAAGGATTGCGTTATAAGTCGAGAATGCTTTGATCACCAAAAAATTCAACATCTGAGTAGGCTCCTTAGGTTCCTGTCCAATAGTCATGGGCAACTGAATAGTCCCTTCAACTTTGGACTCAACTCCATTAAATCCGTAGATAGGCATGTTGGTCGGGGTCAACTGAGAGTCGGTGTACCCAATCTTTACAAACGCGTCATGAAATAGGATATCAACAGAAGCTCCATTGTCTATCAGGACTCGCTTTACTTCCGAATTTCCAATTACAGGGGTTATGACCAATGGGTCGTCGTGGGGGAACTTCACCCCTTCGAGGTCTGAATCATCGAAACCAATCACTATTTCAGTCCTGGCACGCTTTGGGCCTCCCCAAATCGTGTGGTACCGGCTGCTATCGGGCCTCCCCAAATCATATTGATAACTGGCCCCTCGGGGCTGTGGGTTACGATCACGATCATTGTCCCTTCTACCATTGTCTCTCCTATCATAATCCCTTCTTTGGGTTCCACGATCATCACCCTTCGTAAACTTGCTTAGCTTCCCTTTTCGGATCAAGAACTCAATCTCATCCTTCAGTTGCCTACAATCATCTGTATCGTGTCCCACATCACGGTGGTACCTACAGTACTTCTCCTTGTTTCTCTTTGCGGGATCACCCCTAAGTGGCTTCGGCCATCGAAAGTCCTTATCCTTCTCAATATCTAATAAGATTTGACTCCTAGGAGCATTCAATCTTGCGTAGTCAGGGAATCTCGGTCCCAAACCTTTTTTTGGTGGTGACTCAGAGTTCTTGCTAGTCCGGGGATACTTGTCCTTAGCGTCGTACTCTTGCTCTTGCTTTCGCTTCTTTGAGTCGTTGGAACCCTTGCCATTGCCTCATGCGGCTTCCTTCTTCATGTTGTCCTCAGCCTTGATATACTTGTCGGCCCTTCGTTGGAGCTCGGCCATGTTTTCAGGAGGATGTTTTGCCAAAGACCTTTTAAAGAAGAGATCAGTGGTTCTGTGTTCCAGGGCTACCATGGCTACCTTATTCACCAGATCAGTGATATTTAACGTCTCCTTATTGAATCGCTTGAGGTAATCCCTCAAATTTTCATTCTTTCCTTGTACCACATACATGAGAGATGTGAAGCTTTTCTCGTGAACTCTTCCGCTGATGAACTGGCTAACAAAAGCAGCACTCAACTCCTTAAAGGAGCAAATTGAATTAGCGGGCAAGCGGTTATACCATCTTTGAGCCATGCCTGACAAAGTTTGAGGGAATGCCCTACACTTTAAAGCATCACTTGCAGGCTGCAACAGCAGTGCGTTTGAGAACGTCCTGACGTGGTTTACGGGATCACCCGTTCCATCATAAGCCTTGATTGTCGGCATCTTGAACTTCTTTGAAATACGTGCATTCATCACCTCCTCAGTAAACGGGGGTGTGGGATCATCAGTATCTCCTAGTGGCATCAGATCTTTGGGGTTACCCTTGGGGGTTTCCACCCTTGTTGTTCTTTGAGTTGGGGCATCAGCCCTTTTTTGTCTCCTTGAAGACCTCTCCAAGTCGATAATGGGAATCCTCTCTGTGGTTGGAGGAGGCTGAGTTTAATTCAATCTAGCTTGTTCTCTCGCCATATCGTCCTTCAACTTTAAGATCTCAGCCTCATAAGCCTTGATCCTCTCAGCAGTTATCAAGAGGGGTCTATCATGGATACTTCGTGTCCTCCTTAGAGGTTCTTTGCTAGCACGTCGCCTCATCGGGGCTTCATCTCGATCGTCGTCCTCAGATGATGATGAATTATCAGTATAGGGACCAGAGTAGTCATCATACTCCCGATCTCGGATCTATAAGGCATGACCGCTTGGTCCAGGTTCCCTTTGTCGAGGGGGATAATTAGGCAGCCCATACATCGGGTTGGTATTCAAGGGGAGATCCGTAGTGTGGATCTGTATCCCCGGGGGTAGCGTACGATTAACGTTACCAAGAGGAGAAACCACCATCTGAAGAGGGTTAGCTTCTTGGCTTTGATGGACGACCACGAGTAGAGTCCTTCAACATGGGGAGTCGTCCCTGGGGATTGAGAGACTAGAGGTTGAATGATCGCCCCTGTTGCTGGGGGTAATTGTCCTTCTTTAGTAGTGGTAAGCGGATCAGAAGTGGCAGGTGGAGCAGAGCGAAGGGGTATGGCCTCAGTCGAGGTTGATGTTGTTCTTCGTGTTTGAACCATGGTTGATGTTGTCTTCCCACAGACGGCGCCAAATGTTGTGGAATAGAAACTAGGTTACGAAATTGTATTTAATGCTAGGGTTCGGGAGCTTCGTGCTTTAATGACTATTTTCGTGTTCGAGACTAATTGGTCCTCACAGAGTGCCTACGTATCTCGTATTGAGAATCAAGCCAAGACGTAGTTCTAGGTGATGGTGCCCTCGAGGCTATGGAGGCGAGAGCTCACTTAGGACGCAGTGGCTTGCATGTCCTTATTCGAGTATTAAGCCAAAACGTAGTTCTGAGAATGAGGGGTCGGGCCCTTATATAGGCTGAGAAACCTTAGAATTATGGTAGGAGTCAGAGACTTGGTGGACAAGTCACCGCTTTGAAGAAGGTTCTAGTCTCCTTCCACATAGGAATCAGTTTCCATATTGAAATTGATATCTTGGAGGCTAAGTCAGGCAGGAGTAACATCCTTGTTTGACTCTTATTTGCTGAGCTGTTTATTACCTTCAATATTAATTACGAAATTAATATGAAAAATAGGGTTTTGGGCCCCACGTTTTGACCCATCCGGTGGGCCCCACATTTTGACCATACTGAGCCTAATTAATGCCACATTAAATGTGTCTTTAAGGCTTACTTTTAGCCCATATCACTGAACATGAGATTCAAAAAGTTAAAAAAATATTTTAATAATAAAAATATATATACAACTTAAAACTTTAACAATAAAATATAATTTAAAAAATTTACAGCCCACGCGAAGCTCACAAAATTATCTTTAATTTAGCGATGATTTAACAATTATAATTGAAATGGAAACACTCCGTATCTCAAGAAAAAAATATAATTACGAATTTTTACATTAATCCTAGTTAGTGTAGAAGACCTACATTGATAATCCTATTCAATGTAGAAAACCAAATTATATGATTTAAATCATTGACATACACTTTTTCGTATTTCAATATCAATACATTTATTACTTTACATGTTAAAAAAATAAAATACTTTTTATGCTAGATTTATCACTTTTCATCTATTTATTTTATGATCTAACGGTTCTTATTTATTTTGTCGTACTGAAAACCAGACTACCGACTACCAAAGTTTTGGATAAAATCACTCTTACACTTATCACTAAAACTATATTTGGTTGTTAATAGAACTATCTTCAAATAAGGGTATTTTGATAATCAAAACGTAATATATGTAGATTTCATAAATCGAATAGAATTTTCAACGTAAAAAATCATCAATTTCTTCTCTCTTTTGTTTCTGCGTCGTTTTAATTGGAAAATAATTGTTAAACCATCACTAATTTAAAGACAATTTTGTTAATTTTATGGGTGCTGTAAAATCGTCCAAATCAAATTTTAAGTATACATGATTAAACACAAATATTAAATTGAACGTGTAAAACCTTATAATATATATCAATTTTTTAACAACATTTGATATTTAAATTAATAACATATAAATATTAAAAAAATTAATATAATTATACTTATTAGAAAAGGAGCCGTGCGTTACACGGATTATAAGCTAGTAATAGAAATATGTGCATGTAACATACAGACTTATAGTAGAAACTTTTAGTAGAAGTAGATGTATTCCATTATGTATAAATATACAGCTTATAACCCGTGTGATGCACGGTTTTCTTTTGATATGTAATAAATTTTACTTTATATTATAATTATATTTTTATATAATAATTATTTACAATATTTTATTTTAATTTTAATTTTTATGATTTAATATAAATTTAGTTAACGATATACATGGTTTAAAACTTATGTTATATAAATTTAATTAACGATATACATGGTTTAGTAAATTAAATTAATTATATAATATATTTAAACATTAGAACTAACGGTTCTGATTTTGTTACAAAAAATTTAACGGTTATTATTCGTAATATACGGATCTATTATATTTTGTTATTGAATAAAAGATATGATGTGATATATTTTGGTATATATTAATTATTGCAAGATTATGTTTTAAATTAAAAGTTAACGTGTTTTAATTAGAAAATAAATATTATTGATTGCAAGGTATGATATGTGTGTAAAAAGTAATATCATCAATGAAAAATAAACATTTTTTAATTAAAAAATGCAATCAATTAATTATCATTAATTATGTTATTTTATTATTTATTTTAATAATTAGGATGACCGTGCCGAAAATCGAACCAACGAACTTTCGATACTCGTGCGATGCACGGGTTTCTTTTATTATGTTATAAATTTTATTTAACATTACAATTATGTTTTTATATAATCATTATTTTTAGTAATTTTATAATTTTAATTTAATATAATTTAATATACTCATTTTTATGGATTATACTAATGTTTCTTTATTATAAACAACGTATACAAATTTTTAATATATTTTATTAATAATTGAAAAATATGGTGTGATATTTTCGGGTATATATTAATGATTGTAAAATTTGTTTTAAATCAAAAAGGTAACGTATTTTAATTCGAAAGAAAATATTAATGATCAGAATATATGATACGATTAATGTTTTTAGGTCTTTATAAAAGGTAATATTTTCAACTAAAAGTAATTGTGAAAAAGGCAATGGATTAATTACCGTTAATTTTTATTTAATATTATAATTATGTTTTTACATAATCATTTTTTTAATTTTAAGTTAATATAATTTAATATACTCATGTTTACGGATTATACTAATATTTCCTTATTATAAATAACGTATACAGATTTTTAATATATTTTATTAGTAATTGAAAAATGTGGGTATATATTTTCGGGTATACTAATCATTAGATTTAACGGTTCTGATTTTTAAATAAAAATCTAACGGTCATTATTCGTAATATATAAATTTCAATTATATTTTGTTAGTGATTAAAAGATATGGTGTGAGTATATATTAGTTATTGCAAGATTATGTTTTAAATTAAAAGTTAATATGTTTTAATTAGAAAAGAAATATTATTGATTGGAAGATATGATATTTTAGGTGTTAATAAAAAATAATATCATCAATTAAAAGTAAAAAAATTTTAATTAAAAAAGGCAATCAGCTAATTATCATTCATTATATTATTTTATTATTTATTTTAATAATTTGGATAATCGTTCCGAAATATGGTGTGATATTTTCGGGTATATATTAATGATTGTAAAATTAGTTTTAAATAAAAAAGGTAACATGTTTTAATTTGAAAGAAAATATTAATGATTAAAGGATATGATACGATTGATGTTTTTAGGTTTTTATAAAAGGCAATATCTTAAACTAAAAGTAAAAGTGAAAAAGTCAATCGACTAGATACCATTAATTTTATTGTGTTATTATTTATTTTAGGTATTTTAACAACATAGATATCGTATATATTTTTCTTTATAATGAAGGGTAAATAAGTAAATTCATGACGTACCAAAAAATTGGTACAAAAAAATAAGTACCAAAACTTTTAATGTTTCGACTGTTATATAATACTAGCTTAAAACCCGTGTGATGCACGGATTTTTTTTATTTTAATATTATATGAATTTTTTCATTTATCTAAATTAATATTTTAAAATACGAATTTTGGAGGCTTACATTTTTATATGAGATGATTTGATAATAATTATATAAATGTTATCCGCGATATTTTTAGAAATGGAGGGATTTTAGTTAGAAAATATATAAAAGATGATATTTTAGTTGAAAAAGGTAATCGGTTAATTATTGGTAATTATAAAATTATTATTTTGTTTTATTAATTAAATAGAATACCCGTGATATGATTAGAAAAAGATAGGATTTAGTTAGAGAAAATTAAAAAGGTAACATGTTCCAGGTGAAAAAGGTAATTGATTAGTTTATAGTAATTATAATTTAATTACGTTATTTTACTAAATACAATTGCACGTAATGTTTTTAGGAAAAGAAAAATTAATATTGTCCATGATATTTCTATTAAAAGAAGGATTTTAGTTAGAAAATACAGAAAAAATGATACGTTTTAGCTAAAAAAGGTAATCGGTTAATTAATAATATTAAAATAATTAGTTTATTTTATTAAATAGAACCGCCCTTGATATAATTGGAAAAAGAGATTTTAGTTAGAGAAAATAGAAAGGTAACGTGAAAATTAAAAAGATGACATGCTTTATGTGAAAATGGTAATTGATTAGCTTATAATAATTATATTTTAATTATGACATTTTACTAAAGAAAATTGCTCATAGTTTTTAGAAAATGAGAAATTAATGTTGCCCGTGACATTTCTAGAAAAAAAAAGAATTTAATTAGAAAAAATAGAAAAGATGATACGTTTTAGCTGAAAAGGCAATCGATTAATTATTATTATTATTGGAATTATAATATTATGATTTTATTTTTATTAAATAGAAACGTCTGTGATATAATTGGAAAAAGAGAGGTTTTAGTAAGAGAAAAGAAAAAAGGTAATGTGCTTTGGGTGAAAAAGGTAACCGTCCATGATATAATTGGAAAAAGAGAGATGTTATTTAGAGCCAACAACATGTTGGTGCAGTGGTTGAGCCACTGGCCTCCTTTAAAAGAGGTCAGGGGTTCGACTCCTGCGTGTGTGTGAGTTTCTTAGTTTGTATTAGATTTCCTTTCTGTATTTGTATTTCTATATTTGTAATGGCCGGGGGTCCTTCGGAAACAGCCTCCCTATTGTATAGGGGCATGGTCTGCGTACATCTACCCTCCTCAGACACCACTTCGAGTGGTATTATAACTGAGTAAAGTTTCGTTTTTTTAGAGATGTTATTTAGAGAAAAGAGAAAAGGTAACGTGCTTTGGGTGAAAAAGGTAATTGATTAGTTAATAGTACTAGCTTAAAATCCGTGCTATGCACGAACTTTTTTTAATATTATATATTTTTTTTATTAATTTGATTTAAATTTTTTAAAATATGAATTTTCGAGGCTTAAATTTTTAGATGATTTGATAATAATTATTTAAATGTCATCCGTGATATTTCTAGGAAAAAAGTGATTTTAGTTAGAAAATATTGAAAAGATGATACATTTTCGTTGAAAAAGGTAATAGGTTAATTATAAGTACTTACAAAATTATTATTTAATGTTATTAAATAGAATGCTCTGATTTAATTGAAAAAAGAGAGGTCTTAGTTAGAGAAAATTAAAAAGGAAATATGTTTTAGGTGAAAAAAGGCAATTGATTAGTTTATAATAATTATAATTCAATTATGTTATGTTATTTTACTAAATAAAATTGTTCGTAATGTTTTAAGAAACGGAAAATTAATGTTTCCCGTGATATTTTTAGAAAAAAAGGGATTTCAGTTAGAAAATATAGAAAAGATGATACAATTTAGCCGAAAAACTTAATCAGTTAATTATTAATATTATGAAATTGTTATTTTATTTTATTAAATAGAACCTCCCGTGATATAATTGAAAAAAGATAGATTTTAGTTAGAAAAAATAGAAAAGGTAGTGTGAAAATTAAAAAAGTAACATGTTTTAGGTGAAAAAGGTAATTGATTAGTTTATAGTAATTATAATTTAATTTATAAATTGCTCGTAATGTCTTTAGATAGTGAGAAATTAATGTTGTCCGTGATATTTATAGAAAAAAGGAATTTTAATTATGAAATATGGAAAAGATGATACGTTTTAGCTGAAAAAGGTAATCGGTAATTATTATTATTTTATTTACAAATCAAACTATACGGCAAACTGGAATTGGAAAAAGGTAATAATTTCTAGTTACAATAGAGAAAAGGTAATCGGTAATCGGTGATATAATTGTAAAAAAAAAAGATATTTTAGTTACAGAATAGAGAAAAGTTAACATGTTTTGGTTGAAAAAGGTAACTAATTAGTTAATAGTAATTATAATATAATTATGTTATTTTATTAAACAAAATTGCTCGTAGTGTTTATAAGAAAAGAAAAAATTTATTTAGATACAATATAAAAGATGTTGTGTTTTACCTGAAAATGAAAATTAATTAGTTAGTGAAAAATAGAAAAGGTAATATGTTTATCTAAAAAGGGAAATTTATTAGTTAATAGGATGAATTTTATCTGTAAATAAGTAAATATAAATAAGTAAAATCAATATGCTAAAAAAGGAAATTCATTAGTTAGTAGGATGAATTTAATCTGTAATTAAGTAAGGGTAAATAAGTAAAATCAATAGGTACCGTACAGATCAATAGGCTAAAAAAGGAAATTAATTAGTTAGTAGGATGAATTTAATCTGTAATTAAGTAAGGGTAAATAAGTAAAATCAATAGGTACCGTACCAACCAACCAAACTTTTAATGTTTCGACTATTATATAATAGTATAGAATTGTAATATAATTATGTTATTTTATTAAACAAAACTACTTGTATTTTTTTAAAAAAAAAGAAATTTTAGTTAAATAAAATGTAAAAGATATTCTATTTTACCTGAAAAAGGAAATTATTTAGTTGTTGAAAAATAGAAAAGGTAATATGTTTAACGTGAAAAGAAAATTGATTTCTAAAGGAGAAATTTAAGAAATTTTAGTTAAATAAAATGTAAAAGATATTCTATTTTACCTGAAAAAGGTAATTATTTAGTTGTTGAAAAATAGAAAAGGTAATATGTTTAACGTGAAAAAGAAAATTGATTTATAAAGGAGAAATTTTAGTTAGATAAAATATAAAAGTATATTGTATTTTACTTGAAAAAGGAAATTATTTAGTTCTTGAAAAATAGAAAAGATAATATGTTTAACCTGAACAAGGAAATTGATTAATTAGTAGATCTGTAATTTAGTAAGGCTAAATAAGTAAAATCAACATGTACCGTATATTAAATAGAAACGTCTTTGATATAATTGGAAAAAGAGAGGTTTTAGTAAGAGAAAAGAAAAAAGGTAATGTGCTTTGGGTGAAAAAGGTAACCGTCCATGATATATCTGGAAAAAGAGAGATGTTAGTTAGAGAAAAGAGAAAAGATAACATGTTTTGGGTAAAAAAGGTAATTGATTAGTTAATAGTAATTGTAATATAATTATGTTATTTTATTAAACTAAACTACTTGTATTTTTAAAAAAAAAAGAAATTTTAGTTTAATAAAATGTAAAAGATATTCTGTTTTCCTGAAAAAGGAAATTATTTAGTTGTTGAAAAATTGAAAAGGTAATATGTTTAACCTGAAAAAGAAAATTGATTTATAAAGGACAAATTTAGAAAATTTTTGTTAAATAAAATGTAAAAGATATTCTATTTCAACTGAAAAGAAAATTATTTAGTTGTTGAAAAATAGAAAAGGTAATATGTTTAACGTGAAAAAGAATTTTGATTTATAAAGGAGAAATTTTAGTTAGATAAAATATAAAAGTATATTGTATTTTACTTGAAAAAGGAAATTATTTAGTTCTTGAAAAATAGAAAAGATTATAGGTTTAACCTCAAGAAGAAAATTGATTAATTAGTAGATCTGTAATTTAATAAGGGTAAATAAGTAAAATCAACAGGTATCGTACCGATCGACCGACCAACCAAACTTTTAATATTTCGGCTTTTATATAATAGTACAGATAGTATAGATTTATAACAAATAAATATTATAATAATAAATAAATACTGCAACGAAAAGAGATTTCAGTTATTATAAAAAAGTAAGTATAGATTACATAGCAAAGTTCAAAATTAAATAAAAATTAGTTGATAAAGCCGCGCTTCGCGGCGGCGTTGCAATATTTTTTTAAAAAATTCAATACATTTATGTTATATTATAATATTAATATTAAATTTTAATAATTAAATAATCTTCTCTAATGAATCAATTTCTTGTTAAATACGATTCTTTCGATTGAGCCGCTCTCTCGTTAAAACTGAAATCCCAACTTTTTAACATATATTATAAAGATTTATATAATATTTTTTATCTATAAAATCGAACCGTAAAAATAAAAAAAATTATGACTTCAGTATCAAATTCTAATAGCTAATACTTAAAAAATAGAGTGAATTCCAATTTATACTTTCTCTAGATTTTCTAAATTTTTTGGAGTTTTAGAAAATGAAAACACATCTTATTTTCTCTTTATATTATAGATACTCCTGTATTTATTTAGGATTCCTACATGAGATTGTTCTTTTACTCATTGTTCTTTTATTATGTTAACACATCAATTCTTTTCTTTTTAAATACGGTGATTTTTTTCATGACAATAGTATTGGATTTATGAATAAATTTTTCTAATATAAGTGTAATTAACTTATATAAATAATATATAATTTAAGAAAATCGTACTTTCTATAAAATATTTAATTATATGTCTGCTCTATATATTCAAACACCTATTCTAGTTCTGGTAGAACTTTTATTTATATATTTTTTCTATAAATTCGAACTCTTATTCTCTATAAATTCGAACTCCTATTCTACTTCCAATAGAACTTTTAATCGTATGCCTTATAAATACTTATTATACTTCCAATAGAACTTCTAATCATATGTCTTCCCTATAAATTCGAACTCTTCTCCTTTATAAATTCGAACACCTATTCTACTTATAATATGTTAATTGATATTTTTATATTTATAAGTGTTTAAAATTCTAGAAAATTAGAAAAATCGATTGAGACAATATTAGAGCGCCGCCTAAACTCCCGCTATCCTCCTTTATATATATATATATATATATATATATATATATATATATATATATACTATACTATTATAAGCGAAACAGGGTATAATTGGTTGGTTGGTCGGTCGGTTAACACCTTCTAAAAATTTTGCTAACACCTTCCAAAAATGAAAAAATAAATTAAAATACATATAAAATGTAATTTTACAAAAGATAAACAACATATTTAACTAAATAACAAATTCTTTTAATTACACTCCAATTAATATTCAGTTACATACTCTTTTGGTTATATTTGAGTTAAAATTCTTCAGCTACACCCAACTTTTTTAGACTTTTTTAATTACCTGAAAACCAAATATTTTCAAAATCATTTTTAATAATTTTAATATCACATATTTATTAACAAATTTACAACAAATTATAAATCAACGAAGCGGAAACAAACTAAAACTATATAATAAACAATAAAAATTTTACACAATTACAAATTAATATTAAATTCTATTTTAAACAAATACGGAGTATTACATTATGCAATCATAATTTGAATATTATAATATCAACAAAAGTTTGAATGTAAGTATATACGATACTTCCATTTATATTTATATTATTATGACAAAATTTAGTCATAATTCGAATAATATATCATATAATTAAACCATTATTATTTAATAATATATATTATGCCAATATTATATTAAGTAATATATATATAAGATAAATAATTATTAAAATATAAATAAAAAATTATTTAATTTTAAGAAAGCCGTGCATCGCACGGGTTATAGGCTAATCTATACTATTATAAGCGAAACTGGGTATATTTGGTTGTCGGTTTGGTACTCTTTTTTTGTCACTCTTTTTGGTCATTCAATAACAACCGTTAGATTTTAAGATAAATAAATGAGAACCGTCGAATATATTGCTAAAAGAATATTCCTTTTTTAATATTTGAAATATTCTTATAGTTCCAAGTTCGAATTTCACCAAAACATATCTCTATTAAACATATATATTATTTTATAAAAAAACCTAAAAATAAACCATGGATATTAAGAAAAACAAACAGCTCATTAAAAAAGTTAAATAAACCATGTATATTAAAAAAGATAAATAGCTCATTAAAAAAGCTAATTATTCGGCTTAGGGAGTCTTGGACTCTTACTTCCCGGGAGTCTTGGACTATCTACAAGAATTGAATAAAAAGTGTATATGAAGCGAGAATAAGTGAATAACTGACCAACAAAGTTATTAATACAATCTCCTTCTTATATGGACACGTCATTGTGTGAATTTGTATATGCTAAATTTTTTGTTTATTCAATACTAGAAAGCATGGACCCCTAAGAATTTTTTTTAAATTAATCACTAATTTATCACTTTATTTAGTTGATATTCAAAATTTTTATATTACTTTATATTATAACAATAATTATATTATTTTTTTATATAATTATATCCTATTCTATACTATCTATCTATACTATACTATTATAAGCGAAAAGTTCCAAGTTCGAATCTCACCAACATGCAACAACATATCTCTATTAAATATATATATTATTTTATAAACTAATCTCATGAGTTTAAGATTCAATTTCTATCAACAACATATTATTAATTATTAAAACACCATCGTTAAAAATACTAACAAACATGTATTACAATATTCTATTATCTTCTATAATTTATTTTCCTACAAATTAAAAAATATATATGAAAATATGGGTAATAAAACAAAAAATATTAAAAAATACATTCGTGCATCACACAAGTAATAAGCTATATAGTAAAAAATTACATAAAATCTCGAAAACACTTACAATTTACAATATAGAAAATTTTGTATAAAAATCGAAAAAAGGTCTACATGATTAGATAAATTTCACTTTTTCTATTAAATAAAAACTAAAACAAACAACTTTACATAATATTTATATGTATACATCTATACTATTATATTAAAGCCGAAACATTGAAAGTTTTGGTTTTCGGTTTGGTTATCCTATTTATTTTGGTTTTCGGTTTGGTTAATTTAATTTTTAATTAATTTTAAATATAAAATAAATCAATTTTAATCCGTTATTGGCTATAGTCCTAAAGACACAATAGTATTTTATATTTACACCATTACTAATACAGCTAAACTTAAGACCTCCGTTGCCTTCACGAACACTGCGCACATAACTCTATTCTTCTAAACCTAATTTACACCATCTTCATCAATTCAATACACAAGTTTCTTCGGCTTTTCTCTTCTTTTGCAACACCATATATATCATTAAAGTGTAAGTATAATGATTGTATTATGTTTTTGTATTATCTCCACTGTAATTTATTTATTTATATTTATTTATATTAATATATTAAAGCCGAAATATTGAAAGTTTGGTTGGTTTGGTTTTCGATTTGGCTATCCTAATTATTAAATAAATAATAATATTATTATATAATAAAAATAATATCTCAAAAAGTTAATTACTAATGTTAAGGTAATTATATTACAATTAAAATTCCTCCACCCGCTTGGACTCTTTCCTTTACTATGACAACTCAATTACCAATCTTCTCCAAAGATTTCACTTCTAATTAAAACACATTATCTTTTAATTTAAAATTAATATTACAATAATTAATATATACCCAAAATATCACACTTTATCTTTCCGTCATTATTTTAGTAATATTTTTTTCTGAATAAAATACGTTACTTTTTAATTTAAAACTAATCTTGCAATCATTAATATACACCCAAATATATCACACCATATATTCAAATCATTATTTTAGTAATAAATAAGAATCGTCAGATTTAATAATAAGATATATTATATGATTAAATTACTTACTAAACATTTAAGGTTCGAACCGGTCAACGAGATATTTAATTTAGAATTTTACAATATAAATTTTAAACCATGCATATAATTATTTAAATTTATATTAAATTAAAATTAAGAAAACATTATTCAAAAATAATGATTATATAAAAACATAATTATAATGTTAATTAAAATTTATTAGATATTAAAATAAACCCGTGCTTCGCTTGATTATCCTAATTATTAAAATAAATAATTAAATTACAAAAATAACTCAAAAAGCTAATTACTAATGTTAACGTAGTTATATTCTGATTAAAATTCCTTCATCCACTTCTATTTGGACTCTTTTTTCTACTCCAACAACTCAATTATTCATTTTTTCTAAAGATTTTACTTCTAATTAAAACACTCTACCATTTAATTTAAAACTAATATTACAATAATTAATATATATCCAAAATATCACACCATATCTCTCCGTAATTATTTTTAGTAGTAATTTTTGTAATTAAAACATGGAGTACTTTTTAATTTAAAATTAATCTTGAGATCACTAATATACACCCGAAAATATCTCACCATATATACAAATCATTATTTTTATTAATAAATAACAATCGTTAGATCTAATAATAAGATATATTATATGATTAAATTAATTTACTAAAAATTCAAAGTTCGAACCCGTCAACGATATTTTTAATTTAGAATTTTACAAAATAAATTTTAAACCATGCATTTCATTATATAAATTTATATTAAATTAAAATTAAAAAATTATTAAAAATAAGGATTATATAAAAACATAATTATAATGTTAAATAAATTTTATAACCTATCAAAAGAAATCCGTGCTTCGCACGGATTATAAGCTAGTATATATGATGGGACAAAGCAAGATTAATTAGTAAAAATTAAGCCAAAAACCGGTGAACCCCAGGTTTTGAAAGTTTGACTCGGTAATAACATACAAACAAAACCCATACGGACTAGGATAAAAGCAGGATTAAGGGTTCAGTAATCTTACACCGACTAGGATTTGGATTCTTATTACAAATGCCTATAAATACAAACCCATACGGACTGGAGAACATTAACACAGTCTTATAAAGAGTTTAAGATTTTACTTGTGAGAAACACAAGACATAATTTTATTTTGCTTGAGATAATTCTAGTTCATGTCTAACGAGTATTCTGTTATGGAAACTAAACGTAGATATCAGTTACCTGATGATGCAGAAATTTCCAACGAGAATGAATACGAAAGCGAGAAGGGGAAGCAACAGAGTAAGAAGCGGAAGATTACTCAAGATGATACGGCTTCGAAACTTGCAAACAAGATCAAGTCACGTAATGTGAGTACGAGTTCTCATCTGTCACTTCAAGTAAAGTGTTCGGTGATAGAAGAGAAGAGGAGGGAAATTGAAAGAATTAGAGAGATTGAGAAGGTGAAGAGTGGGGAAAAAAAGATGATTAAGAAAGAAGAACATGAGGAAAGAATGGCCTTTTGGGTTAGAGTGCGTGGACAGCAACGTACTGCAGAGTTTCTTGATGATCCAAGGGGTTTGCTCTCGACTACTGTAGCATATGTGAAGAATCTATTGCAAGGTAAAAGCCACAGTGAACTTAAAGTATTACAGTCTGAAATTCAGTTGCGGATGGGTTTTGGCTCCGCTAATGATGTGGAGTATTGGGAAATGGTTCTTAAACTCATCCACATATACAAGGTAAAGGCCTGTCTTGATATCCATGCCAAGATTTATGGAAAGTTTTATGGACAGGAATACAGGAACTTAAGTAATGCTGCTTCGGATGGAAAGATTGATCAAGCGGGTATTGAGGAGGCAGAAGGGACAGGTTCGTCGTGTTCTCCAGAGCTATTGCATGGTGAGGAGGTTGGGGATAACTTTGAGATGATGATAACTTTATGAAGAGGTTTTTAGTCTGCTTAATGTTTGTTTTGGATTTTAAACTCTGACCGAAAGAGTTTATGGTGTTCCAAAGTTTTTGCTTTTCAAATCCCTGTCTTTACTAACATTGAATTTGGTCTAAACTTGTTAGTTTTCTTCTTGGTAAGGACTAAGGAGGTATTTTTGACGTGTTGGTAACACATTTTGTATATACACTGTTTCTTTTTTATTTAAGTTTTGTGTTTTCTTACCGGATACACAACCAAGATGAAGCCTTGCACCAGTCCAGGGAGATTGTCTCAGCTTTCATGATCTTATACAATATCAATCTAGAATTTGATTATACATAATACTTTCCCCCTCCTAAGCATCTCCAATGGGAGAGACCCCTTAGGTAAATTTTAAATTTAATTACCATAAATAAGAATTATAAAGAATGTGTAAAAAAATTTACACTCCAATGGGACAAAACTGTTATCTATAATTATAGATAATCTCTTGATGTTGGCTATATTTGTCGAACCTCTAGAGACCTGTAGTGAATTGCCACATCACTTATTTCTATATTAAAATTATATATTCCATTAATAACAACTTGAAATATTAATAACATACCATTTTTAAAATATAGCCAATCATTATAGCCAATACCCTCGGAACACAATATCTTACAGGTTCGAAAAAATTTACATAATCAATATTTTATGTAATATAGCCAATCATTTTTAGCTAACGCCATTGGAGATGCTCTAACGTCACTAGTTGATGCTGAGGCGATCACGACAAGACACTAGACATTCGAAAGTTTACTAATCCCTGTCTTTACTAACATTGAATTAGGTCTAAACTTGTTAGTTTTCTTCTTGGTAAGGACCAAGGAGGTATTTTTGATGTGTCGGTAACACATTTTGTATATACACTGTTTCTTTTTTATTTAAATTTTGTGCATTTTTTTATCGAATACACAACCCAGATGAAGCCTTGCACCAGTCCAGGGAGAGTGTCTCAGCTTTCATGATCTTATACAATATCAATCTAGAATCTGATTGTACATAATACTTTCCCCCTCCTAACGTCACTAGTTGATGCTGAGGCACGACAAGACACTAGACATTCGACAAATCAAGTGCTCAAGATTACAAAGAAGAAAAGCTGATAGTAAAAGTTGAAAAAGTTTAGTTACAAAAATCTAGTTCGTATTGAAGTTCTTCAATTAAAAGTCACATTTGTTACAATACAGATCTTTAAAAGTTTACATTCGAAAATTTCACGAACTGCAATCATATCTGATTAATTTTTTTTTATCTTAAAATTTAAAACAAAAAGTATAAAATCTAGTTAAATCTACAGAGTAATAAGGAGACCGTGTAGG
The DNA here is from genome assembly GCA_036435485.1 of Saposhnikovia divaricata. Lineage (NCBI taxonomy): Eukaryota > Viridiplantae > Streptophyta > Magnoliopsida > Apiales > Apiaceae > Saposhnikovia > Saposhnikovia divaricata. The sequence continues at coordinate 166,425,617 of CM071595.1, read as the reverse complement.
GACCTTAATTGTTAGAATTCATGCAGGGCTACCTTATGAAGATACTGCTTTTCCGGATACTTAACAAAGAATTGTTTTCTTGTTTTCATGGAGATATTTTTGATGTATGCATAACTCATTCAGTGATAGTGGAGGTCAGACTAAATTGTGAATGTACTAATGTAAATAAATGGAAAAATAATATGGAGAAGCGAGGAGTTGAACCTCGAACCTTGTTTCAGCAAGAAACCAAATATGATCATGTATGATACTATATTCGATAAACAATTTGCTCTACCAATTGAGCTGTATTGAAGTTCTTCAATTAAAAGTCACATATGTTACAATACAGATCTTTAAAAGTTTACATTCGAAAATTTCACGAACTGCAATCATATCTGATTAATTTTTTTTTATCTTAAAATTTAAAACAAAAAGTATAAAATCTAGTTAAATCTACAGAGTAATAAGGAGACCGTGTAGGGACCTTAATTGTTAGAATTCATGCAGGGCTACCTTATGAAGATACTGCTTTTCCGGATACTTAACAAAGAATTGTTTTCTTGTTTTCATGGAGATATTTTTGATGTATGCATAACTCATTCAGTGATAGTGGAAGTCAGACTAAATTGCGAATGTACTAATGTAAATAAATGGAAAAATAATATGGAGAAGCGAGGAGTTGAACCTCGAACCTTGTTTCAGCAAGAAACCAAATATGATCATGTATGATACTATATTCGATAAACAATTTGCTCTACCAATTGAGCTACTTCCCCGATTTTGATAAAATAACGAATTCATATGACAAATTATAATCGATAAAATATAAATAAATTAAAAAAACTTCTTTTGATTGTAAATTTATAATCAGTATCAGTCTAACGAGCTCTTTACAAAACGAGTCCGAAATCACTAGTTGTAAGGTCGAAATGTACAGCATCACTAGGAGTGAAACAGTGTATAACTTTTGGCAATGTTAGAAGACCTTTGTTTGTCTAAGGCCTAAGTTTAACTCTTTGTTATCTGAAAACATCAAGCCATAAGCCATAAGAACAACATTTACTACTACAAAAGAATAAGACACACACCCTGCAGTGCCTAAACCTCTTTCATCTGAATATTCATGTAAGGAATCCTATACTTGGAATGATTCATTTGCAACATTTGTTTAGCCGCGTGCATGTGTATAACTAGTGCCGAAGAAAATAAACTGAAATCAAGCGCTCAAGTTCAAGTGCATAGAAGAAAAGTCTAATATTAAAGGTACATCTGTTAACAAAGTTCATTTACTAAGATCTAGCTCATACAAAAGTTCTCCAATCAAAGTTATATGTGCTAAAATACAGATTTTTAAAAGCTCACTTTCGAAATCTCAAAGACGTACTCTGTGTTGGGTTCTTCTGTTTCCTGCCACCGCTTCCTCTTCAAACTATGACCTCTCCCTCTCCCTCTTCTACTTACTCTTCCATCCATCATTGTGACAAACGACTTTCCATGCATCATTTTAATAATGTAAAGCAGCACATCGCAAGGTATGCACCAAATATACATATTAAGAGGAAAACAACGTTTTTCTACTCAAGACTACTTTGTTATCGTGGGATGCTATGCACTCTATCCTTCCTTAAATAAATACGTTAGACTATTTTCCTATTGGTTGTTTTTATTCCCCTCACATGTACGAGGTGGCAAGGTTGTTATTTCTTATTTTGTCTGTAGTACTCTCTATATATAGACATGAGCTGTGACAAAGAGAGAGAGGCTGAACATTATCTTCTTCACCAATTATTTGCTTCTTCTTCGTTTTCATTTACATCTGCAATGGCTTCTTGAATATTGTTTAGCATTTAGTCTTTATGGTATCAGAGCCAACCATTGCAAGTTGTAATCAGTCATATCCTTTTCTTATTCAGCCTCAATTCATCAATTAAATGGCAGGAACCAGACTGTCTCTTGTGGATCTAGTAAATCCATTGTATCTACACCCCTCTGATGGACCAACCTCGATCTCGGTTGAAAAACTTCAAGGGTCGTATGATTATCGAGCTTGGCGAAGAGCCATGGAAATTAACCTTGCTTCGAAAAGAAAGCTTGGCTTTGTGACTGGAGGAGTACAGAAACCAACCGATGCTACGCAAGCTGAACTATGGGAAAGCTGCAACAATATGGTAATCGCTTGGCTTACTCACAATGTCTCTCCATCTATAATGAAATCTATAATGTTTATGACCTCTGCTGTTGATATATGGTCTAATCTTGAAAGTAGATTTCAATTGACTAATGGGTCTAGAAAGTATAAGATAAACAAAGAAATTTATGAGTTGCGACAGAACAACTCATCTATTAACGATTATTATACTGCTATGAAGAGTTTATGGGAGGAATTGGATACTCTCAATATCTTGCCCACTGTTTCTAATCCTACTGATGAGGTCAAAGCTTTATTAGCAACTATTGCTTCCCAGAGAGATGAGAGTAGGCTGTTTCAATTTTTGAATGGCTTGAATGAGATATACAATAGCCAACGTAGTCATTTCTTGTTGATGACTTCTCTTCCCTCTGTTGAAACTGTCTCTGCTGCATTGCAACAAGAAGAGGCACAACGTGACCTGTTGCACTTAAATAAGCCAGATGTAGAGTCTTCAGCTATGTATAGTCAAGCTAATGTTCATAGACCTGTTAGACCCCCAGTGATGTGCAATGTCTGTAAAGGAAGAGGTCATAGGAGTGACCAGTGTTGGCAAGTGACAGGCTACCCAAGATGGCACACTAAGTATGGCCAAACACCTACACCTCCAAACCCAAATTTGAAACCTAAACCTCAAAGATGGAACACTGGACCTCGAACAGGGGAAGCTAAAACTGCAGCCACAGCTCGAGTTAGTGCTGAATCCTCGTCTTATTTTACACCTCAACAACTAGCTCAATTGGCTCAGTTGATGCAACAAAAAGGGTCTGACACAGAGGATGAGTTGGAGCAACCATTCTCAGGTATGATGTCTGTTCACCCTACTGCAACACCTCTGGACTCGTGGATAATTGACTCTGGAGCCACAGATCACATGACTCCAGATTTTAACCATTTGATGCAACCTACTACTCTTGATACTGCTGTTGAGATTAATCTTCCAACGGGAGCAACAGCTAAGATATCTCATATGGGTACTGTCAAATTGAATACTGGTTTAATCTTGAAAAATGTGTTGTGTGTTCCATCATTCCATCATAAACTCTTGTCTGTCCGTCGTCTTGTTGCTGATAATGATTGCCAGGTGCAGTTCTCTAGCACACATTGTGTTATACTTGATAAACGCACAGGTGAAGTCATAGGCATTGGAAAAGCTCATCAAGGCTTATATTATTTAGTAGATCACTTGTCTGGAGCAGTACCTGCAAATTGGCTATCAACTGAACCACCAAGTTCAAATCAATCTTCTACTAGTGCAGCCACAGTCCCTCATTCAACTGTACCTACAACTTCTGAGCTCGACAAATGGCATCACAGACTCGGACACGCCCCTGCAGCCAAATTGAAGCTTATTTCCTGTGTACAACCATTTGTTCACCTGCCTTCCAAGGTATGTGTCACCCGCCCCATGTCAAAGTTTACGAAGCTGCCTTTTCCATTAAGTGATTCACATGCAAAGAATGCCTTTGATCTTGTTCATATCGACATATGGGGTCCGTACAAAGAGTACACAAGAGGTAAATATAAGTATTTCCTCACGATAGTTGACGATCACACAAGACATACATGGCTTTATTTGCTTCAATTTAAGTCTGATGCTCTCTCTGCACTTGAAACTTTTTATAACTATGCACAAGCTCAGTTCCAAGGCAGGATTAAGGTCATACGTTCAGACAACGCTCTTGAATTTGATGACTCTGCGTGCAAAGTGTTCTTTCAGCGTTATGGCATAATCCATCAAACCTCATGTGTACGAAGGCCACAGCAAAATGCAAGGGTGGAACGTAAGCATCGCCATATTCTGGAGGTTGCCAGGTGCTTACGATTTCAAGCTGCTCTGCCTTTGAAATATTGGGGTGAGTGCGTTATGACTGCAGTCTATATTATTAATCGTTTGCCTACCCCAGTATTGAACAATTTGACACCTTATGAATGTCTGTATAAAGAGTTGCCTGACTACAGTGTCATGAAAGTCTTTGGATGCCTTGCTTTCTCTACTAATCCTGTTCATAGTACAGATAAGTTTGCTCCAAGGGGGGTCCCTTGTGTTTTCTTAGGATACCCAGCTCAACAAAAAGGGTATAGGCTTCTTAACCTACTCACTATGCAAACCTTTATTTCTAGGGATGTGAAGTTTCATGAATTTATATTCCCTTTCAGTACTACCTCGTCATATCTGAAACCAACTTCTCAAACCACACCCTCTACACCTAACCTGACCTACGAAGATGACTGTTTCCTTGATGCAGAACCAATACCTATTAACTCTGATTCAACTACACCTACCAACTCTGAACCTACTCAAGAACCACCTATAAACATGGAGATAGAGTCAACCACAGAATCTGTTAACACAGAACCTTTGAGAAGATCTACCAGACCACATAAGCTACCACCTTGGCATAAAGACTATATTACACCCAATGCATCTCACATAAGTTCTGTAGCCATGACAAACATTGATCCTCCATTCCAATGTTTTCTGTCTACTTTAACTGCTTCATCTGACCCTATATATTTTAAAGATGCAGTAAAATATGACCACTGGGTCAAAGCTATGAACTTGGAGCTCGAAGCCTTAGAGCAGAATCAGACATGGGTACTTACTGATCTCCCACCTGGTCAACATTCCATTGGATCAAAATGGGTCTATAGAACAAAGTTCAATCCTGATGGGAGCATATTGAAATACAAGGCTCGACTTGTGATACTTGGCTGCAGGCAGCAATACGGTATAGATTATCACGAAACTTTCGCCCCTGTGGCAAAGATGACTACAGTAAGGACAATGCTTGCTGTTGCTGCAATACAGGGTTGGCACACCACACAAATGGATGTGACCAACGCCTTTCTACATGGTGAATTGTTGGAGACAGTGTACATGACATTGCCCCAGGGCTATTCACATATGGGTTGTCGAATTCAAACCAATCAGTTGCCCAAAGCTGCATCAAATGTCACTGCAAAACTGGTGTGTAAGCTTCTGAAGTCTCTTTATGGCCTTAGGCAATCACCACGCCTTTGGTTTTCTAAATTCTCTTCTACCATTCAGCAAATGGGCTTCATTCAATCCAAAGCAGACTATAGTCTGTTTATTCTTAGAGATCAATCTACAATTACTCTTATCTTGGTCTACGTGGATGACTTGATACTTTGTGGAAACTCTCAGACCAAAATTGATGAAATCAAGACTATGCTTTCTCAGTCTTTCAATATGAAGGATCTAGGACCTGTTAGTTATTTCTTGGGGATCGAAGTTCACAGGTCTAATGATGGGTTCTTTCTATCCCAGAGAAAGTATACGACAGACATTCTGCATGAATTTGGCATGGCACAAGCTAAACCATTACGAACTCCAATGGACATCAAGTTGAAGCTTACAGCTGAAATGGGTGACATCTTGCCAGAACCCTTGCTTTATCAACGACTTGAAGGAAAACTCATTTACCTTACAATAACTCGTCCTGATATAGCGTTCTCAGTGCAAATTCTAACGCAGTTTATGCAACACCCAACAACCGTTCATATGCAACATGCCAAGAGGTTGTTAAGGTATCTGTCTGGCACGATCCAACAGGGAATTCTTCTGGCATCCACCACAGCTGCTGAATTGACTGCATACTGCGATAGCGACTGGGCAGGGTGCGTGACTTCTAGAAAATCTACATCTGGCTATTGTATCTTCCTAGGAGAATCACCTCTTTCATGGAAAACAAAGAAGCAAACTGTCGTTGCTAGATCCTCTGCTGAAGCCGAATACAGAGCCATGGCACTAACAGCTTGTGAGATTACTTGGTTGTCCACACTGTTAAAAGACTTGGGCATTACTGATCTCTCTCCTGCTATACTTCGATGTGATAATCAAGCAGCAATATCAATCGCTGCTAACCCTGTCTTACACGAAAGAACCAAACATATTGACATAGATTGTCACTATGTTCGTGACCAAATCAAGGAAGGCAACATTGTTACAGAACATGTCTCATCCAAGGATCAAGTAGCTGATATAATGACAAAAATCTTGCCTGTCAATCTGCACCAGTCTCATGCTCACAAGCTGGGAGTTTCAGTCCCTTCTCCCTCACCAGCTTGAGGGGGAGTATTAAGAGGAAAACAACGTTTTTCTACTCAAGACTACTTTGTTATCGTGGGATGCTATGCACTCTATCCTTCCTTAAATAAATACGTTAGACTATTTTCCTATTGGTTGTTTTTATTCCCCTCACATGTACGAGGTGGCAAGGTTGTTATTTCTTATTTTGTCTGTAGTACTCTCTATATATAGACATGAGCTGTGACAAAGAGAGAGAGGCTGAACATTATCTTCTTCACCAATTATTTGCTTCTTCTTCGTTTTCATTTACATCTGCAATGGCTTCTTGAATATTGTTTAGCATTTAGTCTTTAATACATGGTAGCTCGATCTCCTAAAGGCGTAGTTATCTTATCAAAGTCCACTTCTACAAAAGTGTATTAACATTTCCACACAGTTTATTCGCATAGTTGTTAGGTAAACTGAGCTCCTTCAGACAGAAAAACAATGCAGTTGCACATGTAGCAGTAAAGCCTCCTTTTGGGACCAGGTTGATCACAAGTGTGAAACTATATTCTAGACAAGCACAAACGCCTTAGGATAGTAATGAATGCTAGCAGGTAGGGTGCCAGTACCTTTACGCGATTTCCAGTACTACCAGCTTTTGTTACACCAAAAATGTGTGTGTACACTCAAAAAAGAGGATTATAGTAATGCTACAGGCAGAGAGGGAACAATTTGCCTTCTGGACCAGCCGATGAAATTTAGAAGCTTAAAGGTGTCCAGAGGACAACCGATTTCCTTGTACAGCTGCAACAAGTAAATATTATCGATAAATGATTACTTAACCGAGCTAGACTCTGCACCACTTCGGGAGGCATGAAATGATGCATTTACAGAGATAATAGGAAATAGTTGCATTTACAGAGATAATAGGAAATAGTTTTCTTTTCGATAGTAGTTTTAAGTTTAAACCCTGTCATATTGGTTGGGCCAATGAATGACAATCGGATGCAATATCCAGGATTTTATTAGATGTAAAATCAATAAGGTCACATTTAACCACTTAAAAATCTAATTTAGTTGCATCATTAAACAAACAGATTGAGGTAAAAATGGAAGTTCTTAAAGTTTCATCAAATGACTGCAATATATAAGATATGAGCTCAAGTTTGTTTAACTGAGATTACAACTTATAATGTGAACAAAGAAATAGAACATTTAACCTTACAATCATGCTTTGTAACCCCTCACATACTTGAAAGTCATACTCAGATCAGTCAGGTCATTTTCGATATCCGTCTTTGTGAATTATGTCATTTATTGGACCGAATTCGAATTGTATTTAGGATCGTACTGTCTGTCGCATATAACTAGAACACGCATACCACCTGAGGTGTGCTCTGTTTAGTGCTGATAGATGCTCCATGTTCTCTTCTAAATCAATGACCTTTTAAAAATGATGAGAAAAAGTTCCATTTTCTTAATAAAATTTTGCACCAAGAATTCTTTGTAATCGAGGGCGCTTCTCGGTCTATTAAAAGCGAATTTAACTTACTGATATAAAAAGGTAAATAGTCTGGAATATGTTGAGAAAATAGCAAAAAATTTCTGCCATACGTATAGATGATAAATCTTTGATTCATATCAAAAATCTTATTACTGAAAAATTTTTGTATACGTATTTTCACAACAAATGCTAGCAAGTTTTTGTCTGGATCCCATAAAAAAAAACCTACAAAGATAAATCATCAACCTCTAACACTGTCAAGTTGGCATAAATTTTAAAGAATCTTATTACAATGGAGGTTCGAATTTTGAGAATAAAGTTCGAATTCCAAAAAGTCGGACGAAACAAGATTTCTAAAGAGATTGAAAAATTAAATCATTAAAAAAATTAAATATAATAAACTCATAATCTATAACATCAATATATATATCAATATATATATATATATATATATATATATATATATATATATATATATATATATATATATATAAAGGAGGATAGCGGGAGTTTAGGTGGCGCTCTAAGATCGTCTCAATCTATTTTTCTAATTTTCTAGAATTTTAGAATTTTAAACACTATATATATATATATATATATAAAGGAGGATAGCGGGAGTTTAGGTGGCGCTCTAAGATCGTCTCAATCTATTTTTCTAATTTTCTAGAATTTTAGAATTTTAAACACTAATAAATATAAAAATATCAATTAACATATTAGAAGTAGAATATGTGTTCGAATTTATAAAGAAGAAGAGTTCGAATTTATAGAGAAGACATATGATTAGAAGTTCTATTGGAAGTATAATAAGTATTTATAAGGCATACGAATAAAAGTTCTATTGGAAGTAGAATAGGAGTTCGAATTTATAGAGAATAAGAGTTCAAATTTATAGAAAAAAATATATAAATAAACGTTCTACTAGAAGTAGAATAGGTGTTTGAATATATGGAGCAGACATATAATTAAATATTTTATAGAAAGCACGATCTTCTTAAATTATATATTTTTTATATAAGTTAATTATACTTATATTAGGAAAATTTATTCATAAAACCAATACTATTGTCATAAAAAAAGTCACCGTATTTAAAAAGAAAAGAATTGATGTGTTAACATAATTAAAGAACAATCTCATGCAAGAATCCTAAATAAATACAGGAGTATCTATAATATAAAGAGAAAATAAGATGTGTTTTCATTTTCTAAAACTCCAAAAAATTTAGAAAGTCTAGAGAAAGTATAAATTGGAATTCACTCTATTTTTTAGGTTTTTGATTTTAAGAAAAAAAAATTGTTATGTAAGATAAGTATCATCAATAATATGTAATGAAGTTGGAATTTCGATCCCAAACGAGAGCGGCTCGAAACATGTTTAACGGGAAGACGGCTCACTATAAAAGATTGTACTAGTTATTAAAATACCATATTGATGTTATAAATTTTATTTTATTTTTAGGATTTAATTTTTATGGATAAACATTATCATACAAGTAATATATTTAAAAGTTAGGTTTTTGGTCTTAACGAGAGAGCGGATCAATAGTAATAACCGTGTTTAACAAGAAAGCGGTTCATTAAATATGACCGTATAAAAAGTGTTTAAATATATAATACATAAAATAAAATGTTTTATTGGAAGTAGAATACGAGGACGGTGGAGACGTCATATACGATTTTTTTAAAACTATACATTTTTTTTCCTAAAAATCCTTTATTTTAACTTTTTTATACAAAATTATCTATAATATACAGAAAATATAAGATGTATTTTCATCTTTTAAAACTCCATAAATATTAGAAAGTTTAAATAATATAAAAATTGGAATTTACTCTCTTTATATAGTGAAGTTAGAATTTCGGTTTCAAATAATAGCGGCTCGAAACGTATTTAACGGGAAGACGGCTCGCTAGAAAAGATTGTATTAGCTATTAGAATTTGATACTGTAGTCATAAATTTATTTTATTTTTACAGTTCGATTTTATGGATAAAAAATATTATATAAGTCTTTATAATATATGTTAAAAAGTTGGGATTTCGGTTTTAACGAGAGAGCGGCTCAATCGAAAGAATCGTATTTAACAAGAAATTGATTCATTAGAGAAGATTATTTAATTATTAAAATTTAATATTAATATTATAATATAACGTAAATGTATTGAATTTTTTTAAAAATAAAAATTGTAACGCCGCCGCGAAGCGCGGCTTTATCAACTAGTATATAAATAAAGGAGGATACGCGGACGCTTAGGTGGTGCTCTAAGATCGTTTCAATCTATTTTTTTAATTTTTAGAATTTTTCGATTTTAAACACCAAAAAATATAAAAATATCTTTTAACATTTTTGAAGTAAAATATGTGTTCAAATTTATAGATGATAAGAGTTCGAATTTATAGGGAAAACATATAATTAGAAGTTCTATTGGAAGTAAAAATAGATATTTAATTATAAGGCATATGATTAAAAGTTCTATTAAAAGTAGAATAGGAGTTCAGATAAACACTAATAAATCTAAAAATATCTTTTACAATATTAGAAGTAAAATAGGTGTTCGAATTTGTAGATGAGAAGAGTTCGAAATTATAGGTAAGACCTGTAATTAGAAGTTCTATTGGAAGTATAATAATTATTTATAAGGCATATGATTACATTTTCTATTCGAAGTAGAATAAGAGTTCTAATTTATAAAGAATAAGAGTTCGAATTTATAGAAAAAACATATAATTATAAGTTCTATTAGAAGTAGAATATGTGTTTGAATATATAAAGGAGACATATAATTAACAATTTTACTGGAAGTAGAATACAAGGCGGTGGTGACATTTTTTACAATATTCTAAAATTGTATATTTTTTTATACAAGTTATTTATACTTTTATTAGGAAAAATTTTCATAAATCTAATACTAATCTCATAAAAAAGAGTCTTCGTATTTAAAAAGAAAAGAACTGATGTGTTAACGTAATAAAAGAACATTCTCATGCGGGGATCCTAAATAAATACAGGAGTATCTATAATATAAAGAGAAAAGATGTTTTATTTTTTATTTTTTAGAACTCCATAAATTTAACAATAATAAATATAAAAATATCTTTTAACATATTAAAAGTAGAATAGGTGTTCGAATTTATAGAAGAGAAGAGTTTGAATTAATATGGAAGACATAAAATTAAAAGTTCTATTGAAAGTAGAATAAGTATTTAATTATAAGGCATATGATTAAAAGTTCTATTAGAAGTAGAATATGAGTAGAATAGGAGTTCGAATAAACACTAATAAATATAAAAAAAACTCTTTTAAAATATTAGAAGTAGAATATGTGTTCGAATTTATAGATAAGAAGAGTTCAAATTTATAGGGAAGACATATAATTAGAAGTTCTATTGGAAGTAGAATATGTAGTTATAAGGCATACGATTAAAAGTTCTATTGGAAATAGAATCGGAGTTCGAATTTATAGAGAATAAGATTTCGAATTTATAAAAAAAAATATATAATTATAATTTCTATTGGAAGTATAAGGGTTTTTTGAATATATAGAGCAGACATATAATTAAAATAAAATTTAGAAGTAGAATACATGGACGGTGGTGACATCTTTTAAGATATTGTGACGCCCCCGGTCCCGGGATGACCTCAGAAACCCGACCCGGGGAACGCCAAACAAACCAAATGTCATAATACTTGCTTGCACAAACCATAATTTAATTAATAACCAAAAGTAGTTACAACATGATCAAGTCTTACGATAAAAAGTTACAACATATTACACGCTTCTAAATAACTTCAACCTAAATCTATTACAAAAGCATTCTTCTTAGAGTTCTACACACTTCTTATCCAACTTCGATAGTTACTTCATCACTGTCTAATCTTTTCCCGAACCTCCTTCTCCAAAATTCTTCCCTGTGGAAGTTAGTGACATAAAAGGGTGAGCTCATAGAACCCAGCAAGCATATATCATACTATTTAACTGAGGTTTACAAAACAAGTAATTTCAACAAAGAAATCCTCAAAAATTGCATTGAGTTCATCATAACAAATAATTTTTCACATAAATTGAAAATGAGTATTCAAACACGATAGATTCACACATTCTACCAGTGGGGATCCCGGCCAGCCAAACAATTGGTTTAGCTTTACTTCCGATTTGGAAGCATCATCATCAATTCACAATATCAAGGTAAGAATACTCCATTTTCATTAACAAACCATCAAACGTTCATCGAGATTGCAAAAACAATATAATAAAGCAGTATAGTATGGTATATACTTACAGTATACCGCTTCTACTCTTTGCTCCTTTCTTTTTTTTTGAAATTTCCCAATATTATCAAATTCGTCACCCAAAAACTATCCAAAAATTTACACTTTCATTATTAACACATTATTTCTAATCTCCAATATTACTAATTACTAAATTAAGCAAATATTAAAATAAACTAAATAAAATAAATAGAAAGCAAAGTCTGAAGACTTACACGTACCCACACCCAATTTGTTTTGCTAGACACAGCTGGAGCTCTGCAATATATACACCCTTACCTCTCTTTCTGTAATCGATGTGGTACAAAAGAAGATTGGTAAAAATAATAAAATGCTACTCGCCTATAACTCAAACAATCCGGGCAATGACCAACTACAAAGGACACAACTCCTTTGTTCTCATTTTAGCTTGAATGATTATAGTCAAGTTATTCCATATATACTCCTAAGTCTTCCCTTTATTTATCAATGTGGGAGTTTGTATTCTTCTATTTCCTATAATGACTACTTATCCCACATCGAAAGGATTTCTAGAGTAACTCATTCTCATGTCTATAAATGCTACACAAAGTTATTGCCTCAGCTACTAGAAGTTCTTAATTCTGACCTTAGCTCCAATTTGAGCTGAGATGACAAAAACGAAGGGTGAAACACGCAAATTGATACCCTCTAATGCCCTTGTATTTGGAAAATTCTGGAAATATGGTTAAAGAAAAGAGTAAAACGAATTCAAAATTTAAATGCAAGGTTCGTTTGTCTGAAACTTAAAAATTTATTTTGAATGCAAGAGAAACATTTGGGTGCTCACATGGTGCCCTCAACACAACCAATTTGTCCCACATCATATTGATTAAGAGCAAAATTTCATATAAGCTCTATAAAACCTTGAGTTGAGTAGAATATCTTTAAACTTTTCTTGGCTTTGCTCAGAGCCAAAATGATCTCAAAATATAAAATTTTGAAAGAAAACAAGGCTAAACAATAAGGTGTGGAGTTTTGCCACACTTACAAGTAAATCAAGAAAATTTTGAAATAGTTTAGACAAAAAGGACTGCTCTAGTTTTCTTACAAATTTGAAATAGTTCATATTATCCCACATCGAGAGACTAACGAGAATGACTTCTTCTTTGGTTCTATAAGAGTAAGGTTTCTCTTTCAAGAATTCAAAAGTATTAGCTGACAACTATAACTTTGGCTCTAATTTGAGCTAAGTGATTAAAAGTCTAAATTTTGATGAGCTAAGTGATTAAAAGTCTAAATTTTGATGAATGAGAAATAAGTTAAACTAGAATTGGTAACATCTGAACTTGAAAACATTAAAAGGCTTTAGTTTCTCACCCTATGATTAAACCTTGAAAACATGAGTGTATTTTGTGTATTTTGTCCCACATCGATAAGATGAGGAACAAGGTGCCTTCTTTAACCTATATAAACCAATTACTTGAGGCTACTTGCAAATAAAAGGTAATCTCACTTGTCCCACATCGATGGGATTTAAGTACAAGATTCATATCTTGGCTATATATATCGTGGCTATCCTCTTTGGCTAGACTAATACATTAATGGGCTTATTCACATTGGCTCACGAAACCAGTCCAAAATTTTTATCCCTTCCCTGTTTGGGCCTTGAAGCATTTGCTCGGCTCATCTCCCTTAGTCGAACTTTATGGATCTCGATGCAGTTGCTCGGCCCATACTGTAGTCAAATCTTATGGGAGCTCGATTTATCGAGCAAACCAATGAATAAATATATAGGCTAGTGGTCAAATAGAAACCACTTTTAAAATAGAAACTAGAAACCATTATCTGCACACTCTACTTTACTATCTCCACACCATATTTTATTATCTCCAATAACTATCTCCACACCATATTTACTATCTCCACTCCTATACATCCCCCACCCCCACCTGACCTGCCACCCCCACCCCACCCCACCCCCATCACCACCGACGCACCACCACCTCCACCTCCACCGATGCACCACCACCGCCATCTTCTTTTTCGACCACTGGCCCCGCAGGGGCTCTGATTCCGACACCAATTTCCGATTCCGATTGCAGATTTACTTCTTCCCGATCATTAATTGTGCAACTACAAATATAATTTAGTGATTTTTAACATCAGATCGTAATCATATCTTCATCTATCGATTCTGAACATTCCGATGAAGACTTCCAGATCTGAATTTGTGTATTTGTGTGTATGTAACGATGTATGTGTGTATGTATCTGAACAATCATGGTGGTGATGGTCGATTGTAGCGAGGTAGGTGGTGGTGGCGTTGACAAGTGGTGTGGTGGTCGATTGCAGCGATGGCAGGTGGTGGTGGTGATGGCAAGTGAAGGTGGGGGTGGAGGTGGGGGTTGGGGTTGGTACGGTATCAGTGATTACAGTTGTATAGATTAGTGATTTCTACTATACTAATTAGTGATTTCTGCAATACAAATTAGTGATTTCTGTAATATGATTTAGTGATTTCTTAATATAATTTAATATATTAAATGAACAGATCTTTGATGAACAGATTGGTGATGAACAATAATCATCGACGACGCTTTGATTATGAACAATGAACGACGAGCTTCGATCTGTGGTGATGGTAGTGTGTGGGTGGCAGCGGTGGTGGGGGTGTGGTGGCAGCCGTGATGGTGATGTGGTGGGTGGTGGCAATTGTGGTGTACTGGTCTTATATATTCAATCTATGCTGGTGTGGTGCGTGTATTTTTAGTTGGGCTAGAATAATGTATTTTTGTGGACTGGGCTTAGTTTCTAGGTTTCTATTCTAATTTGTTTCTAGTAGAACAGGACTCTAAATATATAAATATATTTCAAACACAATTTTTTTTGTTAAATATAGCCACATATATTTGTGAAAGGAAAACATAAAATTATAATAATTTATACATTCAAATAAAACTAAGTTGGGATATTACAATATTCTAAAATTATATATTTTATTTATACTTCTATTAGGAAAAAGTTTCATATATCCAGTACAAATCTCATAAAAAAGGTCTTCATATTTAAAAAGAAAAAAATTGATGTGCTAACAAAATATAAGAATATTCTCATGTGGGAACCTTAAATAGATACAGAAGTATCTATAATATAAAGAGAAAATAAGATGTTTTCTATTTTTAAAACTCCATAAATTTTAGAAAGCTTGGAGAAAATAAAAATTGGAATTCACACTATTTTTATGTTTTGATTTTAAGGAAAAAAGTTGTATAATAATATGTAATGAAGTTAAAATTTCGATCTCAAACGAGAGCGACTCGAAACGTATTTAACGGGAAGACGGCTCACTAGAAAAGATTATATCAGCTATTATAATTTAAAATTGATGATATAAATTTTATCTCATTTTTAGTATTCGATTTTTATGGATAAACATTGTTATACAAGTAATATATGTAAAAGTTATGGTTTTGTTCTTAACGAGACAGCGATTCAAAAGGAATAGTCATGTTTGACGAAAAAGCGGTTCATTAAAGAAAATCGTGTTGAATATAAAAATTTAATATTGATGATATAATAGATAAAAAAATATATAATTTTTTTTAGAATTTTAGGATTTTAAATATTAATAACTAAAAAACTATCTTTTAACATATCAGAAACATAATAGGTGTTCAAATTTATTGAAAATAAGAGTTTGAATTTGTACGGAAGACATATAATTAAAAGTTTTATTGGAAGTAGAATAAGTGTTTGTAATACATATAATTAAGAGTTTTATTGTAAGTAAAATATGAGTTCTAATTTATAAATAAGAAGAGTTTGAATTTATAGAAAATACATGTAATTAAAAATTTAATTGGAGGTAGAAAATATATTTTTATATAATATATATAATAAAATGTTTTATTAGAAGTAGAATACGAGGACGATGGAAATGTACGTCTTATACGATTTTTTAAACTTTATATCTTTTTTGACAAAATGACAGTTTGTAACCCCTATGTATATGGGTTTTGTCAAATTGGTCCAGATTTACGTTTTTTAGCACTTTGCAACCCCTATCTTCAAATCTCGCTTCATATTACAACCCCTATCTTCAAAAATGACAGTTTGTACCCCTTATGTATAGAGGTTTTTGACTCATTTTTGCTTGTAAAATAGGTCAATTAGACGGGAGGGGTTGTAATATGAAGCGAGATTTGAAGATAGGGGTTGCAAAGTGCTAAAAAACGTAAATCTGGACCAATTTGACAAAACCCATATACATAGGGGTTACAAACTGTCATTTTGTCATCTTTTTTTCGTAAAATTGTTTTATTTTAATTTTTTATACAATAATTATACTTGCATTAGAAAAATATGTCCATAAATTCAATATTATTCCCCTAATGAAAGTCTTCGCATTTAAAAAATTGATGTGTTAACATAATAGAAAAATAATTCCATGCGGAAGTTGTAAATTAATACAGAAATATCTATAATATACAGAAAATATAAGATGTATTTTCACCTTTAAAACTCCATAAATATTCGAAAGTTTAAAGAATGTTAAAATTAGAATTTACTCTTCTTTTAAGGTTTTAATTTTTAAGGAAAAAATGTTATTTCATAAGATAAGTGCTAATGAAGTTAGAATTTCGGTTCCAAATAAGAACGGCTCGAAACATGTTTTAACGGAAAGACGGCTCACTAGAAAAGATTGTATTAGCTATTAGAATTGGATACTGATGTCATGATTTTTATTTTTATTTTTAGGGTTCGATTTTTATGGATAAAAATTATTATATAAGCCTTTAGAAAATATGTTAAATGTAACGAAAATCTATATTGAATTTTTAAAAAAATTTGTAATGCCGCCGCGAAGCGCGGCTTTAACAACTAGTTTATTATATAATAAGCGAAACACCCTTTTAACGGTACCACATTTTGGTTCGCACTGTATTTTAGTTTCACCCCTACATTCCTGTTTCTATTATAATTCTATTTCTATGTTATTTTTTTTAATAAAATAGAAATCCTATTATAATTATAATTCTTTTATCACAATTTTAAATAAATAAATAGTTTCACCCCTAGAATCATATTTCCTTTATAATTCTATGTTATTTTTGAAAGAAAATAATAAAATTGAAATCCTATTATAATTATAATACAATTTTTTTTATCATAATTTAGGATAAAAAAATAGTACGATTAGTTCTCCGAAAGATTTTTCAAGGAGAACAACTAGAATATGTTTCTATACACTACTCTAGAACAATCTTCCCTGCGATTATATGTTATTTTTTAAAAAAACATAATAAAATTGAAATTTTATTATTATTATAATTCTTATATTGTATTAGCAATTTTTTTATTATAACTTAAAATAAAAAAGATTACGATCAATTATCTTAAATATTTTTCAATGAAAACAACAGAAACGTGTTTCCATGCACTTCTATTAAACAATCTAAGTTTATAGTTTGTTAATCGCATAAATTTTTTATGCAAATAACATAGTTCTTTTTATAATTTTATAATATATTTTTATAAATATTTAATTAAATAAAAAATTAATAATTAATTAACATAAATCCCCGAGGCGGTGCTTAGCTCGTAACTAATAATTGATAATATCAGACCGGGAGCAGAAAGGCCTGTGCTTTAAGGGGACTGTCCAATGCATTGTCAAAAGAAAATCTATCAAAAGATCAACAAGGGTTGACGCCTCGAGTTTTCAAGCGACTTAATCAGGCATAAATGAGGTGTGTGTTGCGATTTCTATTATGATAGTTAGATTAGTAGAACCCTCTCTTGATAATGGTTCGAGTTTTATTCTATTAAAAAGCAAGCTAAGCATACTGTACAACTTTCCTTATCACTGCTGTTGTTTGTCTTTAGAGATCAACTGTTGTTTATGCATTAAACAAATTTTGATTCATATTTACTTCAATTAAGCTAATTTTACTCGCCATTTTGTTCTACAGATGTACGATGAATGAACTGCTGATTTGCTGGACCAACTCAAAGGAACCTGTAGGTCAGAAAAGATGTTAAACCTGGTGTACACGAGATTATTTGGGGAGGACTGTGTTTGCAAGGTTCCTAAATAATTTACTTAACTGATCTAGATGCCACACCACTTTGTAAGACATCAATTTATGTACAGAGCTACCAGGAACAATTTCATTTTTTCAAACAGAAGTTTTAACTTTTAATCCCATCATGCTGGTTTGGACGATAAATGAAGACTCTAATTTTGGAATGCAATCTCCATCCTACAGGAGATTTTAGATGTTAAAATTCTTAAGGAATAGATCGAGGTGAACAAAAGACTGCATTGCACATATATGAGCTGAATCTTGCTCAGATCTGGTTACAATAGCATATAAAGCGAAAACCATGATCAACAAAAATTGAGATTACAAACTTACTTCATGTTATGAAAGAAATGCAATATTTTCCCCTTGAAAATTTCGCTCTGTAGCCCCCATATAATTTTATACCTAGCAGCAATTTGCATATCTTAACGCGCTAGCCTAGGACAACTGTGATTGCAATGGGAAGTCCACCATTATTGGCACGTCCTCTCGACTGACTTGCATTAGCGAAAACCTATTTCGTCTGTTTTATCACTCAGCTCAGCCAGCACAGGAGAACACTCTGTTTGGATTTTATCAGGACGTGCTTCGGATAAAGAATAGTGATTTTACGCTGCCTGTTTTAACATATGTCTTTGCAATTCCAGTTTCTCCGTGTCTCCCAGCTCTTTCAATCCTAATAACACAGCTTTCAACTTCAGCTGACATATCAAAATGCATAACATGTTGACTACTAAGACAATCCAAACCCTTTGAGGGCACATCAATGGCAACCAACACATCTTTCTTGCATGCTTCAAAGTTATCATAAATACTATAACAGGCAACGGAATCTTCTGCAACCACTTATAAAGATTCATTGCTATAGCCTGGTCTGTACTCCCAATTAATTTCATAAATCAGAATACCCGTTAACATTTCAGGCTTAGCTTCAATTGGGGGTCGAATTTAAGACCAAACCAGAAAATTAAACATTCCTAATAATACCTGAATTCGAAAAAATAGAGTAAAACTCGAATTATAAGAATACAAACAAAGTCTGAATTAAAAATTAGATCATTAAATTCAGATTGTCTGAAAGCTTAATACTAGTTGGTAACCCGTGCGAAGCAGGGGCCGGGCGGGCATGTGTAAATTATCGATAATAAATATAATTAATGAATATTATTTTAATATGTATTTGTAAAAATTTGAATGATAAAAACATATAATATATAAATACTATTAAATATGTAATTATAAGGAATTGAATACGGGTGAAATTAAAAAAATAAAAAAAGATAAATAAATAAATATAATTATTAAGTTTTATTTAAATATAAACTTGTAAAGAATTGAATGATAAAAGTATATAACAAATAAACGCTATTTAATTATGTGGTTATAAGGAATCGAACACGGGATGAAATTAAAGAAATTAAATAAATAAATCTTGTATAATTATGTAGTTGGAAGGAATCGAACCCCGAGTTAAGTGATGACCAAATTTGGTACTTTGGTACTTTGGTATTTTGATACTATTGTGTACCATTAAAACATGATTTTGCACATTAATATAGAGTATAGATGAAAATTCCGGTTTAACACTAGGGCCTAATACATTACACAAGATTTTGTCAAAAATCGGGCCCCTATTCGGAATATCTTAGAAAAAAACAGATCCGGTATAAAAATAGACCTTGTTGTAATATTTTGTAAATTCAATACAACCTGGGATTCGATATTTACTAATTAATTCGGAGAACATAAGCAGAGGTTTTTAATAGATAGATTTTGCGAGGAAAAGACACAATACATATATTTATTTTTTGCTTGAGGTTATTGCATAGCTCATACAAGTATTGCAGTTCATCTGTTATGGATCAAACTAAACGTAGCCGCAGTAGACACTGGTCACCTGACTCAGAAAGCTCAACCGAGAACGAGTACAAAATCGAAACCGAAAAACAGCAGAGAAAGAGGAGGAAAATAACGTCTACAAAGCTTTGGCTGAGTGGACATCCCCTTTCCCTGGTTCAGCCAAGGTCAGGGGTTCGAACCTACCTCGGAGCGAAAGCTTCGGATTTACGTGGGAGTACTGGGTGGTAGGGCTCAGCGATATATCTCCACGGGTTTGAAATCCCACATACAAGTGTGTGGGGTAGTTCCCGGTTATAAAAAAAAAAAAAAAAAAAGGAGGAGGAAAATAACTAAAGATGTTACAGCTGATGACTTGATTATCAAGTACCGTAAAAAGGCTTCAAAACTTGCAAAAAAGATCAAGTCACATGATGTTTGTCAATGTGCAGTTGAGTCTAATCTGTTTAATGATTCAAAACTCAATGAAAAATTTGCGTGGGCAAAGACAATTGAGCGCAATGTTAGGTCTCCGATGACAAATTTGAATGTGAATACGAGTTCTCATCTGCCACTTATGGTTTGTGATCGGGAACTAGCTGAGGTTTGGAAGAAAGAAGCTTTAAATCGAGTTGCAGTGTGTGGAGAACAACCTCCTGCAGCGTTACTTGGTGAAACAAAAGGTTTGCACTCGAGTACTGAAGCAGACGTCATGAATCTCTTGCAAGGAAAGAGCCATAGTGAACTTGAAGTATTGCAGTTTGAAATTGAGTCGCAAATGCAATCTGGCTCAGCTAATGTAGTGGAGTATTGGGAACCAATTCTTAAGCATATCCACATTTACAAGGCAAAGGCCTTTCTTAAAGAAGAATGCCATGACAAGATTTTACACATGAATTTGGACAAGGATCACAGAAGCATAAGAAGTCAAGAGGTGGATGCTGGTTATGATGGAAAGAATGATCAAACGTGGACTGAGGAGGCAGAAGGGACAGGTTCGTCATGTTCTCCAGAGCTGTATGGTGACGAGACTAGGTATAACTTTGAGATGAAGACCATGGGAGTTATGGATGAAGGTGATGCGTTATCTTGCAACAATGATAAAGTAATCCTTCAATCGCAGGATTTATGGAGTCCAGAAACATTTATTCATCACAACTTCACCGGTGTGAGTTGCCAGCTGCTGTTAATGTTGTACAGGTTAATGTTACAACTTTTAAGAATGTTAAATGGTGAAAATTGATTGACAAGTTTAGCGAAGTCTGAAGATGGAGAGCAGTGGAAGATCAAGAAGACAGCTTATTCGAAGAGAGGTTAAGGGTCTGCAAAGTTGTTGCTGTAATCATACTGATTGGTCCTTCAGAGTTAAACTAGACCAAGAATTACAGTTTGGAAACAGAAGATGATTCCTGTTTGTAAATTCTATATACTAGTATTAAAAATATGAAAAGATGATTGATTTCAAAATGATTAACTGATTCTAAAAATATCTCAAAGAAATACTAATCAACAAATTCATGTACTATATTGTATAGGAGTACCTGAGAGGTTGCCACTCAAACCCAGTTCAGTCAAAATTTACTGTTGCTGTGCCTCAGGACCTGGAGCTCATAAACAAAACTGAATCCAGGCAATTCTCCAGACAAGTCATTGTAACTCAAATCCAAGACCCTTAAGTTTTCAAACACTGCAGCTCACCCCCACTAAGAAGGGATCCTGTAAGCTGATACCTCTAATAAGATTTAAGTACTCAAAGGGACCTTATCGAGTACAGGATAGGTAATTTGAAACAGTAGCAGAAAGACCAGGTAGAAACTTCTGCTCTTGAGAACTAGAACTCGAAAGCAAATTACCACTTGGATACTTGTTTTGTATTAGATAAGAATATTTTTGCGCAGAATCTAGCAATATGGGATTTTCAGTAGTTTATGCTACTTCTAACATTCTATAATCTTACTAAAGATAGAATAAGAAAGTTTCAAATATCAAAGGATCTCATTCTCAGAACCAACTCATTTACGGAAGCTCAGGAATCTGAGACAACTTACAAAGCTTAAAAGAACATGACTGAAAGACAACTAACAAGTATGTCAGGATTCTCAGTTTTTGATGCATTATCACAAGCAAGATTAGGCTAGGCTTCTTGCCCCCAAATGGCTGCCCAATTGGCTTCACTACCAACCCTTGGCATGCTTTTGGTCTTGGAGTACACATCAACTTTAAAGTTAGATCCACACATGAACCCTTCACTATCTACCCTTGGCATTGCCTTCAATTTGTTTGTTGGATGCTCAAAACTCATCAATCCTCCTTCACTGTGATACATACACCCTGAGTAACACAATCGAAATTAGTTATCTTTGCATAAACAAAATATAAGAGAATGAGTTCACATGGTCATATAATTCTCAACAAAGTTATGATTTGTTAGATACCTTGAATCTAGAAGCCGCCGGATTTGACTAGCCGCCGCCGGCGGCCGCCGGCGGCGCCACTGTAGCCGCCGGATTTGACCCACCTACCACACCTACCCCTTAAATTTTGTCTATAAATAGATATGCTTGTAAGGATTGTAAATATCATCTGAAAATTCTTGTAATCTATTTATCCTCTCAGATCTATAAATTATTTCTCTTCTGTTTATCATCTTTCTTGCTTCCGTTATAACAAACTGGTATCAGAGCTTTGGTTGTAGTTGCTGTGTTTTTTCGAAAAGAAAATTTTCGCCGGAATTTTTTCAAGCTCGCCGGAGAAGACAACACTGTTCAGGCGGAGTTACTGTTCATCGCCGGAGAAGACGACACTGTTCATACGGTACTGTTCATGTGACACTGTTCATACGGTACTATTCATACGGCACTGTTCATACGGTACTATTCATACGGTACTGTTCACGGTACTGTTCACGGGGGTACTGTTCGCAGGTACTGTTCACGGGTACTGTTCACAGGTACTGTTCACGGGTACTGTTCACAGGCGCTGTTCACGGGTACTGTTCACAGGCGCTGTTCACGGGGACTGTTCACGGGCACTGTTCACAGGCACTGTTCACAGGCACTATTCACGGGCACTGTTCACATATACGGTTCTGGGAGAAAGATGTCTAGTGGTATTAGCGTTAAGGTCGACAAATTTACTTGGAGAAATAGCTTCAGTCTGTGGCAAATCAAGATGCGTGCCCTGTTAAAACAACAGGGGCTCTGGGCGCCGTTGAACACAAAAACGGCTACTTCTACAAGCGCTGAGATGGTCATTCTGGAAGAAAAGGCACATTCAACAATTCTGTTGTGTCTTGCAGATGATATTATTACTGAAATCGCGGAGGAGGATACCGCGTCTGGTCTGTGGTTGAAGCTTGAAAGTCTCTACATGACGAAGTCTTTAACAAACAAGTTGTTGCTGAAGCAACGTCTGTTTAGTCTGCGAATGCAGGAAGGTATGCCTCTTCGAGATCACTTAGATCAATTAAACACAATTTTATTAGAATTGCGTAATATTGATGTTAAAGTTGAAGATGAGGATGCTGCTTTGATTCTGTTAGTTTCTTTACCATTATCGTACGAGAACTTTGTGCAATCGTTTATTGTTGGTAAAGATACTATTTCTCTAGAGGAGGTTAGATCTGCTCTTCATTCTAGAGAGCTGCGCCATAAGGCGGCTGGTACAGGTGCAGATAGTCAGGCTGCTGGATTAATAGCCAGTGGGAGTAATGGACATGGAAAGTCGGGGAAGAAATCAGTTCCTAAGGGTCCAAAACCTAATGATGTCTGCAATTACTGTAAAGAGAAGGGACACTGGAAATCTGACTGTCCCAAGAAAAAGAAGCAACATGATGCTGCTGCAGGAACTGCTGCTGTAGCTGATGCTAATTCCGAAGAAGATATTGCTCTAGTTGCTGTCAAGGACACACATCACTCTGATGTGTGGATTCTTGATTCTGGAGCGTCTTATCATATATGTCCGCGCAGGGAGTGGTTTACAACCTACGAGCGAGTAGACGGTGGCAAGATTTCTATGGCTAACAGTTTTACTTGTGAGACGGTTGGAATAGGCTCGATTAAAATTCGGACACATGATGGTAAATTCTGCACATTGAATGATGTTAGGCATGTTCCACTTATGACAAAGAATCTGATATCTTTGAGTATGTTAGACAGCAAGGGTTTCAGTTTTCAAGGTGAAGGTGGAGTTTTACATGTCCGCAAGGGTTCTAATGTGGTTCTGAAAGGTGTTAAACGTGGTACCTTGTATCTTCTTCAAGGTTCTACGTTATCAGGTTCTGTTGCTGTCGCGTCCTCGGAGAAGATTAAGAGGTTGCGAACTGATACGTTATCAGGTTCTGTTGCTGTCGCGTCCTCGGAAAAGATTAAGAGGCTGCGAACTGATACGTTATCAGGTTCTGTTGTTGTCGCGTCCTCGAAAAAGATTAAGAGGCTGCGAACTGATAATGGTCTGGAATTTTGCTCATCTGAGTTTGATGAGTTCTGTAAGAATGAAGGGATTTCTAGGCATCATACAGTCAGGGATACACCGCAGCAGAATGGTGTAGCAGAGCGTATGAATCAGACACTTCTGGAGAGAGAAGGGATTTCTAGGCATCATACAGTCAGGGATACACCGCAGCAGAATGGTGTAGCAGAGCGTATGAATCAGACACTTCTGGAGAGAGAAGGGATTTCTAGGCATCATACAGTCAGGGATACACCGCAGCAGAATGGTGTAGCAGAGCGTATGAATCAGACACTTTTGGAGAGAGCTAGGTGCATGTTCTCTAATGCTGGACTAACTAGAAGATTCTGGGCGGAAGCAGTTAGTACATCAGGTTATCTGATAAATCGTGGATCTACGATTGTTTCAGAAAGTGGTGGTGTTGAGAAACAGGTGGAGCAGGAAGTCACTCAAGATGAGAGTGAACCACAACAAGAAGTTCAACAACCACAGTCAGAATCAGAATCATCAGTTTCAGTAGCGAATCAGCACAGTTTGGCTCTTGATAGATCAAGGAGAGCTAATTATGGGGTGCCTCCCAAGAGAATTGTGGTGAGCAAAGTAGGTATTGCTGATAACTCAGCTGATATGCTCACCAATCCGGTTCCACATAGCAAGTATCAACATTGTTTGGACTTGCTAAATGTTCGGAGTTGTTGATTGCCCTTTTTTAGGGCAAAATCTGAGGCAGAAGAGTTTTTTCTGGTACATCTGGCATTATTATGGTGCATCTGGTACATCTGGCATTATTATGATGCGTCTGGTACATCTGTTATCTGTTATTTGTGAGAGGATTTAAGTCAAGGTGAAGAGTTTTGTATGGTACATCTGGCATTATTATGATGCATCTGGTACATCTGTTATCTGTTTTCTGTGAGAGGATTCAAGTCAAGGTGGAGATTTGTTAGTATGACTTGAATTAGGTAGCCGCCGGATTGGACTGCGGCGGCCGCCGGCGGCGCCGCCGGCTACTGTTCCTCCGGCGGCCACCAACCACACCTACCCTCTTAGATTTAGTCTATAAATAGACATCCATATTTCTCTTTGTAAATTATCTGAGAGATCTGAGCATCTGAAATCTGTAATCTGAAAATCCTCAAGATCAATATAAATTATTTCTCTTCTGTTTATCATCTTTCTTGCTTCCGTTATAACATGATTGCTTACCGGTGGGGAAGGGAGCGAAAGATTTAGCACAGCCAGCTTTGATGAGGTCCAAATTATCAGAAATCATGACAGAACCATCAGAAGCTATGCCCCAGAAGAGCTTGACTCCTCCATCAGCACTCAGTGAAATAAACACAGTTTTAGCCTTGGAATCAAAGAGCACAAATCCAAAACTGCCATCAAGATCCTTAAGAACCTGATGGGCAGGGTAAGAGCATCTCCAAGGGTGAAATGTAAAATTGTTAGCTAAAATGATTATCTATATTGAATATGTAAAATTTTAACTAAGAGGAGGTATATGTACTCCAATGGGGTTATCTATAATTATAATTATGTAAAATTATACATAAGAGATTTATGGGTTCAACAAATATAGAAGACCAAATATGATTATCTATATTTTTTGCTAAGGGGAAAGAAGGTTGGAGTACCTCAATTTATAGATATTATCTAAAAAGTGCCACATAGATGCCACATAGATGCCACTTAGATAATATAACTAAGGGGTCTCTCCCTTGGAGATACTCTAAGGACCCCTGTCGCTGAGGGTCCTGTAAGCCTCGATGACAAACATTGCCTCGTTCCCACACTTGGACAGCCCATACTGCTTATTGAGGCTGCTCAAGTTGTTGAGACTCCCCAAGAAAGTACAGTAGATGTCATCTACCCCAGAGAACAACCTACAACATAAGATAACAATACTTACTCTGTTAGATTCTA
The DNA here is from genome assembly GCA_036435485.1 of Saposhnikovia divaricata. Taxonomy (NCBI): domain Eukaryota; kingdom Viridiplantae; phylum Streptophyta; class Magnoliopsida; order Apiales; family Apiaceae; genus Saposhnikovia; species Saposhnikovia divaricata. The sequence continues at coordinate 166,399,377 of CM071595.1, read as the reverse complement.
AAATCCAGATTTCCAATAAATGAAAATATACGAAGTCGAAAAAGACAGATCTGTGATTAGGGTAAGGGGTAGGAGGAGGGGCAAAAGCAAGAGTAGCAGCATTATTAGCAAAAGAAAGAGAGAAAGCATTGGAATGAGTTGACAAGAATGCCTTGAAACACTCCTCAGGAACTATCTGTTTCGGCTTCTCGACAACCCTACGAGGGTGAGCTGCTGGTGGTACAGGGCTGTTGAGCTCCTTTGGTGCATTTACCAGCTCCTTGTTAAATACTCCCAACATGACTATCTTTTATCAGAAATCAATCAAATTCAATGATCCCAGAAATTTATCAAGCTAAGAAAAACAAGAACAGAAGCAAGAATGAGTAAGAATAAGTAATACGCAAATGAATCGATGAGTGTTAAGAAGATGATGGCTCTATATATACTATAGGATAATAGAATCACGGATATACAGGGGAAGAAGAAGTTTAGATGCAGAAGAGTTGTTTACTACTACTTTGGTTTGTGTTTATCTGTCTACAAACACGTGGAATGGCGTAGGACAGAAGTTAAAATACTAGACTGATGTTAAGTTGGTCAAAGTGAATAGCTTTTCTGTGTACGGATAATCTTATCCAAACATAAAACTAATTAATGTACTAAAATTAAGTTTATAGCTTCAAAATTACGTACAAATGGAGTACTTTATTTAAAAATAAATAAGTATTTATATTCCAACAACTATAATCAAAATGTAAAAATAATTTGGTCTTCTAGCCTTATCCACGGTCATGCATAGCTGGACAATGACCCAGATCCTACTCACTTCTGTGATTTTATCCATTCTTTTCACTTTTTCTAAACTTCCACGCTCTTGTGGGTCCCCTGTGCGTGAAAATGTCTTTTGTTATCTATTAAATATTTGAATTTTTTTAAAAAAAAAATTTATGTTTATTTTGTTTAAAGATACTACACATAAATAATATTTTTCATCCTTGCTCATTTAAAAATATCTAGATAATTTGATATTTAGATTGACGGAAAAAATTAAATTAGAAACTGAGGAGATTATGTGAGATTCTGTATGGGAAGATGGATTTTAAATATGTGTGATGCTTCTAGGCGGTCATAGATTGATGTAAGGGCTTCAATTAGTTTCTAATTTTTATTTTTATTTTGGTTTCTATTTGATCACTTGCCTATGTATATTTATGTATCATGAGAGCATCTCCAACCATGAAATTATATCCGATATGCCACGAAAAAAAAATTATGGAGAATGTGGAACAATATTTCATCTCCAACGGGACATATTTGTTAACTAAAATTTTAGATAATCACATCATATTGGCTATATTGCCGAACCTTTAGAGACCTATAGTGAAACTCCACATCATCAGTTGCTATATTATAATAATATATTCATTTTTAACAATTTGAAATAGTAATAACATACCATTTTTAAATTATAACCAACCAATATAACCAAACTTCAATGGAGTAAAACACCTTACAAATTTAACAAATTTTACATAATCATTATTTTATATCATTTTAACCAATCATTTTAACTACCATTGAAGATGTTCTAATACATGTCAATTTGGGTCCTCTTTGATAAACACTTTATAAATTTTTAACTTATAACCATTTGTCATGTAAAATAAACTCGAATAATAATTGTATGATAATCATGAAATGAGATGTCATATGTTTAAGTTTCAATGAATGATAAATATCGAATTAAACGAGAATGAGAATGTCATGCTCTTTCTTTCCTAAATGTTGCGTTCTCTAAATTGCTTACCTCTGAAATATTTGTATCCAATTAAGATAGCTTTTTGTCAAAAAAATATAGATCTATATTAATAGATAATTATTGTATCATATTAAGGTTCTATGGAGACGGCTATTTCATCATAAATCTTGTGTTATCATATCAAGAATGAAAATGACTAGTTTTAGAATGAAGAACACTTTATACAAAGTAGTTACTGTAACTACTAATCACAATTCAATGTTTGTACAAGACAGAAAAATATGCAAAAATCTTATAGTACTAATTAGAGAAGACGATCATGGAGTCGCTCACTCTCCACTCTCTCTTGCTCTTCCAAAAGTTACAACAGAATTGGTAAAATATTGAGTGAATGAAAAAATGAACCAATATTTCTATCTATATACACTTCAACTAATTGCAAGAAAAAATTACATGACTACCCTCAATTTGTAACTAACTATGATGGCTGGATCCTGACGTGGAGCATGAGTTGGCAACTTGAACACTCTTTTCAACTTGAGCAGTATCTTCAACACCCCCTCAAGGTGGAAACTGTGTCAAGCATTCCAAGCTTGGACATCAAAGAGTTGAATTGTGGAGAAGGAAGAACCTTTGTCAAAATATCTGCCAATTGAGATTGAGTATGTAAGTAAGAAACTGAAAAGACCTTCAAGAATCTTATCTCGAGTAAAGTGACAATCGATTCCATTATGCTTTGTCCTACCATGAAAGATTGGATTCCTAGGGTTGTTGGAGAAATTTTGTAACAACACGAAATCGGAGGCGTAGTAGAATAATAGAGCGAATTTGTATGAATGTGTGGCTGTTTTTAGGGGATTAGGCTTTATGAAAAAAAAGGGTTGGACTTGGTAGGTGTCTCGATTTGTCTCGTATATCGGATCCCTTTTTCCAAGAGGCCTGCGTACCGATTTATATTGGATCAAGTCTACGCAGTTATGTGCAATTATGTCTATCCCTAAGAGACTTTAGGGATAAATTTTGTTAATATGGGCAACTACTGATTTTATTTGATTTAATATTGACGTTGTGATATCTTCCTGATTTGAAGAATATCGTTTGGAGATATTTTTCGTTATTCGTTGATTGAGATTGATTCTTTCCTCGTTTCAGAGAGAGATAAAACTTAGTAATTAAGTAATAATTATTTATCTGAATTAATAATTAATAATATTAGAAATTTGAGGGATTATTAAACATGCCAAAAATATGGCATAACAACTAGCCTCCAGTCTTTAGTGTAGCTTGCTGCAGTGAAGAACTAAAAATCTTCAAGCTTCCAAATTTCTTCAATCACTGAAATAGCTGAAAAAAGAAGATTAGTAAAACATTTAGAGCACCACAGTGCTCGTTAGGCGTATGCGGATGCAAGTGTGAAATCATGCGATGACCAGTATAAGATATATATTTGCCAAGATCTTCAAATGTGCGAGCATAAATAATTCGTTTGAAATTCTTTGCGATCCGTATTGTCTAGTTAGGACCTTGACGTTTGTATATATCCTGAATTGGTGTACACGCTATTCAAGTGTTTGATGCAACCACATAAGGATGTGTCTGGCAGGGTCTTCACAAAGAGATAGAGATATAATCCTGACGAACCTCGGACGCATCCCTACTTGGGCTGGCTGTGCTATGAGGTTTCCTGGCGAACCTCGCACGCGTCCCTTGTTGGGCTGGTTGTGCTATAAGGTCTTAAAGATATTATGCATAGGGATGCCTCCACCCATGCGAACTTGAGAGATCTCTTCATGGGCCTTCAATAATCTAAAGGGTGCTGCACTTTACTCAAGCGTGTAGTATTGCGGAATTTATAGCTTGTCCACGCTACCCTACTTGACAATTTAGTTCGCAAGTTTGAAGATATTTTTGACATATATGTAAAATCGTGACGATATATGAAAAATACTTTACAAATCCAATAATAAATATGCCATTTAAAAAATGTCACGATATTTGTTTTATTAAAAAATAATGCTATTTTTCTTTGTAAAAAATCTTTTCCAAAACTATGCGTCTCGCATATATATTTTTTTCTTCAAAGCATGCAACTTGTACAGGATTTTAAAATAAATCCGTAATTCATCAAATCATAAATATCTCGTACGATATTTTCCAAATCGTAATAATTTTACAAAAATAAAAATATAATGCTCTAAAATAATAAATATTTTTTTTGTAAAAAAAAATAAAAATATGATTTACATGCTTGCATGACATAATATAATTAATGCGCATAAAATTAAGACAAGAATAAAAGAACTTATCTTTATTTTTTGGTTAATGCTCAGTTAGAATTTCCCAGTGCCTTGTCATTTTTTCTGTTGTTGGCTCCGTTGTTACGTGTTCCACCATTATTTTTTCTTTTTTTAATTCTCGCTGATCCCACGGACCTTTCCTTTGTTGCTTGGCTGCCATCGTTTTTCTTTTTGCTGCGGGCTTCATTGTCTTTTTGTTAATGGTGTGAGAGCCTCTTATCTTTTTTTTTTCTTGTCCATGTCATCATCTGGCCTTTCTGATGTTTTTCAACTTTGCATATTTCCTTTATAATTTTCTTATGCTGCTTACCACCATCGTAGCTCTTTTTTTATATATATTGTCATCCACACTGGGCACTGCTTGATGTTGTGATTTTTATGCTCCAAAAATCCAATCGCATTTTTTTAGTGCCAATCCCCAATGTATGTATAAAAAAACCCGAAACCCCAATGTGTGGGTTTGATATTCGTTTGTCCTCCACAAACGAAAATTTCCCATCCTTCTAGCGCCAAATGTTGTTGGAGGAATTTCGTAACAACACGAAATCGGAGGTGTACTGGAATAATAGAGGGAATTTGTATGTATATGTGGCTGTTTTTAGGGGATTAGAGTTTATGAAAAAAAGGGCTGGACTTGGTAATGCCTATGTACCAATTTATATTGGATCAAGCCCACACAGTGTGTTTATCCCTGAGAGATTTGAGATTTTAGGGATAAACTTTGTTAATGTGGGCAATTATTGATTTTATCTGATTTAATCTTGACGTTGTGATATCTTCATGATTTGAAGAATATCGTTTGGAGATATTTTCCGTTATTCGTTGATTGAGATTGATTCTTTCCTCATTTCAAAGAAAGGATAAAACTTAGTAATCAAGTAATAATTATTAATTAATAATATTAGAAATTTTGGAGATTATTAAACATGTCAAAAGTATGGCATAACACCTAGCAATATGTAAATCAAACTGATTATCACAATTCAAAGTCACAGGAGCTAAATTAGTAACACCCAAATCAGCTAAAAGTCTAACCATCCAGGTAACCTCAGAAGCAGCTGCTGCCATTGCTCTGCCTCAGAAGAGGATCTAGAGACAGTAGACTGCTTTTTAGACTTTCAACTAATAGGTGAATTACCAAGAAGTAGCATGTAACCAGTTATAGAACGTCTAGAATCAGGGCATGCAGCCCAATCAGAATCTGAATAGGCCTGAAGTGTTAAGTGATCTGCAGCTTGTAACAAAATACATTGGCTACTGTACCAGCAACAAACTTGAGAGTATGTATTAAAGCATCATAATGTGGAACTCTAGGATTATAAATAAATTGACTTAAATTATGGATAGTGTAGGACAGATCAGGTCTAGTTGTGTAAGAAAGTTTAGTTTATTGTTTACCAACTAAACATCTATAAAGAGCACGATCATGAAAGAAATCACCAGAATCAGCTTCTAATTTCAAACTTAAAGGCAAAGGAGTGGAAAGAGGCTTACAATCCTGTAAACCACTTTCAGCCAGAAGCTCTCTAATAAATTTACACTGAGTTAAAGAAATACCGGTAGACGGACAGTTGATCTCAATACCAAGAAAATAGTGTAACTTCCCAAGATCCTTGATGCTAAAGACTTTATGAAGATGAGCCTTAAATGACTTAATAGAATCATGGTCATCACCAGTCAAAATCACATTGTCAACATACACTGCTGCAAGGGTTATTTACCATTTCTATTCTTTATAAACAAAGAATAATCATTCTTAGATTGCTGATAACCTTGCAGCTCTAACTCAAATAAAAGTGTTAATCCGAATATACTTGTAGAAGGGGGGGTTGAATACAAGTATAAGTAATCGTGTTTGTTTCTTGCTCAAGTAAATAACAAAGATAAATGAATGAATCAAACTTGCTTATATTAATAAGATCAAATACAAACTCTACCAAAGATGTACAAATACCTTTAGCAGCTGCTCTCAATATAAAACTATCTCTCTGTTTGTTCACTCGTACAATCACGATGTTCACAATCATGCTCTCGCATATTAAAATGATATAGCGAGAGTATTTATAATGGTATCTGTCAACTAATAACAGAAAATAATAATCAATACATGGTAATTCTCTATCAGTCGGTTGATAGTTTCCACCATTAGTTTGATTCTTTTCTTCATGCACACTTCTTGCCATCTTCAGAACATCCGATCCTAAAACATAGCACTTTCTTGTTTCTGTAGCATCCAGAATATCATTAGGATATCATCATAACATCAGGATCTGATCATTCCATCAGGATTGGATTGTTGTATCAGGGTCTGATTATAGTATCAGGATTTGACTATAGTCTCTAAAAAATAGTCCATGACGTATGATTCCTGATTGAACACTGTTCACAGTTCTGCAATTTCTGAATAACTTGTTCATCCTATACTAAGTGCTAATCCCTTTATAAGATCAGGGTATTACAAGAAGTATGTAATCATTCTATTCTAAACATCACAACTCATGAATTATTCCTAACAATCTCCCCCTATTTATGCTTTATAATGTGAAGCATAAATATGAGTTGTTGATGTCAAAACCTTTAACAAAACTACTAGAATAAAATATACATGGCATATATTTGATTTTGTTTTGGAGTTGTTTTCAACTTTAATAATTATATGGGATTTTTGTAGAATACGTTTTTAAAAGAAGTAGACATGTTAAAAAGGTTTTTAAGATTTAACAAAAAAAAGGTTTTTAAGATAAGTAGGTCATGAAGATGAGTTTAGTTAATATAGTTGGATTTATTTTGATTATGAAATTTGTTAAATATAACCAGACACGATAGTAATTTACAAGCAAATACCAAGTCCAAGTCCTGAACAAGACTTGCAAGATCCACAAGGCATGTAAGGTCTACAAAGCCTACAAGATCCACCAGGTTCACAAGGATTACGTTGCACAACAAACAAGTACACACAAGACAAAGCTAACAAGGTCAATTTTATGTTTCGAGTTCTATAATATATCTTAGTGGTTTGGATTTTTCTAAATATACTATATCACAATAAAATTTTATATATTTTAAAAAATATTTTATAAATTTAATAATGTAAATAATCATTCAAATGTTTTAATATTAATAGAATATTATATGAAATTTGGTTATCGGAAGCAAAAGAATATAAGTAAAAGTTTTAGTTGGAAAAAAAAAAAAGAAACAAAAAGAGTCTATTTATTATACTAAGTATAGAGTTTTCACATTTAAAGTTTCAGGCGATTAAAATGAAATTCTAAAAACAAACGTACATATAAATCAGGTTAAAATTATTGGAAAGTGATTGAAAATAATGTTTAGGATTAATTAATGAAATTGTTGAGAAGATAAACTTATCATTTATTAGTTATGTGATAGGGAGTATTGTCTTCCATATACATAGAGCAACACATGGAACCTCAATACAAAAACAAGCTCTTCTTGTTCCTTATCATCTAGCAATTTCCCTTTAATTTATAGATCATAATCATCCAATCACTCTTTATTGACTTGAAGTTTTATTCAATTGCACATATCTGGAATAGATTTACCTTCTTTTCTTCAATTTATGTGCAAAGATGGATCTCATGATGTGTCAAAGCGGGAAATTTATACAGTTCCACAGATCTGAATTTGTTAAGTTACCAGCTCTCCTAAAACCCTAAGGTGTTAGGAATTGGGCTTACCAAGATCATATATTTATCTTAACATCCCCCTCACTCGAAGGCCCATTATTTGGGTCAAAGAGTGGATCGCTAGGTTGTTCGTGCCTTTTTTGGCCCTAGCGTCCGGTCGTTGTTCATTGTCGGTTGTCGTACACAATTTTCAAAATTTCAATAAATGAGAATATTGGGGGGGTAGGAGGGACTCGAACCTGAGTCCTCCCACATCCAGAGCTCTAATACCATGTTAAGTTACCAGCTCTTCTAAAACCGTAAGGTGTTCGGAATTGGGCTTACCAGGATCATATATTTATCTTAACAGAATTAATCCTTCTTTAATCTGCAAATCATAATCATCCATTCAATATTTAGCGACCAAGAGATTTATTCAGTTTCACAGATCTGGAATACATTTACCTTCTTTTCTTGCAGTTTTGTGCAAAAATGGATCTCACGATGTGTCAAATCGGGGTATATGGACAGAACAAGTATTCAGGTAAATGCTATAAAAATTTTAGCCAACAAAGTTCTAAATGTCTAAACTATTTTAAGTTAAACATATTCTTCATTTTTGTTGTAGTATTGGTAGAAAACAATTCTTTTTGCAAAGAGAATGAATGAATGTAAATTTAGTACTTGGCATAATTATAAGAGAATACCTTTAATATCCAAATCAATCACACAAAAATGCACAATCTTCTCGAAACTAGGATACCTTTATACACCCAGTTGATTTTGTATACGAAAAGCTAAGTTGCAATCCACCGATCTAGAGAAGTCAGTTAGAAACTCAAAATTCTTTTCTATGCCATTTCTGTTACAGAAAATACCGATTTTTAAGATGGTGGGAATACATGCCTAGGAAATACCGTTTTAGTGCAAGTAGATAAGGATTACAGAAAGAGTTTATCGAGATGAATATAGATTTTGGGCAAATAACGCACATCTAAAGTAAAGGTGCTACCAAATGCAACCATAGAAGGTGAATCTAAAAAGTATTTGAAGCCCTTACTTGAATTAGATGTTAGGATATTTGGAGAGAGATAATGTGGTGAAGGGTAAGACATTGTCGAGGATGCAGAGAAGGATATTAATGATGTAGATGATAACGATAAGGACAATGACAACAAATCCATATAAAGAAGCGATGTCTTCTCCGAACAATTTTCTAAACAATATTTCAACAGAGAGTCTAGATAAATTCTTGAGAGATGTGGTTTTGATGCTCAAAAAAACTCCTTCATGCTGTTAAAGGTAAACTTATGTCTTAGTTCACTCTAATAACTTTCTCTTATAGGAAGTGTGTTTCATGATCAGTCCTAGATGATGTAGATAGGGAAAGAAACCCCCAATAAATGCTTTCTGAAATATCTCATATTCAACATTGTACGAACTCACTTTTCTGTTTCTTGGAATAATTTTCTTTGATGACTCAATGATATCGACCCATTTGCTAGATTTGTCCAATAGAGGAAGCAAATTGGACTATGCATCCCAAAAGTATGAAGGTTCTTCTCCTTCCTTTATAGCAACAACATGTCCTTTTAATTTCTCATACTGAACAATCTGGCAAGCAGCTCCTCTTGCTTCTCTTTCCATGATGGTTACACATTTTAAACCAATCCAAACATAGATAGCAGATGGTATATGTATAATAAATGCATACCTAGAATCCAAAGAACCTAGCGTAGAAGATTTTAGCATTTTTGGCACAAGATGCAACAGATCATATGAAGAGTGAGAAGAAATCATATACATTTTAAATAACGAATTGGGGCGCAGAGGAAAAGCCTGCAACCTTTTTTGGCACTATAACAACTATAATACAAAAACCATATTTGAAATCTCAATTGTTGTAGTGTCGAAAAAGGGTTCATACTTTTCCTTTGAACCTGAATTCGTTAAAAAGGATGTATTTCTTTTCACACTGTGTACGATCTATTGCATCTTATGTCAAAAATGATAAAATCTGCTACACCAGCTTCTTTGGATTCTAGGGATGCATTTATCATACATATATTGTCTGCTATCTTTGTTTGGACTGGTTTAAAATGTAAATCGATCATTAAGAGCAAGAGGAGCTGTTTGCCGGATTGTCCAGTATGTATAATTAAAGGAACCTGTTGTAGGTATAATGGAAAGAGAAAAACATTCATACTTCTGGGATGCTTTTTCCAGTTTGCTTCCTCTAATGGACAAATGTAGCCACTTTATGGATGTTGATGGGTCATTAAAAAAGATTATTCCACGCGAGAAAAAAGTGAGTTCGTACAACGTTGAATATGAGACATTCCAGAAAGCAATTATAGGGGTTCTTCCTACATCAGCATCATCCGAGACTAATCATGAAGCACACCTTCCTGTAAGAAAAAGTTGTTTTAGTGCACTAAGGCATAGCCTATCTCTAGCAGCATGAATAAATTTGCTTCAACATCAAAACCACCCATCTCAAGAAATTATCTAGACTCTCTATTGATATTTTGTGTAGAAAATCGGATGTACAAGACGTCACTTTCCCATTTGAATACGTTGTCGTTGTCCTTCATCATCATCTACATCATTAATATCATTTTTTTCATCCTCGAAAGTGTCTTCTTCGTCACCCCCTTTTCTTTCTCTAAATTTCCTGAAATCTAATTCAAGCTGGGGTTTTAAATACTTTTCATTTGAATACTCTTTTCAGACTCATTGTTAACTCTTTAACATTTGATGTGCGTTCTTTGCCCAATATATTTATTCAACCCGACAAGCTCTTTTTGTAATACGTATCTACCCACGGTAAATTGGTATTTCCTTAGTCTTTATTTCCACCATAAAAAATTTTGTTATGTGTTTTCCGTAGCAGAATGTAGAAATGGCATGACGAAGAATTTTGAGTTTTCAACTGACTTCTCTATATCAGTGCACCGCAACTAAGCTGGTCTTACCATAATGAATTATTTTAATATAATGAATTATTATATTTTAAACTTTTTTAATGTAAAGCTTGGTCAGGCAAAACAAATCCCACATATTTCCTATCATATATTCTCTCTGTCCCATTATTATTGGTCACATACTTTTGGACACGTATTTTTAAGTATAAATAAAACGTAATTTCAAATAAGGGGTCCGGTCTACAACAAACGTATGTTACAGCATACAATACCGCAGAAAGTTTCTGCGGTACGTGTACAGTAGGGTTTTTGGTGTGAAAACAGGGGGCTACGTACCGCATAAACTTTTTGCGGTACGGGTGAGTTTACACGTACCGCAGAAACTTTCTACGGTACCTACTAAAACTTTTGTTCTAATCCTGTTCGTTGATGACTTGATCATATGGCTAAAAAATCGTATGTTGTATAAAACCGCGAGCCTTCAAATAAAAACAGATGATCAATATTAATAAGATGGGGGAGTATCATATTTTTTAATAAAAGATGTTAACCCACATTAACTAGATAAATTTGGTTCGCACCATATAACCTCTATAAAGAACTAATATTTTGTCCAACAAATTTCTCCGAATCTTGCAATTATTTGCATGATTTTTCACTAACACCCTTTAAGGAGCAAATGTGTTGGAGGTACTATATTTTAACTTTTTTTTTTGAAGAAATTATATTTTAACTTTTAATTATTAATAATTAATTTATTGCCAAATCATAAAATAATCATTCTAACGACTGTAGATGATTTGTTCAAGTTGGATTCAATGACATTAATCTAATTTATGAATTTACACACAACTAAATTTCAACAAGTATATAATTTATCAAAATCAAATACATTATTATTATATTAATATTGAAAAAAATTATATATTAACAATAATATTGATTTATAGAATATTTATTTGTTAAAGTTGTAATCCTAAAGTGTTTAAAATTAAATGCTACATGGTTTGAACTTACAATAATAATGCTGTAAAACAACAAAAAAGCAGAGAGATTTGAAAACAGGAACATCTTGTCTTTTTCCCTTTCCCAGAAATTCTACTGATCACATCTGCTCTGTACTGTGTAATCATACCCCTTAAGAACCCTGTGTCTAAACCCCATATAGATACAATTTTTATCAATGTAATAACTTGTGACCGTTGGTTCAAATTCAGAAACCCCCTCTGTATTTATTTATCTGTCCACACAACACAACTGCATTTCAAGAAAGAAAATAAAAAATGAGTATGAAAAAATCAAGTAAAATGCAACAGAGTGAACACACAGCAAGTCTAAGAAGATCAGGCAGGGCTCGACGGATTGTATTTGTTACTAACCGTGATTCAGACTCTTCGAATATCGAAAAGAAAGTCCCCAGAAAATATCCCATTGGAAGGTGCAGTAGCAAAAAGCAGAAGTGTTCAGCAGTTGAACAAGAGAAAAAAAATTCAAGAATCCACACTTGTCACTCATGGTAATACCCCTTTTGTTTGTTTGTTGCAAAAGTTCAATTTTTTTCGATATTCGTATATTGGTTGATTAGTATTTGTGCTTGTTTATGTTAGATGCAGTGGGTAATAGCAGTGCAACACATTTTTATGTTAAGATTAGGACAAGATTCTGTAATGAATATTTGGGTGTAAAAGTAATGTTTTTAGATTTTGTGTGATGAATTATTAAAATCTAAATAACAAAGAGATGATTGTGTAGGAGAACAAATTTATTTATCATATTAGATATCAGGTGATGATGCATTGCAACTTCTAATTTTATTATGTTTTTTCTTGGTGCTGACCTAATTCGTAATCCAAATCATTGACGGTGAATAGGGTTAATTAGGACTTTAATTAGTATTCGTGCTAGTTACATGTCTTGGCCTTTTATTTTGACTGTGTATATGATTCACAACATACTTTAAAATTGCAAAGAGGTATCATCACTAATTAGTAGTGAACTGGATCCAAGAAAACTACAAGGCGAAGATTCAATGGTGGATATATGTGTTAAACTTGGAAATGTAGAGTTTCAAGATCTCCTTGATTAATATCTTGCATTTTATGGGAGTATGGGACAAGAGTACATTTTAAAAACCATGGTTTGTTATACATTTTTACGATTTTGTTGGTTGCCTTGTTTTGGTTAGATACCTTCAATATGTACCATCACATGCCATCTATTAGGTTTTAAAGGTTAAACGGCAGTTTAGAAGTTGGCCACTAAGAAACACTGATTGCATATGGCAACTGGTGTATAAATCATAGTACAGTTGAGATGAAGTTGTGATATTGTCATATTAATTGTCATACAATTTTGTTCATTTTAGGTTATGAAATGCCACCTGAAGAAACTATTGATGGGACACCAGTGGTGGAGATTCCATCTTCACCAGAGGAAGAAAAGCCTAAACGTGACTTGCTCTTGCTGCCTAAAGATGCATTGAAACCAAATCCCCCAGAAGAATTTGTACCAGAGGATCGTCAACATCTGGTGAATGCAGCTTACATATTAAAATCTCAGTTGGTTGCTCGCCTTTCTGCAGACAATTTGAGGACCGAGGACATGATTAATCTTGCTAGCAGGTGTTACATTGCACTGAGAGAACTAGGAGATGATTATATATCTTTTAGCAGTCAAGTTAATAAATTAATTGCACAACACCAAGAGCTAGAATTTTCAATGACAGAATTGGAAAATTGGAATGATGGGGACTAAGACGCTCGTTACATTCAACAAGTGCAGAATCTGTCTGAAGTGACCGAGAAGTTATTCAGTGCTCAAGACAGACTGTCTAGAACTAAGACTCACATAGAACTTATAATGTTTAAAAAAGAGGAGCTGACAGCTTTGTTACTTATGCTTACAGAGGAGTTGTCTGAGGAAGAAGAGAGCATTAAGACTCTGACAGAAGAGCGGGATCAATTCAAAGAGTCACATTCTGAGATTAAAGCTGGACTCGAAAAATTGGGCGCAGAGAAGGAGGAGGCTTCTGTGGCGTTGAAGGCAAAATCAGTGCACGTTATGATGCCGCCAAAGAAGAATTTGAGAGGAGTACTAATCACTTGCTGCAGTCAATAAGGAGGTAATGGACACCAATTTCTGGAAAGTCGAAACTATTATTTGCTTTCTGATTCCATTTTGTGGATGAGGAGATTGTTGAAAAATTTACATTTTTGTAATGATTTTTGGCTCATATTTGTATTTCCGATACACAATATCTTTTGCATTGTTTTTTTTTCTAAATATGCCCTCTCATTGTGTATGACCTTTAGATGTTGGATAGTGTCAAAGCTTCATTCTGTGTTTCTTGGTTATAATTTGGCACTTTATGTGTTTTTGACAATTCTAATATTAGTATGATAGGGCATGTTTGTTGGGTGGAGATCTGTAGATATTTTTACATTAGGAAAAGAATAGTAGTGATGGATGAGGGTTCATTTCTAGCATTTGGTGTAAGAGAACAGATGGAGGATTGTTTTGATGTTGTATAGTCTAGCATGTTAAGTCTGAGACTTTTTCAAGTATGATAGTTATCAAAATATTTAGTGTCAATTTTATAGTTACTTTACCCCCATTTTTATTCTAATTTTCTAGTAAATCATTTGTTATCTGAATGTAGAATGGGTGTGCTTTAAATTGGAGTACACTAATTGTTTAAATTGAAATTTACTGAGTCATTTATATGTTGTGTGTTTGTACCTGAGCATTTGCATGTGTTGTTGATCTCAAGGATAAAGGATGAATTGTAGTAGTACAAACTATACTCCGGATTAGTAAGCCGTTTCATCAGCTTAAATTACTTTAAGTACTAGAACTTTCAATTTTTTAAATATATATTTGTATTTATTTTCTATATTCTACTTGGCAATATTACTGCTTTTCATGTTTTAGTGATGCCATTTTTTTTTTTTGAGTTTGCTTCATGTTTCTGGTTTGCCTCTTGTAATGGAAAGATTTTGGTATATGCAGGCCATCTAGACGAGCTTTTGGTGGTTTTTCTTCTTCAAGTCAGGCTGCTACACCACCAACTACTAGTTTCTTTAATGCTAAATTGGCAACTCTACCTTCAACAGGTTTGTTCCAAGCTAACAAAGCCACAGAAGATCAGGCTTCTGCACCTGCAACCGGTGTCTCTTCTAAAATGGCCTCGCCATCTTAATCCGCTACGGGTGCCTTCCTGGAGTTGGTGATCATTTCTTAGCATGTTTTTTCTATATAGCTACGAGAGCCCATTAAAGAATTTCTTGGTGTTTTAACAATAAAACATGATGTTTTGGGTTTCTCATTAGTGTAAGGTACTTGTTTCAGCTATAACTAACATTTGTTAAGAAAGTGACTTAAATTTTCATCTTCTTGCTATAGCCACTCGGCTATTTAATAACTTCTTTATATTCTACTGAATTATTGATAGAAGATGTTACTTTCGGTTTGTAGTTAAGCTAGGTTTTATTTATGTCCAACATTAATTAAGGGGGACTCAGTAAACTGGGAAGTTCACTACTTTTCTTGACAACCATTTTTTCTCCCAAACTTATTTCTGGTTTACGAGAATGAGTCAGAGGCTCAGTCTCAAAGGACTCTCCAGTTGAGTCTATTTGGATAAAGTGCTTGACTATACACCTTAAGAAGTTGACAATGTCAAAGAATTACAGGATCCTGTTCTTTTCAGTTTCACTGCTCTTTTTGACAATAGGTACCTGAAAATATGCAATGCAAACAAATAAAAACTTTCAAGTAGAAAGTGCATTCGTATGATTCAGTTGCTTTGGTTTTGACTCTTAATTTCTATCAAAATTTCCATGACGAGAATGCAATTTATCTTCTGCATGTGTTAGTTGCTATAATTTTTTTGCCTTGCTCGTTTGGACCAGAATCCTTATGCAAAGATGGCAAAATATTGAGGTGTATAGAAAGGGAGAGAAAAGCTCTGCTGCTGATGATGACTATCAATATACACAATAT
Organism: Saposhnikovia divaricata; assembly: GCA_036435485.1. NCBI lineage: Eukaryota > Viridiplantae > Streptophyta > Magnoliopsida > Apiales > Apiaceae > Saposhnikovia > Saposhnikovia divaricata. Next base: position 166,383,785 of record CM071595.1, on the reverse strand, counting down.
CAAACATTGTTAGTATGGGTAATTTGTTAGTTGATTTATCATATCTTAACTACTTGGACCGTAGTATCAATTTCATTGCAGAACAGAGGATTCCTAAATTCATTGGATATCTCACAAACTTAATGCATCTTGATTTATGAGTTGCTCAGATAAGGGGTTCAATACCAGGCTAGATTGGAAATATCAAGGTCCCTAAGATCGCTTCTCAGCCTGAAAAAATTGAAATAGCAAAGGAGCAATCCACTTGGCTTCTGATGTAGAGAAACCTAAAGTGAAAGAAAATGTCAGAGACAGAATGTTTGTTCATGAAAGCTTTCTCTTCTAACTGCATTCCATCCAATTTGTAAGCTGTTACAAACGTTTTCCGTACTTGGAAAATAAAACAAATACATAAAAAATGGAAGCACAAGAATAGTGCAGGTGCATATATCTGCTTGGTCTTCAGCTTTCTTATTTTAAGGCACTCATCACGACTTCCCCAAATGTGCTCCACGATTCCCATTTTCTTTTACAAACTGAACCAGTTGCTTCAGCTACTCCAACTAAGTTTTTCAGCAACCGTACTAATGAACTTAGGGTCTTTGTTAATGAATGATGGTGAGAGCAGCTTCCCATCAAACCTGAGTATTGGCATTAGGCGAAATTGAAGGATTTAGTGCTCTTGGCGAAAGCACTTAATACTGATGAATTTCTCCAGGGACAACTTGGGGGTTGGTCAGCACTTATTAGAGATCATGATGGGGGATTATTGCAGCACGTGCAGGTCAATCTAATCATTCTTCACTGATTGAGATGCATGCTCTTATGGACAAGGGTGTGCTTTGCATCTTTGCTCAAAGTGATTCATCCAATGCGGTTAGCTTTATGAAGGGTAGTACTCCTTGGAGGTTTCATCATATGATTACTTAAGTACATATGAAGATAGGGGCGTTGGAGGGATTCCCCTTACAACATGTCTATAGGAAAGTGAATTGATTGGCCGAAGCTTTTGCTGCTAACATTCCAACAGTTACTTGTCTCGACTTGATCCCTAGTTCATTCTCTGACGATATTAGAAATATAGTTCTCAATGCTGCCAATGGCAAGTTGAATGAACGCAGGACCTGATAACAGTTTTTGCAATGCTATAGGGTAGGGGTCCTCGTCATCCAACCAGCTTGCTACTGGAAAAAAAAAATTAATTAGTTGAAGTGAATTGGAACTTCATCTGGAAAGTTCACTGCATTCCTATTCTTAACATGTTATTGTTATATAGCTACTACTCATTTGAAATGTTTTTAGTTTCACTAATGATTGAATATGATGTATGGTTTTTGTCATTGATTGGCAGATGCTCTTGCTGTGAACATTCCAACAGTTATTTGTGTCAACTTTATCCCTAGTTCATTCTCTGAGGATGTTAGGAAATAGTTTTCGATGATGCCAATGGCAAGTTGTATGAACACATAACCTGATTTTTTTTTCCAATGCTACGGGGTAGGTTTCCTCATCATCAAACTCGCTTGCCATAAAAAACATTAGTTAAAGTGACATGGAAAATCACGTGGAAAGTTCACAACAATTCTTTTCTTAGCATGTTCTTGTTATATAGCTACTAATCCATTTAAAATTTTTAAGTATCATAGTGATCGAAGATGTTTGGGTTTTAGTGTAAAGTAGTTATGGTAGGTTTCATTTATTACCAATGTTTAGTTAGAGTGACTTGGAAATTCATCTGGGAAGTTCACTGCATTTCTTTGGATGCATATTTTTTTTCCAAACTTAATAAGTTCTGATTTACCACTGTGAGCCAAACTCAAAGGGTAATCAAGTTAATGAACTACTTACATGTATACGAGTACAGATTTAACTGTTCAGTAATGACTGCATTTTTATGTGTTGCGATGGCTCTGTGCATTGCAAGATTTCAGAGGAAGGTTTGAAGCATTCTGCTGATGATTCACTGCATGATAAAGAAAAATACCATAGAATTTTATCATTCTTGTTTATAGACCTTATGGCCTTATGTTTTCGATTTTCAGTTGCTCTATATGAACTAATCAACAGTAGAGTCCTAATACTGTTGAAAAGGAGAATCTAATTCTGCCGGTGACATCTACTTGGTTGACACACTATGGAGAAATTGCTGGATTTTAATCCTATCCCAAAACAAGATATAGTTAAAATTTATCTACACAAGTCTTCCCCGCTTTAGCTACGTGCAAAAGTTGTGTTAGGTTCTGAGCTTTATATGTAGTCGTATTTTCATAATGATATCGTCATAATCGGATTCCAAATCTGAAATTCACCAAAACTATAAGATATGTTCAGAGAAAATATTATTGCAGGATAAATGGTTGATGTAAAGTGTAGCTCTTTGTAATTATTTATCATACATTTTTGTATTGACTAGCTTTTTGAGTAACACACATTTTACCGTTTGTTCCTCTTAAAAATTTAATGTAACAGTTGAAAATAGAAATGAAAGAAGGACATTTGAAAAGAAGGGAATCTTTAGTAGTATTTCCATTCTTGGTAAACATAGTCATCACATTTCTGCTCCACAACCTGTAAACATACCCCTTTATCAGCATGCCAATACACACATATATGTACTGTTGTACAGATCTGAATAGCAATCCTCACCCCCCCCCCTTTTCAAATTTATCAAATCCCAAAATATTTACATAATTTTGTTTCTACTATATTGTACTAAAAAGTGAAGGTGTGTTGTAGTAAAGATTACAAGAAAATGAGAAATTCAAGAAAATTTCAGCAGGATGTAGAGACACCAAACCCGAGAAGATCGAGCAGGGTGCGTCGTAGTTTGGTTGTTTTTTCACCGGGAAATGATAATCAAGTGACAAGAAATAACCCCATTGGAAGATGCGAGAATATGAAGAGAAAGCATGAGGTTATAAGAGCTAAACATGAGCAAGAACCCCAGCTTGCCCCTTCTGGTAACACCCCCTCCCCTGTTTATGTCTTAGAAATGTAATGTGTGTGTGAGGTAGAGAGAGAGAGAGAGAGAGAGAGAGAGAGAGATGGAGGGGAGAGAGAAAGAGAGAAAGGAGGGAGGGAGAGGAAGAGAGCCAGAAACAGAAAGAGGGAGAGAGGGAGAGGGAGAGAGAGAGAGAGAGAGAGAGAGAGAGAGAGAGAGAGAGAGAGAGTGCTTGAAAATATTGTTGTTTATTCTTAATGCAGTAGGTAGTAGCATAATAGCAATGTATAACTGATATTATTTTAAGATTTGGGCAAGATTTTGTGAATTACATATTTGTGTTGAAAATATTGTTTTCAATATGTTGTTTCTTGATGAATCTCTCCTGTATTTAGTGGCACTAAGTGTACATTTGTCAAATATGTTTCATATTATTGCAAATTTTGAAATTTTTGGTTAGATGTCTTTAATATGTTTGGTTTGTATGCAAATAGCTGGTTTTGGAAGGGTAAATTGCTGTTTAGAAATGATGATTTTATATGACAACTGCTCTATATTTTATATTAGGGTTGATATAATATGACTAACCACAAAATTATATTAAAGTGAAATGATGTTTTAATGATATGGTTACTTGATTTTGTTTCTTGTAGTTCATGATATTCCACCTGTAGAAACTAGTGGTGAGGTACCAGTAGTGGAGCTTCCTCTTTCTCCGGAGGAAGAAAAGCCAAAATTCGACCCTCTTTTCCTGGTTGAACATGCAGCAAAACCAAATTCTCGAGAAGAAATTTCGCCTGAGGATCGTCAACATCTAGTTAATGCAGCATCTGTGTTGAAATCTCAGTTGGTGGCCCGTCTTACACGTTCTGCTGACAATTTGAAGACCGAGGACATGATTGATCTTGCTAATAGGTGTTTCAGGGCACTGAGAGAATTAGGGGATGATTATCTATCTTTTAACAAGGATGTTATAAATTTATTTCACAACAGCAAGAGCTAGAATTTGCTTCTAAAGATATGGAAAATTGGAATGACTGGGACTTGAGGGCTCGTTATAGTCTTCAAGTGCAGCTTATGTCCGATGTGACCGAGAAACTATTCAGTGCTCAAGACAAACTGTCTAGGACTACGAGTCATGCAGAGAAATTAAAGTTAAAAGAAGATGAGCTGACATCTGCATTACTTATGGTTAGAGAGGAGTTGTCTAAGGAAGAACAGAAAATTGAGACTTTGACAGTAGAGAGAGATAAATGCAAAGAAGTTCATTTTGATATTGAAGTTGGACTCAAAAAGTTGGATGCGGAGAAGGAGGCCCGTGTGGCACTTGAGGCGATCAATGCCTAGTATGATGCTGCCAAAGAAAAATTTGAGAGGATGAGTAATTACTTGGTGCAGTTGGTAAGGAGGTAATGGGCTAACTTTACTGAATGTGTGAAAAAATTACAAAAATTACCATGTCTATGAAACAAGCAGTCTGCAAAACTATTATAAGCTTTCTGATTCTATTTTCATTCTTTTTTATTGATGTTAGGTTCATTTCTGTTTCTGATACACATTGTTGCTTCCGATTATGCCTTTATTATTGTGTATGACCTTTAAATGTTTGGAAAGTGTAAAGCTTCTCTGAATTTTCTTTGGATGTTCTTTGTTATTAGTTATTTTTACTATATTTTGAGAAAACATAGTAACAATGTATGAGGGTTCATATCTAGCTTTTGAAGCAAGAGACAATTAGACAATAGTTTTTATTTTGCATAGTAGCATGATAATTGTGAGTGCTGTTTCAGCATGATAGTTGTTAATTCATTTCAATTGTATGGTTACTTTACTCCCATTATTTACCATTTTAGTAATTTATTTGTTATTTGAACGTAGAACGGGGTGTGCTTAAAGTTGCAATAAATAGTTGTTCAAATTGGAAGTTACTGCATAAATTACATGCCATCTTTTTGTACGTGAACAATTGCAAATGTTGTCGACTTGAATGTTGAAGGATAAGTTGCAGTAATATAATTACAATAACATTCCATTCTTTTCATACACATATATTTGCAAGGTGCAGAAATCTTACCGCTTTTGACTTTTTAGTGACAACTTTTTTTCTGAAATTTGCTTCCTTCTTCTGGCTTGCCTCTTGTTATATGAAAGAATTTTTTTTTATTGCAGGCCTCCTTCAAATCAGGCTGCTGAACCGTCAACTACTAGCTTCTATACTGCTGAATTGGCCACTGCAACTTCAACAGGTATGTTCCCAACTAACAAAGCCGCGAAATAAAGCTCTTCCATTTGCTTTCAAGTTTCTTCTTTGATGTGCATCCTCTTTACTTGAGAGTATAAATGAACATGCAGAGGGTAAAATTAAGAGAAGAGGTCTCGTCTTCTCATGTCGCGATAACAGATGAAGAGGGTACTCTTATATAGCGATATGACCCCTCACACTTTTTGCATATTGCATCGCATTTACTTTTCCCTCTATATGCATAACTGTCATTTAATTTTGCACCTTAATTGTCTTACTTTATGCCAGATTTTTTGAACTGTTTTGTAACTTGTCTCTTTCTTTTTCTACAGACATGTCTGCTCGCAGTGGAAGAGGTCAAGCTCCCCCATTTCTGCAAAGTGGCAAGAAGGGAGTGACCTCGAAAGCGGTCCCTGCCTTGAAAGTTCTTCCTCCAACAGCTCCCAAACCAATCAACGATCCTCCATCTCAAAATCCTGCTGGGACTCAACATGAGAATTCTCCTGAACCAAGTCCCTTGAACTTGGAGCGGGCCAAGAAGGACGGGCACCCTGATGGGCCTCCTCAGCCATCTTCCCGTACCGTGAATGCCACTGCGACCCAGCATCTCTTCGCTTCGCTGGGGAGCAAATATACCGAGGAGGCTGAGGCGTCCAACTGGTGGAAAGCCACTCCTGAGGATAATGCTAATGCTTTAACCAAGTGTTTAGCTGAAGCATTTATCCGTCAGGCTGCACATACAAAAAACTTCTTCCAATTAGATAAAAAGAACAAGGTTCTTGAGTTCCAGAAGGAAGAGGATAAGCGATCCCTTCAGGCTGAGTTCAAGAAGCAGCTATCTACTGAAACTGCCTCGCTTCGCACCGATCTCAAGAACGTCAAGAAAGAGAGAAATGACTTCAAAAAAGCATTTCTTGAGCTGAAGAAATCCAACGAGGAAGCTGCCAAGGAGAAGGATGCAGAGATCGCTAGGCTGACACGCGAGCTGGATGGTGCAAAGGCTGAGTTGGCAACTGCTGAGGAGACGTTCGTGGCCCAGGGTCAGGTCTCATTCATGAAGGGGTTCATTCGAACGATCCCTGACTTTGACTGGGACCGACTTGGGCCCGGAAACGCTGACTTCGCCGAGACTTTGAAGCAGCAAATTGCTGACGAGGATGCCGAGGAGGCCAGGCTGGAGGAGGAGGCGAGAATAGCCAAGGAGGCCACCGATGCCAATCAGAATCCACCTGCCTCATAAATTTATTCCATAATTTACTGTAACTCTGAACTGGGGATGCGGGCACCCCTTGAATGCCTCGCAAGTGTAATATTAATTTCCCTAACTTTATTTTGTTGCAAGAATTCTGGGATCGCAATGCGTTTCGTTTATTTTTCTTTACAAATGTCAAATCCCTTTTTTGCTTATCATTAATCTTCAAGTAATCTGACCTGGCATTCGCCAGTCCTTTCGTTACTGTTGCTTTAGCTCTAGCTTTTTCCCCTGTTTTTTGAGATGTTGTGATATGCAATAGTATTAGCTTCATAATTACTTCATCCTTCAAAATGTTGAGATGTAATCTGTGTTCGCAGGTGCGAAGTGCCTTAAATAGTTTTAGATTTGTATTCCTCTTGCTTAGACTCGTTGTAGATAGTAGCAGTTATGAACTGTTACCTTGAGATAGTTTCAAGTGCGATCCCAGCATCGTTGAGATGGCTTGGGCCTTAAAGTGTAAATGCTAACAGACAAGCAAATTTATTTTGAATGCAAAATAAAACATAATTCGTAAAGCAAACGAACTCATATAATGAAAAAAGATAGGGGCGATGCCCAAAGTTTTATTGATGGGGGCGTGGCCCAAGTTTGACAAGTAGGGGCGAGGCCCTAAAATGAATTGTGGGGCGAAGCCCAAAAGTTGACAAGTGGGGCGTGGCCCAAAAAATCATTACATCATAAAGGGGAGGTGTCTATATGATCACTACCCCCCAGTACTTTGTATGAATTATTCATGCTAAGTAGTAGTAGAGAGAGGCTACCAGGGGCGAGGCCCTCACTGATAGTATTTTCTCAGATGCTCCGCATTCCAAGCTCGCGGAATAACTTTGTCTTTCATATCTGTGAGATAATAGGTTCCTTCTGAAAGAGTAGCATAGATCTTGTAAGGTCCTTCCCAGTTAGCACCAAAAACTCCATGACCTGGAACCTTAGTGTTAGGCATGACCCTCGCCTCGTGCTTTGACTTTCCCATTGTAGTACCTAGCTGTCCTTTGTTGGTAGGCCGCGAGGCGTAGCTGGGCCTCGCTTCTCGTTTCCTCTATCATGTCCAGATAGAGTCTATGATTGACCTCGTTTTCATCGGGATCGTAGTGTTCCTTTCTGAATGACCCCGAGCCTACCTCCACCGGAACCATGGCCTCGCAACCATAGGTCAAAGAAAAGGGGGTCTCCCCAGTAGTGGTTCGTGGGGTCGTGTTGTATGACCACAAGACCTTAGGTAACTCCTCAGGCCAATTGCCTTTGCTCTCTTCCAGTTTAGCTTTCAAAGTGTGCTTTATAATTTTGTTTATGGCCTCGGTTTGGCCATTCGTCTGAGGATGGCTCACAGCTGAGAAACTCTTTTTTATCCCCAGATTTTCACAGAATTCTTTCATTTCCTTGCTATCAAATTGCTTTCCATTATCCAAAATGAGTTGATATGGGATCCCATAGCGACACACAATTGCCCTGTAAACGAAGTCCTTGAGCTTCTTTGCAGTGATAGTAGTAAGTGGCTCGGCCTCTGCCCACTTGGTGAAATAGTCAACAGCCACTACTGCATATTTAAGTCCCCCTTTCCCCTTTGGGAGTTCTCCAATTAGATCGATCCCCCACATAGCAAAGGGCCATGGGCTCGTTAGCGAGGTAAGCTGAGAGACAGGGACGTTGCTGAAGTTAGCGATCCTCTGACAGGCATCGCATTTTCTTGAAAACTCAAATGCATCCCTTTTTAGCGTAGGCCAATATTACCCCTGGCAAAGAATTTTCTGGGCCAACGAACTACCCCCCGTGTGATTGCCGCATATCCCTTCATGGACTTCTCTAAGGATGTAATTACACTCTTCCCCATCTACACACCTCAGGAGTGGGATGTTAAATCCTCTTCGATACAAGACTTCATCATAAATAACATAGCGAGCTGCCTGATATTTGATCTTCCTCGCTTCTTTCTTGTCTTGAGGCAAAGCTCCATTTTTCACATATTCCCATATTGGGGTCATCCAAGTCAACCCTGGGGTCGCTACCTCCATAATGAACTCCTCCGGTATACTGGGCTTTATCTGAATTTCCAATGAGATAATTCCAGGTAATGTAGCCTCGCGATGCGACCCCAACTTTGCCAGTGCATCTGCTCCTTGATTCTTTTCTCTTCTGATGTGAACCACCTTGACATTGTTAAACTTTTTTATCAACCTCTGTGCACATCGCAAATATAGCTCGATCTGCTCACCTCTATCTTGCCACGCACACCAGAGTTGATATGTTACCAGCATAGAATCGCTGTAAGCTGTGAGGTTTTCCACCTTCATTTCCATTGCCAGTTTGAGACCAATAATGAGGGCTTCGTACTCTGCTGCATTATTGGTGGCTTCAAAGGTGAAGTGCACTGCACTTTGTATCTTACGACCCTCTGAAGTCACCAACTCGATGCCAGCCCCGGCTCCTTCCTTGTTAGATGCCCCATCTACGTATAGCTCCCACCACGAGGCCGAATTTTCTTTTTTGTCGTCGCTAACTGTTTTTTCTGGTGCTGCTATGATAGCCCAGTCATCTCCTTTGGATTGGGGAGGAAACTCCAAGATAAAATCCGCAAGTGTGTCCTTTTATAGGGCCGCGAGGCTTAAACTCGATGTCGAACTGACTTAGCTCTACTGTCCATTTTAACAATCTCCCTGAAGACTCTGGCTTGTGCATTACTTGCCTCAGTGGGTAGGCAGTACGAACCTCAATGCTGTGAGCCTGAAAGTAGGGCCTTAACTTCCGCGAGGCCAAGACCAGGGCATAGGCTAGCTTCTCCATGTTTGTATATCTTTTTTCTGCATCTAGCATCCTTTTGCTGATGTAGTACACTGGGTATTGAATTTACCCCTCCTCGCGTACCAACACTGCACTGATCGCGTTTTTAGATACAGCGAGGTAGAAGTGGTGGTGAGCCCAGGTGTTCCTTTATTTTTTGAAAGGCCTCCTCGCATTCCAATGTCCATTCAAAGTTTTTTCCCACCTTTTTAATGGCCTTAAAGAACTCATGGCACTTATCTGATGATTTGGAAACGAACCGATTGAGAGCTGCGATCCTTCCTGTTAAACTCTGGACTTCTTTCACGCTTCTTAGGGATCGCATGTCCATTAAAGCCTTTATTTTTGCAGGGTTCACTTCGATTCCCCTGTGGTTGACAATGAACCCCAAGAACTTTCCAGATTCGACTCCAAAGACACACTTTTGGGGGTTGAGCTTCATTCTGTATTTCCTTAGTATATCAAACATCTCTGCGAGGTGAGAGATGTGATCCCCAGCTTCCTTAGACTTGACCAGCATGTCATCTACATAAACTTCCAGTGTCTTGCCAATTTGTTTCTCAAACATCATATTAACAAGCCTTTGGTAGGTAGCCCCAGCATTAAGGAGACCGAAGGGCATCCCTATGTAGCAGTAGAGACCTCTATCCGTGATGAACGAGGTGTGCTCTTGATCAGGACCATACATGGGTATTTGGTTGTATCCTGAATAAGCATCCATGAAAGAAAGGAGTGCATGCCCTGCTGTTGCATCCACTAACTGGTCGATCCTTGGTAATGGAAAACTATCTTTGGGACAATGTTTGTTGAGGTCAGTAAAGTCTACACATGTCCTCCACTTTCCATTTGGCTTCTTCACGAGGACTGGGTTCGCGATCCAGTCAGGGTAGAATGATTCCCTAACGAGCCCTACCTCGACGAGTCTATCCACTTCTTCTTTGAGAGCCTCAGCTCGTTCTCCACTTATAGGTCACCTTTTCTGTCTGACTCCCTTCTTGCTTGGATCCAAGTTTAGCTTATGACACATCACATTAGGATCGATCCCAACCATATCTTCATGCGACCAGGCGAACACGTCAAGGTTTGCCTTCAGAAAAGTGACCAGCCTTTCTCTCAAATCAGGACTGAGTTGCGACCCTATTTTCAACACTTTTGAAGGGTCCTGCACATCAACGAGGACAGGAATTGTGTCTTCAGCTGCCCCGGCTCGCTCCACATGTTCTGGGATGCGAGGATCAAGGTCTAGATCATACTCACGAGCCTGACTTGATTCTGCCTCGCAGGGGTTGGCACCCGCGTGCCCATACTCCTTAACAACAGTTGTCTGTGTAATTCCATTTGGCAGCTCTGTCAGTGTAGATGTTTCCTTGCGAACCCATTTTCCCTTTCGGGCTCGCACAGCAGCCTGCTCCGGGCTCTCCTCGCTGTCACTATCCGTAGCCTCTTCCACGATCCCTTCCTGGAGAACCATTACTGGCTGCAAGGTTCCCATCATCAAAGCACCTGGTACTGGTTCTACTTGAATTCCCAAATTATCAAAATAATCAGCTGGGAGCTCCTCAATCGAGATCATGTTACAATCTGTTGGAGGTACAAAGGTTGTCTTGTGAAGCCTGCTTTCCTCCTCGCATTCCATCTTATCTGCCATAGAATTACTCCCTCTTTCTGCTGACTTGAGGGCCTTGTTATAGCACTCACGAGATTCATGTTGTGCTCCCCTAATGCATCCGACTCCATTTGGGGTAGGGAACTTCATACTTCATAGAGAGATGGTAAATAGAAGTAACCACCCTCATTTCTTTGAGTATTGGCCTCCCTACAATAGCATTATAGGCTGAAGGTTGATCAACCACCATAAAGTCTGCGATTTGGGTAGTAATACAGGGCTTGTCCCCTAAAGTGACGGGGAGCCTTATGAGGCCCTTGACATTGACTGAAGCTCCAGTAAAACCGTAAAGATGCCCCACGGTAGGGATAAGGTCTCTATCCACGAACCCCATTTTCTGATAGACCTCGTATGTTAGAACATTCACTGCACTTCCATTGTCCACAAGGACCCTGTGAACATTCTGTGATCCAATGCGAATTCGGACAACGAGGGCGTCCGAGTGAGGGTGGTGGACCCACTTCGCATCTTCTTCAGTGAACATGATATTTGTATCTTCCCCCTTGAAGAGCTTTGGGGGTCGTTCCTGCAGGTGATGAATATTAGTGAGAGGTCGCTCCTTAGCTTCGTGAGCATATCTTTCTCTAGCCCTAATGCTGTCTCCCCCGATGTGGAGTTCTCCAATTATCACATGAATACTTCCACCTCGCGTTTCCCTTTCCTTAATGACTGGATTCTGTTCCGGTGGGGGGGCTTGATTATAACCAAGGCCAGACTTGGGATTATGTTTCTTCACCTCGCGAAATGCCCACTCAGTTAACTTTCCATCACGAATTAACTGATCCACTTGATGTTTGAGCTCCCAGCAAGTTGTTGTATCATGCCCTGTTTGTTCATGAAAGGCACAATATTTGCTAGTGTCTGCAGTTCCCTTCGGACCCATCTGTGGAGGCCTCCTGAATACACCCTTGTTTGCATTGACTGCATAGATGTGATCAGTTGGGGCGACCAGAGGAATAAATTTGTCTTCACTCCTCGCAGGGCGAGCTCGAGGAGGGGATCGCCTCAAAGGATCGCGTTCTCTCCTTTTTGGGCTGGGGCTTCGACTTCGATCCCATCTTTGCCTCGGACTTCTGGAGTCCTTTCTTTTTACTCCCCTGTTCCTTCTCCAACTGCTACTCCTTTCATTATTCTTCTTCAGATCTGCAAGTGACTTCTCGACGCGCTTGAAAGGCTCAGCGACCCTATGCAATTCAGAAGGAGTGCTAGGGGTTTGTTCTTGTAACTTCTTCCAAAATTCAGTCCCTTCCCTCACCCCAGCGATGAGGAAATTTTTTACAGCTTCATCATTTGCACCTCGTACGCGAGGCACCTCAGCATTGAACCTCTTGAAATAATCATGAAGGGTTTCTCCTTTCTTCTGTTTTATGTTTGCCAAGGTAGACACAGGGGTTGCGTAGAGCATTGAGGATTGGAACTGTTTGATGAAGATGTCCACGAATTGCTCCCAAGAATCAATGACAGTCAATGCCCCTAGCTTTGAAAACCACTGCTGAGCGCTTCCTCTTAGCGAGGCTGCGAACAATCTACACCTCGCCAGCTGCGAGACCTGGTAGACATCCATCTCATTGTTAAACCGAATTACGAACTCGGTTGGATCAGTATCTCCATTATAGGTCATATCCGAATGATGCCCTCGAAACACCGCAGGGAGTAGCGCGGTTCAAATTTCGTGGGTAAAGGGTGAAGAAGAGACCATAGTGCTAAAGATCCCTTTCTCATTGTTCATTGCGTCCAAGGCCATTTTCAACTCCTCCAGCTTATAGTCTCCTACTTTGGCCTCCTTGTCACCCTCCTTTTTCCCTCCAGTACTTCCATGGTGTGACTGAGTCTTTTTTGGGACGCTAGACTCCTCCTGGTCATTCCTGCGATCCTTCTTTTTACGATCCTCTTCATGGTATTAAGATCGTTCTTGGTCTCGATGAGATGGGGGTCTGTCATCGCGACGATGGGACCGCTCACGCTCTCTACGAGGAGAGGAGGGGGGTCTGTCATCACGACGATATGACCGCTCACGATCTCGATGAGGAGACAATGGTCGATGAGTGCCCTTGCTTCTATTCTTAGATTCTTCATTCCGAGGTGCATTAACCTTTTCTAATTTTAGACGAAGGTCATGTTCAGTTAGCTTCTTTCCGAGACGGTCAAAAACACTGACCGATCTCCCCTCAGATGAGGCGACCTTGTCATGCGATCCTCCTTTCTTTTCGAGCGAATGTTCCTCCTCATTCCAGTCCGGGTTCGTTTGATCTGTTAGGACATCCTCGAAATCATCGATGAGTTTCTTGGCAGGGACTTTGCTTCCTTCCCCTTGATATGTTCGACCACCTGTCCTTGCATTCCTCTTCGATCCTCTAGAACTATAGCGCTTCTCCACTTTTGCGACCCTCTCATGTATAGCGGTCACTTGTTCGCCGAGGCCTTTTAGAAAAGACATAACCTCGCTGGTCAACGCCACCCTCTGTACTGGGGGGGTGTGCTCCTCCTTGTACCCAGTCTTAGAGTTGTCCTTGGACACCTCGTCCTCTGAGGGGTCCCTCGTCAGGGGATCGTCCTTGTTAGCCTTATGCGATCCCGGGGTCTCTCCATCATTCTTCTTTTTGTGTGATTTAGTCATCGTTTCTCCCAATTCAATGACTCGAGCCCCTCCTTCTAGCGCCAAATGTAATAGGGAGAATATTGTATAACAATATTTTGGAGGCTTGCTGGATTAACGGAGCAAAATACGTATATTTTGCTAATAAAAGAAGAACAAGGGATTAGGGTTTGTGTGTTCAGATGTGGCTAAGCTTGATAGGTGTTTTCAGGTAAACTGTTTCTCTCCCGTATCAAGGTGCCTACGTACCCTATTTATAAGGATCAAGCCGTACGTAGTTCTTGGGCAGCAAGTTACCTAGGCGGGCTAGGGTTTTAAGAGATAAGCCAAAGTCCAAGCCCATTCGCTTAGGGCTGATGTGGCAGTGAATCATCAACCCTATCCGTGATCCATGGCCCAGCTGTAGAAGCCCATAGTCTCGAACGGATAGAATTGGCTAAATAAGGATCAATCAGGACCTAGCATGCGACCTCAAGGGGCCTGGCCATGCGAAGCGATCCCTAATGTCCAGCTACTCATGCGACCTTGGATCTGGCCATGAGTCTTCCAGTAAAGAGTGAGATAGCGATCCTACAGATGTGAGGATAGCGCGAAGCGATCCCTGAGAGGGGGAATCAGCGAAGCGATCCCTTAGACCAGATCACAAGCGAGGTGGCCCTGTAGTTGTGCCGGACTGATTCTAATAGTGGACTTTAGCGGCCCAATTGCCATCTCCTAGGCCCATAGTTAATTATGAACATTCAATTTAGCTAATCAAATCAATTTAACTGTCATGCCAGATTTGGGCATAACATCTGTCAATTGTCAATCAGAATAATCTAATTTTCAGTGTACCTATGCAGCTGGATGTATTCCATCTAGTGGGAGCTCTTCTTGTCGAAAATTGTCTTGCTGGCTTTAATTGTTCTGTGTTTGCGTACGTTTAGCCATTGGTACTTTTTTTTCTCGGTCCTGATAGCAATGTTATTCAGGCTACATTGCACATACAGAGTCATGTGTATTCTGCTAACATGAACAAAAAATTAAATTTATCAGATTTTGAGCAGAAAGAACTATACTCCAGTTTTGGGGTACAGGGGTCTTCTGCAACCACTTGTCAAGATTCATTATAACGGCCTGGTCCAGACTCCAGACTCCCTATGATATTTATAAAACAGATATGTCCTATTGTCCGTTAACATTTGGGACTTACAATTGTAATAGTTCATGTCCAAAGATGCGAGAACAATTTATTCAGAATATTAAACAAACAAAAAAAAATATAATTAAGAGAAAAAGGACATGAGATATATCTCAGGAACTTTTCCTATATACATTCAAAATAACTTTAAATTTTACTAGTTCTACAGGCTAATTAAAAAATTCTGAATTTACTAAAACGTCTATCTCATTTTTACATATAAAAGATTGGTATTTCAGATAGAGTAAATTAAGTGGCCCCACAGGGGCATTTTTATAAATTTTAATTTTTTCTTAGTAAATTTACCTAAACATCCTTAAATTTGTATTGAAAAGTTTTTAACCTCAGGGATCATCCATGAATTCCTTTCAGATAACTTACCTGTGATATATCTCAGGCTCCCTAATCTCTATAATTAAATGATAATATAATGTAATGGTGAAAAGTATTTTTAAAGTCAAAGTCAATTACTTGGTCAAATTAAATACTAGGGACGATTTTGAAAGTTGAAAATCAAATTAGTAATACTAGCTTTATACCCGTGTGATGCACGAGTAATTTTATTAATATTTTGTAGTAAATTTTTTATTATAATATTTTTTTTGTAAAATTACATTTATAGCATTTTGAATAATTTATTTTTACTTTTAATAATAATAATAATACATAAGTACAGTATATGGTTTGTAGTATACATATGGTTGTAATATATATTTATTTTTTTCTTATAAATGATTTTTTTATAATTTATATTTCAAATTTAGACTAACATATTTGTTAGTATTTCATAATTATATTTGATTTTTTTTTTATTAGATTACGTATGATATAATTGAAACATATTGATACTATATTCGTATAACAATTTATTGTTTTTTTCTTCTTTTTGATTATGTAATTTAATGGTTATCTTAAAATTTTTAGATCTTTTGTTATAGTGTTTTTAATTTTTAAAGATATTTTTTTAACCTTTTTTGGAAATATGCGTGGTATTAAACTTTTTTATTTTGCTTGTATATTGATTATTTTTTTATGTTAATTTTATATTTTTGCCATCTGTGATGTTTATTATGTGTTTTTGTTTGGAGTAATCTTAGGGGTTTTCTTGTTATATTATTTTTAGATTTTAATATAAATTTATTTTATGGGGTTTGGATTGTTTTTTAATTTAAAATATGTTCATTTATTAATTTGTGTTCACTTATTTTAATTTAAATTTTTTCTTTGCGAAGTAAGAATTTGCTTATTTGTTGTTTGTACTTATTTTTTTTAAAGAAAGTTTGTATTATCTTTTATATTTTTGTGTTGGTTTTTATTTGTTTTAAGTGCATTATATTAAAGTTAATTGTTGATTTTAGTTTTTTAAATTTAGATATTTTTTTTGAATTAGCGTGTATTTCGTAGATTATATTTTGTTGAATTTTGTTGTTATTTCCAATTATAACATGTTTTTTTATTACCTTTTTAATATTTTATTTTGCCATATATTTTCTTTAAAAAAAATTTGTTTTGTAATTAAATGTAAATTCTTGTTTTTTGAAAAATTATGTTTTGAATTGAAATTATGTTGGTATACTTTGTTTACTTATTTATTATATATAAATAATGAATTTGTGACTTATTTTTAATTATGGTTTTTGCTATTTTAATTTTTGACTTATCTATTTCCTATAACTTGAATTTACTATATTACCCATGACGATCAGCCGACGACCACGAGAACTTTCTTACGCCAATTATATATAGGATATAATTACTCTATATCAATAATCTTTATTAATGTGCAAAACCATGTTTCAATGGCTTCCAACAGTACCAAAGTAGCAAAATACCAAATTTGGTTATCACTAAATTTGAGGTTCGATTCCTTGCGAATACATAAATATAAAAGATTTATTTACTTAAGTTTCTTTAGCATCACCAAGGACTACATAAATATAAAAGACTTATTTACTTAAGTTTCTTTAGCTTCACCTTGGGTTCGATTCCTTACAATTACATAATTATACAAGATTTATTTAATTTAATTTCTTTTACTTCACCTAATATTCGATTCCCTATAAATATATAATTAAATATTATTTAATTATTAATAGTAATATCTTAATTTCCTTTGTGCCCGAAGCACGAGTTATCAGCTAGTATGGATGATTTGAAAATTAACTATAACTAGCTTAAAACCCGTGTGATACACGGATGTTCTTTAATATAATAGAAACTTTTTTTTTATTTGTATTAAAAAATTTTAAGACATGAATTTTGTGGGTTTAAAGTTTTAAATGATATGATCCGATTATAATCATATAAATCTTGTCCGTGATATTTTTAGAAAAAGATGGATTTTAGTTTGAAAATATAGAAAAGATGATACGTTTTAGCTGAAAAACGTAATCTATTAGTTATTAGTTATTACAGTATAATATTATTATCTTATTTTACTTAAATAAAGTTACCCGAATAGGCTTTACTGGAAAAAATAGAAAAGGTAACTTATTTTAGCTAAAAAAGGTAATTGATTAATTATTAGTAATTATAATTATAATTATAATATTTTATTTTATTAAATAGAATTGCTCATACTATTTTTAGATAAGAAAAACTTTTAGTTAGATAAAATATAAAATATAATGTATTTTAAGTGAAAAAGAAAATTGATTAGTTATTAAAAAATAGAAAAGCTAACATGTTATACTTGAAAAATGAAATTTATTAGTTATTAGTAACTATAAGTAATTAACTAAGGATAATTAAGTAAAAATAACATATACCATTAAGTGAGGGTAAATAATTAAAATCAATAGGTACCGTACCGATCAACCAAACTTTTAATATTTCGGCTTTTATATAATAGTCCAAATTAATTGTCTACTAGCTTAAAACCCGTGCGATGCACGGATGTTCTTTAATATAATAGAATTTTTTTTTTATTTGTATTAAAAACTTTAAGACATGAATTTTGTGAAGTTAAAGTTTTAAATGATATGATCTAACAATAATTATATATATGTTGTCCGTGATATTTTTAGAAAAAGATAGATTTTAGTTTGAAAATGTAGAAAAGATGATACGTTTTAGCTGAAAAACGTAATCGATTAGTTATTAGTTATTATAATATTATTGTCTTATTTTACTTAAATAAAGTTACCCGAATAGGTTTTACTGGAAAAAATAGAAAAGGTAACGTATTTTAGCTAAAAAAAGGTAATTGATTAATTATTATTAATTATAATTATAATATTTTATTTTATCAAATAGAGTTGTTCATAATATTTTTAGATAATAAAAACTTTTAGTTAGATAAAATATAAAAGATAATGTATTTTACGTGAAAGAGAAAATTGATTAGTTATTAAAAAATAGAAAAGCTAACATGTTTTACTTAAAAAGGAAATTTATTAATTATTCGTAACTATACGTAATTAATTAAGGATAATTAAGTAAAAATAACTTATACCATTAAGTAAGGGTAAATAAGTAAAATCAACAGGTACCGACCAACCAAATTTTTAATGTCTCGACTTTTATATAATAAGTATAGATTTTTATGTATATAGATATTTTTTTTACGGAATTATGAATATAGGTAATGATATAGGACAATTTAAATAAGAATTACAATGTTCGATTGGCAAATTTCAAATTTGGGCCGTATTTGAAAATAAATAAATCCTGATAATACTCTGATTCTAAAAAACTAATTCAAATAAAGTTCCAATCCTGTTCCAATTTGAAATAAGATCGGCAAATTGAAATGACTAGTTCTAGAGATACCAAAAATTGGGTACCAAAATTTGTTATCAAATAACATGGCATTAAAAATTCAGCATTTTGGATGTTTTAATTGGATGGTCCTGGTGGGCCCATTACA
Source organism: Saposhnikovia divaricata (assembly GCA_036435485.1). NCBI lineage: Eukaryota > Viridiplantae > Streptophyta > Magnoliopsida > Apiales > Apiaceae > Saposhnikovia > Saposhnikovia divaricata. The sequence continues at coordinate 166,365,280 of CM071595.1, read as the reverse complement.
ATTATAACCAATCCAAAAAATGCCAAGTTTTGATACCCAATTTGAATTTGGTACCACTAACATTTTTCAATTGAAATATTTAAATCCTGCCCCAATTCGAAATTTTTTAAACCCGGATCGGGTATAAATATAAAGACAGTGACATAACGAGTATTCAGACAGCTCATTCGAAAAGTCACAAACCCTGTGTACACAGTACGTACGCTGCATAAATTTATTTTGCACTGAGGTTATTATAGTTCGTATAGCCACCGTAGACATTGGTCACCTGACTCAGAAACCTCAAACGAGAACGAATTCGAGAGCGAAAAACAGCAGAGAATGAAGAGGGAGATTACTGAAGATGATATGGCTGATTACTTGATCAACAAGTATCGTAAAAAGGCTTCCAAACTTGCAAAAAAGATAAAATCATGTAATGTTTCGAAACATGTGAATGAGTCTAATCCGTTTAATGATTCGAAACTCGATGAGAACTTTGTTTGGAACAAGAAGATTGAGCATAATGTTGTGTCACAACTTTTTTCTAACACTAATACGAGTTCTCATCTGCCACTTAAAGTAATGTATTCGGTGAAAGAAGAGAGGAGGAAGCAGAGAGAAAGAATGGAAGAGATTGAGAGAGCGAAGATGAGGAGGGAACAAAAGGCGATTGAGAAAGCGGAACGTGAGGAAAGAATGGCGGTTTTGGCTAGAGAGCGTGCACGAGCTGAGTTCGAAGAATGGGAAAAGAAAGAAGAGGAGTTTTGTTTTAACCAAATTAAAGCAAGGGCGGAGATTAGGCTACGTGAAGGTCGTATTAAACCTATTGATGTTCTTTCTATGCATATGGATGAACCGGTTTTAGTTTTTGAGTCTTTGGCAGTGAAGGATTTGGAAGATCTTCGCGAGGATATTAAAGTGTACTTGGATTTGGACAGGGGAACACCAACTCGGATACATTATTGGGAGGCACTTTTGGTGGTTTGTGATTGGGAATTAGCTGAGACTAGGAAGAAAGAAGCTTTAGATCGAGCTAGAGTGCGTGGAGAACCACCTCCTACAGAGTTACTTTGTGAAGAAAGAGGCTTGCACTCGAGTACTGAAGCAGATGTCGAGAATCTCTTGGAAGGAAAGAGCTGTAGTGAACTTGAAGTATTACAGACTGACATTGAGTCACAAATGCGGGCTGGCACAGCTAAGGTAGTTGAGTATTGGGAAGCGGTTCTTAGACGTATTTACATATACAAGGCAAAGGCCTTTCTTAAAGAATATCATGCCAAGATGTTATTATGCAAGCAATTGCAAAAGGATGACAGAAACGTTACTCGTCAAGAGGTGGATGCTGGTTATGATGAAAAGTATGATCAAACAGAGAGTGAGGAGTCAGAGGAGACATGTTGTCCGTTTTCTCCACAGCTATTGCATGAGGAGACTGAAGAAGCCATTGACCCTGCGGAGGACCAGGCTATCCTGGAAAAGAAACGTATGGCTACATTGGAAGAACAACAAAAGTGGATCCAGGAAGCATTGATTACGAAGGACGATGATGGATTATTTGAAAACAGTGATAAATTAGACCTCGTTTCATTGTTGTCCTGGTGGCATGATAAATATCGCCTCAGAAAGCCAAAGTACTCGAACCGTGTTCATACAGAATATCGTTGGAATAGTTACAATCGAACTCATTATGACCGTGACAATCCACCCCCAAAGTTTGTCAAGGGATACCAATTTAACATATTTTATCCTGATCTTATTGGCACAAAAACTCCTACTTATACTATGGAAAAAGATGTACATAGTTCAGAGACCTGCATCATAAGATTTCATGCTGGGCCTCCTTATGAAGATATTGCTTTCCGGGTGGTTAACGGAGACTGGGAGCGTTCTGCGAAAAAGGGCTTCAAATGCACATTTGAAAGGGGAACTCTACACTTAAACTTTAACTTCAAAAGCCATTCCTACCGTAGGTGATACTTGGATGAGTGGAAGACAACTTATCTACATTATTATTAAAAAATAAACTGTTCTGCATTTTGTTTTTGAATAAACCTTTGTAATAAGGACGCCTTTTCGTGCTTTAAATATTAATATTGTTTTGAATATGTTATTATTCTTGGAGATGTTTATGTCTCAATGATTCGTGGATAACGTATTTAGTAATACCAGTAGATTGAGGTGTTTGTAAAGTTAGATGGAACTGCTGGTGTGTGATTCGTGCATATCCCAGACATCTTTCAATGAAATACAGGAGGCCCTTGAACTTGAATATGAACATGCATATATTAGTCTGCTAATAAAACACACTAACTGTAAATTCTGAAAGGCGTTAATAAAGAACTTTAATCAAATGTCAATACTAAGACTTTGGCGGATACCCTGTAACTTGCTGGATAGACATTTACGTTTGATTTGGTTGCTTTTTCTAAATTAACATAGGCAAGATTACTTTAGGCATTTCTGGTTAGATTAGTAGAATTCTCCATTGATGATACTCATATTTGTTTTACTTTATGTAGGAGCAAACTAAGCATACTCACAAACAACTTTCCTATCAGGGCTGCTGTTTCGTTCTAGAGAATTGACTGTTCAATACTTTTATGCATTACCCGATTTTTATTCTTTTACTTTAATTTAGCTAATCTTTCCATAAAGTCTAAAGATCAATAATGAATGAGTCACTGATTTGTTGTCCTAACACAAAGGAACCTTTAGGTAAATCGGCATTGATAGGTCATATTTACCATTAGCTATTTGGTGATCTTTTATTTCTTCCTCACGTTGAACCTTGATGGTTGATGCTACCTTATAAATTAGTGTAGATGTCAGGACTGGTATTTACAAGAAACACAGTGAAATTTGTGTTATATTATATGATGGACCCAAAATAATCCTGGCCCAATATAAGTAACAATATTCCTGGCCCAAGAGCTTTTTACAAAGCCCAGCCCAATTAGGCTACAAATATCTAAAAACAAATGTGTAAAGATCAGGGGATGACTCGTGGGCTAAGGGGATATTTTGACATAGAAGATATAGGGAGACTTGGCCGACGGAGAAAGGGGCCTTTTTTCTCTCAAAAAAATACACACACGAAACACACACAGACTACAAAGAGTTCTTCGGAGATCTTCTGATAATGGCTACGGGAATGGCATAAAATCCGTTGTCCATCATTTGGCGCCGCTGCCGGGGAACGAGTACTTCCTGGCTACAACGACAACTTTGTTATCTTCCAGAGAGGGGTTCTATTCAGTGCCCACTGAATTGAAAGATAGAATTCCGGTGAGTAATTTTAGTTGGGTTTACACAATTTCTTTGATTTTCTCAGTTATTATATAGTTTACAAGGTGGGAAACCATGTGGAAAGTAATATTATTCGCAAGTTTAGTTTACTGTCGAGACATCCCGTGACGGGGGTGAGCGTTTTAGTAATAGAATTCCGCAAAAGCGGGGGTTTTGGAGCTGTTTTCAGTCAAAAAACAGTTGCTTAACTCTCATACTGGAATCCTGAACTTGTTGTTGGCGATAGATTCTACTTCCCTGTCTCTGAAGTTTAACTGTTGTGGAGAGAGATGTAACATTTGGCAAAGCCGAATATTGGAAGTTGATTATAACAGTGATGAACGATAGAAGCCTTGATGGGTAGGGAAAAAAGAAGACAAATAAGAACATTCTGATAATAATCATCATTAGTTTGGTAGTTGGAGGGGTGGCTTTTGTACTTGTTTTGCTAGTGATTTTCCGGGTTGGTAGGAGGAAGAAAGCAAAGGCGGTTGAGAATTCGGACTGGCCATTGGTGAATTATATATATGGAGAAAACTCTTGCATAACCCTTACGGCTACCTTCACCACTTCGGGCAAACCTTCCCTCTAACACCAACAAAGTAAAACAATATAACCGCAACAAAATCTTCTGATGGTGGCAGTGTCTATCCCTATGGACCGTAGCGGAGTAAACACAAACCATTATTCATAGCCAATGTGGAGTGAGTGGTCTGATTGTACGTAGGGAAACTTCTCTGTGAAACCAAAATTGGGGATGCTTTACTTTTCTGGAGCATGAGGGTGACACCTCATTGGATCAATCGAAGTTATTTGATGGTTGCCCTGTGAGTACTGGAAAAAAAAAACCGGAACGTACCAGGAGTAGGGCTATGGTTCTTGCGTGCTTGTTAATAGAGAAATATCAAAAGCAAGAATTTTATTTCGATGGGAAGGATGGAGCTACATATTATGTCCATGAAATTCGAAAAAACAGAACTTCCAGCAAAGTTGCTTACGCGAACAAGAACTACAAGGAAAAAAATTTTATCTCCAGGACGAGCTTGAAGATCTAATGTACAAGTACGAAGGCGTTTTGGAGAGAGAGCATCACATTTCACTGGAAAAGAACCGGCTTGTTAGTATGTTACAGGAGGCATCTGGAATAACAATGACTGATTCTAAAGAGCAACAATCTGGCATGAACAACATCATTGACTTTTGCTTCCAAAAATTAAGAGAACGCATCAGAGTTTCTACTGAAGTTTCTCAGGCGGACCATGAACATTTTGATAGGATTCAAAGTTTCTTGTACACAAGGGATCAGGAGGCCATGCTTTTCGAAAAACTCTTGGAGGATAAAATGCTGGACAGATCTCAGGAAGACTTATCCTTGGTGATTAAAGAAAAAACTAAAAAAAAAATCAAGAGTGGGAGGACATGAAATAGCTTCTGGATGCAACAAGGGAAGCTGCACACAATGACATTGGTCAATTCACTTTATCAATATTCGCAGAAATACAAGAAAAGCATTATTTAGAAGAAGTGTTTGAAACTTTGAGATGCAAGTATAAAGGAATTGTAGAGAGAGAGCATAAGCTTTCATTGGAGAAGGACCGACTAGTCAAGATGTTGCCGGAAGCATCAGGTGGAAAGTGATATAACCAGAAGAGTTCAGAGTCTCTTGTACATTAGAGATTTTGAGGCTATGCTGCTTCAAACACTTTTAGAAGAGGAGATGCTAAATAGATCAGAGGTGAACCAACTGGAATGTAAGATATCAGCAGTTTCTGAAGAACTACGTAATCTGAAAGATGAGAAAGACTCTTTAATGAATGATCTTTCACGTTCTGAAGATAAAGCTACCCTTCTTGGGGATAAGTTATCTATGGCAGTTAAGAAAGGCAAGGGAATGGTTCAAGAGCGAGAAAACATGAAACAACTATTGGATGAAAAGAATGCATCTGTACAGAATTTAACTCTTGAGCTAGAGCAACTACAACTTACTCTAAATGACTACAAGAATGTAAACCATAAATTGTCAACAGATGCTGATTCTGTTCCAAGGTTGGAGATGGATCTCAATGCTATTAAAGAACAAAGAGATCAGCTGGAACAATTTTTGGCTGAGCGCAATAAAATGTTACAAAGATTGATTGAATCATTTGAGAGTATCGTATTTCCAGAAGGGTCAGCTGTTAAAGAGCCTGCAGAAAAGGTGCAGAAGCTTGCTGGGTACATTAGCGAGTGTCAAGCTGCTAAGGCATAGGCACAACGAGAGTTGGAGATACTAAAAGAGGAATCTATTACCAAGTCTGATGAATTAGCACTTGCTGAGAACAAAATTTCTATGCTCATTGATGAAAAGGAAGATGTTGAAGTTTCTAGAGCTGCTGCACTAGTGGAGCTTCAAAAAGTCAAAGAGGAGGCATCTCATCTTAGCAGTGAGCTAGCGGAGGCCCAGAAAACTATACAATTCCGTGAAGATTCATTGTCCCAAGTACAGACGAATATGTCTTTTCTGGCCGATGAAAATTATATGGCTCGAGTTGGTAGGACTAATTTGGAAAGGGAGATAGAAAAGCTCAAAGAAGAAGCTGGCTTGCAAGACCGCAAGCTTGTAGATGCATCCTCCAGTATAGAATCATGCGAAGAAGCAATCAGGAAAGCGGAAAATACTATATCTGCTCTTAGTGGTGAGGAGATTTTAGATCTTAAATCTCGACTGAATTCATGTATGGAAGAGTTGGGGGCTAAGCAAAATGCTGAGCAAGAAAGTGCAGATCTCAAGTCACGGTTAGACGCATGCATGCAAGAATTGGCTAGAATTCATGACACCAAAGGGATTGGGTCTCCTGAGCTTTATGGTCACCTCAATAATCTTCAGTTGCTTCTGAAAGATGAGTTAGTGTTGTGCTTACTGAAGCATAGCTTTCAAAAAAAAAAAAAAAAATCGACAGCCTGAAAGATATTGATAAAATCCTTACAGACATAAAGGGTCATTTCATTGAAATGGATGTAAATGGGTGGCAGGAGTCACCAAGTTCTGAGGAAGATTCTTTTGCTCTGAATCGATTCGTAGATGGTTTTCACAATTTTGAACATATTGAAGGAGAGTTGGATACTGCAAATGGTGACTGTGATGACCAGGGGTGCGATTGGCTATAAGCAAGAGAAAGTGTACTTCGAAGTACAATTCCGGTGACCTCCGAATTAAAACCACTGCCTACTGTGTTTAGTTCCCTCAAATTCGGGCAACATCCTGGCTAGATCCAGCTGACTATGACATCTATTATCATGATATTTCGAACATAAAAGTGCCTCCAAGCACATTACTTGGTCATAAAAAACTGCCAACTACATCAAATTCGTTGGTTCAAAGGATCGTGTGGTTGTATCAACGATAATACAACGAAGCTGGTTCTCTTATCAGCACTTCCGTCTTTTTCGCCAGGTAACACTCTCTTAACTTTCATCCACCTGCCTTATTAGACATTTATTCTATTTCTAAAAGTTTAAAGAACGAACAAAATTAGCTAGATAATTACAATGCTAGACCTAAAAATCTCCCGCTCCGTTGTGATAAATTTTGAATTCTTAAGTTGGAAAGAACGAATTAATTCCACTAAAAACAAATATATGTAGCTTCCGGTTTAGACTGCTTACTTGAAGTAATATACCCGTCAAATACTTCTTATAAAATATTTAACATGCAATTTTATTACATGAGTCACCATTATGTAAATCTAAGCTTCTTTAAAGCCTTATGCCTCTACTAAAAAGCTAGCATAATTAGCCCAAGACGGTTCATTCAAAAGCCAACATATGTAGTCCTTTTGCGGCTACGGCACGAACAGATTCTGGTATCACACCCGTTCGTTCAAAAGCCAACATATGTAGTCCTCTTGCGGCTACGGCACGAACAGATTCTGGTATCACACCCGTTCGTTCAAAAGCCAACATATGTAGTCCTCTTGCGGCTACAGCACGAACGGGTCACTCAATTGGTCCATTCAAAAAACCAACATATGTAGTCCTCTTGCAGCTACGGCATGAATGGGTCACTCAATCGATTCATTCAAAAGCCAATACATGTAGTCCTATTACGGCTACGGCATTGAATGAATCACTCAATACTTCTACTTGCCTTCGGTCTATAAGGATACTATAATCTGTCCACTAAAAAGCCAGTAAATATAACCTTCCTAGGCCTACGGCATGGTATCATACACTAGACAGAAACCAATACAGAAAGGACTCACATGTGCATTTCTAATTTGAAGCATCGTTCCTCGTTATTTCTTTATATTATGAAAGCCTTACATATTCAAACATGCTATCATTTTATCAGTATTAGCACTGTATCAGTACTGAATGATGTTTACAGTGCCCACCTACGGGATTTTAATGCCTTCAGCTACGGCTCTGGCCATGCCTTCTTTATATAAGGATTTCTTTAACCCTTCCGTTCAAAAGCCTGCAAATCTAGCTCTATTTATGCTACAGGCATGGTTGGGTAATCTTTCCATTCACAAGCCAATTTATATAGATCTATCTAGGCTAGGGCATGGACTGATTTCCAGTAAAACACCCTTTCATTCAAAAGCCAGCATATGTAGTTCTCTATGACTACGGCATGAATCGGTTACGGTACACTGTTCAGGCAGGAAGAAGCTTATTGCTCAAATATTTTGATTCCTTATATTTAAGATTACCTGACAATATCCCTTAATTCACGAATACTTTGACAATAATATCAAATGTGGTATCACAAGGGCTACGATGGTCATGGGTCTCGAATTCATGCACTTGAGTATTCATATTTTAGGGGCAACATATAGCCTCTCTACAGCTACGGCCACAACAGTTGAAACATATCCAGATATAGTCTTTAATAACATGCCAATTAACTTGATTCACCATTATTGGTTTCGGCTCAATTTTTTGCTGGTTACAAGCCAGAACTAATTCTGTTATTGTTGCTCCCTCCAGCTCTGTTGCTACTATCAACACTTATTGTACGGTAAGCATCCTGAATGCTACATAAATGTTTTAAATTATTTAAGTTATCAATTCTTACAACTCATAAGTTGCGTTACTATAATAAATTTACTTCTCATTGCAACCTAGAAATTGCATGCAATTTTAGGGGCAACTACGGCCATTATTCAGATTATAGCCCCGACCCCCTGCGGCTACGGCTTGAATTAACTTGCATAACTATGGTTTTAATTGCCTTTTACTTTTTATATCAATTGTATACTGGAAATCATTTTGGCTTATTGCTGTAACCTAAAGATTACACTCGAAATTTGGGGGATATGAGGGCTTGAATTAAATTTTTTGGATCCTTTTCCCTCTGGTTCGTCTTTATGTTTCCTGCAAGGGCTTGAATTAAAGTACATGTACATTGAGCCTTTTTATAAACAGGTTTAAATGCACGGAACCTTCGTTGGCATAAATGTGCTTAATATTTCATTTATTTTAAAGATCATGGACTCCTGCTAATGTTCTAAACATATCCAAGGCTGTGCACTTAAGATCATGTATCTGTTTTTAGTTCTCTAAAGAGATTTTATTCTACCAAATCATCAATTGGGGAAAACATCAATTCATCATAAGACCAATATATGTAGTTATATGTGGCCTTTTACGCCCACGGCTACAGTTTGAATTGATCTCCGGTTATTGGTTTCAGCTCCATCTGTCATATATAATTAACTAATGCACTTATCGGTGATATATATATATATATATATATATATATATATATATATATATATGTAACTAATTCTGTTCTTTACTTTATCGATTTAGAATCCCTTCGATCCAGTTTTTATGGCCTACACGCCAACTCTCACTTTGACGATTATTTAAGTCGATCACCTATGACTACGGTTCTAAGCGACTTCCCAACTAATCAATTATATATCAAATAGTCTGATATTATGTATTATTACTCTCTGCCTTTTTATGTAATGCTTCTCTTGTACTCATCGCTACAAAAAAGAATGATCGGAAGATATCACAGGCCAATATGCATAACTCCCTACGGCCCCTTGAGCCTACGGTTACAATGTGATCGGATTCACAAAGCATCCACCCATATTAAAACCAATATATGTAGCTTCTTACGGCTACAGTTTGGGTCAATTTTGAAACCAACTCGTAACAAAGCTAGTATGTGAAAGTCAGTGTATACAGTCTTTCCTTAACAATTACAGCCTAAAATGGATCATCAAAAAATGATAATCAATCTATATTACTTGACACTTTGTGTATTTACATTGACAAGTAATTTTGAGGCTTCCTAAAGAAAGTACAATCCCTACAGAGGGAGGATAATAACAATTTTAACTTCAGTTAAAAGCATTGAATGATGCTCAGGCAACTTAATGTCATATAGTTTTAATGAAAATTTAGAATAGTCTGATCCGAAAACACCAATGCATCGATGGACCAACATATGTAGTTTGCTACGGCTGAGTTTGCCTACGGCTACGGTTTGAATTGAACCAATATATGTGGCCACTTATGCCTACGGCTACGGTTTAATCTGATGGCCCGATTATCAACTTCTGCTTGAATTGTAATGTGACCCACTGACTATCTCAAGTGTGATCGTGATTGATCTTCTTGGATCAGTTAAATACTGCTATAACTTCGATTAATTTTTATTACTCATATATCAACTCTGTACATGGTCACCCCCAACTTAAATTTGGTCATCAATCACACACACGACATTTTTATTGTGAATTTGATAATCACCTACCTTCCCTATGGCCTTACGAGACGATCCCGTATGGTCAAACACGAGATGAGAGGCTACGACTCATATAAACCGACAGCCAAATCTTTCATATCATAAAAATATAAAGATCCAAAACTAGTAATTGTTAATAATGTTATATACAGCTACAACCTAACATTCCCTTAGCTACTATCTAAGTTCTACGATCCCTACAAAAGTTTCTAAAACTTTTACGGTCGATTATCTTCCACTTCTTTATCACTTTCTTTTTGAACCTCTGCCAACTACTCTAACGGCCCATCGGCCTCCAATTCATCAGTCAAATTACCAGCCACATACTAGCTTATGTGTAATAGACTTTTATTTTAATGCAACCTAAAGCTTGCACTCTATTTTAGGGGCAAATGATGGACCCAAAATAATCCTGGCCCAATATAAGTAACAATATTCCTGGCCCAAGAGCTTTTTACAAAGCCCAGCCCAATTAGGCTACAAATATCTAAAAACAAATGTGTAAAGATTAGGGGATGACTCATGGGCTAAGGGGATATTTTGACATAGAAGATATAGGGAGACTTGGCCGACGGAGAAAGGGGCCTTTTTTCTCTCAAAAAAAATACACACACGAAACACGCACAGACGACAAAGAGTTCTTCGGAGATCTTCTGATAATGGCTACGGGAATGGCATAAAATCCGTTGTCCATCATTATACTTTCAGTTACTGTTCCTGAAGACAAATTACGAAAAATGCATTTCTTTGGTTTAATCTTTTACAACATTATGAATCTCTGATTACTTATGAATTATGATAGTGTTACCGTTTGTGGTTCGCAGTATGTGACATCTTGTTAGCATCAGTATCTAGTGCATGGTTGTTGAGGAGAAAAAAAATTACAATAATGAAAACCAGAAAGATTTATAGAAATAGTTTAGTAGTAAGAGCTTCAGTTCCTACAATCACTTTCTTTTGTACTACCCACTGATTTCTTGGATATCCTGCTAATTTGGGTGAAAGTAGTTACTAGGAAATTTGTTGCATGAGATTTAGTTCTGCAGAGTTGGTATAAGGTTCCTCCAGAATGCCAACATTTTTTCGTAAGTTTAAAAATGTAGTTACTGGCCTAGTTTTTATCACACAAGTAACCTTAATCCAGGGCTAATGTACATTAATTTTCTTTCTGTCTGTCATACCTTAAGGTGAGGAATATGATGGTGAGAAACCAGAAACTATAGCTGATCAATATTGGAGGGATGAGTTCAATCAGTTATATATCGCTGCATAATTTACGCTCTTTGTGGATCGCAGGATGTGGTTGTTGCAATGTATGTGTACGTAGATTCGACCTTGTGCAGTTGTGCATGTAGGGAAAACATAAAGTTGAAATTATAGCATGATGATTATCTACAAATTTATGTACATAAATATTATTCATACATGATAATTGGTAGTGTTGCTGAAATGATGATTTCAGCACATCTGGAGTAGTTCTTAAAAGGATGCATGAGAAATTTAAAATTTTCAAGCTATTAGTAAGTTTAATCTGAATCTGAAGCTATATAATTCACATTCATTTATTCAGAAACTGAAGTATGTTGCACACCTTAAAAAGATATGAAAAAATAACAGTAAGTCTTCAAAAAACTTTTGCAGCTCAACAAAATCACCATTCACATTTTCTATCATTTAAGTATAATTGTTTGCTAGGAAACTTTTGCTGGGAAACCTATGGTGAGCAAGTTCTGCATGCTAATCTAAACTTTCAACATAATAAACTTGATCTGAATTTTATTGGCATATGATTGGTCAGATATGTCCATTATCGTGTTTCGATTGTTGCAATGTCAAAGGTAGGCTCCCTTATTGCTTCCATAAACCAAAAAAAGGGGAAGGGTGCCAAAAGTTGGCAACTTTGCTTGGCACTCCCTTTGCTCCAATGGAGAGCCAACAAGAGTGTCATGCCGCATCATGCCACATGGCATTCTTTTAGTCACCAGTGCTTACTCTGGTTTTCAACAAATTTCAGTGTTTCCTGCAAGAAAGTCGCATTTGTGGCTGAAAGTGTAAGTTACCAGTGTCTTGCAAGTTTCAAGTTTTATTTTGTTTAATGTAGTGTGTGCGTGCATATGTGAATACATTCAGTCGGCAAGGAAGTTTAAGTATTATAGAGCTCTTGCTACATTTGTATTACACTACATAAATACCATCTCTTATTCTTGATTTTTAACATGAAATTGACATAAAGTAAGTACATGACAAGAATTTTTTTAGTTATGCCGAAGAAAATTAAAAGATTCTTTCATGTTACCAATGTTGCATCACAATAGCATTTGAACATGATTCAGATCTCTGAAGCTGGGATATCTTAACAAATATTCAAGCAGATACCATACTGGAAAAAATTCGAGAACTGACAACGATAAACAAATATAAGCTGAAAGTGAATAATCCTTGCAATCACTAATGACCAAGCCAAATGAAAATCTCAGAGCTCGGAGCTAGCTAGTCCCTGTGGAATTATTCCTAATCTCCTCGAACATACACCAGAAAATTCGAAAAACAACTATAATAGCTAGCTAGTTTCAATAAAATAGAAACGAAAAGCTCAAACAGTAGCACAAAACAAGAAATTATAGATATGATGGATCATCTTTCTCACTTGTGGTAGCCTGAAATATCCGGTTTGGCTACTGATGGGGCGAGACCAGACTCTCGACGAAAATATTCACAAGAGGTTCTGAAAGATAATTGGCGCTCAGGAGAACCTCGAATGTGTTATCCTCCGGCTTGTATCGTACTATGCCCAACTCTATAAACATCATAATATCACCATTTGTGTAAAAACAGATCGGTATCAGCCGTGGGTTCCGTGGTAGTTCATCATCCATATATGAAAATTTGAACAAATTTGTCCAAGACTCTTCCACACCGTATTCATTCATTATCCAAAAATCAGCATGAGTTTTCCCGATATAATAAACTACACAAAGTTTTTTTCCCAAAGTGTGCAAGCTCAAACTGTCTAAATCTTTATTATCTTTTGGAAGCATAATTTCTCGATGTACCTCCGTTTCTATATCAAGAGAAACAATTATAATATCCGAATCCTGCTTAACGACCCAGTTCATAGCTCCGTTTGCTAACGTTAAATTTCTCGATGCATCTCCAAATGTTAAATTTTCAATCATTCTCCAACAATCAGATTTTGAGCCATAAACCGAAGCTTTATAATAATGCAATTCACTAAGACGAACATAAGTAATGAAGGCAAATACTTTAAATTCATCTTTCGATTCATCGTAGCCAAACCCACACACTATATAATACTTATGTTCAAGTTTTGGCAGTCTTCTTGATTTTCTAGTGGAAGGGTTCCACAAGAATGCACGTCCATCATAACATGCTAAACAAACCAATCCATGACAAGAACCCACAACATACGAAAAGCGATCTATATCTTTTATTGGACAGTCAAGTTCAAGAGCCTCACTGACAGACTCATGTAGCAGAGAATACATGGAACAACTCTCAAGCCTTTGGTTTGAATGAAAGGATAACTCGCTTAGAAGGAGATGATGGTGAGTAGTTTGAGTGTCGTTATTTGAGGTGGAGAGATGAGTTTTAACGAAATCAGGAGAAGAAATAAGAGACAACCATGACTTACAAACGCACTTGAATCGTAAAAGAGTCTTCACGGGAAGTCTTGAGAGAATGTCTTCCATGAGCTCATCTGGAAGGATGGAGGCAGGGTTAGAGTCCTCATGGGATGCCATGATCAGATCCGGATTATATTATTGATCATATATGTAAGAAAACAAATTAGGGTTTCATGGGGGCCATGATATTATTTAAGATTATTTTTATCTTACACGAGACTATATATAAAAAATATGTGATATATGATCAGCGTGACAGCGTCCAACTGCTAATGAAATTTTAATCAACCTTCGTAAATAAGATACACTACAACAAATCTGGCTATAGACGACACGTATCAGACAACACCCATGGAAAAAAGTGTTACCCGAAATGATCAGACAACTGTTATTTTCCAACTCGAAAAAATATTGTGTAATCCTACATTCACACAATGGGCCAAAACCGTTGTGTGATAAATCTTACCAGACAAGCATTTCTTGACCAGTGGTATTGTGTAAATGCATAAGTATTTTTAAGATTAGACAAGCCTTAGCAAATAAGTGTTGTGTGAATGCCTGCAACACAATATACAGGAAAACCGTTGTTGCATTCAGACAAGTGTTTTTAGGTCTGTTGTCTAATTAGAAGTCATACAATATGTTATCCATAGTGTTGTGTGAAAGTGAACCAACACACAACATTTTTTCGAAATATTATGTGAATGAAGCATGGACAATACTTCGTAAAAAGTATTGTTAGAATGAGACAAGTGGTTTCCAATGTGGTATTGTGTAATGATATTTAACACAAGTGCTTTAAAAAGTGTTGTATGAACTTAATCCAACACACAACAGGTTCTGGCCTATTGTGTGTTTCAACTCATACAAGTGTCTTATGTTTAAAACTGTTGTCTAATGAACTGTACATGAAAAAAAAATATATTTAAAAGATGACTAACCTACCAAATTGGCATCCAACAAACCAAACAAACAAAGTCCAAACAAAAGAGAATAAACCAACCAACAATCTATCAAGAGTTATAGTCACAAATTAATTTATTACATTACGAAAGTTGTATTAGTTCATCAACATCATCTCGAATGTAACTAGTAGGCATGTCTTCATCAACATCCGGAAAATTGGGCATAAAGAAGTCATTCTCAAGTTCTACTTCTACAGATGCCTCATTGTCTTCATAGTAATTTTTCTCCGGTAAATTTGGAACTTGCAACTCCAAGAAGACAAGTTCTAGCTTATATGAGTACTGTTGGCTGTTGCACGTTGGGAAACTGCAGTGTTAGCTGCTGCATGCTGTAAAGTTTCTCTACGTGAAGGCAGGTCCAGCCTATCAGAAAGAAGCTCAGACATCTACAGAACACGAAATGAATAAAACATATCAGTAATGTAGGAGATGAGGACTTATAGCTGGACATGGACATCCAAATCTCCACAGCAATACAATCAAAATAATTTTAAATTAAAAACCAAGAGATTGAAGCTGAAAAGGAAATTGAAATAGCTACTAAATATTTCTAACTTGCACAACAATTTTCAGGTTCCTTATCCATTGGCATTTATTATAATTTTGAAAACCAGAGTATATTTGCTACATATTTCTGACGTATATACAGACGGTAGAAAGTATGATCCATAGCAACCATAACCTGTTCACTCAACTCCTGTAAACTCATTCCGGATTCCTGATATCCAGTAATAAGTTGCAGAAATGCGCCGTAGCACTCTTGCTCTTGTGAGAATGCTGCCTGCAGACGTCACATTGATGAATATGTGAGAATACAAGAATCCTGGACAGCAAACAATACTAGAGAACACAATGCTATCACTTTTATCTCTTTTTATTTTTAAGGTTAATTTGAATAATGCTATCACTTTCCTTGTTTTAATTTTGTCCTGGCTATCTTATGTATATTGCAACTATGAAGTAATTAGCAAATCACAATATATGGTTGATAACTAAATTAAGATCAGTATCAACTAACAATGCACTGTCAAGCTTTTTCCAAATAGGGGAAAAAACAAGACATTTGACATGTTAGCTTTATAGACAATGCATGTGCCTGCCTAAGCTGTGGCTAAATCAGTACTAAAGGTGGTCACAACTAGCAGAAGATCTTGAATAAATGTTTAATTTGGTAAACAGACTGGAATTGGGCAACATAAGCTCTTGAATAAACGACTTACTAGATTTGGCCTTCCTCTACCTTTTACCTTTTTGATACAACAATAAGCAAGAACAAATATTAAACAATTAGAAACAGAGCGTATATCTTACTCGCATATTCTGTTTTTTAATAACAGACAACAGAACAAACTAATAGGGCAAAAAGTTTGGCAAACTACACTTCTCAGTTAGATTTCAAGCACCAGAATAAATTAATAAACATAAAAAAACAATGGGTTATTACCAAAGAAAAAAATGAAATACATAACTAATTATTAAGTAATATAGCCTGGAATTTACAAGTGAAAGAATTTGTTTGGCAACTGTCAGAAAAAATCTAAATTAAGATAAATCTAAATTACTTGCCATTGTATGAAAAACAATGAGTGAGACCAATACCAGACAACTGCTTGAAACAATCACGCATTTGGATATAAATATTTAATATTAATATAGCAATAGATGTAACAATTAGATGATCTTACCAGTTGAAATAACATTGGCATCTGAACCTCAAGAATGTCATCAGCTTCATTACTTGAAACAAAAGGAAATGCTCGATTGACACCCTGTGGCCAACAACAAAGTTAGCCCTCTTATATAATTTAGAAAATATGGTATAAGAACCAATCCCAAAATATTGAAACGTTCTAGAGTCCTCTCCAGACTCGTCATCACTAGAATCCTTAGTACGACTAACCACTTCATGATTCTTTCTATCTCTACCCTTACTGCCAACTGAAGAAGAACGACGTCTCTTGTGTCTGCTTGAGTTCCTTGTCTCTTGATCTTTCTCCCTTCTCATCTTTGGTCCCATCTATTTTCCTTTCATAACCTTCTTTACTTCATCTTTGTCTCTTTGAATTGCTCTGCAGCCTGACTCTGCAATTGTGAGCTCAAATCCTCAATCTTAGCCTCACCGAAATGACATATGTGTCTGAATTAGTACTCTTGAACACATCTGGTTTTGAGATGACAAAAAGAATCTGAAAGAAGAAATTAAACATAATACAATATCAAAGGTGAGATTGTTGTGAAGAGCAAAAATATGAACACACATTATTTTAAGTGTATGTCGCTGAGTAAGAAGCTGGCTAAGTGAAATGAGAGAGCCAGATAGAGAGATGGAAAAGAGATGCGGCTAGGTTAGTAGAAGGCAGAGGGGGAATAAAAATTTAATAAGGGTGGGGGGGGGAAATGAAATGTTGGATAACGGGGAAATGAAATTTTATTAAAGAATTATTCGTTTTTTTTTAATTTTTTGTACACATGAATACATCACTAAAATTAGTATATAACACCATTCATACTGTTGGATCATCAAAAAAAATTAAAAAATAGATCATGTTCAATCGGTACGACATTAGTTAGAGGGAGTAGTATTTTTTGCGGATTTATATTATAAACACGTCAAGAATTATTTTTTCTAACTTTTTGTACACATCGCTAGAATCAGTATATAACATCATCCGTAGAGGGATCGTCCAAAAAATTTTTACAGTAAAAAAATATAATTCAAAAAATATACTAGTTTGACCAAGAAGTACTTTGATAATTTTTTTTTCTAAATTTGTGTATACATCACTAAAATTATTATATAACATCATCTGTATGGTTGGATCGTCCAAAAAAAAAAATTATTCGAAAATTATACTAGTTTGACCAATGAGTACTTTAATAGTTGACCATTAAAATATCATACAAGAATGATTCGCACCAGTCTAATTTTTTGTACACATCAATAAAATCAGTATATAATATCATTCGTACGGTCGGATCGTGGAAAAAAAATTTAAAAAAATAGATCATGTTCAATCGGTACGACACTAGTTAGAAGGAGTAGTACTTATTTCGGATTTATATATAAACACGTACAATAATGATTTTTTTTCTCTAAATTTTTGTACTCATCACTAAAATTAGTATATAACATCATCCGTACGGTTGGATCGTCCAAAAAAATAAAATAAAAATTATTCGAAAATTATACTGGTTTGACCAATGAGTACTTTGATAGTTGACCACTAAAATATCATACAAGAATGATTCATTTTTTTTTTAATTTTTTGTACACATCACTAAAATCAGTATATAACATCATTCCTACAGTTGGATCATTGAAGAAAAAAATTAAAAAAATAGATCATGTTCAATCGGAACGACACTATTTAGAATGAGTAGTACTTATGGCGGATTTATATTATAAACACGTACAAGAATGATTTTTTTTCTAACTTTTTGTACACAACACTAAAATTAGTATATAACATCATCCGTACGGTTGGATCGTCCAAATTTTTTTAAAAAAAAATATTATTCTAAAATTATAATAGCTTGACCAATGAGTACTTCGATAGTTGACCATTAAAATATCATACAACAATGATTTGCTTTTTTCTAATTTTTTGTACACATCACTAAAATCAGTATATAACATCATTCCTACGGTTGGATCATTGAAAATGTTTTTTAAAAAAATAGATCATGTTCAATCGGAACGACACTAGTTAGAATGAGTAGTACAACCCCTTAATATTGTGAGTTCTACGAATCAATAACAAAAAAGATTTTGTTATTAGGCTATCAGAGTATGTTATAATGGCTATCAGGCTATCAGAGTATCCTTAATACTGGGAGTTCTACGAATCAATAACAAAAAATGATTTTTGATTATTTTTTCCCAACACTAAAATGAGTGTTTATTAACATCCGTACGATTCGATCGTCGAAGAAATCATTCAAAAAACTTATTCAGTGAATCTGGATCGTGCCCCGTTATAAGAAGTAACATTTTTAATACATTTTTGTTAAAATCTCGTACAACCCGACCTTTTTATTTTTTGATTATTTTTTCCCAACACTAAAATGGGTGTTTATTAACATCCATACGGTTCGATCATCAAAGAAATCATTCAAAAAAAATTATTCAATGAATCAGGATCGTGCTCCGTTATTAGAAGCAGCACTTTTACTACGTTTTTGTTGAAATCTCGTACAACCATAACTTTTTATTTTTTGATTATTTTTTCCCAACACTAAAATGAGTGTTTATTAACATCCGTACGGTTCGGTCGTCGAAGAAAT
Source organism: Saposhnikovia divaricata (assembly GCA_036435485.1). Taxonomy (NCBI): domain Eukaryota; kingdom Viridiplantae; phylum Streptophyta; class Magnoliopsida; order Apiales; family Apiaceae; genus Saposhnikovia; species Saposhnikovia divaricata. Next base: position 166,346,375 of record CM071595.1, on the reverse strand, counting down.
CGTTCAAAAAAATTATTCAATGAATCTGGATCGTGTCCCGTTATTAGAAGTAGCACTTTTACTACGTTTTTGTTGAAATCTCATACAACCCGACCTTTTTATTTTTTGATTATTTTTTCCCAACACTAAAATGAGTGTTTATTAACAACCGTATGTTTCGATCATCGAAGAAATCATTCAAAAAATTAGAAAATTTAATATTAATCATGTATGACTTTATAATATAAACCTCCCAAAAATAATACTCACTCTAAATAGTCTCATCCCGATTGTACATAATTTTTTTTAATTATTTTTTTGATGAACCAACTGCACAGGTATTAATATCTAATTATTTTAATGATGTGCACAAAAAATTAAAATTTTTAAATTTATCTTATATGATTTTATAATGTAAATCTCTTAAAAATACAATTCACTCTTAACAAATTTCATTTTACCGCCTAACAAATTTCATTTCCCCTCTCTGTTCTCCCTCATTCCCCCTCTTTTGCTAATAATTTGTTTCCCCCCTTATCAAAAATTTGAACCTCTTCTCATTCCCCCTCATTCTTCTCACACAAATAACTACGCGGAAGACACACACACTCAAACATTCACACTTATCTACTTCATCAAAATCAAAACCTAAACCCTCGATTGTTCGTCTGTTCAACTTAAATCAAAAATTAAAAGTCCTTGCTAGTTCGATTGATATTTTCTCTACTCGATTAGCTGTCAAGAAGGCTCGATTTGATCTCTTCTCTCCTTGATTTTTTCGATTTGCTCTCTTGCTTACGGTATTTTGCTTGATTGGCTGATGAATTTTACATACAACCTTCCACCACTAGCTCAGTTGGTTATTTTATTGCTTTATTTTTTTGAATAGTGTGTGTGTTTTGAGATATGGGTGGTTTGATAGTGGGGTTTTTCAAGAAAGAGTTTGGCCAGAATGCTAAGGTAATCACACTATTTGAGATACGGTCTTATTTTTTTGTAGAAATTTGTTGTGTGTTTGATTTTCTGATTTTTTCCTTATTGACTTGAAGGAAATATGAAGGGATGAGGTTTGTTTTCATAAATATTGTGATGGCCGCTTTTATTACAGAAGTAAGATTTTTTTAATGTTTTACCCGTGTAGTGGTTTTTTATTTCAAATAAAATGTTGAAATTTTTAGTTGGTTCTATTCGCTAATGGTATTTATATAAAATTGCTCTGTAAATCTATGTTCTTTTAAAACAGAGAGAAAGAAACGTAAAACCTGAATTCAGCTCTTGAAGGACTTGCACATCATACGGTAACTCAACAATTTATAATTTAATTTCTAGATAGCTGACTAGTAGTGTGGCACGTTTATGTTGACACTATAAAGGGCTACAAATCCTGCTTTTGCAATCTTTTGAAATTTAGTAGATTATCTACATAGGAGTTTTACTCTGCTGAGTTATCTTCTTTCATATTGCAGTTGAGACTAGTTGTGTTGCATTTTCTTAATGTTTTTTGTCCATTAAAGTTGGGACCTCTCTATAGTCTATTTTGCTTCATCCATCCTTGGATTAGATATACTTATACAAATGCTACAAAAAAAATGTTATATTCAATCTTAAAAGACTATAGATTGAATATTCTTTTGCTTTAGAAGACTATAGATTCGATATAATTTGTTTGTTAATTTGGAAGTAATCATTATCAATAGAATTTATGTGTCTGTACTAATGTATATGACTAATGATTAAGCCTATATGGCAGGTATTCTGAAGTAGGTTGCTCACATTTTAAACTGTCTCTCTCTCACTGCACAATGTCAGGAGATTCCGATCGCTTTCAATGGCCTGGTAATCTCTTTCTCTCACTGCACAATGTATTCTTGTACTGCTTTCTCAATCCTGTTTATGAGTGAGATCATAAATATACATAGGGCTTTTTTGTACATGCCTTCTATCACGTGTTTGGAGTGCAAGTGGAGGTCATTTTACTCCCTCTACGTCTGGTTCCCTTCTGATATAAATTTTGGAAGCAGGGTTCCTTTTCCATCTGCTTTTGTCCCTGTCAACCACTTGGATGCGGCAGAAGCAGCGTGATGCCTGTATAGAGTTACTTAGGGCCTAATTCTTAGGTGCACATAATAACCTTTCTGCTTTCTTTATTTAAGGTACCAACATCATAAGTTGCTAAACATGTATCGAGTTTTATTTTGGATCTTGGCTTGTTTCTCCTTTCAATTATTTGCAAAACTTGGTGATTATAAACTCCTCTTTCATTTAGCAACCGCTAATGTTCAACAATCTACCATGAATACTTACTTGAGCGCCATTCTTCTTGTTGACAGGTGTTATGTACTTGCTTTGATCGATTAGAACTTGGTCCTTCGGTAGGTAAAACTCTCCTGCTGCTTGGCTACTCAAATGGATTTCAGGTCCTTGATTTTGAAGATGCTTCCAATGTCACTGAGTTGGTTTCTCGCAGAGACGATGCTGTCACATTCTTGCAGATGCAACCAATTCCTGCAAAGTGTGATGTTCGTAAAGGATTCATGGATTCACATCCATTGCTCTTGGTTGTGGCAAGTGAAAAGACAAGAAGTTCAGGTTCTTTACAGAATGACAGGATTCTTCATTCAGGGAAAATTGTGAGGCACATGTGGGAGCAGTTATGCAATGCCCAACAGCTGTCCGATTTTACTCGTTAAGATCTCACAGTTATGTCCATGTTTTGAGATTCCGGTCAGCTGTGTATATGGTTAGATGTAGCTCAAAAATAGTGGTTGTTGGTCTGGCTGCACAAGTAAGCCTGTTCATTTAATCATTTTATGATTGTCTATTTGGCTTTGTTAATTGATACAAGTATTAGATGCTAAAATTTGTAAATTATAGGTCTTACCCTCCATGCTACTTACGGTGCATTATGGATTATAAAAATGGAAAATTTTTGCACAATGTTACTGGTATGTTGCTGGAGATGGACCAAACAGAGGTACTTCATCTCTTGAATCCCTGGATATGCTTCGCTTAGAAAACACAGCAGCAGCTGAGAATGCATCTTGACTAAGTGAATGTAACCTAATGGTTGCTGATCTCTATAAGCAAAACTTACATGGAGCCAATTCAATGGACAAGTTCAACAATTCAACAATTCAAGTAGAGGCAGCAGCATTTCAATGGACAAGTTCTAGTATGACAGGGCTTTGATTTTTCCTTTTATTTTAGTTTTGTGGACAAGTTGTGTATTATTAATTTTTGTAATATTTGGATTTTTTTAGTATTTAGCCAATTAGGTCATTGTTTGGAATACTTGTTATTCTATGTAACAGACAATGTTTTTTAATACCCAAGATTTATAAAAAAAACCCATCATGTGTCTTATACATTCAGACAACATCTAGTAAGCACCACAAGTGTGGCGTACTTAAAACACATACAACATAATAATGAAATGAAAACGTTGTAGGTTACACATTTACACAATGCTTTTGCAAAAATAAAAACGTTGTGTCTTATACATTTAGACAACATGTAGCAAACAAAGAAAGTGTGGTGTAGTTATAACACATACAACATACTAATGAAATTAAAACGTTGTCTAACTATATTTCACACAACACTTATGTTACAAAAAGACCATTGTCTATACTGCTTAAGAACAACAATATATTCGTTGTCTTTACTATTTAAGGACCACTCTTTCTATTGGCTTTCTTTTAAAAACCATTGTCTTTACTGCTTAAGAACAACAATATATTCGTTAAAAAGTGTTGTGTTATTGGAGCTTTGATAAGAGGTTTCCAAAGAAGTGTTGTTGTTTCTGGGTATTAGACAACACTTTTCAGGTGGCTTTTACTTGTCTTTCAACTCTCACACAACAGTTTGCTATGTGTTGTCTGAGGTGTGTATCAGACGACTTCTCAATAGTCAACAGTTTTTGGTACATTCAGACAACACGTTTTGAGTGTCGTCTAAAGCAAAAATCCTTGTAGTGATAGAAGATAATAATATTTTCAAAAAGAAAAAAAGATAGAAGATAATAATAAAATTTATATTTAAATTATCACGTAACCGACTCTGACTCTATCTCTTTTATTATGTTTGCTGGTAAGATGATTCTCCGTTGATTAATATTTCATTAATATCGTAACAGTTCTCTCAGTAACAGGGATAAAAAATCAACGGCTTCAAAGGCTTCCTTAATGCCTTGAGTTCTCTCAGTTCTTTTATTAATATTAATATTTCATTAATATCGTTGATTAATCAACTACAGTTTCAAAGGCTTCCTTATTTGTAATGGTCGGGGGTCCTTCGGAAACAGCCTCCCTATTATATAGGGGCATGGTCTACGTACAGCTACCCTCCTCAGACACCACTTTGAGTGGTATTATAACTGAGTAAGTTAAGTTTTTATTTGTCTTGATCACATGGTCGACGCCAAAGTGTGTACCCTGTTAGAATGAATTAAAAAACATAAGAAAAGAAGATATGTGTGGTGGTTGTCATTAAAACTGTTATGCACAGAGCTAAAAATTAAAAAAAAAAAAAAAAACCTTATCCGTGTTGTAATTCAGAATTGCAAGACGCGCGCAATCCATGATTTCATCCATGTAATCTTCACCATCAGTTATACCTGCTGCGGGGTCGAGCATCGTTCATTTTTGAATATTCTTGAACATCAAATCCCTAAAGTATTAAATGACATTATATCTATTAATCTGTGTACAACAAGAACAACAAATATAAAAAAGATAGCAAATACTTTGAAATTACACAAATAATAACAATAATGATAAATAAAGGGAAGGATAGAGTACGTACGTACTAACCCCAGACTCATACGTGAGTTCCATCATCGGAGTCAGTACTCCTCTTCATCATCGGCTTCTAGCTCTTTCCTATTCTTAAAAGTACTCATAAACCACTCCAATCGTTGTTGTTCTCTTGAGGGTACCACCTTGTTCTCCTCATCCAAGTTCTGTTTCTTAGTATCTGACTTGTCTTCTAAAACCGCATGATCGTCAAAAAAATCTTTCTCGTTCCGTTTCTGTTTCTTGATATCCACCTCCTCTTCTGAAACTGGAAGATGATCATGAACAACAACCTTGCTGTCCATTCTCTATTAGTAACCCACCACACAGAACCCTACTTTATTTTGTTCACGGGTAATTAACCATGCCATCTGCATATATTTATTAAACTTCGTATTTTTACAAAAAAAAAAGGATTTTTGTAAAATCGTTTTTTAAGTAGGTATTTTAAATAGATCTCTAATTTTTAAAATATAAGAAAGTTATAGACCGCATATATTAAGATGTTTAATTCTTATTATATTGAGATTTCTCCGATATACAGTTTTTGAAATTGCTGTGTTCATTAATTCATGTCGTCTTGTGAGCTTGAGAATTTTTTTTAAGAAATTAATTTTTACAAATTAGTGGTCAATTTAATTATTGTGTTTTAAAAATATGGCTCCTGTTTAAATAATGGTCAAATTTTGTTTGTAACTTTTATAAGAATGTCTTCCTTTCACATTCAAAATTTATTGGGAGTCATTCTTTTAGAAGACGAAAACAAAAGTTGGTCAATAATTTGTAAACTTAAAAATTTGGCCATTTTTGAAATTCAGTATAAAATATGACCACCAATTTGTAATTTACTCATGCTTAATTCCTATCATATATACTGAGGTTTCTCCAATATTCAGTTTCTGAAATTGCTGTGTTCATGCATTCTTGTTGTCTTGTGAGGTTCAGAAATTTTTTCTTAGACTTGACGTCTGTTGTGACAATTGTGGGATGTTCCAGCTAGAGGGAGGAGAGAACAATGCGCTTGGTAGTGCACGGAAGCCTGGTTCTTTTATCACATGCACGTTTCCGAAGTGTTTACCCTGTTAAACAATAGTATATCAAGGGATAGATAGATGTACGAGCTCCGGTCTCACACATGTCCAGTTCGTAACTAGCAAAGTCTCGAAAGGTCAAAGGATGAGATCCATATCGGAATCATACTCGAGATCTTTTTCATCTTTCGCTAAAAGCTTATCTTTCTTCTTAAAAGTACTCATATACCACTCTAATCGTTGTCTCTTTAAAGGTATCATCTTAGAGCAAGTGCAGTGGACGAGCCCAAGTCCACTAACATTTTTTTCTTTTTGAAGCCAACTCAGCAAAAACCGGACTTGATAAATTAAGTGGTCAACTAGCTCCAATGCAAAGCCCAAGTTGTCCAACTTTTAGTATGTCCTACTTAATTGTTATTTAATCTGTTTTATATAATCAAGACATGAATTGAGTTTAGTAGGAGAGATAAAATACAAATAAAAAAATAAAAGCTTGCCACGCACACAGACTTGGCCAGCCCAAGTTCCCAGGCCTGGCCAACTATTTTGTTTCTCTCCAACGCTGATTAAAAACCCAAGTCTCCTTCTCTCTCCTCCACATCATCCACTTGGGCTCCCATTGCACTTGCTCTTAGTCTCCTCATCCATTTTCTGTTTATTAACATCCGCCTTGTCTTCTGAAACTGCATGATCGTCAAAAGAATCTTTCTCGTTCAGTTTCTGATTTTTAACATCCACCTCCTCTTCCATTCTCTGATTCTCTCTCAATTGCATGCCCACTGATAGGTCCATAATTAATCATATTTTTAATACCTATTCTATGTCCGTTTTCGTAATTTTATTAATTAATAAATTGTTTTATTTTGTTTTGTAGGAAAATAAATAAAAACAGATTTCTAGCAGGAAAAGGTGCAAAAAGGGAAAGGAGGTGGAAAATACTTGAAGTCAAGGAAATTGGAGGAAAAATCGAATACTTATCCGAGAAGAAAAGGAAATTGAAGAAATTATATTCAATATCGGATTGTAATCAAATGGGCCAAACCTATTATTTTTTCCTATATATATGGCCTTAAATACATTTACGTTATATTATAATATTAATATTAAATTTTAATAATTAAATAATCTTCTCTAATGAACCAATTTCTTGTTAAATACGATTCTGTCGATTGAGCCGCTCTCTCGTTAAAACCGAAATCCCAACTTTTTAATATATATTATAAAGACTTATATAATATTTTTTTATCCATAAAATCGAACCGTAAAAATAAAAAAAATTATGACTACGGTATCAAATTCTAATAGCTAATACAATCTTTTCTAGCGAGCCCTCTTCCCGTTAAATACGTTTCGAGCCGCTCTTATTTGAAACCGAAATTCTAACTTCACTATATAAAGAGAGTAAATTCCAATTTTTATATTCTTTAAACTTTCTAATATTTATAGAGTTTTAAAAGATGAAAATATATCTTATATTTTCTGTATATTATAGATAAACTTGTATAAAAAAGTTAAAATAAAGGATTTTTAGGAAAAAGGATGTATAGTTTTAAAAAAATCGTATATAACGTCTCCACCGTCCTCGTATTCTACTTCCAATAAAACATTTTATTTTATGTATTATATATTTAAACACTTTTTATACGGTCTTATTTAATGAACCGCTTTCTTGTTAAACACAGTTATTACTATTGATCAGCTCTCTCGTTAAGACCAAAAACCTAATTTTTACATATATTACTTGTATGATAATGTTTATCCATAAAAATCAAATCCTAAAAATAAAATAAAATTTATAACATCAATATGGTGTTAGTAGTATTTTTGTGTGTTCGTTCGCAGGGAAGGACTGAATGTAATATCAAAGTTCAGGTTTCTTATCTCTTTACGTCTAGAAGTGTGTAAGAAGAATTTTTGGGTCTGTGTATTAACTAAATTAACCAAGAACTAATTATAATCACTAAGAATTAATTTTAAACTGAGATTCAAATATGTTGGAAAACAATCTAAGAACTGGGGTTCTTCACCTGGTTTCAATACATACTCAATATTAATGTGATATCTGTGTTCCTACCTTGCTGAAAACAATTCTTCTAAAGTTATACTGCACCCTCCCAGGCTACAATATATTGCTTACAGCTACACCTTAATTGACACTCCCGTGATACAATCAGAGTATATCTATAAACTGTTAATTACCAAGAATTATATGTCTCACAATTCTCCTATTAATCTCCCGATCTAATATTCAAATTATGTCTGTTAAATCATGTACTAAGATTGCAACTTCTCTCCCAAGCTTATTACAATCCCTAGAATACAATCAAAGGTTCATGACTCCCCTAATTGTGTTAAGATCTCATTAACAAATCAGCAAAGCAGAAAATCACATAATCAAGCATGCATGAATACCAAGGAATACTACCCAATCCTCAGATTAGAGAATTAGTTATGCATATTTAATAAAGAGAACATAATAATAATAATAATGAATGAAAACATAATATTGAAGAAAGAATTGAAGATCGAAAGTACCTTGATACAATTTACAGCTATGAATTGTTATGATTTACAATGGTAGGATGTGTTTAAATAGGCTCTACAAATCTTGCCCAGCAAGATATTACCTTCTATTACAATTAGAATTCAATTCAGGTAATAAAACTTGCCTAAAATACAATTAGAACTAGAAAAGGGCAAAACAGTAAATTTTCTGCTTCCATCTATCTGCTGGTCGTGCTTCCTGGGCCCACCACACGCGGCCTGGTCGTGCGAAACCTATCCCATATTGTAGAAAATCTCTCAAGCTTCGCGTGGGCAGTAAGATCGCTGAAAACGGACTTCTAGAACTCCAGATATGGCCAAAACAGTATAAGCTGCGCAGCCCTTCTCAAAAATCCGAATTTTAATTAATTAATTCTCCAAGAACGATAAAAGCATCAACTTTAATCAACATTCTCGTAAATCTGCACAACTCAGCAAAACACATCAAAACTACAACAACTTGAGTCCAAAACAATCAATTTAAGCTAAACGGAGGGATTCCCAGTGGATATAAAATCCACTTATCAAACCCCCAAACTTAAACTGATGCTTGTCCTCAAGCATAAACAATTACAACTAACTAACTAACTAGTACCACTTCCGTAGGTGATCACGGTTGCATTTGGCATATGCAACAAGCCCTTTAAACCCCTAGGCAACCCCAGTGGACGAGTAAGGTCTCGTGAGGGCCTATAGCGAATGTACCCACAAAATCCATTTAATCCTAATGCAATGCAATGCATGAATGCAACTAATATGAAATATGCAACGATCCCCTTCAAACTAACCAAAACCAATGAACAAGCAAATATCTCAAAGAATGCAACTAAATCCAAATAGAGCTCGACTAAGTTCCCGTATACTAACAATACATGAACAGAAACGTGCGTGTGTGCAATGCTCATCAGAAATACTTCCAAAACTAGGTCAAAAATCATACAAATTCTTCGCCAAGACAATCACAGGTTTATAAATAGAATAGACTGTAGACACTTCATAACCTAGAAACACCTCCATCCTTATCCAAGGTAGACAGAAATTCATGCTTTATTACTAACTACTACAACACATATATACAATCATGCTTATTTAACCGTGCAATGGATGAGACCCCGAAAGGCTTATACAATAATACCCATGTAGCGAGTGTTAGGTCAGTAGATCCCAGACTATAAAAGCCTTAGGTCACTAGGACTAAGTCCCCTCAGACTTAATTACTCGAGTATTAAAGAGCTCACCCTGGTTAATTTTGCATATAACAATTGAAACATTTTTTTTTTCTTTTTTTTCTTTTTCTGCTTTTTTTTTTTTTTTTTTTTTCTGCTATCTCTTTTTTTTTCTGCGATCTGGAATGAGCCTTTCTCATTTCCAACCCTAGACTACTCATATAAATATGAGCCGGCTACTAGCCATTTGACACCTAGCCATTATTCACAATTATTTACAATTAAGCATGAAATCCCTGGTTTCCCCCAAACTTAGACTTTAGTGCTCCTACGCCATCAAGGGAATAACGAAAATTCTAAATATAATCAAGTGATTAAATCTCAAAACATCCAAACAAGCATGACCTCAACCTAGCCCAAAAGTACCCAATGAGTCTGTGTAATTAGTTTTGTTTCCGAAACACATAAGTCAATTTCATAAAAACTATAAATCAACCCTCTATTCATCATTACCACACTCAATTAGACATCTACCTATCAATCAGAATTAGCTCGTCTTAAGGGATCATGAAATATGCATGCCATGAAAATGCAACTAGAATGAACTCACATGGTATACATAAATAAAAACAGAATGTCCTACATGAAACAAACGTAGATAACACAAACATACATGCATGAACTATCACTAATATGCAAAACATGAAATCCTACATGAACACATATATACAACAACAACTACTAATCCCTCAAAACACCCCCAAACTTGAAAGATTCAATGTCCGCATTGAATGGAAGTAAATACGAGGAATAGCAGAAACATACCTACTCGTCCTCATCCTCGGATGAATCAGTATCTGGCGGTGGATAAGGTGTACGAGCTCCATAGACAGGCCACCGGGCCTGAATACCCGCATCTCTCAAAGCTGTAGCCATATCCTCAGCATACGCTCGGTTACTAGCATGAATAGCATCCATCCGCCTGTACAAACGTCTAAAGTGAGCATCTAAAACTCTTGGAACTCTCTTAGCACGTGGCGGAGCGCCCGCTCCCTGACCACTAATACCACCACTACGAACATCATACCCAAGCCCCCTAGGATGCGGGATTCCGCCTTGCCATTCCGGCATTCGATCAATAGACACATCAACAATGGACGGCAAAGGTGACTGCAACTCCTCATCCGCACCCCAGGTAACGCCACTAACCATACACAACCCAACTATGATAGAAGCATGGGGCATCGATGACAGTGCACTAGACTTTAAACACCTGCGAATATTCTGCTGAACAATGTGGGCGACATCAATGTATTTTCCCTTTAGAATGCCCCAAAGAATAATCGCTCTATCAGCTGTGACCTCACCCGTATGAGAAGTAGGCATAATATTGGCACAGAGAAATAGATACCATGCTCGTGCAAACTTATTCATAGCAGAAGACAGAAAAGAAAGAGGCTCATTAGTTCCCAATTTATACTTCCAACTTGTACCGGGAACACAAAGTTCACGAACAATCGCCTCCATATCCACATCATCACTAGTCTTCAGCGCCCAATTTTCATCCCCCACAAGCTTAGGTGGTTGTCCCAAAATTGGACGAATAGAATCTGATCTGTAATCCACCCGTTGACCACGAACCATACACACACCATTCTGCTCATCTTTAGCATTAGCATAGAACTCCCTAACCAAATTCACCGGAACCGGAGTAGGTGCCTTACAAATCTCTCCCCAACGTAGTTCACTAATCACCTCCACCAACCCATAATGACGAGATGGCAAAAACCCCCTTTCCTTCGCCACCGGCTTTGACAACAACCGATTATACTCTACCTCCACCTCCGGAGAAGAAAATCTCTCCACCCTACTAGAACTACCCCTCATTCGTTTAGGAGCCATACTAACCAAAACCCCACTCAACAATAGCACCACCAACACCCACCAAGAAATATCCCACCAAAAACCACCAAGAAAAATCACACCACAAATACCCAAGTAACAAGAATAATACAAAAACCCCAATTGACAAGAACACAAATTCGTAACAAAATAAAATAGAGAAGAGAAATCCCACTACGAATCAAAGAGGTGAACTTGTACTAATTTTCCCCCAAACTTGAATTTTTAAGAGATGTAGAGGAAGAAGATAATGAATTGGGTGTGTATGTATGGGTATATATAGGCATGGAGTGATAGGATGAATATAAGAATTTGAATGTGAAAAGGAAAAATTTTGGTAGAATTTGGAATTTGATGTAGGATAGAATTAGGAATTAATAGAAAAAAAATTAGAAAAGAATTGGGTGTAGAATTTTAGGAGAAATTTGGAGGTTTTGGAATTGGAATTGGTTTAGGATTGGTTAGGAGATGATAATATAAAAAGGAGGAAGGAGAATGAATTTTGGGGAGAGAAAATATTTTTTTTTTTTTTTTTTTCTTTTTTTTTTTTTTCACACTCACAACACTAACAACACTCATTTTTTTTTTTTTTTCTTTTTCACACACTAACAACACTCATTTTTTTTTTCTTTTTCTTTTTCACACACTAACAACACTCATTTTTTTTTCTTTCACAAAAATACTACATCACTTGGGTTGCCTCCCAAGAAGCGCTCGTTTAACGTCAATAGCTTGACGTACTTCCTCAATTCATAGTAGGGTCTTGAAGGTGGAGAATGCTCATTCCTTGCTCCACTGTTTCTCCAAGCAGGTATGGCTTAAGTCTCTGCCCATTCACCTTGAATACATCCGACCCTTCTCTAATAATCTCACAAACCCCATTAGGATAAACCTTCACAATCTCAAAAGGACCAGACCATCTTGATCTAAGCTTTCCAGGAAATAAACGGAGTCTTGAGTTAAACAATAGAACATGTTGCCCAACCTCAAATTCCTTCTTCTGAATGTGCTTATCATGCCACAATTTAGTCTTCTCCTTGTAGATACTAGCATTTTCATAAGATTGGAGCCTAATCTCCTCAAGCTCTCCAAGTTGAAGCAAACGCTTCTCTCCCGCAGATTTAAGATTAAAATTCAACTCTCTTGTCGCCCAAAATGCCTTATGCTGAAGTTCCACCGGCAAATGACAAGGCTTCCCAAAGATCAACCTATATGGAGACATTCCAATAGGTGTTTTAAATGCCGTTCTATATGCCCAAAGTGCATCATCAAGCTTTGTTGACCAATCTTTTCTCGAACTTGCCACTGTCTTCTCCAAAATTGACTTCAGCTCACGATTCGAAATCTCAACTTGTCCACTTGTTTGCGGATGATAAGGAGTTGCCACCTTTTGTGTTACACCATACTTTTTCAAGAGATCAGCAACCTGTTTATTGCAAAAGTGCGAACCTCCATCATTGATAATAGCCCTTGGCACTCCAAATCTAGTGAACACATTTTTCTTCAAGAACTTCTTCACCACTCTAGCATCATTAGTAGGAGACGCAATTGCTTCAACCCATTTAGAGACATAATCAACTCCCACCAAAATATACTGATTTCCATAAGAAGATGGAAATGGACCCATGAAGTCCATCCCCCACACATCGAAAATCTCCACCTCAAGAATAGATTGTAAAGGCATCTCGTTCCTCCTCGAAATATTCCCAACTCGTTGACATCTATCACATTTAGCTACAAAGTCTCTAGCATCCTGATGCATGGTTGGCCAATAGAATCCTGACTGTAAAACTTTCGCAACTGTCTTCATGCTACTGTTATGACCTCCACACTCTAGAGAATGGCAATGTCTGAAAATATGAGGAACTTCATCATGAGGTATACATCTACGAAACATTCCATCAGCACATTCTTTGTAAAGCAGCGGTTCTTCCCAATAGTAATGCTTCACATCATAAAAGAACTTCTTCTTCTGATTATAAGAAAGATTATCCGGCACAACTCCTCCCACAATGTAGTTCACAAAATCTGCATACCATGGTGTAGACAAGGACACACCTAGAAGCTGCTCTTCCGGAAATTTATCATTGATAGGTATCTCACCTCCTACCTCTCCATCTCCTTGGTCCAACCTAGATAAATGATCAGCTACCAAGTTCTCAGACCCCTTCTTATCTCGAATCTCAAGATCAAATTCCTGAAGTAAAAGAATCCAACGAACTAGACGAGGCTTGGCATCCTTCTTTGTCATCAAGAAACGAATCGCAGCATGATCCGAATAGACAATCACCTTAGATCCAACAAGATAGGATCTGAATTTATCAAGTGCAAACACCACTGCAAGTAGCTCTTTCTCCGTAGTGGAATAGTTGATTTGCGCATCATCAAGAGTCTTGCTTGCATAAGCTATCACGTGCATCCGCTTATCCTTCTTTTGCCCAAGAACAACACCCACAGCATAGTCACTAGCATCACACATAAGCTCAAATGGCAAGCTCCAATCGGGAGATGTAACTATGGGTGCAGAAGTAAGTTCCTTTTTCAGCCTGTTAAAAACATCAAGACAACTTTCATCAAAGTCAAAAACACGATCCTTTTCAAGAAGATTGCAGAGTGGCCGAGCTAACTTGGAGAAATCCTTGATGAACCGTCGATAAAAACCAGCATGCCCAAGAAAGCTTCGAATTCCTTTCACAGATGAAGGTGGTGGCAATTTTTCAATAACTTCAATTTTTGCTCTATCGACCTCAATGCCTTTGTTAGAGATTTTATGCCCAAGCACAATGCCTTCCTTCACCATAAAGTGACATTTTTCCCAATTAAGAACAAGATTCGTTTCAGTACATCTCTGCAACACCTTTGATAAACTGGCTAGACATGATTCAAAAGAAGAACCATAAACCGTGAAGTCATCCATAAAGACCTCCATGTCTCGCCCTATAAAATCTGAGAAAATGTGGTTCATGAGCCGTTGAAAAGTTGAAGGACCATTACACAAACCAAAAGGAAGCCTCCGATAAGCAAAAGTGCCATACGGACAAGTAAAGGTGGTCTTCTCTTGATCTTCGGGTGCAATAGGAATCTGAAAGTAACCCGAGAATCCATCCAGAAAGTTGTAATACTCATTACCCGCCAACCTTTCGAGCATTTGATCAATGAATGGGAGGGGAAAGTGATCTTTGCGAGTAGCGTTATTCAACTTCCTATAATCAATGCAAACTCTCCAACCTGTTACTGTTCTCGTAGGAATCAACTCATTCTTCTCATTGTGAACGACAGTCATCCCACCTTTCTTAGGCACAACATGAATAGGGCTAACCCATTTACTGTGTGGAACCGAATATATGATACCAGCATCAAGCAACTTTGTGATTTCTTTCTTCACCACCTCTTGCAAATTCGGATTCAATCTTCTTTGTCCCTCAATCACAGGCTTATGATTATCTTCTAAGGCAATTCTATGCATGCAAAGAGCAGGGCTAATTCCCTTGATATCTTGAATTGTCCAACCAATAGCTGATTTATATTGCCGAAGAACATGTAATAACTTTTCTCTTTCATCATCAATGAGCAAAGCAGAAACTACCACAGGATATGTATCATTAGGACCAAGAAAGGCATACCTCAAATTATCAGGTAGAGGTTTAAGTTCCACCTGTGGTGCCTCTGAAAGTGTAAAAGCCATCTCAACTTCTGTGTCTCGTACAACCAGTACTTCTTCTTCGACTACATCATCCAACACCCGATCTGCTCCCACGAAGTGTTCATTCTCGAGCTGCACAATGTCATCCACTATGTCAATGGTAAAACAAGTTGCTCCAAAAGGGGGCATCTTCATTGCTTTGTTCAGATCAAATTCCACTTTGTCCTCGCCAACATTCAATGTCAATTTTCCAGCTTTAACATCGATTGTAGTGCCAGCAGTAGCCAAGAATGGCCGTCCCAAGATAATGGGTATCTCGACATCTTCATCCATCTCTAACACCACAAAATCACAAGGTATGACAAATTTATCCACTTTAACAACCACGTCTTCAATAATTCCCAATGGATACTTAACAGAACGATCCGGCAACTGTAGTGAAATTCGTGTTTTTTTAAGTTCTCCAAGACCAAGCCTTTTGCAGATTGAATATGGCATCAAACTCACACTTGCACCTAAATCACACAAGGCTTTCATGTTTTCCATCTTCCCAATAGTGCAAGGCAAAGAGAAACTTCCCGGATCTTTCAATTTCTGAGGAATGGCTTTTTGGATGACTGCACTGCATTCAGCATTAAGAGTAATAGTTTCGGCATCTTCAAGTTTCCTCTTCTTTGTCAACATCTCCTTAAGAAATTTAGCATAAAGTGGCATCTGATTCAAAGCTTCAGCCAACGGAATATTAACATGCAACTGCCGGAACATAGTCAAGAACTTCTCGTACTGCTTCTCTAAATGCCTGTTGTGAAGTCTCTGTGGAAATGGAATAGGAGGAACATAAGGTGGTGGAGGAACATACGGCTTTTCTGAATCTTCTTCCTTCTTCTTTGCATCTTCTTTTTCTGACGTGTCTGCAGCAATCTCCACTGGCTTATCCTCTTTCTCAGTATCACTCTCCTTAGGCTTAAGAATCTCAACCTCGGGCAGCTCTCTTCCGCTCCTCAAAGTAATTGCTTTGCATTGCTCTTTACCAGTCTGGTCGGGTTGACTAGGAAGTGATCCTTGCTCACGAACACCCATCTTTGAGGCAATCTGTCCAATCTGTGTTTCTAGCATCTTTTGAGATGATGCCATCTGATCTATTCTTGATTCCATATTAGCCAATGCCCCAGAAGTCCCTTGCATAATCTTATTTAGTGCAACCTCCCACTCAGCTGGTTCTTTCTTTGGTGGAGGTTGATACTGCTGCTGTGCTTGATACGGTGGTCGTGACTGAAAACCAGGAGGTTGATTCTGCCTTGGAAATGCATAGGAAGGATTAGCAGCATGATTATTGCTGTAAGAAAGATTATTGTTTGGCCTTTGATTCGGATTGTAGTAAGAATTATTCTGCACAGGCCAAGGCTGTCTTCCTTGAATAAAAGATGCTTCTTCTGGAAATTGTGGAGCATACGAGTTCTGACTAGCACCATAATCATGATACCCTTCCATAGGTGAAGAAATAGCATTCACATTTACCTTTTGTCCTCGCACCTCCTGAGTTAGAGTATCCAACTTTTGAGCCAGCATGTTGATCATCTCAGATTCTTGTGCTGCTTTTGCTGAGCTCGTCCCACTAGGTGCCCATGAATAATTATTAGATGCTAATTCCTCAAGAAGTGCTTTAGCCTGTGTAGTTGGTGCCTTCTTGAAATTTCCACCAGCAGCCACATCCAAACTCAAACGAATATCTGCATTCATGGCCCCATAAAAAGTACTAATGACCTGCCAATCTTCTAAACCATGATGTGGACACTTCCTCAATAGTGCCTTGAATCTCTCCCATGCCTGATATAGACCTTCACCCGGTTGTGCTTTAAAACTCATAATCATAGTCCTCAACTGTTGCGTCTTGTCAGAGGGATAGTATTTGGACAAGAATGCCGTAGAAAGACTCTCCCATGTAGCAACCGAAGTGTTTGGAAGTTGTTGAAACCACTCCAAAGCTCTTCCCTTAATAGAGTAGGGAAACATATGGAGACGAATCTGATCACTCGTAACACCAGTGATTCTGAATGAGCCACACATCTGCACAAAACGCTCTAGATGTCTGTGTGGGTCTTCTAATTCAATGTCTCCTTCAAAAGCTTGATTGCTGATCATCTGAATTAAGCTCGGATTAATATGGAACTGAGCTGCACCAATCTCTGGAGTTTTGTACATGCAATTGGCTGGATTCGGTGTCTCATGGTCCCAAATAGAAGACTGATCAACATTAACAGCTGGTCGAGGTTCTGGATCTCCCATCTTAGCTTTATCTTTTCTTAGCTTTCTCAAAGTACGCTCGATTTCAGGGTCAAATTCCAATTTTCTAGCGCAAGATGAACGTAGCATACACCTGAAAATCACCAACAAAACAACTTGTGGAACCAATTAAAATCTAAACAATAAGAAACAATTAACCAAAACTCAACTATACTGCCTTCCCCGGCAGCGGCGCCAATTTGTTAGTAGTATTTTTGTGTGTTCGTTCGCAGGGAAGGACTGAATGTAATATCAAAGTTCAGGTTTCTTATCTCTTTACGTCTAGAAGTGTGTAAGAAGAATTTTTGGGTCTGTGTATTAACTAAATTAACCAAGAACTAATTATAATCACTAAGAATTAATTTTAAACTGAGATTCAAATATGTTGGAAAACAATCTAAGAACTGGGGTTCTTCACCTGGTTTCAATACATACTCAATATTAATGTGATATCTGTGTTCCTACCTTGCTGAAAACAATTCTTCTAAAGTTATACTGCACCCTCCCAGGCTACAATATATTGCTTACAGCTACACCTTAATTGACACTCCCGTGATACAATCAGAGTATATCTATAAACTGTTAATTACCAAGAATTATATGTCTCACAATTCTCCTATTAATCTCCCGATCTAATATTCAAATTATGTCTGTTAAATCATGTACTAAGATTGCAACTTCTCTCCCAAGCTTATTACAATCCCTAGAATACAATCAAAGGTTCATGACTCCCCTAATTGTGTTAAGATCTCATTAACAAATCAGCAAAGCAGAAAATCACATAATCAAGCATGCATGAATACCAAGGAATACTACCCAATCCTCAGATTAGAGAATTAGTTATGCATATTTAATAAAGAGAACATAATAATAATAATAATGAATGAAAACATAATATTGAAGAAAGAATTGAAGATCGAAAGTACCTTGATACAATTTACAGCTATGAATTGTTATGATTTACAATGGTAGGATGTGTTTAAATAGGCTCTACAAATCTTGCCCAGCAAGATATTACCTTCTATTACAATTAGAATTCAATTCAGGTAATAAAACTTGCCTAAAATACAATTAGAACTAGAAAAGGGCAAAACAGTAAATTTTCTGCTTCCATCTATCTGCTGGTCGTGCTTCCTGGGCCCACCACACGCGGCCTGGTCGTGCGAAACCTATCCCATATTGTAGAAAATCTCTCAAGCTTCGCGTGGGCAGTAAGATCGCTGAAAACGGACTTCTAGAACTCCAGATATGGCCAAAACAGTATAAGCTGCGCAGCCCTTCTCAAAAATCCGAATTTTAATTAATTAATTCTCCAAGAACGATAAAAGCATCAACTTTAATCAACATTCTCGTAAATCTGCACAACTCAGCAAAACACATCAAAACTACAACAACTTGAGTCCAAAACAATCAATTTAAGCTAAACGGAGGGATTCCCAGTGGATATAAAATCCACTTATCATATGGTATTTTAATAGCTAGTACAATCTTTTATAGTGAGCCGTCTTCCCGTTAAACATGTTTCGAGCCGCTCTCGTTTGGGATCGAAATTCCAACTTCATTACATATTATTGATGATACTTATCTTACACAACAATTTTTTTCCTTAAAATCAAAACCTAAAAAATAGAGTGAATTCCAATTTATACTTTCTCTAGACTTTCTAAAATTTTTGGAGTTTTAGAAAATGAAAACACATCTTATTTTCTCTTTATATTATAGATACTCCTGTATTTATTTAGGATTCTTGCATAAGATTGTTCTTTTATTATGTTAACACATCAATTCTTTTCTTTTTAAATACGGTGAATTATGTTAACACATCAATTCTTTTTTTTTTTTAAATACGTTGACTTTTTTTATGACAATAGTATTGGATTTATGAATAAATTTTCCTAATATAAGTATAATTAACTTATATAAAAAATATATAATTTAAGAAGATCATACTTTCTATAAAATATTTAATTATATTTCTGCTCTATATATTCAAACACCTATTCTACTTCTAGTAGAACATTAATTTATATATTTTTTCGATAAATTCGAACTCTTATTCTTTATAAATTCGAACTCCTATTCTACTTCCAATAGAACTTTTAATCGTATGCCTTATAAATACTTATTATACTTACAATAGAACTTCTAATCATATGTCTTCCCTATAAATTCGAACTCTTGTCCTTTATAAATTCGAATACCTATTCTACTTCTAATATGTTAATTGATATTTTTTTTATTTATTAGTATTTAAAATTCTAAAATTCTAGAAAATTAGAAAAATAAATTGAGACGATCTTGGAGCGCCACCTAAACTCCCGCTATCCTCCTTTATATATATATATATTGATTACTTGTTTTATCATATTATTTTATCTAGGTACCATGTTTATTAGTTTAAATTTATGTGTTAATTGTTTTCATATCATGTATAGCTAAATATCTTGTCCTAGGATGAAGATGAAGTTAATTTAATTACTCTTGATTTCTTCTCGTTCCTATTAATTGATTCTCATAATTTTTCTTGGTGCTTAATTATTCAATTGACAAAGTGATTTTGATATATTATTGTTACCGGATTTATTTTTCATAGCCTATGCTTGCTCCTTGAAGTTTTGATAGGTTATTGTTAGATAACAAGTTTCATAGTATATGCTTATCTCGTTAATTGATATATCTTGTTTGTGAAGAAAAGAGAATTGATTTTAGGGCGAGGTGATATTAATTGTGATTAATTAACGGATTCGGATTCCTAGGTTTTCCATATTATTTGATAATATTTGCTAATCTTTGTAATTTAGGTTAATAAAATCTCATCTCAAATCATATTTTCTAGTTCGCCTGAGTTAATTGTTAGGGTTTTGAAAATTCGTAGTCTCTGTGGATCGACCTGTATTTGCTACAATTAAACACTGTGCGCTTGCAGTTATTTTACACATCAAGTTTTTGGCGCCGCTGCCGGGGACTATTGGTAATTTTCACTCCTTGATATTAATTCTTCGGATTAGTTTCTTGTTTTCTTTTGTTTGTTTTTTTAGGGAATAGTGAAGCGGAGAAAAGCTTGGACAAGAAGATCGCTAGAAGGCCTCGCTGTCTCTTTTGAAATTTTTGAAAGCGCTTTTCGGTATTCCGTATCACCTCTCTCTATTTTTTTTTTCTTTTCTTCATTATTATTGAAAAAACACAAAAAAAAAAATTAATATTTGAAAAACCCAAAAATATTAGTTAGTTAGTTATTTGATTGTTAAAAACCAATTTGCTGCATCATTCATTCTCTCACATAGGATCACATCATCTAGATTTCTTTATTGTATTTATTGCTTTCCATCTTATATAATTGTGGTGATTACTGGAGGAAAGAGGTACGTACAATTTAGAATAGAACACGTAGTGTAGTGCATCCATAAGTGTTTATTTTCTTGTTCTTTGTGTGTTGCATCATTCAATCAATCTTAAGGGTGCCACCCAATTACAAGATAAGGTGAGGGATTTCATCACCCTTTCCTTGGCCCACAAATCACTAATTCGTTCATCTTGCATACCATTCCTTTAATAAAATTAAGTAGACATTAGCCCCTAGGATCTCGCGCTCAATTAGGAAGAGAATCTAGGAGGAACAAATCACTAAGTATTCTTTCGTTTGGTGTCTAGGCAAGCGTGACGCTTACCTGGCTAATTTGGATTGGTGTCTAGAAAGGTGTTTAGCCTCTTGGCAATGCTTGCACCTGCCTGGCCAGTCAGGACGAATGCTTTTTGAGTTGTGACTTTTAGTAGTATCTTATTGTTAGGAGCAAGGTCTAGATTTTTTTTAGGATAATATAGATTTTTCTTTTTAATTTTCCATTTTTTTAGGTGTTTACTTATAGATATTGTCTGCTACGTGCTTAATTGTTTACTTCTCTTGTATGCAAAGTGCTTGGGTTCGAGACACTACATCTAGATTAGTAAGACAAACCAATCTGTCATCTCCTAAAGTAGTAAGGCAACTTGAGTTTTCTTCACCCACTATAATTGAGTCAAAAGAATTAGAAGTTCAACCCGTAGTCATGGCTGTTTCACTCAAAGACCGTTGTTACCCCGCTCGTACCGCTCAACCCTCATGCATAGTCTTACCTGCAGTAATCGCGAACAATTTTAAAATCAAACATCACAACATTAGTATGTTACCTAGGTTTGCTGGGGTAGAGGGAGAGGATCCATATCTTTTCATTCGAGAGTTTGAGGAAGTGTGTGCATTACAGAAACTTCAACAATTGATTGAGGATTCCATTAGGCTCCGGCTTATTAACTTTGCTTTGAAAGAAGATGCTAAACAGTGGTTGTATAGTCTACCCGTTAATTCTATTTCCACATGGGAGGGATTTGTTGCTATCTTTCTTAAAAAAATATTTTCCAAACCATAAGGCAAACAGACTTAGGAATGAAATCAACCAATTTCAACAAAATCGGAATGAGTCTTTTTGGAAATATTTTGATAGATTTAAAAAGTTGTTGTCTAAACGTCCTCAACATGGTATAGAAAAATGGAGACTTTGCAAAATTCTTTATGAAGCCTTAGATAGCTAAACCACTGCTTTGTTAGAGTCTATGTGTAATGGTAAGTTTATGGACAAAGATGAGGATGAAGCTTGGCAATTTTTTGAGGAGTTAGCTGAAAGAACAATGTTGTGGGAGTCAACTAGGGAACCTAATCAAGAAACTGAAAAATCTAACTCATCTAAGGGCTTACACGCAGTTGGTAATTCTATTGCAACCGAAGCTAAGTTAGCTACACTCACTAGACGTCTAGAAGCCTTAGAAACCAACAATGCGTCCTCTCAAATGTCTCTCTATGCAAACTGTAGTTCTCCTAATCATGTGGTAGAGAATTGCCCTGAAATTGAACAAGCCAATGCCATGTTTCAACCTAGAGTTAGGAATGATCCTTATGCACCCACATACAATCCTGGTTGGAAGAGTCACCAAAATTTCTCATGGAACCAAGGTCAGTACAATCAGTATAATCAAAACCCTCAACCTGCTTTTCAAAAGCCCAATCCTGGTCCATACCCAACTCAAAATCCTAATTCATATCCACCTCAAAATCTTGGTCATTATCCAAACTCAATCCCTATTAATCCTCCTGGTTTTGCTGAATCTGACAAGAGATTCAATTCTTTAGAAAAGAGTATGGAGGCATTACTTAAATCTCAACAATCTTTCATGCAAGTTATGACCCAAGATAGGCAGTTACTGAATTCCAACACTCAAGCCATATCTAAGCTAGAGGTCCAAGTCAGTCAATTGGCAAACATAATCAGTGAGAGAGAGAAAAATCAATTTCCTAGTCAACCCGAGACTAATCCTAAATTTCATCCAAATCAAAAGTCTCATGAAAATGTGAATTCTGTTATCTCTCTAAGGTCTGGTAATCAATTCAACAATCATGCTGGTGTTAATACTCAAGAAGAAGATAAGCTAACATCTGAACCAAATCCTTTGCTCTTGAATCCTAGTCTTAAACAATCTTCAAATCAAGAGAGTTCTGAAGTAGATAAAGCTGATGAGTCATCACCATCCGATAAACCACCTTCGAAACCCCACTCTGATGTGTCTAATGAAAAAGTCTTTAAACCGAAAGCCCCGTTTCCTCAAAGACTTACTTCAAACAAACAATCTGCTCAGTTAGATAAGATTTTGGAAGTCTTTAAGCAAGTCAAGATTAACATTCCTCTTTTAGATGCGATTCAACAAGTTCCCTCTTATGCTAAGTGTCTAAAAGATTTATGTACTCATAAAAGAACCACTCATGTTCCTAAGAAAGCTTTCCTAACATCTCATGTTAGTTCTATTTTGTCAAATCAAATCCCTGTGAAGTATAAGGATCCTGGTTGTCCTACCATCTCTTGTGTCATAGGTGATACTTTCATTGATAAAGCTTTACTCGATCTAGGAGCTAGTGTGAATCTTCTTCCCTTATCTGTCTATCAAGCCTTGGGTTTAGGTGAACTTAAGAAGACTAGTATTACTCTTCAGTTAGCTGATCGTTCTGTTAAAACTCCTAAAGGTATAGTGGAAGATGTGTTGATTAAGGTTGGTGATTTTGTCTTCCCCGTCGATTTTGTAGTTCTAGAAACTGAACCAGTCAAAAATCTCAAAAATCAAATTCCTATCATTTTAGGAAGGCCTTTTCTTGCTACCTCTAATGCTTTGATTAACTTTAGGAATGATTCGATGAAACTCACTTTTGGTAACATGACGATAGATCTTAATGTCTTTAATGTAGGAAATCAACCTAATGAGCTTTTTGAACAACCTGTAGGAATTAATTTGATAGATGAGGTTGTTTCGTGGTCAAATCTTGAGGATAGTGCAATTGAGTCTTTTCTTGAGAAAGATGTTTTGTTAGAGTATGAGAGTAATAAAGAACTTCATGAGCTTTATAGAAATTTTTCTTCTGATGAGATGTTAGATGAATTGAATGCCATTTGTTTAAAGCATGAAACCCAACTTGAGGATAGTTCTTTTGATCCTAGGTCCATTGTTAAGACTTCTGTTGGTGAGCCACCCACTTTCATTCCTAATCTGTCTTTTTCCACTCTTGATCAGTCTTTGGTAGTTGATAATGAAACTTATCATGTTCTTTCTAGTAACATAGTTCATAACCAAGAATTTCAAGTGATTAATTTGCTTAAACAACATAAAGAAGCGTCTAATTGGTCTATAAATGATGTTAGTGGTATGAGTTTCATTCTGGTGCATGATCATAACTCTCTAGTGGATAATTTTATTTTTATGGGTGTGTTTCACATGTTTGATGATTGTGTTACATGTGTTGTTTTTCCTCGATCTGGTATTGGTTAGTATATCTGTTTTTGTAATATGTCTCCCATGACTAAGTTTAGGTATGGGGGAGCAACTGTGTGTATGTGTGTGTGTGTGTGTGTTTATTTTATATGAGTGTGTATGAGTGTTATAGGTAATAATGTTTCTCCGTTATGCCTTATCAGGTATTCTCGTCCTTTTCCTTTGTCATTCTTCTCTCATTTGCATACATTGAGGACAATGCATGATTTAGGTATGGGGGAGGGATTTAGTAGTATTCTTATAAAAAAATTCAAAAAAAATTTGAAAAATGCAAAAAAACTCAAAAAAAATTGAAAAATGAAAAAAATACAAAAATAATTCTAGCCTTGTGAAATGATTACTTGTTAAAAGTTAGCTTGATGCACCCTTACATGCTATAGTACTCTTGTGTTTCTGAAGCTTTTGATTGAGAAGTGATTTGCTAAGTTCTTGTGCGCACACACACTAGCAAGTTGAAATTAGTAGACTTATTGAATGTTGTAAGTAATTAAAAGGAGATGAATATGTGCAAGAAGATTTGGTTTGAATGCTTTGAGTACAAGTAGGTGCATTAAAGAGATTTTTTTGCTTGGGATTAATTATGTTTTTGCCACCAAGTGAGATTTTGAGCCTATATGCATATCTTTTGCATTTTATATTCGTTTGCTTGAGTGTCCACATATTGTTTGCATTGCTAGCATTTGTTTGAGACCTTTCTTGAAATGCATGACATTATTTGATGATAAGATGATAAAGGCATTTAGGAATAACCTATTATTATCCAAATTACCACACCCTTTACATGTGATCACTTAGTTACCCCTTTGAGCTTAATCCTATTTTTCAGTGACACACCACATTATTTGCCTAGACCTTTTTGTTGTGCAGCCTACGTATACTTGATCCGAGTTGTCAAAGGCTAGTAGGAAGTTGAGGGAGTAATAAGGTGTGTGAGATGGGTTTACTTTTGTTCATTAATTTCGGGGAAATATTGGATTTTGTTGCTTACCTGTTAGTCGTTGTTCGATAAATTTTTGAAGAAGGATTGTGGTTGTGTATATATTTATAGTATCTATCTTAGCTCTCCAAAAAAAGAGAAAAAAAATTGAAAAAAGAAAAAAAAGGAAGTTATATGAGAGCTTACTTATGTTTCTGTGTGATCCTTCTTCATTTGACTAGTTAAGCATTTTGTTGGAAAAAAAATCAGAAAATATGTGTGGGGAGGATGTATGGTGCTGTGTATGATTTATAATGGTTCCTGCTAGCTTTTGACACTTCACCTTATTTGGCTTTATTTGACATACCGTGTCCCTAGCCCCGTTACAACCCAAATAAAAGACCTTTTGATTATCATCATTAATGTATGTTGTGTTAAAGTTAGATTGATACCAAATGTCAAGCATGCTTATAATTTTGTTGGAATTGAGTGATACACTTACCCTTGTTCTTGAGTGAATATTCTTCTGTGAGTGAAATGTGAGTTATTACTTGTTTCTGCATATGAGATCCCAAGTTTTGACTCTAAGATGTACTCTTGTGGGCTTAACATGGTTACCAGCTTATTTTTACACTTGACATGGACTTCTAATGACCGCTGCATATTTCTTTGAGTAGACTATGTGAATACTTGCACCTTACACAAATTCACTTTGATTCTTAAGTTGATGTAGCATGAGATGACTTGTATGTGTGGTGTTGCATTGAGCAATCTTTTACATGAGCTAGATGGATTTTGTGGGTACATTCACTATAGGCCCTCACGAGACCTCACTCGTCCACTAGGACTGCCTAGGGGTTTAAAGGGCTTGTTGCATATGCCAAATGCAACCGTGATCACCTACGGAAGTGGTGTTATATTTTAGGTAGTATTTTATATTATATTTTTCTCGAGGACGAGCAAAAGATAGGTATGGGGGCATTTGATAGGTCCATAATTAATCATATTTTTAATACCTATTCTATGTTCGTTTTCGTAATTTTATGAATTAATAAATTGTTTTATTTTGTTTTGTAGGAAAATAAATAAAAACAGATTTCTAGCAGGAAAAGGTGCAAAGAGGGAAAGGAGGTGGAAAATACTTGAAGTCAAGGAAATTGGAGGAAAAATCGAATACTTATCCGAGAAGAAAAGGAAATTGAAGAAATTATATTCAATATCGGATTGTAATCAAAGGGGTCAAACCTATTATTTTTCCTTATATATATTGCCTTATCTCTTGTAATTGAGACACCAATATAGACCCGATAATTAGGAGTAGGATTAGATTTACATTATTCGTTTTTCCTTGCAAACAGTTTATACATTCTTATTTTATTTTTCATCAATTTATTTCTCGTTCTTTCTTCCGTGAATATTTTTCCGGCTTTTTAACTTTCGGTCAGCTTGATAACAAGGAGAATTCGTTACTTTAGTAAATTAATTTACACCATCTGATTGTTCAAGTCAGGCACAGGTCTTTTACATTGTTTATTATAATCATATTACTTGTTTTATCATATTATTTTATCTAGGTACCATGTTTATTAGTTTAAATTTATGTGTTAATTGTTTTCATATCTTCTATATCTAAATATCTTGTCCTAGGATGAAGATGAAGTTAATTTAATTACTCTTGATTTCTTCTCGTTCCTATTAATTGATTCTCATATTTTTTCTTGGTGCTTAATTATTCAATTGACAAAGTGATTTTGATATATTATTGTTACCGGATTTATTTTTCATAGCCTATGCTTGCTCCTTGAAGTTTTGATAGGTTATTGTTAGATAACAAGTTTCATAGTATATGCTTGTCTCGTTAATTGATATATCTTGTTTGTGAAGAAAAGAGAATTGATTTTAGGGCGAGGTGATATTAATTGTGATTAATTAACGGATTCGGATTCCTAGGTTTTCCTTATTATTTGATAATATTTGCTAATCTTTGTAATTTATGTTAATAAAATCTCATCTCAAATCTTATTGTCTAGTTCGCCTGAGTTAATTGTTAGGGTTTTGAAAATTCGTAGTCTCTGTGGATCGACCTGTATTTGCTACAATTAAACACTATGCACTTGCAGTTATTTTACACATCACCCACCACATGCCAAACCCTAATCTTTTGTTTACAACTCAATAAAACAAAAAACGATTTTTCTAATGTTTGTCGAAGGACATTAATTGGCATATTTTTAATTGATTTATCTTCACTAATAATGTACAAAAATCTTTATCAATTAAAATTAGCCAATTCATTATGTATCCTTAACATACATTATGACATACATTAGAGAGACCCAACAAAAAAAACTAATACATTGATACTGAATTAATGTATTAACTTTTTTTCAAGGTAATACATTAATTTACGAATCTCAGCCTCTTCAAGATTGCATTTTGCACAAATAACATAGTTTCTAAATGCAAGTCATAATTACTGGATGCGGTTCGCTAAAGTAACAATATTAATCATGATTTATTTTATGTGCAAATCATTGCATTTAATACTGTTTCCATTTTCTAGATACAATGCATTCAATTTAAAGTTTATTATTAATGCTCTATAAATTCTAATTCGTCATGTTTTTATCATAGCTCGTTCTTTTTTTTTCAATTGATATTTGATTAAATTTATATTATATTATTTCTTGTAAATATCTATTTGACAATTTCATAATGAAGTATATATATATATATATATATATATATATATATATATATATATATATATTGATTTATAACTTAAAATCCCTTTGTTGATTAGACATTTTATTCAAATTAAATTTGTTTTTTTAAAAAAAGAAATTGATGACTTGTGTATCGAACTATAATAAGTAAGTATGAGTATACGTATTTGTAATTTAATTCAACGATTCAACCATAAAATTAATAATATTTGTTGAAATTTTAGTCTATAGATAAGAAACATTAGATATAATCTAACAATATTCTATATTTAAACTATGTACTAAGAGCATCTCCAATGGTGTAAAACCCTTAGGCAAAATTTAAAATAAATTACCTTAAATAAGATATATAGAGAATTTGTAAAATTTTGTCCACTCCAATGGGACAAAACTCTTAGGTAAAAATATAGATAATCACAATAGGTTGGCTATATTTGTCGAACCTTTAACAACCTGTAGTTTAACTCCACATCATCAATTACCATATAAAAATAATACATTCTATTTTTAACAACTTGAAATAATAATAACATACCATTTTTAAAATATAGTCAACCAATATAGTCAATCCCATTGAAGTAAAACACGCTACAAGTTCAATAAATTTTACATAATCAATATTTAGCTAATCATTTTACAAAACACCGTTGGAGATGCTCTAAATATCCACATGTATCTTTTTTCTCTCTCTGGTTATCCAGAGTTTGTCTCTTGTCAATATGACAAGTTTACAAGTCATTGGTTTTCTAAAAATTCTTCTTAAATCATTTGAATCATTCTCATATCATTTGATAGCATCAATCATTTTCATATTATTCTTAAAACGTCAATCATTTTTATCGTAGTGTTCTCTGTCAAGGTATCAAGTACGATGAGTAATAGTAACAAAACAAGTTTGGAGGAGCTTTATGCAAATCTGTCAATCGAGGATGATCTTATTCTTCCAATAACATATTAAAATTAATATTTATTATATTAAAAATTATTATACAAAATGATGTAAAGTTCAAATTCTTCCAATAACATATTAAAATTAATATTTATTATATTATATTACATTATAGATAAATTATAAAAAATTAAAATTAACCCGTGTGTATAATCTAGTAAATATAAAGACAGTAACATAAAGAGTATTCAGACAGCTCATTCGAAAAGTCACAAACCCTGTGTAGACAATACGTACGCTGCATAAATTTATTTTGCACTGAGGTTATTATAGTTCGTAGATAAACTCAAGTTCTTATCTTAAAAGTGTTCTGTTATGAAAACTGGTCGTAGCCACCGTAGACATTGGTCACCTGACTCAGAAACCTCAAACGAGAACGACGAAAAACAGCAGAGAAAGAAGAGGGAGATTACTGAAGATGATATGGCTGATTACTTGATCAACAAGTATCGTAAAAAGGCTTCCAAACTTGCAAAAAAGATAAAATCATGTAATGTTTCGAAATATGTGAACGAGTCTAATCCGTTTAATGATTCGAAACTCGATGAGAGCTTTGTTTGGAACAAGAAGATTGAGCATAATGTTGTGTCACAACTTTTTTCTAACACTAATACGAGTTCTCATCTGCCACTTAAAGTAATGTATTCGGTGAAAGAAGAGAGGTGGAAGCAGAGAGAAAGAATGGAAGAGATTGAGAGAGCGAAGATGAGGAGGGAACAAAAGGCGATTTAGAAAGCGGAACGTGAGGAAAGAATGGCGGTTTTGGCTAGAGAGCGTGCACGAGCTGAGTTCGAAGAATGGGAAAAGAAAGAAGAGGAGTTTTTTTTTAACCAAATTAAAGCAAGGGCGGAGATTAGGCTACGTGATGGTCGTATTAAACCTATTGATGTTCTTTGTATGCATATGGATGAACCGGTTTTAGTTTTTGAGTCTTTGGCAGTGAAGTATTTAGAAGATCTTCGCAAGGATATTAAAGTGTAGTTGTGATTCCAGTAGCCATTCTAGAAGCCAACCATTCCAGCAGTCCATATGCCAATTTGTGAAGTCAAGATTCCAACTACTCCACCTAACTACCTACTCCACCTACCATCATTTATTTGCATTTAAGGACCTCAATATTTGCATGTAAGGACCTCTAGGATTAGTATAAATAGGCATGTTTAGAAGCATTGTAAGACACCTTGAATTGGAATAATAAAAGTGAGTTATTTAGAGAATTTTCTCTCTTGTTCCTGAGCCATATTTTGGTATCAGAGCAAGTTTTTAGATCCCGGAGTTGAGTGAAAAAAAACAAAAATTCCGGTCACTATTTCGGGGCGGAAGTACTGTTCACTATTCACTGTTCATCGCCGGAGACGAAGAACTGCTCACGCCGGAGACGAAGGCACTGTTCACGTCGGGGGACGAAGGCACTGTTCACTGTTACTGTTCATACGGTACTGTTCATACGGCACTGTTCATACGGTACAGTTCATACGGAACTGTTCATACGGTACCATTCACTGTTCACAAGTACGGTACTGTTCACCAAAAAAATTTAAGTTGAAAACGTGCACACTTTCAACTACTCTCTTCACGCCCAGTGTCAAGAGAGCCACCACTGTTACCTCACTGTTATTGAACCTCCACATCAGAAAATTTATTTTTCAACATGCCTCCACGAAGACAACCTCTGCGAGACGTTGAAATGGCGGACATGCGGAGACAAATTCAGGAACTTCAAGATGCTTTGCAAGCCCAACAAATCTTGTTAAACGAACGTCAACCAGAAGATGAAGAATATTCCAGTGATTCTTCAACACATAGAAATCGCCGCCCTCAAAGGCCACAAGTCAGACATGATTACATTAAAGTTGACATTCCTAACTTTGAAGGAAGACTTCAACCAGATGATTTCATCGATTGGCTTCAAACAGTCGAAAGGGTGTTTGAATATAAGGATATTCCCGAGAAAGAAAGGTGAAGATTATTGCTGTGAAATTAAGGAAACATGCTTCCATTTGGTGGGAAAATCTTAAAAAAAGGCGAGACCGAGAAGGAAAAAGCAAGATCAAAACATGGGAAAAAATGCGAAAGGAATTAACCCGAATGTTTCTTCCTCCTCACTACTACCAAGACAAGTTTATCCAACTGCAAAATCTTCGTCAGAAGAATTTATCAGTCGAAGAATACACAAGAGAATTTGAGAAGTTGATGATGCAGTGTGATATACAAGAGAAAGAGGAGCAGACCATTGCTAGATACCTCGGAGGATTAAATACTGATATTGCTGATCGTGTTGAACTTCAACAATATTGGTCATTAGAAGATGTTATTCGTCTTGCTACGCGAGTAGAGAAGCAGCTACCCAAAAGATCTACCAATAGAAATTTCTCTCCAGCAAACCAACCACCTTACAATCAAAGCCACCTACCAACCAAGCCAGCTCTTCCACCCAACCCTCTTCTAAAACCATTTCTACAGAAAACAAAAACAAGGCCATTAAATGCTTTAAATGCCAAGGTTTTGGTCACATTGCTTCAAACTGTCCAAACCGGAGAACCATCACAATTATCAAAGGAGAAGCCTATGAAGTTTCTGAGGAAGAAAATACTCGAGAAGACACTGAAGGAGAATATTACGCAGATCCAATATACGATGAAGAAATTACTATTGCTGATCAGGGGGAGTCCTTAGTAATCCGACGAAGCCTAAACACAATGGCTAATAAGGAAGAACCTTGGTTGAGACGCAATATTTTCCACACTCGTTGCACTTCTGCAGGAAAAATCTGTGATGTTATCATAGACAATGGGAGTTGTGAAAATGTCGTTTCAAGTTACATGGTAGAAAAATTGGATCTACCAACCCAGATTCATCCACACCCCTACAGTTTGCATTGGCTCAATAAAGGAAGTACAGTCAAAGTTGACAAGCATTGCCTTGTAACATTCTCTATTGGTCAGAAGTACCAGGATCAAGTATGGTGTGATGTTGTGCCTATGGATGCCTGTCATCTTCTCCTAGGTAGACCATGGAAGTATGATCGTCAAGTACTTTATGACGGTTATGCAAACACCTACTCTTTTGTCAAGGACGGAGTAAAAATGATTCCAGTAGCCATTCTAGAAGCCAACCATTCCAGCAGCCCATATGCCAATTTGTGAAGTCAAGATTACAACTACTCCACCTAACTACCTACTCCACCTACCATCATTTATTTGCATTTAAGGACCTCAATATTTACATGTAAGGACCTCTAGGATTAGTATAAATAGGCATGTTTAGAAGCATTGTAAGACACCTTGAATTGGAATAATAAAAGTGAGTTATTTAGAGAATTTTCTCTCTTGTTCCTGAGCCAAGTTGGATTTGGACAGGGGAACACCAACTCGGATACATTATTGGGAGGCACTTTTGGTGGTTTGTGATTGGGAATTAGCTGAGACTAGGAAGAAAGAAGCTTTGGATCGAGCTAAAGTGCGTCGAGAACAACCTCCTACAGAGTTACTTTGTGAAGAAAGAGGCTTGCACTCGAGTACTGAAGCAGATGTCGAGAATCTCTTGGAAGGAAAGACCTGTAGTGAACTTGAAGTATTACAGACTGACATTGAGTCACAAATGCGGGCTGGCACAGCTAAGGTAGTTGAGTATTGGGAAGCGGTTCTTAGACGTATTTACATATACAAGGCAAAGGCCTTTCTTAAATAATATCATGCCAAGATGTTATTATGCAAGCAATTATAAAAGGATAACATAAACGTTACTCGTCAAGAGGTGGATGCTGGTTATGATGAAAAGTATGATCAAACAGAGAGTGAGGAGTCAGAGGAGTCAGAGGAGACATGTTGTCCGTTTTCTCCACAGCTATTGCATGAGGAGACTGAAGAAGCCATTGACCCTGAGGAGGACCAGGCTATCCTGGAAAAGAAACGTATGGCTACATTGGAAGAACAACAAAAGTGGATCCAGGAAGCATTGATTTCGAAGGACGATGATGGATTATTTGAAAACTGAAAGGCATATGACACAGCCTATTTGTAGTTCGAGGACTCAACTCAACTTAAGCTTAGTTTGTAATAAGTAAATAACTTTAACTGTCACAGGAATCTCAGGAGGTACTATCTGTCAGAAGAAAAACCCTAAAGTCAATCTATAGTTTTGATGTTTTACACTGGAAGAAGTTCAGATTGCTGATCAAGCCTCAGTATAGCATCAAAGAAGTGGATTTATTTCTGAGACAGAGATTTCTAGAGTGACAGGTTCAGACAGTATACAGTGAAGTACAAGAAGGAGAAAGAAATGAGAAGAAAAATGAATCACATTTTTAATGTGAAAATTAAAGGACAGTCATTGAAGTTAGTCGTTCATGAACCAGACCGTGCATGGAACGTCAACAAAATATTCAGTGGTATTCCTTTATTACTTTCAGTGATTCAGAAAAGAATTAAGACAATCCAAGGATATATAATTATTCTTATTTAATTAATTTAAATCAAGTAGTCAATTTAATTAATTAATTAATTCATCTTGAATTAATTCTTTAATTAAATTAATTATTAGATTAATTAAATCTGATTAATTATTTAAGTAAGAATAAATTAAAATGATTATTTGTTAATCAATTTTAATTTAATTCTGAAAAATGAACTAGCAATACAATCCCTGATTGATTTGCCGATTGTCTTGAAGGCTTAAATCAGAATAGCAAGACAATAGGAGATTGTCTTGCCGATTGTCTTGAAGAAGAAATCAGTAAAGCAAGACAATCTCTGATTGTCTTGCCGACTGTCTTGGTAATGATAATTTCTGAAAAGCTTTTAAAAAGTAGAATAAAAATCTGATTTGATTGTCTTGACGATTGTCTTGGCAGTTCAAATTAGATTGTCTTGATAATGATCAAAAAGAAAAAGCTTCAGACAGAATGATAATCTTTGATAAAGCAAGACAAAGATCTCAGAATTTGATTGTCTTGCCGATTGTCTTGGAAGAACCTGATTGTCTTGACGATTGTATTGCCGATTGTCTTGGCAGTACAAAATTGGTTGTCTTGGAAGAATAAATTGTATTGCCGATTGTCTTGACAGTTATATTTGAAGATAAAGAGGCAGTGATTGATATATATCAAGACATATCGACAGAAGCAATCAGTAAGACAAAAACATTACATTCAACAACAGATTGCTCTCTTCTCTCTCATCAAGAACACAGCACAAGAAGCAGAAAACTTTATAAAAAATCAAGTTCATCTTATTTTTAATATCTGATCCGATAGAACTGATTTACTTGATACTCTTGTACTATTAGCGAGTTTTTACTCCTAATCTATATATTGATTTTTATTAACAAATCTAGAAAAATTCATGTCGAATTTTCTAATTTGTTTTTATTAACTAGATATAAATTCTGTACTGTATTTGTAACAAACCCCTCAAGTTAATATAATTTTATATTCAACTTGAATTTTGTTTCATTTAATTCCGCTCAAATTTGTCAAAATATAAATTAAATTATCCGGACAAATTTCGATAAAACAGTACTGTTTGTATTCAACCCCCCCCCCCCCTTCTACAAACATATTGGACCTAACAATTGGTATCCGAGCCGGTTGATTGATACACAAATCAAAGATCCCATTTTACTCGATTAAAAATCATCCCCGAATTTTTTAACTCTCTTAAAAAATTCATCATGTCTTCTAAAGTTGGAACTGTGAAAATTCCCATATATGACAAAAACAGTTATGATATGTGGAAGAACAAAATGTTAATGGTCCTCGAGGTTGCAAATCCTAAATACATGAAAGTGTTATCAGAAGGACCAATAATACCTTTTGGATTAATTCCTGAAGTTGTCACTGATGGAAAAGTTGTTGCCCCTGCAAGGTTTGTACACAAAGATTCTTCTGAATACACTCTTGTTGAAAGAGAGGAAGCTGGACTTGACATTAATTTAAGACTGATCTTAATAGATTCTCTAGACTCTGTAATGTACAGTCATGTGATTAACTGCAAGACTGCAAAGCAAATGTGGGAAACCATTGAAACTGTGAATGAAGGAACAGAGGAAGTTAGGGAGAATCGACTAGAAATTCTGACATCTGAGTATGAACACTTTCGATCAGCATCCAATGAAAGTATTCAAGATGTGTTTGAAAGATATAACAAACTTGTCAACAATTTACAGATGCATGGCAAGTACTACACTCAGAAAGAGATCAACAGAAAATTTCTATTGTCAATGCCTGTTCATCTTGAACATAGGATTACAGCTATCAGAGAGTCGAGGAATCTAAGTGAAATTACTGTAGAAAGACTCTTTGGTGTTTTAAAAACCTATAAACTGGAACAATATCAACAAAAGGAGATTTATGGAAAAGGAAGAGTTGCTAATACTTCTACAGCTCTTATTGTTGAGAATAAACAGGAAGTGGAAGATAAGGTTATTCAATCTTGTAGTGTTGACAGTGGCAAGCTTGAAGTTGAAGTTGGTCAAACGAATGCTAGTCCAGATGAAGGAGACTTCTATTCGTTAGAAGAGCTAGATCAGTTGGAAGATGAGTCCATGGCTTTGTTGGTAAGGAAATTCAGTAACTTCAGATTCAGGAAGAATCCCAAGTTCAGGTACAAATCTAACTATAACAGGTTCCAAAGAGGAGGTTCTTCATCCTCAAGTAACAGAGGAGGTTACAAAACTGGAACAGTTGAAAGAAGTAAAATTAGATGTTACAACTGTAATGAACTTGGACATTTCGCTACTGAATGTCAGAAGCCAAAACAAAACCAAAGAAAAGACTTTGGATCTGAGAAGAAGAAGACAGGTAAAGCCTATGTGGCTGCTGGAAAGAGTTGGGATGATACAGACTCTGAAGATGAAGAGTATGGCAATTTTGCCCTGATGGCAAAATCTGATAACTCCAGTGGTACTTCATCTGAGGTATCATGTACTGGAAGTCAATATATCTATCAACTTAGTGATTCACTAGGTTGTGCTAATAGAGAGAGTGAAAGGATCAATTTGTTAAATACAGATCTTAGTAATCAATTATCAGAATTACACGATGTACAAAATTGCCATGATAAACAAAAATCAGAAATAAGAATTCTAAAAGAACTTGAGAGGTCTTTAGCGTTGATAGTGGTTCAACAACGTGAAACAATAGCTGAGCTAGAAATAAGGGTTAGTGCTACTTCTAATTCATATAAAGTGGCTAAAGAGTTGTTTAACCAACAAGCTATTAATCAAATCGTAGGAATTGGGTTTGATTATAATGAAGCTATTGGACGAAAAAGCATTATTACCCCTAATCGTGTCAGTGCTGTAGAAAGGGGTATATCAATAGTGCTTAAGGGTGTTAGTAATCCACTCTTTAAGACATCCATAGCAGAACCTTTGGATACAACATCTTTAATCATTAAGGAAGAGATGCGCATTGAGGATTTAGCTAATGGCGTAGTCTTAGAAAGTAATCAAGTTGTTAAAAATGATGAAGATAGAAAGTCTGTGTTTAAGAAAACAGAAAGAGTTGGTGAGTCTACTAGTTCCTTGAAAACTAGTAGTGGAAGTAACAACATGAATAAATGCAACAATATATCTACCATGAATGCTATTCCTGTTATTGATACTGCTCATAAGAAATGCAATGCTGTTAATTGCATGTCTTGTGCTTTTAATGTAATGTCTGCTTACTTTAACGGTAATCATGCATGTGTTGATAAGAATGTTCCTAGACAGCATATGAGCAGAAATAAACATGTTAGATCCAAGACTGTAACACCACCTAATTCTAAGAT
Organism: Saposhnikovia divaricata; assembly: GCA_036435485.1. Taxonomy (NCBI): domain Eukaryota; kingdom Viridiplantae; phylum Streptophyta; class Magnoliopsida; order Apiales; family Apiaceae; genus Saposhnikovia; species Saposhnikovia divaricata. The sequence continues at coordinate 166,309,825 of CM071595.1, read as the reverse complement.
TAGGACTCCAAGTCCTTCTCAGGATATGGTGAAGACATGGTTACCCAAGCTGAAACTAAAACAAGTTAAAGCTGTTTACAGGGTTAAATGTCCAGTACCTGAAGAAAGTGTTGTTAAAATAAAAAGTGTTGCTTTGCCTGATAAAGGCCAATTCTTTAAGTACTCCAGACCCAATCAAATTTGGGTTCCGAAGAAAGTCTAACCAATTTGTCATTGCAGGGTTTAAAACAGGTTGAACGAGTCATGTGGATTCTGGACAGTGGATGTTCAAGGCATATGACCGGAGATAGAGCCCTGCTGACAAATGTGGTGGAGAAGGCCGGCCCAGTCGTTACCTTTGGAGATAACAGCAAAGGTAAAACTGATGGATATGGCATATTAGAAGCTGGAAATGTTATCGTTGAAGATGTCTCTTTTGTGAACGGCCTTGAGCACAATTTGCTCAGTATTAGTCAATTCTGTGACAAAGGTTATGGAGTTCATTTCAACAAGAAGAATTGTCTAATATCACATAAGAGAAATGAAAGGCCGCAGTTGACTGGAGTAAAAAAAGGAAACTTGTACATAGCCAATATGAACTCTGGAAGCACAGAAGAAATTAGATGTTTTTATTCAAAGGCATCCACTGATGAAAGTTGGTTATGGCACAAGAAACTTTCTCACCTAAACTTCAAAACAATGAATTCTCTAGTTAAAAGAGAATTGGTGAGAGGTTTACCTTCGATTGAATTTACTCAGGAAGGTCTATGTGATGCTTGTCAAAAAGGAAAGTTAAAAAGGGCAATTCACAGGAGCATTAACACATCATCAATAACTGAACCATTACAACTTCTCCATATGGATTTGTTTGGTCCAGTTAGTGTAATGTCCATGTCAAGAAAAAGATATGCTCTAGTGATTGTTGATGATTTCTCAAAATTCACATAGGTACTCTTTCTGAACTCAAAAGATGAAACTCCACAACTGGTAGTTGATCACATTAAGTTAATTGAGCTGGACTCTAATCGTCCAGTAAGAGCTATAAGGTCAGACAACGGAACTGAATTCAAGAATGCAGTTCTGAATGACTTTTGCACTGAAAAGGGTATAACTAGACAGTATTCGGCTCCCAGAACTCCTCAACAAAATGGGGTAGTTGAAAGAAAGAATAGAACCTTGATTGAAGCTGCACGTACTATGCTAAGTGAATCAAGGCTTCCATTGAGCTTTTGGGCTGAAGCTGTCAACACTGCATGCTATACCCAGAATCGAACACTTATCAATAAAGACTTAATGAAGACACCATATGAAGCTCTACATGACAAGAAACCAACTCTCAAGTACTTCCATGTATTTGGGACAAAATGCTTTGTGCTGAAAGAAGAAGATGATCAAGGTGGTAAATTTGAAGAAAAAGCACATGAAGCAATATTTATTGGTTATACTCGAAGAGCCTACAAGGTGTATCTTATTGATCAACAGAAAACTATGGAAAGTGTCAATGTTACATTTGATGACACAAAACTCCCAAGTATCCAAAATGAAGATCCATCTGAAAAGCTTAAGTTTGATGACATGTCAGACTCAGATTCAGATGATGACAATAAACCTGACGTTGTTGCTGATAATAATAATCCAAATGTTGGTGGTAATGATCAAGGTGATGCTGGTGAAAACAATGATAATTTTCAAGACACCACTGATACTCTTGAACCATCAATAAGTCAAACTGGCAACAACTCAGGGGGAGATAATGAAGGGTCAACAAGTCATACTCAACATCATACTGAAGATCAAGGCGAATCATCAAGATCAATTCTTCCCAGACAAACTGTTTGGAATAGAGCTCATCCTTTTTAGCTGATTCTTGGTGATCCAGATGTTGGTGTGAAAACAAGAAGAGCTTATCAGAATCAATGTAACTATTCTGGGTTCCTGTCTGTCATGGAACCTAAGAAAGTAGAAGAAGCTCTATCTGATCCTGATTGGGTGATTGCTATGCAAGATGAACTCAATCAATTTTAGCAACTAGAAGTATGGAAGCTGGTACCCAGACCTAAAGATAGAAAAGTGGTGGACACAAGATGGGTATTCAGAAACAAACTAGATGAAGATGGCACTGTGATAAGAAACAAAGCAAGACTGGTAGCTAAAGGTTATTCTCAAGCTGAAGGCATTGATTATGACGAGACCTATGCTCCAGTGGCAAGACTTGAGGCCATCTGAATATTCTTGGCATTTGCATCCTATTCAAGATTCAAAGTTTATCAAATGGATGTCAAGAGTGCCTTTCTGAATGGTAAGCTAGATGAAGAAGTGTATGTAGAACAGCCCCCTGGTTTTGAAGATCAAGATCATTTGGATTATATCTACTTTCTTTACAAAGCTATCTATGGTCTTAAGCAAGCCCCAAGAAAATGGTATGACACTCTCTCTGAATTTCTATTAGAAAATGGTTTTATTAGAGGTGTCATAGACAAAACGATCTTCACTAAAAGACATAAGAATGATATAATACTAGTCCAAGTCTATGTGGACGATATTATATTTGGGTCTACTAATGAGCTTCTATGCAAGAAGTTTTCTAAGTTAATGCAGGGTAGGTTTGAAATGAGCATGATGGGAGAACTAAAATTCTTTCTTGGATTACAAATAAGTCAGAGACAAGATGGAATATTTATTTGTCAATCCAAGTACATTAAGGAGCTCCTCAAGAAATATCACATGGAGGAGTGCTCATCAGCAAAGACACCATCAACTATAGCTGTCAAAATTGGTTTATGTGAAAGTTCTGCCAAGGTAGATATCACAGGCTATAGAGGTATGATTGGCTCAGTGCTTTACCTAACTGCTAGTAGACCAGATATAATGTTTGCCACATGCTTGTGTGCAAGGTTCCAAGCGAACCCTAAAGAAATCCATCTCACTGCTGTCAAAAGAATCTTAAGATATCTAAAGGGTACGCCTAATTTAGGCATCTGGTACCCTAATGAATCTGGTTTTACTTTAATTGGATATACAGATTCTGACTGTGCAGGAAGTGTTGTAGACAGGAAAAGTACATCTGGGAGCTATCAATACCTAGGTCGAAGATTGGTATCCTGGTTCAGTAAGAAACAACAAACGGTTTCCAACTCTACAGCCGAAGCTGAATATATAGCTGCTGGAAGCTGTTGTGCTCAGATCTTATGGATTAGGAATCAATTAATGGACTATGGCATTGTATTGGAAAATATCCCTATTTTATGTGATAATACAAGTGCCATAGCAATGGCCAGCAATCCTGTGCAGCACTCAAGGACAAAGCACATTGACATAAGGTATCATTTTATAAGAGAGCATGTAATGAATGGTACAGTGCAACTACTATTTGTAGGCTCTGGAGATCAAACTGCAGATATTTTTACTAAGTCGCTTAATGAATCCTCATTCACTAAAATTGTTAGTGAATTGGGTATGTTAAACAGTCCTAGTAATTAATACTGTTAATATCTGAAATTTGATCTTTAATAATTTCGCAAGTGATTATTCTGTGAATATTTGTTATTTGAAATCACTTGTATAATTATTTTACCAACTGATTTTCTTGCTTGTTTAGTTATTTTTCACTCTGTTTATTCATATTATTTAATACTTCATATTTCTGTATTTTTAGAATATTTGTAGATATTTATTTCTATTTTAATAATTACTTTATTAAATGTTTTGTAGTGTTTGTCCTTTTGTTATTTATATTTGTTCTCGTACAAAGATTAATCCATGTTTCTGTAAAATATTTATTTATAGTATTTTTAATAATATATTAGAGTGTATTTTAATTGGATTAATTATGAATATTTATTTGTATTTTATTAGCATAATATTAGCAGGTTAATAGATTGTCTTGTTTGTCTTTGTAGTATCAAGACAATCGCCAATACAATCCACAGATTGTCTTGGCAGGTTATTTTGCAAAATAATAATATATTTTTCAATTTTATTTTTGTTTTATTTTGTTTTCTTAAATTTAGTTCAAGACAAACGATTGTTTTGATAGTTTTGAACTACCAAGACAATCGGCAAGACAATCACTTGATTGTCTTGGAGTGTCTTTTCAGTATTTTAAAAAAATAAAAAAATATATATATTATATGTGTGTTAATTTGTTTTTAATCAGTTAAATACATGATTGTCTTGATAGTATTTATACTACCAAGACAATCGGCAAGACAATCAACCGATTGTCTTGTAATGTTAGTTTGTATTTTAATAAAATTAAAAAAATATATATATATTCGTTTTCTTTTATTTTTCAGAATAGTAAACGATTGTCTTGATAGTGTTTATACTACCAAGACAATCAGCAAGACAATCAACCGATTGTCTTGTAATGTTAGTTTGTATTTTAATAAAATTAAAAAAAAATATTTTCGTTTTCTTTTATTTTTCAGAATAGTAAACGATTGTCTTGATAGTGTTTATACTACCAAGACAACCAACCGATTGTCTTGTAGTGTTGTTTAGTACTTAAAAAAAAAACAGAACACAACACAACTCAGCCAAGACAATCTCTCGTGTACTTACACAGAGCCTATTCTTACATATATACACGATATATACACACACTCTTGAACTGAAACTCTGCTCAAATTTACTCAACCAAACTGAAATCTGAGACCTGATTTGAATAGATCGTTCGATTTTCTTTCTTTTGAACCGATTATTTTCGAATATTGTTAAGTTTTTGAAAATCAATTTTTTCAAAAGTTGAATCGGGTTTTGACTGTTTTAAGAGTTCTAGATTTTTTTCTTTGAATTCTAAAAATAGATTGAGACTCCCAGTGATCAGGAGAACATCATATAAATTTTTGGGATTTTTCTGACAACTTTAAATTAATTCAAATTTTTAATTAATTTTAATTAATTATTAATTCTGAAAATTTTCGAATTGTTTTAATTTTCCTAAAATTGAAGTGTGTTTTTGTGTTTAAAAATGGCTGATAATTTTGAGATAATGAAACATAATTTGGTTGGCTATTTTAATCCGAACGATTGTCCCTACGATCGATTTAGGCCTTGGATACAGTTTTTAAATGACGATTCAATTATCCGAACTGCCATTTCGATCGAAGCCCCAATTAAGATAGGACCACTGAGATTGATTTGCACAGAAGCTGTGGTGTCTGAAGACTTGACCTCATTCTCTTTTGATTTTGATGGTACACGCCACGTCGTGATAGAATCAACTCTTACTACTGTATTGGGCCTTCCTGCGGATAATTTTGATCCATTTCCAACCAGTGAGCAACTCTATCAATTCTTCATTGATATTAATTTTCATGGAGTAATTGATATGAACAATCTGAGCAAAAGGAATCTGGTTCAACAATGGGATGCATTCTTCGACACGATCTCCAAGGTATTTGCTAATTCAGCCAGAGGTAACTTTCATTTACTCACCTCTATGTTACAAACTATTGGTTATGCTGTTGCTAACAACCGTAGAATCAATATTGGTAACCTACTTTGGAATACTATTATTAACAGGATTGTTAAGGCCAGAAGGGATTTTGATGAGGGTAAGAAAGTTCTATGTTATTATCCTAGATTTTTAACTTTGTTATTTAATCATCTTGTTTCTGTTGGTCAACAAACAATTTTTAGGAATGACAACCCTATGGTATCAGGCAGGCAAACCAAGAAAATATTCACTAGCTCTGATACACATAGAAAATTGATAAATGTGCCAGTGTATATTAAACCATATTTGTCTAACTTCATAAATCTACCTGTCATTCCTCGACTTGTGAATGCACCTGAACCTGAACCTCAAAATGTACCTGTCCCTGAACATCAACATCAAATGGAACAATCTATTCCTTCAGGTACAGCTACTACATCAATGGAACAGGTATTGCCTTCTATCTCTCAAACTGTTTCTGGAGCCCAAGTGGCTGATACGTCAGACCAAGAGGTTGTAGAATCACAACCTCTATCCCAGGTCTTAGAGCCAAACACTGTGTCTAACCAAATCTCTAAACCTAAATCCAGAAGCAAGTTGTTGACAAAAAGAGCTGATAGAAGAAGTGATAATGTGAGTGATCCCACAGCTCTGCCTCCATCAAAGAAGAGAAGAAACCTACTACTTGAGGCATCTGTTAGCCCATCCATTTCCTCCCAACAGGACTTGGACATTGAAATGGCCAATGAACTGTTACTAATTTCATCCTCTCAACAGGATGAAATTATTGAAATTCGCCAAAGGGCCGTGGCACCTTGTACAGAGTCTAGCACACCTCTATTACTCACAATGGGGGAAAACATTAACGTAGAATCTGATGTTGTTAAGGACACTGAGCAAGGAGTGCACGATAGGATTATTACAGTGCCTACCATTGTTACGGTAGAAGAGCCTTCACAGGCTTCAGAGGGAAATCTTGACTCTCTGCCAGTTATAATAGAGTCATCATCTCCCCTCCCAGGAGGAACATTCCTGGCTCCCTCAAGGGATTCTTCACTCGCAGATTTATCTGGAGAAAGTGAAAGGCAACTTGGTCATCCTATCACTGAAGAAATTCAGTTATCAAATCCAAATGAATTGATAGAGATGACCGAGGATTGGGAATTGCGAACTCCCATTGCACCACCACTGACCTCTCCAGAAGAGGCTAGGGTGATTTCTTATGCAGGTACAGCTCAAGGAAAGGAGTTAGTGTTGAGTGATGTGAGGACCACCTTAAATATGAGTGAAACACATGCACGAAAGGAGAGTGACATATCCTTGAGTGAACATCAGGTGAGCGCACACACTGACACAAACACTTTGTCTTTCATAGCTCAAATCAAAGATCTGCAAAAGAAATTAATGGAAACTGAGGCTGAAAAACAAGTTTTAAAAGCACAAGTGGATGAACGGTCTTCTTCTTCCACCTCTGTCAACAATCAGCTCATGATTATTCGTGACGATGTCCACAACATAAAGACTACACTCACTCCAGCAATCAATACATTGATACAATCCAACTCTCAGGCATCTACAGAAAGAACAGATATTTTAAATGCTATTGACAGACTCTCTAATAGAGTGGATGAACTTCAAGTGGAAATGCATGAATCTGCTCAATCATATTCAACAACCTTTGCGAAGCTTGAAGAAAAGTATGATTACATGTTTGAAGGACTTGATCATCTATACAACATTGTTAAACCTACTCATAATATCACACCAGAACAAAGAGCATATTTTGAAGACTATGATGATGATAATGAAGGGGATAATGATGCAAATAGGGAGCTTGACAGTCAACGAAAGTCTGTAGAGGATTCCTCAACTAAGGGGGAGAAGTCTGGAGATGGAGGAGCAGGTAAGTCTGGAGAAGCAGGAGGAAGTAAGTCAGGAGGTCAAGGGAGGCATAAGGAGAAGTCTGAGAAGTCTACCAAGGGAAAAGAAAAAGCTGCTCATGATCAGGATGTATTCGAGTTTGATTTCGATCTCAAGAATAGTAAGTTTGAAGTACAACAATTAAATGATATCGAAGAAGATCTTTCAAACTGGCAAGATGATCCTGAGTTTGAGAAGGAACTTTAAGAGGAGAAAGCTGATCGTCAGATGAGTCAAGCTAAGCTTGAGAAGACTAGACAGGTAGTGAATGAGAGATTGAAGCTGAAGCAAGCTGAAGATGCAGAGAAACAAAAGCTACATGCAATCAGTGTACAGGAAAGGAAAAGAGATATTCAGTTGAAGATTGGTCCAAAGTGGGATAGAGCAAGAGAAATTTTTGATTCTATTCAGAACACTGCTAATGATGATGAACGTTTTCTCCAACTACTTCAACAGTTTCAAGAGACCAATCCAAATTACTTGCAATATATGGATGCACTGATGCTGGAAATCTCGAAGATAGTAGCTGGGTTTGACAGATGTGCAGATCAACTGATAATTCAGATTGACTCTCGTACAATGGGTTCTGTCTATGTGTCACTTCAAATCTTTCAACGGAGAAGCTTGATTGAACTGTGGATTATGTCCCTAAAGGTAAAAAGGTTTTCTGAACTGAATATTTTACTTCATGAAAGACTTTTGGAGTTTGCGCAAAGGAATAGTCCACAAGTTATTCAAACTCCACATCATGTTAAGTTTCTCAAGGGTAATACACTACACTCTTGTTTCCTTGATTCTAAGTCGATGAAATTATACACTGCATCTCATCTGGTCTGGTTAGAACATATGCTGAGGACTACAGGATTCGAAGATAAAGAAAGTATCTTTGTTGCTGACATTATTCGATCATATGCTTTAACTGGCTTTGAAGAGAAATATTACATACTTCGGAATCGGCTATGGGGTAACCTTGGAATCTTGCCTAAGAAACCTAAAGGTCTTGTGTCAGATTATGAACGTGTACTTGACAAGGATTTGATCAAAACCTTGGATGATCAAGAACGATTTGACACAGAGAATATCATAAGATTTCTAGAGCAAGAAGATGAAGTTGAACCTGGAGAGATAAGGGATGAAGAACAGCTCTACATGTGATATCTTTAGAGTTTAGATTGGTCAAGATAGAAAATTGTATTATATGATCAGTCTAGAGGATCATCTATCTTGTATTTATCTTTTATGTTTGAATCTGGACAATGTTAAATATAAACTAGAACTTTTCTTTTATTTACTTTGTGTTTAAAGTTTTATCTTTTACTAAGTTAAGTTGAGTTAGTTGAGTAATCCTCTAGGTATTTGCTTGTTATCTTCTAACAAACAAATAGGGGGAGATTGAAAGGCATATGACACAGCCTATTTGTAGTTTGAGGACTCAACTCAACTTAAGCTTAGTTTGTAATAAGTAAATAACTTTAACTGTCACAGGAATCTCAGGAGGTACTATCTGTCAGAAGAAAAACCCTAAAGTCAATCTATAGTTTTGATGTTTTACACTGGAAGAAGTTCAGATTACTGATCAAGCCTCAATATAGCATCAAAGAAGTGGATTTATTTCTAAGACAGAGATTTCTAGAGTGACAGGTTCAGACAGTATACAGTGAAGTACAAGAAGGAGAAAGAAATGAGAAGAAAAATGAATCACATTTTTAATGTGAAAATTAAAGGACAGTCATTGAAGTTAGTCGTTCATGAACCAGACCGTGCATGGAACGTCAACAAAATATTCAGTGGTATTCCTTTATTACTTTCAGTGATTCAGAAAAGAATTAAGACAATCCAAGGATATATAATTATTCTTAATTAATTAATTTAAATCAAGTAGTCAATTTAATTAATTAATTAGTTCATCTTGAATTAATTCTTTAATTAATTTAATTATTAGATTAATTAAATCTGATTAATTATTTAAGTAAGAATAAATTAAAATGATTATTTGTTAATCAATTTTAATTTAATTCTGAAAAATGAACTAGCAAAACAATCCCTGATTGTCTTGCCGATTGTCTTGAAGGCTTAAATCAGAATAGCAAGACAATAGGAGATTGTCTTGCCGATTGTCTTGAAGAAGAAATCAGTAAAGCAAGACAATCTCTGATTGTCTTGCCGACTGTCTTGGTAATGATAATTTCTGAAAAGCTTTTAAAAAGTAGAATAAAAATCTGATTTGATTGTCTTGACGATTGTCTTGGCAGTTCAAATTAGATTGTCTTGATAATGATCAAAAAGAAAAAGCTTCAGACAGAATGATAATCTTTGATAAAGCAAGACAAAGATCTCAGAATTTGATTGTCTTGCCGATTATCTTGGAAGAACCTGATTGTCTTGACGATTGTATTGCCGATTGTCTTGGCAGTACAAAATTGGTTGTCTTGGAAGAATAAATTGTATTGCCGATTGTCTTGACAGTTATATTTGAAGATAAAGAGGCAGTGATTGATATATATCAAGACATATCGACAGAAGCAATCAGTAAGACAAAAACATTACATTCAACAACAGATTGCTCTCTTCTCTCTCATCAAGAACACAGCACAAGAAGCAGAAAACTTTATAAAAAATCAAGTTCATCTTATTTTTAATATCTGATCCGATAGAACTGATTTACTTGATACTCTTGTACTATTAGCGAGTTTTTACTCCTAATATATATATTGATTTTTATTAACAAATCTAGAAAAATTCATGTCGAATTTTCTAATTTGTTTTTATTAACTAGATATAAATTCTGTACTGTATTTGTAACAAACCCCTCAAGTTAATATAATTTTATATTCAACTTGAATTTTGTTTCATTTAATTCCGCTCAAATTTGTCAAAATTTAAATTAAATTATCCGGACAAATTTCGATAAAACAGTACTGTTTGTATTCAACCCCCCCTTCTACAAACATATTGGACCTAACAAAAACAGTGATAAATTAGACCTCGTTTCATTGTTGTCCTGGTGGCATGATAAATATCGTCTTAGAAAGCCAAAGTACTTGAACCGTGTTCATGCAGAATATCGTTGGAATAGTTACAATCGAACTCATTATGACCGTGACAATCCACCCCCAAAGTTTGTCAGAGCATCTCCAATAGAGGTTGCCAAGAGGTTGCCAAGTCCTATGTGACATGGCACCCTTGGTTGCCCACCTATTGGAGTGTCAATGTTGCCAAGAAGTTGCCCACCAAAGTTGCCAAAAGTTGGCAACTTCCCTATTTAGTTAAAACACATACAACTCCTCAAAAATGTATTTAACTATATCCTTTTTTATATCTCCCATATTTTAAATGTATTTATAAGACAATACAAAATTAATGTATGGGACCACATTGGTAACTTTTAAAATTGCCACCAATTGGAGTAGATTTGTAGCAAAAGTTGCCAACAATGAGATGGAGGAGAGAAAAAATAAAAAAGTAATATATATGATGATGTGGTAGAAGTTGGCAACTATATTGGCAACCTCTATTGGAGATGCCCTCAAGGGATACCAATTTAACATATTTTTGTTATGGACTGGCCCAAGTTAGAAATAGGCCTAATGAGAGGCCCAAGAGGGGTTAGAATGTGCCGAATAAAAGAGGGGGACAAGGGGAATTAGGGTTATCGTTTATGAAATTATTGTGTTAAGTCGTGGGGATCTGGGAGAGAACCAACCTCTCGAAAGTTGGCTAGTCTCAGTTGCAATCATTTACCTTGTCAATTGCAGCTGATTCATATCCTTATTTTCCAGTAATACAGTTCAATTAGTTCAACTATTTCCTTTTCCATTGTTTATTCGATTACATACAACGAGTCTCTAACAGTTCATAGCAATTGGTATCAGAGCATTCGATCTGAAGATGACAGATTTTGGAGAGGAGATGAAGGAGTTGATTAAGAAAGGGGTGGAGGAGGCAATAGAGAAAGCAATGGAGGCGGTGCGTCAATCATTGGCGGAGTGGGTCAAGGAGAGCCAAACCACGATGAAGAAGAAGATGAGAAAGAACTATGCAGGCCCCTTACAGCTTGCTACAGAGAACGACGAGGGGGAAGAGAAATTGAAGATGGTGGAGAAGGAACACAAGCAAAGGAGATGTCAAAACTACTACCTGAGATGCCCGCACTCCAGGTGTTTGATGAAAATTCTGAGAGAATATTTGTCCAAAAAGCTCCAAAGTCGGTCGCCCCAGGTACAATCCCATCAAACACCTGTTCATCAATGCCATCTTATATCTACAATACTGAATTCTCGGCACAACAGGTTTTTAAGGTAATTCCTGATAGAAACGCCAATTTAATTGATGAAGCTTTTAACATCACTCTCCCAACTGTTAGCAAGGGGTTTGTTGGGTCTGGTGAAAATGGTTCTACCATTACATCGGGGCTTTCGGACAAGCGTGATAAGGCTGTAAGAGTAAATACTTCTGACCAAGTAGCGATGTTTGATAAAACTATTTCGTACAAGTTTCATGAAAATGAGTATGGAAAATTTTCTCCTGATCTGGAAGATGATTTAAGTGATTTAAGACTGAGACCTCCCAATAGGCTCAAATGGTTAATAGATTCTATAATTGACAAAGACATTTACTCTTCAATCCTGGTTTTGCAAATTCCTGTATTATATGGTTCTGGCCAATCCCTAGAATTTTCATATCGACCTATGTTTTTATCTATAATTCAGCCACTGAAAACCTTCATGGTTGTGGTATCCTCGACACTTGTTCATAGGGTAAACTTTTGTTCAATTACGACAACTAAAGGACTTGGTAATAGCAAAGATGGTTTCCATCCAATTCATGATAGGTTTGCTGGTTTTCATGCTTCTCAATGTGGTTTCTGTACTCGTGGAATGTGCGTTGCATTTTTTTCAGCACTTGTTAATGCGAAAGAAAAGCAGGGGCCGGACCCGCCTACAGGGTTCTCCAAACTCATTGTTGATGAAGCTGAAAAGTCTATATCACGGCATTTCTGTCGATGTACTGGATATCGACTAATTGCAGATGCTTGTAAAAGTTTTGCTTCTGATGTTGATATGGAGGATTTGGGAATTAATTCATTTTGTAAAAAGGGAGAGAGTTATGCAGGCCAATATATTCCGCAACTGAGCTAAGCAATATTAAAGCATCAATGGGAGAAAAAAAGCCAAGTCGATCAATTTAAAGGGTTACATGGTTGGAAATGCTTTAACTGATGATTTTCATGACCACTTGGGACTTTTCCAATTTATGTGGTCAGCAGGTTTGATTTCTGATCAAAGTTACAAGAAGTTGACCCTTTTTTATGACTTCCAATCATTTGTTCACACATCGGAGCAGTGTGATAAGATTGTGGACATTGCTCAGAAAGAATTTGGCAATATCGATCCTTATAGCATCTTAACTCCTTGCACTGGTAACCTTAGTGACTCAAATGAGAAATTGAGAAGACGACATAAATTCGGTCACATTGGCCAGAAGTATGATCCTTGCACTAAAAAGCACTCCTCTGTATATCTCAATCTACCTGAGGTTCAGAAAGCTCTTCATGTTCATCAAAGAGCTGCCCCATTTAAATGGGAGACAGGCAGTGATGAGGTAAATCTTCACTGGAAGGATTCTCCAAAGTCAATGCTGGATGTTTATCATGAGCTCATTCGTTCTGGACTGCGTATATGGGTCTTCAGTGGTGATACGGATGCGGTGATTCCAATTACATCCACACAGTACACTATAGATGCTCTCAAACTTCCAACTGTGACTCCATGGCATGTTTGGTATGATGATGAAGGACAGGTAGGAGGATGGAACCAAGTTTATGAAGGACTGAATTTTTATGATGATGAAGGACAGGTAGGAGGATGGAACCAAGTTTATGAAGGACTGAATCTTGGTGCAGTGAAGGTGGAGATCTCACTTACCGGAGTTATCACTTATAGTGTTGTACTCTCTGATGAAATAGAGAAAGCTCACGCTAGTGTGTTCAAGATTTTGCTTCAAATGTTGGATGATGGGCGATTAACTGATGGCCAGGGCCGCAATGTGGACTTCACTTACATCGTGATAATTTTGCTTCGAATCTGGGTGCTGACTATCCTGTCAGGATTGATGGGCCAGTATACAATAGGGAATGCTCGCAATATGGTCATGCAAGAAGCTAACAGACAGTTCGACCTTGAGGACAAGGCCGTTTTTTTGGGAGCGGGGTATTGTTATGGACTGGCCCAAGTTAGAAATAGGCCTAATGAGATAGAATGTGCCGAATAAAAGAGGGGAACAAGGGGAATTAGGGTTATCGTTTATGAAATTATTGTGTTAAGTCGTGGGGATCTGGGAGAGAACCAACCTCTCGAAAGTTGGCTAGTCTCAGTTGCAATCATTTACCTTGTCAATTGCAGCTGATTCATATCCTTATTTTCCAGTAATACAGTTCAATTAGTTCAACTATTTCCTTTTCCATTATTTATTCGATTACATACAACGAGTCTCTAACAGTTCATAGCAATTTTATCCTGATCTTATTGGCACAAAAACTCCTTATACTAGGGAAAAAGATGTACATAGTTCAGAGACCTGCATCATAAGATTTCATGCTGGGCCTCCTTATGAAGATATTGCTTTCCGGGTGGTTAACGGAGACTGGGAGCGTTCTGATAAAAAGGGCTTCAAATGCACATTTGAAAGGGGAACTCTACATTTAAACTTTAACTTCAAAAGCCATTCCTACCGTAGGTGATACTTGGATGAGTGGAAGACAACTTATCTATATTATTATGGGGGTGTTTGGGGGAACTTTTTTCCAGAATAAGTCAACTTATTTTAAGACAAAGTTAGAGATTCCTAACTTTCCAACTTATTTTCCAATTTATTTTTGCAACTTATTGAATCTCAAACATACATTAAATACTTGTATAAAAAAAAATTATCAAAATATAAAATTTTTACCCGAAAATAAGTCCATAAGTCCTAAAAAAAAGCTACGCCAAACAGGCCCATTATAAAATAAACTGTTCTGCATTTTGTTTTTGAATAAACCTTTGTAATAAGGAGGCCTTTTCGTGTTTTAAATATTAATATTGTTTTGAATATGTTATTATTCTTGGAGATGTTTATGTCTTAATGATTCGTGGATAACGTATTTAGTAATACCCTGTAACTTGCTGGATAGACATTTACGTTTGATTTGGTGCTTTTTCTAAATTAACATAGGCAAGATTACTTTAGGCATTTCTGGTTAGATTAGTAGAATTCTCCATTGATGATACTCATATTTGTTTTACTTTATGTAGGAGCAAACTAAGCATACTCACAAACAACTTTCCTATCAGGGCTGCTGTTTCGTTCTAGAGAATTGACTGTTCAATACTTTTATGCATTACCCGATTTTTATTCTTTTACTTTAATTTAGCTAATCTTTCCATAAAGTCTAAAGATCAATAATGAATGAATCACTGATTTGTTGTCCTAAAACAAAGGAACCTTTAGGTAAATCGGCACTGATTTGTTGTCATATTTACCATTAGCTATTTGGTGATCTTTTATTTCTTCCTCACGTTGAACCTTGATGCTACCTTATAAATTAGTGTATATGTCAGGACTTGTATTTACAAGAAACGCAACGAAATTTGTGTAATATTATACTTTCAGTTACTGTTTCTGAAGACAAATTATGAAAAATGCATTTCTTTGGTTTAATCTTTTACAACATTATGAATCTCTGATTACTTATGAATTATGATAGTGTTACCGTTTGTGGTTCACAGTACGTGACATCTTGTTAGCGTCAGTATCTAGTGCATGGTGTTGGGCTTAAACGACTTAAACCCAATACGGTAGTATGGGTATTGGTGATATAAGTCATATATGGGTAAGGTAATAATTGTATGTATACACAATTATTATATATGGTATGTCTTATTCACAAAGTTAGGTAATTAGGTGCCAAGAATTGGAAGGCTTGTATAACAAGTATGGTAAGACTTGTAGAACAAGTAAGGCAAGTCTTGGTGGCTAAGTTTTGGGTGGCTAGATCTGTTGATTCAACGAGGGTTGTATGCAACTCTTGAAGACAAGAAGCCTGCTGATGTGGAAGATCCAAAGTGGGCAGATATGAAGTTACGTGCAGCATCGACAATCCGGTTGGCCCTTGCACCGGAAATCAAGTATGATGTTCTTGAGGAGGATAACCCTAAAAAATTGTGGGAAAAGTTGACGAAGATGTATCACTCAAAGTCATTGGCAAATAAGTTGTTCCTCAAGAAAGATTTGTTCGGGCTCAAGATGGAAGAAGATGGAGATTTGAGAGATCATCTGAATCGTTTTAATGGCCTGATCAACCAGCTAAATAATTTGGATGAAAAATTGAAGGATGAGGATAAAGCTGTTCTTCTACTTGTGTCTCTACCAAAGAAGTATAGTACTGTGATTACTTCTTTATTGGTTGGGAATACGGAGTTAGCTTTGGATGAGACTATTGTTGTTCTTCTGGAGTCCGAAAGATTGATGAAGCAAGGATCGAGTGACACATCTGATGGAAGTGCACTCGTGGTGGATGCACGTGACAAGAAAAAGAAGTCCGGTAAGAAACATAACCCTAATATCAAGTGCTTTTATTGTGATGAATTGGGTCATATACAATCCTGGTGTCCAAAGGCAAGAGAAGACTTGAAGGAGTTGAAGAAAACTCGAGGAGGGGGTAGTGTTTCGCTTGTGGAAGGTGATGCTCTTTTGGTACAAGAAGATAAGGGATCGAAAGAAGAATGGGTGCTTGACTCGGGATGTTCTCATCACATATGTGCTAGGAGGGATTGGTTCTCGTCCTACAAGAAGTGTGATGGAAAGATGGTTGCTTTACCAAACGGTAAAAGGGTAAAGGTTGCTGGTATTGGTGAGGTAATGATAAAACTTCACAATGGTCGTGTTCGAAAGTTAACTCAAGTGAGGTACGTACCGGAGTTAAATCGAAATCTAATTTCATTGGGTAAATTAGTTGATTTGGGATATACTGTTATGATGAAGAACGGTATTTTGGAGGTCACTAAAAGGGATTTAGAGATACTCAAAGGATGGAAGGATAAAAGAAATCTTTTTGTGCTAGAAGGAGAGGTTATTGTTCGAGGGGAGGCATTGGCGGATGGACGTCGATGTCTTGATGGTGACCGTTAAATCGGTTGTGCATGGAACCGTATTGGGTTGAAGGGGAGGATTGTTGGGCTTAAACGACTTAAACCCAATACGGTAGTATGGGTATTGGTGATATAAGTCATATATGGGTAAGGTAATAATTGTATGTATACACAATTATTATATATGGTATGTCTTATTCACAAAGTTAGGTAATTAGGTGCCAAGAATTGGAAGGCTTGTATAACAAGTATGGTAAGACTTGTAGAACAAGTATGGCAAGTCTTGGTGGCTAAGTTTTGGGTGGCTATATAAACATAGTCATATTATGTTTTGATATATACTTGAGTATTGTTTGGCTTGAGTATTGTGTGAGTGATACACCGAGTGATTGATGTATTATTGATATTGTTAAGATTAATAATACGAGTTTGGGACGTGGGTTTTCCGCGTCAAATATATTTGTGTGTGTGCTTTGTTTTATTTGTTTGTTTGAATCTCGTTAATTGTGTAGCCCCTAACCTAACACATGGTTGTTGAGGAGAAAAAAAAATTACAGTAATGAAAACCAGAAAGATTTATAGAAATAGTTTAGTAGTAAGAGCTTCAGTTCCTACAATCACTTTCTTTTGTACTACCCACTGATTTATTGGATATCCTGCTAATTTGGGTGAAAGTAGTTATTAGGAAATTTGTTGCATGAGATTTAGTTCTGAGAGTTGGTATAAGGTTCCTCCAGAATGCCAACATTTTTTTGTAAGTTTCAAAAATGTAGTTACTGGCCTAGTTTTTATCACACAAGTAACCTTAATCCAGGGCTAATGTACATTTTCTTTCTGTCTGTCATACCTTAAGGTGAGTAACATGATGGTGAGAAACCAGAAACTATAGCTGATCAATATTGGAGGGATGAGTTCAGTCAGTTATATATCGCTGCATAATTTACGCTCTTTGTGGATCACAGGATGTGGTTGTTGCAATGTATGTGTACGTAGATTCGACCTTGTGCAGTTGTGCATGTAGGGAAAACATATAGTTGAAATTATAGCATGATGATTATCTACAAATTTATGTACATAAATATTATTCATACATGATAATTGGTAGTGTTGCTGAAGTGATGATTTCAGCACCTCTGGAGTAGTTCTTAAAAGGATGCATGAGAAATTTAAAATTTTCAAGCTATTAGTAAGTTTAATCTGAATCTGAAGCTATATAATTCACATTCATTTATTCAGAAACTGAAGTATGTTGCACACCTTAAAAAGATATGAAAAAATAACAGTAAGTCTTCAAAAAACTTTTGCAGCTCAACAAAATCACCATTTACATTTTCTATCATTTGAGTATAATTGTTTGCTAGGAAACTTTTGCTAGGAAACCTATGGTGAGCAAGTTCTGCATGCTAATCTAAACTTTCAACATAATAAACTTGATCTGAATTTTATTGGCATATGATTGGTCAGATATGTCAATTATCCTGTTTCGATTGTGCTATGTCAAAGGTAGGCTCCCTTATTGCTTCCATAAACCAAAAAAAGGGGAAGGGTGCCAAAAGTTGGCAACTTTGCTTGGCACTCCGTTTGCTCCAATGGAGAGCCAACAAGAGTGTCATGCCGCATCATGCCACATGGCATTCTTTTAGTCACCAGTGCTTGCTCTGGTTTTCAACAAATTTCAGTGTTTCCTGCAAGAAAGTCGCATTTGTGGCTGAAAGTGTAAGTTACCAATGTCTTGCAAGTTTCAAGTTTTATTTTGTTTAATGTAGTGTGTGCGTGTGCATATGTGAATACATTCAGTCGGCAAGGAAGTTTAAGTATCATATTGCTCTTGCTACGTTCGTATTACACTACATAAATACCATCTCTTATTCTTGATTTTTAACATGAAATTGACATAAAGTAAGTACATGACAAGAATTTTTTTAGTTATGCCGAAGAAAATTAAAAGATTCTTTCAAGTTAATGAATCTCGACCCAGCTAGAAAGCGATTGAGATCAATAAGAAATCTTTGAATAATCTCTAGCTGTCACAGCCGACTCTGTTGTGCTTATTTTGTGTTGAAATATTATGTTGAACAATTAAGTTCTTCAGATAGTAATTTGGAAGCGGATATGGTGGTCCTCGGGAAAATGGACCAATACATAAACTTGATGCTTACAATCTGATGCAATTTTAATTGTTTGGTTCTGGTGTTAAGAGGATAGGGGGCAATCTTGTTGTGGGTCGAGATTGTGTCCAGTTTACATCCATTGTGTATGTGGTAAGCTAAGGCAAAACCAGACACTTCACAACTAGTTGCTTTGGCATCCTCTCTTCTTAATTTATGTGATATACATGGAATCCATCACATCATGTCAAGGAGACCATAAAACAATTAGCTTGTGAGCTTGTCTTCAGTGATATTCACATACATTTACACATAAATACTTGTGGACCACTTCTACAGGGTATTATACTTTAAAGTAGAGGTAGAAAATGTACAAGTAGGCCAGGTTTCTCAAACTAATCCATGATTTGTAGAGCAGGAAAATACATTTGTGTGTTACAAGGATAAATGGTGTTTGTGAATCTATCAATGGATATTTCAGCAGCCTCAGTTTCACCTCAAGTCTGCATTTGCCTGCAGACTACGATTTTGTTTTTTCCAAAGTATATCCCTTTATTCGCTCGATTAATCATGCAAAAATCTGGAAGTTCATGCAATTTTGGGTTACCGCTTGCAAAATTGTTAGTTTCAGGTCCTTTTCTTGATTAAATGAATTGTACAAGGTTGATGCTACCTTTTTTTTTTTTTGACAAAAGGTTGATGCTACCTTAAATAATGGAGGTAATGCACTAATCTTGAAGATAAATGATCTCTCGAGCAGGCGAAAAAAGATCATGCTCCTTCACAGCCTGTGTTTAGAGTCTATCACTTCAATCATATAGTATTCAACAACCCAAGTTAAAGCATAATCTGATTTAGATTACAGAAAGAGACATAAAGTGAAGGAATTTAGTTAGAGGAAGATTGACAGCCTGTTTTAGGACCACCCTTGTAATGGTGGAAATTGGCTGTTATCACTAATCATGCATAAAGCAAAAACACTTTCCTTCAATTTCTCCCAACAATCTTGGTACAATGAACCCTGGTGGTTCAACTATATGTTTAGAGTAAGTGGTGAAAAGCCATTTACAATGCCTTGGTGATGCAGTAGTAGTGAACTCGAACTCCCTACCACTCTGTTACCAGATAGAGGTATCGATTCGACTATAAGTTGTAATGTGTAAGAAGCTCAAGTATAGGTTACCGAAAAATAAAGGCTCGAATCAGATAGAATCCACCTTTAATGGGTGTGTGTAATCAGCTTCTCTGTCTCCATCAACGCCAATCTTGAATATGTCCAACCAAAAAATTTAATGAAAGAGTACATTCTACTGCTGTATGTGTTTAACCTCTACTGCTGTATTTGTTTAACCTTCTTCTTGATCACCACAATGTCACAATTCATATCTTTAGTGTAACTATTACGGATATTACGAAAGATTGTTCAATATGGTAGGCTAGTCAAGAATTGTAGGCTAATGGTAGGCATATGAAGAAAAGTGTAATGTATGAACACATGCAGCACCTATCTATGAAATCCAAGAAATAAGGCTGTCAAAGAAGATGGCTATTAAAAGAAGCAACAACAAGAGTTGGTGTGCAGCAGTCATGTCAATTGAAGGCTATAAATAGAGCCGGTTTGTAGAGAAGAAAAGAATAAAAAAGAAATCAAGAGAAAAACTGAGCTGGGTTTGATTATTTGTGGTCGAAGAAAACAAAACAAGTAAAAACGCGGAAGAATGACGCCTCGAAGATCGGAAGACAATGGGATGTGGACTTTGGAGCATCTCCCTCCTGGAAAACGTATTCTTGGTTGTCAATGGGTATACAAAACAAAATTTCAGTCCAATGGAGAAGTTGAGCGTTTAAAATCTCGTTTTGATTTCCTTCTTTCCAAGTTGAACATTTTTTAACCCCATGCTCCAACTTGACGGGGTATTACGGAGGCTCAAATGTAAACTGAAGAAAGCAAAAGGTAGGTTGCCATCATATTCAAAGAAGTCTACCTGGAATCATGTAATATATATGCACCATCTATTCAACAATTGTAGGCTAGTCAAAAAGAGTAGGCTGACTTATGTAATGGATTAGATCAGCAAGTTAAAATTGTAAACAATGATGTCAGTAGTTGTAGCCTATATATAAGGCTGCTGTTAGCATTTTAGAGACATCAAAAATCAAATATTTTGTGTAATTCTTCATATTCTTCATGGTATAAGAATGTGGTCCTCTGGAGTTAAATCCTCTCTACTATATTTTGGTTTTATTATCTTCCGCACATAGCTTATATATTTTCTACAGTAACAATGTACTTGACTGTATTCCAAGACCCAATAATATTTTGACATTTACTTGTCAGATCTGGCCTCATTCTACGTCAGGACCATCTAATTTTTAAAAAAAAAAAAAAATCATTTGCATTGTATGACCATTAATATTCTGCAGCTTACAAGTTAGAAATCTCTTAGATTATGTGAAATAATATTTTGTTACAAAAAATCACGCTAGCTAAGTAAGTAGTTGGGATCTTTCTCAGACCCTGCTGATATGACAGCATTGTGCATCTTATACACATTTTTTTCTAATCTCATGTTAGTTATGGAAAAGGTCCATCACTAAATAAGGTTAACTATGAACCTATGCAAAATTAAATCTGCCGACATGAGAGTATTGTACATCTGCTGCTTTTTTTTTTTTTTTATCTCACATTTGTCCTAAAGAAGGTCGACTACCGTTAGGGTTACATGTGAACCAATGCAGAAAAGAAAAAAACGGGTACAAAGAAAAAATATTCTTGGCTTTTTCTGAAAAAATTTCATGAAATTCTGATCTGACAAATATATCTAAAGTACCCATTTGGTAAGATCATCCAGACAGAATTACATGGAAAGTTTGTCTATCTACAAAGGGTATCAATCTATCAGCTCATGATCTACCAATCTTCAACAGAGCTCCACTACTTTATTCTCTTACTAATCCATACTGCCCATGATTTTTTTCCCTTCTTGGCTTCTTCCTTATAATTTAAGGTAAATAAGATTGCAGTGTTGATTCCCTAGCCACATTGCCAGCCTAGGCTTTCATGCTCCTTCCACTTCATTTTGAAAAGTAAGATTCTGAAAAGGGTAAAGAAATCTTGTTTGCTGTCTATGTATGAGCAGTAAGTAATCACTGGAAATCAAAAGATGGGATTATCAAGTGACTTTGGATTCCAGCTGCTGCCTAACAAACTTGACAAGATTCTTGATCTTTTTATCAACTATCTAGACTTGACACACCATTTGTCCCTACAACCAGCTGTTAGTGTTTATGAAAGTAATCGTCCATGATTTACGCAATTTTAACTACCATCCTGTTGTGATATTAGGTCCCCTCTGACTAATTTTTTCTGCTAGTGATTATGACAATCTTGGAAGATAATCAGCATAGAGTAGTTTTTTTTTTCCCTGTTTAACCAACCAAACCAAACATATAGAGTATGTACCAGTCGAAAGCAAGCATGGTCTGGGAGGGCACGATGTAAGCTGACCTTGACTTGTTTTCGTGTTAAAGTTAAAAATTAAATAAGAAGCTAAGGACATGGATTCTGTAATTGTTAGGGAGTACTACTTTAGATATTCTGTTAAGTTTCTGGTCTTTACTATGTTACTAAATAACTGTCTTGCCTGAATAATGCAGCAATTATCACCTGGAGCAGCAAGTTCTCTTTGCTATCCCAGAAAATTTACTGATACAGATTGGAGAATTTCGGAGAATTTCGAAGTACTGAAAAGCTAATGAAGTTTCTAATCTTTCACGTGACTCAAAAAGATAAAGCAGCAAAGCTTGAGTATCAACAAAAATATGAAAATGAGTACAATGAAAGATATAACATTGTCACAAGGTAGATAAATACTGAAATTGAGTACAATGAAAGATATAACATTGTCACAAGGTAGATAAATACATCGATTAAAAAGTTTCTGGACAGTTAAGTTACAATGGGGAAAATACAAAAGCTTACAGTGAGATGTTTCTTTCTCATTGACCCTACAACACCTTTGTAACCATGCTATTTACTATATAGTGCATGTGGCTGTAGACATTTTTCACATCACTTGCTGCAATTAGTTCTAGAATTACAATTGATGAATCTCAAAAATTTCTAAAATAATATTAGGTGCAGATTTAATTACTAGAAAGAAGAAAACAAGAATGGACAAGAAAAAATGCTTGTTTTTATCTTGATATGATATTTTCCGAATCTCCTTGTCGCTGTATATACAGAAATCCCCCGCCAGTTGGGGCCTCTAATCAATTTGGTGACGCAGACAGGCACTATTCATAGCTCAACTTTCATTTGGTTTGTGGCATCTGAAGCTGCATTGAAAGGAATTGAGCATAAGATATTATTTTGCTAAATTCGCTAGTTAAAAATTGAGGCTGCAGTTTGTAAGATGTCTATGAATATGAATTACTTAAGCATTGATTTAAGAGGAAATTCTTCATCAACACCTTGAAAGTGGCTCTACCTTCTTTGTAACAATTTTGAATTTTAATACCTTTTACAATACAAAACAATATCGATTGTGTCCAAATGTATATGTTAGTTGTGTTGTTTCCCCGTATATCTTTTTAGCAGTTCATCCCATTTTACAAGTATCACTTAAATATCAATTTTACAAGTATCACTTAAATGCAGATAATGCTCACCATGAAAGTTCTCGTGTTGATTTTGGCCAAATCCCATTTGCACGACATTTTGGAGGTCGTCATCCCAGAATGACATCTGAACATTAAAATGAAGATGTTGTAATCAGTACGCAGGCAATTAGACTTTAAACGAGGCCACTCCCCAGTTTGGCCTCTCTTAAGGATACTAGTTAAGCATGAGCTAAAGATCTAAACCCTGATGCACATTTCAGTTACCTGAGAGGCAATGCCTGCGTTATATCCAGCAGTTGGAGGCTGTTGCATGCCTGGATTTCGACGAATTGCAGCAGTCAAAGAGTTCATGTATAATGGATTATTTGTTCCATTAGGCATGTTACTATGTAAATTAGACCCTTGCTGAGACTGGAATGCATAAGGGAAAGTCTGAGCTGATGCATCAACTGGGTAAATGTTTTGTGGCAAGGAAGCATAAGATTGGAGGACCTGGAAATTAGCACAAATATCCAGATATGATTAGTTTGTGACAATTAAACAGAATTGACACGGAACATAGAACACTAAGATTGTGACTGACTTACATCTTTCGATATAATATCTTCCATGTTAAAACCCGTCCTAGGATTGACAGTCGATAATTTCATTGAAAGGAACTGCAAGAAGCACAATTCAAAATTTAGGTTATACTACTCAAGTGCTCTGAATTACAGAAACTAGTTTTGGTCTCGAATATTCTGAATTTACCTCAACTTGATGCTGCAATGATTGCACATAGTTTATAATCTCATCCAGCATAACAGCTTTTCCAGTCACCTAAAATAAAAATTCAAGCTAAATTCGTTAGTTTTCTGACAAATTTTGTACAAAGGAGCTGAAAAAGTTGTTAACTTTATTCACCTTATTGCATCCTGGGACAAGATCTTGGAGGAACTTCATCCTTTCACTAATTTTTTCTCTCCGAACCTATCAGACGAATATTGGTAATTAGTATACTGATCACATTTCATTACTTCTAATGTTAATTATGCGAAAGAATGAGAGAAATGATAATTTTCAAGAGACTGAAATCATGAAATTGTTTGAGTTCTTACTCTTTCAGCTAGACTATGGCTATCTGTGGCTTGCCCTCTTCGAGCTCTAACATGAATATAGTCCTTTGGAGGCTCCGGAAGCTTGGAACTTTCCTTACTCTGTTTCTGATTTCCTTCATCAGCCTTGCTTCTTTTTGAGCTTGGTCCATCATTTTCAGCTACAGCCTACAAAATCGAAATCAATTACACAAAATTCTCGAAAAGTTTAAAACTTTAAAATTTAACAAAATTCTCTGAACAATAATAATTACCTTTACTTCTTTAGCAGATAAAACTTCCTTTGCTTTTCCTCTTGGAATTGCCTTTCTCTTCTTGACATTAAAATCTTTCTGACCTTTCAATCCAATTTCTCCACCTGGGATCTGTTCAGAAAGTGATGATTCTTCCATAGAATCACCAAACTCTGCTTTTTCTGGGCTTGATGACCTTGACAACTTACTCAAGAAACCATCTTTATTTTCTTGAATTCCCATTTGAGATCCATTATCTTTTGGTAATTTCCTACCAAGCCCATTACCAAAACAAGAAAATCTTGCAACCCTTTCTGCAAAACCAGGATCAGATGAAACTGGCAAATTCCCACCTCTAGTTTGATGATCCATGACTGAAAGATTCAATCTTGGAGGAGAATTCAATGGAGTATTATAACAAGAAGTATTAGTACTATTAGTATTATTATATATATCACCAGAATTACATATACTACCTAATCTACCAATAAGTTCTCTTAAAACAACATTTTGTTGATCACCATTCTTGGCTTGCATTCCAAGATTTGATGTAGGAGAAGAAACAAGTGAGCTTAAAGCAGACTCAAAAGGATCACTTTGATCCATTGAATTATCCCAGTTGGGATTAAAATAACAGTTGGGTATTTGTTCTGAAGTTGAATTATGATCATTAGCTTGAATTTCCATGCCAAACTGTAAAGAATTCCATATCTTATCACTTTCCATGGTTAAGTGTATTTCAAGAAAATGAGTGAAGAAGACAAGCTAAAACAAGAAAGTGTGCTAAAAGTGAAGTAGATAGGAAAATGTTCTTGATTTGGAATATATAAGGAGGATGAGATAGATAACTGAAGTCAAAACAAAAGGTAGAAATGGAGTTTAAAAATCTGCATTATGAGATGGGTTAGTTTTTTTGCAGTTGGAATGGAAATTACTCAAAAAGCTGGTAAAGACAGGGCAGGGCAGAGTAGGGTGCTAGTGGGGGGAGAGGAGAGGGTAGGGTAGGATAGGAAGGAGGGGCTTTCCGAATTCTGACATTTTTCGAATTTTTTCCGTAATGATTTTTCTTTCCGATACCCATTTTTTGTGCATCTCAATGTGCTCGGTATTTTGTAAATGAAATTATGAAGATAAATAAATTATGGTATGAGTTGAGTTTATCAGTTTGATTACCTGTATATCCTTTTCTATGTGGTTAGGTATACTAATTATAGAAAACATGGAACAGAAATCTAATATTGTAACAATGATGATGAAGATAATACAACTACAATTTGATCATTTTTAGATTTTTATTTGGATAAAAGCCCTGTAAAAGATGTGGGGAAGAGATGCCAGAGGTGTAAACATCAAACTAGTGGTGGCTCACTCCTTGAAAATGAAATGGTGTCTGAATTGTCTCAACTATGAAAATGGCTTTTACTAATTAATAAAAAGAATTAAATATAAATAATAAATAGCTTTGATTGTGATTGAAGTGGAAGTCTTTTTTCACAAAAAACTACAGCCACAGCCCACAGGGACACTTATTTGTTTATTCTCCTGTAAAAGATGACAGAAAGAATTTATTTAAGAGGTTAAAAAATGGTAAATAAACAAATTGCAAATTGCAATAGGTAAAATAATTGTTAATATAATACAATGTTTTTGTTGCTTTGCTTCAACTGGTGCATAACACTGTTTTCAAAAAAAAAAAAAAAAAAACTGGTGCATAACACTCTGGTTTCACTGGCACTGTTTGTCATATGGTGGGTATGAACTATGAACAATGATTGTTGTTGAAACAGGGAGGAAAGTTACTATATGTGACATTGTATAACATAAATAAAGCACATACAATGTTCTATTTGTTAACCACTTCCCTACTTTTTAACTTTTGATTTGTACTATTAGCCAACCGCAAAAAAATTAAATTAAAGTTATCGTTGCAATGATCATTTGATATGATTATGAGATTTGTACGATTTTAATTCATCGTTACAATGATCATTTGATACGATTATAAGATTTGTACGATTTTATTTCAACATTCGATGAATTGCGTCTTATTTGCACTCTTGAAAAAACAAGTATGGTACCGTTGATTACAGCTGTATTTCGAGCGGGTGGCTCGCGAGCTCGCTCGGCTCGAACTCGTTTAACTGGACTCGACTCGTCTCGTTTAGTTAAATGAGCCGAGCTCGGATAGTGGTTCCGGCTCGTTTAATTAAACGAGTCGGCTCGGCTCGACTCGTGAAATTAAACGAGCCGAATTCGGGTAGAATTTTAGGCTCGATTAAGTGTAAAATTAAACGAGCGGCACGCCCGACTCG
The DNA here is from genome assembly GCA_036435485.1 of Saposhnikovia divaricata. NCBI lineage: Eukaryota > Viridiplantae > Streptophyta > Magnoliopsida > Apiales > Apiaceae > Saposhnikovia > Saposhnikovia divaricata. The sequence continues at coordinate 166,282,988 of CM071595.1, read as the reverse complement.
TTAAAATCGGCTCGTTTAGCTAAACGAGCCGGCTCGACTCGACTCGTTAAATAAACGAGTCGAGTTCGGGCAGAGGTTTAGGCTCGTTTAATTAAACGAGCCGGCTCGACTCGACTCGATATGTCCGGCTCGAAACTCGACTCGCCCGGCCAGAATTACAGCCCTACCGTTGATACCAAGTGATATTAATGAGAAGTGGACAATTTTGGTAAAGTTGTTGCAGACTCTAGCAATTGAAGATAAGATCTGCATATCTGCTTCAAAATGAAAAATATGAAGTCATATGATAAATAGGATAAGATATCGGAAAAATGTGCAAGTAAACCATACTACTTCATTAAAGCAGATAAAACGAAAATGCTTATCTAGCTATCTTACTTTAAAATGCATGAAGAATGTGTTGGATTATAAAAAGCAAAGTTTCTTTTTTTTAACAGAAATAACAGCACTGAAATGCAAAGTCTGCAATCCTACATTCATGTTCATGAGTCCTAATAAATCTGTTGATTAGAGCTAATCAACAGATTTTAAATCTGTGATTAACGACATTACATCGTCTATGATTGAACTTCACATATATTTGAGGAACTTCCTAATTTATAACGGAAGAACAGTTTAATTCGGATTCCAAACATTTTCACGACGTCTATCCTTCTTCGCAAACTCGATAAATTTACTTCTATTATACATCTTCGACACCCCACAATCTTCTTCGCAGTAACAGCACTTGAACATTCTGATTTTGTCTCCGACTAACTTTGAGATGCACAAGTATAATTTATTTACTCCTTAGTACGGTGAATTTTTCCTACATCCCAACATCTTATTTTTATTAGTAAAAAATACCAAGTATAATCGATTCGATTCTGCATATTTATTCATGTCAGATAGAGGGTTAGGTATTATTCCCTCAATCCATTTTATTTGATCCACTTTTTTTACATGTATTTCAATATATTTGAACGAGGTACTTATAAATAATATTTTTAAAATTGTTTCGATTTATCTAAAAATATAAATTTTATATTTTTGTACAAATAAAAAAAAATTAAAAAATAAATTCACAAGACTTTGGATCATGTATACATAGGACGGAGGTAGTAATTACCCATAGATATTTATTACTCCCTCTCTTTCTTAATCTGTTTCTGGTTTTGACTTTTGATACCGTTCATTATAAGTGATTGATTATTAATTTACGTATAATTTATAAGATAAAATATGGTCATGGGTGATTTTATTTGATTCGTATTTATGAGTACTTTAATACAGTGAAGATCAAAAGTATGTGTTGGCAAACGTGTCCAAAGTAAACAGGAAAAACATTTAGGAACGGAAGAAGTAATAGTTTATAAATCGTAAGGAAGGCCAAATCCTCTGCACCACTTTATGTGTGCCACTCCATGTTCCACTTTTTTGATTGGCTAATTAAATTGAGTTGGATTCTACTAACATCAATAATTAATGTTGGTTGTTATAAATATACTGATACTATAAATAATTAATATTGGTTGTTATATATATGATGATATAAATTGATGTTAGTGAAATCTAACTAATATTTTACTCAGCATAGATGGGTACACATAAAGTGATGTAGAAGATTTAACTCTTCGTGTGGTGTGCAGCCCATACGATGACATTATCCTAGGAGTTTGGCTTTTGCCGTTTTATTTCCCCATTTTCATTTATTATGTCTACTTGCTTGTGTTTTCCCGTTATGTGCAGGTGATAGGAGCTTCGCATGGTGATTCCTAGTGGCATGGTAGGTAAGTCCTCTGTGTAGAAAACCAGGGGCTCAGGTACTGTTGTGAACGTTGTCGTATATATTTTAGTTTCCTTTATATGTATCACATACCGTATATGTCGTGCACATAGCCGAGGGTCACCACGGAAACAGCCTCCCTACCCTAAAAGGTGGGGGCATGGTCTGCGTACAACCTACCCTCCCCAGACCCTGCTCTGAGCGGGAAATACTGGGTTTGTTTGGTTTGGTTTGATTTGGTATGATGTGCAGCCCAAGTGGGAAATCAACCTAGAAGCTCGACATTTCTTGTTTACAAAAACACCCACAGTATTATGATTCTCTTTGACCCTTCATCGTTGCCATCAAAACTGAGACGGCCACAAACGACTTTTTTATTCCAGCTGCTAATTTGCCTGTAAAATCCCCATTCATGTGTAAAAAGCTGAAAATTTGTAAAAAAATACTCACTCTGTCCCATCCATTTCTTTACACTTTCCTTTTTGGGATGTCCCAACCAATTCTTTACGTTTCCTAAAATAGTAGCTTTTAACAATAAAATACTTTATTACATCCACTACTTCACTCCACTTTTTCAACACTTTACACTATTACACCCACTAACTCACTTATTTTAATAATAAAATCACTATTACACCCACTAACTCACTTATTTTAACAATATTACACCCACTATCTTGGTTTCCGTGCAAAAAACAAATGTAAACAATCTCATGGGACGGAGGGAGTATGACTAGTGCATTAAATATCTAACAAATGACTATTAGAGCATCTCCAATGGGGTTGGCTAAAATGGTTGGCTAAAATAATATAAAATAATGGTTGATTAAAATTTGTTGAATCTGTAAGGTGTTGTGCTCCAATGGGGGTTGGTTATAATGGTTGGCTATATTTTGAAAGTAATATTTTATTATTATTTTGAATACTTTTTAAATTCAAATTTACTTAATATTAACAGTAATTAATAATTTTACATGAAATTATATTGTTGAATTAGAAAAAAAAAATTATATTCCTGCAGCTTTGCTACAGGTTTGTAAAGATTGACTATATATAGCCAATGAACTCAGCTTGGCTATATATTTGGATAAGGGTTTTGATCGGTTGGAGTGTTACCATTTATACAGATTATGCATATTATCTGCCATGTAGGACATTTTAGCTAAGGGCTTCATGGGTTGGAGATGCTCTTAGAATGGGTGTGTTTGATTTTTTTTTTTTACGCATTTTTTTTTTACCAGTTATTCGGGTTAGCTTGCACATTAGAGCATCTCCAATGGGAGAGACCTTTTAGGTAAAATTTAAAATTAATTACCATAAATAAGAATTATAAAGAATGTGTAAAAAATTTTGCACTCCAATGGGACAAAACCCTTGTCTATAATTATAGATAATCTCTTGATGTTGGCTATATTTGTCGAACCTCTAGAGACCTGTAGTGAATTGCCACATCACTTATAAATTTTACATAATCAATATTTTATGTAATTTAGCCAATCATTTTTAGCTAACGCCTTTGGAGATGCTCTTAGGAGTAATCCTGGGTATCCCCTTATCTTCGTGAGCTTAGCTAGAATCAAATGTGAAACCTTGCAATGATAAGTCTTAAAAATCCTGACCTTAATCAATTAAGGGACCGATACGGGATTGTGCGAAATATTCTTTACATATAGGATGATAATTCGTGCGGATAATTTATTAAAATTTATCATTTTTTATTAAATTTTTATAAGAATTATTTTATTTTTCATTAAAAAATATTTTAAAAAAAGTACAAAAGAAAACTATAATATTTATGCAACTCAGTAGTTTATAATAAAAGAATTGTAACTATATCAGAATTCCAATAATTCTAAGAGATATGAATCTAGAAGGAAGTACCATTAAAACGGGATTTCACTTAGTAATAACATATTAGATGATAAGGGCCCGAGAAAATTTAATTAAATTGATCATTAATTCATTATAAAAAATTATGTTATTTACAAAGAATTTGCTTATTAGTAAAGGTCATTTTATATATTATTTTGTTTAAGTTTATTTAAAAAAATCCTGAGAAAAAAATAAATGATTCCGATATATACATTAAAATGTGCATGATTATGATAAATACGTTATTTATGAACTGAAAAGAGTTATAATAAAAAAAATTACAATTATAATAGTATTAACAATTTTATTATTTTATTATTTTAAAATTTGATTAAAAATAATCAAATTTTGGTACCGAAGTACTATTAAAAATGTATTTTGTTGTTATATATAAGCATGTCACCATAGATCAACATATGTATTCGTAGTCTTTTTTTTGATTAAATTGTAATAAAAGAATTATAATTGTAATAGGGTTTTTTTATTTATTTTATAAAATAACATAGAATTCTAGGTTAAATAGGAGTCTTGGGGTTAAACCAAAATATGGTGCGAACCAAATTTGGTACGAAGTAGTACATTACGAAGAGGTTTTGCTTATTAATAAAGGTTATAGATATAGATTTTATTTATTATTTATTTAAGGTTATATTTTAAACAATCAAGAAAACATAACATACATGGTTCTAGTTTTAAAAATACGTTATTTGTACAATTCAGTAAGATTATAGCAAAAGAATTATAATTACAACAAAATTTCAAAAAAAATTTTTAGAAAATAATATGAATTTTAGAGGAGTATGAATCTGTGATGAAACCAAAATAAGGGTGAAACCAAATTTGTTACGAAAATACCATTAAACAGGGATTTATAATAAAGGTTATAGATTCGTTAGTATTTTATAAATGTTACACGATCAGGCTACGTATTCGTTGGTATTTTACAAAAATTTATATCAAGTAACCCTAGATTGTATATTGTATTCGTTGGTGTTTTACCCTCTATTTGTTGGTGGTTTTTGATCGTTGGCTTTTTCTAGTAAAAAAAGTTATAAACAAAAAATTATAATTATCGTAAGAATTCTATTTTTAATTCTTTTTAAAGGAACATATTATTCTAGGGAAAATATGACTCTATTAAAAAAATTACAGATAAAAGAATCATAGATCACCCAAAAATGAGATCATGTTTCAAGCACATTGCAATATTGCATAACCATTGTTCATCCTAACCTACTTCCAAATTTTATTTTACGAGCAAAATATACAAAATATGTTTAATTAATTGAATTTATTCAAATTCACCCTTCGTCAAAATTTAAATCTAAGGAGCATGGGCAATTAACAACTTGTCGGCTCTGTAAACGAAATAAATACATTATTATTATCAACAACACCGAGAGTTTGATTGATTGAAATAACACAAAAATATTGAAAATTTGACCGCCCTCTTTATCATGTAACGTGACATTCAACTAATCATTTGGTTCTCCTAATTTCTACATGCACACAGCACACATTATTATCGTATACAAACCATTTTTTCTTTGACCAATATACTCATGCAACAGGTGTCCTTCTGCCATTGGTCACACGGGCACAGTTCTCGAGGTAACTCGTATATTTTGTAATTTTCTCTGACAAACCATTTAAAATACTAATCCCAATAATGCTAGTTCTATGAGCATTATTTTAATCTTTGAAACTTCGTTTGCTATTAATTTATATTTATATTTATATAATAATAAATATGATAAAAAAATATTCATGGTATTCTCTTTGTTCTCAATTCCAATAGGGTGAAGCTGGGATGGGATCCAAAGTTTGCAGCACGTTAATGATTGGAGTTTATCGATACAAACTTTTAGTTAAAATATTAGTTCCTCCCTCCGCCAACAACATGTTGGTGCAGTGGTTGAGCCACTGGCCTCCTTTGAAGGTGGTCAGGGGTTCGACTCCTGCGTGTGCGTTAGTTTCTTAGTTTGTATTAGGTTTCCTTTCTGCATTTGTATTTCTGTATTTGTAATGGCCGGGGATCCTTCGGAAACAGCCTCCCTATTGTATAGGGGCATGGTCTGCGTACAGCTACCCTCCTCAGACACCACTTTGAGTGGTATTATAACTGAGTAAGCTAAGTTAAGTATTACTTCCTCCCTCCCTAATTAGTTGTTCAGTTTGACTTTTCAATGGTCAAATTGATCAAATTTTGACGGAAATTTATATATATTCTATATTTGGAAAAAATAAAAAAAGTTATATCATTGTAAAGCATATCTAATCTATTTTAATATGTACTTTTCCGTTTCTTAAATAATAGAATGATAGTTTTTAATCTTCGGTTAAAAATTGATCAATTTAACCACTAAAAGTCAAGCTGGACAACTAATTAGGAACGGAGGGAGTAGTTCGCATATCATAAATCATAATTATACATAATTTGTAAAACAATGTTCACGTACATTCTTCTTCCTTTATAATTTTAGCCAACACGATTATATTGACTATAATTTTAGCCAACACGATTATATTGTCTGAATATGTAGAGATATGTAGAGACCTATTATAAAATAATAACACCTATTACCATATTAATTATGATACATTCTATTTATAACAACTTAAAATAATAATAATATTTTATTTTTAAAATATAGCTAACGATTATAGCCAATTACATTTGAGCAAATACCTTACATGTTCAACAAATTTTATATAATTAATATTTTATATCATTTTAACCAATCATTTTAACAAACACATGCTCTTATTCGGAGTAATAATCCTATCTAATAAGTAGATACTCTAATCGTGAGTGTTACCGGGAAAACTCTCTTAAAAAAATCTTCAAAACAGGATTCTAAATATTTATTAGTTTATTTTTACAAAATAATTGTACTAACCCATTTTAATCATTATTATATAATTTTTAAAACCAATATTTGAATCACTACTTAAATATTAAAAATTGATTTATACAATTTAAAAAAAAATCACTAAAATTCAAATACAGATTCACAAAATTTTTGAGATTCAAAAACATATTCTAAAAATTTATCATAAGTTTTTAATATTTATAAATAAATTTTTATTTATAATTAATTTTTTGGAAGCACGGTAAAGATATAAAAATATTTATGATTTTTTTTCATTTTAAAAATTAATATTTTATATTGATTCTCTCCGTTTTCTTTTTAAAAAATTAACCTTCTAATCATATGTAAAATCAAGCCACCGGGAAGAATGAAGCTGACCGTAATGAAGCCCAACCCATTTCCAGTTCAGACTTAATTGTTTTCATTGTCAGATCCAGGCCCAGCTTATCGTTTTATATTATTATCATCGTTTGATTTTAGTTGACAGGTATTTTAAAAATGCATTGGTTCAAAATTGGCACTCCTCAGCTTTCACAAATAAATAATTTATTTTCAGAAAAAAACAAAGTACATTACTTACCTTTTTTTTAATAAATATTTATTTCTTTAAAATAAGATAAGTCAAACTAGTGTAACACTTGTAATTTTAATATATACAATTAGGAGCAAACTGATTTCACCACAACTTTGTTTGAAATATTACAATGGTCATTTGCTTTTAAAGAGTATTTCCCGAGCTCTTTATTTATTTTCAGAGCTATTTGAATCATATTGTAAAGAGTTCCGGAAATAACATTTAATATAAACAAAAAAAGGTCACCTAAATTATTTCTGTGACTCTGTCCTAGATTAGAAGAATATAACTTGAAGAACTGATGATTTCCGAAGGAGCCCAGGCCTCAGCTACCAACTGTAATCACCTGATAGATCATAACAATCTATCACAGCTTGATTTTGAAAGAATCTCTCAGGTGGCCGCTAAACTTCCTAGTATGCACATATGTCTAGCAGTCTTTCTAGCACCAAGACAGAACCAAAATACTGCTTTGAATACTTGAGAAATTGTCACTGTGGGTTTAAACAATCAGCGGTTTAGGGTTGATGATTTACGTAAGTTACTGAAGTTGGTTATTGATTCCTAATTTATGTATGATTACTCTTGTATGAAGGTTAATCACATAACATTAAACGACATCTTGGCAACATTTTCAAAATGAATGACACAGACCAAGTCTCTACTACTCTTCATCTTACAAAAAAAATACATGGACATACCTTGTCTGCATGGTATGCTTCAACATGTGAAACTATGTTTCAAATACATCAGAATCACCCTCTGTTTGATTTCTATGGCTCTCCATAATATCGTGACAGAAGAAAGCAGCCTTACAGTTAGCACTTCGCATCAACATGCACAAAATATAAGGTCAAACTAATGCCAATGATAGGAGGGAAAATGGGAAATTAATAGGGCAACACAGATTTTCATATAAAGATCATTACCTCCTCGTAACTGACCCAGCTCCTCCTCATAGCTCTTCTTTATATATATTACTTTTGCTCTTCACATCAGCAAAATGCAAACAAAGACAAACATAAAAACCTGAGAAAGCATAGCAAAACAGACAAAACCCAAATATCTAAATTATACACAATTTTATATTAAAGTAGTAGAGCTAGTATTTCACTCAAGCAAGGGGGGGGGGGGGGGGGGGAGAACAACACTAATATAAGGGAATGAATTTGTTTTAGTTGATGAGCACAAGGTTAGCGTTTGGATTTATAAAAACTGTTAAAAGTTACACCAAATTTGAGGTGTTACTCCAAAAATGGAGTAACTTTCACAGTTGAGTTGGATATGGTCTAAAAGAAAGAATTGCCAATAATGTGATTCACAATACGAGGACAACAATGATATGCCATCTAGCAAGATTAACATCTTATAATGATCTACTAGAAAATATGAACTACAAGGCTTTAAACGGCAATTTGTATACCTCAATTGAATCAGGGTGCAACAGGCAATAATGCGATTTCACAAGGGCAGCAATCAACCCAACAGCTTCCACTATAATTTCCCCACCATGATTTCCCACGCACATTTGCAAACAATGATTTAATAGTGGCACGTACAGAACAGTTTCTTATCCCCAAAATGTAAACTAGAATAAATATGAGCATATATAGATTGTCTCAGAACTTCAAAGTGCGCTAAAAGAAAAATATATATGATCACAAAAGCAAATGATAAAAAGATAGAAGACAGCCTAACATCATTATCAGCGAAACATAAGTTTTCGACAACGGCTAACAACCTCCCACAGAACCTAAAGTGAGAAACTGCCTCCAGCAAAGTACGAGTACAGCATATGGCCACACGCTGGAAGGTGACCTGGCCTTCTAGATATATGAATTAAGCAGGTTTGCCAGTAAATGCACAAACTTAAACACACGAACTTCAAAATAAATATGCAATTTCTAATAAACACGAAAATAAGTATGCCCCGACGATCCAAGGAACAACTACAAAAGTCCAAATGCATTTATACACAAATATATCGCGTATGAGTCTTCACCCTCTAATTTGTGCCCCTTTGTCTTACCTCACTTCCTTGCCATTAGATAAGTTCTTCCTCACTCCCTCTATTTTCTTACGACTTCTTTTTTCCACAAACCTTAATTTTTGTTTGCTTCATAGGGATAATAATCCCCAAACTATTTAACATTTGTACTTCTTTCATGAAACAGATACAGCCTTAGGTAAAGTCTTCCTTCAATGCACATCTATGGCTGTGTTACAAGTTTATGAACGGACATAAAAACGAAGAATGTCAAAATGTACCTACCCAGATGTGTAGCAGCTAGCATTTCTGGTGAAGACAGGACCTGGACATGGTACCTGATATTAAGGCAAAAGTCTTTCTCGCATTTCCTTCAAAAAGATTCCAATGCTGGCTTAAATACGTCTTGGACTGTTTTCCATGGGCTCAAACTGTTAGGGAGCATAGTAACATTCCTGTGTGTGATGTAGAAGAGTACGCCTCCCTCACGTGAGCTACAAAATTATGAGCTGTTCCTCTAGTTTGTTAGTCACGTTATTTTCCTATGTAGAGCTCATGTGGGCTCAATATAAATAGCTGTAAAGCCTTTCATTCTATTGTTGTATAACTTGAACAATACTTCACTATATTTTTCAATACAGCCTTCTCTTTTATCTTCTTCATTGTTTGCAATGTTCATAATATAGTTATATGTTTGTGAGATGGTATCAGAGCTGGTAACGCTCCTTCTTGATGCCTCAACGACGTTATGCTGATGTGGTTAATTCTAGCCCTGCTACTCCAACTACTCCAGATCTAGGTGTCCGTACAACAATGGTGATGCCTTCAACCTCTGCATCTTCTACTGTAATCGATGCTAATCATCCTTTCTTCATCCACAACGGAGATAATCCAGGTATGGCCATTGTTACCCAAACCCTTACTGACCAAAATTATCAGCAATGGAGTCGTGCTATCCAATTAGCTCTATCTGCTAAACTTAAACTAGGATTCATTGATGGATCTATTGTTAAACCTGCTGTTAATTCTGAGATGTATGCCTTGTGGAAACGTTGTAATGATATGGTAGTATCATGGTTGCTTAATTCTATATCTCCAGAGATTCGTAATAGTGTTGTTTACTTGTCTACTGGTAAAGCGATTTGGGATGATTTGATGATTCGTTTTGCTCAAAGTAACCTGCCTCGTATTTTTCAATTGAAGAAAGAGCTTATGTCTCTTACTCAAGGCTCTATGTCTATCACATCTTATTTTACTAGATTTCGTACCTTACTTGATGAAATGGATGATTTATCTCCGATTCCTAAATGTGTTTGTGTTAATACTACTTGAACCTGTGAGTTTGTTACAAAAATGGAGACATATGAACAAATTCACAAACTCAATCAATTCCTAATGGGCCTTAGTGAGCAATTTACAAGTATTCGTGGCCATTTACTTATGATGAAACCACTCCCTACTCTAAGTCAGGCATACTCACTTTTACTTCAAGAGGAAGTACAGAGAGATTGCTCTCACTCTTCTACAATACCAGAAAACATTGCTATGAATGTGAAGTTTACCAACCATAAACAATCCCCTGCTTCCAAAAAGCTTACTGCTGACACTGCTGTGGTGTGTGATTACTGTCATGTCTCTGGACATACAAAGGACAAGTGTTTTTGTTTGCATGGATTTCCTGAGTGGCATAAGCTTTATGGCCATCCTAAACCCAAACCTAAGCTACCAAACAGTCAGAATTCTAGGTTCTCTACTTCTTTCCCTGGTAAAAAGGCTGCACAGGTTACTACTACTGCTGCTTCCCCTATCTCTGATACTCCAACTGTTTCTTCTGGGTCTGAAACTGGCACCTCTACATCTTCTTTCACCGAGTCTCAATGTCAACAAATTGCTAGTATGATTCAGCAAAGTCTCAAGACTCTCACTCCATGGCAGAGCAATCATGTCTCTACTACTCCATTTGCTGGATCATCTTCTTTTCTCCACGGTACACCTTTCCGTTCTACTATTTCTACTGCTTATACTTTACAAACTATAGATCAATGTAGTGGAGATTGGATTATTGATTCTGGTGCCACAGACCATATCACATTTCAGTTTCAGTTGTTAGTTAATCCTATACCATTAAATGGCAATCTGTATTTACCTGATGGTACTACTACTCCCATTACTCATTATGGTAGTCTGAACCTAACTCAAGATATTACCCTGCACAATGTTCTGTGTGTTCCCACCTTTAACTGCAATATTCTCTCTATTCCAAAATTAACCACTCAATCTAACTACTTTGTTAGTTTCTCCTCTTCCCATTGTTTCTTGCAGGACCAACATCAGAAGAGGATGATCGAGATTGGTAGACTTACTTCTGGACTCTACAAATTTCATCATCTTACTCCTGATGCTGCAATCAACTCTTTCAAGCCTGTGTCTCACTCCACCTCAACTCAAATTCATCTTTGGCATGCTCGTCTTGGCCATCCTTCATCTACTGTTCTTAGCAAATTACAGTTTTTACCTCATTGTAATAATGATTGTTTTAGTTCTTGTGATATTTGTCATAGAGCTAAGCAAAAACGAAAACCATTTCCTGTTAGTATTTCTGTCAGTTCTTCTGTGTTTGAATTAATACATTGTGATCTTTGGGGACCATATAAAACTCCCACTCATGGCAAATGTACCATGTTTTTAACGATTGTTGAAAATTTCTCTAAATGCACATGGATATTCCTACTAGCTGATAAAACTCAAGTATCTTCGTTACTTATTAACTTCTGTGCATATGTTCAAACTCAATTCCATATAACAGTTCAAATTATTCGTACAGACAATGGGACTGAATTTGTCAATCACACTCTTTCTGCTCATTTACAATCACTTGGTATTTTACATCACACATCACGTCCGTATACCCCTCAGCAAAATGGGGTTGCTGAGCGGAAACACCAACACCTTTTGAATGTGGCTAGGTCCTTAAAACTGCAAGCTCATTTGCCTAACACCTTGTGGGGTGATTGCATTCTCACAGCAGCCCATCTTATAAATTTAACTCCATCAAAACTACTCGACTTTCGTACACCTTATGAGTTACTTTTCAACAAACCACCAGACTATACTCATTTAAAAACGTTTGGGTGCCTGTGTTATGTTAACAAAGTCACAGGACCAACTGATAAACTTGGTCCTAAAGCTAATGCCTGTGTATTCTTGGGATACCCTTTCGGTACTAAAGGTTACAGAGTTCTAGACTTGACAACTCGAAAATGCTCAATTTCTAGAAATGTTACCTTTCTTGAAGAATATTTTCCTTTTTCTACTCATTCAGACATTTCAAATCTACCCGTTTTACCTGCTCTTCCCAGTTCTACAGTTGATGATATTTCTGGTTCCCCCACTATACCACATCACCCAGCTGAAAATTCTTCTGCTATTCATTCTTCACCACCATCTACTACTCCTACAACTGTCTCTCCTCCTACTCCTTCATTACCTATTATTCCCACCACATCTCTCAGACCAACTCGTCAACGTGTTCTTCCTATGAAATTTCAAGATTTTACTGGCCTGCCTCCTTCTTTGGTTCCCTCCACCACTAACTGTGTCACATAACCCATACAACACCATCTTTCTTATGGGGCTTTTACACCCAAGTATGTAAATTTTCTGACTGCTACTGATTCTGAGTCTGTCCCATACACATATGGTCAGGCTATTAAGTCAGAAGTTTGGTACAAGGCCATGAAAGAAGAAATTCAGGCTTTGGAAGCAAATAATACCAGGAAATTGGTTCCTATGCCTTCTGATACAAATATTGTTGACTGCAAATGGATATACAAGATCAAATATTCTTCTACTGGTCAAGTTGAACGTTATAAGGCTCGCTTGGTCGCCAAAGGTTTCACTCAAACAAAGGGGTTAAAAATTACCCATTTAGGTCAAATGTTCGCATAAGTTACTTAAGTTGGTAATTGAGCCTTAAGTTGTGTTTGGTTACTCTTATATGAAGGTAAAACATATAACATTAAATCACATTATGGCGCTGTTTCCAAATCTCTACTAGTACTATTCACATTACACAAATGTTTATGGGCATACCTTATCTGCGTGGTATGATGCTCAAACATGCAAAAAAAAAAAAATCAGATACAGCAGAAATAGCATCTGTTTGCATTTTTCGGAGCTCCATAAAATCGTTAGAAAAGGAAGCTAGCAGCCTTATAGTTTGCATCACCCTGCATAAAGTAGGAGGCCAAACTGATGGCAATTGGGGGGGGGGAATTAGGCAACTCCCTGGCACTGATTCTAATATTAAAATGATCACCTCTTCTTATGTTCTTAACATCTATTCTTTCCTAGCTTGCTGTTATTATTACTGCATAACTGACTTGGCGGCTCCTCATTGTTCTTTCTATTTCTTAATTTTATACTTTGCTCTTCTTATCTTCAGTTGCTCATTGGGTCCGCGCAAGGTCCTTATCAAATGATAGACCTACAAAATTGTGGAAGTTTAGCACACAGATAAACCCATAAATTTACATCATACAACTTTATGTGAAGTGTAATAGTAAAGCTAGCATTTCAGTTAAACAGCACTATCAGATATAGTTGCATGGGATACTCATCGTCTATAGTAAAATAAATTATAGTGCCAAGTATCATCTACGTGTTGATATAAGTTACCAAATCGTTAATAATAAACGAGAAGAAAGGTCAAAAAAGGTATTTCAAACTTACTAGAAAAAATTTAGCTTTTCATAAATAACAGTTAAGGTTGAACATAACTTCAACATGAGAGACGGATAAACATCACTATATAAGCGCTCTTATATCATAATTCATATTAGTAAATATACTGCAAAGCTCATAAATCTTGTTTTTCCTTTGTGTAGGCATGTAGGAATAGAACCAGAGTATTCCTTGCGCTTACATGACATTAATTAAATTTTGTAAATTGAAAATGCAACACATGGGATATAGACATCAAATCAGCTCGAGATCCTATCTGAAGTGGGTAAGCCTCCAACATTGAGCACTTTAATCACACAATTTAGACTGAGAGTGACCAGAAGCTACCAAATTAGTGTCAAATTGGGTCCTCCACCTTCCACTGACAATTCAAGTGAAGGACAATGTAACATACAATAGTAACAATTGGACATTTGGTTTAAGCGCGGGACTGGACAACGCTAATACGACATCTAGTAGGATCAGCAGCTCAAAATTGATCTATTGATATGCAAAAATGTAAAATACAAGGGCTTTAACGGAAATTTTCATACATCAGTTGAATAAGGGTGCAACTGGCAATCACATGCTTTCACAAGGGCAGCAATCAACTGAACAACTTTGACACTAAATTCCCCACCATGCTTTCCCTTGTTCGTAAACAGTAACTTTAGAGCGGTACCACACAGTTTCCTAACCCCAAAATGTGAAGCAGGACAATTATGACCATACAAATGAACTCAGAACTTAAAAGCGGGATAAAAGAAAAAAATAGATGATTACAAAACCAAATGGAAATGAGATAGTAGACAACCTAACAACAAAATCAGCTAAACTTATGTTGTTGATAACAATTGCTAACAACCTCTGCTGAAGTTAAAGTGAGGAACTGCCTCCACTGAAGAAATATAAATAAATGGAAACACACTGGTAGGCAGCCTGCCCTTCTAGATGAATAGCTTAAGCAGGTATCCCTGTAAATGCACAAAGCTAAACACTCACTGGGAACATCTACTCTTTTTTTTTATTAAGAACATGAACTCATATTAGTTATGCAATTTGTTGTAAATAGATACATTTAACTTAAGTAGTCCATAAGCAACATATACATGGTCACAAAAATTATAGGAGAATATATAGGATTTCAGAGAAAGTTGAAAGCTCGTATACCCTGAAGCAGTAAGAAGCATACAAAAGCCCAGACGCATTCATACACAAACATATCGCTCTAAATAACATGCAGGTACCCTAGAGATACATTTCCTGCCTTTAACGTCACTACGGGGAATATGGCCTAATGTAATGCCCTCCTAATGTTACATTAGGCCCAAAATCCGTTACAGTAGACCTAATGTAACGGTATGGAGCGTTACATCCGCGGCCGCTACATTTGGTACCTAATGTAACGTTTTTTGGACCCTACTGTAACGGTAAAATATCGATACATATGATGCCTAAGGTAACAGTATAGCAACCAAATGTAATGGTTTTTGGCGTTACATTTGAATTAACCAGAAATTATTTTGGAGCTACGTGGCACTCTATTATTCTGCCCACGTGGCACTTAGTGGGTCCCACATGTTGTTGTGGTAGTGCCACGTGTCACTGCCACGTGTCACCTGTGGGTCCCACATGCTGACGTGGCAGTTCCACGTGTTACTGTCACGTGTCATCTGGTGGGTCCCACATGCTGACGTGGCAGTTCCACGTGTCACTGCCACGTGTCATCTGGTGGGTCCCACATGCTGACGTGGCAGTTCCACGTGTCACTGCCACGTGTCATCTGGTGGGTCCAACATGCTGACGTGTCATTTCCACGTGTCATCTGGTGGGTCCCATCCACGTAGCCTGCCACGTGTCATTTATGGTCATTTTATATACCTACTGTAACATTAATTTTATTCTACTGTAACATTACATATGCAAAATGTAACACTAATATTATGTAATGTAACTGCATTTAAACCATAAATGTAACACTAGATAAGCAAATGTAACACTACATTAAACATAATTTGCAATGTCTGCTTTGTTTTTGAAATAGCCATTACAAACTAAACATCCAAATCCAAACATCCCAACAACCAATTCAGTCCAACATCCCAACCACCAATACCATCCAAACATCCTAAACTCCATACCATTCTAAAACAACCTCCAACATCCCAAAACAACCTCCAACACCATCAAAGTACTTAGTAAAACAGTTCAAACAATCTAGGCAATACCAAAATACGAGAACAACAAGATAAAAGTTCAATACAAATAGTAAAACAACAGTGTTTTAACGGGGGGTCCTGCCTTGAGTGGCAGGAGTGATAGGAGTGCCGTTTTCGTCGGCATCACTTGAAAATGTGGCACAGAAGTCGGTGAAATCAATCTTCATCTCCGGATTTGCCTCTCCTATTTTTTTCACCAACCAAGCCATGTTTTCCTGGACTTTTCTGTTGACCTTGGCTTCCATTTCAAGCTCTACATTCTGAGTGATCTTCGCAGTCAGCTCCTCAACATAATTATCTGCAACTGGAACAGCCGGGTCTGTGGACGAAACTGATTTACCTTGCCTTCCCACCAACCAATCCGGTCGATTCTTTTTTCTAGGAAGAATCACATCTGCATCGTTTCCTTCAATCAACTTATCCTCAATGCCCTTCTGCAAGAAAAAGTTTCATCATTTTTTGCGAGGTAATAAACCACATATTGCCCCTCTTCTAGCATATACTTACTAGCCCTGTAGCCCAGATAAAATACAAACTAAATCCAAAGCAGTCAGATACAGACATATGAAACAGGCAATGGCATTGCCAAAAAGACAAAAGGGAACACGGACACCTTTATCACAAAATCTCTATAGCACACAACAACTTAAAAAGTTTCTATAATCGTTAATACCCTTCTTTTACAAAATCTGGAAAAAAACCCATCATAACTAAAAGCTCAAACTAATCGAAAATTCAGTAAATTTGAACCTATTTTATCTTTTGCTAAACTTTCAACATTAAAGTTCCAATCTTTATTGCCCCTTTCTAACCCCTCCACTTGATTCCTCACAAAACCATTCAAATTCAGCACTAAAATCCCAAAATAAAAAAAAAACCCAAATCTCAAATTTGTACGAAAATCACACCAACCAATCTCAAAATGCTCATAAAAACAATAAACAAAAAGTGGGCAAACAAGAACAAAAACACTTACGCAGAAGAAGAGGGGCCAAAGAGAGGATTCTCCTTGAGAGGTTGAAAAGAAAATCTTTTAAGAAACTTAGCCACACAATCACCTCTAGTTTCAAACGTGTACTAAAAAAATTCATAGACTTACCAATTTTTTGTTAATTTCATCCGGATTGGACTTGTATTTGCGCCCTGGCTTGCGTTTACGACTTTTGAAAAACATTTTAGCATCGGACGGGGAGGCATTATTTGGATCTTTATTTTTCTGGCATGTATTAGAAACATCATTTACATTAAGATCACTGTGATAATAAAGTAAAATATGGCAGCTAGTTTCTAAGTGCAAATTAAGCATACCATGTTGTTTTTAACTTCAGCAAGACTCTTGGGACCAAGAGTGTGAGTCTCAACATAGGATATTCGACGGGTTGTATTCTCCTCAGCCATTGACTAATACAAAAAAAATAGAAGTATCAGATATAATTAAATACAAAGACATTAAAATTATCAAATGGTGGCTGTTGAAACTTGGATACATGCAAATTTTAATATTATAAGATCAGGGTTATTAGATAAAAACAACTATAAATTATATATTAAAGTCCGGGCAGATTTTAAAATTTAACGATATTTTTTTTAGACTTGCTCTGTTTTATACTTGTGCAACATGATTTAAAGTAAGGAACAAATGCAATATTTAATTACAATGTGTACATGAGTACCTGAACTCCCTCATCCGACCAATACTTCAAAAGCATTTTAAATTCCTCAAGTGGAATTTGATCAGGCCTGTTCTGGATCCTCTCCTCATCAGTGTCATATTTGGTATAATGGGCCTTCTTCATACGGGACTTGTGTGTTCTCCATAATGAATTAAACGTGTTAAACACCCATTTTTCCCCTTGTTGCGGAATACTATACTTATCCTGTAATATATCAAAATTGTAACGCATTAATCCATGCTTATATGTGAATTGGTAAATATAAGTAAGGTAAGAGGGGTCACCAAAGCATATTCCAGCATCTTCTTCTTTAGTGCTTCCGGAACAACATGCCAATTAACGTAAGTAATTGACACGTGATCCTTGACTACTGTCCCCAGAAAATTACTCAACTCAGCCCTAATCTTCCTGTCTCCAATTGGTTGACCTCGTTTATTCACCTTAATGATTACCTTATTTTCAGGTTTCCTAGCATGAACTTTAAACATTTTTGACCGTCCTCTGCATTTTTTAGGACCTGTCCAGGCATACAAAAAACATACGGACAATCAATGTATCGTAGACAGTGACAATGAGTTCAAATTGCAGACAGGCATAATTTTGAAGATATAAACTCAAAAAAACAAATAAGTGAGATGTAAAACATGAAGAAATCAGTTAAAGTCATATTTAGACGTTGTTTATGATTTCCAGACATTGACCGGATGTCAAATTGGATGCCTGACAGTCACAGCTAACATAAAATATTACTCTTTCCTTGTTTTCTACATATTATTTTGATTTTTTATACCCAGGCCAATTAAAATAATTATTCTTAAATTTTTATTTTTATCAATTAAAATATATAATTAAAATTTTAATATATAAAAAAATTAAAAATAATTATTTTAACTATCGATCAATGCACATAGAATTATATAAAAAAGTCAAAATGATATTTTAAAAAAATAGATAAATTAATATTTAACTAGTAAACAGGATTGATATTTTAAGGATAAGCTCGCTCATTTAAATATTTATTGAATTAGTTGTTGCATAGCACGAGCATATAAAGATGTATTAAAAAATAATGCCTTTTTACTTAGTGCTTAGCTAGTTCAAATACTAATTGGGCACTAGAGTAGTTAAAAAGACGTGTTCTAGCTTGATCTTAGATGTATTTAAAGCATATAAATCGACTGATTGATTATTACTTACGCTGTTACGCGCACACATAAATATAATATATTTGTACTACCATGCACGTTATTTTCTTTTTGGGGGCATGCTCTACTTAAGTTTTTATACTATACGTAGTGATTTTTGCCTGCTTCACCGAACATAATTATATTAATGCTAATAATCCTACTTATATATACTTCATGAGGCATACACATGCATTACACATGAGTACCCTCGGCACAATGTACATCCGCCACTGATCGTAGATACATAATTATATTAATGATAATAATCCTACTTATATATACTTCATGAGGCATACACATGCATTACCTGCCTCAACTGCTTCATCTACAGGTTGTAAACTCGATTCACCAACATCGACCTCGATCCTTGGATCAGCTGCAAGGTTCTGATTCTGACGGTCCCGCAGCGCAATATAAGCAGCAACTGAACCACTTGGTACATAATTGTCACCTACTTTTAACAGTTTACTACATGTCGGCTTTAAAAGTGTAGCTCGGACAGTAGCAGATGGAGCTCTCTTTTCAGTAGCACTCGAAACATCCTTTCCTTCTTTCTCGATAGCATTCCGCATGTCCTTATCACCTACATCTGCGGCATTTGCACGCGAGCGTGTTCTAGGACCAGGTGTACCAATCCTTCTCTTCACAGATTTATTTCCCTGTAAGTCACATGAATATAACATTAGCTACACAAACTACAAGTGACATTATATACTGATAATTAATATAATAATGATTAACTAGAATTTAAGCCCGCGTTGCTGGCATTCACTTTGCCTTTTATTTTAAAATCCCTCGTGACAATCATAATCACCTTTTAAAAATATATCGAAGTGGATTTACTGAATTAAATATTTAAATCCATTTTTTTTAGTAACTAATTTGTTGGAACATCAACAATATCGGAAAAAATTTCTTTTTAGTAACTAATTTGTTGGAACATCAACAATTTTCCAATGGGGCACGTTTATTCAACAATACGGAGCACGTAATTTCTACAAAATGGGGCACGTAGATTCAGCCATTTGGAGCACGTAATTTCTACCATTTAGGGCACGTTGATTCAGCCAATAGAGCACGTATAGTCAACTATTTGGGGCACGTATATTCAACCAGTTTGGAGAAGTTCAATTATTTTATTAATAAATAAATAACAGCTTACTTGGTAGTACTAGGATGTTCTACCCAAGGCAAAATGTGACCATTTTTTTTAGTAACTAATTTGTTGGAACATCAACAATATCGGAAAAAATTTCTTTTTAGTAACTAATTTGTTGGAACATCAACAATTTTCCACTGGGGCACGTTTATTCAACAATACGGAGCACGTAATTTCTACAAAATGGGGCACGTAGATTCAGCCATTTGGAGCACGTAATTTCTACCATTTAGGGCACGTTGATTCAGCCAATAGAGCACGTATAGTCAACTATTTGGGGCACGTATATTCAACCAGTTTGGAGAAGTTCAATTATTTTATTAATAAATAAATAACAGCTTACTTGGTAGTACTAGGATGTTCTTCCCAAGGCAAAATGTGACCATTTTTTTTAGTAACTAATTTGTTGGAACATCAACAATATCGGAAAAAATTTCTTTTTAATAACTAATTTGTTGGAACATCAATATTCAGCCAGTTGGAGCACGTAATTTTTTAAATATAAATAACGTATTTGAAAAGAAATAAAATTTTAGATTTCAAAATTTTAGTAAATTAGCGATGCTTTATTTTAACACCGGCTATTTTTGAATCATGGTTCCATAGCTAATATGGTTTGTATTGCAACACGGAACTATATATTTAGGCAACTGATTTGATGGACCAAAAAAAAGTGCCACAATATTTAGGCAACTGATTTGTTTAAACTACTCCTATTATGTCAAATTAAGGTAGCTGATTTTTGATATTCTTACCTCTTATGTAAAACCAAAGATTTAACCCATAAAAGTTGCACAAACCCAACAAAGAAATTATTGTAATTTGCATGTAACTCAATCTCAATAACCCAATTATGCTAAATTATATCTAACAGTTTAAAAATAAATGACCTGTAACTAAACATTCAATATATATTACCAATTCACATATAAGCATGGTCGATTAAGTATAAATATAAGTAAGGACATCAAAATTTATAAATGACCTGTAGCTAAACATTCTATATATATCAGGGTGCAAAATATTTAATCAATATATAAAGCAGGGGCAATACAATCAATTAGTAAGAAATGACGATATGTACGCATAAATGGATAAATATCACCTCTGCCGAATCACTAGTATCAGTTCCACTCCCGTTTTGTTCTTCATCAGCTTGCTCCCCAGATTTGTTCTTTTCTTGACTTTTATCGACTCTCAGTTGACTTGAATTAGAAGCATATTTTCCCAACCCCAGTTCTTCAAACTTTTTTTTGTTTTCTTGCACACGCTTTAGCTTCGACAGCTCATACGGGTTCAGCGACTGCAACTGCTAGACATCAAATGTGAAAAAGACGATAATTAGTATAAAAAGAGTGAGGGATAATAGTAATACCTCAACATTAGAATCCTTAGGTAATTCCAATTTCCTTTTCGCATTCCCTCTTGTGTTCGCAGGTAGTACTTGTGGTAGATCTTGCATCTGAGGAGACCTTGGAATTTTCTTGCTGTTTCTTTGCTGTTGGAGTTGGTGTGAACTAACAAATGCACGCCTCACTGCTCCAGCGGCACCTGTTACAGGAATATATTTGTACAAGATCATTACATTAAGAAGTTTGAGTAATGATTAATTTTTCAAGGTAGGGCAAGTTACAAAAAGACCTGCAAATATGTTCTTCCTCGGTCGTTGGACTACCCATGGCACCCCTGGATACAATGGCTTGATATTTTTGTCAACAGTATTGTCCACATATAAAAGTACTTCGTCATCATGTTTGCAGTTATCTACCAGTTCAAGGAAATCTGTATCTGTTTTCAGAAGCTTCCAGCCAATTTTTTTCCCTTTCCACGCATATACTCCCCCAATCTCCGTGTATTTTAGGTAGTCCTTGACATATTCTATCATCACTGTATAAGAAAGCTCATCGGCTGGCAAGCGGTTTACAAGATAGGTCCGTCCACCCAAATAAGTAGTCTTTTCGAACACCCCTTCGTAGAAGTATCTTAAGCTCACAAGTTTTGTTGCCATCCTACAAAAATGAACAGAAATTCATTAAAACGAGTCAAAAATGATGATAAAAGATGTGATGCAATAAAATGATAGAAGATAATTATGGATGCAATAAAAGACAGATGATAAAAAATGTTATGCAATAAAATGGCAGCAGGTAAAATGACGGAATGTGATGCAGTCAAAATTCAAAGTACATAATTATGGATATAAGCATAAAAACTGTAAAGAAGCGGGAGAACAATTATGTAGGCAGATAACAAAATGGATTTGATTAATAAGGAAAATTAGTTATTTCATTACTAACTTGAAACATATACAAAAATACATTCTACATTGGGGTATTTTTCTCTTTAGTTGGTGATAATGGAATTTGTCTTTTAGGAATATCATCCCTGAACCAACCAAAATCACCAACTTGTTTTTCTTTTTCACGACCAGTATCATATTTAGGAGGAAGGTCGCCACTTTCTTCTTCCATAATATTTTGGTCTTCCGCATCACACCAATTCCTTGGTAACCTTTTAATTACATAATGCACAGAATTTGCAGTCGGGTCTTCGACGTAAAATACTTGTTGCACCTGAGAAGCAAGGACATAAGGCTCAGATTTAAAGCAAGGCTTGTTAAAATTCACCCAAGTCAGACCAAATGAATCTTTTTCTTCTTGGTACCAACAACACTTGAAGAGAACCACCGTAAAAATTCCCCAGTAATCAACTTCGATAATATCTTCGATTGATCCATAATAGTTGACAGCTCCAATTATTGGGTTTTGGTCCTTTGAATTTGCAAAACTGGTGGTTTCAGCCGTCAAAAAAACCCCACTGTTCTGTGTAGTGCATCGAGAATCCCTGCTCTTTGTGTGAAACTGATAACCATTTATCACATACCCGCTAAACCTCCTCGCTTTTCGATTGGGACCCAATGCTAATACTTGTAACTCGCTTGAAATGTTTTCCTTTTTTCCAACCTCTGCTTGTAACCATTTCCAAAATTCTTCAGAGTGTGTTCTCTCCCTTTTGTATCGCTTTGATGTTACATCAGCTTCAACTAAAGTCCGGTGATCCCTATCAGATAAGTAAGTGCAAAGAGTCTAAGAAGAATGCATTTTTTAATTTTATAGTGTTTGTTTAATAAATGAAGTAAGGATTGGAGAACTTACTCAAGTAAACTCTCAATTTCCTTATTACCGCTATTGAACAAGTTGTAGGTGTGACATGCTTTCCAATCTGAATCTTTTAATTGAAAAACTTTGCCATCTTTAACTTTTCTTGTTCCGATATGATACTCCACATTTGTTGGAAATCTTCCAAATTCAGTATTGTTTTCTACTGCTTGACCGCCCAAAAATCTTGAACAAAATGTGACACACTCGTCTGCTAGATAGCCTTCTGCGATTGAACCTTCGGGTTTGCTCCTATTACGAACATACCCCTTAAGCTTCCCAAGATACCGCTCAATAGGGTACATACACCGAAGATGCTCCGGTCCTCCGTATTGAATTTCACTACACAAATGGACAGGTAGGTGCACCATGATGTCAAAGAAGGCAGGGGGGAATATAATCTCAAACTGACAAAGTATATCAACAATTTCTTCTTGCAAATTCTTCACATCATCCAAATGAATAACTTTATTCCATAAACCTCTAAGGAATGCACTTAGTCTGATCAAAGGTTTTGCCACTTCGGGTTTTAATGATTTCTTCGCAGCAAATTGTAACAAGTAGTGGAGGATGAAATGCGCGTCGTGGCTTTTGTACCCTACTATTTTTCTCTCATCCGTGTTCACATAGCGACTAACATTAGCAGCACAGCCATAAGGCAATTTTACGTTCTTTAAAATCTGGCAGAAGACATCTTTCTCCTTATTCGTCATGTCAAAGATGGCTGCCATAATTTCGAAGCTTTTTCCATCTGCACATTGAACCGGGTGAAGGGGCTTCCGTATACCCATATCTTGTAAATCAAAACGAGCACCTAAATGATCTTTTGACATGCCACCAATATTAAGTAATGTACCTAATATATTGTCACACAAGTTTTTTTCTATGTGCATAGCGTCAAGGTTATGGCGAAGTGGACAATGTTTCCAATATGGCAAATTAAAAAAAATTGACTTCTTCTTAAAAGGGGAGTCAATTTTACGCTTTCTCTTTTTCGTGCCCTTTATCTCGGGTCCAAATTGGTTTTTAAACCCATCCAACAATTGTTCAACATCCGTTCCGGTTAATGGTTCCGGAACCTGCCTTGTTTCAATCTGCCCATTGAATTTTTTCTTGTCAAACCTCCATTTGTGCGAGGGGTGAAGATACTTTCGATGATCCATGTAACATATTTTTCTACTATGTTTCAAATAACAAGAGCAAGTCTCGTAATGACATACTGGACACGCGAGTCTTCCTTTTGTGCTCCAACCCGACATCATGGCGTATCCGGGAAAATCACTAATGGTCCACAGCACCCTTGCCCGTAAATTAAAATTATGACCAGTCAAGGCATCGAATGTTTCGATGCCGACATCCCATAATTCTTTTAATTCGGCAATTAAAGGCTGCATGTAGACGTCGATGTTGTTTCCGGGAGATTCTGGACCCGATATTAATGTTGAAAGAATCAAGTTTTCTTGTTTCATGCACAACCAAGGCGGGAGGTTGTAGTTTACTAGTACAATCGGCCATGTAGAATGACTTAAACTCATTGTACGATATGGACTAAATCCATCAGCAGCCATACCTAGGGTAATATTCCGATATTCCGAAGAAAAATCAGGATACAAAGCATCCATTGTCTTCCAAGCTTCGGCGTCAGCCGGATGCCTTAGTTTCCCGTCCTTCGTCCGCCCCGTTGCATGCCATGTCATGACTTTGGAAAATTCCTTGCACATATACATTCTTTGCAGCCTAGGTTTTAGTGGAAAATATCTCATGACGTTTGCTGGCACTTTGCTGATTAACTTCTTTGGATCGTTATTCGCAGCAGAGCCTTTCTTTTCTTGTATAACCCACCTCGAAACCCCACAATTATCACAGGCTTGTTTATTCTTATTCTCCTCCCAATACAGCATACAACTATTTGGACATGCATGTATTTTCTGGTAAGAGAGTCCTAATTCCTTGATCACGTTCTTCGCAGCACTTGAGGACAAAGGGATATTGGCTTCTGGAAAGGCATCCTTTATTAACATTAATAAATCCCCGAAGCCGGAATTGGTAATTCCATGAATACACTTTAAATGATAAAGTGTAATCAGGAAACTTAAACGAGAAAAATTCTTGCAACCGGGATATAGTGGCTGTTTTCCCTCTTCGAGATGTTGTAAAAACTTTCTAGCTTCCGCAGTTGGTTCATCTTCTGCATTCTTGCCAACACAATTAAACATCGCTTCTAAATTATCTCCGAAATCATTCCCGGTTTCGGAATCCATGAAGTTGGTACTGCCTTGTACCTTCATTTGCGAAACTTCACATATCCAGTCGATATGTAAAGGGGAGGGCCCTTTGCAAATGAGATGATCATAAATTACATCTTGAGAATGCCAATTATGACCATTACAGTTCTTGCACGGGCACTTCATTTCATCACCTACGGAAAATAGGGGAAACGCATTTTGCACAAATGCTTTTATCCCTCTAACGTATTCCTCACTATATCTCGGAAGCCCTATCCAATCAGCCTCCATAATAAAACCTATGTACTACCAGTTTCGATAAACTAATAGGCCTGTAGAAAACACTAATCATGAGAATAAACATGTATATAGTAATTAAATCTAACACATAATCAACTCTAAAAAGATCAAACATTTAGAAAAAGAAAACAGAGAAGTACTAAGTTCTAACCCAGACCGATTCACATCCCAAATCTAATACCAAATAAGTTCACAGAAAGTACTAAGTTCTATAAATTTCCGAAAAACTTGAGTAATTTAGGGCTAAAATATTCTTCTGGCCTATAGAAAATGACAAGGCAACAGACTATTAGTATAACATACCACATAACCAGATTCCAACTGTCAACTCTTTAATCATTCTCTAAATACATAAAACCCAATGTATCTAATACCTAACCAAATTGTTCAACTACACATACAATACAACAACCTCACATGTTCTCGAAACATCAACTAGAACTTCAAATCAATCACAAATTATCACCGTTCAACAAACACATATCACATCAATCAAACACAACAACGCATGCCTAAAAGCACAATAAATCCATACCAATTAACAAGAAATCAACATAAATCACACTTTCATGTTATACATAGAGAGAGAGAGAGAGACAGATCGAGTGAGAGAGATAGAGAGGGGAGAGAGAGAGAGAGAGAGAGGTCGAGTGAGAGAGAGAGAGATACAGATCGAGTGAGAGAGATAGAGAGGGAGAGAGAGAGAGAGAGAGAGAGAGAGAGGGGGGTCGAGTGAGAGAGAGAGAGGTACAGATCGAGTGAGAGAGAGAAGGGGGGTAAGAGAGAGATAGAGATCGAGCGAGAGAGATACAGATCGAGTGAAAGAGAGAAGGGGGGTGAGAGAGAAAGAGAGGAGATCCCCAATTTTACCTTAATCGGAAACTTCAAGCCCTAAATCAGCCTGCGTCGCCGTCGCCGTCCGGTGGTTTTGAGGTGAGAGGTGAGAGGTGAGCGGTGAGAGGTGAGAATGAGTGTATGAGTGTATATGACCTAAAAAATAGAAAGTTTACTTAAGTGTTTTTGGTTTTGGGGGGAGAAATGCCGCCCAATATTTTAATACATGTTTTTATCATTTTTTAATTTAATAATATATTTATTTATATTATTATTTATAAAATAAATAAAATGAATAAAATTCTTTTTCATATATAATATATATTTATTTAGTTCATTAATTATTATTTAATAATATATGTGGGGTCCACGTGTTGGACCCATTTGTGGGGCCAAGTGGCCAACCAGTAAGTTAATTAATTAATAATATTTAATTAATTATTATTTAATAATAATTAATTATTAATTAACTAATTAATTATTATTTAATTAATTATTATTTAATAATAATTAATTATTAAATAATTAATTATTATTTAATTAATTATTATTTAATAATATAATTAATTATTAATTATTTAATAATTAATCCCCGTTGACCGCCACGTCACCCTGGGTTGACCAGAGTGCCCCGTTGACCGCCACGTCACCATGGGTTGACCAGAGACCCCCGTTGACCGCCACGTCACTATGGGTTGACCAGAGATACCCGTTGACCGCCACCTCACCCCTGGGTTGACCAGAGTGCCCCGTTGACCGCCACGTCACCATGGGTTGACCAAAGATACCCGTTGACCGCCACGTCACAATGGGTTGACCAGAGATACCCGTTGACCGCCACGTCACCATGGGTTGACTATAGATCCCCGTTGACCGCCACGTCACTATGGGTTGAGCAGAGTGCCCCGTTGACCGCCACGTCACCATGGGTTGACCAAAGATACCCGTTGACCGCCACGTCACAATGGGTTGACTAGAGATACCCGTTGACCGCCACGTCACTATGGGTTGACCAAAGATACTTGTTGACCGCCACGTCACAATGGGTTGACCAGAGATACCCGTTGACCGCCACGTCACTATGGTTTGACCGCCACGTCACAATGGGTTGACCAGAGATACCCGTTGACCGCCACGTCACTATGGGTTGACCAGAGATACTTGTTGACCGCCACGTCACAATGGGTTGACTAGAGATACCCGTTGACCGCCACGTCACTATGGTTTGACCGCCACGTCACCGTGGGGTTGACTATAGATCCCCGTTGACCGCCACGTCACTCTGGATTGACTAGAGATACCCGTTGACCGCCACGTCACCATGGGTTGACTATAGATCCCCGTTGACCGCCACGTCACTATGGGTTGACCAGAGATACCCGTTGACCGCCACCTCACCCCTGGGTTGACCAGAGTGCCCCGTTGACCGCCACGTCACCATGGGTTGACCAAAGATACCCGTTGGCCGCCACGTCACTATGGGTTTAGCAGAGTGCCCCGTTGACCGACACGTCACTATGGGTTGACCAGAGATACCCGTTGACCGCCACGTCACCATGGGGTTGACTATAGATCCCTGTTGACCGCCACGTCACTCTGGGTTGACTAGAGATACCCGTTGACCGCCACGTCACCATGGGTTGACTATAGATCCCCGTTGACCACCACGTCACTATGGGTTGACTATAGATCCCCGTTGACCGCCACGTCACTATGGTTTGACCGCCACGTCACTCTGGGTTGACTAGAGATACCCGTTGACCGCCACGTCACCATGGGTTGACTATAAATCCCCGTTGACCGCCACGTCACCATGGGTTGACCAGAGATACCCGTTGACCGCCACGTCACATTGGGTTGACCTCCACGTCACTCTGGGTTGACTAGAGATACCCGTTGACCGCCACGTCACCATGGGTTGACTATAGACCCCGTTGACCGCCACGTCACTATGGGTTGACTATAGATCCCCGTTGACCGCCACGTCACCATGGGTTGACCAGAGACCCCCGTTGACCGCCACGTCACTATGGGTTGACCAGAGATACCCGTTGACCGCCACCTCACCCCTGGGTTGACCAGAGTGCCCCGTTGACCGCCACGTCACCATGGGTTGACCAAAGATACCCGTTGACCGCCACGTCTCAATGGGTTGACCAGAGATACCCGTTGACCGCCACGTCACTATGGGTTGACCAGAGATACTTGTTGACTGCCACGTCACAATGGGTTGACAAGAGATACCCGTTGACCGCCACGTCACTATGGGTTGACCGCCACGTCACTCTGGGTTGACTAGAGATACCCGTTGACCGCCACGTCACCATGGGTTGACTATAGATCTCCGTTGACCGCCACGTCACCATGGGTTGACCAGAGATACCCGTTGGGCCCACATGTTGGGCCCACCTTTAAATTAATTAAATAATAATTATTTAATTAGTAATTAAATAATAATAATAATTTAATAATTAATTAATTAATTATTACATGCTGGGCCCACTTGTGGGGCCCACCTTTAAATTAATTAAATAATATTTATTTAATAATTAAATATTAATTAATTAATTAAATATTAATTAATATTATACGTGGGGCCCACATGTTGGGCCCACCTTTAAATTAATTAAATAATAATTATTTAATTAGTAATTAAATAATAAAAATAATTTAATAATTAATTAATTAATTATTACATGCTGGGCCCACTTGTGGGGCCCACCTTTAAATTAATTAAATAATATTTATTCATTTAATAATTAATTAATTAATTAAATATTAATTAATATTATACGTGGGGCCCACATATTGGGCCCACTTGTGGGGCCCACTTTTAAATTAATTAAATAATAGTTATTTAATTAGTAATCAAATAATAATAATAATTTAATAATTAATTAATTAATTATTACATGTTGGGCCCACTTGTGGGGCCCACCTTTAAATTAATTAAATAATATTTATTTATTTAATAATTAATTATTAATTAATTAATTAAATATTAATTAATATTATACGTGGGGCCCACATGTTGGGCCCACCTTTAAATTAATTAAATAATAATTATTTATCTAGTAATTAAATAATAAAATTAATTTAATAATTAATTAATTAATTATTACATGTTGGGCCCACTTGTGGGGCCCACCTTTAAATTAATTAAATAATATTTATTTATTTAATTATTAATTAATTAATTAATTATTAATTAATATTATACGTGGGGCCCACATATTGGGCCCACTTGTGGGGCCCACCTTTAAATTAATTAAATAATAGTTATTTAATTAATAATTAAATAATAATAATAATTTAATAATTAATTAATTAATTATTACATGTTGGGCCCACTTGTGGGGCCCACCTTTATATTAATTAAATAATATTTATTTATTTAATAATTAAATATTAATTAATTAATTAAATATTAATTAATATTATACGTGGGGCCCACATGTTGGACCCACCTTTAAATTAATTAAATAATAATTATTTAATTAGTAATTAAATAATAATAATAATTTAATAATTAATTAATTAATTATTACATGTTGGGCCCACTTGTGGGGCCCCCCTTTAAATTAATTAAATAATATTTATTTATTTAATAATTAAATATTAATTAATTAATTAATTAATTATTAAATATTATACGTGGGGCCCACATATTGGGCCCACTTGTGGGGCCCACATTTAAATTAATTAAATAATAGTTATTTAATTAGTAATTAAATAATAATAATAATTTAATAATTAATTAATTAATTATTACATGTTGGGCCCACTTGTGGGGCCCACCTTTAAATTAATTAAATAATATTTATTTAATAATTAAATATTAATTAATTAATTAAATATTAATTAATATTATACGTGGGGCCCACATGTTGGGCCCACCTTTAAATTAATTAAATAATAATTATTTAATTAGTAATTAAATAATAAAAATAATTTAATAATTAATTAATTAATTATTACATGTTGGGCCCACTTGTGGGGCCCACCTTTAAATTAATTAAATAATATTTATTTAATAATAATTAATTATTAATTAATTAATTAATTATTAATTAATATTATATGTTGGGCCCACATGTTGGGCCCACCTTTAAATTAATTAAATAATAATTATTTAATTAGTAATTAAATAATAATAATAATTTAATAATTAATTAATTAATTATTACATGTTGGGCCCACATGTTGGGCCCACCTTTAAATTAATTAAATAATAATTATTTAATTAGTAATTAAATAATAAAAATAATTTAATAATTAATTAATTAATTATTACATGCTGGGCCCACTTGTGGGGCCCACCTTTAAATTAATTAAATAATATTTATTTAATAATTAAATATTAATTAATTAATTAAATATTAATTAATATTATACGTGGGGCCCACATGTTGGGCCCACCTTTAAATTAATTAAATAATAATTATTTAATTAGTAATTAAATAATAAAAATAATTTAATAATTAATTAATTAATTATTACATGCTGGGCCCACTTGTGGGGCCCACCTTTAAATTAATTAAATAATATTTATTCATTTAATAATTAATTAATTAATTAAATATTAATTAATATTATACGTGGGGCCCACATATTGGGCCCACTTGTGGGGCCCACTTTTAAATTAATTAAATAATAGTTATTTAATTAGTAATCAAATAATAATAATAATTTAATAATTAATTAATTAATTATTACATGTTGGGCCCACTTGTGGGGCCCACCTTTAAATTAATTAAATAATATTTATTTATTTAATAATTAATTATTAATTAATTAAATATTAATTAATATTATACGTGGGGCCCACATGTTGGGCCCACCTTTAAATTAATTAAATAATAATTATTTATCTAGTAATTAAATAATAAAAATAATTTAATAATTAATTAATTAATTATTACATGTTGGGCCCACTTGTGGGGCCCACCTTTAAATTAATTAAATAATATTTATTTATTTAATTATTAATTAATTAATTAATTATTAATTAATATTATACGTGGGGCCCACATATTGGGCCCACTTGTGGGGCCCACCTTTAAATTAATTAAATAATAGTTATTTAATTAATAATTAAATAATAATAATAATTTAATAATTAATTAATTAATTATTACATGTTGGGCCCACTTGTGGGGCCCTCCTTTATATTAATTAAATAATATTTATTTATTTAATAATTAAATATTAATTAATTAATTAAATATTAATTAATATTATACGTGGGGCCCACATGTTGGGCCCACCTTTAAATTAATTAAATAATAATTATTTAACTATTAATTAAATAATAATAATAATTTAATAATTAATTAATTAATTATTACATGATGGGCCCACTTGTGGGGCCCACCTTTAAATTAATTAAATAATATTTATTTAATAATAATTAATTATTAATTAATTAATTAATTATTAATTAATATTATACGTGGGGCCCACATGTTGGGCCCACCTTTAAATTAATTAAATAATAATTATTTAATTAGTAATTAAATAATAATAATAATTTAATAATTAATTAATTAATTATTACATGTTGGGCCCACTTGTGGGGCCCCCCTTTAAATTAATTAAATAATATTTATTTATTTAATAATTAAATATTAATTAATTAATTATTTATTAATTATTACTTAATAATATATGTGGGGCCCACATGTTGAGCCCACTTTTTGGGCCCATCATTAAATTAATTAATTAATAAATATTTATTTAAGAATAATTAATTATTATTTAATAATATATGTGGGCCCACATGTTGGGCCCACTATTAAATTAATTAAATAATAAATATTTAATTAATAATTAATTAATAATAATTAAATAATAATTAACTAATTAATTATTGTGGGGCCACATGTTGGGCCACCATTATATTAACTTCTATTGTAACACCAGTTTGGCACCTAATGTAACAGTATTTGAGGTTTGTTACAATAAGCGAGTAATGTAACACTTTTCAAATGTAACAGTTCAAAAAGTATTACATCAGGCCATATTTGGCGTAGTGCGTGATCTTAAATGTTCCCAGACAAAATTCATTATTTCTCTGTACCATTGTAGTGGTTATTAAGCCAAATTACACAACCAAGGCCAACATATATCAAGCACATAATAAGATGCTACATAGGTGAATATGGTCAATTCTCGCGACACAAAAATTAAATGTTGTCAAAGTGTGTGTATATGTAAATGTGTGTGTTGTAGTGTATAAGAAATAGAAGGAGTTCTAGGAAGTAGCAATTTTTATATATCAGTCGTATATATTGAGAGGTTGATACATGGCTTTCGTAGGAATAAAATGCTATAGTAAAACCTATTGATACATCACTGCATATGTCATTTGGTTGAATGTTGAATTGTAGTTGTTGAATGGTTGAATATCTTGACACTCCCCCTCAAGTTGATGCATATATGTTACTCATGCCCAACTTGCCAATAAGTGGAAGTAGCATTTTTCTTCCAAATCCCTTGGTTAACACATCAGCTACTTGATCTTCTGATCTTACAAATTGAATATTAATGATATCATTATTGATCTTCTCTTTAATAAAGTATCGATCAATCTCGATATGTTTGGTTCGATCATGTTGAACTGGATCATGTGCAATGGCAATTGCTGCTTTGTTATCACAATGCAGCTTCATCGGAGTGGGTAATGCAAGTCCTAATTCTATAAGTAACAATCTAACCCATAGTAGTTCCCGCACTCCTCGAACCATAGCTCTGTATTCTGCTTCAGCACTAGATAATGCAACTACTGGTTGCTTCTTACTTCGCCAAGTAACTAGGTTACCTCCCACAAATGTACAGTATCCTGAAGTGGAAAGTCTATCATCTAGACATCCAACCCAATCTGCATCTGTATAGCTCTCAACCCCAAGATGATTGTTTTTAGTAAACATCACTCCTTTTCCGGGAGCAGCTTTAAGATACCTTAATATCATATAAACTGCATCCAAATGAGGTTGGCATGGATCATGCATGTACCTGCTCACAACTCACACTGCATATGATATATCTGGCCTTGTGTGTGAGAGGTAGATTAGTCGTCCAACTAATCTTTGATATTGGGATCTATCAACAATTTCACCAGCATCTCCACAAAGCTTATGATTTGCTTCTATAGGAGAATCTGCAGGTCTGCATCCCAACATCCCTAAACTCAACGTACTCAGTATATCCCGCATGAGCAGGGTCTGAGGGGGGTAGGTTGTACGCAGCCATGCCTCTACCCAAGGGTAGAGAGGCTGTTTCTGGTTTTTTTTGACCCCCGACAGGAGTCGAACCCATGACCTCTCGGTTCATGGATTGGGCACTTAACCACTATGCCAACTGCATCCTAACATCCCTGTTTCATTTAAAAGATCAAGTGTATACTTTCGTTGTGAAAGGAAGATACCACCCGGACTTCTGGAGACTTCAATGCCAAGGAAATACCGTAGTTTTCCCAAGTCTTTCATCTCAAATTCAGAGGCAAGTCTCTGTTTAACATTTTTAATCTCACATGTGTCATTTTCGGTGATCACAATATCATCGACATAAACAATCAATACTGTGATCTTTACACCTCGTCTTTTCACGAACATGGTGTTATCCGAGTTGCTTTGTTTGTAGCCAAATTTAACCACTGTTCTCTGAAATTTGCCAAACCAATCCCTTGGAGACTGTTTCAATCCATAAATAGTCTTCTTTAACTTGCATACTTTCCCAATGGTCACATCTGTAGAAAAATCACGTGGAATATCCATGTAGATTTCTTCTTTCAGGTCTCTGTGTAAGAATGCATTTTTCACATCCAACTGTTGAAGTTCCCAACCAAGATTTGCTGCACATGATATTAAGATTCGAATAGACGCCATCTTTGCTACTGGAGCAAAAGTTTCCTGATAATCAATCCCGTAAGATTGAGTATACCATTTTGCCACAAGTCTTGCTTTGTAACTATCAACCAGCCCATTAGGTTTTTGCTTCACAGTGAACACCCATTTACATCCTACTACCTTCCTTTCAGCAGGAAGATGAGTCAACTCCCAAGTGTTATTATGTTTTAATGCATTCATTTCCTGAATCATAGCATCTTTCCATTTAGGATCACATAAAGCATCCTGCCAAGTATGTGAAACAGAAACACTAGACAAGGATGACACAAAAGTAAGTGAAGATGGAGATAATGCATTATAAATACAAAGTTTGAGATAGGATGGTTAGTGCAAGAACGTACACCCTTTCTTATAGCAATAGGAAGATTAAGAGTAGGATCAAGAGTGTTACCGTTATCAGGCTCAATTGTAGGAGCTGTAGGATCTGCCTCGAGGTCAGAAGTCTCTGGAAGTGGTAAAGTGGTTATATCATTATTTTTCCGTCTAGAATATGTGATCAAATCTGGCCCCTTTAATCTATTTAGATCATCAAACTCTCTACTCATAGGTGGAGGGATGGATGATGCGTTTAGGCTAGTGTTTGGCACATTGATGAATGGAAGGAATTGAGACTCCTCTGTCGTTTTACTATCAAGACTGTGAGACTCCTTAATCGCTTTATCAAGACTGTGTCGGTTAATCTCCCCCTGAAGCAAGGAGGAGGATCCAGGAGAGAAGTAAGAAATAGACTCCCAGAAAGTAACATCGTGACTGACATATGTGCGATGTGAGGGAGGATGATAGCACTTATACCCCTTTTGAGTTGGTGTATAACCAATGAAAACACAGCGGAGAGCACGAGAATCAAGTTTATCCCGAGAGGGAGAATGATTATGAACAAAGCATACACTCCCAAATAACCGAAGAGGCAATGGATGAGACGAAGGTGCAGGAATAAAGGACAACGGTGTTCTGAATTGTAGTACACTTGAAGGGAGACGGTTGAGTTGGTGTATAACCAATGAAAACACAGCGGAGAGCACGAGAATCAAGTTTATCCCAAGAGGGAAAATGATTATGAACAAAGCATACACTCCCAAATAACCGAAGAGGCAATGGATGAGACGAAGGTGCGGGAATAAAGGACAACGGTGTTCTGAATTGTAGTACACTTGAAGGGAGACGGTTGATCAGATATGCAGCAGTCATGACTGCCTCACCCCAAAGATATTTAGGGACATGCATAGTTAATATGAGGGATCGTGCTACCTGTTGTAAGTGACCAATTTTCCTCTCAACAATTCCATTTTGCTGAGAGGATTTAACACATGTAGTTTGATGAATAATACCCCATTTGTCCAAATAAGATGTAAACATTCCGGCATACTCGGTACCATTATCACTTCGAGGGATTTTAACAAAGGCATTGAATTGTGTTTGAATCATGTGATGAAAGGATTTAAAACATCCGAATACTTCACTTTTGTGTTTAAGAAGGTATACAAAAGTAAGTCGAGAATGACAATCAATAAAGACAACAAACCACCTATATCCATCATGTGTAGGATGACTAAATGGTCCCCAAACATCAGTATGAATAGTTGAAAATAGAGTAGGACTTCTCTTATTTCTAGATAGGTAAGGTGACCTTTTATGTTTTGCTAATTCACAAGGTTCACAAAAAAATTCATCCTTTTTACATTTTGATGCTAAATTCGGAAAGAGATGCGACAGAACACCAAATGAAGAATGATCTAACCGTCTATGCCATTGATACAAGGACTCTAAACTGGGATTAGATTTAGATAAAACCTGATAACTTGCCGATGGCGAAACTGAATTCCCTTCCATAATATATAGGCCATCTACCACTTTACCAATGCCAAGGACCTTGCCTGTCGCCAGATCCTGAAACACATAGTGAAAAGGGAAAAAAGTTACTGAACAATTAAGATTTTCAGTAATTTGATGAAACTATAATAAATTCACTGATAAGGAAGGAACATGTAAGACAGATGTTATCACAAAATTAAGCAAGCACACATAGTCACAAGTAATATAATTTAAGTTCGTTCCGTAGAGATCTGGTTAAGTTTTAATCAGAAAATATGCCTATGCAACAATGTATGGTTTTAATTCACTGCTAAGAAAAATAATAATTTTGGGATTGATTATCTAAATTAACTAGGATGCAATTATAAACTAAGAATTAAATTAACTAATGAGATTGAAATCGAATTACTAATATGAGAATAAACATGGGATCCTAACTTCATTAAATACTTCCTTTAGATCTGACGCCTTTAATCTCTATATGCAATGGTTTTGATATCTGATCGGATAACACGAAACAAGGATACGCTACCTGTCAGCATACGCATACCAAACTAAACCTACATCCACAAAAGAGATAGAAGATGAATAGACACCAATTATGCTTAGACCCTATATGTCTATAAAATTTGAAAACATAACGGTTGAAGAACAGGTTATCCATTAAGATCACATAGGGTAGTATAAGTATTTTCATCTCACACCACGAATCATATTGATAACAATTATGAACCTATGCTAGCATGGCAAGTTCTAAATCTCAAGATCTACTTTCACTTCACAAGAGATTAACAATTCAATTTAGATGTTAGCTACGCATCTAAAAGCATTAAGATTAACCATACGAGGATATCAATTATACACCACACACAGATCTTTAAAGTATCAAGATACTAAGTTCTATAATTAAATCCGTTAGAATCCCATGACAACGATTAGCCCATAATTGAACCGGTCATCGTCATGGGAATTGATGAAAACATGATAATTAACAAGATATAAAAGAAAGAAGTAATAATATTAATTAAAACAAGAGTTGAGAGAACAAATCTATAATCCAAATTATACAAAAGATGAAGTAGATCTAGATCCTTGCTTGTCACTGAGCTTGAATCCTTCTCCACTTTCCTCTCTTGCAGTTCTACGTTACAATAATAAAAATCTGATACAAATTACATGGTAGGATGTGTTTTTATAGACTCTAGAAGTCTTCCCCAATAAGCAATTACCTTCTATTACAATTAGAATTCGATTAAGGTACCAAAAACTGCCTAAAATACAATTAGAATTAGAAAAAGGGCAAAACTGGAATTTTTCTGCTTTGCTTCTCATAGAACACGCGTGCGATTTTATTCAGCACGTCCCCTGCACCTTCTATCTGTCCCAGGTTGTAGAAAATCTCTCAAGCTTCGCGTGAGCTGTAAGATCGCTGAAAACGGACTTCTAGAACTCCAGATATGGCCAAAACAGTGTAGACTGCGCAACCTTCCCGGAAAATCCGAATTTTAATCAATTAATCCTCCAAACACGATAGAAGCATCACCCATAATCGACATTCTTGTAAGTCTGCACAACTAAGCAAAACACATCAAAACTACAATAAACTTGAGGCCAAGTCAATCAATTTAAGCAGAATTTAAGCGATCCAAGTGGATATAAAATCCACTTATCACACCCCCAAACTTAAACCGATGCTTGTCCTCAAGCATAAACAATTACAACTAACTAACTAACTAGTACCACTTCCGTAGGTGATCACGGTTGCATTTGGCATATGCAACAAGCCCTTTAAATCCCTAGGCAGCCCTAGTGGACGAGTAAGGTCTCGTGAGGGCCTATAGTGAATGAACCCACAAAATCCATTTAACCTAATGCAATGCAATGCATGAATGCAACTAGAATGAAAATGCAACGATTCCCTTCAAACTAACCAAAACCAACTAGCAAGCAAATATCTTAGAGAATGCAACTAAATCTAAATAGAGCTCGACCAAGTTCACGTATACTAACAATACATGAACAGAAACGTGCGTGTGTGCAATGCTCATCAGAAATACTCCCAAAACTTGGTCAAAAATCATACATGCTCTTCGTCAAGACAATCACAGGTTTATAAATAGAATAGACTGTAGACACTTCATAACCTAAGAACACCTCCATCCTTATCCAAGGTAGACAGAAATTCATGCTTTATTACTACCACTACGACACATATATACAAGCATGCTTATTTAACTGTGCAATGGATGAGACCCCAAAAGGCTTATACAATAATACCCATGTAGCGAGCGTTGGGTTAGTGGATCCCGGACTATAAAAGCCTTAGGTCACTAGGCACAAAGTCCCCTAGAACTTAATTGCTCGAGTATTAAAGAGCTCACCCTAGTTAATTTTGCATATAAACAATTGAATCTTTTGACTCTTTTTTCTTTTTTTTTTCTATTTTTTTTTCTACTTTTTTTTTCTATGCAATCTGGAATGAGAATTCCCAATTCCAACCCTAGACTACTCATATAAATATGAGCCGGCTACTAGCCATTTGATGCCTAGCCATTATTGACAATTATTTACAATATAAGCATGAAATCCCTATTTTCCCCCAAACTTAGACTTAAGTGTTCTAGACCATCAAGGGAATAAAGAAAATTCTAAATATGATCAAGTGATTAAATCTCAAAACATCCAAACAAGCATGACCTCAACCTAGCCCAAAAGCACCCAATGAGACTGTGTAATTAGTTTTGTTTCTGAAACACATAAGTCAATTTCATAGAAACTATAAGTCAACCCTCTATTCATCATTACCACACTCAATTAGACACATACCTACCAATCAGAATTAGCTCGTTCTAAGGGATCATGAAATATGCATGCTATGCAAATGCAACTATATGAACTCACATGGTATACGAAACAAAAAACAGAATGTCCTATATGAAACAAACATAATTAATACGAACATATATGCATAAATTACTACTAACATGCAAAATATGATATCTATATGCACACATAATACAACAACTACTAATCCCTCAAACCACCCCCAAACTTAAAATATTCAATGTCCGCATTGAATGGAAGTAAATACGAGGGATAGCAGAAAACATACCTACTCGTCGCCATCGTCACCCTTTTCACCCTCGTCGGATGAATCAGGTGGAGGATACGGAGTCCGAGCTCCAAATAGAGGCCACTGAACAACAGTACCTGGTGACTGAAAAGCTGCATGCAAAGCTATGGCCATGTCCTCGGAATACTGGCGACTGCTAACATGCATAGCATCCATCCGCCTAGTCATTCGACGAAAATAGGTATAAAAAACTGACATATCCACCGTACGCCGCGGAGGACCTGCCATAACAACTCCCGGTGCCCTAGGAACATGTGGCGGAGCGCCCGCTCCCTGACCACCAGCACCACCAATAACATAACCTAGACCCCGAGGATGAGGAATGCCGCCCGGCCACTCCACCATCCGGTCAATAGTAGCATCAGTAATAGAAGTCAAAGCTGTCTGCACCGGCTCACCTACGTACCATTTCACTTTCGCAGCATCACACAATCCCGTGATGATAGAAGCATAAGGAATACTAGCCGTCGAATTACTTCCCAAATACCGAAGAATAGTTTGATTAATAAGATAACCAATGTCAACATACTCACCTTTGAGAATGCCCCATAGCAGAATAGCCCTCTCAACAGTAACATCGGTCACATGGGACGACGGAAGGATATTAGAACTTATGAAAAGGAACCAAGCCCGTGCGAACCTAGTCAATGACGCAGCCGGAAAAGTCCGCTTCTCGGTGGTACCCGGCTTACATTTCCAAACTGTACCCGGAACACATAGCTCACCAATGATAGCTTTAAGATCAACGTCATCCCTAGTCTTTTTCCCCCAATCCGCAGCACCCCTAGGTTTAGGCTGCTGCCTAATCAAAGCACGAATGGCACGAGGCGAATAATCCAAATTTCGGCCCCTAACAACCATGGAGTTATTCTTTGCTATTTTAGCATTAGCATAAAACTCCCGAACTACATTCAACGGGGCATCATTAGCAAACTCACAAAATAAAGACCAACCCCTCTCACTAACCATAGCTACCATCTCTTCATTATTACATGGCACAAATCTCCTTTCCCGAATAACTCCTCTAGAAACTAACCAACCATACTCCGCTTCGGCCTCCTCATTCACAAACTTCACCACCCCACCTTCCAAAATAGCATTCTCATCCGAAGATGGACAAGTACTACTACTACTACTACTACCCACCAATCGTTGTCTCTTAGAAGCCATAACAACAATAATAATATTCAACACAACTCCAAAATTCGATTTTAAGCAAAACCCCCAATTCAAGAACACAACCAAACCCTAATTGGCAAGAACACAAATTCGTAGCAATTAAAAATATGAGATTAGAACAATACCCACGAATTGAAGAGGTGAACTTGCACGATTAGCTTCCAATAATTCGAATTTATTCTTCCCTTGAATCTTGTAATGGTTGAAAGTTGAAAATTTTGGATTATATAGATGGGTTTGTGTATGTATATAGGAGATGTGAAAATTAGAGATGAAAGTAGAAGTAATAAAGGATTGGGGTTTGTTAAAGATTTATAATCAAATTGGAATAGGAGTGGGATTTGATTTTTGTGAGATTTTAGTGATATAGGAAGGATATAAGAAGAGAAATACGAGGTTTTAACTCAAAAAAATGAACTGGACAGACTCAGGACGCGCACTCAGCGCGGATCGCGCAGGTACGTGCTGCATTACACGGCGATGTCTGCGCGGCTGGCGCAGCTTGCGCGGTCTCCTCCTGCATTACATGGCGCAGTCTGCGCGGCTTGCGCAGCTTGCGCAGGCGCGTTCTGAAATATATATTTTTTTTTCACAACTTTTTTTTTCACACTCTTCTCTTTTTTTTTTTTTTTTCCAATCGTAGGCAATACAAAATTGATACATTCAAATGTAGGTTGCCTCCCACGAAGCGCTCGTTTAATGTCATTAGCTTGACATTCTTCCGATAAATCAAGTCGACGCCAAAATGGCGGAAACCTTCTCACGTTCAAACGAACCTCCATAATAATGCTTCAATCGCTGTCCATTCACTTTGAAAGCATGATCCGGTGTTGTTTCATAAATTTCAATCGCATCGTGCGGATACACCGTCTTAATAATAAATGGACCCGACCACCTTGACTTGAGTTTTCCCGGAAAAAGCTTGAGGCGGGAATTAAATAACAACACCTGTTGACCTGGCAAAAATGCTTTTGGTACCAACCTTTTATCATGCCACCTCTTAACCTTCTCCTTATATGAAAGTGTTTGTCCTAAATCCAATCATGTATGATGAGTTAGGAAGAACTTTCATGTATTCTTGTTTGATTTCATTAATAATAATAAAAGACTTGTTTTGATTTTATTACGGGCATTATCTGTTTAAAGTGTTTTAAATTAGATGTTCCATAGTTTAGAGTAATGCTTCTAGAATTATAATGAGATTGTAATAGTGAGATCTAGAAGATGATAACTCTAGACTTAAACAGTTCCCGATCATAGGATAACTAATCGGAAATTAGTGAATCCGCAAAGATTGGTACATACTATGCTTGCTCCCTTTAGGAGGATGTCTGTTCTCATAGGCATTTGTGTGGTGACACTATAGCTAGTATGTAGGTGCTTATTATGGAATAAGTTCACTGAACATGACTCGATAAGTTGGACAACTAATGGAGTTTACTCACGTGTCGATAGTTGTTCACTGAGTGATAGTTGTACAAGTGTCCTTAGACTTGAGATCATTAAAGTTATCTTATATATAATGAACTGTGCTTTGGTTTAGTCCTTAGTCTCATGGACATCCATTAGGTCTATTCTGGGCATAGGGATTTGTGTATGGAGATAGTTAACGGTCAATATAGAATCTACCCCTTCCAGTAAGGAAGTGAATATCCTATGTTATTCTTAGTATGCGAGTTCTGGAATCTCTGGCCAGAGTGTATGAAATTAGAAAGAAGTTTCTAATTTGCATTAATATGAACTTTGGATTATGAATAAGAAAACATATGATTAAATTTGATAGGCCTGACACAAGATCCATGCCTTGTATTTAATCGGGATATTGTAGGGTAGAATGAATTGATTGTACGGTAACTAGTCACTGACAGGTTCTTGGTATTCTAAGCAGTGAATTCATATTATCCGGATAGTCGCGATATGTTGAGAAGCATCACTCACGATGTAGAATAAATATAATTAATCAGTTAATTATATTTAATGAATTATTAGAATTCATATAAATAATAAATAATAAATAAAAATTTATTATTATTTATTTCTACTACCGGCTTAATATTGAACCTACAGGGTCACACCATAAAAAGATTAATTTATTGATGAAGGTATTTTGAGAGAGCAAGTTGTTTTTAATAATGATTAAAATAGTTTAATTATTATTTAAACATTTTGTGGGATTTATATAATAATATATATGATATATTAATTATAATAAAAACCTACATGTGCCCTATAAATAGAAAGAGATGAGAAGAGAAGTATATGCAAGAGTGGTTTTGTGAAAACCTAGTTGCCTCCCTCTATCTTCTCTCTCTCTCTCTCTCTCTCTCTCTCTCTCTCTCTCTCTCTCTCTCTCTCTCTCAAATCTCCATTTTTATAAAAACTCCATTTTTATAAAAGCTTCATCGAAGAATAAATCTTGGTGGATACCGGTAGAGTGCTTCACACTCTGAGAAGCAACTGCTAGCAACCATTGTTTATAAAGCTTCGATTTTCAAGGTATGGTTACGATTCCTCCGCTTCTTTTTTATATGATTTTCTATATGTACGATACATGGTTTTTACGGAATAATTGTTATACCGCGCTTCCGCACATCCGTAAATTCCTTCAATGGTATCAGAGCTAGGTTCTGCATATAGAGATTCATATAAAAAATTTCAGATTTTTTTATGCATGTATGGATTTATTATGATTTTTGCAAGTTTATTTGGATTTAGTTATGAATTAATTCAAAATAATATTTGCATGAGATTTTGACCATTGATCTGAGTTCTATAAGTGTTATGGATCATCTAGATATTTTTTTCATAATTTTGTGATGTGTAGATTATTTGTTATGAAATTTTTAAAATTGTTTTAATTAAAATTCACAAAATAATCATGCATGTGAATATTATGAAATTAAAATTTGCAAAGGAACCCCTGGCTGATCTGACAATTTTATGCTACTGTTGATTTTCTGAAATCATGTATTTATGATTTTTATTAATTTATTAATTAATTGTTAATTAATTTATTAATATTAAAATTATAAAATAATAATAATAAGTTATTACAGTAGTTATGTCAGTCATTATTCGAGTCAACTGGCGTTCAGCAGTTACAAGTGGAGCACAATTCATTAGTACATCTGAGAACAACAACGTACGTCTGAAAAAAAAACAAAAACAAAAAAAAACGAAAAAACAAACAACTGCTGCCTGCTGCTTGTCGGGCGCGTGCAGCGCACGCGCTGGGTAGTCGCGCATTCGTGAAATGCGTGTTAATACCTGTAACGCATGAGCCAAATGTGTTATACAATTAAATGGCTTTTAATTGTTGTAACGCATACCGTAAATGCGTTACAGCCCTTCTGTCTCATTAAATTTGATTTTTTGGGAGTTTCGTAACTCCGTTTTGGGCGTGCAATATATCGTTGGATTCGTTTTTCCGAGACGGATCTAATGGAGTGGTCAAATATTTATTATATAATATTTTTGAAATATTTAT
The DNA here is from genome assembly GCA_036435485.1 of Saposhnikovia divaricata. NCBI lineage: Eukaryota > Viridiplantae > Streptophyta > Magnoliopsida > Apiales > Apiaceae > Saposhnikovia > Saposhnikovia divaricata. The sequence continues at coordinate 166,238,922 of CM071595.1, read as the reverse complement.
ATTACTGGAAGTGTTTTAAAGCATGTTTTAATTATTTTAAATTCTATAATAAATCCATACATCATTATATCAATGTGTGACATGATATTGCTTGCATGCTTATTTATTTATTTAATTTTATATATGAGATATATGCCTATTTTTACCATGCGATGATAGATTTAGGTGAACTTAAATCAATATAAGGCGTGCTCTAGAAAATCTAGAATATGAATCGTTTCTTGCCTTAACATTAATATTATGAATACAATCATGAGATTCTTGTGTTTGTGAAACACGTAATTAAATATGAATTTTTAATATTGAGAAAGGATGATTCTGTCAAAAATGGATTTCGATCTGTAAGAAAGGGGTATTAAGTGACGCCTCTTGACAATGCTCCCCCCGATCTGGGAATCATCCAATTATCATTTATTGATTTGAAATATTTAATTTAAAAGGAAGAATCTCTTTATAATATGATTATGATTGTGACATAATATAATCCCTCTAAAATTAAATAATATCAAGTAGTAATTGGCCAATGACACAACGGGCTTGTGTCGGTCATAGCCTTCCAACATGGTAGAAAGCAGTTCTTATTTTTGAATCATTGTCGTTTCGTGCTATAGCCGAGGTCTTTGATTTCGAAATAAGAAATACTTGTCTATTACATAGAGATGTGTATAATAAATTAGAATCTAATGGTCGTTACGTGCTACAGCCGTGGGCCGTTGGAGACTAATTTAATTGTACGGAATGTTGGGTTAGACTTGACTTAGAATATTGAGTTTGTCGTGCCACAACCGTGACTCAATTATTCAAGAGGCTAAAGTTTTATTAGGGAATAACATGAGATGTAATTGACAAGAGTTGTCTGCCTATTGAACATCACATGACGTTTCGTGCCACAGCCGAGGTTGTGTGATGGAATATATGATCCCTATTCCCACTAGCATTATGAATTTTTAATTTTTCACTTAGGGGGTTGTATAAATTAGATAAACTAGTGGGAGTCACTTATGAATAAAGACCCGATTCATATAGTGTTTTGAAATAAAATTGAAAATTTGCTAAGTGTTGTTATGTGTTTATCATTTACAGATTTACTATATACATTATGTCTTCTGCACTATCACTCCGGAGCATACTAGATGCTCACAAATTGACTGGTCCGAATTATGCTGACTGGCTTCGAAACTTGAGAATTGTTCTCCGGGTTGAGAAGCTGGAATATGTGCTTGACTCACCTGTGCCTGCTGAACCTGCTAACGATGCACATAATGATGAACATATTGTGTATCGTAAGTGGATAGATGATGCAAATGTTGCTCAATGTATCATGCTAGCTTCCATGAACATTGAGCTACAGAAGCAGCATGAGCATATGGATGCTCACACTATCCTAACGCATCTACAAGAGTTGTATGATGTGGCAGGGAGGATAGCTAGATATGAGATATCGAAAGAGCTGTTCCGCTGTAGGATGTCTGAGGGATCATCTGTGAATGACCATGTACTTAAGATGATCAATTTGATTGAACGTCTTGGACAACTTGGTTTTGCCATGGATAGGGAGCTAAGTCAAGACTTGGTCTTGCAATCACTTCCCGGTTCGTTTTCGCAGTTTGTTGTGAACTTTCACATGAATAAGTTGGACGTCAGCCTGGCTGAACTCCACAACATGTTGAAGACTGCGGAATCGAATTTTCCCTTTAAGAAGAGTTCTGTTCTTCTAATTGGTGAAGGTTCCAATCCTAAGAAAAGGAAGAAGAACCCTTCCAAGAAGAAGAAAGTTGGTGAGAAAAAGCCGGTTCCACCAAAAGCTGAAGACCCCAAGAGCAAAGCTATTTGCTTTCACTGTAACAAAGTGGGGCACTGGAAGAGGAACTGCAAGGTTTACCTTGCAGAATTGAAGAAGAAGAAGGGTAGTGAGACTGCCGCTTCTGATTCAGGTATGTTCATGATTGAAGTGAATATGTCACTAAATCAAATTTCTACTTGGGTATTAGATACCGCCTGTGGTTCTCACATTTTCAATTCATTGCAGGGACTAAGGAGAAGTAGAACTCTTGAGGAAGAGGAGGTGATTCTACGGATGGGAAATGGAGCAAGAGTTGCTGCTGAAGCTGTAGGATCATTTGATTTACATATGCCTACGGGCAAGACTATTGTTTTAAATAATTGTTATTTTGTTCCCTCGATTGTGAGGAATATTATTTATATTCCCATGTTAGACTTGGATGGATTTTCGTTTATTATTCAGAATAATAAATGTTCAATTCTTAGAGATAACGTTCTTTATGGTAGTGGTATTTTCAATAATGGTCTGTATGTATGTGACATAGAACATAATTTACTACAAATTGAACATACTAATAAAAGAAAAAGGGATGATGAAAATCTCACCTATTTGTGGCACTGCAGACTTGGTCATATTAGTGAAAATAGACTTCGGACGTTGCATAAGGAAGGGTTACTTGAACCCTTTCATTTTGAATCATATCCTACATTAGAGTACTCGGAAAAATCATGCGATTACTCGAACTTTGAATACGTCATCGAGTAGAATCGATTTTTGAATCTTTTAACTTTAGTTTTTGATTATTTTTATGGGTGAGATATGTACTTTTGTTTTGACATCCTAATTTATTTATTTTTTTAAAAAAAAAATATTTTTTTGGATATTTCGTATTAGTGATGTTTAGTTAATACTAGCGCCCGTGCAAAACACGGATTACTTTTAAATATTTATAAAATTATATGACTAAACCAAATATAATTAATACAGTGTAATAATTTATTATGGATATAATTTAACTTATAATATTAATTAATAAAATTATTAATAATAATAATAGTTATTTAATAAATGATATGTATTGTTTAAAACTAATAATGTAAAATTTTAATGTAAATTTGTTGTTAACGGGATTCGAACCTCGGATCTTTAGAATAGGTATTTAAATATAGAATATCATCTATTTACTAAATATCTAACGGTCAATATTTTTTTAAATGGTTGAATCAAACAACTAAACTATCAATAATTATACCCTAAATTTAAGTTCTCAAAATTATGGATAAGATCCAAGGTTCTCAAAAAAGAGGCATGCGCGAGAGCACGAAAATTGTCACGAATTTCGTCATGGATCTGCTCCAATTGAGGACTCATGGGCAAATCTGAACTCGACATTGCTTTAATTGAACTGTTTATATCTTCAATTTAACAGCTCTACTAGTCTCTAAACCCCTAAATTTCACTCACAACCATCGAAATCAACGTAATTGAGACCAACAAATCTTCAATTGAAGATGAAAAACCCTATCTCTGATCAACAAAAGGTAAAATTAGGGTTGGGAAAAAGAGAGAAGATGTGTGTATGTATCGGTGTAAGTATATAAAGCGTGGAAATAGAGGATAGTGTGGGGGTTGAAGAAAGCTTTTACATGTATGTTGTGTGTATTATGTGTGTGTTGTATGACTAATTATCTCAAGAGCCGTGCGCGATGAGATAGCTCAAGTGATAAAAAACTTATCTCTTGTCGTTTCAGGTTCTGGGTTCGATTCTCGCTCAACTTGAGATTTATGAGAACATATACTCATTGTAAGACATATAAGGCAACTTATTCAAAAAAAAAAAAATTATCGCAAGAGCCGTTAGAATCTTTTAATTATGTTGACTAATTATGTTAAAGTTATAAAAAAATAATTGTTGTGATATTTTTAAATTGTTATTTTCAGTAGGCGTATTAGGTAAAAGCAATGTTTGGAATGTTTTTTTGACTAGCTTATAATCCCGTGCAACGTACGGTTCTTTTTCTAATATTTATTATATTATTTCTTTATTATTTCTTTAAATTTATTATATCCTTATATATTATACTATTATAAGCGAAATAGGATATAATTGGTTGGTTAGTCAGTCGGTTAACACCTTCCAATTAAAAAGTTTGTTAACACCTTCCAAAAAATAAAAAATAAATTAAAATTCATATAATTTTTTTTTGCAAAAAATAAACTACATATTTTACTTAATAACAAACTCTTTTAATTATAATGCAACTAATATTCAATTACATACTCTTTCAGCTATATTTAATTAAAATCACATATTTATTAACAAATTTACAAACATTATAAATCTATACTATACTATTATAAGAGAAAGCGAAATATGGTATAATTGGTTGGTTGGTCGGTCTGTTAACACCTTCCCAAAAAGTTTGTTAACACCTTCCAAAAAATAAATTAAAATGCATATCTATACTATACTATAGGCGAAACAGGGTATAATTGGTTGGTTGGTCAGTTGGTTGGTTGGTCGGTCTGTTAAAACCTTCCCAAAAAGTTTGTTAACACCTTCCAAAAAATAAATTAAAATGCATATATATGCTATCTATACTATACTATATGCGAAACATGGTATAATTGGTTGGTTGGTCAGTCGGTTAACACCTTCCAAAAAGTTTGTTAACAACTTCCCAAAAATAAAAAATAAATTAAAATTCATATAAAATTTTTTTTTGCAAAAAATAAACTACATATTACTTAATAACAAACTCTTTTAATTATAATGCAACTAATATTCAATTACATACTATTTCAGTTATATTTAATTAAAATCACATATTTATTAACAAATTTACAAATATTATAAATCTATATTATATTATTATAAGCGAAAGCGAAACAGGATATAATTGGTTGGTTGGTCGGTCGGTTAACACCTTCCCAAAAAGTTTGTTAACACCTTCCAAAAAATAAAAAATAAATTAAAATGAATATGAAATTTTATTTTGCAAAAAATAAACTACATATTTTACTTAATAACAAACACTTTTAATTATAATGCAACTAATATTCAGTTACATACTCTTTTAAATATATTCAATTAAAATCACATATTTATTAAGAAATCTATCTATACTATTATATCCTATTATATAATAAGAGTAAGAGGGATAACGAAAGAGTACTACCATAGGTCAAGGGTTCGATACCTATCAACTACAATATAATATTTACAATGTTTTAGTAAAAGTTTAAAGTTTGAATCACATTAATAATATATTAAAATATAATAATTACATTATCAAGTCTAAAATATAAAGAAAAATTTAAATTTAAATCGTTTTTAATGAATACATAAAAAGGAATCAAGATAAAAACTAATAAATAAATCATTATTAAATCATTATTATGGATAAAAGGGATTTTATATATAATTTTGGTCACTGTTACAATCTAAAAAGGATATAAAATTATAATCTGAAAAGGATGTAATTAAAAAAAGTTGTATTAAAATTGAATTTTATTTATTTTTATATTAAAATTTAAAAAAAGTTCGTATTTACTATTTGAGCTCTATCTCGAGATCTAGAAATCAGATTTGGATGATTTTACAGCTCATACGAAGCTCATAAAATTAACTTTAATTTAATTATAATTTAACAATTGTTATCCAAATGGAAACAGTCAGAATGTCAAGATAACATATAATTGTAAATTTTTACATTAATCAATGTAGAAGACCGACATTGATAATCCTATTCATGTATAAAACCTAATTATATATGATTTAAATCATTGACATTCACTTTTTCGTATTTCAATATTAATACACTTTTTAATTTACATGTTAAAATATTAAAAAAATTATGATAGATCCAATGTTTTTCATCAATTTATTTTAAGATCTTGAAGGTTCTTATTTACCGTACTGAGGACTAGACTACCGACTACCAAATTTTTGGACAAAATGACTCTTACACTTATTATTAAAACTGTATTTGGTTGTTAGTACAACTATCTTCAAATAATAAGAAGGTTATTTCGATAATTAAAACAAAATATAAATAGATTTTTTAAATCAAATAAAATTTTCAACCTAAAAAATCGTAAATTTCTTCTCTCTTTTGTTTCTTAGTAGTTTTAATTGGAAAATAATTATTAAATCATCATTAAAGTAAAGATTATTTTGTTAATTTCACATGGGCTATAAAATCGTACAAATCAAGTTTTAAGAATTTAAGATAAAACACATAGTAAATTGAACATGTAAAATCTTATATATATCAATTTTTTAACAACAATTTGATATGTTAACTAATAAAAAATAAATATTAAAAAATAAATAAATATAATTATAGATGTTAGAAAAGGAACCGTGCATTGCACGGGTTATAAGCTAGTATATATAATAAGCGTAAGAGGGATCTTATCCATAATTTTGGTTTGGTCATTGTACTACCAAAATAATCTAAACCGTCGAATCTAATATTTTTAAAAATAAACGATCAAGATTATATCATATTAAAAAGAAAATTATAATCTAAAAAGGATATAATTAAAAAAGATTGTATTGGAATTGAATTTTAAAAAGAACATTATAATATGAAAAGGATATAATCATGATTGAACGTGTCAAACCTAATGTATATCAATTTTTTAACAACAATTTGAAATAAAATAATAATGTAAAAGTCAAGTAAAATCTTGTCCCAAACCACAAGACTTTTCAAATAAGATTTCTACTTATAATTTGAGTAAAAAGTCATTAAATGTAATTATCCTTCCAATATCATGATTTTTTGAATAACATACTACTTTTAAAGAGTTGTCAAAAGTTTAAATTGAATAACACCATACTTTTAATGACTTTTTAAAAGTTGTTAAAAGTATTAATTGAATAACACCATACTTTAAGATACTCCTTAAAAGTTAGAATTGAATAACACATGACTTTTAAATTCCTTGTAAATCATTAAAAGTTGATATTGAATACCACCCCCTACAATTTTATTCCCACATTCTGATAAGCAACAACCTAAGATTTTTTTGTTAATTAGGCAAATCAAAAAGTATGAAACTTGAAGGTTGTTCTGTAAAATTATACTCAGAATATCCAAGGTTATTCTGTAAACAACCTTGGATATTAATTATGAGTATTTCCATTTCGATAATAATTATTAAATCATCACTAAATTTAAGATAATTTTTTCAGCTTCGCGTGCACCGTAAAATCATCCAAATTTGATTTTTAAATCTCAAGAAAGAACCCAAATAATAAATATTAAATTTTTTTTAATATTAATGAAAAAATCAATAAAATTCAATTATATCCTTTTTTAGTTATATTCTTTTCATATTGTAATTTTCTTTTTAAAATTCAATTATAATACAATTTTTTTTAATTATATCCTTTTGAGAAAAAGGCAATTTGGCTGGCTATCTTTTTTGTTTTTGGCACTTGGATGGCTGAAAATATTTTTTGACATTTTGTCTGGCTATAATAAAATTTTTAAGCACTTGAGGGGCTGCCGTCAAGCACCGTTAGGATTTAACCCCAAAATGCAGAAACCGGCCAAGATTTTCCTGCGAGCTTCTTCGATTTTTCCGGCGAACCTAAATCCAACACCAAACTACGAGTTCTATATATCAAAACGAAGCTTATGACTTCCACAATCTATTCCAAGCATCAATAACAACAACCAATTAACCAAGAACCCAGAAATTCGAAATCAAAGTTCACCCCCACCAAAACTCGTTTTTCATATTTAGTACACGAAAAATCAATTAAAAATCATCATAAAATTCCTGAGATCATAAACAATGTATAGACACTAACCACATAAACAACAAATCATCATAAAAGCAACACCAAATTCAAGAAATTCGAATTAATATCCGAAAATTATGAAATCACGAACAAAGCATATTCGAATATATACACACACATAAACATGTAGTACAGATCATGAGATTCGATTTGATTACTCATATGAAGGATTTGAATTTCAGAATCACCTTCAAAAGACTGTTTGATCTTCAAGAATGCTCAAGAACAAACATGCTGAAAAGTCACATTTACCCCTGACGTTTAACGGCGTTACTAGCGTTTTGACGGAAGCCCCTCAAGTGCTTAAAAATTTTATTATAGCCAGACAAAATGTCAAAAAATATTCTCAGCCATCCAAGTGCCAAAAACAAAAAAGATAGCCAGCCAAATTGCCTTTTTCTCTATCCTTTTTTAATTATAATTTTCTTTTTAATATGATATAATCTTAAAGTTTGTCTAATGACATTTTAATATCTGATAATTTTGACTGATGGGATGAAGAAGTTAGAGACGATGAAGAAGAATTATTTTGAAGTAACTAATGGTCTTTGTATGTATAGATTTCTTCTTGATAGAATAATGTAATTATAATTCTATCTATGATTGTATTAGGATTTCTTTTTCAATTCATTCTATAGATCTTTTTAATTTGTTTATTTGTAATTGATTTTAGTTGTTTACATATTTCACGGTAGTAACTATACCTGGTTAGAGTTGAATATCAATATTAAGATATTAATAATTCGATATGAATCTAATATGGATTTAATCTATGTACATTGTTTGTAGTTTAATTTTTTGTGTTCTGTTTTGTTGTCTGAATTGTATCTGTATGCATCAATGTTGATGGACACATGGCAGCTGTATATCCCTTTTTTACTTGCAACCCCCACGGTCTTTTTTTAATATCTATTGAACATATTAATTTTTTTAATATTTATATGTTATTACATATCAAATTGCTATTAAAAATTTGATATATATTAGGTTTTACATGTTCAATCATGATTATATCCTTTTCATATTATAATTTTCTTTTTAAAATTCAATTCCAATACAACCTTTTTTAATTATATCATTTTTAGATTATAATTTTATTTTTAATATAATATAATCTTGATCGTCTATTTTTAAAAATATTAGATTCGACGGTTAAGATTATTTTGGTAGTACAGTGACCAAACCAAAATTATGGATAATATTCCTCTTATGCTTATTATATATAAGGATATAATAATCGACAATGTTTGTAATCAAAATTTGAAAGACTGAAAAACCATTGAATTCCCTTCAAGCTCCAATACAGAACGTGTCAATCCACCGTGGCATGTGGGGTCAAATATTACGAAACTGAAATTTTATAACCAACCAACTTTATCAATCGTAAATGATCCTATTTACTACCGAAGTGTCAAAAGCAACCAGGTTTAACGACCGACGTCATCGGTCGCTCGAAGATCGCTTTTGCTATCATTTCCAACCGATATTGACTATTTAAGACCGGTTTTTTTGGTCGCTTATGACCCCTTTTTCTTGTAGTGAGGTCCCGTTTAGGGTTCCATTTGGTCGTTTTAAACGAAGGATTTTGGCACAAAGACAGTTTAAGATTTCTTAACCGAAACAAAAGTTGCAAACTGAAAAGCTAATTTATGTCATTCATGTATGCATTTGCATGACTTTAAACTACAACCTGTGGCACATGTAAAGCTACTGTATATGCTTAAGAAATAAAATTTAATGTTACTAGTAACAGTTTTGTTTGTTTTTAACTTCATATTTGAAAATTGTCATAGCAAAAGAACAATCACTATTATAACAGATAGCTAGAAACAAACACATCTGTCTGGTTGGCAAGTTTAACAACCAAAATCCGAAATACATGATACACAATTAAATTGAAAGATAACACAATCCTAAAACACAAACATCTGTTATAGGTAGCCAAGGTTAACAACCAAAAACCCAAATACATAATACATAATACGCAATTAGATTGAAAGATAACAAGAACATAAATCCTAAGCCAATACTGAGGGTTTCAGCAGTCTTCGTAGGCAGGTTTATTCGAAGGCCCAACCATTCTGCCTACGAACCTCCTCCTCTTCCTCGGGAGTGAAGTCATTCTTGATGTTTAAAGTCTGCCTGATCTCCTCCGGCGTCTTCCCCTTGATCACTATATCATCTATTGTCTGAAAAGTCAATTCCACCAGGTTCTTGATATTGAGATAATTTGCAGCAAGAAAAAGGTCAAACAGAACACCCTGACCCTGACAACCCATAACAAACTCCGCATCAAAGCTCTCAAGTACTTGATCAGTCTTGTCACTCTCATTATCACTTTTTGGAGACGTAACATGTTTCTTGCAATACTCAATAACCTTAGCTAAGATATAACCGCTTACATCGGGAAGAGTAATAGTTGCGTTTGCACAGTCATCTTCGATCATGTGTTTGATTGTCTGAGACTCAACGGCCACTGCTTCTTCCACCTCAAAAATCTCGTTATCCGAACTCCTTAACACGATCATCTTTGCTTCAGAAGACATGGTTGGTTGTGATTGATTGTAGTAAGAATTAAAAAAAAATTGTGTTTATGCAGAGGGCTTAAGATTTTGTGAGGATTTACGTTGGGGGTAATGGGGTTTATATAGGGGAAGAGACACCTCATGATTACTAATTTGTTATCTGTAAAGTAAAGGGATTTCAATTTGTTTATTTTATTTACCGATTCCAAGTCGAATTAGTGAAAGCAAAAAGTACTAATGCAATTTTTTGAATTTACTGACTTGCAACCCGTTTTTTCCTATTACATTAGCTGGGTTTTTTCCGAAATATATTCTAGATATTATTATATAATAAATTTTATTACTAATATAAAAATGCTCTCTCTGTGTCTTTTCTTTTATTAATTTTTTAAAATAAATTTATTACTTATTACATGCCGCTTTCTTTTTTCTTTTTTCTTTTTTAAAAACAATTTATGTGTTCTACTGGTTGACATTTTTTTTACATATATAACTTTTTTTTTGTCAACGTGAGTAAAATGGGAAAGAGGATGTAAAATAGTATAGAATTTCGTCTGTCACTTCTGTTTTGACAAATCTTATATACGGTAAAAGATAATTTCGAAAGATTTGAGAAAATAATACTAACATACATTAAAAACATTAACCAATGGGGTTGAGATGTAAATCATTAACCAAGTACAAACACTTTCTTCGAAAAAAAACACAGTAATAATCTTGGCATCTACACAACGGGGTTTCTGGCATATTAACCAACCATATCGGTTGTTCTGGCCATACCACCAGTCCATATTAGGCTCCATACAGCCTCCATTTCCTTCACAAAGATTCTAGCATTTCTGGTGAAGACAGGACCTGGACATGGTACCTGATATTAAGTCAAAAGTCTTTCTCGCATTTCCTAAGTTACGAAATAAGTATAAATTATAGTGTTAAGTATCATCTACGTGGTGAAATAAGTTACGAAATCGTTAATAATAAACGAGAAGAAAGGTCAAAAAAGGTATTTCAAACTTACTAGAAAACTTTAGCTTTTCATAAATAAAAGCAAAGGTCGAACATAACTTCAACATGAGAGATGGATAAACAGCACTATATAAGAGCTCTTATTTCAGCTAGCATTCGTATAGTAAATATACTGCGAAGCTCACAAATCTTATTTCTCCTTTGTGTAGGCATGAAGGAACAGAACCAGTATTCCTTGCGCTTACATGACATTAATTAAATTTTATAAATTGAAAATGCAAAACATGGGATTTATACATCAAATGAGCTCGAGATCCTATCTGAAGTGGGTAAGCCTCAAACATTAAACTCCTGTATTTAGCATACTTAATCACACTATTTAGATTAAAAGTGACCAGAAGCTTCCATATTACTGTCAAATTGGGTACTCCACCTTCTGCTGACAATCCAAGTGGAGGCCAATATAACATACCATAGTAAGGACTGGATATTGGGTGTAAGCGCGGGACCAGGACAATGCTAATACGACATCTAGAAGGATCAGCAGCTCAAACAAAAATGATCTATTGAGATGAAGAAATGTAAAATACAAGGGCTTTAACGGCAATTTTCATACCTCAGTTGAATAAGGGTGCAACTGGCAATCATGTGTATTCACAAGGGCAGCAATCAACTGAAAAACTTTGACACTAACTTCCCCACCATGCTTTCCCTTATTCGTAAACAGTAACTTTAGAGCGGCACCACACAGTACCTAACCCCAAAATGTAAAGCAGGACAATTATGACCATACACAAAGCTAAACACTCACTGGGAACATTAACTCTTCTTCTTTTTTTTTTTTTTTTGTTAAGAACATGAACTCATATTAGTTATGCAATTTGTTGTAAATAGATACATTTAACTTAAGTAGTCCATAAGCAACATATACATGGTCACAGAAATTATAGGAAAATATATAGGATTTGAGTGAAAGTTGAAAGCTCGTATACCATGAAGCAGTAAGAAGCATACAAAAGCCCAGACACATTCATACACAAACATATCATACAAAAGCCCAGGCGCATTCATACACAAACATATCGCTCTATATAACATGGAGGTACCCTAGAGATACATTTCCTGCCTTTAACGTGATCTTAAATGTTCCCAGACAAAATTCATTATTTCTCTGTACCATTGTAGTGGTTATTAAGCCAAATTACACAACCAAGGCCTACAAATATCATGCACAGAAATAAGATGCTACATAGGTGAATATGGTAAATTCTCTCAACACAAAAATTAAATGTCTTTTCTAGTTTCCCAATGTTTCTGTTTCAATAAATGAAGTACTACAGCCTGTGCAAAGTTAACTTCAAGTAGCTATTTGGTATGGCATCAATCAACTAAAGGTCATGCTTATTAAATTTGAAAACATTTAGTACTCGTTAATGATCATCTTTTTCAAAACTATTAAACATCTAAACAGTGTGAATTCTGTTGATTTTTAGACTCTAAACAAACTGCAGAATTTAAACTATGAACTTGAGAATAACGAAACAAGAAGTATGTACAAACGGAGAAAGCATTAGGGACTACATTGTATTAGTTCTTCTTGATACAAACTTCCTATTGAATTAATTACCTAAACTAAGGAATACATTGGTTATTATAACTACTGCACTACTATCTTAACTCCTGACAATAAGGAAGAATGACCTGGTTTTCCTCCACGTTTTACTCCTCCACGTTTTGCTGAACTTGTTTCCTGTTAAACTCCTTAAATCACTCCACTAATTCCTTGACCTGGTCAGCTACTATTTCTAATTCAAATTACATTAAATTATTTATAATAAGTTTAGATTAATAAGATAAAGTTCCAACAATCTCCCCCTTAATCTAAACTTGACATCAACCATTTGGCTTTAAACTTTGCCCGTCTGGCACATCGACACTTGAACCCGTCTGGCTCATCGACTCCTGCGCGCCCACTGGCACGTCTTCCTGCGCGCCCACTGGCACGTCTTCTGCTCCCGTCTGGCAATTCACACTTGCCCGGGACTTAGTGCGCGCATAGCACACTCTCCACCCCCTTCTTAACATTGTGGAAAGATCATCACAGCCCGTCTGGCAATTCACATTTGCCGGGACTAGGCGCGCACACAGCACACCCCTTTCTCCACAATTAGGGTAGGTCATCACAGCTTCACTTGTGAAGCTACACACAAGGCACCAAGCCAAACTCTTCTGCCGATCCTTTCTGGTACCGGTCTTCTCAGGCCTCCTTCGGGCCAGTCATATATACACCACTGACAATTACATGGGAGATGACTCCAACAAGTCACAACTCCTACATGTATTCCCATTTCTCTTCCTTCCTATAACCAAGTTCACTTCGATTGAAGAACACCATACTATATGCACCCTCAAGATTAATGCACGGTCCAGATTTTCCAGAGGCAGCACGACTATAACCCTCCTGACTGCATCTGCGACCAACCACCATGAGCGATACAATAACCTGTACAACCTCAGTACTCCTTTCGATTTTTGACACATGTCATCTCCACCTCTTGGTTGCTTCCCCGCTGCTCATCCAATCTTCCTCGTCACTTACATCATTCTCATCCTTAAATCTCTTTGCTTTCGAAAATCCCATCGACTCGAGATTCTCAAGAACCTCCTAATTAAATTCCGGAACAATCATTTCTTCAGCCTGATCACCATTAGCAGTAGCATCACACTATCAGCTCCTCATTCTCCAATAATACTCTACAACTCTGAAATGTTCTATTTCTTAACAAGCATGATCAGCTCAATTAGATAACTGCAAAAAACTTTCTACCACAGAAAAATATAAAACCACACAGTGAAAATGAACTGAAAATCCACAAACAACCAACTGAAACCAAACAAAGGGCATTACACACACAGGCCAGAAGTTTTGTCAACAACTAAGCAGTGAATCGGAAACCTGGAAAAAAATGGGCCTGTTCCACCTTTCTTGTATGCATCCTTGACACTGGAGTAGGAGTAAAGATGGTTGGACATTTCCCAGCTCCAATCCTCTTTCCTTGTGACACATAGCTGAGGCCAGCGATTTATCCTAACATAGTGATCCTTGATCTGTCCACCATCCAAGAAACTGGTAACGACGCAATAACATGCCTCATGGCCACCCCATATCATATCATTAGCATCTGCAGTTTGACTCCCATTTGGATGAAAGTAGCGGCGCATCAGTCGTCCAGTACCCTTCCAGTAAGGATCAAGATCACGAAAATATTCCGGAGCCTCCATGTTATAATGAAACTCCCTGGCATGATCCCAGAGGTCCTCCTTCATGATACGGGTACGTTTGCCATCCATAACAGACAATGAGTAAGCCTCCAACTTCGATAGCCCACGGACTTGGGATATGCGAGGAATGTGAGCTTTCTGAAGCCACAACTTCTCACACAAAATAGACCAGAGGCGATCAGAAGAAGCAACTCCATACCAACCCTGGAAACAGAAGTGAAAGTGCCATACTGCGTGCGTCTAAAAAGCTCAGAATGATAAACATCACATCTGAACCAAATACAACTAAAGGATATAATTCTCTTTTGAAAAAATTAAGCACCTTATAGTCTTAAGTAATGAACATCACTTCCACATATGCCAACAGCAGGAAGCTTGAAAGACAGAATCTTGACAGTCTCAATTCCAACAAGCCAAGCAGCCATGTTCTCTTCTTCATCATTTTTTCGCTTGCGTTTGGATGCACTACTTTTCCCTTCTGAACCTTCCTTCAGGACCTTAAAACTTTCATCCTTTTCCATGCCTTCATTTCCAATTGCTCATGGTGAACATCAGAGTCCATCAAAACTTTTCCACTCTGCTGTCCTCATCTTTAATCATCACATCATTATGCGATTCATCAAGAGTATCGAAACTTTGTTCTGACTTTTCATTCAGTTCATCAACTGAAATTTCCTGAGCATCATCTTCTTTAATTTCCATTCCACTTTCAGGTGCGGCCTCATCTGATTTTGTTTGATCATGGAAATACTCAGTGTTCTTGGGATACTCTAGAACCTTGATATCTCCATCTTCAATCATCAAGCTATCGGCAACAAACTGTGGTTCATCAAGTTGCTCCAATTTTTTTCAAGATCAACAAGTTTTCCTCCTGAACATCATTTTCTTTCTCATTCTCAATCATCAAGCTCTTAGTACTGTCTTCTTAAACAGCTTTCACCTCATCAAGAGCCTCATTGTCTTTCAAATCTCCCCCGTCTTTAGAACATCACCGGACAGGCTCTTATTATCCGAACCATCTTCCAGATCAACTTTTGAAGGCTCTGTAACAAGTGAATCACAATATTCTCTTCTTTCTTCTCCACAACATTGTCCTCAGTCAACCTTGCAGACCGCCTGGTATTGTAAGCTCTCTGTACCGTACTCACTTCCTTGACACTACTCTTAACTACCTTATTCCTCCACCCACTGAGTATCCACATTATAGGATCCCCAGAAGTAACCGTACTCCGTTCAACAGATCTTTGGGAGTTAACTCTATCTTCTGCATATGTAACCTTTCAAGTGCAGGACAAACACCCACATCCTTATCAATCTCTAGCTTCACTAATCTCTTACACCCTTGAGCTAAAATAGTCAACCAACATTTGCTTTTCAAGCCACACGAGTCAGGCCTTGCAAAAGCCACTGCAACAAACTCGAGCTCTCCGGAAGAAACCTTGGCTGCTCTTCTGCTGAGGCTTCTCTTGGGACTTCTTCCCAGCCTTCGGCATCATCCCAGCATGGAACTTCTTCGGAAATGAATTGTTATACTTCCAAGGAACGGTAGGGAAGGCTGTTAAGCCTTGATACTCCCCCCAAGCTCTGATACCATGTTGATTTTTAGACTCTAAACAAACTGCAGAATTTAAACTATGAACTTGAGAATAACGAAACAAGAAGTATGTACAAATGGAGAAAGCATTAGGGACTACATTGTATTAGTTCTTCTTGATACAAACTTCCTATTGAATTAATTACCTAAACTAAGGAATACATTGGTTATTATAACTACTGCACTACTATCTTAACTCCTGACAATAAGGAAGAATGACCTGGTTTTCCTCCACGTTTTACTCCTCCACGTTTTGCTGAACTTGTTTCCTGTTAAACTCCTTAAATCACTCCACTAATTCCTTGACCTGGTCATAGCTACTATTTCTAATTCAAATTACATTAACTTATTTATAATAAGTTTAGATTAATAAGATAAAGTTCCAACAAATTCTAGTAAGAATTTTACGAGACCTGTTCATGCAGCCACACAAGCCACCCCCAGTCTGCACCAAATACATGGGCACCAGCACTAACATGTATTAAGTTGGTCATCAACAATCTCTTTAAAATGCACTATCAAAAGATAGCATCATATAATTAAAAAATCTTCAAAACAATTTAGGGCACTAAGAAATATACATTCAGGTGTACCATTAGCTAACCCTTCACACACTTGCAAATTGTACTGAAAAATAGAATTAAACAGAGAACCCAATTTTTTCCTGATGATGTCAAATAAAATGAAGTAGAATTAAGCAGTAGCGAATCTCTTGTAAGAAAGATGATGAGATGATCATTGCTTGCTCCTTTTCAGTAGGTAGTCTGATCCGATACCTGCAGGTGCATAAAGCCCATAAAAAAATAGTTAAACACAGTGTTACAGGATTCACTAGTCATGCTATGGAACCACGAATTGAATATCTCGTCCCCCATGGGAATTCCATCTCTCCACATTTATCGTGGAACACGATCCAATTTACCAAATTTGACAACCCACAAATCCTAACAGGAAGAAAATATGAACACTTAAGGTTGCGATCCAAAAGAGAAAAAGGAAGATTTGAGGCCAACAACTTAGAACCTGATCATGAGACAATTCTCTACGAAATTTTGAGAATGTAAAAGGAAGAAAAGACCAATTTTAGCAACAAATAGATAACAATCATGACATCACCAACTCAAAGACATGACCTCCTATAATGTTTAAAAATTGTCAAATATCAGTAAGGTAGTGACATAAGCAAGATGACGTCACTATTGTGACATCATAACTACTGTAACAAGAGTAGCCATAGTAGTAACAAGTACACATAGCTCACTGCACCTATTCCGTGCACACTTTGGCACACCCCGCATTGCCTGCGGAATCACCCAATTAAAGAATCCTGCTTTGTAGTCAATATCTCTTCTTTATCTATCTATATTAAGCATAAATCGTAACAAAATTTAAGTAACTATTTTCGGGGTCTTAGTATAACCCTCGTATCTGATTCATGGGTCCCTGTGCCGGATTCGTGGGAGATAGCGTCCCACTTACCGGAACAACTCGTGTTCCATGTACGCAAATACTAGAAATGCGTAAACATAAGGGAAGAATTCCAAATAAAACTTGACAATTGAAAAGTACAGTTAAATCGATAATCTTCCATGCCCAGGATGGTGTCTTCAAAAAATAGGCAACAAAATTTTAGGCTGAGTGTCACAATGGCACGAGCCTCGCATTTACATATATACGAGTGAAAAGGAATTACATGGTATAAAGCTTTTTTTTTTTTTGAAGAAAACGCACTTGCATTAAAACAAATCCAAACTGAGTACATGAGTAAGAAAACTAGGTGGAGTGACATACCACTCCCCTCCGTCTGACATAGAATAGATGAAAGTGTTTGTCCTAAATCCAATCATGTATGATGAGTTAGGAAGAACTTTCATGTATTCTTGTTTGATTTCATTAATAATAATAAAAGACTTGTTTTGATTTTATTACGGGCATTATCTGTTTAAATTGTTTTAAATAAGATGTTCCATAGTTTAGAGTAAAGCTTCTAGTATTATAATGAGATTATAATAGTGAGAACTAGAAGATGATAACTCTAGACTTAAACAGTTCCTGATCATAGGATAACTAATCGGAAGTTAGTGAATCCGCAAAGATTGGTACATACTGTGCTTGCTCCCTTCAGGAGGATGTCTGTTCTCATAGGCATTTGTGTGGTGACACTATAGCTAGTATGTAGGTGCTTATTATGGAATAAGTTCACTGAACATGACTCGATAAGTTGGACAACTAATGGAGTTTACTCACGTGTCAATAGTTATTCACTGAGTGATAGTTGTACAAGTGTCCTTAGACTTGAGATCGTTAGAGTAATCTTGTATATAATGAACTGTGCTTTGGTTTAGTCCTTAGTCTCAAGGACATACATTAGGTCTATTCTGGGTACAGGGATTTATGTATGGAGATAGTTAACGATCAATAAAGAATCTACCCCTTCCAGTAAGGAAGTGAATATCCTATGTTGTTCTTAGTATGCGAGTTCTGGAATCTCTGGCCAGAGTGTATGAAATTAGAAAGGAGTTTCTAATTTGCATTAATATGAACTTTGCGTTATGAATAAGAAATCATATGATTAAATTTGATAGGCCTGACACGAGATCCATGCCTTGTATTTAATCGGGATATTGTAGGGTAGAAGGAATTTATTGTACGGTAACTAGTCACTGACAGGTTCTTGGTATTCTAAGCAGTGAATTCATATTATCCGGATAGTCGCGATATGTTGAGAAGCATCACTCACGATGTAGAATAAATATAATTAATCAGTTAATTATATTTAATGAATTTTAGAATTCATATAAATAATAAATAAAATGTTTACTATTATTTATTTCTACTACCGGCTTAATATTGAACCTACAGGGTCACACCATAAAAAGATTAATTTATTGATGAAGGTATTTTGAGAGAGCAAGGTGTTTTAATAATGATTAAAATTGTTTTAATTATTATTTAACATTTTATAAGATAAAGTGTAGGATTTATATATTAATATATAATGATATATTAATTATGAAAACCCTACATGAGCCCTATAAATAGAATGAGATGAGAATGAGTTTACACACTTTTGGTTTTTGTGAAAAACCTAGTTGCCTCCCTCATCTTCTTCATCTCTCTCAAACCTCCATTTTTATAAAAGCTTAGTTTTATAAAAAGCTTCGTCGAAGAATTAATCTTGGTGGATACCGGTAGAGTGCTTCACACTCTGAGGAGCAACTGCTAAAACACCATTTTTGTAAAGCTTCGATTTCAAGGTATGGTTACGAATCCCTCGTATTTCATTTTTACATGATTTTCTATATGTGCGATATATGGTTTTTACGGAAATAATTGTTATACCACGCTTCCGCCCATCCGTAAATTCCTTCAATGGCATCAGAGCTAGGTTCTTGCATATAGAGAGTCATATAAAAATTTCAGATTTTTTTATGCATGTATGGATTTATTATTATTTTTGCAAGTTTATTTTAATTTAATTATGAATTAATTCGAAATAATATTTGCATATGATTTTGACCACTAATCTGAGTTCTACAAGTGTTGTAGATGATTTGGGTATTTTTCTCATAATTTTCTGATGTGTAGATTATTTGTTATGAATTTTTTAAAATTGTTTTGATTAAAATTCATAAAATAATCATGCATGTGAAAAATATGGGATTAAAATTTGCACAAGGATCCCCTTGCTTTCCTGGTAATTTTGCTGCTGATGATTTTCAGAAATCATGTTTTTTTATTTTTTATTAATTTATTAATTAATTGTTAATTAATTTATTAATATTAAAATTATTATATTTATGATAATAGTTATTGTAAATGAAGGCAGAGGAGTTACGGTTACAACAATTGATACCAGTTACATCACATCAATGAACCTGACCTGCAGACTGCAGTAGTACAACGATCGGATCATAATTAAAAAAAAAAAAAAACTAACTAAGCAGCTTCTACTCGCGCGTGTACTGTACTCGAAAGACATTTAAGACATGCGTTACACAATTAAATGGCTTTAATTGTTGTAACGCATTCCGGACATGCGTTACAGCCTTTCTGTCCACAATAAATTTGATTTATTGGGAGTTTCGTAACTCCGTTTTGGGCGTGCAATATATCGTTGGATTCGTATTTCCGAGACGGATCTAATGGAGTGGTCAAATATTTTTTATATAATAATTTTGAATTATTTATATTTATGGGAGTGTTTTAAAGCATGTTTTAATTGGATTAATTGCTTTTAAATACTATAATAAATCCATACATCATTATATCATTGTGTGACATGATATTGCTTGCATGCTTACTTGTTGATTTAATTTTATATATGTGATATATGCCTATGTTTACCATGCGATGATAGATTTAGGTGAACTTAAATCAAAATAAGGCGTGCTCTAGAAAATCTAGAATAGGAATCGTTTCTTGCCTTAATAATAATATTATGAATACAATCATGAGATTCTTGTGTTTGTGAAACACGTAATTAAATATGAATTTTCAATATTGAGAGAATGGATGATTCTGTCAAAAACGGATTTCGATCTGTAAGAAAGGGGTATTAAGTGACGCCTCTTGACAATGCTCCCCCCGATCTGGGAATCATCCAATTATCGATTATTGATTTGAAATATTTAATTTAAAAGGAAGAATCTCTTTATAATAAGATTATGATTGTAACATAATATAATCCCTCTAAAATTAAATAATATCAAGTAGTAATTGGCCAATGACACAACGGGCTTGTGTCGGTCATAGCCTTCCAACATGGTAGAAAGTAGTTCTCATTTTTGAATCATTGTCGTTTCGTGCTACAGCCGAGGGCTCTGATTTCGAAATAAGAAATACTTGTCTATTACATAGAGATGTGTACAATGAATTAGAATCTAATGGTCGTTACGTGCTACAGCCGTGGGCCATTGGAGACTGATTCAGTTGTACGGAATGTTGGGTTAGACTTGACTTAGAATATTGAGTTTGTCGTGCCATAGCCGTGACTCAATTATTCAAGAGGCTAAAGTTTTATTAGGGAATAACATGAGATGTAATTGACAAGAGTTGTCTGCCTATTGAACATCACATGGCGTTTCGTGCCACAGCCGAGGTTGTGTGATGGAATATAGGATCCCTATTCCCACTAGCATTATGAATGCTTAATTTTTCACTTAGGGGGTTGAATAAATTATATAAACTAGTGGGAGTCACTTATGAATAAAGACCCGATTCATATAGTGTTTTTAAAATGAAATTGAATATTTGCTAAGTGTTGTTATGTGTTTATCATTTACAGATTTACTATATACACTATGTCTGGTGCACTATCACTCCGGAGCATACTAAATGCTCACAAATTGACTGGTCCGAATTTTGCTAACTGGCTTCGAAACTTGAGAATTGTTCTCAGGGTTGAGAAGCTGGAATATGTGCTTGACTCACCTAAGCCTGCTGAACCTGCTGACGATGCACATAATGATGAACATGTTGTGTATCGTAAGTGGATAGATGATGCTAATGTTGCTCAATGTATCATGCTAGCTTCCATGAACGATGAGCTACAGAAGCAACATGAGCTTATGGATGCTCACACTATCCTAGAGCATCTGCAAGAGTTGTATGATGTGGCAGGGAGGACAGCTCGATATGAGATATCGAAGGAGCTGTTCCGTTGTAGGATGTCTGAGGGATCATCCGTGAATGACCATGTACTTAAGATGATCAATTTGATTGAACGTCTTGGGCAACTTGGTTTTGTCATGGATAGGGAACTGACTCAAGACTTGGTCTTGCAATCACTTCCGGGTTCATTTTCGCAGTTTGTTGTGAACTTTCACATGAATAAGTTGGACGTCAGCCTGGCTGAACTCCACAACATGTTGAAGACTGCGGAATCGAATTTTCCCTCTAAGAAGAGTTCTGTTCTTCTAATTGGTGAGGGTTCCAATCCTAAGAAAAGGAAGAAGAACCCTTCCAAGAAGAAGAAAGTTGGTGAGAAAAAGCCGGTTCCACCAAAAGCTGAAGACCCCAAGAGCAAAGCTGTTTGCTTTCACTGTAACAAGGTGGGGCACTGGAAGAGGAACTGCAAGGTTTACCTTGCAGAAATGAAAAAGAAGAAAGATAGTGAGACTGTCGCTTCTGGTTCAGGTATGTTCATGATTGAAGTGAATATGTCAATAAATCAAAATTCTACTTGGGTATTAGATACCGCCTGTGGTTCTCACATTTGCAATTCGTTGCAGGGACTAAGGAGAAGTAGGACTCTCGAGGAAGAGGAGGTGATTCTACGGATGGGAAATGGAGCAAGAGTTGCTGCTGAATCTGTAGGATCGTTTGATTTACATATGCCTACGGGCAAGACTATTGTTTTAAATAATTGTTATTTTGTTCCCTCGATTGTGAGGAATATTATTTCTATTCCCATGTTAGACTTGGATGGATTTTCGTTTGTTATTAAGAATAATGAATGTTCAATTCTTAGAGATAATGTTCTTTATGGTAGTGGTATTTTAAATAATGGTCTATATGTGTGTGACATAGAGCATGATTTACTACAAATTGAACATACTAATAAAAGGAAAAGAGATGATGAAAATCTCACCTATTTGTGGCACTGCAGACTTGGTCATATTAGTGAAAATAGACTGCGGACATTGCATAAGGAAGGGTTACTTGACCCCTTTGATTTTGAATCATATCCTACATGCGAGTCTTGTCTATTAGGTAAAATGACCAAATCTCCATTTAGTGGACATGGAGAGAGGGCTGCAGAATTGCTAGGACTGGTACACACAGATGTATGTGGACCGATGTCTACGCAAGCCATGGGCGGATTTTCGTACTTCATTACTTTCATAGATGATCGATCTAGATTCGGATATGTGTATTTAATGAAACACAAATCTGAAGCCTTTGAAAAGTTCAAAGAATATAAGAATGAAGTGGAGAAACAAACCAAACATAGTATTATAACCCTTCGATCAGATCGAGGTGGTGAATATTTAAATGGAGAGTTTCTAGATTATCTCAAAGAAAATGGTATAGTCTCTCAGTGGACTCCTCCATATACTCCACAGTTGAATGGAGTATCTGAAAGGAGAAATCGAACTTTGTTAGACATGGTTCGGTCCATGATGAGCTACGCAAATCTTCCAGTATTCCTTTGGGGTTATGCATTGGAAACCTCAGCATATTTACTGAATAAGGTGCCTTCCAAATCTGTTCCTCAAACTCCATATGAGATATGGAAAGAAAGGAAACCGAGTCTTAAACACGTTAAGATTTGGGGATGTCCGGCTTATGTCAAGAAAGTTGACCCTGATAAGCTGGAATCTCGATCCGTGAAATGTAGTTTTGTGGGATATCCTAAAGAAACTTTAGGGTATTACTTCTACACCAATCATAGTGTATTTGTCTCCAGACATGCTACCTTCTTGGAAAAACAGTTTATCCTAGAAGGAAACAGTGGGAGCAAAATAGAACTTAATGAAGTTCAAGAAGCACAAACTACTACGGTTCAAGAGGAAACACCTGTTCAGACTGAACAACCTTCTGTGGTACAGCCCATTCGTAGGTCAGAAAGAGTGTCTCGCCAACCTGAGAGGTATTATGGCCTTGTCATTGAGAATGACAATGAGTTATCAATCGTTGATGATGACGACCCTATGACCTATAATGAGGCTATGAGTAGTGTTGACTCAGAGAAATGGCAGAGTGCCATGAAATCCGAAATGGATTCTATGTATACCAACCAAGTATGGACTTTGGTTGAAGCACCAAAGGATGTGAATCCTATTGGGTGCAAATGGGTATACAAAAGAAAGATTGGAGCAGATGGCCAGGTGGAGACCTATAAGGCCAGGCTTGTGGCAAAAGGATTCAGACAAAAGCAAGGCATTGACTTTGATGAAACTTGTTAGGAATATGTTGTACTTGATGATAACTTCACAATCAATCAAATTGTTTAAGGTTTTGTAGCTGTCAACGGATGAGGATTTATAACTCTATCCGTTGACAGGTAGCTCATCAACGGATGAGGTTTTGTAGCTGTCAACGGATGAGGATTTATAACTCTATCCGTTGACAGGTAGCTCATCAACGGATGAGGTTTTGTAGCACACTGCAGTATCTCTATGTTATCAGTCGATAGTGTTTTTATCCACAGTCATGTTGACTATCAACGGATAGGCAGAATAGGGTAGCCAATTGTAAATAAGCTATGCTATGTAATTCTGTCTAAGTGAAAGTGTATCAACGGATGAAGACTAAACTCTATCAACGGATACAACTCAAATCCACTCTATCAACGGATACAGCTCAAGTCCCAATATCAACGGATACTGCTCTATACATCATCAACGGATGTCAGTGTACATCATCAACGGATAATCATTGACACTGATTTCTATGATTAGCTGGAGGTTAGCAGTTGATAAGGACATGTTTGACTGACAGATCACATGAGTTGAAAGTAGATACAAAAAGCAGTATGGCAGCCATACTTTGGAAACACAGAAGAAAGAAGCATTCCATTTACACTATGAATACAAGAAAGGTGCAGGAGACATGTCTGAACACAAGGACAACCTTTCGGCTACATATGTATTTGGAGTGTAGTAGCAAGTCAACTAGAATTAGATTAGTATTATCTTATTCCAGTAGTACTTGTAAAACTTGGGATATATAACCAAGTGTAGCAACTCTTTGTAGGTTAAGAAAACAGACATATTTGCTTAGGGTTTCTTGAATATCTTTAGAAGCAAAGAGTTGTAAAACGGCAGCTGTGTACATTTTGTATCACAGAGTTTTCTTCAAATAAAAGCTTCAGGTGGTGCATTTTAACCACCTGATTTTATATGTGTTTGTGTATAATTCTTACATTGCAATTATCTCTTCATAAGTTTCTGAAGTTCTTATCAGAAATTTATAAATATCAAGAATTGTATTCAACCCCCCCTTCTACAATTATACAAGTGTGTAATCTGGGAATAACAATTGGTATCAGAGCTAGCTTCTAACATATTTGAAGTTTAAAGATCAACACACTTCCAACATGTCTAAGAAGGATTATGGAGTGAAGATTCCAGTTCTTGATAGAGAAAATTACTTTCACTGGAAAGTAAAAATGCGTCTACATCTCTCGTCTATTGATGAGGGTTTTGTGGATTGCATTGACAAGGGTCCTCACGTTCCAATGAAGACAGCAACAAGAGTTGGCCTGGCTGATGATGTGCCTGACACTTTCATTCCCAAACCTGTTTCTGAGTGGAGTCTTGAAGATATTGCAGAAGTCCACAAAGACAAAAAGGCCATGAATATTCTGTTCAATGGTCTAGAAACAGACATGGTTGACAATGTTATTAACTGTACTACCGCCAAGGAAGTATGGGACATTGTACAAACCCTGTGTGAAGGAACAGAACAGGTAAGGGAAAACAAGATGCAACTACTAATCCAACAGTATGAACACTTTCACTTTAAGAGTGGAGAAACATTGAATGATACATTTAGTAGATTTCAAAAGCTACTAAATGGTTTGAAACTGTATGGAAGAGTCTATCAGGTTAAAGACTCTAATCTCAAATTTCTGAGATCACTGCCCAAGGAATGGAAGCCAATGACTGTTTCTCTAAGAAACACTCAAGAGTACAAGACATTTACTCTTGAAAGGCTCTATGGAACTTTAAAGACCTATGAGCTGGAAATGGAGCAGGATGAAGAGATTGAGAAGTCTCAAAAGAAAAGTGGGTCAGTTGCACTCGTTGCCAATTTGGAGCAAAAGGAGGAAAGGACAGAAACTGCTAGTTCTACACCAAACAGGGAGGTTTGTAAAGGTAGAGCAGAATCAAGCGGGAGCAAGGTAAAGGTATCTGAGGAATTGAATGCCCTTCAGCAGGATGAATTGGATGAGATAGATGAGCACTTAGCTTTTCTATCTAGGAGATTCTCTAAGCTGAAATTCAAGAGAAACTCTGGGATGGCCAAGCCATTTAACAAGGATTTTTCCACAAACAACTATGTGGATAAATCCAAAATTAAATGCTACAATTGTGGGATTGCTGGTCATATGATAAGTGAATGCAGGAAACCTAGATCTGAGAACAAGGGAAAGCCAACTGAGGTTGTTGACTATAAGAAGAAATATTTTGATCTTCTCAGGCAGAAAGGAAAGGCATTCTTGACCCAAGAGTATGACTGGGCTGTTGATGACAATCATTCTGATGATGATGCTGAGTTAGTCAACCTTGCTTTAATGGCTGATTCTGGAGAGCAGGAAGCAAGTTCAGCTAGCAATCAGGTATTTTCCACTAATCTCTCTGAGCTCACAAAAGAGGAATGCAATAGTGTTATAGATGAAATGTCTACTGAACTATATCACTTAAGTGTTACTCTTAAATCACTTACTAAAGAGAACAATAGAATTAAAGAGTCTAATCTGTTTTTAAGTGATAGAAATGCTGCTCTAGAATCTCAATTTCTAGAATTTGAGAAAATGAGAGTTGATTGCAATAATGCTAAAAGTGAACTTGAAGCTGTGTTAAAAAGAGAACTGATTTTAAAAGACCAGCTTGAAAAAGAACAAGGGATAATTGCTAAATTTCAAAGTAGTAGGAATGTTTCTCAAAACATAATAGAAGTTCAGGGAATAGAATCTTTTGTAAAGGATACCTGGACTCAAAAGAAAAAGGAGCTAGAACCTGGCCTTGAGGATCTAGAGACTATTTGTGAATCAACGGATAGTGATCATCCGTTGACAGATGAACCGTCAACGGATGAGAGGTATCCGTCGACTAACAAAAAGTCTGTTGGTAAGAAGGAACTTAGGAAACTGGACATCAAGTATGGTCCAGTAAACAAGAATTTTGTTAGTGGTGAGTGCAGCAAAACCAAATCCAGTGGGAAGACTAAGACAGGTGATTTACACAACATAAAGGCTGTTGGTAAATCAGACAATGAAAAGGTAGAAATTGAGGGCAAAAAGAAAAAGAACAGAAATGGTAAGATAGGCATCAACAAGAAAAACAATTACTCTCCTGACAAGTTTGCTCCTAGGAAAACTTGTAGTAATTGTAATAGTGTCAATCATTTATCTTCTAATTGCAAGATTGTTAACAAGGCTCCTGTTCATATACCTCAACCAATGCCATGTATGTCTGCAATGCCTGGTTTGTATCAAAATGCTAGTTTTTCAAATCCATATGTGAACATGCCATATGTGTCTAATCCATACTTTCAATCTATGAATGTGCCACAAATGTCATGGAACCTACCTAACATGAATAATATGTATGCCAATTTTCCACACATGCATGCATCCAATATTCATGCAAATGAGCATTTGTCAAACCCCATTACTCAAGCATCTACACCTAAGATGAAGAATGCTAAGAGTGCAAAGTCAAAGGCTAACAAGAAAGGACCCAAGGAAGCTTGGGTACCAAAATCAACTTGATTTGTTTTTGAAATGTGTGCAGGGAAACAGAAGGAATCTATGGTACCTAGACAGTGGATGTTCTAGGCACATGACAGGAGATTCAACCCTGCTCACAGAGTTCAAGGAAGGAGCTGGCCCTAGAATTACCTTTGGAGATGACAGCAAAGGATATACTAAGGGATATGGCCTGATTTCAAAAGACAATGTCATCATTGAAGAAGTGGCTTTAGTTGAAGGTTTAAAGCACAATTTGCTGAGCATCAGTCAGATTTGTGACAAAGACTATGAAGTAAAGTTCACAAAAGAAGCCTGTGTTGTTTCTGCCAAGGAAGACAACAATGTGGTATTGACAGGCTTTAGAAAAGGAAATGTTTACATAGCTGACTTCAATTCAGCATGCTCAGAATCCATTACTTGTCTCTTCAGCAAAGCAAGTAAGGATGAGAGTTGGCTATGGCATAAGAAGCTGTCACATTTGAATTTTAAAGTTATGAATGATTTGGTAAGAAAGGATCTTGCTAGAGGAATCCCTCATTTGGAGTTTGTCAAAGATGGGCTATGTGATGCCTGCCAATTAGGGAAACAAAAGAAATCATCTTTCAAAAGCAAGACAGAGTCATCCATTGTTAAGCCTCTTCAATTGCTGCATATGGATTTATTTGGTCCAGTAAATGTCATGTCTATTTCAAAGAAGAAATACTGTCTGGTGATTGTAGATGATTTTTCTAAGTTCACATGGACTTTCTTCCTGCACTCCAAGGATTGTGCAAGTGAAATCATTATCAATCACCTCAGAATGCTAAACAATGGTTCTGAAGACAGAGTTCAAAGGATCAGAAGTGACAATGGTACTGAATTCAAAAATTCCACAATGAAGATTTTCTGTGAAGAGAATGGAATTGTCCATGAGTTTTCTGCTGCCAGAACACCTCAACAAAATGGGGTTGTTGAAAGGAAAAACAGAACTCTCATTGAAGCAGCTAGAACAATGTTAAGTGAATCAAGATTACCAACATATTTCTGGGCTGAAGCTGTCAACACTGCATGCTTTACTCAGAATATTTCCTTGGTCAATCAAGCTAGAGGAATGACTCCTTATCAGTTATTAACCAACAAGAAACCAACTTTAGCTTTTCTACATGTCTTTGGATGTAAGTGTTTTGTGCTAAGGAATCATGGAGATAATTTAGGCAAATTTGAAGCAAAGGCAGATGAAGCTATTTTCGTTGGATATGCAGCAGGGAAAGCCTACAAGGTCTACAATCTAAGAACCAACATTGTTATGGAGTCTGTACATGTTGTGTTTGATGATCAAAAGATTCTAGGCCTAAATGATGAAGGCTACCATGAAAAGTTGGAATTTGAGAATGAAGGTGAAGGAAGAATGTACTATGATGATGATGAGGAGAATGAAGATCATGACCACAGAGATCCACCTAGAGCTGTTACACCAACTAGAAGTGATGCTTACACTGAAAATGAAGCATCTGTTGATAGTCATTCTGAGGCATCCGTTGACAGTCATTCTGCAACATCCGTTGACACTATTAGAGATGCATCCGTTGATAGAAATTCTCAAGCATCCGTCGACAGGCAAAATGATGCATCCATTGACAGTCAACTTCATAACTCAGCAAGGACAACAAACTCAGGGGGAGTTTCTCATGGTCAAAGTTCAATGCTAAATCAACATGATCATGGAAATGAAGCAACCTCATCAAGATCAAATCTTCCACCTGCAAGAAAATGGACTAGAAATCATCCATTTGAGTTAATCATTGGTGAATCAAATTCAAGAGTCCAAACTAGAAGGGCCACTCAAGCTGAATGTCTATACAGTAGCTTCCTATCTCAAGAGGAACCTAAGAAAGTGGAAGATGCCCTTCTAGATCCAGATTGGGTGTTAGCAATGCAAGAAGAGCTAAATCAATTTGAAAGGAATAAAGTATGGAAGCTTGTGCCCAAACCTGATGATAGAAGTGTCATAGGTACTAAATGGGTTCTCAAGAATAAGACAGATGAAAATGGCATAATTGTGAGGAATAAAGCTAGATTAGTGGCAAAGGGCTATTCTCAAGAAGAAGGAATAGATTTTGATGAAACTTTTGCTCCAGTAGCAAGACTTGAGGCAATAAGAATCTTTCTAGCCTATGCAGCACATGCCAATTTCAAAGTCTATCAGATGGATGTCAAAAGTGCCTTTCTAAATGGGGAACTGGAAGAAGAGGTCTATGTCCATCAACCTCCTGGTTTTGAGGATCCAGAATTTCCAGAATATGTATATCTTCTCATGAAAGCACTTTATGGTTTGAAGCAAGCACCAAGAGCCTGGTATGACACTTTATCTCAATTTCTTTTGGAGAACCACTTCACTAGAGGTACAGTAGATAAAACCTTATTTCATAGGGATATTAATGGCTCTTCAATACTTGTTCAAATCTATGTAGATGATATTATTTTTGGGTCTACAGATGAGAAGCTTTGCAAAAAGTTTGCCAAACTTATGCAAAGTAGGTATGAAATGAGTATGATGGGTGAATTAACTTACTTTCTTGGCCTACAAGTAAAGCAAGTTAATGAGGGCATTTTCATAAGTCAAACAAAATATATTTATGATCTCTTAAAGAAATTTGACTTAATGGATTGTACATCTGCTAAAACACCTATGGCCACTGCAACTAAGCTTGAGTTGAATACTAAGGAAAAGTCTGTGGACATCTCAAGTTATAGAGGCATGGTAGGTTCACTTTTATACCTAACAGCTAGTAGACCTGATATAATGTTTTCTACCTGTCTTTGTGCTAGATTTCAAGCTGATCCTAGAGAGTCTCACTTAATAGCTATTAAAAGAATTTTCAGGTATCTCAAGGGAACACCAAACCTTGGCATTTGGTACCCAAGAGAATCTGGTTTTGATCTAACTGGCTATTCAGATGCAGATTATGCAGGTTGCAGAGTTGATAGGAAAAGTACTACAGGTTCCTGTCAATTTCTAGGAAACAGGCTTGTGTCATGGTTCAGTAAGAAACAAAACTCAGTCTCCACTTCTACAGCTGAAGCTGAGTACATTGCGGCTGGAAGCTGTTGTGCACAGATTCTATGGATGAGAAACCAACTCATTGACTATGGTCTAAAAGTTGAGAAGATTCCAATTTTCTGTGACAACACAAGTGCTATTGCCATCACAGGGAATCCAGTGCAACATTCGAGAACCAAGCACATTGACATCAAATACCACTTCATTAGAGAACATGTGATGAATGGTACAGTAGAAATGCACTTTGTGCCAAGTGAAATGCAGCTTGCAGATATCTTCACCAAGCCTCTTGATGAATCCACATTCACAAGATTGGTAGGTGAGCTAGGTATGCTTAATTTGTCATAATTCCTAGTGATATTTGATTTCAATGATTTGAAGCTGGAAATGTGTTTTGATTTACTTGAAAGTGAAAACTTTCAGAAAAAAATTTTCTGCAGAAATTTTGCCTAAGGCAAAATTAGCTTATCAACGGATATCCTTTTATCCGTTGATAGTATAAACACATTACTAGATTTTTGCATGTCAACGGGTAACAGGCTATCCACGTCATCAACGGATAAACTGTATCTCAACCGTTCATTCTATATCCGTTGATATACATTTTTTTTTTCTTTTCCGTTGGTAACCGTGTATATCTAATCATGGCTGTACTTATTCTCTTTTTATTTACTATCTGACAGTTACTTTTGACCAATGGAGTAATTACTTTTAATTATTTCATTTTTAATTCTTGAAAAATATAAAAGGCGGACTTGTACTCTCACATCTCACTTTTATTCATTTTCAAGCATATCAAAAGTTAACTGCATCTTCTTCCCTAAAACTCTCTGTAACCAAAGTTCAATCACTTCAATGGCGCCTATTGTTAAGATGATGTCCTCCACTGGGTTTACCTATGAGAAGAACAATTTCGCGGCCTTTGTTGACACAGTGAATGCTCCAGAAGCTTACCACACTTTGATGAGTTTCGTGAAGAAATGCAAACTGTCATATGCTATGACGGCTACCACTCCCTTAATCCACGAGGTAATTGAAGAAATGTGGACATCTGCTGAGTACAATGGCACAGACGGTACAATTGCTTTTTCTTTAAAGGGTAAAAACTATGTGGTTAATTCTGATGTAATAACTGCTTGTTTAAAATTGCCTGAGAATAACTGTCTGAAAGTACCTACTGATGCTGAAATTGTTGCCATGCTTAATTCTATTAATTATGCCCTTAGTACTGAAAACTTAGGGAAAATTGCTAGAAAAGGAATGGTTAAAGAATGGAGCTACTTCTGTGATGCCTTCATTAAAACTTTTTCAGGAAAAATTAGCAATTTTGATGCTGTTACCCTGTCCATGCTAACAATGATGTGTATGCTTTTAAATGATAAATTCTATAATTTTGGCACATTAGTTTTGTATGAGATAGCTGCAAAGTTGGGTAAAAAGGAAACTAGGAGCAAGAATATCTACTTTGCTAGATTTTTAATGCTCTTAGCACTGCATGTGTCTGAGAATAAGCTATCCATTGCTAACCAGGATAGCAAGTTCCAATGTTTTGTTCAGGAGAAGAGAGTCTTAAGTGACCTGATTCGAATGAACCTCAATGCAGGAGTACAGTTGGTATATCTACCAATTGTTCAGGTAACTATCTCTAACTTTGAAACCTCTATCTCCAACCCCCAAATTTCTTTACCTTCTAGTGTCACAATGGAGTCTGTAGTTGTGACCAAACAGGCTCCTACCAAAGTGACCAAATCCAAAGTTCCAAAACCACATTCTAAAAGGCAAACCTCAAGTGTCTCTCAAAAGACACCTGTTGTAAAAACTACCAAACCTCTTGAGGGGAGTGTGAAGGTGGTAGTGAGTGGTGAGGGACAGGGTGAACATCAAAGAAGCCCTAAGGATAAGGAAGGAGAGATGAGTGCAACCACCATTTCAGTCTCTCAAAAGACTGCTAATGTAACTACAGGCCAAATTCTAGTCACACTCTCCCAAAAGAGTGTGACTACTGAATCAAGTTCCCCACAAGGAACACTGCACAAGAGGGTTAGGGACACATATAGCCCAATCTCAAAAACCTATGGAAGAAGAGTGAAATCTAAAACCACAGGGGAATCACAGGGCACACACACTGTACAGGAAACTGTACCTTCTCAAACTCAGTTTGATGTGACTTCAATAAATGTGGAGTCACAGCCCCTTGATCTTAATCTTCAAATCGATACACATTACAATCCACCATCACCAACTCCTTCTCTGGATGTGGATATGATATCTACATCAATTCCTGATTCTCCATCTTTAAGATTCTTGGAGAAGCCCCACTCTATAATTGGTGGTCATCATCTTTTAGATGATTTGTTGGACCATCAATCTTCCCTTCCAGAATTCTCAACACAGACTGTGGCCTCGAACTTAAAATCAATCTCCACAGATTCAGTGTTGGTTTTCTCTTCAACGGATATAATTATTCCTTCCTCAACGGATATCCTTCATCCGTTGACAAGTGTTTCTCCATCAACGGATGCGCCTCTATCTAGCCATCCGTTGACAGCTATAACTACTTCATCAACGGATATTCCTTATCCGTTGATAACTCACTCTACCACTGCTATATCTGACATTCCAGTGTCAAGTGTAGAGGAGTTCTCAGTAGTTGAAACACTTTTAGGTTTGAGGGAAGGGAGTGAGAGGCTGCCTTGTGAGCAGGCAAAAGGAGAGATAAATAATGAGAGGCTGGCCATTTCTTCCGGTCAGGCAAAAGGAGAGTTGGAGAGTACCACCTTAGTAGGTGAAGGTGAGGGTGTGAGAGGTGTGAGCCAAGGGGAGCCCTTGATGCAAGAAAAGAGAGATGAGGTGAGAGAAGGGACTACAGGAGAGATAAGGATGGAAGAAGCAGCCATTGCTAGTGAGTCAATGGGGGTTGAGGATGCATCCAAGGAAATGGAATTTCAAAGAGAATATCAGTCCATGATTGACTCCATTTCTCTGGATGCTGAAACCTTTACTCACCCTGTTCCTGCCTATCAAATTCTGGCACAACAGGGCAATGTGGAAGCAGAGGAGGCACTGCACCTAGTGCACACCTCACAATCTCTACTTAGAGCTAAGGAATCTATAGCAGCTCTGCCAACCACTGCTGAGAGTGATGAATTTGACAATTCTGAAGATGAAGACAGCCAGAGCTCTGAAGATGAAGGTGGTAGCAGTATTCATGATTTTGCATTTGCTCAAAACTACACCTATCACCAACTTGATATGGAAATCATAAGGCAATATAAATCTGCCCTGGCTGAGCACCCAGAAGCAGATCCACAGAGAAAGGTTGTTCTTCAACAGGCAATTGACTCCCTAAAGTTACAAAAGATGCAAATGGTGATTCAGAGATCCAATTTAGAGGAGGTCAAACAAGAAA
Source organism: Saposhnikovia divaricata (assembly GCA_036435485.1). Lineage (NCBI taxonomy): Eukaryota > Viridiplantae > Streptophyta > Magnoliopsida > Apiales > Apiaceae > Saposhnikovia > Saposhnikovia divaricata. The sequence continues at coordinate 166,205,083 of CM071595.1, read as the reverse complement.
TCAAGGATGTGAAAATCTCTGTGGATTCCAAGCTAGAGCAACTAGCTCCTACAGCCACTCAGAGGGTGTTGCAACAAAGGTTTCTCAAAGAAGACAACCTGGCTAAATCTGTGCAACTTCTCACTTCAAGAGTGGAAAAGATGGAATCCCAGATGGAGCAATTTCTTCAACATCAGAAACTGCAAACCCAACTGCTAGAAAGGTTAGTTGCAGCCCCAACTTCTAGTCAAACCCTTGATGCTAACAAAAAGGGGGAGAAAGTAAAAGAGGCTGTGGCAACTTCAAGTCAAATCTTAATTTCTGAAAGAAGGGAAGCAGCAAGTGAGGGGGAGCAGCAGCCTACCATAGTGGTCAATCCACAAGAATTCATTGTCACAGCTTCCCCCAGCAAATCCAAACCTCTATATGGAGAGTTTGATCTTTCAAACTTGACAGAAGAAGAAAAGCTAGCCAAAATTGAAGCTCTCCAAAAGATGAAAGAAGAAAACTATGAAAGGATAATGAGGACAGAAAGATTGATCAATCAATCTATTGCATCAAATCTGTTCTCTAGCCAAACCTCAGCTCCAACAATATCTACAACAATTCTGAAGGTGCTCACTCCAGCAATTGTGGCTCCTACATTCTATGATGCTGAGCCTTCTCATGTTAAGGAATTTGAACCCTACATCAAATCAAGACCCTTCTCACCACCAAAAGCAAATGGGAAGAACAAGTTACAACTGGACTTTCCATTTCCCAAGGATGATGAAGAGAAGTTGATGGGTAAGGCAATCAAGGAATTCAAGGAGAAGGCTAACAGTTGTGTAAGAGAATGGATGGCTGTAATCATAAGGAATGGAAAAGTTCTAAACATATCCAACAGCCATCCTAGATTTGTTGAAGCTAAGAGAGAAGAAACTTCAAGGCTGCTAAGAGAATCTCAACCAAGCACTGAATATCTATATGAAAACTCAGATGAGAAGCAAGCAAGGCTGGCTCAAGAGTTATTGGATGAGGTAGAGGATGAATTGAGGGAACCTGAGGAAGTCCCCAAATTCAAAAAGAAAGGGAAATCAGTCCCCAAATCCAAGAGATTAAAATCACATGCAAGGAGGCCTGTCTCTCCAGAAACTGAAAACAAAGAGACAGTTGGTTCATCACAACCTATTGATGTGAAAGTATTCAACCCAGATGTAAATTTCCATGGTGAGCCTATAGTACCTAAAGAGGAACCAATGAATCTTGACTCCATTGAGGTTCCTTCATTCTTGCTGAAGCCTCAACAGAAGCCTACACAGAAGAAAAGGAAACCAAGGAAGCAACCTTCAAAGGAACCAATTCAAGTTGCTAGGGTACCTGCAATTGTCAGGCAGCCAATCTTGGAAAACAAGGATGATTTTATCTATCAGGCAGATATTGAAGAATACTCTGACATGAATCTTTATCTGGATGAATTGTCAGAAGTAAGAGGAATTGACAAATATAAACATTTGCCTGAAAGATTGGTCTTTGTATACAAGGGAGGAACGGAAAGGACATGGCCACTACAAAGGGTTCTTGGAGAAAATTATCATACCTTAACCAAAGTGTTCTCTGCAATCAAGAGATACACAGGGTTCTCCAAGATAGCAAAAGGGGAGATACTGGACAAAATAGAACAAATAAGGAGGGATTGGAACTCACCATCAAGTCTACCAAGGAAAATGAAGATCCCATACAATGGACAGAAAATCCACCTCCAACCTTTCTGGATGATGGAGTTCAGGGATGAAGATGGTAACAGGAGATTCTTCAGGTTAGAAGACCAACTGCCAAAGGCTAGTTCTCAATACCTGAGATGGCTACAACAGAAGCTAAATCCAAAGGTAGATGAAGAAGATGCCTTCTATAGGCAACTCCAAATACAGATTGAGTCCAACTCTGCCAAGGAAGGAAAATCAAGGGTGATGCCAACGAGAGGAAAGAAACAGTCCTAATCTGCTCAGTCTAGAGGAGCACTTCTCTGTAAATTTCTCAAACTTTCAGTTTTTAATTATTGTAGCTTAATACAATTTATGTATTGTTCTTTATATATCTTTAGGAATGTTTTGTTATCATCAAGGTCCTGAATTTATGCTTTATTGCCATCAAGTATAAATTGGGGGAGATTGTTAGGAATATGTTGTACTTGATGATAACTTCACAATCAATCAAATTGTTTAAGGTTTTGTAGCTGTCAACGGATGAGGATTTATAACTCTATCCGTTGACAGGTAGCTCATCAACGGATGAGGTTTTGTAGCTGTCAACGGATGAGGATTTATAACTCTATCCGTTGACAGGTAGCTCATCAACGGATGAGGTTTTGTAGCACACTGCAGTATCTCTATGTTATCAGTCGATAGTGTTTTTATCCACAGTCATGTTGACTATCAACGGATAGGCAGAATAGGGTAGCCAATTGTAAATAAGCTATGCTATGTAATTCTGTCTAAGTGAAAGTGTATCAACGGATGAAGACTAAACTCTATCAACGGATACAACTCAAATCCACTCTATCAACGGATACAGCTCAAGTCCCAATATCAACGGATACTGCTCTATACATCATCAACGGATGTCAGTGTACATCATCAACGGATAATCATTGACACTGATTTCTATGATTAGCTGGAGGTTAGCAGTTGATAAGGACATGTTTGACTGACAGATCACATGAGTTGAAAGTAGATACAAAAAGCAGTATGGCAGCCATACTTTGGAAACACAGAAGAAAGAAGCATTCCATTTACACTATGAATACAAGAAAGGTGCAGGAGACATGTCTGAACACAAGGACAACCTTTCGGCTACATATGTATTTGGAGTGTAGTAGCAAGTCAACTAGAATTAGATTAGTATTATCTTATTCCAGTAGTACTTGTAAAACTTGGGATATATAACCAAGTGTAGCAACTCTTTGTAGGTTAAGAAAACAGACATATTTGCTTAGGGTTTCTTGAATATCTTTAGAAGCAAAGAGTTGTAAAACGGCAGCTGTGTACATTTTGTATCACAGAGTTTTCTTCAAATAAAAGCTTCAGGTGGTGCATTTTAACCACCTGATTTTATATGTGTTTGTGTATAATTCTTACATTGCAATTATCTCTTCATAAGTTTCTGAAGTTCTTATCAGAAATTTATAAATATCAAGAATTGTATTCAACCCCCCCTTCTACAATTATACAAGTGTGTAATCTGGGAATAACAAAACTTTTTCGCCTGTAGCCCTGTTAAAATCAATTCGGATTTTGCTTGCGATTGCTGCTTACTACGACTATGAGATCTGGAAAATGGACGTGAAAACGGCCTTCCTCAATGGGAAACTTGAAGAGGAAGTGTATATGACACAGCCAGAGGGGTTTGTTTCCAAAGGGAATGAACACCTAGTATGTAAGCTGCTAAGGACCATATATGGATTAAAGCAAGCTTCTCGTAGATGGAACATCCGTTTTGATGAGACAATCAAAGAGTTTGGTTTTATCAAGAACATGGATGAACCATGTGTCTACAAGAAGGTTAGTGGGAGCGCGGTAACTTTTCTTGTATTGTATGTGGATGACATACTTCTTATAGGAAATGATGTACCGATGCTGCAATCAGTCAAAATTTGGCTATCGAAGAACTTCACTATGAAGGACTTGGGAGAAGCGTCCTACATTCTCGGTATGAAGATCTATAGAGATAGATCTAGAAGAATGATAGGTCTTACCCAGAGTACATACATCGAGAAAGTGCTTAAAAGGTTTAGCATGGAAAACTCCAAGAGAGGTCTCATACCGATGAGCCATGGAGTATCTCTTTCCGAGAAGATGTCTCCTAAGACACCTGAGGAAAGAGAGCGTATGAGTAAGATTCCTTATGCTTCAGCAATAGGATCTATTATGTACGCGATGTTATGTACTAGGCCTGATGTTGCTTATTCAATTAGTGTAACGAGTAGATATCAGTCCGATCCAGGTGAAGACCACTGGAAAGCAGTGAAGAACATCCTTAAGTACTTGCGAAGGACTAAGGATATATTTCTTGTTTTTGGTGGATCTGAATTGAAAATAGAGGGTTATACTGACTCTAGTTTTCAATCAGAAAGTGATAGCAAATCCATGTCAGGGTATGTGTTTACTCTGAATGGTGGTGCGATTAGTTGGAAGAGTTCCAAACAGTCTACAACGGCTGACTCCACAGCGGAAGCAGAGTATATAGCTGCAAGTGAGGCTGCAAAAGAAGCCGTTTGGATGAGGAAATTTGTTTCTGAGTTGGGAGTTGTTCCTAGCATTGAGGATCCTATTATGTTGTATTGTGATAACAACGCGGCAATAGCTCAAGCCAAGGAACCTAGGTCTCATAAAAATTCCAAACATGTTTTGCGGCGCTTTCATTTGATTAGGGAGATCATTGAAAGGGGAGATGTCAAGGTTGAGAGAGTTGACACACATAACAACATAGCAGACCCACTCACAAAGTCATTGTCTCAGATTCACTTTGATCGTCATAAAGAGAAGATGGGTATTAGATACCAGGGTGATTGGCTTTAGTTCAAGTGGGAGATTGAAAGTGTTTGTTCTAAATCCAATCATGTATGATGAGTTAGGAAGAACTTTCATGTATTCTTGTTTGATTTCATTAATAATAATAAAAGACTTGTTTTGATTTTATTACGGGCATTATCTGTTTAAATTGTTTTAAATAAGATGTTCCATAGTTTAGAGTAAAGCTTCTAGTATTATAATGAGATTATAATAGTGAGAACTAGAAGATGATAACTCTAGACTTAAACAGTTCCTGATCATAGGATAACTAATCGGAAGTTAGTGAATCCGCAAAGATTGGTACATACTGTGCTTGCTCCCTTCAGGAGGATGTCTGTTCTCATAGGCATTTGTGTGGTGACACTATAGCTAGTATGTAGGTGCTTATTATGGAATAAGTTCACTGAACATGACTCGATAAGTTGGACAACTAATGGAGTTTACTCACGTGTCAATAGTTATTCACTGAGTGATAGTTGTACAAGTGTCCTTAGACTTGAGATCGTTAGAGTAATCTTGTATATAATGAACTGTGCTTTGGTTTAGTCCTTAGTCTCAAGGACATACATTAGGTCTATTCTGGGTACAGGGATTTATGTATGGAGATAGTTAACGATCAATAAAGAATCTACCCCTTCCAGTAAGGAAGTGAATATCCTATGTTGTTCTTAGTATGCGAGTTCTGGAATCTCTGGCCAGAGTGTATGAAATTAGAAAGGAGTTTCTAATTTGCATTAATATGAACTTTGCGTTATGAATAAGAAATCATATGATTAAATTTGATAGGCCTGACACGAGATCCATGCCTTGTATTTAATCGGGATATTGTAGGGTAGAAGGAATTTATTGTACGGTAACTAGTCACTGACAGGTTCTTGGTATTCTAAGCAGTGAATTCATATTATCCGGATAGTCGCGATATGTTGAGAAGCATCACTCACGATGTAGAATAAATATAATTAATCAGTTAATTATATTTAATGAATTTTAGAATTCATATAAATAATAAATAAAATGTTTACTATTATTTATTTCTACTACCGGCTTAATATTGAACCTACAGGGTCACACCATAAAAAGATTAATTTATTGATGAAGGTATTTTGAGAGAGCAAGGTGTTTTAATAATGATTAAAATTGTTTTAATTATTATTTAACATTTTATAAGATAAAGTGTAGGATTTATATATTAATATATAATGATATATTAATTATGAAAACCCTACATGAGCCCTATAAATAGAATGAGATGAGAATGAGTTTACACACTTTTGGTTTTTGTGAAAAACCTAGTTGCCTCCCTCATCTTCTTCATCTCTCTCTCTCTCTCTCTCAAACCTCCATTTTTATAAAAGCTTAGTTTTATAAAAAGCTTCGTCGAAGAATTAATCTTGGTGGATACCGGTAGAGTGCTTCACACTCTGAGGAGCAACTGCTAAAACACCATTTTTGTAAAGCTTCGATTTCAAGGTATGGTTACGAATCCCTCGTATTTCATTTTTACATGATTTTCTATATGTGCGATATATGGTTTTTACGGAAATAATTGTTATACCACGCTTCCGCCCATCCGTAAATTCCTTCAATAGACAGCTCGTGCAACGGCATGGGCTACGCTATTCGCAGAACGATAAACAAAATCAACTAGCACTGGACAAACGTGCTTAAGCATATGGATACAATCCATGACAATAGTACCAAAGTAAGCCTCTCCCGGACTACCATTACAAGCTTTAGCTAAGACATACGAGTCTGTCTCAAACACACATTGATTATAGCCTTTGTCAATGATCCAAGACAAAGCTTCCTTAAGGGCAATGGCTTCTGCCTCCCGAGGATTCCAAGCTCCTGCAATTTTCTTTGTTTTGGCTCCTATAAAGTTTGTTCGATCATCTCTAATAATAGCACCGACACCAATACTACCATCAAGGAACACAACAACATCGATGTTTACTTTAAGCCATCCCTCTCTTGGAGGAGACCAGATTCTGCTACTTAGATGTCCTCTAATAAGCCGATTCTCATCCTTCGCCTGGGCCTCCTTCCAATCTCTGAGCAGGTTTATAGCAGCGTTTCTAACGCCAAAAACCGAACCATTAGCACGGTCCCAGACCCATTTATTTCTTCTACTCCAAAGGTTCCAGCAGATAATAGCAATCTCGCAGCATTGATCCTTTGTACATGTCGAGAACACTCTTGTGAGCACCTGGCTAGGACTGTCATATACAGAGCATTGCACCAGATGGGATAGGCCTGAAGTGAGCCACACTGTTTTTGCAAACTCACATAAAAACATGACATGAATATCTGTCTCTGAGTCATAGTGACACCATGGGCACCGCATATCGATATCTTTATGTTTAGATGCCAATGCGACATTTGTAGGCAAACATCCCTTACACATCCTCCAAACCATATTAGATACCTTATTAGGCAGCTTCAACTCCCACAATTTTTTCCAAAGAACTGAAGAATCATCCCTACATTCTCCTTGAAACCATCTGTAGCAACTTTTAACGGTGAACCCTCCACTTTCATCCAGTAACCAGTACCACGAGTATCTGGTATCTGTTATAGGAATTGGGATTCTCCTGATCAAATCAACATCCCTAGTACAAAACAAGTCATTTAGCAAATCAACATCCCAGGTTTTTCCATCAACAGTCATCAAGCTTACTAGTAAGATATCATACCAGGCTTGTATATTCAGGTTTTAGTTTGTAAAGCTCCGCAAAGAAGTCATGTGGATCTTTATTTAAGACCTCAACACTCCAGGCGTTCGGGCACAGTCAAACATCTCGATTAATTCCTGGGAGAACCATTGACATCACTTCTGCCTCAAGCAAGTTTTCTAAGGGGTTCATAAGCAATTTGATGTGCAAATTTCCCAATCCATTTAAACATGAACCGAATAGTGGGTGTCCCCCCCCCGAAGAAGCAGCAATAGTTGTAGAAGTGGCTTCTGATCTAAGGAACAAAATAACAAAACACGAAACATGTGAATACTTGATACGATGCATATCAATTGCACTGTCAAGGACATTGAAATGCAAACAGTTTATCAGTCTATCTACTATGATAACAAAACCAATTCTCTGCAAGAATGACATTTCTTTTTATTAGATAGTAAAAAAGTGAAATTCTTGGAGAGACTCAAGACTAACATATTGACGAAATGAGTATGAACCACCCTGTTCGAGAGGGCTCGAATTTTACGAGACCTTTTCATTCAGCCACACAACCCACCCCCAATCCACCAAATACACGCGCAAAACCACTAACAAGTATAAACTAAGTGCTTCCCTGATCTCTTTAATTAGCTATATGTCTCAACTCTCAAGTGATGAAGCATTATAAAACATAGCATTGTAGAAAACTTCTTGTTGTTGGAGGAATTTCGTAACAACACGAAATCGGATGTTTGCTGGAATAATAGGGCGAATTTATGAATATGTGACTGTTTAGGGGATTAGGGTTCATGAAAAAAGAGGGGCTGGACTTGGCAGGTGTCTCGATTTGTCTCGTGTATCGGTCATATCTTCTGCCAAGATGTCTGCGTACCTATATGCTTATATAGGATCAAGCCTACGCAGTTCTGTGAAATTGATTTGTGTCTATCCTTAGAGATTTTAGGGATAAACTTCGTTAATCTTGGTAATTACTGATTTTATCTGATTTAATCTTATCGTTGTGATATCTTCCTGATTTGAAGAATATCATTTGGAGATATTTTCCGTTATTGATTGATTGAGATTGATTGTTTCCTCGTTTCAGAGAGAGGATATTACTTAGTGGTTAAGTAATAATTATTAATCTGAATTAAATATTATTAAAAATTTGGGAGATTATTTGACATGCCAAAATTATGGCATAACACTTCTTAAGATACCACTCAGGCATTCAGGTGTACCATTAGCTAACAGTTACACACTAGCAAATTAAATTTCCAAATGGAAGTAAAGAAAACAAAGCCCATAAAAAGACTAGCTAAATTTGTAGACATGTGGGGAAGAATACTGAAAAACAATGGAAAAGTACAACAGTATAGAAATGAAAATCTTTCATACCCAACAATGATTCTAGGCCGAGTGTGACATGATCCACAGATTCGCATGTTCAAAAGATTATTATGATTTGAAATAGGTGTGCTTTATCATGTCATTTCGCTCCTAATAAATCTTGTATTCAAAATAAAATTTTAAATGAAAAAAAAATATTTCTAAAATGTGTAGGCACCTCCACCTCGTAAGTTAGAGATCAATATATAACTTTCAATGATCTTTACGATTATAAATGATAATCCAAGAGAAGAAAGGGGTGAATTTTATATAATTAGTTAGAGGTTTATCGCTTCGACTTTAGGCATATAACCTACTAGTGCACCATTTTTCTCTATATCACCTTTGCTTTTATATAATATATGTTTCCATCTATATTTTAATCACCTTAGTAAGTGGTACTCATACTATGCAGTGAATTGACTCTTTTTACAAGTTCTTAATTCAAAAAATAAAAAATAAAGAGCATGAATTATAATGTAACATCAAGAGATTTTAGTGATTCTTTAAAAAATTAAGAACCTATACTCTTTTATCATTTTTAAAAGCACTTGGTACCTTTTAATTTGTATTTTTATTTTATTAATAAAATATAAATCATTTATTTATAAAATTTTTAAGAATATATGTGGAAATTTCTTGGAAATGTTCTAAATAATATATAATCACTTTTTCGTTTTTTCTTCCCATTTTAAACCCAAATCAATATAAGAAATAATGAAGTAAAGATGGTTAAGAATACTGCATGAGAGGAGGCCGGAGGGTACTAGAGAATCAATATTGCACTAATATTTTTAGGGGTGAGTATACGGTCCGGTTAACCGAAAATCGAACCGAATAACCGAAATAATTTCGGTTTGGTTAACCAAAATTAATATTTCGATTCGGTTTTCGGTTCTCCTTTTTCTGAAATTTCGGTTTTCGGTTCGGTTCGGTTTTTAACCGCGGTTAACCGAATAACCGAAATAAATAACCGAATTTTTTTTATATAATAATAAAATATTATTTATTAATATATTACTATATACGTAATCTAATCTTTACCTCTTTGAGATTTGAGTTAGAACTTAGAATTCGGAATCTGAATCTTTGACCGTTTAATTTCTTGGTTTAATTAGGTTTAAGTGTTTAACTTTTTAATCAGAAGTTAAGTTAATATTACTTTTTTGGATTTTTTGGTGAATTGACTAATTAAATCTTGACAACTCATATTTGTGGATTTTTTTGGTGAATTGATATACATACATGGGGGGCATTATTATTATTATTACAAATATAATCAATCATATGGTGACACATATTAATTTGGGAATTTTTGGGATTTCTAGCATTTTTTTCCCATTTTACCCTTGTCAAAAAGCTGAAAATCATTTCCAGCCACCTTTTTGAAAGGAAAAAGGTAAGTTTGGCCACCATTTTGAAAAATTGAAAGTCTGACCACTTTTTTGAAAATGAGTGTAAAATCTGGCCACCACTTTGAAGTTTACTCTATTAAATATTTATATAAATTTTTCTTATCAAAATATGAAATTTTTAGCAGAAAATTGAGCCAACGGCACCGTAACTTACCTTTGTGATTTGTGAGTGTCATTGTCCGATGGATCTTGCTTCTGTGGTCCCGCATCACAGAACATAACTTTTGCATGCTGTTCAATTTATTTTCTTTAGTGCTGACAAATCACGTGGCATGTGAAAATTGGAACTCTCATTCTAGGATCCCAGCGCAAGTTATCCCATAAAAGGTACTCGTAAAGGTAGTATATGTAGTTTGTTTATTACTCTATTACTAGGGGTGTAAATGAGTCAAACTGTTCGTGAGCTACTCGAGCTCGACTCGTAAAATATTCGAATTTGGTTCAATAATAATCGAGCCGAGCTCGAGCTCGAGCTATTCGAATAGTTGACCGAGCCGAGCTCGAGCTTCATATTACTCGATTCGTATGGCTCGCGAGCCTAATCGAGCTTATATATATTTTAGAGGTTTTTGATAAATAAATACGAAAAAGTAAATTTTTGCACATTTACTTTTGTTAAGAATAGCTATTTGCAATTTTACTAACTAAGTTTCAAAATTGCAAAAATACTAACCCTAACCCTAGCCCCCCCCCCCCCTATTTCTTTGGCAGGCGGCGGTTGTACTTTTTTTTTTTTAAGGTGGGGTGCTATTTTGGTTAATTTGGGTTGCAAGGCCCCGCAGGGGCATATTCAACTAAATGCAACCACATGCAACTAATTGCAACTAAATGCAACCACATGCAACTAAATTTCTGATTTTAAGTTCCATTTGTCATTTGTCTTTTTCGACCTCATTTTTGAAATATATATATATATATATATATATATATATATATATATATATTGTGGGTGATATTTTGGTGGATTTAGGTTGCACGGCCCCGCAGGGGCATATTCAACTAAATTTGCAACTGAATGCAACCATATGCAACTAAATTTCTGATTTCATGTTCCATTTTTCAGTTGTCATTTTCGACCACATTTTTGGACTATATATATATAGTCCAAAAATGTGGTCAAAAATGACAACTGAAAAATGGAACATGAAATCAGCAACTGAATGCAACCATATGCAACTAAATTTCTGATTTCAGTTGCATTCAGTTGAATATTGCCCCTGGCGTGGCCTTGCAACCCAAATCCACCAAAATCACCCCACCTTAAAAAAAAAGAAAGTTGAATGTGGTTACATTTGGTTGTATATTGCCCCTGGCGGGGCCTTGCAACCCAAATCCACCAAAATCACTCCACCTTAAAAAAAAAGTTGAATGTGGTTGCATTTGGTTGTATATTGCCCCTGGCGGGGCCATGCAACCCAAATCCACCAAAATCACCCCCACCTTAAAAAAAAAAAAAGAAAGTTGAATGTGGTTGCATTTGGTTGAATGTGGTTGCATTCAGTTGAATATGCCCCTGCGGGGCCTTGCAACCCAAATCCACCAAAATAGCACCCCACCTTAAAAAAAAAAGTTGAATGTAGTTGCATTTGGTTGAATGTGGTTGCATTTGGTTGAATATGCCCCTGCGGGGCCTTGCAACCCAAATCCACCAAAATAGCACCCCACCTTAAAAATAAAAAAATAAAAAAACCGCCGCCTGAAGGGATAAAGGGGAAAAGGGAAAGGGGGGAGAGTTAGGGTTAGGGTTGGTATTTTTGCAATTTTGAAACTTAGGTTGGTAAAATTGCAATTAATTCAAGGAGATGGTATTTTTGCAAATAGAAACTTTAAATCTAGTATTCTTGGTAAATTTCCTATATTTTATTATATATATATATATATATATATATATTTTATTATTTATATATTATTTTTATGTTATTTATATATTGTTATATAAATATTTAATATTTTTATATATTAATCGAGTCGAGCTCGAGCCGAACTTAAGGTATTCGAGCTTTTGTTGATAATTAGTGAACTTATTCGAGCTTTCGAGCCGAGCTCGAACATATCACATATGTGTCGAGCCGAGCTTCGAGCTTGAATTTTATGGCTCGGTCGAGCTCGAGCCCGAGCCCGAGCTCGAGCCCGAACTATTTAATCGAGCTCGAGCCGAGCCTGGTCAGTGTTCGGCTCGGCTCGTTTACTATCTACTACTATATGTTTTGATGACCGTTGGAAAATGGTAAAAATAGAAATGCCATCCTAGCCGTTAATACTAAACAAAAACTGGTGTATTTGTTAAAATTACCGTCTCCGTCCAAGGTATTGACGAAAAAAGAATCTACAGGATTAATTGATCAGCTACAACCAAATTCTCATTTTTTTTTTCACTTTAATATTTAACTAATAATGTTTTTTCAATAATTCCTCTTATAAAAATATTATCCAGATGGAGTGTGTAAGGAAAAGATTAACTGGTTTCAAAACCAGTTAATAATATTTAAATATTATTTCCATGGACAGCTCTATAAGAAGGTCTTTCTTTCTCTATACTCTCTAGCGGTGCTTTACTCACCTCCTTGGACCTTGCCATTTCAACTCGTTGATTGTCGCCCATGGATATAGCCACCAACCGAGCCAGCTCATCTGAATCAGGAATTGTTTTCGCCCCCTCACACACTCTAGTCCCCACCTGAAACGCATCCAACAAATCAGCATTTTTAAACTGATCAGCACCCATTGGCCAAGTCAACAGTGGCACTCCAGCTGTGATCGACTCTAACACGGAGTTCCACCCACAATGAGTTAAAAACGCTCCCACAGCTGGATGAGTCAATATTGGAACTGTAATATCCCGTAAATTTTAGAATAATAATAATAATAAAAGAATAATAGAAAAAAGGGATTAAAATTATAGAATTATTAGGAATTAAAAATTGGTTTAGCTTAATTGGGCCTAAAACATGGATTAGATTTGAATACGGATTACTAGTAGGTCTAAAATTAGGGTTGTAAGACATTATAAATACATCATATTCTTTTTCCTCATCTTTTATAACAAAATTCGTAGGTCTATTCTTTACACAATTCAGTAGTCTTGTAAAATTCGTAATAAATTCATCGTAAGTCAGAATTCGTTGATTCTGGACTTTTCGGAGAGGTCTTTTCGTGCTCTCCAACTTTCGTTCTTTGAGTTTTCCATGAAAATGTCGTTTAGAGGGTCAAAAATGGCTAAATACAGATCTGGTCAGGAGTGGTACATGATTTGATTCTTGAGTTTTCGCGTAGAGGTAAGTTTCTGATTGATCTATCTAGTGTTTTCGAAATTATGTGTTATGTGTATGTACTTGTTATCAAAACATGGGCTAAGTGATTATATTTTGAATTTATATATATTATTGTATATATGTGTTATGTGTAAACAATAGTCTTGGAACTCTAATTATGCCATGGTTTGCGAAAATAAGAATAAGGACCGAGTCACCGGATTGTAGTGACAGTTTTCTAAAATTTAGGACCGTTATCACCGGGTTGTAGTGGTCGTGGTATGAATTGTGGGTTTCAAGTTATTGTTGTTATGTGGTATCGAATAAGAATATGTGTATCGAAAGTTATTGTTTCGTATATCGTATCGTATTGAATATTGTGTTATTCTATATGTGTTTATATGTTACTTTGTATGGCTAGTTAGATCGATTGGTTACTTGCTGGGCTGTATAGCTCATTACTTACAATTTTAAGGTTCGGTGTAAGATCGAGTGGGATAGCATTGGATTTCAAGGATCTTAGATTCGGAGTAAATTGTCATCATTAGCTGCGCTTTTGTAATAGTTATCTTTGTAATAGACTTTTTGATTAATAAATTGTAATTTGTTTTAGTTTTCTATTTAGAATTAATAGTCCGAAAAGTGGGCTGTTACATCAGTGTATCGATCACAGCAGCAATTTCATGTGAATCTCAAAGTCAGTGATAAAAATTCTGGGAAACTAACAAACAACACTACATCAATCAAATAATTATGGAAATGAAAATCAAAGCAAACAAAAAATATTATTTCCTCTTATAAAGATTAACTGGTTTCAAAACCATCTTTCACCACCTGTTGCTATTGTTTCTGATATGTTTATTGGCTGGACTCATCAGCTTGCTACCGATTTGAAGATTAAGCGGTTTGTTTTCTCGCCAACAGGCGCTTTATCTTTGTCAATCATGTATAATCTGTGGCACTATATGCCGAAAAGAAATGATCCAACGGATGACAATGAAGTGATCAAGTTTGAAAAAATTCCGAACTATCCATCTTACCCCTGGTGGAAGATATCCCCTTTGTTTCGTAGTTGTGTGGAAGGGGACCAACAATCAGAAGTCTTGAAAGATTCACTTCGCGGGAATATGGCGAGCTGGGGACTTGTGATAAATTCTTTCTCGAAGTTGGAACAAGTTTATTTAGACTACTTGAAAGAGTTTTTAGGCCATGACAGGGTGTGGGCAGTTGGACCATTGCTTCCTCCGGTTGAAGAACAAGTTCGACGAGGTGGATCTAGTGGAGTTTTGGCTAATGAGAGCAAAATATGGCTTGATCAATTTAAAGAAAAAACTGTTCTGTATGTCTGTTTTGGAAGCCAAGCTGTATTGACAAACAAACAAATGGAAATGCTGGCCTTAGGATTGGAGAAGAGCGGGGTTCCGTTCCTTTGGTCGTACAAAGACCCTACTAAGGGACACACTGCAGGGGATTACAGCATGATTCCTCCAGGGTTTCAGGATCGTGTGGCTGGTAGGGGATTTATTGTGAAGGGTTGGGCACCACAGGTTCCTGTAACATCCCATATTGATTAGAATAAGAGTATTTGAGACCTTTATAGATACAAGTCAACAACTAATGTGTACCAATATGCTAGCACTTTTGGACTGACCTGTGGTGGGTTGTTGGGTCCGGTATGCATTCGGTTGTGGGATTGGATGTTATAAATGGTATCAGAGCTCTGTCCGGCCGGAAGTGCAGAGGCACTGCCCGGGTTTAGTAAGTTTATGTGTGGGCTCGACGAGGACGTCGACCTTATAAGATGGGGTGTTTGTAACATCCCATATCGATTAGAATAAGAGTATTTGGGACCTTTATAGATACAAGTCAACAACTAATGTGTACCAATATGCTAGCACTTTTGGACTGACCTGTGGTGGGTTGTTGGGTCCGGTATGCATTCGATTGTGGGCTTGGATGTTATAACTAAAAAATAAGAAGATGGCTGTAATCGGTGTTCTTAATGTTACTCATGAATTTGCCAAGTACACAGAGGTAAGTATAGTTGCAGAATGACTTTTTCCGTTTTGACCTTTTCAAATCATACTCAAATTTACATCGAACTCTTGTGCAGGGTATATATAGACATCCTGAAAATGTCGCTTCTACTGATGCTACTGATGATGATGTTGGGTCTTCGTTTCTTGGTCGACATGCTGTGGTGATAGAGGGAGTAAACGAAGCTGAAGAATATTTTGAAATAAAGAACAGCTATGGACTTAAATGGATGCGGCAACGTGGCTTTTGATGTGTTTGTGGACTTCGCTCGTCCCGTGGATGCATATAAGAGGGATTATGCATAAGTTGGAGTTTAATGAATTCATATTAGGAGTGAAACTTAAGTATTCAATGCAAAACTTGTACTTAAAAATCTTATTGATGTGTGGCAAACCTATTCTATTTGAGTGAACTGATCTTAGAGTTTCCATAATTAATTTAAATGTGTTGTTTGCATTTATGTACATGTTTTTTTGTATGTGTGTGTTGCTATGTTCTTTTTGTTAATTAACTTTGGTGGGAATGGTTTCCTTGAAAGCTGTTAAGACTTGAGCTAAAACCAAATGATGTAAAATTATATATATAAAAATTCAATCTATTACACTAAATTTTAGACCATTCTTGTACTAGATATGTTTTTTTTGCTAAGTTTGTACTAGATTTTATTGCAACAATTAAAAGTTAGCTATAAAAGTAATAAAATTGATCTGTTGATGATATAAATGGAACAAATTTGGTGTTAATTAAATTTGATGTGATTTTTGGTAGGACACCAAAATACTATAAATTTTAAAATTGAATTGGAGATGAATTTTACATTAATTAAAGTAAATATTTAAAATTAGGTTGGAGATGGTCTAAAAAGCAAAAAATTATGCAAGATCTTTGCATTCGAAATCGAATACAAGTTTCTTAAGTACTTTTGTAAAATTTAAATTTTCTAATCAGTAGTCAACATGTTGTGTCATGATCAAAATCCCAGTGATGAATGATGATTATGAATAAAATAGTATAATTGAGCCATAAAATGATAATGAATGTTGTTAGTTATTACTAATAACTAGGTTTATATAATAATAACATTTTAAATGACAGAATTTGTCATATTTGTCTCTACAAACACCAGTACTTTTCTTTCTCGTTTTTACTAAGTGTAGTATTAATAGTAAAAAGGTCAAAAGAAAGATAGGGTTTAAAGTAAGAAGAAAATCAACAGTTTATCAATAATATTATAAAAAAAGAAAGGATGGGTATGGAGGCTCACTTTAAGCACTTGTACATTGCCAAATTATTGCTTATAAATCGAAAAACAAGGAACCTATAAGGGTAATGCTTTAAACTTTAGGTAGGATAAACAGTGACGCAACATATCAATATGTCTGATGCTGTGGTATGTATGTTTTCTTTTCTTTTCTTCTTACTAACAACCATTTCTTGGATTTTTGGTGTGCTGTGACATTTCATAACAATATTTTCAAAACTTATGAAAAGTAAGATTTGTTTTTTATAATGTTGTAGCCTTGTAAGATTTGTTTTTGATAATGTTGTAACCTTGTAGGAGAAGTTCTTATGGGTAGGAAATATTATGTAAAATTTCTTTATTTAATGATGTGAGTAATTAGTGATTATGTCTTTATTTGTTAACGTTTTTCTATTCAAATGGGCTTAATCTAACATATATACGGGGCTGATGAAATTTATTTACTTAATGATGCAATTAGTGACTTGTTAGATCTTTATTAGTTAACGTAATTAGTGATTAGTTTTTTCTAATTAAATTAATGATGTATTTTAGTGATTTACTATATCTTTATTAGTTAACGTAATTAGTGATTAGGTTTTTCTATCCAAATGGGCTTAAATACATATGGGCCTTCATTTATATTCGGCTGAGTTCATAAAGTGCACTAATTTTGCTTTCCTTTTTGCAGTACCATTTGAATGAGGCAATGCCAGGGCTGGTCATTAACATTTTTGATCAAAACAATTGTGGTAATTATTTTTATATATGTATGAAATCACTGTTGAGATTAGGGTTTATATTGATACTATATCTGTATGTATTATAGGGTGTTGCTGGGCTATTTCTGTGGCTGGAACAGTTAGGAGTGCATACTACGCTGATTTTGAAGACAAGAACCATGAGCTGTCCCCTCAGGATCTGTTGGATAGAGCATGGTACTACTACTTTGAATTGATGGTGGTCAAGAAGAGAGACAAAGCTGGATGTTTCCAATGTGGGATTAAAAAAGCTTACAGGCTGGTTATGAATTATGGTATTGGATTTTTGAAAGATTCCCCGTTTGAGGCCAAGTTGAATGAAGATAAGGGTTATGTCAAAGATACAGAGGTAATATATAATTTTTGTTTGTTTTGCTTTTCATTTCCATAATTATTTGATTGATGAAGTGTTGTTTGTTAGTTTCCCAGAATTTTTATCACTGACATTGAGATTCACATGGAAATTGCTGTTGTGATCGATACACTGAAAAATAAGAAGATGGCTGTGATCGGTGGTCTTAATGTTACTCATGAATTTTCCAAGTACATAGAGGTAACTATAGTTGCAGAATGACTTTTTCCGTTTTGACCTTTTCAAATCATACTCAAATTTACATTGAACTCTTGTGCAGGGTATATATAGACATCCTCAAAATGTCGCTTCTACTGATGCTACTGATGATGATGTTGGGTCTTCGTTTCTTGGTCGACATGCTGTGGTGATAGAGGGAGTAAACGAAGTTGAAGAATATTTTGAAATAAAGAACAGCTATGGACTTAAATGGATGCGGCAACGTGGCTTTTGATGTGTTTGTGGACTTCACTCGTCCCGTGGATGCATATAAGAGGGATTTTGCATAAGTTGGAGTTTAATGAATTCATATTAGGAGTGAAACTTAAATATTCAATGCAAAACTTGTACTTAAAAATCTTATTGATGTGTGGCAAACCTATTCTATTTGAGTGAACTGATCTTAGAGTTTCCATAATTAATTTAAATGTGTTGTTTGCATTTATGTACATGTTTTTTTGTATGTGTGTGTTGCTATGTTCTTTTTGTTAATTAACTTTGGTGGGAATGGTTTCCTTGAAAGTTGTTAAGACTTGAGCTAAAACCAAATGATGTAAAATTATATATATAAAAATTCAATCTATTACACTAAATTTTAGACCATTCTTGTACTAGATATGTTTTTTTTTTTGCTAAGTTTGTACTAGATATGTTATTTTATTGCAACAATTAAAAGTTAGCTATAAAAGTAATAAAATTGATATGTTGATGATATAAATGGAACAAATTTGGTGTTAATTAAATTTGATGTGATTTTTGGTAGGACACCAAAATACTATAAATTTTAAAATTGAATTGGAGATGAATTTTACATTAACTAAATTAAATATTTAAAATTAGGTTGGAGATGGTCTAAAAAGCAAAAAATTATGCAAGATCTTTGCATTCGAAATCGAATACAAGTTTCTTAAGTACTTTTGTAAAATTTAAATTTTCTAATCAGTAGTCAACATGTTATGTCATGATCAAAATCCCAGTGATGAATGATGATTATGAATAAAATAGTATAATTGAGCCATAAAATGATAATGAATGTTGTTAGTTATTACTAATAACTAGGTTTATATAATAATAACATTTTAAATGACAGAATTTGTCATATTTTAGTCTACAAACACCAGTACTTTTCTTGCTCGTTTTTACTATGTGTAGTATAAACAGTAAAAAGGTGAAAAGAAAGATAGGGTTGAAAGTAAGAAGAAAATCAGCAGTTTATCAATAATATTATAAAAAAAGAAAGGATGGGTATGAAGGCTCACTTTAAGCACTTGTACATTGCCAAATTATTGCTTATAAATCGAAAAACAAGGAACCTATAAGGGTAATGCTTTAAACTTTAGGTCATAGGATAAACAGTGACGCAACATATCAATATGTCTGATACTGTGGTATGTATGTTTTCTTTTCTTTTCTTCTTACTAACAACCATTTCTTGGATTTTTCGTATGCTGTGACATTTCATAACAATATTTTCAAAACTTATGAAAAGTAAGATTTGTTTTTGATAATGTTGTGGCCTTGTAAGATTTGTTTTTGATAATGTTGTAACCTTGTAGGAGAAGTTCTTATGGGTAGGAACTATTATGTAAAATTTCTTTATTTAATGATGTGAGTAATTAGTGATTATGTTTTTATTTGTTAACGTTTTTCTATTCAAATGGGCTTAATCTAACATATATACGGGCCTGATGAAATTTATTTACTTAATGATGTAATTAGTGACTTGTTAGATCTTTATTAGTTAACGTAATTAGTGATTAGTTTTTTCTAATTAAATTAATGATGTAATTAGTGATTTACTATATCTTTATTAGTTAACGTAATTAGTGATTAGGTTTTTCTATCCAAAATGGGCTTAAATACATATGGGCCTTCATTTTTATTCGGCTGAGTTCATTAAGTGCAATAATTTTGCTTTCCTTTTTGCAGTACCATTTGAATGAGGCAATGCCAGGGCTGGTCATTAACATTTTTGATCAAAAAAATTGTGGTAATTATGTATATATATGTATGAAATCATTGTTGAGATTAGGGTTTATATTGATACTGTATTTGTATGTATTATAGGGTGTTGCTGGGCTATTTCTGTGGCTGGAACAGTTGGGAGTGCGTACTACGCTGATTTTGAAGACAAGAACCATGAGTTGTCCCCTCAGGATCTGTTGGATAGAGCATGGTACTACTACTTTGAATTGATGGTGGTCAAGAAGAGAGACAAAGCTGGATGTTTCCAATGTGGGCTTAAAAAAGCTTACAGGCTGGTTATGAATTATGGTATTGGATTTTTGAAAGATTCCCCGTTTGAGGCCAAGTTGAATGAAGATAAGGGTTATGTCAAAGATACAAAGGTAATATATAATTTTTGTTTGTTTTGCTTTTCATTTCCATAATTATTTGATTGATTAAGTGTTGTTTGTTAGTTTCCCAGAATTTTTATCATTGACTTTGAGATTCACATGGAAATTGCTGTTGTGATCGATACACTTAAAAATAATAAGATGGCTGTGATCGGTGTTCTTAATGTTACTCATGAATTTGCCAAGTACACATAGGTAACTATAGTTGCAGAATGACTTTTTCCGTTTTGACCTTTTCAAATCATACTCAAATTTACATCGAACTCTTGTGGAGGGTATATATAGACATCCTGAAAATGTCGCTTCTACTGATGCTACTGATGATGATGTTGGGTCTTCGTTTCTTGGTCGACATGCTGTGGTGATAGAGGGAGTAAACGAAGCTGAAGAATATTTTGAAATAAAGAACACCTATGGACTTAAATGGATGCGGCAACGTGGCTTTTGATGTGTTTGTGGACTTCGCTCGTCCCGTGGATGCATATAAGAGTGATTATGCATAAGTTGGAGTTTAATGAATTCATATTAGGAGTGAAACTTAAGTATTCAATGCAAAACTTGTACTTAAAAATCTTATTGATGTGTGGCAAACCTATTCTATTTGAGTGAACTGATCTTAGAGTTTCCATAATTAATTTAAATGTGTTGTTTGCATTTATGTACATGTTTTTTTGTATGTGTGTTTTGCTATGTTCTTTTTGTTAATTAACTTTGGTGGGAATGGTTTCCTTGAAAGCTGTTAAGACTTGAGCTAAAACCAAATGATGTAAAATTATATATATAAAAATTCAATCTATTACACTAAATTTTAGACCATTCTTGTACTAGATATGTTTTTTTTTGCTAAGTTTTTACTAGATATGTTATTTTATTGCAACAATTAAAAGTTAGCTATAAAAGTAATAAAATTGATCTGTTGATGATATAAATGGAACAAATTTGGTGTTAATTAAATTTGATGTGATTTTTGGTAGGACACCAAAATACTATAAATTTTAAAATTGAATTGGAGATGAATTTTACATTAATTAAAGTAAATATTTAAAATTAGGTTGGAGATGGTCTAAAAAGCAAAAAATTATGCAAGATCTTTGCATTCGAAATCGAATACAAGTTTCTTAAGTACTTTTGTAAAATTTAAATTTTCTAATCAGTAGTCAACATGTTATGTCATGATCAAAATCCCAGTGATGAATGATGATTATGAATAAAATAGTATAATTGAGCCATAAAATGATAATGAATGTTGTTAGTTATTACTAATAACTAGGTTTATATAATAATAACATTTTAAATGACAGAATTTGTCATATTTGTCAACTTTAGTCTACAAACACCAGTACTTTTCTTGCTCGTTTTTACTATGTGTAGTATTAACAGTAAAAAGGTGAAAAGAAAGATAGGGTTGAAAGTAAGAAGAAAATCAACAATTTATCAATAATATTATAAAAAAAGAAAGGATGGGTATGGAGGCTCACTTTAAGCACTTGTACATTGCCAAATTATTGCTTATAAATCGAAAACCAAGGAACCTATAAGGGTAATGCTTTAAACTTTAGGTCATAGGATAAACAGTGACGCAACATATCAATATGCCCGATGTTGTGATATGTATGTTTTCTTTTCTTTTCTTCTTACTAACAACCATTTCTTGGATTTTATAATGTTGTAGCCTTGTAAGATTTGTTTTTGATAATGTTGTAACCTTGTAGGAGAAGTTCTTATGGGTAGGAAATATTATGTAAAATTTCTTTATTTAATGATGTGTGTAATTAGTGATGTTAGGTCCAAAATAGTTTGTAGAAGGGGGGGTTGAATACAAACTATACCGTTTTATCGAATTTGCTCTTTTCTTAAAAATATTAAAATATTAAATCAAGAACAAATTGATGCGGAACAAATTACAAGGTTTGATGACCAAACTAATTATTACAAATTCTATAGAAAATTCGACATGAATTTTTCTATATTTGTAAATAAAAAGATCGAAATTAATTATTAAAAATTCTATAGAAAATTCGACATGAACTTTTCTATATTTGTAATAAAAAGATCGAGAGATTCTAGGAAACTTAATTCGCTAGATAGTTCCACAAGTGCAAGTAAACAATTTCTGTCGGTTTAGATTTAATGATACAAGCCAGAAATAATTTACAAGATTTAATTTAATGTTCAAGGAACTATTTTTCTCTTGGTCTCTCTCTGCTGTGATTTTTCTGCAGAAGTGAAGAAGCTGAAAAACTCTTCTGCTCTGCTGTGCCTGCTGTTGTATTTATAGCCATTTAAGTCTTGTACTGATCTGGTATGACTTAAACTGCTTCAAGACATAATAAATCAGCTGTCAGCATGACTTAAACTTGCTCCAAGACATAAATTTCCTTCGGTATGACTTAATTCTTGGGCGGTATGACTTAATAATGTGTCGGTATGACTTAATCTTCAACAGCCAGTCGGTATGACTTAATCAGTCTGAATAGCTTCGGTATGACTTAAACTAAGTCATAAAGACTTAAAGAATTTCGGGTATGACTTACAGAATTTTCGGTATGACTTAAATCATATTAGTCGGTATGACATAATATTATTTAAGTACATAACGCTGCTGTATATTTGAATTTAAAACAAAAGTTTAGAACTGCTGTAAACTGAACCATTCGCAGGAGGAAGCTGTGTGAGTCACGCGCGCGGGATTCTTTGTTTCTGTCTAGCGCGTGTAAGACACGCGCGCCTGTGGCGCGTAACTGATTCTGCCGACAGCTTCATTCCACATGCATGTTTCTCCTTTTTTAACAGCTTGCAATGTGCATGTGTTGTCTGTTTTATGTTCTCTTTATTTTCACTTTGCATGCTCACTTGTTCTTATGATGTCGACTTCTTTCTCTCAAAAAAAAAACTGTCAAACTTTTTTTTTTTCTTTTCATTCTTTCACAGTTTTTTTTCTTTTTCTTTTGTTTCTTATGAATTTAATTTAATTAAATACTTAATCAATTAATCATTAAAATAAATAATGATTAATTAATTAATTAATTAAATCAATTTAGATTAATACATTAATTCAAAATTAATTAACATGATAATTAATTTAATAAATAAATTAATTCGATATGAATTAATTTATTAAATTAAACCAATTACATAATTATATTAATTAAGTGAGAATTAATATATAAATCTTTTTACAACCGAAATCATTTTCTTGAACCACTGAAAGTAATAAAGAATTACCACCGAATTTTTGTTGACGCTCGATGCACGGTCTGGTTCATGAGCGACTAACACCAACGGCTTTTCTTTATTTTTGACTCTATGAATTGGTTCATGTCTTCCTTTTTCTTCACTCTTTTTTCAAACCTTTATAATCTGTATTCTGTCACTGTAGGAACCTCTTGTCACCATAAAAAAAACCCACTATCTTGATTACTTCACTGATGCTTGATCAACTGAATGAACTTCTTCAAGTGTAGTATACCTCAAAACGGTAGATTGACTTTGTCTTCTTTCTTTTGACAGATAATACAATCTGAGATTCCTTGTGACAGTATATGTACTATTTACTATTACATTTTTGTTTAAGTTGAGTTGAATCCTCGAAATACAAATAGGCTATGTCATATGCCTTTCAAGTGATTATGTCTTTATTTGTTAACGTTTTTCTATTCAAATGGGCTTAATCTAACATATATACGGGCCTTCATTTTTATTCGGCTAATGAAATTTATTTACTTAATGATGTAATTAGTGACTTGTTAGATCTTTATTAGTTAACGTAATTAGTGATTAGTTTTTTCTAATTAAATTAATGATGTAATTAGTGATTTACTATATCTTTATTAATTAACGTAATTAGTGATTAGGTTTTACTATCCAAATGGGCTTAAATACATATGGGCCTTCATTTTTATTCGACTGAGTTCATAAAGTGCACTAATTTTGCTTTCCTTTTTGCAGTACCATTTGAATGAGGCAATGCCAGGGCTGGTCATTAACATTTTTGATCAAAAAAATTGTGGTAATTATGTATATATATGTATGAAATCAATGTTGAGATTAGGGTTTATATTGATACTGTATTTGTATGTATTATAGGGTG
The DNA here is from genome assembly GCA_036435485.1 of Saposhnikovia divaricata. Lineage (NCBI taxonomy): Eukaryota > Viridiplantae > Streptophyta > Magnoliopsida > Apiales > Apiaceae > Saposhnikovia > Saposhnikovia divaricata. The sequence goes on along the minus strand of CM071595.1, from coordinate 166,180,774 downwards.
TTGCTGGGCTATTTCTGTGGCTGGAACAGTTGGGAGTGCGTACTACGCTGATTTTGAAGACAAGAACCATGAGCTGTCCCCTCAGGATCTGTTGGATAGAGCATGGTACTACTACTTTGAATTGATGGTGGTCAAGAAGAGAGACAAAGCTGGATGTTTCCAATGTGGGCTTAAAAAAGCTTACAGGCTGGTTATGAATTATGGTATTGGATTTTTGAAAGATTCCCCATTTGAGGCCAAGTTGAATGAAGATAAGGGTTATGTCAAAGATACAGAGGTAATATATAATTTTTGTTTGTTTTGCTTTTCATTTCCATAATTATTTGATTGATGAAGTGTTGTTTGTTAGTTTCCCAGAATTTTTATCACTGACTTTGAGATTCACATGGAAATTGCTGCTGTGATCGATACACTGAAAAATAAGAAGATGGCTGTGATCGGTGTTCTTAATGTTACTCATGAATTTGCCAAGTACACAGAGGTAACTATAGTTGCAGAATGACTTTTTCCGTTTTGACCTTTTCAAATCATACTCAAATTTACATCGAACTCTTGTGCATGGTATATATAGACATCCTGAAAATGTCGCTTCCACTGTTGCTACTGATGATGATGTTGGGTCTTCGTTTCTTGATCGTCATGCTGTGGTGATAGAGGGAGTAAACGAAGTTGAAGAATATTTTGAAATAAAGATAAGCTATGGACTTAAGTGGGGGGTGAAGGGATGCGGCAACGTGGCTTTTGATGTGTTTGTGGACTTCGCTCGTCCCGTGGATGCATATAAGAGGGATTATGCATAAGTTGGAGTTTAATGAATTCATATTAGGAGTGAAACTTAAGTATTCAATGCAAAACTTGTACTTAAAAATCTTATTGATGTGTGGCAAACCTATTCTATTTGAGTGAACTGCTCTTAGAGTTTCCATAATTAATTTAAATGTGTTGTTTGCCTTTATGTACATGTTTTTTTGCATGTGTGTGTTGCTATGTTCTCTTTGTTAATTAACTTTGATGGGAATGGTTTTCTTGAAAGCTGTTAAGACTTGAGCTAAAACCAATATATGCAGAGCAGCTTCTGCCCTTTTAGTTTCATGTTTATCACCTTGTTCAATTCTTTCCTTACTTTCTCCCCTCGCAAACTCTGTTTATCTTGATCCTATCATCTTAATATGTTGATTTGTGCGGAATCTGATAACATTGTCTTCTGTACACCACAGTACAATGTTTAATTCCACTATTTCTTGGCCAAAACTTTGTAGTTGATTCTAGCATATCCTTACAAATCTGATTGAGGGTAATTATGTGGATGCTATATTCTATACTGTAGTCCTCTGCATCGCCACATGCAGCTGATGGACTTGTTAATTACAGAAACATATTTAAGGAGATTGGTAGAGTTAGTGAAGCAATTCAAGATTATTTACGAGCTGTTGCTATATGACTAACCACTGCTGAAGCGCATACGAGTTGGTTTCAGCTTAGGACAGGTAACTAAACTCCTCTTTATTTTGTTTGTACACACCCAGTTTGCCCCTGTATTTATTTTCACATATATTCCCAACTTAATTTTTTGTTTGGATAAATACTAGCGGGCATGTGGAAGCTGCTATTATACGTTATAAGCAAGCTTTAGTTCTGCACCCTGATTTTCCAAAAAATACTTGTAATGTTCTTCGGACGTTACAGGTACATCAATATTTTGCTATGTTTGCATCTATGAACCCTGATTTGAAGCTTTATAACACTGTAATTACTATTTAGTGAGCAACTTTTCTAAACATTGCTTAAGGACAGTGCCTTTGCGACATACCATTTGCATGTCAATATTAACGAATTAAAATTGAGACCCCAATTTTGTTTTAATGCATGCCTTGGATCTTTCTACATTTCTTTTTTTAGCTTGCATTGGATGAAAAAGAATGTGTATAAAAACAAGTGGTTTAACAGTTTATGGTGGAATTTTTTTGGTCATCTAGAATTTCCTCAGTTTTTTTTTGAATAACAAGTGTATTGAATCAATAAATCAAAGCCATACGGCATCTACAATTCATATCGAGTAGAACAAACATAATTGAATCGCCGGACATCCAAAGGAGACCAAAAGCGAATTTTGACGGAGATATATACAATTGTATCCCCAACACCCGTCTGAGCTTATCGACCTTGAATGCAGAACCAAAACAGCTCGAATCATTAAATTCAAATCCACGCTCCCACAAACCGGAGAGAAAATCAAACTCCCACAAACCGGAGAGAAAATCAAACTCCCACAAAACGGAGAGAAAATCCAAACAACTCAACATTACAATCGAGAAAACCAAACAACTAAGCATTACAAGATGAAAATCAAAGACTTAAAAATTATAATAAAAATAAAAAAACCGAAGAAGCAAGAAAAAATACAACAGCTCCAAACTTAGATCTGAAAAATCGAATCCCCGATAAACAAGATGAACCACTCACAGATCCCGGTGGCTAGTCGGAAATGGAGAAAAAGTCGGAGCTCCAAAGTTTAAGAAACTAAGAATAGAGGCAGATCGGAAAAAGGCTTTTAATCCTTGGATCCGATAGATTTAATCCGAAAAAAACAAACCAAATCTTACCTAAAAAAGGAGATTTTTAGGGAAATCCAAGCTTTAAACAAGAAAAAGCGAAAGAAAATAACAAGGTTTATTGAAAAGAGGAAGAAAATACAAAGAAAATGAAGAGTGTTGGGGCTTTCCACCGGAGATCCGGTGGAAGCCCCGGCCGGCGGCAACGAAAGAAGAGGAAGGCGAGTTGGGGGAGAGAGGAAGCTGGGGAGAGAGGAAGTTGGGTTAGAATAAAGTTAGAATTTCCTCAGTTTGTCACGAAGTATTTTATCCAGTAGACGCCAGTAATGTTTGCATCTTTGCAACTTAATTTACGATGACACAAAAGTATTTTTTTTTTTTGCTAAATAAGTAAAATATTGGTAATGCTGTTTTGGTAACAATCTACTATCCTATCTGATGGTTCTGTCTTTGGCATGCATGACATTGAAAATGTTGAGGTTTGACCATTATTTTCAACTTGATATGAGTAATATGTAGAAGCTCCAAAATTCATGCATTGTACTGCTGTTATATCAAACATGATATTGATATCCTGTTAGGTTTTCTGCTATGGTTCAAGTCCAAGTGATGGCTGTCAATGGAGGTTGCGCATAAGGTCGGAAGAACACTTCATAGATGCATCGGCGGTGTCCTAGATTGTTGTTGTCTTGGACGTTTGTATCTTAGAAATTTTCTGATCAGGTCTATGTATTCCACAGGGGGCTAGATGAAATATTTGCTATGCATCCTGCTCTGATTCAAGCATCTCCTCCTATATGGTAATATGGGTAACCTATACAAACTTTTGGTCACTGATGAGTTAGGAACTTGTTTGTATCTGAGTGTGCTTCTTTCAAATTGCATATGGTCAACTGTAGCACTCAATAATCTTCTGTTGCAGTTTGTAATTTTTCTAATATTTTCATTTGCATAGAGGAAAATCCAAGCTGTACTGAATCCAGCCTGCCAACCCAAGCGGTCAGGCTACGAATTGCCAGAGGACAACATATTTGCGTTCTTGAATCACAAGATTGATCCTGAGATGTTTATGACCTGGTAATTTTTAGATGGTTTCTAAGGGTGCAATTCTGTGTTCTTGATATTATTCATTTCTAGCTTTCTTTTTTATCACTATTGGGTGACTCATTTAACTGCTTTAGAGCATCTCCAATGGGAGAGACCTCTTAGGTAAAATTTGAAATTAATTACCATAAATAGGAATTATAAAGAATGTGTAAAAAAATTTACATTCCAATGGGACAAAGCAGTTGTCTATAATTATAGATAATCTCTTGATGTTGGCTATATTTGTCGAACCTCTAGAGACCTGTAGTGAATTGCCACATCACTTATTTCTATATTAAAATTATATATTCTATTAATAACAACTTGAAATATTAATATCATACCATTTTTAAAATATAGCCAATCATTATAGCCAATACCATCGGAACACAATGTCTTACATAATCAATATTTTATGTAATTTAGCCAATCATTTTTAGCTAATGTCATTGGAGATGCTCTTACAGAGTTCTTTCTTTTTCGAATAATTTTCCTTTTTGCTCCTAATATCAACAGTTGCTGTGCTGCATCCAAGGTTCTCATCAAATTAGACAAATCCCGTGCATCTACAATATTATATATGGAAGAAATTAGACCAAGTTGCTAATGAATATTCATCTTAATTACAAACAATAATGCCAAGTATCATCTTAATAATTTTTGCACAAATAAGATGATATGAATAACTTTTTGTTGAAAGGTGAACCAAAAGAAAATAAGCGTAATATTCCAATCAAATTGAGGTATTTGTGGGTGTCTTGGTTATTTTAAGAGGCAACTATGGCTAATAATTGCAATTTAAAGATTTGAGAATTTTCAAAATTATTGCCTTTTCTTTTTTAACAAGAAAACTATTGCCTTTAAATAAGTGTACTTCGGCTATTTTTGAATCCGGATGTGACCAAATTATTTTAAAAGAATTCACACCCAAAAATATTTCCGAATACTACATGTCATCATTTTATTCGTGGAATTCATATTAACACATGAAGACTCATATCAATTGTAAAAAAAGACAACCGGGAACGGTTTTCGAAAACCGTAGCATTCCTCTAAATATAAATCAACTCGAGTAAATATTTATTTAATCTCGCATTTTATATGGAATCAATCTCGGATGTATGTCAATAAGTTTGCTAAAGATACTAATAAAATCGATTCACACTGAATAAAATCATTCGTTTCATATTATAAAAGATTGTATTTATTAAATTAATATTAAAATATTAAATATGTTTCTTTAAAAAAAACTTACCATAAATATCATATCTGGTATTATTGATGACAATTGTCGAAATGGATGATAATTATTCGAATCTTTCTCAAACCTATACTATATATATTTTTTCCTATTTTCTTTTCTTCTTGGATAAATTTTAAAAAGGATAATATGGGTTGGTAGGTCCAAAGTGCGTTTCCCCAGGCCCGTTAAACGCGTCTATTTATATCGGATAAGAAAAGCAAGAGGAAATGCCCAAAATAGCACAAAATATAGGTTGGTTGTACAAAATAGCACTCCACAAAATGTTAGCCCTTGCCTAGCACAACCTTAACGGGTATAATATATGCGTTTTTGTTTTCTATATATTTAAATCTCAGAGTTGCAAGTTGGAGACACAGGAAGAGTAGCACATGAATGTAAAAAGGAAGAGTAGCACATGGGTGGGTCCCAGCTATTCATAACAAATTCTCATGGACGTGACGCGTGAGCAAATAGAGTAAAGTAGTAATGATTGAAAACGCAAATATTTAATGCGTTAGCAAATAAAAGCAAATTCTTAATACGTTTAAAATGTAAACGAGGGTTATAAATGCGTTTTGGGATTCAAAACGTATTCTATAAATGCCTTTTTGTTTTAACGTTTTTAGCAAATGCGTTTTGTCCATAATTTTGAGTAAGCAAATCTTTTCAAGTATTGTAACGCATGATATATCAGCATTATATTGTTAACCCAAATTTTAAATGCGTTAACAAAGTGCTATTGTAAGTTCAGTTTCTGAATAAGTGCTATTTTGGGTATTTTTCCTTAAAATTGTGCCATTTTGGCCCATTACCCGAAAAGCAATTAGGGTTTATTGTTTTGGGCGCAAAGCAGAGACATGGAAGGCGAAAAGCATCATCTGGCTGTTTCACAAGACAAGGCAGATGTTAAGAAACAAAAAGTGGATGAGGAGACCAAATCGATACCTTCAAGAGAAGAACGATTGCAGTTGTTTATGAACAATTTTAAGAATTGGAAATTACTCGAAGGGGATGATGATGAGAATGATGTCTTGCCTGATGGATCTCATCCCATGACTTTTCGAGACATAGCTAGTCTTCAACTTGACATGTATGAGACCGAGGTTAGTACATTGAATCACTTTTTTTTTTTTAATGTTACGTTATGTCTCTCTTTACGATTTTCTCGTATTTCAATGTGATCGGAAAAGGTACTTACTTTTGCGGAATAATTCAAGTTTAAATTTTATGTAAAATAAAATTATGAAAATATATTCAAGTTTAAATTTTTGGTAAAATAACATTATGAAAATTTGTTATATGCAAGTACCTCTTTTGAAGTTAAAGGATCGTGTAATATCGAGCTGCTATCTTTATGCAATTTTTGTTTCTTGAGTTGTTATTATAGTTTACTTAAAAGTGTTAAGCTCTACTTAGATTATGTGTCCATTCCCTGATAGTTTGCGAAATGCTCTAGGGGTTTGATGTTCAGGACTATTCAAAAGTGAGTGATGCTAGTGTGATCCTTACTTTTTACGACCCGGCAGCAAAAATACTGCGAGGAAAAAAATATTTACCTGAACTCATAGAGTGCGCGGAACAAGCCATTACTCAGTATAATGGCCAAGAGGTTTGTTTTCAGTCCAGTGCATAACATTTTTAGATACCGCAACAACATCCGACTTGGTAGCTTTTGTTTTGGAAATCATTAATTTAACAGGGTAAACATTTCAGAGGCGTGCATGTAATCAAGGCAAACGTGGAGCCTGTTTGTCCTTATAGGTACTATATCACGTTTGAAGCCCGTGATGTAACTGAAGGCATTACTCAAATCTTTGAAGCTAAAGTTGATATCCATATCCCTATTACCGAGAGAACTGTTAGTTTTGTTCGGATCAGGCAGCCTCCTCGCCTGTTTTTAGGTTGACGCTGAAGTTGATGTTCGTATCTCTCTCCCTTTTTCTTGGATATTATTCTTCATGCCGTTTACTGTAGTTGTCTTTCCATGTTGTCATGCAATTAGCGTCTATCTCTGTATTAATCTGTTTATGTGCTTTTAGCTTTTGTTTAAGAGATATGTGGAAAATTCATTTGTGGGAGCATAAAATCAAAGCAGTTCCCCTCTTTTGAATGTTATGATTTGTAAAAAAACAAGTGGGATTTAGGTTCAGGATTTCTCCTATTAAAAGTTGTGAATTGTTAAAAATTGGTCATCTAGAAACAGGATTCCCCCACTGAACAAACTTAAAATACGAAGCGCGGATCTAGGTTCGGGTTGTGTTTGGCAATGTCAGTGTCAATACTCTTGTGTGATTTATTTGTTGAAAATTGTGGTATATTGGAGTTTTAGATTTGATTGTCCATTCTATCTATTGTGTGTTTTACAATTATGTCGACCTGTTTAGGAGGATAAATATCATAATAATGGCATGGAAGATTATAGAGTTTTTCATAGCATGGCCTATTTTACTGTTTGTTGCAACACGGTGTTTGATTTTGTTTGGACTTGCTGCAGGACATGACAGTTTCAACCATGTATCATGACATGGCAATCAAGTCCTAAGAAGTAGTATGTGCGACCTCCACCTCCGGTCTACCTCGTTATTATTGGTTCTAAACTTTTATGTAAGACTTTTTAAGCTATTAGTAGCAGATTCTCAACTTTTATGTACTTAATTGTCTTTTGGAGCTATGTGTGAATGATTGCTTTATGTAATCTATTTGCTATTTCCAGTATTTGTCCCTTCCCGTTGTTGGAGCTATTAGTATGATTGTTAACAAGGACGAAAATTATTATTGCTGTTTAAAGTAGAAGCTGGATTGGATTTATTCTGATTTCAAATTGTTGCTTATCTTTTTGATAATGTATTAGATCAGTAATTTTCTTGTGTTGATTTATTTACAATTGCAAGCACTTAATCACGCACAAGGTCTAGACTACTATCTCTTTCAAACCTTAAACAAATATGCAAAAGAAGGCAAATTTTGATTAACCCTCTGTATTTTTGAGAACCTTATTCCAAACACCCTATTTTCATCATGTTAAAGTTGTACCACAATGTCATGTTTGTTGATGGAAATCCATTATTTTGGGCATTTCAATTCTTGAAAATATTTAGGGTCCATGTGAGTAGATTTCCGTCCTACAACATATGCTTGCATTGTCTGCCAAGAATTACTGAGTACTTAATTCTTCCTCGATGGTGTAGCGTTTGTGTAAACAAAAACTTTCAATAGAACCAGACTCTCGTGTACTTTACTTCATGGCATTGTCCTCTCCTCCCTTCAGCTGGAACATCTACAGTTGTCACAACAGACGTCGAGCCATAGAAAACATTTATGAAAGTCACAAGAAGTAGTAAAATAACAATTGTTTTCACCAAGCCAAAGGCATGACCTCCTATAATGTTTAAGAATTGTCAAATATCTGTAAGGTAGTGACATAAGCAAGATGATGTCACCATAGTGACATCATAACTATTGTAGCAAGAGCACTGCACCATTCCGTGCGCACTCAGGCACACCCCGCACTGCTGGCGTATCCCCTAAGCAATTCTTCACCCAAGTAATGAATCCCTGCATTGTAGTCGATATCTCTTCTTTATCTATCTATATTATGCATAATTCATAACAAAAATCAAGCAACTATTTTCTGGGTCTTGGTATAACCCTCGTATCTGATTCATGGGTCCCAGTGCCAGATGATTCGTGGGAGATAACGTTCACTAACGGGAACGACTCTTGTTCCATGTACTCAAATACTAGAAATGTATAGACATGGGGGAAGAATTCCAAATAAAACTTGACAATTGAAAAGTACAGTTAAATCGATAATCCGTCAAACCCAGGATAGGTCGATTGTCACAATAGCACGAGCCTCGAATTTACATATATGCAAGTGAAAAGGAATTACATGAAATAAAGCTTACAAGTAAAATCTCATACCAGGCTTGTATTCAAGTGTAAGTTTGTAAAGCTGCGCAAAGAAGTCCTGTAGATCTATCGGCATCAAGGTCATCACTTTGAAAGCGACAATGCAACACTAGGCGTTCGGACACAGTCAAACATCTCGAACAATTCTCGGAGATCCATTGACATCACTTCTGCCTCAAGAAAGTGTTCTAAGGTAGCTCATAAGCAACTTGATGTGAAAATTTCACAATTCCTTTCAAACTTGAAACGAATAGTGGGTGTCCCCCACTGAAGATCAATACCTCCTCGTAACTGACTCAGCTTCTCCCCCCTCAAGATCATTACCTCCTCGTAACTGACTCAGCTCCTCCACATATATAGTTTTTTTTATTTACTTTTGCTTTTCACATCAGTGAAATGCAAATGAAGACATAAAAACCTGAGAAAGCATAGCGAAACAGACAAAACCCATATCTATACTATACTATTATAAGCGAAATAGGGTATAATTGGTTGGTTGGTCAGTCGGTTAATACCTTCCCAAAAAGTTTGTTAACACCTTCCAAAAATGAAAATAAAATATATATAAAATTTTATTTTACAAAAAATAAGCCACATATTTTAATTTAATAACAAACTTTTTAAATTACAATTCAATTAAATACTCCTTTAGTTATATTTAAGTTAAAATTCTTTACCTAAACTCAACCTTTTTAGAGACTTTCAATTACTTGGACCCCAAATATTTTCAAAATCAATTTGAATAATTTTAATATCACATATTTAATTTAATATTCTTTACCTACACCCGACTTTTTTAGACTCTTTCAATTACTTGGAAACAAAGTATTTTCAAAATTAATTTAAATAATTTTAATATCACATATTTATTAACAAATTTACAACAAATTATAAATCAACAAACTAAAAACAAACTAAAACTATATAATAAATAATAAAAAATTTCACACAATTACAAATTAATATTAAATTCTATTTTAAACAAATATTACATTATGGATTGTTATGGAATCATAATTTGAATATTACAATATCAACAAAAATTTGAATGTAAGTATATATGATACTTCCATTTATATTAATATTATTGTAACAAAATATAGTCATAATTCGACCAATATGTCATATAATTAAATGATTATTATGTTATAATATATATTTTATAAATATTATATTAAGTAATATATATGAGATAAATAATTATTAAAATATAAATAAATTATTATTTAAGTTTTAAAAAACCGTGCATGGCACGGGTTATAGGCTTGTATCTAAATTATACACAATTTATATTGAAGAAGTAGAGCTAGTATAGTAGCATTTTCACTCAAGCACGGGGGGCAGGACAACACTAATTATACAAGGGTATGAATTTGTTTTAGTTAATTCGATATGAATTAATTTATTAAATTAAACCAATTACATAATTATATTAATTAAGTGAGAATTAATATATAAATCTTTTTACAACCGAAATCATTTTCTTGAACCACTGAAAGTAATAAAGAATTACCACCGAATTTTTGTTGACGCTCGATGCACGGTCTGGTTCATGAGCGACTAACACCAACGGCTTTTCTTTATTTTTGACTCTATGAATTGGTTCATGTCTTCCTTTTTCTTCACTCTTTTTTCAAACCTTTATAATCTGTATTCTGTCACTGTAGGAACCTCTTGTCACCATAAAAAAAACCCACTATCTTGATTACTTCACTGATGCTTGATCAACTGAATGAACTTCTTCAAGTGTAGTATACCTCAAAACGGTAGATTGACTTTGTCTTCTTTCTTTTGACAGATAATACAATCTGAGATTCCTTGTGACAGTATATGTACTATTTACTATTACATTTTTGTTTAAGTTGAGTTGAATCCTCGAAATACAAATAGGCTATGTCATATGCCTTTCAAGTGATTATGTCTTTATTTGTTAACGTTTTTCTATTCAAATGGGCTTAATCTAACATATATACGGGCCTTCATTTTTATTCGGCTAATGAAATTTATTTACTTAATGATGTAATTAGTGACTTGTTAGATCTTTATTAGTTAACGTAATTAGTGATTAGTTTTTTCTAATTAAATTAATGATGTAATTAGTGATTTACTATATCTTTATTAATTAACGTAATTAGTGATTAGGTTTTACTATCCAAATGGGCTTAAATACATATGGGCCTTCATTTTTATTCGACTGAGTTCATAAAGTGCACTAATTTTGCTTTCCTTTTTGCAGTACCATTTGAATGAGGCAATGCCAGGGCTGGTCATTAACATTTTTGATCAAAAAAATTGTGGTAATTATGTATATATATGTATGAAATCAATGTTGAGATTAGGGTTTATATTGATACTGTATTTGTATGTATTATAGGGTGTTGCTGGGCTATTTCTGTGGCTGGAACAGTTGGGAGTGCGTACTACGCTGATTTTGAAGACAAGAACCATGAGCTGTCCCCTCAGGATCTGTTGGATAGAGCATGGTACTACTACTTTGAATTGATGGTGGTCAAGAAGAGAGACAAAGCTGGATGTTTCCAATGTGGGCTTAAAAAAGCTTACAGGCTGGTTATGAATTATGGTATTGGATTTTTGAAAGATTCCCCATTTGAGGCCAAGTTGAATGAAGATAAGGGTTATGTCAAAGATACAGAGGTAATATATAATTTTTGTTTGTTTTGCTTTTCATTTCCATAATTATTTGATTGATGAAGTGTTGTTTGTTAGTTTCCCAGAATTTTTATCACTGACTTTGAGATTCACATGGAAATTGCTGCTGTGATCGATACACTGAAAAATAAGAAGATGGCTGTGATCGGTGTTCTTAATGTTACTCATGAATTTGCCAAGTACACAGAGGTAACTATAGTTGCAGAATGACTTTTTCCGTTTTGACCTTTTCAAATCATACTCAAATTTACATCGAACTCTTGTGCATGGTATATATAGACATCCTGAAAATGTCGCTTCCACTGTTGCTACTGATGATGATGTTGGGTCTTCGTTTCTTGGTCGTCATGCTGTGGTGATAGAGGGAGTAAACGAAGTTGAAGAATATTTTGAAATAAAGATAAGCTATGGACTTAAGTGGGGGGGTGAAGGGATGCGGCAACGTGGCTTTTGATGTGTTTGTGGACTTCGCTCGTCCCGTGGATGCATATAAGAGGGATTATGCATAAGTTGGAGTTTAATGAATTCATATTAGGAGTGAAACTTAAGTATTCAATGCAAAACTTGTACTTAAAAATCTTATTGATGTGTGGCAAACCTATTCTATTTGAGTGAACTGCTCTTAGAGTTTCCATAATTAATTTAAATGTGTTGTTTGCCTTTATGTACATGTTTTTTTGCATGTGTGTGTTGCTATGTTCTCTTTGTTAATTAACTTTGATGGGAATGGTTTTCTTGAAAGCTGTTAAGACTTGAGCTAAAACCAATATATGCAGAGCAGCTTCTGCCCTTTTAGTTTCATGTTTATCACCTTGTTCAATTCTTTCCTTACTTTCTCCCCTCGCAAACTCTGTTTATCTTGATCCTATCATCTTAATATGTTGATTTGTGCGGAATCTGATAACATTGTCTTCTGTACACCACAGTACAATGTTTAATTCCACTATTTCTTGGCCAAAACTTTGTAGTTGATTCTAGCATATCCTTACAAATCTGATTGAGGGTAATTATGTGGATGCTATATTCTATACTGTAGTCCTCTGCATCGCCACATGCAGCTGATGGACTTGTTAATTACAGAAACATATTTAAGGAGATTGGTAGAGTTAGTGAAGCAATTCAAGATTATTTACGAGCTGTTGCTATATGACTAACCACTGCTGAAGCTGCTGAAGCGCATACGAGTTGGTTTCAGCTTAGGACAGGTAACTAAACTCCTCTTTATTTTGTTTGTACACACCCAGTTTGCCCCTGTATTTATTTTCACATATATTCCCAACTTAATTTTTTGTTTGGATAAATACTAGCGGGCATGTGGAAGCTGCTATTATACGTTATAAGCAAGCTTTAGTTCTGCACCCTGATTTTCCAAAAAATACTTGTAATGTTCTTCGGACGTTACAGGTACATCAATATTTTGCTATGTTTGCATCTATGAACCCTGATTTGAAGCTTTATAACACTGTAATTACTATTTAGTGAGCAACTTTTCTAAACATTGCTTAAGGACAGTGCCTTTGCGACATACCATTTGCATGTCAATATTAACGAATTAAAATTGAGACCCCAATTTTGTTTTAATGCATGCCTTGGATCTTTCTACATTTCTTTTTTTAGCTTGCATTGGATGAAAAAGAATGTGTATAAAAACAAGTGGTTTAACAGTTTATGGTGGAATTTTTTTGGTCATCTAGAATTTCCTCAGTTTTTTTTTTAATAACAAGTGTATTGAATCAATAAATCAAAGCCATACGGCATCTACAATTCATATCGAGTAGAACAAACATAATTGAATCGCCGGACATCCAAAGGAGACCAAAAGCGAATTTTGACGGAGATATATACAATTGTATCCCCAACACCCGTCTGAGCTTATCGACCTTGAATGCAGAACCAAAACAGCTCGAATCATTAAATTCAAATCCACGCTCCCACAAACCGGAGAGAAAATCAAACTCCCACAAACCGGAGAGAAAATCAAACTCCCACAAAACGGAGAGAAAATCCAAACAACTCAACATTACAATCGAGAAAACCAAACAACTAAGCATTACAAGATGAAAATCAAAGACTTAAAAATTATAATAAAAATAAAAAAACCGAAGAAGCAAGAAAAAATACAACAGCTCCAAACTTAGATCTGAAAAATCGAATCCCCGATAAACAAGATGAACCACTCACAGATCCCGGTGGCTAGTCGGAAATGGAGAAAAAGTCGGAGCTCCAAAGTTTAAGAAACTAAGAATAGAGGCAGATCGGAAAAAGGCTTTTAATCCTTGGATCCGATAGATTTAATCCGAAAAAAACAAACCAAATCTTACCTAAAAAAGGAGATTTTTAGGGAAATCCAAGCTTTAAACAAGAAAAAGCGAAAGAAAATAACAAGGTTTATTGAAAAGAGGAAGAAAATACAAAGAAAATGAAGAGTGTTGGGGCTTTCCACCGGAGATCCGGTGGAAGCCCCGGCCGGCGGCAACGAAAGAAGAGGAAGGCGAGTTGGGGGAGAGAGGAAGCTGGGGAGAGAGGAAGTTGGGTTAGAATAAAGTTAGAATTTCCTCAGTTTGTCACGAAGTATTTTATCCAGTAGACGCCAGTAATGTTTGCATCTTTGCAACTTAATTTACGATGACACAAAAGTATTTTTTTTTTTTGCTAAATAAGTAAAATATTGGTAATGCTGTTTTGGTAACAATCTACTATCCTATCTGATGGTTCTGTCTTTGGCATGCATGACATTGAAAATGTTGAGGTTTGACCATTATTTTCAACTTGATATGAGTAATATGTAGAAGCTCCAAAATTCATGCATTGTACTGCTGTTATATCAAACATGATATTGATATCCTGTTAGGTTTTCTGCTATGGTTCAAGTCCAAGTGATGGCTGTCAATGGAGGTTGCGCATAAGGTCGGAAGAACACTTCATAGATGCATCGGCGGTGTCCTAGATTGTTGTTGTCTTGGACGTTTGTATCTTAGAAATTTTCTGATCAGGTCTATGTATTCCACAGGGGGCTAGATGAAATATTTGCTATGCATCCTGCTCTGATTCAAGCATCTCCTCCTATATGGTAATATGGGTAACCTATACAAACTTTTGGTCACTGATGAGTTAGGAACTTGTTTGTATCTGAGTGTGCTTCTTTCAAATTGCATATGGTCAACTGTAGCACTCAATAATCTTCTGTTGCAGTTTGTAATTTTTCTAATATTTTCATTTGCATAGAGGAAAATCCAAGCTGTACTGAATCCAGCCTGCCAACCCAAGCGGTCAGGCTACAAATTGCCAGAGGACAACATATTTGCGTTCTTGAATCACAAGATTGATCCTGAGATGTTTATGACCTGGTAATTTTTAGATGGTTTCTAAGGGTGCAATTCTGTGTTCTTGATATTATTCATTTCTAGCTTTCTTTTTTATCACTATTGGGTGACTCATTTAACTGCTTTAGAGCATCTCCAATGGGAGAGACCTCTTAGGTAAAATTTGAAATTAATTACCATAAATAAGAATTATAAAGAATGTGTAAAAAAATTTACATTCCAATGGGACAAAGCAGTTGTCTATAATTATAGATAATCTCTTGATGTTGGCTATATTTGTCGAACCTCTAGAGACCTGTAGTGAATTGCCACATCACTTATTTCTATATTAAAATTATATATTCTATTAATAACAACTTGAAATATTAATATCATACCATTTTTAAAATATAGCCAATCATTATAGCCAATACCATCGGAACACAATGTCTTACATAATCAATATTTTATGTAATTTAGCCAATCATTTTTAGCTAATGTCATTGGAGATGCTCTTACAGAGTTCTTTCTTTTTCGAATAATTTTCCTTTTTGCTCCTAATATCAACAGTTGCTGTGCTGCATCCAAGGTTCTCATCAAATTAGACAAATCCCGTGCATCTACAATATTATATATGGAAGAAATTAGACCAAGTTGCTAATGAATATTCATCTTAATTACAAACAATAATGCCAAGTATCATCTTAATAATTTTTGCACAAATAAGATGATATGAATAACTTTTTGTTGAAAGGTGAACCAAAAGAAAATAAGCGTAATATTCCAATCAAATTGAGGTATTTGTGGGTGTCTTGGTTATTTTAAGAGGCAACTATGGCTAATAATTGCAATTTAAAGATTTGAGAATTTTCAAAATTATTGCCTTTTCTTTTTTAACAAGAAAACTATTGCCTTTAAATAAGTGTACTTCGGCTATTTTTGAATCCGGATGTGACCAAATTATTTTAAAAGAATTCACACCCAAAAATATTTCCGAATACTACATGTCATCATTTTATTCGTGGAATTCATATTAACACATGAAGACTCATATCAATTGTAAAAAAAGACAACCGGGAACGGTTTTCGAAAACCGTAGCATTCCTCTAAATATAAATCAACTCGAGTAAATATTTATTTAATCTCGCATTTTATATGGAATCAATCTCGGATGTATGTCAATAAGTTTGCTAAAGATACTAATAAAATCGATTCACACTGAATAAAATCATTCGTTTCATATTATAAAAGATTGTATTTATTAAATTAATATTAAAATATTAAATATGTTTCTTTAAAAAAAACTTACCATAAATATCATATCTGGTATTATTGATGACAATTGTCGAAATGGATGATAATTATTCGAATCTTTCTCAAACCTATACTATATATATTTTTTCCTATTTTCTTTTCTTCTTGGATAAATTTTAAAAAGGATAATATGGGTTGGTAGGTCCAAAGTGCGTTTCCCCAGGCCCGTTAAACGCGTCTATTTATATCGGATAAGAAAAGCAAGAGGAAATGCCCAAAATAGCACAAAATATAGGTTGGTTGTACAAAATAGCACTCCACAAAATGTTAGCCCTTGCCTAGCACAACCTTAACGGGTATAATATATGCGTTTTTGTTTTCTATATATTTAAATCTCAGAGTTGCAAGTTGGAGACACAGGAAGAGTAGCACATGAATGTAAAAAGGAAGAGTAGCACATGGGTGGGTCCCAGCTATTCATAACAAATTCTCATGGACGTGACGCGTGAGCAAATAGAGTAAAGTAGTAATGATTGAAAACGCAAATATTTAATGCGTTAGCAAATAAAAGCAAATTCTTAATACGTTTAAAATGTAAACGAGGGTTATAAATGCGTTTTGGGATTCAAAACGTATTCTATAAATGCCTTTTTGTTTTAACGTTTTTAGCAAATGCGTTTTGTCCATAATTTTGAGTAAGCAAATCTTTTCAAGTATTGTAACGCATGATATATCAGCATTATATTGTTAACCCAAATTTTAAATGCGTTAACAAAGTGCTATTGTAAGTTCAGTTTCTGAATAAGTGCTATTTTGGGTATTTTTCCTTAAAATTGTGCCATTTTGGCCCATTACCCGAAAAGCAATTAGGGTTTATTGTTTTGGGCGCAAAGCAGAGACATGGAAGGCGAAAAGCATCATCTGGCTGTTTCACAAGACAAGGCAGATGTTAAGAAACAAAAAGTGGATGAGGAGACCAAATCGATACCTTCAAGAGAAGAACGATTGCAGTTGTTTATGAACAATTTTAAGAATTGGAAATTACTCGAAGGGGATGATGATGAGAATGATGTCTTGCCTGATGGATCTCATCCCATGACTTTTCGAGACATAGCTAGTCTTCAACTTGACATGTATGAGACCGAGGTTAGTACATTGAATCACTTTTTTTTTTTTAATGTTACGTTATGTCTCTCTTTACGATTTTCTCGTATTTCAATGTGATCGGAAAAGGTACTTACTTTTGCGGAATAATTCAAGTTTAAATTTTATGTAAAATAAAATTATGAAAATATATTCAAGTTTAAATTTTTGGTAAAATAACATTATGAAAATTTGTTATATGCAAGTACCTCTTTTGAAGTTAAAGGATCGTGTAATATCGAGCTGCTATCTTTATGCAATTTTTGTTTCTTGAGTTGTTATTATAGTTTACTTAAAAGTGTTAAGCTCTACTTAGATTATGTGTCCATTCCCTGATAGTTTGCGAAATGCTCTAGGGGTTTGATGTTCAGGACTATTCAAAAGTGAGTGATGCTAGTGTGATCCTTACTTTTTACGACCCGGCAGCAAAAATACTGCGAGGAAAAAAATATTTACCTGAACTCATAGAGTGCGCGGAACAAGCCATTACTCAGTATAATGGCCAAGAGGTTTGTTTTCAGTCCAGTGCATAACATTTTTAGATACCGCAACAACATCCGACTTGGTAGCTTTTGTTTTGGAAATCATTAATTTAACAGGGTAAACATTTCAGAGGCGTGCATGTAATCAAGGCAAACGTGGAGCCTGTTTGTCCTTATAGGTACTATATCACGTTTGAAGCCCGTGATGTAACTGAAGGCATTACTCAAATCTTTGAAGCTAAAGTTGATATCCATATCCCTATTACCGAGAGAACTGTTAGTTTTGTTCGGATCAGGCAGCCTCCTCGCCTGTTTTTAGGTTGACGCTGAAGTTGATGTTCGTATCTCTCTCCCTTTTTCTTGGATATTATTCTTCATGCCGTTTACTGTAGTTGTCTTTCCATGTTGTCATGCAATTAGCGTCTATCTCTGTATTAATCTGTTTATGTGCTTTTAGCTTTTGTTTAAGAGATATGTGGAAAATTCATTTGTGGGAGCATAAAATCAAAGCAGTTCCCCTCTTTTGAATGTTATGATTTGTAAAAAAACAAGTGGGATTTAGGTTCAGGATTTCTCCTATTAAAAGTTGTGAATTGTTAAAAATTGGTCATCTAGAAACAGGATTCCCCCACTGAACAAACTTAAAATACGAAGCGCGGATCTAGGTTCGGGTTGTGTTTGGCAATGTCAGTGTCAATACTCTTGTGTGATTTATTTGTTGAAAATTGTGGTATATTGGAGTTTTA
Organism: Saposhnikovia divaricata; assembly: GCA_036435485.1. Taxonomy (NCBI): domain Eukaryota; kingdom Viridiplantae; phylum Streptophyta; class Magnoliopsida; order Apiales; family Apiaceae; genus Saposhnikovia; species Saposhnikovia divaricata. The sequence goes on along the minus strand of CM071595.1, from coordinate 166,162,384 downwards.
GATTTGATTGTCCATTCTATCTATTGTGTGTTTTACAATTATGTCGACCTGTTTAGGAGGATAAATATCATAATAATGGCATGGAAGATTATAGAGTTTTTCATAGCATGGCCTATTTTACTGTTTGTTGCAACACGGTGTTTGATTTTGTTTGGACTTGCTGCAGGACATGACAGTTTCAACCATGTATCATGACATGGCAATCAAGTCCTAAGAAGTAGTATGTGCGACCTCCACCTCCGGTCTACCTCGTTATTATTGGTTCTAAACTTTTATGTAAGACTTTTTAAGCTATTAGTAGCAGATTCTCAACTTTTATGTACTTAATTGTCTTTTGGAGCTATGTGTGAATGATTGCTTTATGTAATCTATTTGCTATTTCCAGTATTTGTCCCTTCCCGTTGTTGGAGCTATTAGTATGATTGTTAACAAGGACGAAAATTATTATTGCTGTTTAAAGTAGAAGCTGGATTGGATTTATTCTGATTTCAAATTGTTGCTTATCTTTTTGATAATGTATTAGATCAGTAATTTTCTTGTGTTGATTTATTTACAATTGCAAGCACTTAATCACGCACAAGGTCTAGACTACTATCTCTTTCAAACCTTAAACAAATATGCAAAAGAAGGCAAATTTTGATTAACCCTCTGTATTTTTGAGAACCTTATTCCAAACACCCTATTTTCATCATGTTAAAGTTGTACCACAATGTCATGTTTGTTGATGGAAATCCATTATTTTGGGCATTTCAATTCTTGAAAATATTTAGGGTCCATGTGAGTAGATTTCCGTCCTACAACATATGCTTGCATTGTCTGCCAAGAATTACTGAGTACTTAATTCTTCCTCGATGGTGTAGCGTTTGTGTAAACAAAAACTTTCAATAGAACCAGACTCTCGTGTACTTTACTTCATGGCATTGTCCTCTCCTCCCTTCAGCTGGAACATCTACAGTTGTCACAACAGACGTCGAGCCATAGAAAACATTTATGAAAGTCACAAGAAGTAGTAAAATAACAATTGTTTTCACCAAGCCAAAGGCATGACCTCCTATAATGTTTAAGAATTGTCAAATATCTGTAAGGTAGTGACATAAGCAAGATGATGTCACCATAGTGACATCATAACTATTGTAGCAAGAGCACTGCACCATTCCGTGCGCACTCAGGCACACCCCGCACTGCTGGCGTATCCCCTAAGCAATTCTTCACCCAAGTAATGAATCCCTGCATTGTAGTCGATATCTCTTCTTTATCTATCTATATTATGCATAATTCATAACAAAAATCAAGCAACTATTTTCTGGGTCTTGGTATAACCCTCGTATCTGATTCATGGGTCCCAGTGCCAGATGATTCGTGGGAGATAACGTTCACTAACGGGAACGACTCTTGTTCCATGTACTCAAATACTAGAAATGTATAGACATGGGGGAAGAATTCCAAATAAAACTTGACAATTGAAAAGTACAGTTAAATCGATAATCCGTCAAACCCAGGATAGGTCGATTGTCACAATAGCACGAGCCTCGAATTTACATATATGCAAGTGAAAAGGAATTACATGAAATAAAGCTTACAAGTAAAATCTCATACCAGGCTTGTATTCAAGTGTAAGTTTGTAAAGCTGCGCAAAGAAGTCCTGTAGATCTATCGGCATCAAGGTCATCACTTTGAAAGCGACAATGCAACACTAGGCGTTCGGACACAGTCAAACATCTCGAACAATTCTCGGAGATCCATTGACATCACTTCTGCCTCAAGAAAGTGTTCTAAGGTAGCTCATAAGCAACTTGATGTGAAAATTTCACAATTCCTTTCAAACTTGAAACGAATAGTGGGTGTCCCCCACTGAAGATCAATACCTCCTCGTAACTGACTCAGCTTCTCCCCCCTCAAGATCATTACCTCCTCGTAACTGACTCAGCTCCTCCACATATATAGTTTTTTTTATTTACTTTTGCTTTTCACATCAGTGAAATGCAAATGAAGACATAAAAACCTGAGAAAGCATAGCGAAACAGACAAAACCCATATCTATACTATACTATTATAAGCGAAATAGGGTATAATTGGTTGGTTGGTCAGTCGGTTAATACCTTCCCAAAAAGTTTGTTAACACCTTCCAAAAATGAAAATAAAATATATATAAAATTTTATTTTACAAAAAATAAGCCACATATTTTAATTTAATAACAAACTTTTTAAATTACAATTCAATTAAATACTCCTTTAGTTATATTTAAGTTAAAATTCTTTACCTAAACTCAACCTTTTTAGAGACTTTCAATTACTTGGACCCCAAATATTTTCAAAATCAATTTGAATAATTTTAATATCACATATTTAATTTAATATTCTTTACCTACACCCGACTTTTTTAGACTCTTTCAATTACTTGGAAACAAAGTATTTTCAAAATTAATTTAAATAATTTTAATATCACATATTTATTAACAAATTTACAACAAATTATAAATCAACAAACTAAAAACAAACTAAAACTATATAATAAATAATAAAAAATTTCACACAATTACAAATTAATATTAAATTCTATTTTAAACAAATATTACATTATGGATTGTTATGGAATCATAATTTGAATATTACAATATCAACAAAAATTTGAATGTAAGTATATATGATACTTCCATTTATATTAATATTATTGTAACAAAATATAGTCATAATTCGACCAATATGTCATATAATTAAATGATTATTATGTTATAATATATATTTTATAAATATTATATTAAGTAATATATATGAGATAAATAATTATTAAAATATAAATAAATTATTATTTAAGTTTTAAAAAACCGTGCATGGCACGGGTTATAGGCTTGTATCTAAATTATACACAATTTATATTGAAGAAGTAGAGCTAGTATAGTAGCATTTTCACTCAAGCACGGGGGGCAGGACAACACTAATTATACAAGGGTATGAATTTGTTTTAGTTAATGAGCACAAGGTTAGCATTTGGATTTATAAAAACTCTTAAAAGTTGCACTAAATTTTGTTGTTAAACCAAATTTGATGTAATTTTTGGTGTTAACCAAAATGGTGTAACTTTTAGGTTTAAAGGAGAAAAGTGTTCTTTCTCTACCAAATTCTAAGTAGGGCTGAGCATTCGGGGCTGAGCATTCGGTTCGGTTAATCGAATACCGAACCGAAATAATTCAGTTCGGTTAACCAAACCGAAATATTTCGGTTTTAATTTGGTTATGGTATTTTCAGTTATTCGGTTATTCGGTTATTTCGGTTTTTTAACCGAAATTACCGAAATTACTGAATTAACCGAAATATATAATAAAATATTTATATTAATATTATCTCTTCTTATTTCTTAATTCCTTTATCAGTATTTTATTTGTAAAATAATAATATTTATTTTTTATATGTAAAATAATAATTTTTTATATGTAAAATAATAATTTTTTATATGTAAAATAATAATATTTATATTTTATATGTAAAATGATAATTTTTTATATGTAAAATAATAATATTTATATTTTTATATTTAATATGTAAAATAAAATATATAAATATATATAATTCGGTTATTTCGGTAAAATAACCGAAATAACAGAAATAAATATTTCGGTTCGGCTACCGAACCAAAATATTTCGGTTCCTTATTCGGTTATAATATTTGGCCTTATTCGGTATTTCGGTTATTTCGGTATTCGGTAATTCGGTTCAATTATAACCGAATAATCAACCCTAATTCTAAGTGAGGTCATAATAATCCTTTCCTTCGAAGTAAACTTTCAGCATCGAATGAGAACTTCTCTGATTAGATCCATTTTGTTTTGAAAAAGGATTGAAACATGTTGAGGGGAAACTCTTGCTTTCGAACAAACAGAGACAGAGACAAAGGCAGCAATCTAGCTTTTTTATTGGCTAACTGCATTTAACTCGTAATAAAGGATTAGAATTGTTAATTAATTATGATTAGCATAATAGGAATGAAATGTTAAATAAGGAAACGTTTTAAAAGAATATGATTGATCTTTAATTTAGAAGTGATCTCTGATTGGTACTAAAATAATTCACAATTTTTTGATCGGTTAATTATATATTAACTATACATGGATAGACTTAGGTATTATAATAAAATAAAAATGTTTTGATATAAAAAAAGTATAATTAATGAAGACAAAGATGAATTAATTAGTTGTTTTTCGAGATTAGTTTTAGCACGGCGGGGGGAGGTGGGTTGGTCTTGATTACGAGGATTGCATGGTATAATAATTAAATTATATCAATTGATTAATTATATACTAAAAAGTTGCATTTCACTCATGGTTAACTTAAATATATGTGGTTAGTACCTTGATTAAAATTTAATTGAAGGAAAGTTGAAAAATGAATATTATTAATCCAAAATTTAGGGCAGCTAAGTAATAAATTTATGGAAGCTAAGTAATAAATTTTTAACTAAATTTATACTTATATTGGGATGCTTAATTGTCTAGGCCCTGGTGCAAGTTTTGTTCGCATGTAGCTAAGATCATCCGGTAGATACTATGATAAATAATTAAGTAATAATCTTTTAACTAAATTTTAGTTAAGTTTTTAAAGAATAAAATATAAGTATAAATTAACTTAAATTAAAATAATAAATATTGAGTAGTCCAAAACTAAGTAAAAAATATATAATTAGTATCTCGCATGTGTTAAAAATTGGGGTATAACATATAAAAAATATATTTAAATCAAAATTATGCACATGGAAAAAGCGGAGGTGATTGATGGTTCATTGCTATTGAATAATGTTTTGATATAAGAAAAGCATAATTAATGATGACAAAGATGAATTAATTAGTTGTTGTTGAGATTGGTTTTAGCACAACGGGGATAATAATTAAATTATATCAATCGATTAATTTATTATATACTAAAAAATTGTATTGGTTAACTAATGGTTAACTTGTATGTGGTTAATACTTTGGTTAAAATTTAATAGAAGGAAATTTAAAGAATTAATATTATTGATTTAAAATTTAGGGATGACTTCTGATTAGTCCTAAAATAATTGCTATTTTCTTACTTGTTAACTGCATACTATGTGGTAGACCCTCTAAAGTTCATCATAAACTCTGATTCACAGAATGATCTATACACACAACAAACTATGAATCTACATTCTTGAAGAAGAAGAAAACAAATTGTATTGATTGAAAAATAAAAGTAGTTTACAGAATGGTTATGACTGGAAATATATACAAGTGGCCAAGTCGTTACAGAATTTGATAAAACCGTTATGATAAGTACGGTACAATATCAACTAAGGCTAAAGGAGTAATAAGCTAAGTACAATATCTGATAAGCGCAAGATTCCCCCCTCAAATTGAATGTGGTTAAATGACATTCAATTTGGAGAGAAGGTGCCAATGAGCTTGTCGTCCAAGGCCTTTAGTAAAAATATCTGCTAGCTGATATGAACTAGGTAGATATTGTGGAGAGATGAGCTGTGATTGGACTTGTTCTCTAACGAAGTGACAATCTAAAGCAAAATGCTTTGTTTTCGGATGAAACACAGGATCTGCAGCAATGTCAAGAGCAGCTTGGTTGTCACTATGAACTGTTACTGGTAAAGACTGAGGGATTTGAAGCTCAGAAAGTAAAAGATTGAACCACGAAATTTCACATGCAGTGTCTGCTAAAGCACGAAGTTCTGCTTCAGCTGTAGAACGAGAAACAACCTTTTGCTTAGTTGAATGCAAGACAACAAGAGAAGATCCAAGCATCAAACACATGCCAGTGATGCTTTTAAGCATACCAGATGAATCCATTACAGAACCCCAATCACTGTCACAAAAGGCTTCAAGTTGAAGTGTAGAATCAGCAGAATAAAACAATCCTTGAAAAGGAGTAGATTTCAGATATCGTAGAACACGTTGTACTGCTAACATATGAGGAGCACGAGGAGACTGCAAGAATTGACTGAGATGATGTACAACATAAGTAATATCTGGTCGAGAAACTGTTAGATAGAGTAACTTTCCAACAAACTTTCGATAGATAGAAGGGTCATCCAGAAGGTCCCCATCAGTAGGTGATAACTTTATATTAACATCAATTGGCAATGATAAAGGTTTGGAGTTTTCCAAGCCTGCTTCAATAAGTAAATCATGCACAAACTTGTGTTGATGTAAGAATATACCTCCATCAGTTCTGTGGATTTCAAGACTTGTACCAGTAAGAAGGATGTCATCTACATAAACAAGAGCTGTGTGTAGAATGTCCTTCACATGAGCAATGAATTCATTGCTTGTACCAGTAAGAAGGATGTCATCTACATAAACAAGAGCTGTGACAAAAATATCACCAGACTTGTAAACAAACAATGAATAATCAGCAACAGTTTGTGTAAAACCAAGGTCAAGTAAAACAGAAGCTAACTTCTCAAACCAGAGTCGTGAAGCCTGTTTTAAACCATAAATCGATTTGATTAATCGGCAAACATAGTCTGTACCATGTAGAGGATGTCCTGGTGGAATCTTCATATATACCTCCTTTGGTAAATCACCGTGAAGGAAGGCATTATTCACATCTAGCTGGTGAATATCCCATCGTTTGGAAGCAGCTAAAGCTAAAATAGTGCGAACTGTAGCCATTTTGGCTACTGGTGAAAAAGTGTTGTGATAATCTTGGCCTTCAACTTGGGTATACCCCTTAGCAACTAGACGAGCCTTAAACTTGTCAATAGAACCATCAGGAAAATATTTTACCCTGTAAACCCATTTGCAGTCAACAACCTTTTTGTTAGAAGGAAGTGGTACAATGGTCCAGGTGTTATTAATTTCTAAGGCATGCAATTCTTTGTTCATAGCTTCAATCCACCTTTCATCTTTGATAGCTTGATTGTAAGTATATGGTTCAGAAATGGCTGTTTGAGGACTAACAGCACAGGCAAAAACATTGTTTGGTGGAGAATATTGAGAAATGCTATATTTAGAATCAATGGGACATTGAAGCAAAAGAGAATTAGCTTTCACAGAACCAGGATTGGTAACAAAATCCTTCATCCAAAGTGGTTGTGTTTTTGTTCTTAAAGATACTCGTTGAGGAATCACTGGTTGAACAATAGGTTCAGTGTTGACTATAGGTAAAGTAGCTGGTACAATGTCAGGAGAAGTAGGAGTAGTGTTGATAGTATGGTCACTAGAGGTGTGGTTAAAACTAGGACCAGTAAACTGATCAATACCAGTATTACCATTGTCAACATTGTCATCAATGTGAACAGTTGTGTCAACAGTATCAATGGTGGTATCAATAATATCAGTATTGTTGACATTATCAAGAGGTGTAAAGAACACACTGTCATCAGAAGAAAAAGGACTTGTAGGTGGTGTAAAAAGAAAAGAATGAGAGTTTTCAGACATATTAGCAAAAGGAAAACTATTTTCATCAAAAGTAACATGTCTGGAAATATGAAATTGCTTTGTGACTGGATCAAAAAGTTTGTATCCTTTCTGTGTGTACGAATATCCAAGAAAAACAGTACTAATAGCTCGAGGTGATAATTTGTCAGCATTATGTATGGACATATGTGCTAAACAACCAAAAACCTTTAAATGAGCATAAGATGGGACTTTGTCAAATAGTTTTTCATATGGTGAAATGAAACCAAGGACAGTAGTAGGAATACGATTTATCAGGTATGTAGAAGTGAGCAAACATTCACCCCAAAAATAAGTAGGTAAATGAGCTTGAAACAGAAGTGCTCGAGACATTTCTAACAGATTTCGATGTTTTCGTTCAACACGTCCATTTTGCTGAGGAGTATTTGGACAAGTAGTTTGGTGAATTGTACCATGTGATGAAAAGAAGGAATTTAAATTGCTATTTATAAACTCACCACCATTATCTGTACGAATACATTTAATAGAGGTATGAAATTGAGTGTTAACAAAAGCAAAAAAATCCTTTAAAACTTGAGTAACATGCTGTTTAGTTGGTAACAATATAGTCCAAAGAGCCCTTGTACAATCATCAACAAGGGTCAAGAAAAATCTACAACCGTTATAAGTAGGAGTCCTGTACGGTCCCCAAACATCACAGTGTACTAACTCAAATGGTTTTGTAGCTTGTGATTGACTTAAAGGAAAAGAAAGTTTACACTGTTTTGCCAAAGGACAAACAGTACATGGTGTAGAAGAATTATTACATTGTGTAGAAACATTGTCTATAGAAATCTTAGAAATGATTTTAGTAGGAATATGGCCTAAACGCTTATGCCAGAGAGTCTTGTCTGTAGAAACATGAGTGATAGCAAGAATTGATGAAGAAGATGAAATGTTGATGAGCTGATAGAGTCCTCCAATGATGTTACCAAGAACCAATCCCTTCATCTGGCATTGGTCCTGCAGATAACATTCGTTAGAGGTAAAAAGAATGGCAGAATCAAGTTGTGTAGACAATTTACTAACTGACAGTAAATTGAAAGTAAAAGAAGGAACATAAAGTACCTCATGAATAGATAAAGACAAAGGGTGTAGAAAAACAGAACCCATATGAGTAACAGACGCACTTTTACCATTAGGAAATTGGACAGTTAAAGGATTTGGCAAAAGGAGAACATTGTGCATTGTATTAAGGTCACAACACATGTGATTAGTGGCTCCTGTGTCAAGTACCCATGCATGTGTTGGTATGTGTGTTGATGAAAAAAGAGACAAGGCTGTACCTGCTAAATGTGTAGCAAGGCTGAATTGTCCTATAGTGGGAGAAGCAGATGAATGTGGCTGTGAAACAATACCATTACCATTCCCTTTATTCCAACACTGCATGATAGAGTTTAATTGTGATTGCAAAGCTCCCATTTGAGAAGTAAGGTTTGATGAGTCATCATTAGAAATCTCAGAAACAGCAGCATTTGACTTAGCAACAGACTTTGAATTTGGAGTAAAACGACGTTTGCCTCTGTTGTTTGGATGATGAGGATGATCAACAGGATAGCCTACCAATTTGTAGCATTTTTCTTTAGTATGCCCTTTGATATGGCAATGAGAACATTCCTGCACTGGATGTGAGGCTCTGTCACTAAATCTGTTAGTCAAGTAAGAAGGATTAGATTGTGACCCCTTTGACACATTAACCATCATAGCAACAGGTGAAGGAATAGAGTTTTGAGTCTGTCTCTGCCTTTCTTCTTGCTTTAGTAGCATAAAAGCTTGATTAACTGTAGGCCAAGGAGACATCATTAACAGTTGACCTCTTGCTGCTGTATAACTAGAATGCAAGCCCATCAAGAACTAAATTAATCTGATTTTTTTATTTTGTGAAGCCCATTCTTTATTAGCATTACAAGTACACTGAATTGTAGGCTCCAAAGCTTTAAGTTCATCCCAAAAACCTTTCAACTTATGAAAATAAAACTCAATGGAATCATTTCCTTGTTCAAGCCTAAACAGATCTCTCTGTGTTTCGTAATACTTATGACCACTAACTGCAGAGAATCATTCACTAAGCTCATTCCAAACGGTAAAAGCACTATCTAAGTAGTTCATACTGTTACTTATCTCATCTGATACAGTGTTCAAGATCCAGGTGATAACCATATCATTGACAGGCTTCCAATGAACAAACAATGGCGAAGAAACATCAGGAGGCACAAAATCACCATTTACGATGACAAATTTATTCTTTGCAGAAAGCGCAATCTGCATAGATCTTTTCCAGGACGCATAGTTCTCAGAACCGAGTAATTTCTTAGAGATAAGAATCATTCCAGGCTGATCATTATTGTGAAGATAGAGTGGATGTGAGTTGTTATCGATTAGTTGTGTGTAAGATTGAGGAACAGGAGGTGGAGTATTTGTTATCGGAGGTGTTTGTGTTGGTGTTATAGGTGATGTGTTTGCAGATCGAGTATTATTCATGGTGGAATTGCCTAAAACAGCATTAGCATACAAGATTCGTTGATGCATCCAAAAACAAGAAACAAGATCGAAAAGAACAAACAAGAAAATCAACAAATGTTCTTTAGATCGATATGAAAGATGCAGAAAAACAGTCGATATACACTATTAAGCAATCGATGTATACATACAAGATGATAAACAAGACGATAAGGATGAAGATTACCAGTAACGAATCAAAATGATGAAGAAGATCGATTACCAGTAATGGAGGTGAAAGAAGACGATGAAATGCGGAAGAATAAGCTCTGATACCATCTAAAGTTCATCATAAACTCTGATTTACACAAACTCTGATTCACAGAATGATCTATACACACAACAAACTATGAATCTACATTCTTGAAGAAGAAGAAAACAAATTGTATTGATTGAAAAATAAAAGTAGTTTACAGAATGGTTATGACTGGCAATATATACAAGTGGCCAAGTCGTTACAGAATTTGATAAAACCGTTATGATAAGTACGGTACAATATCAACTAAGGCTAAAGGAGTAATAAGCTAAGTACAATATCTGATAAGCGCAAGAGACCCATGTATTATAATAAAGGATTACCCACTTATATGTAAATGCATTTGTTGATTTATTTGTTAATAAGTAACAACTAACATGTTTAAACTCAACGATAGGATTAAATTATTTTAGACGGATACGTATTTCAGACACGGTTAGATCAGTGTTAAGACAACAACATAAAACTATGTATATAGTCTAATAGACTTACCCATTTTCTGATTACGTGTATTGGCTTTAGACTTTTATCCTACTCTCTGCATTTAGGTTGCTGCGTGGATGTTTGTGCTTCTTCCAACTTTAAATAGTTAGTTACGTATTAAGTCCTTAGTTTTTGTTTCCATGGATAACAGGTACGGATCGTCAGGGGCCTGCACGCAGGCGTGGTCGCCCTCCAATCGTCGTGACCGAGGAAGTTTTGGAGCAACGACGGTTGTCGAAGCAGTATGTGAACGCACAATGTCCAGAAAGTAAGTTCCTATGATGGCACTGTTCCATGCCCTCCCATTACCAATTGTGTTATGTTTTGTTTTACAATGTGGCATGGTATATAGCATATTGGTCAGGTGTTTTAATCATAGGTCATTTTATGGTGCTGCATCATAGTTTGAGCTGCCTGGTTAAAACAGCAGCATGCAACTCTAATTATTCAAGCAAGGTAGACTCTTTAAAGGTATTTGTTAGAGGCCCCAACTATTAAGGAGGAAGTTAGATAAAACAATTATTATAGAATTAATAAACCAGACGCTAACCCTTTATCATTTAAACCGGTTAGCATGCTTACGTAGAGTATGATATAGTTGAATGCTTTTCTCAAAGGTCTCTGCTGCATAGTATTATTGCAATACCTTTAATATATTATGTGTCTGTGACAAACTAAATTTGATACCAATAATAGTAAAAAGCCCAAAATCTTTATTGTGTAATATAATAACACGAGGTACAGAAATTATACCTTTCCGCGACATAAACAAGGTGCCTGTCATAAAGGGGGAGATCACAAGGAAAATAAATTTCTGTAAATGGAGTAGCCCTAACAGCATAACTGTTGACATCACCTTGACTATCAGAGGGGAAGGCATGCATAACACCAAGCAGCAAATTCATCAATCTTATTGCTCTTATATCCCTGTCCTTTGATTTAGAAAAAATGCTTATAAAAGGGTTTCTCCGTAAGTGGCCTAAAATCCAAAAAAAAATTTTCTTTGAAAAATATATGCCTCTATTTAGATTTATAACTTAAAACTAAAGTTTTTTTTTTCATATCGAACACAGTTACTTCCCCATAAAATTAATACATTCAAATTCATAAATACTCACCAATGGCATGTCAGAGATCTAATTCTAAGTTCAATATTATCAAGTGAGGTCAACTTGCTAAGCATGTCAACAAAACCTAATTATTAAAACCTTTTGTAAAAATTAAGAATCAAACAATAAAATAGGAGAATATTGTTGAATTATATTATAGAGTTTTGAAACTAATATTCAACATTATTTTATGATTTGTTGCACATAATAACTATAACCGTATAACGGACAAACCTACCAGAATATCCATAATCTATTATATTATTAATAGCCCAACATGGGGCAATGGAAAAAAAATGTTGAGACAATTTATTCCATGTAAAATGATGAGACAATTTATTCCAGGTGAAAAGTCTGTCTTGCCCTTCCTGATATATGTCGTAGCATCCCTTGCTTGTCCAAACACTGCCTTCATATATTGTTAACCTTCTCTGCAGCGGATACGCCTCTATCCGTTTAACAAAAATAGATCCCATGTTGTGCAGGTGTATATGAATCCGAGATGACCCATATATCGTAAGCGAATGGGATACATGAAATTTGAGGTTTAGGAATTGTGGATTGTAGGTGATCTTCACAAATATGTTCTAACATAGAGCTGTCGGGTGAATTATATATCTGAAATTCGAGAATCAGGAGCCGTGGAGCGAGGATTGTAGGTTATATAGGTATTTGTTTAATTTTAATCTGTGTTTCATATTCTCTTTATCTTGGTTATTTGCCTCCTTTAAGCCCAGTATATTAACATGATTAATATGTTCTGAAATATCAATTACTCATCATACTAATTTGAATTTGCAAACTTACATACAAGTTAATACTTAGAATTACTGCTTGCTAAGATTATTTACTTTTGTTGTGGTTGATTTATTGGATGAAGTGTGGCGGGGAACAAAATACTAGGCTCTGTATTGTTGTGTTTTGTTATTTTGCTTATTAATTCTTCCCTGCATTCTAAAGTACTATTTGTACTCCTATACAGGATAAAGTATTAGAGGTTGAATGTATGAAAAGATAAGACGAAAAGGCTATGAAGGTAAATTGAATTTTATATCCCTAAAGCAGGCCTACATTTTACAGACTAAAGGACTATCTGCAATAGCAATGACATTTTCTCAATTTCGCGCCCATGTTCCGCTATAAAAGAATTTAAATTATTTAAGGAAAAGTTGTGTATGCTGCTGGTAAACTATCCATTGACATCGCTATAACAATAACATGATAGTGGACTACCAAGCTCACTGTATTAATCTTTCCAATGTAGATGTGTGCATCTATATAGGTGTGTGTTGTTTTGCAACCTTATCCCCTCCTTTAGTTGTAAAAAAATAAATCATCTTAATGTTGTGTCTGATAATTAGATTAAAAAATAGAGCAAGTGAGGCAGCCTTCTTCACCAAAACTCATAGACTCAAAAATACGTGCCCACGATCCATAGTTTTCGCTGATTTTGGTTGAATGTATGAATTTTATAGCTGATCCAGGTATATTGCATGAACTTTATTCGTGATTTTAAATCTCCATACTCCATTTATTCCCCCCCCCGGTTTGCATTTAATGGCTAAACTTTCCTAATCTATATTTATCTAGAGGATTCATCGGATAACAACAGAATTAGGCTACTTGTAGATTTTGATAGTTGTCATGCTGATACTAAATTTTTGTAGTCTTCGGTTCCCATTGGTCGACATCCTTTCCTCAACTAATCTCTGTAAAATATTTATAAATGAAATAAAAATTGGAAAAGGAAAAAATCACAATATGTAGGTGTATAATTAAATTGACAGGTGCAAAGTAACTTTAATTAAAGTGGTATTTCTTCGAGTGTTCCCTACCATGTTCAGGTCACTTTTGTTTATTTTGGGAAGCATCTTTGTTTAAATATTCTGCTCTTTCAGCCCTAATATGGTATTTTTGGAAAAATAATTCATAAAGGTACTGCAGTAAAATCTACGCCTCAGGTTTTTTTAATGGACCAAACCCCCAATAAAGGAGGTCGACCAGAGATATTTCTCACCAAAGATGTATGATCCTCGCAGGAATTTCCACTGGTATAACTTATTTATGTCACATTTTAAACAACAATAACCTTGGTGTTTTAAGTAAGGCTTTGCCTTTTCTTAGATGGTTAGATATGGTCCCGGGTGGAAGATCCCAAGATGTCAATAGACCAGCTCCTTAACAAGGAAAAGGTAATAATTATGCATGCTTTATCTTCTCTTTTTCCTGAACGATTATCAAGTTAGATTTATCCAACTAAAGTGTTAATTTATCACGTGGTTCTTCTTTCTTTCAGTAAAGGCCACCATGAGGTCTACGTCGCTGATATTGTATCAGACGCCAGTCATGGTCAAGGGTTTGGTTTTATAGATGGTGGATCAACTGTACGAGGTATATTCTTTTATGCACACACGGTCACTTATAAGTTATATGAGAATAATTGTGTTCAACTCGCAGTCTTACTAATATTGTAGATGATTTGTTGACGAGAATTGAGAACCACCGTACTCACTCCGGGAGACACCAGATAATTTTGATTTACACAGTTTACTTTACAATGATCAAGATACCAAACACAAAAATTTTAGAGTATTTAGTATTAAAATTAGGAGAGCCAGACTATAGTGCTAGAATACACTGCATATTTTAGGCTACACACTTATTAAGGCGTTAGTCACTCAGGATGTGTGATTTCATTAGAACATTAATGTACACCCGCATCTAAGACATGCAAAACAACCTAGACCTGCTTCCCTACCTATTGGTGTCTTCACTCCCGAGCCCTTTCTTTTATTTCAACTATTCTTTCCGATCATCGATAAAACCTGCATTTCTTATCTTTGTTTACCATACATCACTATTGTCACCTGCCATTCAGCCTCTGAATGTAAAGATCTTTAATGCATTAAACCTCACTATTATGGTTATTTGGCACATACAATCCGACCATGAACTATCGGTAAATTATTATCCATTCATGTTACAGGATCCAACATGAGAAAAGGTTTAAGTGAGGAACTTTGTTACAAATAGTCAAGACCATAATTTGGAATGTTCAACTGCTAATCCGGATTTAATTTCTGCAAATGGCCAGACTAACATAAGGCTAGGAGGTACTATCATTCCTTAAATCTATATTTTACAATGAACCCAAGCTGATTCTCACTACCTATTATGAAACTGTACTATCTTGTTCCATTCATCCAATTCCTTGCATCTGCGTTCGAATATTTAGATTGCCTGTATAAATCTAGAGGTTTGAATATTTGTATATGTTAGGTCCCGAAGTATAGTAGAAGGGGGGGGGTTGAATACGATATTACAAAAATAAAAAAATAATTCCGAGAATATATCTTTATTGATAATAAACCCGAAGGGGTGCTACACACTAACACGAGGTTAGCTACAATGATATTTGCTTACAACAATAAATACAGAGTGTTTATGTGTTTAACTTTCTAGCTCTCTCTGTGTATATTGAAGAAGAAAATACAGAAAAATAAATTATTCTGCTGCGTTGTGTTGTGTAGACTATCTTCAGAGATGTAGCTATATTTATAGCTGATGAAAACTGAAGCTGCGGTATATTTTTCAAGGTGTAATGTTTGAATTTTGTTCTCTGTATGGTTGGTGAGCCGCCTCATTTGAACCGTTGTATTTGAATTCAACTTTGCCAAATTCCACCACTTGGGCCCTACTTGACTTTAGTATATTAATTAAAAAGATGGCTCATGACAATTCACTTCACGTGAATTGTTAACTAACTTGGTCACTTTATTTAGTTATCTTGGGCAAGTTCTTTTCAGTGCCCCTTTTAACTCCGTATAATTGTTTTAGACATGCACATCTTGTAATCTTTAATTAATAAATATTTAAATTAATTCAGAAATTATATAAATAAATATCTAATATTATTTAGATATTTATAAATATAATTTTCTAAATTAATAAAATATTTAATAATACAAATAAATCCTTATTGTCTAAGCTGCGGTCTCTGGGCATCTGGACCCGGACTCCTTTTGCTTAACAAAAAATATATCAATTCCAACCGGGATTCCAGCTTTAAGAAAATATCACTTTCTATATTTTTGTGATAATTCTATGTCCTCATTGCTCGTCTAGGTGTTAACTACGATTTCTTGAGGATCTGAAACCGAACTCCTTTTGCTTAGCAAAATATAAATCAATTCCAACCGGGGTTCCAGCTTTTCGAAAATATCAAATTACATTCCTTCTGAGACAATTCTTTTTCCGCCTTTGGTTCCTAACAGCCTACTCCTTCACATAAACCACTCAACTGAATACCTGTAGAAAATACTTAGATTCCTTTATAAATTGCTGACGCCTAGTGCAACTGGTCTTGTTCACAGACGACTGACATTTACTCATGCTCTTCGTATCTTGTCTTTATGTTCACTGTTGAGCTTATAGACAAATACGAGAACTTACAGAAATCTTTCTGTATTCACTTGAATCACAACCACTGCTTCAAATATCTTCAACCACTTATTCCACCGATGCTTGAACATATTAATGAACTTCATCAAGTGCCATGTTGAAGGCTTCTTCACTGCAGACAATCGTGATCCCTGTATATACCAAATCTTCATATAACATAGATTCCTGTGAACTTAATATTATTTGCAAGTCTGTTCTATTGTTGAGCTATCATCCAGATATTATTCTATGTCCAACAATCTTCCCATGTTCAAGAATCTCCCCCTATTTGATTGTTATGCCTAACAAACAAATTTTAATAGAAAGAGGATTGTTGGAGGATAACTCAACTAACTCCAAGAAAAAGTATATGCTCTTGACCTGTAAATAATTCTACCATAAGTAACCAATTGTACTGGATCAAGTATAGCATTTCCAGATTTCTCATTATAACCACTTGTTCCTTTTCATTACCACTTATCTTTGACTTCTCCCCCTTACTAAATACTCCTCACACTGGGCTCACTGTTTCCAAAGATCATTTGAATGCCGTACTTCTCCCCCTGAGCTCCTGAGAGACTGCTCCCCCTTTCTCCATGAGATGAGATAGATACTGACGATTCAAACCATCCTTTTCTCCTTAGGAATTTCTCCCCCTTACTATCTCTCCCCCTTAGTTGAGGAATCCTTCACCATGTATCAAGATCATTTAGTAAGTTGCATTTTGTCAGATCTCTCCCCAAATTACATGTATCAAGATCATGTTCAAATGAGAATCCAATGAGAGTTGCCAATAACCATACATAACCAGAGATAAGTAAAAGAAACAAGTTTTCCTCACAGTGCAGGTGTGTAATAGTGTTTGGGTGTATCTCACAAGTGTTTCACTCCACTCATCACTCTAGATGTTTTCACTCAGGCTCACAATGTGTCACTCAACTCAAAGCTCCAACATCCTGATGTACCTGCAATGCAAAGTCCTTGTCATAGACAAGTTGCCGACTAGTCCTAAGACTAATCCATCATTTATGGATACCAGGATTAAATTCTGGTAGGGTTAACTAGGATTTTAATGTAGCAAGAATTCTCAGTCCCCTTGACCCTATGAAGGAATCGGTTCCTGGAACCACTAACTGTTGACAGTGACCTTGATATGGTCTAACAACAGTTGATTTTCGTCAACTCTTCCTTTTTGTGTGAAAGTTCACATATGCATTAAGAATATTTGATTCAAAGGAAGTGACGATGATCTTTCAGCTCTATATTCTTTTGAGAGAATATAGATGGGTTGTACAGTTGTCTCAAGTTTACATACTCCTCTACTTTATGAGAGACATTGCTGTATAATTTTTCCTTTCCATCCTTATGTGGTGCTGCTAGGCACTATCTCCCTCATTCTCAACAAAACTTCAAACCAATTGGTTGGATAAGATATTTAATGACTGTTCTGTTTGAGAAGTGTTTGGCTCTATGACTGAGGTTAGAACCTGTTGTGATTTCAGATTCATAGTCAGTTCCTAAGGCCACTGGGGGCTCCACACAAGATGGGGTAGGAATCTTCCAATTCTCAGAATAAACAGATATAACATTATATATTTGAGTCTGAGTTGGAAATCGTACCTGAACTTACCAAAACCATGCTCAAGAGTTGTCCTTGGTGTAATCCTCAGATTTTATCAGAGCAGGTAAAATAGGAAAGATCATATGGTATGTGCATATATTTTCCAAATAAACAATCAAGTTGATAAACATATATACATTATTTTTAAATTGTAGTGGAATTTACTGAAAATAAGTCATAAATAAAATTTCACTAGAATTTAAAAACTCACAATTATAAATTAATGTGAATCAAAGAATTTGAAACACCATTCATTTATAAGAAATTATGCTTCTATTTATTTTAGTAAATTCATATCAAGAAATCAATTGTTATCAAGATATCAATTGTTTAAAAGATACTAATTATTAAATTAAAATTCGAATAAATAAGCATTAAACACAAATAGCATGCAATTATGTTAATACCTAAATATCGCTTCAAAAACTCGAGTAACTAAACATCTATCATATAACATAAACAACAATTTATAGATGCTTAGATATCGCTTCAATAACTAATTATCTACCACATAAACATGTAAACTTTAAGCATATGGCAAATAATCAGTAAGTGATGAGACAATGGTACAAGGATAGAAAATATTGTAAATAAACTCACAAGTCCTTAGGATAAAGATTAGTAGACTTATTGAATTTATTAGAAACAACTTGCATTTGTTGACTTCCAATTAATTGGACAAGTTCAACATGCCAAGTTCACTAACCAACCTATTGATTGTGGATTCATGAAGTGGTTTCGTGAAAATGTATGCAAGTTGTTGCTCTGTGGGAACGAAGTGTAGTTCCACAATACCATTCATGATGTGCTCTCGAATGAAATTATACCTTATGTCGATGTGCTTGGTCCTCAAATGTTGTACTGGATTGTTCGAGATTGCTATAGCACCAGTGTTATCACATAAGATAGGGATGTTTGTCAACTGTAGTCCATAGTCCATGAGTTGATTTCGCATCCACAAAATTTGTGAGCAACAGCTTCCAGCGGTAATGTATTCTACTTCAGCTGTAGAGGTAGAAACAGTATGCTGCTTTTTGCTGAACCAGGAAACTAGTCTTCTTCCTAGAAATTGACAGCTCCCTGAAGTACTCTTTCGATCTATCTTACAACCAGCGTAATCTGAGTCTGTATAGCCGATGAGTTCAAAACCTGTATCTTTTGGATACCAAATTCCAAGATTTGGAGTACCCTTGAGATATCTGAATATACGCTTGACGGCTATCAGATGAGATTCTTTAGGATCTGATTGAAACCTTGCACACAAGCATGTTGCGAACATTATATCTGGCTGGCTTGTAGTGAGGTAGAGCAGTGATCCAATCATGCCTCGATAGCTTGTCATATCTACTTTTTTTCTAGACTTATCTTGATCAAGCTTTGTGGCAGTGGCCATGGGAGTCTTATCAGTTGCTGAGTCTTCTAAGTGATACTTCTTCAGAAGATCCTTGATGTACTTGGATTGACAGATAAATATACCATTTTTTTATGACTTACTTGTAGACCAAGAAAGAAGTTCATCTCTCTCATCATGCTCATTTCATACCTACTCTGCATCAACTTAGAAAACCTTGCACAAAGTGCAACATTCGTAGAGCCAAATATGATGTCATCAACATAAACTTGCACAAGTATGATATCATTTTTGTGCTTTTTATGAAATAGAGTCTTATCTATGACACCTCTAGTAAAACCAATTTCAATTAAAAAATCAGCTTGAGTGTCATTCCATGTTCTAGGGGCTTGCTTAAGACCTTAGAGAGCTGCTTTGAACAGGAGATAGACGAAATCCTCAAATTTTACATCAACAAACCCTGGAGGTTGTTCCACATAAACTTCTTCTCCTAGCTCACCGTTCAGAAAGGAACTTTTCACATCCATCTAATAAACTTTGAAGTTGGAGTGTGCTGCAAATGCCAATAACATTCTGATGGCCTCAAGTCTAGCTACTGGTGCAAAAGTTTCATCATAGTCAATCCCTTCTTCCTGAGAATACCCTTTTGCTACCAGCCTTGCCTTGTTCCTTGTCACTATACCATTCTCATCAAGTTTATTTCTGTATACCCACTTAGTGCCAATGACTGATTTGTTCTTTGGACGGGGTACCAGCTTCCAAACCTTCTGCCTCTCGAACTGATTGAGTTCCTCCTGCATTGCAATCACCCAATCTGGATCTTCAATAACTTCCTCAGCCTTCTTTGGTTCAATTTCTGATAGAAAACCAGAGTATAGGCATTCATTTTGAGTAGCTTTTCTAGTCTGAACTCTTGCATTTGGATCACCAAGAATTTTTTCAAAGGGATGATCTCTACTCCATACCCTTTGAATAGGCAGATAAAATCTTGATGATTTTGCATGTTCAACATTCTGTTGATTCTGACTAGTAGATCTTTCTTCAGCTCCCCCTGAGTTATTGCTTGTCTGATCTGCAGATTCTTCAACTTGAGGACTAAAACCAGAAACAGCCTAACTGTGAGATCCTATGTTCCCACTGCCATTACTAGAATCTGGATCATCATTATCATCATTACCATTATTATTAACATTATCAACAGCAACCTTAGGTTCGATTTCATCATCCTCATCATCAGAAAGATTCTCAAAAGCTAGAGATTCATCATCATCATCATCTTCTTTCTGAATACTGATAAGTGGATTTTATATCCACTTGAAGTGTTCCATATCGGCTTAAATTGGTGCCTTGGTCTCAAGTTTGTTGTAGTTTTGATGTGTTTTTGTCTAGTTGTGCGGGTTTGTAAAATGCCGGCTAGGGTTGATGATTTCCTTCGATTTTGGACTTGGAGTTTGAGCTTGGAATGAAGAATGGAAGCTTCACTTATGCTACATGATGTTTATAATCCAAGAGATATGAAGCACGGAAGCATCTGCAAAAAGAACGGATGAAAAACGAAGAAATAGCAGAAAAGTTCTAACCGGTAGATTGCAGAGCGCGCTACGGCACGGACAAGGGGGAGTTGCGGCACGGTTCAACAGCCAGGGTGCGCTACGGCGCGGGTCATGGCACGCTGCGGTGTGGTAGTGGCCACGCCCGTCGTCGACGCGCCAAATTGAAAGATAAATGTTTATGCTCTACTATGTTCGAACTTAACTATAAAATATAGCAAATGTGGCAAGTAGGGATCGAACCCAAGGGATTAGTGTTCAATACTAGAGTGAAGTAAAATGGTATGGGGGTTTTAAGTTGGTTGTGGTATTTTATCAAACACCTTGACTACAAGAAATAAATTGCTAGAGAAATATAATTAATCAACTTTCAATCATCCAATTTTTCCAACACAACAAGGCACAATGTTTAAATTAACAAGAATAAGAGATATTTGACCCAAGGATTATGGAAACTCAAGCACTTCACCCATACACATATGAGCAAGAAATAATCAACTCTACCTAACCAAGATAATTGGTGAAGCACACAATCACTTAATTCTCTTTTATAAACACTAATTTAGTGAAGAGCATAAATTAGTTCTCTTGATTATAGCAACCAATAATGAAGCACTACTAGTTTAACCAAATCAAGGAATCAAACAAAGAGAGGTTAGGACAAACCCAAGGATGAGGAGCTCAACCTAGGTATTTGCACTTGAATTTTGAGGATTTAGGTAAACTAAATCTTGTGCTACTACAATGAATGTACTAACAATTACGGATTAGCACAAACAATTAGCAATTAAATTCTCAAGAGAAGCAAATTGAAGCAACTTACAATTCTCCAAGCAAAATCATAAACAATACAACTCAATAATTCAAGATAGAGTGAAATAGATCTTACTTAAAATGAAATGGGTTTTGATACAAGAGATCCTCCTTGAGCCAAATGTATGAAATTAGTTACTCATAATCAATGCTAGATTATGAGTAATTAATGTTTTCTTAACTCCTACTAACCCTAGGTTTTTGTTCTTGAAGAGGCTAAGAAGAGAGGCCACAATGAGATGTGTAGATAAGATGTTATAAAATGTAGGGTTTGGCTTCTTTTAATACACAGCAGGATTTTGCACGGCCGTGCAACTGCCCGTGAGAAAAACTGCACAATCTGCACTACTTAGAACACTATGCACGGCCTGTTGCACGGCCGTGCAGTAGCCCGTGCGAGATAAAATCTTCAAGATATCACAATAAAAATCTCCCGGAAACGCGAGCTTGCATCTTCTAACTTCCCTCTTCAATAATCTTTGCTTTCAAGCCCAAAATAATCCATCTTTTCAACCATTAAGCATGAGGCATTGAAAGATGAAAACATAATTAATATCGATAAAACAACATTCGAAACTAACAAAAATGCAAGAGAATAAATGACAAAATGTGTATAAAATACACATTATTAAATCTTCCCCCACTTGAACTTTGCTAGTCCCGAGCAAACTAATATTAGCAACACCCTATACTCCTAACTAGTACCACTTCCGTAGGTGATCACGGTTGCATTTGGCATATGCAACAATCCCTTGGAACCCCTAGGTAGCCCTAGTGGACGAGTGAGGTCTCGTGAGGGTTTATAGATGACGTACCCACAAAATCACAAAAATCACTAATAAACAAGAAACTAACAATATATACTAATTAAACTAACTACTACACTCACATGTCCGAGTCGTCCACTTCTAACAAAAATCAAACATATAGAGCTATTCACCTTGTCATCCACTATAACGAGCTAGTAACCAATTCAAGAATCAAGATAACACACCTTGTGCAAAATGTAACCATGACATTAAAGATAGAATGAATGCACTTCAATCGCGAACACTAGACAAGATGATCACAAAGCATACATGGCTTCACATTAAGAAGATGAAATTGTATGGTGAAAAATCTCACATCTCTCAATTATGCATCACACAAGTATGGGCTAGAGATTTCACTCAACTCCAAGTCTAAATGCATGCGCTCTACTTAACCTTACATGTCCACCTAAATTCCGGATTGCACCAAAAACAAGGAATTCATAAAATGGGTTGTAATGAGGCTAGGGTGAAGGTGTGAAAATTTAAGTTCAAAGAAGGTGTAAAAGTTTCGCTAGTTGAGTCAAAATGACGCTTGCTCGCTTCATCCACCAAATTCCAAACTAAAGAATATCTTCACTCATTTACAATTACAAAACACAACCACATTTACCAAGAAAATTGAATCAAAATAATGTACAAAGATTTATTGCTTTTTTTCTTTTTCTTTTTTTTTTATTCTTTTTTTTTTAACATCCCCTTTCTTATTTCCTTTTTTTTAGCAAAGGGGATGCATTATATATAAATATTACAATGAACCTTGAACCACATCTAGATATACACGTCGAACTAGTTCCCACTTACAATAAATAGAATTCTTCCGCTTCACAACTTTTCCAAATTCACATGCTCATCAATCAATTCTTTCCAAGACTCAACTAGCTCAACTAGGTCTAGAGTGAAGTATTTGCCTATGACTCATGTATAAAAAGGGAGAGTGACGAAGAAAAATATGGATATAAGCTTCAAAGGGGGTAACTAGGGATTATTTTCATGGTTCACAAGCTAAAAAGGTCAAAAAGGTAATCCTAAATAGAATTTCCTTATTATGGTGCATCCATGAATGAAGGTTTAATGCAAGCCCTAGAGAAAAAACACACATAAAGAGGGAGAAACACACAAGCAAAGGAATCATCGTTCAAGGCCTCACAAGGTTTACGTTTTAATAACATCTCCTCGATTTGATTCCATGTATGCTAAGAGATAATCGTCATGCTCACAATTTAATTACAAACATCTAAACTTTTCATGCCATTTCAAGTGTGAGTGTGTGAAAAAAGGTGCATCAAACTTAAAGATTCACATCAAATTGATAATGCTAGGCACAAAATAGGAGAAAACAAAGCTACAAGCTCACAATGTCATAAATTTTACAAGAAAGTAAACACACTCATGACTAAACTTATTTTCCAGCCGCAAACAAAACAAACAACAAAACGGACATCAAAATGAACAATCCTTCCCCCACTTAAAACACGGCATGTCCTCATGCATGACAAGTAAAAATTAGGAAAAAAACAAAAGTGAAAGAAAACTCCCCTAAAAATAAGTAACCGGGACCGTAGGCAAAGGCAAGAAACTCAAACATCATGAGGTGGATCCAAGGGTGAATCCCGAGAACTAGCCTGACTCTGAGCCATCATCGAGGCACAAAACTGCTCCATCCATACCCGATGCTCAGAAAACTGCATATCAACATGATCCTTGATGGACTGCTCCATGCGTTGTAAGTAGGCCCGTTGAGGCTCAGAGAACTCCTCAGAATGACCATGAGAAAAAGAATCCCCTCAATGAATCGCCAAAGGTAATGGCACAGAAACCGGATCCCCCTCGGTGCGAAGAGGGGATGTAGGACAAGGGAGTTAAGCTGATTTGTGTCCCGTCCAGCGAAAATCATGGTACTCTCCCTCAATGACATGCATGTTTTTTAACTCATTGAAATCTACAGTAGCTACCGGATTTCGACCCTCCATCCATGAAATAGGAGAACGATCCCGATCGAGGATGCCTAGTCGAATAGCAATCCGTGTAAGAAACCCACCAATGATAATGGATCCCTTCTTCCGACGAGACAACTCAACTAATCTTTTGACAAAGAAGTACCCCCAATCAATTTGTTGCTTTTCATGCATCAAATAAAGAATGGTAAGCTCTTGCACGGAAACCGCACTATTAGACCCCGCGTTGCCAAACAACGAGTGAACCATCACCCGGTGAATGTAACTAAACTTTGGCATCTTTATATGAGTTGATTTAGCCCGAGATGCGGTCCAACAAGGGCCCGAAGATAGTACTTGCCAAAACGGAGCGGCAAAATGAACATGCGGCTTTCGAGCTCCAACATTATACTCCCACCCGAACCAATCACAAATCTCCTCCAATCTTACATCAAACCACTTTCCCATCATCCGAAAGATTAACCGATAATCCGTTTTGTTCCCCTCAAACAGTTTGTACTTAAAATCAACCGTCACAAAAAATTCATAAACCAAGTCCGAACAAGTGGGCTCGTCCATATGAATCCATGACGGCCATCCACATTATCCAAAATGTCCTTAACCTCATCAAAAATCCCAAGCTTTTCCATGGCATATGAATCAAAATAACGTAACGGAAAAGTTTTAAGAGTAGAAATGGCCTTGTACCTCTCAAGATGGGCACCCGTAAAAGAAATGCTTTGCTTAACCGCACGTAAATCAAGGCCATAGTGCGGACGAGGCAATGGCAAACCTTTTTCCTCACATTCTTTATGGGTGAGATGAATTTGAGGGTCCGAAGATGAAAGAGTAGTCTTTTGTCGCTTAGATGAGACCTTGTCCTGGCCTTTAACCCGTTTAGAAGAAACCCCACTCATGATTATCAAATCCTCACTACAATTTACAATCCAAATACCACTCACTAAAAGCACCAAACACAACCACAAAATAACCAACAATCGAACAACAATCGCTCAACCAATCCGCAACCAAAATCAACACCAAAATTGCGAACCCCGACTTGAAATAGAGTCACTTACCCCAAACAACCCAACAAAAGTAACCGACAATCCAAATGCACACCCCTCAAAACTACTAAAATACACTAATTAAGGATATATAAATAACTAATTTTTTTTTGTTAATAGATAAAATAGAATAACACAAAATTAAAATAAAATAAAACAGAACAAAAATGAAATAAAATAAAATAAACTAACTAACCAATTAATAATAAAATCAAAAATAAAATTTTAAAAGTAAGATAATAATAAAATCAAAAAATCGAACTGAAATAATAATAAAATCAAATTTAAAACGAAAATAAAATAAATAGTTAAGCAATTAATAATAATATCAAAATTAAAATAAAATCAAAATGAAAATTGGATAAAAAAAAAAGAATAATAAAACAAAATAAAATAAAACAAATGAAATCAAAAAAAAAAACTAAGACAGGGGATATGGGGGCTGTGTAGCTCGTGTATCGCTTTGGAAACAGGGGGTTGAAGGGTTGTTGCATAGAAGATGTTTTTGAAGGAGGAGGAGATTTGATAGTTGAACGAAAGAGTATGGGAATGGTGTTGAATGGCGACTGTTAAGGTGAACAGAAAGGAGGTGGGCGGCGGTTGGAAAAGGGAGACGGTGGTGAGAGGGATTTGTGGAGGCTGAGATGTGGAAGGAGATGGGGAGAAAGGGTGGTGTGTTGTTTGCGGGAACGGAGATGATGGTGGCTGGAAACGAAGATAGAGGAGGTGGAGTAGTGGGATGAATTGCGAATGGAGGAGAGATGGTGGGTTGTGGGTCGAACGGTGGTGGTTTAGAATCGAAGGGGGAAACGGAGCGGGAGGAGGTGTGGAGTGTTTGTGAGAACGCAGCGGAGAATGGAGGAGCAGAGTTGTTGGGTAGTTAGGGACAAGGGATGACGGGGGGGCTGGAATGGTGTTCGTTGTGGTTGAATGGAGGGATAAAGGTGGAGAGAACAACAGTGAGGCGAGGTGGGTATAAACGGGAAACAGGGGTGGTCGCGAATGAAGGCGTTGGTGTTGAATTGGGAGGGGAGAATGGCGATGGGAATGGCAGTGGAGTGGTAGATGAGAGACGGTAGAGGAGATTGCAGGGGGAGGGGTGTTACTTGGGGGATGGAAGAACGGAGGTGTAAGGAATGGGAGGGGATGGTCGGAGATGGCGCGGGGAAGAGGAGTTGGGTGGTGGCTGTTGGCGGTGGAGGTCAGTGTTGGTGAGTGCGAAGTAGAACGGCGGAGGTGAGTTGAATGAGATGGGTGGAGTTGGAATGGGTTGAACTGCGGTGAAGGGAGAGGAAAGCGGAGATGTGGTGGTGTTTGTTGTTACAGCGGTGAGGCAACGGAGATCGTGGAGTGAAACAATGTCGCGGCGCGGAGAAGAGGTGAGACAGGAGAACGAAGTGGGTGGCGGTTGCGGGAGTTGAGGGACGGTAGAGGAGGAGGCTGTTGGTTGTGAGCTGTTTTTGAACTGAAGGGGCGCGTTTGAATTAGAGGGGAGAAGGATTTTGGATTAGGGATTGCTATGCTTGCTCTGTTTTTGTTTTAGAGAATTGCACAGCCCGTGCAATTGGATGGGGAGCAGAATTTGTTCACGGTCTGTTGCACGGTCGTGCACAGGCCCGTGAATAAATCTGCATAAAATTGTTACAATGCTCTAAAATGTCACGGTCTGATGCACAGTTCACTGCACGCCCATGCAATTCCAAAATTCACACAAAAAATTATAAATAATCCCCATTTTTTTTCTCTCTTTTTTTACTATTCTTTTTACTCTCTTTTTTTTAACGCTTATAAATCCTTGAATGCTTGAATAAAATATTAAATCCTGAAAACATGAACAAACACATCAAGGCACGAGTGGAACAAATATAAAAAAAATCATAAAAATTGGAATTTGCGATACTAAATATTATTGAGCGGGTCACTAATTTTTTGTTTTCTCTTTTTTTTTGCAGTGAAATAAAATTCACTAGACACATCACAACAATGCATAAAAATCAATCAACACATTTTTTTCCTTTAGAAAATAAAATAGATGAAAAAGAAAATCCCACTCATTAATATTTAGATCAATCCTCAAACCCACAAAATGCATAACACCCTTCATAAATGCGAGTGAGGACCAAAAATTTGACATACACATAATATATAAATACATGTGTACCTTGGGTTGCCTCCCAAAAAGCGCCTTTGTTTAATGTCGGCGGCTCGACTTCCCGGATGTGCCCCGAAGCACCAACGCACACTAACGAGAGCTCATTCATGAAGGGGGTCCGCTAATGAGATGACATCAACGGTAGATTCTTGAAATCCCTCATAGAAAGGCTTAAGACGGTGGCCATTTACCTTGAATTCTTTGTTGGTAGACAAACTTCGCAAATCCACCGCTCCATGAGGGTAGATTTTTACAACAACAAATGGACCCAACCAACGAGATCGAAGCTTTCCGGGCATTAATTTGAGACGAGAGTTGTAGAGGAGAACCTTTTGCCCAACATGAAATGATTTAGAAACGAGTGAACGATCATGAAAGTCCTTTACTCTAGCCTTATACGATTGAGCATCCTCATAGGCATTGTTACGAATTTCCTCCAATTCAAGCAAGTTAAGTTTTCTATGAGCCCCGGCAACATTAAGATCCATATTACAAGCTTTGATTGCCCAATAAGCTTTGTGCTCTAACTCCACGGGGAGATGACAAGACTTACCAAAAACCAACTTGTAAGGAGACATACCAATAGGAGTTTTAAATGCCGTCCTATATGCCCATAGTGCATCTTCAAGACGAACACACCAATCCTTCCTAGAGGGTTTCACCACCTTCTCAAGAATAGACTTAATCTCCCTATTAGAAACTTCGGCTTGACCATTTGATTGAGGGTGATAAGCCGTGGCCATTCGATGATAGACCCCATAAGATTTAAGAAGATTTCCCACCAACTTGTTACAAAGGTGGGTACCTTGATCACTTATGATAGCCTTGGGAACACCAAATCGGTTGAAAATTTGAGACTTGAGAAATGCAACAACCGCCTTACCATCATCCGATTTTGTTGCCTTGGCCTCTACCCACTTAGAAACATAATCAACGGCCAAGAGAATATAGAGATTTCCATGAGAAGATGGAAATGGTCCCATAAAATCAATACCCCATACATCGAAGATTTCTACCACAATAATTGGAGTTTGGGGCATTTCATTCCTTTTTGCAATATTGCCGGTTCTTTGACAAGGCTCACATTGCTTACAAAAATCGTGAGAGTCACGAAAAAGAGTTGGCCATGTAAATCCACATTCAAGTACCTTCCTTGCCGTTCGATCTTTCCCAAAATGACCTCCACAAGCATAAGAATGACAAAATTGAAGAATTGAAGAAATTTCTGACTCGGGAACACACCTTCTCAATACTTGATCCGCACAATGTTTCCAAAGATAAGAATCATCCCAAATGTAGTGTTTGGCTTCACTCCTTAATTTCTCCCTTTGATACTTAGGCATGCCATTAGGAAAAGTTTTGCACACAATGTAGTTCACAAGATCCGCATACCATGGTACCTCGCCTTGAATTCCTAATAAGTGCTCATCCGGAAATAACTCTTGGAGAGGAGAAACATCTTCCTCCCTCACAAGTCGACTCAAGTGGTCCGCCACTAGGTTCTCGGCACCGATTTTATCTTTGATTTCTAAGTCAAATTCTTGGATGAGAAGAATCCATCGAATAAATCTAGGCTTTGACTCTTTCTTTGCCAAGAGATGTCTTAAAGCGGCATGATCCGTGTACACAATGACTTTGTAACCAAGAAGATATGAACGAAACTTATCAAGAGCAAAAACAATAGCAAGCAATTCTTTTTCAGTGGTGGTATAGTTCACTTGGGCGGAGTTGAGGGTGCGAGAGGCATAATAAATCACATGAGATCGTTTATCAACTTTTTGCCCTAACACCGCACCAACCGCATAATTGCTTGCATCACACATAATCTCAAAAGGAAGAGACCAATCCGGAGCTTTAATGATAGGGGCCGAAGTTAAAGCCTCCTTTAGATGGTCAAATGCCACCTTGCATTTTTCACCAATTTTAAACTCTACATCCTTTTGTAGAAGAGATGATAGGGGGAGAGCAACCTTGGAAAAATCCTTGATAAACCTTCTATAGAAACCGGCATGACCAAGAAAAGATCGCACATCCTTAACATTTGAAGGGTATATAAGACTTGCAATAATATCAACTTTTGCCTTGTCCACTTCAATGCCCTTCCTAGACACAATATGCCCTAATACAATACCTTCTTGGACCATGAAATGACATTTTTCATAATTGAGCACTAAATTAGTCTCCAAGCATCGATCCAAGGCATGTGTAAGAATTTGAAGACATTCATCAAAAGAATCACCCGAAATAAAGAAATCATCCATAAAGACTTCAATTCCATTCTCTATCATGTCGGAGAAAATACTCACCATACACCTTTGAAAAGTTGCGGGAGCACCACATAAGCCAAATGAGAGTTTACGAAATGCAAAACGTGCCAAAAGGGCAAGTGAATGTGGTTTTGTCTTGATCTTCGGGAGCAATGACAATTTGATGATATCCACTGAATCCATCTAGAAAGCAATAGAATTCCTTCCCGGCTAACCTCTCTAGCATTTGATCAATGAAAGGGAGAGGAAAATGGTCTTTTCGAGTTACCGCATTTAACTTGCGATAATCTATGCACATTCGCCACCCATTTTGGACTCGGGTAGATACGAGCTCACCTTTAAGATTCTCTTCAAGAGTGATACCCGCCTTTTTAGGAACACAATGTACCGGACACACCCATTCGCTATCCGAAATTGGAAAAATGATTCCCACATCATGTAGCTTGTGAATCTCCTTTTTAACAACTTCCATCATTACCGGATTAAGTCTTCTTTGAGGGTCTCTAGTAGGCTTAGCCCCATCCTCAAAGAGTATGCGATGCATGCATGTGGAAGGGCTAATTCCCTTAATATCGGCAATGGTCCACCCAATAGCACTTTTATGATCCTTAAGAACCCGCAAGAGGCGTTCTTCTTGTACGTTACTCAAATTAGAAGCTATGATTACGGGAAGAGTCTCATTGTCCCCAAGATAAGCATATTTGAGATGATTAGGCAATACTTTCAATTCCAAAGTAGGAGGATTCTCAATAGAAGGGAGTAATTTGGAATAAGACAAGGGAAGATTAATTTTTGCAAGTTCACACCTTTGGGGTAAAGGTTGCAATACATTGAGCTCCATAATTGCCTCATTGGCCTCTTCCGAATTAGGGAATCCATCAACTTCATTTACACATCCCTCAATAACCACTTGGAGAGCTTCTTTATTTCCCATGTCAAAAGCTTGTTGGGCTAAACCATCAATAACATCCATGGAGCAAATTGAGTGTGACTCACTAGGGAATTTCATGGCATCATAAATATTGAACTTAACAACTTCACTGCCAAACTCCATAGTGAGAGAACCATCATCCATATTAATCTTGGTCTTCGGCGTTTTAAGAAATGGGCGTCCAAAGAGAATTGGAGCGGACTTGATGTTTGATGGACCATCTTCCATTTTCAAGATGTAAAAGTCAGCGGGGAAAACCATTTGATCAACATGAACAAGCACATCTTCAATTACCCCTTCGGGATAGGCATTAGATCTATCCGCGAGTTGAATGATCACATTCGTATTCTCAAGTGCCCCCAAATTTAAAGTTTGGAATATGGAGAGGGGCATCACATTGATCGAGGCACCTAAATCAAGAATAGCTCTTTCAAAGAATTTACCTCCAATCTTGCAAGGAATAGTGAATGTGCCCGGATCTGAACATTTTTTAGGTAACCTCCTTTGAATCACTGCCGAGACATTCTCATCCACCACTATAGTTTCATCACTTCTTAACTTCCTTTTGTTAGTACACAAATCTTTGAGAAACTTTGCATACTTTGGAACTTGGTTTATGGCATCTAGTAACGGGAGAGTGATTTCCACTTTTCGGAAGGTCTCAAGAATTTCCTTATCAACAATATCTTTCTTTGGTTTAGAAAATTTGGAAGGGAATGGAGGTCGAATAACCACATCCTCATCAATGAACCTTGGCTTCTTTGCTTGTGGAACGTCTTCTTGAACACTTTCCTTCTTTCCTTTATCAACTTTCTCTTCCTCAATTTCCATATTATCTTCAAGGTTTTCATCTTTAGCCTCCGAGATGTCATCATTTTCAACCTTTCCACTTTCCCACACCTTAAGGTCATGGCACTAGCATTTTCTTTGGGGTTAACCTCCGCTTGAGAAGGAAGTTGCCTAGAACCTTGGCTTTGCAATCGATTCACGGTTGTGGCTAGTTGGCTCATTTGCTTTTTCAAATTGGATATACTTTGAGAAGTGTTCTTTTCTAAGTTGGATATATTTTGAGAAGTGATGTTTTGAAATTGGAGGTTATTTGTTGCCATTTGCTTAATCATTTCTTCAAGTGATGACAATGTAGATGAAGAAGACCCTTGATGGTCTTGGGAATTGTATGGAGGTGGTGGTGGTGGGAGTGCTTGAAAATTTTGATTGGGCCGTTTTTGTGAGTATGGAGGAGGGTTTTGTTGATGTTGGGTGTTGTAGGTGTTTGGATTTTGGTATTGGTTAGAGTTTGGTGCATTTGGATTTCCATATCGAAAATTAGGGTGGTCTCTCCAACCGGGGTTGTAGGTGTTACTATAGGGGTCATACTTCCTTTGAGGTGGTTGTCCCGAAAAACCTCCAATAGCATTAATTTGCTCTTCGGGTTGTTGGAATGATAGGCATTCGTTAGTAGCATGATCCGACATATTACAAACACCACAATATTTTTGTTGTTGAAGATTCCCAACGGCTAATTGACGAACCAATGATGTAAGGTCCGAGATTTGGCCCTCTAACTTTTGAGTTGCCACTTCATTCACGGAAGGGTTCTTGACATGCACTTGACGATCCCCAAATTGGCGAGAATTCTCGGCAATCTTGGTTATCAACTTTCTAGCCTCCTCCGGCGTTTTATCCACAAGAACTCCACCACTTGAAGCATCAAGGTACAATTTAGCACTATACTCCAAGCCTCCATAAAAGTAGTGAATGAGCAACTCTTCCGATATCAAGTGTGGAGGACAACTTTGACAAAGCTTTTGAAACCTTTCCCAATACTCATAAAATGTTTCTCCGGAGTATTGCCGAATGCCACAAATTTCTTTGGAAATGCCCGTAGCCTTTGAGGTGGGGAAGAATTTCCCCAAGAAAGCACTTCGCATTTGCTCCCATGTAGTGATTGAGTTTGGAAGAAGGTAAAATAGCCATGCCTTGGCATTATCTCTCAAGGAAAAGGGAAATGCTTTCAACTTCACTTGTTCTTCCGTAGCATTGTTTGGTCTCATTGAAGAACATACCATTTCAAATTCTTGAAGATGCCTAAAAGGATCTTCTGTGCCTTCACCTCCAAACTTGGGAAGGAGGGCAAGAAGACCACCATTTAGCTCAAATGGTTGTCCTCCCGGAAATACAATGCATAATGCTAGTTGAACGGAGCTAGGAGAAGCAATCTCCTTGAGTGTACGTTGATTAGGATTTTCCATGACTTGATCAATGTTGTCGTCCGGTGATGAGATAGGTATAACAAGGGGAGGACCCTCGTTAAACTCCTCTTCCGCTTCCGAAGGTGAGCTAGAAATAAATTGACTTGATGAATCTATATTGGCACTTGAATTCCTTTGATTCCTTCGCAAGAGTCTCTCGGGATTGGATGAATACGCAAGATCACCTAAACAAGAGGATCGAGTCATACATAGCAAAAATTTCTAAAATCAAAGAAAAATAGATAAATATGCACAATGGAACTAAAATATTCACAATTTTATACGCGCACTAATATTGAACTAAAACTAGCTCCCCGGCAGCGGCGCCAAAATTTGGCCAAGGGATTAGTGTTCAATACTAGAGTGAAGTAAAATGGTAGGGGGTGTTTTAAGTTGGTTGTGGTATTTTATCAAACACCTTGACTACAAGAAATAAATTGCTAGAGAAATATGATTAATCAACTTTCAATCATCCAATTTTTCCAACACAACAAGGCACAATGTTTAAATTAACAAGAATAAGAGATATTTGACCCAAGGATTATGGAAACTCAAGCACTTCACCCACACACATATGAGCAAGAAATAATCAACTCTACCTAACCAAGATAATTGGTGAAGCACAAAATCACTTAATTCTCTTCTATAAACACTAATTTAGTGAAGCACATAAATTAGTTCTCTTGATTATAGCAACCAATAATGAAGCACTACTAGTTTAACCAAATCAAGGAATCAAACAAAGAGAGGCTAGGACAAACCCAAGGATGAGGAGCTCAACCTAGGTATTTGCACTTGAATTTTGAGGATTTAGGTAAACTAAATCTTGTGCTACTACAATGAATGTACTAACAATTACGGATTAGCACAAATAATTAGCAATTGAATTCACAAGAGAAGCAAATTGAAGCAACTTACAATTCTCCAAGCAAAATCATAAACAATACAACTCAATAATCTAAGATAGAGTGAAATAGATCTTACTTAAAATGAAATGGGTTTTGATACAAGAGATCCTCCTTGAGCCAAATGTATGAAATTAGTTACTCATAATCAATGCTAGATTATGAGTAATTAATTTTTTCTTAACTCCTACTAACCCTAGGTTTTTGTTCTTGAAGAGGCTAAGAAGAGAGGACGCAATGAGATGTGTAGATAAGATGTTATAAAATGTAGGGTTTGGCTTCTTTTAATACACAGCAGGATTTTGCACGGCCGTGCAACTGCCCGTGAGAAAAACTGCACAATCTGCACTACTTGGAACACTCTGCACGGCCTGTTGCACGGCCGTGCAGTAGCCCGTGCGAGATAAAATCTTCAAGATATCACAATAAAAATCTCCCGGAAACGCGAGCTTGCATCTTCTAACTTCCCTCCTCAATAATCTTTGCTTTCAAGCCCAAAATAATCCATCTTTTCAACCATTAAGCATGGGGCACTGAGAGATGAAAACATAATTAATATCGATAAAACAACATTCGAAACTAACAAAAATGCAAGAGAATAAATGACAAAATGTGTAAAAAATACACATTATCAGGTAGACATTCTGACGACTCCGAATTTTGTCCTGAAACTGTTGTTTTCTATCCTGTTTCGAATTAAATTGTTATTTTAGGACTTTTCTTGTTGGAGAAGTATTTTAGGGCCTATATAAACATGTTTTATCTTTGTAATTTGTACCTCACTTTACATAACATATAGAGAGAGTTGAGAGATGGAGAAACATATTCGAAGAAGGATTCCGAAGAACGTGACAATCAACGGAGTTCTAAGATCTACTTTTCTTTTGTATTCTTCTATTAAGGCGAAATTGTTGGATGTTTTTGGGATTTGTTTTCTTATTCTATTACTCTAGTTTATTATTCAGATCTTGTTTTATTATCATGTTTTCACGTGATCCCATGATGACGAATGGTTCGATCATGAACTAATCGTTGTCATGGGATTCTAACGAATTTTTTTTTTTGCTAAATAAATATTATATTAGAAAGAAGGAAGAAAAACAGGGTTTAATACTTGCTCTTAGCAGAACCCAAGAGAGAAACAAAGTACAGGCAAACTAGCAAAACTAGAAGGAACCCACCCTAAACAAAGGTCAAACAAAAATCTACGTATATAACTCTAACTTTGCATGCTTGACGAACCATTCCATGTTAGAAAGCTTCGCCTTAAGCTCAACCATAATACCCTTAATGAGTTTGTTCGGAGGCGAAACCCCCTTATCATGAAGCCTTGCGTTCCTTTCCCTCCATAGGAGATAAGAGAAAATCTGTGCAGTAAGAAGAGATACGTTCCTATGGATGTGGTCAGAGATGTTAGCCAAAGAGAGTAGAAGCTCCACCCAATTCGTCCCAATAATGTTGAACCTAACAAGGCCAGCTAGCTTAGCAAAAACGAAGCTGCTGTAGGGGCAAGTGATAAACAGGTGCGAATCTGTTTCGATTCCACCCACACAGAGGCTGCATACCTGAGTTACATTTAACCCAAACAGACCTAGCCTGTGCGCAGTTGGAAGACTGTTAGGTCCAAATGTGTTGTAGAGGGGGGGTGAATACAACTTTTCGAATATGAGAAGCAATAAAAACGATGCAATAAATGAGCACACAAATTCAAGGAATATATTTCTTTATATATAACTTGAAAGGGTTGCTACAACATTCATTACAAAGTATAACAGAAGTTCAGAGAGAAGTGAAGGATTCTAAGCTCTGTGAATGCACTCTCTCTTTCTCTTGTGTTTTTCTCAAATATTGCTCTCTCTATTCTTAATAAAACATTACACAAGTACTTCTATTTATACTACATGTAGTCTATGTCCTGTAGTCTTCAACAGCTAAGATGTACGTGGCCCAGTGGTGTCCACATAAATCTTGCCTTAACTTGAAAGCTTGGAAATCTGCCAATCAGAAGATGCCATGTGTCATGTTGAAGCTGCACCTAAGTAGAACTTCTACTTGAGAATTTCTACTTGGCTATCTCGAAATTCCTAAGTGGAACTTCTACTTGGCTATCTCGAAATTCCTAAGTAGAACTTCTACTTGACTATCTCGAAATTCCTAAGTAGAACTTCTACTTGGCTATCTCGAAATTCCTAAGTAGAACTTCTACTTGGCTATCTCGAAATTCCTAAGTAGAACTTCTACTTGAGAATTTCTACTTAGCCATC
Source organism: Saposhnikovia divaricata (assembly GCA_036435485.1). Classification (NCBI taxonomy): domain Eukaryota; kingdom Viridiplantae; phylum Streptophyta; class Magnoliopsida; order Apiales; family Apiaceae; genus Saposhnikovia; species Saposhnikovia divaricata. The sequence continues at coordinate 166,126,257 of CM071595.1, read as the reverse complement.
CAGAACATTTAGTACTTAGAAAATATTCTGGTCTTCAACTTGAAACTTCAATGCACATCTTGAACTTGTGATATCTTCATGTCTTCTTTATTCTTCAACAATCTCTTGAACATGGTTCTTTATTACTGACATAAACTTGCTATCAATGTCCTGACACTTGATGCACTGGTCTGGTTCATAAGTGACTAGTCTTGATAGTGTTTCTGCTTCTTGAATAAATTACCATATTCACTGAATAACTTGGCTTTCCAATATTTGCTTTCCTTCTTCTTCACTTGAAATCAATTGGTCTTGTTGATACTAATAGTTATGATCTTGATTCTTGATTTATCAAATCACTGAGGCATGAACAACTTTGACTTGAACTTCTCTCAATGATTTCTTCTTGGCTTGATCATAGTTAGCATGTTTAATTGTATCAATTACCTTGTCTTCATTTAGTGTTGATTTCTTGTGACTTCCTGTTCTTGATTGTCTTCTGGTTAAGTGTCTTTTCCTTTAGTTGAGTTACATTAGATATAGTGTTACAAGTTTATACACTCTGCCTTTCAATCTCCCCCAATTTGATTGTCTAACAATGACATTCAAATTAATGAAGGATAACTCAACTAAACAATGAGACGAGAAAAGATAATTAACATTACAGTCTTGAATAATATACAATTGAAAAGTACTTGAAAACAATGCAAAGAACTTAAAAACTAGAAACAGAATTCGAACCTCGAATTAAAGATCATTTGAATGATTCCTATCACCTGGATTATTTCATACCTTCTAGTCAAACTTATATCACCTTATTGGATTCACTCTAAGGTGAATTTCCTCAAGTGAGTTAAAGCAACCGAAAGACATGAAGTTTTTCCAACTTCAAGTTCACACCACTCTGACCTTTAACCCTAATTCCGTTTCCTCTTTCTAGCTTCAGCAGCTTGGTCTCTCTCTTCTTTCTGCCTTTTGCGCTTCTCCTTCTGCTGCTGTTCTTTCTTGTACACTGGATCGTGAAGCTGCTTCCACCTAGCATTCAACAGACTTACAGCTTCCATTTCTAGAGGGTTCCTGGGCTCTGGGTTAGGATGTTTGAAAAGCCTTCTGAGTTTATCAACCTCCTGAGTAGTCCTGATCTTTGGAATTTCCTCAAAGTTCTTCATTATGAGCTGAGGTTTCCAATGAGATTTAGTGGCTTTGAGATAACGATATATCATCTTGGGGTAGCCCTTGACACGGTCAGTATTATAGACACTAGCCGCATCTCGCTCCATTCGCTTCTTCTCCACAATTACTTCAGACAGGTAACTCATGAGTCTCTGCTTTTCTTCAACAAACTTGTCTTCCACTTCGCCCCATTTGAACACATATAACACTTTCTCTAGAAATGCAGCATCTTGAGTCTGTAGCAGCCATTGTCTACTCATATGCAAGAGTGTTTGTTTCTGGTCTGCATCTATGTATGCTAAGGCATCAGCTGTATCATCAGCATAAGAGTGTATCCAGTATACACTATCTTTCCCTGGAACGCCAACTGCCTCCCTTATTTCTCCTTGTTCCAGTTCTCCAGAAGGAAGAGTCAAAGCTTCATCTACATTCTTCATTGCTTGAAGAATATTCCATTTCTTTTCTATCAGCTCCGGCTCAATCTTCACGTTGTCGAGAGGGTTTGGAGCAATGACATCACACTTCCACACCTCATTGCTCTTCAAGAATATGACTCTTTCAATGATCCTCACGGATTTATCTTTAAGCTCAGAGGCGAATCCCTTACCCATCATTTGTCTACATACAGCTTTAAGAGATTCCACTGAAAGTTCCATTAAGTCCTTTTCCTCCATGCTCACCCTCTTCATCTTTCCTTGAACCACCATACGGACAACATTAGGATGTACTGAGATTTCTGGTCCATTATCCTCTGCTAGCTGCATTAACTGATCCCTATACAGAATGCTTAGCTCCTGAGATTGAGAGTATTGAATTTTAGTTGCTAGCAAGTACAACTCTGACGCAGATCTTCTCGTTATGAAATGGTCATCCACATATAAGAAAGATGTTGGGACACCTTCTACCAAAGACAAAATAACCTTCCATTCCTTGAGCGTAGCATTGTATCCAACCCTGACTTTAGAAATTAATCTCTTCAATGCACTGATGTAGTCCGAAGTCATTGGATTCTGCAAATTCAGGTTGTAGAACAGGTCATCTGCCTCGTTATTATGAACTCCTTTCGTACAGGGTCTCATCAATATCTTCCTTGCTTCATCCCATTTCTGCCCTATCCTTCGCTTGTCCATATCAACTTGAGGATCAGCTAGCCTTGCAAGCTCATGATCATACTGCTTCCCTTGTAGCTCCCCTTTCTTTTCTAGGAACGCAGCACGATCTTGTAACATCTTCATTTTATGGAACTGAGCTTGTTCCAAGGCTAACTGTTGAGACTGCAGGGTTTCTTCATCAACAGGATCTTCTTCAGGCATTCCGAAAGACATACCAGCACCTCCACCTTGTTCCTTCAAAGATCGCTTTACAGCATGTGCGAAAGGTACGTCCTCCATATCAGAATCTGAGTCTAGTACCTCCTGTACTGTGTCCTGATGACTCAGGTCAATAACTGGTTCATCTTCTTCAACCATTATTGCCTTACCCTTTCTCCTCCTCAGAGCCTCTTCAGCAACAGCAGGCTCAATTTCTGGTTCCTTGACAAGATCAGCGGGTTCTTCAATTTCTTCGATGTGAACTGCCTGCTGTCTCGTCGTCTCCTTTCCACTCTCCCCCTTAGGTGAGTTATCCTGAGCTCCACCATGGTCTTCAGATCCACCAGCTGCATAGGAACCTCCAAAACCAGAACCAGAGGCTCCCGCTCCACTAGCACCACCTGCACCACCTGCTCCAGCATCGGGGGGAGGTTGTTCCGACTCGAAGCACTCCGGGGGCACAAAACTCCTGACTGCGAACATCATTCTACTGATCTCCACAGTCATTGTATGCATTGTAGACTCCAATGCCCCCATCCTCTCATTGAGAGTGCTTCCCAAGACTCCACCAGCATGGCCCAAGTCATTGACCTTATTTGTCAAATCCTCAAAAGCTGTAGCTTGACTTGCCATTCTTGCTGCGTAGTCGTCTAGAGCCCTTTGGTTGTTTCCAATATTGATCCCGTACTGCCCCATTGTCTGCCCGAACTGCCTCATCTGATGTTCCATTGAAGTCATACGAGTATCAAAATTTTCAATATTAAGGGACGGTGTTTGGTTTAGGTGACCTCGCTCTAATACGCGTTCTGTTGGTATTTGGCGCTCGGTTTCGGGCCTTAAAAATGAAGGTCCCTCTCTCCCTAACTTCTCACACACACTCCCTGTCTCACACTCGTGTATGTCTTCAATGACTGATCCAAAAAGTGAAGCAGTACCTGCAGAAACTTGATAAGAAATGTTGTTGACAGTTATGGGATCAAATTCTGTTTGTTCCTGAGTTGGAATCTCAGTCTGAGAGGCTGCAAAGTGTTCTTGTACAACATCAGAACCGATCCTCTTTGCAGCATCAGTACGTACCGGTGAAGGTACGGCTGAAGTTCTTAAAACTTCATGACCCCTTGAAGCAACAGTATCTTTAAGGGGTACATCATCCTCACCAAAATCAAAATCCCTATGTGCAGATTGTTCATGGGGTGAACCACTCTCGTGAGGTGGAGTGGTTGTGTGTGACACGCTAGGGTTTGACTGAGGTTTTGAAGTAGCAGCATGAGAAAATTTGGCTTTCTTGCGAATAAGAGGCTGCTCTTCGGGGTCACTCTCCTCATCATTTCCTACATCTAGATGTGAAGGCTTTCTGACTTCCGTTATCAGGGGTGAAAGAGAATATGAATGTGTGTCAGACTCAGAGTCAGAAATATGGCTCTCACCCTGGGATAGATCCTGCGGGCTAGCAGAATCTTGGGTCTCGGAATCAGATATGTAGGAAGAGGAGTGAGTAGTATGCAGAGAGAGATTACCTGATTCATTACCTTGTTCGTCATCGCTTCCCTCATCAGGAATCCCTTCAAATGCCTCAGCATGAGCAGAAGGATTCTGAGCATGTGATGAAACTTGCGATGATGCTTCCAAATTGGTAACCCCTGCATCATATGTAAACCACGTCTGTAGGGTATCAGGAATTGACATTGGTTTCCCGTGATGTTTATCCTGATTGTTAATTGTGGACAGTGACTTAGTGCCCATCCCTAGCGGTTGAGATGTTGGGCTTCTGGCAAATCTCTGTCTAACCTCAAGAGCTTCCTTCGGTATTAGATCATTAATGAGCAATTGTAGGAATCGAGGAAACCAGCAGACAACGTCAGTTGTGGAGAGGTCTCTGCTTGCAGGAGATCCCATTGAAGCCACTATCTCACCGAGAACTATGCGTCCATAATTTATGTCCAGTTCTCGTGCTAGGGCTATTCCAAAGGTTTGTATGGGAATGGAAATTTGATGGAAATCTTTTTCTCGTGCCCGAAAACATCTTGTGATGGCCTCGAAAAAGTAATTCCATTCCACATGGAAGAATTGTTTCTGGATGTGTCCTGAGATAGGTACTAACTCGAAATTCTTCCCAGACTTAGAATTTTCAAAACTTCACCCTGGAAGCTCAAGTCGAAATTCAAGTCGAATTTCTACATGAGTTTCGAGATAGAGACTAACTCGAAATTTTGAAGATACTTAGATTTTTCAACAATTAAATTGCCAAATAAATATAAATATCAATTCAAGGATTTTTAATATATGACATAATTAAAACATTCCTTGATAATTCTAAGGCCTTTAATTACATGAAAATCATAGGTAAATTCATCTAAAAATCATGCAATATTTAGAATATTATGAATTTAACTCCCCCTATGATCATGCAATCTAACAAGCATAAATTCAAAGATTTGTGCTATAAAAGACACTTAAACCACAATGAATTCATGCAAAAACACACTATATGCAACCTATAACAATCATTAATTAGGCATATTAAAGTCTAAGCACATAATGATTGAGTAGCTTGCACATATAAACATAAACATGGATTTTACAGATAGAAGGCTTTACTAACTTGTGTTAAGCATTCCCAATTCACCAACCAACCTATTGAATGTTACTTCATCAAGAGGTTTGGTGAATATATCTGCAATTTGTTGCATTGTGGGCACAAAATGTAGCTCCACAGTCCCCTCCTCGACATGTTCTCTTATGAAGTGATACCTTATGTCGATGTGCTTTGTTCTTGAGTGATCTACAGGATTGTTGGTTATGGCAATGGCACTTGTGTTGTCACACATGATTGGAATTTTCTTGTGCTCCATGCCATAATCCTTCAATTGGTTCCTCATCCACAGTATTTGAGCTACACAGCTTCCAGCAGCAATGTACTCAGCTTCAGCAGTAGAAGTAGATACTGTATGTTGCTTTTTACTTTGCCAGGACACCAATCTTCTGCCAAGAAATTGGCAAGCACCAGATGTGCTTTTCCTATCAATCCTGCAACCTGCATAGTCTGAATCCGAATAGCCAATAAGATTAAAACCTGTATCTTTTGGGTACCAAATCCCTAGATTTGGTGTGCCCTTGAGATACCTAAAAATTCTTTTGACGGCTACGAGATGTGATTCTCTAGGATCCGCTTGGAACCTTGCACATAAACAAGTTGCGAACATTATATCTGGTCTACTTGCAGTTAAATAGAGGAGTGAGCCAATCATACCTCGATAGCTTGTGATGTCAACTGATTTACCTGATTTGTCTTCATCAAGCTTCGTGGCTGTTGCCATGGGAGTCTTAGCTGCTGATGCATCTTCTAGATTATACTTCTTGAGTAAATCTCTGACGTACTTGGATTGACAGATAAAGATACCATCTTTTCTCTGACTGATCTGTAATCCAAGGAAGAAGGACAGCTCTCCCATCATGCTCATCTCATATTTTTCCTGCATTAGCTTGGCAAATTTCTCGCACAAGCGCTCATTTGATGACCCAAAAATAATATCGTCCACATATACTTGAACAAGTATTAAGTCATTTCTCACAACTTTATAGAACAATGTTTTATCAATTACTCCCCTAACAAAACCATTTTCAATTAAGAATAGAGATAGGGTTTCATTCCATCGCCTTGGGGATTGCCTGAGGCCATAGACAGATTTGAAGAGTAGATTCACAAAATCTGCATGTTCTGGATCAACGAAGCCGGGCGGCTGTTCCAGATACACTTCTTCTTCTAACTCTCCGTTCAGGAAGGCACTTTTCACGTCCATCTGGAATACCTTGAAGTTCTTATGTGCTGCAAATGCCAAGAACATCCTGACTGCCTCAAGTCTTGCAACTGGTGCATAGGTTTCATCATAATCAATTCCTTCTCGCTGAGAATAACCTTTTGCAACCAAACGAGCCTTGTTTCGTGTTACAAGTCCGTTTTCATCCAGTTTATTTCTGAATACCCACCTAGCTCCAATTACGGATTTGTTCTTTGGTCGGGGTACCAGTTTCCAAACTTTCTGCCTTTCAAACTGATTGAGTTCCTCTTGCATTGCAATCACCCAATCAGCATCGCCAAGAGCTTCTTCTATTTCTTTAGGTTCAAGCTTGGATAAGAACCCAGAATATAAGGAGATATTAGCCATGTCAGCTCTTGCAGTTCTTCTAGTAGTCACACCAGCATCTGGATCACCAATAATTAACTCAAACGGATGGTCTCTATTCCATACCCGTTCACCTGGAAATTGTCTAGATGATTCAGCTTGACTTTCTGAGTTGGGGTGCTGACTACTTTGAATATTTTCACTAACTCCCCCTGAGTTAGTGCCAGCTCCTACAGAACTAGAGTCAACTCGACTCGAGCCTTGAACAGTAGTCCTTGAGTTGCTATTTACTCCCCCTGAGTTGTTGCCGGTTGGTACTGAAGAAGTCTCTCCTGATCTTGTAGAATTAGCTTGTTCACTAGACTCAGGTTCTTCATGTACGCTTGGAACATTTAATGGAACAACCAACTCAGGTTCATCTTCAAGATCTTCTAAGTCCAGATTCTGAAATTTTAGGGACTCAGGTTCACTAGAATCTCTTGAAATTGATGAGAGTTTGGTATCGTCGAATCTGACGTTGTAACTTTCAGTCACTTTTCGATCATTCACCAAGAACACTCTATAAGCTGCCACCACGTCTGTAGAGTAACCAACAAAGATTCCTTCACGAGCTTTTGCTGCAAACTTGCCTAGATTTTCATCATCTATAAGCACATAGCATTTTGCTCCAAAGACATGAAAGTATTTGATTGTTGGTCTTCTGTTGTTCATTAGCTCACATGGTGTCTTTTCTTTATCTTTTATGATCAAGGTTCTATTTTGAGTGTAACAAGCGGTACTCACTGCTTCGGCCCAGAAATACAAAGGAAGTTTTGAATCATACAACAAAGTTCTTGCTGCTTCAACCAAAGTTCTATTCTTCCTTTCAACTACTCCATTTTGCTGTGGAGTTCTCGGGGCTGAATACTGACGACGTATTCCCTTAGACACACAGAAGTCATTTAGCACTGCGTTTTTGAATTCAGTGCCATTGTCTGATCTAATCGTCTTCACAGTAAGTGTTGAAACATTCTCAATTTGAGTGATGTGATCAATGATTAAGAAAGGTACTTCGTCTTTCGTCATTGCGAACAATACCCATGTATACTTGGAGAAGTCATCCACGATTACCAAAGCATATCTTTTCCTAGACAAAGATAGGACATTCACTGGGCCAAACAAATCCATGTGAAGAAGTTGTAGAGGCTCAGTAATACTAGAAATTTCTTTGCTTTTATGCGATGCTCGCTTCGACTTTCCCATTTCACAAGCTTCACAGAGTCCTTTCGGAGCGAACTCCATTTGAGGTAGATCTCTCACCAATTCTCGCCTCGCGAGAGCATTCATCGTTTTGAAGTTTAAGTGAGATAGCTTTTTGTGCCATAACCAGCTTTCATCATCCGAGGCTTTGCTGTAGAAACAGGTGACCTCATCCTGATTTGCTGAATCCATATCTGCAACAAAAAGATCTGCCTTTCGAACTCCTCTTAAAGCTAGTGAGCCTTCCTTGATGTGAGTGATTGAGACACCTTTCTTGTTGAAGACAATTTCGTAACCTTTGTCACAGAATTGACTTATACTCAACAGATTGTGCTTTAGTCCCTCAACATAGGAAATATCTTCAATGATGACATTTCCAGTTTTCAGTTTGCCATATCCCTTTGTCACACCTATGCTGTCATCTCCAAAGGTAACATAAGGGCCAGCCTTCATAACCAACTCTGTAAGCAGGGACTTGTTTCCAGTCATATGCCTCGATGCTCCACTGTCTAGCACCCATATAACTTTATTTCTATTCTGCTTAATGCCCTGCAATGACAGATTGGTTAGACATTCTTCGGAACCCAACTTTGATTGGGCCCGGCTTTTCGATAAGATCGAGAATCAACAGATTTAACAACAGGAGATGCACTTTTCTTCACATTACTAAAGCTTTCGACTATCTCCTTTCCTTTCTCAGACTTGACAGATTTGTCAGTCTTAGGAGAAGGTTTGTCACTCCTAACTTTAGGAGGACTGACAGTCTTGGCTCTACCATACTTTTTCTTGATATTTGAACTAGCAACAGTATTTGAGCATGACTGGCTAGATGCATTCATTAAATGCACAAAAGTTTGCATGATATTAAAAGTGCATGGCATACAGTTAGGTTGACCACACTGTGCATGATTCTGATGCAGATTATTCATTGTATGTGTGGTAGGCATGGCATGTGCAGCAGGAACATTCATGTTAGCTTTGCATGCATAAGAAAGATGTTCAGTAGATTTACAATGATAACATGCTTTCTTTATTCGTTCAGCCTTAACCTCTTTTATGCCTTTTTCTTTCTTTCCTTGTTGTTTAACAGCCTTAGCTCCTAATCCCAGTCTAGATTCATCTCTAGGGAAATTGATTTTCACTTGTTTAATAGGAGTTACAGGTTGTTCTTTCTGGCGATCTTCCATCTCAATCTCATATCTAGCTATCAATTCAGTCTCTTCTTCTTCTATTCTAGGAACAAGATGTTTGTAGATAGGTTTGACAGCCGATTTAAGAATACTAGGTGTTTCCTTTTTAAGGTCACTAGAACTAGGGTCAATAGGTCTCTTTCCTTCGTTCTTAGGAAGGTCAGAATAATCAAGTCCTATACCTACTCCAGTTATTTTCTTAAATGTGTCATTATCTACATACACTTTACTAGCAGCTAGTTTGTATGCTTCGCATTTAGTTTCTAACTCAGCTAGATTGTTCCTAAGACATGCTTCTACTTCTTCCTTAAGGACGAGCTTGTGTTCCAGAGATTTAATAAAGTCTCTTAGAGAAGTATCTACAGTGCAAACAGCCTCTAGCTCTTCCACTTTTGCCTCCAGCATTCTGCATTTGGCAACAAGTGTTTTCTGTTCCTTTTGAGAAGAGTCTAGGCTTTTGCACAACATATAGATCTCTTCACTAAGAGCCCCGTTCTGTTCTTTATAATCATCAATAGACATTTCTACTTTAAGAGTCAGAACTGGTACCTCTGGTTTCTCTGATGTCTCAGCCATGAGCGCAAAGTTTGCTACATGAGTAACATCTTCCTCATCTGAATCATCCCAAGCTCTTCCTTCTGTCACCAATAAAGCTCGTTTTCCATGTCTTTCCTTCAACAGTGCTTCATAGTTGCTTTTGAGAGCTTCAAATGTTTCTTTTGGATAAGTCTGTTTAGGCTTTTTGCAGTCCGAGGCAAAGTGTCCAGCTTCACCACAATTGTAGCATTTGAATTTCATTTTGAAATCCAAAGGAGATTTGTAGCTGGTATTCTTGCCTTTTCCTTTATAGCCTGACGAACTACCACCACCCTTAGCAGCCCGATAATAAGATGAAGATTTTCTCTGTGGTCGGTTGCTCTTTCTAAATCTCATGTTGCTGAACTTTCTTGCCATGTATGCCACGACACTATCGTCCATGTTGTCCAGCTCTTCTTGGGTGTAGTAGTCATCATCACTGTCAGATGCGCACTCGTCATCATTATCAACTTGATGTGGTGCAAGTGATGATTTAGGCTTTGCTGCAACCATTGCCTTCTTAGACTCTTCCTCATCAGCAACTAATCCTGATGCACTTTCTTTTGACTTTGAATCATTGTCCCATGCTTGATCTTGAAGCGTTTCCAGCTCATAGGTCTTTAATATTCCATAATACTCTTCCAGAGAAGTTGTATGCAAATCTCTGGTTTCTCTGATTGCGTAGACCCTATGCTCAATGCTTTTTGGCTGGTTCCTCAGATATCTCGTATTTGTTTCAACCATGGGGAGAGTCACACCTCTCAGATTCAAATCCAATACCAACTGACTGAATCGTAGGTAGACATCTGTTATGCCTTCTCCTTTCCTTATTCTAAAGGTGTCATACTCCATCTTGAGTATGAGTGTTTTGTTGCTTCTGACCTCTGCAGATCCTTCCATGACAACTTTTATCTTGTCCCAAATCTTCTTCGCTGTAGTCAGACCTTTGACTATGTTGAACATTTCATGATCAAGAGATTCCATCAAGGTTTGTCGTACGGCAGTATCCAAAGCTATTTGCTCTTTATCAGCATCCGAAAAGTCCGCTGCCTTTTTGGGCTCAGACCGGGGTGGTATAACCACTCCTCCTTCCGTATGTGAAGGAATAACTGCCATTGGGACAAATTTACCCTTGTCAAGGACTTCCAGATATTCAGGGTTAACAGTCTCTAGATATAGTCTCATTCTGAAAACCCATTCTTCATAGTGATCTTTGTTGAACATTGGGATCTTGAATGCATTTTTAGGAGCCATCTCAATTCTGGTCACTAAAAGTTTCTAAGTACCCAAGACTAGGCTATGTAGAATATTTATGTAGAACTTTTGCCTAAGTCGAAATTTCTCTAAGTAGAAATTTTGCTCAAGTCGAAATCACCAAGTAGAAATTGTCCAAGTCGAAATTCTATGTAGAAATTCTCAAGTAGAAATTCTATGTAGAAATTTTTGCCTTAGAATAATTTTTCTGCAGATTTCTTTAAATATTGAATAAACAATATTATCACTTTAACACCTTTTGACTTTGAATGCTTTACTCACCAAACCCACCTAACCCACATGCTAGGTACTGAGTATGTCTTTTACTTTCGGCCGAATAAAGTAAATCAAAAAGTCCAAAAACCACCTTTTTATTCTTTTACTATTGAAAAGGAGATCAAAAAGTTGTTGGGTTGTATTCTTTGATAAGAACAGATGATGAACACTCAAGAACACCAAATATGAACTAACCCAGATAAATTCACAAAAATTAATTAAAATACACCCAAGCTAAATAATCACACTTGGAGTATTTAAATAATTTTTCAGATGAGTTTTCACTACCAACGAATTAAAACACACTTTTCGAGAAAATGAAAAGTAGATCTGAAAAAATGAAAGCTCACGATTCTTCTACTCAACACAAGGATCTATGTTTTGTATGTTAAACATATAGCTTTGATACCAATTGTTAGGTCCAAATGTGTTGTAGAGGGGGGGTGAATACAACTTTTCGAATATGAGAAGCAATAAAAACGATGCAATAAATGAGCACACAGATTCAAGGAATATATTTCTTTATATATAACTTGAAAGGGTTGCTACAACATTCATTACAAAGTATAACAGAAGTTCAGAGAGAAGTGAAGGATTCTAAGCTCTGTGAATGCACTCTCTCTTTCTCTTGTGTTTTTCTCAAATATTGCTCTCTCTATTCTTAATAAAACATTACACAAGTACTTCTATTTATACTACATGTAGTCTATGTCCTGTAGTCTTCAACAGCTAAGATGTACGTGGCCCAGTGGTGTCCACATAAATCTTGCCTTAACTTGAAAGCTTGGAAATCTGCCAATCAGAAGATGCCATGTGTCATGTTGAAGCTGCACCTAAGTAGAACTTCTACTTGAGAATTTCTACTTGGCTATCTCGAAATTCCTAAGTAGAACTTCTACTTGACTATCTCGAAATTCCTAAGTAGAACTTCTACTTGGCTATCTCGAAATTCCTAAGTAGAACTTCTACTTGGCTATCTCGAAATTCCTAAGTAGAACTTCTACTTGAGAATTTCTACTTAGCCATCCAGAACATTTAGTACTTAGAAAATATTCTGGTCTTCAACTTGAAACTTCAATGCACATCTTGAACTTGTGATATCTTCATGTCTTCTTTATTCTTCAACAATCTCTTGAACATGGTTCTTTATTACTGACATAAACTTGCTATCAATGTCCTGACACTTGATGCACTGGTCTGGTTCATAAGTGACTAGTCTTGATAGTGTTTCTGCTTCTTGAATAAATTACCATATTCACTGAATAACTTGGCTTTCCAATATTTGCTTTCCTTCTTCTTCACTTGAAATCAATTGGTCTTGTTGATACTAATAGTTATGATCTTGATTCTTGATTTATCAAATCACTGAGGCATGAACAACTTTGACTTGAACTTCTCTCAATGATTTCTTCTTGGCTTGATCATAGTTAGCATGTTTAATTGTATCAATTACCTTGTCTTCATTTAGTGTTGATTTCTTGTGACTTCCTGTTCTTGATTGTCTTCTGGTTAAGTGTCTTTTCCTTTAGTTGAGTTACATTAGATATAGTGTTACAAGTTTATACACTCTGCCTTTCAAAGACGCCCATGACAAAGGATCCATTCTAGATAGGCATATCTCACGATTTTAAACCTATTCCAGACATGCTTATACCATGTAACTGTAGGAGAAGAGGGTCGAATTGATTTCCAAACATTCCGAGCTTTAACCTTATGAAGAGGCATCCCGTCCCATAAAACAGCGTCTGAGGAGCTAAGATTAAATATTGGGTAATCAAAATTTTGGGTCCAATGCTCCAAACCAGGATGGAGATGATGTAGTCTGTTAGACGGACGAGGAAGAGCCCAAGAACCATTGACGAGGATTGAATTCACAGTAGCATCAAAAGAGACCCCTGCTTGAGTGATAATGCGATCCTGATTATTAGCAGCCAAGCAGATATTGTGCCACCAGGGATCAAACCACAGAGAAGTTCCCCTGCCATTACCAATTTTGAAAGAGAGAAACTGGCGAGCCACTGAACGCAGTCTGAGCACATTTCTGAAAATCCAGGAACAGTTATTAGGCATTTCCATAGTCTAGAAGTGTTGTTTCTTTAACACAGTTTTGTTAATCCATTGAGGCCATAGAGCAGAACTCTTGCAAACAACCTTACAGAGATGAGCAAGTATCTATGCTTGGTTCCACTCTTTAGAAGGTTTAAAACCTAGACCACCCTCTTCACAAGGCATGCAAATAGATTCCTAACTAATCTTTGCACCTCCCTTAAAGTTGACATCCCCTTTCCATAGAAATCTCGTGAAGATTGTTTGAAGTTTACCATGCACCGAAGCTGGAAGAACAAAATGATTAGTCCAATATATTTGCACCATGAAAAGAACAGACTTAATAAGCTGCGCTCTCCCTGCCAAAGATAAGATGGCCGACGTCCAACAACAAATCCTAGCCGTTACTTTTTCTAGAAGAGGGATGCAGTCGTTATGTCTCAACATCGAAGAAATTAGAGGGACTCCTAAGAAACGGATCGGAAGATCTCCAAGAGCAAGGCCATAAGTAGTGTCTACCCAGGAAGTAAAATCTGCTGAGCAATTACAGAAATAAGCAGTGCTTTTAGCAATGCTTGGATGTAACCCACTTGCATTTGAGAAGAGGAAGACACAATCCATAAGATGCTTGAGAGAGGACAAGTCACCATGACAAAGAAGCAGGACATCGTCAGAAGAGATGAGTAAGCCTCATATCCTTACATTTCCAGTGAAACTTAAAGTTTTCCGGAGTATTAGCAAGCATAGTAGACAAAACATTCATAGCCACTGCAAATAAATACGGGGAGATCGGGTCCCCTTGGCAAGGCCCTTCCTGCCTTTGAAAAAACCACAAAAAGATCCATTAACCTTGATAGAGTACGAAGGAGTTGAAATGCATAAATGGATCCACTTAAAAAATTGAGGAGGGAAATTTAGTTTTCGCAAAGCAGCCATGATGAAGTCCCAATCGATTGAATCAAAAGCTTTGTGCAGATCAAGCTTTAGAGCACATTTGGAAGTACCTGTGTCACGATGATAGCCTCTAAATAACTCTTGCGCCATAAGAATATTATCAGAGATAGTCCTCCCCGGAATAAACGCTGACTGAGAGATGTCAATAATACTAGGCATAACCAGCTTTAGACGAGAGGCCATAATCTTAGCAATACACTTATATGGAATGGAGCATAAAGATATAGGGCGAAAATCCTGCATGGTAGTAGGAGTAGGAACCTTAGGGATGAGAGCAATGCTTGTAGCGTTTAAAGAAGTGTGCAAAGAGTCATTGGAGAAAAAGCTTTTCACAGCTTCACAGAAGGTGCTTCCCACAATTTCCCAGGTAGCCAAGTAGAACTCCACCGTGAAACCATCCGGGCCTGGAGCCTTATTCCTTTTCATGGCCTTAAGAGTAGCAAAAATCAAATCATTGGTAACAGGAGCTTCAAGAGCTACGGCCTGGGCAGAGGTGATTTGTTTGCAATCCAGGCTATCGAAGTCACAAGAATCCATGGCTGAGTCAGTGCCCAAAGTTGAGGAAAAGAATTTAACAGCCTCGTTAGAAACCTCTTTGTGACCAGAAAGCAAAATCCCGTCTTCATTTTCAATAGCCATGATCTTGTTTACATTCCAGTTTGCCTTTATTCTGTTGAAGAAGTAAAAGTTGTTCCCATCCCCAATAGTAAGCCACCTAACTCTCGATTTTTGAAAAAGAAAACGCTCTTCTTCTAACAAAGCAACCTGCAGCTTATTGGCTTCTTGTTTTTCTATGTGGAGCAAGTTTGGATTATCAAAATCATTCACCAGCTGGTCTTGCACTTGAGATAGCGCAGCACGGGCCAAAGAAACGTTATTACAAACGTTACCGTGGTTTTTATTAAGGATTACCATGGCAGTTTTAACGTCCCTCAGTTTACGAACCAAGATGGCCATAGGGTCACCGAACCATTGACTTTCCTAAACTCTAGCAACTGTTGACAGAAAACCATCAACACCAGTCATGTAGTTATGAAATTGAAAAGGTTTGGAAATTTTTTCGAGTTGCATCGGAACTGAACAAAGTAAGGGGCAATGATCCATGATGCCCCTATTTTTAACAAAAACAGAAGCTTCCGTATAGAAACTAAACGATTCCTTATTACCTAACATACGATCCAATCGCTTCTGGATGAGAGTCGATCTTTTATTAGTCCAAGTGTACAGCGGCCCAACCGTTTTAATGTGCCCCAGAGCCAGATTAGAAACACAATCAAGGAATTCTTGCATACCATTTGTCCACTGTTCACGACCTCCTTGCACTTCATTTAACGCCAGAATGCAGTTAAAGTCACCGTTTATACTCCAAGGCATAGTGATATTCTGGCCTAAATTTGCAAGGTTTCTCCACAAGGACTCCCTTTCATGAGGCTGGTTGAGGGCGTAGACAAAAGTAACACAAAATGTGATTTGCTTCTCCAAAAACGTCACAAAACAAGTGACATGCTGAGAAGATTTGGCATGAGCATGAACCGACCAGATAGAAGGATCCCATCCAACCCACACACGACCATAGTCATGATCCTCATAATTAAAAATCCACTTCCATTTTTTGTTAATAAGTCTAGAAATGTTATCAGAATTCTGAATCTAGAAATGTTATCAGAATTCTGAATTCTAACTTTCGTTTCCACTAAGGCCATAAGAGATATATGGTTGGAAGAGATAAAATTTGTCACCTCTTGTTGATGAGGGCTTTTATTGATACCTCTTACATTCCAAACTGCGAAATTCATAATTAACGTTTTAGGATCGTTGGCGTGCCTGCCAACCTGGAGCTTTTCCTGTTTTTTGTGACCGTAGTGAAACCTTCCTTATCTATGACTGGTCTCCCTTGGCTCAGAGGGCCACTAGAGTTTGGTCCTAAGTCCACAATGAGATCTATAGAGTCTCTATCTCTTATCTTCTCGCTAATTAAAACTGGGGACTTATTTTTGTTCCTTTTCTTTCCTGGTGAGTCTGCAATAAGTTGATCTTCAGGACTTTCAAGCAGAGCTTCAAAACCGTTCCTAATAACAAGAGGTTCCACCATAAGGCCATCTGAAAAATTCACTGTATGATTCTCTTCATGAGTTGTTGATAAGTGGATTTTTATCCACTTGGATCGCTTCATTTTGGCTTAAATTGATCGCTTGTATCTCAAGTATTTGTGTGTTTTAATATGTTTTGTGTAGCTGTACAGGTTAGCAAATTGCCAGCTATGATTGTTGATTTTCGTTGGTCTTGGAGTTTAAATTGAGCTTTGAAATGAAGGATGGTGAATTTTCCTAGGCTACCATGAGGATTCATAATTCAAGAATTGAAGAACGGGAAGTGGCAAAAGAATCGGAAGAGAAAACGGAAGATAAATGAGCAAATTGTGGGAAATTCGGATTTGCCGGTAGGTTGCGCAGTCTACTTTGTTTTAGCCATATCTGGAGTTCTACAAGTCCGTTTGAGGCCCGTAAGCTGTCCACGCGAAGCTTGGGAAATTTTCTACAACCTTGGATAGAAGGCACGGTGCGGCAGCGCCGTTTTTGAGCTTGATTTTGGCGCGGCAGTGCCTTATGCAATTCTATGGCGCGGCAGCGCCGTGTTCCTACACAGAAGTGGCGTGGCAGCGCCGGCTTGGTTTTCAATTTATTCTTGTATTCTTCCTAGTTTATGGATGCTTGGTTTGGGTGTATTCTTTAGAACCCTTGTTATTTATTTAAATCATTATTCGTTTTCTTCCTAACTCCTGTAATTGTGTGTTAATTCTTATTGAAGCGAAAGTGGATATAGGAGTTTAGAACTTGCCATGCTAGCATAGGTTTATGCGTGAGAGTTTCATTCATAATTAGTGTCGTAACTCTAACCGTTTTATGATGACTATGTGATCAATTGAATGCTTGTACTTCAACCATTATGTTTCAATCTTTATAGACATATGGAGATTAGGCATAATTGGGAGACTAAGTGATTTCTATCTTTATTGTGGATGTTATTTAGGATGGTATTTGTGCAACGAAGGTTGGCTTATATCAGTTTTGTGTATTCGATCGGGTATTAACAAATCACTTGAAAAGGTTAGAGAAGTGGAGACTATAGATGGATTGTTTAATGAAGTTAAAATCCCATGTTTATTTCTCATAAGTAATTTGACATAATTCTTAGTTCAAGTAGTTGATCATTAGTTATAATTCTTAGAGTAAGCTTAGTGATAAACAAAAATCCAATTGTTAATTTGTCGTAGCATCGAATAATAATCATACATCGGTGAGTGAATTAACTAGACAATACAACGAGTCCCTGTAGGAACGAATCTTATTTGCTATCTATATTACTTGAGATCACGTGCACTTGCGTGTTGAGTTTGGTCGTAACAAGTTTTTGGCGCCGCTGCCGGGGACGCGGTTTTGTTTGTTTAGTTTCAGTATTTGCCATCAGTGGTCATTAAAGTTCGGTGACTAGGACGTTTCTCACCAAATTTCTTGTTGGTGAATTTCAGGTACTTTTTGAGAGTGTATGCGTACACGAGCTCAAGCACGTAGAGAAGAACTAGCAAGAAGAAAACTTGATTTTGAGAACATCGGGTTAGAAGACGATCTTGAATCGATAGAAGAAATGGCAGATCAAGCACAACCAGTGAAGGCTTTGAGTGAATTCTCTCAGCCAAAAGTGGAGGATATTCATACCAGTATTGTTCGCCTAGCTATTGGGGCTAATAATTTCGAGCTAAGCCAAACATCATTCAGATTATTCAGAATACAGTACAGTTTGGGGGTAGTCCTGCTGAATATCCCAATGCTCATATTAGGGACTTCCTTGAGATCTGTGACACCTTCAAATTCAACGGAGTTACAGATGACGCAATCAGATTGAGACTATTTCCCTTCTCTCTTAGGGATAAAGCCAAGAGTTGGTTACATTCTATGCCATCAGGCTCTATTAAAACATGGGCAGACTGTGCTCAAAAGTTCTTGACGAAGTATTTCTCCATGGCGAAGATAGCAGCTTATCGGAATTCTATTTCTCAGTTCGCTCAGCAACCTCAGGAATCTTTGGGGGAAGCTTGGGAAAGGTACAAGGTGATATTGGCACATTGTCCTCATCATGGGATGCCGGATTGGATGATAATCAGCAATTTCTATAACGGGTTGGGAGCTCAGTCCAGCCCTATGTTAGATGCTGCTTCTGGAGGTGCGCTATGGACAATGAAGGTAGATTCCTTTTCTAATCATGGGACTAACCAGGTTGCTATGGTGTGTGAATTGTGTGCAGGAGCTCATGACACGAATCTTTGTGCTATATCATCTGAATCCGCACAATTTGTTAGTAATTTTCAAAGAGCTCAGCAACCAGTGCCTAATGTTTATCATCCCAACAATCGGAATTATCCTAATTTCAGTTGGAGCAACAATCAGGGTGGTGTTCAGCTACCCCAAAATCAGCAGTTCAATGCAAGGCCATATAATCAGAACTATCAACCACCACCTTATGCTCCAAGGCAACCATTCAATCCACCGGGATTTCAACCATCTCAAGGGAATTCATTGAATCAGTCTGAGAAGTCTGAATTGGAAGAGCTTCGAATGATGTACAAGAGTCAGGCGGTGTCATTGAAAACTTTAGAGAATCAAATTGGTCAACTGGCCAATGCATTGTTGAATCGTCAACCAGGAACGCTTCCGAGTGACACACAGATGAATCCAGGCAACAAGGATCACAAGGAACAGGTCCAGGCAGTAACATTACGATCAGGAAGAATTCTACAAGGTCAGAACAATGAAAGATAAACCGAGGAGAAAGATGAAAAATCTGAACAGAATGCACGGCGCGGCAGCGCCGTTTCCCAGTACAATACTGGCGCGGCAGCGCCGCAACTTCTGGAAGAAAAAGTTGGTTTTGATGTTGGGGTCGAATCTGGTCCTAAATTGCTACCTAATGCTACTCCCTCGATTCCTATAACTTGTAAGAATGATAATGCTCAGAAAGAAGTAGAAGATAAGGTGTTTCCACCTCCTCCATACCCAAAACGAATTCAAAGGCAAAAGTTTGACAAGCAATTTGCTAAATTCTTGGATGTCTTCAAGAAGCTTCAGATTAACATACCATTTGCGGAGGCTCTTGAGCAAATGCTGAGCTATGCGAAGTTTATGAAGGGCATACTCTCGAAGAAATTGAAACTTGAGGAGCTAGAGACCGTTGCCTTGACGGAGGAATGTAGTGCCATCTTGCAACAAAAGTTGCCGCCTAAGTTGAAGGACCCCGGAAGCTTTACCATTCCATGTACTATTGGAGATCTCTCATTCAGCAAATGCTTGTGTGATTTGGGTGCAAGTATTAATCTCATGCCCTTGTCTGTTTTCGAGCAACTTGGTCTGCCTGAGCCAAAGCCAACTAACATCTCCTTGCAGTTGGCTGATAGGACGATCACGTATCCGAGGGGTATAGTAGAGGACGTCTTGGTGAAGGTTGATAAGCTCATCTTTCTTGCCGATTTTGTGATTCTAGATTTTGAAGAAGATAAGAAGATTCCCATAATCTTGGGAAGGCCTTTTCTAGCTACGGGTCGTACTTTGATCGATGTGCAAAAAGGAGAGCTTACAATGAGGGTGCAAGATCAGAATGTCACCTTTAATGTGTTCAAGGCCATGAAATTTCCGACAGAGGATGAGGAGTGTTTCAGTGTGGAGATAGTTGGTACGGGTCAGGCAGAAGAGTTTGATCATTTGTTGAGTAAAAAGTTAGACGTGCACAAGCTCAAGCATCACATCAGTGATTCCATTGATAATTCTTCCATTCAAGATCTCTCGAAGGTGAAGCTTGGGAAGCTGCCACCACACTTGAAGTATGTCCTTGTGGATGATGAACTTGTGATTTTTGAAGTATGCCAAGATAACGTGTTAAGAAGGTGGATGACCGATGATGAAGTAGAAGAGAGTGTTGTTTAGCCGTCCGAATCGAATAAGCACCTTAGAGGTGTGAGGAAGAAAAAGAAGGCGAAGAAGTCGACGGGTGGAAAAATCAAGTTGAAGAGTGAAAGAAAAGTTGTGTTGGGAGGAAACAAACATGTCAACGTGTGCATGAATGGTCTTTCGGTTGAGGACGGTTCGGTTATTCTTTTGAAACCGCCGTGAGTTGAGGAAGTGACGTCCGGCTAAATGACGTTAACGACAGCGCTTCGTGGGAGGCAACCCATGTGTTTCGTCGAGTAGGTATGTTTTCTCCTTTCCCTCGTATTTACTTCCATTCAATGCGGACATTGAATTTTTCAAGTTTGGGGGTGGTTTGGGGGATAAGCAGTGTATAGTAGTATTTGTGTGTTTCATGTAGATTGCATATATTTTGCATAGTAGTAATAGTTCATGCATATATGTTCGTATTATTTATGTTTGTTTCATATAGGACATTCTGTTATTGTGATATTTATGTTCATATAGTTGCATGAGCATGGCATGCATTTTCATGATCTCGTAGAGCTTGCTAATTCTGACTGGTAGGTAGGTGTCTAGTTGAGTGTGGTGATGATGAATAGAGGGTTGATTTATAGTGCCTATGAAATTGACTTCCGTGTTTCAGAAACAAAACTTTTACACAGACTCATTGGGTGCTTTTGGGCAAGGATAGGGTCATGCTTGTTGGATGTTTAGAGATTTAATCGCTTGATTATAGTTAGAATTTTCGTTATTCCCTTGATGGCATAGGAGCACTAAAATCTAAGTTTGGGGGAAACCAGGGATTTCATGCTAGTTGTAAATATTTGTTAATAATGGCTAGGTGTCAAATGTCTAGTAGCCGGCTCATATTTATATGAGTAGTCTAGGGTTGGAAATGAGAAAGGCTCATTCCAGATTGCATTTTTAAAAAAAAAAAAAGAAAAAAAAACAGAAAAAAAAACAGAAAAAAACAGAAAAAAAAAGGAAAAAAAAAAAACAAAAGTGTCAATTGTGAAATGCAAAATTAACCAGAGTGAGCTCTTTAATACTCGAGTAATTAAGTCTGAGGGGACTTAGTCCTAGTGACCTAAGGCTTTTATAGTCTGGGATCCACTGACCCAACACTCGTTACATGGGTATTATTGTATAAGCCTTTAGGGGTCTCATTCATTGCACGGTTAAATAAGCATGCGTATTGTATATAGTATTATGTGTCATAGTACTAAAGCATGAGTTTCTGTCTACCTTGGATAAGGGTGAAGGTGTTCCTAGGTTATGAAGTGTCTACAGTCTATTTAGTTATAAACCTGTGATTGTCTTGACTGAAAGCATGTATGATTTTTGACCTAGTTTTGGGAGTATTTCTGATGAGCATCGCACACACGCACGTTTCTGTTCATGTATGGTTAGTATACGGGGACTTAGTCGAGCTCTATTTGGATTTGTTGCATTCTTTGAGATATTTGCTTGTTAGTTGGTTTTGGTGAGTTTAAAGGGGATCCTTGCATTTTTCATGTAGTTGCATACATATAGTTAGTTGCATTGTTAGTTGCATTATAGATCGGATTTTATGGGTACATTCGCTATAGGCCCTCACGAGACCTTACTCGTCCAGTAGGGCTGCCTAGGGGTTTAAAGGGCTTGTTGCATATGCCAAATGCAACCGTGATCACCTACGGAAGTGGTACTACTTAGTGTAGATAGATTTTTATGTTTATGCTTGAGGACAAGCATCGGTTTAAGTTTGGGGGTGTGATAAGTGGATTTTTATCCACTTGGATCGCTTCATTTTGGCTTAAATTGATCGCTTGTATCTCAAGTATTTGTGTGTTTTAATATGTTTTGTGTAGCTGTGCAGGTTAGCAAATTGCCAGCTATGATTGTTGATTTTCGTTGGTCTTGGAGTTTAAATTGAGCTTTGGAATGAAGGATGGTGAATTTCCCTAGGCTACCATGAGGATTCATAATTCAAGAATTGAAGAACGGGAAGTGGCAAAAGAATCGGAAGAGAAAACGGAAGATAAATGAGCAAATTGTGGGAAATTCGGATTTGCCGGTAGGTTGCGCAGTCTACTTTGTTTTAGCCATATCTGGAGTTCTACAAGTCCGTTTGAGGCCCGTAAGCTGTCCA
The DNA here is from genome assembly GCA_036435485.1 of Saposhnikovia divaricata. Lineage (NCBI taxonomy): Eukaryota > Viridiplantae > Streptophyta > Magnoliopsida > Apiales > Apiaceae > Saposhnikovia > Saposhnikovia divaricata. The sequence continues at coordinate 166,104,045 of CM071595.1, read as the reverse complement.
CGTGAAGCTTGGGAAATTTTCTACAACCTTGGATAGAAGGCACGGCGCGGCAACGCCGTTTTTTAGCTTGATTTTGGCACGGCAGCGCCTTATGCAATTCTATGGCGCGGTAGCGCCGTGTTCCTACACAGAAGTGGCGTGGCAGCGCCGGCTCTTCTGACGGGAAAATCATGATTTGCTGATTTTTCGAGATAAAGTCAAAAAAAATAAAATTCCTTTCGAACTACTTGCACCTGGAGGCCTATATAAAGGAAGAAAAACCCTAGAATAGAGGGAGGTCTGACCACGTATTATATTTACAGAGTTTTCAAGCACGAAGAAGCAAGGAAGAAGATAGTTTTCAATTTATTCTTGTATTCTTCCTAGTTTGTGGATGCTTGGTTTGGGTGTATTCTTTAGAACCCTTGTTATTTATTTAAATCATTATTCGTTTTCTTCCTAACTCCTGTAATTATGTGTTAATTCTTATTGAAGCGAAAGTGGATATAGGAGTTTAGAACTTGCAATGCTAGCATAGGTTTATGCGTGAGAGTATCATTCATAATTAGTGTCGTAACTCTAACCGTTTTATGACGACTATGTGATCAATTGAATGCTTGTACTTCAACCATTATGTTTCAATCTTTATAGACATATGGAGATTAGGCATAATTGGGAGACTAAGTGATTTCTATCTTTATTGTGGATGTTATTTAGGATGGTATTTGTGCAACGAAGGTTGGCTTATATCAATTTTGTGTATTCGATCGGGTATTAACAAATCACTTGAAAAGGTTAGAGAAGTGGAGACTATAAATGGATTGTTTAATGAAGTTAAAATCCCATGTTTATTTCGCATAAGTAATTTGACATAATTGTTAGTTCAAGTAGTTGATCATTAGTTATAATTCTTAGAGTAAGCTTAGTGATAAACAAAAAATCCAATTGTTAATTTGTCGTAGCGTCGAATAATAATCATACATCGGTGAGTGAATTAACTAGACAATACAACGAGTCCCTGTAGGAACGAATCTTATTTGCTATCTATATTACTTGAGATCACATGCACTTGCGTGTTGAGTTTGGTCATAACAGTTGTGTTAGTTTGCGTCGAATTCCTCCATAAAACCAGATTGTTCGAGCAGCCTGTTAATTCTGGCAGTCTGTCAAACTCCTCCAAGTTATCCTCATTTCCAGGATTTTTCTCACATTCACCCTCTTCCAAGTTGTCATCTCCCTTGTTTATTTCGTTAATTATGTCATCTCCGTCCATTACAACATCACATCCACAAAACTTCCCTATAGCATAAGGAACGAGTTCCATATTTTGCAAGTATTCCGATTGATGAGCAGCAGATTGCTCTCTTTGTTCATCCGCATTAGGCATCTTACGTTTCTTGGTTACTCGGTCTGGATTGTTAAGGCATCTAGCAAGAGAGTGACCAAAAGCCTTACATAGACTGCAGGAGTAAGGGAGTTGAGGGTATTGGATCTCAACCCTTTCTTGTTCTTCAACCCCATTTGTATTGAGTACATTAACCCAAACGTAATCTGGCCTTGGAGCAGAGTAAGTCAGTTCCACTTGGATATTAGCATATTTCAAGGGTTCAAATTTAGCCGTGGCATCATCGAATTTCAAGGGTCTCCCCACTGAGCGAGCGATTGCAGATAGACTATTTTTGGACCAAAGGGAGTAAGGAACATCGACCAGTCGAATCCAGCAAGGAACCTTCTCAATGACATTTCTTTTTAAAGTTGACCCTTCCATCCATGGCTTGAGATACAGAGTTTTCCCACCCATTTGGACTGTATTAAGATTCAGAGCCACATTCCTTTCTTCTATTGTGCCAAAACGGAATGTATAGTATCCTTTAGAACTATAGAAGATCCCAGTCAACCCTTTATTCCTCCATATTCTATTAGCTTGCTCGTGAACAAACTTAAAAGCAAAACCTCCCCCAATAAAATGACCGATAATACTCGTATCCCATTTTTTCTCGGCATTAACCATATATTCTCTCGAAAATTTGACAACGGCAGTACCATCTTCATTAAAAGTAAGAACGGAGTCATCATTATCCATACAAGGGGTAGGATCTACAACAGTTTTGGCAACAATTGAGCTCCAAGTGACCGATTTTTTTGGGACATTTGAAGTTTGAACATTGGGATTGTTTATCACATTATTAACTTGTAACTACTGTATGGGAATAGATAGTTGAGTGAACTTACCATCTTGGTGAGGATTAACAAGAGGCGAGGTAACCTCTAATGGTGAGTCTGCATTTGAAGCTTCACGAGAAGCACTAGAAGAGCCAACAGCTATGGGCCCTGAAGCGTTCTGTTCTGTACCATCATTTAGGATTAAATTAATTTGGTTTGTCATCCGAGCTTGGGCCCCTGGAGACAGGGGTTCTCCCATAATCACATCTGTGTTAATAGACTCATTATCCACCTCAAAATGAATTAGAGGCAACAAGTTATTGGCGTAAACTGCATAGTTGTGCCCATTAAGAACTGCAAACTCATCAGAATTCATAGATCCGGAGTGTTCTGAATTACGAGACCCCATCTTAAAGCAAACTTGAACAGATCGAGGGAGAAAATTGGATGATAGGACAGAGGAGAAAGAGAGGAACAAAGAAAAAGAGAGCGTGAGGAAAGTGGCTGTGAAAAGAAGGCAAAAACCGGATGGTCAACGGGGAGGAGAGTGAAGTTTTCCGTTAAACGGAAGAGGAGGCTGTAGAGAGAACATTTTTTTTGTTGTATTTCCACTTATTCTAACCAATTTATTTATGGAGTTTAGTATTTTGATGCTTTAAAGATCTGTGTGTGATGTATATCTGATATCCTCGTATAGTTATGCTTAATTGTTATGTGTGTAGCTAACATCTAAGCTGTTAATCTTTTGTGAAGTGAAAGTGGATCTTGAGATTTAGAACTTGCCATGCTAGCATAGGTTCATGATTGTTTATCAACATGATTCGTAGTGTAATTTTAACTATCTTACTCTACACTGTGTGATTAATATGGATAACTTGTTTTTCAACCGTTATGTTTTCAAATTCTATAGACATATAGGGTCTAAGCATAATTGGTGTCTATTCATCTTCTATCTCTTTTGTGGATGTATGGGTAGTTTGGTATACGTATGCTGACAGGTATCGTGTACTTGTTTCATGTTATTCGATTAGATATCATAACCATCACATACATTGATTAAAGGCTTCAGCTCTAAGCGAAGTATTTAATGAAGTTAGGATCCCATGTTTTCTCTCGCATAAGTAATTCGATTTCAATTCTTGTTAGTTAATTAATATTAGTTTGTTAATTTGATTTTTATTTAATTTTAGTTAATCAAAACCCAAATTTGTTAATTGTCTTAGCAGTGAATAAAAACCATACATTGTTGCATAGGTACATTAACTGAATTGAAACCTAAACCAGATCTCTGTGGGAACGAACTTGACTTATTCATATATTACTTGTGACCACGTACGCTAGCGTGTTTAGTGCAAACAAATTTTGGCGCCGCTGCCGGGGATCATCGGTGTTTTATTTTTAGTTTATGTGCTTGTCAACAGTGGTTGTTAGAGTTCACTGACTCAGATTATTTCTTACATAGTTGTTTGTTTATGTGTATGCGAACACGTTCTCAATCTCGTAAACTGGAAGATGTAGATCTTGTAGCAGATAAAATCGAAGAGGAACTTGAAACAACACTAAAGATGGGTGATCGAGTGGCAGCAAGTACTAAGGCTTTGAAGGACTATTCTCAGCCGAAGATCAATGACATCCAATCTAGCATTGTCAGGCCAGCCATTGCAGCTAACAATTTCGAAATCAAGCCTAGCATAATTCAGATGGTATAGAATTTAGTTCAATTTGGGTGTGCTCCTACGGAAGATCCTAACATGCACATCCGGAACTTTATAGAGATCTGTGAGACTTTCCGGTTCAACGGTGTGTCGGAAGATGCTATGAAATTGAGACTTTTCCCATTCTCTTTGAGGGATAAAGTTAAGAGTTGGTTATACTCTTTACCAGCCGGTTCTATTACGACATGGGAGGATCTTGCTCAGAAATTTCTCACTAAATTCTTCCCCATGGCTAAAACAGCAGCAATCAGGAACGCTCTTACTCAATTTGCACAGCAGTCAGGTGAATCTTTGTGTGAAGCTTGGGAGCGCTACAAGAAGATGCTTAGAAAGTGCCCTTATCATGGTATTCCAGACTAGATGGTTATCAATTCTTTCTACAATGGGCTGGGACCACAGACGAGACCTATGTTAGATACAACTTAAGGCGGAGCTTTATGGGCAAAGAGTTACGAGGAGGCGTATGAGCTAATTGAGACGATGGCTGCTAACGAATATCAGAATCCAACGCAGAAACTATCGCAAGGCAAAGTAGCAGGAATTCTGGAAGTGGATGCTGCTACAGCCATAGCAGCTCAGTTGAAGGCTTTGACTATGAAGGTGGATTCTCTGACTAACTATGGAGTTCAGCAGGTGGCTAGTATTTGTGAGCTATGTACGGGCGCACATGAGACGAGGCAATGTGCCATATCTAGTGAGTCGGCGCAGTTTGTTAGCAATTTTCAGAGGCCACAACAACCGGCTCCTGCCACTTATCATCCAAATAACACTTATCATCCTAATTTCAGATGGAAATTTCTGGACGTCTTCAAGAAATTGTCAATTAATATTCCTTTTGCAAAAGCTTTAGAACAGATGCCGAGCTATGCAAAGTTCATGAAGGGTATTTTATCACGGAAGCTGAAACTCGAGGAATTGGAAACTGTTGCTTTGACAGAGGAGTGTAGTGCTGTTTTGCAGCAGAAATTACCACCGAAGCTTAAGGATCTAGGAAGCTTTACCATACCATGCACCATTGGCAAACTTTCTTTCGACAAGTGTTTGTGTGACTTGGGAGCTAGCATCAATCTCATGCCTTTGTCTGTGTTCAAGCAACTTGGTCTACCGGATCCAAAACCTACCAACATATCTTTACAGCTGGCTGATCGGTCGATCTTATCCTAGAGGTACCGTGGAGGATGTTTTGGTAAAAGTTTATAAGCTCATCTTCCCTGCAGATTTCGTGATTCTTGATTTTGAAGAAGATAAGAAGATTCCCATCATCTTGGGAAAGCCTTTTCTCGCTACTGGCCGTACTTTGATAGATGTTCAGAAAGGAGAGCTCAAAATGAGAGTGCAAGATCAGACTGTTTCCTTTAATGTGTTCAAGGCCATGAAATTTCCTGCGGAGAATGAAGAGTGCTTTAAAGTGGAAGGGGTTGATACTAGGGCTGGAAATTTTCGACCCGCGACCCGAACCCGACCCGAACCCAACCCGCATGGGTCGGTTTCGGGTTTATATTTTTCGGGTTCGGGTCGGTTTCGGGTTGACCCTAACTTGACCCGAAAAAATCGGGTTGGGTTCGGGTTACCCGAAACTGACCCGAATATATATATATATATATATATATATATATATATATATATATATATATATATATATATATATATTATTTTTAATATAAATTATTTTTAATATATATATATATATTATTTTTAATAAATATTATTATATATATATATATTATTTTTAAAATTTTCAAAAATTAAATTTCGGGTCGGGTTACCCGAAACTGACCCGAAACCCATTCGTGTCGGGTTCGGGTTGAGCACCTGTACCCATTAAATTTTCGGGTCGGGTTGGGTAAAAAATACGACCCGAGTCTGCTGACCCGACCCGAACCCGACCCGAAACCCGAAATTGCCAGCCCTAGTTGATACTAGCCAGAATAAAGCGTTTGATCAGATGTTGAAGTCGGATCCATTAGACGTTGCTTTAGAAGGAAGGTCTGATACTGAAGATGGGGAATTAGGCGTGGCTGATCTTTGGGATTCTCAGGTGCTGATTGATGAGGTTGTTTTATGGTCATTTCTTGAGGATAGTGCAATTGAGTATTTTCTTGAGAAAGATGTTTTGTTAAAGTATGAGGGTAATAAAGATCTTCATGAGTTGTATAGAAATTTTACTTCTGATGAGATGTTAGAGGAATTGAATGCTATTTGTTCTAAGCATGAAATTCAACTTGAGGATCGTTCTTTTGATCCTAAGTCTATTGTTAAGACTTCTGTTGGTGAACCACCCACTTCCGTTCCTAATCCATCTATTTCCACTCTTGATCAGTCTTTGGTAGTTAATAATGAAAATCATCATGTTGAAGAAGCTTCCAAACTTGAGCTTAAACCACCAGATCACCTGAGGTATGCATATTTGGGTCGATCATATACTTTTCCTATTATTATTGCTGCTAACTTGTCAGGTAGTGAAGAGAACAATGTACTGACACTTTTGAGGAGCAAAGAAGGCTGAAACTTGTCATCAAGGATGTAGCCCCGAAAAAGATAATTAAATGGCCATATAGAGATACTGTGTAGAATTTTTCAAGAGAAAAAGCCATTTCCATGTCTAGCTAAAGACTCTAAACAAAGGCGCTTCCTGGGAGGCAACCCATGGATTTCTTGCTTTCAATAAAAGAGCATTTTCCCCAATTCTTCATAATTCTGGATTACTATTTTCATGTGGAGGGTGTAGAGGTCACTTGACCTGTTTTTGGAGCTCATGTTGTCTATCCACCACCAGATTCACCACCCGAGGAGGGTGATCCTGCCGATGATTAGGTATGTTTCCTGCTATCCCTTGTATTACCTTCAATTCAATGGGGACATTTAATATTTCAAGTTTGGGGGTGATTTGGGGGATAAGTAGTGTTAGTTGAGTCTTTGTTCATGTAGGAAATCATATTTTGCATGTTAGTAGTAATTCATTCATGTTTTGTTCGTATTATTGCATGTTTGTTTCATGTTTATTTTTATTTTTGTATACCATGTGAGTCCATTTAGTTGCATTTTCGTAGCATATTTCATGATCCCTTAGGATGAGCTAATTCTGATTGGTAGGTAGATGTCTATTTGAGTGTGGTAATGATGAATAGAGGGTTGATTTATAGTTCTTATGAAATTGACGTGCATGTTTCAGAAACAAAATCTTTTCACAATCTCATCGTTTGCTTTTGGGCTAGATTGAGTCATATTTGTTTGGTTGTTTGAGATTTAATCACTTGATTATATTTAGAATGTTCGTTATTCCCTTGATGGCGTAGGGACACTAAAGTCTAAGTTTGGGGGAAACCAGGGATTTCATGCTAATTGTTAATAATTGTCAATAATGGCTAGGCGTCAAATGGCTAGTAGCCGGCTCATATTTTATGAGTAGTCTAGAGTTGGAAATGAGAATTCACATTCCAGATTGCATATATATAAAAAAAAGAAGGAAAAAAAAGTTGTCATGTATAAATTGTTTAAATGCAAAATTAACCAGGTTGAGCTCTTTAATACTCGAGCAATTAAGTTCTAGGGGACTTTGTGCCTAGTGACCTAAGACTTTCTCGGTCTGGGATCCACTAACCTAACGCTCGTTACATGGGTATTATTGTATAAGCCTTTTGGGGTCTCATCCATTGCACGGTTAAATAAGCATGCGTTGTTGTGTATATTACTATGTGTCGTAGTTGTTAGTAAGAAAGCATGAATTCCTGTCAAACTCGAATAATGATGGAGGTGTTTCTAGGTTATGAAGTGTTTATTGTCTATTTTATTTATAAACTTGTGATTGTTTTGGCGAAGAATAGGTATGATTTTGATCTAGTGTTAGGAGTATATCAGATGATCATCACACACACGCACGTTTCTGTTTATGTATTGTAAGTATATGGGGACTTAGTCGAGCTCTATTTGGTTTTGGTTGCATTCTTTGAGATATTTGCTTGCTAGTTGGTTTTGGTTAGTTAAAGGGGATCATTGCATTTTCATATTAGTTGCATTCATGCATTGCATTATTTAGTTAGATGGATTTTTGTGGGTACATTCGCTATAGGCCCTCACGAGACCTCACTCGTCCACTAGGGCTACCTAGGGGTTTAAAGGGCTTGTTGCATATGCCAAATGCAACCGTAATCACCTACGGAAGTGGTACTAGTTAGTTTTATATAGTTATATTTGTTTATGCTTGAGGACAAGCATCAGTTTAAGTTTGGGGGTGTGATAAGTGGATTTTATATCCACTTGGAGCGTTCCATATCAACTTAAATTGGTTTCTTGGTCTCAAATTTGTTGTAGTTTTGATGTGTTTTTGTCTAGTTGTGCAGGTTTGTAAAATGCCGGCTAGGGTTGATGATTTCCGTCGATTTTGGACTTTGAGTTTGATCTTGGAATGAAGAATGGAAGCTTCAATTATGCTACATGATGTTTATAATCCAAGAGATATGAAGCACGGAAGCATCTACAAAAAGAACGGGAAAGAACGGATGAAAAACGAAGAAACAGCAGAAAATGGAGAATACAGAAGTCCCGAACATTTAATGAACTGATAATTTGAGATAAACTTCACAGGAAAATATTTGATTGATCTGGCGGACTGCCAGTTTTACTCAAATGTGCAATCAATCCCAACAATGGATTAATGCGACTCTTAATAAACATATTTTAAATAGTTGACACGAACAAAATGTCAACCCTTGACAAGAAAGGTAACTATCTCAAAATAATGAGAATAGTCTCAAAACAAAATATGATGAGTTGTACTGAACAATTAGTACCACTCGAATATTTATAATACTCACAATTGATGAACGCTAAGTAGAATTCTTTTCACTTGATCGACGAGTGCAACTCTAATGATACTACTTTCGTAACACTAAGTTGTTGGTTCGAAAGATGAACCAACTGAAAGGTAATCAATAAATATTGTCGAATTTGTACAAAAAATCCGACTGAATAGAATGAATTCAACTATCTCGAACGAATGAGATTAGTTTCACTGAATCAAAATAATAGTCGTCTCGAAATATTGAGATCGACCCTATAGCAACGAAATTGTTTCTACGCTTATAGGGAATATAATTCGCAAGTAAAATAAATCAACAAGAACGTAATATTTGACGAGAAATAATGCTCAAAATAAATAATTGCATCACGAGAAGCAATAGATAAATCTCATAATTTATAGCTCGAAAATAAATAAGGGACAAAATAATATGATCAGAAATACAAAATTTCCGAGAGTTAGGGTAAGAATGAACTTACCTCTGTCTCGACGTTAAACGTTTACCAAATAAATAAAAGAGTGCTAACCGCGAGCAAACGTCCCAATTCTCGAAAAGGGGAAACTCTATCATAATTATCAAAATAATTTTAGTACTCGGGTAAGAATTTAATCACGAAATGTCAAAGCAGTTCGACAATCATGTCGTTGATAACCAATAATTCTCGAACAAATAATTGGGAAATATTCTCGAAATTTTAAAATCTCATTAATGCCTTATTCGTAAGGTAAAATAAATTAAATGGAGGTTCTGATTGATTTTCCTATTAATTTCAATACATCAGGTTTTGTAATATCGTATGATTCCGAAAACATAATTTTATAAAGGAATTTCCTCATTAAAGGGATCTCCAATTTATATCTAAATAACGACACTAGTCGATTCATTTTCACAACACATCTCGAATAAATTAATTAAAAAAGGTTTGCATAAGATCATCAATAATTATCTAAAATTCTTAATTTACCTAAAAATTAACTAATTCACTTGAGTCCATTTTAAAGAAGCAATAGTAATAATATATTTCACTATTTATCCTCAAAATCACCAACTCCATATATTTTTTTTTATTGCACTTAACTCCAAGAAAAATCGTTTATAACTAATAAAATATTTTTAAGTGGAGGCACTAATCGCTCCCTAATAGATTAGTGACCATTATGACTTTATGAAATCAATCCCGAGCAAAGGTGACATTTTAATATAGATTTAATTAGACCTGGCAAATCGGGTAAACGGATCGGTTTCGGATCGGATCTGCTTCGGATCGGATCCACTTTCGGTTAAGGTACTATTTAGAGACTGTTCGGTTCGGATCGGATCTGATTCGGTTCGGATCCACTTTTGGTTAAGGTACTATTTAGAGCCTGTTCCGTTCGGATCGGATCTGATTCGGTTCAGATAAAATTCGGATTAAAATCGGATAAATTTTGGATTAAGATCGGATCAAACTGGGTTCGGTTCTCTTTCGGATTTAAACTGTTCGGATCGGATTTTGTTTGGATGTAGGAACATTCGGTTCGGATCGGATTGTCGAGATATATCTAATTTTTTGATGTACCCAAATTTTCCAAAAACCAAAAAATTATTTTGGCTTGAGATCTTAGCAATGAACAACTAAATTGATTAGTACTAGTAACTAGTGCTTTGTTACGACTTTTTGTTCCATTTTAAAAAAAATATTTCTCGACGATCCAACTGTCGGATGTCAAAATATATCTAATTTAGTGATATTCGCAAATTTTCAAAAATAAATAAATTAATTAGGCTGGCGATCTTAGTAGTCAACTACCGAATTGACTAGTACTGGTAACTAGTGTTTTGTCACGGATTTTTATTCTATTTTTTAAAAATTATTTCTCAACGATCCAACCGTACGGATCTCAAGATATATCTAATCTAGTAATATTCCCAAATTTTCATAAAATAAAGAATTAATTTGGTTGGAGATCTTAGTAGTCAACTACCGAATTGACTAGTACTCGTAACTAGTGTTTTGTCACGGATTGTTATTCTATTTTTAAGAATTATTTCTCGACGATCCAACCGTACGGATCTCAAGATATATCAAATCTAGTTATATTCCCAATTTTCAAAAAAAAAAAATTTAATTTGGTTGGAGATCTTAGTAGTCAACTACCGAATTGACTAGTACTCGTAACTAGTGCTTTGTCACGCATTGTTGATTCTATGTTTTAAAAAATATATCTCGACGATCCAACCGTACAGATCTTAAGATATATCTAATTTAGTGATATACCACAATTTTCAAAAAATAAAAAGTTAATTTGGTTGGATATCTTAGTAGTCAACTACTGAATTGACTAGTACTCGTAACTAGTGCTTTGTCACGGATTGTTGATTCTATTTTTAAAAAATTACTTCTCGACGATCCAACCGTACGGATCTCAAGATATATCTAATCTAGTGTTATTCCCAAATTTTTAAAAAATAAAAATTTAATTTGCTTGGAGATTTTAGTAGTCAACTATTGAATTGACTAGTACTCGTAACTAGTGATTTGTCACAGATTGTTGTTTCTATTTTTTAAAAATAATTTCTCGACGATCCAACCGTGTGGATCTCAAGATATATCTAATATAGTGATATTACAATATCTTAAAAAAATAAAAATATAATTTGGTTGAAAATCTTAGTAGTCAACTACCGAATTGACTAATACTCGTAACTGTTGTTTTGTCACGGATTGTTGATTTTATTTTTTTAAAATTATTTATCGAAGATCCAACCGTACGGATCTCAAGATATATCTAATCTAGTGATATTCCCAAATTTTCAAATAATAAAAAATTAATTTGGTTGGAGACCTTAGTAGTCAACTACCGAATTGACTAGTACTCGTAACTAGTGTTTTGTCACGAATTGTTGATTCTATTTTTTAAAAATTATTTATCGAAGATCCAACCGTACGGATCTCAAGATATATCTAATCTAGTGATATTCCCAAATTTTCAAATAATAAAAAATTAATTTGGTTGGAGATCTTAGTAGTCAACTACCGAATTTACTAGTACTCGTAACTAGTGTTTTGTCACGGATTGTTGATTTTATTTTTTAAATATTATTTCTCGACGATCCAACCGTACGAATCTCAAGATATATCTAATCTAGTGACATTCCCAAATTTTCAAAAAATAAAAATTTAATTTGGTTGGAGATCATAGTAGTCAACTACCGAATTGACTAGTACTCGTAGCTAGTGCTTTGTTACGGATTGTTGATTCTATTTTTTAAATATTATTTCTCGACGATCCAACCGTACGGATCTCAACATATATCTAATATAGTGATATTCCCAAATTTTTAAAAAAGAAAAAATTAATTTGGTTGGAGATCTTAGTAGTCAACTACTGAATTGACTAGTACTCGTAACTAGTGTTTTATAACGGATTGTTGATTCTATTTTTTAAAAAATATATCTCGACGTTCCAACCATACGGATTTCAAGATATATCTAATTTAGTGATATTCTCAAATTTGTAAAAAATAAAAAATTAATTTGGTTTAAAATGTTAGTAGTCAACCATCGAATTGACTAGTACTCGTAACAAGTGTTTCGTCACGGATTGTTGATTCTATTTTTTCAAATTTATTTCTCGATGATCCAACCGTACGGATCTCAAGATATATCAAATCTAGTGTTATTCTAAAATTTTCAAAAAATAAAAAATTAATTTGGTTGGAGATCCTAGTAGTAAACTACCGAATTGACTAGTACTTGTAACTAGTGCTTTGTCACGGATTGTTGATTCTATTTTTTAAAAATTATTTCTTGACAATCCAACCGTACGGATCTCAAGATATATCTAATCTAGGGACATTCCCAAATTTTCAAAAAATAAAAAATTAATTTGGTTGGAGAACATAGTAGTCAACTACCGAATTGACTAGTAGTCGTAACTAGTGCTTTGCCACGGATTGTTGATTCTATTTTTTAAAAATTATTTCTCGACGATCCAACCGTACGGATCTCAAGATAGATCTAATATAGTGATATTCCCAAATTTTCAAAAAATAAAATATTAATTTGGTTGGAGATCTTAGTAGTCAACTACCGAATTGACTAATACTCGTAACTATTGTTTTGTCACGGATTGTTGATTTTATTTTTTTCAATTTATTTCTCGACAATCCAACCGTACGGATATCAAGATATATCTAATTTAGTGATATTTCAAAATTTTCAAAAAATAAAAAATATTTTTTAAAAAATACATTTGTCAAAATTTATTAAATAAGACAGAATATGTCAAAATTACATACATCACTTATATAACGCTTCCATAAGCGCTATGGAAGTGAATGCACTCATTTAGACAGCGCTTCAATAAGCGCTATATAAGTGAATGCACTTTAATTTCTGCCTTGAATATGCAGAATTTATTTATTTATTTTTTTGCTAATTATGTGCAGAATTTATTAATTTATATTTGCAAATTGAATTAAAATATTATTATATACAAAATATCGTAAGCAATATTCAGTGACAATAATAAATATATAGCAAATCAGAAAATATAAAAATCGACAAAACTAAACAAATAAAGGTCAAGAAAATATTAATCTATATAAAATTATTTTATCGGATATTTTTCAATTCAGTTATTTTTAGTTTCGGATTTACATCGGATTCAAGTCATATTCGGTTCGGGTAAATTTTTATTCGGATTTGATCGGTTCTGATTATAATCGGATACATGGTCATCATTGGATACAGTATTTCGGATAATTTTTGGTTAAATTTCCGGTTGGGTTAATTTTCGGATCGGATAAAATTGATTTTCGGATCGTTATCGGATTTGATTAAATTGAACCGGTTTCGGTTCAGATTCGGATTGTTTCGGTTTCGGATACAATTTCGGATAATCTATTTCGGATCCAATTTCGGATTCGGTTCCACATATTTCGGTTCGGTTTTTCGGATCCGGTTTCGGATACAATTTCGAATAATCTATTTCGGATCCAATTTCGGATTCGGTTCCACATATTTCGGTTCGGTTTTTCGGATCCAGACCCATTTTGCCAGGTCTAGATTTAATCCAACGATCCTCATGAATTCCTAAGATATATTAAGAATCATTTTAATATTATAATTACAAGACTTTCATTTTCTTTTAATCGACTTTAAAACCATCGGGTAGCATCTTTTTCTAAAACAATACTTTATTCTATAAAATTGCGTCATGTAAAGACCTATTTTTATTACACTTTAGAAAATCATAATTTCTTTATTATTTATTTATTTATTTTATTCACTCGATTAAATAAATCAAGTGGCATTTCTTAATCTTACAACCAAATTACAATAACAACCAAATTATTACAATTTAATAGTGAAAATGCCCCTAACCCACATCTCTCCTATTCCCAGCCGCACTCCACCGCCGGCCGGCGGCCAGACCACCGCCTCCCTCCGGCGAACATCTCTCTCTCTCTCTCTCTCTCTCTCTCTCTCTCTCTCTCTCTCTCTCACCTCTCTCTCTCGCCTCCCCCCCATCAATCTCTCGACTCAATCTCTCAATCTCACTCTCTCGTTCTCTCTTCCTCCTCTCCATCTCTCCGCTCTCTCCTCCCTTCCTCCGATCTCTCCCCTCTCCTATCTCGCTGTCTCTCTCAGTCTCTCCGCCCCTCACTCTCTTTCTCCTCTCCGTCTCATCCCTCTCCTCTCTGCCTCTCATCTCTCCCTCTCTCCGACTCAATCTCTCCCTCTACCCCCTTATTACACCAACAACAACAACAACCAACCACCGCCGGTTTCTTCCAGCATCACGGTGGCGTCGACCCCTCTCCCCCTGCTCCGACTTGCGACCTCCGATCCCCTAACAACCATCAACACTTACAATACCCAATACATATTATTCAAGCCCACAATTCAATATTTAAACTAAATTAACATCCCTAATTAATCAATACAACATCCATTAATTATAAACAAAATCGAGATAATCTACCAAATCAGGGCATGTACAATACAAAAATTAAAAGTTTTAAAAACACATAAAGACTCATACCCTTTTGAAAATCAAAGCTTTAGAAATTGATAAAAACCCAACCCCTTGGAATCACTTATATATATATAGGGTCTTGTTCTAATAGAAACTAGAAACTAAACCTAAATTAAATATTTCAAGCTAATCGAATGACCAAATTAGGGGTACTCCAATACAAAAAACGTTTAAAATTATTGTCTCTATTCAACAAAAATATAAAAAAATAAAAAAATTAAAAAAAAGTTACTGTCCACGTGATGACGTGGCACGTGAACAGTAACCTTTTTTAAATTTTTTTTTATTATTTTTTTTATATTTTTGTTGAATAAAGCCAATAATTTTAAACGTTTTTTGTGAAGGTGCCCCTAGCGGGGCCATTAAAATAAATGAAATATAATTTATTTAGTGTAGGTTTCTAGTTTCTATTCTAAGGTTGGTTTCTATTTGAACGCTAGCCTATATATATATATCAAAATGTAGAGTCTTTGATGAGCTTCCCAAATCTATCCTTGCATGTATGATCAACTCAAAATCCTAGGAGTTATAAGCTTTCAAAGTTGTAGAAAATGGTGAGTGTTTTCTCTCTGTTTTTTTTATTTTGGTCGAGTGTTTACAAGATGAGAATGATCACTTGATCTATTTCCTTTAATATAGATAGCATTTACATAATTGGGCTCTTAATGAGCCTCTAGTACAAATTGGACTCATTATTTCTAACCCACCTAATATTTATAATTTAATTGATTCTAGCTACAAATTTGCTAACACAAAATTATGACTCTAAGATTTTTTTATAAATCGAACCTTAATTATAATCGTAGTCATAAAATGATAGTAATACTAGTAATAATAGTAGTAAACCGCGAATCGATAATAAAAATAGCGTTATACTAATTAGTAATTGCTAGAGTCTTGTAACACTCTAAAAATATTTGCACGCACTCCTAATAATAATTAAAACCAAATTCTAAATCTTACGGTAATATATCAACAGGAGTCTCACAACATTATAATAATTTTATGGTTATTAGAGTAATTGCGTGAGTTTTTGTTCTAATGTTTCTCGTAATGCTGCTTAATTGGATTGGATCGGGTAATTACACGCTTGTTGGAGAATGGATTGTTATTTTTTTGGTTGTGATGTTTAATGGATTGGTATTTTTCCCCTACATGATTTGTAAATGGGTTTTTTAAGTAAGGTTATCTGGTGGAATTATGTTACCGATTTCCAAATCAGATGTCCCGTGAAGGAGAAAAAATATACTCCTACGGACAATGTTATCAGAACTCTAGGTAGTAATTGTAGGATTTATCTCTTTCTATTTAGGATTTACATGTTTGTGACGGTATTATTGTTTTCGTTCTCTGTAGGACTTGATTTAAAAAATATTGAGAAATGTATGGGTGACCCGAATGCTGATTCTGACAATCCTGTTCTCAAAGAAGACCAAGATGCTCAGGTATATGTCCGACCAATTATTAATTCTTTTTAATAGGCACTATCGTGATTGAGCAATCATTTTTTATTCTATGTTCCTGTTTTAACGATGTGAACTTCCTAACTACGTAGGTTGGTAAAGGGACAAGAGGGGATGTTACCAGATGTTACCATATTGTCAACTCTTGTTGTCAATAATTGACAGTATCAAGGTAAGTTTGTTGAATTTGTATTAGAAATTTAAGAGAACTGAAGTTCCTGACAATTCTACTTCTAGGAAAGCTGGCAAAAGGTGCTGTCTTGAAGGCTATATGTTCTGGTTTTGAGGAAACTACTGAGCCAGCTGTGTGTTTAAGTGGATGTAGGCTTATATTTGGGGGTCATAGTTATCATTCATTCTTAAACCTTTTAAGGATAAACGGGTGTTCACTTGTGCTTCTTTTCCAGATTTAAGATGTGAAAATATTATATATCAGGTGATGATATATATTGTTACATTTTCAAAATGTTTATCTTCTTATAAGATTTTTAAGGATATTGTAACAAGGATCGCATCTTTTTTCCCTTTGTTAATGATAGTAAGTAAAGCAAGCTAACTTGTGCTTGAAATATTCAGAAGCGCATACTCACAAGCACATTAAACAGTGACCGTAGTGATACAGGTATGTATTACCTCACTTTTATTGAGATGATGGTTGGTAATTTTACTACTACTTCGACCCAGAATTTATGTGTTAATATTCGCCTATCATCTTTAGCAAGTAACTAATTTTGTATCTGAAAGCTATATGTATTATTGAGGAATTACTAAAAAATTGCATACTGTTTAAATCAATGTCATTCATATGGAGGGATGCAACTTCTAGCAGGCTTGATTGCTAAAGGCGAGCTTAAAAAAGAAGAGAATCACTGTCATTCTTATTCCGATCTGCATGCACGATAGTGCCAGGGTTCTGTTTAGTGATCGGAAGGATCTTCTCTTTCTTTTTTACATTTACGTAGATTTTTTGCAGTGTCGTATCAGTATGTATCTTCTGGTAATTTTGCTACAAGAGAGAGAATCATCAGTCCCTCCTATTTAATGATTGATCAACAACTAAGAATCCTAATTTATTTTAAAAACTTTAAATCAACTAAAGAAAGTCTTAAATTTTAATTAACCATAAACTAACAATTTATTTAAAATCTTAAGTATTTAAGAGTGCCAGTTACTTAATAAAAATTCAAATTTGAAAAATCCGATTTTAAATATTTTCACTCAACTCAAGGATTTGAGAACGTCTACGTGAATTCCAATGTCATAATAAGTAAATAGATGTACCGTGATAAGAGAGATATTAATTAAAATGTTATGTTTTTGCAAATAAAATTATTTTAAATCAAGACCAATGGTGTGAGCTCTGTGAAAGGAAGGTATTGTGCTGTAATATTAGAGACCTCAGTTTACCAACGTGTGACTTTCATATTCACAGGGCTGGTGTAATTTATATATAGATGTGGTATAGGTTCTCTATGTTGACATTTATGGTGGCTGAAAAAATCTTAACGTGTAAGTGAATTCATGATTTTCTAACATCTAAGTGCAAGTTAATCTCTATTGATATTTATTCAAATGAGACTCAGTGTGATCGATATCCTTGTAAATGGGACATGCAGACTCTTAATCTACAAGTTGTCTGACCGGAAGTTAAAGTGGAAAGGCTCAAAGGAATATCTAAAGTTACTAGAGAAAATTATAGTTCTTAATTATGACATTTGCTTAGATCAGATAACTATAAGGAAATTTAAAGTTCCCGACTGAAAGTGAGACTTGGTCCGGAACTAATCACAAACCTTTACTATATTTTAAAAAATTTGATTTCTTGGAGATGTTAAATCTAATTCCTTCAACGGATGCAGATAAAATACTTAAGAACATTGATTTAGTAGTTCAAGAAAATTTTGGGAAGAACGAAAATAAGGGAAACTACAAAGCACTTTGATTTTAATTATGATAAAGCCACTCTTCTTACACTGGTTGAATATGCACTTTCAGTAGGAGCAGGTGACTTTCATAATAAAGTTTAAAGTTTAGGCTTCAGAGTGTAAAGTGTTTAAACTAATGAAATATTTTTGGTAATTGAAATGAAGGATAACTTCAAGGATTTCTTAAATATATATACAAGTGGAAATCAAGTAAGATCATAAAATTATATGCATTGGAGAGGGGTGATAAGCCATAAACAGCCAAGGCCCAACAAGGAGCCCAAAAACAATAAGCAAATCATCTCATGAGGATAAGAACGGCCCAGCCCAGAGTAGTGGACCCCGGGCCCGGGGCCACTACCACGTGGCATGGTCCCCACCCCAGACTAGGGGACCCCAGATTGGTGACACTCAACATACGTGGCACCCCACCTCACCTGACATTCCTACATATGGCGCTGACCAACACTAAAGGACAAGGGGAGGCACGTGCCAAGCTATGTCTACAACAACATGGCCACACTCCAGCCAACGGTCACCTCAGACTAGGCCACGTGTCCTACATCCCGGATATTCAGCGGCTTGTCCCCCAGATCCAACGGTCGGGGGTGAAGGTAACCTACCCCTAAACCCTAGGCCTAGGGCTATAAATACCCCTAGTAAAGAGGGTTTAGGGGTTAGACACTATTACACACCCACACACATTTATTAATTTTGTGATACTCTCCTTGATTATAGTCTTCCAAAGCCAACTCTTATTCTCACGCCGGAGGCACCTCGGGGCCGAACCCCCCCTCCGGTGTTGTTTTGTAGGCACCCCACCACAGCTACACCCCTTCTGAGGCAGGAGTTGGTGAGGAAGGACCCGATCAAGATTCAGAGTTATCATTGGCGCTAGAAGGAGGGGTCGAACCTCCGAACCAAAGAACCCCGAACTAAACAGACAGCATAGAGAAGCCCGAGCCGCTCAGAACCATAACCATGCCCCGAAAAACTACCTCTGCCCAGCGCCAGGCACCCAGTGCAACTAGAGACGAACCCCTAATAACTTTCCCGGAGCAAGTCCCACCTGTCCAGATCCCAATCCAAGAGAGGCTCGGAATCGGGCCAACCGACGCTCGGGTAACCGTTGAGGTGAACCGGTACAAGTATACAGATACGCCCCTGGACTCCGCACAAATGGAAAACCTGACAGCCGAGGAGCTAGCCCAGGCAATCCGAAACTATAGGAACCGTCCCCTCCCGGAACCTGAACCTGTGCAAGCGGAAAATTCCGGGGAATCAGCCCACTCCCATCATTCCCGGGCCTCGGTCTTTGACCGCCTTGGAAACCGGGGCAAGGGAAACAGAAAGGACCAGGAGGTTCGGAGTAGGGACAAAAATGATGAAGCCGATAAAATCAAGAGACTAGAAGTGCTCCGGGAAAGAATAAGGCAGGAGGAACAGGCTAAGTTGGAGCTCAGAATCCAGAAGAGGCTCCAAGAGGAGGAAGAACGGATGAGGAAATCCAAATCCAAAAGAACCCGGAGAGAGGTATGCCCGGAGATTATCTCAGATGATGAAGAAAATCCAAACAACCTGGTGCAAATGATCCATGAGCTACAGAGGAAAGTCAACAGTGACTCCGGGTTTGAGATCCAAGACACACTTACCCCTTTCAGCCATTCCCTTGAAGCCATACCCCGGCAAAAGAACCTCAAACACTACAACTTTGACTCCTTTAATGGGCTGGAGGACCCAGAAGAACACCTCAACTACTTTGAGCAAATAGCCCAGATATACTTCTACAATGACCTAACCAAGTGCAGGTTCTTTGCTTCCACCCTAAAGGGAGCAGCTCAGAGATGGTTCAGCCGGATCCCTTCCCGGAGCGTACACAGCTGGAAGGAATTCAGGGAAGCCTTTCTCCGAAGGTTCCGAGCCAACAAACCCCCGGAATATCACATGTGCCACCTTGAAACAATAAGGCAACATGACAACGAAACACTTACGGCATTTATGAAACGGTTCCAAGAAGCCATAAACCAAGTCACGAACCTGGACGAAAGAGAAGCCTTGAGCATATTCCGGAAGAACCTAGACCCGGAGCGTAGCGAGCGCTATGTTATTGAATTGGTGAACAAAGAACCCCAAAGCCTGGCTGCAGCCTATTCTATGGCCTCCAAGTTCATCAAAGAAACCGATATCCTACAAGCAATGAGGATGACCCGGCAGGGCACCTCCTCGGGAAGAAGTAAAGATGATCGCTCTAGAAATGATCACAACTCGGATAAGAAGTTTAAGCCCAACAAACAGTACAACTATATCCCAAGTCATCAACTGACGGTCCCGGACAAAGGCCACTCCTCCAGGGCCAAGTCCGAAGCCAGACCCCCGAGACCGGGGAGAGCCGAACCAAGGCCGGAACCAGAATGGACACCTTTGAACCGGCCACGCGCCGATATACTAAAAGAAGTCCGGAGCAAACCCTTCTTTTATCCTCCCAAACCCTTGGTATCGGCCCCGGAGAATAGGCCCCGTGACAAACACTGCGATTACCATGCAACCCATGGCCACGAGACGGAAAGCTGTGTCTCCCTTAAATTCTTCATCGAGGACCAAGTCAAGAAAGGAAATATGGGCCAATATTTAGCTCGGAGAACCACGGAAAGGGGAGAGGGACCCGGGGCCCAGAAGACCAAGAATGTGGTGCACGTGGTATTGGGAGGATCCAATTCCCCTCCGGGAAGCCCGGACTCCGGAGACGAGGTAATGATGATAAGCTCGGCCCCAGAGCAAGTCATTTCTTTCAGTAATGCCGATTTTGAGGGAGTAGATCCTAACCACAATGAAGCCCTAGTTGTGACCCTAGACATCGCCGAAAACGAGGTAAAGAGAATTCTTGTTGACAACGGCTCCTCCGTCAACATACTATTCAAACATACCATGGACAGGATGCAACTCGGAAGCATCAGAATGAATGAGTGCCGGGAAGACCCACTATATGGCTTCGGCCACAACTTGGTCCCAATTCAAGGAACCCTTTACTTGCCTGTCCATTTCGGCACCGCCCCGAAACAGATAGCTCATATGGTCAAATTCTATGTGATCAATAGCCCTTCCTCCTACAATGTGATCCTGGGGCGTCCAGCCCTGACCAAGCTCCGAGCCGTAACCTCAACCCCACATCTGAAGTTCAAATTTCCCACACCCTCCGGGGTCGGAGAGGTAAAGGGTGACACAGAAACAGCCAGCCGATGCTATGGCCAAGCCTTAGTCATGGCAGAGACCGACCCGGAGAATAAGAGGAAAGCTTCCTCCTACCACAAGATCTAAGCAGAAAGAAGCACAGAGTTTCAACTTACAAGAACCCCGGGAAAGAGGTACAAAACATTGAAATCTCCGGAGCCCTGTCCCAGGGATCCGGTATGGCTGAGACCCGGGAACACTTGACTTCAAATTCCCAGGCCCGAGTGCAAAAAACATCCCTACTGCAAGACCAAGCCAAGTTAGAGCCTGCGGTGGAAACAGAAACAATCGAACTCATACCGGGAAACTCAGAAAGAAAAATCAAGATCGGAGCCGGTCTAGAAACTGCCTTCAGACAAGAATTAATCCAGCTACTCCGGGAATATGCTGATATTTTTGCTTGGAGCCCATCTGATATGCCCGGGATTCGGGAATCCCTCGCAATGCATAGCCTGGATGTTGATCCCAGGAGAAAACCTGTGAAACAGAAAAGAAGGAACTTCGCCCCGGAGAGGCAGAAATCTATAGACGAGGAAGTGGACAAACTACTCAAGGCAGATATCATCTGCGAGGTCAAATACCCGGAGTGGCTAGCCAATGTAGTTCTAGTTAAAAAGCCTAGTGGGAAATGGAGGATGTGTGTTGATTACACGGACCTAAATGAAGCCTGCCCCAAAGATCCATATCCACTACCAAGTATAGACCAACTCATCGATGCCACTTCCGGATATGTGATGCTCAGCTTTATGGACGCCTTCTCCGGATATAACCAAATCAAGATGAACCCGGCGGATATAGCCAAAACTGCATTTATCACTCACAGAGCTGTCTATGCTTATAAGTTCATGCCCTTTGGACTCCGGAATGCTGGGGCTACATACCAAAGAGCCATGGTCGAAGTCTTCAAGGACCAAATTGGCCGGAATCTGGAGTCCTATGTCGATGATATCATTGCCAAGTCTGAAACCGTCAGGGGACATGTCCCTGACCTGCAGGAATGTTTTGAAAACCTTAGAAAAAATGAGATGAAGTTGAACCCGGAGAAATGCACCTTTGGGGTGGCAGCAAGAAAATTTCTAGGCTTCATGATCAGCCAGAGAGGGATCGAGGCTAATCCGGAGAAGATAAAAGCCATCTTGGATATGCAATCACCCCGGACTCAAAAAGACATTCAGAAGTTAGCCGGATCATTGGCAGCCCTAAGAAGATTCATACCCAAATTGGCAGAAAAGTGCTTACCCTTCTTCACTTTGCTCAGGGGGGCAAGCAACAAAAAAGAAATCACCTGGAGCCCTGACTTCCAGCAAGCCCTTGAAACTATCAAGCAATATCTCTCATCACAACCACTTTTAACAAAGCCGGAGCCCGGGGAACCCCTACACCTATACCTCTCCGCCGGGCCCCTAGCCGTGGCCGCGGCTCTAGTCCGGGTAGTCGAGGGAAACCAACGGCCGGTGTACTACATCAGCCAAGTCCTAAAAGATGCAGAAACCAGATACCCCAATTTGGAGAAGTTTGCCTTTGCCTTGGTCACGGCCTCAAGGAAACTCAGGCACTATTTCCAAGGCAGAGAGATCAAGGTGATAACAGACCAGCCGTTAAGGCGAATAATCCACAAGCCAGATGCATCCGGAAGATTAATAAATTGGGCGATTGAGTTAAGCCAATTCCACTTGACGTTTGTGCCCCGGACAGCCATCAAGGCACAGGCTCTGGCAGATTTCATAGTTGAATGCTCCTTCCCGGAACCACAGCAAGCTACCACAGTAGCTGAACATATGGTAAACCCGGACCAAGCCCCGGGGTCATGGACTCTCCACGTGGATGGGTCCTCAATAGCTGACAGGTCCGGAGCAGGAATAATCATGAAAAGCCCGGAAGACTTCCAAATCAAGCAAGCCATAACATTCAAATTCCCAGCAACAAACAACCAAGCCGAATATGAAGCTCTTCTAGCCGGGTTAAGGTTAGCACGAACTTTGAGAATCAATAGCCTAAACATCTACAGTGACTCCCAAATCGTGGTGCGGCAAACCAAAGGAGAATACCTAGCCAAAGATCAAAAACTGGCCCAATACCAAGCCCTTGTCAAAAGTTACCTAGCCACCATTCCGGAGTATCAAATCAGCCAAATCAACAGGGAAGAAAACTCCGAAGCTGATTAATTATCCAAGCTGGTTCAGAACTCAGTCGAACTAGACAGCTCGGTCTACTTTGAAGAATTGGGAACCCTGGCCATTGACCAAAAAGAGGTAACCGAGATAGAGGAAACCCCGAGCTGGATGACCCCTTTCATCCTCTACTTGGAGAAAGGAGAGTTGCCCGAAGATAAGAACGAAGCAAGAAGATTGAAAAACAAGGCTTCGAAATACTTCATAGAAGAAAACCAACTCTATCGCCGAACCTTCTCATCTCCAACATTAAAGTGTGTAGGTCCGGAGGAAGCCAACTATTGTTTGTAAGAGGTACATGAAGGGATTTGTGGGGATCA
The DNA here is from genome assembly GCA_036435485.1 of Saposhnikovia divaricata. Classification (NCBI taxonomy): domain Eukaryota; kingdom Viridiplantae; phylum Streptophyta; class Magnoliopsida; order Apiales; family Apiaceae; genus Saposhnikovia; species Saposhnikovia divaricata. Next base: position 166,080,259 of record CM071595.1, on the reverse strand, counting down.
TATGTCCGCAAAGTCCCTCGCATACAAAATCATAAGGCAAGGAAAACATTTAAGCTTCCGGGGGAGGGGAGGAGCGGGGAGCGGCATAGGGAGTTGGCTCACCCTCGCCCTTGGCCAGCTTAGCTTCGGCATCCATATAGGCGGCAACGAAGCTCTCCCAATCTTCAGACTCCGGAGTAGTCTTACACAACTTCTCCGCAACTAACCAGCACCGACGAATCTTCGCCGCGGCGGCAGTCGCAAGTTCAGTGGCATAGACGTCCGAATCCCGAAAATCGGAGATCACCTGTTCCTCGGGCTTCTTTCCCTTTAGCTCCTCCCGAAGTTTTTTGATTTCCTCCTTAGCATCCCTATACTTGTTCCGGACCGAGTCCCGTTCATCAGCAATAGTCCGGGCCGCGTCTTTGAATTTAGTTACCCGGGCCTCAGTTGGCTCCTTAAGGTCCTCGAGCTCCTTCTTCGCATTGGCCAACGCCCGGTCATGCTCCTCCCGGGCCTCGGCAGCAGAACGCAGCATTTCCTGGGCATCCTTGACAGTTTCCATCTCCCGGCGAGCAGCGGCACAAGCCCCAGCCATACGAACCCCCAGCTGAAAAAACGAAGTTAACACTCAGTAAACAATAACTAAGACAGGGGAAAAAGGTAAAACAACCAAAAGAAAGCCCGGCGAAAGGCTTACCTAGCCATAAACCCCCATCATGTCCTCGAAGAGGGAGATAGGAGAATCTTTGCTCATCGCCTCCCACTCCTTCTTGCTAGGGAGATCGGCAAGGAAGCCGATGAAGTTCCTCTCCTCCGAAGTGAGGGGAGCCGGGATGTGGGGCCCAAAGAATTCAGCTGGCTCGGAGGAAGTGCCTGGAGGGCGCTCATGCTGGACCTCGCAGTCGGATGTCATGGTCCCGAACTTCTCCTGCTGGACCGCCGACCGGGGCCTCTTCCTCGGAACCAAGGATCCCCCATCTATCTCCGCCTCAATAGAGTCCGCCCCCGGAGCCCTAGTCTCACCACCTCCCTCCTGAGACTTAGCGCCACTGGCCTCTCCGGGGACTTTGGTGTTGTCCCGAACATGGCCCAAACCCAGCAAGGCAGCGTGAAGAGCTTCGTTAGCCTTGTTCATTTTGGTGAATCTCTCGAAATCTGGATTATAACCGGGAAGACCTGAAAAGAGAGTTACATTAGCCCGGAGAAAGCAGCAAATAATCACACGAAGAATTAAAGCAAGTAGAATGTAACCCGGACTTACATCCTATCCCGTAAAGGTACTGGTGACTCATGAGGTCCTCCCTAGTCACCTGCCTCCCAAGCCCCCGGCAGAAGCTGTATACCCGGTCCACTGCCGCGTCCTGGAGATCATACACTTCGAAGTTCATAGCCAGGGGCTTCTCCTTGAAGGTAGGCATGAACCGCATATCCACACCCCGGAGGAATACGAACTCACCATTCCAGCCCTTCAAGGAAGGCAGCATGCCAAGGGGCTTGGACGCCGAGGAAGGGTACCCACATGCCTTACCCCGGAATCTAAACTCGAACAGGGGCACATTGTTGGAATGCACCAACTTGAAGAGATGGTGGAAAAGCTTGAAAGTTGGCAGTACCTGGGCAGCCTCACAACACCCCAGGAAATAAGTAATCCACTTCACCGCGTTCGGAGTCAACTGGGTGATTGGAATCCCATACTCAAACAGGCAGAGTGATTTTACGAATTGGTGACACCTAGGCCCATACCCCGACCTCAGGTGCTCCAACCAAACCCCGACCCAACCACCCTCGGGTCTGTGGTATATCTTCTCCCCGGGCTCCGGCCATCTCCACTCCACATCGGCATCCAAGTGGAAGGTAGCCCGGAATATTGGATCCCAATCAACCGGAGCCTCCAAATATTTCGCCCGAAACGGGCCTACATCCATCCCAGAACCCGGCCTATGCCCGAACTTAGAATCGAGGAAGGCCCTATCATACTTGGTCATGTGCGCAACGTCCGAATTTTGTGAAAACTCCACGCTAAGATCCCTGAAGAAATAGGCCTGAGGGATCCCCGGATCCCTCCTCACAAAATAGTATTGGGTGTGACCCCAGCTACCGTCCGGTTCACTAAGGCTATATCCCGGACCCATATCCTTGGTCGCTATGTTCGTCAACACGGAATGGCGGCTCTTTTTCTTACCCATTAGGCCCCAATCTAGGTCTATTAATTCTAAGTTACTACCCGAAGAGCTGACACTACTAGGAGAAGTGCTGGGTTCGGAGAGGGGTATCAGTACACGGTTGGCGGTGACACGTCTCTTAACCATACAAAGCTACAACCGCGGGCTACCCAACAAAAAATGAAAACCTAAGTCAATTTATCTACCCAAGATGCAAGGCGATGTAAGGAAATAAAAGCAAGAATTGAAAGACCGGGGCAAGGAAACTTACAGTTAGTCCGGAGAGAAGGTTGCGAAGGTCACTTGGAACAAAATTGCGCCTTTAGCCCGGAGTACAAATCTTCAGAGAAGCAGAATAACGGCAGCAAATCAAAAGCTCGTAAAAGACGAAGTGGGGGGAGGTTGCCACTATTTATAGGCAAACCCTGAATTCTAAACGCCATGACCACGTGGCGGCCCAAAAGATCGGCCCACTATCTCCAAAATCCGGGGATAGTGGGTGACAGCTGTTATTTTCCAAAAAAAAAAAAAAAAAAAGAAAGAAGAAAAGAGAGAAAAGAAACAAAAAAAGCAATCCAAAAACGCATACGTACAATATTATATATATTCCTTCATACACGTGCATTTTCGTATATATACAAAGCCAAAGCCCCGGGATGTACACTTCAGTCCCGACCCCGGGCCTGGGGGCAACCAAGGACAGTCAAAGCAACAAGGCCTTCAAATACCAACCACTAGCCCCGGGCGTACGTACTTCAGTGCACACCCCGGAACTGGGGGCAACAAAGGCAAAAGCCCCCCCCCAAAGAAGACGCGGACTCACAGAACCACAAAACGTCCAGCCCCGAAGACATATGTCTAGCACCCCAGAGAATCCAGAAAGTCCACTCTCCAAGGCAAAAACATTCCTTACTACTCCCCCATCCGGAAAATCCGCATTAGGGAGTGGGGGCAAATGATAAGCCATAAACAGCCAAGGCCCAACAAGGAGCCCAAAAACAATAAGCAAATCATCTCATGAGGATAAGAACGGCCCAGCCCAGAGTAGTGGACCCCGGGCCCGGGGCCACTACCACGTGGCATGGTCCCCACCCCAGACTAGGGGACCCCAGATTGGTGACACTCAACATACGTGGCACCCCACCTCACCTGACATTCCTACATATGGTGCTGACCAACAATAAAAGACAAGGGGAGGCACGTGCCAAGTTATGTCTACAACAACATGGCCACACTCCAGCCAACGGTCACCTCAGACTAGGCCACGTGTCCTACATCCCGGATATTCAACGGCTTGTCCCCCAGATCCAACGGTCGGGGGTGAAGGTAACCTACCCCTAAACCTTAGGCCTAGGGCTATAAATACCCCTAGTAAAGAGGGTTTAGGGGTTAGACACTATTACACACCCACACACATTTATTACTTTTGTGATACTCTCCTTGATTATAGTCTTCCAAAGCCAACTCTTATTCTCACGCCGGAGGCACCTCGGGGCCGAACCCCCCCTCCGGTGTTGTTTTGTAGGCACCCCACCACAGCTACACCCCTTCCGAGGCAGGAGTTGGTGAGGAAGGACCCGATCAAGATTCAGAGTTATCAAGGGGGTTTTGTAGTTGCTCGGGATCCTGTTATAATATTGTACCATGCGCGAGGTTAAAGTGAAGCACTTTTATATACTTAAATGGTATATCCCAGATACATGGAGATACATGGCTATTATATTGTACCATGCGCGAGGTTAAAGTGAAGCACTTTTATTTATTGTTATTGATTGCGTGATCTTGGAGTAAATCTCAAGGATTCAGGTCCCTAATTCTTTCTAGCTATATTCATTTACATTACATTGAGCTTTGTGCCAACTGTAGATTCTATAGATCAACAACACTCTCTAGGACATTAAAATATAACATAGAGATTAAAAGTCTCACTATGGCTAAAAATATATATGCAGGCTGTCATAATGTTGTCATGTCAACCTTAACCTGAACTAATATACTAATGTATGTAATGTGTTCCTATTTAAATGAAAAGGGATGTAACCGCTAAGACCTGGATAGATAATCAGATCTGCTACATAAAATCTTACATAAGTGATATTTTGCTCATTGGCAGGCGACTGAGTTATACAAAAATATTTAGAAGTTACATGGTCAAAACTAAAACCAGTTTCTCCTCTCCTGCTAACACTTGAATCGTAGTCAGCCAAATGTTGCTGAAGTGTGACTGTCGGATTCAGGTAAACCATCCTTATGCAAAACAATTGAGGTAATGTTTGCTTTACTTTTTAAACTGTTGCTGGTTCTTTTCACTAGCAACCTAATGTTTAGATGATGAAAACTAACAAGAATTTGATTTGTACCAGATTCCTCAACAAAGAGGCAATACTAGATCTTGAAGATGAACTTATTACAGTCAAAATGGTCATTAACATGTGAGGCTTGGCGGTGCAAATGAATCGAATAAGTAAAATGAATAATTATATTACTCTTATATGGCTTGTATGGACAATTTACATTGCCTATGAGTTCCATAACTTTTTTCGACAGCATCACTGCAATATTTAGTATTGTCTGGAGGAACCCAATGTTAAGGAAACGTGGAAATATATTTCAGATTTTACAAGATTTTTTCTTTATGTGTATAAACTACCCTGAAGTTACATACGTATATCATGGAGTTATGAATGTGTCAACAAAATGCTAGATATATTAGCTGAACTTGGTGCAAATTATGTAATTTACATTAATTGAAATTTTACTATTTATGTAGAACAAATATTTTCTTGAATAATTAAAAATATTATATAAGAATAGGTATAGCGGCCCGTGCCTTGCACGGGTTTTTATGCTAGTTCATATCTAGTTCCTTAAAGTAGGAAGGAGCGTACTAATCTCTATTCACTTTTGTACTCTGTGCATTCGGTGAACTTCTCTCTCTTTTCATCTAATACTGATATTGGGTGAGTGGTGAGAGAAAATGACTATTTTACCTACATTTTATTAACCCTTGACCCAATATTACTGATTTTTGGTTTTTGGTCCACATTACCTACACGATATGCCACGTGCAGTACTATGAAACATGAAAGTAGTGCTTGTTGACATACAGCAAACAGCCAAACACACAAAACAGGACTGACTTTACCAAATCTTGTCTCCTTCACTCTCGAGATTAAAAGTGTCTTCTTGATTGCTGATATTGTTGATAATTCGTAGGTAACTCTATCGTTAATTTGTAAGTTGTTTGACTTTCGAGGTACTTTAGGACTGGAAAATTGGAGGAAGAGAATTTATGGTTACGGAGAACAAAAATTTTCACATACTATCCAACACAGGTCCCGCTCTGGAAGAGTTAATTCGAACACATGTTTCGAGTATCCTTCCTTCAGCGTGGTTAAAATATCCCATGGACTCAAATTATCAAATTATAACAATATATTATAACTACCCCTGTATATGGCAAATGAATTAATGGCGCCTCAGAGGGGAAAGACGAGTCATTGATTTACAGTATCAAGGTTCCTGAAATGAAAACCCTTTGCTGGCTTTTCCAAGAAATAAGCCATGGTATGAGGCATGCAGTATCAAGCGTGTTGGCTCAATAATGCCTATCTTTCCTGTGCCAGGCAATGAGGATAATAATAACATGTCATTGTTGTTTTGAATGACTTTTAGGTATGTCTTGTACTATTTTATATTATTTCTTGGTGTTTCATTGCTGCTTGTATAGATGTGTTGTAGGCCTATTTTGAATTAGGACACTTGAATGTGACAAATCGGTAAATTGATTTCAGCGTGATATTACATATAGCGTTATTGTTTTAATTCTGTTTTATGCAATTATTTATATGTTTTAGTATGTGTGTGTAGTGCTATGTTCTTTTGTAACTTCGGTGGGAACTGGTTTTTAGGAAGCTGTTAAGCTCAAACTAACATTTGCAGATGCATATCTAAACCTGGGTAATGTGTTTAAGGTAAGTTCCCATCGCAGGCGATAAACTTTCCACCCCAGGAAAGCAACTCTTAGGTAAGTCTTTGTTATATCTTCCAAGATCTGGGAATGCCTCATGAGGCTATCATCTGCTATCAGCATGCTCCTCTGGCGTGCCCTGATAATGCGATGGCCATCAGTGAGGCTCTTTTCTGCATATTCATAGACATTTCTACCCATGCATTCATGTAGACCCTGTGCTCAAATGATTCGGCGGTTTAATTTTGATGTTATCTTATATTTAAATTTTGGCTATTGAATCGTGCAGGTAATTTTTCTACTATATTTTATGAGCAAGGGAAAATGGACATGGCAATATCAACTACAAGTGACCCATTGCTTGTGATGCTGGGTTGTTGGAGGTATAGAATTATTTGGTTCACTCTGCAACTTCCAGTTTTAGCCTTATATCATGAAATTGATTCTCTATCAAGATTTTTACCGTAGTTGACCTCTGTTCACAACCTTGTTCCTGTAGGGGAGTGCACTGATGGATGCTGGTAAAGTTGAAGAAGCTAGTCACTGATATCGTGTATGTTTTTTTTTAAATGCCTTGGATCTTTCAACATTTCCTTTTTTAGCTTGCATTCTGATAAAGAATATGCGTTATTTTGTTTAGCAATGCCTTGCTCTGCATCCAACCCATCCTCCGTCTCTAAGTAATCTAGAAAATATCTACATGTAATGGCATCCTCAATTATTTACGTAATTTCTCTCTCTCAGACTCTATATACGTTGATCCTATCATCTAATCTAATAAGTTGATTTATGTGAAAACATTCTCTTCAATTACATTCTCTTAATAAGTTGATTAATGGTATCATAGTTTTGTTCCACTATTTCTTCTACAAATCTTTGTAGTTGATTTTAGTATATTCTTACAATTTCGATTGCAGGGTAATTATGTGAATGCTATATCATGCTATTATGAAGTTTTACCTCTCCACATACAGCTGATGGACTTAATAATAGTTCAAACACTTATAAGGAGATCGGAGAAGTTAGTGAAGCAATTCAAGATTATCTATGAGCTGCTGCTATCCGATCTACCATGGCTGAAGCTAGTGCAGATTTGGCTTCAGCTTACAGAATCAGGTAACTGAAACTCTTCTTTATTTTGTTTATACACTCTAAGTTTGCACCTGTTTTGTTTTTACATTTGCCCATCTTAGTTTTTGTTTAGATAAACACTAGCATGTGTTAGCTGCTTTAAAAATTTATAAGCAAGCTACTTGTAATCTTCTTCACACGTTACAGGTACATCAGTATTATGCTATTTATGCTATCTTAGCATCTATTAACCATGACTGAATGCTTTATAACACTGTATGGGGGCTCAGATATTTGAGCAGAGACTTTGGTAACCATCTATCATCCCATTTGCTGGGTTTTCGTCTTTGGCATGCATGAATTTTAAAGTTGAGGGTTGAAAATTATCTTTAACTTGATCCAAATAATTTGCTGAAGCTCCATAATCCATATGTTGTAATGATGTTACAAGATTGATCCTGAGATATTTATCACTTGTTAACTTTTAGCTGCTTTTTATTTTTAAGGGTGCAATTCTGTTTCAGTGTAGTTGATGTTTAATTTAGATTTGGTGTTATACTCTTGACAATGTAGCGGATTTTCACAATGATTACCTCTTGTGTTCTTGACATCATCCTTTTTTATTGGGTAACTGACTTTGCTCCTTTCCATAGTTTTTTTTTTTTTAAATTCATAGTTCTTTTTTAAAATAGTTAACTTTTTGCTCTTCTTATCGACAGTTGCTCCTTGGGGCCGCACCCAAGGTCCTCAGACCTCAGCAAATGATAGAGACATAATAACATTTGAAAGTATAGCAAATCAGACATAACCATGTCAATATTTCCCATTCAAGCATCACCCTAGTCGAGGCTGTCAAGCAAATTAGATGAAGTTGCTCATCAGTATTCATCTTTTTTAATTACATAAAAATATGCCAGGTATCATCAGATTGTGGATATAAAACGATTAACGAATTAAGTTATTTAAAAGTATAACATTAAGGTCGAACTTCACTTCAACATGGGAGATGGATATAAGAAGCAGTGGAAGAGCTTCAGTAGATCAGTATCCATTTCAGTCAATATTCTGCAGAATAGATATTAAAAAACACTTCAGCTGTTTTGAAAATTACTACCAATGAGTGTATCCTAAATGAAACTTAACATATACTCTACCATGATATGTAAAATATTTACACTCAAAGAGTCCAGTACTCTTACTGTCATGGTTAGTTCTCAAAATGAGATCGGATTATTAATTCGTTTTGGGATGGTTGTCAACTCGAGGTGTACTCTTTGTTTCACAGCGTCTGAATCTCACGAGCATCTTTTCTGCTTTTCGAGGGCTATCTTGTCCTCCTGCCCATTGCAACTCACTTCTTCTTGACAAGATTTTCATCAGGGAATATTATATTCCCTGATGAAAATAATTGACTAATGAAAATAATTGACTACAGAATCCTACTTGCTTTTCATGCAATGTGGGCGAGAGAAATAATTGATTACAGAATCCTGGCCAGTTAAAAAATGCTCGACTTGTTATTAGTGAGATCAAAATGAAGGTTAGAGGAAATTTTTTTACCTGCGAGTCTTCTCAGGAGAAATTTGGGAGGGAACAAACTTTAGCCATATTTTTTATTCTATTATATAGCATGCAATATTACTTATATAATGCCGTATATCATTATACTTAATTTAATGACATATTTAATTTTAAATATATCATTGATGGAATTATCTTTAATAGTGCTTTCAAAATATTTTATTAGAATATAATGTATAGATGTTACAATATATTTTGTTTTAATTGAAAATTAGATATAAACTAAATAAATTTAATAACATAAATAATTAGGATTAATGCCATGGGTATTTATGTTGTATTTTTTAGAGTAAGGGATAGAAATTAGGGTTTGGATAGGAGAAGAGGATGGAGGGCAGTAGCAAACTAGACAAGGCAGATGTTAAGAAACAGAATGAGGGAATACCTTCAAGAGAACAATGATTGGAGTGGTTTATGAGTACTTTTAAGAATAGGGAAGAGCTAGAAAAGGATGATGAAGAGGAGTACGATTCCGATGATGGAACTCATGCCTTGACCTTTCGAGATTTCGCTAGTTTTGAACTCGACATGTATGAGTCCGGGGTTAGTACACACATTTATTCTTAATTGTTATAATTATTATTATTATTTGCGTAATTTCAAATTAATTGTTTGATCTATTTTATGTTTGTTGTTCTTCTTGTTGTACACAGATTAATAGATGTAATGTTTGTAATGTTACAGCTGATAAAAAAGATAGGTGGTGTGTCGGCCGGTCCTGGTAGAACTCCAGGCAGGCTTGCGTGTCCTAAAATACACGTTTTGACCAAATTTCATTTTTATGTACATACATTACATCTATTATCTACATATACCAGTGAAATATTAATTTAAACTTGTGTTACGTATTATTGATAGTTTTGGAAATACTGTAGGGATTCGATGTTCAAGACTATTCAAAAGTGAACGATGCTGGAATGATACGTACTTATTACGACCCAGCAGCAGGTATCACTGATGGGGAAGATTACATGGATGAAATCATGGATTGTGCACGTCTTGCAATTCTGCAGTATAACACGGACAAGGTTTTCTTATTTTCCTTTTGCTCCTGTGCATAACATTTATATTGACCACAACCACGTCATACCTTTTTAGCATAGTTATTTTAACAGGGTACACACTTTGACGTCAACCATGTGATCAAGACAAATGTGGAGCCTGTTTGTCCCTATAGGTACTATATCACGTTTTACGGCCTTGACGGAACTCAAGGCATTAATGAAACTTTTGAGGCTGTAGTTGATATCCATATCCCTATTACCAATAGAACAGTTACGTTGGTTCGGGTCAGGCAACCTCCTCGGCTATTTTTACGTGAAGATGCAGACAATGTTCGTATTTGTCTCTTTTCTTCACATTTTCTCTTTCCGTTGGATATTATCCTACATGCCATATTATTATGTTGTCTTTTACTGTTGGCATATGCAATTGACATCTAGCTCTATATTAATGGTTTATGTGCTTTAAGCTTACTGCGGGAAATTCTTTTGTGGGAGCATAAAATTAAAACACTTCCACCTCCCGGGATGTTAAATTTTCAAAAAAAAAAAAAGTTAGAGAAACAAGAATTTCTAACTTAATCAGAGTCAGAAAATCCCTAGGTTCAGGATTTTCTACACTGAAAAATGGAAATTGTGACTTGTTAGAGAAACAAGAATTGGGCATCTATGTTCCGGATTTCAAAAAACCAAGTGGGGATCGAAGTTCAGGTTTTGTTTGGATATGTCAATCGTCAATACCTGTGTGAGTGATTATCTGTTACAAATTGTGGTATGTTGGTGTTTTACTGTGTTAGATTTGGATTTGATTGTCCATGCTATCTAGCTTAGTTCTGCGTTTTACAAATATGTCAACCAGTTTAGGAGGATAATAATGCAAATATGGCATTGAAGATTGACATTATAGAGTTTGTCATTGCATTGCCTACATATTTTACTTTTTGTCACTGTATTTAAATTTGTTTGGACTAATTGATGCAGGATATGGCAGTTCCAACCATTGCTCCCCGCTGTGTAAGTTGCGGTTAATGGCAATTAACTCTCAAGGAGTAGTATGTGCGACCCTGGTGTACAACCAATCTATTATGTAGCTATGTATTAATAGGCTGCTGGGGCTACTTGTGGACTACCTCTTTTTCATTGCTTATAAACTCTGATGTACTTATTAATCGACTTCTGGAGCTATTAGTAGCAGATTCTCCAGAATTCTAAACTTTTATGTACTTTAACTGACTTTTGGAGCTTTTAGTATGGTTGTTATGTGTAGAATCTATATGCTTCATTCATGTTTTGTCCCTGCCTGTGTCTGGAATTTGGCATCATGCATTCATATTAGCCTTCCATTAGGAGAAACAGTATTTGCATCAATTTATCATACTGGCCGTGTATTGCTTCTATTAGTCTGCTACAGAAGCATAAAATCTGTTCGAATCTGTTCAAAACTTGTTGCTCAACCTTTTAGGCATCTTCGAATCTAAATATTGTTTCGGTTTTAACTAAACAATGCAGGGTCCTTAAATTCATTATCATCTAGTAGTTTTTGTTTTTGATGTCACTGCATCCATCATTGCCTCTACTTTCAGCCAGCCAAGGTAGCAGAATCAAGAATGATGCAGTTGATTATAGTTTTCACACTTCTTATTTATCTGTTAATAATGGTTTCTAATTATTAAGTTTGAAAAACACTGGCAGGACCTAGTAGTAAGCACTGTATAAGTTTTACTTGCTTCAGCTTTAGGATTTCTTACTTTCAACACCCCTTGAACATATGAACATTAGTGACTCATTTAGTTTTTTTTCTCTCTCTACATGAGAGTTTTCTCTCTATTCATCCTTTGTCCCTTCCTGTGGTCGGAGCTATAGGGGTTCTCTGTAATTCAACTCTGCTACCTTAGTTAGAAATGACATCGATCTTCAACATGTTAATATACAATCTAAAGAGACATGTAAAAGCAACAAACCAATTGAATTTTAAGGCTCGCCAAATATTAAGCTCTTTATGTACTTGTCCTATATCCAGCTTTTAGTAAAATATATGGGCTTTTTGTAAAAAATCAAGCTGCATGCCGAGTTTTGGTAAACAATATATGGATTTGAGCTTTTAATTAATGAATTGAGCCGATCTATATATTTTTCTTCAAGTTTAGTCTCGTTAATAAACGAATCAAGTTGAGTATTAAATCCCCCACTAATTGGTGGAGTGGATACCCCTCTCCTCCCGTAACAAGGAGGTCGAGGGTTCAACTCCAGTGGGAGTCTTGGGTGTGTGTGTTCAACTAGCAAAAAAAAAAAAAAAAGAAAAAAAAATTGAGTCTATTAATCGAGTTTGAAATTAGCTTTCTGCAAAAAGAGCTAGGTAATTTTAGAACGGCCAAACTTTGTTAAACGAACTTAAAAATTTTAAAGGAACAATTATGAATCCAATCTCCTCGTGAAGATATTCATGAGTGTCCTAAAACGGTAATGGCATGCTCTGAAATCTGAACAACATTAGAAAACAAACACATGTTTATGTGACAAGATAATTACAAAAATATGAAAAAACAAAATAAAATTGTAGTAGAACCTCAAGTAGTCACCATCTAAGCCAGCAATCACTACATGTTTATCTATTTCTTTTTTGTTTGCTTCTTCTCAACATTAGGATTTTTTAGAGTTTATTGTGAAACATTTAAATGATATACTAATACGTTACCACTTTCTGTTCTTATGATCTATCATTTGATTGTTTCTGTGACTGGAGTTTATTCAATTAATATGCCATAAAATTCTCAGCACTTGCTTAAACCAGTGATATATATTCTCACTCGAATGAAATGTCTGTTTGTTTACTAACTTTATCTGTTCATGAGAGTCTTCTGGCTGTTTTTTGATCAGTGATGCGATTCTAACTTTTGCAAGTTGGTTGTGATCTGAGTATAGTCGAATTCTTGTTAAAAGACTTTGAGCTTGCTTCTTTATTGCAATTTGACTATTGTTAAAGAGCTTGAGGTTTTCTAAAGCAGCCAAGCCGAAGTCGTTTATCAAACAAAACAAACTTACTGTTCAAATCTCAGCTTGCTTTCTTGTTAAGAAAATCTGATGATGCTAGACATTGTTCATGAATAGAGAGAACACTAATTAAATTCTTGGGGTTGCTTCTAGCTTGCTAGTAACTTCTTAGTTCCTTGAGCATTTGGATTTTTTTTTTTTTTAAAATGCACAGAAACGAACCCTCTACGATAATGAGGTATTGTAATCACCAATAGAAAGGGGTTGAGTTGGCACAGTGGTTAAGTTCCCAATCCATGAACCGAGAGGTCATGGATTCGACTCCTGCCGGGGGTCAAAAAAAACCGGAAACAGCCTCTCTACCCTTGGGTAGAGGCATGGCTGCGTACAACCTACCCCCCTCAGACCCTGCTCATGCGGGATATACTGAGTACGTTGAGTTGAGTTGAGTTTAGTTGTAATCACCAATAGCTAAATCGAAAGTAGTGAACTCGGGTCGAAGGGACGAAGGGATCAAAAATTTGTGGAACAAACCACCTACCTAATGGTAGTTATGGCTTTTATGTATTTATTTCACACAGTACATTAAACAACCTTGCTAGTACAGTGCAGGTTTGTTAATGCAATTATTTCATTATTACATGCATGATAAGCTTAAACAACACAAGCCATAAGCTTAGCACAGTTATGGCTAGCTAGTTTAATTACATATTACTTCATTAACACGGGTGTAAAAGTAACACCATATATGATTAGACCTTTCTGCGGTGTCGGTTTACCAGCATTGGCGAGGGAGAATTTGACATGATCACCATCACAGAGACCCATCGGGATAGGAAACATTATCCCAGGTGCATGCTTAGTCAAGTCTTCTTCGCGCTCTTCCTGAGGAGGGCATTTTTCAGTTCTCACTTTTCCCATGTTATGATCCTTTGACAGCCCGACCACAAAATGCCCTACATAAGGACCTTTTCCAGCTCCCAGCTGACATTCTCCGCTAGCTTTAAATGTAAAGCTCTCTAGTAACTCGACGAAAGTGTCACTGCAAATAAATTAGTTATATATATACGTCTTTTACACAGAAATGTGTGTGTGTGTGTGTGTATCTTTCTCAAACACTAAATGCTTTCTCCACACTTACTTAGTTATCCAGTTCCCTCGGAGCTTAAGATCACATGCCTTCACAAAGATAGTGCCTTGCTGAATATCAAGCACAAAAAAAACCTATCAGTAACCACACTAAAAACATACCAGTAACCACACACTAATCATACGCGCACACACATAAATAAATTTATTATATATACATATGCACCCATATTTATATCTGCAGTTTCAGTCTAATTAAGTACTCTTAACTTTCATGATCACTTGCCTTGAGTTGTTGAGTATCAATGGAATCCTTGCAATTTGGGAGAGTGACAATTTTTGGCTTAACATCACTGGACTGAATTTGAGCCATTGCTTGATGATCTTTTTCCGAAGTACCTCGTACTGCTGCTGCTACACTGTTATGGTACTCTCTCCTTTAACGCAATTTATAGCAAAAAATAGAAGACTGAAATTGACTGATGATTCTTTCTTTATCTAGATAAGATCCTTTGCTGTGATGATTCCTCCATTATTGTACTATATAATCCTATATATATTCCCTTTAATCAGTGGAGGAATCTAGAACAAGCGATAGTCGAAACATGGCCTTCATGATCATCTCTAATTAAGGATACTATATCGTGCATATTGGTAGATGCTTACTCTTATTGTGACAATGGGTTAAAATTTAAAATTTAAAGGATACTATTGGATACTAATAAAATTTAAATGTTCTTCCTTGAAAATGAAACTTATGGATACTATATTTTACACTTGCTTAAATTTGAAGCCACAATGGGTTAATGTAACCATCATAATTTCACAAAAATATAAAGTTTACAAGTTATTGGACTGATGAGAATTTCAGAATTCTCTGAAATTATGTAACATAGTCCTCTCTTGTGTCCTCTCTGTGTAACATAGTCCGTCCACTCGCGCGAGGCCTGATCGATCGAGATAATAATTTAGAATTAATCGAAAATGGGAAATTAATTAAGAGAATTAATCGAAATAGAATTTGTATCTTAACAATATTTTATTTATTTTCAGAATTACTATTTTTCAACTCATTAACTAATTAAGACGATGGGTTAATTCGGCTCCTATAGTCTTGGGGATAAGGAAGACACTTTTGAGTTGCAAAATTACATACTAGAAAATATGAGAATATTTAATGTTTAACAATAGTTCTTAGGGCCGTGATTAACATTTTCCTCGTAAAAACTAGTAAAAACGTAATACTATTGTAAACCTAAGAATGAATTTGCTGTTCTTTCCTCTTTTATATATAATAATGAAATGGTTACCAAAAAAAAACATACTATTGTTGTTGTCATTTGTTTTCTTGCACAGGAAAAGGGGATTGGACATATTTAGACAAATGACACGCATGTATTTCTTCTAGTGTTATTTGTCTGGCTAGCTATCTTTGAGTAGTGGAGTGTCTTGATATTTCTCATGTACGTATAAATTGAAAAAAGTAACTAGTGAAATGCACAAGTTGTCCTGCTTATCTCAAGGCATTAATGAAACTTTTGAGGCTGTAGTTGATATCCATATCCCTATTACTGAGAGAACTGTTACGATGGTTCGGGTCAGGCAACCTCCTCGGCTATTTTTACGTGAAGATGCAGACAATGTTCGTATTTGTCTTTTTTCTTCACATTTTCTCTTTCCGTTGGATATTATCCTACATGCCATATTATTATGTTGTCTTTTACTGTTGGCATATGCAATTGACATCTAGCTCTATATTAATGGTTTATGTGCTTTAAACTTATTGCGGGAAATTCATTTGTGGGAGCATAAAATTAAAACACTTCCACCTCCCGGGATGTTAAATTTTTAAAAAAAAAAAAAGTTAGAGAAACAAGAATTTCTAACTTAATCAGAGTCAGAAAATCCCTAGGTTCAGGATTTTCTACACTGAAAAATGGAAATTGTGACTTGTTAGAGAAACAAGAATTGGGCATCTATGTTCCGGATTTCAAAAAACCAAGTGGGGATCGAAGTTCAGGTTTTGTTTGGATATGTCAATACCTGTGTGAGTGATTATCTGTTACAAATTGTGGTATGTTGGTGTTACTGTGTTAGATTTGGATTTGATTTTCCATGCTATATAGCTTAGTTCTGCGTTTTACAAATATGTCAACCAGTTTAGGAGGATAATATTCCAAAATGGCATAGAAGATTGACATTATAGAGAGTTTGTCATTGCATTGCCTACATATTTTACTTTTTGTCACTGTAGTTAAATCTTGTTTTACAAGGTAGCAGAATCAAGAATGATGCAGTTGATTATAGTTTTCACACTTCTTATTTATCTGTTAATAATGGTTTCTAATTATTAAGTTTTAAAAACACTGGCAGGACCTAGTAGTAAGCACTGTATAAGTTTTACTTGCTTCAGCTTTAGGATTTCTTACTTTCAACACCCCTTGAACATATGAACATTAGTGACTCATTTAGTTTTTTTTCTCTACATGAGAGTTTTTCACCCTGTGGATTTGGATCTAAGCTTCCTTGTATTTACTTCACCTTTCTCAAAATTATTTGCTATACTACTTACCACAAATCATAAATTAGCTCAGTTAATTAATTCAGTCCTTCAACCCACATCCGCTTTAACCCACTTCATCTTAATTTGCCTCATCCATCCCTTAATCATAAATATGTTAAATAATTCTTCAAACTCCTCCCATATCATTGCCTTGTTGGAAAAATATGGTCTGAATACAGATCTATCCACAAGCAAGGGGTCATAAGCATGTTGGACAATCTGCGATAAATTCAAACAATATATATAATCGTGCGTGTGTGAACAACAGTAACGTGTATAATCAAAACAAAATAGAAAAGGAGACAAGAACGAAAACTCGAGTCCAGTGCGTGACTGTCTCCTTAAAGCGTATTTGCCCTCATCGTATGTGCGAGCGAAACGCCTCCTAGGATAAAACGGATTGCAGTGAAGCTATAAAAGCGTCACTCTCAGCAAGCTTGAAACGAGCAAGAATATCACCGAAGAAGAGAAGATGCTGAGAAGAGGCTGTGTTTTTCGAATGAATAATCCTAAGGCTCTACACGAGTATATATAGGATAGGAAAACTTGTGTGCTACACAATTGCCCTAATTAATTAGCTGTGCTAATTAAAAAGTCGGTGGCAATTTTCCTTTATTAATTAACCGCGTTAATTAATTAAGGTAAGGCGGTGGCAAAAAATTCGTTATAAAAACAGAATTGATTTTACCACAATTAATTCCAAATTCGAATTAATTTAGCCATACCTTTAAGACCAAACCCAGTGGAAATAATAATTAGTAAACAAGTCCGGGATTATTCGGCCCAATTTTCTGCTACATTCGTGTCCGCAGGTCGCACACGCGCGTGGAAGGCCCGAAGGCTTGCGAAGCCATGAATTTCCCCTCGAAATCCCACAATTCGCACCCCCCTGCGCGCCCGCGTAGGAGATGGAGCAACACTTAACCAACACAAGTGAACACTCCTCTTGTGTTGTACTATATAAAGCAAAGGAAACTCCTTTTCCTTATCAATGTGGGACTTCAAGTTTAACAACAAAATTTCCACTCTTAAGGGACCAACTTTGAGTAATCATAACTCACGGAGGAGAACACTCTCCAAGCATGACTTATTGCAAACACGCACACAAGGCACACTCAAATTGGAGCTCAAAATGACTCGACAATGTGGGTCTAAAACCCACATTTTCTAACAATTCCCTTCATGTATGAGATTGATATCGTAGTAGCACACACCAGACAGACAGACACGGAATTTGATGTGGTGATAATTCTTCGATCAGATATAGCATACGATAGGTAGAGGTTTGCTCCTTGAACCTTCACTTGAGTAAGCATACCGACCTTACTGGTAGACAGTGGAGGTTTGCTCTTTGAACTGTTCGACCGTTTATGTAAGTGATGATATACTTATCACTATATCCTTTCTGACTCGTTCAGCTCTCATGATTATGTCCATTTTGGCCATGGAACATCGTCCTGGTTCTGCAGGAGTTTCTAAAGAGTTGTGCCTCGCAACTCTCCTTTGAAGCGGCCCCACTTCTCTCCCACATAGGTGATCTTTATCATATAGAGTAACCCGCATTTACTCAACTGAATTCCATGCGTTAAAACCTTGAACTCCATGTATTCACCGAAAGATCATTAAAAGCTTAATAGCTTACCCTCGTACCTTACGGGTCTCACTGTTTCCTCATCACAGGAACAGGCCAGGGGTTACCCCCACAGTGATTTGGTCATCATGATTTAGTTGGCCCATTGAACCAAGTTCTTGGGACCTCCAGTCAGGAATGATTGGGTGTCCACCATGATGCCGTTAAGCAATAGGTTTAAGGCCCATCCCTCTCGATGATCTGTCAACCAGTTCTCTTGATAACCATTTGATTATCGGATCTGCAATATTATCCTTTGACGGAATAAAGTCAATAGTGATAATTCCGGTTGACATTAACTGTCTAATGGAACTATGTCGTCATCGTATATGACGGGACTTTCCATTATACATTGTGCTCTGTGCTCTGCCAATAGCAGACTGACTATCACAGTGCAGTCCTATTGCAGTCACAGGCTTTTGCCATCTCGGAACATCCTCCAAAAATTGGCGTAAATATTCTGCCTCTTGTGCGCATTTATCTAATGCCATAAACTCAGCTTCCATTGTGGACTGAGTTATAACAGTTTATTTAGAGGATTTCCATGACACTGCTGCTCCAGCTAGTGTAAACACATAACCACTCGTAGACTTTAGTGCCTTCTTGCTAGATATCTAGTTTGCGTCAGTATAGCCTTCTAGTACTGCTGGATAACTACCAAAATGCAAACCATAGTCTCGAGTTCCCCTCAAGTACTTTAGTACTCGTATGATCGCTTTCCAGTGATCAGCTCCCGGATTACTCGTAAATCTACTCAACTTGCTAATTGAGTATGCAATGTCTGGTCTTGTACAACTCATAAGGTACATCAGACTTCCAATTATCCGTGAGTATTCCAACTGCGAGACTCCTACACCTTTATTCTTGGATAGATGCAAAGTCAAATCCACAGGTGTTCTCGCTGTCTCAACATCATCCTTGAGAAATTTCTCAAGAATCTTGTCAACATAATGTGGTTGACTTAAGGCAAGACCCTCTGAAGTTCTAGAAATCTGAATTCCTAGAATTACATTTGCCAGACCCATGTCTTTCATGTCAAACCTTGCCTTTAACATGTCCTTTGTAGATTTGATCACTTTATTGCTACCGGCAATAAGTAGATCATCTACATACAATGTCATCATGACATAACCATTTTCGTTATCCTTGTAGTAGGCGCAACTATCACATTCATTGATCTTGAAGCCATTGGCTAACACAACCTCATCAAATTTCTCATGCCATTTCATAGGAACTTGCTTCAAGCCATACAGAGATTTCACCAATCTACAGACTTTTCTTTCTTGTCCAGGGACAACAAACCCTTCAGGTTATTTTATATAAATTTCCTCATCTATATCCCCATTTAGAAAAGCTGTCTTCACATCCATTTGATGTACAGTCAAATTTCGCATTGCAGCGATAGCAAACATCATCCTTATAGATGTTATTCTCGATACTGGAGAGTATGTATCAAAGTAATCAAGGCCATGTTGCTGCCTGTATCCTTTGATTACAAGTCTGGCCTTGTAGTTATCGATGGTGCCATCAGGTTTCAATCTCTTTTTGAAAACCCACTAGCTACCGAGTGTTTTACTCCCGGTTGGTAAGTCCACTAACTCCCAAGTATGATTCTGTAAAATAGAATCAACTTCACTTTTGATGGCCTCTTTCCACATAGGTCCATCAGGTGATGTTACCGCTTCCTTATAGGTTTTCGGATCACCTTCTTCGAGAAAATAAGTCAGAAATTCTGACCCATAAGATTTCTCCTTCCTTTGTCTTTTGCTCCTTCTCACTACCCCCACATCTTCGTCTTCACTTTCATCATTCTCATTGTCGTCTACTATAGACTCATGAGGTCGTTTATGTTGGTGTATACTGAAAATATTTATTTGAAGTATATACATTTATTTCTGGCCTATTTTATTGAGAATAATTTAAATGTTTACATGTTGTCTAAATATTATATATTGTGAATAATCTAGTATCAAATGGGATACAGAATATTAGATTATTAAATACGGTTTATATAATATAATATGGTTCACAGCACAGGTGGTGTTAGACAATCCACTGGAATGGTTGTAGTATTATTTAGATTAGTTTATATTGACTAATAAATAATACTAGTATACTTTGTGTATATTGAACAGGATCAAATTTAGAATTGTTCCCTTATACTGATTAAGAAGGTGAACTAAGATTCTATGTTATTATTAATGCTTCGGTTCTTAATCCAGATATAGTAATTGACACGTGTATATTATTTACATGCTTTGATTTATATATGAAATAATTCTTTTGATTTATTTCATTATATTTTGGGTGATGGAATAATATATATGGTGGATATTATTTATTGAAGGAATCCATGTCCTGATAATATTCGGGTTAATGATGTCCCCTTGAAAGCTCAAAAAGATTTAATTATGTGAAACCCTGCAGGTGGATTTATTCCGGCATAATTAAATAAAGGTTGAGTGGATGATCATGGATAAAAGATATTAATTAAATTAATTATCAGTAATTTATTTAATTAATGGACATGCGATATTTTAAACATGGAGAATTTAATAAGCAAATAATATTGGAACCGAATTAATTAATTAAATTACGGTATTAGGAAAGGTAGTGCAAATATTAATTCTTTAGTGGATTGAATTAATATTTAATTACATTGGGCTATGCCCAAGATGTAATTAGAAGGCCCAACCTAATTGTCCATGATCCCTATTGTAGCCCTATATATATTCCCATTCTCTTCTTGCTGGGGGCTGGTCGAAAAAATTTTGTAGCCACCCAGGAGCAAGAAGAGAGGTTAACTTGAGAAGACGAAGGCCACACTTCGCTCAAGGGAATTTTGGAATACAATAGAAGAGCGTGGAATCAACCGTTAACAAGGTGACTTTTCTATTCGTACTTGTTAATTTATTATATCAAAAATCGCAGTGCCAAGATCTGATTGTCCCAACAGTTTAGACGTCATAGGGCGTTCGACTCCAGGATTACAAGGAAATATATTCTCAAAGAATGACGCATTCCTTGACTCCATAATCGTATTCTTTTGAATCTCAGGAATCTTTGATTCATGTACAAGAAACCGATATGCAGTACTATGTGGTGGATATCTGATGAAGATACAATCCACAGTCTTTGGACCAATCTTCACCTTCTTAGGTGCGGGGATTAGTACCTTTTCAAGGCACCCCCACACTTTCAGATTTTGATAACTTGGTTTCTTTTTCTTCCATAACTCATAAAGACTTTCATCCTTATTCTTGCGTATCATTATATTTAAAATATGTGTCGCACTTAAGATGGCTTCCCCCCACATCGACTGCGGAAGTCCAGAGCTTAACAGCATCGCATTCATCATCTCCATGAGAGTGCGATTCTTCCTCTCAGCCACTCCATTTGACTGAGGAGAATATGGTGCAGTGACCTCATGGATTATACCATGTTGTGAACAGAATTCCCAAAAAGGTTCAACATATTCACCTCCACGATCACTTCGTATCGTTTTGATTTTCTCATTTTGTTGTGTCTCAACTTCTTCCTTATAGATTTTAAATTTATCTATAGCTTCGTCTTTGCTTTTATGCAGATACATAGCAGTATTTTGTACAATCATCTATGAATGTTATAAAATACTTGTTTCCTCCTCTAGTTGGATCGAATTTTGAATCACATATGTCGCTATGTATAAGGTCTAGCACCTTGGTGTTTCTTTGCACATGTTTAAACAATGCTCTTGTTAATTTTGCCTCAACACAAGTTTCACACTTATGTTTTAAATCAATATTCAATTTTGGTATGTAATCTTTTGCAATTAAACGTCGTAAAGTGTCAAAATTAACATGTCCTATTCTAGCATGCCATAAATTAGGAGACTCAAGCAAGTAAGCAGAAGAATTCTTTATTTCATTATTGTCCTTAACGGACATCACATTGAGCTTAAAAAGCCCATCGGTCACATAGCCCTTGCCAACAAACATACCATTCTTAGACAAAATAAATTTATCTGACTCTATTACAATACGAAAGCCATGCTTATTCAACAAGGAACCAGACACAAGGTTCTTGCGAATATCAGGCACATAAAGTACATTCTTCAAAGTCAGATCCTTCCCAGATGTCATCTTCAGAATCACCGTGCCTTCCCCTTCAATGGTAGAAGTTGCTGAATTCCCCATGTAAAGCTTCTCACTAACATTCGAAGCTTTGAGGCTAGAGAAAATCGCCTTGTCCGAACAAGCATGCCTTGTAGCTCCCGTATCAATCCACCATTCCCTTGGATTAGAGCCAACTAGGTTCACCTCAGAAATCGTAGCACAGAGGTCTATGTCACCCATCTCCTTGGAGATATCATCGACCATGTTTGCTTCTTTCTTCTTGTTGGCCTTATTAGGCTTCTTACAATCAGAAGACCTATGACCCACTTTGTCGCAGTTGTAGCACTTCCCTTGACACTTCGTCTTCGAAATTCCTCCCTTGGGTGCCTGTTTTGCCCCTTTACCAGAATTGTTCTTCTTGGGCTTATGTTCCACCATGTTTGCCTTTTCAGTGGCAACATTCATCTTCTTCTCGGATCCCCTGTTGTCTTCTTCAATGCGAAGTCTAACGATCAGATCCTCCATAGACATCTCCTTGCGCTTATGCTTAAGGTAGTTCTTGAAATCTTTCTATCCAGGTGGTAGCTTCTCAATCACAGCAGCAACTTGGAAAGACTCACTTATGATCATCCCTTCAGCATGAATATCATGGATGATCACTTGCAGCTCTTGCACCTGACTGACCACAGTCTTAGAATCCACTTCTTAGCCCCAGCGTCCTCGGTTTTGTACTTATGGTCAAGTGACTCCCATAAGACCTTAGTTGTTGGCTTTGTACTGTACACGTTATATAACGAGTCAGCCAAACAATTCAGCACATAATTTCGATTGATATAATCGGCGTGCTTCCAAGCATCAACAGCATAAACTGCTTGCGTGTTACTCTCAGCAGTGAGCAACGGTGGATCCTCTTTGAGGTAGCGATCTAGATGCATCATGGTCAGATAAAATAGCATCTTTTGCTGCCAACGTTTGAAGTTCGTACCATTGAACTTCTCAGGTTTCTCAGCATGTGCAGCAGGCACTGTAGGAACCGTAGACACAACAGGTGCAACATGTGTGGTAGCCACTCCAGATGGTGGTACTACCGTCGATCCAACCGGAACACTAAACTGTACAATGACAATATGTCCCACAGGCACATGTCCCGGAGGCACATGTCCAACCGGCGTTGCACCCACATCAGATGTTATAATCTGTGCGTGAGGGTTTAACGGCGGCTGATGATCCCCATCAGATGTTACAATCTGTGGGTTGGGATCAACCACCTTGTTCGTGTTGTTCAGAGTTTATTCTCCATTGATTCTGTCACTCAAACAAACAATTAAATACGTAAGTACAGATCATAGATATAAAATAAAATACGCTTTAAGATTGTTGGACAATATGTGATAAATACAAACAATATAATAATCGTGCGTGTGTGAGCAACAGTAACGTGTATAATCAAAACAAAATAGAAAAGGAGACAAGAACGAAAACCCGATTCCAGTGCGTGACTGTCTCCTTAAAGCGTATTTGCCCTCATCGTATGTGCGAGCGAAACGCCTCCCAGGATAAAACGGATTGCAGCGAAGCTATAAAAGCGTCACTCTCAGCGAGCTTGAAACAAGCAAGAATATCACCGAAGAAGAGAAGAGGCTGTGTTTTTCGAATGAATAATCCTAAGGCTCTACACGAGTATATATAGGATAGGAAAACTTATGCGCTACATAATTGCCATAATTAATTAGCTGTGCTAATTAAAAAGTCGGTGGCAATTTTCCTTTATTAATTAACCGCGTTAATTAATTAAGGTAAGGCGGTGGCAAAAAATTCGTTATAAAAACGGAATTGATTTTACCACAATTAATTCCAAATTCGAATTAATTTAGTCAGATCTTTAAGCCCAAACCTAGTGGAAATAATAATTAGCAAAACTAGTCTGGGATTATTCGGCCCAATTTTCTGCTACATTCGTGTCCACAGGTCGCACACGCGGAAAGCCCGAAGGCTTGCGAAGCCACGAATTTCCCCTCGAAATCCCACAATTCGCACCCCCCCTGCGCGCCCGCATAGGAGATGGAGCAACACTTAACCAACACAAGTGAACACTCCTCTTGTGTTGTACTATATAAAGCAAAGGAAACTCCTTTTCCTTATCAATGTGGGACTTCAAGTTTAACAACAAAAATTTCCACTCTTAAGCGACCAACTTTGAGTAATTATAACACATCCATCCCTTAGTCGTTTTGAGTGTTTAAATATGCATTGGAAAGCTCTCGCGGAGGAGAACACTCTCCAAGCATGACTTGTTGCAAACACGCACACAAGGCACACTCAAATCGGAGCTCAAAATGACTCGACAATGTGGGTCTAAAACCCACATTTTCTAACAAAGCATTCTTAATAGTGCTTGGAAGACCTCTGCTCCTTTTACTATACATCCATTTGATCAAAAACATTATATCTTCCAATTCTCCAACATGCAAGAAACAAAAAAATTTGGATGAGGCCCCATGGTTGGTCACAGGTTATCTATTAGCGCTTGCACTCTGGAACCCAGACATCTCTCTCTTTAAATTGACTTTACGTTGGTGCCCTTTTTGATCCAAGCTCATGGCTTACTATAAGAAAGATGAACAAAGAATATGCAAAAGAACTTGGTAATATGATTGGAGAACTTAGTGAAATTGATTGCATTGGTAATGGTATTCAAGTAAATCGGAGCTTTCTTCATTTCCGGGTGGCTATTTGTGACAACCCGGGTCAAATCCCAAGTCTTTTTTGAAAATCGGGTCAAATCTCAATTTCGAATCCGAAATAAGCTAAAGTAAACTGGCCCAAATGCAGCCAAGTCGGGTAATTCACATGCCCATCACAGGCCCCCAAAAGATCTTGATTTGTTAGTGCAGTTAGAGTAAGTCCAATAGATCCCTTATATGACCTCCTAACTTAAATTATAAGGAATTAGGTGTAAAATAGTGCTCCAATATAGCCTCTTAAATTTTCCTTAAAAATTTAAGAGCATCATGTCATCCCTTATCTTTAAGGGCTCCCTTATCTCACTTTTATCAATAAAATATTATTTTCCCTCCTCTTTTCAATTGTTTCCCTCTTTTTTTGTTCTACTTCTTTCTTTTATTTATTATTTAATAATTATAAGGATCAATTATAAGGAAGCTTGTTGGAGTTGTCATACCTTATGATATCCTAAATCACTAAGAGCCTAATATTCTATAATATTTATAAGGAAAACAGAAGGAGGCTATTGGACTTGCTCTTAGTAGTAGTACTTTACCTTATAAACTTAACAATCCTAAATCTTCTCGATGTGGGACTGGGGTGTTACAAACTCCCCCACTTAAACTCCTGACATCCTCGTCAGGTCTAAACGGATAGCCCATAGGATCAACATCGTTCCTCTCTAGCCATTGTGGGATAATACTGGCTGGATTCGTGTCCCCACCTTCGGATCTCTGTCCATTGTGGGATAATACCACCAGCCTTCGTGTCCCCACCTCCGACAACTTGACGAATCAAGCTTTCGAGAGTCGGCTCTGATACCATATGTGACAACCCGGGTCAAATCCCGAGTCTTTTTCGAAAATCGGGTCAAATCCCAATTCCGAATTCGAAATAAGCTAATGTAAACTGACCCAAATGTAGTCAACTTGGGTAATCGACAAGCCCACCACAGGCCCCCAAAATATCATGATTTGTTGGTACACTTAGTAGTAGTACTTTACCTTATAAACTGAATAGTCCTAAATCTCCTCGATGTGGGACTGAGGTGTTACACTATTGATGTTAAATACCCTCTTCTTCCTGGCTATAATCTCAAAAGAAATTATTTACCAACTTTATGGATTGAGCTCAAGTATGAGAGATCATCCAATTTTTTTCCCCAGTTTGTTTCTCACTCAGGTTACTCTTAAACCAATTTATTGTGTAACTGAACCAAATGACTGGGTGATCCCCATCAACTCAGAATAAGCTGATGCCCATAAAACTTATAGCACTTTTTTTTAGCCCAACTATCTATTTAAAAATCCAAATATCGATCGGGCCTGGCCTCAATATCAGTATGATATTTCTCAAGCTATTACAAATTTAACTCTAAAAGGGAAAGAACCTTGTTTGGAAAATGTTGAACCTTTGAAGAAGGGAGCAAAAGAACAACTTTCTTTTCAGAATTCGTCCCCTAAACCTAAGGGGTGGAAGAGACGCCATGTCAGTAATTATAACAGGTACGGAAGCAGATGTTTTCTTAAAAGTCAAAAATTCAATTCTCTGTAAAAAAAACACGCTCACATGGGAAGAAGAAGTCCAGTTAAGTAAATCAGAAAAGAAAAAAAACTCTTCCAATTAAGTGACTCTCAAGAAAGTAACTCTCACGCTTTTTGCTCTCTAGTATATCTAAATTTTATAAATCTCTATGATGTGCAAATTGTTGAAGAACCAAACTGTATGGATGTGGTGGCTATCCAAAATCAGCTACACGATTCATGTTGATGATATCTTGGAACTGTCAGGGAGTTGGACGACCCCTAACAGTTTCGAACATTAGACAACTCATCAAAGTTCATCGTCCTTCTTTGGTATTTCTAATGGAGACCAAGAATAAAAGTGAAAAATTGGAGCACATTCGAAAGAAAACAAGTTTGGATAATTTTTTCTATGTTGACCCAGTAGGCATCTCGGTTGGTCTGGCCCTTTGGTGGCACAACTCTTTGCAGTTATATGTCAATTCTAGTGAATCTAATCTTATCAAAACTACTATTCAACATCATCAATTTAGTGCTTGGGACGGCTTCTTTATGTATGGGCCAACTTTAGCTGTGTCCCGACAAGCTTTGTGGCATCGTGTATCAATTATCCTTAATGCTACCAATAGGCCTCATTTTCTTATAGGAGATCTTAATGTTATGGGAGAAACGACTGATAAAGTGGGGGGAAATCATAATATCTCTCGCCATATTCAAGAGTTTCAAGTTTTATTTCTTCTGCCAATCTTATTGAAATCCCATTTAAAGGTTTGAGCTACACATGGATAAACAAAAGGCCATATTATTCAAATATCAGGGAGAGAATTGATAGAGTTCTTGTTAATGACTCTTGGACTGAAGTTTTTCCCCGATGCTCTCTTTTTCACGAATCAATGGTAGGTAGTGACCATGCACCTCTTGTCTTTACAATCTCCTCGATGCCTTTCAGAAAATGTCATTTCTGTTTTGAAGTTATGTGGTCTCATCACAAGAGTGCGGAAAAATAATTAATCAAGCATGGAATTGGTCTCTAAATGGTTATCAATCTAATGCTCTTTTTGAAAATCTCAAATTGTCAATCTAAGTTAACATCATGGAGTCACGATTCTTTCGGTAACAACAGAATTCAAATTTCAGCTCTCACTAGTCAGCTCAAACACTTGCAAGATGAGGACCCTTCTCAAAAAAACCTTCTGCATTAAAAAAAAATTCTTACTAGTTTAGATGAGCTATGGGCGAGGGAGGAGATGTTCTGGCACCAGCGATCTGGAATAAATTGGATAAATTTTGGAGATTCGAATTCTCGATTTTTTCATCTAATGGCAACAGTTCAAAAGCAAAGAAACCAGGTTCTAAAACTGCAGCTTCTAGATGGAACATGGGTCCAAGCGCTTTCCAATTTAAAAGCTCATGTAAAATTGCATTTTACAAGCTTGTTTGAGTCTTGTGGGAATCCGGACCTCTCATCTCATTAATGATGTTCCTTTGTTCATCTCTGATTATATGAATAGTCAGCTTATAAACGAGGACTCGGATGATTAAATTTATTCAGCGATTAAGCAACTTGGCCCTTTAAAAACTCCAGGAAATGATGGCTTTCAAGGTTTCTTTTATCGCAAGTATTGGCACATTGTTGGAGTTCAAGTATGCACTGTTATTAAGAAAGTTTTTCATTCAGGATCTTTACCACCTTACATCAACATTACCTCTGTAGTTCTCATTCCGAAAACTCCAAATCCTGAAAATCTTGATAATTTTAGACCTATTAGCCTTTGCAACTTTATCTACCGAGTAATTACAAAGATTATGGCAAATCGTCTAAAGCCTATGATGAATCAGATCATTTCTCCGCAACAATCAGCTTTTATCCCAGGTCAATTAATTCAAGATGCTATCGTTGTTGGACATGAGTGCTTCATTACCTTGATAACAAAAAGAAAGGTACTGAATGCTTTATTGCTCTCAAGCTTGATCTTAACAAAGCATTCGACCATATGGAATGGGATTTTTTTATTGCTATTCTAGAAAAAATGGGATTTAGTCATATTTTTGTTCATTGGATCAAACATTGCATTTCAACTTCATCTCTGGGGCATTATGCTAAATGATGATCATGTTTGTTCAATAAATCCCAAAAAAGGAATTCGCCAAGGTGATCCAATGTCACCATATTTATTCTAATTTGTTGCTGATGTCCTTTCGCGCCTGATTCTTAGAGCTTTGCAAGATGGTTTAACTCAGGGTCTGCATATGGCTATACATTGTCCTGTGATTTGTCACATTTTTTTCGCTGATGACTCACTTCTTTTATCTGAAGCGTCTAACCAGAATGAAAGATTTATCTTAAACATTTTGAATAAATATTGTGACGCATCTAGTCAACTTATTAACTTCAGTAAGTCATTTATTAAGTTCTCGCCAACACTCCTCCGGTTGTAAAAGAAAGTATTTCTCATATTATTGGCTTTCAGGCTTTGAATCAATCGACCATGTATTTGGGCCTTCCTACGGCCTTTATGGTCTAAAAAAACACTTATGTTTGATTTCATCAGAGAAAGTGCTCTAAAAAAATTGCAAGGCTGGAAATCAAAAAATTTGTCCTATCGGGTAGAGAAGTTCTCATAAAATCAATCATTCAAGCTATTCCATCCTTTGCTATGCAGTGTTTTCTCTTGCCCCCGAAATTGATAAATTCTATTATGTCTTCAATCAGAAAATTTTTCTAGAAAGGGGATACCGAGAAACGACATTTTCACTGGAAGGCTTGGGATTTGATCACTAAATCTAAAGAGGAATGTGGGTTGGGTTTCAAAAATTTGAAAGCCATAAACTTGGCATTCTTTGCTAAGCAAGGTTGGCGACTCCTAATAAATCTAGGTTCTTTTTGGCCTCGAGTTATTCGTGACCTCTACTTTTCGAATGGATTTTTCATGATAGCTAAAAAAGGTAGTAAAGTGTCGTGGTTTTGAAATTCTATTCTTCAAGGGAGAGATGTTCTACTAGTTGGTATGAGATGGCAGGTTGGGGATGGTTTTTCTACTAACATTTGGTGTAACAAATGGTTTCCTAGTGCACCAAATTTTTCATTCCAGAGGCCAGAGGTCCTTTACCAAATTCTTTATGTGTTTCACATTTTATCAAAAATGGAATTTGGGACTTGGAAAAAGTTGGTTCAGTCATTTCAACACCTATTGTTAATGATATATCACTAATCCCTATTAGTAGAACTGGAGCTCATGATAAGCTTGTGTGGCATCACACTATTAATGGCACATACACTGTCAAATTTGGATACTATATTGCCTGTAATTTATTAAAGCATCCAAAAGTGCATGTTGCTTCTTCATCCTCCTCTGGTGAGTGTATTAATTTCTGGAAACTAATTTGGCAAATTCCAACTCCACCAAGGATCAAAATTTTTATGTGGCGCATTTGTAATAATGCCAATGCTACATCTTTAAATCTTTTCAATCGAAAGTGTGCATAATCTCCAGCTTGTCAGATATGTTTTCAAGAGTCTGAAACCACAGAACATATGTTATTTGGCTACAGTTAGACAGCTCAGTTTGGTTGGCATGTCCCCTTTCTCTACGACCATTTATAGGCAGTTCAGCTCAACTACTGTATGTTTTTCGCTTCATTCTATTATTGCTCAAGCTCCTTCAAAGAAAATTGCTCGACATATATTGACAGCTTTTGCTTTTACCAGCTGGGCAATTTGAAAATCTATTAACACACTAATATTTAAAAATATTCCAATCAATCCTAACCTCACTCACAATCTCAGTCAGTCCATTTCTTACGAGTTTGTATCCCTTTTTTTCCATCCTTCTGTTGATCCTCCCAACCTCACAACGAACTCACAACAGCGGTCTCCCCCTCTGCACAATATGTGAGCATAATTGTGATGGTAGGAATAATCCTGGAACCTTGATTGATGGTCATGGTAACTTAGTCAAAACCTCTTCTCACTTACATGTCGAATTTCTTGCTAATCATAAAGCTTGCAGCCTTGCTTATCAAAGGAAATTTCACTCGATTTTCATTGAATCAGACTCACTCACAACTATATTGCTTGCTTCTTCGGACAAAATTCCACCGTGGCATGTTAGTGCAATTGTTGATGATATAAGAGTTTTTGCAACTACGCTTAATCTGAAATTCCATTTTATTCCTAGGCTATGTAATGCACCCGCACATTGGATAGCTAAAAAAAGAAAGTTTATTCTTCTGTGCTTCCTTTAAATTGGACTTGTTGTCCTATTTACGAGCTTTCCTCTTTATTGAGGTGTGATATGTTTTAATATATTTTCTTATTTGCTTCTCAACTGGTTTGGTTTCTCCGGGCCCTTTAAACGTCAAAAAAAACATATGACCATTGAGACCATTGCGCAGGCAAAATTGGAAAGGGATTATATTATTATTATTTTGATTAGTTATAATAAATTTTTTTAAAAAAAAGCGCATGTTTCTTCCCTCACAAGTCATAACCATGTTTAACTACGACACCATAATGATATCATTGGTATCAAAATTAAGAAACTTAAAATGTGTTTCTTAAAGACATTGTTGAAATATGAAAAACTTAAATATACAAGTGAAAATAATATATTCAAATAGAGTATGAGAAATATAATTGTTTATTACAAGCCTCCAAAGCGAAAAACTTAAATATAATAGTGAAAGTAATATATTCATACAAAATATGAGGTATAGAATTACTTTGCCCCGAAACGTCAAATTAATAATCTTTTTTTGTCACAAATCATCAATATATATATATAGGAGGATATCGGGAGTTTAGGTGGCGCTCTAATATCGTCTCAATCGATTTTTTTAATTTTCTAGAATTTTAAACACTAATAAATATAAAAATATCAATTAGCATATTAGAAGTAGAATAGGTGTTCGAATTTATAAAGGAGAAGAGTTCGAATTTATAGGGAAGACATATGATTAGAACTTTTATTGGAAGTATAATAAGTATTTATAATGCATACGATTAAAAATTCTATTGGAAGTAGAATAGGAGTTCGAATTTATAGAGAATAAGAATTCAAATTTATAGAAAAGATATATAAATAAAAGTTCTACTAGAACTAATAGGTGTTCTAATTTATAAAGGAGAAGAGTTCGAATTTATAGGAAAGACGTATGATTAGGAGTTCTATTGGAAGTATAATAAGTATTTATAAGGCATACGATTAAAGTTCTATTGAAAGTAGAATAGGAGTTCGAATTTATAGAGAATAAGAGTTCGAATTTATAGAAAAAATATATAAATAAAAGTTCTACTAGAACTAGAATAGGTGTTTGAATATATAGAGCAGACATATAATTAAATATTTTATAGAAAGTACGATCTTCTTAAAATATATTTTTTTATATAAGTTAATTATATTTATATTAGGAAAATTTATTCATAAATCCAATACTATTGTCATGAAAAAAGTCACTGTATTTAAAAAGAAAAGAATTGATGTGTTAATATAATAAAAGAACAATGAGTAAAAGAACAATCTCATGCAGCAATCCTAAATAAATACAGGAGTAACTATAAAATAAAGAGAAAATAAAATGTGTTTTCATTTTCTAAAACTCCAAAATTTTTAGAAAATCTAGAAAAAGTATAAATTGGAATTCACTCTATTTTTTAGGTTTTGATTTCAAGGAAAAAAAATTGTTGTGTAAGATAAGTATCATCAATAATATGTAATGAAGTTAGAATTTAGATCCCAAACGAGAGCGGCTCGAAACGTGTTTAACGGGAAGACGGCTCACTAGAAAAAATTGTACTCGCTATTAAAATATCTTATGATGTTATAAATTATATTTTATTTTTAGGATTTGATTTTTATGGATAAACATTATCATAC
The DNA here is from genome assembly GCA_036435485.1 of Saposhnikovia divaricata. NCBI lineage: Eukaryota > Viridiplantae > Streptophyta > Magnoliopsida > Apiales > Apiaceae > Saposhnikovia > Saposhnikovia divaricata. The sequence goes on along the minus strand of CM071595.1, from coordinate 166,048,002 downwards.
AAGTAATATGTGTAAAAGTTAGGTTTTTTGTCTTAACGAGTGAGCGAATCAATAGTAATAACTGTGTTTAACAAGAAAACGGTTCATTAGATAAGACCGTATAAAAGATGTTTAAATATATAATTAATACAAAAAAATAAAATGTTTTATTGGAAGTAGAATACGAGGACGGTGGAGACGTCTTATACGATTTTTTAAAACTATACATCTTTTTTCGTAGAAATCCTTTATTTTAACTTTTTTATACAATTTAATTATACTTGCATTACAAAAATATATCCATAAATGTAAAAGTTATAAAGGAGGATATCGGGAGTTTAGGTGGCGCTCTAATATCGTCTCAATCGATTTTTTTAATTTTCTAGAATTTTAACCACTATTAAATATAAAAATATCAATTAGCATATTAGAAGTAGAATAGGTGTTCGAATTTATAAAGGAGAAGAGTTCGAATTTATAGGGAAGGCATATGATTAGAAGTTTTATTGGAAGTATAATAAGTATTTATAAGACATACGATTAAAAATTCTATTGGAAGTAGAATATGAGTTCGAATTTATAGAGAATAAGAATTCAAATTTATAGAAAAGATATATAAATAAAAGTTCTACTAGAACTAATAGGTGTTCTAATTTATAAAGGAGAAGAGTTCGAATTTATAGGAAAGACATATGATTAGAAGTTCTATTGGAAGTATAATAAGTATTTATAAGGCATACGATTAAAAGTTCTATTGGAAGTAGAATAGGAGTTCGAATTTATAGAGAATAAGAGTTCGAATTTATAGAAAAAATATATAAATAAAAGTTCTACTAGAACTAGAATAGGTGTTTGAATATATAGAGCAGACATATAATTAAATATTTTATAGAAAGTACGATCTTCTTAAAATATATTTTTTATATAAGTTAATTATATTTATATTAGGAAAATTTATTCATAAATCCAATACTATTGTCATGAAAAAGTCACCGTATTTAAAAAGAAAAGAATTGATGTGTTAACATAATAAAAGAACAATGAGTAAAAGAACAATCTCATGCATCAATCCTAAATAAATACAGGAGTAACTATAAAATAAAGAGAAAATAAAATGTGTTTTCATTTTCTAAAACTCCAAAAATTTTAGAAAATCTAGAAAAAGTATAAATTGGAATTCACTCTATTTTTTAGGTTTTGATTTCAAGGAAAAAAATTGTTGTGTAAGATAAGTATCATCAATAATATGTATTGAAGTTAGAATTTAGATCCCAAACGAGAGCGACTCGAAACGTGTTTAACGGGAAGACGGCTCACTATAAAAAATTGTACTAGCTATTAAAATATCTTATGATGTTATAAATTATATTTTATTTTTAGGATTTGATTTTTATGGATAAACATTATCATACAAGTAATATGTGTAAAAGTTAGGTTTTGGGTCTTAACGAGAGAGCGAATCAATAGTAATAACTGTGTTTAACAACAAAACGGTTTATTAGATAAGACCGTATAAAAGATGTTTAAATATATAATTAATACAAAAAATAAAATGTTTTATTGGAAGTAGAATACGAGGACGGTGGAGACGTCTTATACGATTTTTTAAAACTATACATCTTTTTTCCTAGAAATCCTTTATTTTAACTTTTTTATACAATTTAATTATACTTGCATTACAAAAATATATCCATAAATGTAATATTATTCCCGTAACAAAAAGTCTTAGTATTTTAACTTTTTTTTGATATGTTAACATAACAGAAAGACATTCCCATGCGAAAACTGTAAATAAATTCAAGAATATCTATAATATACAGAAAATATAAGATGTATTTTCATCTTTTAAAACTCCATAAATATTAGAAAGTTTAAAGAATATAAAAATTGGAATTTACTCTCTTTATATAATGAAGTTAGAATTTCGGTTTCAAATAAGAGCGGCTCGAAATGTATTTAATGGTAAGACGGCTCGCTAGAAAAGATTGTATTAGCTTTAAGAATTGGTACTGAAGTCATAATTTTTTTTTATTTTTACGGTTTGATTTTATAGATAAAAAATATTATATAAGTCTTTATAATATATGTTAAAAAGTTGGGATTTCCGTTTTAACGAGAGAGCGGCTCAATCGAAAGAATCGTATTTAACAAGAAATTGATTCATTAGAGAAGATTATTTAATTATAAAAATTTAATATTAATATTATAATATAACGTAAATGTATTGAATTTTTTTAAAAATATAGTAACGCCGCCGCGAAGCGCGGCTTTATCAACTAGTTATAGTGAATTAGTGATAAAGGATATCGATATTCATATAATTTTGTTAGGAAAATGAATTTTTCCAATTTTTTTATATAATAAATTGATCAAATCACAAAAAGGTAACAAATCATTAATCCGAAACTCAGCGGGATAGAAATTAGGGCTTCTTTCAAAAATTAGGGTTTGGAGAGAGCGAGAGAGGATGGAGGGGAGCAGCGACAAGGCGGAGGAGACAAAGGAGGAGATTCCTCCAAGAGAACAACGACTCGAGTGGTATATGAATACTTTTAAGAAAAAAGATTATCTTTTAGCGGAAGATGAAAAAGATACCGAGTATGATTCCGATGGATCTCATCCCTTGACTTTTCGAGATTTTGCTAGTTACGAACTGGACATGTATGAGACCGGGGTTAGTACATCCTCTCCTATCCCCTAATAATTATTGTTGTTATATTGAATTAATTATAATAATAATTATTATTATTATTGTTGTTGTTGTTATATTCAAAGTAATTGTTAAATCTATTGTATATTTCTTGTTGTACACAGATTAATAGATATAGTGTTGTGTATCAAGCTTATATTGTTATTCAGTTTGTATGAATATACACCTTTATTTTATATTTTCTTTGTTGTTACAATAGTTTTGTAGGTCTTTTTATAGGAGGTGTGTTCTAATTAATTCAATTTTCTAATTATTTTAATTTAACGGTTATCGACTGATAGTTGGGTTATAGACTGATAGTTGGCCGATAACTGTAGGGATTTGATGTTCAGGACTATTCAAAAGTGAACGATACTGGTATGATACGAACTTATTACCACCCAGCAGCAGGTATCAATACAGATGCATTATACTTGCCTCATATCATAGAGTGTGCTTGTCTAGCTATTACGCAGTATAATGCAGATAAGGTTTGTGTCTTTTAGCCCAGTTGGTAACTTTTTTTAATGACCACAACCACATTAAACCTTTGTCATTATATTTCTAAAATTTATTTAACAGGGTACACACTTTGACTTCGAGAATGTGATCAAGACAAACGTGGAGCCTGCTTGTGCCTATAGATTTTTTATCACATTCGAAGCTATTGATGGAACTCAAGGCATTAAGGAAACCTTTGAAGCTGTAGTTAATGTCGGTGTCCCTACTACCAACAAAACGGTTACGTTGGTTCGGCTCAGGCAGCCTCCTCGGTTTTTTACTCTAGAAGATTCACTTAAAGTTCGTATCTGTCTCTTTTCTTCACATTTTCTCTTTTCGTTGCACATTATCCTACATGCCATTTATTGTTTAGTTGTTTAATGTTGGCACATGCAGTTATATTAATGGTTTTTGTGCTTTTAGTGCATGGTTAAAAGAGATGTTGAAAATTCAATTGTGGGAGCATAAAATAAAAGCACTTCCCCCTCCTGAATGTTATTAATTGTCTATAAAAGAAAAACAAGAAGTGGAATCTAGTTTTAGGATTTCACCTACTGAAATTGTGAATTGTTAAAAAAACAAGAATTCGGCATCTGTATTCTCCCACTGAACACAATTAGTTGTCAAATACTAATGTCATGTTGGGCAATGTTTAATATTTGTAACAGATTGTAGTATGTTGGTGTTTTACTGTGTTAGATTAGATTAGATTTGATATATGTCAACCAGTTCAGGAGGATAATATTGCAAAATGGCACTGAAGATTGACACTAAATAGTTTGTCATTGCATCGCCTATTTAATTTAATGCTTGTTGCAACACAGTATTTAATTTTATTTTGGACTGTTTGATGCAGGATATGGAAGATTTAAACATTGCTCCCCACTGTGTAAGTTGTGGTTAATGGCAATTAACTCTACAGGAGTAGTATGTGCGAACTCAAGTGTAGGACTTGTCTATTATCTAGCTATGTAATAATTGGCTGCTGGAGCTATGTAGACTACCTCTTTATTATTGCTTATGAACTCTGATGTTCTTAATCGACTTCTATAGCTATAAGTAGCAGATTCTCCGAAATTCTAAACTTTTATGTACTTAACTGACTATTGGAGCTATTAGTATGGTTGTTTTAAGTAGAATCTGTATGCTTTATTCATGTTCTGTCCCTGCCTTTGTCTGGCATTTGGCATCATGCATTCATGTTTGGCTTCCATTAGGAGAAACAGTATTTGCATCAGTTTATCATACTGGCCGTCTGGGTGTAAGGCTTCTGTTAGTCTGCCACAGAAGCATAAAATCTGTTCGACTCGTTGCTCAACCTATTAGGCATCTTTGAATCTAAAAATTATTTCGCTCTTAACTAAACAATGCAGGGTCTTTAATTCATCACCATCCAGTAGTTTTTGTTTTGATTATGTCACCTGCTCCATCATTGCCTCGTAATTTCAGCCAGCCAAGATAGAATAAAGAATATGCAGTTGATACGATGATAGTTTTTACACTTCTTATTTATCTGCTAATTGTGGTTTCTAATTAAGTTTTAAAAACACCGGCAAGACCAAGTAGTTAGCACTGTATAAATTTTACTTGCTTCAGCTTTAGGATTTCTTTCTTTCAACATAAGAATATTGAGGCCATTGCGGGCAGAATTGGGAAAGGGATTATATTATTATTATTATTATTATTATTATTATTATTATTATTATTATTATTATTATTATTATTATTATTATTCTTGTTACTTGTAATAATTTTTTTTTAAAAAAAACACATGTTTCTTCCCTCATAAGTCATAACCATGTTCAATATCCACCTTTCCCTTAAATATTAAATCCTCTTTGAGATTTGGTTTATAACCATTAATGCCAATATTTGATACCATGAATCGGTGAACCAAACGATACCTAAATAATATCATTGATATCAAAATTTATAAAATTTAAATGTGTTTCTTAAAAAACATTGCCGAAATAAGAAAAACTTAAATATAAAAGTGAAAATAATATATTCAAATAGAATATGAGAAATAGAATTACTTATTACAAGCCTCAAAAATGAAAAACTTAAATATGATAATGAAAGTAATATATTCAGATGGAATATGAGGTATAGAATTACTTATTACAAGCCTCCGAAACGTCAAATTAGTAATTATTTTTTGTCACAAATAATAGTAAATTAGTGATAATGGATATGGATATACATATAATTATGTTAGGAAAATGAATTTTTCCAACTTTCTTTTAACAACTTTCTTTTAACGGATATAAACTGTGGTACTCAGGTCTTGCCAACGCAAAGAACGGAGTGGGAATTCTTTTGGCGGAGGATCTAAAAGACAACGTTGTGGAAGTGAAGAGGTGCAACGATAGGATCATGTCAGTCAGGGTTGTGGTTGGGGAGAAGGTGGTGAACGTGGTGTGTGTGTATGCACCTCAAGTCGGTTTGATCGACTCTGAGAAGGAGGCGTTCTGTGTCTGTTTGGATGAGCGGTATTCCTGAAGACCAATTTTTAGTGTTGGGTGGCGATTTCAATGGTCACATTGGTGAGAGGGCAGATGGCTACACCAGCGCTCATGGCGGTTTTGGCTTCGGGACCAGGAACGTCGGTGGGACCGCCTTGTTGGAATTTGCTACTGCCCATGAGCTGGTAATCGTAAATTCTATTTTTCAGAAGAGGGTTGAGCACCTCATCACCTTTAGTAGTGGGGGTAACAACACTCAGATTGACTACATACTTATGCGCAGTCGGGATGTCAGGACGTGCACGGATTGCAAGGTGTTCCGGAGTGAGGCGTGTGCATCTCAGCACAAGCTGTTGGCCATGGATCTGACCATGGGGGGTCGAGTTATTCGCAGGTCGAGAGAGTTTAGACCGAGAATCTTGTGGAAAGATCTAAAGGGAGAGAAGGCGGTAGAATTCAGGGAGTCGCTGGTCAATAAAGGTAGTTTTGCACGTGGTGCAGATGCTAACTGTAGGTGGACCAACATGGCAGAGGACATTCGGTGTGTGGTAGAGAGAGTGGTGAAGACTTCCTCAGGTAGGTCCAGGGGCCATAGGGAGTCGTGGTGGTGGAACGTGGAGGTCCAAACGAAAGTTAAGGATAAACTAGCGCTCTTTAATGAGCTTTTGTCGCTGTGTGCAGGAGCGGAGAGGAGTCGGAAGATGGAAGCATACAAGGTGGCGAGAAGGGAGGCAAAGAAGGCCGTGGCGAAAGCCAAAGAGGAAGCATATGAGGGGCTGTACAAGCGCCTTGATACCAAGGAAGGAACGAATGCTATCTTTAAAATAGCTAAAGCGAGGGAGAGAGGCCGGCGCGACCTGGGCTCTGTTAAGTTTGTAAAGGATGAGTCAGATCGAGTGCTATTAAATGAAGACGCTATCAAGGAGAGGTGGAGTTCGTATTTCCATAACCTTTTCAATGAGAATAGGAGGAGTTGGGACGGAGGGGAAATAGAGATCCCCCCCTTCGTCTGCACCTGCCCCTTGTGAGCGTATCAGCGAGGACGAGGTCAAGGGGGCCATTCGTAAGATGGCGAAAGGGAAGGCGGTTGGTCCGGAACAGATCCCAATCGAGGTGTGGATCTGTCTGGTTTATGCCGGGGAGGTCGATGACCGAGGCCATTCATCTCGTCAGACGCCTGATGGAGAAGTTCAGGGAGCGCCGCAAAGACCTTCATATGGTGTTCATTGATCTCGAGAAAGCTTATGATAGCATCCCCCGGGAAGCTATTTGGAAGAGCCTCGTAGAGCGTAGTGTATCGTCGTCCTATGTTAGAGTGATTCAAGACATGTACTCCCAAGCTACTTCATGCGTTCGGACCCCAGTGGGTGACTCCCGTTTCTTCCCTGTTGAGATTGGGCTTCATCAGGGATCGGCCCTTAGTCCTCTTCTATTCGCACTTATACTTGATGTCATGACACGAAGGATACAAGACGCCGTGACGTGGTTCATGCTCTTCGCTGACGATATCGTGCTAGTGGAGGAGTCGAGGGAGGAGGTCAACGAAAAGTTGGAACTATGGAGATCTACTTTGGAGTCACAAGGCTTGCGGGTGAGTAGAACTAAAACCGAGTATCTCTGGTGCAACTTCAATGGAGAGGCCAGCGAGGAAGGGGTGGAGGTTAAGATCGAAGATCGGATCGTCCCGCGTACGGATAAGTTCAAGTATCTGGGCTCGATCGTCCAAAAGGAAGGTGAGGTAGAAGACGATGTCAACCATCGTATCAAGGCTGGGTGGCTAAAGTGGAGGGCAGCATCAGGGGTGATGTGCGACAAGAAGGTCCCTCTAAAGTTGAAAGGGAGATTCTATAGAGCGGCAATCCGGCCTGCGTTGTTATATGGGTCTTAGTGCTGGGCAGCGAAGAAGGCCCTCGAAAGCAAGATGGAAGCGACGGAAATGAGGATGTTGCGGTGGTCGTGTGCCCGCACGATGTTAGATAGAATCCCTAATAGGGTGTTTAGAACTGAGCTCGAAGTAGCGCCTTTTTCTGTGAAAGTTAGGGAAGGGAGGTTAAGATGGTTCGGCCATGTCCGTAGGAGGCGGCCGGAAGCACCAGTGAGGAGGGTAGAGAGTATTTCGGTTGTTGGGGTGAGGAGGAAAGGCAGACCGAGGAAGTCATGGGAAGAGCAACTTAGGTTGGATTTGAAGGCTTTAAACCTAAGTGAGACCATGACCGCTGACAGGTGTTCGTGGAGGAGGCAGACCAGAGTGGTGGACTCTCTTCTAGGGGACGGCTTTGTAGTGGAGAACCTCAGAGTTGGGTTGTCTCGTCTAGCATTATCCTAGGAGTGCAGGAGTGCAGGGAACTTAGCTTGGAGGTATCTAGGAGCGTGGTAGGTAAGGACCGTGTGGAGAAAGCCATGGGCGCAGGTACTGCTTTTAACTTTGTTTCATATCATTTAGATTCCTTTGTATTTATCTGTCATGCACAGAGCCGAGGGTCTTCACGGAAACAGCCGGTCTGCGTTCGACGTGGATATGTTTGAGTCAGCTTAGTCTGTGTTGCTTTTGTTTGTGGTGTCTTCTTTTCAGGGGTTGCGACCGGAGCTACCCTAGCGAGCGAGTGGAGTGGAGCACATCAGGAGCCGAGTAAATGATTCCGCGCGGATAGGTAAGCCCCATGTGGACAACGCCATGGGCTCAGGTATAGCTTCGAACAGATTTTCGATTCCTTTATTTATAACATACACTTTATATGCCGTTCACAGAGCCGAGGGTCTCCACGGAAACAGCCTCCCTACCCTAAAAAGTGGGGGTATGGTCTGCGTACAACCCACCCTCCCCAGACCCTGCTATGAGCGGGATATACTGGGTATGTTTGGTTTGGTTTGGTTTAGCTGTACTCGTGAATAATGATCGAGATCAATATGGGGATCACAGGCTTACCTGAAAAAGAAATATCAACGTGGGCAAGGCCCATTACATGTAATAACCTATATTTGGTTTTTGGTTTTGAAGAAAAATAAGTAGGGTTTTGTGTGGTGGGCAATTGAGAGAGAAAGAGTAAGAATGGACAGCAAGGTTGAGGATGAGAAGTCGGATTTTAAGAAACAGAATTTGAATGAGGACAACAAGTTGATACCTTCTAAAGAAGAACGATTGCAGATGTTTATGACTACCTTTAAGAACAGGGCATTAATTGAAGAGGATGATTGTAACATCTCGAAATTTTTATGATTATGTTTATTTAAAGTATTTATTAAATAATATTAGTTTATGTGATAATATATTTATTTTGTAATTAGATATTGTTTTATTGAGTTATTAGTTTATAAAAATGAACATGAGTAAAGGTTTTAAGAAAATCAAGGAAAAAAAGAAAGCATACGTTACTTTTCTAATTAAGGAGGAAGAAGGAAGAAGAGAAGGAGAAGAGAAGATTAACCAAAACCTAATTGGATACTAAGTAAATTGAGTTCGAGTTAAGAGATTCGAATCTTTGTTATGTATATATATGTATATGGGATCATAGTTAGGGTTTATGATATCCATGAACTTGTTATATAGGATGTTTTGGATTGGAGGGGCTGAGTTTCTTGAGGATTTCTTGACCATCATCCGTAATTGTTAAAGTTTATGGTACGGATTTCTATGTTTCTCTTTTTATCTTCACATCGTTATTCCGAATTCGTATATATATAGTAATTCTGATTCCTTATTAAATTCATATCAGATTCGTTATTTATCGGAATGCTATGATTTTGATCTTGTTGGAAAGTTAATTTGATTATCTTCATTTTTTGTTCTTTGTGTTTTCTGAAATTCAGCTTGTAAATATGTCAAAATCTGCCTTTTGTGCAATATGGTGGTAAATTTGAGTTATTATCTTGTAAATTCGAAAATTCATAAAAAATCGAAAATTTATTCAAAAGTTTCAAGAAATACCATTCTGGAAAGCTCTTTTCGATATCTGTATTTTGTGTTTACCTTCCACTAACAAATTCTATGATTGTGATGCCTTAAACGTCAAAATACTAAACTGGTCAGGGGCTGATTCTGTTCTGCCAGTCCGCATTTCCATTGTTTCTGAATTCGTTACTTCTCCGTTTTTAACGAGGCTTACCATTTTGGAAAGGTATCGGAATCCTCTACAACTTTCGTGTTTTATACTTTTTATTTGAGTTCATCTTTATAGAGTAAATTGTTATTCTTTAAGCCTGGTCAGGTTCTGGAAATTTATATTCAATCGTCTACTTTGTACAATATTTTGGTGTGCAATATTGAGTATGTGTTATCTGTTATTTGTGATGTCATATGATTTCGGAGATATTGTGAGATCATTTCTTTTCGAGTAAGTTATTTATGATTTTATTATGATTTTGGAGATATTGTAAGACTCCGTCATGAGTGGAGAGAATCTCGTGCTTGGCACCTCCTATGTGGTGTATTTAAATAGTATGGGCGTGTTGCCGATGTTATGGGACACGTATAGTCATGACTAGTGTGTATGTTTGGCCATTTGGGTAGCATTATGTTTTTTGCCGTGCAAGCCCCTGTAAGATTTTGGGTAGCATTTTTTGTGCTATGCAAGCCCCAGTAAGTTTTGATGACTACATATTCTGGATGACCGAAAATGTAGGACATCCTGTAAAATTATCTCTCATGTCAGTAAGTAAAGTTTTGTTTTGATAATAATTTTGCTGATTAATATGTGTACATGGTAATATTATTTGTAAATGTATGTGTATGTGTAAGAGTCAGATTATATTTTATCGGTTATGTCTTTGGTTATGTTAATGTGTTAATTATGCGTAAGTGATGTGATTAGTTGTAAGAGTAAAATAAAATTATTTTTGATTTGGAGTTGTTCATTTTAATATTGTGAGTTGAGTATCTACTTTCTATTATCTCATTCGCTATGTCTGATTATTCTTTTATTCAGATATTCATTTTTATTCTTAACTTGTTCAGCTAGCTATTTAATTTGTTCAGCTTGTTAATCGTTTTATATCCGTATATGAGCCTTTCGCTCACTGCCGGTTTTTGTTTTTCTTATTTCTCCCGGCAGGTGATCTTATTTAGTTGGGCTACTTATTGGGAAGAGTGCGAGTTGCGATATTTGGAGAATCTTGTGTATTTTTAATTTATGAATTGTAAGATATTTGATTTTAAGAAGTTGTATCTGTTAACAAAAAATCACGCAAGCGTACGTGGTCACAAGTAATACAGATAGAAGTCAAGTTCGTTCCCACAGAGATCTTAGGTTTCAATTCAGTTTTGTACCTATGCAACAATGTATGGTTATTATGCACTGCTAAGACAATTAACAATATTAAGTTTTTACTAACTATATTAAACTAAGCTGCAAATTATTAAACTAAGAATTACTTAATTAATGAGAATTAAAATCTACTTACTTATGCAAGATAAACCATGGAATTCTAACTTCATTAAATACTTTGCTTAGATCTGACGCCTTTAATCACTATGTGCAATGGTTATGATATCTGATCGGACAACACGAAACAAGTACACGCTACCTCTCAGTATACGTATACCAAACTAAACATACATCCACAAAAGAGATAGAAGATGAATAGACACCAATTATGCTTAAACCCTATATGTCTATAGAATTTGAAAACATAACGGTTGAAGAGCAAGTTATCCATAAAGATCACACAGGGCAATATAAGTATTTTCATCTCATACTATGAATCATATTGATAAACAATTATGAACCTATGCTAGCATGGCAAGTTCTAAATCTCAAGATCCACTTTCACTTCACAAGAGATTAACAAATTAGATGTTCATGACGCATCTATCAATTAAGCATAAGCATACGAGGATATCAAATATACATCACACACAGATCTTTAAAGGATCAAGATACTAAGCTCCATAAATAAATCCGTTAGAATCCCATGACAACGATTAGTTCATAATTGAACCGCTCGTCATCATGGGATCTATTGAAACCATGATAGAAGACAAGATATGAAAGAAAGTAATAATATTAATAAAACAAGAGTTGAGAAAACAAATCTATGATACAAAAGATGAATTAGATCTAGATCCGTTACTTGTCACGAGCGTTGAATCTTTCTCTCCTTTTCTCCCTTGCAGATCTAAGCTATATTATGTACAAGATCTCTAATTGTTTAATTCTCTAATTCTTAATTGTCTAATTTACAAAGGGTTGGATGTGTTTAAATAGGCTCCAAAAGTCTTCCCCCAGCAAGAAAATACAAAAACAAAATTATAATAGAATTTCTGCAAGATACGTTTCCTAAATTGATTCTGTTTTTAAGGAAAATTTGTGGCTGACTTTTCTTCAGATTTTCTGGAACGTTCCAAACATAATTGGACCTCTGGACCACCTTAGAATGATAGAGAATCGCGTTATCTTTGCGTGGACTGCTTACAGACCTCAAACGGACTTCTAGAACTCAAGATATGGCCACAATAGTGTAGACTGCGCAACCCTTCTCAGAAATCCGAATTTTAATCAATTAATTCCCCAAAAATTATAGATGCATCCACCTTAGTCAACATTCTCGTAATTCTGCACAACTAAGCAAAACACATCAAAACTACAACAACTTGAGTCCAAGACAATCAATTTAAGCCGATATGGAACGCTCCAAGTGGATATAAAATCCACTTATCAGTATCGTTTTATTTGATTTTTAATGGATTTAAAATTAAGTGTATTTGTTGGGATGTTAAAATGATGATGAGGAATTGAGGATGATGTCTTGCCCGATTCTCATCCCATGACCTTTCTGAGGTTAGTACATTGGATCATGTTACTCTTACTATTTAAGCGTATTATAGTGTGCTCTGAAAAGGTACTTAATTCCATGTAATATTTTGTTTGTAATTTTCGATGTTGCACAAAAATTTCAACTTTACCTATGTAATATTTTTTTTTGTAATTTTCGATGTTGTACAAAAATTTCAACTTTACCTTTTATACAAATCAAAAATTACGAAAATATATTATATGCAAGTACCACTGTTACATTCTATTAAGGGATATGTGTAGTAAGGAATAATCATCTAAGGGTAATATAGACTTTTACTAGTTATTAGTTTGTATCATGTTTGTTATTTCTTGCCCTCTATATAGAGGACTGATGTAGCCACTCTAATCAAGATCTTAGAAATGTAGTTCTTTAGTTTTCTTCATGCTTTTTTTTTTGAAACCCATGCTTTCTGTTCTTTACATACAGTTATCGCATTCATTCAAGTACGTGCAAAAAATCATGATCGTGTAATATCAAGCTTTGATTTTTATGGAATTGTCTGAATTTTGTTTCTTGATGAGTTATTAATTACTATATATAGTTTTATGTGAAATATTAATCTCTACGAATATTATGTATCCCTGATAGTTTGCCAAATACTGTAGGGATTCGATGTTCAAGACTTTTCAAAAGTAAGGGATGCTAGTGTGATCCTTACTTTTTACAACCCAGCAGCAAATATAACGCGAGGTAAAAGATATTTACCACAAGCCATTACTCAGTATAATGGTGATGAGGTTTGTTTTTCTCAGTCCAATGCATAACATTTTTAGAAACCACAAGCGCTTCCAACTTTTTAGATTTTGTTTTGGAAATCATTACTTTAAGAGGGTAAACACTTCGGAAACGTGCATGTGATCAAGCAAATGTGGAGCCTGTTTGTCCTTATAGGTACTATATCATGTTTCAAGCCCAACGCAACTGAAGACATTACTGAGCTGGTAACGTACACATCTTGCTCTTTTGTTTACTGACAGGAAAAACAGCCCTATGTTGCTTAGAGAAATGGCACACATCACAAGCATGAAAAGACAAAGAATGAGAAGTAACAATGGGAATTTTATTTAAAATAGCAGTAGATGGATGTCCCATTCTACTATGCCATAGCAAAACACTGTTTACATCATTTGAATTACAAGCATTCATTGACTTAGATAAGTCAGAGTTGAACAAAACACTAGAATGAATAGTAGGTTTTAGGGAAGACAGATGAGGTAGATGAAGTTTATACAGACCATCCTGCAGTTTACCAATCTCTCTCTCCTTCTTCAAAGTAAGGTCCTGAATAAGACAATGATTGGGAGAGAAAACAACAGTTGAACATGAGTGAGACAACAGTTTTGATATAGAGATCAAATTGCAATTAAATTGAGGAACACATAAAACCTCATGAAGAATGAGATTATTGTTTAACTGAATAGATCCAATATGAGTGATAGGTACAGTTTTACCATCTGGAAGATATAGTTCAGCTTTCAAAGGTTTTATGTCATGTAAAAGATGTTTATGACAGGTAATGTGATTAGTTGCACCAGAATCTAAGATCCAGGTAAATCCATCTGAATTATCACTAGTTAACACAGAATTAACAGTAGCAATAGAACATGAGTAGAAACTGGTACCAGACATGTGAGAACTTGTAGAAGCCATGTTTTGCCTGAGAGTGTCTTGAATCTTCTTAGACAGTTGTTGACATTGAGCATCAGTAAATGTTCCAAGGTTTTTGACAGAAGTAGAATCCACTTTAGAGTCACTTTGCATAACACTGGTGCTATTGACAGTAGCTGAAACATTAGCTGCAGACTTCATGTTACCATTACCAGTTCCAGAATTTAAGAACCGTCTAGGCTTAGGTTTTGGTTTACCATGTAGCCTATGCCAATCAGGATATCCATGTAAACAAAAACACTTTTCCTTAGTATGTCCTGTATTCTGGCAGTAGTCACAAAATACACTTGCATCATTGGACTTCTTTTGAGTACCAGTATTAGATGTACTGTTTCAAAATTTTGCCAGGTTGTTATATTTGACATTCATTGCTGCTATACTCTCAGACAGAGGAGATTGAGAGGCTTTGGCAAATTCTCTCTGTGACTCTTCTTGCAACAGTAGAGAAAATGCTTGGCTAATGGTAGGCACAGGTTGCATCAAGAGCAATTGACCTCTAATTGAAGTATACTGATCACTCAATCCCATGAGAAATTGACTAAGTTTGATCATATCTTCATATTTATCAAGTTTCTGAGCATTTTGACAGGTGCAGTTACTAGTAGAACAAGTACATTTAGGAAGAGGATTGAGATTATCAATCTCAGCAATCAGAGTTCTGAACTTAGTAAAGTATGCAGTAATTGTCATATTTCCTTGATTCATAGAGGCTATCTCTTTCCTTAATTGAAAAACACGAGGCATATTAGACTGAGAGAATCTAACAGCTAAATCATCCCACACTTCTTTTGCAGTAGAAAAATATGCAACATTGTTTCTAATCTCAACAGTAATAAAGTTTAACAACCAGGATAACACCATATCATTACATCTAGACCAGAGAGCAAATTGAGAAGACGTAGACACAGGTTTAGGCAAGGTTCCATCTATCATGCCTAATTTCATCTTAGCAGACAAGGCAATAGAGACAGATCTACTCCACTGATAATAATTCTGATCTGTAAGTTGCAAAGTAACAAGTGGAATACCTGGATTATCAGAGTTTTGCAGATAGTATGGATGATTAGCATCAACTGTTGTTGCAGTGGTTCCAGTTGTAGTATTGGCACCAGCGGTAGCAGCAGCATAAGTCATCATTACAGACTCAACAAGTAAATCACATAAATCACAAGAAGAACCGTAATATTTTTCAGATATTGAAGAGAGATCTTCAAATCAACACAGATACAAACACTTTTGGGAAGACGAGTGTATGTAAGTAATCGATTTGTAAAGAGATCTGAAATGACAAAAGTTACGAGAGGGATGAATAGAAAATAGATTTGCTGGTGTAAGATGTGTACGTTACCAGCTCTGATACCATGACAATTTACAGAAAATGATAAAGATAAGAAAAGGAATGAAGGTAGACTTTCATTGAAGAAGATGACAAAACGTTTACAGAATGAGAATTATGTGTTGGTTTGTTACATATCTCATTTGCTATTTATATTACAAAATAAGTCTGATAACAAACAAACAGCTAGCACTACTATATTTATTCTGTTTTGCTGACTGTACTATACAGCTGTAACAGAAACCTTTGAAGCTAAAGTTGATATTCATATCCCTATAACCAAGAGAACGGTTACTTTTGTTCGGATCAGGCAGCCTCCTCGCCTATTTTCCCTTTGAAGCTGAAGTTAATGTTCGTATCTCTCTCTTTTCCTTGACACTATCCTTCATGCCGTTTATTGTATCTTTGTCTTTTCATGTCCCATGCAGTCAATGTCCATATCTATATTAATCTGATTTTGTGCTTCCTTTTGAATATTATGAATTGTTAAAAAAACCTTAAGTGGGATTCCAGGATTTCCCCACTTGAAAGTTGTGAATTGTTAAAAAAATTTGGGCATCCAGGTTCAGGTTTTGTTGGACAATGTCAATGTCAATACCTGTGTGATTTATCAGTTACAAATTGTGGTATATTTACAATTGCAAGCACTAACTCATGCAAAAGATCTAGACTACTATCTTTCATACATGTTTAAAAGTTTCAAGAGAGTAAATAAAATAGGCAAATATTCATTCACCCTCTCTGTAAATTTGAGAACCATAGTTTTAACACCTTATTTTTTTTTGATAATTTCACTTCTCACATGTACTTACTATCCAGAATCACGAATGAATTCTGCTATGAACAGATTTATCTGCTACTTACTATCCCTCCAAGCTGATACGCTGATTGATTAAAATATTAATATTTTGACTGAAACCGGGAGGACTTGCACAGCGATGAAGGTAACCTTTTTATTTGTTGTCAAAGACGTAGAATCATAAGCATGTCAACTAAAGAAATCAACTTCTCAACATCAGCTTTGAATTCCTCAATCATCTTGTTTTCAGCAAGACCTTTGTACAAGGCTCCATTGTTTAGCAGGAAAATTCTTAATGTACTTGTTTCCATTTTCTCTTAATTTCCGGTGTAACCTTTTGTAACATCCGATCCATCTAAATCTTAAAGTTTTAGATGGACTGGTTCCTTGACATGGTATCAAAGCTCAAGCAAGGAGAGTTCTCGGGTTTGATTCTTTGCAACCCCCAATATTCTCAATATTTAATTTGGACACGAAGGCAATTTATGCCCCAAAAGATGGGCGCTCGTGATCCACTCTTCAACCCAAACAATGGGCTTTTGTAATATCCCTTAATTTTTAGATTAGTAATAATAAAAGAAAATAGAAATATAAGGGATTAAAATTAGATATTAAATAGGATTTAAAATTAAAATAGAATGATGGGCCTAAAATATGGATCAGATTTTAAAACGGATACTAGCAGTTTAGGATTTATGGTTTTGTACCGCTATGTATACATCATATTCTTCTTCTTCTTCATATTTTATAACAAAATTCGTAGGACTTTTTAACACAAAATTCAGCAGTCTTGTAAAATTCGTAGAAAAATCATCATAAGTCGGAATTCGTTGATTCTGGACTTGCCGGAAAAATCTTTTCATGCTCTACAACTTTCGTGTTTTAAGTTTTTCAAGAAAATGTAGTTTAGAGGGTCAAAAGGTCAAAATAAAGATCTGGTCAGAATTGAATACATTATCTAGGATGATTTGATTCTTGAGTTTCCGCGTAGAGGTAAGTTTCTGATCGTTCTTTCTAGTGTTTTCAAAACTTTGTGTTATGTGTGTATGTATTTGTTATTAAAGCTTGGGCTAAGTGATTATATTTTGAAGTTATATGTATTAGTGTAGTTATGTGTTATATATGTAAGCAATATTCTTGGGACTCTGATTTATATCATGGTTTGCGAAAATGAAGACTTAGGACCGAGTCACCGAGTTGTAGTGACAGTTTTCTGAAAATTTAGGACCATTATCACCGGGTTGTAGTGGGCGTGGTATGAATTGTGGGTTTCAAGTTATTGTTGTTATGTGGTGTCGTATCGAATTGTATCGAGTAAGAATAAGTGCATCGTAAGTGATTATTGTTTCGTATATCGTTATCGAATTATATTGAATATTATATTATCTTGTATTATGTGTGTTACTTGGCCTTACTAGTTCGATCGATTGGTTACTTGATGGGCTTCGTAGCTTATTCTTTTGATATTTCCGGTTTGGTGTACAATCGAGTTTGGTATCGTTGGAGTTCGAAGACCTTAGAATTGGGCTAGATTGACTTTTTGATAGATGTTAGCTGCGCTTTTGTAATAATTACATTTGTAATAGACTTTTGGATTAATAAATTGTATTTTCCTTTTAGTTTTGTTTTAGAATTTATAGTCCGAAAAGTCGGGCTGTTAGGAGATAAAGGAGAACCAGTGAGGGTCAGGAAAAAAGAAAAAGATATGGGCGACCCACGCCGATATGGCAAAACGCCAGGGTTAGGCAAGCAACTCCCGGAAACCATGCTAAACATTTAGTCGGGTTGGTCCGGTGCTCAGTCTCACTGCATATGTCGCACGAAAAGAAAGGGGTAGTCTTGTGTGTAAGCATAGCATTTCTGGTCGAACCCGCCCAACCCGACTAAGACAAACCGAACCTGACAGACACATATTTTTCCTTTTGGGAGGGTACTCCGAGTAGTGGGTACCTTCGTAGGACCTCGGCATACCTACTCGGGTCTTGTATGGATATGCAGGAAGGGGTGTTCCTAGGTGTGTAAGGGTTGTGTTTGTTCGCGAGAACGGGTTCCTCGTTAAGTAAGTTTGGGGGGTACTGTGGACACATTTGCGCAAATTCGGGTAACGGCTATAAGGGATAAATCAAAAGAAAACTGTATCCGACCAGGGATGGACGTAAACTCGTAAGCTGCCGAGAGTAGGGATAATCGTCCAGGTCTTATTGTGAAATAAAAAAGCCGCCCCGCCATAGCAGGTGGGTTGCTTCCTCTGTCGTCGTCGGGGAGCTCTTAGCGAGGGGGGACCTTAGGAGAAGTTGCTAAAACAAAGGGCGGGAGGATCGACCCGTTCAGTATGAATTCCGAAGAAAGACTATTGGCAGCAGGTGGAGACATTTCTTTGACCCCTTCTAAAGGAAATGCAGGCAGGGTAGAGCTCGACAAAGGATTCAAGAATCCAGGCTGAAAATACATGCATAAATAGGGGTCTAATGACAAGGCCGACGACGGAAGCTCGGGACGGAGCCGTACGATGCAAAAGTCTCACGTACGGTTCCCTGATAAGGGAGTGGCTACCTAATGGAGCTTGACCAACCACCACCGGTCAATTCCTCTTTGGGGCTGCCCCTTACTCTACCATTATTATAGGGGTATGGGGTTCGAGACAAAGAAAGATCAAGGTAGCATATCAGTTTTTACTTTATACTTTACTTGGATCTGTTTTTATGCTATTAGTTATTCTGTTGATTCTTCTCCAAACAGGAACCACCGATTTACAAATATCTTTAACCACTTAATTTATTGAGCGGAGCCAAATCTTTCTATGGATTGCTTCTTTCGCCTCTTTTGTTGTCAAAGTGCCTATGGTACCAGTTCATATTTGATCATTACTTACTCCTCAGTAGCTCATATGAATCTGGTGACTATTGGTATGTTTAGTCGGGCAATGGCCGTTAAGTCACCTATTTTGAGTTATGGACACACAAGGCCAAAACATGTGTGCCGGACGTGCGACCCATCAACCTACTAGCAATAGGGGAGAAAACATAGCATGTCAGCAAAACACTGCCGTCTGTTCCAAAAACAAAAGCTCCTTAGCGCCCCAGGACGGGAGTGGGGGACGGCGTGTAGGGCTTTTAGAATTAATTGTATTATATGTGTTACTTGGCCGACTTTTCGGACTACTAATTCTAAAACAAAACTAAAAGGAAAATACAATTTATTAATCCAAAAGTCTATTACAAAGGTAATTACTACAAAAGCGCAGCTAACATCTATAAAAAAGTCAAGCCCAATTCTAAGGTCTTCAAACTCTTACGCTACCAAACTCGATCATACACCAAACCTGAAATATTAAAAGAATGAGCTACGAAGCCCATCAAGTAACCAATCGATCCAACTAGTAAGGCCAAGTAACACATATAATACAAGATAATATAATATTCAATACAATATGATAACGATATACGAAACAATCACTTACGATGCACTTATTCTTATTCTATACAATTCGATACGACACCACATAACAACAATAACTTGAAACCCACAATTTATACCACGACCACTAACACCCGGTGATAACGGTCCTAAATTTTCAGAAAACTGTCACTACAACCAGGTGACTCGGTCTTAAGTCTTTATTTTTGCAAACCATGGCATAAATCAGAGTCCCGAGACTATTGCTTACATATAACACATAACTACACTAATACATATAACTTCAAAATATAATCACTTAACCCAAGTTTTGATAACAAATACATACACACATAACACATAATTTTGAAAACACTAGAAAGAACGATCAGAAACTTACCTCTACGAGGAAACTCAAGAATCAAATCATCCTAGATCATGTATTCAATTCTGACCAAGTCTTTATTTTGACCTTTGGACCCTCTAAACTACATTTTCTTGAAAAACGTAAAACATGAAAGTTGTAAATCACGAAAAGATCTTTCCGACAAGTCAAGAATCAATGAATTTCGACTTACAATGAATTTTCTACGAATTTTACAAGACTGCTGATTTATGTATTAAAAAGTCCTACGAATTTTGTTATAAAAGAAGAAGAAGAAGAAGAAGAAGAAGAAGAAGAAGAAGAAGAAGAAGAAGAAGAAGAAGAAGAAGAAGAAGAAGAAGAAGAAGAAGAAGAAGAAGAAGAAGAAGATGAATATGATGTATATATAGCGGTACAAAACCCTAAATCCTAAACTGCTAATATCCGTTTTAAAATCTGATCCATATTTTAGGCCCATCATTCTATTTTATTTTAAATCCTATTTAATATCTAATTTTAAACTCTTATATTTCTTTTTTCTTTTATTATTACTAATCTAAAAATTAAGGGATATTCCAGCTTTCGAGTGAGACGGAGTGTTAGAATATTAATATAAAATCCTGGTAAAACCTTCCTCCAACACCTTAAATTTTTAGATGGACTGGATGTTATAAATGGTGTCAGAGCTCTTTCTGACCGGAAGTGCGAAGGCACTGTCCAGGTTCCGTAATTGTGTGTGGGCTTGACGAGGACGTCGACCCAATAAGGGGGGATGTTTGTAACATCCCACATCGATTAGAATAAAAGTATTCAAGTCCTTTATATAAATAAATCAATAACTAATGTATATCAAATTTCTAGCACTTTTGGACTGACCTGTGTTGGGTTGTTGGGTCCGGTATGCATTCGGTTGTGGACTTGGATGTTATACCTTTGGTCACGTACCTTGCTATTTGGTGTACTTTTAACTTTCAAATAAACACAAACATTTTGACGTGCTTCAATTTATCAGAAAAAACATTTGGATGTGCTTCAAAATTTTTAATAAACATACTACGTAAATCTGTGTATCCTTTATGAGTGTTGTTTAGAGAGATATAGAGTAGGCTGCACGATTCAAAAGTCTGCTTTCAAGTTTTGGTGGTATTCGAGGTCACAGAGGCATTCAAAATATTGGTGAGGATGGGGAGGGAAGAGGAAGCTACTGGGAACATTTAAATTCCACGGAACATGGAAAGGGTTAGCTTTCGCTTTGAATTCAATATCAAAACCAAAAATTTACTAAGTCCGATATATGAAGAAAATTAGCATAATTTGTCAACTCAAAACATCCACAATTGTCATAACCGACGTCGAGTCTAAGAAAAAGTTTCTGAATCTCACAAGACAACAAGAATGAACACGGCAATTTCAGAAACTGAATATTGGAGAAACCTCAATATGATAGAAATTAAGCATGAGTAAATTACAAAATGGTGGCCATATTTTATACTGAATTTCAAAAAAAATGACCATATTTTCAAGTTTACAAATTATTTGCCAACTCTTGTTTTCATCTTATAAAAGAATGGCTCCCAATAAATTTTGAACATGAAAGGAAGCCATTCTTATAGAAGTTGGAAATAAAATTTGACCATTTTTTTATAAAAAAAAAAGTTAATCGGAGCCATTTTTTAAAACACAATACTTAAACTGACAACTAATTTGCAAAAACTTAATATCTTAGACGTCGATTCTTGGTCCAATGCATAACATTTTTAGGAAAACACCCTATTATTAAACTTTACACATTTTTACAAAAATAGTATTGACTAATATTATACATACAAAATTTCACAATTAATTTTAAATAAAATAAATTATGCTCTGATTTATTTTAACCAATTTGAATTATAAAGCTAATAAAATAGTGGCAAGGAAGGAATAAATAGCAAGAAACAAAGGAAAAATAATAATTTCGTAATGAGTAGGGTGAAATGGGTAGAAAGGGGGTAGAAAGTGTACCGGGAGGTTTTATCTAAATATTGTAGGAGAGAACACATATGGGCCGAGTACACATCTCATTAGGGCTATAAACATTCAATTATCGAGTTCTTTTTCATTATCAATCTACTATTTTGTGAGTGAGTCTATAGTATTTAGATTGTTAAATTTGTGATTTCACAGTTTTTGTGTACTAACAATAATGAGTCAAGGTGATAGTGATTTAAATCCCTATTGGAGAGGCCATGGTGTTGGAAGCAGTGATTCAAATCCCCATTGGAGAGGCTGAGGTGTTGGAAGTGGTGATTCAAATCCTCCGGGGAGAGGCCGGGGTTTTGGTGGTGGTTATTCAAACCCACTGTCGGGTAGTGAAAGTGGTTATTCAACCCTCCCGGGGTAGTGGAGGTGGTTATTTAAACTCTCCGAGAGAGCTCAGGGTAGTGGAGGTGGCTATTCAAAACCCCCGGGATAGTGGAGGTGATTATCAAACCCCTCGTTGGCCCGTACACATTTTAAGTTTTATACATTTGAGCCTAAACCGATGCACTTAAAAATAATGAGAGAACTGAGAATCAAATCAACAAGAATGTAGTAATACATGTATCTCCATAAGTTAGGGTTTATTAGGAAGTATATTATACAATATTATCTCTACTAATATATGATGATTTTGTGTATAAATGTAATATAGACTGCTGTTGGGCAATTGCTGTTGCTGCATCATTGACTTTGGTAAGGAAGCATCAGGTGGACATATTAGATCGAGTTTGGCATTATTATCATTATGAAGTAAAGGTTGAGAAGAGGTCTATTGTAGGGGTGGTTAATGTGACCCCTCTTCAAACCTTGACATTAAACTAAAATCTTACATTCTGAAATGTGAATCCAATCTTCTGTAGAGTATTTATCGACATCTTTTTAAGGCTAAGGCTAAGGGCTTTTTGGCTCAGCACACGGTCAAGAATTAATTATGAGTACATATAGTACACAAACAAATAAGAGATATTTGGGGTCTGATGAGAACAACTAAAAGGAAACAAACAAATGGGAATATCACTGTCAGAACATCAGCTTTAATAGTGTAATGATCAGGCCATATAAAAAACACTAGGTCTTATTTCTTAATGGTCCAGATAAAGTAAAAATGCATTTGGGTTGTTTTAGATGATACCCTGTGAAGCAAGTGACTTGTTCAAACAAAGCCATGCATACATACTATGCATCTAATGATATTTAGTTATTTGTGTATAAATTTTAAACTAACTTATCTTCAACTTTAAAAATTTAGCTAAAATTTTCAATTCCATCTACTTTTGCCTCTGAATTTATCTATTTATGTCATTTTCTATTTGTTTACTATTTGTGTAATTTTCATTTATGTAATTTTCTATTTGTTTAATTCAGTCGGGCTGGGAGCCCCATCTATCTGAGGCTGCCAAGAAGGCAGCGGAGAAAGAGAAGCTAAAAAAAGACAAGGAAGAGGCCGATAAAGCAGAAAGTCAGGGAGTGAATGCGCTGTGGGAAAGTGGCCCTAAGCGTTTTCATACGCTTTGCTTGTCCAATTGTGGCACATAAGGTGGATGAACCTCGCAAATGATTGGATGACTTATTACAAATCACATATGCATCGGTAATTAGTAACGTTGTACAATATTAATATTAACAATCAAAGAATTAAGAATGTTATAATTATGTGTTGTAAAAAAAATTAGAAAATAATTCGTATCTCGCACGAATTATGATGCGAGTTAATA
The DNA here is from genome assembly GCA_036435485.1 of Saposhnikovia divaricata. Taxonomy (NCBI): domain Eukaryota; kingdom Viridiplantae; phylum Streptophyta; class Magnoliopsida; order Apiales; family Apiaceae; genus Saposhnikovia; species Saposhnikovia divaricata. Next base: position 166,024,276 of record CM071595.1, on the reverse strand, counting down.
TTAATTGCAATGAAATTATTATAATGTTGTTGTCATTAAAATGCCAAAATTGTGTAATTTGATCTAACTTAATTATCTGGACTTGTTAAACCCTTAACTATAAATGGCCCACTAAAATATATTACGTGATGAATCTAAAAATATATATGCCTTGCAATTTATATTTGGCTTATTTCAGAATTTTAGCCAATGTTATGTTATATTTATTTATTCATATTTTTTTTTGGTTTTCTTTTCAGCACAATGTGTACAAGATGATGAGAGGACTGAGAATTAACATGTTTGATCAAGATTCCAGCAATGAGCCTGTTTAGATAAAAAAATGATTTATGATTTGAAATTATAAGTTAAATGTAAAAATTTATGTTTGAAATTTTTGAGTAATTTTGTTATTGTATAACTTTTAAATTATTGAGAATATAAAAATTAAGTGGAACATGAGAAATAAATAATTTTTTTATTAAATAAAGTAAATGGTTCAAAAAAATACATCTTACAAGCTTATAATTTAAGATACTTTTTCAATTTTAAATCATTTCTTAATTTATTATAAAAATAAACAATTTTTAGCTTAAAATAAAAAATAATTTTAAATTCATGCCTTCAATAAAAACTAAAAACACATTTTATCTATCAACTAAAATTTCTAACACTTACCTAACACAAAATCACAAAAGTTTTATATTAAGTTCACCAAATTAATGAATAGTAATTTTTATTTATATAATTCTACTTACAAATTTTATTTACGATGAATTATAAGTAATAGGTTATAATTTGTGCGAAGCCATTGAAGTATAATATAATATTTATTTTATATTACAATTATTTTACATATTTTTTTAGTAGTATATTAGTCACAAATTCATGGATTGCTTAAAACTATTAACATATATAAGCTCATAAATTAATTTTGTTCTTAACGAGATTGGAATTTGGATATTTAGTACATAGTTTAAATATAGAATATTGCTAGATTATATCTAATGTTTATTATCTATTTACTAAAATTTCAACAAATATTATTAATTTTATGGTTGAATCTTTGAATTAAATTACAAATAAGTATACTCATGATTACTTATTATAGTTCGATACATAAGTCATCAATTTCTTCTTTTTTTTTTTAAATAATTTGAATAAAATGTTTAATCAACAAATGGATTTTAATTTATAAATCAATATATATATATATATATATATATATATATTTCATTATGAAATTGTCCTTAAAATAGATATTTACAAGAAATAATATAATATAAATTTAATCAAATATCAATGGAAAAAGAAAAGAACTAGCTATGATAAAAACATGGCGAATTAGAATTTATAGAGCATTAATAATAAACTTTAAATTGATTTGCACATAAAATAAATCACGGTTAAGATTCTTACTTTGGCTAACTGCATAAAGTTAATACATTAATTCAGTATCAATGTATTAGCTTTTTTTTGTTGGGTCTCTCTAATGTATTGTCATAATGTATGCTAAGGACACATAATGAATTGGCTAATTTTAATTGATAAAAAATTTTGTACAATATTAATGAAGATAAATCAATTAAAATATGCCAATTAATTAAGTTCTTATTGGGTGTCCTTCACCATGTAGAAAATAAAACTTATACAAGACACCTATATCTATATGTGTATGTACATGTGAAGAAACAAAAATTAAAAGACTACATTGTATTCTCTTCTTCTTATTTTATTACTGCAAACACTTCACAATATATAGTGCAATACAACGACCCACACTACTTTTCTAAACAAGCTCTAACAACTATGACTTATTCCACGATCCTAAAATCAAGGAATTAGATATCCGACCAAATCAAATCAAATACTACAAATCATAATCAAATCAAACGTTAATTTATTAAAAAATTGTTTGAGATTATTTCCAACACAACAAACATTAGAAAAATCGTTTTTTGTTTTATTGAGTTGTAAACAAAAGATTAGGGTTTGGCATGTGGTGGGCAATTGAGAGAGAATTGGAAGAGGAGGTGGATGTTAAAAATCAGAAACTGAATGAGAAAGATTCTTTTGACGATCATGCAGTTTCAGAAGACAAGGCGGATGTTAATAAACAAAAAATGGATGAGGAGACTAAGATGATACCTTCAAGAGACAACGATTAGAGTGGTATATGAGTACTTTTAAGAAGAAAGATAAGCTTTTAGCGAAAGATGAAAAAGATCTCGAGTATGATTCCGATGGATCTCATCCTTTGACCTTTCGAGACTTTGCTAGTTATACGAACTGGACATGTGTGAGACCGGAGCTCGTACATCTATCTATCCCTTGATATATTGTTTAACATCTATCCCTTGATATATTGTTTAACAGGGTAAACACTTCGGAAACGTGCATGTGATAAAAGAACCAGGCTTCCGTGCACTACAAAGCGCATTGTTCTCTCCTCCCTCTAGCTGGAACATCCCACAATTGTCACAACAGACGTCGAGTCTAAGAAAAAATTTCTGAACCTCACAAGACAACAAGAATGCATGAACACAGCAATTTCAGAAACTGAGAAACTGAATATTGGAGAAACCTCAATATGATAGGAATTAACATGAGTAAATTACAAAATGGTGGTCATATTTTATACTGAATTTCAAAAAATGGCCAAATTTTTAAGTTTATAAATTATTGACCAACTTTTGTTTTCGTCTTCTAAAAGAATGGCTCCCAATAAATTTTGAATGTGAAAGGAAGACATTCTTATAAAAGTTACAAACAAAATTTGACCATTATTTAAACAGGAGCCATTTTTTTAAAACATAATAATTAAATTGACCACTAATTTGTAAAAATTAATTTCTTAAAAAAAAATCTCAACCTCACAAGACGACATGAATTAATGAACACAGCAATTTCAAAAACTGTATATTGGAGAAATCTCAATATAATAAGAATTAAACATCTTAATATATGCGGTCTATAACTTTCTTATGTTTTAAAAATTAGAGCTCTATTTTGACAAAAAAAAAAAAAAAATTAGAGCTCTATTTAAAATACCTACCTTAAAAAACGATTTTACAAAAATCCTTTTTTTTTTTGTAAAAATACGAAGTTTAATAAATATATGCAGATGACATGGTTAATTACCCGTGAACAAAATAAAGTAGGGTTCTGTGTGGTGGATTACTAATAGAGAATGGACAGCAAGGTTGTTGTTCATGATCATCTTCCAGTTTCAGAAGAGGAGGTGGATATCAAGAAACAGAAACGGAACGAGAAAGATTCTTTTGACGATCATGCGGTTTTAGAAGACAAGTCAGATACTAAGAAACAGAACTTGGATGAGGAGAACAAGGTGGTACCCTCAAGAGAACAACGATTGGAGTGGTTTATGAGTACTTTTAAGAATAGGAAAGAGCTAGAAGCGGATGATGAAGAGGAGTACTGACTCCGATGATGGAACTCATGTATGATCAGGCAGCCTCCTCGGTTATTTTCCCTTGAAGACGCTGATGTTCGTATCTGTCTCTTTTTTTCACATTTTCTGTTTCCCTTGGACATTATCCTACATGTCATTTGTTTTGGACTATTTGATGCAGGATATGGCAGATCCGACCATTGCTCCCCGCTGTGCAAGTTGTGGTAAATGGCAATTAACTCTTAAGGAGTAGTCTGTGCGACCTCGGGTGTAGGACTTCTATATTATCTTACAGGCTGCTGGAGCTAAATATTGTGGACTACCTCTTTATTGTTTTATTATCAAGTCTGATGTACTTAATCGACTTGTGGAGCTATTAGTAGCATATCTCCGGATTCTAAACTTTTATGTACTTAACCACCTTTTGGAGCTATTAGTATGGTTGTTTTATGCAGGATTTATATGCTTTTTTCATGTTTAATTTGTCCCTGCCTGTGTCTGGCATCTGGCAACATGCATTCATATTAGGCTTCTAGGAGAAACATAGTGTATATCTATATTAGTTTAGGACTCGCAACAACTGGAACTATATATACACTAAAAGATTTATTATTTTTTATACGCTAATAATTCTAGTTAACTTAATTTACAACATAAAAATAAAGGTTCTGCACTTCTTCCATGTAGTGATTCTGCAAATGCTGATGTGCATAATCAGGTAACTTTCTTATTTCTTCTAGGCCATTTTAAATGGGTAAAGTTTTCTGTCTGAGACTTGGTCTGCACCTTCTGGCAATCAGAATATTGGTAGGACCTTGTCATGGTAGTCTCCAATGTGATCACTATTTTAGTGTACGGGATATAAATTCGATCCCATTAAATAGGCCCACTAATAGGATGTAATATATACTAATACTAGGGAGGAAACTCAGGTGACTTGCTACGCGGAAAAGGTGGTGGATCCTAATAAAACTACATTGATTCTCAATTATAGAGATACGAAGGCACGATCTGCCGATATTCAGGAGCCCCTGTTTTAGAATAATTCTCAAGCTCAGCAATGATGCATAGCCAGCATTCCAATATCTCAACTGCTGGACTAATAAGGCGATGAAGACATGTAAAGGAAAAATTACAAAAGACTACAAGAGTGACCTGAAGGTGAATGAAGCATATAGCGGAAAGAAGCATATAGCAAAATTATAATGTTGACAAATTTAATGTGTAATACGGATATACGTAAGAATAATTACGGAATTCAAATAAGGACACTTTGTTTTTTCTCATAGCACAATTGATTACAAAAGAAAGCTAATGTAAGTACAAAAATAAAGTTATCTTCTCAAAAAACATTTAGAGGTTTTGTGACTTTTCCAAGGACAGGAAAACTGGCCTCACTTAAATCAGGAGCAGATCCTTCTTTCACCTTCACAGTAGTATCATCCTCATCTCGTAATGCATAATCTTCACCCATGCTTCCGGCTTGACCATCTTTTCCTTCTCTTTCTATTGGTAGCTTCAAGAATTCCTCAATGTTCATTGTCTTGCGAGCCTTCCAATACTTTTTAGTATTGAGATCCTTCTTGAATATTGTTTCATCCTCGGATTTTTGCTTTGTGTAAAAATTGTCAAGTGTTGTTTCCCTCGGGGGTGTCTCCGGAACACTCAAACTTGCCATCTTGGCCTTCTGCTTCTCATAAGTCTTTTGTTCCTCGTATTCTTTCAAAGTCTTCCTTGCCATTTCTTTCTTTCTCTCCTCTTCTCTAGCAAGCCGTCGTTGTTTACTTTCTGCTTCTCTAGCAAGCAATCGTTCGCTACGCTCTGCTTCTCTAGCAAGCAATCGTTGTTGGCGTTCTGCTTCTCTAGCAAGCCATTGTTCTTGGCGTTGTTTGCGTTCTGCTTCTCTAGCAAGCCATCGTTCTTGGCGTTCTGCTTCCTCTTTCTTTCTCTCCTTTTCTCTAGCAAGCAATCGTTCACATAATTCTTCTTTTATGAGAAGCATCGAGTTAACAGAAATTTTTCCTTGATTCTCGTTACCATGATGGTTAACTGCCTTGTTCTCTTGAGTAGCCAGCCCATCCCCAGTGTTGCCGCCATTATACCTCTGATTCAGAGCAATACTATCCAAACTCTTTTGGCCATCTCTCACACAACTTTCTTTCTGCTTCTTGTTCTTCTTCTTGGCCTTTGCTTTCATCTTTTCCACGGCAATTTTCTTGTTATTCTCAGCAATCTTCTTCTTTTTCTCCATAATCTTATTTATCTCTGCAGTCTTCAATGCTACAATGGTAGAAGCCTCTTTGCCATGTTGATCACGCAGGAGAGAAAAAGCATTAGCCGAAGAACTCATGATGTATTCACGTTTATGATTATGAAGAAAGTGATAGGATGTATATATAGGTGTGTGCGTGATTTTAACTCAATTCCTAGCCAACTAGGAAAAGAAAACAGGGGTCTGGTCTACAGCAAACGTATGCTGCAGCATACAGTACCGTAGAAAGTTTCTACGTAGAGTAGGGTTTTTGGTGTGAAAACAGGGGGCTCATCTCTCTTCGTACCGCAAAAACTTTCTGCAGTACGGGTGTGTGGTACGGTAACATACATATGCAGTTGACCGCCAGCCAAGAAAACAATAGGACTTTGATCTTCTAGTTCTTGGTTACCGATTAGAACCAAAAGAGTAAACTGCAAATTCTTATGTGGGGAATATTTTTTATTTCTCAGAATTTAATACAAACAATCTTTATTTTATGACATTATAAGATTTCTATATTAATTCTACTCTATTAATATAATTTTACTCTATTAATGAAATATTAATCAACGGAGAATCATCTTACCAGCAAACATAATAAAAGAGATAGTGTTATAGCCAAAATTCGGTTCGGGTATTCCAAGATGGATTCGGGTCAAATACGGGTTCAATTTGGGGAATTCTAGGATTAATTAGGGTTTTTGCAGTAAATAAAGAAGTCAGGACGCGCCCTCTCTTCTTCTACGAAGAGGGCGCGCCCTAAATACAAAAACATGGTGATAAATCTATTCAAGTTAATTTTCTGAGAAGACATTGAAGAAATCTCTCCTAGGATTCCACTCAAGCGTGGATTCCACTCAAGCTTGGATTCCATTTAAGCTGGAATTCCATAAGTTGAAGAATTCCCTCCTGTCGTATCTCAGGAGGGGGATGTCCGTCGCAGAAGGCCTCCAGGGGTTTGCCTGGATATAAGGACCCTTCTTAGACGCTAAGGGAGGCATCCGTGCGCCCTAAGGTGGAAAGATGGGGACTTTCTGGTGTGTGCTTTGGGAGCTCTGTTCCTGTAGCCAATGGGCGCGCCCTCATTGGGGAACTTCGGAGTAATCCTGCACTTTGCACCCAAAAGCTCTGGATCACCTGTCCTGCTATCTGGTGGGTGCTTCTCATTCGGGGGACAGGGATGCGTTCTGCACTTGGGGTAAACCACGGCTATACCTGCATCCTTGAAATCAAGAAATAGCTGGTAACGGATAGGACTAGTCCTCGACGGGGGAAGTTTCCTTATCCGTGAAGTCTTGAGATCTTGGATGAGCCTTGGGCCTTTGTGGTTAGGCCTCATAGTAGAACATTCCGGAAGCTGGTTCGTTATCCAAGCCCATTTGGGTTTTTTGTTCTCCAAGAACTACGTATGGCTTGATCCCCTATAAATACCGGGGTACGTAGGCCGATTGAGGGGTTGGAAGTCGAGAGCTTTGAATAGCCGCCACTAACCCTATCAATCTCAGCCACCAATCACGCTCAATAATCACACACCACCGTTTTCTCCGACAAAGAACCACCGCCTCAGATCTTGTTTCCGGCGAAGTACCTCGAATTTTGTTGTTCCCAAATTCCTCCGTCAACAAATTGGCGCTAGAAGAAGGGGAGCCAATCAAGATCTACATCTTAGGAGGAAAAGATGTCTCACAATCATGGCAGAGGTTCTCAAGGAGAAGATGGTTACGATTCTGAAGATAGCTTGGGAGATAACCGAGCGCGTCATGAAGCTTACGTCCCGGAAAATATAGCTGCTCCTCCGCGACATCAAGGAACTCCGGCCGCCATCGGCAGACAGCCGCCCGTTCTCATCAGTAATTCGGCATTAATGGAACAGCTGTATGTTATGCAAGATGCCATAAATAGTTTCGGAGCGAGATTGGGTTCGGTGGAGGAAGAGCAAGAATCAAGGAGAAAATCTCGGAGTATCCCACGAAATCATCACCGATCAGGGAAATCCCCTCAGACCGTGGAAGATTCTCGAAGGGGGGAGGAAAGTCATGAAAAGAGATTTCAGCTGGTTACTCCTCGAAGGTTAGATTATTCTGATCCTATTATTGAATATCCTAGTGAAAATAATTTTGAGCGCAGGTTGGTGAATCCTCAAGAGAGGGCGCGCCCTCATCCTCACCGTTCAGGGCGCACTCCTCATGAGATTCAATGGGACGAAGAGCAAATCGCTAAAGAAAGGAGAGATTTTGCCAGCTTGAAAGAACGCCTTGGAATAAGGCTTGATGACGATGATTTAAGGATGGTGCTCCTCGAGCTTCAGAAGAAAGACAAATATATGGAATCGAGGCCCCATGATTCACAGCGCGTGCCCCCTGATAACAGGTCGCGGCCCCTTGGACATGAGCGAGCCCTTCCTCAGAGTCATGATCCACAGCGCGTGCCCCCTGACATCAGGTCGCGGCCCCTTGGACATGAGAGAACTCTTGCTCGAAATGATAATCCACAGCGCGTGCCCCCTGTTCAAAACAGGTCGCGGCCCCTTGGATTCCACCAAACTCCTCATCGTGATAATACCGAAAGAAGAAACCGTGATAACGGTGACAGAAGAATGGATTGGCATCAGGGAAATAGGCGCCCCCGTAATCAGGGCGCGCCCTCAGGTGGGAGATCCCCTCACATCCATCAAATCCCCTCAAGTACTTCCAGTGAGTCCAGGTCGAGGACGCACTCTCGCTCGGGAGAACAGTATCAGAGAGGTTCTCAAGGGAATCCACAACCTCATGGAAATCCCGAGGGTCATCAAATTCAAACTCAAGAGGTTGTGATTCAACCACAAGTTGAAGTTCAAGGAGGTATTCAGACGGCGGCTCCACCGTTGCCTCCACCCCCGGGGGGTACTCAGACTGTGGAACAACCAAATATCCAGAATATTCCTGGAGTGGGAACATTTAATGTGGATGACTTAAAGAAACTCCTTGCTCACCTAGACGGAGGAAGAATATCTGCAACTGCTCCAACATCTTCTCCCTTCTCAACTGAGGTTAGAGAGGCGCAGCTCCCTGCTGGGTATAGATCAATGACTAATGATTTGCGATTTCATGGAAATGCAGACCCTGTGGAATTCCTCGGACGTTTCGATATTGAGATGGATGTCTATCAAGTTACAGAACTGGCTAGGTGTCGATTGTTGGCAGCAACTTTCAGAGAGAGTGCCCAGCAATGGTTTCAGAAGCTTGGTCCGGGGATAATTACATCATGGCAGGTGATGAGGAACTTGTTCTTGACTAAGTTCCAGGCTGCGGTAAAATATGCTCCTCCGGTCACGACCTTGGCCAACATCAAACAAAGGGAAGGAGAGAGTTTGCAATCCTATTTCAAGAGATTCAACTCGGAATCCACTATGGTGAGAGGAGCGACAGATGAAACACTCAAGAGTTTCTTAATTGCTGGATTGTCGGTGGGAACAGATTTCTGGAAACATCTTCAAGGACGTGATCCACCTACGTTGGCTGATGTGTTTGCACAAGCTGAGTCTTTCAAAATTGTGGAACAATCCTTGGCAGACAACCGAAAAACTGACAGTCAGAATGGTTCTAAGGCAAAGATTGGTAAAAGGAAGGATAGGTCTCCCAGTCCTACCCGTCGTATAACAACTGGTGCGAACCGGATAAATCTAACTGAAACTGGAAGGAGTTGGGGTCCACCTGATACATACGCTTACGATCAAAGGCCGGGTAACTATACGCCTTTAGCAGCTTCTATTGAACATATCTTTGAGGTGAATAAGAACAAAGGGTTCTTCAGAAAGCCGGAACCATTGACTTCCTGGCAGAGCAAGGATAAGAAAAAGTATTGTGAATTCCATGAATCCTCAGGGCATAACACACATGAATGTCGTCAACTCAGGGAAGAGATTGAAGATTTGATTAAGGAAGGATACCTGACGGAATGTATTGTTAGGGAGGTGAAGAAGCATAGGGAGAATCCCGACAGGAGAGATGGAGGGCGCGCCCTCCACGGAGAAGGTAAGCCAGAAGAGAAGAAATTCGTCAAAGAAGGAAGTATTCACACCATCTTTGGAGGACACCATTTAGGGGGAGATAGCAATCACGCTATGGAGAGGTATTCCAGGGAAGCGAGGTATCGACCTCTCACAAATGTGAATAGTTTGGAATTGAGGCCACCTAAATTGTTCAAGGGAGAATGTGCTGACATTACTTTCACTGAAGAAGAAGCTAGATGGGTACATCATCCTCATAATGATGCTCTGGTAGTAGCAATTCAGATTGGTTCGAAGAATGTCCATCGGGTTTTCGTGGACAATGGAAGCTCGGTGAACATACTCTACTATAGTACTTATAAGAAGCTGGGACTCTTAGACAAAGACATGATTCAAGACAACGGATGGATCTATGGTTTTTCAGGAGAATCGGTAAAAGTTATGGGAGCTATCAAATTACCGGTAACTCTTGGGGAAGGAAACCTTTCTGTGACGCAAATGATGGATTTCATGATTTTGAATGTGGATTCCTCACATAATGCTCTAGTAGGACGACCCCTGTTGAAGGAAATGAAAGTTGTGACCTCCATCTATCATCTCGCGATGAAGTTTCCTACGCCGAATGGTGTGGGAACTGTACGGGGTTCTCAGCACGACTCCAGAGATTGCTACCATAAGGCGATTAAAGGGTTCAGAAGGCAGCAAGATGGAGGGCGCGCCCTGCGTGAGAGTGGTTCCGGAGTCATGAGTGTTGTCCCAGAAGAGGTGAAAGCCCATTATCTTGTCCAGGAACCTGAAGAGGAAGAACCGCTATACAGGGCGCGCCCTGAGGATGATACCTCAGTTCTTGACGAGCTTCAAGAAGGAATTTTGGAGGAAATAGAGGAAGATGCAGAGGAAGTAATCTCGTTTGATCTCAAGGGTGAGCAGGTTGAAGGGAGACGAATGTTGCTTAAAGGTTTGGTGCATACCCTTGTCGAGGAAGACTTCCCTCTTAAAGAGGACGTGCCCTCCAAGGACGTAGCACCGGTTGAAGATCCTCGAAGTTTTGATTTCGACCTTGACCCAAGGACACCGCAACCAGTGGAAAAGACTGGTCCTGCAGAGGATACAATTTCTATTTTGGTGAATGAGAGGGATCCAACTAAGGTTCTGAAGATTGGATCGCAGTTGAACTCCAAGTTAAGAGGCATGCTCACTAATTTCCTTTTAAACAATCTGGATGTTTTTGCTTGGAGTCATGCTGATATGGTTGGGATTGATCCAAAGGTTATGTGTCACCGTCTGAATATAGATCCCACCAAGAAGGGAATTCGCCAGAAACGCCGGCCAGTAAGTGGAGAGAGAGCCATAGCATTGAAAGAAGAAGTGGATAGACTTCTAGATGTTGGGTTAATCAAGGAGTCATATTATCCAGATTGGTTGGCTAATCCGGTTCTTGTGAAAAAACCAAATGGAAAATGGCGAACTTGTGTGGATTTCACTGATTTGAACAAGGCATGCCCGAAGGATAGCTTTCCACTCCCGAGGATTGATCAGTTGGTAGATGCTACGGCAGGACATGCTCTTTTAAGTTTCATGGATGCTTACTCTGGTTATAACCAGATTCCTATGTATGAGCCGGATCAGGAGCACACTTCCTTTATTACAGATCGAGGATTGTATTGTTACATTGGAATGCCTTTCGGGTTAATCAATGCGGGCGCAACCTATCAAAGATTGGTGAACATGATGTTTAAGGACTTGATAGGGAAAACCATGGAGGTATACGTGGATGATATGCTTGTTAAATCTTTAAAAGCAGAAGACCATGTAAAGCATTTGGAACAGATGTTCGAGATATTGAGGAAGTTCAGGATGAAGTTGAATCCTCAAAAATGCGTCTTTGGGGTAGAATCCGGGAAGTTTCTAGGATTTATTGTTAATCATCGTGGAATCGAGGCAAATCCGGCAAAAATAAAAGCACTTCTTGACATGAAATCTCCGACTAGTGTAAAGCAAGTTCAGAGTCTCACGGGAAGGATAGCAGCCCTTAATCATTTCGTTTCAAAATCATCGGATAAATGCAGAGAATTTTTCAAGGCGATAAAGGGGGCAGCCAAAGATTTTGCATGGACATCTGAGTGTGAGGAAGCTTTTCAGAGAATAAAGGAGCATTTGGGAAATCCTCCTCTCTTAGCTAAGCCCGTGGAAGGAGAGACGTTAATTCTATACTTGGCAGTTTCAGAACATTCTATTAGTGCGGTATTAGTAAGAGAAGAAGTTGATCATCAGTCTCCGGTTTACTATGTGAGTAAGCGTTTGCTTGATGCGGAAACCAGATATACTAGCATGGAAAAGTTGGTTTATGCCTTAGTTTTAGCGTCAAGGAAGCTTCGTCCTTATTTTCAGGCTCACAAGATTGAAGTTCGTACGGCATATCCATTGAGAGGAATTCTCCACAAGCCGGAAACCTCTGGTCGAATGTTAAAATGGGCAGTTGAGTTGGGACAATTTGATTTGGAATATACTCCAAGGACAGCTATAAAGGGTCAAGCTTTAGCTGATTTCATTCTTGAATTCGAGTCGGAAAATGAAGAAAAATCAATTGTATTAATTGAGCCTGAAGTTCTGCTTAAGAGGGCAACTCCATTTGAAGAAGTTCCTCAACCTTGGTGGAAGTTACAAGTAGATGGAGCTGTCAACAATAGAGGGGCTGGAGCAGGAATAATCTTGTTTACCCCCGAAGGGAATCAACTTATGAGTGCTATTCACTTCAAATTTCAGGCGACCAATAATGATGCCGAGTATGAAGCCTTGATTAATGGGCTAAAGATGGCTTTGGAGATGAAAGTAGTGAATCTCATTGTGTTAAGTGATTCAGAACTAGTGGTTGGACAAGTAAAAGGTGGATTTCAGTGTAGAGGTCCAAGGACAGAGCTTTACATGAGGTGCGCTCAACGATTGATCAAAAAGTTCCGAGAAGTACGGGTAGAGTGTATTCCACGAGATGAGAACTGTAGTGCAGATGTGTTAGCCAAGTTGGGGTCACAGAAAGACGCTATGCTATTGGGGACTGTACCTTTGCAAATACAGGAAGTTCCTAGCATTCCAGAGGTTGAAGTCATGGAAGTGGAATCTATTCCCAGTGTTACTTGGATGACTCCCATTCAAAAATATATTCGAGAAGGGATACTTCCCGGTGAGAAGTTGGAAGCCAGGCGGCTTCAGTATCAAGCAGCTAGATTCGTGGAGTATGATGGGATATTATATAAGAGGGGTTTCAATCAACCACTTCTCAAGTGCATAGATGGAGATGAATGCAATTACATTCTTAGGGAAATTCATGAAGGTATATGCGGCAATCACTCGGGGGGTGGTTCGTTGGCAATGAAGGTGTTAAGGCAAGGATATTATTGGCCTACCTTGAAGAAGGATGCTTACGAATTTGTTAAGGCATGTGACAAGTGTCAAAGGTTCGCCAATTACTCTACCAGCCCTGCTACCACTTTGACTTCTTTGATGAGTCCGTGGCCATTTGCTATGTGGGGAATAGATCTTATCGGAGAACTCCCTAGAGCCAAAGGAGGAGTGAAATATGCTGTTGTTGCTGTGGATTACTTTACCAAGTGGGCGGAGGCAATGCCCCTGGCCACAATTACAGCAAGAAAGATTCGAGATTTTGTTTTCAACTCTATTGTGTGCAGGTTTGGAATTCCGTATAAACTTGTGTCGGATAATGGAAAGCAGTTTGATAGCAAGGAATTGAGAAAATTGTGTGATGATTTGGGGATAAAGAAGGAATTTGCAGCTGTGTATCACCCTCAAAGCAATGGGCAGACAGAGGCTGTCAACAAAATAATCAAGCACACCTTGAAGACGAAGTTGGAAGAAAGCAAAGGGAATTGGCCTGAAGAACTTCCCATGGTCTTATGGTCGTATAACACGACTACAAGAACCACAACTGGAGAATCTCCTTTCATATTGTCTTATGGATGTGAAGCAATGGTGCCAGTGGAGATTGGAGCAGGGTCATTCCGAAGAGATTTTTATGATGAAGAATCAAATATGGTTAATCAAAGGTTAAATCTTGATCTCCTAGAAGAAATGAGGGCTAATTCGCAGTTGAGATTGGCAACTTATCAGCAGAGGGCTGCACGGTATTATAACAAGAAGGTGAAGGCTCAACCTTTTAAGGTGGGTGATCTAGTTCTGCGGAAAGTTATGCCAAATACAAGGGTAGCAGCGCATGGAGTCTTTGGTCCTAACTGGGAAGGACCTTACAAGATCAAGTCTATCATCTGGGAAGGGACTTATCATCTAGAAGACTTGGATGGCAACACAATCTCAAGGGCATGGAATGCAGAGCATTTGAGGAAATATTATCAGTAGGGTGCGGCTTTGACCCCCTATTGTATGAAGGCTTATATTCAAGATATAGACTAGCATAAATAAATCTTCTCCTAGTCTAGGGGGGTAGTATATGTACGCCTTCTTTAGTTCTAGTCGAGACTTGCTGTTTTTATTCTACGTTTTTTCGAAGTTTATTCTCCTTAGCTCGGGGGGTAGTTCATGTATACCTTCCCCTGTTCTGTTGAGATTTGAGTTTATTTGAAGATTAATAAAGTTTATCAAGACATTTTTTCAAGTTTTTGAAGATTCTTTTTCTAACAAGAGGTCGTGCTCTATGCCTTAGGGCACGCCCTGTGAAATTCTGTTTGAATCCAAGCAATAATTGACAAATAAAAGGAATATTGGAAAAAGGGTAATGCTTTAGGGCGCGCCCTCAATATGAATGAAGATTTTTTATTCTAAGTGTTTCAATGTTTCAAGAGTTGGAAGAATATTGGTTGATAAAACACAAGAGGCCGCACTCAAACTAGGGCGCGCCTTGTATATACACTAAAGAATTTACAAGCATTTTAGTTGAAGAACTTTTCACATTATATAATGTTTGCATGGAAGAATTACTTGAAAATGTTTGAAGATGTGTTAACAGTGATAAAGAAAATTTTACAAAGGTCGCCCCCTATATGTTAGGGCGCGCCCTATAGCTGTTTTGTGGTAAAAGTAATTTAGCAGTTGAACAGAATTTTGCAGAAACACAATATTTAGTCATAAAAACACAGACAATATTCATGACATTCAAAATACAATTTGCAGGGTTTTACAAAGGGCCCGCACCTTAATTGTTAAAACCTAGCAAAAGTTCAAATATGATAAAAGTATTTATGGCGCGTCCTTAGCAGGGGACGCGTCCTGGTTGTTTGTAGACTGGATGACGGAGAGAGGAGTTGTATCTTCAGGAAGGGAGGCTTGATTTGTGGCAGGAGGGAGTGTTTGAGCATCTTGATTTTGGGCTTTCGGAATATCTGTGGGAGAGGGCGCGCCCTGAGGATCCTCGTCTAAACCTAGCTCGATCCTCTTTGCTTTAATTGCACTTGCGTGCACCCTCTTGAAGTCCTCGATATCTTCAGCACTTTCACGGCCAAACTTTTCCTCCCAGTTGTAGTTAGGATCATTAGCCAGAAAACCAGGGAGATAGAAGTCAAAGCCCCTTTGAAAGTTTTCATCTTCAACGCGTTGTTTCTCATCTTTCCAACAGTCAGCTTTCTCGATCTCAAGACTGTCACGTTGTATCTTCAACTCCTCTATCTCCTTCTCCAACCTGACATTCTTGGAATTCAAAAGATCACGGTGTTCACAAGATTCATCAAGGTCGTGTTTCAGATCAGCAATTGTAGCATCCTTGGCATCCAAATCTTTTTTCCACTTATTGTCATTCTCGATGATCATCTTCGAATACTTCCTATTTTCAGCTTCGAGTTTGTTAAGGTGAAGTTTTTCCTTATGAACTCTCTGGGCGCGCCCTAGAGATTGAATGAGGAGCTGAGAGGAAGCATGGATCATGGAATGGATTTCTTCTTCGGCATCCATGTTTTGCCATTTGTCCACTTCGGATTCCTTGACAAACGAGGACGCAGAAGGCCCAATGAGAGTTTCGATATAGGAGGGCGCGGCCTCGATCCTTTGTCTTTTGCTTTTTTCCACAGGTTCAAGAAGAACCTCAACATCCCTCTTCAAGGAATCACTTGAAGGAATGTTTTTGCTGGAATCTTTTTCTAGGCGCGCCCTAGAGGTACCAGCTTTGTCATCGCTTTTCTCCTTATTGTTTTTCTTTGTGCCTCCGAAACCCCGAGGAATCTTAGGAGCCATACCTGCATGAGATAAAAAAAAAAAGAAGAGTTAGGCAGCGCCCTGGATAAAGGTATTAGATAAGTTATAAAAAAAAAGGGAAACAACAAAGAGAAACTTTTGGCAAGAAGAAAGATAAGGGCGCGCCCTATGCTATAATTTCTGTACCTTCATCGGAGTCGTAATTTTCATCGCTATCACTAGAGGGTGAGGGAACGGCAATGCCATTTCTAAATTTCTTAAATTTACAGAAGGAACCAACCCTCTCAGAAAGAATCCCAACTCTTTTTAGGTTTTCTTCTGTAATAAGGGTTTGAAGATTGAATTTTTCTTCGGCAATCTTAAGGACGGCCTGAGCCCTGAGAGAAGCCGCGCCTTGGAGAGTTTTCTGAACTCTTCTATCTGTGTTAATTCAAAGTTAATGAAAGTTCAAGTGGAAAGTTATTAAGAGAAAAAGGATTTAAGGCGCGCCCTAACTTACAGGGATCGGTGTTGAACTGTACACGAACTCGAGGGACATCCCAAACGAAGAAGAATGGTTCCTTCCAGTGTTTGGTGTGGCTGATCCTACCCTCAGAAAATCCTTTATTGTTGTGAGGTTTATTTATTACTAAATAGTAATAACCTATGCTGGATTGACGAATGCTGTAGAAGAAACTGACTTCGTGCATGGAAGGAGCTCCAAATTCGAGATCGTGATAGAGAATGAATAAACCAAGTAGAAGTTTGTAGCTATTAGGACTTAGTTGGATGGGTGCAAGATTGTACCATTCGAGTACTTGCCTTAGATATGGGTGTAAGGGCGTGCCCACACCAAGGGCAATCAGTTTTGGAGTTAAGACCATCCTCGGAATTTTGAAATTTTTACCATAATTGAAGATGTGTGGGCGATGATGAGCATATGGAATAGCCCAGATTCCTTCTTGGCCATAATATTGCATAGCCCATCCTACTTCGTCGCTTGTAGCTGTCGAAGACATATTCACGCAAGCCAATTTGCCTCGTTTCTTTCTAAGAATATTTTTATCCTTTTCAGACATGGTATCATATCTACCAAAGTCAACATCAATTTCTGCATCAAGGACTTCCCAATGTCTAAACGGGATTGGAGAAGGTAATGGAGATGTAGGTTCGGAGTCGGCTGTGGGTGAAATAGAAGAAGCTGAGGGCGCGCCCTCAGTAGAGTAAGTATCAGAAGAATGTGTGTCGTTGGAGGAATTGAAATTTGGAGTATAGTCACTATCTGAGGGATCTGTATGTAAAGGGTCTGGAATTTTTTCGGGTATTGGTTTTGAAGTTTCAATGTTGTTCTTCATGCGAGTGCTAAGGGGGACATTATCCAAGGAATCTTCGCTGGAAAAACTCATCCTGTCTTCGTTAAAGTCCTGAATGAGGCGTGCCCTATCTTCTGAGGATACAAATGAGAAGAGAGGTCTAGGTGGATTGGGAGGAAGAGGTGCTGGCAAAGGAGAGTAAGCCCCAATGCGTTTGTTAAGTTCCTTAAAAGGGTGAAATGGAGACGGCGCGCCCTCCAGCTGCACAATTAAAAGAAAATAATAAAGAAACTGAGGGCGCGCCCATGAGAGGAATATAATGAGAATTTTTTTCTACAAATAGGTTGGTCGATAAAGAGAGTACTAATACGCAACTAGGGACAGCCTTGTGTATTAGCAAAGTAAAGCTAAGGACGCGCCCTATATGTAAGGCGCGCCCAACGGATTAATTCAATATACAGAAACATGTTCTGTAAAAGTTATGATGGCAAAATAAGATCAAACGCGTATACATACAAATATACATACAAGCAATATTATTGAACACGAAGATAACCGACAGTCAAGGTGCTAAATCAGACAAAAAACACGGTGAAAACTTGAAATAAAGACATGAGAACGTACCTTGTAAGTTCTAGAATTCGATTTAGTGAAGAAATGATCAGAAAAGTGACGAAATTGACCGGATTGGTGCTCGGAAAACTCAAAGTCGCCGGTGTCAGTTTTGTTTGAGAGAGAAAGTAAAAAGAGTAAAGTGGAATATAAGGGAGGTATTTATAGTGGTTTTGAAGAGATAGTGGTTGACAGCTGTAGAGTCGGTTGAAATTCCAAGGACGCGCCCTCTATTAGGGCGCGCCTTAGCTCAGAAGATTGTGAGAATTTTGGGTTTTATAGAAGAAATTCCGTACATCATCTTTGATTTCATACGGAATTGGGGGGTAGTTGTTATAGCCAAAATTCGGTTCGGGTATTCCAAGATGGATTCGGGTCAAATACGGGTTCAATTTGGGGAATTCTAGGATTAATTAGGGTTTTTGCAGTAAATAAAGAAGTCAGGACGCGCCCTCTCTTCTTCTACGAAGAGGGCGCGCCCTAAATACAAAAACATGGTGATAAATCTATTCAAGTTAATTTTCTGAGAAGACATTGAAGAAATCTCTCCTAGGATTCCACTCAAGCGTGGATTCCACTCAAGCTTGGATTCCATTTAAGCTGGAATTCCATAAGTTGAAGAATTCCCTCCTGTCGTATCTCAGGAGGGGGATGTCCGTCGCAGAAGGCCTCCAGGGGTTTGCCTGGATATAAGGACCCTTCTTAGACGCTAAGGGAGGCATCCGTGCGCCCTAAGGTGGAAAGATGGGGACTTTCTGGTGTGTGCTTTGGGAGCTCTGTTCCTGTAGCCAATGGGTGCGCCCTCATTGGGGAACTTCGGAGTAATCTTGCACTTTGCACCCAAAAGCTCTGGATCACCTGTCCTGCTATCTGGTGGGTGCTTCTCATTCGGGGGACAGGAATGCGTTCTGCACTTGGGGTAAACCACGGCTATACCTGCATCCTTGAAATCAAGAAATAGCTGGTAACGGATAGGACTAGTCCTCGACGGGGGAAGTTTCCTTATCCGTGAAGTCTTGAGATCTTGGATGAGCCTTGGGCCTTTGTGGTTAGGCCTCATAGTAGAACATTCCGGAAGCTGGTTCGTTATCCAAGCCCATTTGGGTTTTTTGTTCTCCAAGAACTACGTATGGCTTGATCCCCTATAAATACCGGGGTACGTAGGCCGATTGAGGGGTTGGAAGTCGAGAGCTTTGAATAGCCGCCACTAACCCTATCAATCTCAGCCACCAATCACGCTCAATAATCACACACCACCGTTTTCTCCGACAAAGAACCACCGCCTCAGATCTTGTTTCCGGCGAAGTACCTCGAATTTTGTTGTTCCCAAATTCCTCCGTCAACAGATAGAGTCAGAGTCGGTTACGTGAAAATTTAAATATAAATTTTATTATTATCTTCTATCTTTTTTTCTTTTTGAAAATATTATTATCTTCTATCTTATTTACGAAGGTTGATTAAAATTTTATTAGCAGTTGGACACTGTCACGCTGATCATATATCACATATTTTTTATATATAGTCTCGTGTAAGATAAAAATAATCTTAAATAATATCATGGCCCCCATGAAACCCTAATTTGTTTTCTTACATATATATAATCAATAATATAATCCGGATCTGATCATGGCATCCCATGAGAACTCTAACCCTGCCTCTATCCTTCCAGATGAGCTCATGGAAGACATTCTCTCAAGACTTCCCGTGAAGACTCTTTTACGATTCAAGTGCGTTTGTAAGTCATGGTTGTCTCTTATTTCTTCTCCTGATTTCGTTAAAACTCATCTCTCCACCTCAAATAACGACACTCAAACTACTCACCATCATCTCCTTCTAAGCGAGTTATCCTTTCATTCAAACCAAAGGCTTGAGAATTGTTCCATGTATTCTCTGCTACATGAGTCTGTCAGTGAGGCTCTTGAACTTGACTGTCCAATAAAAGATATAGATCGCTTTTCGTATGTTGTGGGTTCTTGTCATGGATTGGTTTGTTTAGCATGTTATGATGGACGTGCATTCTTGTGGAACCCTTCCACTAGAAAATCAAGAAGACTGCCAAATCTTGAACATAAGTATAGTGTGTGGGTTTGGCTACGATGAATCGAAAGATGAATTTAAAGTATTTGCCTTCATTGCTTATGTTCGTCTTAGTGAATTGCATTATTATAAAGCTTCGGTTTATGGCTCAAAATCTGATTGTTGGAGAATGATTGAAAATTTAACATTTGGAGATGCATCGAGAAATTTAACGTTAGCAAACGGAGCTATGAACTGGGTCGTTAAGCAGGATTCGGATATTATAATTGTTTCTCTTGATATAGAAACGGAGGTACATCGAGAAATTATGCTTCCAAAAGATAATAAAGATTTAGACAGTTTGAGCTTGCACACTTTGGGAAAAAAACTTTGTGTAGTTTATTATATCGGGAAAACTCATGCTGATTTTTGGATAATGAATGAATACGGTGTGGAAGAGTCTTGGACAAATTTGTTCAAATTTTCATATATGGATGATGAACTACCACGGAACCCACGGCTGATACCGATCTGTTTTTACACAAATGGTGATATTATGATGTTTATAGAGTTGGGCATAGTACGATACAAGCCGGAGGATAACACATTCGAGGTTCTCCTGAGCGCCAATTATCTTTCAGAACCTCTTGTGAATATTTTTGTCGAGAGTCTGGTGTCGCCCCATCAGTAGCCAAACCGGATATTTCAGGCTACCACAAGTGAGAAAGATGATCCATCATATCTATAATTTCTTGTTTTGTGCTACTGTTTGAGCTTTTCGTTTCTATTTTATTGAAACTAGCTAGCTATTATAGTTGTTTTTCGAATTTTCTGGTGTATGTTGGAGGAGATTAGGAATAAATCCACAGGGACTAGTTATGGACACATTTCGTCCGTGGCTAGCTCTGAGCTCTGAGATTTTCATTTGGCTTGGTTAATTTTATGTTTAAAATTACGACAATAACTATATAAATTTATAAGAATTTGAAGTTAAGAAAAGTTTAAAAGAATTTGAACTGATACCATATAATATAGATTCATACAGCCCGCATTATTAATTTTGTTTTCTCATATAATTCCAAAGAGAGGTAACCCGAGCCTTCGAATATTTGTTGATATTAAGAAATGAATACGATAAAAATTTTGTTTTTCTAGTCATTTGAGCGCCTTGATCAAATATTTGTTTTCTCCCACGGCAACTCATGAAAACTTTTAACACCGACTCTATCCTTCTAGAGGAGCTCCTCTATGACATACTCTTGAGACTTCCCGTAAGGACTCTTGCGATGTAGGTAAGTCATGGTTGTCTCTTATTTCTTCTG
This sequence comes from Saposhnikovia divaricata, assembly GCA_036435485.1. Classification (NCBI taxonomy): domain Eukaryota; kingdom Viridiplantae; phylum Streptophyta; class Magnoliopsida; order Apiales; family Apiaceae; genus Saposhnikovia; species Saposhnikovia divaricata. Next base: position 166,003,245 of record CM071595.1, on the reverse strand, counting down.
ATTTTAACAAAATTTATTAGTTTCGGTTTACTCAGCGTCATCTCCTTATAAGCGAGGTCGATCCCTTTTTCCGCCCACTTTTATCGCCCATTCGTCGGATTTGAGGGTCTTTGTCAAGACTTCCGGCTTGAGGGTCTTTGTCAAGACTTCCGGCTTGAGGGTTGTTCACTTGTTCTCTATATTCTTTGCTTAAAGTCTCGGAAACGGGGATCTTGGCATATGGAGCTATCCACTGGGTTGAATCCCATATTATTGTTTCTATTGATGTAAAAACAGAAATGTGTCGAGAAATTAGGCTTCCAAAACATAAGGAAGATTTAGACAGTTTAACCTTGCACACTTTGGGAGAAACCTGTGTAGTACATTATGTCGGAAACACCCATGCTGATTTTTGGATGATGAACGAGCACGGTGTGGAAGAGTCCTGGACAAAATTATTCACATACTCGTACACTGATGATGAACCACCACTCTCAAAATACAGAGTTGCAGTCATCATAACAATGGTGAATAGATGAACAATGTGTAGAGAAAAACAAATAAACTGTATTGATAAAATGTTGTACAAGTTACACACATAAGAGAAGAGTATTTATACAACTCAATATACACGAGCTCTATCAATTCTGTTACTAACAACCTACATTGACAGCTCATTATTTTGACAGCTCATGTGTAGAGTTTTGTTCTTCTACTGCAGACACACTATTGTTACCATGTACTGTGACATCCCCCCTCAAGTTGGAAGGCGAGAAGAGATCAAAGACTCCCAACTTGGACAGTAGATAACGCAGCTGATGAGAAGCCAGGGCCTTAGTTAGTAAGTCTGCAGGCTGTTCAGTAGTGCTAATATGAAACGTTTGAATGAAACCTTGCTGCAGTTTCTGACGAACAAAATGGCAGTCAATTTCCAGATGTTTAGTTCTCTCATGAAAGACAGGGTTCGAAGCAATGTACAAAGCAGATTTGTTGTCACAGTGAAGAGCAATAGGAGAGGTCACAGCATGATTGAGAGAACGAAGAATGTTGGAAATCCAAACTAGTTCACAAGTAGTATCACCTAGAGCTCTATATTCAGATTCACAAGTAGACTTAGACACAGTTTCCTGTTTCTTACATTTCCAGGATACTAATGCAGAACCAAGCATCACACAGTAACCAGTAAGAGAACATCGTGTGTCCAGGCAGCCCCCCCAGTCTGCATCACAAAAAGCTCGAGGAAACAACTCATTTGATGCAGAAAACAAAAGGCCTTGACCTGGAGACTGTTTGAGATAACGCACAACACGATATGCAGCATCAAGATGATCATGACGAGGAGCACTGATAAACTGAGCAAGTGTATGAACAGCATAACTAAGATCAGGTCTTGTAATAGTGAGATAGATAAGTCTCCCAACCAACCGTCTATATGTTTTGATCTCAGGAGAACCTAGTAAAGAAGATGTAGACTTCTGTAAACCATGATTCTGTTCAATAGGAACAACAGAAGGTTTGACACCTTCAAAGCCAGTATCACGAAGAATATCAAGACAGTATTTTCGTTGATGTAAATAAATTCCCTTGTCAGAACGAGCAATTTCCAAACCTAAAAAGTACTTCATAGGACCCAAATCTTTAATGTTAAATTGACTATGAAGAAATGCTTTCACCTGAGTAATCAATGAAATAGATGATCCAGTGATCATAAGATCATCTACATATATTAAAACAGCCACAAAAGTACCATCTTTATGCAGGGTAAACAGACTGTGGTCACTGGGGCATTGAAGTAAACCAAAAGCAATTAAGGCATTGGCAATCTTAAGATTCCACATACGAGGTGATTGCTTCAGACCATACAACGATTTAAGCAATTTGCAAACCCATTGCACAGAAGTATCAGTTGGAAATAGCTCACCAGTAAACTGTGAAAGTCCAGGGGGAAGACGCATATATACATCCTCATTAAGATCCCCATGAAGAAATGCGTTAGTAACATCCATTTGACATAATGACCAATCATATGCAGCTGCAAATGCAAGTAAAATACGCACAGTAGTCATTTTAGCAACAGGGGCGAACGTTTCAAAATAATCCAACCCCTTGGTTTGTGTAAAACCTTTGGCAACCAAACGTGCTTTGTACCGTTCAACTTGTCCAGTAGATGTGTACTTGATCTTATATAACCATTTGCAGTCAACAATATTAACATCTGCAGGCATAGGAACTAATTGCCAGGTTTGATTAGATTCCAAAGCACGAATTTCTTCTTTCATAGCTTGACACCAAACCTCAGATTTTACAGCTTGGCCATAAGTAGATGGCACTTTGACAGAATCAGTTGCAGCTAAGTAGCTAACATACTTAGGTGTAAAAGCAGCATAAGAAAAATGCTGTTGCAGAGGGTATGTAACACAATGTGTAGTGGAAGAGATAGATGGAATTACAACAGAAGGTAGACCAGTATAGTCTTGATATTTGACAGGAAGCACACGTTGTCTAGTAGGTCTAGGAGTTTTGACAGGAGGAACAGGAACAATAGAAGAAGTAGATGAAGGAGAAGAGGGATGAGTGTTATCTGAATGTATGTGAGCATTAGGAATAGACTCAACCATGGATGTGTCATCAACAATAGGACAAGATATAGTAGGAAAAAGAGAAGTAGATGGAGTAGATGTTTTATCAGAAAAAGGAAAACAATCCTCAATGAAAGTAACATTTCTGGATACAGAACATTTTCGAGTTGTTAAATCAAGAACACGATAGCCCTTTGTACCAAAAGGGTAACCCAAGAAGACACATGGAGTAGCTTTAGGACCTAATTTGTCTTTTGGATCACTAACTTTATTGACATAACACAGACATCCAAAAACCTTTAAATGAGCATAGTCTGGAACCTTAGAAAATAGCATTTCATAAGGTGAACGATAGTCAAGCAATTTGGAAGGTGTTAAGTTGATTAGGTGAGCTGCTGTAAGAAGACAGTCTCCCCAAAAAGTGTTTGGTAAATGAGCTTGAAATTTTAAAGATCTAGCAACATTCAACAGGTGTTGGTGTTTCCTCTCAGCAACCCCATTTTGCTGAGGGGTGTAGGGACAAGATGTATGATGTAAGATACCCAAAGACTGTAAGTGATCAGACAATCTTTTATTGATAAATTCAGTTCCATTATCAGAACGAAGCACTTTAACAGTCTTATGAAACTGAGTATGAACATAAGCAATAAAATTGATAAGCAATAAAGACACTTGAGTCTTATCAACAAGCAAGAAAATCCATGTACATTTGGAGTAATCATCGACAATTGTCAGAAACATGGTACATTTGCCATGAGTAGGGCTTTTATATGGACCCCAAAGATCACAATGCACTAATTCAAACACTGAAGAACTAGTTGAAATACTAACAGGAAAAGGTTTACATTTCTGTTTAGCTCTATGACAAATATCACACTTACTGAAACAATCAGTAGTACAAGAAGACAGAATTGGTAGTTTATTAAGGACAGTAGAAGAAGGATGCCCAAGACGAGCATGCCAAAGATGAGCTTGAGTAGTAGTGACAGTATGTTGAGCAGAAGGAAACAGAGAATGAGAAGATGAGACTGCAGCATCAGTAGAAGAATGATGAAATTTGTAGAGACCAGAGTGAAGTCTACCAATCTCGATCATCTTCATCTGATGTGGGGCCTGCAAGAAACAATGAGAAGTGGAAAAACTGACAGTACAATTAGAATGATTGGTTAATTTTGGAATAGAAATGAGATTGCACTTAAAACTGGGAACACACAAAACATGATGTAAAGTAATGTCAGATGCAAGACACAAACTACCATAATGTGTGATAGGAGTAGTAGTTCCATCTGGAAGATATAAACTAGCATCTAGTTTAATAGGATTTGTTAATAGATGATACTGGAATGTAATATGATCTGTAGCACCAGAATCAATAATCCAATCTCCACTAGATTCCTCAATATTATGTAGAGTATAAGCAACAGGAATAGTGGAACAAAAAGGTTTACCATGAATAAAGGATGCAGAACCAGCAAAAGGTGTAGATGCCACAGAATTGCTCTGCCAAGGAGCAAGATTCTTGAGACTATTCTGAATCATACTTGCAATCTGCTGACATTGTGACTCTGTGAATGAGGTAGTAGCATTTACAATTCCAGAATCATTCATCACAGGTGGTGTATCATTTAGGTTAGAAGTACCAACAGTAGTAATCTGAGCAGCCTTTTTAGCAGGATAAGTGGAAGAGAATCGAGAATTAGCACTGTTTTGAGACCTAGGTTTAGGCTTGGGATGACCATACAACTTGTGCCACTCAGGAAATCCATGTAGACAAAAGCATTTATCTCTGGTATGACCAGAACCATGACAGTAATCACAGATCAAAGTAATATCTCCATTGACTTTTCTGGAGTTAGAAGCATTATTTGCAGGTAGTTGTCTGTGATTAACGAACTTAACATTCATAGCAACATTATCAGGGACAGATGCACTGTGAGAACAATCTCTCTGTACTTCCTCTTGAAGTAATAGAGAATAAGCTTGACTCAGAGTTGGAAGAGGCTTCATCATGAGTAAATGACCACGAACACTCGTGAATTGATCACTAAGTCCCATTAGAAATTGACTTAACTTGTGAACCTGATCATACATATCTAATTTTGCAGCAAATTCACAAGTACAGTTTGTATTAACACAGCTACACTTAGGAACTGGTGATAGATCATCCATTTCATCAAGTAAAGTACGAAATTTCGTGAAATAAGATGTGATAGACATAGATCCTTGAGAGAGAGACATGATTTCTTTCTTCAATTGAAAAATACGAGGCAAATTGCTTTGTGCAAATCTAATCACTAGATCATCCCAAATAGCTTTACCAGTAGACAAATACACCACACTATTACGTATTTCTGGTGAAATTGAGTTAAGCAACCACGAAACAACCATGTCATTGCATCGTTTCCACAAAGGATACATCTCAGAGGTATTTGCAGGTTTAACAATACTACCGTCAATAAAACCTAGCTTTAGTTTAGCAGATAAAGCTAATTGAACAGCTCTACTCCATTGCTGGTAATTCTGATCAGTAAGAGGTTGAGAAACAATCGCCATACCTGGATTGTCTCCATTATGAATGAAAAATGGATGATGAACATCAATTACAGACGAAGTTGAAGACGACGCCATTGATGTACGGACAGAAGTAGATGTAGAAGCTGGAGTTGCTGGACTAGATGAAACAACAGCGGAATATGTACGTAAAGTCATCTACAGGATCATATCATGCTTTGATACCATCTCAAAATACAGAGTTGCAGTCATCATAACAATGGTGAATAGATGAACAATGTGTAGAGAAAAACAAATAAACTGTATTGATAAAATGTTGTACAAGTTACACACATAAGAGAAGAGTATTTATACAACTCAATATACACGAGCTCTATCAATTCTGTTACTAACAACCTACATTGACAGCTCATTATTTTGACAGCTCATGTGTAGAGTTTTGTTCTTCTACTGCAGACACACTATTGTTACCATGTACTGTGACAACCACATAACCCACTGCTAATGCCGATATGTTTTTTCTTGAATGGTGATGTTATGATGTCTATAGAGTCAGACATAGTACGATACAAGCCGAAGGATGACACATTCGAGGATCTGTTACACGCCGATGATCTTCAGCTTCAGCTTCTACTGCTATTATATATGATGCAACATTGACAACAAGGACAATCAAAGGAGTGCATACTTATGTGATGTTTTAATAAAATCGTATTCTTTTATGGTAGCCGATCACTGACGAACGACTGATAGTTTGAAACTAAGCAGGCCCCTTGTTTTATTTAGTAAACCTTGAATCATTTGTATTGTTGCAACCATGTCAAGACCTAGAGATAGCTTTTATAGGCATCTGATTAGTATTCGGTAAGATTAGTCAATGGCATCTGCTTACATCTAACAAAAGAGTGGATTCAATATAGAAGCCACTCAGATACTTGTCCGAAAATAAACATGGCACCAGAATTTTTTACTTGTACACAATAGTGTCATGGGTAGTAGGTGCAAGCATATACAGTTTGGATGTGGCTTGCATGCTTTTAATTGTTCGATCATACCGAGTGCCAATCGGAGAGAGCAGGGAGATGTCTTTCTGTCCACGATAATTCTGTTTCCAACCATGTTTCTCGGGAGATGTCTATTTCTGTCCAAGATAATTCTGTTCCAACCATGTTTCTCGGACAAGTAACAATTGCTATGCACAACTACGTGCACCAACACCTGATTCTTCGGTAGTGAGGTTCAATGAATACAGTTATGACTTTCAACAAATGACCAGGCTCCAGTCCACTATAAAGTCATGGACTTGCTCAGTCCTCCAGCTGAAACATCCATAGTTAGTCACAACAGATGGTATAACAAAAAATTACTCAGGCTCTCAAGAAGAAAAGCTGAAGAAACACGGCAACTTCAAGCACTTAAATGGAGATAATTTCCAACACAGGTTTTAAGATTTATAGGGAAATATCAATGCCATATTTAGTAAACATCATCTCAACAGCACCATCCTAATCATCCAATCTAATCCTAGGTATTGTCACATACTCTTAATTTATATCTACATTCCCTTCTCTACTTACTACCACCACTACCGGTCATAAGGGAACTCCGAATTGTTCTCGGTCACTTTAAAGGGCTGTGGATGCTGGCCTGAGCAGTAAAGATTCCACATCTTAAAATATGCTCTTTCAAGATTTCTTACCTGCAATACATTGTCCAAGTCATAAAAATCAGTGCAGGCTCACTCACTATAATGTATAACTTTATCTAAGCAACAGTTCATAAAATATGTACAAGCTAGTATAAACAATGGAAAAGTTTATATAAACCTCATTGATGGCACTGGATAATCACCACTCACCCATCATCAGTATAAGATGGAAAAAGAGAGAAGTACACCAAATAAACAGAGTACAAAAGCTAAGGAAGATAAGGTTCAGTATGCTTGTTTCTACTTGGGGGAACTTTATAAGAAACATTCCTTAGACAAATAAATTATCAAACGCATTTCTAGACAGATGGGAAATAATTATCAGAGGACGACTCAACATTCTGGGACATCGTGCAGAACACGTTCTAAATTTTATTTTAGAGGTGACATGATAATCAAGTCTCATGAGTGTGTTCCAACTAAATCCTAAATTGAACTGAACAATTATCACAATGTTTGGAAAGTTTTAGTATGATAAAGCAAGTACCATATTCACATTCAAAAGAGTCTAGTCTTTTTTTGAACACCGGTGGTAAGTTAAAAAATTATGCATCCAAAACAAAGACTTAAAAGAACATTTCCAACAGGTCACTTACCCATCTCGCTGTATCAAATAATGGGCAACTCAAGCGGGACGCCTTGAGTCTGTGTGTAAGATCCTGGAGCTTCGATCTATTTAACGCCAGCGACACCGCCCGCTCTTCATACTCTTTCATACTATATGACGCAACAAAATTTGCAGCCCGTCAGTAATTAACGTATGTCACTTTTTTCATTATGTAGGGAAAATTTCATATCTCACTACACAAAAAAGAGGGTACTAAACATGCGCATACACTGGTAAAGAACATCACTAAAAAATATATAATAAAATGCACCTGCTAACGATCATTTCCTCTCCAAGTCCAGTGGCTAGGCACAATGAACCAGCAACTCTAGTCGCCATTTTCTCCAGAGGAAGTGTCACCATTGGCAGACCAGCCCAAAGAACATCTGTGCCGGTAGTGTGTGCATTACAAAGAGGCCTGTGCAAGATGAAAAAAAATGAGTTCGACTAAACTTGCTAATAATAACCAATTTTACAAAGTATCCCTCAGTCTAAACATATATTACAAGTGAAGATTTAACATACGAGTCAAGGAACAAATCAGCTAAAGCACTGCGCTTGATATGTTCACTTTTCATTGCAACATCTGTGAAAATAATTTGGTCTGGTTGCACTCCCTGTGCAGCAGCATCTGGACAACAACCAGGTTAGATGCACATGTAATCCATGCACCAGGAACAGAAGTATAAAGAACACTTGTACACTAAAAGAAAGAAAAAGATAACACAAATGCAGTAACTTGTCATGCATACACGCTTAAACCACTTTTATACCCATTAAAATAATTTCACTAAACTAAGATTCAAAAACATACATGCACGCAGTCTTGGTTCGCCTGCAGCTGGAAATCGAAGAAGCCAAAGTGCACTGTTAGGAACTCGTTTGAGAATGTTGCACCTGAAATAATTGTCAAGTAAAACGTTATACCTCAATTAAACAACAATGCTAGATTCTACCCTTAAAAACCATCTATAAGTTACCAAGTAATAAATATCTCAGGATCAATCTTGTAGAGCTGATTAAAGAAGGCAAATATAAATTTGTCCTCTGGCAATCCATAATCTGATCGCTTGGGTTGGCAGGCTAGATCCAGTACATCTCGGTTTTTCTATATGTCAATGAAATCATTAGGGAAAAAAGACAAATCAGCATTCAAGAAAAATACATCAAACGTAGTTTAGGAACGAAAATCTAATTTAAGCACAGATCTCAGAAAAAACTATGAGCCCAAAATTCTAACCTGCTTGTAATCATTTACAAAGTAACAGTGAGGGAGATGGACAAGTGTCTCCGAGTATATATGAGAAAATTTTGTTGGAGAAACAAACTGCACAGAAGATTATTGAATCTTATAATTGATTGTACACTTTTTGAAAGAAAGAAGCACAAAGAGATGAAAACAATTTTCTAACCTCATCAGTAACCAAATAGTCAATGTAGGTTGCCCCTGTAGTTCCAGGAAAACCCATGTACGACACCTGGATAGGAGCAGGCTGCATAGCAAATATTTCATTCCTAGCCCCCTGTGATGCATATATAAACTTGATCAGAAAAATTTAAAGATGCAAACACCATTCGAGACAACAAACTAGGACTTCACCAAACTAAAAAGTTTCACGGACAGAGGGCAAATACAACGAAAACCTTCCAGATTGACAATAATACATTTTTCTCCTTGTTTTAGATGCTATGTGGTAAACGTTGCAGCAGACAGTGATACAACAAAATTTTGAAGGCCAAGCCAACGTATCTCTTGGATGCTACTTTATTATATGCAAACGAGATTTTCCCCATGTTTTAGATGATATGTGGTATATGTTGCAACTTGCAACAGACAGTCAAGACAACAAAATTATTAAAGGCCAAACCAACATATCTCTTGGAAGCTACTTAACTATATGCAAACAAGAGCCAAAAAAAAAAAAAAAAACCTTTACACTTAAGTTCTGTTATATGCAGTGAGCAAGGATTTTGGTTAGGGCGGAATAAAATGTACTGAACCTTAGTATAACCATTAAGGTTGATAAGGATTTGGATTTGATTCTCATTGATCAGCCTGGCAATCATATCAGATGACATAACCGATACATCTATGAAGTGCTCTGCTTCCGATTGAGTGCGCAACCTCCATTCAGAGCCATCATTTGGACTTAAAGCATAGCAGAAAACCTAACAGGGGAAAATGATCATAACATCAGACAGCACATGAATCTTCTGCAAATTACTCTCATCAAATTAAAAATAATTTTCAAACCTCAACATTTTCCGTGTCATGCATGCCAAAGACAGAACCCATCAGATGAGACAATGGATGGTTACCGAAATCACTGCTCACATACCTAAAACCAGAACAAAATTACCAAAAGTTTATCCCCAATCCCCATGTCAGTAAACACCCCAACCTCTAAGTCAGTACACAACCTAACAGGGCTTCAAAGAGGGATCCAAATTCAACTTACCCAATTCTCAATCGACCATTTCTACCACCACCCTTTATGGGGATCGGCATGGGATGGGTAAATGGCGGGAGAGAAAAACGGGAAGCAACTACTGAACAGTGCTGTGCATATTTCCGGCTAAAACAACGTCGTTTCGTGAGTAACAGGAACATAGTCATATGCAAGGCATACGCAAATAATAGTTGGAAAATTATACAATCCTCACCTGATCTCAAGTGCAAGCATAGGATCTAGAGGATATGCTATTGCATGGAATGGCTGAACACTAGGAAGAACTGACATCTGAAAACATTGAAATACAAGTTAGATTACCAGTCTAGATGGACGAAATACTAACAAGTCTTCTACAACAACAAAAAATACTGAAGCAGAGGTTAAATCATGCTAATCCAATAGAACCTTGATCTGCCTTTGAAGAATCCCTTCAACTTCAATAAACATTTTCTTCCGGCCATCCCAGTCGCACACACACTGAAAAGCAGATTATTACGACAGATTGACTATCTATCAATATCATACATCAATTAGCCTCTCATCTATCTTCTAAATTATGAAAGAGAAAGAAGGCTCAATAGTTTCCTGTCAGAAAGCTATCTAACACTGATAATATACTGCCTACACGCCAATATGTCATTGATTAACGAGCTAGATTACCTTCCAGGTCCAATATCGACGTAATTTAAGTTGCAGCCATTACTTGCAGCTACTAGATAAAATACTTGGTGACATTCTGAGGAAATTTTAGATGGCCAAAAAATTCTCCCATAAACCGTTAAATAAATTGTTCTATACACACTTACAGATGGTGAATGAAAGCATGGTATGGGGTCTCAATTTTTACTCGTTAATATTAAGATGCAAATGCTATGTCGCAATAACACTGTCCTAAAGCTATGACTAGAAAAGCTGCTCACTACATCCAGTGTCATAACGAATTAAGTCATGGCTCGTAGATTCAAACAGAGCATATATTTAATGTACCTGTAAAGTGTGAAGAAGATTACAAGTAGCTTCAGGAAAATCAGGGCGCAGAACCAATGCTTGCTTATAACTTTTAATAGCAGCTTCCACATGCCCGCTGGTGTTTATCCAAACAAAAAAGTAAGATGGGCATATATGTAAAATTAGTACAGAGGCAAACTGGGTATGTATAAACATAACAAAGATGAGTTTAAGTTACCTGTCCTTGTAAGCTGAAGCCAAATTTGCATGAGCTTCAGCCATGGTTGGTCGGATAGCAACAGCTCGTAGATAATCTTGAATTGCTTCCGCAACCCTCCCGATCTCCTTATAAGTGTTTCCCCGATTAACAAGTCCATCGGCTGCATGTGGATCGATGCGAAGAACTTCATTGTAGCATGATATAGCATCCGCATAATTACCCTGCAATTGGAATTGTAAGGATATAGAAATAGTAGAATCAACTTCAAACTTTGGCCCAATAATAATGAAATAAGACTGTGGCATAGTCACATAAGGTGGGGTTCGATTCGAAACGGGGTACGGAAACGGATACGCGGAACATCAGTTTTAGTGAATCCGGTACGACGGAACGTATGGGTACGATGGAACGCATGGGTACAATGGGTCTTTTTATAAAAAAAATATGCTATAATATAGATTTTTCCAATTAAAAACTCAATTAATAATATACATATTTATCATTAAAATTATTGTAACTTATATATATTATTATAAGTTTGCTAATATTTTGTGATTTATAAGGTTATTGGGCCTGAAAATGATACATTTAATTGAGCATGGGACTTGGGGTGTTTAAAACATTAAAAAGATAATTTATACAAAGACATTAGTACTGGATAATACGGGTCATTATTTCCCACGTTTCGGGTCGCGTCCCACAACGTTTCGGGTTGCGTTTGTTCCCGATTCGGGAACGAAGTATCGGGTTCGCAATACGTGGCTACGTCCCACGTTTCCTGTAACTATGGACTGTGGTGTACAGAAGATAATGTTTTAATACAAATCAACATACTATAATGATATGATCAAGAAATAAAGAGTCTGCCGGGCAGAGAAAATAGAGAAATAATTGAACAAAGTGATAAACATGAGACTTAAAGGGTAGAAGCTGCTACCTGCTGTTTGTATATAATTGCTAAATTATTGAAAGGGGCAGAGAGTCCGGTTGTAACGGACAATGTTGCCTTGTAACATTGTGCCGCAGCAGGGGTCATGTTCCTGAATGAGAAACAATTAATAAAATTGTTATGTCCGCACATATCTGTTGAAAATTAAGGCATAACAGCCATCAGCTAAGCATACCATTCCATGTAGATATTTCCTAGATTAGTTAGAGCCTGAGGATGGGTTGGTTGCAGAGAAAGGCATTGCTGGAAAAAACAACATATCAATTTTATCAGAATGCAGGTAAAAAAAAAAAAGGAAATTTAGAAAGATCCAAAGCATTATAACCAAAAAAACATACACGATAGCAGTGACTAGCTTCTTCAACTCTACCAGCATCCTTCAGTGCATTACCCTGTAAGAAAAAGGTTGTTAACAGAGGTCAAATAAGGTAAAAATGTTCAAAAAGACTCATTTTTCATGATATAACATTAAAACAGTAAGTTGAAGAGCAAACCAAATTATTATATGCCTCCAAGAACCCAGCATCACAAGCAATGGCTCGCTTGTAGTTTAGTATCGCCATGTCCATTTTCCCTTGCTCGTAGAATATACTAGCCAGATTACCTGCATGATTCAATAGCCGATATTATAATATATAGTAACATCAAAATCAAATCTGTCAAATCATGGATGACTAGACTAAAAGCAATCACTAGTAACATAGTTGGTTAAAGATACATCATAGAAGTACCCAATGACAATGTTCATTTTAGCACAAGGTTTACATGAATGCATGGTAGAGAGGCCTAGACAATATGCAAAAAAGAGCCTCACCGAATGCCATTGCATAATCAGGGCGCGCCTGAAGAGCACGCTGATAGCACACGATAGCCTCTTGGGGCATTCCCAGAGCCTGGAAGATATAACAAAGACTTAGGTATAACAAAGAGTTGTTTTCCTGGCGGGGAAAGTTTATCACCTGTGATGGACACTTACCTTATACACATTACCCAAGTTTAAGTATGCATCTGCAAATGTTGGTTTGAGCTTAACAGCTTCCTGAAAACCAGTTCCCGCCAAAGTTAAGTAACAAAAAAACATAGCAATACACACACATACAAAAACATATGCATAAATGCATACAACATAATCATAACAATTATGTAATATCAAGCTGAATTCAACTGTCATACTTTAAAACAGGTCTGACATATCTATACAACGCGGAAATGAAAAAACACCAAGAAATAATAATAATAATAATAATAATAAGAATAATAATAATAATAATAATAATAATAATAATAATAATAATAATAATAATAATAATAATAATAATAATAATTAACATATTTTCCTCAAAAATATTCGTAGCTTGGATGTGAATTTCCCATTATATTGTCTCCCAACACCTAAAACGCAACTGAAATCCACATAATTAAAGAGCCCATGACTCTTAAAAATTTCACACTCCTGGGATAGTTTTACATAGGCTTAAGTTATCACTTTTCAACAAAAAAAAAAAAAAGGAGACATTTACCACTTGAAGGAGAGACAAACACGATAGAGAGAATGTAGAGATCGGAATATATCACATAATTTTAATGTAGGAGACATCCACTTATCAATATCAACGAATAAATACTGAACACATAATGTCATGCTTCTGTGCATACCTTATAATATTGGAGAGCCCTATTCAGATCACCTGATTCCATGAAAAGACCAGCAAGATTGGACCATGCAATTGCGAAATTTGGCTGTAAACGGAGAGCCTCAATATAGCAGTTGTATGCCTAGGTTAGAGAACTGTGTCAGTACATCCGAAGAAGGTACTTAATTGTAAACATATAATACAAAAGTCAACTAGTAATCAGATACACAAGTGATATATTTCATGGGGCAATCAGTCAACTTGACTTTCAACAGCCCCTTACACAGGTACATAGCTAACATATTGACAAACACGTTGCATTTAGCAAAACTGAAATATAGTAATAAGTAAACAGTAATGACAGGAATTAGAAGTAATCTAATACACTAACATGAAGTATGCTTCCGGTTTTCAGATGGAAATTAATAAAGAATTTTTCTGTTTGCAGAACATCATACATGAAAAAGACTACACAAGAATTTTATATTTGACAGAAAATGACAGAGAATAAGGAACAGAAGCATCTGTTTTATAATATTTACATGCTCCACCTTCTGAAACCAGGATAAAACAGTGACAAATTATTAAATATACAATTTATAGATGTCTTACCTCGTTCACCAATCCTTGAGCCTTCATCAGATTGCCTAAATTACTATGTGCATCAACCTACAACAGTTAAGAATATTAAAAAGCCATCTCACACATTCATATTACAATCAGTTCTAGTCCCAAGACAAATTTTACCAAACGAGGGTTTATGGCCAGAGCCTGCCGACAGCACTGAGCTGCATCATTCATCCTCCCTTTCCGCATGTATGCACTTGCCAAGTTCGACCAAGCATCAGCGAAATTAGGACGAAGCTGCAGTAATAGAGCAGTTGAACAAGAGGAAATACAACCACGAGAGAGAAAGATAGTTTGCAAGACAACATAATCCTCTCATCCATTTTCACCCATACAAGATGCTAGCAGCGAACAATATTTCCAAACATTTTTAAAATGTCTTCCCAACACGTACTAGACATCATAACATTTAAACAAAATGCAATCAGTCTAACATTTCTCACTTCACTTCTCAATTTCATCTAACTTTCCACCACTGTAGCCATAACACAACACAAAGTTCTATACTAAAAAACCTATAATATACTAAAAAACTTTCACAACTCATACAAACACCCCAAATGAGACTGATTTCAAGTAAGTCACAGAAGTCGTGCATAGCTCATATCAGCTAATGCAACAACAAAGTTCAGGTTTTATGTGACATACAGAACCGATATACCATCCATTTCTCGAGAAAAATAATGCGCAAACTATATCTAGTAATAAATATATCCAGTTCTCCGGCTACAGTGGGTTGTTGTGGAGTTCACCAGGAAATGAAACAGTCACTGACATGTATGAAGTAGAGTACAAGAAAACAGTCGGATCAACAATATAAAAATCAGATGTACGGCTGCTTGCTGCACAAACCTCGATGGCGATTAAATAATAGCGAATCGCAACATCAATATTCCCCTTTTCCTGTGTATAAAAAAAGAGTGTTTTAAAAAACTGAAAACTTCAAGAAAATACTACAGTCAACAAAATGATCGTATTTACCTTCCAAGCATTAGCCATGTTACCATAGCACTCTGCAAAATGAGGATCAATCTGCAGAGCTTCTTCGTTCTTTGCAATGCACAAATCAAACTCGTGCAGCTAAAACGGCAAAAGAGGTCAGTCAATATGCATGAATTGCTTAATAACGATACAGCAACTGAAACGAGAGAATTCTAATAACCTGATAATGAACTGCCCCTAGTAAGAGAAGATTATCTGTACGGCTTGGATTTCTATGATAAACAGCCTTGCTATTTTCTAAAGCCTGCTTGAAGTTGCCGGCCTTATAGTCTTGATGAGCGAGAGCCATGAGCATGTCCTCATCTACTGCAACATAAAAAGTAAAATATATTTTATCAACCACTATAACCCGGACCAAGCAAATGCAAAATACTCAGTAACATGTTTGATTTAGCTTTGAAAAAGACCAACCTGCAAACCTTTGTCATTTAAGTTCTAAACGTAACTAGAGCACAAATAATACGCACACATATGAGTTCAAAATAAGTCCACATTCACATTATCAACTATAATAGAGGATTAAGTTTGCGGTGCATATTTTTGTAGATCTCGTAGATCTCGACAGAACAACCATCTAGTCAACCTTCTATTCAAAGCTAAACTTCCAAGGAGCATGTCTTGGCAACTTTGCAATAGTATCTAATGTCCGAATTCCCAAGTTAAACAAACAGGGATATCTCCAAGATTAAGTTCACATAATTACTAACTGTGGATCTAATCAACCTTTTACTTCAGAACTAAACTTCCAAGGAGCATGTATTTGAAAATTCGCAACAGTATATAATGTCCGATTTTCGAAGTTATTAATTAATAGGGGTATCTAATGTCCTCTTGAATTCTTATTCTTCGCATAGTGTATCTTCTAGAGCATTAATAGCATGCACATTTCGAATCTTCCAATCTTATTACAACACATAAAAGCGGACAAAAACAAATCAAACATAACTACTACCCAATCAAATTCGCTGTCACCATAAACATTCCACACTACCATCACATGCATCAATACACCCAATCCACTCAAATTAACCATAAACTTCACAAACACGTAACCGAAACTAGTCAAAGATCACACCTTTTCCTTCACCAACTAACAAAGATCGCACCTCGACCAATACAAATCAATAAGACAACCAAACAAACAACAAAACACATAAAAACCCTTTCTTTACCACTTTATCAACCAATTACAAAAAACCACCACTTAAATCAACCAAAAAAACTTACAAAAATCATAAAAACCCAAACTTTACCACTTAAATCAATTCAAAAAACCACAAAAACATAAAAACCCTAACTTTACCACTTAAATCAACCAAAAAAACCACAAAATTCATAAAAACCCTAACTTCACCACTTCAATCAATTCAAAAAATTATAAAAATCATAAAAACCCTAACTTTAACACTTAAAACAACAAAAACAAACCAAACAAGCTCAAAACACAACCAATCACAACATCAAAAACCCTAAAACCACAATCAACCCAATTACCTTCCCTCGAATCCAAACCCGGTCCAATCCGGAGCCCCGAAACCGGCTCCGAATGCAACAAAAACGGATCATTTCGATGATCGCCGTTATTATAAACCCTAGGTACCACCATCTGTTGTTGCTGCTGCAATTGAAGCTGTCGCAGATCGTTTTGAACCGACAACATCTTTCACTACTCAATTAAATATATAGATACAAAATAGTATGTATATAATCGAGGAAACTGAATAAATTTACGGGACGAGAAGATGGTGAGTGAATCTTGTCATATAATTATAAGATTTATTATTGGTGAATAAAGCGAAATGATTCTATATATACACACACAGATTTTTGTATGTATATATCGAGATTTTAGAGAGAGATCGGTGTGCTTCTCGTTGTGAATGTTGAGAATATGGAAATGATTTTTGTACGCGTTTGTTTTGTTTTGTTTTGATTAATTAAAATAAGGTAATATTGTGTAATTGGGATAATTTTCCATTTGGATGATAATTATCTATTTCATATTTATTTATCCTATACAATTTTACTTGATGACTTTTTATACTATTTAGTAATTAGTAATTTACTTTTATCCCCTTGAAATTATATTAATGTTAAAAGATTTTCTTTTCATGGGAATTGAACCCATGACCCTATTGTGCACAACAGTTTATACTCACACCTACTACAACCATTGAACCATCTCAACTTTTGATACAAATTTTTATATCATTAATCACATTCATGAATAATCTCCTCACAATATCTATTTTAAAATTTATTCACACCCACAATTATTAAACCAGCTCAACTTTTGATACATATCTTCAAATCATTAACCACATTCATGAATAACCTCCTCATTATATCTATTTTAAAATTTATTCATAATAAAATTATGAGAATATTTTACCATTTTAATGATTAAAGATGTATATCATACAAATGATTAGAATATGTAATGATTATGATTCGATTTATACGAAAAAAATAAAATAAAGTGAATAACATAGATTTCGTTAATATTTATATAATATTTCATATTAACTACATCTATACTATTATATTAAAGCCGAAACATTGAAAGTTTTGGTTTTCGGTTTGGTTATCCTATTTATTTTGGTTTTCGGTTTGGTTAATTTAATTTTTAATTAATTTTAAATATAAATTAAATCAATTTTAATCCGTTATTGGCTATAGTCGTAAAGATACAATAGTATTTTATATTTACACCATTACTAATACAGCTAAACTTAAGACCTCCGTTGCCTTCACGAACACTGCGCACAGAACTCTATTCTTCTAAACCTAATTTACACCATCTTCATCAATTCAATACACAAGTTTCTTCGGCTTTTCTCTTCTTTTGCAACACCCTATATATCATTAAAGTGTAAGTATAATGATTGTATTATGTTTTTGTATTATCTTCACTGTAATTTATTAATTTATATTTATCTATATCTATCTATACTATCTATATTAAAGCCGAAACATTGAAAGTTTTGGTTTTCGGTTTGGTTATCTTATGTTTTGGTTTTCGGTTTGGTTATCCTAATTATTAAAATAAATAATTAAATTAAAAAAACAACTCAAAAAGCTAATTACTAATGTTAACGTAATTATATTCTGATTAAAATTCCTTCATCCACTTCTACTTGGACTCTTTTTTCTGCTCCAACAACTCAATTATTCATTTTTTCTAAAGATTTTACTTCTAATTAAAACACTTTACCATTTAATTTAAAACTAATATTACAATAATTAATATATCTCCAAAATATCACACCATATCTTTCCGTAATTATTTTTAGCAGTAATTTTTATAATTAAAACATGGAGTAATCTCACCATATATACAAATCATTATTTTTATTAATAAATAACAATCGTTAGATCTAATAATAAGATATATTATATTATTTTCTATACTATTATATTAAAGCCGAAACATTGAAAGTTTTGGTTTTCGGTTTGGTTATCCTAAGTTTTGGTTTTCGTTTTGGTTATCCTAATTATTAAAATAAATAATTAAATTACAAAAACAACTCAAAAAGCTAATTACTAATGTTAACGTAATTATATTCTATTAAAATTCCTTCATCCACTTCTACTTGAACTCTTTTTTCTGCTCCAACAACTCAATTATTCATTTTTTCTAAAGATTTTACTTCTAATTAAAACACTTTACCATTTAATTTAAAACTAATATTACAATAATTAATATATATCCAAAATATCACACCATATCTTTCGGTAATTATTTTTAGTAGTAATTTTTGTAATTAAAACATGGAGTACTTTTTAATTTAAAATTAATCTTGCGATCACTAATATACACCCAAAAATATCTCACCATATATACAAATCATTATCAATATATATATATATATATATATATATATATATATATATATATATATATATATATATATATATATATATATATATAAAGGAGGATGGAGGGAGTTTAGGTGTCGCTCTAAGATCGTCTCAATCTATTTTTCTAATTTTCTAGAATTTTAGAATTTTAAATATTAATAAATATAAAAATATCAATTAACATATTAAAAGTAGAATAGGTGTTCGAATTTATAAAGGAAAATAGTTCGAATTTATAGGGAAGACATATGATTAGAACTTCTATTTAAAGTATAATAAGTATTTATAAGGCATACGATTAAAAGTTCTATTGGAAGTAGAATAGGAGTTCGAATTTATAGAGAATAAGAGTTCGAATTTATAGAAAAAATATATAAATAAACGTTCTACAAGAAGTAGAATACATGTTTGAATATATAGAGCAGACTAATTTAATATTTTATAGAAAGTACGATCTTCTTAAATTATATATTTTTTTATATAAGTTAATTATACTTATATTAGGAAAATTTATTCATAAATCCAATACTATTGTCATTAAAAAAGTCACCGTATTTAAAAAGAAAAGAATTGATGTGTTAACATGACAAAAGAACAATCTCATGCAAGAATCCTAAATAAATACAGGAGTATCTATAATATAAAGAGAAAATAAGATGTGTTTTCATTTTCTAAAACTCCAAAATTTTTAGAAAGTCTAGGGAAAGTATAAATTGGAATTCACTCTATTTTTTAGGTTTTGATTTTAACGAAAAAAATTGTTGTGTAAGATAAGTATCATCAATAATATGTAATGAAGTTGGAATTTCGATCCCAAACGAGAGCGGCTCGAAACATGTTTAACGGGAAGACGACTCACTATAAAAGATTGTACTAGCTATTAAAATACCATATCGATGTTATAAATTTATTTTATTTTTAAGATTTGATTTTTATGGATAAACATTATCATACAAGTAATTTATGTAAAAGTTAGGTTTTTGGTCTTAACGAGAGAGCGGATCAATAGTAATAACCGTGTTTAACAAGAAAGCGGTTCATTAAATAAGACCGTATAAAAAGTGTTTAAATTTAAATATATAATACATAAAATAAGATATTTTATTGGAAGTAGAATACACGGATGGTGGAGACGTCATATACGATTGTTTTAAAACTATACATCTTTTTTCCTAAAAATCCTTTATTTTAACTTTTTTATACAAGTTTATCTATAATATACAGAAAATATAAGATGTATTTTCATCTTTTAAAACTCCATAAATATTAGAAAGGTTAAAGAATATAAAAATTGGAATTTACTCTTTTTATATAGTGAAGTTAGAATTTCGGTTTCAAAGAAGAGCGGCTCGAAACGTATTTAACGGGAAGACGGCTAGCTAGAAAAAATTATATTAGCTATTAGAATTTGATACTGTAGTCATAAATTTTTTTTATTTTTACGGTTTGATTTTATGGATAAAAATATTATATAAGTCTTTATAATATATGTTAAAAAGTTGGGATTTCGGTTTTAACGAGAAAGCGGCTCAATCGAAAAAATCGTATTTAACAAGAAATTGATTCATTAGAGAAGATTATTCAATTATTAAAATTTAATATTAATATTATAATATAACGTAAATGTATTGAATTTTTTAAAAAATAAAAATTGTAATGCCGCCGCGAAGCGCGGCTTTATCAACTAGTTTTTATTAATAAATAACAATCGTTAGATCTAATAATATGATATATTATGTGATTAAATTAATTTACTAAAAATTCAAAGTTCGAACCCGTCAACGACATTTTTAATTTAGAATTTTACAAAATAAAATTTAAACCATGCATTTCATTATATAAATTTATATTAAATTAAAATTATTAAAAATAAGGATTATATAAAAACATAATTATAATGTTAAATAAATTTTATAACCTATCAAAAGAAACCCGTGCTTCGCATTTTCGGTTTGGTTATCCTAAGTTTTGGTTTTCGGTTTGGTTATCCTAATTATTAAAATAAATAATTAAATTACAAAAATAACTCAAAAAGCTAATTACTAATGTTAACGTAATTATATTCGGATTAAAATTCCTTCATCCACTTCTACTTGGACTCTTTTTTCTGCTCCAATAACTCAATTATTCATTTTTTCTAAAGATTTTACTTCTAATTAAAACACTTTACCATTTAATTTAAAACTAATATTACAATAATTAATATATATCCAAAATATCACACCATATCTTTCCGTAATTATTTTTAGTAGTAATTTTTGTAATTAAAACATGGAGTACTTTTTAATTTAAAATTAATCTTGAGATCAATAATATACGCCCAAAAATATTTCACCATATATACAAATTATTATTATATTAAAGCCGAAACATTGAAAGTTTTGGTTTTTGGTTTGGTTATCCTAAGTTTTGGTTTTCGGTTTGGTTATCCTAATTATTAAAATAAATAATTAAATTACAAAAATAACTCAAAAAACTAATTACTAATGTTAACGTAATTATATTCGGATTAAAATTCCTTCATCCACTTCTACTTGGACTCTTTTTTCTGCTCCAACAACTCAATTATTCATTTTTTCTAAAGATTTTACTTCTAATTAAAACACTTTACCATTTAATTTAAAACTAATATTACAATAATTAATATATATCCAAAATATCACACCATATATTTCCGTAGTTATTTTTAGTAGTAATTTTTGTAATTAAAACATGAAGTACTTTTTAATTTAAAATTAATCTTGAGATCAATAATATACGCCCAAAAATATCTCACCATATATACAAATCATTATTTTTATTAATAAATAACAATCGTTAGATCTAATAATAAGATATATTATATGATTAAATTAATTTACTCAAAATTCAAAGTTCGAACCCGTCAACGACATTTTTAATTTAGAATTTTACAAAATAAATTTTAAACCATGCATTTCATTATATAAATTTATATTAAATTAAAATTAAAAAATTATTAAAAATAAGGATTATATAAAAACATAATCATAATGTTAAATAAATTTTATAACCTATCAAAAGAAACCCGTGCTTCGCACGGGTACTATTACATTAAAGCCGAAACATTGAAAGTTTTGGTTTTCGGTTTGGTTATCCTATTTATTTTGGTTTTCGGGTTGGTTAATTTAATTTTTAATTAATTTTAAATATAAAATAAATCAATTTTAATCCGTTATTTGCTATAGTAGTCCTAAAGACACAATAGTATTTTATATTTACACCATTACTAATATAGTTAAACTTAAAACCTTCGTTGCCTTCACGAACACTGCGCACAAAACTCTATTCTTCTAAACCTAATTTACACCATCTTCATCAATTCAATACACAAGTTTCTTCAGCTTTTCTCTTCTTTTGCAACACCATATATATCATTAATTTACTAAAAATTCAAAGTTCGAACCCGTCAACGACATTTTAAATTTAGAATTTTACAAAATAAATTTTAAACCATGCATATCGTTATATAAATTTATATTAAATTAAAATTAAAAAATTATTAAAAATAAGGATTATATAAAAACATAATTATAATGTTAAATAAATTTTATAACCTATCAAAAGAAACCCGTGCTTCGCACGGGTTATAAGCTAGTATACATTAAACAAGATATTTTGATTGACATCCATTAAAATATATGAGTAGGCTGAAAAAATAATATTTTAAAATAATTAAATAAAACGTTCAAAAAAAATAATTAGATAAAATATGTAATTAGATTAGAGTTCAATATGTAACTACACCGGAAAAAACTAAAATTTTAAAAGAAAATAAAATAAAATTCATATTTGAGATTTCAACTTTACATCAATTATCAAATCAATTAATGAGATAAATACATTGAATTAGATTACAATATTATAAATAAGATTATAAAGATTACACAAAAATTTATAGAGATTATATTTAACAAATAAGATACTAGCTTGTACATAATTATAAAAGAGATAATATTCAATTAATCAAATGTTGGCACTATTAAAATAATTATATTTATAAAAAAAAATATTTTAAAAAAAATGCCTTTTACTGTATGTAAATATTAATTCAAATTTCAATCCAAATCAAAATAATAAAAATTCATGCACATATTTTTTATAATAGTGCATACCACCACCACCACGAATCACGAAAATTAAATAATAAACACTAAAAATTAGACCACCACCATCATCATAGTATTACTAAACATGGAATTACAGAATTCCATCTATAATAACAAAATTTTAATGCAAATTATGAAAATTTTGTCAGAAATATCAAATTTTCTAAGCTCAAGTTTCAAAAAAAATAATTAGATCTGAATATGCGGTGATGTCGTGTATTTGAGTGTGGATGTCATAAATCATCACTATAATAAAATTTACAACCACGCCATTTCCACTTTTGTCGTTGTCGTATTCACCATCATTGTGATAATCATCTCTCTCCGAAATTAATCAAATTTGAGAAATTTTGGAAATAATTCGAAAAGAGGTTACTAAATATGAATTAGAGATGGTTGGACAAAGGAAAAATGAACAAATTTAAGGTTGTCAAACATAAAAGAGAGGTGGTCGGGGGAAGATGAATGCGCATATATGACGTGGTTAGAGGGAGGAGAAGGGAATAAGTTGTAGTATATATAAGGTGGGAAGACGGGTAAAAATGATAATAGATCTATTAAAATTATTGTGCTTACAATTCAAAAGAGTTGAATTTATTGTACTGATCAACGGGTTATCTTAAATTCATCTTTAATATAATAGTATAAATAATATAGATATAAGATACCGTGTTCAAATATAAACTTTTTAAATGGCAAACTCTATGAGCGTAATATAATGCAAACTATCATGATATACTTTATAAATTAAAGTATAATTCTTTTCAAAGCAACCTCAATTACAAAGAGAGCACCTGTTTAGTCTCTAAATTTTGTTAAATATGAGTTAATTATGTAATAGTTTTAAAATCTTTCTTGTACTTAAGGAATTCAACATAGTTAACACATAAAAAAAGTATTGTATTTTTATCCTACTAAACGAGTATACAGGATTATCATGGAAAATGTTTCATTGTTAATTTAAAATTAAATTGTACTTCGTTTGAACTTTTGTGCTCAATTAGGTAAAAATATTGTTACATTGTAAATCTTGTTTATAAGTTTTGTAACATTCCTACATCGAGGAGGGTGGAGACTTTAGTTGACTATATAAGACAAAGTACTACTACCAATTGCACCAATAAATCATGATTTTTTCGGGACCTGTGGTGGACTTGTAGATTATCCAAGTTGTTACATTTGGACCAGTGTACTTCAATTTATTTCGAATTCGAAAACGGGATTTGACCCGATCTCGGAAAAAGGCTCGGGGGTTATCACAAAAACAGACTACAAGGCACACTATTATTGTTGTAATACGCTACAACTAATGATTCACTTTTATTTACCGCACTTACCAATTATCGTTCATACATTGAACAATAACGCTATAAATATGGTATTTAGGATTTAGAATATATTAATCTTTTAAAATTAGAACGGCGATCAACCACTGATTATAAATAGACCGAGACACATGAAACAGATAAGAAATGAAAGACTCTATGATAACGTTTGAAAAAAATTATACGAATTAAAATGTGGCCCGTGCTTTGCACGGGCTATCATGCTAGTTTATTACTATATATTAAACTTAGAAAGCCATTTTAGTGGTTGTAAAATTATGATTTAAGGTATTAAAATCCTTTATATATATTATAGGCCAACAAGGCCTTTTCACCCATTTAGTAATTTACTAAACTATCCCTGTATCATGTTAATGTTAAAAAAAATGGATTTCAATGGATTTGAACCCATGACCTCCACGTACCAATTTTCTTTTATCCACATTATTACCACGAACACTTTGGTATACATTTTTTAAAATCATTAATTACATGCACAAACAATCCACTTGCTACATTTCCTTTAATAATATAACAATATTCTTATGTTTGCATATATTAATACCGCTACGCTAGAATACTTAATGATACACTTTTTAAAATCAATAATTGTATACGCAAGCAATCCACTTGCTACATTCGCTTTAATATCTATTTTCAAATTTATTCAGGATAAAAGTTATTAAAATGATAAGAACATATAAGATATTTTTGACTGAATGTACGTGTATTTAATATAGATGAGCATTTCTCCCGATCTGCCCGACCCCGATTTAATACCTTTCCCGTTTGGAGATTCGGAAAATTTTTCGGGTTTGGAACGGGAAACATGAAATGTTATAAATAAAAACTTGGGGATGGGAACGAGCTGAGGGATTAAAGCATCTCGGCTAAGGGGTCATTTGTTAAATCTGAATATCACTTTCTGAACCATTGATTATCTGAACGGTTGAATAATCTGAATTCTGAACGAAAGTTGTTGTTTGATAAAATAAAAAAGATTCTGAATGACTAAATATTTTGAGTTTTTTGTTAAACATATTTTCCGAATAATTAAAATATTTAGCCAATAATAAATTTTAAAAGTAAGATGAATTATTTTTTCAAGCTTTTTCGATAAATACCCAAGTTCATAATTTTTTTTGCAAAGGTATTTTTTAAAAAAAATATATTGCGAAAATACCAACTTATTTGCAAAAATACGTTATTTGCAAAAATACAGTCTGCAACCAAATCAACTAAATACAATTGTTTGCAACCACATATGCAACTCTATGAAAATTTTGCGCAGCTGCATATGCAACCTGATAAGATTATATTTTTGTAAAAAAATTTTCCTGAAAAATGTATTTTTGTAAATATTTTAAGAATATGGTAAAAGTATAAAAAAAAAATTAGAAAAAATGTTATTTTTGGTGAATATTCATTATTTTTTTATTATATATTTTTTGAGTTTTTTTAATATCTTTATGTTAGAAAAAACGTGTGTACGAAATACGATTGCCAAAAAGTTAGCTTGGCATAAATTATATAATTTTAAAATCAGTTAATCATATTGAATAGAATAGAGATATAATATGCATACCTAATATTCAATAATTATTGATGCATACAACAAAGAGATTTGAATGGTTCAGTTGGAATTCTAAGGGTGGTGTCGTCCACAGGAATGTGGGAGCCGTCCAGCACCATCTAAATTTCTAAATAATTAACAAACAATTTGAACGACAATCACATGAATGGTTCCGTTCATCTTCTTTAATTCAGCCATTAACAAATGAACCCTAAATCCCCAATTCCCGTTCCCCAATCGATTATCATATTTAAGAAAAAATAATTTTTTAAATATATATTGTAGATTATTAAAAATAAATGTAATTCAAAGATTCAATTTTTTTTTATAAATTTAACATTTCATAACATTAGAAATGGTATGGAAATAACTTACAACCAGTTCGACATGCCAAAAGATGTCAAATGTCACAATTGTCGGACAGAACCCATTCATCAATGGGCTTAAAAGCTTGTTTGCGCAGGCAAGTAACACTATTTGTTGCATCGAATTTAACATTTCATAAATATAATTTAATTTTAATAATATTTTTCATCTTTTATTAAAATTGCTATTTATAATATAATAATAAATTTATCATGATTTATCAAAATAATTTGATCATCCAATATATTAGAGAATATATAAATTTTAAATAAAAAAAATAAGAATCTCCAAATTTTCATAGGGATCCTCGTTCCCCGTTCGAGGTAGGAATCATGGAGGAAAATAATCCCCATTTTGGGATCGATACGGGTTCAACGATTAGGTTCAAAATTTTAATTAAAAATAAGTTCGAAATTTTAATTAAAAATATTAAAATTCATGATTTCTGGCGGGGATACGTATTTTCCTTTCGGGGCAGGAATCGGGAGCGAAATAATTCTCGTTCAAGAACTGAAACAGGTTCATCGATTTTGTTCGATCGAATTCGGAGATCGGGATGGATATAGCACTCCCTAACCTTGAATTGACCCGATGCCCATTTCCAACCAACATGAATTCATTTAGTGTCAGATTTGGACATTTACATACAACTAAATACCAACAAAAGAATAGGTACATCAATTTTTTAGCAACTTAAGAACAAACGGTAATACAACTAAATATTTGATAATAATATGTTAATCCAATTTGTTGACAAATGTTAAATGAGTTTGATTGAAATTCAAAAGATATAGTGTGATCACAATAACATTTGAAAAACGTATACATGTTTAATGTGTGAGAGGTATGACAATTAACTATTTTATTATCATAATGCCTATTTAGCTCGTAACCACAACAATAATTTTATAAAAATATGAAAATGGAGGTCGCTGAGAGATTGTAAAGAAGAATGAGAGATGATCAAAGAGAGAGGAAGTATAAACAAACTTGAGATTGTTAAAGACGAAAGATAGGTGATGTGACAAAAAGTATGTGCATATATGATGTGGTTGAAGGAAGGAACGGATCTGAGAGGTATAGCGAGGTGGCATGTGAAGGTAGTGTTTTTCGTAGTTCGTTCACAGGGAAGGACTCTCAATATTTATTTCGAGTATATTATCTCTTACAATCTAGAAGTGTGTAAATGGGGGGTTTTGAAATTGGTTAAGGTGTTTTATCAAACACCTTGAATACAATAAATACTTTGCTACAAAAATACAAATAAGTTAATGGCAACTATCCAAATTTACCAACACAATGAGCAAATTAACAAGACAAGGGATATTTGACCCAAGGATTATGGATATTCAAGCACTTCAACCCAACAACAAGCAAATATATCCAGCTCTACCTAACCAAGATAATTGGTGAAGCACACAATCACTTATTTCTCTTCTAAAAACACTAATTTGGTGAAGCACATAAATTAGTTCTCTTGATAATAGCAACCAATAATGAAGCACTACTAGTTTAACCAAATCAAGGAATCAAACAAAGAGAGGCTAGGACAAACCCAAGGATGAGGAGCTCAACCTAGGTATTTGCACTTGAATTTTGAGAATTTAGGTACACTAAACTTGTGCTACTATAATGAATGTACTAACAATTACGGATTAGCACAAACAATTAGCAATTGATATTACAAGAAGAGCAAATTGAAGCAACTTACAATTCTCCAAGCAAAATCATAAACAATACAACTCGAGAATTCAAGATAGAGTGAAATAGATCTTACTTAAATTGAAGTGGGTTTAGTACAAGAATTCCTCCTTGAGCCAAATATATGGAGTTAGTTACTCATAATCAATGCTAGATTATGAGTAATTGATGTTTTTCTATCTACTTGACTAACCCTAATTTTTCCTTGAAGAGGCTAAGAAGAAGATAAAGAAGTTAGATGTTAGAAGTGATATTAGGTTTAGAGAGATGTTATGATCTTTTAATACACAGCAGTTCTGTACGGCCTGTTGAACGGCCGTACAGCTGCCCGTACAGAAAATCTGCTCTTTTGAACGGCCTGTCGAACGGTCGTACAGCTGCCCGTACAGAAAATCTGCTCCTTTGAACGGCCTGTCGAACGGCCGTACAGCTGCCCGTACGAGATAAACTCTTCAATATATGCATTAAACACCTCCCGGCATCACGAGCTTGCATCTTCTAACTTCCCTCTTGAATAATCTTCGCTTTCAAGCCCAAAATAATCCATCTTTTCAACAACTAAGCATGAGGCCTGAAAGATGAAAAACATAACAAATATTAATAAAACAACATTCGAAACTAACAAAAATGCAGAAGAATAAAAGACAAAACGTGTATAAAATACACGTTATCAAATCTTCCCCCACTTAAACTTTGCTAGTCCCGAGCAAACTAAAATTAACATAACCATATATTTCTAACTAGTACCACTTCCGTAGGTGATCACGGTTGCATTTGGCATATGCAACAAGCCCTTGGAACCCCTAGGTAGCCCTAGTGGACGAGTGAGGTCTCGTGAGGGTTTATAGATGATGTACCCACAAAATCACAAAAACCACTAATAAACAAGAAACTAACAATACCTACTAATTAAACTAACTACTACACTCACATATCCGAGTCGTCTACTTGTAACTAAAATCAAACATCTAGAGCTATTCACCTTGTCATCCACTAAAACGAGCTAACAACCAATTCAAGAATCAAGATAACACACCTTGTGCAAGATGTAACAAAGACATTAAAGATAGAATGAATGCACTTCAATCGTGAACACTAGACAAGATTATCACAAAGCATACATGGCTTCGCATTAAGAAGATGAAATTGTACGGTGAAAAATCTCACATCTCTCAATTATGTATCACACAAGTATGGGCTAGAGATTTCACTCAACTCCTAGTCTAAATGCATGCGCTCTACTTGACCTTGCATGTTCACCTAAATTCCGAATTGCACCAAAAACAAGGAATTCATAAAATGGGTTGTAATGAGGCTTGGGTGAAGGCGTGAAAATTTAAGTTCAAGGAAGGTGTAAAAGTCTCGCTAGTTGAGTCAAAATAAAGCTTGCTCGCTTCATCCACCAAATTCTCAAACTAAAGGATGTCTTCACTCATTTACAATTACAAAACACAACCACATTTACCAAGAAAGTTGAAACAAAATAAAGTACAAAGATTTATTGTTTTTTTTATTTCTTTTTCTTTCTTATTTTTTTTAATCCCCTTTATTATTATTTTTTTTAGCAAAGGGAATGCCTAACATAAATAAATACTACAAAGAACTTTGAACCACATCTAGATATACACATCAAACTAGTTCCCACTTACAATAATTAGAATTCTTCCTCTTCACAATTTCTCCAAATTCACATGCTCAACAATCAATTCTTTCCAAGACTCAACTAGCTCAACTAGGTCGAGAGTGAAGTATTTGGCTATGACTCATGTATAAAAGTGGAAAGTGACGAAGAAAAATATGGATATAAGCTTCAAAGGGGTAACTAGGGATTATTTTCATGGTTCACAAGCTAAAAAGGTCAAAAAGGTTATCCTAAATAGAATTTCCTTATTATGGTGCATCCATGAATGAAGGTTTAATGCAAGCCCTAGAGCAACAAACACACATAAAGAGGGAGCAACACACATGCAAAAGAATCATCGTTCAAGGCCTCACAAGGTTTAAGTTTTAATAACATCTTCTCGATTTGATTCCATGTATGCTAAGAGATAATCTTCATGCTCACAATTTAATTACAAACATCTAGACTTTTCATGCCATTTTAAGAGTGTGTGCGTGTAATAAGGTGCATCAAACTTATAGATTCGCATCAAATTGGTAATGCTAGACACGTAATAGGAGAAAACAAGACTACAAGCTCACAATGTCATAAATTTTACAAACAAATGCAAACGAAACAGACATCAAAATAACCAATCCAAAATAAACAATCCTTCCCCCACTTAAAACATGGCATGTCCTCATGCATGACAAATAAAAATGAGGGAGAAACAAAAGTGAAAGAAAACTCCCCTGAAAATAAGCAACGAGGATCGGGAGCACCATCATATTTGCCCAAATCCAACTCCGAAATTTGCACGCCAAGAATTGAGCTAATGCCGAGCACCACAATCAACTCAACGAAAATAATCAACAAGCCAAAAACCACACCCTACAAAGCCACTCAAAAAAAAAACTAATTAAGGATACATATAAATAATTAAAATATATGTTTTTGTGTTTTTTTTTAAATAAAAATAAATAAAATAAAATATCTAACCAATTATTAATAAAAAAATAAAAAAAAATCAAATCAAAATCAAATCAAATTTAAAAAAGAAATAATAAAAGAAAAGCAAAAATCAAATTAAAAACTAAAAATAAAATAAAATAAAAAAATTACTTAGTTTGAGAAAATTAAAAACTAAAATAAAAAAAAAATTTGGTTTTTTGATTTTTTTTTTAAAAAAGGAAAAGATAAAATGAAATGAAATAAAATAAATCACTAACCAATTAAAAATAAAATCAAAAATCAAAATAAATTAAATTTAAATTCATTTCTGAATTTATAAAAAAAAATTAGTTTAGAAAATTAAAAAATTAAAATCAAAATTAAAAAGAATTAAATCACAAATAAAAATTAAAAATAAAATAAAAATTCAAATTTAAAACTAAAATAATATAAAATAACTAAGCAATTAATAATAAAATCAAAAATCAAATTTAGAAGTGAAACTACATTGATTCTTGAATTTAAAAGCTAAAAATCAAAATAAGAAAAGAAAAATTTGTTTTGTTTTTTGCTAAAAATAAAAATAAAATTAAAATTAAAAAAACTAACCAATAATAAATAAAATCAAAAATCAAATTTGAAATTTATTTAGAAAATTAAAACTTAAAATGAAAAGTAAAATAAAAAATAAAAAGAAGTGAAACAAAAACAAAACAAAAAAAATGAGACAAAAACAAAATAAAAACCAAAAAAAGGGGGGGGGTCTGTTGGGAAAATGAAAGGGGGGGAGATGGTTTAAGGAAATAAGGAAATAGGGGACGGGTGGGAAAAGAAGGGGTGGTGGCTGGTGTGTACGAGGTGGAAGAGAGGGGAGGGGTGAGAGGTAAGGGGTGCAGGAGGAAGAATGGAGGAAGGGGATGTGTTGGTAGGGTGCTGCGAAATGGGGGTACGGGAATTGAAGGAGGATAGGAGATGGCGTGCTGTGGTGACAGGAGGGGTTTGAGGCGGAGGAGATGAGATGGGGGATGAGGCAGTGGTTGCTGTCGGGATTGATTGTGTTGGAGGTGGAGAGTAGAGTTTGTTATGGGGATGGGAAAGCGTTGCAGAAGGTAGGAGAAGAAAATAGCTGTGGGTTTGATGAATGGGGGAATTGCAGCAGGGATTGTTGCAGTGGCGTGCAGGCGGTCGATTGGGGAAGAGGAGTTGGGGAAGAGGGGATGTAGTGTTGCGTGGTTGTTGGGCGAATGCGGAGGAGGAGGGATGGTTATGGGGATGGGAAAGCGTTGCAGAGATGAATATGGTGTTATTAGGATGGAATAGATGCTAGGATTGCTTGAAGTTTTGAGACGAGTATGCACAGATCTGAAAATTGATGAGTGAAAAGGGGGGTTGAGATTGCTTTTGTTCTGTTTTTGCTTTTCTGTTTTATGAGCTGTACTGCCAGTACAAGAAGTGGGTAATGAATTGAAAAAAACACACAATTTGAACTACAACACGGACAGAAACCATAAAAATCAAGTACGGGCTGCTGAACGGCTTGCTGCACGGTCTGTAGCCCGTACGATTGCTCGTACAGTCCTGAAAATTTACAAAATTGTATTTTTTTTAATTTTTTTTTTTTCAAAAAATTTCCACAAATCCTTGAATGCTTGAATAAAATATTAATTCCTGAAAACATGAAACAAACACATCAAGGTACGAGTGGAATAAACATAAAAAATTATAAAAATTAGAATTAACGATAATAAATATTATTGAGCGGGAAATTATTATTACAATTTTTTTTTAAACTCTATTATAAAATTCACTAAATACACCACAAAAATACATAATAATTAACTAACACCCCTCTTTTTTTTTTTTTTAAGACTTAAGATGGATGAAAAATGGAATCCCCACTCAATAATATTTAGATCAATCCTCGAACTCACAATATGCATAACGCTATACATAAATGCAAGCGAGGAACAAAATCTAACACACACATAAAAATATATAAATACATACGTACCTTGGGTTGCCTCCCAAACAGCGCCTTTGTTTACTGTCGTTGGCTCGACTTCCCGAATGTGCCTCGTAGCACCGACACACAAACTAACATAAGAGAAACTCATCCATGAAGGGAATCCGCTAATGAGATGACATCAACGGTGGATTCTTGAAATCCCTCATAGAAAGGTTTGAGACGGTGACCATTCACCTTGAATTCTTTATCGGTAGATAAACTTCGTAAATCCACCGCTCCATGAGGGTAGATTTTCACAACAACAAATGGGCCCAACCAACGAGATCGAAGCTTCCCGGGCATTAACTTGAGACGTGAGTTGTAGAGAAGAACCTTTTTCCCAACATAAAATGATTTAGGAACAAGCGAACGATCATGGAAATCCTTAACTCTAGCCTTATACGATTGAGCATCCTCATAGGCATTGTTACGAATTTCCTCCAATTCAAGCAAGTTAAGTTTCCGATGAGCCCCGGCAACATTTAAATCCATATTGCAAGCCTTGATTGCCCAATAAGCTTTGTGCTCTAACTCAACGGGAATATGACAAGATTTACCAAAAACCAACTTGTATGGGGACATGCCAATAGGAGTTTTGAATGCCGTTCTGTAGGCCCATAAAGCATCTTCAAGACGAACACACCAATCCTTCCTTGAAGGTTTCACCACCTTCTCAAGAATAGACTTAATCTCCCGATTAGAAACTTCGGCTTGACCATTATATTGAGGATGATAAGCCGTTGCCATTCGATGATAGACCCCATAAGATTTAAGAAGATTTCCCACCAATTTGTTACAAAAGTGGGTACCTTGATCACTTATGATAGCTTTGGGGACACCAAATTGGTTGAAAATTTGAGACTTGAGAAATGCAACAACCGCCTTACCATCATCCGATTTTGTTGCCTTGGCCTCCACCCACTTAGAGACATAATCCATGGCCAAGAGAATATAGAGATTTCCATGAGAAGAAGATGGGAATGGTCCCATAAAATCAATACCCCACACATCAAAGATTTCTACCACAATAATTGGAGTTTGGGGCATTTCATTCCTTTTTGCAATATTTCCGGTTCTTTGACAAGGCTCACATTGCTTACAAAAATCGTGAGAGTCACGAAAAAGTGTTGGCCATGTAAATCCACATTCAAGCACCTTTCTTGCCGTTCGATCTTTTCCAAAATGACCTCCACAAGCATAAGAATGACAAAATTGAAGAATTGAAGAAATTTCTGACTCGGGAACACACCTTCTCAATACTTGATCCGCACAATGTTTCCAAAGATAAGGATCATCCCAAATGTAGTGTTTGGCTTCACTTATTAACTTCTCCCTTTGATACTTAGGCATGTCATTAGGGAAAGTTTTGCATACAAGGTAGTTAACAAGATCCGCATACCATGGCACTTCGCTTTGAATTCCAAATAAGTGCTCATCCGGAAATAATTCTTGAAGGGGCGAAGCATCTTCCTCCCTCACAAGTCGACTCAAGTGGTCCGCCACTAAGTTCTCGGCACCTATTTTATCTTTGATTTCTAAGTCAAATTCTTGAAGGAGAAGAATCCACCGAATCAACCTAGGCTTTGAGTCTTTTTTCGCCAAGAGATGTCTTAAGGCGGCATGATCCGTGTATATGATGACTTTGTAACCAAGAAGATATGAACGAAACTTGTCAAGAGCAAAGACAATAGCAAGCAATTCCTTCTCGGTGGTGGTATAGTTCACTTGGGCGGAATTAAGTGTGCGAGAGGCATAATAAATCACATGAGATCGTTTGTCAACTTTTTGGCCTAACACCGCACCAACCGCATAATTGCTAGCATCACACATAATCTCAAAAGGAAGAGACCAATCCGGAGCCTTAATGATAGGAGCCGAAGTTAAAGCTTCCTTGAGATGGTCAAAAGCCGCCTTGCATTTTTCATCAATTTTAAATTCCACATCCTTTTGTAGAAGAGATGATAGGGGAAGAGCAACCTTGGAAAAATCCTTGATAAACCTCCTATAGAAACCGGCATGACCAAGAAAAGACCGCACATCCTTGACATTTGAAGGGTACGGAAGACTTGCAATAATATCAACTTTTGCCTTGTCCACTTCAATGCCCTTCCTAGACACAATATGCCCTAATACAATACCTTCTTGGACCATGAAATGACATTTTTCATAATTGAGCACTAAATTAGTCTCCAAGCATCGATCCAAGGCATGTGTAAGAATTTGAAGACATTCATCAAAAGAATCACCCGAAATAGAGAAATCATCCATAAAGACTTCAATTCCATTCTCTATCATGTCGGAGAAAATACTCACCATACACCTTTGAAAAGTTGCGAGAGCACCACATAAGCCAAATGAGAGTTTACGAAATGCAAACGTGCCAAAAGGGCAAGTGAATGTGGTTTTGTCTTGATCTTCGGGAGCAATGACAATTTGATGATATCCACTGAATCCGTCTAGAAAGCAATAGAATTCCTTCCCGGCTAACCTCTCTAACATTTGATCAATGAAAGGAAGAGGAAAATGGTCTTTTCGAGTTACCGCATTTAACTTGCGATAATCTATGCACATTCGCCACCCATTTTGGACTCGGGTAGAAACGAGCTAACCTTTAAGATTCTCTTCAAGAGTGATACCCGCCTTTTTAGGAACACAATGTACCGAACTCACCCATTCGCTATCCGATATTGGAAAAATGATTCCCACATCAAGTAGCTTGAGAATCTCCTTTTTAACAACTTCCATCATTGCCGGATTAAGTCTTCTTTGCGGGTCTCTAGTAGGCTTAGCTCCATCCTCAAAGAGTATGCGATGCATGCAAGTGGAAGGGCTAATTCCCTTAATATCGGCAATGGTCCACCCAATAGCACTTTTATGATCCTTAAGAACCCGCAAGAGGCGTTCTTCTTGTACGTTACTCAAATTAGAAGCTATGATTACGGGAAGAGTCTCATTGTCCCCAAGATAAGCATATTTGAGATGATTAGGCAATACTTTCAATTCCAAAGTAGGAGGATTCTCAATAGAAGGGAGTAACTTGGAATAAGACAAGGGAAGATCAATTTTTGCAAGTTCACACCTTTGGGGTAAAGGTTGCAATACATTGAGCTCCATAATTGCCTCATTGGCCTCTTCCGAATTAGGGAATCCATCATCTTCATTTACACATCCCTCAATAACCACTTGGAGAGCTTCTTTATTTCCCATGTCAAAAGCTTGTTGGGCTAAACCATCAATAGCATCCATGGAGCAAATTGAGTGTGACTCACTAGGGAATTTCATGGCATCATAAATATTGAACTTAACAACTTCATTTCCAAACTCCATAGTGAGAGAACCATCATCCATATTAATCTTGGTCTTCGCCGTTTTAAGAAATGGACGTCCAAAGAGAATTGGAGCGGACTTGATGTTTGATGGACCATCTTCCATTTTCAAGATGTAAAAGTCGGCGGGGAAAACCATTTGATCAACATGAACAAGCACATCTTCAATTACTCCCTCGGGATAGGCATTAGATCTATCCGCAAGTTGAATAATCACATTCGTATTCTCAAGTGCCCCCAAATTTAAAGTTTGGAATATGGAGAGGGGCATCACATTGATCGAGGCACTAAATCAAGCATAGCTCTTTCAAAGAATTTACCTCCAATCTTGTAAGGAATAGTGAATGTGCCCGGATCCGAACATTTTTTAGGTAACCTCCTTTGAATCACGGCCGAGACGTTTTCATCAACCACTGTAGTTTCATCACCTCTTAACTTCCTTTTGTTAGTACACAAATATTTGAGAAACTTTGCATACCTTGGAACTTGGTTTATGGCATCTAGTAACGGGAGAGTGATTTCCACTTTTCGGAATGTCTCAAGCATTTCCTTATCAACAATTTCTTTCTTTGGTTTAGAAAATTTGGAAGGGAATGGAGGTCGAATAACCACATCCTCATCAATGAACCTTGGCTTCTTTGCTTGTGGAACGTCTTCTTGAACACTTTCCTTCTTTCCCTTATCAACTTCCTCTTCCTCAATTTCCAAATTATCTTCAAGGTTTTCATCCTTAGCCTCCAAGATGTCATTATTTTCAACCTTTCCACTTTCATTATCATTCACCATCCCCTTGGCCTTAGCATGAAGGTCCTCCAATTCTTTTCCACACCTTAAGGTCATGGCACTAGCATTTTCTTTGAGGTTCACCTCCGCTTGAGAAGGAAGTTGCCTTGAACCTTGGCTTTGCAATCGATTCACAGTTGTGGCTAATTGGCTCATTTGCTTTTCCAAATTGGATATACTTTGAGAAGTGTTCTTTTCCAAATTGGATATATTTTGAGAAGTGATGTTTTGAAATTGGAGGTTTTTTGTTGCCATTTGCTTAATCATTTCTTCAAGTGATGATAATGTAGATGAAGAAGACCCTTGATGGTCTTGGGAATTGTATGGAGGTGGTGGTGGGAGTGCTTGAAAATTTTGATTGGGACGTTTTTGTGAGTATGGAGGAGGGTTTTGTTGATGTTGGGTGTTGTAAGTGTTTGGATTTTGGTACTGGTTAGAGTTTGGTGCATTGGGATTTCCATATCGAAAATTTGGGTGGTCTCTCCAACCGGGATTGTAGGTGTTACTATAGGGGTCATACTTCCTTTGTGGTGGTTGTCCCGAAAAACCTCCAATAGCATTAATTTGCTCTTCGGGTTGTTGGAATGATAGGCATTCATTAGTAGCATGATCCGACATATTGCAAACACCACAATATTTTTGTTATTGAAGATTCCCAATGGCTAATTGACGAACCAATGATGTAAGGTCCGAGATTTGGCCCTCTAACTTTTGAGTTGCCACTTCATTCACGGAAGGATTCTTGACATGCACTTGACGATCCCCAAATTGGCGAGAATTCTCGGCAATCTTGGTTATTAACTTTCTAGCCTCCTCCGGCGTTTTATCCACAAGAACTCCACCACTTGAAGCATCAAGGTGCAATTTAGCACTATATTCCAAGCCTCCATAGAAGTAGTGAATGAGCAACTCTTCCGATATCAAGTGTGGAGGACAACTTTGACAAAGCTTTTGAAACCTTTCCCAATACTCATACAATGTTTCCCCGGAGTATTGCCGAATGCCACAAATTTCTTTGGAGATGCCCGTAGCCTTTGAGGTAGGGAAGAATTTCCCCAAGAAAGCACTTCGCATTTGCTCCTATGTAGTGATTGAGTTTGAAAGAAGGTAAAATAGCCATGCCTTGGCATTGTCTCTCAAGGAAAAGGGAAATGCTTTCAACTTCACTTGTTCTTCCGTAGCATTGTTTGGTCTCATTGAAGAACATACCATTTCAAATTCTTGAAGATGCCTAAAAGGATCTTCCGTGCCTTCACCTCCAAACTTGGGAAGGAGGGCAATAAGACCACCCTTTAGCTCAAATGGTTGTCCTCCCGGAAATACAATGCACAATGGTAGTTGAACGGAGCTAGGAGAAGCAATCTCCTTGAGTGTGCGTTGATTAGGATTTTCCATGACTTGATCAATGTTGTCGTCCGGTGATGAGATAGGAATAACAAGGGGAGGACCCTCGTTCAACTCCTCTTCCTCAATTTCCGAAGGTGAACTAGAAATAAATTGACTTGATGAATCTATATTGGCACTTGAATTCTTTTGATTCCTTCGCAAGAGTCTCTCGGGATTAGATGAATACGCAAGATCACCTAAACAAGAGGATCGAGTCATACATAGCAAAAATTTCTAAAATCAAGAAAAATAGATAAATATGCACAACGGAACTAAAATATTCATAATTTTATACGCGCACTAATATTGAACTAAAACTAGTTTCCCCGGCAGCGGCGCCAAAATTTGAAGGTAGTGTTTTTCGTAGTTCGTTCAGAGGGAAGGACTCTCAATATTTATTTCGAGTATATTATCTCTTACAATCTAGAAGTGTGTAAATTGGGGGTTTTGAAATTGGTTAAGGTGTTTTATCAAACACCTTGAATACAATAAATACTTTGCTACAAAAATACAAATAAGTTAATGGCAACTATCCAAATTTACCAACACAACAACACAATTAGCAAATTAACAAGACAAGGGATATTTGACCCAAGGATTATGGATATTCAAGCACTTCAACCCAACAACAAGCAAATATATCCAACTCTACCTAACCAAGATAATTGGTGAAGCACACAATCACTTATTTCTCTTCTAAAAACAATAATTTAGTGAAGCACATAAATTAGTTCTCTTGATAATAGCAACCAATAATGAAGCACTACTAGTTTAACCAAATCAAGGAATCAAACAAAGAGAGGCTAGGACAAACCCAAGGATGAGGAGCTCAACCTAGGTATTTGCACTTGAATTTTGAGAATTTAGGTACACTAAACTTGTGCTACTATAATGAATGTACTAACAATTACGGATTAGCACAAACAATTAGCAATTGATATTACAAGAAGAGCAAATTGAAGCAACTTACAATTCTCCAAGCAAAATCATAAACAATACAACTCAAGAATTCAAGATAGAGTGAAATAGATCTTACTTAAATTGAAGTGGGTTTAGTACAAGAATTCCTCCTTGAGCCAAATATATGGAGTTAGTTACTCATAATCAATGCTAGATTATGAGTAATTGATGTTTTTCTATCTACTTGACTAACCCTAATTTTTCCTTGAAGAGGCTAAGAAGAAGATAAAGAAGTTAGATGTTAGAAGTGATATTAGGTTTAGAGAGATGTTATGATCTTTTAATACACAGCAGTTCTGTACGGCCTGTTGAACGGCCGTACAGCTGCCCGTACAGAAAATCTGCTCTTTTGAACGGCCTGTCGAACGGTCGTACAGCTGCCCGTACAGAAAATCTGCTCCTTTGAACGGCCTGTCGAACGGCCGTACAGCTGCCCGTACGAGATAAACTCTTCAATATAATGCATTAAACACCTCCCGGCATCACGAGCTTGCATCTTCTAACTTCCCTCTTGAATAATCTTCGCTTTCAAGCCCAAAATAATCCATCTTTTCAACAACTAAGCATGAGGCCTGAAAGATGAAAAACATAACAAATATTAATAAAACAACATTCGAAACTAACAAAAATGCAGAAGAATAAAAGACAAAACGTGTATAAAATACACGTTATCAGCATGATAGTGGTCGGAAAGAGCTCGAAGTAAGAAGGTACCTGATCAGTAATAAATTGGAGGAGATGTGAGATAGTCTACTTGATCAATAATAAATTAAGGAGATATAAGGTAGACATATGGGTAGAAGAGAAATAGATATTTAAAATATGTTGTGGCTAAGATTGAAAGTAGTTAAAAAATTGTTGTCGTGGTGATCCTTTTAGGATTTCTACTGAAAAACACTGCTATCATGGAAACATTTGATAGCTGACAATTAACTCTAATATACCACTTTTGTCAGTTATTCTTCTCGCATTAAACAAGTACCACTATAAATATGAATCTCAAAATTTAGAGTGTGCTAATAATTTGAATTTAGAATGATTATAACTACTGAATCGGTAGACCGTTGCAGTGAAAGGTAAAATAGACTAACAAGAGGATACAATGGATTTTATCGCAAAATTAAATAAATGTTATATGAATTAGAATGTGGCCCGTGCCTTGCACGGGCTTTCATGCTAGTTATGTTATTGTTGGAGATCAAACCACTAATCTTCTCCCATCCCATCACATCATGTGTTATACACTTATACTTAATCTTGAGTTTTGTTTAAAAAATTATATAAGATAAACCACAACTTCTCTTCATATCTTATTCTCTTTTATTTTTATTTTTAAGTAATGAAATGTTGGTTTATATTATTTTTATAATAATGGATAGATAAATTTACAAAAATAAATGAAATTATGTTGAGCATATTCTATAATTCTCTTTTACCATTTTAAATAATTAATAAAAAACATAAAAATTTAGATTATGCATAATATAATCGAGTCAAAAAAAGATTTATTTGCATGCCTTTCCATGTTAATATTAAATTATTAAAATAAAAAATAAGATTTGGTTTTAAGAAAAATGTAAATTTTTGTTACCAAATCATACATAATTAATAATTACATCACATCTATGCTATCGATACTATTATATTAAAGAGCCGAAAGATTGAAGGTTTTTAATTATTAAAATAAATAAATATAATATAATTAATGATAATTATCCGATTGCTTTTTTCTCATTTGCTTTTAGTTAAAGATATTAGCTTTTATAAACACCTAAAAACTCATTCGTGTCATATCTTTCGACTAATAATATTTTCTTTCTAATTAAAACACGTTACTTTTTTTATTTAAAACTCATTTTACAATCATTAATATATACCCTAAAATATCACACCTTATTTTCTAATTATTAATAAAATATATTAAAAATCTATATACGTTGTTTATAATAAGGAAACATTAGTATAATCCGTAAACATGAGCATATTTAATTAAAATTAAAAAAATTTAAAAATGATGATGATATAAAAACATAATTTTAATAATAAATAAAATTTATAACATAAAAAAGGAAACATGTGATCGCACGAGCATTGAAAGTTTGTCAGTTCGGTTTTCAGCACAGTTATCCTAATTATTAAAATAAATTATAAAATAATATAATTAATGATAATAAGCCAATTGCCTTTTAAATTAAAAGACGTGTAATTTTAATTGATGATATTACCTTTTATAAACATCTAAAACATCGTATCCTTTAATCAATAATATTTTTTCCCAATTAAAACACATTAACTTTTAATTTAAAACATAATCTTGCAATAATTAATATATACCCAAAAATATCTCATCATATCTTCTATCACTAACAAAATATGAAAATCGTATACAACGAATATTGACCGTTAGATTTTTAGTAAATAATCAAAATCTTTAGATCTAATGAGTAAATATGTTGTATGATTAAAGTAATTTACTAAAATTTCAAGGTTCGAAACGACATGTTAATTTTAAAATTTAAAAAATAAGTTTTAAACCATGCATATCATTAATTAAATTTATATTAAATTAGTTAAATTAAAATGAAAATAAATTATTGAAAACAATGATTGTATAAAAATATAATTGTAGAATAAAATTAAATTTATTACATAATAAAAGAAATCCGTGCATCGCACGGGTAATAAGCTTTTAACATTTACATATATAAAATTTTAAATATGTTAGCCATATTGGAGGGTTTTTGTCATCCAACGCTTTAGATTTTTAACTATTTAAATATATGATTGATCTAAAAACATAAATGTTTAATCATATACGTAAACAATTGAAATTATGTAAAAAAAAATGAGAACTCTAAAAATAGAATCTATGTTATATTTAAAAAACATAATTAACATTCAAATTAAATCAAATAATATTTAGATTTTTGAATCATGAATATTACATAACTACAATAATTATTTATAATGATCAATAAAATTCTAACTCGACTATAAAGTACGGTACATATGAAGGCCCCGTTTGAGAAATCTTATTTCTCATAAATAAGTTACTTACTAGCTTAAAACCTGTGCGATGCACAGATTTTTTTTAATATTATATGAATTT
This sequence comes from Saposhnikovia divaricata, assembly GCA_036435485.1. NCBI lineage: Eukaryota > Viridiplantae > Streptophyta > Magnoliopsida > Apiales > Apiaceae > Saposhnikovia > Saposhnikovia divaricata. The sequence continues at coordinate 165,960,955 of CM071595.1, read as the reverse complement.
TTTATTAATTTTAATTAATTTTTTTAAAACATGGATTTTGGAGGCTTAAATTTTTAAATGAGATTATTTGATAATAATTATATAAATGTTATAAAGGAGGGATTTTCGTTAGAAATTATAGAAAAGATGGTAGGTTTAGTTGAAAAAGGTAATCGGTTAATTATTAATAATTATAAAATTATAATTTTATTTTATTAAATAGAATGTCCGTGATATAATTGGAAAAAGAGAGGTTCTAGTTATAGAAAATTAAAAAGGTAACATGTTTTAGATGAAAAATGTAAATAATTTTTTATTGTAATTATGATTTAATTATGTTAGTTTACTAAATAAAATTGCTCGAAATGTTTTTATAAAAAGAGATATTAATGTTGCCCGTGATATTTATAGAAGAAGAAAGATTTTAGTTAGAAAATATAGAAAAAATGATATGTTTGAGCTGAAAAAGATAATCGGTTAATTAATAGTATTATTGTAAAGACCAAAAAATTTCGTGTAATTTATTATGTTAAAATATGTTTTTAGTTGATTTTATTGTATTTTGGTTTATTTTTAATGCATTTAAACACATTATGATTTTTATTAAATAGGAAAATTATCCCATACGTGTTATGTGACTTCTGTGTAGCATAGATTATTTTATTATATTTTTCTGTAATTTTTATATTTTTATAATACAATTATTTCAAGTTTTAATTTCCGGATCCAGCCTCTATACTGAATCAGAGGCCCTGTTTTTGATAAAATTATTTTTACATAATGATAGGATATATAAAAATGTATTTTGTTGTAATTTTTGTAATATTCATATTTTTTGGGAAATTTTGGCATATATATTATATTTGTTTAAAAATAAAAAATTTACATTTTTATCCCATAAAAATTATTTTTAAGGCTTAATAATTTTAATTAGGGGCTAAAAATATTTTTGGGGTGTTAATTTTCATATTAATATAAATAGCTGAATTTTATGATTGATTATAAAAATTAATCAAAAATCAGATTTTTGATTTTTAATTTCTAAAAATTCTGGAATTTTTGTTCTTGGAGTTCATCAGAATCAAACCCCTTTTTCACAGTGATTCCGGGATCCAAATCGATTATGTGAGTAACCAAACTGAAGCTCTTGATCTTACTACACGTTTATGTATGTGTTGATATGTGTCTGAGCTTTAATCGTAATTTGTTATTTTGTTTTTAAATTCCAAACTTTGTGAATTTATTGTGAATCATACAATGATTTGTTGTTGATGTGGTTAGTGTCTATAGATTTCTTATGATCTCAGGAGTTTAATCATGATTTTTATTTGATTTTTCATGCCCGATTGAAGAAAATCGAATTTTGTGGGGGTGAATGTAATTTTCACTTTTTCCGGATTCATTGATGATTGTTTGATGTTTTTGATGATTGATATGAATAATTGAACTCCTGGGCTTCGATTTGATATATAGAACGTATGATTTGGTGTCCGATTTCGAGCTCGTCGGTTTTGATTTTAAGGTCGCCGGATTTTGGTTCGGTTTGGCCGGATTTTTGATTTGGTTGATTCTGGGTTTGATTGAATGGTATGGTTGTGTTTAGAATGTGATTTGGAGTGATTTGGGTATTTAAAACGTAGCAATTGGTACGTTTTTGGAGGTTGCCGGAGTTCGCCGGAATATTTTTCCGGCCACCGGTTTCTGGGTAACCGCCATTGACGGCGGTAGCTATTCTTCGAGCATTCATACGAAGAACAGTGGGGGAGATAATGAACAGTAACCGTTTGATCCTTAAAATCTGAAAACCAAATTCTGAAAAATGATTTTGGAAAATTATTTTCAAAATTATTTATAAATTCGAATTTTATTTTCAGAAATTCGAAAAATAATTTTAAAAATTCGAAAAATCATTTTTAAATTTTGAAAAATTATTTTTAATTTCGAAAAATAGTTTTAAAATTTTAATAAATTATTTTTAATTCAAAATTTGTTTTATTTGATTATTTTAAATCTATTTAGCTAATATCTTAATTAATTTAAATTGATTGGTTAATTAATAATAATCAATTAATTTAATTATTGAATATTATTTAAATATGATGAAAAATAATCAAATTTAATTATTTTGGAAAATAAAATTATTTATTTATTTTATAAATATTATTTAACCTTTAATGTTTATTCCCTTATTTGTTTAAAATGAAATAAAATTGTTTTAAAATTCTAAAAATAATCCGGAAGTGATAAAAACAGTTTAAAATTTCTAAAATTTATTTGTAATCCGGATTAAATAATTATAAAAATATTTTTGGGGATCCAATAGTTACCCGTAGGGTTTATTAATGATCCTTTTTGGTTCAAAAAGTGTTATTTAAATCCTTTAAAAATTCTTTTAATTATTTTAAAAATACTTTTCAATATATTATAATAATAATTTGAGTGCTCTTTTGTTTGTAAGTCGTATCTGCTATGTGATTACGTGTTTGAATGCTCCGTACATGTTATTAATTGTTTTGAATATTTATTCGGTATTGAAACAACGTTCGGGTAGACCCTAAAACCGAGGTTTGATTTGTACTTGACCTTGTACCTAGCCAGATGTTTAAAATAGCATGTTTTATTGTAGAAGTGGGAGAAACCCTAGCTAGTGGGCAGCGTCACCTGCAATATTCATAGAAGTGAGAAAACCCTAGCAAGAAAGCATAAATTACCAGCAGTATATTCAGGCAAGTATTTTCTCCCATGATCATCTTAAACACTTTCATTTTATGTTTCATCGATTCGTATCATGATGAATAGCTATTGTTCAGAGCTATCTGTGATTCCTAAATATTTTTGTGCGAACACAGTCACTTGATGTGGAAATTTCTTTATGATAAACTCTTCATATCCTTATTATCGTAGTAAATAATAGGGATGTGAACTGTATGTGAAACTAAGCATTTCCTGTTGAATTCGAAAATTGCTCTATTGGATTGGCAAATGGTAAAGCGTAGGAGGCCATGATGATTTCATGGTCCAGCAATATTTAAGGAGGATATGGTAACCATTCCATCTTCCTATAGGCTAACATTACTTGCCTATTTTGGTACCCTTATGAAATCCGGATTATACACACGGGTATAGCTGTACCAGTGGAGTATAAAGGGTCCCATTGCTTTTGAACCTGATCAGGGGGCAATGGTGTTTCAGTTATGTATATTGTTATCACAAAATCACGCAAGTGCACGTGGTCACAAGTAATATTCGATAAGTTAAGTTCGTTCCCACAGAGACTGGCTATTTCTATGTAAATATGCTCACGCAACAATGTATGATCAATTTCAATTGCTTAGACAAGAAACAAATTTGGGTTTGTAATTATCTAAATTAACTAAGAAACAAATTAACAAACTAAGAATTAATTAACTAACGAGAAATAAAATCGAATTACGTCTACAAGAGTAACATGGGATCCTAACTTCATTAAATACTTCGCTTAGATCTGACGCCTTTAATCACTATATGCAATGGTTATGATATCTGATCGGACAACACGAAACAAGTATACGCTACTTCTCAGTATACGAATACAAAACTAAACATACATCCACAAAAGAGATAGAAGATGAATAGACACCAATTATGCTTAGACCCTATATCTCTATAAGATTTGAAAACATAACGGTTGAAGAACAAGTTGTCTATTAAGATCACATAGGGCAGCATAATATCTCTATTTACACTACAAATCATGATGTTAAAACATCAACCTATCCTATGCTAGCATGACAAGTTCTAAATCTCAAGATCCACTCTCGCTTCACAAGAGATTAATAAATTAGATGTTCGTGACGCATCTATCAATTAAGCATAACCATACGAGGATATCAAATATACATCACACACAGATCTTTAAAGCATCAAGATACTAAGCTCCAGAAATAAATCCGTTAGAATCCCATGACAACGATTAGCTCATAATTGAACCATTCGTCACCATGGGATTTGATGAAAACATGATATTAAACAAAGTATGAATAAAAGTAATAATATTAATCGAACGAGAAGTTGAGAAAACAAATCTATAATCCAGAATAACGCCTAAGAAAAGAATACAAAAGATGAAGTAGATCTAGATCTGTTGCTTGTCACGGGCTTGAATCCTTCTCCGCTTTTCTCCCTTGCAAATTTGTGTTATGATATGTAATTCTAAGTAATGATATGAATTACAAGGGTAGGATATGTTTATATAGGCCCTAGAAGTCTTTTCCAGCAAGAAAAGTCCAAAAATACAACTTAAAATCGAAATAGGAGAAATTCAGGATTTTTTTCCAGCGTGTTGCAGCGCACCCTGCGCAGTAGAAGTGCAGTCTGCGCTGTCGGTCACTGTTCCCTTTTGTAGAAAATCTTCTCCTCTTCGCGTGGACTGCTTACGGGCCCCAAACGGACTTATAGAACTCCAGATATGGCCAAACATATCTTTTTTTATTCTATAAGATAAAATTCTATAAGATAAACCACGTCTCTTTTCTTTTGTCTCATTCTTTTTTTATTTGAGTAAATGAAATGTTGCTTCATATTATTTCTAGTATATTGGATAGATAAAATTATAAAAAAATATTTTAATTAATTGAGTATACTTTACAATTCTCTTTTGTCATTTAAAATACTTGATATAGAAAAAAATAGATTGTACATAATGTACGGAGTTCAAAAGGGAAAAAAAATTATGCACGTGCATCATACAACTTTTAGGTATATAAAATTTAAATAAAAAAATTAGATTTGATTTTAAGAAATATGTAAATTTTAGTTATCAAATCATACATAATTAATAATTGCATCATACAACTTTTAGGTATATAAAATTTTAAATATATGAGTTATATTAGAGGGTTTTGTCGACCAACTATTTAAACTTTCAACGATTTAAATATATGATTGGTATAACTATATGATTGGTTTGAAAACTTTAAAAATATGATCTATGTTGTATATAAAAAAATTAATATAATTAACATTCAAATTAAATCCAAAATTATATAAATTTTTGAATCATAAATATTACTACAAAAGTACAAAAATTATTTAAAATGATTTGTTAGATTATAACTCGAATATAAAGTATGATATATATGAATTTATATATAATATATTGAACAATGTAATATATAATGGTCAAGCCATAACATATACCTAGCTCAATATACGATAAAGTCAAAAAAATTGATTTTACATATCATATACATGCACGAGTCATTAAGGTTGTCATATTTTACATCGATTGATATATTTAGAAAAAATTAAAATTTAGTTAAAAAATAATTCAAAATTATAATACAAAAAAAAAAAAATTCATTTTAGCCAAAAAAAATTTAATTGAACTTTATATCTATTCTATTATATCTATTATAGGTCAATAAGGCCTTTCAAGATTATTTAGTAAATTACTTATATACCCTTTTACAATAAAAATTATAAAGTTAAAAAAAATGTTATCATGGGAATTGAACCCATGTCCTGCGTGATGTGAATGAATTATGTTCATTAGGGGTGTTCACCGGACCGCCCACACCGCACCAAACCGCACCACACCGCGCGATTTTTAATTTTCGTGGTGCGGTTGCGGGTTGAATATTTGACAAACCGCGCGGTGCGGTGCGGGTTGTGGTTTAATATGTATATAGTGCGGTTCAAACCGCACCGCACCGCAATTATATATATAATATATATATATATTATATAATTTATATACTGATTTAAATTATTAGAAGAAGAAGATGGCTTTTATATGCAGTACTTTCTTGATCAAGATAAAAATGGCAGATCTCTAGTTGGGCCACCAAATTCTCAAGACTGGGAGAATTGTTTACACTTTTCTCGATTTTTGAGGGTGTTCTATGAAGCCACTCTAAAGTTCAGTGCCTCCTTATTTGTTACTTCAAATTTTTATTTTCATGAAATGTGTGCCGTGCGTGGTAAACTAATGAAATGGTGTTCTAGTGACAAAGTGATGTTGAAGGATATGGCCATTAAGATGAAGATCAAATTTGATAAGTACTGGGGTAATATTGAAAAACAAAATCTGTTGCTTTATGTGGGTGTTGTTCTTGACCCTAGGTATAAGTTAAAGTTTGTAACATGTTGCTTGAACAAACTATATAGTGAGGAAGAAGTTAATGCTATAGTAGGTTCTGTGAAGAAATGTTTGTCAGACCTTATAAGCCATTATTCCACTGAATTGAAAAATCAGGATGGTGACAATCATCAAAGCATGTTATCTAATCAGGAAATAAATGAGATGATTGATTCAGACGATGATTCTATGAACATGTTTGAATCTGAATTTGACAAAGAGTGTCAAGAAGACTATGGGTTGGATACAAGCAATGAGCTTGAAAGGTATTTTATGGAACGGAATGAGGATAGGAAAAATAAGGACTTTGATATCTTGTCATGGTGGAAAGTGAATTCATCTAAGTATCCTGTACTAGCAGAAATGGCTCGTGATGTTCTAGCAGTTCAAGTTTCCACAGTAGCTTCCGAGTCTGCCTTTAGCACCGGAGGGAGGGTGCTTGATGCATTCCGAAGTTCTTTGAGTCCTGCGATGGTTCAAGCTTTAATATGCTGTCAAAATTGGATAAGATCCTCATCTATGCCTTTAGATATGAGCTCCGTATTAGAGGAACATGAAGCCTATCAGACTGATTCAGGTAACTGCTACTTTATTTTACTTTGTTAATTTATTACTTTCTATTTTTGATGTATGTTTTTATTTTATGTAGATAGCTCACGTACATCTGAAGTCATAAATCTTGAATAGCTCAGGTACTCCAACAGTACATCCATTCAATTGTTCAGTACTGTTGAAAGAAACCTACTTCAGCCATATAAATTTGACACTTTATATGTTTAGAGTTGCATGTGTGCAGTGTGCACTGTTGACCAGTGAAGGTGGTGTTATTAATTTCATAAATCACATCCTCCATCTCCAAGTATGATAAAACAAGTGTATCCGAAAGTTGAATAATGCTCTTTGTCTGCTCTCATCTTGTCTTAGTAGTTCGAAGTTTTGATTGTGGTGTTTTTGGTCATATCCAATGATGTCTAAATGTCACTAACTTCTTTTGATTAGTTAAACTGGTTGTTGACAGAGGTTTCTGTGGGGCCTTTCTCGTTGTCTTTTCTGTTTTGTTGGACCACTGATGAAGATGAAAATTTTGTTATTATTCTACCTTTCACGGTGCCGTTATTTTTCTTAATATCTTCGAGTAAATGCGTTGCTGGGAATTTACAATCCGTCCTGTTTCTGCTGTCTTAATCTCAACATAATGAATTAAACAGAAGCACCTTTGACTTGGACCTTTATATGGCTGAAGTAGGTTTCTTTGTCAAATTGAATAGTTTTTAGTCTATACTAATTTATGTATTCTGGTATTGTTGCAGACTTGCAGTTGGTCACAGAGAAATATGATGCGGAAACAATGCCAACTTTTATGCTGTTGAAAGAATGTTTCTGCTTCAACAATTTAGTGAACAATTATCTTTCTCCAGAGGAGGCTATATAATTATTTCATGATTACAAGTCTCGTTTGTAACTTTTATATTCATAAATACTTCTAAGAATTGTTTCAGTTTTATTGTTTAACTAAAATTTGTAATTTTTATTGTGACTTTAAGTTTTGCAATATATTTTGTTTTTCAGTTTTGCAATTTATTGTAATTTTTATATTCACATTGTTAGACCTCAAAGACCGCATGAACCACACCGCACAACACCGCATTTTCGTGGTGTGGTTTGTGCGGTTTTAATGTTACGCGGTGCGGTCGTGGTTTGAAATTTTAACCAAACCGCATATGCGGGTTGGTCTGTAGTTTTAGAGATAAACCGCACCGCCCGCACCGCGAACACCCCTAATTGTTCATATCTCCAACCACTATACTAAAAAAATTTTTAGTACCTTTTTATGCATCATTAATTACATGGACTAAGAACTCATTTGTTATAATACATTTCGCATTTCATTTAAGATTTAATTAAGATAAACCTATCAAAATATTCAGCACTTGCAAATTGTTAAAAAATATTATTACAAATTTATGTCAAAAAATATAATTACAAATGAATTATATTCGTGAGCTACTCGGTCTCAGCTCGTAAAATATTCGAATTCGGCTTGATAGTATTCGAGTTGAGCTCAAACTCGAGCTATTTAAATATTTTATCGAGTTGAGTTCGAGTAACCTAATCGAGCTTTTATTATTTTAATTCTTTGTGTATTATAAATATATTTCAATATAAATATTCAATATTTTTATACAATTTATACATTTTGTGGAGGCGAACCCGAGCCTGATTCGAGTCAAGCCCGAGCCTAACCGTTCATATTCAAACTATTATCGAAATAGGGTTAAATTAATTCGAGTTTTCGAGCCGAGTTCGAATGTATCGAGCTTTTTATTAGACGAGCTACGAGCTTAAAATTTAAGTGTCTGTCAAACTGGAGCTTGAGCCCGATCTTTTCAGTGGAGTTCAAACTCGAGCCTGACATTGTTCAACCGGACTTGGCTCGGTTCGATTACACCCCTCTCATTGCTACCAGGTAAAATATTTTAATAGACTAAAAATATAATTTTATAAAAACAAACAAAAACCATTACAAATGAGATTTGAAGTTCATATTAGTTATCAAATAAATATTTAGGTAAAATACACAATTAGCTTATAATTATATATTATAAAATAGATTATGAATACTACATAAAAACAATTATAGATTTAAAACATCTAATTGTATTATGAAAGTATGATACTTATTAGATAACATACCACATTGTATTTATGTGCATGCCAAATTTTTAGTTAATTTTAATTTAAGGTTTTATATGAGTATACTAGCGTTAAAATTGGTTATAGTATGACTGTCACAAGATAAATATATGTTTAAAATAAGAAAAAAATGAAATAATTTACATATGAGATATAAACATTATATTGATTGTCAATTAAATAATTTAAAAAATACATAATTTGGTTAGAATACGACATGCTAAATTATATTATATATGTAATACAAATAATTATAAGATCAAAATGTATGACTATGTTAATGAAAGATATATATTTTATTAAATGTGATACTGGATTGTATATAATACACAAGTTATAATAATCGATTAGTTGAATTTAGGGACAGTAAAAATGATTGGATTTAAGAAAATAGATTCTAAAAATAACTAATTAGATTTTATATAAATTTTAGATTAATAAAAGTGAATTTTTGAAATAAAACTACATGTAATACACACACACACACACACACACACATATATATATATATATATATATATATATATAATTATTGGATTACTTGTAGAGCTTCTTTCAAGGAAAAAAATAAATTGAATTATGCATAGTATATTTCATATTTTTCAATAATTTTGTAGTAAAAAAGCTATATATGTTGAGTAAGAAATCTTTATTTCATTTTTTATTGACACATCAGTATCACCATCACCATCAAAAACAATCATTAACACCAATACCACCATAACGGTCACATCACCACTACCATACCACTATGACTGCCAAAATCACCAAAATTTTAACTACAATCACATGAATACAGCCACTTAGACCACCAAAATCACCAAAATTTAAGCACAGTCACTAAAAGTTCAATTGAACTTATCAAAATTTGAGCAAAAACATTAAAAATTTTGAACGCAAATTACCAAAATATTTCAAATTTGAAATTTTGTTAGTGTTCAAAGGTGTTGGTGATGGTGTTAAGGCGGTAGAGTGGGTGAAAAGGACGTTGATGAGCTTTACGAACTCAGATCTCTTGAGATAGGACAAATTACGAGATGAATGAGTTATTAGAGGTGCGATCGGGAATGTGACTGGAATTTAGTGATAAATATGTTCGTAAGTTATTGTAGGAATGGTGGTCGATTTGGTAACAGGTTGAAATTGCAAAGTGAGAATGGTTTATACACTCACACACACACACACACACACACACACTATACATACATGTGTATGTGTGTGTCATGAACGATGATGATAAATGGAATGTACAGGCTGAAAAGAGGTGCTGATAACGACTGTGTATGAGATGGTGTAAAAGATCACCAAAAATGGAGGGGGACATGAAGGTGGAGGTGGGTGAAGGTGGAGATGTAAATTAGATTTGAATGCGTGTCAATGATGAAATATATGTATAAAAAATAAAATCCCGAAATAAGTTCTCAGTTCTCATTTTAATACAAGTTCTTATTTTATAACTTGCCTATATATATTGTTCAGTCTTTCTAAGTTATGTTTTTTTTGATTATTAGGCATGATTATACTATAATGATCATATGTGAAATTCAAGTAAAAAGTAAATTAGATTTGAATGTGTGTCAACGATGAAATATATCTATAAAAAATAAAATCCCGAAATAAGTTCTCAGTTCTCATTTTAATACAAGTTCTTATTTTATAACTTGCCTATATATATTGTTCAGTCTTTCTAAGTTATGTTTTTTAAATTATTAGGCATGATTATACTATAATGATCATATGTGAAATTCAAGTAAAAAGTAAATTAGATTTGAATGTGTGCCAACGATGAAATATATGTATAAAAAATAAAATCCAGAAATAAGTTCTCAGTTCTCATTTTAATACAAGTTCTAATTTTATAACTTGCCTATATATATTGTTCAGTCTTTCTAAGTTGTGTTTTTTAAATTTTTAGGCATGATTATACTATAATGATCATATGTGAAATTCAAGTAAAAAGTTTAAGCTATTATCAATGCCCGTAAAAAAATATATTATGTCAAATATATCACACACATAATGTATAGTGTTTCAAAAATTACGATAATCGAATCATATAAATTTAAATGAATCTCGTGTTTTGCATGGGCTATCATGCTAGTTGTGTAATAAACATTAGACTAAAACTAAATATTTAAGTTTAAAAGTTTTATGAATGTATATGTTTAGAAAAAATGATTGAGACAAACATAAGGATGACTTTTACTCAATATTAAGATATTTTGTAATATGCCTCAAAATATAGTCTTACATATACGATCAATTTATTACAACAAAATCAATGAGTTTACATAAACCTCTATTATACACGAAAATTTTTATTAAGATAATTATTTATATTATACTCAAATGTTCAATTTGATAAAGTTCATTTCACGCAATTGAAAACTAAATTAATAATTTAATAATCATAATTATTCATTTGATTTTTATGGTATAAATATTTATCCAAATTTTATAAAATTTAATCAAATTATAAAATATTTGGTTCAAAAAATTGGTATGCAATATTACAAAATAACTATAAAAATATTCGATAAATCGAAATCTTATCGTTTATCATATTTTTAATTACAAAATTATTTAAATATATACAGTTCCGGACGAGAAATTAATTCATTGCCCGTGTTTCATTATACAAGAGCTTTTAGGTTGTATTTTCCTATATCTACTGTGTACGTTGTGTGTTGGTGATAATAGGACTTTGGTTTGTTGTGCCTTTCGCAGGGCCATACTAGCTCAGCCATATGCATTCACCAAAAACAGTTTATTTGAACAAAGTTTGATTCGACTGAGGTCATTACTAATCACTATGAACAGTTGCTAACTATTTTAGTGCTTCTCCACTTTTGTCAGACTAGATTCCTTAGTTGTTACTTCTTACAGTACATTTGCTCTTACTACCTGTATAGTGTTACTGGCTTAAACTTACCTTAAACACAAAATGAATTTTGGTGAGAAATGCACCAAGAAAAGTGTTTTTAGAGAAAAGTGCTCCATTAAATTTGAAGTTAATAAGAAGTGCAACAAATTGGATATGATGAATCATGTTTGTCGAGAGAAGTATTACATGGTTGTGGATAGCCTTGTGATGAATAAAAGAATAAACTTCTACCAAATATTATATTTCTCGCCCTCTTATATCAAAAAACCAACATGTTCAGGAAGCCATTAATTTGTGTTAAAATATGCTAGCAAATATTTATAATTATAAATATTACAAATATGAACAATATTTAATAATTTACATATTCTAAACCGCAACACGGATATCTATCTATTACTATATATTAAACTTCAACACAAGGGCAAAGTTTGCCATTTTAATAGGTGTGAAATTACAATTTTACCCTTATTTTTTAAAATATTACAAAATGTCATCCTTCAATAATTATGTAAAAAATAATGAAATTATGCTTATACTAGGATTCGAACCACTAACCTTTTGGTCTCAAACTCATGTCCTAACCAATTGTGCTACAATTGATTTTGAGTTTTGTTTAAAAATTCTATAAGATAAACCACCTCTTTTCTTTTTTTGTCTCATCCTCTTTTTTTTTTTGAGTAAATGAAATGTTGGTTCATAAAATTTCTCAAATATTGGATAGATAAAATTATAAAAAATATTTTAATCGACTAAGCATACTCTACAATTCTGTTTTTCCATTTTAAATAATTGATGCAGAAAAAAAATTAGACTATACATAATGTAACCGAGTCCAAAGAAAAAAAATTATTTACATACATTTTCATGTAAATGTTAAATTATTTAAATAAAAAATAAGATTTAGTTTTAAGAAATAGGTAAATTTTAGTTATCAAATCATACATAATTAATAATTGCATTACATAACTTTTACGTATATAAACTTTTAAATATGTGAGTCATATATACTAGAGGATTTTGATCCACCAGTTGTTTAGACTTTTAATAATTTAAATATATGATTGGTCTAAAAACATAAATATTTAAATATATACGAAAAATAATTGAAATTATGTTAAAAAATGAAAACTCTAAAAATATGATCTATGTTATATATAAAAAATAATATAATTAACATTAAAATTAAATCAAAAAAGATATAAATTTTTGAATCATAAATATTACAAAAGTACAATAATTATTGAAAATGATCAATTAGATTATAACTCGATTATAAAGTATGGAACATATGAATTTTTATATAATATATTAATCAATATAATATATAATATAACATAACATATAATTTTTTTTGAGGAAATATAATATAACATATAATGTTTGAGTTATAACATATATTTAGATCAATATACGACAAAATCAAAACAAAAATAATTTTAGATTTCATATAGATGCACGAGTCATTAAGGATGTCATATTTTATATCGATTGAAATATTTAGAAAATTTTAAAATTGAGTTAAAAAATAATTCAAAAGTATAATACAAAAAATATTTACCCGTTTTTTTTATTAAACTTCTATATAATGTAATAAATATTAGACTAAAACTGAACATTTAAGTTTAAAAGTGTATAAATGTATATGTTTAGAAAAATTATTGAGACAAGCATAAAATGACTTTTATTCAATATTAAGAGATTTTGTAATATGTCTCAAAATATAGTCTTACATATACGATCAATTTTTTACGACAAAATCAATAAGTTTACCAATTTATAATAAAATCAATGAGTTTACAGACGTCTCTATTATAAACGGGCAATTTTAATGGAATAATTATTTATATTATACTCAAATGTCCAATTTGATAAAGTTCATTCCACGTATTTCAAAATTAAATTAATAATTTAACAATCATAAATATTCATGTGATTATTATCGTATGAATATTTATCCAAATTTTATGAAATCTAATCAAATTATAAAATATTTGGTCCAAAAAATTGCTATGCAATATTAAAAAATAATGATAGAAATATTTGATAGATCAAAATTTTATCGTTTATCATTTTTTTAGTTACAATTTTTTTTCAATATATACAATTTGGACGAGAAATTAATAGTTGAGCTATTTCAGATATTAAACTTCAACACGAGGGCAAATATTACCATTTTAAAACTTGTGAATTTATTATTTACCCTATATTTTTTAAAAATTACAAAAATGATATTAAACTTCAACACAAGGACAAATATTACCATTTTAATGCTTGTGAATTAATTATTTTACCCCTATATTTTTTTAAAAGTTACAAAAATGCCATCCTTTAATAATTTTGTTAAAAATATTGAAATTATGTTAGTGTTCGAAATTGAACCACTAACCTTCTCCTATCAAACTTATGACGTAACCAACTGTGCTACACTTAGTTTTGAGTTTTATTTAAAAATCCTATAAGACAAACCACATTTTCTCTTCGTGTCACATCCTTTTTTTTTAGTAAATGAAATGTTGGTTTATATTATTTCTATAATACTATATATATATATATATATATATATATATATATAATTATAAAAAATATTCTAATCGATTGAGCATACTCTACAATTCTCTTTCGTCATTCTAAATGATTGATATAAAAAAAAATTAGATTGAGTAAATCTTGGGCTACACCCTTATACACTACTAAAACACTATTAGTATTAAAAAAGTGTCCCTGGTGGGGCCTATTTAAAAAAAATTAAAAATTAAAAATTTAATTATAGAGTAATATACTAGTCCTATAATATATGTAGTGTTTTAGTAATGCATAAGGGTGTAGCCCAAGATTAATTGTTTTAGATTATACATAAATGTGACTGAGTCCAAAAAAGGATTTATTTACATTCGATTCCATGTAGATATTAAATTATTAAAAAAATATTTGATTTTAAGAAATATGTAAATTTTAGTTGTCAAATCGTACATAATTAATAATTGCATCAAATAACTTTAGGTATATAAAATTTTAAACATTTGAATTATATTAGACGGTTTCGGTCGACCAACTATTTAGACTTTTAATAATTTAAATGTATGATTGGTTTAAAAACATAAAAATTTAAACATATAAGAACAATAATTGAAATTTTGTTAAAAAGAATAGAACTCTGAAAATATGAGTATAATACTCTATAAAGTATTATACATATGAATTTTTTTATAATATAGTAAATTGATCAATATAATATATAATGGTTAAATTATAACATATATTTAGATTATTATACAATAAAATCAAAAAAAAAACTTTAGATTTCATATAGATGCACAGGCCATTAAGATCGTCTAATCATATTTAACATCGATTAAAACATTTGGTTGGAAAAATTTGAAGTTAGAGTTAAAAAAATTAACTCTAGTTTCATGAAATATAACAAATAAACTAAAATGTATTCAAAATCTGGGGGATGGGGCTGATGTGTTTAATGAAGGCGAGTGTGTGCATGTTTAATTATAGAAAAGAAAAGAAAAGAAGAAAAAACAAAATAGACGAAGACACCAAGTTGAAATTTGTACGAACTTGGGTCTTCGTTCCAAGAGGTAAAGCTCCCAAATTTATTCGTTCCACTTCAAAAATTCAAGAGGTTGAATTCTTACTTGAATCGCTTAGAACTAACTTTAATTGTAGAACAAATATAAAACTATATATTATGGGCATGTTTGGGAAAACTTAAAATAAATTTTTATGAATTTATTTTCGGATAAAAATTTTATATTTTGATAATTTTTTTTATAAAAGTATTTAATGTATGTTTGAGATTCTATAAGTTGCAAAAAAAGTTGCAGTAATTTTTTCAGAAAAAAGTTAGGAATATCTAACTTTGTCTTAAAATAAATTGACTTATTCTGAAAATAAGTTCTTCCAAACACCCCCTATAATGTATGAACAAAACAAATATAAACTGTTGGAAGTCATTTACCTGTGATGGGCCGGACCGAAGGCCCAATAAGTAAAGCCCAAATGACTAACGGTCTCCTCTTTCTTAAACGGTCTCCATTCACTTTCGACGGTGGAAAACATAATGATGCCCATGGGACCCTTTTGAGGTAACGGACATATTTCCTAAGGTATAAATATAGATTGAATCCACAAGAGAAGAAATATGTTCATGATTCACTACACACACACATTTTCTTTACGTTCAAAGTACTCTATAAACACGACTTATTTATTCTCACACCGGAGGTGAATCGGGGGGACAATCCCTCGCATTCTTCTCACTTTTCAGGATCAACCCGAAGGCCGACCCGGTGGAAATCCAGTCGTAACATTTGGCGCCGTCTGTGGGAACGTAGAGATACAATCTGTGTTAAAATCTATCAGCAGCTATGACAATCGAAGAAACACCCAGAAATAATGAAAGCACCGTGGCCGGGAACAGTCCTGCCACACAAAGGACAACTCCGGCCGTCCAAAGAATGCTGGATTTCAATGAAGAGGACATGCCCTCCCCCGAAGAACAACAAGAAATGCTCGCGAAATGGAGAGAAGAGAAAGCCAAAGGAAAGGAAACAGAGAAGGCGAAAAGCCAGAACGAAGCAGAAAGGCAAGCCGAGCTAAGGGAAGCCGACCGATTAAAGCTACAAACCCTGAAACTCCAAAGAGAGGAAATCGAACGACAGGAAAAAACATTACGAGGAGCCCCGGAGGCCGAAGGCCGGAAGCCCAAAGATGACCAAAGAGATAAGAGGGTCAGAGACGACGAAGACGAGTCATGGAACTCGGAATTACAGTCCAAGAAAACCAAGTCGAAGGTTGTAGATTCCTCCGATTCGGAGGAAGAAGGTCCGCACACGGACGATCGTATTCGAAGACTAGAAAAGGTTATGTTCGGAGATAGGATGATTAGCCACGAGCCTGTCGTGACCGAAGAGATTGAACAATACCGACCACCACCAGGAAGGCAATTCCCAAAGATGCACGAGTTCAACGGAAAGGGCGATCCCGAAGACCATTGTGAGAAATACGAATCCCTCATGACTGGTATGGGGCATTGCGATATCATGCTGTGCAAAATGTTCAAAACTTACCTAAAAGGGCCAGCGTCCATGTGGTATCGTTCGCTAAGACCACGATCAATCGATTCTTATGGACAGATTAAAAGGAAGTTCTTGAGAAATTACTCCCATTTATACCGAAGGGAGAAAGACACTGAAGCCCTAATTCACTGTAGACAAAGACCGAATGAAGAACTGGAAGACTACCTAGAAAGATTCAAGGAGGAAGCCGGAATGGTCACGAGCCTCGATAAAATCAAAGCCGCTGGGTTCCTTTCGGCCGGTCTCGACCCTGTGAAAGGCAAGAAGCTCCGGTCACCTCTCTATGACGTTCCTCCAAAATCACTAAACGACATATACGTTCGGGGAGAAGCAATCCGAAGGAAGTTGGAAATAATCGGAGGGTACAAAGAAAGTCGAAAGAATGATAGAGATGACAGAAGAGACGAACGAAGGGACGACCGAAGAAATCATAGCGACACAAGAGGCAGGACGAATGATCCAAAAATAACAGGACGAAGGCAAGACAAAGATAGTACTGTGTTCACACGCCTCAACACACCCATCTCCAAGATTCTCCATGAAATTAAAGGAAAACCGGGGTTCGTTCGACCGCCTCGAATAAAAACCCCTGAATCCAGAAGAAACGAGAACAAGTATTACGAGTATCATCGGGACAAGGGCCACAACACAGATGAATGCTACCACCTGAAGAAGTTGATCGAAAAAATGATCAAGGGCAGAGAGTTATCCCAGTTCGTGGGCGATTTAAGAGAAAAGCTCGATGCGAAGGAAAGAAAAGGTCCCAGAGAAGCCGAAAGACCAGAAAAGTATAGAGGCGAGGTCCGAACAATCTTTGGCGGCACAATACTCGATCGGGATAGTAAGACGGCCCGAAAGAAATATACCAGGCAAATATACAGTCTTTACCAGTCAAGAACAGCCAAGCAACCACTACCGATCAGCTTACAGAAGATGATTACGAAGACGTCATATGGCCACACGAAGATCCCCTGGTTATAAATCCGGTAATTGGAGATAACAAAATCTGGAAGGTGTTAGTCGATGAAGGGAGCTCGGTCAATATCCTATACCACAGGACCTACTGTAAAATGAATCTAGGAGGAGAACATCTTGAACCATGCCACGAGGCACCCTTATATGGCTTCGGTAATCAACCAGTGCCGATCGAAGGCACCATCAGACTGAATGTACTCCTGGGAAAAGTGCCATATACCGTGGAAAAGGAAGCTAAATTTTACGTCGTTCGGGTAGACAGCCCGTACAACGACATCCTAGGCAGGCCCGTTTTGTCCCTATTCCAAGCTGTATCATCCATACCGCACTTGAAGCTAAAATTCCCTACCGAGCAGGGGATTGGAGAAATGAAGGGTGATCAAAAAGCAGCAAGAATCATCATGTTAGAAGATCTTGACAAAGATAAAGACGCAGAGATGGTCGAACCTGGAAAAAGGAAAAGAGATGAAGACGCCGGGAGCAGTCATCAAATGCTGAACATAGAAATCGAGAAATTTGGGACCGATCTCTCCTGTCCAATTGCCGAACCCGCAGCCGAAACCGAAGAAGTCGAATTATACATGGGCCAATCCGGGAAAATGATCCAAATAGGCAAGGGAATGGAGCCAGGGTTGAAGGAGAGGGTCATTGCGGTCATTAGGGAATTCCACGACGTGTTCGCTTGGAACCCCGAAGACATGCCTGGATTAGACCCTTCAGTCGCAAAACATTGTCTAAACGTTGAGCCTGACGCGCAACCTGTGAAACAGAAGAAAAGAAGTTTCGCCATGGAAAGACAAAGGGTTATCCAGACCGAAGGTGAGAAACTACTGCAGGCCAAATTTATCGAAGAAATTGATTACCCCGAATGGTTGGCGAACGTAGTTGTCGTCAAAAAGTCAAACGGTAAGTGGAGAATGTGCGTCGATTACACTGACCTAAATAAACACTGTCCGAAAGACCACTATCCCCTACCCAACATCGATCAGCTAATAGACGCCACATCGAGGCATCAGATTCTCAGTTTTTTGGACGCTTTTTCAGGCTATCACCAAATCGCCATGAATGCCGAGGACATTCCGAAGACAGCATTCATCACCCCGAACGGCACCTATGCATACATAAAAATGCCCTTCGGACTAAAAAATGCGGGGGCAACTTTCCAGAAAATGGTTAACAAGCTCTTCAAAAAGCAAATAGGATGAAGCATGGAATGTTACGTCAACGACATGATCGTAAAGTCACTCTTCCAGGATCATGCAAACGACCTGAAGGAATGCTTCGAAACGTTAAGGAAGAATAATATGAGAATCAACCCGAACAAGTTCACGTTCGGAGTTAACATCGGAAAATTCCTCGGATACATGGTGAGTGCCCGAGGAATTGAGGCAAACCCAGAGAAAATCAAGGCCGTCATGGATATGGAAGCACCAAAGACAATAAGAGATATTCAGAAATTAACTGGACGAATGGCAGCTCTCCGGAGGTTCATTTCCAGGTCTGCTGAAAAAGCACTACCATTCTTCGAGGTGCTTCGAGGAAAAAAGAATTTCGACTGGGGACCGAATTGTCAAAAGGCATTCGAAGAAATAAAGGAGTACCTGGTGAACACCCCTCTCTTGATGAGACCAAGGCCAAATGAAACCCTATAGTTATACCTGGCTGTGAACGACCGAACGCTTGGAGAAGTACTGGTCAAGCAACACGAAGGAAATCAACATCCGGTATTCTACGTATCTCACATACTGAAGGACGCCGAAACCAGATATCCAAATGCGGAAAAATTCGCCTATGGGTTGGTAATGGCATCGAGAAAATTACGGCACTACTTCCAAGGCCGAACGATTCAGATAGTAACCGACCAACCCCTGAAGAAAATCATGCGCAGGCCAGAGGCCTCGACCAGGGTAGGCTCCTGGTCGGTCGAATTAGGAGAATATGATCTAGAGTTCGTTCCCAGAACGGTAGTCAAGGCACAAGCTCTAGCCGACTTCATGGTGGAATGCTCTTTCTCCAGTCCGAAGGATTTGATCTTCGAAGAACAATCGATCCGTTCTCCAGGTAAATGGAAATTATTTGTAGATGGTTCTGTGGCCGGATCCAAGTGCGGAGCAGGACTGATTCTAACCAGCCCCGAAGGATTCGAGATATGTCAGGCAATTAGGTTCACTTTCTCCTTAACCAATAACGAGGCCGAATACGAAGCCCTGCTAGCAGGCCTAAACTTGGCAAGAAATTTGGAAGTGAAACACTTAAGAGCTTTTAGTGATTCAATGTTGGTCGTCAAACAGTTCTCCGGAGAATACAGACAGAAAGATCCGCGGACGAAGGCCTATGCCACCAAGGTGTACGAGAACTCCGTGATATTTGAGTCGTTCGAGCTAAGCCAGGTGGCCAGAGAAGATAATAGCCGAGCCGACGCTCTATCAAGGCTGGCTTCGGCAGAAACCCAAAACCTCACAGGTTCTATCTACTTGACCGAAGTAAAATCGCCTTCGATAGATAGAAAACAATGCCTGGGTACACCAAGGAATTAATTGGATGACACCGATCAGAGCCTTTCTAGAAAAAAATGCCCTCCCACTCGATAGGAAACAAGCCCAAAAGGTAAAATACCGATCCGCTAGTTACTCAATTGTAGGAGGAAGGCTATATAGAAGGTCGGTCACCCAACCGATGCTACGATGCTTGGACCCTGAAGAACAATTGATGGCGTTGGAGAGCATTCATGAAGGTATCTGCGGGGAACATCTAGCCGGACGGTCACTTGCCTTCAAAATCCTTAGGCAAGGATTCTTCTGGCTAACCTTGAGGGAGGATGCTTCGAACTACGCGAAAAAATGCAGGCAATGCCAGTTATTCAGCAACGTTCCGAAACAACCCCCGGAAGAAATGACATCGGTGCTCAATCCCATTCCCTTCGCCATGTGGGTGGTAGACATTGTCGGCATCTTACCCACAAGCACTAAGCAGGCTAAATATTGCATCGTAGCCATCGACTACATGACTAAATGGGTGGAAGCTAGACCACTTTCCGCCATCACCGAAGAGGCAGCTAAAAAGTTCGTGTTGGAACAAATAATATTGAGGTTCGGCATTCCAATGATATGTGTGTCGGATAATGGAACCCAATTTATTGGAAGCAAGTTTCGGAAATTCTTATTCGAATTCGGAATACAACAAAAATTTAGCTCAGTCGGCCACCCACAAGCGAACGGGGCGATCGAAGCAGCCAACAAAATCATATTCGACGGAATAAAGAAGAGATTGGGAGATTCCAAGGGTCTCTAGGCCGAAGAGTTGCCATACGTCCTTTGGGCTTACCGAACAACACCGAGATCATCTACCGGTGAAACTCCTTTCAAGCTTGCCTTCGGCACTGACGCCCTTATGCCGACCGAAGTGGGTCTAGAATCATATAGAACACAGGTGTTCAACATAGAAACGAATGAATACGGGCTTCGGGCAAATATAGATTTGGTCGAAGAAGAAAGAGAGCCTGCCCACCAAAGAAATTTGAGATATCAGCTTCGGGCAGCCCAATACTACGATTCCGGAATAAAGAAAAGATCTTTCCGTGTGGGGGACTTAGTACTTCGAGAGTTAGCAACTTCAATGCCGACCAAACAAGGCAAACTTATGCCAAATTGGGAAGGTCCTTACGTGGTGATTGAAGTGGTTCGTCCAGGAACATACAAGCTAGCTCATTCGGACGGAAGCCACATCAAGAACACGTGGCATGCATCACGCCTTCGCCGTTTCTATCAGTAAGCTTTCATATATATTTCCAATGTATACTCCACTACTAATATCAAGCCAAAATATATATTTTTCATCCTTGAATAAATAAACAGAATTAAGGACCCATGTTTTTAGTATTTAAGCTACTTTGACATAATTAAGGAGGGAGGATACATTTCCAACAGATCAAAGAACCTTAATTATTCACAAACTCCTTAAATACTGGGGATATGCTTGGCCGAAAGGCCAAAGATGCATAAAAATATAAATTTATGCTAGGCCGAAAGGCCAAAGATGCATAAAAATATAAATTTATGCTAGGCCGAAAGGCCAAAGATGCATAAAAGTGAAAATTATGCTAGGCCGAAAGGCCAAAGATGCATAAAAATATAAATTTATGCTAGGCCGAAAGGCCGAAGATGCATAAAAATATAAATTTATGCTAGGCCGAAAGGCCTAGGCCGAAAGGCCGAAGATGCATAAAAATATAAATTTATTCTAGGCCGAAAGGCCGAAGATGCATAAAAGCGAAAATTATGCTAGGCCGAAAGGCCAAAGATGCATAAGAATAAAAATTTATGCTAGGCCGAAAGGCCAAAGATGCATAAAAATATAAATTTATGCTAGGCCGAAAGGCCGAAGATGCATAAAAGCGAAAATTATGCTAGGCCGATAGGCCAAAGATGCATAAAAATAAAAATTTATGCTAGGCCGAAAGGCCAAAGATGCATAAAAATATAAATTTATGCTAGACCGAAAGGCCGAAGATGCATAAAAACGAAAATTACGCTAGGCCGAAAGGCCAAAGACGCATAAAAATAAAAATTTTTGCTAGGCCGAGGCCAAAGACGCATGAAAATATAAATTATGCTAAGGCAAAAAACAAAAGGCCGGAGATGCATTAAAACTACGCCGAGACAGAATCAAGCCACAAAATATTTATACGATAAATAAATTCAAAGGCCCGAAGGCACGAATATCAGGCCCGAAGGCAACGTTAAATATTACAGCAAAAGTTATTAAAAGATAAATTACACTACTCATCGGAAAGCTCTTGATCTTCACTCGAAGAGACATCCAGCGGCTGATCGGATTTCTCCCTGCCAACTGGATCGGACATACCTAGCTCGGTATCGATCAGCTGGGTATGATCGAAGCCTAAGGCATTTGCCTTAATGACAGCATCATCATAACCCATCTGATAACACCGCTCTTCGGTACGCTCGAGCTTCTTCACCAACTTCCGAGAGCCCTTTCTCGTGGTCTTTAGCTGCTTGTTTCTCCACTCCAAGCGCTTTTGCAAAACATCCAGCTTCTCCTTGAGCAGGTCATTTTCTGCCTTCAAGGATTTCGACTGGCCCGTGACGCTTTCGAGTTCGATCGACGAATTCCGAAGGTCCTCTTCAGCTTTGACCGCCCTCGCTTCCAGCTGATCAACCCTCTTCAGCTTCTCCTGCATCCCTTCGACCCTCTCGGTCACCACAGCGGACCAAGAAGCACCCTGTAAATAAACAAAGGCAAAGATCAAAAGCCGAAGAAGTACAGACGAATGACGGACAAAGTTTAACTTACCATGGAGAGAAGGGCCATCATCTCAGTACAAGCCTGGAGGTCGGTCGCCTGATCATAAGTCGGTCTGTCGGCCGGGAGGACGAGACCTCTGCACAG
Source organism: Saposhnikovia divaricata (assembly GCA_036435485.1). Taxonomy (NCBI): domain Eukaryota; kingdom Viridiplantae; phylum Streptophyta; class Magnoliopsida; order Apiales; family Apiaceae; genus Saposhnikovia; species Saposhnikovia divaricata. The sequence continues at coordinate 165,937,806 of CM071595.1, read as the reverse complement.
ATCGGGGCCTATAATGGTCAAAGACGGAGGAGCAGGGACAATAATTTTGTCGGTCTCCAGGACGCCCCATTGAGGTGCATACACTTTCAAACCTGAATTGTTCGACCGAATCTTCTTCCTAGGTTCGTTCGGAGTGACAGGATCAACATCCCCCAGCTCCAACCCTTGAATTGGATTTGAGGTCGGGGTAACCTTCACCAAAGCTCTCTCCCCTTCGTCAACCACCGAACCCCGCGTCTCGTCGGCCTCCTTATTAGCTTCGGCCGCCAGAGCTGCTGCAGCAAGGTCGGCCGCCTTTCTACGCTTCCTCTCAATAATCTCATCGTGAGAAGACACTGCGCAAAACAAAGAAAAATGTTAAGGCATAAATAACCGAACGACTACACAGAGATATTTGGACAAAGTACGGATACATGCTTATCACAAGAAACAAGTACGCAATACGAAAAAACAGAAAGACAAGAGAAAGTTACCACTACCCCAAAGACCAACCAACCAGTCGTTATCCCAACTGAGCGACAATGGAACTTTATCCATATCTAGGCCACAGAGCAGGCGATAATCGTGCTTATCCGCGTCCGAAAACGTGGTACGAAACTCCAACCTCGAAGGATCGACATCCTTCCAAACACCAAACTTTTCCATCCTGGGGCCAGAGACGAAAGCCCACCTCAAATGAGTTTCTTTGTTGCTAGAATTCGTAAACGCCCAATCCGCCCTACCGACCCGACGAGCGATAGTGTAAAAACCATTACTCTTCGAATTCCGCCGAAATTCAAAATGATGCCAAAAAAGATTGGTCCTTGGTATCATCTTCACGGCCAAGCACCGAGCTTGAAAGACGTTAATATGAATGAAGTTGTTCGGGTCCAACTGACCGATAGCTACCCCTGTCTGCTTGAGGATGCTCTTTAAGATGCACAGCATCGGCAGACGAAATCCACACTTAAACGCAGCTTCAGAAATACCCGTGGCTAGACCTCCTCCGTACGCCACCGGTACTTCGGGGTTATGCCAAATCCTGTCGTTCTTCCTTGGAGTATAAAAATACCAAACGTGCTTCTCCACGACATAATCCGAAGAAAACTTGGCGATCGTATTCTCGGTCAGCCTCGACCGATGGTTGGCCGCCGGAAACTCTTCGACGTTGCTGAAAGGGGACACTTCCGAAGGACCCGCGCCTTCGGTCGACCAATCCATATCCCTGCATTCGGAAATGTAGAGATTAGTCGTGTACTCGGGCAGAAGTAAGAAAATATTTAACAAGAAAGAGAAAACCGAGTACAGTGGGCCTGGATCGATCAAAAGTGTCCCATACCCCGAAACGTGATTAAAAAATTAAAAAATCAATAAAGGTGGAAGCAACTCGAACTAGCCGCTCGAAAATCGTCTTAGCCCTAAATGAAATTCTGACCGCTCGAAAATCGTCTTAGCCCTAAATGAAATTCTGATCAATCCCCTAAATCCTATGGAAGGCTTTTCGGAGATTAAAAGGATTCAAGGCCCCCCCTTTTTTGTTCAAGAAAAAACGCAAAAAAAAACATACATATACATACAATCATACAGATATACACGGTAGTTTTCACGAAAAAGGGACAAAGAGAAGCTTACTTGTTCGAAGATTCTCGAGAAGATCGTACTCTTGAGGGTAGAATTCTTGTACGTGGGCCTCCAACAAAGTCGGAGAACTCAAGTTTTCCGGGGAAGAAACGACGGTTCCAATTGTCGATGGAGGTTCTCTTTAAAATAGGATGTGTTTGGAAACTTTTGTGAAATAGCGTACGCATAAAATGAGAGGGATATGGGTCGCGTAGGTTTTTAAATAAAAGGTATGTGACGCTTGGAATAAAAAGATCTTTCGAATTCAACGGCCCAGATTGGGGCGTGAATCTCGAAATCAGACAGCTGTCCCTCATAAAGTAACGCGACTCCCCAAGAGAAAACTCGACTTTGTCCATCGCCGTGCAACCGAACGAATGCTTAGATCAATTCAACAGACGCGACCAAACGGAACGTGTCAAATGAAAACATGGATTCTTTAGTCTTCGTCCCAAAAACATTGCCGAACGAAGCCTAGGGACATGTTGGAAGTCATTTACCTGTGATGGGCCGGACCGAAGGCCCAATAAGTAAAGCCCAAATGGCTAACGGTCTCCTCTTTCTTAAACGGTCTCCATTCACTTTCGGCGGTGGAAAACATAATGATGCCCATGGGACCCTTTTGAGGTAACGGACATAATTCCTAAAGTATAAATATAGATTGAATCCACAAGAGAAGAAATATGTTCATGATTCACTACACACACACATTTTCTTTACGTTCAAAGTACTCTATAAACACGACTTATTTATTCTCACACCGGAGGTGAATTGGGGGGACAATCCCTCGCATTCTTCTCACTTTTCAGGATCAACCCGAAGGCCGACCCGGTGGAAATCCAGTCGTAACATAAACTTTTTTCGAGCACCATTTCTGAATACTAGCAAACATAGCCTTGAAAGGCAGGTAGTTTTCAACATTGTACAGGTAGTTTTCGACATTGTAAATAGTAATAGGCAAACGACGTTAGTTAGAGCAAGTCCAAAAATGTTCTTGTTAGTGCCATATAAATGTAATAAAATATAGTGTCTTAGAGCAAATCCAACAATGTCCTAAATATTGTCCTAAATTAATATTTAGGACATTTAGTCACTTTTTGTGCTCCAACAATATTTTAGTGTTGTCTTAAAACACTAGGACATTCATCTCATGCCCTACTTTTAAGTCACTTCTATACTTGTCCTAAATCATTTTTAACAGTAAAAAATTAACTTCTCTCCTTTTCTACACTTCTCTCTCTTTTCTTTTTTCCCTTCCCTCCAATTCTAATTCAAATATATTATTATTTTAATTATAAGGCACAAGTATAAGGCATATTATTGGAATTGATACATAAAAATCATGTCTTAAATCACTAGGATACCATATTTTATTATATTTATAGGACACCAACTAGGACATTGTTGGACTTGCTCTTAGAGATTTAATTCATGATTTTTTTGTATCAATTCCAACAACATGCCTTATACTTGTGCCTTATAAATTAAAATAATAATATATTTGAATTAGAATTGGAGGGAAGGAAAAAAAGAGAGGAGAGAGAAGTGTAGAAAAGGAGGGAAGTTGATTTTTGATTGTTAAAAATGATTTGGGACAAATATAGAGGTGCCTTAAAAAAAGGGCTTGAGATGAATATCCTAGCATTTTAAGGCACCACTAGGACATTGTTGGAGCACAAAAAGTGACTAAATGTCCTAAATATTAATTTAGGACATTGTTGGACTTGCTCGTGCAATAAAATCAAGTAGAGCAAAAAGTTCGGGTCGAGGAACTGAAAATTTTAACATCAGAGCTGTGCTAAGAGGAAATAACTGATACTCCACAAAATAAAGATAAACTGTTCTCTTACGATAGTCTAAAGGCTATTAAACCATGTCACTTGCTTATGCAGGACTATACTAATAACTAAATAATAAATATATAGAGTAATCTTGTTTTCATCTTCGTTCCTTCTTCTTCTGCTTTCTCTACCAATCCATTTCCTCTACACGGGATATGATCCGCAGGCTACTAGAAAACTGGGCATCCAGGAACACTGATACCAGGTGCGGTTGGACAAGTTGCCAATGGACAATGGTCAAGATGTGTTCCCCACCACTCCAACTTTACGCCTTCATTCTGTAATGCAAAAAACAATAGAACACCCATGAATGCTGTTCCGCCATCCAGTGCTGCCGACAGAACATGGTTATATCTCTGCCACCATCCTTTGCGATACTTGAACACAACATAGTTAAAGAACAATCCTGTGATAATCCAGCTAGCAATGTTTGTAGGCGTTGCTGGTGGCATTCCAGCAAAGCCATATGATATGACTGGTATGTTAATAAGTGGAATCCATTTTTTGTCTGGATAGATTTTGCTCAAAACCCAGACCGGTACTGGCAAAAGAGCTCCAACTAGGAATAACCAAACCAAGTTCCTGTACAATCCTCCTGATCCAAACAACCGCTCCGGTCCAATCAGGCCCCAAATAACAGAGGCATCAAAGGTGACTCTGAATTTGGGACAGGTCCAAGGGCTATCTGGATGTTGTGATTCTATATCACAGAGATCCTTGATGTTCTCTAACATCCACCATGAGACTGCAAGATTGACTAAGCCAGCAACTAGAGTGCCCACAAGCTGGAAAAAAAAAAGTATAAGAGTGACTAATACTCTAAGCCAAAAATAATTAGAAGAGATTGCTTTAGTGCACATCTACTAGCATTACAAACCTGAGCAGTGTACATGCATCGTGGCGGAATCTTCATGTAGTGCCCTAATTTAAGGTCAGATAAGAATGAGAGAGCATGGACAGTGCTGATTCGTCCATGTATTTTGAAAATCAAGTTAGCAATAGGTTTTCCAGGTAGAAGATACCCAATTATGAATTGGGCAATTATGTCATATCCAGGTTGCTGCAAAATTGTCAAAAGTCCTAATTATAAAATAGCCACTTGATTGAAGATATAATTTGCATATGAACAAAAACATTTGCAATCATCTACATGTCAAGTCTGATGGAAGAAATTCCATCAATGAAAACTTCAGCTCTGTTACCTGGTTGGTGGTTGCTTGGATAACTCCTATTGGAAGGGTGACGATAAATGCTAGGAAAAACGCCAATAGCATCCCCCACCATGGCAGTTGTACATCTTTTTTACACACAAACACCATTAAGAGTGACAAAGCCATGCTCCCCGCTAATAAGATAAGGTACCACCACTGAGGAACCCTTTTGTAACTTCTCATCAACTTCGTGTGGATATCTACTTTGGCATTATTTACGGCAGACCTGCTTTGATTCCATATATCCCTGAACAACGGACACCATGAATATATTTACCAGGTTAAATATGATTCAAAATATTGACCGTGCTTAATATTGATCATCTTTTAAGCCTCAGATACTATTCCTTGACATTTTAAAAACCTAGTAAGTTATTGATACGAACTATCTCAAAATTAGCTAAGTGTGCCTGACATTCGAAATTATAACTAAGTGCATACCTGCCATTAAATAGTGCTACATGAGTGAGGGTTGCAGTAAATCTTAAGAATCCTGATCCAATTGATAGGGCAAACAGAGGGCTCAGATATAGCTTGCTATACTTCTCATAAGCAGCAATGTTGAGATCAAACTGAGAGGTCAGAATCTTGGTAGTATCATATTTGTGCCCAGAAGCAGTAAAAAGCTTGTTAGAAAATATGGGAAATCTCTGCGCATCAAAAGTGTTAAACTTCCAGTAATATGGGAAATCTTCCAGTCTGTACCATCTTATTATAACTACATACTCAAATTATCAAACTTTGCTCCTGAAAGATACACTGCACCCACAGAGAACACCAGCCTGTGGTGTTGCTTTAACTCGAAAGGGGAATATGTACACTTATCACTTTGTAATAAGTCTGCCATTAAGTTTTGAATATGAACTAATTGGAAAACATAAAGAATATGTGCTTGCATTGGAACTTTTATTAGATCACGGACAATTTTTAGAATATTAGCAACTGATTGAAAACAATTATGCTTGGAAAGAAAAGAAGATAAGATCAGGAAGAAACTTATAATAAAAACAGTGACCGAAGGTATTTCAATGGAATGTTATCTTTGCTATTTATTCAAAAATATATATTGCATAATGCATTTGAAAATCTTACAGTATCTGCCAATCTTAGTGGGATCTGAAAGAACATTTTGATTCAAAATGTCCCACTGGAAAGATTAATTGCTTTTAGCCAAAGAAAATTCAAAATTATAACATACATACAAATAAAAAAATCAATTATCTTGTAACAAATGAAGCCATCTCTACAATTCTGTCTTGACGAATTATTTGACAACTCATTTTCGAAATATCAAGGCAATTGTAAACAAAAAGGTTGAAACTTTGGCACAAAGTATTTGTTAACATATATATGATCTGAAATAGGGATGAACAACCTTACTTTTATTAAGCAACTAAATGGCTATATATATAGCCTTGGTCTTACAGGATAAAGCATGAAAACTGAAACTACAATCCACGTTCAAAACAACCTACTAACGTGGTCATCCTACAACTGAATACTAGAATAGTGGATCCTAATAAATAGGAATTATTCAACAAATAACAAATAAACTAAAATACTAAATACTAATTATTTTAACATCCTCCCTTAAACTGAATGCGCTGCTATTCAGTTTACATTTGGAACTTTGCAGACTCCCATAAGGCTCCTGAGCTTCACAAATGACTGAAGCTTCAACGGCTTGGTCATTATGTCAGCCACCTGATCTTCACTATGACAATAAACCAGCTTTATAACTCCATCTCCAACAAGTTCACGAAGAAAATGAAATCTGACATTTATGTGTTTGGTGCGACCATGACATATAGGATTCTTTGACAACTCAATAGTCGAACTGTTGTCACAAAAGATGGTTGCACAACTGATGTAAGCATGATCAAAACTCTACAGAATTCCATTTAACCAAATAGCTTGACAAGCACATGAAGCTGCAGCAACGTACTCGGCTTCGGTGGTGGATAACGTTACTATTGGTTGTTTCTTTGACGACCATGAAATCGCTCCAGAGTTCAATATAAAAACATACCCGGAAGTGCTTTTCATATCATCCAAATCTCCTGCATAGTCACTATCTGTATAAGCAACTAACCTTTCATCACCTCCCTTTTTGTAGAAAATACCAACATCACAAGTTCCTTTAATATATCTCAACACCCTTTTTGCAACGTAAAAATGCTGTTCAGTAGGATGCTCCATGTACCTGCTTAAACGACTCACAACAAACATTAAATCAGGACGGGTAGCACTCGTTAGATACATCAGGCTGCCAATTAATTGTTTATATCGAGTGCTGTCCACCTTTATTCCATCAACATCATTCGCGAGTTTACAACCCGGAACAATTGGATTATGAACAGGATTGCATTTATCCATGTCAAACCTTTTTAACAAATCCTGGGCATATTTCTTTTGACACACAAAAATCCCCTCTTCATTTTGCAACACCTCTATACCAAGAAAAAATCTCATTTTTCCAAGGTCTGTCATATCAAATTAGCGCATCATGGAATCTTTAAATTCAGTAAACATATGAGCATCATTTCCAGTAAAAATCAAATCATCTACGTAGAGACAAGCAATTAATATTTTACCTCCTTCTCCTTTAACAAACAAGGTATGCTCATAGGGGCATCGACGAAAGCCTTGACTTGCAAAATATGACTCTATTCGTTTATACCAGGCTCGTGAAGCCTGCTTTAACCCATACAGAGCCTTCTTTAGTCTATAAACTTTATGTTCAGCACCTTTTTTCTCATACCCAGGAGGCTGTTCGACGAATACTTCTTCACTTAGTTGTCCATGGAGGAAGGCCGACTTGACATCCAATTGAAATATTTGCCAACCCTTTTGAGCTGCAAGAGAGATCACCAATCGAATAGTTTCCAAACGCGCTACAGGTGCAAAAACTTCAGTATAGTCTATACCATACTTCTGGGTATAACCTTTTGCGACTAAACGCGCTTTGTATTTCTCCACTTCTCCATTTTCATTCAGCTTTGTTTTATATACCCATTTTACTCCAACCTTCTTTGCTCCATCAGGCAAGTCTGTCAATTCCCAAGTATCGTTCTTTTCTATTGCATCGATCTCTGCATCCATGGCTGTTTTCCACTTCGTATCCTCATGTGCTTCCTCAAATGAAACAGGATCGTTTGTTGCAAACATGGCCAGATTTATCATCTCTTCTTCCTCTGATAAACAATCTCCACTTACATAATCTTTCATCCACACCGGTTGTTGTGACATTCTATGAACACGACGTTCGGGTGATGTATTTTCATCAGTTCTTCCCTCAATGTTTTCGTTGACACTAGTATCCATTTCCCTTGCATTTTCATCAGCAACATTGACATCTCGATCAACTATGTTGGTATCTCGTCCTTCATCATTTTCTCCCCAATCAAGGTCAACTAAAGTAGCTGCCTGGTGCACCATGTCCCAATCCCAATTTTTATTTTCTTCGAATACCACGTCTCTACTTATTATGATCTTTTGGGAGATAGGATCATATAATCGATACGCCTTTGTCTCCTCGATAGTTCCAAGAAAAACACATCTTTGACTCTTATCATCAAGCTTTGTTCTTTTGCAATCAGGAATATGTACGTGAGCCACACATCCGAACATTCTAAAGTGGGAAACTGATGGCAAAAGTCCACTCCAAGCATATTCAGGACACTTATTTTTTACTGCAAATGTTGGACTTCTATTAAGAATATGAACTGCCCAATTCACAGCTTCTGGCCAGAATGTTCTTGGCACCTTCTTTTCTGAAAGCATACTGCGAACCATATTCATGATTGTCCTATTTTTGCGCTCGGCCACTCCATTTTGTTGAGGATTGTAGGCAGCTGTTAGTTGTCTCCGTATACCATTTTCAGCACAAAAATTCTTAAACTCAAATGACGTGAACTCCCCGCCACGATCAGTACGAAGACACTTTATATCTAACTTACTCTCCTTCTCAACATGCTTTTTATATAGTTTAAAAACTGAAAATGCTTCAGATTTTTCAACTAAAAAATATACCCAAACTTTACGACTGTAATCATCTATAAAAGTAATCAGGTACCTTTTGTTGCTGTTGGACAGAGGAGTGATTGGTCCACATATATCAGCATGTACCAGTTAAAGAACCTGAGAAGCTCTCCACGTACTCTCTCTTGGGAATGGATTCCTTTATTGCTTCCCCACAAGGCAATCCTTACATGTTCTTGCAGAAGTATCAAAACATGGCAGTCCCTCCACCATTCCCTTTCGCTGGAGTGTATTCAGACCACTAAAACTTAAATGGCCATATCTACAGTGCCAAAGATGAGCAGGATGGACTAAGGTGTTGAAACATTTCTCCTCCTTTAATTTTGTTACAGCAAAAAACTTGAACATCCGATTTGAGGACATTGGAATGTCCATAATTAGCCCTTTCTCTGGATGATAAATTTTACACGCACCTTGTTTCATGAGAATTTCAAGTCCCTTCTCTGTCAGCTGTCCAACGCTTAGTAGACTATTCTCCAACCCCGGAATGTAATACACACCAGTAATGATTTGTACAAAACCATTCACTAAAATGCGTACTGTACCTTTTCCCATTACATCCATGTTCGAGTTATCCCCCAATTTTACCTTCTCTCTAAAGCTTTCATCAAGATCAGAAAATAAATGATGCTTCCCACACATATGATTGCTACATCCAGAATCTAAAAACCAAAATTCCTCTTTACAAATTTCCTTATCCATTACGTATGCCATCAACAACATTTCTTCACTACCTTCGACATAGTTTGCCTTTTTAGATGAATCCTTATTAGGACATTCATAAGCAAAATGTCCAAGTTTATGACAATTATAACATTCAATGGTGGATTTGTCAAAAAAACGTCTACCTCCGCCTCTTCCGCGTCCTCGCATTCCGCCTCGACCTCGTCCTGATGACTCCCCAAAAGTAACCTTCAATGCGTGTTCTTCCCCAACTTGAGATTTCATTCTTTGTTCATGCACAAGAAGACTACTTTGTAACTCATCAATGGTCATAGTATCCAGATCTTTAGACTCCTCAATTGAACACACAACATAGTTGAACTTAGGTGTCATGGATCGTAGTATCTTCTCAATTACATCGGTATCCATTATATTTGCTTTGCTGGCTCTTAGCTTGTTGACTATAGTGAGTGTACGACCAAAATACTCATTCACAGATTCTCCTTCATTCATAGTTAGCACCTCATACTCTTTTTGAAGTGCCTGACGCTGTGCCCGTTGCACCCGCATCGTTCCTTGATACTTTTTCTTTAAAGAGTCCCATATACTCTTTGATGTCTCCTTGTCCAATATTGTTTCCAGAATCGATCTATCAATAGCCTGGAAAAGATAATTCTTCGCTTTCATGTCTCTCAATTTTGCCTCGTCAATTGCTTTCTTCTCTGCTTCACTTGGTTTCTCTTTCGCTGCTGCGGTTGGAATTCCATCTTCTATTACACTCCAGTACTCTTTGGATCTCAGAAAATTCTCCATAAGCATACACCAATGATCGTAATGCCCATCGAATTTCGGGATCGCTGGTTGCACAAAGCCATTCTCAGTTGCCATATTTATGCTAAAACAATTATAGACAGCTCCTCGTGTATCAAGCCTGTGCAATAAGCTCTGATACCATTTGTTAACATATATATGATCTGAAATAGGGATGAACAACCTTACTTTTATTAAGCAACTAAATGGCTATATATATAGCCTTGGTCTTACAGGATAAAGCATGAAAACTGAAACTACAATCCACGTTCAAAACAACCTACTAACGTGGTCAGCCTACAACTGAATACTAGAATAGTGGATCCTAATAAATAGGAATTATTCAACAAATAACAAATAAACTAAAATACTAAATACTAATTATTTTAACAGTATTAACTAAGCAAATCACAGCAAGATCAATAAAATAAGGCAATCATAAACGTAAAAGGTTGAAACTTTAGCACAAATTCTCAGAGAAAATCACAGCAAACACATGAACTAAAATATTAAGTTCAGCACAAATCATGAAAGAAAATCGCAGAGAACTCGATTAGACAAGGCAATTGAAAACACATGAACTAAAATTATAGCACAAATCATGAGAGAAAATCACAAAGGACTCCATAAAATATCATGACAACTGTAAACAGAAAATAGTATAACATTATCACAAACTATCAAAAAAAAGTACAAGAAGTCGACGAAGGAGCGAAACAGACCTGAACAGAGAAACCTGCGCGACAATTGAAGGCCACCACATCTCAACTGGATAAACCAAGTACCTTCTCAACACACCAGCCCATCCATAACCAACAATCTACATAGCAATTTCAATTAATAATCAGTTTCATAAATATTAGATTAAATCACTAAAAATGTAATTACAAAAACTCAAGAAAAATAGTAAGGGGAATTGGTCCAATTCATGACTAAAATCAAATAAATACATATAATCATTTTGAAAAGAACACACAAATTTATAAACATATATAAAAGAGGAAAAAGAAAATCTGACCTGAGTGGTAAGGACAAGAATGATGGCACAAAGAAAACTCAAGGATTGTTTATAATAATCCTTCATGACAGTAATAGCACCAATGGAAAAAGCATCACCACCTCCCATAGAAAACCCACAATTAGCAAACACAGTAATAATCACATGCTCCTTCATATTAAAAGGCCCTGGATTCAAACTGAAACTCCTCCATATAAAATTAACACTCCTTGTGGGAAGAGTAGAAGCCATTAGTTTCCCCACAGGCAACACAACAATTTGCATGAGTATGGCTGATATGGCCAAAGGTTGTGTTCTGTATATAAAGAAAGTGTTTAAAAATATGAGAATTATGCATGATGTGAGGCGCCGCCGCCGCTTGCTGCTACTTCATCTCTCCTCTCACTCTCTCACTCCTTTATCTCTCTCTCTGTTCTCTCTTTATACCTCTCCTTCTCCTTTATCTCTCTGTATGTATTATGGATAGGCATGTCAATGGATCAAGAATCCGACCCGATCCGAAATTAGCGGGTATGGATCCTTCAAAAAAATATTCGATCTGATAAAAATCCGATCCGATAAGGAGCGGATGTGGATTTAGCATGATCCGATCCGAATATATTTATATATTAAATATTTTTTATATTTGTTATATATTATATATAATATATTTATTATATATAATATAATATATATTATAAAAAATTTATCTACATATCTATACTATATTATATATAATATATGTTATATTTATTATTTATATGTATTATATAATATATAATATACTATATTTATTATTTAGTATATATTTTATATATATTTTATTTATCATATATAATATAAAATTTATAAAAAAAATATAGACTTTTCGATTAACATCTACAAATTTGAATACAAGTCAAAGTACTAGTTGATCGTTAAATTACCAAATCAAATGAATTTATTTTTTCTGAAATTTTGGCAATAACATAATGATTTTTTTTAATCAAACGGGTTGGACCTCCGATCCAAAAATCCGAAACCTGAACGGATCGGGTATGGATCGGACTAAAAAATATCCGATCCCTGATCCGATCCGATCCGAACCCGAAAAATCTTAATGGATTCGGATATGGATTTAGGATAATCCGATCCGAATCCGACCCGTTGACAGGCCTAATAATGGGATGTGAGGGAGACTGGGAGAGTATAGAATGGAGATAGGTAATGCAGAATTATTGTGGGTATTTATAGAATTTGTAGATATACACCAGAGTGTAGTGTATATATCTGTGAATGAATCAATATCAATTAACATATTTTAATTCCTGCTGGTGAAGAATTCCATTTTTTAACCATTATACTCACCATTTTTTATGATTTTTATTACATTTATTATTTAAGGTTACATTGGTAATTTACTAGAACTACATGGGTTTACATGATATTTTACATCAATTGAAATAATTAGAAAAAATTAAAACAGAGTTAAAAATAGTTTAAAATTTTAATATAAAAAATATTTCAATTTACCCAATTTTTTAATTGAACTTTGATTGTGTAATAAACATTTGACTAAATCTAAACATTTGAGTTTAAAAATGTATGAATGTATGTGTAAAAAAAAGATTGAAACAACCATAAGGATGACTTTTAATAATATTTCCAAGTTTAGAAAGATTGAAATTTCTAAGTGCACAAAAATCATAATAGAAATCCGTTTACAAGTTTTGAATCCGTACAGCGTACACACTTTCTCTGAACTGAAGTGCTTTTTTCTCGCTATTCTATTAACTAGATTCCAAACAGAAGATGATCATGCTTTACTGAAGTGATTGTTTTCTCGATAATTTATCATTGGTATGCTGCGTACCATCCGGAATTGCAAACAGAACCTATAGGCTTCGATGGCCTCACAAAGGGATCATCACATCTGAAATAGCCCTTCCTCTCCAGCTGCAAAATATCTCCTTTCCTCAAGTTTCTCATATTTGAATCCCCATATGATGCACTTTCCTTCTTCGTACACGGATTAAGCACATCAAGAAAATCCTCATCCTCATCAAACTGCAGGAGCAAACAATTAATACTAGTATTAAATCCACTACCAGAACTCTAATCTAATGTCCAGCACAGCACTTCCCAGCATCATTACACTTCAAGTTAATAATTTTAAACAACTACCCAAAAAATAAACTACCAAATTCATCTTTTTTTTCATATGAAATTGCATCTATATCATTGTGTATTTTGCTCTTCTCGAATGTATTTGGATCAGAACAAAATACTCAGTTGAACACCAATATCATACAGTATCATTTATAATTGACAGCACATGCATGGAAGAAGTTAGACAAATTGCGATAACAGAGATTATTGGGAGAGCAGCACCAACACTATATAGATAATATGAGACGTCCACCATAGAATATAATACGGAGAAATTTACTAACGAAAGAGTAGCGAAGTACCTTCTTTATTTTGACAAGATAATCAAACTCCATTAAAGAGAGTGGAACAAGCTCATTTGTATCAGGCAGCCAAGTAAGTTTCAACTTCGTGGTCTTCACAGATCCTCCGAGGTTCAAAACCCCTGTTAAATGCTTGATACTTCCGTCTTCATCTTTGCTAATTTCCTTTACTATGGCATTTCCCCAATCCATCAAGGTAATATCCTCCTCTGGCGAAATGGACTTGGCATCAGCAACATCTATCCATATGCTCTTTGTGTAAGTGGTAACCTTATCCCCAGCACCAGGATATTTCTTGTGTCTTAGAACAAAAGGATCATCAGGTCCATCGCTTAACATCAACAGCACACGTTCTGCAGAGACTGTAGTGTGTCTAGGACAAACAGGATCGATAATTTTCTTATTGATAGTCCACAACTTGTCCAATTCCATTAGATTAAGATTTTTTGATGCACCCTAAACAAATTATCAAAAAGCACAATCAGTACCTACAGTTGTATATATTTAAATGTGTTCAAACTTTGCAATAACAAGGTCTAATCACAAGGAAAGGTTACATCCCCACACCTGACCCCACAGAAAAACACAATTGAAAAAAAAAAAGATTGGGGCAGTAGGATGCTTTGATAACTGTTAGAATATAGGAACAAGAGAGAACTAGATTGATATTTGGATTGATTGGGGTTATCTTACAAGGAGAGGCAATTGCCTCTTATATAGAACTAAACTTCAACAACCCCCAACAACCATCTACTATTACAACAACCCCCAACAACCATCTACTATTACAACAACTCTTTGACACGCCCCCTCACTCGAAATCCCATCTTCAGATAAAAAAACCTATCTTGGGATTGAAGAGTGGAACACTTAGAAGCCCTTGAGCATAACCTAAGCTTCCAACTAGACCCATCTTTAGGACTGAAATTGAGAATTTTGGGAATACCGGGACTTGACTTCGTGATCACGCCGTACATTTTAGGCCATATCAAAAAATACAAAAGGTGCTGATGAATGCAAGATATAGCAGTGAACTGTGTGTATATCTGTATATATACTACTTCTGCTGCTTTGTAGTCATCTTGATGAATGAACTCGTCTTGACAAGGACCATCACGTGATAACTTCGTTGGAACTTAGCCCCTTGAACTATTTAATTTGCAGAAACATAATAAAATGGTGGGATATCATGATATCTACCAACCTGTTGTATGCCGCACAATTAAACCTTTATCTTTAACGGGAACAAAACTCTTATACCAAAGTGATTTGGTTTTGTTTAGTGGATATCTGTTGAAATAAAGGTTGGGCAGCTTGAGTTTCTCTTGAGAAACCTCAAAGCTTCAATTGACAGCGCGTGTGGTGGTGTTTACAAGCTGGATTTCAACCAGTGAATTGCCCCTTACAGCTCTACACTAGTAGGTGCTCGTATCTTGGTTTGGGTTATGTTTTTTTGGGGCTATTGGTTGAAAATATAAATTTGGGCAGCTTATGTTTTCCTTGAAAAACCACAAGCTTCAACTGAAATACTCCTCCTCTCTACTCCCGCTTTGATACCATGTTAGAATATAGGAACAAGAGAGAACTAGATTGATATTTGGATTGATTGGGGTTATCTTACAAGGAGAGGCAATTGCCTCTTATATAGAACTAAACTTCAACAACCCCCAACAACCATCTACTATTACAACAATCCCCAACAACCATCTACTATTACAACAACTCCCAACAACTCTTTGACAATAACTAAAAGAATGCCAAAGTAGACAATGGTAGGTACTAATTCATATATTGTATAAGCATTATTACTATAGATGCCTTGTCATAACTGTTTCAATATACTTGATACATGCAACAGAAATCAACTCAAGATGATATATTTAATTGAAATAATTGATTCGGCACTGTTGCATCAGGGACGAATGAACATGCATATTCAATGTCTTATCTAAGCATTAAAGAATACTAAGCAATATTTAAACGCCGATTATCTAATATTACACATCATGAGGCGTCATCAGCATAAAGACATACAACAGTTAACTGGAGTTCAGAAATAGCCCCAGCATAGGTTACAAAGGAGCTCATTAACTTCAGCAATATTGGCCTCTACATTCAAGCACTTGTAAAGTTCCATAAGGGTAAGTACATAGAGATGATCAGAAATTCAACTACTAAGGCTGATCAGATTGTTGCCTTTGAGATTCAGAGACCAAATGCCAAAAAACAAATAAATACTAATGCCGGTCCAGATTACAATCTGAATTGATCTATTTTGTTTGCTGCATATTGTACATGAATAAAAGAGGCCATCAAAGGATTTTAATTAAAGTAAGATAAAGTATCTAATATGTACTAGTTATTTAACATGTAAATGTGTATAAACAGTTAAACACCCCTCGTATGATAATAACAACAATTTACCAGAAGTCGTAGACTGGTTGTACAGGGAAGTGATTGCCATAGTATTTTAATTTGGATTTGAAAAGATTTAGAAATCAAAATAAAAAAAAAATTCTAATTGTCTATAACATGTATGCGCAATGAATCCCAATCTGTTCTTGCCTGTTGCCCTATGTTACTCCGACTCGCCTATTCCGGCGGCCGTACCTATGTCGACACGACACGACACGGGACACGACGCGGGATACGGGGCGGATTCGTCCTTGAAAACCCGACACTTCTTTTTCATCGCCGGAAAAATTGAAAGTCGCCGGAAAAATCAAAATCGAAGTTTGTTGGAGATAAACTGTGTTTTGCAAAGAGAGAAAGATGACAGAACAAGAGATGACAAAGAAGATGAAGTATAAGATGGACCGAAGGAGGAGAAGCAAACAAGAAGAAGATGATAGAAAAGAAGATTAAAAGGAAGGACGATGTATGCAGCTGTGTGTATATATCTGTATAATACATTCAATTTTTAATCAGTTTGACCCAGCTGTCTCCAACAACTACCCACGTGCTTTCACATTGCACTCCATTTCACATTACAAAGATCAATGACAGCACTCCAGTTCACCTTATTAATTGAAAAATGAATTATTTTATTATTCTCATCCAAATAATAATTAAAAATAAATAAAAATTGTGAACTAAAAATATGTTTCTTATTTATTTTGATTATATAAAAACATATAACTTAATTACATTTTGCCGTGTCGCAGTACCCGTGTCCAAATTTTGGACGGTATCCCCGTGTCCTAAAATTTCAGAATTTTCGAACCCGACACTCGGATCCGTGTCGTGTCCGACACTCCGTACCCGAGTCCGAGTGACTTAGCTGTTGCCTACTAGTCTATCATTTATTTCCCACATAGGACTTTACTTGACTGGTGTGGACTAACCACATAGATGAAGTCAACATTTCTGGCTTTATGATATATCTTTGCCTAAAGACAAGAGGAAGAAAAAGGTGTAACTGGACACTTCTCCCAGGTGGCAAGTCTAGTCATCAGTTTTCTCCTTCCCCTAAAACTTTAATATACTAATGGTTTCCACTTTTGTTTCGTTCCATCACTTTGAGTCTCTTCCCTTGGTTTTATTGTTACTAAATTAATAAACAATCGTGCTCCCTATTCCTCTCTGAAATTGTATGCATGCTTTAACTTCCAAATCTAGACATATTTAACATAATTTGTTTAAGGTTCTAAAATTTTCTAAATCAAATCAAGAATTAGCTGACAGTTAACTCAAGCTGATATATTTAATGAAATACAAAGCATATGTTTGAACTTACTTGCTCAAGGATGAACTGTATCAGTGCTTCAATTTGAAGACCTCTACGCACAATACCCTAGATAGTGGGTAACCTAGGATGAACTTTGTTGTCGGCTAACTAGAGCCCTTTTTCCCAACGTATTGTGCTGTCACTTCCTTTAAAGCACTGTATTCAGCTTGATACTGAATTGAACCATCGCCCCAAGTTTGGATATTTTGTGGAGTCCTTCAAGCTGTCCCATCGACGCCCATTTCCTACAAAAACACACAAAACCACTGAATTAATACACACACACACAAAAAAAAAGTAACTATACATAATTAGAGGATTGCGACAAACAGTCACCTGCAAGAGCTGACCAGATTGCTAGGTCTGCAATTGAAAGACTATCCACAAATTTACAAGATCCCTCAAATTCAGACCCCGGGCTGAAGACAGGGGCATAATCGAGCCACTCAACTATCTAAGAAAGATAAAGAATAAAAGCCATTGAAAATCACAGCAACAGCAAAGATAGAATGAATAGCCTAATACAACGGGAAGGGTACCTGAGAAGACTCGAGGTCATCCAGCTTGGACAAACCCTCAACTATTGTTGATACTCTACCAACATAACAGCATTGCATTCGTTCCCTGTAACTCGACAATTAATAGAAACAAAACATTTAGTAATTAGATAAGTGAACAAACACATTTCATATAATTAGATAAGTCATAGAGCGGAGTGTATCGTCGGCGTACGTAAGAGTGATTCAAGACATGTACTCTCAAGCTAGTTCTTGCGTCAGGACCCCAGTGGGTGACTCACGTTTCTTCCCAGTGGAGATTGGGCTTCATCAGGGATCGGCCCTTAGTCCACTCCTTTTCGCACTTATCCTGGATGTCTTGTCACGCGGGATCCTAGACGTCGTCCCGTGGTGCATGCTCTTCGCTGACGATATTGTGCTAGTGGCGGAGTCTAGAGGGGAGGTCAACGAGAAGTTGGAATTATGGAGATCAACTTTGGAGGCACAAGGCTTGCGGGTGAGTAGAACTAAAACCGAGTACCTCTGGTGCAACTTCAGTGGCGAGGCCATCGTCGAAGGGGTGGAGGTTAAGATCCAAGATCAGATCGTCCCACGTACGGATAAGTTCAAGTATCTGGGGTCGATCATCCAGAAGGAAGGTGAGGTTGAAGACAATGTCAAGCATCGTATCAATGCTGGGTGGCTAAGGTGGAGGGCAGCGTCAGGGGTGATGTGCGACAAGAAGGTTCCTTTAAAGTTGAAAGGGAGATTCTATAGAGCGGCAATCCGGCCTGCGATGTTATATGGTTCTGAGTGCTGGGCAGCGAAGAAGACCCACGAAAACACGTTGGAAGCAGCGGAAATGAGGATGTTGCGGTGGTCGTGTGGCCGCACGATGCGAGATAGAATCCCTAATAGGGTGTTCAGGACCGAGCTCGAAGTGGCGCCTCTTTCTGCAAAAGTTAGGGAAGGGAGGTTGAGATGGTTCGGCCACGTCCGTAGGAGGCGGCCGGAAGCCCCAGTGCGAAGGGTCGAGAGTCTTTCGGTTGTTGGGGTGAGGAGGAGAGGCAGACCGAGGAGGTCATGGGAAGAGCAGCTTAAGTTGGATTTGAAG
Organism: Saposhnikovia divaricata; assembly: GCA_036435485.1. Taxonomy (NCBI): domain Eukaryota; kingdom Viridiplantae; phylum Streptophyta; class Magnoliopsida; order Apiales; family Apiaceae; genus Saposhnikovia; species Saposhnikovia divaricata. The sequence continues at coordinate 165,918,856 of CM071595.1, read as the reverse complement.
GCTTTGAACCTAAGTGAGACCATGACCGCTGACAGGTGTTCGCGGAGGCGGCAAATCAGAGTGGTGGACTCTCTTCTAGGGGACGGCTCTGTAGTGGAGAACCTCAGAGTTGGGTTGTCCCGGATGACCATTTCATAGGAGTTTGACTTTTTCCATTTTCTATTTCCGTTTTCATTTTTTATATTTAATATCATATGTTTCCCGGTTGTTCAGGTGCAGGTGCAGGGAGCTTCTCTTGGTGGTATCTAGGGGCATGGTAGGTAAGTCCCGTGTGGAGAAAGCCATGGGCTCAGGTATTGCTTGGAACGTTATCGCATATCCTTTAGATTCCTTTGTTTATTTCACACACCGTATATGTTGTGCACATAGCCGAGGGTCTTCACGGAAACAGCCTCCCTACCCTAAAAAGTGGGGGCATGGTCTGCGTACAACCTACCCTCCCCAGACCCTGCTCTGAGCGGGATATACTGGGTACGTTTGGTTTGGTTTGGTTTTTTATAAGTTGAACAAACACATTTCTCCGACAAAGGGGGTGTTTGGTAGAACTTATTTTTCAGAATAAGTCAACTTATTTTTTAATTTATTTTTGCAACTTATTGGATCTCAAACATACATTAAAAACTTGTATGAAAAAAATTATAAAAATGTAAAAATTTTACCCGAAAGTAAGTCCATAAGTCCTTATATTAAAGTGAGCCAAACAGGCCAAAATACGCATGTTATAATTTTTTAATTATTAGGGTCATGTTTGGCAATTAGCTAAGCAAGTCCAACATCCTCCTTGTATTTTCCTTATAAATAAATAATTTAGGATATTATAAGGTATGACAATTCCAACAAGTTTCCATATACTTTATCCTTATAATTATTAAATAATAAATAAAATGAAGGAATGAAGAAAAAAATAGAGGAAAACAATTAGAAAGAGTAGAAAAAAATAATATTTTATTAATAAAAGTGAAATAAGAGCATCTCCAAGAGACTCCTACATTCACTCTTAAAAATAATATAAATAAATGGCTCTTAGCAAGTTATTACATTGGTTTATGTGTCAAACTCCAATAATCCTCTTTATATTAGCTCCTTATTTATAATTTATTCATAAATTAACCCCACTATAACCAAAAGTTGTGTAAGAATTGGTGGACATGTATATTTTATTATTAAAAAACAAATTAAGAGCTACTAATGGCTCTTAGAAATGAGGAGAGTGAAGAGGCTCTTAGTGTTTTTAAGAGCCACTAAGAGTCTCTTGGAACAACATTTTCAATCTCTCTCCTCATTTTTTGAGTTAAGAGCTTGAGTAGAGAATCTCTTGGAGATGCTCTAAGAGATCCCTTAAAGATAAGGGATGACATGATACTCTTAACTTTTTAAGGAAATTAAGAGACTGTTGGAGCACAATTTTAGATCTTATTCCTTATAATTTGAGTTAGAAGGTCATATAAGGGATCTGTTAGACTTGCTCTTAGCCGTTAGCGGTTAGCGAATTGAGTCAGCTGTTTTGACTGGCGGATTGTGTTAGTTGTTTTGACTAGCGGATTGAGTTAGCTATTTTACATCAAATTGTTTAGTAATTAGCTGTTTAAGTTAGCTTTTTTTATATTAACTAGACACATAGCAAATCTATAATTGAAAAAACTCCTTCAAGTAGTTTTTTGAATATTAGCTTTTTTGAGTCCAAAAAACTATTTCAATCCGCTAACTACCAAACATTAATATTACATGTTTCAAATGGTCAAACCTCTAATTTGGCTCAAACTTCTAATTTTTTCTCAAACATCTAACTTACAAACACCTCCTAAAGGTTATTCAGGGAAATCCATCGGGTATCTACATACATGCATCCTCATTTGATTCGACTTAGTTCATTATTGTACTAAGGCCCCGTTTGGAAAATCTTATTTTTCATAAATAAGTTATTGTCGGAAAAAGTACGTAAATATATACTATTTTCTGTAATAACTAATAAGTAACTTATTTTTGCAAGATAACGAATATTAAACTCCCCATACACATTTTTCTCTAAAAAAATTACGCAAATACGATTTTTTTTCCAAAATAAGTAACTTATAAGTTCGAGTTAAGATTTGCCAAACGGGACCTAAAACGTGCTCATTTGTAAAATACTATTTTAATAACAAAATTTGAATATAAATTTATACTAACCTATAACCCGTGCAAAGTACGGACTATCATATATTATTATTATAAATTAATGTATTAATTAATTAATTTAATATAAAATTTTAATTCATTTTAACAAATTTTATTATTAATGTTAAATTTACATTTGTTGCATACTTAATTTCATGACATAAATAAATATCATTAATTTAAAGTTATTTTTAAATTTAATGTTAAATATCTTAATTATTCAATACATGTTTTTAAAGAAAATATTTAGTATAACCTAAAATCATAGAAGAAAGAATCATAGGAAGAAGTGTGTGTGAGCGATTATTATAATCGGGATATAATTGAAAACGTTTATAATTCTACAGAATTTGTGGATTTTTATTTTTAATAAATTATATATAATGTAACTGAATTTGGAATTTTTAACACATTTTTTTATTTTTTAAAAATATATTTTTCTGCTTTATTAGTAAATTTCGTTGTTTATAAAAATAATTTTTTTAATATAATTTTTTTAACTTGTTATTTTGAGGAGGTGTTAACAATTTTTTTTAAAAACGTTAACCAAGCAACCAACCAAATATATCTTGTTTCGCTTATTATAGTACAGTATAGATATAGATGTGTTGTTTATAATAAATAAATTAATATTTTTAATATAATTTTTTAACTTGTTAGTATTATGAAGGTTTTAATATAATTTCACGTGGATTGTTATCGTACAAATCAAATTTTTAGAATTCAAGATAGAGTACAAATAATAAATCGAATGTGTAAAATCTTATATATATATATATATTAATTTTAAACAAAAATTTGATATATAAATTATTAACATATAAAATTTTTAAAAAGTTTCTTCTCCTGTCCCTATTATTATGTATATAGTTTATATGTGTGTGTGTGTGTTTGTATTGAGTTTTTCCCATGATAAGTTTATTAAGTTTCGGTTTTTTTGTTGTTATAGAACTACTTTGATTACTGACCTTTTTGATGAAAATATTGGGGAAAACTGATTAAGATTTACTGTTGTTTCATTGTTTTGACTTTCACTTGCCGAGCTTAATGTAATGTCTACTCTGTGTATTGTTTGAGAAAAATACTTTTGAGGTTACAAAGTGTTTTAAATATTGTTAGTGATTGTTTGGGAATTCCAAAGTTGATACTTCGATTTTTGTGTTGATAGTTGGTGGATAAGAATTCCAGAGCTAAATTATCATATTTTTCATCGAAAGTGGTCATTTGGTTTTCATTGCAGAGATGCGGGAGGACCGATGAATTGATGCAAATTATCCAAGCGAAACTCAATCAAATTGAGAAAGGTTCGGCTTTTGGTAGGAAGAGGGTGAATGCAAGTAGATCACAAGTCAAAAAGAAAGACATTACCTACTTATTGACCTCTTTACCTACTTATTGCTTACTACAACACACTCCAATACACTTTTAACAATCTGCACAATTCTATAATAATTTTAAGTGTTATCAGTAATTAAGTTATATCCAATACACTTGTATATAATTCAAGTTTTCAGTTTTTTACATCCCAGACTCCATATGCATATAATTCAAGTTTATAAGTATGATCGAAGCTCTAAACTTATGACTACAAAATGTATATATGGCAGGATTTAAGAACCTTTTTTTAGAAAACTTATGAAAATATTTTACTTTGGTTCCATGTAGTTGCTTTCTTATATCCAATATACTTCTTTGTAAAGTTTAAGCATGTGGCGGTACAAAAAAATTCATCCCCCGTGGTTCTGATGATGAGATATGCATAAGATCCGATACTGCAGTGTCCTTGAATATTCTGGCAGAAATCTCAATGACTGGGTAGTTAAACTCATGAGTTTGTTGGTCAGTTATAACCTCTTTTGAGTTCTGCCACTCCTTGCATTTTCTAATGCATCTTCCTTTTTCTCATTGAATATCCTTCCAGGGTCCTTGAACCAGTGTCCTATTCATAACTCATTAAGGACAGACCTGCTTATGATTCAGACTAGTATGTAGCAAATCATATTTATAGTCCAACTAATCTGATACGTCGGAAGTTGATTGGATGGAGCCCTCACTACAGCCGTGGAACTCAAGGTTCTTAAAGTCTCAAGGGTCTGACAGTTTTTAATGCTTTACATTTGTTGCAGACTGAACCAGCTATACAGGTGAGACCTTTTTATCTTTTGTGTTGCATGATTTTGAAAGGTCTTGCTATAATATTTTTTGTTCTTTTAGAGCTTTTACAGTTATCAGTAAATATTGAGATTGGACTTTAAACCTGGACTAAATATACTAATATTTGTGGACACCTCAGAAATGTGCGGAATTTTATCTATAGTTCAATATAGTTGTATATGTGAGACCTAGCTAATGATCTGAAATAATTTTGATGTCAAGGAGAAATATCTAATGTTTGCAAATAATGTGCCAAATATGGTTTATGCTATATAAGAATTCATCAGTGTCATATTCCAAATTTATATTTCTTATTAATTAATTCTTAGCAGCCATTTAGGATATTAAGTATTGCTATTCAATATGAACCTAAAAATGTCGCGAAGTCCTTCAATGTTTCTTACTATGTGCTTCTTGCTACTGCACATCAACATTGTGTTAGAGGTTTGATGTATTTCTACACTTGAGGAACTGTGAGTAAACAATATGATCTGTACATAATTGGACTCCTTAGTAAAAAAAATCTGTTGACTTAATTCGGATTGAATTTCCAGGGTGTTGGATGATAATCAACTTGAAGGGCCTCTACTTGAAAAACTTGGGAGCTTAAGTGGCTTGAGGAGACTGTAAGACTTCTAATCTAAAATATATATCTATCTTCGGTCAATGGCTTTCACATGATTCGCAGTCTTTCAATGTTTGTCGAGAGGTTTATGTTCAGAATCATCATCAGGTATTAACAGTTTCTTTTATTGATTTTCTGTAACGTTTTGATTTTTACATGTGTATAGGTTTTGATTTTGATATTTTTTGATTGAATTATGTTTGATGCAGTGCCTAAATGTAGAGTTCGTGGACCAAATGTCAACAAAATACTTGGTATTGATCCACTCTTACATATATTGTTTTGTGTAAATTTGAAAAACCTATTACTCCTTCTAATAGGTTGGTACATTCATTGTAGTTGATTGCCGAATACTCCTAATTTGGGATCAAATAATACGTCTGATATCAATACATCAACATCATGTATTTTGAAGCTGTTTCATTTATTTTTTCCGCACATTAGTCTCTTTGTTAGTTTGCAAACGTATAGTATGTTTAGACATATCATGACAAAAAGAATTGAGTATGGTAGAGCACTTAGTCTAATACTGATGACTGTATTGGCAAATAAAGGAATTAATGTTCCTCATGACACTGGCGACATATATATACACCAAGGTAACAATTTCACCCGAATCTAGGAGAGGTCTTATATATATAGTTCCCTCGGATAAGACCCATCTAGCAAGGTTTCGTCCGTGGCTCAAAAGGAAAGGGAAAGGAGAGTAAGCCTTATAATTGGCCTGTTTAGCTGAACTTATAATAAGTCCTTATGAACTTATTTTCGGGTAAAAATTTCATATTTTGATAAAAAAAATTATACAAGTATTTAATGTATGTTTGAGATTCTATAAGTTGCAAAAAAAAGTTGACTTTTTTCAAGAAAAAGTTAGGAATCTCTAACTTTGTCTTAAAATAAGTCGACTTATTCTGGAAAAAAGTTCCCCCAAACACCCCCAATATCCAATAATTTATTAAAGTTATGTTATAGTTTTTTGCACTGCTGAAAGATTTATAAAATATTTTACATTGCTATCCATAATCACTGCTGCTGTTATTTAAGTTTTAACTAATTTCAATGATTTCCATGCTTGATTTTTCTACTGATCCTCTTTAATAGCTCATTTTTTACATTTCACTAAATATTCTTCTAAGAACAATACGTGTTAAAAGAAAACTGGATACGTACTTTTGACATGGTCAGTAAGTATATTTTTTTGGATTCTGTCATTTTATTTTGGGAGTTCTTATTCCCTTTAGTTTCAACTTTCAAGTTACTGAAAGTCGTTTTGTACGAAGCTAAGTTGGACAGTTTATCTTCATTTCTTATGTCAAAGTGTTTAATTTGAATGGAATTTATGAATTGAATGAAAGATTTGAAAGTTAAACTTAATACAAATAGGACATCATTTCACGATGAATGCTTTGTAAGTAAGGTTGTAACTTAACCTGACTGATATTTCTCCTTTATTGTTATCCTTTGTCTACTATGACAATTTGCTGTGCTTTCTGTCCAGGAGTAATGTGATGAAGTTTCGTTCCAAGAATGAAGATGCCGACTTTTTTTTTTTTTTTTGCCAGAAAAGTAAAGGTTTTCATTAAATCAACAACAAATACACCGTCGGGACAAACCCCCAACTGGCGCTACAACCAGGTTGAAAAACAGAGACAAGCTAAAACACTTAGCTGGTTTGTTTCCTGACTGTTTGACAATACAGAACTGAAAAATTCTGTTAAAAGAGAATGCAATCAAAGACAACCCAATAAATCTAAATTGCACACACATCTCTGAATACAGTAATATCACAATTGACCTTAACACGTAAAAACAATTGGTAGTCCATTGTTCGGATGGCGCACCCCAGCTATCTACTTGCCGGTATCCAGCTATAGACTTGCCGTAAGTGAAGACTCCCCAAGGTTGAACATTCTCCTGTTGTGAAAGGTGAGCTTTTGCAATAACTATTAATGCTACAGTTTTGATGCGGGCTTTCCAGATCTCTCGAGACATCAAATTAAACATCCTCGGAGGACGGACATAACACAACCAAAACAATAATAACTGAAGACGATAACAATCGCACATAAGGCGATACACACGCCAAGAGGCGAGACAAAAAACCCAACAAAGATGAGTTTTCAAAGCACAAACTAGCTCAAGATCGGACCAGATCTGAGAAAATTCGAAAGAATTTTCGGAGCTTTATTGAATGAAAAAACTGAGGAAATTGATTAGAAGAGAAAAGGGAACGAAAATGAAAGAAAGAAGAGCACGGGCGGTGGAGAGGGGCGGTGGCGGGGGGCGGCGGAGGCGAGGGGGAGGCGAGGGGGAGGGGGAGGGGGAGGGGGAAGGGAAGGAGGGGGGGCGGCGGGGGGAGGGGGGTCGACTCTCAAAATAGGTTATCTGCTTCTGAAGATGCCGACTTTTAAAAGCATGTAGTGAAATTAATCCCATGTCAGATTTTGCTGAAGTGTGTACAGTAATATGTTAGGGTATCTAACACCTTATTGTACAATCGGGTACCCATGTGGAGTTGCACCATGAGAGGAGGTTTGATGGATTTCTTATTTTTTATATTTGATCATTATATGTATCAAATTGAAAAGTCCAAATAGTTAACAAATGGTCGAATATTGCATATTCCTGATAGTTGATCATTATATGTAACATACATACTGAACCTGGCTATTTTATTGGGAAGACTGTGAAAATAGTTCCGTATGGATGGCAAGTTTTGGAATGACGTTTCGTGTTTTCACTACTAGCCTTGAAGAGGCTGCTAAATACAATAAAATCAAAATTGCTATAAAGTACTTGGCCTGTTTGATGGCATATGCATAACACATAAAACGCAATGTGCCATGGTGGCCATAATACAGAGGTTAGAATATACTTGGTTAAGATCTATAGAAAATAAAGAGGAGGTAAGTGCTAACATTGATGCTGAAGTAGGAATAATTGTTTTAAATGTGCAGGTTACAGTGTGTGTAGTAGGACAATTAATGCGAGCTCTAGGTGCAACATTTACGATTCAGGTGTTACTACATCCCATTAAAGACTTAGGCACTGCTTCTCCATCTGGAACTGAATCTCAAGCTCTGATCATGCAGAGTGTTACATTTTCTATGATGTTCATAGCTTTTTCCATTTCTACCCATGGCAACCGTAAGAGCCTGATAACATCTTAAATTACATCAGTTGTTAATTTCCTTTTTGTACTAATTAATATTTTGCCTCTTACTCTGGTGGACTATCCATGTTGCAGATAAGGAACCTGGGAGGTATAGTAGTAGGCTCTGCAGTATGCATAACATCTATTTTAGGAGGGTAAGCACTAGAGTCAATTAAAGGGTACTTGCATATAAAAATGCTATATTAAGTATTGTAATTTTATATATATAATGAGATTTGTTAGAAATTGAGGATTTGCAGACCAGTATCAGGAGGATGCAAGACCATTGGCCCTGCAATTGCTAGTTCTAATTAAAAGGACTTTGGGTGTACATTGTTGGCCCAGTAACAGGAACATTGCTCTGAGCACTCTCCTATGACTTCATTCGAATTTGGAGCAACTGACAAATCTCTTACAACTTGAATCACTTAATGTTTTTTTGTTAATATTGTGTCAATAGATAAGCTACTATAGTAGGATATTTAATGATTCGTAATCCAGAAACATCCATTATGGCATTATCCTCCCAACTATTCATAATTGTTGACACAAAGGAAGAGTGAGTAGGCAAGTAAAAGATGATTCTTCACATGTACATGTTTGACTGTGTTTTTTAGGCTTATAATTTACTGAAAGATTTGTAAGGAAATGTACGAGTAATACCGGTTAGAATATGGAAACATATATTGAATGGAGTAAGAATATTTGTTAGGTTAGGATTGATTAGAGCAAAAAAAGAGAATATAATTTAATATGGAATATAATTTTATATGAAATATTTTTTATATATTTTTTTAATAAAAGCAAAGAAAGAGATAAGTGTCTTTGACACTTACTAAATTTTTATTGTATTAAATAATTTATAATTTTATAATTTTATCAGTTAAATGGTTATTCCCAATTATTTTGTTAATGCATGTTATATTTACAATTATTATATACCACACAATTTTCTTTATATATCAGTTATTTTTTATACTATAATGTAAATATATACAAAATTGTTGCTTGAAATATATTAATCAATTAAAATTAAAAAGGCGCAACATTATTTTTTAAACAACTTTAATTTTATTTGTCCAGTTTGAATATCTTACAAATTTAAAAATTTATAGATGCATATTATTGAATAATAATTTAGAGTCTCTCGACACACATATATAATTATATAATTGTTTATTTAAAATTTTAAAAACAATAAATGCAATTATTTTTTATAGTTTACAATTATTTATATCTAAAAGATATTATTAAGTAAACAATTGATTACTTTATAAACCATAATTTTAGTTATTATTGGTTTTTTTAACACAATTAGATAATTTTGTTAAAAATTGAAAATAAAGTTATTAAACACTTTTAGTACAATATCAAAATAAAAAGAAAATTTACTCCATCATCTACTAACTTCGATAAATTGGTTAATTGTAAGAAAAATAAAAATCAAGTTCATAAAAATAATTGTATATTTTCTCCAAATTTTTATAAAGCATATGAAAGAAGATTTTAATGTATATTAAATTCTAAAATCAAAAATAAAACATAAAATACATTAATCTACATAAATATAAATAATGATATTTATAAATATATAAGTAAATAATATTATATGATTCAAATCAAGCTACTTTGAAACGAATAAATGATCATAGTCACTAAAACAAATCGTAAACATGTATACGACTTTGTTAATTTGGATCACGTTTTACTGAAAAGTCTATCCAATCACACAAATGTTTATATTTAATACATTCTAGGAGCATTGACAAAATACTTTATACTTAATGAAAATTATGATAAAAATACTTTTTTCTTAAACTTATTTTTCAATGATTTAATCTCATCTCGATATACTAAACTTTAATATTATAAAATATTAATGTATCATTAATTCAATATCATTATAAAAATTTATTTAAAACTCAAAATAAATTTAATTAAAGTATGAGATATTTAAATATACCACAACAAAAACATAAAAATAAAATATTATTTTTAAATATTCTTAAGCTAACTAAACTCTAAGAAACTCGTGGAAAAAATTCCCAAATATTTATTTAATAAATGATATTAAATACAAGTTATATAAACATTGAACATAAAAGATATTTAAATTATTTAAGAAAAGTTTAAATTTGATTTTTCCTGTAGATATAACTGGATATAGATCGGAGGAAATAGCAAAAAAAATCTAAAAATCGAAGGGAAATTCATTATTTATATGTTCGGCGAATATTAATATTATCCCGCATCTAATAAAGATTAAAGTACTTACCAAATCAATATCAATATATTCTAAATAAGTGCTAGCATTAGAATTCCAAAATTACTAAATCTATCCTTCTACTTTTTATTCGTCCAATATATCTTTACAGGCTTTTTTATCATTTAACATTCAACTGGGTCATCCAAATCAATATGGGTTATATCCATCCATTTTTAAGTACTTTTTTCCACAAAATGGATCACCCATATAGTAATGGGTTATATCCATATCAATTTAATTTTAGATGCGTCAGTTTTCAAAATATTTGATATGGTAACTTCTTTTCAAAATCTTCCTATAATCATGTAGTCTGATATTCTGTTTATTTTGATTTTGAATTACTTTTATTGTGGAGATATCTTTGTCAATTACTGTATAGATAGACATCGTATGTAATCCTCTAATTCGTGCCTGTTGTTAACAGGATTAACTCTTCACGTATATCTTTGTTTCTTAAATTACAAATGGGTTATATCCATATATTTGTTGATCTGTTTATTTTTCTTCCTATAATCATGTTTTGTTTTCTGCTAATCTATTTATTTTAAATTTGAATTCCTTAGTTTGTGGAGTAATATTTGGTAACTACTGAAGGGAAAGACGGGGTATTAAATCTTGATTGTTGATTCCTATACATCATTTCAAAGACTGATTCCTATATATCGGTTCAAAGATTGATGAACAAAGCAGGTATGTTTATATTGATGGTATATGTTGTTTTAACTAACGATGGAATCAAATCTCTCCGTGTGCGAGAGATTTCACCTTATGTTTACTATTGATATTTTGATTATCTGAAGTATCCAGATTCACATGGATTGATCCGGATTTTATATGCACTCTATTATTATATATTATTATTTATTATTACTCTTTCTTGGATTATCGATCGACCCGTGTGTATGTATATGCAATCTGCTTACCGTAGTTGTGGTAATTGATCTTAACTATCAGATTTGGAATTTGAAAGCAACAGTTTTTGACTGAGGTTCGTTTTCTTCTCTGTATCTTTTTCTTCTTCCATTCCCCTTTCCTCCTGATTCAATCCAATTATATACATACACATATACATATTTATTATATATCTATTGTATATCTAACACGCATGAGTATATATTATTTATATCTTCACTCTTCAATATTGTTATTTATGTGGTTAATGAATTAGATTTGTATTTTTGGTTGCAGATAAATATTGATTTGAATATTGATAATCTGGGACAATATCCAAAAAATAATCGGTCTCGGTGTGCAGATGAATTATTCCGGTGGTGATTATTGTTAGTGCATATTTAAGAAAAATTAAATCACACTACAAACAAACTGTAATTAACACTTGTAATTAAACAAACTGTAAAATGTGCAAGTACCTATGGCTTCACCATACAAACAAACCTCCTAGTTTGTTTCCTAGCATTTGCAGTCAGAACTTTTGGGATATGGTTCATCAGAATTTTGGTCTCACGGAAAGACATTTTTTACTCTCTTCTTACTTTCTCTTGTCTCTCCTTCTCTCTTCTCTCTTTTATTGTTATCTGGTCCGAGTAATTTTTTTTTCATGTGGTCAAAGCTTGTAATAAAGTACATTTTTTAAACACAATTTAAAAAAATGTCGAAATTGTGAGGCTTACTTAGGTCAAGGGCAAAAAAATCATTTCATATTTATTATTAGTAATTATATTTTTAAAAAAATATTAAATACAAAGAATATTTTTAAATTGTATATCATATTGTAAAAAATTTAATATATTTCGATTTATATTTAGAAAATAAAATAACAATGATTAAGAATTTTTCAGATGGCTTAACATGCCAAAAATGTATATAAAAATCTAAAATTGATATTTTCTGAAATTTGATTTTTAAGAAGTTAGATGAAATTCTACGTAAAATTGGATATATTAGGCTTAATTATTGTTTAAATTTATGTTTCTATTATAAACAATTCATTTTTTATTAAAAATAATTATTTTGACGAACATGTTTCTTATGTAGTACAATTATTATAATATAACATATTACCTTCTTTGGTTGTCAAAATTCGAGTACGATGCCGAGAAATGGCCAGTATATAATTTAAATTGAAATTATCTAATTTTTTGCATTATAATAATTATACACCCATTATACATTTCAAGAAAACATATACATTTAAATATTCAAATGTTCTATATTAAAATAGTATTTTGTGAATTTTTGAATATATATATATATGCAATTATTATTATAACATATTATTTGTATATTTCTCATTTTGTTAACAAAATGCGAGGCGTTGTTGAAGACGGTGCCGAGAAATTGTCAATAAATATGCTTAAATTTAATATGGAGTGTAGGACAATTTTACTCTTTTTAAATGATATTTCAATTAAAATGTTCGAAATGTGAGGCATCGTCGTTAGATGACGGCGAGAAATCTTTAACTAAAGTATCTCAGATTGATTCGGACATCTGTGTTTTGTGTTTTTAGTAAAGAGAATGCGATTATTAAAATGGTCTTTATCTTCAATACGTTCGTGATATCAAACATTTATTAGTCATTTGTTTATGAGAATGTTTTAAAATTATAGCAATCATTGTCATTTCAAACGTTCCTTTTAGTTGTAACGAGTGCATCCATTTTGAAAAATGAATGGACAAAAATGAATTTCCGTGTGCGAAGCACGGGCAATATTGCTAGTATACGTAAAGTTCAATCAAGTACGTAAAGTTGATATTTAATTAATGTTACTAAGATTAATAAATAAAGATGTACGTATCATTTAATATTTCACATCTAATAAATATTTTGATACATTTTTTAAAAAACTTATGTATTTAGAACTTGTTTTTAATTAAAATTTCTTTTTGATGAAAATTATAATTTTTATATAATAAAATGCAAGATGTCGTCGAGTAACATTCTACTACATAATTATATTGAGTAATATTGTGTGAAATCAATACTTTAAAATGATTTTTCGGATCATGTTTCCATCAAAATTGAATTAAATAAATAAAACAAATTTTTTATTTATTATATTTTACCGATATTGGTAAAAACATTTTTCAATTCTTTAAAAACTCAATAACTCATCGGAAAAACTCATCGTTTAGAGTCTTTATGTCGATAAAAGAATATGATCGGAAAATTTATTTTCTTAAATTTATAGCTCAATAACTGAAATTATTCATAATTCATTTTTAATTTAACTATAGTTTTAATTTTCATATTATAAAATGCGAGACGGCGCCGCGAGGTGACGTCGAGAAACGTTATACTATATTACTACATTGACTTATATTGAGTGAGCAATTATCAAATTGTAAGAATTACATTTTACTACACCTTCTTAGATCACATTTCATTTAAAACCTAATTAATTAAATTAAATATACACAAATTTTAATATTTAATAAATTTAATATTCACAAATTTAAATATTTTTAATTGTGTTTAAAAAATGTACTTTATTACAAGCTTTGACCACATGAAAAAAAAATTTACTCGGACCAGATAACAATAAAAGAGAGAAGAGAGAAGGAGAGACAAGAGAAAGTAAGAAGAGAGTAAAAATGTTTTTCCGTGAAACCAAAATTCTGATGAACCATATCCAAAAAGTTCTGACTGCAAATGCTAGGAAACAAACTAGGAGGTTTGTTTGTAGGGCGAAGCCAGAGGTACTTGCACATTTTACAGTTTGTTTAATTACAGTTTGTTTGTAGTGTGATTTAATTTTTCTTAAATATGCACTAACAATAATCACCACCGGAATAATTCATCTGCACACCGATACCGATTATTTTTTGGATATTGTCCCAGATTATCTATATTAAAATCAATATTTATCTGCAACCAAAAATACAAATCTAATTCATTAACCACATAAATAACAATATTGAAGAGTGAAGATATAAATAATATATACTCATGCGTGTTAGATATACAATAGATATATAATAAATATGTATATGTGTATGTATATAATTGGATTGAATCAGGAGGAAAGGGGAATGGAAGAAGAAAAAGATACAGAGAAGAAAATGAACCTCAGTCAAAAACTTTTGCTTTCAAATTCCAAATCTGGTAGTTAAGATCAATTGCCACAACTACGGTAAGCAGATTGCATATACATACACACGGGTCGATCGATAATCCAATAAAGAGTAATAATAAATAATAATATATAATAATAGAGTGCATATAAAATCCGGATCGATCCATGTGAATCTGGATACTTCAGATAATCAAAATATCAATAGTAAACATAAGGTGAAATCTCTCGCACACCGAGAGATTTGATTCCATCGTTAGTTAAAACAACATATACCATCAATATAAACATACATGCTTTGTTCATCAATCTTTGAACCGATATATAGGAATCAGTCTTTGAAACGATGTATAGGAATCAACAATCAAGATTTAATACGCCGTCTTTCCCTTCAGTAGTTACCAAATATTACTCCACAAACTAAGGAATTCAAATTTAAAATAAATAGATTAGCAGAAAACAAAACATGATTATAGGAAGAAATCAACAAATATATGGATATAATCTATTTATAATTGAAGAAACAAAGATATACGTGAAGAGTTAATCCTGTTAACAACATGCACGAATTAGAGGATTACATACGATGTCTATCTATACAGTAATTGACAAAGATATCTCCACAATAAAAGTAATTCAAAATCAAAATAAACAGAATATCAGACTACATGATTATTGGAAGATTTTGAAAAGAAGTTACCATATCAAATATTTTGAAAACTGACGCATCTAAAATTAAATTGATATGGATATAACCCATTACTATATGGGTGATCCATTTTGTGGAAAAAAGTACTTGAAAATGGATGGATATAACCCATATTGATTTGGATGGCCCAGTTGAATGTTAAATGACCAAAAAGCCTGTAAAGATATATTGGATGAATAAAAAGTAGAAGGGTAGATTTAGTAATTTTGGAATTCTAATGCTAGCACTTATTTAGAATATATTGATAAAGTAAAGATGTACGTATCATTTAGTATTTCATATCTAATAAATATTTTGATTCATTTTCTAAAAAACTTATGTATTCAGAATTTGTTTTTAATTAAAATTCATTTCTGATGAAAATTATAATTTTTATATAATAAAATGCAAGATGTCGTCGAGTAACAATCTACTACATAATTATATTGAGTAATATTGTGTGAAATCAATACTTTAAAATGATTTTTCGGATCATATTTCCATCAAAATAGAAGTTAAATAAATAAAACAAATTTTTTATTTATTGTATTTTACCAATATTGGTAAAAAAAATTATTCAATTCTTCAAAAACTCAATAACTCATCGGAAAAACTCATCGTTTAGAGTCTATATGTCGATAAAAGAATATGATCGGATAATTTATTTTCTTAAATTTATAGCTTAATACTTCTTCTTTGTTAGGAATAATTTATAATTATGATGTTAAGAATAGAATTTTGCTAATACTTCTTGTATATCCTGATCTTATAAAGGATTTAGCACTTTGTTTAGGATATATGTGTTAGACAGTAATCTGTAGAATTTAGTCAGGAACAGTGCGTCAGAGACTACATGTCAGGAACAGAGAAGCAGATCCTGATACATTAAGTCAGATCCTGATCAAATACTGATGGGATAATCAGATCCTGATGCAATGGGAAATCCTGATATCAGTCATGTTACTGATGATGTCAATGGATGCTACAAAAACTGGCAAGTGCTATAAAACAGGATCTTTGTTTTGGAAAACAAGCAAGAAGATATCGTGAAGGAAACGAATTCTTTATTGATGGAAACTATCAACTGGACGGCAGAACATTGTCATAGATAGATTATAATTCTGTTATTAGTTGATAGGTAGCATTATAAATACTCTCTCTATATCATTGTAAATAGTGCGCGTAAGTGAGAAAGTGAGTTCGTAAGATCTGTATTCGAGAGTTCGAAACAAACAGAGAGAGAGATTTATATTGTCAGCAGCTGCTAAAGGTATTGTACACCTTTGGTAGAGTTTGTATTTGATTATTTTAATACAAACAAAGTTTGATTCATTCGTTTATTCTTGTTCATATAATCAAGCAAAAATCAGACACGATTATATAACTTGTATTCAACCCCCCCCCTTCTATAAGTTATTCGAGTTAACAATTGGTATCAGAGCAGGTTGATTTCGAATAATCATAAAGATCTGCAATCATGTCTGGTTACAAGGATGGTAATAATAAGATTCCTATGCTCAAGAGAAACGAATATACCCTATGGGAAGTGAAGATGTTGCATCACTTGGAAGCAACAGATCCTGATTATCTTGACAGAATCAAAGATGGGCCTTTCATTCCAACAAGGCTTGTTCCTCAAGCAACTGTCGAAGGAAAAGTTGTTACAGAACATATAGCAGAGAAGCCTAAATCTGAATGGGCAGATAAGGAAAAAGAGAACGTTCTTAAGGATGCTAAAGTGAGAAACATACTGTTCAACAGTCTTGATTCTGTTCTCACTAACTATGTTCTCTCGTGTAAAACTGCTAAGGAGATATGGGACAATCTAAAGGTTCACTGTGAAGGAACTAAACCTGTCAGGAAGAATATGAGGACACTTCTCATACAACAGTATGAGTACTTTGAATCCAAGTCTGGTGAGTCACTTACTGACACCTTTGATAGGTTTACTAAACTCATCAATAAGATGGCCATGCATGGTAAATATTATGACTTGGAGGATATGAATACGAAGTTCATGAAAGCTCTTCCTGATTTCTACAATGAGAAGATATCTGCAATTGAGGAAGCTAATGATCTTGATGAGATATCCTTAGAAGCAGTTTATAGAAAATTGAGAGCTTATGAACTTGACAAGCAGCAGAAAAAGAGCAGGAGTGGAGGAAAGATTAAAACTGTTGCACTCACTGCTCAGTCTGAATCAAAGAAGCTTCCAGAAGAAAAGTCTGAATCTACTGAAAGAGACTTGAGGAAGAAGAAGAGGAAAGAAAGTTCTGAGTCAGAGACTGAAGATATAGACTCTGAAGATAATGATTCTGAATCAGAGATGCAAGAACTCTTTGCTATGTTTGCTAAAGCTTTCAAGAAAGGAAAATTCAACAGGAGAAGATTTAGCAAAGGTACTTTTCAGAAGAAAGAGGAGAAGAAGAATGACAAAGGCAAGAGTACAATTATCAAGCTTGATAAAGCCAAGATCAAGTGCTTTAACTGCAGTGAGCTTGGACACTTTGCTAGTGAGTGCAAGAAGCCTAGGAATTCAGGAAAGGGTAATGCACTCATGGTCACACAGAAGGATTGGGCAGACTCCAGTGATTCTGAAAATGAATTGGATTATGACAACATTGCATTGATGGCAAGTGCTTCAGACAAGCTTGGATCTTCAAAGAAAACTTCTTCATCTTCTGTTAAGGTATCACTTCACTCTCTTGATTCATTTGATAACTTAGATTCTGATGATATTAGATCTATTCATGTTGAGTTTAAGAATCTTATGACTAATTTCAAAATTCTTGCTAGTGAAAAAGATGAACTCAAGGCTAAGAATGATGAATTAGTTAATAGAAATAATTTTCTTGAATCTGAGTTAATTCAAATGGAAGAATATAAGTTAAGTTCTGATAAAGATAAGCATGATTATGGTGTTATTCTTGAGGCTTATGACTATGTCAGAAAAGAAATAGAGCAAGAGAGAGATGTGATTAAAACCATTAACAATTCTGGTAAAAAGACTCAAGAAATCATTGAAAATCAAATTTTGGGTAAAGTTAATGGTTTAGGTTTTGATAAGGCTAGGCAATAAGATACTGTAGCTATTGTCAGTGATGGTAGTAAAACTGAAGCTAGCACATCAAAGTCTGAAGGTAAGAAGATAGTCTCTGAACCTAAACATGTTAAATTTGTTGATTCTAAAGGTACCCCAGTTGTGCACAAAAGAATTAACAATAGCAATTCAGATGAGAGAGTGTTAGAAAAACCTAAGAATGTAAACATAGGTTTTCTGTCTAAGTCTCAGTTGAAACAGAGACTAGAAAGTATTTCAGAGTCTAGCAAGATCAGAAGAAATAGGAATGGAAAAGAAGGTATTAACAAAGAGAATAATTACAATAATGTACCTGATGCACCTAGGAAGAAATGCTATAAATGTGGAAATCATAATCATTTGGCCCTAGACTGCAATCGAAAACCTTCTTGGAAAACTGAGTCCAGATTCCCCAAGACTCAGAGAATTCAATATCAACCACAAGAACCCTGTTATCATTGTGGTGGTTTACTTCATTCCATTTATATGTGTAAGGAATATCATGAACTGTATTATGACTATTATTCTCTGAAATCTGAAACTCCTAGTCACAAATAGTTTGTGAAATCTAAGTCTAAGGTTGACTCTGCAACAGGTAAATCAAAAGCAAAATCTTCAAAGCCTGTTGGTTCAAAAGTTAGTAAGAAAGGATCCAATCAAAGTTGGGTCCTAAAAAATTCTAACTAGCTACTTTTTGTTTGCAGGGCATTGGAAAGAAGCATTCAATTATCTTGGACAGTGGATGCTCTGGACATATGACTGGAAAGAAGTCCCTGCTTACAAAGTTTGAGAGGAAAACTGGCCCAGTAATATCCTTTGGAGATGGCAACAAAGGAGAAATTCTGGGATATGGCTCAATTATTTTGGGGAATGTCATCATAGAAAATGTAGCACTGGTTGAAGGCTTGAAACACACACTTTTAAGCATAAGTCAACTGGGTGATAAGGGTTACCAATCAATCTTTGACAGTAAGGGATGCAAAATCTTGAATATGAAAAATGGAGACATTGTTCTGACTGGTCAGAGACATGGTAACATATATGAAGCCAGCTTGAGTGACACATCTAAAGGAACTATCAGATGTCTTTACAGCAAGGCATCAAATGATGAAAGCTGGAATTGGCACAAGAAGCTCTCACATCTCAATTTCAAGAAGCTTAATCAACTTGTTAAGCATCATCTGGTGAGAGGCCTACCTCAGGCAAACTATGTGCAAGATGGACTTTGTGATGCTTGTCAGATTGGAAAACAAAGAAGAACCACTTTCATGAGCAAGACAGAAAATTCCATTACTGAACCATTTCACATGCTGCATCTTGATTTATTTGGTCCAGTAAACATTATGTCTATCAACAAGAAAATATATGCTCTAGTTATAGTGGATGACTACACAAGGTTCACATGGGTATTCTTTCTACACAACAAGGATGAAGCTCCTCAGAAAATCATTGAACTTGTCAAGAATATTCAAAATAGCTCTGAGTACAAGGTCAAAGTGTTCAGAAGTGACAATGGTACAGAATTCAAGAATTCTACAATGGAGGAGTATTGTGCAGACAGTGGAATTACTCAACAGTTTTCTGCACCTGGAACACCTCAACAAAATGGTGTAGTAAAAAGATAGAACAGAACTCTCATAGAGGCAGCAAGAACCATGCTTGCAGATGCAAAGCTTCCAACCTATTTCTGGGCAGAAGCTATCAACACTGCATGTTTCATTCAAAACTGTACCTTGGTAAATGCTAATGGAAAGACTCCCTATGAGATGATCAAAGGAAAGAAACCAAGTGTGAAATACTTTCACATCTTTGGATGCAAATGCTATGTCCTGAAAGTTCATCCAGAACAACTTGGGAAATTTGAAGCCAAATCGGATGAAGCAATCTTTCTAGGGTATTCAGCATCAAAAGCCTTCACAGTATACAATCTCAGAACTCATATTGTTATGGAATCAATTCACGTTGCATTTGATGATAAGAAGTTTGGAATTTTGCAAACTGATGAAAGTCATGACAATCTGGAATTTGAAAATCTTAAGTATTCTGAGATTCTCTCCAGCGATGATGAAGATTCTCCAGAGGAAATCTCTATTGCTTCTCAAAGGAATGTTACTGTTGAGGGGGAGCAATTCAATCAAGTAGAACATAGGACTGATCAGGATCAGACTGGTCATTCAGAGTCTACTTCATCAGGAACTGATCCTTCAGAGTCTAATGAAGGAATGTTAGGTCCAATATGTTTGAAGAATGGGGGGTTGAATACAAACAGTACTGTTTTATCGAAATTTGTCCGGATAATTTAATTTATATTTTGACAAATTTGAGCGGAATTAAATGAAACAAAATTCAAGTTGAATATAAAATTATATTAACTTGAGGGGTTTGTTACAAATACAGTACAGAATTTATATCTAGTTAATAAAAACAAATTAGAAAATTTGACATGAATTTTTCTAGATTTGTTAATAAAAATCAAGATATAGATTAGGAGTAAAAACTCGCTAATAGTACAAGAGTATCAAGTAAATCAGTTCTATCGGATCAGATATTAAAAATAAGATGAACTTGATTTTCTATATAATTTTTCTGCTTCTTGTGCTGTGTTCTTGATGAGAGAGAAGAGAGAATTCTGTCTTGAATGTAATATTTTGATCTGTGTTTTTCCTTTCTGATTGCTTCTGTCGAGATGTCTTGATATATATTAATCCCTGCATCTTTATCTTCAATTATAACTGTCAAGACAATCGTCAATACAATT
The DNA here is from genome assembly GCA_036435485.1 of Saposhnikovia divaricata. NCBI lineage: Eukaryota > Viridiplantae > Streptophyta > Magnoliopsida > Apiales > Apiaceae > Saposhnikovia > Saposhnikovia divaricata. Next base: position 165,897,941 of record CM071595.1, on the reverse strand, counting down.
TCTTCTTCCAAGACAACCAGTTTTGTACTGCCAAGACAATAGGCAATACAATCGTCAAGACAATCAGGTTCTTCCAAGACAATCAAATTCTGAGATCTTTGTCTTGCTTTATCAAAATTATCATTCTGTCTGAAGCTTTTTCTTTTTGATCATTATCAAGACAATCAAATTGAACTGTCAAGACAATCGTCAAGACAATCAAATCAGATTTTTATTCTACTTTTCAAAAGCTTTTCAGACAATATCATTATCAAGACAATCGGCAAGACAATCAGGAATTGTCTTGCTTTATTGATTTCTTCTCCAATACAATCGGCAAGACAATCTCCTATTATCTTGCTGTTCTGATTTAAACCTTCAAGACAATCGGCAAGACAATCAAGGATTGTCTTGCTAGTTCATTTTTCAGAATTAAATTAAAATTGATTAATAAATAATCATTTTAATTTATTCTTACTTAAATAATTAATCAGATTTAATTAATCTAATAATTAATTTAATTAAAGAATTAATTCAAGATGAATTAATTAATTAATTAAATTTACTACTTGATTTAAATTAATTAAATAAGAATAATTATATATCCTTGAATTGTCTTAATTCTTTTCTGAATCACTGAAAGTAATAAAGGAATACCACTGAATATTTTGTTGACGTTCCATGTACTGTCTGGTTCATGAACGACTAACCTCAATGACTGTCCTTTAATTTTCACATTCAAAATGTGATTTAGTTTTCTTCTCATCTCTATCTCCTTCTTGTACTTCACTGTATACTGTCTGAACCTGTCACTCTAGAAATCTCTGTCTTAGAAATAAATCCACTTCTTTGATGCTATACTGAGGCTTGATCAGCAATCTGAACTTCTTCCAGTGTAAAACATCAAAACTATAGATTGACTTTAGAGTTTTTCTTCTGACAGATAGTACCTCCTGAGATTCCTGTGACAGTTAAAGTTATTTACTTATTACAAACTAAGATTAAGTTGAGTTGAGTCCTCGAACTACAAATAAGCTGTGTCATATGCCTTTCAATCTCCCCTTATTTGTTTGTTAGACGATAACAAGCAAATACCTAGAGGATTACTCAACTTAACTTAGTAAAGGATAAAACTTTAAACACAAAGTAAATAAAAGAAAAGTTCTGGTTTATATTTAACATTGTCCAGATTCAAACATAAAAGATAAATACAAGATAGATGATCCTCTAGACTGATCATATAATACAATTTTCTATCTTGACCTATCTAAGCTCTAAAGATATCACATGTAGAGCTGATCTTCATTTTGAAGTTTCTTCATCCCTTATTTCTCCAGGTTCAACTTCATCTTCTTGCTCTAGGAATCTTCTGATATTCTCTGTGTCAAATCGTTCTTGATCATCCAAGGTTTTGATCAAATCCTTGTCAAGTACACGTTCATAATCTGACATAAGACCTTTAGGTTTCTTAGGCAAGATTCCAAGGTTACCCCATAGCCGATTTCGAAGAATGTAATATTTCTTTTCAAAACCAGTTAAAGCATATGATCGAATAATGTCAGCAACAAAGATACTTTCTTTATCTTCGAATCCTGTAGTCCTCAGCATATGTTCTAACCATACCAGATGAGATGCAGTGTATAATTTCATCGACTTAGAATCAAGAAAACAAGAGTGTAATGTATTACCCTTGAGAAACTTAACATGATGTGGAGTTTGAATAACTTGTGGACTATTCCTTTGCGCAAACTCCAAAAGTCTTTCATGAAGTAAAATATTCAGTTCAGAAAACCTTTTTACCTTTATGGACATAATCCATAGTTCCATCAAGCTTCTCTGTTGAAAGATTTGAAGTGACACATAGAGAGAACCCATTGTACGAGAGTCAATCTGAATTATCAGTTGATCTGCACATCTGTCAAATCCAGCTACTATCCTTGAGATTTCCAGCATCAATGCATCCATATATTGCAAGTAATCTGGATTGGTCTCTTGAAACTGTTGAAGTAGATGAAGTAAACGTTCATCATCATTAGCAGTGTTCTGAATAGAATCAAAAATTTCTCTTGCTCTATCCCACTTTGGACCAATCTTCAACTGAATATCTCTTTTCCTTTCCTGTACACTGATTGCATGTAGCTTTTGTTTCCCTGCATCTTCAGCTTGCTTCAGCTTCAATCTTTCATTCACTACCTGTCTGGTCTTCTCAAGCTTAGCTTGTCTCATCTGACGATCAGCTTTCTCCTCTTGAAGTTCCTTCTCAAACTCAGGATCATCTTGCCAGTTTGAAAGATCTTCTTCGATATCATTTAACTGTTGTACCTCAAACTTACTATTCTTGAGATCGAAATCAAACTCGAATACATCCTGATCATGAGCAGCTTTTTCTTTTCCCTTCTCAGATTTCTCCTTATGCCTCCCTTGACCTCCTGACTTACTTCCTCCTGGTTCTCCAGACTTACCTGCTCCTCCATCTCCAGACTTCTCCCCCTTAGTTGAGGAATCCTCTACACACTTCCGTTGACTGTCAAGCTCCCTATTTGCATCATTATTCCCTTCATTATCATCATCATAGTCTCCAAAATATGCTCTTTGTTCTGGTGTGATATTATGAGTAGGTTTAACAATGTTGTATAGATGATCAAGTCCTTCAAACATGTAATCATACTTTTCTTCAAGATTCGCAAAGGTTGACGAATATGATTGAGCAGTTTCATGCATTTCCACTTGAAGTTCATCCACCCTATTAGAGAGTCTGCCAATAGCATTTAGAATATCTGTTCTTTCTGTAGATGCCTGAGAGTTAGATTGTATCAATGTATTGATTGCTGGAGTGAGTGTAGTCTTTATGTTGTGGACATCGTCACGAATGATCATGAGCTGATTGTTGACAGAGGTGGAAGAAGAAGACCGTTCATCCACTTGTGCTTTTAAAACTTGTTTTTCAGCCTCAGTTTCCTTCAATTTCTTTTGCAGTTCTTTGATTTGAGCCATTAGAGACAAAGTGTTTGTGTCAGTGTGTGCGCTCACCTGATGATCACTCAAGGATATGTCACTCTCCTTTCGTGCATGTGTTTCACTCATATTTAAGGTGGTCCTCACATCACTCAACACTAGCTCCTTTCCTTGAGCTGTACCTGCATAAGAAATCACCCTAGCCTCTTCTGGATAGGTCAGTGGAGGTGCAATGGGAGTTCGCAATTCCCAATCCTCAGTCATCTCTATCAATTCATTTGGATTTGATAGCTGAATTTCTTCAGTGATAGGATGACCAAGTTGCCTTTCACTTTCTCCAGATAAATCTGCGAGTGAAGAATCCCTTGAGGGAGCCAGGAATGTTCCTCCTGGGAAGGGAGATGATGACTCTATTAAAATTGGCAGAGAGTCAAGATTTCCCTCAGAAGCCTGTGAAGGCTCTTCTACCGTAACAATGGTAGGCACTGTAACAATCCTATCGTGCACTCCTTGCTTAGTGTCCTTAGCAACATCAGATTCTACGGTAATGTTTTCCCCCATTGTGAGTAATAGAGGTGTGCTTGACTCTGTACAAGGTGCCACGGCCCTTTGGCGAATTTCAATAATTTCATCCTGTTGAGAGGATGAAATTAGTAACAGTTCATCGGCCATTTCAATGTCCAAGTCCTGTTGGGAGGAAATGGATGGGCTAACAGATGCCTCAAGTAATAGGTTTCTTCTCTTCTTTGGTGGAGGCAGAGCTGTGGGATCACTCACATTATCACTTCTTCTATCAGCTCTTTTTGTCAACAACTTGCTTCTGGCTTTAGGTTTAGAGATTTGGTTAGACACAGTGTTTGGCTCTAAGACCTGGGATAGAGGCTGTGGTTCTACAACCTCTTGGTCTGACCTATCAGCCACTTGGGCTCCAGAAACAGTTTGAGAGATAGAAGGCAATACCTGCTCCATTGATGCAGTAGCTGTACCTGAAGGAATAGATTGTTCCATTTGATGTTGATGTTCAGGGACAGGTACATTTAGAGGTTCAGGTTTAGGTGCATTCAAAAGTCGAGGAATGACAGGTAGATTTATGAAGTTAGACAAATATGATGTAATATACACTGGCACATTTATCAACTTTCTATGTGTATCAAGGCTAGTGAATATTTTCTTGGTTTGCCTGCCTGATACCATAGGGTTGTCATTCCTCAACACTGTTTGTTGACCAACAGAAACAAGATGATTAAATAACAAAGTTAAAATCTAGGATAATAACATAGAACTTTCTTACCCTCATCAAAATCCCTTCTGGCCTTAACAATCCTGTTAATAATAGTACTCCAAAGTAGGTTACCAATATTGATTCTACGGTTGTTAGCAACAGCATAACCAATAGTTTGTAACATAGAGGTGAGTAAGTGAAAATTACCTCTGGCTGAATTAGCAAATACCTTGGAGATCGTGTCGAAGAATGCATCCCATTGTTGAACCAAATTCCTTTTGCTCAGGTTGTTCATATCAATTGCTCCATGATAATTAATATCAATGAAGAATTGATAGAGTTGTTCACTGGTTGGAAATGGATCAAAATTATCCGCAGGAAGGCCCAATACAGTAGTAAGGGTTGATTCTGTCACGATGTGGTGTGTACCATCAAAATCAAAAGAAAATGAGGTCAAGTCTTCAGACACCACAGCTTCTGTGCAAATCAATCTCAGTGGTCCTATCTTAATTGGGGCTTCAATCGAAATGGCAGTTCGAATAATTGAATCGTCATTCAAAAATCGTATCCAAGGCCTAAATCGATCGTAGGGACAATCGTTCGGATTAAAATAGCCAACCAAATTATGTTTCATTATCTCAAAATTATCAGCCATTTTTAAACACAAAAACACACTTTAATTTTAATAAAATTAAAACAATTCGAAAATTTTCAGAATTAATAATTAATTAAAATTAATTGAAAATTCGAATTAATTCAAAGTTGTCAGAAAATCCCAAAAATTTATATGATGTTCTCCTGATCACTGGGAGTCTCAATCTATTTTTAGAATTCAAAGAAAAAATCTAGAACTCTTAAAATAGTCAAAACCCGATTCAAATTTTCAAAAATTGATTTTCAAAAACTTTAACAAAATTCGAAACTGATCGGTTCAAAAGAAAGGAAATCAAACGATCTATTCGAATCTGGTCTTGTTTTTCAGTTTGGTTGAGGAAATTTTAGCAGCGATTCAGTACAAGTCTGTGTGTATATATCGTGTATGTATTGAGAGCTCTGTGTAAAGACACGAGAGAAAGATTGTATTGTTGAGTTTGTGATCTGATTTTCTTGTTTTTGTTGTTTTTTTTTAAGTACAAAACTATACTACAAGACAATCGGTTTGATTGTCTTGCCGATTGTCTTGGTAGTATAAATACTATCAAGACAATCAATTATTTAACTGATTAACAACAAATTAACACACATTTTTTTAATTTTGAAAATATAGAAAAACACTCCAAGACAATCAGTTGATTGTCTTGGTAGTTCAAAGCTATCAAGACAATCGTTTGTTTTGAGTAAAACAAAATAAAAACAGAATAAAAATCTGAAAAATATTTTATTATCAACAAAATAACCTTCCAAGACAATCTGTGGATTGTCTTGATATTATAATCACAAACAAGACAATTAAGTAAACTGCTAATAATATGCTAATAAAATACAAATTAATGTGCATAATTAATCCAATTAAAATACACTCTAATATATTATTAAAAATACTATAAATAAATATTTTACAGAAACATGGATTAATCTTTTTACGAGAACAAATATAAATAACAAAAGGACAAACACTACAAAACATTTAATAAATTAATTATTAAAATAGAAATAAATATCTACAAATATTCTAAAAATACAGAAGTATGAAGTATTAAATAATATGAATAAACAGAGTGAAAAATAACTAAACAAGCAAGAAAATCAGTTGGTAAAATAATTATACAAGTGATTTCAAACAACAAATATTCACATAATAATCACTTGCAAAATTATTAAAGATCAAATTTCAGATATTAACAGAATTAATTACTAGGACTGTTTAACATACCCAATTCACTAACAATTCTAGTGAATGAGGATTCATTAAGCGACTTAGTAAAAATATCTGCAGTTTGATCTCCAGAGCCTACAAATAGTAGTTCCACTGTACCATTCATTACATGCTCTCTTATAAAATGATACCTTATGTCAATGTGCTTTGTCCTTGAGTGCTGCACAGGATTGCTGGCGATTGCTATGGCACTTGTATTATCACATAAAATAGGGATATTTTCCAATACAATGCCATAGTCCATTAATTGATTCCTAATCCATAAGATCTGAGCACAACAGCTTCCAACAGCTATATATTCAGCTTCGGTTGTAGAGTTGGAAACTGTTTGTTGTTTCTTACTGAACCAGGATACCAATCTTCCACCTAGGTATTGACAACTCCCAGATGTACTTTTCCTGTCTACAACACTTCCTGCATAGTCAGAATCTGTATATCCTACTAAAGTAAAACCAGATTCATTAGGGTACCAGATGCCTAAATTAGGCGTACCCTTTAGATATCTTAAGATTCTTTTGACAACAGTGAGATGTATTTCTTTAGGGTTCGGTTGGAACCTTGCACACAAGCATGTGGCAAACATTATATCTGGTCTACTAGCAGTTAGGTAAAGCAATGAACCAATCATACCTCTATAGCCTGTGATATCTACCTTGGCAGAACTTTCACATAAACCAATTTTGACTGCTATAGTTGATGGTGTCTTTGCTGATGAGCACTCCTCCATGTGATATTTCTTGAGTAGCTCCTTGATGTACTTGGATTGACAAATAAATATTCCATCTTGTCTCTGACTTATTTGTAATCCAAGAAAGAATTTCAGTTCTCCCATCATGCTCATTTCAAACCTACCCTGCATTAACTTAGAAAACTTCTTGCATAGAAGCTCATTAGTAGACCCAAATATAATATCGTCCACATAGACTTGGACTAGTATTATATCATTCTTATGTCTTTTAGTGAAGAGAGTTTTGTCTATGACACCTCTTATAAAACCATTTTCTAATAGAAATTCAGAAAGAGTGTCATACCATTTTCTTGGGGCTTGCTTAAGACCATAGATAGCTTTGTAAAGAAAGTAGACATAGTCCAGATGATCTTGATCTTCAAAACCAGGGGCTGTTCTACATACACTTCTTCATCTAGCTTACCATTCAGAAAGGCACTCTTGACATCCATTTGATAAACTTTGAATCTTGAATAGGATGCATATGCCAAGAATATTCTGATGGCCTCAAGTCTTGCCACTGGAGCATAGGTCTCGTCATAATCAATGCCTTCAGCTTGAGAATAACCTTTAGCTACCAGTCTTGCTTTTTTTCTTATCACAGTGCCATCTTCATCTAGTTTGTTTCTGAATACCCATCTTGTGTCCACCACTTTTCTATCTTTAGGTCTGGGTACCAGCTTCCATACTTCTAGTTGCTTAAATTGATTGAGTTCATCTTACATAGCAATCACCCAATCAGGATCAGATAGAGCTTCTTCTACTTTCTTAGGTTCCATGACAGACAGGAACCCAGAATAGTTACATTGATTCTGATTAGCTCTTCTTGTTTTCACACCAACATCTGGATCACCAAGAATCAGCTCAAAAGGATGAGCTCTATTCCAAACAGTTTGTCTGGGAAGAATTGATCTTGATGATTCGCCTTGATCTTCAGTATGATGTTGAGTATGACTTGTTGACCCTTCATTATCTCCCCCTGAGTTGTTGCCAGTTTGACTTGTTGATGGTTCAAGAGTATCAGTGGTGTCTTGAAAATTATCATTGTTTTCACCAGCATCACCTTGATCATTACCACCAACATTTGGATTATTATTATTAGCAACAACGTCAGGTTGATTGTCATCATCTGAATCTGAGTCTGACATGTCATCAAACTTAAGCTTTTCAGATGGATCTACATTTTGGATACTTGGGAGTTTTGTGTCATCAAATGTAACATTGACACTTTCCATAGTTTTCTGTTGATCAATAAGATACACCTTGTAGGCTCTTCTAGTATAACCAATAAATATTGCTTCATGTGCTTTTTCTTCAAATTTGCCACCTTGATCATCTCCTTCTTTCAGCACAAAGCATTTTGTCCCAAATACATGGAAGTACTTGAGAGTTGGTTTCTTGTCATGTAGAGCTTCATATGGTGTCTTCATTAAGTCTTTATTGATAAGTGTCCGATTCTGGGTATAGCATGCAGTGTTGACAGCTTCAGCCCAAAAGCTCAATGGAAGCCTTGATTCACTTAACATAGTACGTGCAGCTTCAATCAAGGTTCTATTCTTTCTTTCAACTACCCCATTTTGTTGAGGAGTTCTGGGAGCCGAGTACTGTCTAGTTATACCCTTTTCAGTGCAAAAGTCATTCAGAACTGCATTCTTGAACTCAGTTCCGTTGTCTGACCTTATAGCTCTAACTGGATGATTAGAATCCAGCTCAATTAACTTAATGTGATCAACTACCAGTTGTGGAGTTTCATCTTTTGAGTTCAGAAATAGTACCCATGTGAATTTTGAGAAATCATCAACAATCACTAGAGCATATCTTTTTCTTGACATAGACATCACACTAACTGGACCAAACAAATCCATATGGAGAAGTTGTAATGGTTCAGTTATTGATGATATGTTAGTGCTCCTATGAGTTGCCCTTTTTAACTTCCTTTTTTGACAAACATCACATAGACCTTCCTGAGTAAATTCAATCGAAGGTAAACCTCTCACCAATTCTCTTTTAACTAGAGAATTCATTGTTTTGAAGTTTAGGCGAGAAAGTTTCTTGTGCCATAACCAACTTTCATCAGTGGATGCCTTTGAATAAAAACATCTAATTTCTTCTGTGCTTCCAGAGTTCATATTGGCTATGTACAAGTTTCCTTTTCTTACTCCAGTCAACTGTGGCCTTTCATTTCTCTTGTGTGATATTAGGCAATTCTTCTTGTTGAAATGAACTTCATAACCTCTGTCACAGAATTGACTAATACTGAGCAAATTGTGCTCAAGGCCGTTCACAAAAGAGACATCTTCAACGATAACATTTCCAGCTTCTAATCTGCCATATCCATCAGTTTTACCTTTACTGTTATCTCCAAAGGTAACGACTGGGCCGACCTTCTCCACCACATTTGTCAGCAGGGCTCTATCTCCGGTCATATGCCTTGAACATCCACTGTCCAGAATCCACATGACTCGTTCAACCTGTTTCAAACCCTGCAATGACAAATTGGTTAGACTTTCTTCGGAACCCAAATTTGATTGGGTCCGGAGTACTTAAAGAATTGACCTTTATCAGGTAAAGCAACACCTTTTATTTTAACAACATTTTCTTCAGGTACTGGACATTTAACCCTGTAAACAGCTTTAACTTGATTTGGTTTCAGCTTGGGTAACAATGTCTTTACCATATCCTGAGAAGGACTTGGAGTCCTAATCTTAGAATTAGGTGATTTTACAGTCCTGGATCTAACATGTTTATTTCTGCTCATTTGCTGTCTAGGAACATTCTTCTCAATACATGCATGATTACCGTTAAAGTAAGCAGACATTATATTAAAAGCACAAGACATGCAATTAACAGCATTGCATTTCTTATGAGCAGTATCAATAACAGGAATAGCATGCATGGTAGATATGTTGTTGCATTTATTCATGTTGTTACTTCTACTACTAGTTTTCAAGGAACTAGTAGACTCACCAACTCTTTCTGCTTTCTTAAACACAGTTTTTTTATCTTCATCATTTTTAACAACTTGATTACTTTCTAAGACTACGCCATTAGCTACATCCTTAATGCGCATCTCTTCCTTAATGATTAAAGATGTTGTATCCAAAGGTTCTGCTATGGATGTCTTAAAGAGTGGATTACTTACACCCTTAAGCACTAATGGTATACCCCTATCTACAGCACTGACACGATTAGGGGTAATAATGCTTTTTCGACCAATAGCTTCATTATAATCAAACCCAATTCCTACGGTTTGATTAATAGTTTGTTGGTTAAACAACTCTTTAGCCACTTTACATGAATTAGAAGTAGCACTAACCCTTATTTCTAGCTCAGCTATTGTTTCACGTTGTTGAACCACTATCAACGCTAGAGACCTCTCAAGTTCTTTTAGAATTCTTATTTCTGATTTTTGTTTATCATGGCAATTTTGTACATCGTGTAATTCTGATAATTGATTACTAAGATCTGTATTTAACAAATTTAGCCTTTCAATCTCTCTATTAGCATTACCTAGTGTATCACTAAGTTGATAGATATATTGACTTTCAGTACATGATACCTCAGATGAAGTACCACTGGAGTTATCAGATTTTGCCATCAGGGCAAGATTGCCATACTCTTCATCTTCAGAGTCTGTATCATCCCAACTCTTTCCAGCAGCCACATAGGCTTTACCTATCTTCTTCTTCTCAGATCCAAAGTCTTTTCTTTGGTTTTGTTTTGGATTCTGACATTCAGTAGCGAAATGTCCAAGTTCATTACAGTTGTAGCATCTTATTTTACTTCTTTCAACTGTTCCAGTTTTGTAACCTCCTCTGTTACTTGAGGATGAAGAACCTCCTCTCTGGAACCTGTTATAGTTAGATTTGTACCTGAACTTGGGATTCTTCCTGAATCTGAAGTTGCTGAATTTCTTTACCAACAAAGCCATGGACTCATCTTCCAACTGATCTAGCTCTTCTAACGAATAGAAGTCTCCTTCATCTGGACTAGCATTCGTTTGACCAACTTCAACTTCAAGCTTACCACTGTCAACATTACAAGGTTGAATAACCTTATCTTCCACTTCCTGTTTGTTCTCAACAATAAGAGCTGTAGAAGTATTAGAAACTCTTCCTTTTCCATAAATCTCCTTTTGTTGAGATTGTTCCAGTTCATAGGTTTTTAAAACACCAAAGAGTCTTTCTACAGTTATTTCACTTAGATTCCTCGACTCTCTGATAGCTATAATTCTATGTTCTAGATGAACAGGCATTGACAGTAGAAATTTTCTGTTGATCTCTTTCTGAGTGTAGTACTTGCCATGCATCTGTAAATTGTTGACAAGTTTGTTATATCTTTCAAACACATCTTGAATACTTTCATTGTATGCTGATCGAAAGTGTTCATACTCAGATGTCAGAATTTCTAGTCGATTCTCCCTAACTTCCTCTATTCCTTCATTCACAGTTTCAATGGTTTCCCACATTTGCTTTGCAGTTTTGCAGTTAATCACATGACTGTACATTACAGAGTCTAGAGAGTCTATTAAGATCAGTCTTAAATTAATGTCTAGTCCAGCTTCCTCTCTTTCAACAAGAGTGTAATCAGAAGAGTCTTTGTGTACATACCTTGCAGGGGAAATAACTTTTCCATTAGTAACAACTTCAGGAATTATTCCAAAAGGTATTATTGGTCCTTCTGATAAGACTTTCATATATTTAGGATTTGCAACCTCGAGGAACATTAACATTTTGTTCTTCCACATATCATAACTGTTTTTGTCATATATGGGAATTTTCACAGTTCCAACTTTAGAAGACATGATGAATTTTTTAAGAGAGTTAAAAAATTCGGGGATGATTTTTAATCGAGTAAAATGGGATCTTTGATTTGTGTATCAACCAATCGGCTCGGATACCAATTGTTAGGTCCAATATGTTTGTAGAAGGGGGGTTGAATACAAACAGTACTGTTTTATCGAAATTTGTCCGGATAATTTAATTTATATTTTGACAAATTTGAGCGGAATTAAATGAAACAAAATTCAAGTTGAATATAAAATTATATTAACTTGAGGGGTTTGTTACAAATACAGTACAGAATTTATATCTAGTTAATAAAAACAAATTAGAAAATTCGACATGAATTTTTCTAGATTTGTTAATAAAATCAAGATATAGATTAGGAGTAAAAACTCGCTAATAGTACAAGAGTATCAAGTAAATCAGTTCTGTCGGATCAGATATTAAAAATAAGATGAACTTGATTTTCTATATAATTTTTCTGCTTCTTGTGCTGTGTTCTTGATGAGAGAGAAGAGAGAATTCTGTCTTGAATGTAATATTTTGATCTGTGTTTTTCCTTTCTGATTGCTTCTGTCAAGATGTCTTGATATATATTAATCCCTGCATCTTTATCTTCAATTATAACTGTCAAGACAATCGTCAATACAATTTCTTCTTCCAAGACAACCAGTTTTGTACTGCCAAGACAATAGGCAATACAATCGTCAAGACAATCGGCAAGACAATCAAATTCTGAGATCTTTGTCTTGCTTTATCAAAATTATCATTCTGTCTGAAGCTTTTTCTTTTTGATCATTATCAAGACAATCAAATTGAACTGTCAAGACAATCGTCAAGACAATCAAATCAGATTTTTATTCTACTTTTCAAAAGCTTTTCAGACAATATCATTATCAAGACAATCGGCAAGACAATCAGGAATTGTCTTGCTTTATTGATTTCTTCTCCAATACAATCGGCAAGACAATCTCCTATTGTCTTGCTGTTCTGATTTAAACCTTCAAGACAATCGGCAAGACAATCAAGGATTGTCTTGCTAGTTCATTTTTCAGAATTAAATTAAAATTGATTAATAAATAATCATTTTAATTTATTCTTACTTAAATAATTAATCAGATTTAATTAATCTAATAATTAATTTAATTAAAGAATTAATTCAAGATGAATTAATTAATTCATTAAATTTACTACTTGATTTAAATTAATTAAATAAGAATAATTATATATCCTTGAATTGTCTTAATTCTTTTCTGAATTACTGAAAGTAATAAAGGAATACCACTGAATATTTTGTTGACGTTCCATGTACTGTCTGGTTCATGAACGACTAACCTCAATGACTGTCCTTTAATTTTCACATTCAAAATGTGATTCAGTTTTCTTCTCATCTCTATCTCCTTCTTGTACTTCACTGTATACTGTCTGAACCTGTCACTCTAGAAATCTCTGTCTTAGAAATAAATCCACTTCTTTGATGCTATACTGAGGCTTGATCAGCAATCTGAACTTCTTCCAGTGTAAAACATCAAAACTATAGATTGACTTTAGAGTTTTTCTTCTGACAGATAGTACCTCCTGAGATTCCTGTGACAGTTAAAGTTATTTACTTATTACAAACTAAGATTAAGTTGAGTTGAGTCCTCGAACTACAAATAGGCTGTGTCATATGCCTTTCAAGGAAGATCAGGAACTAGTAGCAGTACTGAATCCACTGATTTTACTGATCAAGGGGGAGCTTTTGAAGGCAGAGAAAGTTCTTCTACAAGAAATACCACTAACTTAGGGGGAGAGTCTAGCAGGAGCAATCTACCACCTGTTAGAAAATGGACAAGGGATCATACTGGGGATTTGATAATTGGTGATCCAAATAGTGGTGTTCGAACTAGAAGATCAATTCAAAATGAATGCTTGTACAGTTGTTTTCTCTCAAAGAATGAACCTAAGAAGGTTGAAGAAGCCTTACAGGATCCTGATTGGGTAATAGCAATGCAGGAAGAATTGAATGAATTTGAGAGGAACAAAGTTTGGAAACTGGTACCAAGACCTAAAGATAGATCTATTGTTGGTGCTAAATGGGTTTTCAAAAATAAGCTAGATGAATCTGGTATGATTGTAAGAAACAAAGCAAGACTGGTAGCCAAGGGTTATTCTCAGGAAGAAGGAATTGACTATGATGAAACATTTGCACCTGTAGCAAGATTGGAAGCAATCAGAATGTTTCTTGCATTTGCAGCTCATTCAAAATTCAAGGTATACCAGAAGGATGTAAAGAGTGCTTTTCTAAATGGCAAGCTTGATGAGGAAGTGTATGTGGAACAACCACCTGGTTTTGTTGATCCAAAGTTTCCAAATCATGTCTACAACTTGAAAAGGCACTCTATGGACTGAAGCAGGCACCAAGAGCATGGTATGAGACTTTGTTTAAATTTCTTCTTGAAAATGGCTTCACAAGAGGTACAATTGACAAAACTCTATTCTTTAGAAAGATAAAAGGTGATTTGCTTTTAGTTCAAGTTTATGTTGATGATATTATATTTGGTTCTACTAATGAAAAGTTATGTGCTAAGTTTAGCAAGCTTATGCAGTCTAAATATCAGATGAGCATGATGGGTGAACTAAATTACTTTTTAGGCTTGCAGGTCAAACAGACTGGGACTGGTATTTTCATTAATCAGTCAAAGTATATCAAAGATCTTTTAAAAAGGTTTGACTTTCAAAATTGTGCAGTTGCAAAGACACCCATGGCAACAGCCACTAAGCTAGACTCTGATCCTAAGGGAAAGAGTGTTGATAACACTAGCTATAGAGGCATGATAGGTTCACTGTTATATTTAACTGCAAGTAGACCAGATATAATGTTCTCTACCTATTTATGTGCTAGATTCCAAAGTGATCCTAAGGAATCTCATTTAATTGCTGTGAAGAGAATTTTTAGATATCTCAAGGGAACTCCAAATCTTGGTTTGTGGTATCCAAGAGAATATGATTTCTCCCTAATTGGCTATTCAGACTCTGATTATGCAGGGTGTAAAATAGACAGGAAAATCACTACAGGTACATGTCAATTCTTGGGAAACAGATTGATTTCTTGAGCAAGCAAGAAGCAGCAATCAGTTTCAACCTCAACTGCAGAAGCTGAATACATTGCAGCAGGCAGTTGTTGTGCTCAACTCCTTTGGATAAGAAATCAGTTGATGGATTATGGTATGACACTTAGTAATATTCCTATGTTTTGTGATAATACTAGTGCTATCAAAATTGCAGAAAATCCAGTTCAACACTCAAGGACTAAGCACATTGATGTCAGGTATTATTTTATTAGAGAACATACTGAAAATGGTACTGTGGAACTTCATTTTGTTCCTACTGACAAACAGCTTGCAGATATTCTAACTAAACCACTTGATGATGCCACATTCATTAGACTTGTTAGTGAGTTAGGAATGTTAAATTTTTAGATCTTTAACATCTGCACAAGTAGCAAGGTATGTTGTTTTAGCTTATAGACTTGATATTTTTGTCAGGATCTATACTTGATGGTTAAATGCTTAAGCTGTAACACTTTACTTTGACAAATTACAGTATGATAGACTTGTTAATAAACATCAGGATTGCTATCAGTATGCTGATGTCATCAGTATTGACATCAGGATTGTATCATCAGTATCAGGATTGTGAAATTTGTGTGTCTTAATGTTCCAAATTCTGAAGTTCATGTTATTTGGTGGTTCAATTCTGAGTTTTGTTAAGTCTAAATTAGCAAGTTTTATTACATACATACTGATAATTTATATCATTATTCATGACAGTCAATAAACAATGATAGACAAGTAGATATTAAGAAAACTTGTATTTTCATTAATCAAAAGCACTACATACATGAAAATGAAATACAATTCTTCTTTTTGTCTAACTACTACTGATAACTCTATTATTGTCTAAAGTTGTTGCTGCTTCAATCCTCAACGATTGACTTCAGGACAAGGAGTATTTCAGGAATGAATTCCTTGTCTGGGCGACTTGAATGAGAGTAGCTGACTCATCTTCATGTTTATTGAAGAATATGAATAGCATCTCCATCAAGATCAACCTCAGACTCTTCACCAAATTCTTCATCCTCAAGGAATGAAGAGATTAGAGGAGGATTGTATCCAACTGGTAAATGTTTTAAAAGAGATTCGTGGAAATCATCTGGGTTGAAAGCCATGATGGAAAGAGAAAAGATTGAAAAGATTTTGGAGAATGGCATAAGACATCGGTTTCTTTTATAGAAAGACGTGGGAAGCTGAACAGTCATTTGGGAGATATCAATGCATTCAGTCATAATTTTGTGTGACTGTATTTCTTGTATTTTCAAGAAATATTGAATGAATTTAACCAATTGATTTTGTTATTTCTTTTTCAGGAAAAAGAAAATGCCATGTGGAAACTCTATTTAGTCTCTGGAATCAGGATGATATTGATCAGGAATACGAGTGTGTTCACATCAGGATTAGTAATTCTTTTTATTCAAAACTCGCATTGAATTGTGTGATTATTCTGATGAGTAGATCACATCAGGAAGAGGAAACTGATCAGTATTGATTTTTTTTTTGTTTTTACCTTGACTTATTTACTCGAAATCATTTTTGGATTTTATTTTCCAAAAGTCATGGGTAACTGCATTTTTCAGGGACTGACACCTGTCAACCTACGTGTCAACGTGGGATAATGGGTCTGAAGAATTTTTGAAATATAATTATTTTGACACTCTAATCGTGTAATTGCTTTCTCTAATTTCATTCTCTAAAGCAAAAACACTCTCGAGTTCTTAAAATCACTAATCAATTTCAAAGATTTCTTAAGTTCTTTTCAGAACAAAATGGAAACTCAAATAAGACTACCCAAATCAGTAGATTTCAAGTTTGGTGACTTTGATTTTATGATGAACAATCATGTTGCAGCTATCACCAACAAGGAAGGGGTGTCAACTGATTTTCACCCGATAATGGACTTTATGGCGAAAGGACCATTAAGCTATGCCTTGACAACATTTCCACAAATTAATCAAGTAGCTGTTTCACAAGCTTGGGAGAATGCTGAGGTAATTGATTCTACTCAGAGTCAATCAGGTAAGATTGTTCTACACTTAGGACAAGACTCATTTGATCTTACTGAATCTGTTATTAATTCAGTACTTCGCTTACCTGTTAGTACAAATTTTGAGAATGTACCATCTGATGATGATGTGAGAACTATGTTATCTAA
Organism: Saposhnikovia divaricata; assembly: GCA_036435485.1. NCBI lineage: Eukaryota > Viridiplantae > Streptophyta > Magnoliopsida > Apiales > Apiaceae > Saposhnikovia > Saposhnikovia divaricata. The sequence continues at coordinate 165,881,148 of CM071595.1, read as the reverse complement.
ATTAGGTTATGATGGACCTCTAGATAACATGAGCCAGTTAAATAGATCTTTTCTTAGAAAAGAATGGTCTTTCTTCTTTGATCAAATTTCTAAATGCTTTACTGGTAAATGTAGTTCTTTTCAACAAATTACAGCTGTTACATCACATATTGCATATGCTTTGCTGTATAACAGGGTAATTAATTTTGGTCACATTATCTTAAGTCAGATGTGTATAAAACTTGGGTCAAGAGATCATGATAGGAATATGGTTTATTATCACAGATTCATGCAACTGTTTATTAACCATTTCATTCTTGATGTTGAAGCTAGATTTGGTAGAGAGTGTTGTGTTTCTTCTTACGTACAACAAAAGAGAATTTTCTCTGACATTACAAAGAAGGACAGTGAAAAGAATCTACATGAAATACCTGCTTTACACTATCCAAATCATGTTCAGGTACTTCTAAGAACTCATCTTCCTACTATCTATAATTCTTCTTTCTTTGGTGGTGAAATGACTCAGGAATCTCAAATGGAGGAAAACCCCCCTGTGTCTACCCAAGTAGCCAAAAACATTACAGTCTCTGAAACAATACAAGAACCAAATTTTGATCCATAGCCTATTGTTTCAAAGAAGCCAACCTCTGGTGTTTCTCAAAAGACATCAGTTGTAAGGAAGAGAAGATTTGTTATTTCAAGTAGTAGTTCTAGTGAAGATGATGATAGTATATCTCTTGCTGAGAGAGCAGAATTGAAGGCTGCAATTCAACTTTCTAAGCTAGGACAAAGAGATGGAATACCCAGTCACAGCCAGGCTGCAGTCTCTCAAAAGGCTGTAGTTCTCAAAAAGGGAAAACAGATACCGGATACTGTCTCTCAAAAGACCGTGTCTATTGAAAAAGGATCTCATCCCAAGATCACTTCTGTGTCTACACCTCTTGAGTCTTCTCAAGACAAATCTGTTGCTCACTATACTAGGAGAACAAGGAGAAAGATTCATTTGTCACCTACACACACAGTGTCAAGTCCAACTAACGTTATGCAGGTCTCTATAAATAATGCTATATCTATGTCAGTATCTGCAAGAGAGATCTGGATCTTGATTCTTCATGGGAAACTACATTGACGTACAGACTGGCTATGGAACTTATTTCTCTGAAAGTGAATCTTTCCAGGCCTGTTCTAGATTTTCTGATTGAAAGAGTTCCCAAACTTTCATTTCCTGAAGAATATGGACTGTTACATCAAAGGCTTGATTTAATGAAGACATACTTCTATGTATCAGTCAGAAAGGAGTTACACAAGAAATTTGGACTTCCTAAGCATGTTGCACTTCAATCACTTCATGCATATTTATTTGATGAGGATGTCATTGTTGAAGATGCTTCAGCTCAAGGTGAACAAGAGGAGGTAGTTGATAGAGGGAAGCAGTCAACAGAAGATACTATTGCGCCAGTGGTGAATAGTAGAATAGATCATATCACAGTCATTGCAACACAAGAACCATCTAGTCAGAGGTTGGATGACTCAGGAACTGTGATTGATGATGCTGAAAGGTCTTCTGTGATGACTCAAATTGCAAGTGAGAAACCCTATGATATGGGAGGAATGACTTTGATTGATTTTTATGAAGATCAAACCAATACTGTTCTTTCAGAGTCTATCCACCTTGAGGGTATGTCTCAGCAACCAACACTTAAAGACGGTGGCATATTAGCTATGGTGTCTAATGAAGTATTACTGAAGACATCAGAGTCTAGTGTAAAACCTGAAAGTGGTATACTGGAGCCTGTAGTTTCTGGAAAGAAAGTAGATGTTTGTAAGGATTCAGAGACTATAGCAGCTCACTCCTTGGAGAAAACCTCAAGCTCCATGCCATATGAGGAAGCCTCTCTCCATGTGAGTTCAGGTATAAAAACTTCTTCTAACCCCTATTTTTCTGTAGGTCATGAGAGCACTTATCCAAATTTGAGTGATAAACTTGAAAAGATGGAAATAGATCCACACACAGAGAGGCTGGCTCCTGACCAGGTAAAAGGAGAGGTAGAAAGAGTGTTGACTTTAGATAGTCAAAGTGAGAATGAGGGTATTGATGATCAACTCCATAGTGAGGGAGAGAAAATTAGGAAACCACCATCGTTTGATTTCTGGGATCAGGTTTTTCCTGAATCTTGGTCTGAAAATCTTGGTATGGATGCTGGTACTTATTCTTTTATCAAGATGTATGAGAAGCATGACTTAGCACATCACAATGCAAAGCCAGAAGTTAAAGCTCAGAAACAGAAAGAAAGGCTTGCAGAGATCATTAACAGAAGAGGTGAAAGGCTAAGACAAACTTCTACTCAACCAGTACTAGAAGAAATTCCTAATGATCCTAGTATTCCTTTGTTTGTACTTCCAATTTCAGCTAGAATTGAAACATCAACAATATCTGATCAATCTAAGGAGGAGTCAGGATTTGTAGATGTTAGTACACAGAATACTGGTGAATGACAGGATGATCATATTTCAGCTCCAGATCAGAAAGATGAAGATGTTTGTACTTCTACTCAAGTATTATTCCTTGAATATCATTCTAAACAGGCAACTTCTTCTACAAGGCTTGAAGATAAAGTTCTTTCTGTATCTGAATCTGAAGATACAACAAGCACTTCCAACATTGAAGTCAATTCTGAACTTCTTAAGAACATTCAGAAATGTCAAAGTGATATTCAATCGAGATTTCAAATTCTTGAAAATAACCAAGTCACTATTATGGAAAATCAAGCAGTTCTGATGAATCTCATTTGTTTTGTTACTGAATCTCTTGGAATTAATGTTGCTGATGTCAAAAAGGGGGAGATAAAGACAATTCAGAAACAACAACAACAACAGATTGGGGGAGATAAACAGACTAGGAGCAGAACTAAGGGTGACAGAGTTGGTAAATTTCATCATGGGAGTGGTAAAGGAAAAGAAGCATCAAATAGTTGAATTCTTTCTTCTAAGTACTAGATACATGTCTACATCTGAAGAAGGAGGTACTTAACTTCATGATCTTGAATTCATAAAATTCTATTCTGGTTGTATTGTTATATGTTTTGACATCTACAACTTAGATTTATGCTTCAGATTCTAAAGCATAAATAGGGGGAGATTGTTAGGAATAATTTATAAGTTGTGATGTTAAGAATAGAATTTTGCTAATACTTCTTGTATATCCTGATCTTATAAAGGATTTAGCACTTTGTTTAGGATATATGTGTTAAACATTAATCTGTAGAATTTAGTCAGGAACAGTGCGTTAGAGACTACATGTCAGGAACAGAGAAGCAGATCCTGATACATTAAGTCAGATCCTGATCAAATACTGATGGGATAATCAGATCTTGATGCAATGGGAAATCCTGATATCAGTCATGTTACTGATGATGTCAGTCGTGTTACTGATGATGTCATTATTGATGCTACAGAAACTGGCAAGTGCTATAAAACAGGATCTTTGTTTTGGAAAACAAGCAAGAAGATATCGTGAAGGAAACGAATTCTTTATTGATGGAAACTATCAACTGGACGGTAGAACATTGTCATAGATAGATTATAATTATGTTATTAGTTGATAGGTAGCATTATAAATACTCTCTCTATATCATTGTAAATAGTACGCGTAAGTGAGAAAGTGAGTTCGTAAGATCTGTATTCGAGAGTTCGAAACAAACAAAGAGAGAGATTTATATTGTCAGCAACTGCTAAAGGTATTGTACACCTTTGGTAGAGTTTGTATTTGATTATTTTAATACAAACAAAGTTTGATTCATTCATTTATTCTTGTTCATATAATCAAGCAAAAATCAGACACGATTATATAACTTGTATTCAACCCCCCCTTCTACAAGTTATTCGAGTTAACATTCTTCTCTTCATCTTCATGGCCCTCGTTCATTTTTAACAACAGATAATCGTCGTGCCTCATTTGAATCTACTTCCCGTATATCCTTTTACCAATTTAATCGCGAGTACCGATAATGAGTTTCTTGGTTTCCTGCGACAATTTGTTCTAGGGGAATTGCCTCAAAACTATCCAATCCAAGCCGTGCCGTTTACGAAGTACAGCATCGATGAGTTGCGTGTTCGCTACAATCATCCAATTGGGCAGTTCAACCCTTTATTCTTTTTTTACTATTGGGGGCCTCACCCCGAAAAAGGAAATAGGGATATGTCCCAAAAATGGGATCTTGATGACCACCTCGCCAGATGTTATTGGAAGCGAATCGGAGCAACGAGACTGCTTATGCATGGAACTGCTTCGAGGATTACTTATGGTTTGTTCCAGGGAAACACTGAAGTTACCGTTGACACGATTAGGGGTTACCACATAGTTGAATATCGGTTGCAACCTGAATTCTACAATGCTGCTGGTATAACAGACGGTGGAACAGAAAAGCAATTGGTCTCTTGTCAAGTTGGTTAGGGGTCCGCCACCGGCGTAGAAAAAGTTGTTTAGGAGTGATTTAAAAATTATGTGATTGTGATCATATTTGTTTGGAAATCTATTCTAACTTGGTTGAATTTGTGAGAGATCTGACATTTACTTTGTGACACATAAATTTGAAATATAATGTAGTGCAATGTTCGTTCTAAAAAAAATTTATAGCTTAATAACTGAAATTATTCATAATTCATTTTTATTTTAACTATAGTTTTAATTTTCATATTATAAAATGCGAGACGGCGCCACGTGGAGACGTCGAGCAACGTTATACTTTATTACTACATTGACTTATATTGATTGAGCAATTATCAAATTGTAAGAATTACATTTTACTACACCTTCTTGAATCAAATTTTATTTAAAACCTAATTAATTAAATTAAATATACACAAATTTTAATATTTAATAAATTTAGTCAAGATGATTGAATATATATGTCGAAAACTCATCGTTTAGAGTTTTATGTCAATAAGGAAATATGATCAGATATTTTTTTTTTCATAAATTCATTGCTTAATAACTGATCTTATTCATAATTTATTTTTAGTCCAATTATAATTATAATTTTCATATTACAAAAAGCGGGACGGTGCTATGAGGCGACGTCGAGTAACATTATACTATATAATTATATTGATTTTATTGAGTGAAGAATTATCAAATTGTAATAATTATATTTTACTACACATTAGATCACTAGCTCTTTGTTTTATCCGATCTATCAGTTAACCATTTTCCATTAAAGGTAACCATTTTCCATCAAGATTCTCCTTTCTATTTTCTAAAATAATACATAAAATATTTGAGAGAACTCAAAATGCTGAGGAGATGTTTGCCAACTCATCTGAGGGTAATTACCTTCATATTCTTCGATTGCTTTTCAATTGTTATGATCGCGAGTTCCCTCGTCTATGAAAAGAGGCGTTATACTGTATAACTACATTGACTTATATTTAGTGAATAATTATCAAACTATAAAATTATATTTTTAGTATACTTTATTGAATCACATTTTATTTACAACTTAATGAATGAAATCACACAGACACAAATTTTTTAAATTGAATATCATATTCTAATACCACATTCGCGATCTTATTTCTTTCAAAACTTAAATAAATAATTTTATTTAGTAAATTTTATAAAGATTAATGAGAAATGGATGAGAAATTATCGTATATTTATTGTGCTCTGACCTTAATTTCATAAATATATATAATAATATTTTATTATTTTTCAAATTTGAACATGATAATATATAATATAGTTTCATATTATTCAAAATCTAATACTTAATAATCACAAAATGTATTAAAAATTAGGGTCAAATTTTGGTCAACATTTAAGTACTTGAAAAATATTGTGGTCAATTTTTTTAGAAACTAACTTCTTAATAAGTTCACCTTTTTTAAATAATATTTTTTCTGGTGATATTAATAATTTTCATATAATAAAATGCGAGACGTCGTCGTGAGATGACATCGAGTAACATTATACTGTATAATTATATTGAGTAATATTGAGTGAAAGTTATACTTTAAAACGACTATTCGGATCACATTAATTAATTTGAAATGTAATGAAGTAAATCAAACAAGTTTTTGTAATTATTAGATTTATATTCAATACCATTACATGATAAATTACTGGCTTACAGTCTAAAACAACAAGTTCAAAAGTTTTTTGCTTACCAATACATTATTTTCAATCTCATCAGATTTTACAAATCTCATAAATCTTAGAAATTTCTTATGAAGAAGAACAATGATTGCAACCATATTCTGTAATTTAACAGAATCAATGACCATCGGAAGTCTGAAGGCGCAATCGACACAGTTCACTTGAGGCCACAGATGATTTTACAATAGTTCACTTTGAAGCGCTATCGATACAATCAAGGTTTTAACGAATACATCACATTTTCACACTTTTAGGACTACAAATCATATGAAGAGCAGAATCAATTTTCACACTTTCAAATTCACAAAATCATATGTAATCAAAATATTTATATGTTAATGTTTGAACAGATATATAATCAACGTATCAGCTTCAATATAAGCACTGTATCTAAGACTACAAATATTTTGATCAATAAAACTAAGAATGAAAAAGAAGCAAAAGCAATCGATTGATGTTCAAGTGAATAGGAAAGGCATATGACACAGACTATTTGTATTTCGAGGACTCTACTTAACCGATATAACATATGCAAAACATTTAATATAATTTTTTATTAAAAAAATATAAGCGTAATATATTCTTATAACTTATAATCATATTATTTTTAATTAAATTTATCAATTTTTCATCGCACGCGTAGCACGGGCAAAATGCCCTAGTAATATATAAGTTACAAATTTATTATGCTAAAATGACATGATATAAAAGACAAAGGGCAGTTACTTTTTTGAGGAGTGGAGAATGCGGTAGAAAATGTCCAAAATAGTGAATAGTATTCATTATAAGAGGCACCCAAAAAGAATGGAATTACTTACTTAAATCACTTAATTGGATGAGTTGGGAGAGGATGATAGATCAAAGATGTATGGTGGTCTTGGTTTTAGACAATTACATTTTTAATGTTGCGCTTCTGGGTAAACAGGGGCGGCGCCTTATAACAAATCCTGATAGCCTGGTTGCAAGACTGTTTAAGGCACGGTACTATCCAGAGGATAATTTTTTAAGTGCAAAGCTAGGTGCAAGCCCTAGTTATGTCTGGAGGAGTGTGTTGGAAGCACAACGGTTAATTAAGCAGGGTCCAACTTGCAAGGTGGGTAATGAAGATACAGTGAGCATAATGGATGATCCGTGGTTACCGGATGCTGAAAATCAATATGTTATGACAGTAAATGAGTCGATAAAGGACCAAAAGGTTTCATCTCTGATGGTTACAAATGAGAGAAGGTGGGATGTAGATTTGATTCTGGATATTTTCGAGCAACGAGATGCTAATTTGATTGTGGCAACACCTTTGTCAAATAATGATTCTGATAGCTGGTACTGGAAAAAAGAAAGGTGTGGCAATTATTCAGTCAAGTCAGCATACGTGTTGACTCAGGAAAATAAAACTTGGTCCAATTCTTGTAGAAACCCCAGATTTTGGAGGAGATTATGGAATTTAAAGGTCCCTCCAAAGGTTTAAAACTTTATTTGGAGGACCATCACGGAGTGTCTTTCTACTAAGGCATTGCTGCGTATGAAGCATGTGGAGGTGAACGTAGTATGTTCAATGTGTAATAATGATGTTGAGAGCACGACTCACGTCTAATTAAACTGCTCTTAATTTGTTCAAGCATGTTGGGAGAAAATTGGTGGCATTGAGAATGTTGACACACAGGAAATTTTCTTAAACTGGATGCTGAATGTTTTTGACAGATGGGACACTGAACGCAGACAAATGGGAATTATGGTGTGTTGGTTGATTTGGAAGTGTAGAAATGATTTGGTTTGGAGTCAGAGGTGTATGGAGGTAGGGGATGTCGTAGAATCAGCTAGAGTGGTACTTGGTCAATGGCAAGATGCTCAAGATAGAAATTTCGACCGGTCATGGGGTTTGATAAATCCTGACGATGGGGATGAGCACTGGATTCTACCAATGGGTGATAAGACTAAGGTAAATACTTATGTTGCGATTTTTCATACGTCTAACTGCTACTCCTATGCTTTTGTTGCTAGAAATCAAAAAGGGGAGTTGATAGAGGCTCGATCGAGTTGTAAGCCAGGTCACATCAATCCAGAATCTGCAGAAACGGAGGCATACAGGAGGCATTGAGTTGGATCAAAGATAAGAGTTAAAGGAGGTAACAGTTGAAACAGATTGCTATGTAGCAGTGCAAGCAAACAGAGGTAATGCAGCAATGTGTTCCTACTTTGGCAAAATAGTTCAGGAATGCAGAACTGCAGCTACAAGACAAAGGGCTTAACCTTAGATTTGTGAAGCGTTCTGCGAATAACGTAGTTCATGCGTTAGCAAAGTGTAGTTATTCAATAGCTGATTGTATTTGGCGAGCAAGTGAAGCATGTCCAGAGTTAACTTATGTACTTTAGAATGATTTGAAGCATTAATGCAATTTACTCCTTTTCTGGCAAAAAAAAAAAAAATCACTTCCGAACTCCCAACTAAATCTTCATGTCTTTCTTCTAAATCATTTATCCATCCATATCTATATATTTAAAAATATATCATTCAGTTACTAAATTATTACAAAATCTACTTTATTCATCTAACTGAAAATTTATGTTTAACTTATTAAAATATAGAAATAGAAATTCTAGAAAATTAGGTTAATAAAAAAAGATTTTAAATTTACAAAGTCTCTTATCCAATTTAATAAAAGTTTCTTTTTTTTTGTAAAAATAAAATCTAAAAAAGAATGTTTTGAATTTTGATATTTAATTAAAAAAAATTCTTTAAAAAAGATTTCAATAAAGCAAACCAATTAAAAAACATAAAAAAAGAACCGCCGGTTCAAACTTCAAACCATAATTAGGGTTCCATCTCCCAAATGTAAAATTCATCTCTCTCTCTCTCTCTCTCTCTCTCTCTCTCTCTCTCTCTCTCTCTCTTCCGGCGCCGTTCACCGTTATCACTGTACGTATACACACAAAATATGTGTATCTATATTTTGAGATTAATTGTTACTTGAATGTATTGCTTTTGTTTTAACTTTGCTCCGCAGCTTAGTCTATACGTGTTTTTATATGTGTGTATGTAATTGTGTTGTTGTGCTGAGTCTTAACACTGAGTGTAATTTAAGTACTTGTAATTGTTTCTATTTCGAGCTTAATTGTCGTTTGTTTGTATTAATTTCGTTTTAATTTGTAGAAGAAGTTATGTAGTTATGACTTCTGATTTCGAGTTTCGTTGTAACTCGATTTTTCGAGTTTGTTTTATATTTGTGGTGCTTATTATCGAGATTCGAGGTGCAGTAGAAATTATGTATTTGTATTTCGCGGATTGTGAGCTTAATTGTTACTCTATTTTGAGCTTATTCGGATTATACATTTGTAGTCCTTATATGTTCACACGCACACATTTGTGGTCCGTATGTTAAGTATTAACGTTGACACATAGTAGAAGTTGTTGTGACCATTCTGACTTCGGGTCTAGTTGCTACTCGATTGTATTGAGTTTGTTTTGATTTTAATTTGCAGTTTAGTATCTACGTGTGGATATGTATTTTTTGTGGTTCTTATCTCAAGTATTAATATCGAGGTTTGCTAGAAAAATATGTGTTTGTATTTAGCTGATTGTGAGCTTAATTGTTACTCTATTTTGAGCTTATTCGTATATACATTTGTAGTCCTTTTATGTTCACGCGCACATTTGTGGTCCTTATGTTGCGTATTAACGTCGAGGCGCAGTAGAAGTTGTGTAGTTGTGACAATTTTGATTTCAGCTTAATCCTTGCTTACTGAGTTATTCTTTTCATTTTGTTTTTTAGTTTAGTCTCTGTGTACACTCTCACACACATATGTGGTCGTTATTTTGAGTATGAATATCGAGTTGTGGTGGAATTTATGTAGTTGTGTTGTGACTAGTCCGATTTTGAACTTAGTTGTTACTTGATTAGAATGAGTTTGGTTTAAGTCGATTTGTGGTTTGTTTATAAGGATTTATCTATATACGCAGAGTTACGCGCACATTTGTGGTCCTTATGTTGCGTATTAACGTCGAGGCGCAGTAGAAGTTGTGTAGTTGTGACAATTTTGATTTCAGCTTAATCGTTGCTTACTGAGTTATTCTTTTCATTTTGTTTTTTAGTTTAGTCTCTGTGTACACTCTCACACACATATGTGGTCGTTATTTTGAGTATGAATATCGAGTTGTGGTGGAATTTATGTAGTTGTGACTATTCCGATTTTGAACTTAGTTGTTACTTGATTAGAATGAGTTTGGTTTAAGTCGATTTCTGGTTTTTTTATAAGGATTTATCTATATACGCAGAGTTCTGCATGGGGAAGAAAAAGCAAAAGGTAGTGTTGCCACCTGAACTTCCGCCAGATGTTCCTGAAGATGAAGTTGAGGTGTCGGATGAGGATTTGGACTTTGTTGCGGAAAATATCCAACACGTTGGATTTCTCAACACTTTAGATACCCAATCAATTACCAGGTTACATAAACTTGCAGTGATTTTGTTGGTATTAGTGTAGTATTAAAAATTGTATGATTGTGTTGTGCCTATTATTACGATGAGATATTTGTGAACTTGTTAATATCTTGGTTGAAGTATAGCGTAGCAAGTTTTAACTTTTAAGTATGTTATATTTCAATGTGAAGGCATGTAACTCGTGTTGCTGATGTGAAAGAAGATGCACTAGAGTCTTTATATGAGCAACGATTGAGGAAGTCCTTACTTAAAGAAAAAGATGATAATGTGCTTGAAGTTGATCCAGTAGATGCACTTCCTGTTAAGACTCCCGATGGAAAGATTGTCTTCAGGACAGGTAATTTTAATCCAACCTTCATTATTCTGGTATCACGAGATTCGGATGTCTGTCTTTTTGTCTATGTAAATGAAGGAAATAAATTGTAAACTACACGTGGTCTGTCTTATTTTTTCCAACTGAAAATTTTAATGTATTTAACCTCTTTTGATTTTATATCGTTGTAGTACCAAAAGTACGGAAAGTTGTAGATGAAGGTGAAGCCACTAGCGACAATGAAGATAATGTTGCAGATGAAAGTCTGGTGAGGTTAAGCAAGGCAGAGAAACGTGCCAAGTTAAAAAAATTAAGGAAAGAAGCAAAAAAACAAGGAAGGGAGGTGACTGAGATTGAGGAAGTGAACGAATCCTCTCAAGCCCAAGCTGATGTTCTGGTATGTCCTCTATGCAGCCAGCTTGTATGACCAGATTTACCTAATTTTTTTCCTTCTACTCAAAACTATTCAATTTTTTGGAAATTTGCACTTAAAATGAAGCAAAGTAGTGAAGGCCACTGCATAAGCGGGGTACACATTCGTTTTAACTCTTCTCATAATCATCGCATTGGTACTGGAAACAAAAAATAAAAAAAGAAATTAATTAGCAGCTGTATACATTATAGTGTCTAATCCTATGCTTATGCTATGATGTTGTCACATGAAGCAGTTGAAATTAAGATACTACTTGGACTATGTTGTGCTTTTTCTGTTTGTATTTGGTCCATATGCTTGAGAAGATGACCAATAATGCTAATGCAATTTCCGCAAAAACTTAGAATAGGTTTGGTAGCTCCATTAACTTATTAATGTCCTCTCAGCGTCTCACTCTATCAGGAATCTTCAAGAAAATCCCCGGTAGCAATCATCACAGCACTCCCTATTTGAAATGTGTTCATCAAAGAATCTGCAGAAGTTAAGTTATTAATAATAATGACTTCTAATTGATATAAGTTTAGCCTCTTTAAATGGACAATCACATCTTTGTCAGGGAGTTGGGCAGTTTAATGCTATATTCCATCTGTTCTACCTTACAAATGGCTAATGTTTGAATTCCAGTCTTGTTCATTCTACCTTACTTGTAAGCTTTATATCATGTAATTTTTTGACAAACACACATGTATATAACTCGTAATTAATGCGATTGTAGTTGTGTTCTACTAGTTCTAATAAATATTGGTTATTTGTCCAGGAGGAGGTGAAAAAGGACCTTACAGCTGAAGAAGCAAGTGAGAGTAAAAAGTTCAGACTCGCAGAGATTGGAACGGCACTGCTTACGGATCCAGAAGCGAATATAAAATCTCTCTCGGAGATGCTACAAATTTCTAAATCCGAGGATCGTGCTATAGTAGCACTCGGTCTAAAATCACTGTTGGCTGTTTTTAAAGACATTATTCCTGGGTATGAAAGTTCACAAATTTATCGTACTTTTCCTTTGCTTGTAGTATGTAACTGTTTTTCATTGGCTTTGTGCACCAGCTACCGTATTAGGCTGCCTACTGAGAAGGAGCAAGCAATGGTCGTTTCAAAGGCTGTTAAAAAAATGCGCTTTTATGAGTCTACGCTCTTGTCGGTTTACAAGGTCTGATATGGCACTTTTTGTTATTCAATAATCAATAGTTGTAAAGTTTATGTAACAGTGTAATTGTACATTTCTCTTGTGAAATTACTTTAGTCATGTATAGTACTCATAATCATTCATACTTAAAATTTGGTACTGATTAAGGAAAAGAATACGCTCTTTTAAATTTTATCAGTCATGGTGTCATACAATTTGCAAGTGTGTGAAGGTTTGGCTGAATGTACTCTGAATTTTTAATTGTTTTGAGATTTTAGAAGCTTATTACTATGCAATCTTTTGATAGTGTGTTGCAATAAAAGACCTCTAGCTGAAGAGATTAGGGACGCGCTTAGTTTGATAGTGTGTTGCAATATAGTTGGTTGTGTGGCTGAACGGAAAGGTCCTGTAAAATCCGAGGCATCTCGAAGTGTTGCTTCGTGATAGGGTTGTTTATACACATTTTGGCAATATGTTGATCTTCAATCTCTTCAATATCTTTTTTAACTAGACAAGATATTTTATTCTTGAAAATCTTGAAAAACAACAAGAATTGTTTTCTGTTATCATAGATAAACTAAAAGCTTGTATTCCAGTTTTGGTCATCACTCACTGGAATTTATACCGACTAAATGTTTAAATGTTTTGAAAAATAAGATCATCCATTAAATGTATCCATTGCCCATTAACGTGTTGTTCTATTGCTAAATCTTGTAAGAGTAACCTTATACTGATTAATACTATTGTGGGTAGTACACCTTCGATTTAAACATCCATATGGAGGAACTAGAAAGAATATATAATTTTTGCACTACGAGGGTTGACCATGTCCTCCTCTATTAGCATCTTTCTTCGTGCATGATTTTCTTAACATAGGTAATTTAATTTGGCAAGTAGCCTCCAAAAGGTACAGAAAATCGATGATTTTCTCTGAGCATTTAGGATCAAGTTGCAAACATGAAATGTTTCGTTTGGTTACCTTCATGTTATATAGACTTTAGGCTGAGATGTTTGCCTATGGAAGTGCCGGGGATGTTGTAATTGCTCTGTGGAGCTTGAGGGCACACCTACTCTTTGGTTTCAGCAAATCCTATGTATTTACCCATATTTTTTTTTGACCTTGTATGTATTGAGTATTGAGTACTTAATTCTACCCGACTATTACTAATATCACACATATGTTTGAGTTCACCTTCTCATTTACTGTTTAACTTTGTGCATTTACAGGCATACCTGTTGAAGCTGATTTATCTGGAAGCAAAGCCAGCCTTTCAGCGTGTGGCCATTCGCTGCATTTGTAATTTACTGGAGGCAGTTCCTCACTTTAACTTCCGTGAGAGGTTGTTAGCAGTTGTTGTCAAGAACATAAGCTCTGCTGATGATGTTGTGAGGTAGTCCATTTCTCCATTCCATTTGTTTTGTAACCAATCTATTATTTTCTTTTAGCCCCGCTTCTAAGTTCTAGGATCATATCTATGCTCATATTTGTCATACTTTACCTTTTGGGGATAGAAAACTGTGCTGTGCTGCAATTAAATCACTGTTTACGAATGAGGGAAAGCATGGCGGGGAAGTTACTGTCGAAGCTGTTCGGTCGATTGCTGCCCTTGTGAAAGCACATGATTGCCAATTGCACCCTGATTCAATCGAGGTATGGAAATTGCAGTTAAAATTCTTCTAGCTTATATTTTGCAGTAGATCATTATAAGTCGCGGCATATTTTTTTCAGTTGATCATTATGAGTCGTTAATTCTGCTAAATGTCCTTTTAGTGCTGTCCTGATCCCACACTTCAAACCCAAGTAGCAGTTCTTACTATTATTGTTCTGAACTTCTGATCCTGCACTTCAAACCCAGTTTGCAGTTATTACTAGTGTATTTTGCATTATTCTCTACTTAGATTCTCAGTCGAAGTTGATGGACCGAAGTCATCACTAGTTTGGTAGCATATAGGCATTCATAATCTATATAGTGTGGTAAGCTAAATGCAGGAGTTCAGTGTTAAGAGTTTTACCCAATTTATACTAGGATCTCGAACTCATCTAACGTTGATATCTTATGGTTCTCATTTCTAAATAAGAAAATTGGTTCATGGTTATTTGGCTAAATGAGTGCTGATTTTTTTATGACATGCCTACATAAAGGAAAAACGAGGTTTGGAACTTTGCTATAAAATCACCAAAATGCATGCTGATCTTAGAACTCTTATATTGTGCTTCATATCTGTCTCTCATTTTTAAGTAATGTCAACCTTGATTTTTCCTCATGAAAAGCTTAGTTCCTAAATTATCTTATATCCACACATAGATGTTGATATTATTGTTCCGTAAGTATAGAAGATGAAGATTCATCAGCAACTTCCTCTGATTTGCTCCACTAGAAGGCACTTCGAGTGTTATAATAGGTGTACTGTTCGACTCCATATAAAAATATGTGTTATATTTTTTGGTTTCCATCCTATTTTCTGTACTTCTGCAGGTTTTTATGTCTTTAGTATTTGACGAGGACCTTGGCCGGGCCCAAAGAGCACCAGTGGATAAGAGGAGCAAAAGTAAGAAATTTAAAAAAAGAAAGAACCAAGAGGAGCAGCCAAATCAGCTACCCAATAACGATAAAAAGAAAGCTAGGAAAGAAATGATATCAAGAACACAAGAGGAGGTGATCACCTTCACATGAAAACCTTCGTTGCCTTTTTTTTCCCCACCATTGACACCAGTTTGACCGCATATTTTATGCAGGTTGATGCCGACTATAAAGCTGCTTCATTTGCTCAAGATATTGCGGAGCGCAGAAGAATGCAAACAGAGACTCTTTCTGCCATATTTGAAATTTATTTTCGTATATTAAAGCATACCTTTCAGACAAGGTATGCCCGTAAATTTTTATCTAATATGATACGTAGTCAAGATTAGGTTGTGACATTCAATTTGAAAATGGTGCATAGTACTGTAGTATGTGTTCACATGTTTCCTTAACAAGTGAAGTAATATGCATAGTACTGCAGTATGTATTGACAATTTTCCTTTCCTTTTATATTGTTCCACAGAACAGATGCCAATTCAGGAACTTTTGCTTCATCAGGGGGACACCCACTTCTCGTTTCATGTTTAAACGGAATTGGGAAATTTTCACATCTAGTTGATTTAGATTTCATGGCCGATCTTTTGAGCTACCTTGGAAAACTAGCTAGAGGTAGCAGTGATGTCAATGGATCTCCGGATAATAGTCCAGGAGGATGTTTGACTGTATCTGAACGCCTCCAGTGTTGCATTGTTGCTTTCAAAGTGATGAAGAGCAACCTTGATGCCTTAAATATAGATTTGCAGGACTTTTATGCACAACTTTACCAACTAATTCTAGAATACAGGCCTGGGAGGTAACTACATTTTCTGCACTATTATGCTACTTAATAATATTTTTTTCGTAATGTGATGCCAGGTATGTTGCTTTTACGATATAGGGAATGTGATCCATAATCATTGGATTTGGAATGTGATCCATAATCATCCAATTTGGTGGATGAATTTTGCGTAATTAAGTTTTTTAAGTCGTGCATATATCTGACTGCATGTTTGATCATCTTTACACGCTTGTAACGTTCTAGTTTCCTACACTGTTACATTTTAAAATCAGTTTATCACCCTTTTTCTGTTTAGTGTCTAAAAGCAAATGGCTATTGTATTTTAAACAGTCATATGAAATTAATTGTTAGTCCCTTGTCATTAGAGTGGATAAGTCTCAAGCCTTTGAGCAATTTTTTATCGAGGTACCTTATAACTTCCATTTTGCCGTCATACCTGTGTCAGATACGAAGAACTACGGTGTCCAGTGTCCTGATCCTTCACGTTGCAATTGGACGCGTCACCCAATAGCACTGCACATTAAAATAAAATCTAAGGCCTCTGTTCAATTTAATTATTAGGAGCAAAGACCTTTTAAGGACTTATTTTTAGATTGTCCTTTTGATTGCGTTATAAACTTATAAATACTCATATGTACTTGAGTAAATCACATCTACTTTTGATAGACAGTATCTCTATAAATGAAGAATAAATAAAATTCTTTGTGGCACTTTTGCAAGCTGAGTCTCTGCTCCTGTGGTAAATTTTAGATCCATACTCAAGAAGTTTAATCACTTCTTATTTTGGGTAGTTTAAGTGCACTCATTACGGAAGTGGCGTCATGTTTTTGAGTAAGCTCTATCCGAGCATTGTGCTGGTTAATACTTAATAGCCTAAATTTATAATTGTCCCTCCATTTGAACGTTTTCCCATGCCTTGTGGCCTGATTTGGAAAATTTACATAGGATATTCATGTTATTGATAAGAGGTAGATGACCAGTAAAAGATAGATACATTTTCTAGTTAGTTCCGTAGATACATTCTCTAATTAGTTCCGTATTTCACATGTTTTTTCTGCTTTGCCAGCCTTTCATCTATTTGTCATATTTAAGTATGTGTTTTTTTGTTTGGTTGAAAGGCCAATATGATGTCCACTTATCTTTTGACCTTGATATATTGGAGCAGGGACAAAGGGGAAGTATTAGCTGAAGCTCTTAAGATAATGCTATGTGATGACAGACAACATGACATGCAAAGGGCTGCAGCATTCATTAAACGTTTGGCCACATTTTCATTGTGCTTTGGTGCTGCAGAATCAATGGCTGGTATATTGCAGTTAACTCACAGCTCTGTATTATTATTGTAGTAGTAATTCTTTTTTATGATATGCAAAATTTTGGAAACTATTGCAGCTCTGGTTACTCTGAAGCATCTTCTTCAAAAGAATGTCAAATGCAGAAATTTGTTAGAAAATGATGCCGGAGGTGGTTCTGTTTCAGGTCCTGTTGCGGTAAGACATACTTTGCTTCTTAGGAGGCCAGTGTTTGCTCTTCATTTTTTTGTTATAATTCTGGGACTGTTAATCACCTAATGTTGTACCTAGTTTTACTCTAGAAAAGTTACAGAATATTTTCCTCAAATAGCATTCCCTTCACGTGGATGATTAGATTTTTGGCTTGAAAGGGATGGTTAAATTTGATGGAAATAAATCTTTAATCCTGTTGTCTGCACTGATATAACATAGTTTCTTAAATTAGTTGCAATAACTGGCTTACTTCTAGGACACAATTTAAAATATAGTAATCTTCTTGCTTATATTTAAGTTTTCAATTAAATTTCTCTTATCTCATTCTGATAACATCATTTGCAGAAGTATCACCCTTATGCTTCAGACCCAAACCTCAGTGGTGCACTAGCTTCGGTACTTTGGGAACTGAACCTCCTTTCAAAACATTATCATCCATCTGTTTCTACTATAGCCTTGAGCATAGCAAATTTAAGCAATACAAGCAACCAGGTTTATCATGCCAATGTCTCTCCTCAACAAGCATTCGCTGAGTTATCACTTGAAAAGGAGTCGTTTAATACGAACATTAATATCAATAAATCCGGTAACAAGAGGAAAAGAGTCAATGTGCAGCAGGCTGTACCTACTGTGGCTGATGCTGATATAGCAAATCGGACAGATGAAGTTGAGGTTAGAAAGAAACTATCAGAACATTTTTTGCTTCTTCGTGACATATCAGAGAATGGTAGGTTAAAGAACCAGCTAGATCGTACCACAATGTCATTACAATTGTATCAACAGTACAAGAAGCAAAAGAAAAAGCAAAGGTGAACCAACAACCTTGCTCAGAAAATTTTGTAACCTTAGGATGCATGACAAATTATCATTCATTCAGCTATACGTGAATGTTGTGACGATGTTCAAGAACTGCCATCACTTGTTTTATTTAAGAATTCATGAATGGAGATTGCTTCAATTAATTTGATTTTTTTTTTTTTTGATGGTAATGTGATTTTAATTTGTTCCATTATGGATATTGTGGTTATGCAAGTTAACAATGTCAAGGTGAACTTGCAAAACCCGTAAACTGGTATGGTAGGATATAAATTAAAATCAAAATTAATCTTCTTTCTTTATTAGTTAGTTCATGGTTGGTTCGCTTTGTGTGGTTTCGACACATCCGAGGGTGATACCCAAAAACAAATACCACTACGGAAGGAGATTTCCATAAAAAATGTTGCATTCATCATTCATATAATTCATAGGAGTATGAAAGCTTGCAAGTTGCAATCCTCATTCCTAAACAGACAACGAAGTAGATTTGTCTTGCAATTACGAGTTCATCTTTTTACCACTATGATCATATTTCATACCAAGCCCCCCGTTCCAATTTCCTCGGATGCCCTAAACAAATGAAATCAAATAAAAATTATGTTATTTTTTTGATATAAGGTTGTTTCGCCACTCACGATAATTACTTTGATAAAACAAATAAGTCAAGATCTGCAACTCAAATCGAATCATGTTGTATGATTTTGAAAATGCATGTCGTTCCAACGACAAACTGATACATTTAATCGCAAAATCTTGACAAATAAATATAAATATTCGATAAATACATACATTACTTCTCTATATTCGAACATAACAAACACAACAACCTTTTTTTTCCTTTTCACAAAAAACACTAACATGTTTTTTAAATTTATTCTTTACTAAATAAATAATTATAATAAATAAATTTTATATCATCATCCGCTCCGCTTTTGATCGGATCGGAGTATCTAATTTTTTCTTGATCGAGAATTTTATACACACAGGCTAAATATACGTACAAATCTCTCTCTCTAACTCTCCATCTTTGACTCCATTCCTCCAATTCTCTTCGACCCTTCTCCCCTCTCATCCTCCTCTCTCTCCTGTACTCATCTCTCCCCATCTCTCCCAATCTCTCCCATCTCTCTCCCATTATGGCTTCAGAAATGGCCGACCCAGATCGCGAAGGCATCGACGGCATCCGTCTAACCTGGAACTCATGGCCACGTACCAAAGTCGAATCCTCCAAATGCGTCATCCCCATCGCCGCTTCAATCTCTCCGATCCGATCTCACCCTGACATTCTCACTCTCCCTTACTCCCCTCTCCGTTGTAAAACTTGTTCTTCGATACTAAACCCTTTCGCTCGTGTCGATTTCGCCGCTCACATTTGGATCTGCCCTTTTTGTTTTCAACGTAATCACTTCCCTCATCATTACTCAGCCATCTCTGAAACAAATGTACCTGCTGAATTATACCATCAATATACTACGATTCAATACTCTTTAACCCCAATTGATGAAAAGGGTACCTCTCAAATGGGTCCTACTCAAATGGGTCCCGCTCAGAATAATATGATTAGGCCACCTGTGTTTGTGTTTGTGTTGGATACGTGTATGATTGAGGAGGAATTAGGGTATGCCAAATTGGCGTTGCAACAGGCAATTGGGTTGTTACCGGAGAATGCGTTGGTGGGGTTTGTGAGTTTTGGGACACAAGTGCAGGTTCATGAATTGGGGTTTGGGGAAATGTCGAAAGTTTACGTTTTTCGGGGGTCTAAGGAGATGGGGAAAGATCAGGTTTTGGATCAGTTAGGGTTAGGTAGGAGGAGTGCTGGTGGTGTTTACGGTAAAGGTGGACAAGGTGGGGGGTTTGATAGTGGGGTTAGTCGGTTTTTGTTGCCTGCATCGGATTGCGAGTATACGTTTAGCTCGGTATGGATCGTTCTTGGATTGTTTTTAAATTTTTGATTTTTTGGTTAGTTTTTAATGTTGAGATTTTGTTTTAATTTTGTCGATATTTGTTGGTTGTTGAATCTTAATTATTGATTTTTTTTGAATGTTGTAAATTGGTTAATTAAGGGGTTTAATATTGGCATTACGGTGAAATGTTGATCTTTGTTGATAGTTAATTGGTTTAAAGGAATGCTTGTTGATTTTTAATTGATTATGTTTTAGTTGTATGTTAAAAGAAATTAAATATGGGATTTAATCTTCGCATTATATTGAAATGTTGATGTTTTTTGTTAGTTTATTGGGATGGAAGTTGAATGCTGTTGATGTCTAATTGTTTGTGGTTTAGTTGTATGTTGACATATTTGGTGATTGTGGTCTTCTGTTTTCGGTGGTATTCAGTTGTTAGAGGAGTTGGGTACGGATTTGTGGCCAGTTCCACCTGGTAATAGATCTTTACGGTGTACGGGAGTGGCCCTTAGTGTTGCTTCGGGATTGCTTGGAGCTTGTTTGCCTGGTACAGGTGCACGAATAGTTGCACTTGTGGGTGGTCCATGTACAGAAGGACCTGGCTCGGTATGGCTTTCTATCTTTTACTTTTACGTTGTCACTTTCTCGTCCCAGTTATATGTGTTTATAATGTAATAATGGCGACTCCCGTTTGATGTCGTTATTGGTTTTACCATCATTATCAGTATTTAGAACTGAATTATAAATTTCGAGAAATGTTCTCTTACAGAAATTTTATTCGTCAACAATGCTTTCCTTTATATATAAGTATCTCCTTTAATATGCTTATTTTTGAGCAAGCTCTTACCTTTCTTCATCTTTTTAATTTGAATGTGAGTATTACATATTAATTGGTCTTGTGAGTACGTAATTCCCCACTTCCCCTCCCAGCCTCGTTCTTGTTTTGCCTTTATTTTTTACCTTGAAACAACCTACGTTTCAGAGTCTCTATCCTAGTCATGATTGTATTTAAGTAGTTCAAACAGTTAGAAACTGGATTCTTCTGCATAGAGTTTATAGTTTTGACGTTACACAATTCTGACTTGTCATTTGTTCTGCAGATTGTATCAAAGGATCTGTCTGAACCAGTTCGTTCCCATAAAGATTTGGATAAGGATGCAGCACCTTATTTTAGGAAAGCTGTCCAATTTTATGAAGAACTTGCAAAGCAGCTTGTCAGTCAGGGGCATGTATTGGACCTTTTTGCTTCTGCACTTGATCAGGTTTGTGTCAATATTCTGTTGCGACTTCTAAACTGATGCCTGGCTGAAATGTCAATATGTATCAGTTTGGTGTGTGGTTGCAGTTTTGATCCTGTGAAGTGATCAATATGAAGAAACCATTACAAGTTTTATCTGCATGTGTAATCGTACATTTCTGTATATAATAGCTAACCTGAGCTTATAATCTGTGATCAGATGTAATTATTAATAATCAGGTGTAACAATGCATGACTGTATTAGAAATTTACCAATGTAGTCACTGCAGTAATCTCTACTATTATATATCTAAAACTAATATTATGGCATACAAAAAGCTATTTTTGTTTTTTGTTTCTGATTTTAAAGTTATGATAGTTTGGTTACAGAAAGCTTATGCCTATTAGGCAGTTAGAGTGAATAAACTTTTTCTGTATTCGATCTTGGTAGTTGGTACAACGGGCTGATATATATTGTGTAAAAGATTGTCGTCACTAATGAGCAAATTACTTTCTCTTTGCTAAAGGCTTATGCCTATTACTTTGATAACGGGCTTCAGTTTTTGCTAAAAAAATTCCACGTCTACTGGATGCATTCTTGTGCACTCCTTGTTATCATACGTATGACTAAAATAAGGGATATTATCAATATTAAAGGTGCCACTACCTTTTTGCTTCCTACTTGTGGTACCCTTGTACTCATGGTTTTGTGTTGATACTTGATAGTACCTTTTCGTCATTCAAACGTTGATAAAATATTAAAATGTGCATAAGCGGCCTCCTCAACCTTTGTAAACTAATATTTGCGGCCTTTTTCCTTACTGTAATGTAACTTCCAGTAATTAATTTTTGGGATATACTCATTGGTACCATCGTACTATTGACTTCTGCCAATGGTTTCCACTGCCTTCTGTAACAGTTTTAACGTTTCACTAACGTTTGAGTATGAAAGGCTAGATAAAGGTCCTACATGTGAGAAGCAAAAAGGCGGTGGAACCACTTGCAAAAGTTAGTAGTATGACGGTACCATTGAGGATATCTATAGATTGATGTTGCATGTTGTTTCGTGAAATGCATATTTTTATAACACTTGCAGATGATTATTTTTCTTTGTAAATGCTATGTGATTACAAAATTTGCATAGCTCATGGATTATAATAAAATAGAATTTGTTCCATATTTCTGCTAGCACTTCTTCCTTTGGAACATGAGTTTTATTTTCTAAAATAAAATTATTCATTAATCCATCAGTTAATGCTTCCCTGGACGGTATTAGCGTTTGTAATCTAAAACCGTGTATATTTTTAGGTCGGTGTTGCAGAGATGAAAGTTGTCATTGAAAGAACAGGTGGGCTTGTTGTTCTTTCTGAAAGTTTTGGACACTCTGTTTTTAAAGACTCTTTTAGGCGTGTTTTTGAAGATGGGGAACAGTCACTGGGGCTCTGCTTCAAGTGAGTTTCTCATTGTCAAACATGTTGACTCATGCTTAATAGCTTTAATTTGCTTTTTCATCATTTCGTTTCTTAAATTCTTTTTGTGATGTTTTCTTTTTCAATCTCTACTGCCAACTGCCTAACTCTGTTGTCGCTTGAATGGTGTAAAATCGCAGTACGCACATTAAATAGACAGAAGACATACACACACA
Organism: Saposhnikovia divaricata; assembly: GCA_036435485.1. Taxonomy (NCBI): domain Eukaryota; kingdom Viridiplantae; phylum Streptophyta; class Magnoliopsida; order Apiales; family Apiaceae; genus Saposhnikovia; species Saposhnikovia divaricata. Next base: position 165,858,246 of record CM071595.1, on the reverse strand, counting down.
CACACACAATAAAGCACACATATGTATTTATGTCCGAGACTTAAAATTATGCTGTAGAATCTGATAGCCTGCTTAAAACTGTTTGCCGGAGCTGTGTTATTTGCAGCTATCTGTACAAAATGTTTTGTTCTAGCATTTAGTGTAAATTCTATAGTTTCAAATTGCTTGTGGCATAACTTATAAACAGCTTGAGTTGAACACGTACATCTATGTTGGATCTGGTTAAGATGAAGGTTAATTAAGTGAAGTGTTTCATTCAGTTCTTTTATGATTTTTAATATTGGTTTGTGACGTTTATATTCACACACCCACACATTAGTACTACCTGCAAGTTGAGTGCTAACAAGTTATGCCCACTTTATCTATTCTTGTATGAGATATTAGTGAATTGCACTCATCGATTATGTATTTGTACCTTCCAGACTCGTTAATCTTTAGCATATTCTACATATATATGACTTTAGTACTCTTGATGTCTTTTTTATCATTGTCCCTAGAAACACTTATGAGTGTAAATATAGATTATCTCTTAAAATTGCAGTGTGCTTCTTTTATCGACTTACCAAGCATAGCTGATGCTTGGAGGATGCTGTTGCACTTTTGAGCAGCAGACTCAATTAAATAATAGCTTAATGTAGAAGTAATTTTTTGAAACGTTACACTCAAGTTGGTTTTCTGCAAGAAAGTATTCCCTCGGTTATTTATATGCTTCAAATTGTCACTAGTCTGAACCTTAAATAGTAATTGTATGTGCAGTTCATTTTGGACGTAAAACTGATATTTGATTCGATATTTCAGTGGCACACTTGAGATTAATTGTTCAAAAGATATAAAGATTCAGGGGATCCTAGGACCATGCACGTCTCTGGAAAAGGTTGGTTTCTGCAAATCCTTAGATGTGAACTTTTGAAATTGAACACTACCCCTAAAAGGCGTCATTTTACATTTTAGTAATGTATATCTTGCAGAAAGGACCTGCTGTTGCAAGCACAGTTATTGGACAGGGGAATACCACTGCCTGGAAGTTGTGTGGTCTAGATAAAACTACATGCTTGACTGTTTTCTTTGACATATCATCTAGTGAAAAACCAGATCCCTCGGGAAATATCAATCCACAGTTGTACATACAGTTCCTTACAAGGTAAGCTGGAAATCTCTTATCATCTGCCTCTCTATTGTATATTTGTATATAAGACTATTATGTATTTTTCAGTCGAGTTGTTGACTTGAGTACCTTTTGTGTGAGTTTTAATTTATGCTGATTTGTAGGGGTGTCAATCTGTTCTTTGGCATGTCCTTCAAGTTAACTTCTCATTATATTTTTATAAAATATATTATTTGTGAATTAACTTTAGCTATATACATAACTTGTTTGCATTTTGATTATCAATTTGAAAAGTGTTGCTTTCATTATTTGAAATGTGTTTGTGTTGATTAAAATGAAGTTATCAGACCCCTGATTGTCAACAAAGGCTACGCGTTACAACCATTACCAAACGATGGACAGATGGTGCTATTGGGTCGGAGGTATGTAGTGTTTTGTGTTTCTAATTTCACTTTTGAATTGGATTCAATTTATCATTTATTTCATGCAGTTAAGGTTATATATTTTGAAGCGTTTTGACTCACTGGCATAAGTTGTAACACTTACAAGTAAGATTTTCATAAATATACGTTAGACGTTTAGAGAAATTTTGAGGAACAAGAATTTGGAGCCCCGTCCTTTTAGACTTTTAGGAGACTTCCTTAGTCCATTTGAGTAAGAGTTTTCCTTTGTTTCCTTGAGAAATTCAGGATATACGTCAGACGTCCAGAGAAATTTTAAGAATTTAGACCCCTGTCCTTTTAGACTTTTGGGAGATTTCCTTAGTCCATTTGAGTAAGAATTTTCCCTTGTTTCCTTGAGAAAAACGGGGGCTATTTAGGGTTTAAGGGATAATTTCAAAAATTTCATTATGCCTAATTGGGCTTCCTACGCCTTTTCTATTTTCTAGAAATGGTCTTCTTGGGCCTTTGAGCCAATAACATGGCCAACTGTTGACTAAAGGTAAGTGCACAAATTGAGATATTTATGCTGTTGAACTTTATGGTTTTGCAGGACTTGGTACAAGGATTTGATCAAGAAACAGCTGCGGTAGTAATTGCAAGATTAACCTCTCATAAAATGGAAATGGAGGTACTTTTATGTATATTTATGTACATGAATGGTGGTTGCTTGAGTAGGGGTTTTTGTGTAGTTCTTAGATGGTTGATTTAAATGCCAATTTGTACAAGGAAAACCTGGATATTGGCTTGTAGCTCTTTGTTTTTTCCTAGATTGTTGTTGGGCATAGAGACAAAAAAATGGAAGTTTGTTTTTGTTAATGTTATCTTTCGTACTCCCAAATTTCCAAAAGTTATAGGCAATGGCACTCATATGACTTTTGCAAATTTGCATCTGATTGTAGTAGTGACTTGTTGAGTTTCTTCCAAACACTGTTCATTTGAAAATTTGTAGTGAATATTTGTAAACATCAGCAATCTAAGTTAAAACTTATATTTGCACAGCAATTTTGTCTTGGTCTTCGATTTAATCTTTGAATCTTGTAAATTTAACGAAATCCGTTTTGTATAACTTCATCATCTTTCTGGAGCATACCAAAGTAGAAAACTGCCGAGAAAAATGGGACCCAGGGAGTACTTGTGTCCTCTCCCAGATCACTTATAATTATATCATATTCTCAAAAATGTTTCTTAAGAACTTCGCACATATTGATTATACTTCGTTATGTGGGAGAGGAGTTGAATTTCTTGCGGTTAGTGGTCTTCTGCAAGGAATGGTGTTGGGAGGTTCTGTTGCGATGCTGATATTCATATCTTAGTAATCCATATAATCACATATTTCCATCCCTTTATACTGTTCTCTGCGTCCATTTACTGAACTATGTGTTTTTTGTCAAATTAGTAGTTATATATTTTTGGTTGTATAACTTGAATGTCGCCAGTTGACTTCATCTGCTACGATTTACTATTGTCAGGAAGGGTTTGATGCCACACGGTGGTTGGATCGAAACCTTATCCGTCTTTGCTCAAAATTTGGTGACTACCGCAAAGATGATCCAACTTCATTTACTTTGAACCCTTTATTTTCATTGTTTCCACAATTCATGTTTAATTTGCGAAGATCGCAATTCGTGCAGGTAATAATGCTTGTCAAGCTTTCAGAATTCTTACAACTTTTCTTTGTATACTTGTGTGTATTTTGATTTGCATGCATTTAACTTCTTTGTCCTCTACCTTTGCAGGTATTTAACAATAGTCCAGACGAGACAGCCTATTTTCGGATGTTGTTAAACCGGGAGAATGTACCCAACTCTCTTGTCATGATACAACCATCACTAATATCCTATTCATTTAATGCACTTCCTGAAGCAGTTCTATTGGACGTGGCATCAATTGGTGCAGACCGTATTCTTTTGTTGGACTCATATTTTAGTATAGTTATATTTCATGGAATGACAATAGCTCAGTGGAGAAACATGGGCTACCAGAACCAGGCAGAACACCAGGTGCTTTCTTCATTTTAATGCTGTTGTAGTATTTGAAAGCAAGAAAAGAATTCGTGCCTATTTAGTTGAACCTTGCAACAAACAGATATGAGTAGTGCTTTTAATTGTTTACTATGGTGCGGGCACACACACACACACTCTCTCTCTCTAGTACACGCTTCTTGCATCGCACTTGCAAATACATGCATGCTGGTGTGGGCACGCACACACACACACACACACACTCTAGTACACGCTTCTTGCATCGCACTTGCAAATACATGCATGCGCGCGCGCGCACACACACACACTTTATTAATGAACGCTTCCTGCATTGCACTTGCAGGCAGTATAAAATGAGGCTTGGGGCCGCTAAACTGTGAATAATACAAGAAAAGTAGAGCATATTTGTGTTACATTTGAATGTGTTTTTGGCACAAAGGAAAATATAATGGGTTTGAGAATCTTTTAAATAAAGAAAAAAGAAATGTGTGTTGTAAGCTTGGTGAAAACTAATATCTGTGATTTGAGAGAATGGAGGAAATATAAGAAATAGAAATGTCCTGAATTCTGATAATGAGAGAAGATGAATAGGGTGACAAGTACTCGTGTAGTGAGTGGCTTTGAAATAGGACTCCTGAAATTTTGTACCCGGGACTTGCTAGGGTAACTCCAAAATCATGTTTTGGGGGTTTAGAGAGAGCAATTATATGCATCGTTGATATGCATGGTGTTTTTTCTCAAACTGAATGCAATTTTCTTTTTGTAGGCATTTGCACAATTGTTGCAAGCGCCTCATAACGATTCTAAACTAATTATTGGCGAACGTTTCCCCGTACCAAGATTGGTGGTATGCGATCAGCATGGATCCCAGGTAATTTTTTTTAATCATAATATTACAGTTCTATTAGAATAGCCTCTAGCACTTGGTAGTACGCACACTATATCTGTGGACTGTGGACAAGCACTACCTATATCTGTGGACTGTGGACAAGCACTACCTCTTCCTGATTTGTTTTAAATTATGTTGAGCAGGCAAGATTTCTGTTGGCAAAGTTAAATCCATCAGCAACGTATAATAATGCTTCTGAAATGGCGGCTGGTATGGATGTAATATTTACCGACGATGTGAATCTCCAGGTGTTTATTGAACATCTTCAGAGGTTGGCAGTGCAATCTTCTTGAGTTTTTAAAGAGGGCTGATTTTGAAAGAATTAACTTTTGGTTATTTAACCAATTGTCAAGTACAAATTCGATCCCCTTTCTGGTATCCTCTTGTTCCATTATTTGATTCCTAGCTTTCTTTGTATCCTTTACAAGATGAGAGGTCAGAACGTACATTAAGGAAAGCACATATTATTCTTTGGGCTGCAGAGAGGTGTTTGAAATAATGGGTCTAGGTTTTGTTTTCTTTTATCGAGTTTTAATATGGAATGAAGATTGTGAATGTAAGTTACTAGTGGATATATCTAAGCAGCAGTTCCGGAGGGTTATTTGTAGCAATGTAGAAGTCAGGATTCTGATCTACTTGTTTTCTGCAGAAGCCATACCATCAGGTCAAAGGTTTGTTTTTTATAAATTTTATTATTTTTGGTTTGTATACTTGGAGCCAAGTCTCCCAATCTGAGATGTTTAGAAATTTATGTTGTTTTTAGTTACTCTTGTTTCTGACTTGTAATATATATACACCTAATTTATATGTGATGATTTCACTGAAAGTTAAAATTACATAATTTACTTCTGTTTTCTGGTAAGTTACATTATTTACTTTGGTTCTAATTTCTATTACGGAATGCTAATGCCCATGTAAATTTTGCTCTATGTAACCATTGAAAATGCAGAGTGTCGATGACTGATGAAATGTGGTTTGCCGAAAAATATGTAACACACAACTTGAGAAGTCAGAACATGTAAACTATTCTCCAGAATCTACCATTTTTTTTTTATTCAATTCATCTTTTTGGGTCAATTTTGTTATATACAATTATTTGTTTTGATATAGTCTTTATTGTGCTATGCTGAAGATAGGACAGGGGCAAAAGAATATTTTAAAGAAGTCTTGTGTAAAATTTTACACTAAGAGCAAGTCCAATGCGTCATCAAGTTTGTAGTCATTGCTATAATTTGGAACAAAATGCAAAAAATATCAATTCTAAAAGAGTTGCATGGATGCAAATAGGGTGGCAATTTTGGATTTTGGGTCGGGTCTGACCCAGATTTTACCTGGTTGTTTCAGATTGATTTTTTTTCTAATCCTAATCCGTATCTACCGGATTGGTGTCAGGGTCATTTGGGGTTTCAACACCTTAACTCTTTTTTAAAGTGATTGAAAATATACTCTTATATTATATACTCCTTTTGTCCCGATTTATATGAACTGGTTGCTTTTGCAGAAATTTTAAGAAAAATAGTTCATTTCTCTTTCATTGCACGTGAAAGTTACAATTCAAATGTATAATATGTACTGTACCCAATTTGTGAGGTGTTAAAAAAGGCATGACATATAGAAAATATGTTACTACTATTAAATAATTATAAACCAATTAGCGAGTCTCTATCATTGCACGTTAAAACTACTTTATTGTACTTAAATTAGTTATTTTAAAAATAAAGTATTTCAAAAGCAAGATTATAAATAGAGAGTTCATTAATTTTCTGGTCATTTTCGACTTTTGGGTTCGTGTCTGATTGTACTTGGTTATTTCGGGTTGAATATTTATTGACCCAAATTCGTATTTTCTCGGGTTGGGATTCATGTCGGATTTCGGGGTGGGTCGGAAATTACCACCCCTAGATGCAAATATGCATAAATGCATTAGGCAAATATTATAAATGTAATGTAAGTTGGTCTCTTTTATATGAAATTTGGATGAATAGGACAAAAAAATAATTATATATGAAATTATTTGATTGTAAAATGCAATTAATATCGGAGTGCGTGTTAAATTTTAATTTTAGGATCTAAAATCACTTTTTGATGCTATATTTTAGCAATAATTATAGTTATTTTACATTTACTAGTGAATTGCTAGAAACTGATTGTTTTGCATGGTAAATTTTTTACGGTTTTAGTTATGTTCTTGTAGTTGAGTATAACTATTTTATGTTGTTACAGTAGTATATCCAAAATCCCATATCACAAAGATTAAATCGTACCAGTATAATGTTAATTTTAGTCTCCTTTATAAACAATAAATAAAATTATACAATTATTATAAACAATAATAAAGGTTGATAAATTGATGGTTGTGCAAAACAAGATAATTGTTAATATAAATTTATCCTAATTATGATTCTTTTTGCCCATAAATCAACAAGAACTAAATCCGGTTAGCAAGTATGGAACGTATAAATGTAACATAGGGAACCACATAAACTCAGTTTACTCTAATATCTTAAATAATTTTTTTTTTGAACATAAATATCTTAAATAATTACCACTATACTCTATACAAATGCATAACTATTTATTTAATATAATACGACATAGGGAATAAATATGTCCAGAAATAGCTATAACTGTGATTAAATATTTCTTAGCAATGTTAGATGTGTGAATTGTAAATGTCACACCTTCAATATGTCATGTGCATAATTAGTTGATTTATTCCTGCAGATCTACTAAGAAATATTAACGTTAAAATAATATGAAAAAGGACCCTATTTTTAAAGATACTAGATTATAATTAAAAATGTAATACCACTCGCACATAAAAATAAATTCTTTGTGTGCGTCATATATTTATCGTTCCTTAATTGTAAATTGAATTATTTCAAAAGGAAAAAAGATCAACGTGTCTATGCTGTTTTGGACAATACTAATTTTTCGCTTTAACAAAGATCACCCATCAAGGAGAAATAATACAAGAACAGAAACTAAGAGATTAAGTAAGAGATGAAGATTACAAGGGGTATTATGTTACAGATTTATAATCAAAAGATCCGTTGGAATTTACATTCCTACTTTGTCCCATGATTTTTTAAGGGTAACCTTTATAATGGATAGAAGGGTTGTTAATTGAAATCGGGATTTATAATGGATAGAAGGGTTGTTAATGTAACTCTTCTGCAATCAATTCGAACTGCTCATGTGTGCATTCTGTTTTCGTTAATACTAATGACAGAGAGGAAAATGCCACCAAGAATGTACACAATAAGAAGAAGATGAGGGAGCTTTAATTTTGTTTAAAAAAAAAAAAAATGTTTCCGCAGCCGGGAATCGAACCCAGATACCAAATTGCCACAGGTTTTTTTGACGGTAACCGTCGAACTTGAGACTTGAAAATTAATTTGACATTGCTACTGCGGATGCTGTTGTGTGTAAAAATTAAAATATAATATATTAATTAACTGATGTTTTGCATGCATAATTGCTGCATTAATGCATATTTTTCTTTATTAGCTTGATCACATTAGTATATTAAGTCCTCCGTCCTGCCTCTTTATAGATCTTGATGATTTGTAAATCAATAGTATAGAAAATTTAGATGCATGTAATTGCAACTGAGAGGAGTAACAAGTGCATTTTTCTCCAGTGACAACTCCAAAGTGCTCCTTGGTGTGATAATGTATGTTTGATGTCCCATCTGTCACGAGGCAAGTTTTAGACTTTCATGCCGAAGTGGAGCTGGAACTTCTTGATTGTAATAAGCAAACTTCGATTTGTCGTTATTATTGGTGTCAGTTTTTAAACGGAATTGTGCACAAAGAAATTCAGGTTCCTGCTTCGTACAACCCCAATAGCATCTGTGTCTTCCCCTGATTCTCATAATGGTAATGGAAGATTTATCGTAAAAATTAAGTCCTAGCTTTTTTGGAGATGATGATGGCTTATAAAGCCGTAGATCTCATCTTTTGATCAAGCAGTGAGAATGTGAAGTACATCATCTTTGCCTGAAATAGAGGAAGTGAAAGGGACAATGAAACTGAATAGCTTCATCTGAAGCAAGCCAACCAGCTTATAAGAGAGCATTACTTTAGACAGATAGCTAGAACTTTAAATGGAGGTATTATTAATTTATTTACCAAGTTAAGTTATCTTCACATGTCAAGCAAACATCGGTATCATTTACATAATTCATGTAATAAAATGTGTTACAGTTCTCTTAAACAAATTATTGAAACAATTGATCTATCAATGGAGAATTTAGAGGGTTGACATGCTAAGATTGAACAATCATAGTATTCCAGAGTAACAATGGTCAATGTACCCCTGGAAGTTCACTTTGTAATACCTCCTTCAACCTCCAGGTTTAAAGCTTTTAGTGTCTTGATCTGCTAGATCATCAATCTTATTTTTAGTCCATTTCTGCCTATATAGTTGACTTCATTTCGGTCTCTTCCTCCCCTAGGCTACTTGACGTAGATTCAGTTGCTATTGTAGCTGCAATCCATATGTGCTCGTTTTAAACATTGTACTAGCCACTATATCTGCGGGAAGAAAAACTCTTTTCTTTTTTTTTTTTTTTATCTGCAAATGCAAAAAAGGTACTTCTCTTTCGACTTCGAGGCCTTTTGAAATCCTCATTTGATCAATTGCCAATAAAAGTGTTTCCTGATTCAGAATGCAAGTACCAACGAACAAATATCTTTCTTTTGATTTTTTCATGCATATGAAAATTACATTTCAACTAAAAAGCATGTGAATCCGTCAATTGAGCTGTAAATGTTAAGACCTACTGTGAAAGATGTAGTTTGGCTGAAATACATGGAGTTAATAATATAGTTCACCATAGGCAGATTAAGAAAAGATTAATTGAAAGATCTATTTATCAGTTAGTGTTATGCCCAGAAATATTCTCGCCCTAATGGTGAAATGTCGCCCACGGGGGTTGCCCTCGGACGATGGGAATCTCGCCCTCTGGCATACTGAAATGGGAGATTCTCCCTGAATGTTCTCTAAAGAGTATTGTTATGGACCATGATCTAGGTCCTCGGTTACGAGCAATTAGGGAAAGGTTTATCCTGGGATCTCGCCCGAAATATTCAGATTGGGGATCTCGCCCCCTTTGGCAATCTTAGAACTGCCCAAAAGTTATTTTATCTCCGTGGCTCCAGGTGAGCATTGACCACGATAATCTCGGGTCAATAGCTTAGCCATTAAGCTCCGAGAAATTAGCCGGGCTTTACGGTTCGTAATAATTGTCAAAGGCGGTGGCCCTGATCCAATGGGCTTCCTAAATTAGGAAAACCTAGCCCATTACGATTACTTGTCCTCCAAGAACTACGTTTGGCTTGATCCCTATATATAGGGTACGTAGGCACATTGTATGTCACGAGGCAAACCCTAGCACAAAAGAAAGAATTCAATATTCGATCTTGATTGCTACGCATATCTCAACATACAATCTCAGCCATCCCCAAATCATAAACCCTAACCCTAAACATCCTACGCCGTTCGCCGTCATCAACAATCACCATAATTCCGGCAACCCTCCCCGAATTTGTTTTCCCAAATTCCTCCGTTAACAAGTGGCGCTAGAAGGAGGGGCTTTTTGACATCTTAGGAGGAAGGATGTCGCAGTCAAACCAAGAGCGTGTTGATGATCGTCGGGGAGAGGATACTAGGTCCACGGAGAATCTACCCCCGCCGCCACCAAGAAATTCTGCCATAAGGAATTCAATGCTGAGAAACCTTGATCGCCCAGGAGGCTCGCGCCGAAGATCCACTACACCCAGGGCCCCCAATGGACAGTCGATACCACGGATAGGAGGAGATCCACCTGTCTTGATGAGCAATACTGAACTTTTGAATCAGATCACTTATATGGGAAATACTATTACCCGTATGGGCGCGAGAATGGATGAGATGGAAAGAGAAAGGCAAATTTTTGAAGGAACCCGCCTGAATCGTGATGGGCGCCGCCAACTAGACGGAAGAGAAGGGAATATGAGGGCGACTCTCCATGACTGGGGAAGAAATTATCTCACACCAGTTGAAGATCAGCGTGTTGGTAGGAGATCTGCCATTAATCACCAGCGCGTCCCACATATGGAAATCCCCTTGGAGAGAGAAGTCCAGATTGTTGGAGAGACTAATACCGACCAGCGGTTTCGAGCTATTACACCCAGGGCCTTGACCTACGGGGAACCGCATGTTGAGTTCCCACCAGACAGGGTGATGCCCCGACGATCAAGTCAAGCACGTCAACTGCATGGAAGGACCGAAAGGGGGCGAGAACCTCAAAGGGAGGAAGTTTGGGTTGGCGGTCAAAGGACTGTGGAACAGGAGAGATTTGATGGAAGGCATCGTTTTGATCACGAGAATGAGATTTTAGTAAACTCTGATATGATTCCACCCACAATGGCTCAAGCTGGTGACCCAAATCATCAGAGGACTCCGAACCACTATAGTTTGGGATATGGGGAAAGAAGATCCTATGCTAACCTCTTCAACCAGGCAGAAAGAGGTCAAAGAGGACCCTTAGAATCTAATTTGGAGGAGAATCTGATGGCCGCTCGCAGAAATCATTTACCTCACCTAGAGAACGCCGTCGGGGATCAATATAGGTTTGAAGAGTTAATGAATCAGCAGAGACAGGAGGAAGCGTCTCGTAGGGTAGCCGGTCTTGAGGATCTAGACTTAAATGCCTTGCGCAGACTCCTGGCTCAATCAGGGGAGCAATCGGGAGCTATATTTGAACCAGCTCCATCGCCCTTCTCATTGGCAGTCCGGGAAGCACCTCTTCCCCCATCTTTTCGAGGGGTGGGAGATCTAAGGTTTACAGGAAGTTCTGACCCGGCAGAGTATATCGCCAGGTTCAACACTGAGATGGAGCTCTATCAAGTGGAAGACTTGACAAAGTGCAGATTGTTGGCCTCGACCCTGCGAGGAAATGCCCACCAATGGTTTCAAAAGTTGGGACCAGCTTCTATTACTTCTTGGGATCAGATGCGAAGGATGTTCTTGATCCAATTCCAATCGTCTATTGTCTATGCCCCACCTGTCACGACCCTGGCAAATATAAAGCAGAGAGAGGGAGAAACCCTGCAATCCTACTTTAGACGTTTCAACTCAGAGGTCCCAACTGTTCGGGGAGCTTCGGACGAAACCATCAAGAATTTTCTGATAGCTGGAGTAAGAGTGAATTCGGACTTTTGGAAGGAACTTCAGCGGAAAGAGCCTCCAACACTTGCGGATCTCTATGCGCAGGTTGAACCCTTTAAGAGGGAGGAAGAAGCTCTGAAAAGGAGTGATTACCCCGAAACTAGTCGCAGGGGGAAGCGCAAAGATAGATCTCCTAGCCCTAGGAGAGACGGAAGGAAGAACGGTAGAGGGGATGTTAATGTCGTTGACACTTGGAAGTCAGATCGGTCGAGATCACCCAGCCCGATGCCACGGTACCCGCCACCATCTCTTTATTTTCAGAAAGATCAGGGCTATCCCCAGACCAGTATTTTCACGCCGCTGGTGGCATCTATTGATCACATTTATGAAGTAACAAAGAAGGAAGGATTATATAAACCACCTCAACCACTTTCGAAGAATGCGCAAAGGGATAAGAAAAGGTATTGTGCCTATCATGAATCCCATGGCCATGACACCCATCAATGTAGGCAATTGAGAGAGGAAATTGAGTTGCTAATCCGGAATGGGAAGTTGACTGAATGGGTCAGGAAAATCAAAGGGGGCGTTCCTCCCATGGAAAAGAAGGAGGATCCTGGAAAAGGACCAGACCAGCAGGGAAAGACAGTGTTCGTAAAAGAAGCTAGCATTCATACTATTTTTGGAGGGCCTCATGTTGGGGGAGATGGAAGAAGGGCCATGGAGAGGTACGCTCGGGAAGCAAAGGATCCCCCGCTTACAAATGTTAACCACCTGTCAGAAAGGCCTCCAAAGCTGTTTAAGGGAGAGGACACGCAGATAATTTTTTCCGAAGAGGATGCAAGATGGGTTCATCATCCGCATAGTGATGCCTTGGTTGTTAATGTCAGAATTGGGTCTAGGAGCGTCCATTGTGTGTTTGTCGATAATGGAAGTTCTGTGAATATCCTCTATTACGGAACTTTTAAAAAGATGGGACTTCTTGATAAAGAAATGGTTCAAGGAACAACTCACATATACGGCTTCACAGGAGATTCTGTCCGGGTCAAAGGCACGGTGAAATTGCCTCTTACCTTAGGGGAAGACCCTTACTCCGCCACTCAGGTGTTCGAATTTCTAGTCGTCGACCAACCTACATGTTACAACGCTCTACTTGGAAGGCCAGTCTTGAAGGAAATGAGGGTGGTGACGTCAATTTATCATTTGGCAATGAAGTTCCCTACTCCTGCGGGGGTCGGGTGTGTGAAGGGATGTCAGTATGACTCTAGGGACTGTTACAACAAAATGATGAAGTCTTCCTCAAAGGGGAAACAAGAGGGGGAGATGTTGGACTTCAAAGACGAAAACGCTGCGGAAACATTGAAATCTTTCGGACCAAAGTCAGAAAAAGCAGTTACCCACATGGTTTATACAGTGGAATTTCCTGAGGATGACGCCATGGCCAGATATGAGACGTTAGCTAAACACGGAACCCCGCTCTTTTTCTTGGAAGCACCACCCTCTCGAGGAGAGATTGTGGAAGTTGTAATGGAAAGTGTTGCAGAAGAGTCCTTTGCGGAAAGCATGACAATTGATAATACAGGATGTAGGGTGTTGATGATTGGGGCTCCTCCTCCAGTCGATCAAAGCCAGTTTGAAGAGGGGGTTGTTGAAGATATCACAGACGAGGAGGAACAGAGAAGCCTTAGAGCGAAAAAGGGAAAATTTGTTACAGATTGCGGGGATATTCCCATGGTTGAATTCCCGGACGATTTGACTGGTAGGGAGGGATCTCAACCGTTGGAGGGCGAGGTTGTTTCTATGCGGGAAGTGGGTGAGTCCAGTGGAACGAAGGGAGTAGAGTTTGACTTGGACCCTCGATTGCCTGAATCCAAGAAGAATATGGGACCGGCAGAAGATACTATACCAATTCTCGTGGACGAAAAGGACCCATCCCGGGTGCTATATATTGGGGCGAGATTAGAATCAGACTTGAGAGAGAGGCTAGTTGCTTTTTTAAAGAATAATCTGGATGTTTTCGCTTGGAGTCATGCGGACATGGTAGGAATTGATCCCGAGGTAATGTGCCATCACCTTAACATAGACCCTTCTAGGAAGGGTATTCGGCAAAAGCGACGGGCGGTCAATGGAGAACGAGCTATCGCCTTGAAAGATGAGGTTGACCGGTTGCTAAATGTCGGATTAGTTAAAGAATCCTTTTACCCGGATTGGCTTGCGAATCCGGTCTTGGTGAAGAAATCCAATGGAAAGTGGAGAGTCTGTGTTGATTATACTGACCTGAACAAAGCCTGTAAGAAAGACAGTTTTCCTTTGCCTAGGATTGATCAATTGGTAGATGCTACCGCGGGGCACGCCCTACTTAGTTTCATGGACGCTTACTCCGGATATAATCAAATCCCGATGTATGGGCCAGATCAGGAAAATACCTCTTTTATAACGGACCGTGGCTTATATTGCTATATTGGGATGCCTTTCGGATTGATCAATGCAGGGGCAACTTATCAAAGGTTGGTCAATATGATGTTCAAGGAGCAAATTGGGAAGACTATGGAAGTATATGTGGATGACATGCTTGTAAAATCCAAGGAAGCAAAGGAACACATTCAGCATTTGGATGAGATGTTCCAGATCCTCAGAAAGTACCGCATGAAGCTTAATCCTCAAAAATGTGTGTTCGGAGTAGAATCTGGAAAGTTTCAGGGTTTTCTGGTAAATCATAGGGGGATAGAAGCAAATCCTGCAAAGATAAAAGCTCTTCTCGAGATGAAGTCCCCCCGAACAGTGAAGGAGGTGCAAAGCCTGACTGGGAGAATCGCCGCTCTGAACCGGTTTGTGTCAAGATCATCTGACAAATGCAAGGAATTCTTTAAGGCAATTAAAGGTGTTGGGAAGAATTTCGAATGGACATTAGATTGTGAAGAAGCTTTTCAGGCGATAAAGAGCCATCTGGGATCTCCCCCACTATTGTCTAAACCGATTGAGGGAGAAACCCTTATCCTATATCTTGCTGTTTCAGAATATTCCGTTAGTGGAGTACTTGTGCGAGAAGAAGATGATACCCAATACCCTGTATACTACGTCAGTAAGAGGCTATTGGATGCAGAGACAAGGTATTCGAATATGGAGAAGCTGGTGTACGCTTTGATTTTAACCACCAGAAAGTTGCGCCCCTACTTTCAGGCGCATAAGGTAGAGGTCCGAACATCGTACCCTTTGAGGCAGATACTGCATAAACCGGAAACTTCTGGACGGATGTTGAAATGGGCAGTGGAATTAGGGCAATTTGATGTGGAATATAAACCTAGAAGCGCTATAAAGGGACAGGCTCTTGCTGATTTTATTTTGGAATTTCCTCTTGATCAAGAAGATGAGTCCCTGGCTGTCATACCTAGCCCTCCACCAGAGCCGAATCAGGAGTATCCTACTCCAGCACCTTGGTGGACTTTATATGTGGATGGTGCATCGAACAATGAGGGTGCAGGGGCGGGAATTGTTTTGGTCAGCCCGGAGGGACACCGTCTTCGGAGTGCAATCCACTTTACCTTTCACGCTACAAATAATGATGCCGAGTACGAAGCCTTGATTACGGGTTTGAAGCTCGCCCTTGAGATGAAGGTAGAAAATATAAACATCATGAGTGACTCAATGCTGGTTGTCTATCAAGTCAATGGAGGGTTCCAAGCTCGTGGGCCTCGAACTGAGTTGTACATGAGGTGCACACGAAGATTAATGGGCCGATTTCGGGAGGCGAGGTTGGAGCAACTTCCTAGAGACAGTAATGCGGAAGCCGATGCCCTGGCCAAATTGGGGTCTCAAGGGGAGGCCAATCTTTTGGGTATCAGTCCCTTGGAAATCCAGAAGCAACCTAGCGTTCCGGAGGTGGAATTGATGCAAGTTGATGTCCCCACGCCAGATACATGGATGACCCCTATATGGAGGTATTTGAAGGAAGGAATTTTACCAGATGATAGGATTGAGGCCAGGAAGCTAAGGTATAAGGCAGCTCGTTACGTCGATTTTGGGGGATCTCTTTACAGAAGGGGTTTTAATCAGCCGTTGCTGAAGTGTATAGATGGGGAGGAGTGCACTTATGTTCTCAGGGAAGTTCACGAGGGAATTTGTGGAAACCACTCGGGGGGTGGCTCACTCGCGCAGAAAATACTACGTCAAGGGTATTATTGGCCTACTCTTCGGGAAGATGCAATGGTTTTTGCTAGGTCTTGTGACAAGTGTCAGCGATATGCGAACTATGTGAACAGTCCCGCAGCTCCCCTTACTTCATTGACTAGCCCTTGGCCCTTCGCCATGTGGGGAATTGACTTGATAGGAGAACTCCCTAAGGGAAAACGAGGGGTGAAATACGCCGTGGTAGCAGTGGATTACTTTACTAAGTGGGCAGAGGCAGAGCCTTTGGCGTCGATCACAGCAAAAAAGTTGGTGGACTTTGTTTATCGATCCATCATTTGTCGCTTTGGAATACCGTACAAACTGATATCTGACAATGGGAAGCAGTTTGATAATAAAGAGATGAGACAGTTGTGCGATAATTTGGGAATTATTAAGAGTTTCTCTGCTGTTAGTCATCCTCAAACTAATGGTCAGACGGAGGCGGTGAACAAGATAATCAAACATACGCTTAAGGCGAAGTTGGACGACAGTAAAGGTAATTGGCCGGAAGGGCTACCTAATGTCTTGTGGAGCTATAACACGACACCTAGGACAACTACAGGGGAAACCCCTTTCTCTTTGACATATGGATGTGAGGCTATGGTACCAGTCGAGTTGGGGGCAGGATCTTTTAGAAGAGAGAACTATCAGCCAGAGGTAAATGAAGTTAACCATCGCCTTTACCTGGATATGGCGGAAGAATTCAGGACGGCTTCTCAGGCAAGGTTGGTTTCTTATCAGCAGAGGGTGGCTAGGTTTTACAACTCAAAGGTAAAGGCAAGACCCTTAAAGGTGGGGGATTATGTTCTTCGACGAGTGATGCCCAACATGAAAGTCCAGAATCATGGAGTGTTCGGTGCGAATTGGGAAGGTCCGTACAGGGTTAGAGCTGTCTTGTGGGCAGGAACTTATTATCTGGCAGATATGGAAGGGAAACACATCCCGCGAGCTTGGAACATGGAACATTTGAAGAAATATTATCAGTAATGTATTCCTACTTTTGATATACTTTCCTTTAAATAATTATTTTCATGAAAGTCTAGGGGGGTAGTGCATGTACTCCTCCTTAGCCAGGTTTTACTATTTATGAATAAAACATGCTCGTTTTTCTTCAAATATTGTTGATTATCTGTTATAAATGATCTCCTGTGAGGAGAGTAAAAAATGACTTCGGGAAATCCACCTCCTGTGAGGAGGGATATTTCTGGAATGGAGAACGACCTCCTTTGAGGAGGGTATCTCGAATTATTAAACCCTTGCAAAAACCGTACTTCCGGGGGGGATGTCCGTACTTCCGGCGCCTCATCAAGGTTCGAGTTTCGGAAAATCTACCTCTTGTGAGGAGGGTATTTCTGAACAAAAAGACTGATCTCCTTTGAGGAGAGTACCATCAATATAAATCCTTGCAAAAACCGTACTTCCGGGGGGGATGTCCGTACTTCCGGCACCTCATCAAGGTTCGAGCTTCAGAAAATCCACCTCCTTTGAGGAGGGTATTTCTGAAGTAGGAAGCGACCTCCCATTGTGGAGGATATCTAAATTATAAATTCTGAGGAAAATGACCTCCTTTGAGGAGGGTACCCTATTGAAGAACATGGTGAATAAAACTTTAAAGCTGGAAATATTTAAGGGCGAGATGATGATGGAGGACAAGCTTCCCATAGAAGGGCGAGACTTACCCTTTAATTGAATACCCATAAGAGGGAAAATATAAGCAGATATTTAAAGAAAACATTAGTTTGGAAAGCGAATATTAATACAAAGGCGACGCCATTAAAAGGAGGGCGCGCACTCCAAGTAGTTGACAATAATAACATCCATAAACCTTACAACGGGCGAGGCCATTACAGGAGGGCCCGCACTCCCAATGTGTTAGCAATAATAGAGAGTTCATACAGTCACTTAGCTGTGGCATCAGAAGGCGAGATCGTACCAGCTTTGTCTCCCCCATCAATCTCTTTCTTTCTCGCCTCCTCCTCGGCCATGTTCTTCTTCTCCGCCTCGATCTTCAACCTCAAGCTTTCCTTAGCAATTGCGATGGGCTCGGCATTGTCAGATTGGAACTTCAGCATGTAACTAGGAGTAGAGGGGGCGAAATGCTTGGACCAATCATAATCAGGATCGGCTGCGAGGAAGTTACGAAGATAATCCAAAAAGCCAATGGTGTAAGCTTCAGTCTGTGCTTTCTTCACAACAGCCTCAACCTCAGCTACTTTGTCTTGCAATTTCGCATTCTCGCCCTCAAGGTCCGCGACCTTCTTATCAGAGTCCAATTTTAATTTTTTCAAATCAGCTTGGAGTTTATCTACATCATCTTTCCTCGCCTTAACTTCATGGTCGAGCCTTTTCTGGGCTTCGTTGAGTTTTGAAGTAAAACTTGAAGCTTCGCCCTTGTATTTCTTCAAGGCCTTCTCCTGATCCTTGATAATAGTGTTCTTCTGGGCGAGGACATTAAGTCCATGATAAAAGGCATCGCCCAGACCCATCTTGAAGTGGAACTCCTCATCAGCTTCTTTCCGCTCCTTAAGGATTTTTACATCCTAATCAGAAAAGTGTTCGGCAGCGATTGAACCAAAGGTTGTAGCAACAGAATCCGAGGGCGCCTCCTCATTTGGAATTGACTTATGCTTCTTACTTGGGGCAGCTTTGGAAGCATCCGCTGAATCCCGTTTTTTGTTTTGCTTCTCGCCCACATGTGAGGTAGGAATGATGGGGCGAGATTGGTTCACAGCAGTCGACGGTGTAGGGCGAGGAATATTGGCAATAGCAGAGGGAGTCGGCTCTGCAAAAGGGTTGTTTCCAAAAGGGAGTCTTGCCATTTGACCTGAATACAAAGGGATTAAAAAAAAACTATTAGTTGACAATTTCAAATATTAAGAAATAAATAAACAAACGGGCGAGGGCTAAAGAAGAGGGCGAGGTACCTTTACCAGTAAGTTGCCCTTCTATTTGTTTTTTACGAGTACTTCTTTTAGTACCTCTCTTAAATTTGACAAAGGGAATTCTGTCGTACCCCTCATTATAGAAGCCATGGATACGGAGGTTATCGGGTGTTAATAGAACATCGAGATCTTTCTTTGGTCTAGGAAGTTCAGAGATAATCAGAGCTCTAGCTGCAGAGTCGCCCGTTAATTTTGTCTGGGCGGGTTTGTCTACGAGGAGAATATAAGGAGAAATTAGAGTTTCAGGGGACTAGGAAAAGGAAAAATATTAGGGCGAGAATACTTACAAGGTTGAAGATTGAATTGGGTTCTGAGCCTGGGGACGTCGTACATGTAAAAGAATTCATCTTTCCATATCTTCATGTTGCTAGGGTTACCAGTAATAAAACCATTTTTATTATGATTCGACCAGTAGGCGAGGTAGTAAAATCCCACGTCTCTTCCACATCGCCTTAAAGAAAGGAAATAACTTAGCTCAGCCATAGTTGGGGCATCATATCCTTCGTTTCTATACATCATATATAAACCAATAGCCGCCCTATAGCTGTTGGGTGACAATTGGACAGGGGCGATATTAAAATAAGTAATGATTTGATGAAGAAAAGGGTGCATTGGCGTTCCAAAGCCGAGTTCTATTAGTTTGTTGGTGAGGACCGCCCTTGGTGTTGGCAACCCAGCAATGTCGAAAACATGCATTCTCATGAAGGAGCGAGGGCGTAGCCATTTTCCTTCCAAATTGTAATATTCAATAAAAAACATAATTTCTTCGGAAGAAATTTTGGAGGCGAGTCCTGCGCAGGAGATTCTACCTTGATCAAATCTGTGTTTCATTCTAAGAGGTTCGTCTACATCATCTTCAAAG
Organism: Saposhnikovia divaricata; assembly: GCA_036435485.1. Classification (NCBI taxonomy): domain Eukaryota; kingdom Viridiplantae; phylum Streptophyta; class Magnoliopsida; order Apiales; family Apiaceae; genus Saposhnikovia; species Saposhnikovia divaricata. Next base: position 165,838,704 of record CM071595.1, on the reverse strand, counting down.
TCTAGGTCGAGATCACATGTACGGACGGGTTGTTTGTATGGGTTATTGGGGGGAGAAGGTAATTCCATTGCATAACGAACGGGCGAGACGGATAGAACTTCATCTTCGTTCTCGACCTCTGCATCCTCGTAGTCAATATTGTCTTCCTGATCAGAGCTCTCGCCCGTTTCTGAGTTCTCGTCTTCTTCTTCTTCTAAGATTTGGTCGGCTTGCGCTTCCTCAAGCATTCTTTTATATCTTTCCAGATCTTTGCCATGACTCTTTCCTAACCTAGAAGGGCCTGGCTCTTGAGGATCTAAGTCGGCGAAAAGGTCGTGTAGATCATCTTCTCCACTTACGTCGCCTAGATCTTGAGCATGGTAAACGCTGGCTAAGTCGTCGGCAATATCGCCCACTGGAAGACTATCGGAGATGGAAATAATGTCCTCATTATCAAGAGAATCTGAGGTAGAAGGCGACGCTGACCCGTTTTCGGGAGAAAAGTTCTCTCTTGACATCTGTAAGAGAGGGCGAGGACTATATTAAAGTTAATTCTCCAGAGTAAGAGCAAGTAAAAGCATGTAATGGGGGTCCCCGCCCTCTTAGATTGAAACGGACCTAAGTAGAGAACTAGCGAGAAGGAATGGCATTCGACTCTAGGTGATTTTCTTATTTTTTGTTAATCGTTTACTTAAAAATAAAAATCGACAGGAAAGACGAGAAGAGAGAATTGGTACCTGTTTTTGGGAAGATCGCCTCCAAGATGAAGATATCGCCTGAAGAAAACAAGAACCTCGTCCACAACGATAGAGATCTCGCCCGTAAAAAATGGAGAATTCGACAGTGCTCCTAGGAAATTTGTAAGGGAACGTGGGGATGGAAGAGGAGGATGGGCTTTTTATAGGAATATAAAACGGAGATGGATGACAGCCAGGTAAGGACACGTGGCATTTTCTTATTGGATTGGGAACTGAAATCGAGGTGTGATAAATTCCGTAAGAAATAATAAAAAGAGGGATTTTCTGAGGAAGGCTCGCCTATATTCTGGAAGGTATTTTGGGATAGTTTCTTTTATAGGAAGATATTACAAGAAACTGGGGGGTAGTTGTTATGCCCAGAAATATTCTCGCCCTAATGGTGAAATGTCGCCCACGGGGGTTGCCCTCGGACGATGGGAATCTCGCCCTCTGGCATACTGAAATGGGAGATTCTCCCTGAATGTTCTCTAAAGAGTATTGTTATGGACCATGATCTAGGTCCTCGGTTACGAGCAATTAGGGAAAGGTTTATCCTGGGATCTCGCCCGAAATATTCAGATTGGGGATCTCGCCCCCTTTGGCAATCTTAGAACTGCCCAAAAGTTATTTTATCTCCGTGGCTCCAGGTGAGCATTGACCACGATAATCTCGGGTCAATAGCTTAGCCATTAAGCTCCGAGAAATTAGCCGGGCTTTACGGTTCGTAATAATTGTCAAAGGCGGTGGCCCTGATCCAATGGGCTTCCTAAATTAGGAAAACCTAGCCCATTACGATTACTTGTCCTCCAAGAACTACGTTTGGCTTGATCCCTATATATAGGGTACGTAGGCACATTGTATGTCACGAGGCAAACCCTAGCACAAAAGAAAGAATTCAATATTCGATCTTGATTGCTACGCATATCTCAACATACAATCTCAGCCATCCCCAAATCATAAACCCTAACCCTAAACATCCTACGCCGTTCGCCGTCATCAACAATCACCATAATTCCGGCAACCCTCCCCGAATTTGTTTTCCCAAATTCCTCCGTTAACAGTTAGCAAAACTAACTACAAAATTTCTAACAGAAATTAGTACATTACAAAAATAAGCCTCCCGTATTAACAAAAATAAAAAAATGTTTCCGCAGCCGGGAATCGAACCCGGATACCAAATTGCCCAAGGCTTTTTTGACGGTAAACGTCGAACAACTTCTTGAAAATTAATTTGACATTGCTACTGCGGATGCTGTTGGGTACAATAATTAAAATTTAAATATTTACTGATGTTTTGCATGCATAATTGCTGCATGGATGCAATTTTTTTATTAGCTTGATTACATCAGTTTATTAAGTCCTCCTATTTTTTTTTTTTTCAGATCGTGATGATTTGTATAGCAGTAGATCTCATCTTTCAGTCAAGCAGTCAGAATCAGTGACAGAGGTATTTTTTTTAAGCTGTGACCACATTTATACAAATATATACAATATATGAGATATTTGACTTTATCAAAAAGGGGTCTTCAGCTTTTACAAATTAAAAGACTACTACTCTCTTGTCTCCAACTCGTCTTATTGAAGTTATTGGTGAATTTGAATTTGCATTCTTGCTATTCTTTATGAAGAAGGTGTTGGCAATTACTAATGATCTATCTCAAGCATTGCAAAGAAAGGATCGAGACCTTCCAAATGCAATGGGTTTGGTTAAAGTAGCTAAAAGAAGGTTACAAGAACTAAGAGAAAATGGTTGGGATAATTTGTTGATAGAGATAAGTAATTTTTGTGAAAAGAATGAGATTGATATTTTGAACATGGATGAACTTTATGCCCTCGTGGAAGATCAAAGCGTAACATTCACAAAATTACGAATCATCATTTCAAAACACAATTACTTGTTGCCATAGTTGATTTTCAACTCAAGGAGATGAAAGAACGTTTTGACAATGTAAATGTCGAGCTACTTACATGTATATCTTGCCTTGACCCACATGATTCGTTCATAGCTTTTGACAAACAAAGGTTAGTCCAATTTGCTAGATTTTATCTTCTTGAATTTGATGAAACATGTCTTTTAGTACTTGAGGATCAACTTGAAAACTATATTGAAGATTTGAGAGATAATGAAGATTTTAAAGATTTAAAGGGGGTTGGAGAACTTGCTCAAAGAATGGTTCAAAAGAAGAAGAATATTGGATTTCCTTTTGTTTACATGTTGATCAAATTAGCTTTGATTCTACATGTTGCAACAGCTACAGTCGAAAGAGATTTTTCTGCAATGAATCTTATTAAAAGTATACTTCGGAATGCAATGGGAGATGCTTGGTTAAATGACTGCCTTGTGACATACATTGAAAGGGACATTTTCGAGATTATAAGCATTGAAGCAATTATGCAAAGATTCCAAGATATGAAGAACAAGAGAATGCTACTGTAAATTATGTGAAGTGTAATACTTTTGTTATAAACTACTCCTATTTATTAGTTTGGAGAACGTTACTGTAAATTATATGAAGTATATCTATTAGTTGTAAAGAAAAAAAACTTGGCCCCCTCTACGGTTTATGGCTGGCTCCGCCACTGATCAGAATTTGTATGGTATATTTTCACTTTAGCTATGCTGCAAATAGTGTAGATAGCCTATAGTTCTATAAATATTACACATAAATGTCGACAAAACCTACAACATTTGTACAACCTTTTGCCTAAATTAATTTTACACGTTTTACCTAGAAAGCATTTCTCAAATACAGATATACGAGCTTTACTACAATTGAGTATTGACAATCTCAAAATACTTCACAATAAAAATACAAAAGCTTTATTAAATTAAATATCTGAAAATATTGCTTGGCCAATCCTATTCAGGGTACCCTCTGCGCAATGAGCCTATTCAGGGTACCCTCTGTGCATGATTCAGCCCCCTGTACTGTTGATCCAGGTCGAACCATTTGTAATGGTGATTTAATTCAAATAATTGCGTCTTCTCCATATCAGCATCACAAAATGGAATTTCAGTATTACTATTAAGATGTACTAATTTACTATGTTGCACGGGGACGCCTCCGGGGTCACGTACCAAGTTTGGGGACGTCTCGGGGATGGGGACGGCACGGGGACGGCCCCAAAATTCTGGGATGGCTGCTCTAATTTGGGGACGTTTCGGGGGTTGAAAAGACTGAATTACCCGTCCCCCCACTTAAAATAAAAACCCTACATATTTAATCAATCAATCGTTTGTTCAGCCGCCTTATTCTCTTTTACGTATATCAGACCTCTATCTCTCTTATTCTCTTATTATATATATCTCTCTCTCTTTCTCTCTCTCCATCTTCTTATCTTCTCTCTTTTACATATTTAATCAGTCATCTCTCTTTTATATATTTAAACCTCTCTCTCCCCATAAAATATACGCATCCTATATACATATGATATTATAAATGGAATCTTAAAATCAAAGTGGGTCTGAATGTATATATCCTATGTACATAAGATTTTTTATGTAAAATCTTTTGAATGTTGAATATTGCCTTTATTTTATATATTAATAATTTTATTATATTAATATATTAAATGCCGTACCCGTACCCTAAAATTTTAAAGTTGCCGTTTTCCGTCCCTGTCCCCGTACCGGTATATGTTCCAGTACCCATCTCCGTGCAACATAGCTAATTTACTGACAATTTTTTTGTCCCTATCAAAGGCAAGAAGTGAAGAACTTTAACCACACCAACCAGGCGGGTGGTTGCAAAGAAACTTACTGGGCTGACAATAGCAACAATACAAACTAAGATCAATAGGTAACAACTCAGATTCATGTGCAAACAACCAAGGCACATCGAAAATCATCTCCTCATAGAGTGCTTCCCCTTTGTTAGTGGTTGAAAGATATGGTGTGATAATTTTGGATATATAGTAGTAATTGCAAAATTATGTTTTAAATTAAAAGATAGCATGTTTTAATTAGGAAAAAAATATTAATTATTGGAAGATTATGATTGCAAAATTATAGCGTGTTTTAATTAGAAAAAAATATTAATGATTGAAAGATACGATATTTCAGGTGTGTATAAAGGGTAATATGTTTAATTAAAAGTAAACGTCTTTTAAATTAATTAAAAGATACGATATTTTAGGAATCTATTAAACTTTATTTATTATTACAATTATATTTTTTATATAATTATTATTTTAAATATTTTTTAAATTTAATATAATTTAATATATTCATATATACAGATTACACTAACGTTTTCTTATTATAAACAACGTAAAGGAATTTTAATATATTTTATTAATAATTGAAAATATGGTATGATTTTTTTGTGTGTATATATTAATGACTCTAAGATTACTTTTAAATAAAAAAGGTAACGTATTATAATTAGAAAGGAAATTGATTTGAAGATATGGCACGATTGATGTTTTATAAACGGTAATATCTTCAATTAAAAGTAAATATGAAAATGACAATGACTAATTACTATTTATTATATTATGTCATTATCCTTTATTATAATACATGAGTCTACCAATGTACAGTTAACCAATCAGAAATTAGGAATTATTTTAGAACCAATAAGAGCTAATTTCTAAATTTTAGACCAATCTTGTTATATTAAAAGTTTACCTTATTTACAATATCAACCTACCTCTTTAACCATGATTAGTTAACACTTCTAATTTAAATACAATAATGATTTTATTAAACACTAGCTTATAGCCCGTGGAAAGCACGGGTTACTTTTAAATACTTTTAAAATTATATGATTAAATAAAATAGAGTATAATAATTTATTATAGATATAATTTAACTTTGTAATTAATTAATAAAATTATTAGTAATAATAATAGTTATTTAATAAATGATATGTATTGATTAGAACTAATAATATAAAATCTTAATGTAAATTTGTTGTTGACGGGATTCGAACCTTGGATATTTAGAAGAAGGATTTAAATATAGAATATTCTTTATTATTAGATCAAACGGCTATCATCTATTTACTAAATATCTAACGGTCACTATTCTTTTAGATGGTTGAACCAGAACAACCAAATTATGCCCCTGTTTGCTTATTATATAATAGTATAGATATCCATAAATACATATTTTTAAAACCAAAAAATATTTACTAGAAAATCACAATTTTAATTTGAAATCAATCACGATATACTATTATATATTTCAAATTAAATTTCATAATTAATCATTCATTATTCAACCATTCTTTTGATATAAAGTCAATCATAATCATATTATCATACATTATAAATGGATTTTCATAATATATATTGTACAATTGTAATCGATTTTAAGAAATTATAATCTAACTCAACTAGAAATCTGAAAAAAATCGGATTTGAAGTCAGATTTTAAATAATTTGGATAAAATCCATACCTTCAAATTTTTGATTATTTTAAAAGTTCAAAAAAATATTTATTAATAATTTGTTAATAAAATCAATTAATAAATGCATATAATCCAACACTATAAGATCGAATTAATTAAAACGATCATATTTTTGGAGAAAAGATATTTTAGTTAAAAAAGTTAAAAAAGGTAATAGCTGAAAAAGGTAATTGGTTAGTTATTATTTAGGAGAAAATGAGATATTTTAGTTAGAAAATATATACCTTTTAGCATACCTTTTAGTTGGAAAAGGTAATGAGTAAGTTATTTGTGATTATAATATTATTATTTTATTTCATTAATTAGAATAACCATACTAGAAAAAATCGAATTTGAAATCAGATTTTAAATAACTTGGATAAAATCCATACCTTCAAAATTTTGATTTTTTTAAAATTTTAAAAATATATCTATTCATAATTTCTTAATAAATGCATATAAGTCAACACTACAAAATTGGATTTGAATCAAATTTTAAATAGTTTGGATAAAATCCATATTTTCAAAGACTCGATTTTTATTAAAGACTCAAAAATATATTTTATTCACAATTTTATAATAAAAAAATTAGTAAATTCACATAAACGAATACTACATACATTTTTAATTACTTTAATTGTCAAATATCTAGGGTTTATACCTCCGATGCAGATTTCAAAGCTTCAAACGGAGGTAATCGAAGGAACTATGAGGGGGATTATCAAGTTAAGGGGCAGCTGAGAGCCAAGTCAGATGGTAATTGCACGATTGGAAGTGATGGGATGGAAGATGGAATGGAAATAGCTTCAAGGTCACTACAGTATGAGGTAACGAAGTATTGGTTCTTATTGGAAAAGGAAATGGCTAATGCTTTAGCTAAAGGAAACATGCAATGGATTAATTTAGCTATGGCTAGAATTACCTTTCTGAAGACAAATAATACCCCAAGATTGGCTGGTGGAAGGGCTGAATGTAGGGGTGAGCATTAGGTCCGGTTAACCGAAAACCGAACCGAATAACCGAAATTAATATTTCAGTTCGATTTTCGGTTTTCGTTTTACAGAAATTTCGGTTTTTCGGTTTTTAACCGCGATTAACCGAATAATCGAAAAAACTAACCGAATTTTTAATATGATAATAAAATATTATTAATAATTTAAAGTAATAATAAGTTATTACTGAATTACTTTACTTACTTCACTTGGACTTGGCATCTTGAGTCTTGACCTAAATCTAATACAGATACAATACTACAATAGTACACGCCGCTGCGTTGCGCAAGAATTCAAGATTCAATTTCAAGAATTCAAGATTCAAGGTACTATATTACTATAAATATCTATATTGATTTGTGACTTTGTAGTTTGTAATTGTATGTCTATATATATGATATATCTATATATATCTATGTATATAAATCTTTGATCTATATATATCTACGTATATAAATCTTTGATCTATATATCTATGTATATAAATCTTTGATCTATATGGGTAAGGTTCTATGGGGAACTCCCATTATCCGGGGAACTCGGGGAACTACATAATTATCAACATTTTTGTAATGTTAGTATGTCCTGTAACATGTTTTGTACTATATCATTCAACATATGTCCTGTAATATGTTCTCTAATTTGTTTTTTTTACGTTCTACACTATGTTGTGTACTACTAAAGTATGTTCTATAAAACATGTATATATATATATATATATATATATATATATATATGATCTATATAATTCCTTTCTATATTTCTAGTAGGTAGCAAGTATATTAAATCAGCTTACTTTGCTGTCTTGTTTTGACACAACTGCAAATTACTTAGTTTTTTCATTGCCTGTCATGGTGTAATAAATAACATTGCCTTGCCTTGATCTACCTTTTAAAAATTATGTTGCTTCTTGATCATACACAATGTAGTGACATTTGTACATATCTGCACACTCCTCTCCATATTTATACAGTATACACTATGAAAATTATTTGTGTTGTGGTGCTGTTTTTTTCCATTTTGAAATCCATTTAGCAATTAGCATCATGAATATCTTTTAGAAGTAAGCGATAATTTTGTTCAGTGCATTTCTCTGTCTTTGTATTTTCTTTGCAAACTTTTTTTATAATTTCAATAGAAACTTTTAGTCTTTGTATGTTCAATAAAATTTGGTGCATTGCCACATAACTTAGCCAGTTACTGTTAGCCATATATTTCCAACATTACTTTCTCACTATTTTTATTCATTTGCAGAATTGTATATCACTGGAGGGCAATCAGAGTTTTGGAGTTTACTTCTTGTAATTAAGCACCTGCATCTATAATGGAGCTCAGAGTATTAGTCTATTATCTTGTAATTTGGAATTTCAATTTGTTTGAATGTTTGTAATTTGTACTCTTTTAAATCTTTAACTTTTGTCTCGAAATATTTTTTAATATGTAATTTTAATTTATAAGGCAATTATTTAATTTTTTTTGCACTGTATTTAAATTTCGGTTTTTTATATCGGTTTTCAGTTCGATTAAAACCGAATTTAAATCGGTTCGATTTTCGGTTTTTATTTTTAAGAATTTCGATTAACCGAATTAAAATTTGGTTCGGTTCGATTTTAACTGAATACTCAGCCCTAGCTGAATGGGGACGAGGAGGCTCTAATAAAAATTCAAACTTTTCTTTACAATGAGGGGTGGTGGGTGAAAGCAAACAACTTAAATCTGAGAGATATGGGTTTTTGTGTTGGGAAAGATAGTAGCAAACTGGAACAAGAAGAACAGCTGATGCTGGATTTCATCGAACACCATAGTAATTTGGTGCATCCCAACATCTTGTGAGATCTACATAAAAGAAATAAGGAGGATCTGAGAATGGCGATAAATCAAATTCACTATGGGTCTCTCTACAACAAAAGGGAACTTGACAGTAAGAAAGTATTATCAAGAAACTTTAAGAGAGAGGTGAAGGAAAAGGGGCCGGTGGATATTGATGGAAAATGGAAGGCGATCCAAAAGGCAACTGTACGTATTAATGCAGATGAATATGGCCCTTTTGGGAATTTAGAAGCCTTGATAGGTTTCATAAATTCTCATGGAAGATTGATGGAACCAAGTGTGCTTGCTGATGCTAATAAGATGGATGACAAAGCCATCTCATTAGCACTGGGACAAATCCATCACAAATCGCTTATTTCCTTGGAGACAAAGCCAAGCACTGATGGAGTGAAAACTTTCAAAGAGGCTCTCCTAACGAGTCCTACGTCAAAGAACTCGGATAAAAGCAGGAAGGAAACTCCAGTAAATGAAGAGAAATTGCAAGGTAACACTGTTTTTGTCACTGGTTTATCTAATGATTTGATGGCTAAAGATATTTGGGCCTACTTTAGAAAAGGGGGTAAAGTCAGAGATATTATACTGCCCAGAAAGAAGGACAGATATAATAATAGAATTGGGTTTATTGTGACGGCTAACAGTAATGAAGCAACTCGATTATTAGAGCTTTCAATGGTAAGTTGCTGTCCAATAGCAAACTTTACCTCTCCATGGCTAGGAATAAGAAAAAGGGGTATGTACCTCCTTCCCATCCAGCTAAGGCAAACTCTTCTAAGAGTTCAGGAAGCCCCATAATCCGTAAGAAGCAAAACTCCCAGGCTACGAGCAAGATAGACACCTCTAAACCAGAATTTAGCATGGGGGTTGTCAGTGCTAAACCAGCTAACCCTCAAAAGAATGATTCAAAAGAAGAAATGGATAGTTTGAAAATTGAAGCCAATGAATCTTTTCTAGAGGAACTTGAGAGGCATATGACTCAGCCTATTTGTATTTCGAGGATCCTAATCCAATTAAACTAGATTGTAATAAGTAAATAGTATCAACTGTCACAGGAATCTCAAAAGATGATAACCGTCAGAAGAAAAATCAACAAGTCAATCTATAGTTTTGATGTTTTACACTGGAAGAAGATTCAGATATCTGATCAGGCCTCAAGGTAGCATTGAAACAAGTGGATTCATTTTCGAAGACAGAGATTTCTATTAGTGACAAGAAACAATTTCAGTACCGAATGATTGATGAGAGTGAAGAGTATAAAAGACCACAGTGTTAAAAGTCACGATGAAGAACAGAGATTGGAGTTAGTCGTTCATGAACCAGACAGTACATCGAACGTCAACATCATGCCAGTGTATGTTCCTTATGATAATTACGTGGTTTTCAGCGGAGTATTGACTATTAAAGAATTTATATTAATTCTATTTTAATTGATTAAGTCAGTAATTAAGTTAATAAATAAATTAATTCTATCAGAATTAATATATTTGTTAAAGTGATTATTAGATTAATTAAATAAGAATTAATATGGAAAAGAATTAATTAGTTAAATTATTTTTTATAAGTCATTTAATTAATTATAAGCTGAAAAATATGAATGATATAACTATCAAACTGATAGTTATACCGATAGTCATATTCAGTTAAATGGAGATAGTCATATTCAGTTAAATGGAGATAGTCATATTCAGTTAAATGGAGATAGTCATATTTCATTCAATTGGTAAGTTATACCGAATGTTATATTCATTTGGTAAGTCATACCGAATGTCATATTGGCTAGTTAAGTTATACCGAAAGTTATATTTAAGCTGGACAGTCATATTACATTGATTTGATAGTCATACCGATTGTCATATTAATGTAAAATGATTGTCATATCAGTTTAAATCAAGTAGTATGACTATGGCTGTGTATATAAGGCAGAAGAAGGCAGTTAAATCAGAACCAGTCGAACAAAACACAAGAAATTCACACAGCAGCCTATTTCTCTCTCTCTCAAGCTCAAGAACACCAACAAGTTTAATTCTGTAAATTCAAGTTCATCTCAGTTGTAATATCCTATCCGTTGGAACTTGTTTACTTGTGATTCTTGTACTACTAGCGAATTAAGTTTCCTAGTTCACAAATTGATATCTTGATTTTATTAACTAAATTAGCAAAGTTCATGTTGAATTTTCTAATTAGTTATTAATCACTTGATAATCATTTGGACTGATTTTGTAACACCCCTCAAGTTAATATATTGTTATATTCAACTTGAAATTTGTGTTATATTATTCCGCACAAAAATATTCGTTTAAGGCAAAATTATTTAACGAATAAATTTTGAGAAAATGGTATAGATTGTATTCAACCCCCCCTTCTACAATCTTAACGGACCTAACAATTGGTATCAGAGCCTATAGATTGATACACAAATCAAGATCCTATTTTTACTCAATCAAAAATTAAGCTCAAATTTTTAACTCTCTTAAAAATTCATCATGTCTGCCAAAGGCAATGTCAAAATTCCTATCTTTAATAAAGATAATTATGATATGTGGAAAAACAAAATGGAGTTATTTCTTGATGTAGCAAACCCAGGTTTTTTGTGGGTTTTGGAAAATGGACCAGTAACTCCCATGCAACATGATACTGAAACAGTTGTAAATGGAACTGTAACAGTCCCTGCCAGATCCTATCCAAAGGACCCTAAGAATTATACCTCTGAAGATAAGGAGGCAGCTGGATTGGATAAAAATTTGAGACTCATTCTGTTGGATTCCCTAGATGCTGTAATGTATAGCCATGTGAGAAATTGTAAAACTGCTAAGCACATTTGGGAAACTATTGAGGTCATTAATGAAGGGACTGATGAAGTCAAGGAAAATAGACTGCAAATTCTAACTTCTGAATATGAACACTTTAGAGCTAGCCCTAATGAAGGCATTCAGGAAGTGTTCGAAAGGTATAACAAGATAATCAACAACTTGCAAGTTCATGGCAAGCATTATACTCAGAAGGAGATCAACATGAAGTTTTTACTAACTATGCCTACTCACTTGGAACATAGAATCACTGCCATCAGAGAATCTAGAGACTTAACTCAGGTTGCTCTTGAAAGGCTGTTTGGTGTTCTGAAAACATATGAATTAGAACAAGTACAGCAAAAGGAATTCTATGGCAAAGGCAGAATGGCAAATTCTTCTACAGCTCTAGTGGTTGATGTTCCTAAGGAAGTGGAAACTAAAGTTGTTCAACCTATCAGTTTCAACAAGGAACAAACTGAAGTAGAACTTGGCCAAACACCAGCTACTCAGGATGGTGGAGAATTTTATTCACTTGAAGAGCTGGATCAATTGGAAGATGAATCTATGGCAATGATGGTGAGACAATTTAGTAACTTCAGATTCAGAAGAAATCCAAAGTTCAGGTTTAAGTCAAATAACAGGTTTCAGAGATGAGGTTCTTCATCCTCTAGTAACAGGGGAGGTTATAAAACTGGAACTGTTGACAGAAGCAAAATCCGTTGTTTCAATTGTAATGAGTTGGGACATTTTGCTACTGAGTGTCAGAAACCCAAGCAAGCACAGAAGAAAGATTATGCTTCTGAAAAGAAGAAAAGTGGAAGAGCTTATGTGGCAGCTGGTAAAAGCTGGGATGATACAGATAGCGAAGATGAAGAATATGGAAACTTTGCGTTGGTGGCAAATGCTGAATCTTCAACTTATTATACTACTCCGGTAATTCTTACTGATGCTCAGTTAATTGATAGTTTACGTAGTTCCTTGAATAATGCAGAAAGAGGGTACGAGAGAATAAGTCTTGTTAACACTAACCTTGAAAATCAAATGTTAGATTTAAAAAAGGTGCAGGTTAATCAAGATAAGAATATAGAAGAAATAGCTCGACTTAACTGCAGAGAAAAAGGTCTAGGAGATTACATGACAAAACAAGTTGATAAAATTGCTGAACAAGAAACCAAGATTAGAGAACTTGAAACACAGGTTAGAGCGTGTTATAATACTGTTAAAGTTTCTAAAGATTTCTTCAACAAACAAGCATTAGAACAAACTGTAGGAATAGGATTTGATTACAGTCAAGCTGTTGGTTCTTTGAGTAATCATTCCCCTAATTCTATACCAGCTAAAGAAAGAGGTATACCACATATTCTCAAGAATGTTGAAAAACCAATGTTTACAAAATCTGATGCTGGTCCACCAGATATTAGTTCTATGGTTATACATGAAGAAATGAGAAATGAGGATGCTGCAAATGGCACAGTTCTTGTTGAGAATAAATGTGTTAAGAATAAAACTGCTAAAAACCATAATACAAAGAATGTGTCATCCAAGAAAAATGTCACAGTATTTGTTAAGGCTAAATCAGTTGAGGACGTTAACACAACAAATGTGTCACCCAAGAAAGATGTACCTAAAGTACCAGTCAAAGTTGTTGAATCAGCTAGTACTTCTAAGACTGGATTAGGTAGTAACAAGTCAAAGCAGAAAAATACCATGCCTACTATTAACTCTAATCATAAAGCATGTGGTATTATCAATTGTATGTCTTGTGCTTTTAACAATATGCGTGCTTATTTTAATGGTAATTATGCATGTGTTAAACAGAATGCTCCTCGACAGCACATGAACAGGAACAATAATGTTCGATCTAAGACTGCTTTTCCTCCTCAAGTTAGGAGAGAGACATTTGTACCTAAGACTAAACAAAAGATTACCAAGAATGTCAACCAGGTCAAATGTCCAGTCAATGACACAATTGTTACTGCTGCGAGAGAAACATGGATACCCAAGAGTAAACAAAAGATTTTTAAATCTGTTTATAAGGTTAAATGTTTATTGACTAAAGAGGTTAAACTTAAAAAATGTTGTTTTGCCTGACAAAGGTCAATACTTTAAGTACGCAGGACCCAATCAAATTTGGGTCCCGAAGAAGGTTTAACTCATTTGTCATTGCAGGGTATTGCACAGGTTGATCGAGTAACCTGGATATTGGACAGTGGATGTTCAAGGCATATGACTGGAGATAGAACCCTGCTGACAAATGTGGTGGAGAAGGCCGGCCCAGTAGTTACCTTTGTAGATAACAGCAAAGGTAGAACTGATGGATATGGCAGACTTGAAGCTGGAAATGTTATCATTGATGAAGTTTCTTTTGTGAAAGGACTTGAGCACAATTTGCTCAGTGTCAGTCAATTCTGTGATAAAGGTTATGAAGTTCATTTCAACAAGAAGAATTGTCTAATTTCACACAAGAGACATGAAAAGCCACAACTGACAGGAGTTAGAAAAGGCAATCTGTACATAGCCAATATGAACTCAGGAAGCACTGAAGAAGTCACTTGCTTCTACACTAAAGCATCTAATGATGAAAGTTGGTTATGGCAGAAGAAACTTTCTCATCTTAATTTTAAGACAATGAATTCTCTGGTCAAAAGAGAATTGGTGAGAGGTTTGCCTTCAATGGAATTCACTCAAGAAGGACTGTGTGATGCATGTCAAAAGGGCAAGCTAAAAAGGGCAAGTCACAGGAGCACTGATACATCTTCAATAACTGAACCATTACAATTACTTCATATGGATTTGTTTGGTCCAGTTAATGTGATGTCTATGTCAAGGAAGAGATATGCTCTAGTGATTGTTGATGATTTTTCAAAATACACATGGGTTCTGTTTTTGAATTCTAAAGATGAGACTCCACAACTGGTGATTGATCACATCAAGTTAATTGAGCGAGATTCTACGTATCCAGTGAGAGCTATAAGATCAGACAATGGAACTGAATTCAAGAATGCAGTTCTAAATGACTTTTGCACTGAGAAGGGTATAACCAGACAATATTCAGCTCCAAGAACTCCTCAGCAAAATGGGGTAGTGGAAAGAAAGAATAGAACCTTGATTGAAGCTGCACGTACTATGCTAAGTGAATCAAAGCTTCCATTGTACTTTTGGGCTGAAGCCGTCAATACTGCGTGCTATACCCAGAATCGAACTCTAATCAATAAAGATCAAATGAAGACACCCTATGAAATTATGGCTGATAAGAAACCTTCACTCAAATACTTTCATGTATTTGGGGCAAAGTGCTTTGTGCTTAAAGAAGGTGATGATCAAGGTGGTAAATTCGATACCAAAGCATTTGAAGCAATTTTTATTGGTTATTCAATGAGAGCATACAGGGTGTATGTGATTGATGAACAGAAGATGATGGAAAGTGTCAATGTAACATTCGATGACACTAAACTCCTTAGTATCCAAACTGAGAATCCATCTGAGAAGCTATCTTTCGATGACATGACAGATACAGATTCAGATGATGACAATGCACCTGAGATTTTTGCTGATGCTAATGACAACAATGATGATCAGGGTAATGATGATGAAATCAATGATAGTAGTCAAAATTCCTCTGACTCTCCTAATCAATCATCATCTAGTCAACCTAGCAACAACTCAGGGGGAGAAAATGAAGGGTCAACTGGTCACACACAACATCCCAATGAAGGTCAAGGAGAATCATCTAGATCTAATCTTCCCAGACAGACTGTTTGGAATAGAGCTCATCCTTTTGAGTTAATCATTGGTGATCCAGTTGTTGGTGTAAAGACTAGAAGAGCTCTTCAGAATCAATGCAATTATTCAGGGTTTCTATCTGAAATGGAACCTAAGAAAACTGAAGAAGCTCTTTCTGATCCTGATTGGGTGATTGCTATGCAAGATGAACTCAATCAATTTAAACAACAAGAAGTTTGGAAGCTGGTACCCAGACCTACAGACAGACCAGTAGTTGGCACAAGGTGGGTATTCAGAAACAAACTTGATGAAGATGGCACCGTGACGAGAAATAAAGCAAGACTGGTAGCAAAGGGTTACTCCTAATCTGAAGGCATTGACTATGATGAGACCTATGCTCCAGTGGCTAGACTTGAGGCCATAAGAATATTCTTGGCATTCGCAGCATTTTCAAACTTTAAAGTTTATCAAATGGATGTCAAGAGTGCTTTCTTGAATGGCAAGCTAGATGAAGAGGTTTATGTAGAACAGCCCCCTGGCTTTGAAGATCAGGATTTAATTGACTATGTCTACTTCCTTTTCAAGGCTGTCTATGGTCTTAAGCAAGCACCAAGGAAATGGTATGACACTCTCTCTGAATTTTTACTTGAAAATGATTTTGTTAGAGGTGTCATAGACAAAACTCTCTTTACAAAGAAGCATAAGAATGATACAATTATAGTCCAAGTCTATGTTGACGATATAATATTTGGGTCTACTAATGATCTTTTGTGCAAGAAATTTGCGAAGTTAATGCAGGGTAGATTTGAAATGAGCATGATGGGTGAGTTGAAGTTCTTTCTTGGATTGCAAATAAGTCAAAGGACAGATGGAATATTTATCTGTCAATCCAAGTATGTCAAAGAGCTTCTCAAGAAGTATCAAATGGAGGACTCTTCTTCAGCAAAGACACCATCATCCACAGCTGTCAAATTTGGAGCATGTGAAAATTCTGCCAAGGTAGATATCACAAGCTACAGAGGTATGATAGGCTCATTACTTTATCTTACTGCGAGTAGACCTGATATTATGCATGCTACGTGTTTGTGTGCAAGGTTCCAATCGGATCCTAGAGATGTTCATCTCATTGCTGTTAAAAGAATTCTGAGATATCTTAAGGGTACGCCTAACCTAGGCATCTGGTACCCTAAAGATTCTGGTTTTAATCTTGTTGGATATACAGATTCTGACTATGCAGGAAGTGTTGTGGATAGAAAAAGCACATCTGGGAGTTGTCAATTCCTAGGTGGTAGACTAGTTTCCTGGTACAGCAAGAAACAACAGACAGTTTCCAACTCAACGGCTGAAGCTGAATATATAGCTGCTGGAAGCTGTTGCGCACAGATTTTGTGGATCAGGAATCTGCTGAGAGACTATGGCTTTGTGCTTGATAAAATTCCAATTTTATGTGATAATACAAGTGCCATAGCAATCTCTAACAATCCTGTGCAGCACACAAGGACAAAGCATATTGACATCAGGTATCATTTTATTCGAGAGCATGTCATGAATGGTACCGTGGAGTTATTTTTTGTACCCACGGAAGAACAAACAGCAGATATTTTTACTAAGTCTCTTGACGAATCCACATTTACCAGAATTGTTGGTGAATTGGGTATGTTAAATAGTCCTAGTAATTAAACTGGTTAATATCTGAGGTTTGATCTTTAATAATTTACAAGTGATTATTGTGTTAATATTTCTTATTAAATCACTTGTATAATTATTTTATCAACTTATACCCTTGCTTATTTCATCTTAAAATCATTGTTATTATCTTCTGTACATATTTTTAATTACTTATTATATTTTTAGATTAATTCATTTTCTTTGAAAATATTTTTCTCGAATTTTACAAGCTGTAATTTATGAGAAATCTATTTTTCTTGAAAATGTTATTGTGTTTAATTCAATTTGATTATTTTTGTTGTTTAAATAAATCATAGTTTCTTTTTGAATAATTTTCTATATGGAAATTGTTTTATTAGAAAATTTATAGATTTATTAACTCATCAGAAATAATTATGTAAATATGTAGTATATTTATTTAGTTTTATTTTACTTTATTTTATTTTATTTTAATTTGTAATGTTTGTCCTTCTGTTATTAATGTTTGATTTCGTAAAAAGGACTACATATGATCGTTTTTATAATTTTTATTAGGTTTTATAATTTTAGTATAAATTAATTTGCTATTTTTTGATTATGTAAATTATTAATGTAATTTTCTTGATTTAAATTCTGTTGATATTCTGTTGTTAGTTAGTTATATTAACTGATTTGTTTCAATATAACTATCGGTATAACAATCTCCTTGATTGTTATATTCGAACGTTTGATTAGTTATATTAGTGTTAAATAATGTAATATAACTTAGAAATAAATTAGATATAACTTTGTTTTTGTTTTTGTTTAAATATATCTGTTAAAATAGTTTATAGTTATATTGAGTGTTTTAACAAGTAATATAACTATCGGTATAACTTAGATTTAATTGTTATATTGAGTGCTTTCGGTAGTTATATTAGAACAGTCTAGGGTAGTCATATTACGTTTTAAACGTAATATAACTATCGGTATGACTATCACCCGATAGTCATATCTCAGTTAATTGATATATATTCACTAAGTTATATTTGACAGTCATATCAAGTGGTTGTTATATTGGCGTGTTAAGTCACCCAATCCGTTCGATATACACACATATACACACGAATTCGAACGAATCTCTGTCAAATTTCTGCCTCGAATCTTACTCAAAACGTGTTTCTAAGGATTATTCTTGATTACCCAGTCCATAATCTTCTTAATCAAGATTGAATATGTAAGATTTGATCGAGTTTTGAGGTTTTTGAGTTTGAAAAAATTCGAATTTTTTGATCTAAAAATCCGAACAATTGGTTGTGATTTTGTAAAAACTAAAATTACATGTGTGTTTGTATTACAATCAAGATCCTTGTCTGAATTTTTCATAATATTTGATAGAGATTTTAATTTTTCGAATTTTTTAATTATTAATTAATTCGAATTTTGTAATTTAATTGGGTTAAATTGTTGAATTTTGCAGATTTACTAATTTTAATCCCTGATTTGCAATGGCTGGTGCTTATAATAATTTTGAACTTGTGAATCACAATTATATTGGATACTTTAATCCCGAGGATTGCCCAGTGGATCGGTTCAAGCCCTGGATAAAGTTTCTAAATGAGCAAAATCTCTGTAGTCACTCTATAACTGCAAATGTTCCAATGAAATTTGGTCCACTCAAATTAATGTGTACTACAGCTGTCTCAGATGAAAGATCATTTTCATTCGATTTTAATGACCAGACATATACTGTGGATGAATCTGTCTTCAATGCTGCTCTGGGACTTCCAACTGAGCAATTTGCTGAATTGCCTTCAAATGATGAGTTGACTCAATTTTTCACAAATATCAACTATCATGGTCAACTGAATCTAAAACGACCACTCAAAAGCAATCTTGTTCAAGAATGGAATATCTTCTTCGAGATCATAGCAAAGGTGTTTGCTAATTCTACAAAGAGCAACAATACTGTCATCACAGGTATGTTACAGTCAATTGGTTTCTCGATTGCTCACAATAGAAGAATCAATTTTGGCAGCTTGATATGGCCTATTCTGCTGAATCGATTGACGAAGGCTACAAAGAACTTTGGAAAAGGTAAACCGGTTAAGTGTCATTATCCTCGATTTTTGACACTAATTTTTAATCATCTAATGCCTAAGGATCAACCTGCTCCGTTTCCAAATGATCGAATTCAATGGTCTGGTAAACCAAACAAGAAGTTCTACACCAGGCTGGACACTTCTAAGGTCTTGTTGCATGTTCCTGTAGTCATAACACCTTATATGTCTACATACATACATTTGCCAAATGTCATGCTACAGCCAGATGCTGTGGTACCTTTAGTTCAACAAGCTCCACAGCCTGAAGCAGAACAAGTTCCAGTACCTCAACCTGATTCTGAACCCTTGAATGTTCTTGAACATCAACTTCCAGTGGATCAACACACTCAGAATGAAGATGATGTACATGTCAATGATCAGGTATTTGACTCAACTCCACTACAATCTCAATATCTTTCTGGTAGTCAAATGATTGTGAGAAGTGACCAAGGGGTTGTAGATCCACAACCTTTATCCCAGGTCAATGCACCAAACACTGATCCTAAATTCTCCAAACACTATCGTAGAAAGAAATTGTCATTCAAAAGAGCTATTCCCAGTAGTGATAGTGTGAGTGAAACAAATTTGCCATCACAAAAGAAAAGTAAAACCATGTCAAAGGCAATCTTAAACCCATTCATTCCTTCAAGCTCACCCCTGTTACTCACAATGGGGGAAGATATTTTTGCAAATGCAGCTGAAAATATTGTTATGCAAGTGGAGCAAGTTACAGTGCCTGCCATTGTTACGGCAGAAGAACCTTCACAGGTTGATCGGGATTTGCGAAATCCCATTGCACCACCACTGACCTTCCAAGAGGAGGCTAGGGTGATCTCCAGTGCAGGTACAATGGATGCAGCTCAGGATTATGAAAGGAGTGATGTGAGAATTACTTCAAATCTGAGTGAAACACTAGCACGTGAGGTGAGTGATACTCAGAGAGCTGTTGAGGTGAGAGCACACAATGACACATACACTTTATCTCTCATTACTCAATTAAATCAGATGAAAGAAAGTCTTGCTCAAGCTGAAGAGGACAACAAAAACTTAAGGTTTGATATGGACAACATGAGAACTATCTTCAACAACAAAATCAATGTACTTAAACTTTCTCAACAACAAGCAGTTGAAGACTCTGGAGATGTCACAGTGGCTCAAGATCTTATTATATCATCTATGGATAATCAGATTGAAGATCTTCAGACCAACATAAATGAAAATCATTTAACCATTGAACATCGTCTCAGTCAGATTGAAAAACAAAGTGATCATCAAGCAAAGGGGTTAAGACATTTATATAATATCATCAGCAGAACTCACTCACTTACAGCAGAAGAGAAGAAATTCTTTGGAGGTAGTGATGGAAGTGACCCTGGAGCTGGTACAAGTCACAAGACTGTAGAGGATTCCTCAACTAAGGGGGAGAAATCTAGAGGGGGAGCAAGTGCAAGTGCAAGTAAAGAAAAATTTGAAGATAGGAGTGAAGGGAAGAAGACAACTCATCAAGCAGCAGAACAGGAAGATGATGATGTAGAAGGTTTTTACTATACAGGTGAACCTGATATTGATCTGTTTGCTGACTTACAGTTTCCTGATGTTGGTGAAGAATTTGATGAACCAGATCTCAGTTTTTGGGATGATGAAGAGCAAATAATTCCTGATTCTGTTGAAACACAACAAATGAATTTTGAAGCAAACAAAGAACTCGAACAGAATGAAGCTAATCTGGCTATGAGAGAAGAAAGACTCAAGAAGACACTTGAACAGTTAGCTCATAATGAGAGACTTCAAAAGGCAGAACAGGAAGCACTTCAAAAGCAACATGCTCAGAAGCTGGAAGCTAGGAAGATGTATATCAAGTACAAAAATGGTGATAAGTGGGAACGTGCTCAAAAGGTAATTGACTCACCACAAACTTCTGACTATGATGATCGTCGGATGATTGCCATTTTTGAAAGCTTTAAACAGAAGAACCCTATACATGATATGTATTTGAAAGCTTTAAAGACAGAAATTGTGAGAATAACCACTGCATCTTATCCTAAGAATGGTGAGCTACTTATCTTCGTTGAATGTCATAAGCTCGGATCTCACAAAGTATCGCTTCAGTTCTTCTATGATAGATCCCTGTCAGAGCTTTGGGTGTTGAGACCAAAAGTAAGAACATCTTCTGAACTAGGCATACTGTTTCATGAAAAGTTTCAAGAGTTTGCTGAAAGAGCTGGTCCTGAAGTTATAAATGACCCTCCACAAGTTAAAATTCTCAAGGGAGAAGTCATTCATACTGTTAATCTTCAGACAGACGAATTGTATACACATCTTGCCAGACACTTGGTATATGTTGAATATGCTCTTCGGAATCATGGTTTTGTATCATAGGAAAAGATTGAAGCTGCAAATCATATTCGATCCTATGCTCAGACCAACATGAAGAAGTACAAGCAATATCAAGGTGAGTTAAGAAAGAAACTTGGAATACCACTGGTCTATCCTACAGATGTGTCATCCAGAAGGGATTTACTTGTTGATTCAGAAATGATCAAGAATCTACCGGACATGGATGAACAAGAAGAAGGAGAAATCAATGAGAAAGAAAGTGGTAAATAAAGATTAGCTCTACAAGTTATATCATTAGAGCTTTGATAGAACAAGATAGGATAATTGTCTTATATGATCAGTCTAGAGGATCATCTATCTTGTATTTATCTTTTCTGTTTGAATCTGGATAATGTTAATATAAACCAGAACTTTTACATTATTTACTTAGCATTTAAAGTGTTTTCTTTTACTTGTTTAATTGGGATTAGTTGAAGAATCCTATAGGTATTTGCTTGTTATTGCATAACAAACAAATAGGGGGAGATTGAAAGGCATATGACTCAGCCTATTTGTAGTTCGAGGATCCTAATCCAATTAAACTAGATTGTAATAAGTAAATAATATCAACTGTCACAGGAATCTCAAAAGATGATAACCGTCAGAAGAAAAATCAACAAGTCAATCTATAGTTTTGATGTTTTACACTGGAAGAAGATTCAGATATCTGATCAGGCCTCAAGGTAGCATTGAAACAAGTGGATTCATTTTCGAAGACAGAGATTTCTATTAGTGACAAGAAACAATTTCAGTACCGAATGATTGATGAGAGTGAAGAGTATAAAAGACCACAGTGTTAAAAGTCACGATGAAGAACAGAGATTGGAGTTAGTCGTTCATGAACCAGACAGTACATCGAACGTCAACATCATGCCAGTGTATGTTCCTTATGATAATTACGTGGTTTTCAGCGGAGTATTGACTATTAAAGAATTTATATTAATTCTATTTTAATTGATTAAGTCAAGTAATTAAGTTAATAAATAAATTAATTCTATCAGAATTAATATATTTGTTAAAGTGATTATTAGATTAATTAAATAAGAATTAATATGGAAAAGAATTAATTAGTTAAATGATTTTTTATAAGTCATTTAATTAATTATAAGCTGAAAAATATGAATGATATAACTATCAAACTGATAGTTATACCGATAGTCATATTCAGTTAAATGGAGATAGTCATATTCAGTTAAATGGAGATAGTCATATTCAGTTAAATGGAGATAGTCATATTTCATTCAATTGGTAAGTTATACCGAATGTTATATTCATTTGGTAAGTCATACCGAATGTCATATTGGCTAGTTAAGTTATACCGAAAGTTATATTTAAGCTGGACAGTCATATTACATTGATTTGATAGTCATACCGATTGTCATATTAATGTAAAATGATTGTCATATCAGTTTAAATCAAGTAGTATGACTATGGCTGTGTATATAAGGCAGAAGAAGGCAGTTAAATCAGAACCAGTCGAACAAAACACAAGAAATTCACACAGCAGCCTATTTCTCTCTCTCTCAAGCTCAAGAACACCAACAAGTTTAATTCTGTAAATTCAAGTTCATCTCAGTTGTAATATCCTATCCGTTGGAACTTGTTTACTTGTGATTCTTGTACTACTAGCGAATTAAGTTTCCTAGTTCACAAATTGATATCTTGATTTTATTAACTAAATTAGCAAAGTTCATGTTGAATTTTCTAATTAGTTATTAATCACTTGATAATCATTTGGACTGATTTTGTAACACCCCTCAAGTTAATATATTGTTATATTCAACTTGAAATTTGTGTTATATTATTCCGCACAAAAATATTCGTTTACGGCAAAATTATTTAACGAATAAATTTTGAGAAAATGGTATAGATTGTATTCAACCCCCCTTCTACAATCTTAACGGACCTAACAGAACTGAAATGCAGCATAGGGTTGCAAACGGTAAATGCTGAAACACCTGAGACGGTTAGTGCCATTTTGGAGGGTTTGGGATACAAAGAGGTAATTGTTAGAGGTATCTCCGACTGGTCGTTTATGCTCATTTCCAACTGGTCATTCAATTGCTTTCAATAAAGTGCATCAGGTTAAATGGCAAGACTTAAGATTGATTAGAAGAACTTGGGTGGAATGTCGTGGAATGCCAATGGTAGCCTAGAAGGAGGAAAATTTTGAAAGAATATTGTCTGTAATTGGTAAAGTTGTTAGTTATGCTCCCTTTTTGGATGAGGAGGGTTTTTACAAAACTCCAAAAATTCAAATAGAAACTAAAGAAATTCTCAATATTAGCTCTGTAGTTAAATGTGAAATCCTTGATACTATGTTCAACTGTGGGATCGTGGAATGTGGGGAATCAACCTTCATCTATCAGGAGGATAATTTTGGAGAGGGTGAAAGCGGGGAGGGAAATTCTATTCGTCTTCAGCCGGCTTCTCAAGGGATGAACAAGGAAAATCCAATTAAGTTTGGGAAAACCAATAGTATTGAGGATAGTCATAAAGGGCCTGGCAGTATAAACTCAGCACAGAGTCCTATCCGTGAAAATTTTACAGTTGAAGCCAATCTGGAATGTTTATCCCCGTTAAGGCATCAAACAGAAGAACACAGGGTTATGGAACAGCCGAATATAGAGTATGAGGTCAATGAAGCTTCAGATAATTCTGACACAGGTTCCCTTATTAATCCAGCTACACCTAGAAATGAACAAGTTGTTGATGCAGAGATAAGTTTGATTGCAAATGACGAACATGATGGATGGATGGGGAACCCAGAGATTTGAAAAACGAGATATCGGTCACAGATTCAGTCAATGAAATAGCATCTTCAATTCTCATAGATGCTGAAGGTGAAGATTTAACAGACTTAACCTCTCTTCAACCAGCTTTGTTAAAGGATATAAATGTGTTATGCCCAAATCTGGCATAATGGCTAAATTGATTTGATTAGCTAGATTGATGCTTCATAATCTATGATGGGCCTGGAAGATGAAGATTGGGTCACCAAAACCCATTATTGGAATCAGCCCAGCATGCCTTGGACATAATATCTCCATTACAGGAGCGCCTCGCTCGCTACATGATTGCGCCTCGCATCATAGCGCCTCGCTATGTATCGCCTCGCGTCGCTTTGATATCACATCTGTTACTAATAACGAGATCATCATCTCTCCTCTGGAAGGCTCATGGCCAGACTCAAGGTCGCATGAGTAGCTGAGCACAGGGGTCGCTTCGCATGGCCAGGCCTCTCATGGTCGCATGCAAGGGCCCTGTTGGATCTTTCATCCCAAACCTATCCATTCGAGGCCATGGGTTTCTGTAGTCAGACCATGGATCATGGATAGGATTGATGGTTCATTGCCACGTCAGCCCTAGCTATATGGGCTTGGACTTTGGCTTATCTATTAAAACCCTAGCCCGCCTAGGTAACTTGTGGCCCAAGAACTACGTCAGGCTTGATCCCTATAAATAGGGTACATAGGCACCTTGATACGGATGAGAAACAGTTTACCTGAAAACACCTATTAAGCTCAGCCACACCCATACACACAAACCCTAATCCTTTGTTCTTCTTTTAGCAAAATATCCGTATTTTGCTCCGATAATCCAGCAAACCTCCAAAACATTGTTATACAATATTCTCCCTATAACAAAATGGTCTCAAACTGAAGAGCAAAAGAGGAAGGCCCAGGAAAAAGCAAAACAATAAGGAAAATAAGTATTTCAAGGTTCCAACGAAGAGAGGCAGGAGAAGATTAGCTGGAGAAAACAAAACTAATTCGGGGATGGTGATGATTGTTCAAGACGAAGCTCAGGCAATTCTAGAAACAGGTATTCAAATAGGTCTCATACCTATATGTTGGGCTGCCAGCGAGCCTTAACTCCACAATAGTATGATATTGTCCGCTTTGGGCCGAGCCCGCACGGATTTGTTTTTGGGTCACTCCCAAAAGGCCTCATACTAATGGAGTTAACTGGTTGCTTATAAACTAACTATCTGCCCCTCCCACAAACGATGTGGGACAACTCCTAACAATCTCCCCCTTCACACATCGGGCCCGACACCTGTCGAATCTGCCACCATTCTATGTGATCTGCTCCCCTTGACCCATACTGGAAATTCCTGGCCATCTGGCTCCCCCTAGGCCCATACTGGAAGGCCCACCTGCTCCCCCTTAAGCCCATTCCGGGTTAGCCCATCTGCCTCTTCCTGGATCCATTCTGGAACCCATTGAGATCGTTATGGACCGTTATAACCTGAAGCTCTGATACCACTTGTTGGGTATATAACAACGAAAGCAAAACCCAAAGCGAATAAATAAGAACAAGAAAATAACGACAATCACACAAGACAAAGATTTACGTGGTTCGGAAATTCCTACTCCACAAGCCGCACTAATTTTGTATTGATCTCTCACATTGTGTTGTGTTGTGTTGTGTTATGTTACAATTACACGAGTATTTATAAGAGAAGAAACTGGGTCAATATAAATCAGAGTCTAATTCTGAAATTCCTAACTCTAATCCTAACTCTAATTAGAGTACAATTCAGGAATTCTAACTCAAGTCAGAATCCAATTCTGAAACCTGATAGACTCCACAAACCCAACAATCTCCCACTTGGAGTCTGACCACATCTTCACTTCACTCTTGTAAATCTAGTAACAAATAATCCCCCGATCAATAACTCTAACTAGTGCAACGCCTTCTCATCAATCAGTTCTGAAGGCCAGTTGAAGCTATGCAAAGCTTCAACTCTTCAACTTTTCATTAGTAACCACCTTAGTCAACATATCTGCAGGATTCTTTGAACCAAGGATTTTCTTCAAGGACAAAGTACCATTGCTAATCAACTCTCCTGTAAAGTGATATCTCAGCTGAATATGCTTCGTCCTAGCATGAAACACAGGATTCTTCGCAAGATGAATAGCACTCTGACGGTCGCTATACAAAGCACTGTCCGCCTGTTTCTTGCCCAACTCCTCAAGAAAATTCTTCAACCAAATCATCTCCTTGCTAGCTTTAGAGATAGCCATATATTCTGCTTCTATGATTGAAAGAGCAACACTCTTTTGAAGTCGAGACATCCAACTAACTGATGTGCCACCCAACGTGAAAATATATCCCGTAGTACTTTTTCTTGTATCCAAACATCCACCCAAATCTGCATCAGAGAACCCTTCCAAGATAACATCTTTCTTGCTGAAACATAATGCAACCTTGGATGTGCCTTTCAAGTAGCGCAACAACCACTTGACTGCTTCCCAATGCTCTCTTCCTGGATTAGACATGAACCTGCTAACAACTCCCACTGCATGAGCAATATCTGGCCTTGTACACACCATAGCATACATCAAACTGCCAACTGCAGATGCATACGGAACTTTAGCCATATCTTTCTTGCCTTCATCCGTTTTAGGTGACTGCTTTTTCGTGAGATTAAAGTGAGTCGCCAACGGTGTACTTCTGGTCTTCGCATCCTGGACACTGAATTTCTGCAACAATTTCTCAATATACTTCTCTTGAGATAATTTCAAAGTACCTTCAGATCTATCCCTTATGATGCTCATACCAAGTATCTGTTTTGCTGCACCCATATCTTTCATCTCAAACTCCTCAGACATCTGTCTCTTTAACCTGTTAATTTCCCTCATGTTTGATCCTGCTATCAACATGTCATCAACATACAACAACAATATGATATAAGATGAATCAAATTGTTTAAAATAACAACAATGATCCATAGCACTCCTAGTGTACCCATCCTTCATCATAAAGCTATCAAACTTCAAGTACCATTGTCTTGGCGCTTGCTTCAAACCATACAAGCTTTTTATAAGCTTGCAAACAAGGTTTTCTTTCCCAGCTACCTGAAATCCTTCTGGCTGTACCATGTAGATGTCTTCCTCAAGATCACCATGTAAGAACGCGGTCTTAACATCTAGTTGCTCTAGATGTAACTCCTCTGCAGCCACAATACTTAGCACAATTCTAACAGTAGTCATCTTAACAACCGGAGAAAATATATCAGTATAGTCAATACCCTTTTTCTGTTGATAACCCTTGACTACTAACCTCGCCTTGTATCTCTTGCTGCCATCAGGTTCTTCTTTGATCCGGAACACCCACTTATTCTGTAAAGCCTTCTTTCCTGCTGGTAACTCTGTTAAAGACCAAGTCTCATTCTTCTCAAGAGAACTCATCTCTTCTTCCATCTTTTCTGGCTTCTTTTCCTCCAGAGGTTCTTGTAGTTTTTTCTGATACAAATAATCTTCAATTTGCATCTTCCAAAACCCAAAATCTCTGCCATCAAATTTGTCGATCTTTACTTTCCCTTCTTCTGCCATCGCTCCCACTCGCCTGAAAACCTAGGCTCTTGATACCAGTTGTTGGGCTGCCAGCGAGCCTTAACTCCACAATAGTATGATATTGTCCGCTTTGGGCCGAGCCCGCACGGATTTGTTTTTGGGTCACTCCCAAAAGGCCTCATACTAATGGAGTTAACTGGTTGCTTATAAACTAACTATCTGCCCCTCCCACAAACGATGTGGGACAACTCCTAACAATCTCCCCCTTCACACATCGGGCCCGACACCTGTCGAATCTGCCACCATTCTATGTGATCTGCTCCCCTTGACCCATACTGGAAATTCCTGGCCATCTGGCTCCCCCTAGGCCCATACTGGAAGGCCCACCTGCTCCCCCTTAAGCCCATTCCGGGTTAGCCCATCTGCCTCTTCCTGGATCCATTCTGGAACCCATTGAGATCGTTATGGACCGTTATAACCTGAAGCTCTGATACCACTTGTTGGGACTTGCTAAGGTCTGCTTAGCAAGTCCCAACACTATACATGATACAGAGGCCTCTTTAAAATTGATTAAAGAGAATCTTCAGATGTGAAGCATCTGTACGAGCAGTATTCAATCATACCTATTTTATGAATAATCAAATTTTTGTAAGCTGGAATGTCAGAGGTGCTTCTAATAAAACAAACCGTCTCAATGTCAAATCAGTGGTGCAGAATTCCAAAGCCACCTTCTTATGTCTCCTGGAAACCAATTGTAATCAATGGAAGGAAAGGTAAATTATGTCGTTTGGAATGGGGAGTAATGTCTATGCTCCTCAAAGTCCTAGAAAGAAGGAGGGATTATGGAGGACACTCGTGTACAAACTCAATGCATTGGAGACTGTCCCAACAATAGTGCTAGGAGATTTCAATTGCGTACTTCATGGCTCTGAGAGGGAGTTTTGTGTCTATAGGAAGCTAGACTCTTTAACCTTCTCTAATTTCATGATGGTAACCTGTTGGAAATTAAATTGATAAAATCTCACTTCACTTGGTTTGGTCCGGCCAATAAGAAAAGCAGATTGGATAGGGTCTTGGTAAATCAGGAGTGGAGTAGTTCTGGAAATTGGAGTATGCTTGCTTTAAATAGAAAGAATTTAGATCATAAACCAATAATACTCAAAAGTGAGGAAGTCAACTGGGGCCCCAAACCGTTTAAATTCTTCAATTGTTGGTATGAATCTTTCATGAATCTGTCTTGTGAGGATCAAAGCCTGCAAAATCTGGGGTCAAAGCTTAAGAGAGTGAAGGAATGTGCAAAACAATGGAATGGTGTTGTATTTGGCAATTTAAATGATAAAATTGTGTCAAAGGAAAAGGAGCAAGAGGAAGCAGATAGGGCTAATAAAGATGGAGTGGTCAGAGCGAGGATTAAGGTAGAATTAGATGACCTGTATCAATTAAAATCAAGTATGCACTGTCAAAAGGCCAGATTGAATTGGATGTTAAAAGGTGAAAGAAACACGAGCTTTTTTCACAAAGACATAGCTCGTCGCAGAAGTGCCAATCAAATATTGAAAATTCAGCATGAAGGGATCCTGTTGTATAAGCCATCAGACATAAAGGTAGCTCTATTTGTTTATTTCAAAGAATTTTTCAGCATAAGGAAGGCAGGGGGAGTTTTCAAGATTGGAAGTCTAGCACTCAAGAAACTGAATCAGAGAGAAATGGAGGAGTTAGTCAAGAATTTTGAACCAGAAGAAATAGATAGGGCATTAAGGGATACTTACTCGAATAAGGCTCCTGGCCCAGATGGACTGAATGCGGGTGTGCTCAAAGCGGTCTGGGATAAGCTTAGAGGGGATGTGCTATCTTTTTTTCAGAATTTTCATGCTACCAGTTTCATTCCAAAAGGTTTTAATTCCTCCTTCATTGCTTTAATCCCAAAAACAAGTTCTCCTCAATCAGCTTCGGATTTTTGTCCTATTAGTCTTATGAATGCTTCCATGAAACTGCTCTCTAAGGTCCTAGCAGCTAGATTGAAGAAGGTCATGGACACTCTAGTCTCAGATACACAATCAGATTTCATTCAAGGTCGGAAAATATCGAATAGTATACTTGTGGCAAATGAGGTATGTTCATCTTTAAAAGCTAAGAAGTGTAAGGGATTAATCTTCAAACTTGACTTTGAGAAGGCGTTTGACATCATAAATTGGGACTTCCTGCTTGATACTTTAGAAGCCATGTGCTTCGACACAAAGTGGATATCATGGATCAAGTCCATTTTTTTTCCTCACACATATCCATTCTAGTAAATGGCTCTTCGATGAAAGAATTTCAACCTCAAAGGGGAATCAGACAGGGAGATCCAATGTCTCCTCTGCTCTTCAATCTAGTGGAAGAGGTTCTCTCGGTTATGCTTTCACAGGCTAGGTTGAAGGGAGTATTCTCTGGGATTTTAATGCCAGGATGTGATTTGGAGCTAACGCATTTACAATATGCTGATGATGTGATTCTTTTCCTATCGAATGATGAGGTCTCTGTGAGAGGAGTTAAAAGGGTATTAAGCTGCTTTGAACTGTTATCGGGGTTGAAAATTAACTATCACAAAAGTGATTTGTTTGGCTTCAGTGACAGCAAGGACACAGTTGAAATGTGGGCCAAGTTTCTGGGATGCAAAGTTGGCTCTGGTCAAATTAACTATCTAGGAGCTTCTTTAGGAGCACCTACCAATAAAATTACATTCGGGAATCCTTTAATTCTCAAAGTCAGGAACAATAAACAATGGGATCCTAGTGGTATTTCTATGGCAGGTAGGCTTATTTTAATAAAAACAACAATAGATGGGATGCCTCTGTACTGGTTTAATTTATTTAGGGTCCCGTCGATGCTGAATAATCTGGAGAGTATTAGGAGACAGTTTCTGTGGGGCCACGTTGAGAAAGATGGGGTAGTTCAGAAAAAGTTGCATTCGTTAAGTTGGAGCAAACTCTATAAGAGTAAGAAGGAGGGAGGGCTAGGAATTACCACACTTAAGAACAAAAATATGTCTCTTTTAGCCAAATGGTGGTGGAAATGCTACCGGGACAGAACGAAATTGTGGAACAAAGTGTTGGTGCAGAGATATTGACATAGTATTAACTATGATGTGTCGTCCATTCCTCTTAATTCTGTAGGTTCAGTTATAGTCAAAAGTTTCTAGAGTATAGATTCAGTGGCTGAGGCATCATCTCTGTTGAGAGAAACAATTTCGAGTGGTTGTGTAGAAATGGAGAGACGATATTCTTCTGGGAAGATTGGTGGCACAGTTCTGGCCTGATGATGAATAGGTTCCCAAGATTATATAGAAGACTGAGGCATAAGCATAGGACAATCAAGTCTTTTATGAATCTTTGGAGGGACAGTTCTACTCATAGAGAAGATTTATGGTCTGGTGATGTTCGTGATAGAGATAGGGAGAGTGTCGATCAACTCAATGAAATAGTCGAAACCATTATTCTCCAACCTGGGCATGACTCTCTGCTATGGAAACTAGGGAGAGGCTACTTCTCGACGAAATTATTTTCTGATGCTATGCAAAGATCATCTTCTTTGGATTCAAGCCAGAACAATATTTGGAGTATTATTTGGAATTCCAAATTACCACCAAAAGTTGCAATCTTCCTGTGGAAGGCTCAGTGGAAAGCTATTCATACTAATCAGTTTCTTAACACCAGAATGTTAAACTTCTCCCCAGTATGCTCTTGGTGTAAAGAGGCAAACGAATCCTTAAACCACTTATTCTGGAACTGTGTGTTAGCACAATGGGCATGGGATTATGTGGGACACTGGTGGAGTGTTCAAAGATCTCTTTCTGCTATAGCTGAATTCTCTCTCTGGCATTTGTTTTCGGTTATAAAGGGTGCAAGTGTGGCAAAGATTTGGAGGTTGGTGGTCGCTGCTACCCTATGGACCATATGGCTACTCAGAAATGAAGTTACCTTCTTTGGAAAGAAAGTAGATAGAACATCTTTGGAACATTTAATTTTCACCAGAGTATGTGAGTGGGGTAAAGCTGCAAATTTGATGCTTTTGGGTAATGACCCTTTGTTCAGAGTAAATCCTCATGGTGCAATGGCAATCTATTTCGTTAAGATAAGCAGGGATTTTTGGCTAAATAAATTTGAAGTTTATGATATGGTGCGTGGGGGAAAATCTCTACAAATGTTTTTGGAGGAGGTATGGTGCGCGTGTCACTGTTCATCCGAATTATTTTTTAGAAAACGTTTTTTAAAAAAAATAATTAAAATTTGGTTGGAAAAAGAAAGATAGTATTTTTGCAATTAAGATAGTAAATATGCAATTAATTAAAGAAGATGGTATTTTTGCAAATAGAAACTTTAAACCTAGTATTTTTGGTAAATTCTCTTTCTATTTTAGGTAAAACACAATATCTTTTATATTTTATCAACTAAAATTTCTGCTTTGTTAAAAGCACTACGAGCAATTTATTTAATAAAATAACATAATTATATAATTACCATTAACTAATCAATTACCTTTTTCAACCACAACACGTTACATTTTCTCTTTTCTCTAACTAAATCTCTTTTTTTCCAATTATATCACGGACGGTTCAATTTAATAAAAATAAAATAATAATATTATAATACTAATAATTAACCGACTACCTTTTTCAGCTAAGACGTATCACCTTTTATATTTTTCTAATTAAATTCCCTTTTTTTCAAGAAATATCACGGATAACATTAATTTCTCATTATCTAAAAATACTACGAGAAATTTTGTTTAGTAAAATAACATAATTAAATATAATTAAATAATTTCCTTTTTCAAATAAAACACAATATCTTTAACATTTTATCTGAATAAAATTTCTCCTTTTTAATAACACTATGAGATATTTTGTTTAATAAAATAAATTAATTATATTATAATTACTATTAACTAATCAATTACATTTATCAGCTAAAACATGTTACCTTTTCTCTTTTCTCTTTTTTGTAACTAAAATATCTCTTTTTCCAATTATATCATGGGCGGTTATATTTAATAAAAATAAAATTATAATATTATAATACTAACAATTAACTGATTACCTTTTTAGCTAAAATGTATCATCTTTTCAATATTTTCTAATTAAATTTCCTTTTTTCTAGAAATGTCATGGGCAACATTAATTTCTCATTTTCTAAAAACACTACGAGCAATTTTATTAGTAAAATAACATAATTAAATTATAAATACTATAAACTAGTCAATTACATTTTCACCTAAAATATGTCACCTTTTTAATTTTCACGTTACCTTTCTATCTTCTCTAACTAAAATTTCTCTTTTTCCAATTATATCACTAGAGGTTCTATTTAATAAAATAAAATAATAATATTATAATACTAATAATTAACCAGTTACCTTTTTCAGCTAAAACATATCATCTTTTCTATTTTTTCTAGAAATATCATGGACAACATTAATTTATCCCTCCAGAATTCATGTTTTAAAAAATTAATTCAAATTAATGAAAAAAATTCTTATAGCATAAAAAGAAGTCTGTGCATCACTGGTGTTAAACTAGTAAGTTTAAATAATTAGACCCTTAAAAGATTGCTAAAAAAACTAGGATCTAAATATGTGTTTATATTCTATTTGGGCTCAAATAACGAACACTAGTAATAAACCCAGCTTCCATACTTAATTGGGCCTTATTATGCATTTCTACAAATAAAATAAATAAGTAAGGATAATTAAGTAAAATAATTAAGTAAGGATAATTAAGTAAAATAATTGATTAAGGCAAATACCGTACCAAAAAATAGGTACTAAAAATTTTAATGTTTTAGCTTTAATAATATAGTATAGTATAGATTTGTTGTACCAACATATTATATATGGGCATGGAGTTTCTAAAGCACACAATAGAGAAGTTTTCTATTAGGGCACCTTAAATCTTGTATTTTATTATTATTTTTGATAATCCAACCGTTGTTTGTTCGAAAACTAACTGCGCAAGTGTACGCGGTCACAAGTAATATAATAAATTCGATCCCACGAAGACTTGGTGTTTGTTCAAAAATAATGTTTAAGCAACGACGTATTATTAAACAACAAACTGCTTGAATAAATATAAAAAGGGGGTTTTGTTGTATTTTTCTAATTGATTACTTAAATTAATAATATTAAATAATTCAAACTACTTGATTTAATTAAATGAGAATTTATATGTGAGAAAAACATGGGATTCTAATTTCATTATTTGTTTCATTTAGAATTGATGCCTTAATTTCAAAGTAATTTTGATAAATTACGAAAGCTAGTCGGGAACACGAAACTAACATAAGCGCCTTTCAGCCTTAACTCATATCAAACCATACGAACATCCACTTAAAAAGATAGAAGTCGCGTGGACAACTTTTATGCTTAGACCCTATATGTCTATAAGATTTTAAAACATAATTGGATTACGAATAAATTCCTTTATTATGACTACATAGGGTGATGTGATCCAAAATCCTACCACTTATCGTAAATGTACATGACAATTACAAACCTATGCTAACATGGCAAATTCTAAATTCCTAAATCCACTTTCACATTCATTAGGAATTAATAATTTAGACGTTAGCTACGCATCTAATAAATTAAGCGCAACCACATTAGGCAATCTGAATTTTTATCATAATACAAATTATTAAGGCATCGAATTACTAAATTACGTAAATAAATCCATTAGAATCCCATGACGACGATTAGTTCATAATCGAACGAATCGTCATCATGGGATCAAATGAAAACATAATAATAATAATAATAATAATAATAATAATAAACTAAATTAAAAATTACGATGAATTAAATATGAAAATTACAAGAGTTAGAAAGTAGAACCGAAATAGCTTCCAATGAAAGAGAAGATCACTCCAAATAATTCCCGTAAAATCTTCAACCAAAATAAGATTTATACTAAAATTGCAGAAATTTAAAATGTATAAAACAAAACTGAATTTACAAAAGAAGCTAGAGAGAATACAACTGAATATAAGAGAGAACTCAGTTGTGGGATGTGTTTCAAACGAAAGGAAAACACTTGTTAAGAATATGTTGTACTTGATGATAACCTCACAATTAATCAAATTGTATAAGGTTTTGTAGCTGTCAACGGATGAGGATTTATAACTCTATCCGTTGACAGGTAGCTCATCAACGGATGAGGTTTTGTAGCATACTGCAAGTATCTCTATGTTATCAGTTGATAGTGTTTTTATCCACAGTCATGTTGACTATCAACGGATAGGCAGAATAGGGGTAGCCAATTGTAAATAAGCTATGCTATGTAATTCTGTCTAAGTGAAAGTGTATCAACAGATGAAGACAAAACTCTATCAACGGATACAACTCAAATCCACTCTATCAACGGATACAGCTCAAGTCCCAATATCAACGGATACCGCTCAATACATCATCAACGGATGTCAGTGTACAACATCAACGGATAATCATTGACACTATCTTCTATGATTAGCTGGGGATTAGCAGTTGATAAGGACATGTTTGACTGACAGATCACATGAGTT
Organism: Saposhnikovia divaricata; assembly: GCA_036435485.1. NCBI lineage: Eukaryota > Viridiplantae > Streptophyta > Magnoliopsida > Apiales > Apiaceae > Saposhnikovia > Saposhnikovia divaricata. Next base: position 165,803,305 of record CM071595.1, on the reverse strand, counting down.
GATAGTAGATACAAAAAGCAGTATGGCAGCCATACTTTGGAAACACAGAAGAAAGAAGCATTCTATTTACACTATGAATACAAGAAAGGTGCAGGAGACATGTCTGAACACAAGGACAACCTTTCGGCTACATGTGTATTTGGAGTGTAGTAGCAAGTCAACTAGAATTAGATTAGTATTATCTTATTCCAGTAGTACTTGTAAAACTTGGGATATATAACCAAGGGTAGCAACTCTTTGTAGGTTAAGAAAACAGACATATTTTCTTAGGGTTTCTTAAATATCCTTAGAAGCAAAGAGTTGTAAAACGGCAGCTGTGTACATTTTGTATCACAGAGTTTTCTTCAAATAAAAGCTTCAGGTGGTGCATATTAACCACCTGATTTTATATGTGTTTGTGTTTAAATCTTACATTGCAATTATCTCTGCATAAATTTCTGGAGTTCTTATCAGAAATTTATAAATATCAAGAATTGTATTCAACCCCCCCTTCTACAATTATACAATTGTGTAATCTAGGAATAACAATTGGTATCAGAGCAAGCTTCTAACATATTTGAAGTTTAAAGATCAACACACTTCCAACATGTCGAAGAAGGATTATGGAGTAAAGATTCCAGTTCTTGATAGGGAAAATTACTTTCACTGGAAAGTAAAAATGCGTCTACATCTTTCGTCTATTGATGAGGGTTTTGTGGATTGCATTGACAAGGGTCCTCACGTTCCAATGAAGACAGCAACAAGAGTTGGCCTGGCTGATGATGTGCCTGACACTCTCATTCCCAAACCTGTTTCTGAGTGGAGTCTTGAAGATATTGCAGAAGTCCACAAAGACAAAAAGGCCATGAATATTCTGTTCAATGGTCTAGAAACAGACATGGTTGACAATGTTATTAACTGTACTACCGCCAAGGAAGTATGGGATATTGTTCAAACCCTGTGTGAAGGAACAGAACAGGTAAGGGAAAACAAGATGCAACTACTAATCCAACAGTATGAACATTTTCACTTTAAGAGTGGAGAAACATTGAATGATACATTTAGTAGATTTCAAAAGCTACTAAATGGTTTAAAACTGTATGGAAGAATCTATCAAGTTAAAGATTCTAATCTCAAATTTCTGAGATCACTGCCCAAGGAATGGAAGCCAATGACTGTTTCTCTAAGAAACACTCAAGAGTACAAGACATTTACTCTTGAAAGGCTCTATGGAACTTTAAAGACCTATGAGCCGGAAATGGAGCAGGATGAAGAGATTGAGAAGTCTCAAAAAAAAAGTGGGTCAGTTGCACTCGTTGCCAACTTGGAGCAAAAGGAGGAAAGGACAGAAACTGCTAGTTCTACACCAAACAGGGAGGTTTGTAAAGGTAGAGCAGAATCAAGCAGGAGCAAGGAAAAGGTGTCTGAGGAATTGAATGCTCTTCAGCAGGATGAATTGGATGAGATAGATGAGCACTTAGCTTTTCTCTCTAGGAGATTCTCTAAGCTGAAATTCAAGAGAAACTCTGGGATGGCCAAGCCATTTAACAAGGATTTTTCCACAAGCAACTATGTGGATAAATCCAAAATTAAATGCTACAATTGTGGAATTGCTGGTCATATGATAAGTGAATGCAGGAAACCTAGATCTGAGAACAAGGGAAAGCCAACTGAGGCTGTTGACTATAAGAAGAAATATTTTGATCTTCTCAGGCAGAAAGGAAAGGCATTCTTGACCCAAGAATATGACTGGGCTGTTGATGACAATCATTCTGATGATGATGTTGAGTTAGTCAACCTTGCTCTAATGGCTGATTCTGGAGAGCAGGAAGCAAGTTCAGCTAGCAATCAGGTATTTTCTACTAATCTCTCTGAGCTCACTAAAGAGGAATGCAATAGTGTTATAGATGAAATGTCTACTGAACTATATCACTTAAGTGTTACTCTTAAATCACTTACTAAAGAGAACAATAGAATTAAAGAGTCTAATCTGTTTTTAAGTGATAAAAATGCTGCTCTAGAATCTCAATTTCTAGAATTTGAGAAAATGAGAGTTGATTGCAATAATGCTAAAAGTGAACTTGAAGCTGTGTTAAAAAGAGAACTGATTTTAAAAGACCAGCTTGAAAAAGAGCAAGGGATAATTGCTAAATTTCAAAGTTGTAGGAATGTTTCTCAAAACATAATAGAAGTTCAGGGAATAGAACCATTTGTGAAGGATACCTGGACTCAAAAGAAAAAGAAGCTAGAACCTGGCCTTGAGGATCTAGAGACTATTTGTGAATCAACGGATAGTGATCATCCGTTGACAGATGAACCGTCAACGGATGAGAGGTATCCGTCGACTAACAAAAAGTCTGTTAGTAAGAAGGAACTTAGGAAACTGGATATCAAGTATGGTCCAGTAAACAAGAATTTTGTTAGTGGTGAGTGTAGCAAAACCAAATCCAGTGGGAAGGCTAAGACGGGTGATTTACACAACAAAAAGGCTGTTGGTAAATCAGACAATGAAAAGGTAGAAATTGAGGGCAAAAAGAAAAAGAACAGAAATGGTAAGATAGGCATTAACAAGAAAAACAATTACTCTCCTGACAAGTTTGCTCCTAGGAAACTTGTAGTAATTGTAATAGTGTCAATCATCTATCTTCTAATTGCAAGATTGTCAACAAGGCTCCTGTTCATGTACCTCAACCAATGCCATGTATGCCTGCAATGCCTGGTTTGTATCAAAATGCTAGTTTTTCAAATCCATATGTGAACATGCCATATATGTCTAATCCTTACTTTCAATCTATGAATGTGCCACAAATGTCATGGAACATACCTAACATGAATAATATGTATGCCAATTTTCCACACATGCATGCATCCAATATTCATGCAAATGAGCATTTGTCAAACCCCATCACTCAAGCATCTACACCTAAGTTGAAGAATGCTAAGAGTGCAAAGTCAAAGGCTAACAAGAAAGGACCCAAGGAAGCTTGGGTACCAAAATCAACTTGATTTGTTTTTGAAATGTGTGCAGGGAAACAGAAGGAATCTATGGTACCTAGACAGTGGATGCTCTAGGCACATGACAGGAGATTCAACCCTGCTCACAGAATTCAAGGAAGGAGCTGGCCCTAGAATTACCTTTGGAGATGACAGCAAAGGATATACTAAGGGATATGGCCTGATTTCAAAAGACAATGTCATCATTGAAGAAGTGGCTTTAGTTGAAGGTTTGAAGCACAATTTGCTGAGTATCAGTCAGATTTGTGACAAAGACTATGAAGTAAAGTTCACAAAAGAAGCCTGTGTTGTTTCTGCCAAGGAAGACAACAATGTGGTATTGACAGGCTTTAGAAAAGGAAATGTTTACATAGCTGACTTCAATTCAGCATGCTCAGAATCCATTACTTGTCTCTTCAGCAAAGCAAGTAAGGATGAGAGTTGGCTATGGCATAAGAAGCTGTCACATTTGAATTTTAAAGTTATGAATGATTTGGTAAGAAAGGATCTTGCTAGAGGAATCCCTCAATTGGAGTTTGTCAAAGATGGGCTGTGTGATGCCTGCCAATTAGGGAAACAAAAGAAATCATCCTTCAAAAGCAAGACAGAGTCATCCATTGTTAAGCCTCTTCAATTGCTGCATATGGATTTATTTGGTCCAGTAAATGTCATGTCTATTTCAAAGAAGATATACTGTCTGGTGATTGTAGATGATTTTTCTAAGTTCACATGGACCTTCTTCCTGCACTCCAAGGATTGTGCAAGTGAAATCATCATCAATCATCTCAGAATGCTAAACAATGGTTCTGAAGACAGAGTACAAAGAATCAGGAGTGACAATGGTACTGAATTCAAGAATTCCACAATGAAGATTTTCTGTGAAGATAATGGAATTGTCCATGAGTTTTCTGCTGCCAGAACACCTCAACAAAATGGAGTTGTTGAAAGGAAAAACAGAACTCTCATTGAAGCAGCTAGAACAATGTTAAGTGAATCAAGGTTACCAACATATTTCTGGGCTGAAGCTGTCAACACTGCATGCTTTACTCAGAATATTTCCTTGGTCAATCAAGCTAGAGGAATGACTCCTTATCAGTTATTAACTAACAAGAAACCAACCTTAGCTTTCCTACATGTCTTTGGGTGTAAGTGTTTTGTGCTAAGGAATCATGGAGATAACTTGGGCAAATTTGAAGCAAAGGCAGATGAAGCTATTTTTCGTTGGATATGCAGCAGGGAAAGCCTACAAGGTCTACAATCTAAGAACCAACATTGTTATGGAATCTGTACATGTTGTGTTTGATGATCAAAAGATTCTAGGCCTAAATGATGAAGGTTACCATGAAAAGTTGGAATTTGAGAATGAAGGTGAAGGAAGAATGTACTATGATGATGATGAGGAAAATGAAGATCATGACCACAGAGATCCACCTAGAACTGTTATACCAACTAGGAGTGATGCTTACACTGAAAATGAAGCATTAGTTGACAGTCATTCTGCATCATCCGTTGACAGTCATTCTGCAACATCCGTTGACACTATTAGAGATGCATCCGTTGACAGATACTCTCAAGCATCCGTCGACAGGCAAAATGATGCATCCATTGACAGTCAACTTCATAATTCAGCAAGGACAACAAACTCAGGGGGAGTTTCTCAAGGTCAAAATTCAATGCTAAATCAACATGATCATGGAAATGAAGCAACCTCATCAAGATCAAATCTTCCACCTGCAAGAAAATGGACTAGAAATCATCCATTTGAGTTAATCATTGGTGAATCAAATTCAAGAGTCCAAACTAGAAGGGCCACTCAAGCAGAATGTCTATACAGTAGCTTCCTGTCTCAAGAGGAACCTAAGAAAGTGGAAGATGCCCTTCTAGATCCAGATTGGGTGTTAGCAATGCAAGAAGAGCTAAACCAATTTGAAAGAAATAAAGTATGGAAACTTGTGCCCAAACCTGATGATAGAAGTGTCATAGGTACTAAATGGGTTCTCAAGAATAAGACAGATGAAAATGGCATAATTGTGAGGAATAAAGCTAGATTAGTGGCAAAGGGCTACTCTCAAGAAGAAGGAATAGATTTTGATGAAACTTTTGCTCCAGTAGCAAGACTTGAGGCAATAAGAATCTTTCTAGCCTATGCAGCACATGCCAATTTCAAAGTCTATCAGATGGATGTCAAAAGTGCCTTTCTTAATGGGGAACTGGAAGAAGAGGTCTATGTCCATCAACCTCCTGGTTTTGAGGATCCAGAATTTCCAGAATATGTATATCTTCTCATGAAAGCACTTTATGGTTTGAAGCAAGCACCAAGAGCCTGGTATGACACTTTATCTCAATTTCTTTTGGAGAACCACTTCACTAGAGGTACAGTAGATAAAACCTTATTTCATAGGGATATTAATGGCTATTCAATACTTGTTCAAATCTATGTAGATGATATTATTTTTGGGTCTACAGATGAGAAGCTTTGCAAAAAGTTTGCCAAACTTATGCAAAGTAGGTATGAAATGAGCATGATGGGTGAATTAACTTACTTTCTTGGCCTACAAGTAAAGCAAGTTAATGAGGGCATTTTCATAAGTCAAACAAAATATATTTATGATCTCTTAAAGAAGTTTGACTTAATGGATTGTACATCTGCTAAAACACCTATGGCCACTGCAACTAAGCTTGAGTTGAATACTAAGGAAAAGTCTGTGGACATCTCAAGCTATAGAGGCATGGTAGGTTCACTTTTATACCTAACAGCTAGTAGACCTGATATAATGTTTTCTACTTGTCTTTGTGCTAGATTTCAAGCTGACCCTAGAGAGTCTCACTTAATAGCTATTAAAAGAATTTTCAGGTATCTCAAGGGAACACCAAACCTTGGCATTTGGTACCCAAGAGAATCTGGTTTTGATCTAACTGGCTATTCAGATGCAGATTATGCAGGTTGCAGAGTTGATAGGAAAAGTACTACAGGTTCCTGTCAATTTCTATGAAACAGGCTTGTTTCATGGTTCAGTAAGAAACAAAACTCAGTCTCCACTTCTACAGCTGAAGCTGAGTACATTGCTGCTGGAAGCTGTTGTGCACAGATTCTATGGATGAGAAACCAACTCATTGACTATGGTCTAAAAGTTGAGAAGATTCCAATTTTCTGTGACAACACAAGTGCTATTGCCATCACAGGGAATCCAGTGCAACATTCGAGAACCAAGCATATTGACATCAAATACCACTTCATTAGAGAACATGTGATGAATGGTACAGTAGAAATGCACTTTGTGCCAAGTGAAATGCAGCTTGCAGATATCTTCACCAAGCCTCTTGATGAATCCACATTCACAAGATTGGTAGGTGAGCTAGGTATGCTTAACTTGTCATAATTCCTAGTGATATTTGATTTCAATGAATTGAAGCTAGAAATGTGTTTTGATTTACTTGAAAGTTAAAACTTTCAGAAAAATTTTCTGCAGAAATTTTGTCTAAGGCAAAATTAGCTTATCAACGGATATCCTTTTATCCGTTGATAGTATAAACACATTACTAGATTTTTGCATGTCAACGGGTAACAGGCTATCCACGTCATCAACGGATAAACTGTATCTCAACCGTTCATTCTATATCCGTTGATATACATTTTTTTTATAACCGTTGGTAACCGTGTATATCTAATCATGGCTGTACTTATTCTCTTTTTATTTATTATCTGACAGTTACTTTTGACCAATGGAGTAATTACTTTTAATTATTTCATTTTTTAATTCTTGAAAAATATAAAAGGCTGACTTGTACTCTCACATCTCACTTTTATTCATTTTCAAGCATATCAAAAGTTAACTGCATCTTCTTCTCTAAAACTCTCTGTAACCAAAGTTCAATCACTTCAATGGCGCCTATTGTTAAGATGATGTCCTCCACTGGGTTTACCTATGAGAAGAACAATTTCGCGGCCTTTGTCGACACAGTGAATGCTCCAGAAGCTTACCACACTTTGATGAGTTTCGTGAAGAAATGCAAACTGTCATATGCTATGACTGCCACCACTTCCTTAATCCACGAGGTAATTGAAGAAATGTGGACATCTGCTGAGTACAATGGCACAGACGGTACAATTGCTTTTTCTTTAAAGGGTAAAAACTATGTGGTTAATTCTGATGTAATAACTGCTTGTTTAAAATTGCCTGTGAATAACTGTCTGAAAGTACCCACTGATGCTGAAATTGTTGCCATGCTAAATTCTATTAATTATGCCCTTAGTACTGAAAACTTAGGGAAAATTGTTAGAAAAGGAATGGTTAAAGAATGGAGCTATTTCTGTGATGCCTTCATTAAAACTTTTTCAGGAAAAATTAGTAATTTTGATGCTGTTACCCAGTCCATGCTAACTATGATGTGTATTCTCTTAAATGATAAATTCTATAATTTTGGCACATTAGTTATGTATGAGATAGCTGCAAAGTTGGGTAAAAAGGAAACTAGGAGCAAGAATATCTACTTTGCTAGATTTTTAATGCTCTTAGCACTGCATGTATCTGAGGATAAGCTATCCATTGCTAACCTGGATAGCAAGTTCCAATGTTTTGTTCAGGAGAAGAGAGTCTTAAGTGACCTAATTCGAATGAACCTCAATGCAGGAGTACAATTGGTATATCTACCAATTGTTCAGGTAACTATCTCTAACTCTGAAACCCCTATCTCCAACCCCCAAATTTCTTTGCCTTCGAGTGTCACAATGGAGTCTGTAGTTGTGACCAAACAGGATCCTACCAAAGTGACCAAATCCAGAGTTCCAAAACCACATTCTAAAAAGCAAACCTCAAGTGTCTTTCAAAAGACACATGTTGTAAAATCTACCAAACCTCTTGAGGGGAGTGTGAAGGTCGTAGTGAGTGGTGAGGGACAGGGTGAACATCAAAGAAGCCCTAAGGATAAGGATGGAGAGATGAGTGCAACCACCATTTCAGTCTCTCAAAAGACTTCTAATGTAACTACAGGCCAAATTCTAGTTACACTCTCTCAACAGAGTGTGACTACTGAATCAAGTTCCCCACAAGGAACACTGCACAAGAGGGTTAGGGACACATCTAGCCCAATCTCAAAAACCTATGGAAGAAGAGTGAAATCTAAAACCACAGGGGAATCAATAATTGTAGAAGGGGGGGTTAAATACAATTCTTGATATTTATAAATTTCTGATAAGAACTCCAGAAATTTATGCAGAGATAATTGCAATGTAAGATTTAAACACAAACACATATAAAATCAGGTGGTTAATATGCACCACCTGAAGCTTTTATTTGAAGAAAACTCTGTGATACAAAATGTACATAGCTGCCGTTTTACAACTCTTTGCTTCTAAGGATATTCAAGAAACCCTAAGCAAATATGTCTGTTTTCTTAACCTACAAAGAGTTGCTACCCTTGGTTATATATCCCAAGTTTAACAAGTACTACTGGAATAAGATAATACTAATCTAATTCTAGTTGACTTGCTACTACACTCCAAATACACATGTAGCCGAAAGGTTGTCCTTGTGTTCAGACATGTCTCCTGCACCTTTCTTGTATTCATAGTGTAAATAGAATGCTTCTTTCTTCTGTGTTTCCAAAGTATGGCTGCCATACTGCTTTTTGTATCTACTATCAACTCATGTGATCTGTCAGTCAAACATGTCCTTATCAACTGCTAATCCCCAGCTAATCAAAGAAGACAGTGTCAATGATTATCCGTTGATGTTGTACACTGACACCCGTTGATGATGTATTGAGCGGTATCCGTTGATATTGGGACTTGAGCTGTATCCGTTGATAGAGTGGATTTGAGTTGTATCCGTTGATAGAGTTTTGTCTTCATCTGTTGATACACTTTCACTTAGACAGAATTACATAGCATAGCTTATTTACAATTGGCTACCCTATTCTGCCTATCCGTAGATAGTCAACATGACTGTGGATAAAAACACTATCAACTGATAACATAGAGATACTTGCAGTATGCTACAAAACCTCATCCGTTGATGAGCTACCTGTCAACGGATAGAGTTATAAATCCTCATCCGTTGACAGCTACAAAACCTTATACAATTTGATTAATTGCGAGGTTATCATCAAGTACAACATATTCCTAACAATCTCCCCCAATTTATACTTGATGGCAATAAAGCATAAATTCAGGACCTTGATGATAACAAAACATTTCTAAAGATATATAAAGAACAATGCATAAATTGTATTAAGCTAAAAAAATTAAAAACTGAAAGTTTGAGAAATTTACAGAGAAGTGCTCCTCTAGACTGAGCAGATTAAGACTGTTTCTTTCCTCTTGTTGGCATCACCCTTGATTTTCCTTCCTTGGCAGAGTTGGACTCAATCTGTATTTGGAGTTGCCTATAGAAGGCATCTTCTTCATCTACCTTTGGATTTAGCTTTTGTTGTAGCCATCTCAGGTATTGAGAACTAGCCTTTGGTAGTTGGTCTTCTAACCTGAAGAATCTCCTGTTACCATCTTCATCCCTGAACTCCATCATCCAGAAAGGTTGGAGGTGGATTTTCTGTCCATTGTATGGGATCTTCATTTTCCTTGGTAGACTTGATGGTGAGTTCCATTCCCTCCTTATTTGTTCTATTCTGTACTTAGTCTTTGATAATAGTCTCATTACGAGTTCGTCTTGACTCACTGGTCTTATCTTTCGGTAGGTTCTGAGATCATTGTCTTGCTTACTACTTCCTTATATAACTTTATCCAATCATGCTGTCACTTCCCAATGTTTTCACTTTCTAACTGATTCATTCATAAAATGGACATTTTCTTGAATAAAACAACTTCATCAACCTCAATTTGGTTCCATAAATTACAACCTATGACATCTGCCTTCTCATGGCGAATTATTACTGACAATATTCATACTTATTCATTTATCAAATGATATGGCACTTACTGCCTCTTCTCAACTATTCCTAGGGACTCTGCTCCTCGCCTTATATCGATGCCTTTGATAATCATACATCCTTCTAGCACTCTTTTCGTTAATATGAAAGTCTCTAATGATTCTCATCTATTCCCGTATAAGATCTCAAGTAATTCTTCCAATCCGTCTTACTTGCTGGTACTACCTCCAGTAGTCCAGTCACGAATCCCACATGAATCTTCAGTTCTCTTGCTAATAGCTTAGTTCTTTATGCCCACTTTTCTGAGCACTATACCTTAATCATCTCAGTCTTTCTGGCTACAGCCCTCATTCTTCGAGGGTAAGCTCCTTATCCTAACAAGATTTTCCTTATCTGCTGGAACCTCTTCCGGGTCTCCAGTAGGGTACTCTATTGAATTTACCCGCTGATCTTCAACATATAATAAAGCATCATCGCGCTGCTGCTCGTATGCCTCAAGGTCTGTTGCCTTACTTGTCGATGGGATATCGAGCTAAGTTACTATCATGATACTTAATAGTTCCCATAAGAGTTTTATAGGTCATCACTACATTAAGTAGTCCGACTATGAACTTGGCAAGAGTTCTTGTTATCTTAGTGAATTTATTGTTTTAACGTCGCCTCATCTCTGGGGTTTATAACGTACGCTCTGATACCACTTCTGTAACACCCCTAGATCCGGGGTCAGGGATCTGGTCGTTACCGTCTCAATTCCCATCCACAGTTCAACATAAATATTAAATTACAACCTTGTGACCCAAAACAATAACATAAAACACACCCGTTATAGTCCCAGAGATGAAATCAGAGTAACAACCAAATTTTATTAAACACATTATGAGTTCTTACAACCCAAAAGAATTTTAATATAAATACATACTCTTTGCCATCCATTTACATGAGTCATACTAGACCATATACTTGGTACTGAAAGAATAAATCTATCCTACCAATAGCTTTCTCTTCGGCTCTGGTAGTCTCATCGTCCTCGCCAGCATCGAGTGCGCCTTGTGCGAGTCATCTGGTCTAGCTGTTGTTGTGATATAATAATAAAGCAAGGGTGAGCAATAGCCCACCAACAATAATATTTAACTGAACGATAATATATAACAGTTCAAAAGTATCTTTCAAACCATATGCCATGCATTTACGGAAATGATGCCAGTATAATATGAACGATGAAGTTACAAGGTAACTCAAAATGTAAATATATGAGGGAATATCTGCTATGTCGAAAATAAGCAAGATATTATAAAGAGGAACTTGCAAGGAAAATATTGCAATTCCAGTTACGAACACTTTTCCAGCTCTGCCAACAGTAATCATGTTGCAGGAAATAAATAAGTTTGGATGATGAACCAATGATGGAGTATTCACCGCGCCCGCTGTTCCAATCTTGATGATCAGTCAAGATCGTACAGCTCAAATTAGATTTACTACCGGTAGAAGGAAGAACTGACGGCTTTACTTGTCTACCGCCTTACTAGCTCTCCCAGGCCAACGGTTGGGCCAAAGGGGATGGACCGGCGCTACTCGGCCTCTTACACGACTCCTAGTTCCAATAGAATTCATGATTCTGAATGTAACGTTTGTCCCCCTTTCCCCAAGTATAATACTTGTTGATAAGACTCTACAAAGTAGTCGTATCTAGTTGGAAAGGAAAATTCACCAATAACTTCCAAGCTATTGCTTGGTAACGAACATCAACTTGTTCCAACAATCTTACCCCTCGAAAGATGAGAAGGTAAACACAGACTTAATGAGTCCATAGCAACCAAGTTGCGAGTGAAGAGGATAAATTATGACCGGGAAGTCAACAAGATAAATAACATTGCTCAAGTAGGTTCCCCTATAATATGGAAGTTTGAGCGAGCATTTAAATCCTTTTAAGATAGATTTAAATGAAAAAGAAAGAGTTGGGAACCTTTCCTTGATAAAATAGTCGTAAAAAGACTCCGAAATATTTTACATAATATCTGGAGGTGGAAGGTAATCTCCGAATAATATAAATTATTTTAAAAAGAATTTTAAAAGGATTAAATAAATATTCCAAGAATATTTATTTACTCAATAATAATTATGGAATATTATTAATTCATAATATTGCTCGTAAGTAATCCTCGAATGAATATATGGAATTATTTAATAAATAAATCCCTCCTTAAATGAATATTCGAAATAATATTAATTAAATAATTAAACTCCAATAAATATTTAAAATAGTATTCAATAAATAAGTCGAACCTTAAATGAATATTTGAAAATAATGTTCATTTAATATTTACTCTTTTAAATGAAAATCCAAATAGCATTCATTTAATAAATAATCTTCTAAATGAATATCCAAATAATATTCATTTAGTAATCAAAACTTTAAAGGAATAATCGAAATAATATTCCTTAAGTAAATAGAACTTCCAATGAATATTTTAAAATAATATTCATTAAGTACATAAAACCTTAAATGAATATTCGAAAGTAATATTCATTTAATAAATAACATTTTAAAGAATATCAAAATAATATTCATTAAATATCAACTCTAAATGAATATTCAAAATTAACATTCATTTATTATCTCTCGACTAAGATAATACTCGAATAACATTCCTCGAAATATTTCCAAGTAATTGATACTTTATGGAATATAATAACGTTTAACAATAACCTTCCTCAGATAAATAATAATCTGTCGTTGGAATCCCTCCGGGTTTCCACGGCTATCTATAACTCAAAATACCGACTCCCGGTCTATATTTAGAATGAATATCATATGCCCTTCGCTAAGGGTCTTACCAAAACAATCCGGCTTATTACTGATAAATCGTATCTAGTATATAAGCCAATATCAATTCAGGGAACAAGTATAACAAAAAAACCAGAGTCACAATATAATTGGAAACAGGCATGCATGCGATGGCATATGTAAAACAGAAATCATATACATATATTATCACAACAACAGGTTCAAAGGTTTGAATACTTGCCTGGTAGTCGGGTGTGGGTAGAGGTAGCGTGTCCCGGTTCAGCTCGGTGATCTATAAATAATCAGAATATTCGAGATTAATCACCTAACACTTCTTTAGAAGGTTACGTATAACTTTACTTAAGTCGAAACACGCTTTCAAGTTATCTCGTTATGCACCCTTTTGTATAACTCTTTTTATTACCGATACGATCCGACTTTTGTTCGTTATTAAGACATGTCATTGTACTTACACTTGACATATACTTAAGCCGGGTAAGTCCTAAGGTCGGTCGTTTACGAACCAAGATTATACCTCGAGTTTTATCGCCCATTTTCTAAGTGTTTTACCAAAGTTATAACCAAGTATCCATTTTAGGGGTTCGTTTATATTTAACCTCGACTTGAACATTTTTATAAAATCGAAAAACGATCCAAATGACATGTGGTTTTCTTTCAAATCTTCCTCATGACCTTTAATATTTAATTACCATGATTCGTCACAAACTTTCATATTTTACCGAGGTTCAATTTTAATAACGAACTTGTAGTTACGGTTTCGAACAACTTTTACTAAGTCGGCCATAACTCCAAAACCGTAAGTCGGAATGCTTCGATTCTTTCGCCAAAGCGATCTATGTCTCGAGATCTACAAGGTTAGGTCATGTATCCATTAAGGTCAGAAATTTAACCTAACTGTTATGCACGAATTACTAAGGTCTAATGAAAATCGGGCATTACGACGGCTATAAATCGAACGTTTCAAAATTGTTTTCAACACAACCAAGCCACACCGGGCATCCATACATCTTATACACATGTTATACATCTCAACAAGTCCAGGAATATTACTCTTCACCATCATAATCATCATATGGTCAAACCAACTAGAAGATCATGCTCATGATAACACTAATGTCATAACTATGCTAAAATCCACCAAAAACATACATAATCTTAAAATAAGATCTAGGGTTCTTAAGGATTATACCTTCCTTGGAGAGTGTCCTAGCCTTACTAAGCTTGTTATAGTCCTTGTATAGACTCAACAAAGCTTAGATCATCCAAACAAAACAAGAAATCAAAGTTAGTTTCTAAGGGTTACTATTCATCATCACTTTTGTAAAAATAATAGAAAATCGAAAAATAAGAGTTTGGCTCTCAAATTTTTACCACATCTTGGCCTCTTCATAAGCTTTGTTTTGAGTCATATATCATCTAATTTGAAGCTTCGTAGCTATGGTTTTGAACCCGTTTTTCCCACTGGACAGAAACTGGTCAGATTTGTTGGCCCAACTTTGAGCATGGATTTGACTAGGCTATACTACTTTGTTGGCCATGAAATTTTGAACGAACCTTACACATGGTGTGGAGAGGCTATGGTCAAAATTTGGTGATTTTAGAAGCTCTAGATTTTGAGATATGAATTTTTCTTTCATGGCTATTCTTGCTGGGCAGTTTTGAAGAAATGGAGAGAATGGAGTTTGCTTGGCTTGTCTTTGATCTCATCTAGTCTAAATGAATTATTGTTGATAATATCTTGCATAAAGCAACTTTAATAAAGTGCTTTGGTCATGGATGAGCTAATCAAGTGGACAAGTGTTGCATTCTTGTGGCAAGGTGTGTGTTGTAAGCTAAGTGCTTGGTTGGTTTTCTAATGATGCTAGTTAACTTGTAACTAACTTGGTTACTTGATGTTATCCACTAGCACATTCATGTATCTTGATTCCTTTCTTGTTTCCTTGTCCGTTTATTACTCAATTCATTGATCGTTCGGAGGAATAACTCATTCGTTTCTAGTTAGGGTTTTACTGACAACCTTCTTAACATTTATAATACCATTCTCCATCTTTCTTGGTAACTCTCGAATTTAAATTCCTTAAATCCTCTCATTAAATCCTTAAGTCTATCAGTGTCCAGGGAATTCTCGGAGAAAATAAAAAGGCTGTTTTTCAGAATCCGACAGCTTTTACATACACTTATTTTCCCCTCGAATCACTAATACGAATTCAAAAATCCATTCCGGGTACTTCTATATAGTGTCGTCTCATAATATTCTCATTCCCACCAAAAACACTATTCATCCATTTTTCTTTACTTACTCTCTCGGTTTATACAAATGTCACGGTTCTCTTTCGAACATTCCTTAACCATTTTATGGAACCACCGGACTAATAACAGATATCGATTTGGATGACATAAGAATAATCTTCTTCATTGGAATTGCCACCTCTTAATTTCCTAGGAGATAGATAATTCTTATATAAGTTGTCAACCAATACCATTCTTCATGGCATATCATAATTGAATCCGAATCCATTCAATATCCATCTATTAACCCATTGATACATTCATACTCCAATACATAATAAAAAGTTTTAATTAGTACCAAAAATCTGGGTTCTTACAAATTATATCCAAAATTTGGGGTTCTTACAGTCTCCCCTCCTTAAAAGGATTCCATCCCGGAATCAGGTAGGAAACAATCGGGTTCTTGTTTGTCATCTAGCTTTCCAGTCCTCGGTTGATCCTTAATCATTTCAACCCGTTTACAGCACATCTCCGTAGTGCTACAGTACTCTCTTTTTCCTTTTTATCAACTTTTCTACTTTTGCACATCACACTATCCTGGTTCTGCTCTTACTCATTCATATAATATCACCCTTATTGGTATCTACAGTGACATCGGTATCACTATCGCATTGCGAATTCAGAGATAACCTCACTCGCACTATGCATTTCCTGATCGCCTTAATCTTCGTAATCTCGATCAATATAGAGAAGTGGAAAGATTTATTGAGAGATCACTATGATCAATTGAACATTTGTTATATTGCATAGTTAGTACAGAAGGGGGCCAGCCTTTAGTACTTGACAAGCAATTAAACAAGTTATGGTATTCCACTTAGACTTCTATCACATAGACAGATAGTCACGTAGCAGTACCTCCCCTCCTTAAAGGGTTGTTCTTCTCAATTCATAAAGAAGATGAATAAGAGAAAAGAAAAGAAAAGAATTCTAAAGGATTATAGAATTTTTTTTTTTTTTTTTTGTAAAATATCATACTCAGAATTTACCTCTGAACTATAGAGGTTCATCAAAGAAGAAAATAATCATGATTATATCCAATACCATTTGATCGCAATTTCACGTGTCAACATATCTTGCTGTTTTGTCCATTATTTTATGGACCTATACTCTGGTTCAATCTTAGCAACACTTTTGGAAAAAATCTTTCAACCTCTCAGGTTAAATCTTAGGTTTCTCGCTGGACATCATTGTTACTGACATTCCATGTCACGCTACTTGCTTTTCATATCTATTATATTAACACTATCAGGTTGTCATCCCGATAATTCATCAGAAACCCATTTATTAATCCATTCATAACATTCCTTACTTCACATTCCATAGATGCTTTCCCAGTCTTTTCTTTATCAATCACATCCTTCTTATTATCTGATATTTATTTACCTCTGTTATTTACTTCCACCTTCATCTCTTTATTGAGGCATCTTTTGCACTTGGCACCTCCTTATTGGTATCCCGTCACATTTACTCTATAATCATCACATTATTTCAAATTTAAAACCTCCGAAATGAATCTGGCCGATTTCTTTAGCTAGATCCAATATAATCTACTTCTGTCAACTTGTTTCTCATCACTTATTCTTTTCTACCCGCGGTTTTTCACAGGTTGTCTTTCGTAAGTCAGACCAGGTCGTACACCTACCTGCTCGTACTCTTATCATCTTTTGAGCATCTGCATTTTACTGGTGTAGCTTTGCCACAAGAAACACGTTACTACCATGTTATAAGCTTTGGGGGCAAAACTGGCTCGAATGCCACCTTCCGAACACTTTAAACCCTCAGGTGGCCTAATAAGTCTCGGGCTCAACTGCCCTTCTCTCTAAGTCTCATTAATTTTTTCCACGGGAATACATTTAGCATCATGAATCATCAACCTCATATTCTCTATCTTGTTTACGTAGAAGTACACTAACACAAACTTGCTTGTCATTCATCAACATGCCATTTAGCTTATCAATAGCAGCACTTTCTTTATCTTTACGTTGTCATCTACTTTCTTAGAAGAATCACCATCGCTTGTTGCTTACGTAGTGCCTTAATAGCTAACCGTACGGGTTTCAATCCTTTAGGGAGACAAAGTAATCACTATTCTTTATCCATAAGGAACACTTCCTGAACTTGATGTAGATATTACATGAAGTAGATAAAATTGCAGAAGAGTTTCAAGCATCGCAGCTAAGTCAGGTTGATGAAACTATCACTCATGCATCTTCCATAAAAGACTGGAAACTTAATGGTTTACTTCGTCATTTTTTTTTTGTATCATGGTCCTGGTTTGCCTCAAAACGGGACCTTCTAAGGTATGTAATATGCTTAAGACCCATCAGGAATCGAATCTTTACTTAAACTACTATTACCGTCGATTCTTGCACAATCATCAGAAGGAATGTAAATTCCTCCATTCCGATATGACCTTCAAGGTCCTTCCAAATATTATTCTGTTTCTTCGGTATGAACATTTGTAATTATTCCTTTATACTTAGACTGTCGGCCACCTCATTGGCCTTTCCTAATAATAGTAATTTCTTGTAATCCTTGTTCTCCGGATACATTTCAATTCAAATTTTTTTTTTTTACCTCATTCTCATCACTGTTGGGTGAAAGCATTCTCCCTTAAGCTCTGCTGAAGGAGAAAAATATATCTATCAGTCTTTTTCCATAAGTCATTCCTTCCAACTACCCGTGGGAACTTTATCACGTTTATTCCCAATCCTACTTAGGATACTTCTTTTCTTAGTTCTTTCCTTATCTTAGGATAATCTCAACCTTTATAGGTTCAATCCATACTCCCTCAGGGTTTCATACATGCATCATCTGGTATATTGTTATTGTGTCTTACATTCTCTTTCAAACTTCTAGTTGAAAACTCAGAATATTAGCTTTTCCTTGTAAGGTTTCTTAGGTCGTCCTCATCATTCCTCCTGTATTTTCTAGGTACAGGGTACATCAAAACGTCTTTGATCAATACCCTAATAATTCTATCTCTGTTCTTTCCAGAACTCTTTTTAATAATCTGTACAGGTCATTATTGCCTTAGCAAATCCAACTCATATCATCTGAATTCACAATGTCTTTATTAGGGTTAGTGCCATCCCTTGTACATTCCCCAGGGTTTGCCTTACTTTATGGATATCTTATCCTTAATTCAACTGCCAAGGAATTCCTGCATCCTATAATTGGCAATCAAATCATGTATCCTTAATAAGGATCTCTTTTCAATCATTCTTATTTGATAATCGATCGGTAGCTTACTGCTAATTTCTTCTTTCAGATAGTGGTCAACCTATTTGACCTTCCAAAAGACAACGTAGGTCTATCTGCTCTTTTACAGAACTTGTTAATGGTAGCAAGGATGTTCTGAAAGATATTGGTCGAGTTCAACGTGAATTTCCTAGTGCTTATCGTTCTTCGCAAAGGTACTTGCCTCAGAGAAAGTTCCTACAGCATACTGTTCAATTTCTGACCATTTCTATACTCTCTTCATATACCTTCATTGTTTACTTTCCTCCGTCATAATATATTCATGGTATTCATGATACCCTAACATCATACATCTCAAGTCACTATACTTCCATTTTACTCGTAATCTTGGACAACCATATACACACGAGTCACTTTACTACGGGTGACCCCATCCCAAAAAGGTCTAGTGAATTCCCAATCAAAACATGGGCTGTTCAGCAGAAGATTCCTACGATCTCATTAATGTTTCCTTTATATCAGAAGGCCTTGCAGTCGGTGCTTTCTTAGAAGCAACCCTGCTTTGTTCTTTCATTGCTGGTCTAGTCACTTGATAATCCTTTGTGACTTGCCCTCAACTGGCCACACTAAAATTATATATGATTTTAGGGGTTGGCTAATTTAGCATTACTTTTCTAGCAATTGCTGGCATAGTGCCTTCTACTTTGATACCTTTCTACCTTTCCAAAACTTTACTCCATATAAGTCTTAATCGACTTCTCGGCACCGTCTCTGGTCACCTTTCCTCTATTTTTATCTTTTCAACTATTCTTATCACTACCACGTGCCACGCAAGCTTACCATTCCTGGCATAACAGCCTTTTCACTTAAGTCAATCTCGGAGTTTCTCAGTCCGGCTGGTTTCTTACTTACATTTCCTGTTTTCGTCAAATCTCACTTCATCATTGTATTTCTACAATCAATCGCGATAACCGGGGTCTGTCCACCAACCCATGTAGCGGCTACCTTACCCAATTCACGGGGTTTTCCCCAGTTTCTACTCTCTTCCATGATGTTCTCAGATAATCAGAAAGACAAGGTTTGCCAAAATTCGTTGAAGTTCTTCCCAGAATTAGGGAAATTTTGGTCAATCTATCCATCGACTGGTAACACTAAGGAGACCAGTTTCGAAACCTGAAGAATAGTTCTATGAACCTCCTAGTAGGTAGAACCGTAAGCAGTCATAATTAACGAAATAATCGTCATCGGGTTGGAAATTTAACCCCTGGAGAGGAACCAATTATATACATCCCTTAGAAGGGAATTAACAGTTTTAAACTGAAACTTGTCACAACGTCCTGATACCTATACGTCCTGATATTCAATATTACCAAATGTCAGTCTACCTGACTACCAGTCTCAGAAGGAACATTACCATCGGAGTTGGTTGTTCCACAAAAATTGGCACTACTAAGGCCATCCGAACCTGGTGAACCATGCTGTCCGAATGCATCCATAAGTACTTTGTCGTGCTGCGCAAGCACACATCCTAATCTTTTATGTGAAGCGTCGTTAGAAGCACAAAGTCTCCCTTTTTCCATTAAACAATGCCAACTCTTGGTCATTACCAATTTCATCTTTTAGCTCCAGGAAGATTTTCTCACATTTTTCTCTTTAACTGCTGATCGTATTACTTGATCCGTTATAATTCCGCGTCGGAGTAAACTTAAGGTAACTACTATAATCCATTCAAAGAAAAGAAAGAATTTAATATTCCTCTGAGTCACATGCATCTAACGTTTCTGGTTCATCATTTCACTGAGTTAAATTAACCCTATACTTAGTCTTTGATAATAGTCTCATTACGAGTTCGTCTTGACTCACTGGTCTTATCTTTCGGTAGGTTCTGAGATCATTGTCTTGCTTACTACTTCCTTATATAACTTTATCCAATCATGCTGTCACTTCCCAATGTTTTCACTTTCTAACTGATTCATTCATAAAATGGACATTTTCTTGAATAAAACAACTTCATCAACCTCAATTTGGTTCCATAAATTACAACCTATGACATCTGCCTTCTCATGGCGAATTATTACTGACAATATTCATACTTATTCATTTATCAAATGATATGGCACTTACTGCCTCTTCTCAACTATTCCTAGGGACTCTGCTCCTCGCCTTATATCGATGCCTTTGATAATCATACATCCTTCTAGCACTCTTTTCGTTAATATGAAAGTCTCTAATGATTCTCATCTATTCCCGTATAAGATCTCAAGTAATTCTTCCAATCCGTCTTACTTGCTGGTACTACCTCCAGTAGTCCAGTCACGAATCCCACATGAATCTTCAGTTCTCTTGCTAATAGCTTAGTTCTTTATGCCCACTTTTCTGAGCACTATACCTTAATCATCTCAGTCTTTCTGGCTACAGCCCTCATTCTTCGAGGGTAAGCTCCTTATCCTAACAAGATTTTCCTTATCTGCTGGAACCTCTTCCGGGTCTCCAGTAGGGTACTCTATTGAATTTACCCGCTGATCTTCAACATATAATAAAGCATCATCGCGCTGCTGCTCGTATGCCTCAAGGTCTGTTGCCTTACTTGTCGATGGGATATCGAGCTAAGTTACTATCATGATACTTAATAGTTCCCATAAGAGTTTTATAGGTCATCACTACATTAAGTAGTCCGACTATGAACTTGGCAAGAGTTCTTGTTATCTTAGTGAATTTATTGTTTTAACGTCGCCTCATCTCTGGGGTTTATAACGTACGCTCTGATACCACTTCTGTAACACCCCTAGATCCGGGGTCAGGGATCTGGTCGTTACCGTCTCAATTCCCATCCACAGTTCAACATAAATATTAAATTACAACCTTGTGACCCAAAACAATAACATAAAACACACCCGTTATAGTCCCAGAGATGAAATCAGAGTAACAACCAAATTTTATTAAACACATTATGAGTTCTTACAACCCAAAAGAATTTTAATATAAATACATACTCTTTGCCATCCATTTACATGAGTCATACTAGACCATATACTTGGTACTGAAAGAATAAATCTATCCTACCAATAGCTTTCTCTTCGGCTCTGGTAGTCTCATCGTCCTCGCCAGCATCGAGTGCGCCTTGTGCGAGTCATCTGGTCTAGCTGTTGTTGTGATATAATAATAAAGCAAGGGTGAGCAATAGCCCACCAACAATAATATTTAACTGAACGATAATATATAACAGTTCAAAAGTATCTTTCAAACCATATGCCATGCATTTACGGAAATGATGCCAGTATAATATGAACGATGAAGTTACAAGGTAACTCAAAATGTAAATATATGAGGGAATATCTGCTATGTCGAAAATAAGCAAGATATTATAAAGAGGAACTTGCAAGGAAAATATTGCAATTCCAGTTACGAACACTTTTCCAGCTCTGCCAACAGTAATCATGTTGCAGGAAATAAATAAGTTTGGATGATGAACCAATGATGGAGTATTCACCGCGCCCGCTGTTCCAATCTTGATGATCAGTCAAGATCGTACAGCTCAAATTAGATTTACTACCGGTAGAAGGAAGAACTGACGGCTTTACTTGTCTACCGCCTTACTAGCTCTCCCAGGCCAACGGTTGGGCCAAAGGGGATGGACCGGCGCTACTCGGCCTCTTACACGACTCCTAGTTCCAATAGAATTCATGATTCTGAATGTAACGTTTGTCCCCCTTTCCCCAAGTATAATACTTGTTGATAAGACTCTACAAAGTAGTCGTATCTAGTTGGAAAGGAAAATTCACCAATAACTTCCAAGCTATTGCTTGGTAACGAACATCAACTTGTTCCAACAATCTTACCCCTCGAAAGATGAGAAGGTAAACACAGACTTAATGAGTCCATAGCAACCAAGTTGCGAGTGAAGAGGATAAATTATGACCGGGAAGTCAACAAGATAAATAACATTGCTCAAGTAGGTTCCCCTATAATATGGAAGTTTGAGCGAGCATTTAAATCCTTTTAAGATAGATTTAAATGAAAAAGAAAGAGTTGGGAACCTTTCCTTGATAAAATAGTCGTAAAAAGACTCCGAAATATTTTACATAATATCTGGAGGTGGAAGGTAATCTCCGAATAATATAAATTATTTTAAAAAGAATTTTAAAAGGATTAAATAAATATTCTTGGAATATTATTGAGTAAATAAATATTCCAAGAATATTTATTTACTCAATAATAATTATGGAATATTATTAATTCATAATATTGCTCGTAAGTAATCCTCGAATGAATATATGGAATTATTTAATAAATAAATCCCTCCTTAAATGAATATTCGAAATAATATTAATTAAATAATTAAACTCCAATAAATATTTAAAATAGTATTCAATAAATAAGTCGAACCTTAAATGAATATTTGAAAATAATGTTCATTTAATATTTACTCTTTTAAATGAAAATCCAAATAGCATTCATTTAATAAATAATCTTCTAAATGAATATCCAAATAATATTCATTTAGTAATCAAAATTTTAAAGGAATAATCGAAATAATATTCCTTAAGTAAATAGAACTTCCAATGAATATTTTAAAATAATATTCATTAAGTACATAAAACCTTAAATGAATATTCGAAAGTAATATTCATTTAATAAATAACATTTTAAAGAATATCAAAATAATATTCATTAAATATCAACTCTAAATGAATATTCAAAATTAACATTCATTTATTATCTCTCGACTAAGATAATACTCGAATAACATTCCTCGAAATATTTCCAAGTAATTGATACTTTATGGAATATAATAACGTTTAACAATAACCTTCCTCAGATAAATAATAATCTGTCGTTGGAATCCCTCCGGGTTTCCACGGCTATCTATAACTCAAAATACCGACTCCCGGTCTATATTTAGAATGAATATCATATGCCCTTCGCTAAGGGTCTTACCAAAACAATCCGGCTTATTACTGATAAATCGTATCTAGTATATAAGCCAATATCAATTCAGGGAACAAGTATCACAAAAAAACCAGAGTCACAATATAATTGGAAACAGGCATGCATGCGATGGCATATGTAAAACATAAATCATATACATATATTATCACAACAACAGGTTCAAAGGTTTGAACACTTGCCTGGTAGTCGGGTGTGGGTAGAGGTAGCGTGTCCCGGTTCAGCTCGGTGATCTATAAACAATCAGAATATTCGAGATTAATCACCTAACACTTCTTTAGAAGGTTACGTATAACTTTACTTAAGTCGAAACACGCTTTCAAGTTATCTCGTTATGCACCCTTTTGTATAACTCTTTTTATTACCGATACGATCCGACTTTTGTTCGTTATTAAGACATGTCATTGTACTTACACTTGACATATACTTAAGCCGGGTAAGTCCTAAGGTCGGTCGTTTACGAACCAAGATTATACCTCGAGTTTTATCGCCCATTTTCTAAGTGTTTTACCAAAGTTATAACCAAGTATCCATTTTAGGGGTTCGTTTATATTTAACCTCGACTTGAACATTTTTATAAAATCGAAAAACGATCCAAATGACATGTGGTTTTCTTTCAAATCTTCCTCATGACCTTTAATATTTAATTACCATGATTCGTCACAAACTTTCATATTTTACCGAGGTTCAATTTTAATAACGAACTTGTAGTTACGGTTTCGAACAACTTTTACTAAGTCGGCCATAACTCCTAAACCGTAAGTCGGAATGCTTCGATTCTTTCGCCAAAGCGATCTATGACTCGAGATCTACAAGGTTAGGTCATGTATCCATTAAGGTTAGAAATTTAACCTAACTGTTATGCACGAATTACTAAGGTCTAATGAAAATCGGGCATTACGACGGCTATAAATCGAACGTTTCAAAATTGTTTTCAACACAACCAAGCCACACCGGGCATCCATACATCTTATACACATGTTATACATCTCAACAAGTCCAGGAATATTAATCTTCACCATCATAATCATCATATGGTCAAACCAACTAGAAGATCTTGCTCATGATAACACTAATGTCATAACTATGCTAAAATCCACCAAAAACATACATAATCTTAAAATAAGATCTAGGGTTCTTAAGGATTATACCTTCCTTGGAGAGTGTCCTAGCCTTACTAAGCTTGTTATAGTCCTTGTATAGCCTCAACAAAGCTTAGATCATCCAAACAAAACAAGAAATCAAAGTTAAGTTAGTTTCTAAGGGTTACTATTCATCATCACTTTTGTAAAAATCATAGAAAATCGAAAAATAAGAGTTTGGCTCTCAAATTTTTACCACATCTTGGCCTCTTCATAAGCTTTGTTTTGAGTCATATATCATCTAATTTGAAGCTTCGTAGCTATGGGTTTGAACCCGTTTTTCCCACTGGACAGAAACTGGTCAGATTTGTTGCCCCAACTTTGAGCATGGATTTGACTAGGCTATACTACTTTGTTGGCCATGAAATTTTGAACGAACCTTACACATAGTGTGGAGAGGCTATGGTAAAAATTTGGTGATTTTAGAAGCTCTAGATTTTGAGATATGAATTTTTCTTTCATGGCTATTCTTGCTGGGCAGTTTTGAAGAAATGGAGAGAATGGAGTTTGCTTGGCTTGTCTTTGATCTCATCTAGTCTAAATGAATTATTGTTGATAATATCTTGCATAAAGCAACTTTAATAAAGTGCTTTGGTCATGGATGAGCTAATCAAGTGGACAAGTGTTGCATTCTTGTGGCAAGGTGTGTGTTGTAAGCTAAGTGCTTGGTTGGTTTTCTAATGATGCTAGTTAACTTGTAACTAGCTTGGTTACTTGATGTTATCCACTAGCACATGCATGTATCTTGATTCCTTGCTTGTTTCCTTGTCCGTTTATTACTCAATTCATTGATCGTTCGGAGGAATAACTCATTCGTTTCTAGTTAGGGTTTTACTGACAACCTTCTTAACATTTATAATACCATTCTCCATCTTTCTTGGTAACTCTCGAATTTAAATTCCTTAAATCCTCTCATTAAATCCTTAAGTCTATCAGTGTCCAGGGAATTCTCGGAGAAAATAAAAAGGCTGTTTTTCAGAATCCGACAGCTTTTACATACACTTATTTTCCCCTCGAATCACTAATACGAATTCAAAAATCCATTCCGGGTACTTCTATATAGTGTCGTCTCATAATATTCTCATTCCCACCAAAAACACTATTCATCCATTTTTCTTTACTTACTCTCTCGGTTTATACAAATGTCCCGGTTCTCTTTCGAACATTCCTTAACCATTTTACGGAACCACCGGAATAATAACAGATATCGATTTGGATGACATAAGAATAATCTTCTTCATTGGAATTGCCACCTCTTAATTTCCTAGGAGATAGATAATTCTTATATAAGTTGTCAACCAATACCATTCTTCATGACATATCATAATTGAATCCGAATCCATTCAATATCCATCTATTAACCCATTGATACATTCATACTCCAATACATAATAAAAAGTTTTAATTAGTACCAAAAATCTGGGTTCTTACAAATTATATCCAAAATTTGGGGTTCTTACACCAAATGGGCTTGGATTGTAGGTCCAGCATCGGGAATGTTCTACTATGAGGCCTAACCACAAAGGCCCAAGGCTCATCCAAGATCTCAAGACTTCACAGATAAGGAAACTTCCCCCGTCGAGGACTAGTCCTATCCGCTACCAGCTATTTCTTGATTTCAAGGATGCAGGTATAACCATGGTTTACCCCAAGTACAGAACGTATCCCTGTCCCCCGAATGAGAAGCACCCACCAGATAGCAGGACAGGTGATCCAGAGCTTTTGGGTGCAAAGTGCAGGATTATTCCGAAGTTCCCCAATGAGAGCGCGCCCATTGAATACAGGAACAGAGCACCCAAAGCACACACCAGAAAGTCCCCATCATTCCACCTTAGGGCGTGCCTTAGTGTTTAAGAAGGGTCCTTATACCCAGGCAAACCCTGGAGGCCTTCTGCGATGGACATCCCCCTCTTGAGATACGACAGGAGGGAATTCTTCAACAACTCCTGGAATCCCAGCCTAAGTGGAATCCCAGAAGAGAATTCTTCAATGGTTCTTGGAAAATCAATTTTGTCATCATTTTTTAGTATTTAGGGCGCGCCCTCCTTATAGAACAAGAGAGGGCGCGGCCTGACTTCTCTTTTTTTACCAAATTCCTAATTTAATTTAGAATTCCCAAAATTGAACCCATATTTTACCCGAATCCATCCTGAAATACCCGAACTGAATTTTGGCTATAACAACTACCCCCCAATTCCATATGAAATCAGCGATGATGTATGGAATTTCTTCTTAAAAAATCCAAAATTCCCTCATAATATTCCAACAGGGCGCGCCTTGACAGAGGACGCGTCCTTAGAATTCTAATCTATTCGGATACTTGCCAGCTATTTTCCATTATCCCTTTTTAAACTCTATAAATACCCTCTCTCTCTTACTTTACTCTTTTTACTTTCTCTCTCTTCGAACCATACTATACTCCGACGATTTTCTTTTTCCGAGCAAAATCCGGTCGAATCCCGTCCGTTCTTGTAAATCTTCTCCACTAATCTTGTTCCAGAACTTTCAAGGTACGTTTTATGCTTTTATTTCGTAGTTTTTCCGTACTAATTGTCTGATTTATCGATTTAACTGTTGGACTTTATATGTTCTTCATTTTCCGATGTATATAATTATGTATGTATGTGCCGTTGATCTTGTTTTGCTACTGAAATTTCCATAAAACATGTTTCTGTAATTTTAAATCCTTCAGTCTTTTAGGACGCGCCTTAGGCCTAGGGTGCCCTTCAATCATAGGGCGCGCCCTAATCTTCTTTAAGGTTATACTTTCCACTTAGAAATTCATCCTTCACTACAATAATTCTAACCCTTTAGGATACCTTCGTACCACGACCTGTAGAAAATTTTCCTTCTTTTTTACTACTTTCTTGGGCGCGCCCTTAGTTTTTCTTTTTATTTTGCAGCTGGAGGGCGCGCCTTCTCCATTTCATCCTTTTAAGGAGTTTAATAAACGTATTGGGATATACTCTCCCTTGCCGTCTCCTCTACCGCCTAGTCCACCCAGGCCTCTCTTTTCATTCACATCTTTAGAAGATAGGGCACGCCTTATTCAAGAATTTTAAGACGGCACCATGAGCTTCTCTAGTGAAGATTACCTCAACCACACCACTTTGAATGTTCAACCTTCTAAAGAATCTCAAACCCCTTCCGAAGTAAACAGTTCTTATAATTCCAAGGATGATTGTGATTTCATTCCAATTTCAGAAACATCTGGGGATTCTCATTCTTCAGACACTTACTCGGCTGAGGGCGTGCCCTAAGCCTCTTCTATTTCCCCTTTAATAAATTCCGAGCCAACATCTCCTCCTCCTTCCCCAACTCCCTTTGAGCACTGGGAAGTTCTTGACGAAGAAATCGACATTGAATGGGGAAGATATGGAGACATGCCTGAGAAAGAAAAGAATCAACTCCGAAAGAAACGAGGTAAGCTAGCCTGTGTGAGCATGTCCTCTACCGCAACAAATGATGAAGTAGATTGGGCTATGAAATACTATGGTCAAGAAGGACTTTGGGCCATTCCACACTCTCACCACCATCCCCATATTTTCAACTATGGTGGAAATTTCAGAATTCCAAGGATGGTTTTAACCCCGAGACTTGTAGCCCTTGGTGTGGGCGCGCCTTTGCATCCATAATTAAGGGAAATCCTCGAATGGTATAATCTAGCCCCAATTCAACTTTCTCCCAACAGCTACAAACTTGTTTTAGGTTTGTTCATTCTCTACCATGACTTGGGATTTGAAGCACCCTCTATGCCAGAAATCAGCTACTTCTTCAGCATCCGTCAATCAAACATTGGATATTATTATCTGGTGATCAACAAACCTCACAACAATAAAGGCTTTTCTGATGGAAGGATTAGGCACATTAAACGATGGAAGGAACCTTATTTCTTTGTTTGGGATGTTCCTCGAGTTCGTCTTCAATTCAATACAAATCCATGTAAGTGAGGGCGCGCCCTACACTCTTCTTATCTTTCCTTTCAATCTTCATTTAACTTTTATTAATCTTTTTAAACTAAAACAGATAGAAGAATTCAAAAAACACTTCAGGGCGCGGCCTCATCTCGAGCAAGTGCCGTCCTCAAAGTTGCAGCAGAAAAATTCAACCTCCAAACCTTAATCACTGAGGAAAACCTAAAAAGGGTTGGAATCCTTTCGGATAGAGTTGGATCAATTTGTAAATTTAGGAAATTTAGAAATGGTATTGCCGTCCCCATATCCTCTTCTAGCGATAATGAAAATGACAATTCCGATTCTGATCAAGATGAAGGTATAAAATCTTAAATTAGGGCGCGCCCTAACCTTTAGGCTTCACCCTCATTATTTTTTTACTTTTTTTTACTTGATACATCTTGCAACTTGTCTTTTGTATGAAAACCTATTTCATGATTTAATACTTTTGTTTTTCTCTGGTGCAGATATGGCCCCTAGGATTCCTCGTGGTTCCGGAGCCACAAAGAAAAACGATAAGGAGAAACAGGATAACAAGGACAGCACCTCTGATCCTAGGGCGCGCCTTCTTCAAGAGAAGGATTTTGAGACAATCATTCCTCCTTCCTCTACAGAATCCTTGAAGAGGAATGCTGAGACTTTAAATCTTTCCCTTGACAAGGGTAAAAAACCAAGAATCGAGGGCGCGCCCTCGTATGTGGAGACTTTAGTCGGTCCAGCGGCGGCCCCCTTCATTCAGGAAAAAGAGGTTGATTTATGGCAGAATATGAGTGCCGAGGATGAGGCTCAATCTATGATTCAAGCATCTGCTCAACTTCTAATCCAATCCCTAGGGCGCGCCCAGAGAGTGCACAAAGAAAAACTTCATCTGAATAAACTCGAAGCTGAGATCAGAAAAATCTCTAAAATGGTTATCGAAACTGATAACAAGTGGAAGAAAGAATGTGATGCCAAGGATGCCACTATTAATACTCTCAGGTCAGATCATTAGAAGTCCGTTGAACACGGCCAATATCTCTGTGATCAGGTCGAGAGGCTGAAGAAAGAAAGAGAAGAATTCTAATTACAACAAGTTGCTTTGGAGGCCGAGAAAGCTACATTGAAAGAACAAAGGGAATCCATTGAAGATGAAAACTTTCAAAAGGGATTTGAGTTTTATCTCCTTGGCTTTCTAGCCAACGATCTTGACTACAACTGGGAGGAGAAATTTGGTCGGGAGAGTGGTGAAGATGTCGAGGTCTTCAAGAAAACGCATGTAAAGGCCATCGCAGCAAAGAGAGTGGAGTTGGGATTGGATATTCCTTCTGAGGGCGCGCCTTCTGCAAAGGGCTCGCCTAAGGACACTGAACAAATTACAAATGTTGAGGCTGAAAGTGCAAACCACTCGATTCCTGCAGCTACCGCATCTCCTCCCGAAGACGCATCTCCCATGGCCTCCAAGGACGCGCCCTGAAACCTCCTACCTCATTTCTCACCTTCCAAAGCACTAAACTTTATCGAATTTTAAGGCACGGGTCCTTTGTAAAACCCTGCAACTTGTAATGCTGAATTTTTTATAACTTCGAATATTCCTGATATGTTTACTTTAAATATTTCATCAAGTTCTCTGCCAACGTGCTTTTTCTGATCAATTTATTATTTTTAGATCAATCTTCATTCTCGCTAAAAATAAATATAGGGCGGGCTCTAATGTATTAGGGCGACTTCCTTGAAATCCTTTTAAATTATTTAACATACATTTAAAGCATATCTTCAAACAAATCTCCAAGTCGTTATTGTTTGTAAACTGAGGGCGCGCCTTTATACGCTAGGGCGCGACCTTCGAATTTCTTCGAGTACTAATGAATAAGATTATTAAAAACACTTGTAAATTCTTCAATGTAAACGTAGGTCGCGCCCTATTGAATTAGGGCGCGGCCTTTTGTATTTCAACAACCAATATTCTTCTAACAATCTTCGAATATATTAAAAGTCTTGAAAAAATTTGAAAATCTTCATTAAACTTGAGTCTCTTCAGAACAAGGGAAGGTGTAAAAACACTACCCCCCTAGCTAAGGAGAATGGTTATTGAAAAGTATAAAAATCAGCAAGTCTCGACTAACTCTAAGGAAGGCATATATACACTACCCCCTAGACTAGGAGAAGAATTATTGATACTAGTCTATAACTTAAATACAATCCTTCATAAAATAGGGGGCCGAAGCCGCACCCTATTGATAATATTTCTTCAAATGCTCCGCATTCCATGCCCTTGGAATCATGTTACCATCCAAGTCTTCTAAGTGATAAGTGCCTTCCCAGATGATAGACTTGATCTTGTAAGGTCCTTCCCAATTGGGACCAAAGACTCCATGAGCAGCTACCCTTGTATTTGGCATGACCTTCCGAAGAACCAAATCACCCACCCTAAAATGACGGGTCTTCACCTTTCGTTTATAATACCTCGCAGCCCTTTGCTGGTAAGTTGCCAACGTCAGCTGTGAATTGGTTATCATTTCTTCCAAAAAATCCAGACTCAGCCTTTGATTTACCATATTGGTCTCTTCCTCATAGAAATCTCTCCTGAACGATCCTGCTCCAAACTCCACCGGACCCATTGCCTCGCATCCATAAGACAACACAAAAGGAGACTCCCCAGTAGTAGTTCTCGGAGTTGTATTGTATGACCACAACACCATGGGAAGTTCTTCAGGCCAGTTCCCCTTACTTTCTTCTAACTTCGTCTTCAAAGTATGCTTGATTATTTTGTTGATAGCCTCTGTCTGCCCTTTACTTTGAGGATGATACACAGCTGCAAACTCTTTCTTTATCCCCAAGTCATCACACAACCTTCGCAATTCCTTGCTATCGAACTGCTTTCCATTATCTGACACAAGCTTATATGGAATCCCAAATCTGCACACAATAGAGTTGAAAATAAAATCTCGAATTTTCTTCGCAGTAATGGTGGCCAAGGGCATTGCTTCCGCCCACTTGGTAAAGTAATCCACAGCAACAACAACATACTTCACACTTCCCTTAGCCTTGGGGAGTTCTCCAATGAGATCTATTCCCCACATAGCAAACGGCCATGGACTTATTAAAGAAGTCAAGGTAGTAACAGGGCTGGTAGAATAGTTGGCAAACCTCTGGCATTTGTCACATGCCTTAACAAACTCGTAAGCATCCTTTTTCAAGGTTGGCCAATAATATCCTTGCCTTAACACCTTCATTTCTAATGAACCACCCCCGAGTGATTGCCGCAAATCCCTTCATGAATCTCCCTAAGGATGTAATTACACTCATCTCCATCTATGCACTTGAGAAGTGGTTGATTGAAACCCCTCTTATATAATATTCCATCATATTCCACGAATCTAGCTGCTTGATACTGAAGCCGCCTGGCCTCAAGCTTCTCACTTGGAAGTATACCTCCTCGGATATATTTTTGAAGGGGAGTCATCCAAGTAACATGTGGGGTTGACTCCACTTCCATGACTTCTATCTCTGGAATACTAGGTATATCCTGAATTTGCAAAGGAACTGTTCCCAACAACATAGCATCTTTTTGGGACCCTAACTTGGCTGACACATCTGCGCTACAATTCTCATCTCGTGGAATACACTCTACCCATACTTCTCGGAACTTTTTGATCAACCGCTAAGCGTACCTCATGTAAAGCTCTGTCCTTGGACCTCTACACTGAAATCCACCCTTTACCTGTCCAACCAATAATTCTGAATCACTTAACACAATGAGATTCACTACCTTCATCTCCAAAGCCATTTTCAGCCCATTAATCAATGCTTCATACTCGGCATCATTGTTGGTTTCTTGAAATTTGAAGTGAATGGCACTCATGAGTTGATTCCCTTCGGGGGTAAACAAGATTACACCTGCTCCAGCCCCCCCATTATTGACAGCTCCATCTACTTGTAACTTCCACCAAGGTTGAGGAACTTCCTGAAGAGGGGACACTCTCTTAAGTGGAATTTCAGGCTCAACCAATATAATTGACTTTTCTTCATTTTCTGACTCGAATTCAAGAATAAAATCAGCTAGAGCTTGACCCTTGATAGCAGTCCTTGGAGTATATTCCAAATCAAATTGTCCTAGCTCAATTGCCCATTTCAACATTCGACCAGAGGTTTCCGGCTTATGGAGAATTCCTCTCAATGGATATGCCGTACGAACCTCAATCTTGTGAGCTGGAAAATAAGGCCGAAGCTTCCTAGATGCCAGAACTAAGGCATAGACCAACTTCTCCATGCTAGTGTATCTGGTTTCCGCATCGATCAAACGCTTACTCACATAGTAAACTGGAGACTGATGATCAACTTCTTCCCTCACCAACACTGCACTGATGGAATGTTCCGAAACGGCCAAGTATAAAATTAACGTCTCTCCTTCCACAGGCTTAGCTAAGAGTGGAGGATTTCCCAGGTGCTCCTTTATTCTCTGAAAAGCTTCCTCACATTCAGAAGTCCATACAAAATCCTTGGTTGTCCCCTTAATTGCTTTGAAGAATTCTCTGCATTTATCCGATGATTTTGATACGAAACGATTAAGAACAGCTATCCTTCCCGTGAGACTCTGAACTTGCTTCACACTAGATGGAGATTTCATGTCAAGAAGAGCTTTAATATTTGATGGATTTGCCTCGATTCCACGATGATTGACAATAAATCCTAGAAACTTCCCGGACTCTACTCCATAGACACATTTTTTAGGATTTAACTTCATCCTAAACTTCCTCAAAATCTCAAACATCTGTTCCAAATGCTTTACATGGTCCTCTGCTTTTAAGGATTTAACAAGCATGACATCCATGTATACCTCCATGGTTTTCCCTATCAAATCTTTAAACATCATATTTACCAACCTCTGATAGGTTGCGCCAGCATTGATCAACCCGAAATGCATCCCAATATAACAATACAATCCTCGATCCGTAATAAAAGAAGTGTGCTCCTGATCCGGTTCATACATAGGGATCTGGTTGTAACCCGAGTAAGCATCCATGAAACTTAAAAGAGCGTGTCCTGCCGTGGCATCCACCAACTGATCAATCCTCGGGAGTGGAAAGCTATCCTTCGGGCATGCCTTGTTCAGATCATTGAAATCCACACAAGTCCTCCATTTTCTTGGTTTTTTCACGAGAACTGGATTAGCCAACCAATCTGGATAATATGACTCCTTGATCAGCCCAATATCTAGAAGTCTATCCACCTCTTCTTTCAATGCTATGGCTCTCTCTCCACTCACTGGCCGGCATTTTTGGCAGATTCCCTTCTTGGTAGGATCTATATTCAGACGATGACACATAACCTCCGGATCAATTCCAACCATGTCAGCATGACTCCAAGCAAAAACATCCAGATTGTTTAAAAGGAAGTTGGTGAGCATGCCTCTTAACTTGGAGTTCAACTGCGATCCAATCTTCAGAACCTTAGTTGGATCCTTTTCATCTACCAAAATTGAAATTGTATCCTCTGTAGGGCCAGTCTTTTCAACCAGCTGTGGTGTTCTTGGATCAAGGTCGGAATCAAAACTTCGAGGATCTTCGATTGGTGCTTCATCCTTAGAGGGCACGTCCTCTTTAAGAGGAAAGTCTTCCTCAACAAGGGTATGCATCAATCCTTCAAGTAACATTCGCCTTCCTTCAACTTGTTCACCTCTGATGTTGATAGAGATTATATCCTCTGAATCTTCTTCAATTTCTTCCAGAATTCCTTCTTGAAGATCACCAAGAACTGGGACATCTTCCTCTGGGCGTACCCTGTAAAGAGGCACTTCTTCTTACGGCTCCTGGACGAGATAATGAATTTTAACTTCTCCCGGGGCAATTCTCATGACTCCTGAATTATCTTCAGTCAGGGTGCGCCTGCTGCTTGATCACGTTGTCGCTAGCTTGACGATTCTGCTGCTTGATCACGTTGAGTCAAGAATAGCGGTGACTTTCTCACGGTTCACCGTACCACCGAAGTAATGTTTCAATCATTGTCCGTTCACTTTAAACGGATTATCAAGGGACCTGTCGTAGATCTCGACGGTGCCGTGCGGAAAAACATTTTTTACGGTGAATAGACCCGACCATCTTGACTTGAGCTTTCCCGGGAAAAGTTTGAGTCTAGAGTTGTACAAAAGGACTGATTGACCTGGTTCAAATGATTTATGTACCAGCTTCCTATCATGCCATCGCTTCACATTTTCCTTGTACATTTTTGAGTTCTCATATGCCTGCGAACGGAATTCCTCAAGTTCATTCAATTGCAGCATTCGCTTTTCACCTGCAGCTTTCATATAAAAATTTAATTTCTTTAAGGCCCAGTAGGACTTGTGCTCTAGCTCAGCTGGCAGATGACAAGCCTTTCAATAAACCAACTGAAATGGCGACATTCCCAATGGAGTCTTGTATGCCGTCCTGTATGCCCACGCAGCTTCTTCTAATTTCAACGACCAATCTTTCCTGGATGTATCACAACTTTCATTTCCTTCAATAAGGGGCGCCCTACCAAGGCATTATGCGACGATTCCACATTCAAAACCGTAAAATCCATCATTTGAGTTACAGAAAGAACTCCGTCCCCAAGAGTTACCGGTAGCTTGATGGCTCCCAATACTTTCACAGATTCGCCCGAAAAACCATAGATCCATCCATTGTCTTGAATCATATCCTTATCCAGAAGTCCCAGCTTCTTATAAGTGCTGTAATACAGGATATTCACCGAACTTCCATTGTCAACAAAAACCCGATGTACATTCTTGGAACCAATCTGAATTGTCACCACCAGAGCATCATTATGTGGATGATGTACCCATCTAGCTTCTTCTTCAGTGAAAGTAATATCTGCATATTCTCCCTTGAACAATTTGGGCGGCTTTAGCTCCAAACTGTTCACATTTGTGAGAGGCCTGTATCTTGTTTCTCTAGCATACCTTTCCATAGCATGATTGCTATCACCACCAGGTGGTGTCCTCCAAAGATAGTATGAATACTCCCTTCCTTAACAAACTTTTTCTCTTCGGGCTTACCATCTCCGTGGAGGGCGCGCCCTCCATCCCTTCTATCAGGATTCTCCTTATGCTTCTTCACCTCCCTAACAATCCATTCCGTCAGGTATCCTTCCTTAATCAAATCCTCAATCTCCTCCCTGAGCTAACGACATTCATGAGTATTATGCCCTGAAGATTCATGGAATTCACAATACTTCTTCTTATCTTTACTCTGCCAAGAGGTCAATGGTTCCGGCCTTCTGAAGAACCCTTTGTTCTTATTCACCTCAAAGATATGCTCAATAGAAGCTGCCAAAGGAGTATAGTTACCCGGCCTTTGATCGTAAGTGTATGTATCGGGTGGACCCCAATTCCTTCCAGCTTCGGCTAAATTCACTCGATTTGCACCAGTTGTTATACGGCGAGTAGGACTAGGAGACCTATCCTTCCTCTTACCGGCCTTTCCCTTAGAGCTGTTCTGACTGTCAGTTTTTCGGTTATCTACCAAGGATTGTTCCACAATCTTGAAAGACTCAGCTTGTGCAAATACATCAGCCAACGTAGGTGGATCCCGTCCTTGAAGGTGTTTCCAGAAATCAGTTCCTACTGACAATCCGGCTATTAGAAAACTCTTGAGCATTTCATCTGTTGCCCCTCTCACCATAGTGGATTTCGAGTTGAATATCTTGAAATAGGATTGCAAACTCTCTCCTTCTCTTTGCTTGATATTGGCCAAGGTTGTGACCGGGGGAGCATATTTTACTGCGGCCTGGAACTTAGTCAAGAACAAGTTCCTCATCACCTGCCATGATGTAATCACTCCTGGACCAAGCTTCTGAAACCATTGTTGAGCACTCTCCCTGAAAGTTGCTGCCAACAATCGACATCTAGCCAATTCCGTGACTTGATAGACATCCATCTCGATATCAAAACATCCAAGGAATTCCACAGGGTCTGCATTTCCATGAAAGCGCAAATCATTTGTCATTGATCTATACCCAGCAGGGAGCTGCACCTCTCTAACTTCGGTCGAGAAGGGAGAGGATGTTGGCGTAGTTGCAGATATTCTTCCTCCATCCAGGTGGGCAAGGAGTTTCTTTTAATCATCCATATTGAATGTTCCCACTCCAGAAATATTCTGGATACTTGGTTGTTCCACAATCTGAGTACCCCCGGGGGGTGGAGGTGGCGGTGGAGCCGCCGTCTGAGTGCCTCCTTGAACCCCTGCTTATGGTTGAATCACAACGTCCTCTTGAGTTTGAATTTGAGTTTGCTAACTCTCAGGATTTCCGTGAGTTCGTGAATTTTCTTGAGAACCCCTCTGATATTTTTCTCCCGAGTGAGGGTGCGTCCTCGACCTGGACTCACTGGAGGTGCTTGAGGGAATTTGATGGATACAAGGGGATCTTCCACCTGAAGGCGCGCCTGATTACGGGGGCGCCCTTTTCCCTGATACCAATCCATTCTTCTATCACCGTTATCACGGTTCCTTCTTCCAGTGTTATCACGCTGATGTGCTTTTTCAAATCCAAGGGGCCGCAACCTGTTATATGAACAGGGGGCGCACGCTGTGGATTATGTCCAAGGGGCCGCAACCTGTTGTCAGGGGACGCGTGCTGTGGTTCATGACTCTGTGGAAGGGCTCGCTCATGTCCAAGGGGCCTCGACCTGTTGTCAGGGGGCACGTGCTGTGAATCATGGGGCCTCGATTCCATATATTTGTCTTTCTTCTGAAGCTCGAGGAGTACCATCCTCAAATCGTCATCATTAAGCCTTATTCCAAGGCGTTCCTTCAAGCTGGAAAAATCTCTCCTCTCTCTAGCCATTTGCTCCTCATCGACTTGAATCTCACTAGGAGTGCGCCCTGAACGGTGAGGATGAGGGCGCGCCCTTTCTTGGGGATTCGATAAACTGTGCTCAAAATTATCTTCACTAGGATGTTCAACAATAGGATCAGGATAATCTAACCTTCGAGGAGTGACCAACTGAAATCTCCTTTCCTGATTTTCCTCCCTCCGAGAATCTTCCTCAACCTGAGGGGATTTCCCTGATCGGCGATGATTTCGTGGGATACTCCGAGATTTTCTCCTTGACTCTTGCTCTTCCTCCACAGAACCCAATCTCACCCCGAAACTATTTATGGCATCTTGCATAACATACAACTGTTCCATTAATGCCGAATTACTGATAAGAACGGGTGGCTGTCCACCGACGGCGGCCGGAGTTCCATGATGTCGCGGAGGAGCAGCAATATTTTCTGGAACATAAGATTCATGACGCGCTTGGTTATCTCCCAAGCTGTCATCAGAATCGTAACCATCCTCTTCTCGAGAACCTCTGACTTGATTGTGAGACATCTTTTCCTCCTAAGATGTAGATCTTGATTGGCTCCCCTCCTTCTAGCGCCAATTTGTTGACGGAGGAATTTGGGAACAACAAAATTCGAGGTACTTCGCCGGAAACAAGATCTACAGCAGTGGTTCTTCACCGAGAAACGTGGTGGCTGAGATTGATAGGGTTAGTGGCGGCTATTTCAGAGCTCTCGACTTCCAACCCTTCAATCGGCCTACGTACCCTGGTATTTATAGGGATCAAGCCATACGTAGTTCTTGGAG
This sequence comes from Saposhnikovia divaricata, assembly GCA_036435485.1. Classification (NCBI taxonomy): domain Eukaryota; kingdom Viridiplantae; phylum Streptophyta; class Magnoliopsida; order Apiales; family Apiaceae; genus Saposhnikovia; species Saposhnikovia divaricata. Next base: position 165,765,518 of record CM071595.1, on the reverse strand, counting down.
AGCAAGAAACCCAAATGGGCTTGGATTATAGGTCCAGCATCCGGAATGTTCTACTATGAGGCCTAACCACAAAGGCCCAAGGCTCATCCAAGATCTCAAGGCTTCACAGATAAGGAAACTTCACCCGTCGAGGACTAGTCCTATCCGCTACCAGCTATTTCTTGATTTCAAGGATGCAGGTATAGCCATGGTTTACCCCGAGTGCAGAACGCATCCCTGTCCCCCGAATGAGAAGCACCCACCAGATAGCAGGACAGGTGATCCAGAGCTTTTGGATGCAAAGTGCAGGATTACTCCGAAGTTCCCCAATGAGAGCGCGCCCATTGAATACAGGAACAGAGCTCCCAAAGCACACACCAGAAAGTCCCCATCTTTCCACCTTAGGGCGTGCCCTAAGTGTTTAAGAAGGGTCCTTATACCCAGGCAAACCCCTGGAGGCCTTCTGCGACGGACATCCCCCTCTTGAGATACGACAGGAGGGAATTCTTCAACAACTCCTGGAATCCCAGCCTAAGTGGAATCCCAGAAGAGAATTCTTCAATGGTTCTTGGAAAATCAATTTTGTCATCATTTTTTAGTATTTAGGGCGCGCCCTCCTTATAGAACAAAAGAGGGCGCGGCCTGACTTCTCTTTTTTTACCAAATTCCTAATTTATTTTAGAATTCCCCAAATTGAACCCATATTTTACCCGAATCCATCCTGAAATACCCGAACCGAATTTTGGCTATAAAAGCGAGCGTTGGGTTAATGGATCCCAGACCGAGAAAGCCTTAGGTCACTAGGCACAAGTCCCCTAGAACTTAATTGCTCGAGTATTAATGAGCCCAACCGTAGTCAATTATACCCATGTACACTAATATCAACTCTTTTTTTTTCTTTTTAAGAATGAGTGTGTTTCGCTCCATCTCATTCCACCCCTAGACTACTCATAATATGCATATGAGCGGCTACTAGCCTTTGACGCCTAACCTTATTAACTTTCTTAACTATTACACTTTTAGCAAGCAATCCTTGGTTTCCCCCAAACTTATATTTTAGTGCTCTTTTGCTTTTAAGGGAATACAAAACATTCTAAATATAAACAAGTGATTATTCTTAACAAAACAACAAGTATGTTCTGGAACTAGTTCAATAGCAATCGTTGAGACTCTGTTAAGAATGTGTTTCTGTAGCATGCAAGTCAATTCATAAGTATTTAAATCAGCCCTCTATTCATCATTATCACACTTAGATTCCTCATTGACTGCTAAACGGAACCACCAAACGCTACGAGATCAAGGAAAATATGCTATGCAACTAATCATGAATATAATATTTTTTTTTACTCTTTTTTTTACTGGCATAATATGAATTATATGAAATTATACTAGCATGGTATATTATGAACTACATGAGACTGTATGCAATACTATGACTCGATTAATCAATTATCCTAAATCACCCCCAAACTTAAAATATTCAATGTCCTCATTGAAGTTATAGATAAAGGATAAAAGAGAACTCCCCTAACTATTGGCATCGTCACCCTCCTCGGGCGGTGAATCAGGTGGTGGAAATGAGTTCCAAACTGAGGCCAATCTACCTTGAGAGAAGAATTTTTCTTTTGAGAAGCTAGTTCTTGTAACTTGCCAATGACCTGCAAACTTGACATAACACTGGACAACATCACACAAAATCAAACCACATATAAAAACACCAAACCTATGGGTTGCCTCCCATGAAGCGCTTGTTTATTGTCGCTAGCTTGACGATTCTGCTGCTTGATCACGTTGAGGCAAGAATAGCGGTGACTTTCTCACGGTTCACCGTACCACCGAAGTAATGTTTCAATCATTGTCCGTTCACTTTAAACGGATTATCAGGGGACCTGTCGTAGATCTCGACGGTGCCGTGCGGAAAAACATTTTTTACGGTGAATGGACCCGACCATCTTGACTTGAGCTTTCCCGGGAAAAGTTTGAGTCTAGAGTTGTACAAAAGGACTGATTGACCTGGTTCAAATGATTTATGTACCAGCTTCCTATCATGCCATCGCTTCACATTTTCCTTGTACATTTTTGAGTTCTCATATGCCTGCGAACGGAATTCCTCAAGTTCATTCAATTGCAGCATTCGCTTTTCACCTGCAGCTTTCATATAAAAATTTAATTTCTTTAAGGCCCAGTAGGACTTGTGCTCTAGCTCAGCTGGCAGATGACAAGCCTTTCAATAAACCAACTGAAATGGCGACATTCCCAATGGAGTCTTGTATGCCGTCCTGTATGCCCACGCAGCTTCTTCTAATTTCAACGACCAATCTTTCCTGGATGTATTAACCACTTTTTCTAGGATCCGCTTGATCTCCCGATTGGAAACTTCTACTTTCCCATTTGTTTTGGGATGATAGGCAGTGGCAACATGATGGGTTACACGATATTTGGCCATGAGTGCGGTGAACTGCCGATTACAGAAATGAGACCCTTCATCGCTGATGATTGCTCGCGATGTTCCAAAGCGTGTGAAAATATTCTTGTGCAGAAAGTTTATCACCACTTTAGCATCATTTGTAGGTAGAGCTTTGACTTCTACCCATTTGGACACATAATCCACAGCTAGCAGAATGTACTGGTTGTTGCACGATGATACAAATGGTCCCATGAAGTCTATTCCCCATACATCAAAGATTTCCACTTCCAAGATCATGTTGAGGGGCATCTCATTGCTTTTGGAAATATTTCCTACTCGTTGACACCTATCACATTTCAGTACAAAGTGATGCGCATCTTTTAACAATGTTGGCCAGAAGAAACCTGCTTGTAGTACTCTGGCAGCTGCCTTCTCTCCACTATAGTGACCCCCATACGTGGTAGAATGACAATCTTGCAGAACACCCTCAGCAGTCTCACTATATGGAATACATCTCTTGATTATCTAATCTGCTCCCTTTCTAAATAAGAATGGCTCATCCCAACGATACCACTTCACGTCATGCAGAAATTTATTCTTTTGAGCATAAGAGAATCCTGAGGGAATGACATTACTCACCAGATAGTTCACAATATCAGCAAACCATGGTTCTTTCTCTCGCACCCCAAAAAGCTGCTCATCTAGAAAAGAATCGTTGATTAAGGTTTTATCCCTTGAATCCTTACTGTGGTCTTCCAAATGTGATAGATGATCTGCCACCTGATTTTCTGTTCCTTTTCTGTCCTTGATTTCCAGATCGAATTCTTGAAGCAAAAGAATCCATCGAATCAACCGAGGCTTTGAATCCTTCTTCGAAATTAGATATTTAATGGCTGCATGATTAGTGTAGACTAACACCTTCGTCCCAAGCAAATAGGCTCTGAATTTCTCGAAACTATAGACAATTTCCAGAAGCTCTTTCTCTGTAGTAGTGTAATTTAGCTGTGCATCGCTGAGTGTTTTACTAGCATAGTAAACCACATGAAAAATATTCTTCTTTCGCTGACCAAGCACAGCTCCCACTGCAAAATCACTAGCGTCGCACATCATCTCGAAAGGTTCACCCCAATCAGGTGCTGTGATAACAGGCGCTGTTGTCAACTTCTTTTTCAATAGCTCAAAGGCAGCTAAACAATCTTGATCAAACCGGAAAGGAACATCTTTCTCCAATAAACTGCATAAAGGTTTAGAGATTTTGGAGAAATCTTGAATGAACTGCCGATAGAAACCTGCATGACCAATAAAGCTTCGGATTCCCTTGACTGAGATTGGTGGAGGAAGATTTTCTATAGTCTCCACTTTCGCCTTATCCACCTCGAGCCCCTTACTGGATACCTTGTGGCCCAATAATGATTCCTTCTTGCACCATGAAATGACATTTCTCCCAATTGAGCACCAGATTAGTCTCAACACATCTTTTCAGCACTAGACTCAGGTTGTGCAAGCACTCATCGTACGAAGTTCCAAAAACTGAAAAGTCATCCATGAAAACCTCCACATTTATTCCAATCATGTCAGAGAATATGGCCATCATGCATCTCTGAAAGGTAGCCGGTGCACCACAGAGCCCGAAAGAAACTCGTCGGAAAGCAAAAGTTCCAAAAGGACAAGTGAATGTGGTTTTCTCCTGATCTTCTAGGGCGATACAAATCTGATTATAGCCTGAATAACCATCGAGAAGGTAGTAATACTCACGGCCAGCCAACCTATCCAGCATTTGATCGATGAATGGAAGAGGAAAATGATCTTTTCTGGTGGCCTTGTTCGACTTGCGATAGTCCATGCATATTCTCCATCCTGTGACTGTCCGAGTAGGGATGAGCTCATTCTTCTCATTGGCTACAACTGTTATGCCTCCTTTCTTGGGCACACACTGAACTGGACTCACCCAAGAGCTGTTTGAAATAGGATAGATGATACCAGCATCCAACCACTTAAGAATCTCTTTCTTCACCACCTCTTTCATAATATGATTAAGTCTTCGCTGATGCTCAACAGTGGGTTTACTTCCTTCCTCTAGCAGAATTTTGTGCATGCAATACGAAGGGTTGATTCCCTTGATATCTGCTATGGTCCATCCAATGGCTGATTTGAATTCTCTCAGAATTCGCAAAAGCTTATCTTTCTCACTCCCTGACAGATTAGAAGCAATAATAACATGTAATGTAGATGCATCACCCAGAAACGCATACCGCAAGTGGTCCGGTAATGGTTTGAGTTCAAGTATAGGAGCTTCTTCAATAGATGGCTTTAGACGCTCCTGGGAATTTTTTAGTTCTGCTAATCCAAGAGACTCAAATGGCATATCAAATCTTTTCTTCCAAGGAGCTGAATTTAATTGCTGAAGTTGTTCTGCTCCTTCTTAATCTTCCACCTCAGAATCCCCAATCAATGCTCTCTCCAAGGGGTCTGTTAATAACATCTGCTCGAGCTCCGTTCTAACTGTAGATTCGACCAAGTCAAATTTGAAACACTCCTCTTCAGATGGAAGCTTCATTGCTTTGTACACATTAAAAGTGATGTTTTGGTCTTGCACCCTCATTGTGAGTTCACCTTTCTGGACATCAATCAACGTCTGACCTGTAGCTAAGAATGGTCTTCCCAAAATAATGGGAATCTTCTTATCCTCCTCGAAATCTAGAATAACAAAGTCAGTTGGGAAGATGAGCTTATCCACTTTCACCAAAACATCCTCCACTATGCCTCTAGGATATGTGATTGATCGATCAGCCAACTGTAAAGAGATGTTGGTAGGCTTCGGATCCGGTAGCCCAAGTTGTATGAAAACCAACAATGGCATCAGATTGATGCTAGCTCCCAAGTCACACAAGCACTTTTCAAAAGACAGATTACCAATAGTGCATGGAATAGTGAAGCTACCAGGATACTTTAGCTTCGGAGGTAATTTCTGTTGCAGAACAGCACTGCATTCTTCCGTCAATGCCACGGTTTCCAGATCCTCTAGTTTGAGCTTTTGAGATAGAATACCCTTCATAAACTTTGCATAGCTCGGCATCTGCTCAAGAGCTTCAGCAAAAGGTATGTTGATTTACAACTTCTTGAACACCTCAAGGAATTTGGCAAACTGCTTGTCTAACTTCTGCTTCTGGAGTCTTTTGGGATATGGCGGAGGTGGGTAAATTTGATTGCTCATTGTATTCTGTTTAATAGTAGATTTTTCAGCAGAACTTTTACTCTTCTCCGCATCATCGACCAATAGGTCAGCTGCCACATCAGATTTTTCAACTTCTGGTTCTGCAGATTCTTCAACTTGTTGTTCATGAATTTTCTCTGTAACTGCTGAATTCAGATTGCTTGTAACCTTTCCAGATCTCAAAGTGACTGCTTTCACCTGTTCTTTGACATCTCTCTTGCCTGGATTGGCCTCAGTGTCACTAGGAAGCGTTCCTTGTGGCCTACTCTCAATAGGGCATTAGCAATCTGACCAATCTGGTTTTATAAGGTCTTGATAGAAATTGCTTGGCTTTTGTACATCATCCTCAATTCCTCTAATTCAGATTTTTCAGAAGAAGATTGCCCAACACCTGCATGAGACTGTTGTTGAAATCCAGGAGGTTGAAATTGTTGCCTTGAAGCATACTACTACTGAAAACAGGAAGGATTGTATGGCTTAGATCCATATTGTTGACCCTGAAACTGTGGATACAGCTGTTGTGGCTGTTGAATACCACCTTGATTATTGCTCCAGCTGAAATTAGGATGGTTTCTGTTATTAGGATGATATGTGGCTGGAGCTGGTTGCTGTGATCTCTGAAAATTGCTCACAAACTGCACTGATTAACTAGATATGGCACATTGATTTGTATCATGTGCACCTGCACAAAGCTCACAAACACTTGCCAATTGTTGAACTCCATAGTTAGTCAATGAGTCCACCTTCATAGTCAATGCCTTTAACTGAGCTGCTATAGTTGTAGCTGTATCAACTTCCAGAATTCCTGCTATTTTGCCGTGTGATAGTCTCTGGGTTGGATTTTGATATTCATTTGCCGCCATCATCTCAATAAGGTCATAAGCTTCATCATAGCTCTTAGCCCACAGAGCTCCGCCTGATGCTACATCCAACATTGGTCTTGACTGTGCTCCTAACCCATTGTAGAAACCATTAATAACCATCCAATCAGGCATCCCATGATGAGGACACTTTCGAAGCATCTCCTTATAACGTTCCCAAGCCTCACACAAAGATTCAGCAGATTGTTGTGCAAATTGAGTTAGCGCGTTCCTTATTGCTGCAGTTTTAGCCATGGGGAAAAATTTTGTAAGAAACTTCTGAGCAAGATCCTCCCAAGTAGTGATGGAACCGGCTGGTAGAGAATGTAACCAGCCCTTTGCCTTATCCCTTAAAGAGAATGGGAAAAGTCTCAATTTGATAGCATCATCCGACACACCATTGAACTTGAAAGTATCACAAATCTCGATAAAGTCCCTGATGTGCGTATTAGGATCCTCCGTTGAAGCTCCCCCAAACTGAACTGAGTTCTGCACCATCTGAATTGTGCTTGGCTTGATTTCAAAAGAATTAGCTGCAATGGCAGGCCTGACAATACTAGATTGAATGTCATTGATCTTTGGTTGAGAATAGTCCTTCAAAGCCTTAGTAGCTGCTGCTACTCTGTCGCCCATTGTTGCTTCTACTATTACTTCAGGCTCTTTTGTTGCTTCAACCTCTTCTTCTTCCAGCTTAGCTTTCAAAGTTTGAGAACGTGTTCGCATAAACAACTTAAGATCCTTATACTGGCAGAGCAAGAAAACACGACGTGAGAAAAACAACTATCCAAATCAGTTAAGTTTAACCTCCGTTGATGTTAAACACAAATTTTGAAAATAACACCGAAGTCCCCGGCAGCGGCGCCAAAAACTTGTTTGTTCGAAAACTAACTGCGCAAGTGTACGCGGTCACAAGTAATATAATAAATTTGATCCCACGAAGACTTGGTGTTTGTTCAGAAATAATGTTTAAGCAACGACGTATGATTAAACAACAGACTGCTTGAATAAATATAAAAGGGGGGTTTTGTTGTATTTTTCTAATTGATTAATTAAATTAATAATATTAAATAATTCAAACTACTTGATTTAATTAAATGAGAATTTATATGTGAGAAAAACATGGGATTCTAATTTCATTATTTGTTTCATTTAAAATTGATGCCTTAATTTCAAAGTAATTTTGATAAATTATGAAAGCTAGTCGCGAACACGAAACTAACATAAGCGCCTTTCAGCCTTAACTCATATCAAACCATACGAACATCCACTTAAAAAGATAGAAGTCGCGTGGACACCTTTTATGCTTAGACCCTATATATCTATAAGATTTGAAAACATAATTGGATTACGAATAAATTCCTTTATTATGACTACATAGGGTGATGTGATCCAAATCCTACCACTTATCGTAAATGTACATGACAATTACGAACCTATGCTAACATGTCAAATTCTAAATTCCTAAATCCACTTTCGCATTCATTAGGAATTAATAATTTAGACATTAGCTACGCATCTAATAAATTAAGCGCAACCACATTAGGCAATCTGAATTTTTATCATAATACAAATTATTAAGGCATCGAATTACTAAATTACCTAAATAAATCCATTAGAATCCCATGACGGAGATTAGTTCATAATCGAACGAATCGTCATCATGGGATTAAATGAAAACATAATAATAATAATAATAAAAACTAAATTAAAAATTACGATGAATTAAATATGAAAATTACAAGAGTTAGAAAGTAGAACCGAAATAGCTTCCAATGAAAGAGAAGATCACTCCAAATAATTCCCGTAAAATCTTCAACCAAAATAAGATTTATACTAAAATTACAGAAATTTAAAATGTATAAAATAAAACTAAATTTACAAAAGAAGCTAGAGAGAATACAACTGAATATAAGAGAGAACTCAGTTGTGGGATGTGTTTCAAACGAAAGGAAAACACTTCTATTTATACCCTAAATTAGCACACCATCTACAATAAATTAATCGGTCGAAAGCGGCAAAGCATTAGTGGAAAACAATACCGGTCGACAACTTTCCACCCCAAAAATTTGTTTCATTTAGCACATAAATAACATTAGCTGCTAGACTGAGGACCAGTCTCGGACAAGGGAGGTAACGACATGCGGGTTCTATTTTACTGGACTTCTCTCGCGCGTGTGGTTTACGCTCTCACAAGCGAGTCCGAACAGGTGCCGACACACTTTTGCACGCCTGCCAATTCATTTACCACTTGCAAATGAAAGTAGTGACCTGCTAATGCTTTACAAAACCGGGGCCAAATTTGCTTTTATGTGAATGAGCTCCCAAAAATGATTTTTAACCCGCACAGCTTACAATCTTTAATTAATAAATAATTAATTTAATTCAGAATTTATAAAAATAAATATCTAATATTATTAGATATTTATAAATATAATTTTCTTATTAAATAAAATATTTATTAATATAAATAAATCCTTAAGTACTAAGCTGCGGTATTTTGAGGGTCTGGAATCGGACTCCTTTTGCTTAACAAAAAATATATCAATTCCAACCGGGGTTCCACCTTTAAGAATATATCACTTTCCGTATTTTTGTGATAATTCTATTTTCTCATTGCTCGTCCAGGTGTAAATTACGGTCTCTTGAGGATCTGAAACCAGACTCTTTTTGTTTGGAAAAAAATATATCAATTCAAACCTGGGTTTTCTCTTTAAAAATATATCACTTTCCATCTTTTTGTGATAATTCTATTTTCTCATAGCTCGTCCAGGTGTAAATTACGGTCTCTTGAGGATCTGAAACCAGACTCTTTTTGCTTGGAAAAAATATATCAATTCGAACCGGGATTTTCTCTTTAAGAATATATCACTAAGAATTTCTTTATGATAATTCTTTTTCCTCATAGCCAGTCCACTTGATAATACAATCTTTGTGAAAAAATGATTTAGCGCTTTTGTTGCTTGCACAATGATTTTCTTTATACCAGTCTTGGCTTCCTCAGACCTTGCGCTCTCTTGGCAACTCTTAATTCCGAATTGAGGCAAAAATCCATCGTTTTTAGCTTTTTATCCACCACGATACCTAAAGTTACGAGTTCTGCACAACAAAGACTGAAACAACATAAACGAGTTAAAAGGCACAACATACTTAAGGATAAACCACCAATCTAGGCCCAATTAGCGCATAATAAGTGGACATAAAATCCACTTATTAACCGTACGGATGAAAAGTTTATGTCGAAAAAACATTGTATACATATTTCTATTATATTTGAAATAGTGGAGCATCACTTTTATAATAATACTATTTTCTATATATATTCAACGACATAGATTTATCATAATCTTACTGCTATAAATTTATAGTTCTAAATAATTAAATTACACTAAAATTTGTACATTCACGTATTTTTATATGAATTTAACATCCGCAGGGTTGGATTGTTCAAATAATAATTAATTTATCATATTTTAAACCGCACTAATAGAGAATTTCTCTATTGTGCGTTTTAGATACTCTTTTCCCATTATTTATATATAACATATGTCACCTAGAAATTTTAAGTAAGGGTTTCACCCCGTTGAGTCTTGGAGATGCTCTAACACATCTTGAAAATTGTATTTCCTTCATAACATCCCCATGAAAAATGCACGTCTAGTTCAAAAATTTTATTATATGCTGGACATTCTGATTTAAAATTTAAGCATTACATGCTATTTATTTTCCATAGGAATATTATTTTCATAGCCAGAACATAGCTAAGGCTAGCATGTGCTTCTAATGATATTATGCATAGGGATGCCTCCACCCATGCGACCTTGAGAAATCTGGTCATGGGCCTTCAATAAGCCAGAGGGTACGGACTACTTTACTAAAGCGTGTATTATCGCGGGATTTATAGCTTGTCCAGGCTACCCTACTTGACAATTTTAGTTTGCAAGTTTGAAAACATTTTTGACATATATGTACTATTGCAACAATACATGAAAAATATTTTAAAAGCAATCCAAACGTTAATAATAAATATTCCATTTAACGAATGTAGCGACATCTATTTTCTTCAATAAATTAAGTCTTTGTAAACATTTTGTTCAAAATTATGTGTCTTTCACATATAAATTTTTTCTTGAAAAGCATGCAGCTCGTATGTGATTATAAAATATCCACAATTCACCAAAATAAATATCTTGCACGATATTTTTCAAATCGCAATAATTTTACAAACATAAAAATATTGCTCGCACGAAATTTTTAAATAATAATAAATATCTTTTTGAAAAATATTTAAAAACGTAATTTCATGCATGTATGACATTATAAGTAATTTGAAGAAAATAAATTTCAAAAATAAAAATCTTATATTTATTTTCCGTTTCTAGCTGGTTGTGAATTTCCAAGTGCTTAGTTTTTTTCCTGTTGCTGGCCTCCGTTGCATGTTTTTCCGATCTTTTATTTTTGTTTTTCTCGCTGCTGGTCCACTACTAAGTTGTTCCCTCCATCTTTTTTATTTGTTCAAATCTCTTGCGAGTCTCATCTTTTATATGGCATGTTGATCTGCTTTTCTTCCTGTTGTTAACACGTACATGGCTTTTGTTGAATTCTTGTAATTAATTGGAGCCCCCGCCATATTCTTTAATTTTAATTTTTTATGTTGTCATGCATCCTTCACTTCTCTTGGTCCAATTTTTTTACATCTTTTGTCTTCAAATCTGTTGCATTTTTTTATTTTTTTGTTTGCCTCGCGTGCTGCCTCCATCGAAATTAGGCTGTTGCTTCTAATTTGTTTTTTTATTGGATTCATATTTTGCTTCTTTTTTGCTTCATCCACTACGTTGTTGCTACTTGTGATTGTTGACGTCTCGCTACTGCCATCCTGTCAAAACCACTTTGATTTTGTTTGAACCCCGTGAATTAATCTTCCTCCACGAATAATAAAAAAAGGTCCCTCCTTCTAGCGCCAAATGTTGTGGAAGAAATTTTGTAACAAAACAAATTGGAGCTGTCCTGGAATACTAGAGCGATTTGTGTATGAATATGGTTGTTTTTAGGGATTAGGGGTTTATGAAAAAGAGAGAGGCTGTACTTGGTAAGTGTCTCGATTTGTGTAGTGTATCGGATCCCTTTTGCCAAGATGCCTATGTACCAATTTATACTAGATCAAGCCCACGCAATTCTGTGAAATTGAGTTTATCCCTTAGAAATTTTAGGACAAACTTCGTTAATGTGGGCAATTATTTGATTTTATCTGATTTAATCTTGGCGTTATGATATCTTCCTGATTTGAAGATTATCGTTCGGAGATTATTTTCATTATTGATTGATCGAGATTGATTTTTTCCTCATTTCAGAGAAAGAATATTACTTACGTATCAAGCAATTATTATTAATCTAAATTAATAATAATAAATATTAAAAATTTGGAAGATATTATGCCAAACGATTTTTCACCTATTTCTCAAACAGTAATAAATACCTTACTCTCATCTTCACCATATAGTGATGTAGTCACACATATACTCTAAAACTAATGTCTAATAAATTTTATTTTTCTATATTATAGCTCAAAGTATATGTGTATAAAAAATATTACCACGAATATTTGATTTTTCTATTAACATTCATTTTTTTTTACACCTTTTTTCATAATACAACAGTTTTGAATGACAATTCTAAACAAATTTTACATATATAATCATGTATTCTCATGTTGATATACTATAATATTTTATTTGTGCGTCCAATGAAACTCTAATGATTTTGATGATCATACATAGTAAGTAAGCTGAAATATGTACTGGTCTAACATTGTTTTGCAGGATTATTACTTATATTATTTCTTAGTAAAACAGGGTATCTCAGCTAGCTGGCAGTACAAGAATTCCTATAATGCGGCAAGCTGGCAGACAGTCCAGATTCACAGGGGGAGTCCGTATTTAAAGAAGAAATTATGGAAATAAGTTGTAAGGATTGTCTAATATATTTAGATATGGTATTATATATATTAGAGCACTTCTTTCTTAAAGGAATTTTTCTAGACAACTCCCATTACTTAAAAGAGCCTTTTTATTTCTTTAGTGCTCCACCAAAAACATCCCATGTGCTTACTTTTCAAGCATGCCATTGAGAATCATTTACTTTCTAAATATTCTATCTCAAAGCTGTGCTCTTGAACGTTATGTGAACGTTAGAGGTCCAATTAATCTAACAAAATTGAACGTGAGAATTGGATTCAAGACCGTTGCAATTATGTTCGTTAATCTGAGTTCTTTTGCTTCACTATATATACTTGTGTTGTTTTTCTTTTAACGCAGAACCTTCAAGCAAAATATTCAAGAACACACAAGAAACAACTCAGCACCTTCTTTCATATCCTACAAACGAGCTCTAGTATTATATACGATATTGATATATTAGAGAGTTCATAGTTTTGAGTTGTAATTCTTTCTATCCATTGTATTGTTCAACTTGTAAAGTTGGTAGTTGCTGGATTGTCGAGCTTGTGGAACAAGGGTTCAAGGAGCATTAGGCTAGAGGAGTTTGTACTTGGTTTAGTATAGAACTTAGAGAGTCGTGTTCAGGAAACAAGGTGTTTCAGCTAGCTGCAATCAGTAACTGGGAGAATAAGGGAGATATATTATTTTATCGTGTAATTGTAATTCATTGTGATCAATAATATATTCTCTTACCAAGTTGGTAAGGGACTAGGACGTAGACCATAGAAGATTAGGGGCCGAACCTAGCTAAAATTCGTGGTGTTCTTTACTTTCTGCAATTTATCTTACTGCACTGTATAACTCAGTTAGCTGCTTATTTGTTAATCTGTTGCATCCAGTTAGCTGCCAAAATACCTTTTCAGATAGAAATTTTATTTGATCATTGTTAGTCATAACACCTATTCACCCCTCCCCTCTAGGTATGTATTTTCATCCAAGATCTTATATATGTAAATATTGATGTTAATATGTAAATATATATATGTAAATATTGATGTTAATATGTAAATAGCTTTATTGAAAGTCAATCAATTGCTAATATGTAAATAAGGTCGAAGTGTAAATGCATGTATCTGGATGTATTTATTATAAGAAAATAATTAACTTATTTTTTTAAATTTTTAATCAATTTTTCACTTTAATACTCAAACCTAAGACATAATTATTTGATAAATTAAATTCAAAACATATATTACAAAGAATTAAATTATATTAATTATTATTTAGAAAAATCAAATCTGAAGGATTCTTTTTTTAATGTAAGTGACTTTGATTTTTTTTACATTTCTAATTTTGTAATTTTATTTATTAGTAAAAAACATGTATACCTTATTAAATGTTAGGATCAATGACTATTTTATTAGTGATTTCAAATTTATTTTGACGTTTTTCTACTTCTCGTTATATATGTAAATATAATAATATTTTAATTGTAAAATCCAGACAACCATTTTCATTTTTATATTATCCCTTTTATTTATTCAGTATTTGGAATATGAAAATGGTTTTTGTTTGTGAATTGTAAAAAATTTTAAAATGAGAAAAGATCTCTGGTATATGTATTATGTAGGGCTCCACAATTTTAGTGTTAAAGATTTGAATTTTGAAAAATTTGAATTATCTCTTAAAGATGGAAGAAGGAGTACTTATTAGAGTGAGTAGAGGAAAGTTAGTTGGAAGATTAAAATTTGAAAAACATAATTAAGGATTTATAGACCTTGCATATTGCATATTTATAAAGACACAGACAAGAAAAAAAAAAGAGCAGGAGTTGGACAGAAACTAGAAGCCAACAAGCACAAAAAAGAGAAGAGATCAGGAAATCTTGTGAAAGGTACCAAAAAATTGTTTTCAATGAGTGTAAGGTTTGTATGTATTTGTATTTAAGAATAAAAGTATGATTTAATTAGATTTTGAATGGTAGACATGGAGATGGTGATCGTGTGCTTGTTCTTTTTTTTATGACAAAAATTAGATGTATTTATGTAATTGTTATCATCATTATTGACAACCCCGATGGTGAATATTTTTATTTTCTGTAAAGATATTATAATTTTCTCATTTTATGAATTCATGAATTTCATATACAGGAGATGGCTAATAAGGTTAACGATATTAAAACTCAAGTACAACATGATGATGTCCATGTAGTCCACAAATTCAGGCGATGGTATCTGAACATAAAAGGTGTAGCCAACGAATACATAATCTATCTAAATGTAAAAGGTCATATTATGGTACAAGAAGACCTTCTGATGGCGTTATGAAATCTGAACTTGTTACAGGTATTTATTCTAGATCAAATTTGGCAAAAATGATTATTTGGTGTAGATGAAATTTTGACAGTGATTCAACAATTTCAGCTATTTACTCCGATCAGTTTATTGAGAAGGCAAGATGGCTAGGTAGTTCTACTACCTCGCTGCATGATGATAATAAAAGTGCTCATTTCAAAGTAAAGGAAACAATGAAACTTTACAACAAGTTTTTTCTGCAAGCCATCAAGGTTAGTGTACTCCTCATTTTTATGTTATCACTTACTTTAAAGTTTGATTACCACTAAAAAAATTATCTCAAAACTTTTGATTTTGTTGGAAGAGGCCAATAGATGCGCAAGAGATGCAAAGAAGTTAATGAGCAAGGTGAGAGTGCATACGTTTGAATCATATTCGATTTGAAGTATGAATAAAAACTTCGTTTCACACAATTGTTTCTAAAGTTTATCTAAATGCGCTTAGGTCCTATACTATCTTTCACTGGACATCTTTAGTGAGAATAAGTATTATACCTTTTTTTAATCTATAGTGAGTTGATTTTCTTCAATGTTTCAACTCATTTTCCATAAGCTCACAACTTTACTCATCGAAATTTTTTAGACAAGTTAAAAAACTAGATAAACTTTAGATGTTAAGCAAAATTCGACCAACAATTACGCTCAACAGTTTAACATGTCTATGCTTGATAAGTGGCCATGAGTAGAACATAATCATCTAAACACTTTGGGACGTTTTTCAAAATATATAAAGATCATATTGTTGTACTTCCCAGTATTCTTTATGCAAGTTTTCCTCATTTAAAATGCATCTAGACTTTTGCTTGCATTTTTAAAAATATCTCGCGAACTAAAAGATTACCTTATTTCATTTACAAATTTAAGAAACTTACCTTTATTTTTACATATTTCTCTGAGTTCTTCATTATCTTTATATTAAATTTTCAGTCAAATGCAACAATTGAATTCCCATATTTCTTTCATCTCCTTCATGTTCACCATTGAATCCGAATCTTAAATATCCGAGATATTAGGAACATCACAGTTCTCCTAATTAACAGATTCTCAAACAACATTTGCCTCTGTATGAGCCCCATCATGGTTTCCCACAGTTACAAATTTTTACCATTAAACATATGTGGTAGACCTATATTTGGTATCTTGGCTATGTAGTACTGAAGAGGAGATGAGATGTCTATTTCAGGGGCAAAAAATCTCCCTATTACTTTATTCTTGCTCTTACTACGTTTGTAATATATTTACTCATAGTTATTCTGAAATCATCAGCAGGAAAGCGGTGCCTGTAATGAGAATAAAAAGTGATCTATCAGGTGACCTGATTTAAAGGCAGCATCAAAGGTAGATTTTCAGTGCATGTAAAAACATGATATAAATGCTATAGTTAGCAAGAGTAAAGTTCTGAGCATATCGAAACTTTTGTTTAGTAGTTTAGTATATATGGTTGACTTGATATAATTTTTAGAAGAATTTTTAAAAAATTACCGAAGTAGTTTGTTTAGTAGTTTATTATGGTTGACTTGTCATAATTCAGAAGTTTAAATGATGTGTGTTATACGTGCTTGAAATTATATTACTAGTAGTATTGAATGGTGACAAGTCATAAATTTCTTTGTATTGGTCTTTTCTTCTAAACTTTTCAGGTTTGTAACTTAATTATTTGTGCTGTTGGGAGCTAAATTTGGTATCATATCACTGTCTTCTAACATGATTGATCTTGTGTCGTGATACCTTTGTAAGGTAAATTTAACCTTTGTTTGTTGTATTGGGCCATTTCAGCCTGAAGGTTAAAAAAAAAAAAGTGCTTTACTATTGTTTAATTGGTTGGGTGGAATGGCATGAAGGAAATTATAGGTGCAGGGGAACGGTGGAGGAGATGGGGAGTGGGGTAAATATTAGGGCATCATTTGTGCATAGCTTTTTAGAAAGTAGTTCAAATTTCAAATTCCACCATTCAAGCATGTGACACCCCCCAAATCCGGGGTCAGGAGATTTGGTCGTCACGCGAAAATCCTCAAAATAAAACATCTGTTTAATAATAATCATTCACCTGTGATTGTCCCACACTTGAAATATAACATCTGTGACCCCAAACATACCAAGATCTTTAAGGTTATAGGGCTAGAAACAAGAATCCAAATTCCATTAAATAAAAAATATTCCTTCTTTACAACATTCTCTTTGATCAAATCTTAAACCACTGGTGTAACTTCGATAAAAAGTACGCCAGGCCAACTAGACTATTACATAATAATAGTAAATATTAGAACTTAAATATATAGAATAGATATTACACTAAATCCAGACATCCTGAGCTAAGTCATCTTCGAAATAGCATCACGCTTCTTCTCTTTCTGAACTGTGCGGATAAGTCTCGCCAAACTACCTTGCTGAAATGTTAGAATTTAAAACAGCAAGTATGAGCGAAAGAAATGCTCAGCAAGCGTATAAAAATTTTGTTATAAAAACCAGGATAAGTGGGACATAAAATCAACTGAAATGTAAAATAGTTTATAGAGAAACTGAATCAACAACTGTGATATAATTCAAACCATATCTGAAATCATTTGGCACGTCATAAGAATGAATCATCTGCCAACTTACAATATATAATAGCCATTCTGGCAATATGGATTGGATATATAAAAAGAAAGACAAAACACCATTACCCCTTGATCAGGTTCAAAAGTAATGGGACCGTTTGTACTACCACCGGTACAATTCTATACCCGTGTGTATAACCCGAATTTTGTGAGGGTACCAAAATAGGCAAGTAATGTTAGCCTATAGGAAAATGGAATGGTTACCATATCCTCCTTAAATATAGTTGGACCAACTACTCGACGTGGCCTCTTACGCTTACCATTTTCCAATCCAATAGAGCAATTTCCGAATTCCACAGGAAATGCTTAGTTTTAAATACAGGCCACATCCCTATTATTTACTACGATAATAAGGATATGAAGAGTTTATCTTAAACAATTCCCCACATCAAGGGTACCAATATCAAGTAACTGTGTTCGCACAAAAATATTTAAGAACCACAAATAGCTCTGAACAATAACTACTTGTCATGATATGAATCAATGAAACATAAAATAAAAAGTGTTTAGGATGATCATGAAAATACTTGCCTCTGGTCCTTAGCTATTGCGTAACGCCGAAGTAATACAACTATCTCCTTCTTTTATCTCACGTCATCATGTCCTCTATTTTAATCATGCTTTGGTTTACTCTTTAGCGGTTGCCACGAGTCTGATTGGTCGACATCGAGCCCGCGCATCAACTTCAGTTTCTCTATTGGAATACAATAATCGAAAATGTCCACTCCGAACATAGACGTTTTCCCGGTGTTAAAACGCCTCACAGTGAACCCAGTAACCACAACCAATACTCCATCCATCTTCATCCTCTTCATTTAACATCCACATTTCTTCATCGACAAACCTAAGTCAATATCCACCTCTCAATCCCAGTAAAAATAAAATTAATCTGACAATTCTAGTTAGTAATTCAAAGAAAACGCCATCTACCCCTAACGACATCTTATAATACAAACCAGACAAACAATTATGCATACAACTTAATCCAACTCAATCTATAGATAATCCTCAAAAGGCACTTACTCCTCGAATTAAGTAAACAAAATCTCGAGACCACAATTAATCCTCGAATTAAGTAAATAAACCTCGAGACAATAACTATCCTCGAAATAATTCATTAATCCTCGAGATACATCAGTAATCCTCGAGACAACCACTTAACACATATATACATAAACAGTAACACTCAAAACATGCCTATAAATCGTTGTAACCAAATAAGTTAAATAAATCTATATACAAGGGATTTTTAGAAAATTTCGGCATGAAGTATTCGTAAATAGGACTATCCATCTGTTTTTCAATTTCACAATTCAACTGTATATATACTACGAAAATAAGGCTGCCTCAACTTGCAGCAAACAATTAAGAAAATAAATAATTAAAGAAATGATCTGCCCAGACTTGCAGCACCTAAACAATTAAGGAAAGTATCTGCCCAGACTTGCAGCACCTAAACAATTAAGAAAATTACTGCCCTGACTTGCAGCACATAAGAATACAATACACATAGCTCATAGATCAGATCATGAAAAGATTTTATTCGAAAATTTTAAAACAGAAAACGGGTCAGAATCCTAATCACCGGATATAACCGACATATCAAAAGGTTCGGTAAAAAGCCGATCCGAATTTAAAAGTTGAATTTGAACTTAAAACTATTTTTTTTAAGAACCGGGTCATTTTACAGATTTCAAAAATATTTGTCTCGTTTAAAACAGACAAACAGTTCAATTAATACGAAATTAATAAGAATAATTCAATTAATAATTAAATTAATTGAAATATTCAAATTAATTATTTATTAATTAACTCATAAAAATAACAAATCTTTTATAATAAAAAGATTTCAATTCAATTAAGTCAATTATATATGTAAATAATAATTAATTAATATAATTAATCAATTAAAATGAATTAATCAATTAATTAAATCAATTAAATTGTTATTTTAAAATAATTAACTAATTTAATTTAATTTTTAGAAATTAAAATAATAATTCATAAAAGAATTGTGAATTTTAGAAAAATTTATAAAAATTTGACCTAAAAACAGTTTTCTGTAATGTTTTACAGAAAAATGGATCAAACGGCACTATTCATCACCATCTCCACACATTCATCACCAAGAACACTTAACCACCTTTAATGGAGGTTCGCCAGAATCCGAAAATTTTTCGGCAATCCAAAAACACTCCGGCGACCATAACTTTCACAAACTACTAAACCAAATGAAGCGTGTAATATATGGATCTTGACTAAAATTTCACGACAAACTCAACCGTTCCAACGAAAACGACAAAAACGCGACCGAAATCCGGCGAGCTTGAACCAAAATTCGGCCGAAAATAGTTCTCCTTCATTTCTAAACCAAATCGTGTGTTTAACATCACAAAATGAAGCTTATAACTCATACAATCTAACCCCTAACACCTCTAACACGAACAATCATCGCAACCCACGAACGAATTGATTTTATAAACGGCTTAAAACTCAAACTCGAATTTCCCAAAAAAGAACACAAACATTGCAATTAGATACTTAAATCAACTCTAAATAACCATATGAAGCTATAGGAGTCATCAAAACAAGCAAACAAATCACCAAACGAAAAGTCCCAATTTTTGATTCAAGAACCCTAATTTTTGAATTGGACAAATCTGAAATCAAACATTGAAATTGAGCACATATTTAGACTCCTTACACCCACACGAAGATATACATATCATCAAATCACATGGAAAAGCTCATAATCGAAAATCCCTAAATCAATGATAAACCCTAAAACTGTAAAATTAAAGAATGATTCGTAGAAACTTAGAAAATTACCCAACACAGAATTTGATGATAGATTATAAAAGAGGATGTTGAGAGCTTCGATTCAACTGCTTGAACACCAAAATCCGATATCAGAATCACCCTCAAATTTGGATTTGATCCTCAAGAAGAGAGAGAAAATATATTTTCATATTTATTATATATATAAAATCTGATTTTTATGAATTATTAATAATTTAAAAAAAAATCTGATTCCTATTTATATTAATCAAAAATTAATACCCCAAAAACATTTTTAACCCCTAGTTAAAATCATTAAGCCTTAAAGATAATTTTTATGGGATATAAATGTAAAAATTTTATTTTTAAACAAATATAATATAAATGCCAAAATTCCCCAAAAATTATAAATATTACATAAATTACAAAATAATATATTTTAAATATCCTATTATTATAGAAAAATAATTTTATCAAAAACAGGGCCTCGAATTCAATACAGGGGTTGGGTTCGGAAATTATAATACGAAATAACCGTATTCTAAAAAGATAAAAATACAGAAAAATAGAATAAAATATTATATTCTACATAGAAGTCACATAACACGTATGGGATAATTTTCCTATTTAATAAAAATCATAATGCATTTAAATGCATTAAAAATAAACTGAAACACAGTAAAATGAAATAAAAGTATATTTTAATATAAAAATTACATGTAATATTCCTGGTCGTTACAAAACCTCATAGATGTAG
The DNA here is from genome assembly GCA_036435485.1 of Saposhnikovia divaricata. Classification (NCBI taxonomy): domain Eukaryota; kingdom Viridiplantae; phylum Streptophyta; class Magnoliopsida; order Apiales; family Apiaceae; genus Saposhnikovia; species Saposhnikovia divaricata. The sequence continues at coordinate 165,744,637 of CM071595.1, read as the reverse complement.
CGGTCCAAACTCAATTTATGTAGACGGGAAAAAAGTCATATGGTTGGAGTATGCATCTAGATATTCCTAAACTTACGAGGTTTTTGATACTTACATGGAAATATGAATTCCTTTATGAGGTTCACAATATACTGATGTGTGTTACTATTTTTCCTGATAAGTGGCAGATGATAGAGATGAATGCGGTTTTGTATCACTAAAAACAATGTGGTCACCTCCCTGGTATTTGAACTTCTATATTATTAATACCTGTGTAATTTGCAGATACTGTTGAATGTTTATATCTAATTTTACTAAAAGCTGAATCTAAATTCCCTCCATTTATGGGTTAAAGTTGAATCCGTCCCTTTATCACTGACCAATATTTTTTTTGATCTGATATTGCAGGTACCTATGTTGGATATCAGTTTTATTCACGAGCTGCAATGGCAGCTCTAGGATTTCATAGCCAATGTTTTTCTGGAATTGATCATATTGGAAAATCTTCCAAGGTGATGTCAATGCACCTATGTTACATTTGTTTAGTTGGGAACAGTATAAAAAGTGACAAATTTCGAGGTAGAAGAGAAGTATAGAGAATATTAAATAAGTTGATACTTAATAGTATGGAATATTATAAAGGAAAATTATTTGTTAAACATGAAGGAAAATTCTTTGTTAAACAGGAAGGAAAATTCAGTTCGAAATTGTTAAGTAAAGGATGGAATAAACTCTTAAAACTGTATGTTTTTATTAGATATACAGCTGATCATAACTAAGAAATTCGGTTTCAACCTCAGAGCTGCACTATAATGGATTCTGCAACTAAAGAGATCGAAGCTTGATGAAAAGTTCATAATGGGCTTTACTATTTACAGCAAATCTATCCTCTGTGAAGAATACATCTAGAGTGTCTAATAATTGCAATCTCTTGAGAACTGAATCATATTAAGTCTAGCAACATGCTCCCAGAGCAAAGATCAATACAATTCCTTATCAGCAAGGAAAACTGAGCTCTACCAAACAAGTATGTCTCACCTGTCCAATGTCTAAGTTTGTGAAATTGCCCTATAATCTTAGTCAGTCTCATGCTAAATCTGCATTTGATTTGTTGCATATTGACACTTGGGGCCCTTACAAAGTTCCTACTAGAGGAAAATACAAATATTTCTTGACCTTAGTGGATCATCACACTAGGTTCACTTGGTTGTATTTGATTCAATACAAGTCTGAATACTTGTCTATCTTAGAGTCATTTGTCACTTTTATTAGCAATCATTTTCATGCTTATATAATGACTATTAGATCTAATAATGCATTGGAGTTTACTACCTCATCATGTATTCAGTTATACAGTAAGTTGGGAATTGTGCATCAAACTTCTATAGCTTATAGAACTCAACAGAATTCCAGAGTCAAAAGGAAGCATAGGTCTGTTTTGGAAATTGAAAGGTGTTTGAGATTTCAATCTGGATTGGAACTTTCATATTTGGGAGATTTTGTGAAGATAGCTGTTCATTTGTTGAATAGACTACCTACTTTTGCTCTAGGTGATAAAATTCTATATGAACTTTTGTATAAAAGCCAGCAGATTATGATCACATGAAGGTTTTTGGGTGTTTGGCTTTTGCCTCAAATCCATCAAATTCCACTGATAACTTTGATGTGAGGGGAGTACCCTGTGTTTTCTTGGGGTATCTTTCCACTAAAAAGGGTCACAAGATGCTGAAGATACTAACAAAGGAGATATTTGTTACCAGAGATGCAAAGTTTGTAGAGAATGTCTTTCCAATGAATGCTCAAGCTCAATCAACTTACATGGCTCCTTTACCAGCACCTATGCCTACTTGTGAACATTCAGCTGGAGTATTTGATACTGATGAATTGGTGATGGATCTTTATATGGATGAAGAGCATAATGCACAATCTGAGACCACACCTGCAAGCTCACCTGTCTTGAGGAGATCAACAAGAATTTAGAAGAAATCACATTGGCTGAATTCCTATGCACATTCAGCCAAAACTGTAAATCAGGTCACAGATGTTGAAGTTCATACATCTTTTAGTTGTTTCTTGGCTTCAATGGAGAAAAGAGAGGATCTAATACATTTTAAGAAAGTTGTTCAGGATGAGCACTAGATTAAGGCTATAAACAAGGAATTGGATGCACTAGAGGCTAATAAAACTTGGGAAATTACTACTCTTCCTCCTAGTAAAAAGGCCATAGGGTGCAGATGGGTATATAAAACCAAGTACAACCCTGATGGATCTGTTGAGAGGTATAGATCCAGGCTAGTTGCTCTTGGAAACAAACAGATCTATGGAATTAACTATGCAGAAATGTTTACACCTGTTGCAAAATTAACCACAGTAAGAACACTGTTGGCAGGACCACTTTGATTTTGTTTGAACCCCGTGGATTATTCTTCCTCCATGAATAATAAAAAAAGGCCCCTCCTTCTAGCGCCAAATGTTGTGGAAGAAATTTTGTAACAACACAAATTGGAGTTGTCCTGGAATACTAGAGCGAGTAGTGTATGAATATGGTTGTTTTTATGGATTATGGGTTTATGAAAAAGAGAGAGGCTGTACTTGGTAGGTGTCTCGATTTGTCACGTGTATCGGATCCCTTTGCCAAGATGCCTATGTACCAATTTATACTAGATCAAGCTCACGAAATTCTGTGAAATTGGGTTTATCCCTTAGAAATTTTAGGACAAACTTCGTTGATGTGGACAATTATTGATTTTATCTAATTTAATCTTGGCGTTATGTTATCTTCCTGATTTGAAGAATATCATTTGGAGATTATTTTATTTATTAGATTGAGATTGATTTTTTCCTCATTTCAGAGAAAGAATATTACTTAGGTATCAAACAATTATTATTAATCTAAATTAATAATTAATAAATATTAAAAATTTGGAAGATATTATGCCAAACGATTTTTCATCTATTTCTCAAATAGTAATAAATACCTTACTCGCATCTTCACCATATAGTGATGTAGTCATACATATACTCTAAAAATAATGTCTAATAAATTTTAGTTTTCTATATTATAGCTCAAAGCATATGTGTATAAAAAATATTGCCACGAATACTTGATTTTTCTATTAACATTCATTTTTTTACACCTTTTTTCATAATACAACAGTTTTGAATAACAATTATAAACAAATTTTACATATATAATCATGTATTCTCATGTTGATATACTATAATATTTTATTTGTGCGTCCAAGATCTTATATATGTAAATATTGATGTTAATATGTAAATATATCTGTAAATATTGATGTTAATATGTAAATAGCTTTATTGAAAGTCAATCAATTGCTAATATGTAAATAAGGTCGAAGTATAAATGCATGTATCTGGATGTATTTATTATAAAAATATAAATTAACTTATTTTTTTAAATTTTTAATCAATTTTTCACTTTAATACTCAACCTAAGACATAATTATTTGATAAATTAAATTCAAAACATATCTTACAAAGAATGAAACTATAGTAATTATTCTTTAGAAAAATCAAATCTGAAGGATTCTTTTTTTAATGTAAGTGACTTTGATTTTATTTACATTTCTTATTTTGTAATTTTATTTATTAGTAAAAAACAAGTATACCTTATTAAATGTTAGGATCGATGACTATTTTATTAATTATTTCAAATTTATTTTGACGTTTTCCTAGTTCTCGTTATGTATGTAAATATAATAATATTTTAATTGTAAAATCCAGACAACCATTTTCATTTTTATATTATCCCTTTTATTTATTCAGTATTTGGAATATGCAAATGGTTTTTGTTTGTGAAATGTAAAAATTTTCAAAATGAGAAAAGATCTCCGGTATATGTATTATGTAGGGCTCCACAGTTTTAGTGTTAAAGATTTGAATTTTGAAAAAATTTGAATTATCTCTTAAAGATGGAAGGAGTACTGATTAGAGTAATTAGAGGGAAGTTAGTTGGAAGATTAAAATTTGAAAAACATAATTAAGGATTTATAGACCTTGCATATTGCATATTTATAAAGACAAAGACAAGCAAAAAAGAGAGTTGGAGTTTGGACAGAAACTAGAAGCCAGCAAGCACAAAAAAGAGAAGAGATCAGGAAATCTTGTGAAAGGTACCAAAAAATTGTTTTCAATGAGTGTAAGGTTTGTATGTATTTGTATTTAAGAATAAAAGTATGATTTAATTAGATTTTGAATGGTAGACATGGCGATGGTGATAGTGTGCTTGTTCTTTTTTTTTTATGACAAAATTTAGATGTATTTATGTAATTGTTATCATCATTATTGTCAGCCCCGGTGGTGAATATTTTTATTTTCTGTATAATATTATAATTTTCTCATTTTATTAATTCATGAATGACATATACAGGAGGTGGCTAATAAGGTTAATGATATTAAAACTCAAGTACAACATGATGATGTCCATCCGTGTAGTCCACAAATTCAGGCGATGGTATCTGAACATAAAAGGTCTAGCCAACGAATACATAATATATCTAAATGTAAAAGGTCATATTATGGTACAAGAAGAACTTCTGATGGCGTTATGAAATCTGAACTTGTTACAGGTATTTATTCTAGATCAAATTTGGCAAAAATGATTATTTTGGTGTAGATGAAATTTTGACAGTGATTCAACAATTTCAGCTATTTACTCCGATCAGTTTATTGAGAACGCAAGATGGCTAGGTAGTTCTACTACCTCACTGAACGATGATAATAAAAGTGCTCATTTCAATGTAAAGGAAACAATGAAACTTTACAACAAGTTTTTTCTACAAGCCGTCAAGGTTAGTGTACTCCTCATTTTGATGTTATCACTTATTTTAAAGTTTGATTACCACTAAAAACATTATCTCAAAACTTTTGATTTTGTATGATGAGGCCAATAGATGCACAAGAGATGCAAAGAAGTTAATGAGCAAGGTGAGAGTGCATACGTTTGAATCATATTCGATTTGAAGTATGAATAAAAACTTCGTTTCACATAATTTTTTCTAAAGTTTATCTAAATGCGCTTAGGTCCTATACTATCTTTCACTGGACATCTTTAGTGAGAATAAGTATTATACCTCTTTTTAATCTATAGTGAGCTGATTTTCTTCAATGTTTCAACTCATTTTCCATAAGCTCACAACTTTGCTCATCGAAATTTTTTAGACAAGTTAAAAAACTAGATAAACTTTAGATGTTAAGAAAAATTCGACCAACAAATTACGCTCAACAGTTTAACATGTCTATGCTTGATAAGTGGCCATGAGTAGAACACAAACATCTAAACACTTTGGGACTTTATTCAAAATATTTAAAGATCATATTGTTGTACTTCCCAGTATTCTTTATGCAGGTTTTTCTCATTAAAAATGCATCTAGACTTTTGATTGCATTTTTAAAAATATCTCGCGAACTAAAAGCTTTCCTTATTTCATTTGCTAATTTAAGAAACTTAACTTTATTTTTACTTATTTCTCTGAGTTCTTCATTATCTTTATATTGAATTTTCAGTCAAATGCAACAATTGAATTCCTATATTTCTTTCAACTCCTTCATGTTCACCTTTGAATCTGGATCTTAAATATATGAGATATTATTGTCCATCAAAGGAGGAACATCACAGTTCTTCTAATTAACGGATCCTCAAAAACATTTGCCTCTGTATGAGCCCCATCATGGTTTCCCACAGTTGCAAATTTTTACCATTGAACATATGTGGTAGACCTATATTTGGTATCTTGGCTATGTAGTACTGACGAGGAGATGAGATGTCTATTTCAGGGGCAAATAATCTCCCTAATACTTTATTCTTGTCTTACTGCGTTTGTAATATATTTACTCATAGTTATTCTGAAATCATCAACAGGAAATCGGTGCATGTAATGAGAATAAAACGCGATCTATCAGGCGACCTGATTTAAAGGCAACATCAAAGGTAGATTTTCAGTGCATGTAAAAACATGATATAAATGCTATAGTTAGCAAGAGTAAAGTTCTGAGCATATCGAAACTTTTGTTTAGCATATATGTTTTACTTGATATAATTTTTAGAAGAATTTTTTAAAAAATTACCGAAGTAGTTTATTTAGTAGTTTAGTATGGTAGACTTGTCATAATTCAAAAGTTTAAATGTTGTGTGTTATACGTGCTGTAAATTATATTACTAGTAGTATTGAATGGTGACAGGTCATAAATTTCTTTGTATTGGTCTTTTCTTCTAAACTTTTCTGGTTTGTAACTTAATTATTTATGATGTTGGGAGCTAAATTTGGTATAATATCTCCGTCTTCTAGCATGATTGATCTTGTGTCGTGATACCTTTGTAAGGTAAATTTAACCTTTGTTTGTTGTATTAGGCTTGAATTATTTGAGCCTGAAGGCTAAAAAAAGAAGTGCTTTATTGTTATTTAATTGGTTGGGTGGAATGGTGATAAGTGCATATTTTTGCATATTTTTATTGCCTATTTATTGCTTCTGAATTTTTCCTATAAATAGGCCTTATCTTCTCTTGTAAAAAGATACCCATTACCTTACATACTAGAATTATTATTATAGTAGTTCATCTCCAAAAATTATAGTTGTAATTTTCTATTTTTCTTGTAAACACTCTTTATTTTTATGTAATTTCCAGTTTCATTTTAATTCTTGCATCCCTCTTTCATTTTATTTTCCTTGTTCTTTATTTCGTTATTTTCGTAAATTCTCGGGTGGATAAAGTAGCAACGCTAACCACACGGGATTGAAAGTATCGAATTGAAGAATTTGTTTCGTAATTTTAATTTCCGTTTTAATTGTAATTGTTGCCCCTTTAAATTTCAATTTTATTGTGGGCTTTATTATTATTAATTGCAAATCTAAATTTCATATTTTATTTGTTAGTGTAAAAAAAAAATTATCACAAAAATATTAGTAGTTTTAATTTTCAGATCATATTTGCCGAATTGTATTTGTTGTTAATTCGAAGGCTTACGTCTATGTGCTCTGTTTTATTTACGTTTCAATTCTAAACCCACCCTTTTCTTCTTTTTTTTTCCTTCGCTGCTTTAATCTAAACAACCCCAGTTCTTGTTCTTTCTTCTCCATCTTCAAACCCCTTTTCTTCCTCGTTTATCTTTAAATTCAAATAACAAAACCACTTTGTTTTTCCTTCCTCTTTGAAAAGAATACACAGCCTTCCTCTCCTCCTTCTTCTTTTCTGTCCAAACCGAACTCCCCTTTCCCCTATTTTACTTAGAATTCTTGTACCCTTATGTCGATGTTCGCTTTTGCTGATTAAGGGTTGTATTAAGTTTCGTGGTTCTATATTGTAGTTCGATTTTACGCGTTTTGTTGTAGACATCGCTGTGTATAGCTGAGTCTGTGAATCGGGTTGTTAAGAATTTCTATGAAATTGCTGCGTTTTTGGTTGAGTTATTGTCAAGTTTTGTGGCTAAATTAATACCGAGTTTGTTTTATTTCCATGATTGCCGAGTCATTGGGTCTTGTTTTCGTCTTGAATTGTCGTTTGCTGTTACTAAGAATGCGGCTTGTTGAGAGTTGAGTTCGTTAATTCGGTTTAGTGAGTTTTTGGATCGAGTTTTTGGTTGAATTATTGTGCACAGCCGTGTTGTTATTCTTGCTAAAAAGCTGTCCGAGTTGTTGTTTCCGAGTTTCGACTGTGTTCTTGTAGTTAGGAGTCGAGTCATTTGTCGATTGGTTGAGATGATTTTTGCTTCGTTTTGCTTTGTAATCGCTGCCGTGTCTGTCTTTCGAGTGGCTGAGTCTGTGCCGAGTTGTACTGAGTTCTGTTTTCGTTGAAATTGCCGAGTTCGTCCGTCTGTAATTGATTTTAAGCGTTGTTCGATTGTCAAGTGGGTTGAGTTATGGTTTTTGTTGAGTCGAGTTTTTTTCCCTGGTTCTGTAAATTCATGTCTGGGTGGTGTTAGTAAATTGCTGCGAGTTCTGTTAAGTTTTGTGGCCGAGTTCATTACCGTGGTTGTTTCACTGAGTTTGTTTCGTTCTGAATTTGCTTGTTTTTTGTTCGTTAATTTCTGAAATGGCTAGTCGTATTTACAAATGGTTCATGACGATTTTTTTAAATTTTTCTATAAATAAACTTTAGTTTGTTAGCGTAAAAAAAAAGGTTTCAAGAATAAAATTTGGTTTTAATTTGAATTTAGGATTTTTAGAATAATTAGAATAATTTTAATTTTTTTTTTAAAAAAAATTTAGATTAAAATCCGTTTTAGAGTTAAATAGTGTAAAAATCAAAATTTTCCAAAACCAACTTGCTCTAATTCGCCTAAATTTATAGTTAAGGATCGCGAAATAAATATTATTCCCTGTGGATCGAATCTTAAAATACTAAAACGATGATCGTGCACTTGCGATATTAAATTGTCACATTTTCGTCACATCAAGTTTTTGGCGCCGCTGCCGGGGAGTAATTATTTTTCGCACCTTAATTTTTAATTTTTCGGATTAGTTTTCTTTCGCTTGCCTTATTTTTTTCATTTTTTTTAGGAAAGTTTGGAATTTCGGGAATCTTTTCACGGAGCTTGAAAAAATCGGAATTCTTGGAAGCATGCTTCGGTAACTCGTATCTCTCTCTCTTTTCGCCTTTTTATTCTAAAATAAATACAAAAAAAATAAAAAAAATCGAAAATCACAAAAAAATTGAAAATTGAAAAATGAAAAAAATTATTTGTAAATACATACTTTTTGCATCATGCATTTAATCACTTAGGGCACACCGTCTAGATTTTTATTTTCTTGTTTTTAATTTCTCGTACCTAGTAAATTGTGGTGATCGCTGGAGGACCCGAAGGTACGTTAAATTTTTTTTTTTAGATTAGGACATGTAGTGTAAGCATCCATAATTGTTTATCGTTTTTGTATATATCTCGTTGTTTGTTGCATCAAATAAACGTAATTAAGACTTATTCACGACCTTCAGTGTCTAAGGTTCGCCTGGCTGTTAAGATTTGGTGTCTAAGTGACGAGTTTGGCCTCTTGGCAATGCCTGCTCTAATCTGGCCGAATCGGTCTGAATAATTCTTAATTTACGGATTATTTTTAGTGTGTCTTAACGTTACGTGAGCAATGTCTAGTTATTTTAATTAGGGAACCTAGGTTGGATTTTTCTTTTGATTTTTCACCATTTATTTTGTGTGTTTCATTTTCGCACTTACTTGCTACGAGGTTTTACCCTTGATCAATCTTTACCATGTCCGTAGCATTTAGGGAGCGTTATTACCAAGGTTGGGATTTTGACGAGGAGTACGCAGATAGTACGATGTGGAGTGAGTCAACTAGGGAACCTAGTGTATATAACGAGTCGTATAGTACTTTTAGTGATTTGCATTATGGTGAAAACGATATTGCAATCGACTCCGAATTAGATGCTCTTACTAGACGACTCGAAGCCTTAGAAACCCTTAGAGGCCCTTCACAGACGTCTTGGCACCCAAATTTCAACTCTCCGAGTCTCGATTTTCAACATGTCAACACCATGTTTCAACCAACCTCTCGAAATGACCATTTTACATCGTCTTCTAATTCCGGTTGGAGAGATTATCCCAATCTCTCATGGAACCAAGGTCATAGCCATCAAACTCCGCCTCCACATTTTCAAGGACCGAACTCTTATCCAATTCCGAGTCAAGTTCCTTATTCGAGTTCAATTCAAACCAACGCCCACCCGCCCGGATTTCATGATTCGAGTAGGCAACTTGACACTTTAGAAAAGAGTATCGAGGCTTTATTGGTTTCTCAAGCAAACTTCATGCGAACCATAACTTCTGATAGGCAAATTTTGAACTCTAATGCTCAAACCTTATCTAAGTTAGAATTTCAAGTGAATCAATTAGCCACCATGTGCGAGCGTGAGACGATAACCACTCCGAATCCACCCGAGGTCAACCCTGAGTTTCTTATCACTCAAAGACCTATCAATACTTTCGATGATATCATTTCTCCTAGGTCTAATGTTCAAGTTGACACTCCTTTCGGTGGTGATTCACACGAAGAAGATTCTAATGCTGACATCATTCTTTCTCTAGGTCAAACGAAGAATCTCGATGATTCTGAGTTTGTGGCTTCACCTAGACAACCATCATCTTCTTCTAGTAAACTTTTCCTTTCATCTTCCAAACCTCTTCCCGAAAAACCCAAAGAACTTCATACTCAACCAATAGGAGCTGATCTAGTTATGGAGGTTGTTTCAAGGCCAAATTTGGACGATCATGAGATTGAGTCTCTTCTTAAACAAGATTTTCAATTGCATTACGAGACCAATCGAGAGCTTCACGAATCTTTTAAGGATTTGACCTCGGAAGAGATGTTTGGAGAGATGATGAATATTTGTTCCAAATGGGAAACCCAACATAAGGATAGTTCTTGTGATCCTAATTCTGTTGGTAAAACATTTTTCGAAGAGCCACCCCCACCCGTTTCTATTTCTTCATTTTCCACTCGTGCTCCATCTTTCATTGGAACTCATGATATTCATGACCAACATCTTATCGTAATTAATTTGCTTAAACAACAAAAAGAAGCATCTTCATGGTCTATGGATGAAGTTAGGAATATGAGTTTTATTCTTGCGCCTAATCGGATCGTTCAAGTGGTCTATGCTATTTTTGTGGGTGAGTTTATGAAATATGTTGGTTGTATAACAAAAATAGTTTTTCCGAGAGCAGGTATTGGTTAGTAAATATTTGTTTTGTACCTCCCATAGTAGAATTCAGGTATGGGGGAGGATTTGTGTGTGTGTGTGAGTTGTTTCCTTTCGTAGTTTTTTTTCAGCAGTTTGTCATTCTCCGTCATCCCTTATCAGGTATTTCCTCCTCTCTATTTTATTCTCGTTCATTTTGCATACATTGAGGACAATGCATGATTTAGGTATGGGGGAGGGTTTTAGTGTAAATACATAAAATTGAAAAAAATCCAAAAAAATTGAAAAATTTTAAAAATCCAAAAATAGAGATATTTTAGCTTAGTTGTCCTTCCCACTCTTTAAATTCTAGAACTAGTTGGTGTTGACTATTTTTTTCGAAAATTATATGTATAATGCCTTTAGATAATTTGAACGTAGTCAGGTAAGGTTTTCCTCATGAAACTTGTGTCGAACAAATTTTTCTTAAAAGACCAAGACGGCATATTTGCACAAGACTTTTGATGGAAAAATTGTATAGGAATGTTATTTCATACCTGAGAGAGAACCCACATGTTAGAACAATGTCGAATCAAACCTTTGCGAAATTTGGTTCCTATAGTGTCAAAAAAATAAAGGAAAGAAAAAGAGTCAATAAATGTTTGTAACTGTTGAGTGCTAGTGTAATTTTGTAATAATAAATTCTTAGTAGTGAAATCGGCTAGGTTGGGCTCATTAATAACCCGAGTAAGTAAGTCCGAGGGGACTTTGTGCCTAGCAACCTAAGGTCCTTGTGATCTGGGATTGTTAACCCAAAACTCGCTAAATGGGTATTGATGCAAAAGTCTTTTGGGACCTCAACCATTGCACAGTCGGTCTAACTACTAAGAACGTGAAGTTTGGCTAGAACCTTGTTTTGATAGAGATTGGGTCAGTTCAATATTGGTTGAAAAAGAGAAAATGTTTGTATGCAGTTAATCCATCAAAGGCCTTAAATTCACTACACACCTTGGGATTTTTTGTAAATTTTTAGTCTAATCATGTGGATTGTGGGAACCTATAACTTGGCTATCATTAGAATAATCTTTAAGGCATGTATTTTCCTACAAAATTGTTTTGTTGACACCGGTGAAAGCTAGAGAAAAAGAGGAAAGTTGGATACTTGCTGATTTATCTCAAAGATTTTATGGGTATATCTTCTGTAAACCCTTAGGAGACAACACTCCTCCTGTAGAGATCGTCTATAGATTTAACGGGTTGGTAAACCTAAAATTACCCGTGATTCCTACGACAGTTAGTATAGGTTTTTCATTCTGCATTTTTCTTTGTGTTTTACTCGAGGACGAGCAAAAGATAGGTATGGGGGCATTTGATAAGTGCATATTTTTGCATATTTTTATTGCCTATTTATTGCTTGGATTCATATTTTAATAAATTATTTTGTTTTATTTCAGGAAATTCAAGAAAAAATGAAGAAATTGCAGAATAAAGAAAATAAAGGTCAAGGAAGAGAAAAAGAAAAAGAAGAAGGACCAAAACAAAAAGAAAATGAAAAGCTAGGGGTGGTGGTGCATTTTGTTATCAAAGAAAATGGATGTCCAAGATTTAGCCAACACTAAACCAAATCAATGGTTAGGATTTACCCACACCTACCAAAAACCCTAATTTTTCCTATAAATAGGCCTCATCTTCTCTTGTAAAAAGACACCCATTAACTTACATACTAGAATTATTATTGTAGTAGTTCATCTCCAAAAATTATAGTTGTAATTTTCTATTTTTCTTATAAACACTCTTTATTTTTATGTAATTTCCAGTTTCATTTTAATTCTTGCATCCCTCTTTCATTTTATTTTCCTTGTTCTTTATTTCGTTATTTTCGTAAATCCTCGGGTGGATAAAGTAGCAACGCTAACCACACGGGATTGAAAGTATCGAATTGAAGAATTTGTTTCGTAATTTTAATTTCCGTTTTAATTGTAATTGTTGCCCCTTTAAATTTCAATTTTATTGTGGGCTTTATTATTATTAATTGCAAATCTAAATTTCATATTTTATTTGTTTGTGTAAAAAAAAAATTATCACAAAAATATTAGTAGTTTTAATTTTCAGATCATATTTGCCGAATTGTATTTGTTGTTAATTCGAAGGCTTACGTCTATGTGCTCTGTTTTATTTACGTTTCAATTCTAAACCCACCCTTTTCTTTTTTTTTTTCCTTCGCTGCTTTAATCTAAACAAACCCAGTTCTTGTTCTTTCTTCTCCATCTTCAAACCCCTTTTCTTCCTCGTTTATCTTTAAATTCAAATAACAAAACCACTTTGTTTTTCCTTCCTCTTTGAAAAGAATACACAGCCTTCCTCTCCTCCTTCTTCTTTTCTGTCCAAACCGAACTCCCCTTTCCCCTATTTTACTTAGAATTCTTGTACCCTTATGTCGATTTTCGCTTTTGCTGATTAAGGGTTGTATTAAGTTTCGTGGTTCTATATTGTAGTTCGATTTTACGCGTTTTGTTGTAGACATCGCTGTGTATAGCTGAGTCTGTGAATCGGGTAGTTAATAATTTCTATGAAATTGCTGCGTTTTTGGTTGAGTTATTATCAAGTTTTGTGGCTAAATTAATACCGAGTTTGTTTTATTTCCATGATTGCCGAGTCATTGGGTCTTGTTTTCGTCTTGAATTGTCGTTTGCTGTTACTAAGAATGCGGCTTGTTGAGAGTTGAGTTCGTTAATTCGGTTTAGTGAGTTTTTGGATCGAGTTTTTGGATCGAGTTTTTGGTTGAATTATTGTGCACAGCCGTGTTGTTATTCTTGCTAAAAAGCTGTCCGAGTTGTTGTTTCCGAGTTTCGACTGTGTTCTTGTAGTTTGGAGTCGAGTAATTTGTCGATTGGTTGAGATGAGTTTTGCTTCGTTTTGCTTTTTAATCGCTGCCGTGTTTGTCTTCCGAGTGGCTGAGTCTGTGCCGAGTTGTACTGAGTTCTGTTTTCGTTGAAATTGCCGAGTTCGTCCGTCTGTAATTGATTTTAAGCGTTGTTCGATTGTCAAGTGGGTTGAGTTATGGTTTTTGTTGAGTCGAGTTTTTTTTCCTGGTTCTGTAAATTCATGTCTGGGTGGTGTTAGTAAATTGCTGCGAGTTCTGTTAAGTTTTGTGGCCGAGTTCATTACCGTGGTTGTTTCACTGAGTTTGTTTCGTTCTGAATTTGCTTGTTTTTGGTTCGTTAATTTCTGAAATGGCTAGTCGTATTTACAAATGGTTCATGACGATTTTTTTAAATTTTTCTATAAATAAACTTTAGTTTGTTAGCGTAAAAAAAAAAGGTTTCAAGAATAAAATTTGGTTTTAATTTGAATTTAGGATTTTTAGAATAATTAGAATAATTTTAATTTTGTTTTAAAAAAAATTTAGATTAAAATCCGTTTTAGAGTTAAATAGTGTAAAAATCAAAATTTTCCAAAACCAACTTGCTCTAATTCGCCTAAATTAATAGTTAAGGATCGCGAAATAAATATTATTACCTGTGGATCGAATCTTAAAATACTAAAACGATGATCGTGCACTTGCGATATTAAATTGTCACATTTTCGTCACATCAAATGGCATGAAGGGTGGAATGGCATGAAGGAAATTAGAGGTGCAGGGGAATGGTGGAGGAGATGGGGAGTGGGGTAAATATTAGGGCATCAGTTGTGCATAGCTTTTTAGAAAGCAGTTCAAATTTCAAATTCCATCATTCAAACCTCATAGATGTAGCGGATTCAAACTCAATTTATGTAGATGGGAAAAAGGTCACGTGGTTGGAGTCTGCATCTAGATATTCCTAAACTTACGAGGTTTTTGATGTTTACATGGAAATATGAATTCCTGTATGAGGTTCAAGATATATTGATGCGTGTTACTATTTTTCCTGATAAATGGCACATGATAGAGATGAATGCGGTTTGTATCACAAAAAAACATTGAGGTCACCTCCCTAGTATTTGAACTTCTATATTATTAATACCTGTGTAATTTGCAGATACTGTTGAATGTTTCTATCTGATTTTACTAAAAGACGAATCTAAATTCCCTCAATTTATGGGTTAAAGTTGAAATCCGTCCCTTTATCACTGGACCAATATTTTTTTCTGATCTGATATTGCAGGTATCGATGTTGGATATCAGTTTTATTCACGAGCTGCAATGGCAGCTCTAGGATTTCATAGCCAATGTTTTTCTGGAATTGATCATATTGGAAAATCTTCCAAGGTGATGTTAATGCACCTATGTTACATTTATTTAGTTGGGAACAGTATAAAAAGTTGACAAATTTCTAGGTAGAAGAGAAGTATAGAGAATATTAAATAAGTTGATACTTAATAGTATGGAATATTATGAAGGAAAATTCTTTGTTAAACAGGAAGGAAAATTCAGTTCGAAACTGTTAAATAAAGAATGGAATAAACTCTTAAAACTGTATGTTTCTATTAGACATACAGCTGATCATAACTATGAAATTCGGTTTCAACCTCAGAGCTGCACTATAATGGATTCTGCAACTAAAGAGATCGAAGCTTGATGAAAAGTTCATAATGGGCTTTACTATTTACAGCAAATCTATCCTCTGTGAAGAATACATCTAGAGTGTCTAATAATTGCAATCTCTTGAGAACTGAATCATATTAAGTTTGGCATCACAGACTGGGTCATGCTCCCAGAGCAAAGATCAATACAATTCCTAATCTGCAAGGAAAACTGAGCTCTACCAAACCGGTATGTCTCACCTGTCCAATGTCTAAGTTTGTGAAATTGCCCTATAATCTTAGTTAGTCTCATGCTAAATCTGCATTTGATTTGTTGCATATTGACACTTGGGGCCCTTACAAAGTTCATACTAGAGGAAAATACAAATATTTCTTGACCTTGGTGGATGATCACACTAGGTTCACTTGGTTGTATTTGATTCAATACAAGTCTGAATAATTGTCTGTCTTAGAGTCATTTATCACTTTTTCATTTATCACTTTTATTAGCAATCATTTTCATGCTAATAAAATGACTATTAGATTTGATAATGCATTGGAGTTTACTACCTCATCTTGTAATCAGTTATACAGTAAGGGGTTGTTTGATAAATCTGAATAAAAAAACACTGAATTATTAAATTATCTGAATGTACTGAATGAAAATTTTACCTGAATAAAAAATTCACTGAATGAAAATTACTGTTTGATAAAAATCACGTAAAAATATCTGAATGACAGTACATTTACTATTTTGTCCTTATATTTATTTACTTAATACTGATTAATATGATTAACTATTGAACATAAAAAAACTATAAATTCTAATCACCAATCTGAACATCATAATTCAAAAATATATCATAAAATATCCAAAATGAATTGATTACATCATGACACAATTATTTAGAAAAAAAGGCACTAGTGATGAAATCTATATTCAATCTAATTGATTTGCAATTTGATCGCGCAGATTATTCATATATTGGACTCCTTCAACCCCCCATTGTTGTCTATAATGTTGTTCTCAATTCAACTGATTTTCATTTCTATTTCCTTCATCTTCCTCGTCTGAACTTATAGCATCGTCATATTCAGCAAATAAAGTATCATCGATTTTCTCCATTCTAATAAAATTGTGTACTGCAAAGCAAGCTACGACTATATCTCTTTGTACTGAAAAAGGATATGGAGCCATTTGTTTTAGGATCGGAAATCTTGATTTTAACACTCCATATGCTCGTTCAATAACATTTCTGAGTCGTGCATGTGCATGATTGAACTTTTCTTGTCTTGTCGAAGCACGACGACTATTAAAATCTGCTAGCTAATATCTTGTATTGCGAAATGGCGTCAAGAATCCTCTTGTGTTTATATATGCAGCATCACATAGGTAATACTTATCTGTGTTTTTAAAAAATAGTTAATACTTAATTACTAAATAACAAAAAATTGTAAATTCTAAAATGAATAACCACAATATTACGTACTTGGTGGAGGAAAGGGAAAGCCAGCGTCCGGATCAAAAGCAACTTCTGTTAGAACTCTTGAATCATGCGCAACTCCTTCCCAACCAGCCCAAACAAAGGTGAAAATCATATTAAAGTCACATATTCCCAGAACATTTTGATAGCATTCACCTCTTCTTCTTCCTCTATAACAAGTTTGTTGATCATTAGGAATAATTGCATGGATAAGTGTACCATCTAGTGCTCCAACTGCCCCCTGTATTAACAAAAAATAGTGATATATAAATATATGAATGTATAAATATAATGTGTTAATGAAGTAGCATAAACAAAAGAGATTTACCGAAAATATTCTTCTTAATGCCTTATGGTTTCCTGGACTATCTGGGTTTGGATCAAATGACGTTGGTACTATAATTTCTTTTGCAAATTCCATCATTCCACTTAATACCTCGTGAAAACAGCTATGAATTGTTTGAGAAGAGTGTTGAAAATCATGTTTGAGCACCCGAAAACGTTCATTATGTCCAATGATGATCAAGAAGATCGCCATTTTTTCTTCAACAGTAATATATCAACTATCCTGTAACCAATTTTTTGCTCTAAAATGATCACATAATCGCAAATAGGCAGTTTGATATAAGCGCATTAGGTCATGACATTGTGTGCCTGGACCTGTCATTAATTCTAATGTGTAAGCATGTCCTGTAAAAGCCGAAGCGAGGTCTCTTTTTCTTGGTCTTCTTTGCTTTTGATGTCGAGTCAAATAATAGTACATCATCATGCACAACAATATATCATTAATATCCATATTCGATCCTAACAAAAAAATAAATAAGAAATTATGACATTAATTATAGACTACAAAGCAATCTAAGAAGATCATATAATGAATTTTAGTAATAAAAGATGAAACATATAGGTCCAAACAAAATTAAGCCGGGTAGTCTACAAAAGTCCAAAATTAAATCTAATATGATGAAATCGAAAAAAATGGGTCCAAAAAATAATAAAACCGGAGAGCTTATGCAGATTCCAAAAACAATTTAGCAGAAAGATCTAAACAGATAGGCCTAACTTTCGCAAAATCATTCTAACCCAAATTTCGGCCTCATCATCATCTAGATTCATCCACGCTTCTCTATGACTTTCACTCTCACAAAATATTCCAAGTGCGAGTTGGTACAATGGATTATTAGCTGACCAACCAAGCCCTTTTAGTTTATCCTTGCATTTTTTATTTGTAGGTCCATTATTTTTATGCACTATGATATCTAGTGCCTTGGACATTTTTTCTACAAACTGGTTGTTTATAGGTTTGTCTACTGGTTGCTTCGATTTCTTTATAGGCCGCTGACTATCTTCCTTTGAAGTGTTTTTATTTTCTGGCACTTGTGGTGTTTCTTCTTCAAGGTTAGGATTAGTTTCAGTAGGTTCATAAATCCCTGACCTTCAACATTGAGGGGACTATCAACCACTTCATGTACCTCAGATTCTTGACACTGGTCAGTTCTTTTTTTCTTAGCTGTAGGCCCTCAACTATTGATACCAGTAGCAGTAACACCATCAAATAGTTGAATACAAAGGTCCGGAAATGATAGAGGTGAAGTCTTTAAGGGCTCTGCCTTTGGATTGGCCTGTAATAAATTTTTACGATGTATTATGTTAGAATTAATATGATATAATAATAAGCAATTTGTATGAAAAAGAAAAAGAAAAACCTGTATTTCATGTTTCCATTCTTCTTCCGATAGATTGAACATGTTAGTTGATGCGTCATATAGATTTCCTGTCTTATTTTTGAGTCTGCACCAAGCTTGATACTTGTATCTAGTATAATCATAGCGATTTTTTGCTTGTTTCTGATCAACAAAATTATGAGTTTCTTTAAGTGTTTTGATCACTTTTTCCCATGATTGTGCCCTAAGACTACTGCCTTGTCTTCCATTTGCAGCAGCTTCACGTATACACGCTTCTAGAAATGTTTTGGTAATGCTTTCATTTTTCCAGACCACTCTAGGCTTCTTTTGAGTCTCAGTGGGAGTCTCCATACCTAAGATGAAGACAATGTATACTGCAAAGATTATTACTTACTTTATTGCTAGTCTGGTACTACCCAGAAAACTTTTTTATTTTTTTACTTGTTTTTACCTATTTGTGGTTTGATAATGTTTACTATTTATTTGATTTGTTCGAATGTGCACTACTTTTGTTTCAGGACTTGTTGCCTGCCTGCTGAAGGGTTCCACTATATTATTTATTAGGCATTTTGTTAGTTGAATTATGGTTTTTAAAGTCTTTGAAGATATAAAAATGAGTAGGACAAGGAAGTTTTTGATCGACTAGGGAAATGTATATTGGCACACTTTTGATTGGGCTTGGTTACGGAGCTCACTGGGCGATTGTCCCTGCTGCTGCCTCTGAGTTATTTGGTTTAAAAAAATTTGGGGCATTGTATAATTTTCTTACTCTTGCAAACCCTGCTGGTACTCTAATCCTCTCAAGCCTCCTCGCAAGCAGTATATATGACAGTGAAGCAGCAAAAAAGGCTCAAGGCCTACCTTTAAGTCTTGATGAACCACCACGATGCTATGGTGTTGTCTGCTTCAGCTTGACACTATTCATAATGTCTGGCCTATGTATTCTTGCAGTTATTTTAAGCATGACTCTCGTCTACAGGACTAGGGTGGTCTACGCCAATTTGTATGGAAGATCTCGCACTTGATTGGCAGAAAGAGAAAGAAAATGGATTTAATATTAGATGTATACTTTGTGGAAGGTTAAAGAGCTAGCACACTCCTTGAGATTTTGATGAAAAAAATAAATGCTGGCATACTCCAGAAGTGCATTCAGATAGGGAGAAGTGGAGAACCAGCAAATTTGGCTTGTTTTTAACCGCCTACGGGTGATGTTGGGTCAGGTGAAGCAAGATCTACTGTTTCAAAAGGATACCCAGGCCGAACATACAGATTTTACAAAGATCCAATTATATTAATTTATATTTTGCAGCCAATTAATGGGTCTATTCATGTCAAACTTATTTTTTTCACCTCAACTACATGTTTAATGAGAAGGAGATGGACCTATAGAGTGGGTAATACATGAAAAAATAGGTTGATATTGTTAAGTATTAGTGCTGATAATGGCATATCTTATCACATTTATAATTCTTGAATCATAATAACAACACACAAGAACATATCAGAAGCATATACACATCAAAGTAAAAACGAATACACAAATATGATGCTAAAATGTAAAAATCCTAGTGCATATGATGCTTACAATAAGAACCAAGAATTTGTAAATAGTTTTAATGAAGGAGGTGTATGTACCTGGATATTGTAACAAGCAGCCGCACAAACACACAGAATGGAGAAGAATAAAATAACGTGGAAGCGTGGCTGGGGGTATAAAGGAAAAAACCCTATTTAGAGTTATGACTTAGCGAATAAGCGAGGGTCACACTGCTTAACCAAAAAGTGAGTTTTGCTTTGGTTAAGTCCGTTTGATAACAAACTGAAAATTTAAAACCTCTGACCGAATAAGTTACATGGTCATTAAGAGGCTATTAAGTATTATCAAACAACCCCTAAGTTGGGAATTGTGCATCAAACTTCTGTAGCTTATAGAACTCAACAGAATTCCAGAGTAGAAAGGAAGTATAGGACTATTTTGGAAATTTCCAGGTGTTTGAGACTTCAATCTGGATTGGATCTTTCATAATGGGGAGAGTTTGTGATGATAGATTTTCATTTGTTGAATAGACTACCTACTTTTGCTCTAGGTGATAAAATTCTATATGAACTTTTGTATAAAAAGCCAGTAGATTATGATCACATGAAGGTTTTTGGGTGTTTGGCTTTTGCCTCAAATCCATCAAATTCCATTAATAAGTTTGATGTTAGGGGAGTACCCTGTGTTTTCTTGGGGTATCCCTCCACTAAAAACGGTCACAAGATGTTGAATTTACTAACAAAGGAGATATTTGTTACCAGAGAAGTAAAGTTTGTAGAGAATGTCTTTCCAATGAATGCTCAAGCTCAATCAACTTACATGGCTCCTTTACCAGCACCTATGCCTACTTGTGAACATTCAGCTGGAGTATTTGATACTGATGAATTGGTGATGGATCTTGATATGGATGAAGAGCATAATGCACAGTCTGAGACCACACCTGCAAGCTCACCTGTCTTGCTGGAGTAATTATTCTTTAGAAAAATCAAATATGAAGGATTCTTTTTTTAATGTAAGTGACTTTGATTTTATTTACATTTCTTATTTTGTAATTTTATTTATTAGTAAAAACATGTATACCTTATTAAATGTTAGGATCAATGACTATTTTATTAGTGATTTAAAATTTATTTTGACGTTTTCTAGTTCTCGTTATGTATGTAAATATAATAATATTTTAATTGTAAAATCCAGACAACCATTTTCATTTTTATATTATTCCATTTATTTATTCAGTATTTGGAATATGCACATGGTTTTTGTTTGTGAAATGTAAAAAATTTCAAAATGAGAAAGATCTTTGGTATATGTATTATGTAGGGCTCCACAATTTTAGTGTTAAAGATTTGAATTTTGAAAAAAATTTAATTATCTCTTAAAGATGGAAGGAGTACTGATTACAGTGATTAGAGGGAAGTTAGTTGGAAGATTAAAATTTGAAAAACATAATTAAGGATTTATAGACCTTGCATATTGCATATTTAAAAAGACACGGACAAGCAAAAAAGAGAGCTGGAGTTGGACAGAAACTAGAAGCCAGCAAGCACAAAAAAGAGAAGAGATCAGGAAATCTTGTGAAAGGTACCAAAAAATTGTTTTCAATGAGTGTAAGGTTTGTATGTATTTGTATTTAAGAATAAAAGTATGATTTAATTAGATTTTGAATGGTAGACATGGAGATGGTGATCGTGTGCTTGTTCTTTTTTTTTTATGACAAAATTTAGATGTATTTATGTAATTGTTATCATCATTATTGACAGCCCCGGTTGTGAATATTTTTATTTTCTGTATAGATATTATAATTTTCTCATTTTATTAATTCATGAATGTCATATACAGGAGATGGCTAATAAGGTTAATGATATTAAAACTCAAGTACAACATGATGATGTCCATCCTTGTAGTCCACAAATTCTGGCAATGGTATCTGAACATAAAAGGTCTAGCCAACGAATACATAATATATCTAAATGTAAAAGGTCATATTATGGTACAAGAAGAACTTCTGATGGCGTTATGAAATCTGAACTTGTTACATGTATTTATTCTAGATCAAATTTGGCAAAAATGATTATTTTGGTGTAGATGAAATTTTGACAGTGATTCAACAATTTCAGCTATTTACTCCGATCAGTTTATTGAGAACGCAAGATGGCTAGGTAGTTCTACTACCTCGCTAAATGATGATAATAAAAGTGTTCATTTCAAAGTAAAGGAAACAATGAAACTTTACAACAAGTTTTTTCTACAAGCCGTCAAGGTTAGTGTACTCCTCATTTTTATGTTATCACTTACTTTAAAGTTTGATTACCACTAAAAAAATTATCTCAAAACTTTTGATTTTGTAGGAAGAGGCTAATAGATGCGCAAGAGATGCAAAGAAGTTAATGAGCAAGGTGAGAGTGCATACGTTTGAATCATATTCGATTTGAAGTATGAATAAAAACTTCGTTTCACACAATTGTTTCTAAAGTTTATCTAAATGCGCTTAGGTTCTATACTATCTTTCACTGGACATCTTTAGTGAGAATAAGTATTATACCTCTTTTTAATCTATAATGAGCTGATTTTCTTCAATGTTTCAACTCATTTTTCCATAAGCTCACAACTTTACTCATCGAAATTTTTTAGACAAGTTAAAAAACTAGATAAACTTTAGATGTTAAGCAAAATTTGACCAACAAATTACGCTTAACAGTTTAACATGTCTATGCTTGTAAGTGGCCATGAATAGAACACAAACATCTAAACACTTTGGGACTTTATTCAAAATATTTAAAGATCATATTCTTGTACTTCCTAGTATTCTTTATGCAGGTTTTTCTCATTAAAAATGCATCTAGGCTTTTGCTTGCATTTTTAAAAATATCTCGCGAACTAAAAGCTTTCCTTATTTCATTTGCAAATTTAAGAAACTTACCTTTATTTTTACTTATTTCTATGAGTTCTTCATTATCTTTATATTGAATTTTCAGTCAAATGCAACAATTGAATTCCCATATTTCGAGTATAGATTCAACATGCAATCCTGGATCTTTTATAAAACAAAAAAAAATGAATGAATATGTTAAAGTTGAAAACACATACAAAAGCTAAATCCATAGCAAACTATAGCATGATATAAAAACACATACTAGTTTCACAACCAAGGAAAATGACTGGTTATACAGAAAAAAAAAAGTAGTGCAGTTCATTTTTGCAATATTAACATCGAAAGTGAATAAACAAATCAAACACTAACATGCCTAATTCATTGTTGATGTACTTTATATGATATCTCTTCCATCTGCGAGTAGATATGTCAGAAACCAATGTTAAAAACCAATTGAACTGGTAACTGGTATTATTCAAATGATCAAGATCACGCATAAAATCAAAGAACTTTAACCATTAAAATTGAATTTGAGAAGATGAGTGTCTATCTTTGAGAGTTACGTACGACTGAGAATGATGAAAGGTTTTGACTCGGTAAATATGATAACAGTTTAAAAATAATATCGGAGTCCATATGTAACCCCTTAACTGAAAGATTTGATAGGAAAATATGAGGCAAAATTTGTGGAAGCTACTGAATTTGAATACTGGCTCTCTCATTCTCTGTTTCAGCGGGTGAAATCTGGATCGGGTCAGCCCATTTATCTAGTAAAATTATTAAAATACCCTTAAAATAAGGACATTATTATAAATTCCTTGGTACTCTTCACTAGCAGGAATTTAATTTTATGATAATTTGTCTCACGTACCCCCTTCCGGTCATTAAAATTATCTTGCACGAAGTTGAAAATGTCCTTAATATGTAAGAAATCAGAGCAAAGTTAAATCGTTTTATTTATATAAGCAGATAAGCTTTATGTCCTTTGAGATTTTGGCGGGAGCAATGAGATGTTGCAAACTATTGGTAGTTAGCTGAAGATTGCAACTAATTTTAACTCGTAACACATGTATATTTTGCTTCTAGAAAAAAGTAAATAAGGAAATTGCATTGGTGTGTTGGCCATGATATAAAGGCATAGAGCTAAGCAAGCAGTTTAATGAAATTTTGTACAAATGCTCTAAACAGGTGCATGGTTAATTGATTATAGACTAAGCTTGTTCAAATGTGTGAGATTGAGACAACACATTCAGAAATGAACATGAAATATAAATTTAATATCTGGAGGTAAAAAATTATTATTTAAACCAGCTGTCGGTTCAACAAAAAATCAAAACAAAGCCACAACAGTACTTGTCTTCATCAATGATCCAATATGTATGTCATAATTATTGGGGAATTCTATGACTTCATAAACTAAATAAAAGTTTGGGTGAAAAAGTCACAACCTCACAAGGATGCCTATCTTAACCGTTTCTTCGGCAAAGTCCTGTATGGGTAATTCAAGTTTAGAAGACTCTCATTATAATTGTAAATTCTGATAGCATACAGCCCTTGAGTATGTATTACCACATTACTGACAGAGTCGTATAAGAATAGTTCACCACTGAAAGTAGTTTGTGCAACAAATTCACCCGTCTTTAGACATCCAACTAGTGCATGTTTGGGTCTTCAGTTGGACTAACTTATTTGGGCTTGAGCCCATTTCAACTTAAAACAAAGCGTTTGGGTGAATTTTTAAATTAACTTATCTGCTATAGAAAAGTCTATAAGAAAAAAGTACAGGAACGAGTACTTTTTCATTTTGACTTATCTTTTCTCCCTCTTTTCTCTCACAAAACCCAAGCCTCCCCCTTCAGCTTACCGTTGAGCAAATTTCATTTTTAAAAATCAAAATATTCATGTATTAAGAAAATCCTTTATGCATTAAATTAAAAATATTGCAATTTTCTTAGAAAAAATTGACAACTTATAAGTCATAATTTCCAAACACCTTTAACTTATAAGCTGAACATCCAAACACGAAAACATAAGTTATAAGTTATATTTACTTATTTTATATAAGTTACTTATTACATTTAAGTGTTAAGTAACTTATTTTAAGATATCCCAAATGGGCCTATGTCTTTCATCCCCGAGGGTTTCGTGATAGTGAACTTCTCAATCCAACGATGGTCATCATCTAGTATCCGGATGCTGATGCCTCCATCATGGAGTCATTCAGTAAGGGCAACAGATTGCTTAAACTCGAATATGTGATAGCACTTATTACCATCATGCAATGAAATTGTGTAGAATTTCTCATTATGCACATCAAACGAAACCAAAGTTTTATACCGCTGGTCAAAAAAATCAATGAACCAATAAAACAGTCCCTTTACAACAGGTGGACAGAGGTAGTGGAGCACCCTAAATTTAAAGTCGCCCTCAACTTCTTTCCAAGAATTCTCATTCAGCGAATACACCTCAAATCGACTCATAAAACTACGCTTATCTGTTACAATCCTCACAACCTTTTAGTCACTGCTGGAAATATCAAAACCAAACCCGAAAAACACATTATGATCATCTAAGTTTCTATCGATAATAATCGTGTATTTACTGATGTCCTTGACCTGTCTCGTAGCAGGGTTCCATAAGTATACCAGTCTTTTTTGCAATTGTTTGTTGCACTTGTAAGTAAGGTATCCAACAACAGTGAAATAGTCATAACCATTGGAAGTAGTTCGAGGGAGGCTCGAAGGGAGGTTTAAATCGAAAGTCGTATCGAGTGAATTCCCGTTGATAACATATAATTTATGATCGAAAG
Source organism: Saposhnikovia divaricata (assembly GCA_036435485.1). Lineage (NCBI taxonomy): Eukaryota > Viridiplantae > Streptophyta > Magnoliopsida > Apiales > Apiaceae > Saposhnikovia > Saposhnikovia divaricata. The sequence goes on along the minus strand of CM071595.1, from coordinate 165,719,117 downwards.
ATCTTCTATTGTGAGCGATGAAAGAGTGATTATTAGGGTTGGTCATACTATTCATCATATGCAAATTTATGAAATTAGGGTTCAAGATTCGAGATCTCCATGACTTGCATACAGAACTCAAACAAATGATAGATTTGTTTGGTAGTCGTAAAAGAATTTCTTCTACTATAATATCATCAGGCAGATTATCCATAAGATAGATTTTTTAAGTTCACAAATTATAGACCACTATATGGTTCAAACCATTGTCAATTATTTTATGCCATCATTGTTGGAAAATTAATCTAAACTTGTAAATTAACGTGGAGGAAAATCAGGAAACAAGTTTGATTATGGAAATAAAGTGTTGATATGTCAACATGACTTGGTCAATCTTAACTAAGAGATAAGATGATAAGAGGTAAGATAAGAATAAGATAAGAGATAAGATGATATCAAATCATCGTTCTTATCCTTAGTTTGTAATGGTTAGTTTTTTTTCTATTTAAACAATGTAATCATTTTCATTCAGTGTATTATTAAGCCAGAAGAATAATACAATGTAGTCATTAGAGTATTTGGGTCTTGTACATATCAGTTTTCCTCTTGCTTATTTTCATTATTGTTCCTGTTATTATGATTTAGTTATTTGTTTAACTTCAACATGGTATCAAAGCGGGCGTTCCTTGGGGCGTAGCAAATGATTTCAAACAAGAAGCTTCAGGAGCTGAGAAGGCCACAGGCGGATTCCTCAGCAAGAGGAGCAGGAAAAAGAATGATTTTGTTATTGAAGAAGAGGAATTTTTTTTGTTGCAGCAGATGGTGTGCAGATTGTTGGAAGGAGGTAGTTTCAGGTAAACGTTGCAGAAGGATGATGGCAAAGCTGTATGTGTAGTATGGGATGCATGTGTAGTATGGGGCTACCGAGAAAGACGAGGCGATGTCGGAGAAGCTTACTGAAAGCAGAAAACGAGATTGAGTGGCAGAAAGCCATACGGGCTGATTGCCAGATGGGCAAAGTTGATTACCAGATGAGCAAACACGAAAAGTGCCAGACGGGCAAACAAGTTGAAGTGCCAGACGGGCTCAGTTCAATAGCCATATGGGCTCAATTCAATAGCCATACGGGCTCAGTTTAAAAGCCATACGGGCTAGAAGGATTGCACGAGACAAGTTTAGATTAAGGGAGAGATTGTTGGAAAATTAATCTAAACTTGTAGATTAACGTGGAGGAAAATTAGGAAACAAGTTCGGTTATGGAAATAAAGTGTTGATATGTCAACATGATTTGGTCAATCGTAATTAAGAGATAAGAGATAAGATGATAAGAGGTAAGAAAAGAATAAGATAAGAGATAAGATGATATCAAAACATCGTTGTTATCCTTAGTTTGTAATGGTTAGTTTTTTTTCTATTTAAACAATGTAATCATTAAGCCAGAAGCATAATACAATGTAGTCTTTAGAGTATTTGGGTCTTGTACATATCAGTTTTCCTCTTGTTTATCTTCATTATTGTTCTTGTTATTATGATTCAGTTATTTGTTTAATTTCAACAATCATTCCATCAAAAGCAAAGTCAATTTCCCTTGGTCCGATCGTAATGTTTGCCACGTGTTATATTCATTTTTTTAAATATCGAACCAAAATTTCAATATCGTTACTTTCTATTCTTAATTTAATGATAATGTTATAAATTTTTACATTTCAGTGATATGATGCTATACTGCCATTTATAGTTTTTTACTATCATATCAGTACCAAAAATAAATAAATATTGAATAAAATGTATTCTCTCTATCCCTCTCATTTCTTTACAGTTTTTTGTCATTGGTTGGCATGCATCTTAAGGTGTATGTAAAGTATATTTCCATAATTTATTTTTAAAATTTTCTTTTTTGAATAAAATTAAAACATTAAATTTTTATTACGAAGGAAAAAAAATTAAAATAATTTATGGAACTATACTTTATATGAGTCTTAAAATATATGTCAACTCCTATGTCCCAAATATGTTCCAAATATATTTTGGAAGAATTCGAATCTTAGACCTTTGTATATAAACAATTTTTAGTATTAAATCTAATTTAATATGCTGTTGACAGAAATCGAACTTTCAACTTTTCTATACAACAGAATCTAGTATTAATTTATATTAGAATGTTGTTGGCGGAATTCGAATCTTAAATCTCTTATATAACAATTTTTTAGTATTTTATTCAACGGTTATAATTTATTTTAAGTGTAGATCAAACTATCGTGAATTATAGGGATAACCAAAAAGTGAGTGTAATTAAAATATAGGGTTAATAAAATTACAAAATATGTCCCTTTTTTATAATAGGTTTGTAGTTTTTTTTTAATACAAGTCATTCTCGAATTTCATGATGTTTTAAACAGGTTATTAGAGCAACTTCAACGCACAAGGCCTGTTAGCTAAACAAGCCCATATGGGAGTAAACAGTAGAAAATATACCTATTAGATATCAATTGGACCACTCCAACCATGCTCAGCTGTTAGGTAAAATTATAACTATCGAAGAGTTGCTATATTTGTTGATTGTGGATCTCATCTTCTATATTTGCCACATCATCTCCCGCTCAATTCATCACATCTCCCGTGTTTATTCTTTCCTCTCCCGATGTATCAGTTTCCATTGCAAATTTTTGTGTATCGTTTAAATTGTGTTGTAAATCAAGGCTTAATACTACAGGTAAAGAATTAATAAGCTACGAGCAGAATTTGAGTTAAAAGGAGTAGAATTCTAAAATTATGAAAAAAAAATAATAATAAAATAATGTTTTTGAAATATAGCTAGTTCAAGATGTAAAAATTTTGTACAAGTTCTCTAAAATAAGTAAATGAGTTCACCGTAAAATATCCTTAAATTCACCTAAATAAATCAAATAACTACAGGTCTCACCGAATAAACGCAAAATATTGAGTTCACCACAGTCAACCGTCAATGAGCTAGTTCATTTCAAGAAGAAAATGTGTTCACCACTACAAAAACGGAGTTCACTACAACGATTAGATAGTACTTAATGAAATGTAAATTTTGGTACTAGTTCTCTACAAAATGTCAACAAGTTCACCCTAAAGTATCTTTAAAATAAATCAAACAACTATAGTTTTCATACAATAAAGGTAAATTATTGAGTTCATTGCGATCAATGTAGGTAGGACGCCATTTCAAGTGGCGAACTTAAATACTATTTTACAAATATACCTGTTAGAATATAATATAGCCGTTGGAATATAGCTGTTGGAATTTAAAAATAATAATAAAATACTATTTTTGAATTATAGCTAATCATTATAGGTAATGCCATTGGAACACAAATCCTTATAGGTTCAGCAAATTTTAGTTAATAATTATTATATATTATTTTAGCTAATCATTATACGTATTAGCCTTGGAAATGCTCTTAACTAGACAGTAAAATTGGAGTAAATGATATATATAATATATTTAAAAGCCTTTTATTTAATTAATAAAATTTTATAATTATTAAAAACTGAGCACAAACACTCAGAGCCGGCTTTTGGGGCAGCTTGCCCATATTCTTGCTTAGAGCAAGTCCAACAATGTCCTAGTTAATGTCTTATAAATATAATAAAATATATTGTCCTAGTGATTTAAGTTATGATTTTTGTGAATCAATTCCAACAACATGTCTTATACTTGTGCCTTATAAATTAAAATAATAATATATTTGAATTAGAATTGGAGGGAAGGGAAAAAAGAGAGGAAAGAAAAGTGTAAAAAAAGAGGGAAGTTAAATTTTGATTATTAAAAATGATTTAGGACAAGTATAGAGATGCCTTAAAAAAGGGCTTGAGGTGGATGTCCTAGTATTTTAAGGCACCACTAGGACATTGTTGGAACACAAAAAGTGACTAAATGTCCTAAATATTGATTTAGGACAATATTTAGGACATTGTTGGACTTGCTCTTAGGGCCACAAAAAATTAGTAGCCACATTTTCTTAGCGTCATTTATAAATATGTTATATTTATTTTAAGTTATTTTTTTGTATATTTTGATTCAAAAAAATCTTTTTTTGACTCACTTTAAAATTAAAAAACAATAAGTATTAACAATACAAAATTTACTTTTTAAATGAATTATTTTTATTTAAATTTAGAGGCCAATATATTTGTGTTAAAAAAGAGCGTAATAAAAAAATTGTTTTAAATATCATTGTATGAAGTTATACTACTAATTATACCGATATAGTTGTTACACAATTTGACTATGATGTCCATTGAAAGAAAAATGTTAGCTAAATTAGATTGCAACGATTTAATTTGAGTTATTCAAAAGCAATTTTTAACTTCTTAATTTTAACTTATTACTATAATTTTTTTGACATTTTAGAATTATTGTGTTATTATAATATTTGTGTTATTTTGTTTTGTAATATTTCAATTTTGTAAAATATATAATTTAAATAAACTAGATTCTCCAAAATGCTGGAAACGGTCCTACAATATGTTTATTTATCAAGATGCGCTTCACAATTATAACAAAATTTCATTTAACTAAGTTATTTTTAAGATTTTTCACACGTAATTATTTTCGGACGATCTTGTTTTGCAGACTCTCATTCAGTTTACTAAAATATCTTAAATATTTATCTAACAAAAATATAATAACCAATTATTTTGTACTCCCTACGAATACATACCTATTTTAGTGTAATGTTATAGCATAGGCAAAATGCATAAAGAAAATAAATAAGTTAAAAAGGTAATAAAAACGTGATTAAATTGTTTTTACTTTTTTATGTGTGGATTGTAATGGTCACATGTGAAGTATGTCATATGTGTGGTCCGTTTGCGAAATATTATTTTTCAGAAATAAGTTACTTATTTTGGAAAAAAGTTAGGAAATATGTATTTTTTTCTGAAATAAGTAACTTATCTTTGCAAGATAACGAATATTAAACTCCTCATACACATTTTTCTCTAAAAAAATATGTTAATACGAAATTTTTTACAAAATAATTAACTTATAAGTTTATCTTAAGATTTGCCAAACGGGCGGTGATATGTCCGATCTGAAGAGTGTGTATCCAAGAAAATTTACAATCGCACATGGGTTATAAGCTTATAAAAGTTTATGAAGGATACTGCTCAATTTATTAACTCAACTTATAATTTACTAGCTTATCAAAGCACGGATTACTTTTAGTTATTTTTAAAATTATATGATTAAACAAAATAGTGTATAATAATTTATCGTGGATATAAATTAACTTTGTAATATTAAGTAATAAAATATTAATAATAATTATTATTTAATAAATGACATGTATTGTTTAGAACTAATAATATAAAATCTTAATATAAATTTGTTGTAGACGGGGTTCGAACCTTGATTTTTTAGAAGAGGGATTTAAATATAAAAAATTTCTTATTATTTGATCTAACGGTTATCATCTATTTATTAAATATCTAACGGTCACTATTTTTTAACGGTTCAATTATTGAACCAAACTATTAACAATTATACCCATGTTTGCGAGTATTATAGTTTAGTATAGATTTATTTATTAATTCCTTTATGTTTTTTCCAAATGTTTTTAGATTGGATTGTATTTCATTTAATAGTATTTTGAAACAAATAATATGAATATTAAATGATATTAAAATTTGTATTCTTTTGTTGTTCCTGAACCTAATAATTTAAATATTAGATATTAATATATAATTGTTGATATTCAAATTTTATAAATAATGTTAGTAATTTTGGAATTATAAATGATATATGATCTTTATGATCATATTTTCTCTACACTTTTAGTTTATTTTGCACGAAATTGGATTTTTATTTAACTAATTTTTTATGTTTTATTGTAGGAAAAGAGGATTCCTTATAATAGAAGGATTGTGGCTTAAATTGCAAAATTTGAAGTGAATTCTAGCAAAATTCGGATTTCGGATCAGCTTGCGCAGTGTTCACTGTTTTGGCTATAACCGGAGCTCCGGATGTCCGTTTGAGGCCCGTAAGCAGTCATCGGAAAGCTTGCGAGAAGACCTTTAATTCAAGTATGGTCTGAGATTTTAGTGATGTACCAAACTGCCCAGAATATCGATAGAAGCAGACAGCTCGAATTTTCTATGTTAGAATCCTACTCTATTAAGGAAACTCTTTTGTTTTATTATTAAATAAGTAAATAATAGTTTTATTAGATATAAGTCAGTTGGATATCATATATATTTAGTGGTTAGAAAAAAAAGACACGTACGTTAGACTTGTGAGAGAGCGGTTACACGCAAAACAGAGAGGGAGAAAACACTGAGGAAGAAGAACAAGGAAGCATTCAAGAGGAGAAGCCTTGGAGAAGATCAAATTCTAGAGTTTTATCTCCTCCTCCTTACTTTCTTTATTGTAACCTTGATATCATGTCTTCATCTTTGTGTATAGTACTCTTGGTTGTGATGTTGAACTAATTCTCTTTCTTGGCCTGTAATGGATTCTTGTGTTTTGATATAGATTATCTTTGATTCTCTATGTTTGGTGTTCATTATAATTGCTTATAGTGATTTGTGTTTAATGCTTTTCAAGGGAATGATCAACCTTGAAATTGATTTGGTAATTTGGATTAACTTGGAAAAGAAAATCTAAGTTTAGGCTTGATCACTATAACTTGGGATTAGTATATCTTACTAATTTGTGGTTTGGATAGGAATATACTAGATCACCCTTGGTAGTCAAGTTGAGGTAGTACGCAATGCTATTCAAATACTTAAATTCTTCGTAGGAATACGGGAATTGGTTAATGAATTAGGATCACTTGAGATTCGGAAGTCCTTGTGGTTAGTTAAAAGCTTTAGACTAGCAATTAGAACACTAAAGTAGAAATTTATAAGTAATTTATTAAAGAACACAAGATGAAATTGTTGGCCTAGTTTTTGTTATTCTTGGGATATTATTTGTGTTAGTTTCATATTTAGTGATATAGTTGATGTTTTTAAACCTCTTGTTATTTTGACTTGAATTGAAAGAAAAGTAGTGTTTGGTACTTGACAATTTAGAGCTAGTCCTCGTGGGAACGAATTTATATACTATTTGTTACGATATGTGCACTTGCATTTAAGGTTGTAAAATCGTTAACAATAAATATAAGATTCTATATGTTGTTGATTTGATTCGAACCTTTAACCGATACTTCCTCTGTCTCAATCATTTCTTTACACTTTTCTTTTTTGGATGTTATTCCTCCCAATTCTTTACATTTCAAAACTTTCCAAAATTAGTAAAATTTTATAATATAAAAATTAACTACATCCACTACTTACATCCACTATACTCACTTGTTTCCATCACTTTACTCATTTTTCTTACTCTTCTCCACTAATTTATATTTTTTCTTAACCTCCGTGCCCATAGATCCCGACCTAAAACCTTCTCCACCACCTCCATCCTCCCATCAATCCCTCATCCATTGCAGCGCATATTCTAAACCCCTCTTTCTTATTTTTAGTTCTTTTCCTTCTATAAATCGAGCTTTAAGCCCCAAAAATTCCTTTCGAATTTTCACATGTCTGCTTTGGATTAGAGCTCGTTTTTGCAAATAAACATAATTCTTAGACTCAAAATCTCTTACTTAACATCATATCAAAATTTGGTGTAAATCCAAGATCTTTGACTTTTTGAATTTGTATCGCTTTGAGGCGAAGTAATGTATTATGCGTCGTGTGTTGTCCGTTTTATTGTTAGTTGTATCGCTCTGTGCGAGTGCTCCCTTTGCTACGTTATTGAAAATGAATTTATGGTTTATTGGGAGATCTGGATTTACCACATCGTTGACACTTTCGGCATGTCTATAGCTAGTTTCCGGCATGTAGATAGCTGGGGTACGTTTGGGACGGTGGTGACAATCGCATGTGCTCACCTTTCATGTAACGCCCCCAAATCCCTTACAGGAATCCAGGTCGTCACAACTCTTGCGGAATACTTGAACACCTACTCATAGTGTAATCTACAACAATATTCTTAACAACTCCATCTTTTATTCCACAGGTTATAGTCTTAGAACAAGCACTCAAAATACAAAAGTTATTACAATACAAACTCACCTCCCAGAATCTTTGAAATATTATTACAGAATACAAAACACTCAATAATAAAGCATTAACAACTTCTTTCCATCTTGTAACCTCCTTCGATATTATAAGGCTAATGGATTGAATTTAATAGCCCTTCTCCTTCCCTTTGCCACGGATCGCCATGCTAGAGCCGTCTTTAGATGCCGCTGATTAATAATATTTAAATAGCAAGAATGAGCCAAAGAATGCCCAGCAAGTATATACGGATATCATATAATACAACAACAAACCCACTCAAAATATGTTTTTACTACTCTATAATAGTTATCCTCCGATATGAGTATAAATACATTTGAAAAGAGATTAGCTCAGAAATTCTTATAAATCTTGAAATACTACTCCAATATATCTCAATAACTTCTCGAAATACTACTCGGAAATAAATCAATAACTTCTCAAAATACTACTCGAAAATAAATTTAATAACTCCTCATAACTACTCAATTTGTTTAAAATAATATAATATAACAACTGCTCACATCAACACCCTAGTTAACAGAACCACAAAGGCATCTATTAACTGATAGGATGTCAATTGGATTTCTGCTCAGAACGCCTACTCAAGTAATGGATGATCAATCCATTATCATTACTCGTTTTCTATCGATAGAAGGATGAGCCGAAGTCTCGAACACACCCTTAATATTACTCAGTTGGGCCGGTGCGTTACTCCGGTCACTTTTGCCTTCATAAGCAATGAACAATAGACACCAATAATATAGTTTCCCTCTCGAACGATTAGAGGAAATATTATGAAAAACTGTTCTGATTATGGAATCGAAATGAGGTGACCCATATCAGTATACATAACTTACTTTATATATACTCCCACTCTTAAATATAAACTCGAATGAAGTATCTCAACAAACATACTAACAATATGGAACAACTCATGAAATAAATTTGAACACCTCATGATATAATATGGCTGGATAACAGCTCAACAATAATATGTATGTAAATTGCATGGAAAAAGTCTTGTATAAATTGCTCGAAAGAATACTTGATTTTGTAAATCGAAAACGTAATCAGCATAATTATGAATTTAAAAATATAAATACTCCGAACAAGGGAGTACGAATTAGTAAACTTGCCTGTGCTCTGCGGTACTATAATTCACCTGGCTCCACGTCTCTGATTCTCTATAACCAAATAAAACTCACTTTATTAGCCCGACATTTCACCTTTTAAAAACCTGGTTCAGCTATTTCGTACTAATCCCAGTCTTTAATCTAATAATATAGTTTAATCTGATTAAAATAATTCAATAATACATATCAATCCCCTAAAATAATACCGTATCTAATTCTACTTATTCCCAATAATTCTCTTTTTAATAATAAAACAATAAATCTCTAAATTGTGGAAAATAATCACATAATATTTCTAAATCAAAATCTAACTATAATTTATTCCAAATTAATAACTTAAACCCTCTTTTATTATCAAATTCATATGTTAGGCCGAATACACAAATAATAATCAACTTTGTATGAGAGATTAACAAGTAAAAGCGTTTATGCACTTAAAAACCTCTTGTATTTCAAACCCTCTTCGTGATGTAAAATATCACAAAGAGCTGCTAGGTTACAATAATGATAATTCGTTATCGATACCCTTCTAGGGTTAACCTATCTGTATTTATATAACATACAGCTACGATACAATCTCTAATTGATATTCCTAATAATCAGCTATACAATGATATCAATTACAGATTGTCACACGTCTCCTATGTCAACTCGATCTCTTTGATAGCTATCCAATCTTCAAAGATATCGCTTCCATAATTAATCTTTAATCACTGTTGAACAGTAAACGCGCTTCCTCCAGACAGAGTTTAACAAACTCTGTCAAGCTTCCAACTGTCAGAGTTTACGCAAACTCTGACTTCTTCCAGCTAAACTCTGATAACTCCCTGTAACACTTAAACACTGATTAAAACACATCAATTATATTTAACATCATAAATCACTAATTTATGTCACAGAATATTTTTAATAAAATAATAAAATAATCACCAATTTAATTAATATAAATATCATTATATACTATTCTAAATTTTAATAACATTTCAATTAAATCACTAGTTTTTTAAAAAAAATCAATTATTACAACAAATTTTAAAAATCTACAACCTTTTATTTAAAAACCAATTAAAACATAAAAAATCATAAATTGATACGTTATTATTCTACTAATATCATTTCAACAGGAATTTACCCGTGGGCCCCACCTCCCCCATGGTGGACCCCACGCCACCCCTCTGTGGGCCCCACCGTGGTCCTCTCTCCCCCCTCCCCTGCAATTTCTCGAACTCTCCCTTCCCAATCTCTCTCTCTCTCCCTCTCTCCCTCTCTCTAGCAACTATCTCTCTCCCAGTCTCTCTCTCTATCTCTCTCTATCTCTCTCTCTCTGCACTCACCCCGTTTAACAGTCACCACCACCACCAATCGGTGGTGGTTCTTCGCCAGATAACCAACCTCGATAACAACAATACTCCTCCTCCAACTCTCCCTCCACTCTCTCGCTACCTTCCTCTCTTCTCCACCCCCGTATCTCTCTCTCCCTCTTCTTCGATCTCACTCTCCTAACTCTCTCCCTCCGTCGTCTTTCTCTCTCGACCAAAGTCGATTCCCCCCCTCTACCTCTCTTTCTCCGATTCAAACAACAACAACAATCAATCACTCTCTCTCTCGCTCGTTCGAACCCCCTTCTTCTCTCTCGATTCAATCAACATCTCTCTCAACCTCCCTCAAAATCTCTCCGAGTCTCTCTCCCGTACACCTCTCTTTTCTCCCCCTGTTATCACCCGTTTTCACCCCCCCCCCCCGAATATACTCAGTTATCAACAATTCCCCCCCCCCCCCGAATACTCTGTGATTAACAGAAAAAATAGTCGAAGTAAAATACCTGCTATGTTTTTTTTTTGGTGTATATATGAAATGGTTATCCCCCTTTTTCTGGTTCTCTGTATTGTAATTGTAATATGAATATATCCCCCCATTTCTGTTTTTAAACGAGTAACATAACTAAAACAAATGAAAATGTGGGGAACAAAATAAGTAGATTATTTAGTGCTTTCATTATTAAAAATCAAAAAGGAATAATTGTGGGAGACAAAAATTAATGCTGAAATAATTAAAATAAAATAATGATTATGCTTATATTTAATGAAATTATTGGTAAAAAGATCTCGTTTCCCCCCATGTTGGCTAATTAAACGAGATTCTAAAATAAATACGACTAAAAATAAAAATCCTAATTTTTCTCAAATTCTTTTAATAAACACTAATTAATTAAAAATAATTAAACATAATACGAATATATAATTTTAGAAAATTTTACAAGACGTACTAATTAAAAAGCATACTAGTGCATCTTTTCTTAAAAAATTTAAATAAATATCGAGTAGAAAGGAAAATTTTAATCGAAAAAATTTACGGATATTACAGTCTTCCCTCCTTAAAAGGATTCCGTCCTCGGAATCAACGTAGGCAAAAACTATGGTTGCTTATTTCGTACTCTACTTTCCCATATCCCCTCATCACCTTAAACCAATTATATACTCTCCTATTTCGATTATAAACTCTCATGCTAGACTGTCGATCCCATCTAAGATTTCATTTTAACATACCTCTATTTTAATACCGGCTCATCATTTATATACGCATTTACGATATTTTAAATAACCGTGTACCTGCTATCTCGTCCATCTCTTTCATGCCATCGGCCGACGTCATGTTAAAGACCCTGGCGGTTGATTGGTTGCTAATAACTCCACTGCTTTGTCGTGATGTTGCGGGTCCCGTTGCTGACACTTTACAATCTCTAGAGATATGTCCCTCCTTTCCACATTTGTAGCAGACTACTCCCTTCCTGGGACAATTCGCCCGATTATGCCCCTCTTGACCACAATTATACACCTACCTTATGATTTTGCACATGCTCATGGATGCTTCTTTCCACATACTTCACAATCTTGCAGTGGTGGTCTTGGTTGCCTAAACTGGCTCTCGTTTCCCTGCTGTCCTACTTGTACACTACCCGCACTTTCTGCTCGGTTGGATCCTCCAAATCTTGTAGACTGAAACCCGGGCCTCCTACCATTTTGGTTCTGAAATGTCCCACTAGTCGGATATCCTCCCCAACTCTCTGCTTTTCTTTTCTTCCCTTCATTTCCCTTCGGATCAAAATTACTTCCTGCTCCTATTACTTCCGCCTTATTCACTACTTTAACATACTCTGTAAGCTCAAAAGCGGCCACCCTAGTTTGTATCCATGGTCTCAGTCCATGTTGAAACCTCCTCGCCTTCTTCTTATCAGTATCTACGAAATGTGGTACAAACCTAGATAATTCAGTAAACTCTTTCTCATACTCAGCAACAGTCCTATTATTCTGCCTTAGTTCCAAGAATTTTATCTCCATCTTACTCTCCATATGCTCAGGAAAATACTTCTCCAAAAACAACTCAGTGAACCTTTCCCAGGTTACTATCCCTGCAGGTTTCATTGCTTCCTTAGACTCCCACCAATAATTCGCCTCTTCTTTCAGCAAGTAGGTGGCAAAGATCGTCTTCTGTTCCTCTTCTACTCCTATAATCTTAAATGATTTCTCCATCTCTTTCAGCCACGATCTAGCCTCGACTGGTTCACCAAACCCTTTAAACTCAGGTGGATGAATTGACTTAAAAGCCTTAAAAGCTGCTGCAGTTTGGTTCACTACATTGGGTATAGGACCCTGATGTCCACGGTCTAGGGTTTGCCTCAACAATTCTACGAGTTGGTTAAGTCCTTGATTGTTCTGGTTGTCATTCCCCCCGGTAGAAGCCTCACCTTCTCTGGAGTTAGCTCCGTTTCTCCTTGGCGGCATTTTCTAAAAAAAAAATCATTTCGTTCAATAAAACTGCATATCCATGAAATATTTATTTTGAAAACAAAATAGTATATATCTGTACATATGCGTATATATACATATATATGTATGCATCCATATGTATATATATTTACGTATACATACCTCTATATACTCAAAAAAAAATTTAAGTCCAATAAATATATCATGGATACGCATTTTCCTCGTCCCAGATGATTCTACTAACTGTATTGGCCATCATGCCTCTACCCTAACTACTCCTTGAGATCCTACTATATATATGCCTATCGGTTCCTTGGCTTCTAAACTCTCTCCTAAATAGTCATAACTCCTTCTACTCTCGTTCTAAGGTTTATAACCTACAGCTCTGATACCATTACTGTAACGCCCCCAAATCCCTTACAGGAATCCAGGTCGTCACAACTCTTGCGGAATACTTGAACACCTACTCATAGTATAATCTACAACAATATTCTTAACAACTCCATCTTTTATTCCACAGGTTATAGTCTTAGAACAAGCACTCAAAATACAAAAGTTATTACAATACAAACTCACCTCCCAGAATCTTTGAAATATTATTACAGAATACAAAACACTCAATAATAAAGCATTAACAACTTCTTTCCATCTTGTAACCTCCTTCGATATTATAAGGCTAATGGATTGAATTTAATAGCCCTTCTCCTTCCCTTTGCCACGGATCGCCATGCTAGAGCCGTCTTTAGATGCCGCTGATTAATAATATTTAAATAGCAAGAATGAGCCAAAGAATGCCCAGCAAGTATATACGGATATCATATAATACAACAACAAACCCACTCAAAATATGTTTTTACTACTCTATAATAATTATCCTCCGATATGAGTATAAATACATTTGAAAAGAGATTAGCTCAGAAATTCTTATAAATCTTGAAATACTACTCCAATATATCTCAATAACTTCTCGAAATACTACTCGGAAATAAATCAATAACTTCTCAAAATACTACTCGAAAATAAATTTAATAACTCCTCATAACTACTCAATTTGTTTGAAATAATATAATATAACAACTGCTCACATCAACACCCTAGTTAACAGAACCACAAAGGCATCTATTAACTGATAGGATGTCAATTGGATTTCTGCTCAGAACGCCTACTCAAGTAATGGATGATCAATCCATTATCACTACTCGTTTTCTATCGATAGAAGGATGAGCCGAAGTCTCGAACACACCCTTAATATTACTCAGTTGGGCCGGTGCGTTACTCCGGTCACTTTTGCCTTCATAAGCAATGAACAATAGACACCAATAATATAGTTTCCCTCTCGAACGATTAGAGGAAATATTATGAAAAACTGTTCTGATTATGGAATCGAAATGAGGTGACCCATATCAGTATACACAACTTACTTTATATATACTCCCACTCTTAAATATAAACTCGAATGAAGTATCTCAATAAACATACTAACAATATGGAACAACTCATGAAATAAATTTGAACACCTCATGATATAATATGGCTGGATAACAGCTCAACAATAATATGTATGTAAATTGCATGGAAAAAGTCTTGTATAAATTGCTCGAAAGAATACTTGATTTTGTAAATCGAAAACGTAATCAGCATAATTATGAATTTAAAAATATAAATACTCCGAACAAGGGAGTACGAATTAGTAAACTTGCCTGTGCTCTGCGGTACGATAATTCACCTGGCTCCACGTCTCTGATTCTCTATAACCAAATAAAACTCACTTTATTAGCCCGACATTTCACCTTTTAAAAACCTGGTTCAGCTATTTCGTACTAATCCCAGTCTTTAATCTAATAATATAGTTTAATCTGATTAAAATAATTCAATAATACATATCAATCCCCTAAAATAATACCGTATCTAATTCTACTTATTCCCAATAATTCTCTTTTTAATAATAAAACAATAAATCTCTAAATTATGGAAAATAATCACATAATATTTCTAAATCAAAATCTAACTATAATTTATTCCAAATTAATAACTTAAACCCTCTTTTATTATCAAATTCATAAATCACTAATTTATGTCACAGAATATTTTTAATAAAATAATCACCAATTTAATTAATATAAATATCATTATATACTATTCTAAATTTTAATAACATTTCAATTAAATCACTAGTTTTTTAAAAAAATCAATTATTACAACAAATTTTAAAAATCTACAACCTTTTATTTAAAAACCAATTAAAACATAAAAAATCATAAATTGATACGTTATTATTCTACTAATATCATTTCAACAGGAATTTACCCGTGGGCCCCACCTCCCCCATGGTGGACCCCACGTCACCCCTCTGTGGGCCCCACCGTGGTCCTCTCCCCCCCTCCCCTGCAATTTCTCGAACTCTTCCTTCCCAATCTCTCTCCCTCTCTCTAGCAACTATCTCTCTCCCAGTCTCTCTCTCTCTTTCTCTCTCTCTCTCTCTCTCCACTCACCCCGTTTAACAGTCACCACCACCACCAATCGGTGGTGGTTCTTCGCCAGATAACCAACCTCGATAACAACAATACTCCTCCTCCAACTCTCCCTCCACTCTCTCGCTACCTTCCTCTCTTCTCCACCCCCGTATCTCTCTCTCTCCCTCTTCTTCGATCTCACTCTCCCAACTCTCTCCCTCCGCCGTCTTTCTCTCTCGACCAAAGTCGATTCCCCCCTCTACCTCTCTTTCTCCGATTCAAACAACAACAACAATCTATCACTCTCTCTCGCTCGTTCGAACCCCCTTCTTCTCTCTCGATTCAATCAACATCTCTCTCAAACTCCCTCAAAATCTCTCCGAGTCTCTCTCCCGTACACCTCTCTTTTCTCCCCCTGTTATCACCCGTTTTTCACCCCCCGAATATACTCAGTTATCAACAATTCCCCCCCTCCCGAATACTCTGTGATTAACAGAAAAAATAGTCGAAGTAAAATACCTGCTATGTTTTTTTTTGGTGTATATATGAAATGGTTATCCCCCTTTTTCTGGTTCTCTGTATTGTAATTGTAATATGAATATATCCCCCATTTCTGTTTTTAAACGAGTAACATAACTAAAACAAATGAAAATGTGGGGAACAAAATAAGTAGACTATTTAGTGCTTTCATTATTAAAAATCAAAAAGGAATAATTGTGGGAGACAAAAATTAATGCTGAAATAATTAAAATAAAATAATGATTATGCTTATATTTAATGAAATTATTGGTAAAAAGATCTCGTTTCCCCCCTTGCTGGCTAATTAAACGAGATTCTAAAATAAATACGATTAAAAATAAAAATCCTAATTTTTCTCAAATTCTTTTAATAAACACTAATTAATTAAAAATAATTAAACATAATACGAATATATAATTTTAGAAAATTTTACAAGACGTACTAATTAAAAAGCATACTAGTGCATCTTTTCTTAAAAAATTTAAATAAATATCGAGTAGAAAGAAAAAATTTAATCGAAAAAATTTACGGATATTACATTTCACAACAAAAGTTTGTTCATAATATGAGGCCTTTGCTACCTCTAAGCTCAGTTTCTGCAACTAAGTCCTCTGAACACTGCTATATCCACGGAATTATTGTGAGTGTCAATTGTGAAGCTACTGGTTTCAGGAATGATGCCGGCTGGATTGCTAGGACGGTCATGGAAGCCATTTTTAATTTTAAGAATACTTGATTCAGTTGTTTAAACAATCCGGAAACAAAGCGGCTAATTATTTAGCTCGTTCATTTGTTTTTCAATTATTTTTCAACTTGTTTGTATGGTCAATTGGGGAGTTGTCTCGACTGAGCCTCTTTCAAGTTATTAATGAAATCTGCTTTTAATTTATTAAAAAAAGTATATTTGGAATTTTAAATATTAAATTAAAATGTGTTGTTAATGAATTTCGCGCCCTTGATTTTCGGTAATACTTTTAAATTATCTCTCTAATAGCTTAGAGCCGTGTAATTCATAACTCATTTTTAAATATTTTTTAATGTATTATTTTATAAATTTTTATTAATATTATATGTTGATAAGGTTCAAAATTTGAATTTATGAAAAAGTAATTTACATATTAAAAAATAAAATATTTCAATGTATTAGATTCAACAATTTTAATCTTTATTTTAATATTTAACAGTATTTATTCTTTTTCGTAAAAAAGAATAAGAATTTCACCTTCTATTTTTGAATAAAATTCCTATTACGATTATTATATATGATGATATAATATTATATCCTCATATAATAAATATGACTAAAAAAAATATTATAAATATAACTGTAACTATGAATAAAAATAAAAATAATACTTTGTTATGTTCATAGCCTTTGTTTATTTTGAATTCTTAATTAATACACAACTTAAATTTTACATATTAGTATTTTACTTTAAATTCTAATAATATTTTATTAATTCGTTAGTGATCAGCTTTGAAAGTTGAAACCCAGTTAAAGTTCCACTTAACCGATAAAGTGCTGGGAAGTTGCTGGTTCAGATTCCTGCAAATCGAGACTAACAATCATCAAGAAAAAATTAAAGCTGAAAAAGAGCCTAGCGGCCGCCACACACTTATCTAACAGACTTAACTGATTGTGTATGCAGTGCAAACAGCTGAAACCTTGAAACAATGGTACAATCCTACATCGGTGAATTCAGTAATACAGATTATGTTAAATGATATTTTTTTTTTTTTAACATAATATTAAGTGTTATTATATTTTTAATGAAAGTTGAACCTTGAAATTTGATATTTTTAAAAATATAAATATTAGATAAAAATTTGTTGCTAGTGAGTATCGAACCTTTAATCTTTGGTAGTACTTACACATTATCCTCCTTACTCTTATTATATAATAGGATATAATATTTTGACAAGTTGAATGTTAACAACGACGTATTTTCATGCCAACTTATTTCTTATTTGATTAATTTATTTACTTGTTTAATAATTTATATTTTTATATTTGTGTTTTTAAATATATATATATATATATATATATATATTTAAAATATTTATATTGACATTATTGTGTTAAACAATATTTTTTATAATTTAATTTTAAAAATATTTCACCAACTTATAAATAAATTTATCCAAACACCTATATAATTTATAAGTATTTTTGCACTTGTTATTTATATGACATTTATGTTTTTAAGGCAGAATCTACTAATTTTAAGATATTAACCCAAACATCTCCAATATATAAAAGGGTCCTTGTCCTGACAATCGATTATCAGGGACCAGTTATTTAATAATCAGTGTCCCAGTCGTTAGATCGTTGATCCAACGGTTGGGATTAAAAAATTTCTTTTAATCCTAACCGTTGGATCAAGAATCCAACGGCTGGGACACTGATTATTAAAATTGTCAGGACCAGGATCCTATATAAAATAGTAAAAAGGACTTTAACATGTGAACATCATATTTTTGAAGGTATTAGACTACTGTATATTTTAATGTATATAACTTTAATTACCAATAAAATCGATTTATTGTGCGTGTTGTATGTTCAATTGTTTCTTAATTTTTGATTTGTACAAAAATAAAAAAATCAGCAAGAATCAGCTTATCTGGATCTACTTGGCCTTACTAAAGGACAATCATAAAAACTAATTTTATTCGCATTTCGATAACCTTATTAATAATCGAAATTCTTTTTTAAATTGTATCACGATACTAAATTTGATTACACCCTTTTCTTGATTCCATCCTTTTATTTCTATTTCTTCTCCATATTTTATAATTTTTTAATAATTATAATTTTTTCTGTTCTTTTATTCATATTTATTTCGGAACTTTATGTTATCTTTAATAAACTAGTAAAATTATTATAATTTTAGAACAATTGCAATTCTTTTATTATAACCATACTGAGTTACAAAATAATGTATCTACAAGAACCATATATATCGTATTTGCTTTATTTTTTTAAAATAATCTTAAATTAATATTGAATTAAACAATCTTTATTAATAACTAAAATATCCGTTCTAATAATATTTCAGTCTCCAAATTTGATTTCAACTCAAAATTCGTACCTTTGGTAGTACTCACACATTATCCTTCTTACTCTTATATTATATAATAGGATATAATTTTAGAGTAAAAAGCACTTCGTGTACTTCAATTTATACGAAATCTGCACTTGGGATACTATAGTTCAAAAACCCCTATTTGTAATACGGCTCTTTCAAACTTTTTGCAAAGTGTGTACTTCCGTCAGTTTGCCTCTAACGTCGTTACTTTGGCGAGGGCATTTTGGTCATTTCAGCTATAAACGTTTTTTACTCGCTATTTAACACCATATTCAGCCCCAAACATACCTCCATTCACCTCAAATCAACAAAACCTAATTTCTCAAACCTCAAATCAGTGAACACAGGTCCCATGGCTTCTAGGCGCACAGATGAAGAAATGGATGCGATTCTGGATCTTGCTTGCTTCTGTGATCAGATGAGCGTGATGAAGACAACGTGGTTTGGCCCAAATGTAGGTAGGAGGTTTCGATGTTGCTGTAACAATCGTTGTGGGTATCATGTGTGGGTCGATGAAGAACCGCTAGGACCCCGTACTCTAGAGATCATCAAGGAGCTGCAGGAAACAGCTTTGGACAGGGAGAAGAAGTTAAGGGCCAAGATAGTTCGTTATTCAGAAAAACATGAGGCTGATATGGAAATGGTGAAGAAGAGGAATCAGGCTACGGTTACTGGAATGTTCGTGCTTGTGTCGTTGATGGTGAGTTTGGCTGTTACCACAATGAATCAAGACCCAGTTGGTGATGACTTTGAGGACTACGATGAGCTTGATGATTGAAGAATGAGTGTCAAAACCCAGCTGGAATGTTCCACTTAGTGTTCTATCTGGTGTTGGTGTTTTATCTGGTGTTGGGTCTGTTTGTTCAGCTTGTTAGTGGTAGTTTGTTTAGAGTCTGGTGTTGGTTTAGAGTCTGGTGTTGGTTAGTTTGTTCAGCTTGTTAGTGGTAGTGGTAGTTAGTTTGTTCAAGCTTTGCAGTTGCAATTGTCTGTTGTTTAGGGTTAGTTGTCTTGCAGGTGTTGGTTTGATCGTTTGATCGTTGTAATAGGCCCTGTGTTTACGTTTTAATGTAATGCCAACTAAGTGTTATGTGTTATTCTGTTTAGCAATACGGCTTGTCAATATTCTTCCCGGTAGATTCGACCAAATATCAAAGAATCTAAGACAAAAGAATGTAATAATCTAAGCTTTAACATTGACACAAGTTGTGATAATCTAATAATCAAAGAAAGATCAAATAAGAAGAGAAATACATTAATTTGAGACACGTTTTAACATTGACAAAAGTTCTACGAAGTTCTCATTGAACTACCAACATTCATAGTACCAAAGTTTCAAAGCACAAAAGTAGTACTAGGCACCATTAGTTCGAGACAACATTCACAAAAGTAGTGCCAACATTAATTCGAGACAACATTCACAAAAGTAGTACTAGGCACCATCGAATCTAAATCTTCCAAGTTGGGTTGTTTCTGAGCTTAGCTTGCATTTCTCTTCTTTTTGCCTCAATATTTCCCATAGTTGTTGTGGTCACCTTGTCTCCTTTGTTGAATGGTTGTTGTGGCTGAATTCCAAGAGGGGTGTTGTTCACTTTTGGTTGAGGTTTCTTCTTCTTCAATACCCCTCCTTGACTACCCTCGTTTGGCATTTTCTGCCCTCCACTACCTTCAGGCATTCTCTTTCTAGGAGTTACATGTACATCACCATGCTCAGCCTGTGCACTACCACTCTTAGCAGTCTGGTCAACATGTTCACTTGATGTTCCACCACTTTGCACTACCTCAGGTTGTTTTGTGCATGTCGACTTCTTTGAGCTTTTAGTTCTTGTTTTCAGTTGCTTTTCACATCCATTTGCTCTATCTGCTGCCTGTTTGACAAAAAACCAAAATCAATAATTGCAGTATTACCATTGAAAAATAAGGGGAAAATAAAGTACATTGGCTTACTCTTGCTGGACAAGTCCTTATATTATGACTAATCTCAGTACAGTAGTTGCATTTGATCTTAGTGTTCCTTCTTTTCATTTTGATTGCATTTGGATCAATTACTTCAGTAGCCTTGTTCCTCTTCTTCTTAGGTCTACCTGGCTGGACCTTAATCTCAGGTGGCAATGGTTGTGGAAATCCTGTCTCCTCCCATTCTGTTTCCCCACAAATAGGCTCTACTATGTTCGAATAGCACTCTAGGAACATGTCCTTGCTGTATGACATATGGATGAAAGGCTCGAATGATTTCTTGCTCCATGCTATACAAGCACAGGCATGGTAACAAGAATTCCTGACACCTCCCACTTTTTGCATGCACATTTCTGTGCTTCCAAATCCACAACCATCTCATATCCACCTGCAGTCATGGTTACCAAATACCTAGCACCTCCACTCCACACCACATGACAGCCTCTACTCTGGTCAATTGCCCTAGACATATACCTCAAATAGTTAGTATGATTTAAAAGGTCCTTACAGAATGTAGATGCATTTCACTTACTTGTTAAGCCTCCTCATAGCATTAGGGCATATGGGATTTAGTTCATAGCTATTGAGCATCTTGTCTCTCCTCTTTTGTACCCTCACCATAACATCAGTGTGAATTGCTTTTAGCATGGAAACAATTGGAAGATCTCTATACTTCCTTATGGCACTGTTAAAAACTTCACAATGATTATTAACAAAAATGTCACTCTTGCATAGCATTCTAAATGCACTCCTAGACCACTGGCTTCTAGGCTTCTCCATCAACCAATCATAACATTTCTTTGACAACTGTTAAAGAAATGCCACAATATTAACATGGAAGCAAAGCTACTTTTGTATTTGAGGCATACCTCCACAAAATTAAACAGGGCAGAGAAATATACCTTTTTCAGCTCCTCCATATGCTTGTTGAATGTGTAGTCAGTAGTTGCCCTAGCTGCCAACCACAAACACATCCTAACACCAATGCCTTTATGGTCCTTCCACATGTTCCTGTATAAATGCATGACACAAAACCTGTGTTCTGCATTTGGGAATATTGACTCTAATGCATTTATTAGGCCCTGTGAAAAAAGCACATGCCATTTATTAACCTAAATATGACAATAACATAATAAATAAAAATAGGTTATTGGGCATTAAGAAGGTACCTTTTGCCTGTCACTTATAAATGTGAAGGCCCCATCATTTTGAACTCGTAAATCTTGCTTCACATTTAGTAAAAACCACTCCCAACTGTCATTATTCTCAGTTTCAACCACAGCCCATGCTAAGGGATACATGCCATCATTGGCATCTGTAGCCACTGCAGCAAGTAATTGACCACCAAATGGGCCCTTAAGATGGCATCCATCAAGGCCAAGCAAAGGCCTGCAACCTCTTTTAAAACCAGTTTTCAAAGGACCAAGACAAATATAAAACCTTTTAAATCTCTTCCTTCCACCTTCAAATTCTTGATCTTCAGTCATTAGTTTAATTGTGCTCTCAGGCATCACCTTCAACAACTGATTCCCATAGTCCCACAATCTAGCATATTGGTCACTATGTTTGCCATTTATTTTCTCCAAAGCCTTCTTCTTTGCCCTCCCAATTGCATGGATACTAACATGACAGTGCCAGTCATTAACAACCTTCTTCAAAAATGATGACAGTGGCCATGTTGGATTCATTCTGATCTCATCTTCATACTCCTCAACTATCCATCTTGAATTAATCTGCTTCTGATGAAATGTTGTAGTGCACGTATGCTTGGGATTGTAAACCTTGATCTGGTAGTTATCAGTATCCCTCATCTTAGATGCATATATCTTCCACTCACAGGGTCGTTCACAAATAAACTTCACTCTACTTCCATAATTCCTGCATTGCTTAATAGGTCTCCTCTCCAAAATAGCTTGTTTTTTAACTGCAGCTCTAAAAACTTTGGACGATGCAAACAACATGGTCAGCTGGAACTTAGGGTTCTTCATCTGAAAGGCATATGACATAGCCTATTTGTAGTTCGAGGATTCAACTCAACTTAGACTTAGTTTGTAATAAGTAAATAACTTTAACTGTCACAGGAATCTCAGGAGGTACTATCTGTCAGAAGAAAAATCCTAAAGTCAATCTATAGTTTTGATGTTTTACACTAGAAGAAGTTCAGATTGCTGATCAAGCCTCAGTATAGCATCAAAGAAGTGGATTTATTTCTAAGACAGAGATTTCTAGAGTGACAGGTTCAGACAGTATACAGTGAAGTACAAGAAGGAGAAAGAGATGAGAAGAAAAATGAATCACATTTTTAATGTGAAAAATAAAGGACAGTCATTGAGGTTAGTCGTTCATGAACCAGACAGTACATGGAACGTCAACAAAATATTCAGTGGTATTCCTTTATTACTTTCAGTGATTCAGAAAAGAATTAAGACAATTCAAGGATATATAATTATTCTTATTTAATTAATTTAAATCAAGTAGTAAATTTAATTAATTAATTCATTCATCTTGAATTAATTCTTTAATTAAATTAATTATTAGATTAATTAAATCTGATTAATTATTTAAGTAAGAATAAATTAAAATGATTATTTATTAATCAATTTTAATTTAATTCTGAAAAAATGAACTAGCAAGACAATCCCTGATTGTCTTGCCGATTGTCTTGGAGACTTAATTCAGAACAGCAAGACAATAGGAGATTGTCTTGCCGATTGTATTGGAGAAGAAATCAATAAAGCAAGACAATTCCTGATTGTCTTGCCGATTGTCTTGATAATGATAATGTCTGAATAGCTTTTGAAAAGTAGATTAAAAATCTAATTTGATTGTCTTGACGATTGTCTTGGCAGTTCAATTTGATTGTCTTGATAATGATCAAAAAGAAAAAGCTTCAGACAGAATGATAATTTTGATAAAGCAAGACAAAGATATCTGAATTTGATTGTCTTGCCGATTGTCTTGGAAGAACCTGATTGTCTTGACGATTGTATTGCCTATTGTCTTGGCAGTACAAAACTGGTTGTCTTGGAAGAAGAAATTGTATTGAAGATTGTCTTGATAGTTATAATTGAAGATAAAGATGCAGAGATTAATATATATCAAGACATCTCGACAGAAGCAATCAGTAAGACAAGAACACAGAAAATATTACATTCAAGAACAGAATTCTTTCTTCTCTCTCATCAAGAACACAGCACAAGAAGCAGAACAATATTTAGAAAATCAAGTTCATCTTATTTTTAATATCTGATCCGATAGAACGGATTTCCTTGATACTCTTGTACTATTAACGAGTTTTTACTCCTAATCTATATCTTGATTTTTATTAACAAATCTAGAAAAATTCATGTCGAATTTTCTAATTTGTTTTTATTAACTAGATATAAATTTTGTACTGTATTTGTAACAAACCCCTCAAGTTAATATAATTTTATATTCAACTTGAATTTTGTTTCATTTAATTCCGCTCAAATTTGTCAACATATAAATTAAATTATCCGGACAAATTTCGATAAAACAGTATTGTTTGTATTCAACCCCCCTTCTACAAACATATTGGACCTAACAATTGGTATTAGAGCCGATTGATTAATACACAAATCAAAGATCCCATTTTACTCGATTAAAAATCATCCTCGAATTTTTTAACTCTCTTAAAAAATTCATCATGTCTTCTAAAGTTGGAACTGTGAAAATTCCCATATATGACAAAAATAGTTATGATATGTGGAAGAACAAAATGTTAATGTTCCTCGAGGTTGCAAATCCTAAATACATGAAAGTCTTATCAGAAGTGTGACGCCCCGGGATCCGGGGTCAAGGATCCGGGCCGTCAAGGTCCAATTTCCGATCAATATCAATATCTCTGTAATCTCTTTTTTTTTTCAATAAATAATTAAATAAATAAGCAGTTGACCCCACACTAATACACACACACACCAGTCATAAGCTCATAGAACAACAACCACAATATTTAAAAGTTTTAAAGTTAACAGTTATTACAAGCCCAGAATTTACTAAGTACATTGTTGAACAAAGCTTCTACAGGAAGCACTTCAACAACTAAAGTTTATTACAATTTACACACTTAATTTACATAAGTATACTAAGCCCCTCCGCTTGTCACTACCTCGGGGATGGTCGCCAGCACTCGCTCAAAAGGTCGCCTTTCCCTTACCCTCTTGCGGGGTGTGGTACGTAGTATCGGCATGGGACCTAGCTGCTATATACATAAGTAGCAAGAGTGAGCTATAATAGCTCAGCAAGATCATACTGTAACTAAAATTTAAAATGTGAACAAGTATACATATATGTCTATGCATATGTAATAGCAGGAAACAATTAAAATCCTTAAGGAAGAGTAAAGCTCTTATTTAATAATACATCATCCACTCACTATTATAAGAAAGAAATCTATATTAATATAATATCAGTTTTTCTTCATCTGCCACCATAATACCATCATCTCATATCATTATTCTGGTTTCAGTATTGAAATCTACAATAATATAATATCAGTTTTTCTTCATCTGTAACTATCATTCCATCATCTCATATCATTGTTCTGTTTTCAGTATAACAATCTGAAAACCATTGTCTACACTTTCTTTTCAAAACATTGGGGATATCTGCTGTCGCCTGATACGTTAGGACGATGATCAGTCGCCTAATCGTACCTGCTCTCTTTTTTTACTACCGGTAGAAGGAATGAAAATCATCCCTGGAGGAAGGCCACCTGCTAACATCCTCCCTTGGCATCTTCGTGCCGTAATAAAAATAATAAATGCTGGACTGTGTCGCACACAGCCCTGACACAGCCACTTACGCAAGTCTGTTGCAATCCCCCTCTTTATCACATCATTATTCTCTTTTTAAAATATCATTCTCTCATATCATTTCCAGTCTCACACATTACTTCTATAAAATATATATATATATCATAAGGCTTTGATTATGATTCAGACCTCTCTTTCAAATTCAGAAATCAAATATACTTTTATATTCGTAAAATATTCCATCTATTTTAAGAGTAATGCATGTTAATCAAATAATGTTTATTAAACCACTGATACTCAATAAGAACATTTTTAATATAATATTATAACCATATAACCCTCGATAACAACTGATACCATTCTCTCTTATTCTCTTAATCATAAGGCATGTTCAATTCATGCATAATCATCTCTATACATATCCATCTCATACTCTCATTCATATTCATATACATCTTATACTCATATCCATATTCATATACATCTTCGTATATCTTTCTTTTCAATATTAATACTCAAGGAAGACAATTTCTTCACAATATAGTAATAATAGCATCACATATATATTTCACAAAATCAAGTTTCTTTGTGAAGATAAGTAGTTTTACAAATAGGGATAGAAGAAATCTTGCCTCGGTTTCGATATCCTGACGGTATGGCTCGTCCCTCTTCCGGAGTTTCTATAAACACAAAAGGACCGTCGTTAGAACCACATCTCTTACTCACTACACTCTTGTATAACATTACCTTTTGAAACTTTAATATATGTTTAAAGTATTCTTATTACCCCAAAGGTTCAAGAACTTAACCGTTTATAACCTAAGTTGAAGTTTCAGGGTTTTTCACCATTTCCCTTAACGACCACACTCGACTGTAGAATTTCTTATAATTTTTAAATTTCGAATTTTAATGTAAGGTCAACTGGAAATAGTTCTTTGACCACACTACTATCATATCCCAAAATTTCGTGACTTTTAACAATGTTAAGCTATGGTAATTGTAACCTCAAGTTTGATACATTTACGGTTTCTCGGTTTCTGAACCGCTTTCACTAAAACTGACTTTTCTCCTAAACCGTTCATCAGATTTTAACGCACCTTATATCAAAACGATCTATGAACTAAGCTCTATCATTTCATGGTCAATTGGTAACCTAGGCAGTGAGGTACCGTATGAATACAGGGGTCACAAAACAGGGCAGTTTTCGTTCTAACGAAAATCGGACATTAT
This sequence comes from Saposhnikovia divaricata, assembly GCA_036435485.1. Taxonomy (NCBI): domain Eukaryota; kingdom Viridiplantae; phylum Streptophyta; class Magnoliopsida; order Apiales; family Apiaceae; genus Saposhnikovia; species Saposhnikovia divaricata. The sequence continues at coordinate 165,692,146 of CM071595.1, read as the reverse complement.
AACTGCTGTAATTTCATACTTTCCATATTTTAACCCTTCCAAAATCAACATCCCACACTCCTTCCAACCCCTACACCATGTGGCTTCATCCCATCCATGGTTACAAGTACAACACATCTCCATAATCATTCAAACACATATAAACAACCATAACAATAAGATTAAATGATCTAGTACTACTTATCTTATAAACCAACTAAAAATCATCATATCCCAAATGATTCAAGCTAGGGTTTCAAGCAAATCATCAACTTTAAAGAGTACACTAACATGAATAACCTCACAAAGCTCTTATACCACCTTGGTATAGTTTAGATCATGCAAAGAAATCAAGAAAGACAAAGTTTGCTCTAAAAGTTACTATTCATCATCTTGTTCATGAATTTCTATCTAAAGATTGACATGGTGGATCAAGCTCAAACTTATGGGATATCTTAATCATGAAATATAGGACTCACCAAATTAATCTTGTGAATTTAGAAGGCTTGGAAGTTGGATTTTCCCCTTGGTCTCTAGCTTGGCCGAATGTAAGAAAAATGGAGGAGGAAGAGAAATTTTTGTGTTTATCTCATCTTATCTTGGCTTAATCTAGTGTATTGTAGAAGCTTTGTGATTCTTTTTATTGTTAAAAGACTAATTTACCCTTAAAGCATGTTTTAGTGGAAGATGATATCATTGTAATGTCATTAGTGATGTAATGGATGAGTATTTAGCAAGATTGTTTATTTACCTTAGGTAATTACTAATAACCTTGGTAAATATTAATGTGGTAAATATTATTATCATTTACTACCCTTGGTTACTTGGTTTCTATACTCGTCTAATTGTGGTTCGTTTCGAATGTACCTCATTATCTCAGTGGTTTTGAAACCATTTAACAATCCAATTTCCTTTGGTATTCTCTTAACTTAATAATCCCTAGGTTAAATCTAAATTCACTAATTCCTCAATATATAATTCTTATAATGTTTCCATGCTCCTTAATGTCCAATAGAAGCTTATTCGAAATCAAAATCCTCAAAATCAAAATTCAGGAATTTCTAAAATCCATCGTCATTTCGAGTCACTTATTTTCAATGTACAACACTAATATAGTTTTTGTTTACTCATTTTCCATCCCTAGTATAGAGTACCTACACACCATTTCCCTGGATTCCTCAAGATCACTATTCATTTGGGCACTGTAGCCTTTCTAGAGTTAGGGTTATTACAAGAAGGACCTATAATACCTTTTGGAATAATTCCTGAAGTTGTTACTGATGGAAAAGTTATTTCCCCTACAAGGTATGTACACAAAGACTCTTCTGATTACACTCTTGCTGAAAGAGAGGAAGCTGGACTTGACATTAATTTAAGACTGATCTTAGTAGACTCTCTAGACTCTGTAATGTACAGTCATGTGATTAACTGCAAAACTGCAAAGCAAATGTGGGAAACCATTGAAACTGTGAATGAAGGAATAGAGGAAGTTAGGGAGAATCGACTAGAAATTCTGACTTCTGAGTATGAACACTTTCGATCAGCATACAATGAAAGTATTCAAGATGTGTTTGAAAGATATAACAAACTTGTCAACAATTTACACATGCATGGCAAGTACTACACTCAGAAAGAGATCAACAGAAAATTTCTACTGTCAATGCCTGTTCATCTAGAACATAGAATTACAGCTATCAGAGAGTCAAGGAATCTAAGTGAAATAACTGTAGAAAGACTCTTTGGTGTTTTAAAAACCTATGAACTGGAACAATCTCAACAAAAGGAGATTTATGGAAAAGGAAGAGTTGCTAATACTTCTACAGCTCTTATTGTTGAGAACAAACAGGAAGTGGAAGATAAGGTTATTCAACCTTGTAATGTTGACAGTGGTAAGCTTGAAGTTGAAGTTGGTCAAACGAATGCTAGTCCAGATGAAGGTGACTTCTATTCATTAGAAGAACTAGATCAGTTGGAAGATGAGTCCATGGCTTTGTTGGTAAGGAAATTCAGCAACTTCAGATTCAGGAAGAATCCCAAGTTCAGGTACAAATCTAACTATAACAGGTTCCAGAGAGGAGGTTCTTCATTCTCAAGTAACAGAGGAGGTTACAAAACTGGAACAGTTGAAAGAAGTAAAATTAGATGCTACAACTGTAATGAACTTGGACATTTCGCTACTGAATGTCAGAAGCCAAAACAAAACCAAAGAAAAGACTTTGGATCTGAGAAGAAGAAGACAGGTAGAGCCTATGTGGCTGCTGGAAAGAGTTGGGATGATACAGACTCTAAAGATGAAGAATATGGCAATCTTGCCCTGATGGCAAAATCTGATAACTCCAGTGGTACTTCATCTGAGGTATCATGTACTGATAGTCAATATATCTATCAACTTAGTGATACACTAGGTAATGCTAATAGAGAGATTGAAAGACTAAATTTGGTAATTACAGATCTTAGTAATCAATTATCAGAATTACATGATGTACAAAATTGCCATGATAAACAAAAATCAGAAATAAAAATTCTAAAAGAACTTGAGAGGTCTCTAGCGTTGATAGTGGCTCAACAACGTGAAACAATAGCTGAGCTAGAAATAAGGGCTAATGCTACTTCTAATTCATGTAAAGTAGCTAAAGAGTTGTTTAACCAACAAACTATTAATCAAACCGTAGGAATTGGGTTTGACTATAATGAGGCTGTTGGTCGAAAAAGCATTATTACCCCTAATCGTGTCAGTGCTGTAGATAGGGGTATACCATTAGTGCTTAAGAGTGTTAGTAATCCACTCTTTAAGACATCCATAGCAGAACCTTTGGATACAACATCTTTAATCATTAAGGAAGAGATGCGCATTGAGGACGTAGCTAATGGCGTAGTCTTAGAAAGTAATCAAGTTGTTAAAAATGATAAAGATAGAAAGACTGTGTTTGTAAAAGCAGAAAGAGTTGGTGAGTCGACTAGTTCATTGAAAACTAGTAGCAGAAGTAACAACATGAATAAATGCAATAACAAATCTACCATGCATGCTATTCCTGTTATTGATACTGCTCATAAGAAGTGCGATGCTGTTAATTGCATGTCTTGTGCTTTTAATATAATGTCTGATTACTTTAACGGTAATCATGCATGTGTTGATAAGAATGCTCCTAGACAGCATATGAGCAGAAATAAACATGTTAGATCCAGGACTGTAACATCACCTAATTCTAAGATTAGGACTCCAATAAGTCCTTCTCAGGATTTGGTAAAGACACGGTTACGCAAGCTGAAACCAAAACAAGTTAAAGCTATTTACAGGGTTAAATGTCAAGTACCTGAAGAAAATGTTGTTAAAATAAAAAGTGTTGCTTTACCTGATAAAGGTCAATTCTTTAAGTACTCCGGACCCAATCAAATTTGGGTTCCGAAAAAAGTCTAACCAATTTGTCATTGCAGGGTTTGAAACAGGTTGATCGAGTCATGTGGATTCTGGACAGTGGATGTTCAAGGCATATGACCGGAGATAAAGCCCTGCTGACAAATGTGGTGGAGAAGGCCGGCCCAGTCGTTACCTTTGGAGATAACAGCAAAGGTAAAACTGATGGATATGGCAGATTAGAAGCTGGAAATGTTATCGTTGAAGATGTCTCTTTTGTGAACGGCCTTGAGCACAATTTGCTCAGTATTAGTCAATTCTGTGACAAAGGTTATGAAGTTCATTTCAACAAGAAGAATTGTCTAATATCACACAAGAGAAATGAAAGGCCGCAGTTGACTGGAGTAAGAAAAGGAAACTTGTACATAGCCAATATGAACTCTGGAAGCACAGAAGAAATTAGATGTTTTTATTCAAAGGCATCCACTGATGAAAGTTGGTTATGGCACAAGAAACTTTCTCACCTAAACTTCAAGACAATGAATTCTCTAGTGAAAAGAGAGTTGGTGAGAGGTTTACCTTCGATTGAATTTACTCAGGAAGGTCTATGTGATGCTTGTCAAAAAGGGAAGTTAAAAAGGGCAACTCACAGGAGCACTAACATATCATCAATAACTGAACCATTACAACTTCTCCATATGGATTTGTTTGGTCCAGTTAGTGTGATGTCTATGTCAAGGAAAAGATATGCTCTAGTGATTGTTGATGATTTCTCAAAATTCACATGGGTACTATTTCTGAACTCAAAAGATGAAACTCCACAACTGATAGTTGATCACATTAAGTTAATTGAGATGGATTCTAATCATCCAGTAAGAGCTATAAGGTCAGACAACGGAACTGAATTCAAGAATGCAGTTCTGAATGAATTTTGCACTGAAAAGGGTATAACTAGACAGTACTCAGCTCCCAGAACTCCTCAACAAAATGGGGTAGTTGAAAGAAAGAATAGAACCTTGATTGAAGCTGCACGTACTATGCTAAGTGAATCAAGGCTTCCATTGAGTTTTTGGGCTGAAGCTGTTAACACTGCATGCTATACCCAGAATCGAACACTCATCAATAAAGACTTAATGAAGACACCATATGAAGCTCTACATGACAAGAAACCAACTCTCAAGTACTTCCATGTATTTGGGACAAAATGCTTTGTGCTGAAAGAAGGAGATGATTAAGGTGGTAAATTTGAAGAAAAAGCACATGAAGCAATATTTATTGGTTATACTAGAAGAGCCTACAAGGTGTATCTTATTGATCAACAGAAAACTATGGAAAGTGTCAATGTTACATTTGATGACACAAAACTCCCAAGTATCCAAAATGAAGATCCATCTGAAAAGCTTAAGTTTGATGACATGTCAGACTTAGATTCAGATGATGACAATCAACCTGACGTTGTTGCTGATAATAATAATCCAAATGTTGGTGGTAATGATCAAGGTGATGCTGGTGAAAACAATAATAATTTTCAAGACACCACTGATACTCTTGAACCATCAACAAGTCAAAATGGCAACAACTCAGGGGGAGATAATGAAGGGTCAGCAAGTCATACTCAACATCATACTGAAGATCAAGGCGAATCGTCAAGATCAATTCTTCCCAGACAAACTGTTTGGAATAGAGCTCATCCTTTTGAGCTGATTCTTGGTGATCCAGATGTTGGTGTGAAAACAAGAAGAGCTTATCAGAATCAATGTAACTATTCTGGGTTCCTGTCTGTTATGGAACCTAAGAAAGTAGAAGAAGCTCTATCTGATCCTGATTGGGTGATTGCTATGCAAGATGAACTCAATCAATTTAAGCAACTAGAAGTATGGAAGCTGGTACCCAGACCTAAAGATAGAAAAGTGGTGGACACAAGATGGGTATTCAGAAAAAAACTAGATGAAGATGGCACTGTGATAAGAAACAAAGCAAGACTGGTAGCAAAAGGTTATTCTCAAGCTGAAGGCATTGATTATGATGAGACCTATGCTCCAGTGGCTAGACTTGAGGCCATCAGAATATTCTTGGCATATGCATCCTATTCAAGATTCAAAGTTTATCAAATGGATGTCAAGAGTGCCTTTCTGAATGGTAAGCTAGATGAAGAAGTGTATGTAGAACAACCCCCTGGTTTTGAAGATCAAGATCATTTGGACTATGTCTACTTTCTTTACAAAGCTATCTATGGTCTTAAGCAAGCCCCAAGAAAATGGTATGACACTCTTTCTGAATTTCTATTAGAAAATGGTTTTATAAGAGGTGTCATAGACAAAACGCTCTTCACTAAAAGACATAAGAATGATATGATACTAGTCCAAGTCTATGTGGACGATATTATATTTGGGTCTACTAATGAGCTTCTATGCAAGAAGTTTTCTAAGTTAATGCAGGGTAGGTTTGAAATGAGCATGATGGGAGAACTGAAATTCTTTCTTGGACTACAAATAAGTCAGAGACAAGATGGAATATTTATTTGTCAATCCAAGTACATCAAGGAGCTCCTCAAGAAATATCACATGGAGGAGTGCTCATCAGCAAAGACACCATCAACTATAGCTGTCAAAATTGGTTTATGTGAAAGTTCTGCCAAGGTAGATATCACAGGCTATAGAGGTATGATTGGCTCATTGCTTTACCTAACTGCTAGTAGACCAGATATAATGTTTGCCACATGCTTGTGTGCAAGGTTCCAAGCGAACCCTAAAGAAATCCATCTCACTGCTGTTAAAAGAATCTTAAAATATCTAAAGGGTACGCCTAATTTAGGCATCTGGTACCCTAATGAATCTGGTTTTACTTTAATTGGATATACAGATTCTGACTATGCAGGAAGTGTTGTAGATAGGAAAAGTACATCTGGGAGTTGTCAATACCTAGGTGGAAGATTGGTATCCTGGTTCAGTAAGAAACAGCAAACAGTTTCCAACTCTACAGCCGAAGCTGAATATATAGCTGCTGGAAGCTGTTGTGCTCAGATCTTATGGATAAGGAATCAATTAATGGACTATGGCATTGTATTGGAAAATATCCCTATTTTATGTGATAATACAAGTGCCATAGCAATCGCCAGCAATCCTGTGCAGCACTCAAGGACAAAGCACATTGACATAAGGTATCATTTTATAAGAGAGCATGTAATGAATGGTACAGTGGAACTACTATTTGTAGGTTCTGGAGATCAAACTGCAGATATTTTTACTAAGTCGCTTAATGAATCCTCATTCACTAGAATTGTTAGTGAATTGGGTATGTTAAACAGTCCTAGTAATTAATACTATTAATATCTGAAATTTGATCTTTAATAATTTAGCAAGTGAATATTCTGTGAATATTTGTTGTTTGAAATCACTTGTATAATTATTTTACCAACTAATTTTCTTGCTTGTTTAGTTATTTTTCACTCTGTTTATTCATATTATTTAATACTTAATAGTTCTGTATTTTTAGAATATTTGTATATATTTATTTCTATTTTAATAATTATTTTATTAAATGTTTTGTAATGTTTGTCCTTTTGTTATTTATATTTGTTCTCGTAAAAAGATTAATCCATGTTTCTGTAAAATATTTATTTATAGTATTTTTAATAATATATTAGAGTGTATTTTAATTGGATTAATTTTGCACATTAATTTGTATTTTATTAGCATATTATTAGCAGTTTATCTAATTGTCTTGTTTGTGATTATAATATCAATACAATCGCCAAGACAATCCACAGATTGTCTTGGAAGGTTATTTTGTTGATAATAAAACATTTTTCAGATTTTTTATTCTGTTTATTTTGTTTTTATTTTATTTTACTCAAAACAAACGATTGTCTTGATAGTTTTGAACTAACAAGACAATCGGCAAGACAATCGCTTGATTGTCTTGGAGTGTCTTTTCTCTGTTTTAAAAATTTAAAAAAAATAATAATAATATATGAGTGTTAATTTATTTTAATCAGTTATAAACTTGATTGTCTTGATAGTATTTATACTAACAAGACAATCGGCAAGACAATCAAACCGATTGTCTTGTAGTGTTAGTATGTATTTTAATAAAAATAAAAAAAATAAAATTGTTTTCATTTTCTTTTATTTTTCAGTGTAAACGATTGTCTTGATAGTATTTATACTACCAAGACAATCGGCAAGACAATCAAACCGATTGTCTTGTAGTATAGTTTTGTACTTAAAAAAAACAAAAACAGAAATCTCAAACAAAGCAATACAATCAGTTCTTTTCTCTCGTGTCTTTACACAGAGCTCAATATATACATACAATACACACGGTTTTTAAAGAAACGCTGCTCGATTTTTTCTCAACCAAACTGAAATCCAAGAACAGATTCGAATAGATCGTTTGATTTCCCTTCTTTTGAACCGATCAGTTTCGAATATTGTTAAGTTTTGGAAAATCAACTTTTTCAAAAAGGTTGAATCGGGTTTTAGATGTTTTAAGAGTTCTAGAATTTTTCTGAGAAATCTAAAAATAGATTGAGACTCCCAGTGATCAAGAGAACATCATATAAATTTTTGGGATTTTTCTGACAACTTTGAATTAATTCGAATTTTTAATTAATTTTAATTAATTATTAATTCTGAAAATTTTCGAATTGTTTTAATTTTTTTAAATTTAAAGTTTGTTTTTGTATTTAAAAATGGCTGATAATTTTGAGATAATGAAACATAATTTGGTTGGCTATTTTAATCCGAACGATTGTCCCTACGATCGATTTAGGCCTTGGATACGTTTTTTGAATGACGATTCAATTATCCGAACTGCGATTTCGATTGAAGCCCCAATTAAGATAGGACCACTGAGATTGATTTGCACAGAAGCTGTGGTGTCTGAAGACTTGACCTCATTTTCTTTTGATTTTGATGGTTGATAAGTGGATTTATATCCACTTGGAGCGTTCCATATCGGCTTAAATTGATTGTCTTGGGCTCAAGTTTGTTGTAATTTTGATGTGTTTTGCTTAGTTGTGCAGATTTACGAGAATGTTGATTAAGGTGGATGCTTCTATCGTTTTTGGAGAATTAATTGATTGAAATTCGGATTTCTGAGACAGTTGCGCAGTCTACACTGTTTTTGACATATCTGGAGTTCTAGAAGTCCGTTTTCAGCGATCTTACTGCCCACGCGAAGCTTGGGAGATTTTCTACAATATGGGACAGGTGTTACACGGGCAGGTTGCGCGTGGTTGGCGCAGGCTGCGCGACAAACAGACTGCTGGGCGCAGGTTGCGCGCGGAAAATCTTGAAAATTACTGTTTTGGCCATATCTTGAGTTGTAGAAGTCCGTTTGAGGCCCGTAAGCAGTCCACGCGAAGATAACGAGATTCTCTATCATTCTAAGGTGGTCCAGAGGTCCAATTATGATTGGAACGTTCCAGAAATACTTAAGAAAAGTCAGCTACGAATTTTCCTTAAAAACCGAATCAGTTTAGGAAACGTATTATGTGCCGAGCTGCAGAAATTCAACTTTGACAAGGAAATTGCTATAATTCCTACTTCTAATAAGTATGGTAATTGCTCTGGGCGGCTAGAACATTCCAGAATCAGATCTACACATGAAATTTACAATTCTATTCTCATTCAAGAACGGAAATTGCCAATCTTCTATTCCAACTCTGAAACGGCAATTGCTTGGTGGGCAAGACTTCTAGAGCCTATATAAACACATCCAACCCTTGTAATTTGTATCATTAGGAGAGAACCATTACATATCAATTACTTAGTTTTATTTGTATCTTTTCATACTTTGTTTTTATCATGGTTTCATCAGATCCCATGATGACGAGAGGTTCGATTATGAACTAATCGTTGTCATGGGATTCTAACGGATTTATTTATGGAGCTTTAGTATCTTGATTGCTTTAAAGATCTGTGTGTGATGTATATCTGATATCCTCGTATGGTTGTGCTTAATTGCTAGATGCGTAGCTAACATCTAATTTGTTAATCTCTTGTGAAGTGAAAGTGGATCTTGAGATTTAGAACTTGCCATGCTAGCATAGGTTCATGATTGTTTATCAACATGATTCGTAGTATGAGATGAAAATACTTATATTGCCCTGTGTGATCTTTATGGATAACTTGTTCTTCAACCGTTATGTTTTCAAATTCTATAGACATATAGGGTCTAAGCATAATTGGTGTCTATTCATCTTCTATCTCTTTTGTGGATGTATGTTTAGTTTGGTATACGTATGCTGACAGGTAGCGTGTACTTGTTTCGTGTTGTCCGATCAGATATCATAACCATTGCATATAGTGATTAAAGGCGTCAGATCTAAGCGAAGTATTTAATGAAGTTAGGATCCCATGTAACTCTTGTAGACGTAATTCAATTTCAATTCTTGTTAGTTAATTAATTCTTAGTTGTTAATTTACTTTCTAGTTAATTTAGTTAATTAAACCCAATTTGTTATTTGTCTTAGCAGTGAGTAATAACCATACATTGTTGCATAGGTACAATAACTGAATTAAAACCATAACCAGATCTCTGTGGGAACGAACTCGACTTATTTATATATTACTTGTGACCACGTACGCTTGCGTGATTTAGTGCAAACAAGTTTTTGGCGCCGCTGCCGGGGATCATCGGTGTTTTATTTTTGGTTTATGTGCTTGTCAATAGTGGTCGTTAGAGTTCACTGACTCGGATTAGTTCTTACCTATCTTGTTTAGTTCGGTGTGTTTCAGGTACTTGAGTAGTTGAAGATGGCAGGTCAGGAGTTGCCATGGTGGGCATATTCGAGTACATCTATGCCTTATCAATGTGAGCAGTGTTTGGGCGTTCATGATCCCTTACAATATTGTTACTACGAAGGAGTTAATCCATACGTCACTTATGAAGAGCAACCATATTTTCAATATCATCCTCAACAGTACCAGCAAGATGTTCCAGATATGTCATATGTCTTTGGTAGTGAAGAATTTCAACATCAGCAACCTACTCCTACTTTTCAGTCAGATGAGGTTCCTAATAGGGAGGAGATTATGATGTTTGTAAAGAGTAGCGAGGAGTCTCTCAAATCTTTGGAGATTCTAGTTGCTCAAGCTGTGAGAGCCTTGGAACAAGAGAAACAACAATTCACACCAGAAGCAATACCAGAAAATAATGATGACTTGGAGCAAGGTACTGCATGCTTAATTGAAGAAGACAAATTCCAAAACGAGGTGAACATTCGCAAGCCATGTGAGGAATTTGATCATGTTAAGATGGTGGATGATTTGGAAAGGGCACTATTTGGGACAGACACTGATGAGCTGCACAAATTTCAAGAATTGGTATGTGCGTACCGAGAGGCTGAAGAACTTGGGAAAGATGCAGATCTTCTACTTGTCTCAGAATTCAAAGATGGAGGTAGCGCATTAGAGCCAATGGAGGAAGTTCTCTTTGAGGAACCAAAGGCTTCAGAAACTTACATTTATCCTCCTCCATTATATTCAACCGAAGCCCGCGAAGGTATGTTGTTCTACAAATTGACAGATTTTGGGTCAACAGATGAAGGCATTGGAATAGGACATAGTTGTTATACGAATAGCCCAAGCGAGGAGAAGGGGCAGAAAGTGTGTCGCCGTGATGACGATGAAGTCTCACGAAGAGAGGACCAGGCAAACTATTATCATCCTTAATGGAGGTTTGGAAGTAACGTCAAGCTATTGACGTTAAAGAAGCGCTTCTTGGGAGGCAACCCAAGCATTGTTGTATACTGGTATGTTTTCTACTTTCCCTCGTATTTACTTCCATTCAATGAGGACATTGAATATTCTAAGTTTGGGGGTGGTTTGAGGGATAAGTAGGGTATAAATATGTGATTGTTAGTCATTGTGTTCATGTAGGATTTCATGCTTTGCATATTAGTAGTAGTTCATGCATATATGTTCGTATTATTTACGTCTGTTTCATGTAGGACATTCTGTTATTTTTGTTCGTATATCATGTGAGTTCATTTTAGTTGCATTTTCATGGTATGCATTTTCCATGATCCCTTAGAACGAGCTAATTCTGATTGGTAGGTAGGTGTCTAATTGAGTGTGGTAATGATGAGTAGAGGGTTGATTTATAGTTTCTATGAAATTGACTTGCATGCTTCAGAAACAAAACTAATTACACAGTCTCATTGGGTGCTTTGGGGCTAGGTTAGGGTCATGCTTGTTTGGATGTTTTGAGATTTAATCACTTGTTTATATTTAGAATTTTCGTTATTCCCTTGATGGCGTAGGATCACTAAAGTCTAAGTTTGGGGGAAAATAGGAATTTCATGCTAGTTGTAAATATTTTTCAATAATGGCTAGATGTCAAATGGCTAGTAGCCGGCTCATATTTTTATGAGTAGTCTAGGGTTGGAATTGAGAATTCTCATTCCAGATTGCATACATAAAAAAAAAAAGAGAAAAGAGAAAAAAAAAGGAAAAAAAAAAGAAAAAAAAAGTTGTGTGAATGTGTAGTTGCATAATTGGCCACGAGTGAGCTCTTTAATACTCGAGTAATTAAGTCTGAGGGGACTTAGTCCTAGTAACCTAAAGCCCTTGTGGTTTGGGATTGCTGACCTAACACTCGCTACATGGGTATTATTGTATAAGCCTTTAGGGGTCTCATTCATTGCACGGTCAAATAAGCATGTTTGTTTGTGTTCTATATAGTTGTTTGTCGTTAATAAAGCATGAATTCCTGTCAAACTTGAATGAGGATAGAGGTGTTCCTAGGTTATGAAGTGTCTACAGTCTATTCTATTTATAAACCTGTGATTGTCTTGGCGAAGAATATGTATGATTTTTGACCTAGTGTTGGGAGTATTTCTGATGAGCATTGCACACACGCACGTTTCTGTTCATGTATTGTTAGTATACGGGAACTTAGTCGAGCTCTATTTGGATTTAGTTGCATTCTTTGAGATATTTGCTTGCTAGTTGGTTTTGGTTAGTTTGAAGGGGATCGTTGCATTTTCATATTAGTTGCATTCATGCATTGCATTGTTTTTGCATTGTTTAGTTAGATGGATTTTGTGGGTACATTCGCTATAGGCCCTCACGAGACCTTACTCGTCCACTAGGGCTGCCTAGGGGTTTAAAGGGCTTGTTGCATATGCCAAATGCAACCGTGATCACCTACGGAAGTGGTACTAATTAGTTAGTTGTAATTGTTTATGCTTGAGGACAAGCATCGGTTTAAGTTTGGGGGTGTGATAAGTGGATTTATATCCACTTGGAGCGTTCCATATCGGCTTAAATTGATTGTCTTGGGCTCAAGTTTGTTGTAATTTTGATGTGTTTTGCTTAGTTGTGCAGATTTACGAGAATGTTGATTAAGGTGGATGCTTCTATCGTTTTTGGAGAATTAATTGATTGAAATTCGGATTTCTGAGACAGTTGCGCAGTCTACACTGTTTTTGACATATCTGGAGTTCTAGAAGTCCGTTTTCAGCGATCTTACTGCCCACGCGAAGCTTGGGAGATTTTCTACAATATGGGACAGGTGTTACACGGGCAGGTTGCGCGTGGTTGGCGCAGGCTGCGCGACAAACAGACTGCTGGGCGCAGGTTGCGCGCGGAAAATCTTGAAAATTACTGTTTTGGCCATATCTTGAGTTGTAGAAGTCCGTTTGAGGCCCGTAAGCAGTCCACGCGAAGATAACGAGATTCTCTATCATTCTAAGGTGGTCCAGAGGTCCAATTATGATTGGAACGTTCCAGAAATACTTAAGAAAAGTCAGCTACGAATTTTCCTTAAAAACCGAATCAGTTTAGGAAACGTATTATGTGCCGAGCTGCAGAAATTCAACTTTGACAAGGAAATTGCTATAATTCCTACTTCTAATAAGTATGGTAATTGCTCTGGGCGGCTAGAACATTCCAGAATCAGATCTACACATGAAATTTACAATTCTATTCTCATTCAAGAACGGAAATTGCCAATCTTCTATTCCAACTCTGAAACGGCAATTGCTTGGTGGGCAAGACTTCTAGAGCCTATATAAACACATCCAACCCTTGTAATTTGTATCATTAGGAGAGAACCATTACATATCAATTACTTAGTTTTATTTGTATCTTTTCATACTTTGTTTTTATCATGGTTTCATCAGATCCCATGATGACGAGAGGTTCGATTATGAACTAATCGTTGTCATGGGATTCTAACGGATTTATTTATGGAGCTTTAGTATCTTGATTGCTTTAAAGATCTGTGTGTGATGTATATCTGATATCCTCGTATGGTTGTGCTTAATTGCTAGATGCGTAGCTAACATCTAATTTGTTAATCTCTTGTGAAGTGAAAGTGGATCTTGAGATTTAGAACTTGCCATGCTAGCATAGGTTCATGATTGTTTATCAACATGATTCGTAGTATGAGATGAAAATACTTATATTGCCCTGTGTGATCTTTATGGATAACTTGTTCTTCAACCGTTATGTTTTCAAATTCTATAGACATATAGGGTCTAAGCATAATTGGTGTCTATTCATCTTCTATCTCTTTTGTGGATGTATGTTTAGTTTGGTATACATATGCTGACAGGTAGCGTGTACTTGTTTCGTGTTGTCCGATCAGATATCATAACCATTGCATATAGTGATTAAAGGCGTCAGATCTAAGCGAAGTATTTAATGAAGTTAGGATCCCATGTAACTCTTGTAGACGTAATTCAATTTCAATTCTTGTTAGTTAATTAATTCTTAGTTGTTAATTTACTTTCTAGTTAATTTAGTTAATTAAACCCAATTTGTTATTTGTCTTAGCAGTGAGTAATAACCATACATTGTTGCATAGGTACAATAACTGAATTAAAACCATAACCAGATCTCTGTGGGAACGAACTCGACTTATTTATATATTACTTGTGACCACGTACGCTTGCGTGATTTAGTGCAAACAATGGTACACACCACGTCGTGACAGAATCAACCCTAACTACTGTTTTGGGCCTTCCGGCGGATAATTTTGATCCATTTCCAACCAGTGAACAACTATATCAATTTTTCATTGATATTAATTATCATGGAGTAATTGATATGAACAACCTGAGCAAAAGGAATCTGGTTCAACCATGGGATGCATTCTTCGACACAATCTCCAAGGTATTTGCTAATTCAGCCAGAGGTAATTTTCATTTACTCACCTCTATGTTACAAACTATTGGTTATGCTGTTGCTAACAACCGTAGAATCAATATTGGTAACCTACTTTGGAGTACTATTATTAACAGGATTGTTAAGGCCAGGAAGGATTTTGATGAGGGTAAGAAAGTTCTATGTTATTATCCTAGATTTTAACTTTGTTATTTAATCATCTTGTTTCTGTTGGTCAACAAACAGTGTTGAGGAATGACAACCCTATGGTATCAGGCAGGCAAACCAAGAAAATATTCACTAGCCTTGATACACATAGAAAGTTGATAAATGTGCCAGTGTATATTACACCATATTTGTCTAACTTCATAAATCTACCTGTCATTCATCGACTTTTGAATGCACCTGAACCTGAACCTCAACATGTACCTGTCCCTGAACATCAACATCAAATGGAACTATCTATTCCGGTACAGCTACTGCATCAATGGAGCAGGTATTGCCTTCTATCTCTCAAACTGTTTCTGGAGCCCAAGTGGCTGATAGGTCAGACCAAGAGGTTGTAGAACCACAGCCTCTATCCCAGGTCTTAGAGCCAAACACTGTGTCTAACCAAATCTCTAAACCTAAAGCCAGAAGCAAGTTGTTAACAAAACGAGCTGATAGAAGAAGTAATGATCTGAGGGATCCCACAGCTCTGCCTCCACCAAAGAAGAGAAGAAACCTATTACTTGAGGCATCTGTTAGCCCATCCATTTCCTCCCAACAGGACTTGGACATTGAAATGGCCGATGAACTGTTACTAATTTCATCCTCTCAACAGGATGCAATTATTGAAATTCGCCAAAGGGCCGTGGCACCTTGTACAGAGTCAAGCACACCTCTATTACTCACAATGGGGGAAAACATTACTGTAGAATCTGATGTTGCTAAAGACACTGAGCGAGGAGTGCACGATAGGATTGTTACTGTGCCTACCATTGTTACGGTAGAAGAGCCTTCACAGGCTTCTGAGGGAAATCTTGACTCTCTGCCAAGTATAATAGAGTCATCATCTCCCCTCCCAGGAGGAACATTCCTGGCTCCCTCAAGGGATTCTTCACTCGCAGATTTATCTGGAGAAAGTGAAAGGCAACTTGGTCATCCTATCACTGAAGAAATTCAGTTATCAAATCCAAATGAATTAATAGAGAAGACTGAGGATTGGGAATTGCGAACTCCCATTGCACCACCACTGACCTCTCCAGAAGAGGCTAGGGTGATTTCTTATGCAGGTACAGCTCAAGGAAAGGAGCTAGTGTTGAGTGATGTGAGGACCACCTTAAATATGAGTGAAACACATGCACGAAAGGAGAGTGACATATCCTTGAGTGAACATCAGGTGAGCGCACACACTGACACACACACTTTGTCTCTAATGGCTCAAATCAAAGATCTGCAAAAGAAATTGATGGAAACTGAGGCTGAAAAACAAGTTTTAAAAGCACAAGTGGATGAACGGTCTTCTTCTTCCACCTCTGTCAACAATCAGCTCATGATCATTCGTGACGATGTCCACAACATAAAGACTACACTCACTCCAGCAATCAATACATTGATACAATCCAACTCTCAGGCATCTACAGAAAGAACAGATATTCTAAATGCTATTGACAGACTCTCTAATAGGGTGGATGAACTTCAAGTGGAAATGCATGAAACTGCTCAATCATATGCTACAACCTTTGCAAATCTTGAAGAGAAGTATGATTACATGTTTGAAGGACTTGATCATCTATACAACATTGTTAAACCTACTCATAATATCACACCAGAACAAAGAGCATATTTTGGAGACTATGATGATGATAATGAAGGGAATAATGATGCAAATAGGAAGCTTGATAGTCAAAGGAAGTCTGTAGAGGATTCCTCAACTAAGGGGGAGAAGTCTGGAGGAGATGGAGCAGGTAAGTCTGGAGAAGCAGGTGGTAGTAAGTCAGGAAGAGATCAAGGGAGGCATAAGGAGAAGTCTGAGAAGTTTACCAAGGGAAAAGAAAAAGCTGCTCATGATCAGGATGCATTCGAGTTTGATTTCGATCTCAAGAATAGTAAGTTTGAAGTACAACAGTTAAATGATATCGAAGAAGATCTTTCAAACTGGCAAGATGATCCTGAATTTGAGAAGGAACTTCAAGAGGAGAAAGCTGATCGTCAGATGAGACAAGCTAAGCTTGAGAAGACCAGACAGGTAGTGAATGAACGGTTGAAGCTGAAGCAAGCTGAAGATGCAGAAAAACAAAAGCTACATGCAATCAGTGTACAGAAAAGAAAAAGAGATATTCAGTTGAAGATTGGTCCAAAGTGGGATAGAGCAAGAGAAATTTTTGATTCTATTCAGAACACTGCTAATGATGATGAACGTTTACTCCAACTACTTCAACAGTTTCAAGAGACCAATCCAGATTACTTGCAATATATGGATGCACTGATGCTGGAAATCTCAAGGATAGTAGCTGGATTTGACAGATGTGCAGATCAACTGATAATTCAGATTGACTCTCGTACAATGGGTTCTCTCTATGTGTCACTTCAAATCTTTCAACAGAGAAGCTTGATGGAACTATGGATTATGTCCATAAAGGTAAAAAGGTTTTCTGAACTGAATATTTTACTTCATGAAAGACTTTTGGAGTTTGCGCAAAGGAATAGTCCACAAGTTATTCAAACTCCACATCATGTTAAGTTTCTCAAGGGTAATACACTACACTCTTGTTTCCTTGATTCTAAGTCGATGAAGTTATACACTGCATCTCATCTGGTCTGGTTAGAACATATGCTGAGGACTACAGGGTACGAAGATAAAGAAAGTATCTTTGTTGCTGATATTATTCGATCATATGCTTTAACTGGTTTTGAAAAGAAATATTACATTCTTCGGAATCGGCTATGGGGTAACCTTGGAATCTTGCCTAAGAAACCTAAAGGTCTTGTGTCAGATTATGAACGTGTACTTGACAAGGATTTGATCAAAACCTTGGATGATCAAGAACGATTTGACACAGAGAATATCAGAAGATTCCTAGAGCAAGAAGATGAAGTTGAACCTGGAGAGATAAGGGATGAAGAAACTTCAAAGTGAAGATCAGCTCTACATGTGATATCTTTAGAGCTTAGATAGGTCAAGATAGAAAACTGTATTATATGATCAGTCTAGAGGATCATCTATCTTGTATTTATCTTTTATGTTTGAATCTGGAAATTGTTAAATATAAACCAGAACTTTTCTTTTATTTACTTTGTGTTTAAAGTTTTATCCTTTACTAAGTTAAGTTGAGTTAGTTGAGTAATCCTCTAGGAATTTGCTTGTTATCGTCTAACAAACAAATAGGGGGAGATTGAAAGGCATATGACATAGCCTATTTGTAGTTCGAGGATTCAACTCAACTTATACTTAGTTTGTAATAAGTAAATAACTTTAACTGTCACAGGAATCTCAGGAGGTACTATCTGTCAGAAGAAAAACCCTAAAGTCAATCTATAGTTTTGATGTTTTACACTGGAAGAAGTTCAGATTGCTGATCAAGCCTCAGTATAGCATCAAAGAAGTGGATTTATTTCTAAGACAGAGATTTCTAGAGTGACAGGTTCAGACAGTATACAGTGAAGTACGAGAAGGAGAAAGAGATGAGAAGAAAAATGAATCACATTTTTAATGTGAAAAATAAAGGACAGTCATTGAGGTTAGTCGTTCATGAACCAGACAGTACATGGAACGTCAACAAAATATTCAGTGGTATTCCTTTATTACTTTCAGTGATTCAGAAAAGAATTAAGACAATTCAAGATATATAATTATTCTTATTTAATTAATTTAAATCAAGTAGTAAATTTAATTAATTAATTCATTCATCTTGAATTAATTCTTTAATTAAATTAATTATTAGATTAATTAAATCTGATTAATTATTTAAGTAAGAATAAATTAAAATGATTATTTATTAATCAATTTTAATTTAATTCTGAAAAAATGAACTAGCAAGACAATCCCTGATTGTCTTGCCGATTGTCTTGGAGACTTAATTCAGAACAGCAAGACAATAGGAGATTGTCTTGCCGATTGTATTGGAGAAGAAATCAATAAAGCAAGACAATTCCTGATTGTCTTGCCGATTGTCTTGATAATGATAATGTCTGAATAGCTTTTGAAAAGTAGAATAAAAATCTAATTTGATTGTCTTGACGATTGTCTTGGCAGTTCAATTTGATTGTCTTGATAATGATCAAAAAGAAAAAGCTTCAGACAGAATGATAATTTTGATAAAGCAAGACAAAGATATCTGAATTTGATTGTCTTGCCGATTGTCTTGGAAGAACCTGATTGTCTTGACGATTGTATTGCCTATTGTCTTGGCAGTACAAAACTGGTTGTCTTGGAAGAAGAAATTGTATTGAAGATTGTCTTGATAGTTATAATTGAAGATAAAGATGCAGAGATTAATATATATCAAGACATCTCGACAGAAGCAATCAGTAAGACAAGAACACAGAAAATATTACGTTCAAGAACAGAATTCTTTCTTCTCTCTCATCAAGAACACAGCACAAGAAGCAGAAAAATATTTAGAAAATCAAGTTCATCTTATTTTTAATATCTGATCCGATAGAACTGATTTCCTTGATACTCTTGTACTATTAGCGAGTTTTTACTCCTAATCTATATCTTGATTTTTATTAACAAATCTAGAAAAATTCATGTCGAATTTTTTAATTTGTTTTTATTAACTAGATATAAATTCTGTACTGTATTTGTAACAAACCCCTCAAGTTAATATAATTTTATATTCAACTTGAATTTTGTTTCATTTAATTCCGCTCAAATTTGTCAACATATAAATTAAATTATCCGGACAAATTTCGATAAAACAGTACTGTTTGTATTCAACCCCCCCTTCTACAAACATATTGGACCTAACATCATCTCTGTCTTATGATTGAAAATTGGAAAAGATAAGTCCTCTTCATCAGAAGAGTTGCAGGCCATCCTTTCCTCATCACTTGAGGCATAGTGAGTAGAAACATCACTGATATCACCTCCTTCATCTGCACTGTCTCTATCATCTTCAACATCATTATCCATTTGAATTGGTTCCTCTGCTGGAACCTTACTCTTACATTTACCTTGGACTGTAGCCTTGTCTTTACCTTTCTCTTTAGCCCTTTCTTTGCTCTTTTCAAGTCTCTCTTTGCTCTTCTGAACCCTCTCATTTTTATGGTTACAAACCTCATCATCAGTGCTGTCCATGTTTGACCCATCTGAGTAGAAACTGCAATCATCATCACTCAAAACATCCTTGTCTGGATTGTAATCCTCATCACTTCCATCATTTTGGCCATCACCCCCCATGTTATCATGAACCACACTCCCAAATCTGTTATTCAGCTGCTCTTCAACCTCTTTTTCAAACTGATCTGTACTAGGATCAACATATTCAATATGTGGGTCTTGTGAAGGGGCAAACTCTTGAGTTGGATTACCATCAACATCAATAGCAAAAATAGGGGTTGTTGTGACAGAGAAAACATATATGATTCTTGAAGATGGAAGCAATTCACACATTTCCATTACATCAGAGTCTGAGTCCAAATTGTGCAACTCCCTAAGCATATCACTTTCTGGCCACTTATAGAAGAAGGTATGTGCACCCAGACAAGCACATTCCTTACACATGTTAGCCAACTCTATCAAGCTCATGGTATCAGGATCACACAAATCAATATAGTCAAAAGTTCCCCCAACATATTCAGTATTATTCTCATTAAATTGTCCCCCCGTATGTAATTTAATAGTGAAAAGACCTTCATCTGCTACCAAAAAATGCCAAAAAAACAGGAAAATTACAAAATGGGCAATGAAAGAGCAGCAAAGGCGCGTAACCCTAACCCCAGTAAAAACATGCTTTAAACACAAGGGACCACATAAACACAAAGCAGTCGAGCACATGGGAGCAACTATAGCATGATAAACGACAATAATCACTTTACATAACCCTAAACTATAAAATGAATCAGTGCATATATATACTTAAAGGCCCAATTGAACATTTGTACATAACCCTAAACCTAGTACATAAACCCTAAACAAGAGTTCCAGACAAACTTACCTCGATAAGGAGGACATTCGTTAGGACTGTATACACCTTTATCTCTAGGATCTCGTCGAAACCAAGCCATCACAGTGCAAACTCAAGATCGATTTTGCAAGAATATTGATCGACTCTGAAATGGGATTAATGATAGAGAGGATATTTGGGGGTAAATACTATATAGAATAGGGATAAAAAACGTTTATAGCTGAAGGACCAAAATGCCCTTGCCAAAGTAACGACGTTACAGGCAAACTAACGGAAGTACACACTTTGCAAAAAGTTTGAAAGAGCCGTATTACAAATAGGGGTTTTTGAACTATAGTATCCCAAGTGCAGATTTCATATAAATTGAAGTACACGAAGTGCTTTTTACTCATAATTTTATTGTAAGTACAATTATTATAAACTACTAACTTATATAAATAATATAAATTTTTAAAACCATTCAAAATTATAAATTAATAAATATTTTAAATAATTCTCGGAGACTCGTGCTTAACACGGTATCATCTAGTAATTCATCATTCGTAAACACTCGATTAACGATTTTTACGATAAACCGAAACTTTATATCTTTTTCCCTACGCCACATCTTGCCGCTCACATTCAAAAAATTTAAATAACTCTCTTCCCTCCCGATTCTCGAACTCTGAAATTCAAAATTCAAAATTCAAATGCACGCCTCTTTCGTAATCTCCAATCACCACCACCGCCCTCATCCCACCCCCTCTCCACCTTGTTCCCAAAACCACACCGCCTCTCTCAACCTCTCCACTCTCCAAGGCGGTTCAATTTGTCTCTTATGTCTCTCAAACCTCATTTCCACGCCCAATTCTCCGTCTCTCCACGTCTCTTACGCTCTCTCCCAGCTCTCTCTGGCGCTCTCGCAACCTCAATTTTTTAACTGCTTGCTCACTTTTCATCCGCATTTTTTAGTTTCTCCGCTTGTGGCGTGTTTGGCTGTGGTTGATGATGAGGCGATCGCGAAACAAGTGGTGGAGATTGTTGTGGAGATGTGTAGGGTAGGGGATGAGTCGGTGTATGGAGAGTTTGTTGGGAGAGTTTCGGATAGGGTTTCGTCGGGAACTTTGGCTTGGAGTAGGAGGCAGGTGTTTATGGTAATGTTTTCGATTCAGTTGCGTAATTTGCTCTGTTTGTCAAAAAAAAAAAAAGTAAATAGAAATTCTGTTTTCGTTTTTGTTAAGTGAGATTAAATGATTTGTTTCGGAGAAGTTTTGAGATTATTGTTTCGGAGTAGATGCAAGGTGTTTATGTTTATGGATCAATTGCGTAATTTACTCTGTTTGGAGTAGAGAATTCTGTTTATGTTTTTTTTATTAAAGTGATATTAGATAATTTGTTTCGGAGAAGTTTCGAGATTATTATATGAATTTTATGGTGAGATTTTATATCAATTGCGTAATTCACACTGGTTGAAATTCTATCCATGTATTTTTCAGGTGATATGTAATAATTATTTGAAGGAGTTTTCGAAATTATTATATGCTTCTACTGGTATTTTATGGTGATGTTTGATTATTTTCGGATGCTGTAGCTTGGAGTAGATTCCAGGTGTTTAGAGTAATGTTTATGGATTTATTGTGCAGTTTGAAAGCCTAATTGTGTATTTTAAAGTGACATTATATTAATAATTGATTGCGAAGAAGTTTAAAGGTTTTAATATGTTTTTACTGGTAGTAAAAGTCTCTGATTGACTGGTTAGTATTTAGTGTATGGAGTGGTGTACATTTGTAGCTACTGTCTGGTTAGAAAGCACGAGAACTTACTGGATAAGTGTCAAACTCTGATAAGATTTAGTTAAACGTGTTAGTTGTCATGGAAATGTTTCTGGATTGATTGTGTATATTTAAGGTTTCAAATGATATGTGTTTTAGGTGACTTTATATGATTTATTAGAGAGAAGTTTGGAGATTATATGTGTTTACTGTTATTATATTACTTGATTGATTGATTTCCATACATAGAAATGTAATTTGTTGCAGTTTTGTATATCTATTGTTCACTTAAAAAGTATGAGAACTTACTGGACAAGCATCACATTCCTGTATAGTTAAGTTAAACGGACGAATTTGCAAGGTGTCCTAATCAGTGCTGTATTGCAACAAAATTTTAAGTATACATCCTTAATCATCTGAAAGTATGAGGTGGATTAGTAGCTGAGGCTATAATTTTGTTAGTTTTGGTGACTTGAATTGGGTAAACGCATTGCTATGAACTTCAACTGAGATTAGAGCCCCAATGCACAGTACTGTGCTTGTAATGATAATATGCCATAAGCAAATATTTGCGTGCATTACAACATGATGTAGAGATTTAAATGTAGTTTAACCACATATGCATTGACATGTACCTAGCATGTTACTTGTGTTTGAAGCAGAAAATCTTTCAGCTCCTATCTTGGTATTTCATCTAGTTGATTTTTGTGAGATAAAAGAAGAGCAAATTGTGTTGAATCACCTTACATCTATAATTTTCTTCCACAGATCCATTGCTTAGGTGTGCTCTTGGATCTTCAGAAGAGCAATCCCTGCAGCAATATCAAAGACAAAGAATCCCTTGCTTTAAATCTTGTGTCTGGTCTTCAGTTGCCCAGGTAACAATCTAGCTGCACAAATCCTTATTTTTAATTATCCCCATCATATCCAAGCTTTAGTTTCCTTATTAATACAGCGAAGAGATTCGAGGGGAGATTCTCTTTGTTCTCTACAAGATCTTAGTCCTTCAGAACACGTTTAAGGATGATAATGGCACTGATGCTTTCATTACATGTGGTTCCAAACTCTTGGGTTTATCGCTGGAAGCCCTCATGAAAACTGAGTCTGATGACGTTCGCTTGAATTGCATAGGTCTGTCCATTTCTCTTGCTCTTTATCTAGTAAATATCTTTCTTTCATATAAATATGTGATTCTTCTTCTTTCTTACCCTTATGAAGTGGAAGCGTAATTAAACAAATAAAACTGCCAAATGATAATAATCCAGCATATAACATTGTTACATGTTTGCAAATGGAAAGTTCCTATTTTAGTATGCATCCAATCTTATATTGTTAATTTGTGGGATTACATATTGGTGATCTGTGTTGCATGGTTCGTACTTTTAGTACATAACATGATGTTGGGACGTGATGGTCCAAGGTAGATGGATCAAATATTCAAATGTATCTTTCCAGAAGGTAGTGCAAGGGTATCAAAGTTTAAACTGTGGCAATGACTGTTTACTGCTTCCTCTGTGATGACATGTGTGACTTCAAATTAAAATGGATAATGATGATGTACCTGATTTCTTTGTTGCTTGATTTAGTAAGCAGTAATCACTCCATACTGTATCTAGTGATCTACATCTTTGGCCATTGTAATTTATTATTTATCGTCACCTTGCACATTCGATAATAATTTAATGTGTCACTGTAGCACTTCTGTCGGTGTTGGCTCAGAGAGGGTACTTTGAGAGTGCATATGGAACTGATATCAGCAGTGGGGATCTATGTGAAGATGACAACTTTATGGAAACAAATCAATTATCAGATAGGTCTACGATGACTCGCTTATTTGCTGAAGCCATCAAAGCACCACTGCTTTCATCTGATAACCAAGTTCAAACAGCCACTTTACACCTGACATATCTGTATTTGTCAAGAGAAGACAGTTCAGGGAAAGAAGTCCAAGTGTTGGTGGAAGAGAATATAGCAGATTACGTGTTTGAAATTCTGAGATTATCAGGTATTTTCCAGGAAACAGTAGATACTTAGCCGCCTGATAATGAGAACTATAAAATTTATGGATTGATTATTATCTTAATAGTTAAGAGTATCTGCAAATATTTCCTAAATTTTTGTATATTGGATCCAAACCTTTTTCTGACTGTAATTATATCTTAGCCTAGTAGAAACAGTGAACAAGTTTCTGTTCATCTGGTCATATGGTCAATTACTCTTATCTCTTGCATGATCTAAATATTTGCCGAGAGCATGTTTGTTCATGCATAAATTGGACATATTCTCAAAATTAATTTCCAACAGATGTACATAAATTTGTACTTCACAATGTATGACATACTAATCTTTCTGACAACCTTCTACAATGTTTGTAGGGTGCAAAGATACACTTGTCAATACTTGCCTGCAGGTTCTTGATTTATTATCATCTGCTGAACAAGTGTTTAAACCAAGACTTGCTATTGGTTTTACAAGTCTGCTTCCTGTTCTGCATTATGTGGCAGATGTTCCATTTCATCCTGTTCAACCTCAAACGATAAAGCTCATAATGTACTGTGTATCAAATTGTCCTGGAATATTGTCCAATTCCCATGTTGAAGAAATTAGTCTTGTTTTGGCAGGAATGCTAAAAAAACATATAGATGGTGACACAGGAATGCTTCCAGAAACGTTTACTTTGGCTTGCTCACTCTTGGTAGCCCTTATGAAGTCTCCATCTTGTCACGAGGCTTCAGGTTTCGCATTAACACTTCAAGATGCATCTAGGCATGCGATTTTAAATTGTTTAAGCATATACGGAAGGCACCCCAGCCAATTTCTGCACTCCCTATACCTACTTAAAGAGGCATATGCATATGGTTGTGAGAGGAACAACAACACCAGTTACATGGAACTAAGAAATTGCATTCTAGAGGTGTGCAAAACACACCTTTTACCTTGGTTTGTAACAGCCATCAGTGACATGGAAGAAGATATGGTCTTGGGAGTACTAGAAAGCTTCCATGCGATATTGCTTCAAGATATTGATACTAAACCCAAAGACTTCGCATACATTTTGCTTTCATCCTCCTGGTTCAGCTTTTCATTTGGGTGTCTTGGCTTATTCCCTGCAGAAAGAATGAAATGGAGAGTTCATCTCATGTCCAGTTCACTGGTGGATGTGCTTCTGGGAAATGATTCTGGGAAACCCATCAGAGATGCTGCTTCTCATTTACCATCTGATCCTATAGAGATGCTATACTTGCTAGGGCAGAAGAGCTCCCATAATCTAGAATCTGTATCTTGTCAATCTGCGATTCTGCTGATACTTTATACCAGCTCGTTGTATGATGATAGGTAATCAAATCTTTATATGCCAGATTTTCTTGCTCTATTAACTCTATGTTATGCATCCAGTATGTCATTCCTTTGGTTTCTTCTTTCTGTAGGCTTGCAGATGATAAGCTGGTGTTGGCTTCTCTTGAGCAATATATTTTACTTAACAATGGCGAGCTCTTATATGGAGCTGCTAAGTCTGCAACAATAGAAATTCTGGTAAACTTGTATGGCCTCTATAGAAGTCTTGCCAAGATGAGCTACCAAATCCCCTACAGTCCAGAGGCTGAAAGGATCTTATTTCATCTTGCCAGTGAAAAAGATTGGGATTTGCTTTCTACAAGAATTCACTTCAAATCGCTGAAATGGTTATTTCAACAAGAAAAGATGTGCAAGTTACTTTCTAGCCAAATTTTAAATTTATGCAGATGTAACAGTTCTGCTGCTAATCATATCATTATGCATGTCAACAATAGTCAAAGGCTGGATGTATTTACACTTGCTGAGCTGGTAGCTTCAGAAGACAACTTTGGTGCTACACTCTTGGTATATTTACTAAGAGAACTTGTTGAAGAAGGCGGACAAGAGGATGACACCATTTCTGTGTTGAATCTCATCGCAACAGTAATTGACACACGTCCAGGTGCTTCAGACCAATTATGCCTGCATGGAATAGGGATCGCAATCGAAAATCTTTATTATCATTCAAGGAATGCCTCTTACCCAAATACTTACATGAACTTGTTGAAATTAATTTTTAGAATTTTTAGCTCAGTGCACTCTAAGTCAATTTCAGAAGATGATTCATGGCTTTCAGTTACAATGAAGGTAAACATTTCTGCTATTATAGCCCTTTCCCCCTCTTTTTCCTGAAGATTGACTGAACCTTCAATTTTACATCTCAGATGATGGACTACCTGATCGCGACAGAAACTGCAGATGGGTGGACTCAGGAAGGTCTCATGATTATTGGCATTCTTTGTTTGATTTTGCACCATTCAACAAATCAAGCACTGGTAGGGGTATCAAAATCCATTCTTCTGAGTTCTGCTTTGGTGCAAACAAATAACAAAACAATCCGTGAAGCCTGTTCAAAAGGACCTGCTTTGACTGATCACGATGAAGGAACAAATGTAGGAGCGAGCTTGATATTTCTTCTTTTACTCAACTATTTCTCTTTCAAAAGGTCAGTGCTTACTTCCATTGTCCTCTTTGAATAACTTGTGTTGAAACTGACATTTATTTTTGCAACAGTATGCATGCTGTGGTACCAGGGAATTTCTACTTGCTTGATTTGCTTGATTGTAGCAATGTGAAAGAGAGATATTTTATAAGCATCCCTTGCCACGATTTGTGCAGACTGATTCATTTTGGTTCTCCTCCAGTTAAATTAGTTGCTTCATATTGCCTTTTGGAACTACTGACGAGAATTTCTGAAGAGGAGAGGATAGAACCTGGAAAGTTCAACTGCAACTCACACTACTTAAAAGCACTTATCGCTGTATTAGAAGGCATGCTACATTTCAGTGATATAAGAGTTGCCATGAACTGCTCTCTTTGTTTATCAATTATTCTTGGATGGCAAAAACAGGATATATCGGCCCAAGTCTTTGGGAGAAACAACTGGTGCAGGCTTTTCCTAGAAGAACTGGTAATGTCTTTGGCAGTTCCATGTTTAGCATCAAAGTCATTGCCGATTCATCATAAGCCTGCAGTTCATGTAGCAGTCGCATTGCTCAAACTGCAAAATGTTCCTCAGTGGATGTCCTCAGTATTTGATGACTCTAGCATTTTGGGTATTGTTAAGAACTTATCGGCAAGTAATTTGAGCCCAGAAATGGTGCTTTTATTTCGAGTGCTGCTAACCTCAGGATACTTAAAGGCCGAGCAAGTTGCTGCCCTGAATCGTCTGTTCCAGGTATGCAAGCTATCAGTTCACCACTTTCACAAGTTTATTCGATCTGCAACCCGTAGCACATTTAAACTCACTATTGACAATACATATTCATCCAAATTTTTCACTACACATCTGTAAAAATGTATTTTCAAACTCCACAGGTTACGCTTCAGAAGACTGTTTGGATGTATTAATCTATATATGTACATTATGTTTCCAGGAATGCAGGAAGCGTGTCTACTCGCAGAATGGTCAGGAGGTCAGCAAAGAGGAGCACACGGAGAAGCTGGACATAACCTCAGATGGACTAGGAAATGCTTGTGAGTTTCTTATCAACCTCATGTCCTCTCATTCCCCTACAGGCATCAGGTCGAAAGAAGTACAAGTTAGGAACAAGGATTTGTTAGAAGAGATAGAAATGTTTTCTAAAGATATTATGGAAGAGGATGTGTGCTAGTGACACTTTGTTTAGTAAAATTGACTTGTGCACAGGTACTACATTCTCAATTTCTTATGTGATACTACAACAGTTATAATGTTATAATAGAGGATTGTCCACTGAACATTAGATTAATCAGTGTGTTAAACCCTAACAGCCAAACATTACCAGCCAAAGTAAACTTGCTAGCACTGGTTTAAATTAGAAACCAATTCAAAAGTAACCTAATGACCAACAAATAACAGAGTGTCACGAATGAAGCATCACGAATTCGTATTAGAAAGAAAGAAGAGAACCAGATGACCACTGGTATAAATGACCAAGCAATAGTGCTTTACCTAGGCCAAAAGTAGACTTGCCTTTGGTGATTTAGTATCAGCAACCAATTCAAGGGCACATGTCTGACCAACAATTGACAGTATCTGCACCATGGCTTTCCTGTGATTCAATAGTAAGATTTATCGGATATGTACCAATTGAATATCGCACCAGAAAACATGATAAATAAACAGCATCCGTATCCATATATACAAACACCTACCGCTAAATGAGTATAAAAAGATATCTCCATAAAAAGAAGAAAAATAACAAGTATAGGCTTTATTTAAAAAGCAAAAACTCAGGAACATGTATTCCAATAAACTAAACTTTCAATTAGATTTAGAAATCAAAATCCAAAACAGTATTAACAGTAAATAGACGAAAAAAGCAGGAACGTAAAAACCAGCAACACAATTTTCCACAAGAGGAGCTCGCACTAGTTTTAAACATAAAATCCAGCTGCACATGGACACTGAACATTAGATTAATCCGTGTTTTAAACCATAACAGCCAAACATAATGTAAACTTGCTTGCATTGATTAAATTCAGAAACCAATTCAAAAGTAAGTGGATGACCAGCAATGAACAGAGTATCTGCATCAGTTCTTTAGAATTTTACAAATACCTCAGTCTAACACTATGTAGTAAATAAGTTATCCACACATCAAAATACCTCCTTACGAAGAAGAAAAATGGCAAGTATAGGCTTCATTCAATGTAAGTAAAGACAGAGTCACAGAGATTGTAATAGCAAAAACTCAAGAACATTAATTAGAATCACATCTTCATTCAGTCAGCTTTTACAATCCAAATCCAAAATAATATTAACATTGCACAGTCTATAAACCTCTTTCCTAAACGTACAAAATCAAAATAATGAAAAGGAGTTATTTTCCACTCATGGAAGTATCAACAACAGTAGAGATGTCATTTGAAGTTGATCCCTTTTCAAAGGTGTACTTGAACCCTTTTTTAACAGAACACTCCCATTCCTTGTTGTGGAGCCTGCCATGCAACCGGACAGTATACCGGAGATCGAAGGATCGCTTCATCAATGTTTCCAGATAATGCATTACCTTCCTCCATAACTCCCTTTCCTTGTGGAACGGGCCATGGAACCGGGCAGTATACTGGAGATCGAAGGATTGCTTCATCAATATTTCCAGCATCATCTTCCTCCATAACTCCCGTTCCTTGTTGTGGAACCTGCAATGCAACCGGACAGTATACCGGAGATCGAAGAATTGCTTCATCAATGTTTCCAGCATCACTTTCCTGCATAACTCCCGTTCCGTGCTGTGGCCATGGAACCGGACAGTATACCGGAGATCGAAGAATTGCTTCATCAATGTTTCCAGCATCACTTTCCTGCATAACTCCCGTTCCGTGCTGTGGCCATGGAATCGGACAGTACATCGGAGATCGAAGGATTGCTTCATCAATGTTTCCAGATGCATCACCTTCCTCCACAACTCCCATGGTCTTCATCATCTCAAAGTTATCCCCAGTCTCCTCGCCATAAAATAGCTCTGGAGAAGAAGACGACGAACCTGTCCCTTCTGCCCCTTCAGTCTCCTTTCGATCATTCTTTCCATCATAACCAGAATCCACCTCTTGACGTCTTATGCTTCTGTGATCCTTGTCCAAACTCTTGTGTAACATCCTGTCACGAAATTCTTCTTTAAGAAAGGCCTTTGCCTTGTAAATTTGGATGTGCTTAAGAACAGGTTTCCAGTACTCCACAAAATTAGCTGAGCCAATACGCATATGCGACTCAATTTCAGACTGCAATACTTCAATTTCACTATAGCTATTTCCTTCCAAGAAAAACCTGACATCTGCTTCAGTACTCGAATGCAAATCCCTTTCTTTATCAAGAAACTCTGCAGTAGATATCTCTCCACGCACTCTAGCTCCATCCAGAGCTTCTTTCTTCCTAGCCTTATCTAACTCCCAATCACAAACCACCAAAAGTGCCTCCCAATAACATATACGACTTGGTGTTGCCCTGTCCAACTCCAAGTACACTATTATATTCTCGCGAAGATGTTCCATATGTTTTACTTGCAAAGACTCAAAAACCAAACACGGTTCATCCAAATGCATGGAAAGAACATCAATAGGCTTGATACGACCTTGACGTAACCTAATCTCCGCCCTAGCTTTAATTTCCTTCAAATAAAACTCAGCTCGTGCACGCTCTCTGGCCACCAACTCCCTCAGTTTCGCTCCCTCAATCTCCCTTTGTTTCCTCCACCTCTTCGCTATCTCCATATCTTCCATTCTTTCTCTCTGCTCCCTCCTCTGTTTTGTACATATAATAATAGGCCTTGTAGTAAGTTTCAAAATCTTAGTCGGTTTAAGATTTGTTGATCCCCTGTGCAAAGTTTCTGCTTTTATTCTACGCTGTCGTTATTGCGGGTGGATTTTCAATATCTGATTTTCAATACCGCGTTATTGCGCGTTATTCGTACGAAGGTGTATTTTAATTAGTTCACTCGTTTAATAATTAGTTCATTTTTTTTCTAGTTTAATAATATTCACTCGTTTAATAATTAGTTCAATTTTTTTCTAGTTTCGCATAAAAACTAGTCGACGAGTCAAAACTTTATTAATTTTTTAATATATATTTATTCCATATTATATATTAAATTTGGGTATTTATTAAATATGTCCCAAATTAAAAGTGCTTTTATGTTTATCTCCCACTTTATTCATAATTTATAAATATGTCCTATGATTAAAATTTAACTTTTATTTAACTCATATACATATATTTATACATATATTTATACTACCTCCGTCCCAATTTATATGAACTAGTTTGACTTTCACGGAGATTAAGAAAAAGTGGTAGAAATAGAGTAAAATTAGTTAAAAAGTGGGTAAAGTGGTGGGACCTATCAATATTTAATAATAGATTTGAGATAGTGGAGGAAAGTAGTGGGTGTAATAGTATTTATTTAATAAAAAAGTGGAGAAGTAGTGGGTGTAATAGTGAAAAGTAGTGTTCAAAAATAGTAAGTATGTTATGTTCATTCTTTTTGGGACGTACCAAAAAGGAAAGTGGTTCACATAAAATGGGACGGAGGGAGTATTTAATAAGACCAAAATACCCCTAATACATAATAATATCTATTCTCTTTCTTTTTCCCTCCTCCTCCCACGTCCTACCCTTCTTCTCCAACTAATATAGCCGCCACCGTCACTTTCTCCTCCGAGCTCTAGCCCCGCAGGGGCACCCTTTCCCTTCAGACCCATAATCAACGAAACAAGACAAGAGAGCAACGTCCAAAGGCTCTTGATTTTCCAAGCTCCTGTTACTGTTGGTACTTTGTAGCTTTTATCTACTGCAAGGTGGTAACTTTTATTTCCTTTCTGTAATCATATAGGTTTTGTAGTAGTGGGTATGTGTCTTTGGTATTGGGTATTACTTTTGTGTCTTGGTGTCAAGAAGTGTTCCAACTGCAACTTGATGTAGTTGTGAGTTGTGCAAGTGTGTTTTCAAAGCAGGCCTCAAAACCTGCTCTTCAATATATATAAATCTGACGTTTACCAAAAAAAAATGTTAAATATAATTGATATGGTTAATATCAGTGTTTAAGTTTTACAGGGAAAAACAGAGTTTAACTTGAAACAGGAAGCAGTCAGAGTTTAGTTAAACTCTGACAGTTGGAAGCTTGACAGAGTTTGCTATACGCTGACAGTGGAAGCTCGACAGAGTTTGTTAAACTCTGTCTGGAGGCAGCGTCTACTAGTCAACGATGATTAAAGATTAATTGAAGATTTATTATGGAAGCAATATCTTTGAAGATTGGATAGCTGTCAAAGGGATTGAGTTGACTTAGGAGATGTGTAGCAGTCGTAATTGATAACATTTGTATAGCTGATTTATAGGCGATTCAATTATCGATTGTATAGCAGCTGTATATCTTATAAATACAGTTAGGTTAACCCTAGAAGGGTAATCGATCGTGTAATACAATATCTTTCATTGTAACCTACGCAGCTCTATGTGATATTTTACATCACTGAGAGAGAAGTTAATTTCAAACAGTTTTTAAAGCTTTTAAAGAACTTATTGTTATTCTCTCATACTTAGTTGATTATAATTGTGTATTCGGCCTAACAATTGGTATCAGAGCTTAATCTGTTAATTTAATACAGTTTAAGATCCACACACACACAACTATAATCAATGGCAGAAATTCCTCCTCCAACATCAGGCTCTAGTGCTGAGAAGGCTCAACCTGCAACTGTGAGGCGATATGAAATAATCAGGGTTCCTATTCTTAAGCCAGTAGAATACTCAACCTGGAAGGTGAAAATGGCTATGTTTCTGGAGGCTACAGATCCAGAATATCTTGACAGAATTTATGAAGGCCCTCATAAGCCTACAAAATTATCTGTTGTTGCTGCTGGACAGGAAGCTAAATCTATTCCAAAGGAGAAGAAAGATTTGACTCCTGAGGATATTTCATCCATTGGAAAGGATGCAAAGGTTAGACATCTCCTTCATAGTTCATTGGATAATGTTATGTCTAACAAAGTGATCAATTGTAAAACTGCAAAAGAGATTTGGGATGCTCTAGAGGTTAGATGTCAAGGAACTGCTGCAATCAAGAAGAATAGAAGAAACATACTCGCACAGGAGTATGAACACTTTGAGGCTAAATCTGAAGAATCAATGACAGAAACCTTTGACAGATTCTGTAAGCTACTCAATGATCTGTCACTGGTTAATAAAGAATATAATCTAGAAGATTCAAATCTCAAGTTTCTTCTTTCTCTACCTGAAAAGTGGGATGTTAAGACAACCACTATTAGAGACAACTATGATCTGGCTGATACTGATATTGATGAGATCTGTGGGTTGCTCAAGACTCATGAACTAGAAATGGAATAGAGAAGCAGAAGATCAGGCAGAAAGTCAAAATATGTTGCTCTAAGAGTTGAAGAAAGACCCTCAAAGAAGGAAGCATCAAGGAAGAAGGCAAAAGGAAAAGCTTTGGTCATTCATTCTGAAAGTGAGTCATCAAACTCTGATGTTGACTCAAATGCAGATGGATCATCTGATTTTGAAGATGATGAGGAAATGATGCAAATGGCTGCCTTGATGGTAAAGACTTTCAAGAAGATGGGATTCAAGAACTTCAAGAAAGGAAAGAGATTCTCCGAGAATGATTCAAAGTTTGACAGGAAGAATTTCAGCAAATCTGAGAGAAAGGATACCAAATCTGGGAAAAGAGACAAGTCTGAGATTCAATGCTACAAAGTGTAAGGAGATGGGTCACTATGCTCCTGAGTGCAAGAAGGGTAAAACTGAGAAGGCACTCTTCACTAAAGGCAGAGATTGGGCAGAGACCTCTGACTCAGATGAGGATGTAAACTATGCTCTTATGGCTACTACTGTTGATGAAGCTGAAGATTCTGAAAACAAGGTACCTCTGACTACCTATGCTTATAATACGGATGATATAACTGAATTAAGAATATATCTTAAGGCTTTGCATATCAGTTATAGGGATCAGACTTTAGAGAATGAGAGAATCAAAACTGAGAATTCTGAACTCAAAGAGAGAAATAAGATTGTAGAAGAGAAACTTACTAACATGCAACAAGTTCAAAAGGAGAGAGATGATGCTGTCTATCTTGAACAAGAGTTGTTAAGTCAGTATAAACAACTAGAATCTGAGTTGGAAAAGGCAAATCACATTATTAAAACTTGGACTCACTCAGGAAAAGACACTCAAGAAGTTTTTCAATCTGACACAATAGGTCTAGGTTACTCTGAGGAAGATGAACTTAGGTTTCAGAACACAGTCAAGATTAGACCACCTCTTCCACCTAAAAAATTTGGAACATTTGTTAATGGAATAAATGAACCTAGGTTTGAAGGTGGAAAAGAAGCTGTTAAGAAAGAACCAGTAAAAACTAGTGTTAAACAGGTTAATATTGGTTTAATGACTGATAAACAACTTAAGCATAAGCTTAAGGAGTTAAAATCTGTTAAGAAACAGAAAGTGTCTAGAAAGAACAGAAATGGTAAAGTAGGCATTACTCAAGGCAATTATCCAATGCTTGCTACTTTAGCTCCAAGAAAGACATGTCATAACTATGGTAGCACTAACCATCTTGCTAGTTTTTGCAGGAAGAACAAAGACATTAATTCTTTACTTTCCAAGTCTGAAGTAAAGAAAGATAATGTTAGAACTAGGCCACAGACTTTATGCAAACACTGTGGAAGCACTTGGCATTGTATTTATACTTGCAGAAATTATCATGCTATTTATCATAATTACTATGAACTGAAACCTAATCTGAAATGGGTTAGAGTTAATTCTGCAAGTGTAAACTCTGATAAAGTTGGCTTAAACTCTAATAGTGTAAATTCCGCTGCTAAAGCTAACAAAATTAAGAAAGCCAAAGGATCCAAGCAAGTTTGGATCCTTAAATCTAATCCTCAGTAATTGTTTGTGATTGTAGGGCATCAGGGAAAGTATCCTAGTCGTGGACAGTGGATGTTCAGGACACATGACTGGTAATAAAGCCCTGCTATCAGAGTATGTGGAGAAGGCTGGCCCAAAAGTTTCCTATGGAGATGGCAACATAGGACATACTATGGGATATGGCAATATTAATCTTGGAAGTGTCATCATCACAAATGTAGCTCTGGTTCCTGGACTCAAGCATGATCTGCTATCTGTGAGTCAAATCTGTGACAGAGGTTTTCATGTAGATTTTCAACCTGAATACTGTGAGGTTATTAGCAAAACCACAGGGAAAGTTGTTTTAGTTGGACAAAGGCGCAACAATATCTATGAAGAAAGCTTGTTGACAAACTCTGATGGAAAAACTATGTGCCTGTCAACAAGAATGTCCAATGAAGAGAGTTGGAAGTGGCATAAGAAACTCTCTCATTTGAATCTGAACAACATCAATGAGCTGATAAGAAAGGATCTTGTTAGAGGACTTCCAAAGTCTTTGTTAAATGTTGATGGTCTGTGTGATTCATGTCAAAAGGCCAAACAGAGGAAGACCTATTTCAAGAGCAAGCCTGAATCTTCAATTGTTGATCCATATCATCTGTTACATGTTGATCTTTTTGGACCAGTAAATGTCTTGTCAATTGGAAGGAAGAAATATGCTCTAGTCATTGTTGATGAATATACCAGATACACTTGGGTGTATTTTCTAGCAAAGAAGGATGAAACAACATTAACTCTGATGGAGTATGTAAAGCTACTAGACAAAGGATCAAAACACAAAGTCAAAATAATCAGAAGTGATAATGGAACTGAATTCAGAAATGCAACAATGGAAGAATTCTGCAAGAACAGAGGTTTGAAGCAAGAGTTTTCTGCACCTGGTACACCACAGCAAAATGGTGTAGTTGAGAGGAAGAACAGAACCTTGATAGAAGCTGCTAGAACTATGCTTGATGAAGCAAAATTGCCAACCTATTTCTGGGCAGAAGCAGTTCAAACTGCTTGTTTTACTCAAAATGCAACACTGATCAACAAGCATGGAAAAACACCATATGAGATGGTGAGGGAAAAGAAGCCAAACCTGAAATATTTTCATATTTTTGGGTGCAAATGCTTTGTGTTGAAAAATCATCCTGAACAGTTGACCAAATTTGAGTTGAAAGCAGATGAAGGAATTTTTGTTGGTTATCCAGTGTCAACCAAGGCA
This sequence comes from Saposhnikovia divaricata, assembly GCA_036435485.1. Taxonomy (NCBI): domain Eukaryota; kingdom Viridiplantae; phylum Streptophyta; class Magnoliopsida; order Apiales; family Apiaceae; genus Saposhnikovia; species Saposhnikovia divaricata. The sequence continues at coordinate 165,656,163 of CM071595.1, read as the reverse complement.
TTCAGAGTTTATAATCTGAGAACAAAGGTGATTATGGAATCTATTCATGTGTCATTTGATGACAAGAAAATCACTGGACTTGAAGATGTTGATGAACATGATCAGTTGTGTTTCGAAAATGAAGATCTAATCTCTGATGAAATAAACTCTGTTGACACTAGTCCAACAAACTCTGTTGATGCAAACTCTGAACCTCTACTGGTACACACAGAAGAAATAGTACAGTCAGAACAAAGAGGAGAACCAGTTGAGGGGGAGCATGATCATAGTGATGACTCAAATTCTGATAGTGAGTCAACTGAAAATTCTAGATCAAACTCAAACTCTGATGACTCAAACTCTGAAAGTCCAAATTCTGACAGTTCAAACTCTGAGCGATCAAATTCAGGGGGAGCCTCAGAGAATGAAGAAAGGCATCAAGATAATCAGGAGAGCATTGATCAAGGGGGAGGATCAACTGTTGACAGAAGTCATTTACCTACAGCTAGGAAATGGACAAAATCACATACACCTGATTTAATAATTGGAGATCCAGATGCAAAAGTTAGAACAAGAAGTGCTACAACAAATGAATGTCTGTTTCATGCATTTCTATCCAAATCTGAACCAAAGAAAGTAGAAGAAGCTCTTCAAGATGCTGACTGGATAACAGCAATGCAGGAGGAGTTAAATGAATTTGAGAGAAATGAAGTATGGACCCTTGTACCTAGACCAAAGAATAGATCTGTTGTTGGTACTAGATGGGTTTTCAGAAACAAAATTGACAGTGATGGGGTTGTTACAAGAAACAAGGCCAGACATGTGGCCAAAGGCTATTCACAGCAAGAAGGCATAGACTATAATGAAACTTTTGCTCCAGTTGCAAGGTTGGAGTCAATAAGAATCTTTCTAGCATATGCTTCTCACAAGAAATTCAAGGTTTTTCAGATGGATGTGAAGAGTGCTTTTCTGAATGGAAAACTTGAAGAAGAAGTGTTTGTTGAACAACCACCAGGATTTGTAGATCCCAAGTATCCAGATTATGTCTACAGGCTTGACAAGGCACTCTATGGACTTAAGCAGGCACCAAGAGCATGGTATGAAACTCTGGCTCAATTTCTTTTAGAAAGTGGGTTCCACAGAGGTACAATTGATAAAACATTGTTCTATTTCAATCTTGGTAGTGATCTGTTATTAGTTCAAATATATGTAGATGACATAATATTTGGATCTACTAATGATAAACTCTGTAAGAAGTTTGCCAAGCTCATGCAGTCTAGGTATCAAATGAGCATGATGGGAGAGCTCAATTATTTTCTAGGGATACAGGTGAAGCAAACAGGTGATGGAATTTTTATCAATCAAGCAAAATATACCAGAAATCTTCTCAAGAAATTTGGCATGCTTGACTGCTCATCTGCAACAACTCCCATGGCAACAGCAACAAAGTTGGATAGAGACACAGGTTCACCAGTGGATATGACAAACTATAGAGGAATGATTGGGTCTCTTCTTTATCTAACAGCTAGCAGACCTGACATCATGTATGCAACATGTCTTTGTGCAAGATTTCAGGCAGATCCAAGAGAACCACATCTAATAGTTGTGAAGAGAATTTTCAAATATCTTAAGGGAACCATAACTTTAGGTTTGTGGTATCCAAGATAATCAGACTTCAAGCTTCTTGGTTACTCTGATGCAGACTTTGCAGGCTGTAAGATAGACAGAAAAAGTACTAGTGGAAGTTGTCAATTTCTTGGTGATAGACTTGTTTCTTGGTACAGCAAGAAACAGAAATCAATCTCTACATCTACAGCTGAAGCAGAGTATATTGCTGCTGGTAGCTGTTGTGCACAGATTCTGTGGATGAAGAATCAATTACTGGATTACGGATTGAGGTACAGTAAAATACCTATTTACTGTGATAACCAAAGTGCTATTGCTATGACAGGTAATCCAGTACAGCATTCAATGACCAAGCACATCAGTATAAGGTACCATTTTATCAGAGAACATGTAGAGGAAGGGAATATTGAGCTCCATTTTGTGTCTACAGAACAACACCTTGCAGATATCTTCACCAAGCCATTGAGTGAAGCTGTATTTACAAGGCTGGTAAATGAACTAGGAATGGTCTCTGGCTTTGACTAGAGATATTGGTTAGACTCAAAATTCTACTTATGTACTGTGTTGCTCATATTTATGTGGTATATTAAACTCTGATATGCAAACTCTGCTCAATGATTGTTAAACTCTGTTAGCATGACTATTGGATAAACTTTGACAAACTCTGATAATGTTTCTTTCTGAACATAAACACCGATGAAGATACATGTATGAAACATTATTCTCAGTAATTAGTCATGAATCCTTCTAAGTTATCTGTGATCTCATCTTAACTGTGAAGAAAGTTAACACAGCATGATACTGTTCTATATTTATAGCATCTCTTAGTTTATTAATCATAAACTTTGAGTCTGTAAATACTGTGTGCATTGCCTCTCATAAATAATTTCTGATGTTGATGAGCTCTAAACTCTGTTAGTTATACACTGTTAAATTAGATTCTGTTATTAGAATAACCCCAAAGCTAATATATATAGACTGTTAGAACTCCTTTGAGATCATGTTTGTAACTAGGACGACCCAGGAACTTACTGGTATATAGTAAGGGCTAAAATTCTCTAATTTTTGGTGACTAGTCGAAAGCTAGGAAGATCCAAGAACTTATCAAATTGATAAGGGCTAAAATTATAGGATTTTTGGTGACTAGTTTCAACCTCTGATTACTAGAGAAAAACAAAAAAAAATGGGGGTTATAGATTAATTAAATATTACTGTATATAAACTGTTTACTACAGAGTTTAGCATTCATCATATATTCGGTGTTTACTATGAGAGTTTGTGCATCCAGTGTTTACTGATTTACTTTATGGATTTTATGAAATACTAGATGCTCTAAATACTGATTCAGTAAACTCTACTCTACACACACTCATATTCACAACTGTGCAGTGTTTGAAAGGATAACAGTAATTAAGTTGGAGGATTGATAAACACTGTTGGATTTTGTTGAGTACTCTAAGGTAATATTTTATTTTAGACAAAGCATATACTTGGAGTACACAAAGAGTTTTTGAAATTTGCATGTAATACATGCCAGTTGTTTAATTGTGTCAGACAGTTAAAGCTTATTGGAAATAGGAGAGAGAACAACAGTAATAATAGGCATTATTACTGCGCGTGTAATAACTGTTCCACTGTTTATGTGACACGTGTCCCACTCACACACTTAACAAGAAATTGGTTGCGTGTTTAATGTCTAAAACGATTGGGTTTTAATTTTCAATTACAGATCTAATCAAAATCATTTCATTATTCACTTTTTCATCTTTACATCCACGAACACACAACATTACACACAATTTCTCTGTTACTTTCACTTAAGCATTTTCACAAACACTTTTCCACACACTTTTTTTTTCTAACAATCTGTTCTAATGGCAACCAAGAATTTTGTGGCTTAGGGATTAACTTTTGTTACTAATAACTATGCCGCAATTCTAGACACTGCTAAAGCTCCAGAACCATTCCATTTGATTCAAAACTTCTTAAGAGATTCTGAAATTGGTCATGCTCTTGTCCAACCAGAAAAAACTCTCTGCCACACAAATCTCTACCTTCTGGAGAAACTCTGTTTATGATGATGGTGGAGAGAATGGGACTCCATCTATTATGTTTACTTATGAAGATCAAGAGTTTGTAATCACTCCTGCCACTGTTAGAGATGTTTTTTATTTTGATACTCACACCTCATACTCTATGGCTGTTGACAATCAATTGAAAGAAATGTTACAACAACTGCGGTTTTCTGCTCCTTTGGATAAGCTTGGGAATGTCAAAAGGCCAGGGCTCAGGAAGGAGTGGAGCGTTTTCTTTGACTGCATCACTCGAGCGTTTGGCAAGAAGGTCACCAACTGGGATGCAATCCCTGGTGAAAGTCTTCAAATCGGGTATTCTCTTCTTAATGGGAGTAACTTTGATTTTGGTCTTTTAGTTCTTATGAATTTGGGTGAAAAACTAGCAGAGTCTAATACAATTGTTTATTTCTCACGATTTTGTCAATGTTTATTCTCTGCTTGTTTGCCTCACTTGGTAATTTCTGATGAGGATGTTATACAACCGTTTCAATGCCATAAGAGAATGTTTTCTGATTTAACAAATAAAGATGCTAACAAGGAACAAGTTCCAGAGTTTACCTATCCCCTTGCCCTCAGAAACTTTCTCAACCAACCACAAGAACCACAAGAACCACAAACTGAACCAATCATTGAACCTCCACAGTCACCTCCTCAAACCACAAACACTGAACCTCCTCAAACCACAAACACTGAACCTCCTCAAACCATAAACACTGAACCAATCTCTAAACCTACATCTCCACCAACCATTACTGCTCCTTCACAACCACAATCTTCATCACAACCTCAACCTCAACCACAATCCATACCAAAGAAATCAAAGAAAAGCAGGGCTATCAGGCCATCAAGAAAACACAGGATTGCTGAAGCTTCTAAGCCAAAGAGGGCTAGAAAGGAAAGGGCTAACAAACCTAAATCTCCATCCATACTAGATGATTCTGTCTCAGAGGAAGAGAGAACAGAAGTGAATCCTCCAGTTAAGAGAAGGAGATTAATTCTTGAAGAATCTGATGAAGAATTGAATTTTGAAGCTCCAGAGGATATTTCTAAGGAAATACCTGCTGTTGAGAGAGACAGAGATGGTAATGTTGATGCTACAATGGATGAAATTCTTGAGCCATTGTTTCCATTCTCTGAGAACATGGACATTCCAATCTCTTCACCTCCTGTTTTCTCTGAAGAAACTGATGTAGTACATCAAACCACTGTAGTACATGAAGAAACAGTGGCTTCTCACACTGAGTTAATCTATGATGCTCATCAATCTGTTGAACAGGGTGAGGAAATTAATCAACTACCCATGGAGACAAACTCTGAGCCTATTATACAACATGTAGAAGAAGCTGTAGAGCCTGTTGCAAAGAATGTTGAACATATTGCAGAAACTGTTGATGAGTCTCTTCCAATTCCTGAATCAACTGACCATGTTGAAGCTGAAATTGAAGTTGAAACTGAAGGGAGTACTGAGTCAAGCTCTTCTCAGAGTTTACCAATACAGACTGATGCTAAAGTTAAAGATTTTCCAGGCCCTTCAAATCAAGCAGATGCTGAAGAAGAACACTATGAACAATTTTCAAATGATTGGTACAAGAAAACTTGTATCTTTCAACTTGTATCTTCCTATTGCAAGAGCAGCTGAATTTGTCAAGAGAACATCCAGAACAATTACAAATTTAGAGATTCTATCTTGTCTCAAGGCTACAGTTGTCCAAGTGAAGACTTTCAATTCTAGATTTGATCATTGTCAAAAGGCCATTTCTGATGTTCGAGGTGAAGTTGTTAGAGGAGATGATATGATTAAACTTGATAACAAGAACAAATTTCAATATCTTTCATAGAATCAAGAAACTTTGTCTCACAGGCTGAGCAAAGTTGAAGAAAACCAAAATGCCATGTCTTTAAAGATTGATTCTATTGCTACTTCTCTGGAGTTAATCACATCAATTATTATGCCTGATGATGTCAAAAAGGGGGAGAGAGTTGCTAAAGACAAATGCAAGCAATCTCAAACTCTGATCAGAAAGGATAATGCTGGAGATAGAGGAGCAAGTAATAAAGGCAGGGGTAGTAAAACTGAAGAACTTCAAACTCTGAAATCTAGCAAGTCTTTTAAATCACAGTTTGCTGGGATAAATACTGATACTCAAGGTACTTCAAAGACCAAGAGTTTGAGATTATCTTCTAATCCACAGACTGATGAGGAGTTGGCTGCTAAATTATTTATTGAAGGAAATGAAGAAGGAAATGAAGAAGGAGCTACTATCGAAGATATTAAAGCTGAAGAAAAGAGTTTACAAGAACAACATCTCAAAGCTTTAAAGTCTGAAAAGTTAAAGAAAAAAGCTCCTAGGCCTGTTCTTAAAGGCATTGTGATCAAAGAAAAAGTTGATGCTGATCAAATATCACATTTGTCTAAGAAATCAACAGAAGCTGAAGCTAAACTCAAGCTGAAAGGCATTGCTATGGAAGGAGAAGATTTACAGAAGAAAGATACAACCTCTGTTTCTACACAAGTTGTACAGAAGAAAGTAAACACAACCTCTGTTGCTACACAAGTTGTGTCTAGACCTCTATCTTCTCAGTTAAAATCAGTCTTTAGTAAAGGAACACTTCATGATCCAAATCTAATATCTGGAGCTCTGGATTTTTCTGATGGAAGAGCCTTGTCTGGAAAGGTTAGAAATAATAAAGCTGGTCTGGGTTCACACAAAGATAGAAGGCAATATATTGGTCCCAGAGATCCTTCTTCACTGGTTGTTCCAGGTCGTGGTGTCACTCAAGAGAGTTTGGACAGACTGGAATCAGTACAGTTAGTTCATCAGAAGAGTTTAAAGAAGGATTTTCTCTTGTACTTTATGGCTGATGGGACAGTATTTAAAATTGGTGAGAATGATATTTGCTTGAAATATTGAGAAGAACTAGAATATGTTCTATATCTTTTCAAGGTGAATAGTCAAAGGACTCAATCAGTTGCAAATGTGCTCATACAGAAAATGCTCCAGAATTTAGCAATCAGAGGGATGAAGTGCAATAGTAGATATGTTCCTAAGTACAGAGACTGGAATGGAAATCTCATTGAAATGAAGAAAGGTACTGCAAAGCTGAAGACTGATTTGGGAATCACAGTACTTGACTTCAATTCACAGTCAGAGGAAGTAAAATTTATCAGGCTGGGAAATGAGATGAGGAGGAACAAAATCTATGATCTTAGATCTGCTATCTATCAAACTGATGAGAGTGATCCTCAGTTGAGAGAGATTAAGGAAGCTATGAAGATTGAGCTTGAGAATGCAGAGAGAAGATTTCTTATAGATTATCTCAGAACAACACCAGATCTTGAGGAGATTAGAGATTAAAGTCTGTAAGATTTTTTCTTATTTTCTGTAGATTTTTGTTAAGTCAAGTTTAAACTCTGCTTATTTGAATAAACACTGTGTTTGTATGAAATTGTTTTGACATCATCAATTATTGTTAACTTGTGCATTTTTACTAATGTACAAGTTGGGGGAGATTGTTAAATATAATTGATATGGTTAATATCAGTGTTTAAGTTTTACAGGGAAAAACAGAGTTTAACTTGAAACAGGAAGCAGTCAGAGTTTAGTTAAACTCTGACAGTTGGAAGCTTGACAGAGTTTGCTATACGCTGACAGTGGAAGCTCGACAGAGTTTGTTAAACTCTGTCTGGAGGCAGCGTCTACTAGTCAACGATGATTAAAGATTAATTGAAGATTTATTATGGAAGCAATATCTTTGAAGATTGGATAGTTGTCAAAGAGATTGAGTTGACTTAGGAGATGTGTAGCAATCGTAATTGATAACATTTGTATAACTGATTTATAGGCGAATCAATTATCGATTGTATAGCAGCTGTATATCTTATAAATACAGTTAGGTTAACCCTAGAAGGGTAATCGATCGTGTAATACAATATCTTTCATTGAAACCTAAGCAGCTCTCTGTGATATTTTACATCACTGAGAGAGAATTTAATTTCAAACAGTTTTTAAAGCTTTTAAAGAACTTATTGTTATTCTCTCATACTTAGTTGATTATAAGTGTGTATTCGGCCTAACAAAAAAAGTCAGTGCTCTTGAACCCTGCTTCACATTGGACATCCAAATTAATGACAAAGATTAAAAATAAATAAGTAGAGGACAAAATTGTCTTTTAATAATGTATAGTTAGTAAGTTAATCATGATTACAATTAAAAATGGGACATATTAATAAAAAGGGATATATTTATAATTACAATTAAGAATGGGACATATTCATAAATGACTTATTTAAATGGGACATATTAGAAAAAACAATTAATATGGGATGTTAGGGGAACTTATTTTCCAGGATAAGTCAACTTATTTTATGACAAAGTTAGAGATTCCTAACTTTTTCCTGAAAAAGTTAACCCTTTTTTTTGCAACTTATAGAATCTCAAACATACATTAAATACTTGTATTAAAAAAAATTATCAAAATGTGAAATTTTTACCCGAAAATAAGTCCATAAGGATTTTGTTATTCCCAGATTACACACTTGTATAATTGTAGAAGGGGGGTTGAATACAATTCTTGATATTTATAAATTTCTGATAAGAACCCTAGAAATCTATACTTAGATAATTGCTTGTAAAAGATAAATGCACAAACACATAAAAATCAGGTGGTTAAATGCACCACCTGAAGCTTTTATTCGAAGAAAACTCTGTGATACAAAAGTACACAGCTTCTGTTTTTACAACTCTTTGCTCTCTAAGAATATTCAATAGAAACCCTAAGCAAGATGTATCTGTTTTCTTAACTTACAAAGAGTTGCTACACTTGGTTATAAATCCTAAGTTTTACAAGTACTACTGGAATAAGATAATACTAATCTAATTCTAGTTGACTTGCTACTACACTCCAAATACACATGTAGCCGAAAGGTTGTCCTTGTGTTCAGACATGTCTCCTGCACCTTTCTTGTATTCATAGTGTAAATAGAATGCTTCTTTCTTCTGTGTTTCCAAAGTATGGCTGCCATACTACTTTTTGTATCTACTATCAACCCATGTGATCTGTCAGTCAAACATGTCCTTATCAACTGCTAATCCCCAGCTAATCATAGAAGACAGTGTCAATGATTATCCGTTGATGTTGTACACTGACATCCGTTGATGATGTATTGAGCGGTATCCGTTGATCTTGAGACTTGAGCTGTATCCGTTGATAGAGTGGATTTGAGTTGTATCCGTTGATAGAGTTTTGTCTTCATCTGTTGATACACTTTCACTTAGACAGAATTACATAGCATAGCTTATTTACAATTGGCTACCCTATTCTGTCTATCCGTTGATAGTCAACATGACTGTGGATAAAAACCCTATCAACTGATAACATAGAGATACTTGCAGTATGCTATAAAACCTCATCCGTTGATGAGCTACCTGTCAACGGATAGAGTTATAAATCCTCATCCGTTGACAGCTACAAAACCTTATACAATTTGATTAATTGTGAAGTTATCATCAAGTACAACATATTCCTAACAATCTCCCCCAATTTATACTTGATGGCAATAAAGCATAAATTCAGGACCTTGATGATAACAAAACATTCCTAAAGATATATAAAGAACAATGCATAAATTGTATTAAGCTACAAAAATTAAAAACTGAAAGTTTGAGAAATTTACAGAGAAGTGCTCCTCTAGACTGAGCAGATTAAAACTGTTTCTTTCCTCTTGTTGGCATCACCCTTGATTTTCCTTCTTTGGCAGAGTTGGACTCAATCTGTATTCGGAGTTGCCTATAGAAGGCATCTTCTTCATCTACCTTTGGATTTAGCTTTTGTTGTAACCATCTCAGGTATTGAGAACTAGCCTTTGGTAGTTGGTCTTCTAACCTGAAGAATCTCCTGTTACCATCTTCATCCCTGAACTCCATCATCCAGAAGGGTTGAAGGTGGATTTTCTGTCCATTGTATGGGATCTTCATTTTCCTTGGTAGACTTGATGGTGAGTTCCATTCCCTCCTTATTTGTTTTATTCTGTCCAGTATCTCCCCTTTTGCTATCTTGGAGAACCCTGTGTATCTCTTGATTGCGGAGAACACTTTGGTTAAGGTATGATAATTTTCTCCAAGAACCCTTTGTAGTGGCCATGTCCTTTCCATTCCTCCCTTGTATACAAAGACCAATCTTTCAGGCAAATGTCTATATTTGTCAATTCCTCTTACTTCTGACAATTCATCCAGATAAAGATTCATGCCAGAGTATTCTTCAATATCTGCCTGATAGATAAAATCATCCTTGTTTTCCAAGATTGGCTGCCTGACAATAGCAGGTACCCTAGCAACTTGAATTGGTTCCTTTGAAAGTTGCTTCCTTGGTTTCCTTTTCTTCTGTATAGGCTTCTGTTGAGGCTTCAGCAAGAATGAAGGAACCTCAATGGAGTCAAGATTCATTGGTTCCTCTTTAGGTACTATAGGCTCACCATGGAAATTCACAGCTGGGTTGAATACTTTTACATCAATAGGTTGTGATGAACCAACTGTCTCCTTGTTTTCAATTTCTGGAGAGACAGGCCTCCTTGCCTTTGATTTTATTCTCTTAGATTTGGATTTGGGGACTGATTTCCCTTTCTTTTTGAATTTGGGGACTTCCTCAGGTTCCCTCAATTCATCCTCTACCTCATCCAATAACTCTTGAGCCAGCCTTGCTTGCTTCTCATCTGAGTTTTCATATTGATATTCAGTGCTTGGTTGAGATTCTCTTAGCAGCCTTGAAGTCTCTTCTCTCTTGGATTCAACAAATCTAGGATGGCTGTTGGATATGTTTAGAACTTTTCCATTCCTTATGATTACAGCCATCCATTCTCTTACACAACTGTTAGTCTTCTCCTTGAATTCCTTGATTTGCTTACCCATCAGCTTCCCTTCATCATCCTTGGGAAATGGAAAGTCCAGTTGTAACTTGTTCTTCCCATTTGCTTTTGGTGGTGAGTAGGGTCTTGTTTTGATGTAGGGTTCAAATTCTTTAACATGAGAAGGCTCAGCATCATAGAATGTAGGAGCCACAATTGCTGGAGTGAGCACCTTCAGAATTGTTGTAGATATTGTTGGAGCTGAGGTTTGGCTAGAGAACAGAGTTGATGCAATAGATTGATTGATCAATCTTTCTGTTCTCATTATCCTTTCATAGTTTTCCTCTTTCATCTTTTGTAGAGCTTCAATTTTGGCTAGCTTTTCCTCTTCTGTCAAGTTTGAGAAATCAAACTCTTCAGATGGAGCTACTTGTTCAGGTTTGGAATTGCTGGGGGAGGCTGTGACAATGAAGTCCTGCGGATTGACCACTATGGTAGGCTGCTGCTCCCCCTCACTTGCTGCTTCCCTTCTTTCAGAAATTAAGATTTGACTTGTAGTTGCCACAGCCTCTTCCACTTTCTCCCCCTTTTTGTTAGCATCAAGGGTTTGACTAGAAGTTGGGGCTGCAATTAACTTTTCTAACAGTTGGGTTTGCAGTTTCTGATGTTGAAGAAATTGCTCCATCTGGGATTCCATCTTTTCCACTCTTGAGTTGAGTAGTTGCACAAACTTAGCCAGGTTGTCTTCTTTGATGAACCGTTGTTGCAACACCCTCTGAGTGGCTGTAGGAGCTAGTTGCTCTAGCATGGAATCCACAGAGATCTTCACATCCTTGATTTCTTGTTTGACCTCCTCTAAGTTGGATCTCTGAATCACCATTTGCATCTTTTGTAACTTAAGGGAGTCAATTGCCTGTTGAAGAACAACCTTTCTCTGTGGATCTGCTTCTGGGTGCTCAGCCAGGGCAGATTTATATTGCCTTATGATTTCCATATCAAGTTGATGATAGGTGTAGTTGTGAGCAAATGTAAAATCATGAATACTGCTACCACCTTCATCTTCAGAGCTCTAGTTGTCTTCATCTTCAGAATTGTAAAATTCTTCACTCTCAGCAGTGGTTGGCAGAGCTGCTATAGATTCCTTAGCTCTAAATAGAGACTGTGAGATGTGCACTAGGTGCATTGCCTCCTCTGCTTCCACATTGCCCTGTTGTGCCAGAATTGGATAGGCAGGAACAGGGTGAGTAAAGGTTTCAGCATCCAAAGAAATGGAGTCAATCATGGACTGATATTCTCTTTGATATTCCATTTCCTTGGCTGCATCCTCAACCTCCATTGACTCACTAGCAATGGCTGCTTCTTCCATCCTTATTTCTCCTGTAGTCCCTTCTCTCCCCTCATCTCTCTTTTCTTGCATCAAGGGCTCCCCTTGGCTCACACCTCTCACACCCTCACCTTCACCTACTAAGGTGGAACTCTCAAACTCTCCTTTTGCCTGACCGGAAGAAATGGCCAGCCTCTCATTATTTACCTCTCCTTTTGCCTGCTCACAAGGCAGCCTCTCACTCCCTTCCCTCAATCCTAAAAGTGTTTAAACTACTGAGAACTCCTCCACACTTGACACAGGTGATAAGTGGATTTTATATCTACTTGGAACGTCCTATATTGGCTTAAATTGATTCACTTGGCCTCAAGTTTGTTGCATTTTTGATGTGTTTTGTGTAGATGTGCAGGTTTGTAATTATCGGTTGGGATGAGCGTTCTTCGTGGATCTTGGAGTTTAAATGGAGTTTGGAATGAAGAATGGAGTCTTTTTATAGGCCAACATGAAGATTCCAAGGTAAGGAATTGAAGTATGGAGGCTTTGAGGAAAAGAACTAAAGGAAACGGAGGCAAAACGAAGGGAAAACGAAGGAAATACATGCTGAAAAACGTCCCGGCAGAATGGACTTGAGGCCGTGCCCTCAAGATCTCAGGATGTGGCCTCGGGAGCAATCTGATCCGTGCGGAAATTTCCTTAAAAAGTCTCGAAATTCTTGCCTGGTTGGAATAAAAATTGTATTTTTAGGCTATTTCTTGTTGGAATAAAACCTCTAGGGCTTATGTTTTAAAAAATAACACGTTATATCATTGTAAATAGCGAGATACATCAGATAGAGGAGAGGAAGAGAAAATAAAAACACTTCCAAGGTGACAGCAAGGGAGAATCGCTCAAGTTCAAGATCTAGGGTTTTTCTTTATTGTTTTTCTGAATCTTCTAAACTTTATACTTTGTTAACTATTGAATTATCTTTCAAGTATTCTATTCTTAATCATTAATTGTTTCAATTCTTGTGTTTTAATTATGTTATCAATTGAACCCATGATGGTGAAGGGTTCGGATATGAACTAATCACTATCATGGGGTTCCAATGGATTCGATTTCGTAATTATTGTGTTTGACATGTGATTGATTGTTGGGTGATTTGATTTTGATAATCTAGTGTGGTTGATTTAATTGATAGATGTTTAGCTAGCATCTAATTTATTAATTCTTGTTGATTGCGAAAGTGGATACAAGAGTTGAGATTTTGCCATACTAGCATGGGTTCGTGAATTAATTTGTTTATTCATGATTAGTGGTATGATTTAACCAATGCATATTGCCCCATGTAATTATAAAAGATAACTTGTGCTTAACCCAATTACTCTTCCAGATTATATAGACGTATATGATTTGATTGTAATGTGGTGTCCTCTTGATTTCTATCTGTTGTGGATGTTAAGTGGTTTGATATGAGTATATTGAAAGGTAACTCGTATTATCGTAGTGTTATCTGATTAATTATCTTGTCCGTCACCCGTGTCTATTCAATGTGTCAACCTTTAGTGAAGTTTTCGATGAGATTGGAACTCCATGTTTTCTCATACATAAGTAATCTCGTTTGTTAAGTTAATCTTAGTTAATAATTGTTTAATTAGTAAATTTAGTAATCAACAACCATTTTTGATAATTGTTCAAGCATTAAGAAGTAACCAAACACTGTTGCATACGCACTAAATTTGGCATTACACCTAGTCTCTGCGGAACGAATCTTATTTATCACTTGCTATTTGTGATCGCGTATACTTGCGTGTTTACGAGTCAACAACAGGAATGTCAGATATAGCAGTGGTAGAGTGAGTTATCAACGGATAAGGAATATCCGTTGATGGAGTAGTTATAGCTGTCAACGGATGGCTAGATAGAGGCGCATCCGTTGATGGAGAAACACTTGTCAACGGATGAAGGATATCCGTTGAGGAATGAATAATTTTATCCGTTGAAGAGAAAACCAACACTGAATCTGTGGAGATTGATTTTAAGTTCGAGGCCACAGTCTGTGTTGAGAATTCTGGAAGGGAAGATTGATGGTCCAACAAATCATCTAAAAGATGATGACCACCAATTGCAGAATGGGGCTTCTCCAAGAATCTTAAAGATGGAGAATCAGGAATTGATGTAGATATCATATCCACATCCAGAGATGGAGTTGGTGATGGTGGATTGTAATGTGTGTCGATTTGAAGATTAAGATCAAGGGGCTGTGACTCCACATTTATTGAAGCCACATCAAACTGAGTTTGAGAAGGTACAGTTTCCTGTACTGTGTGTGCACCCTGTGATTCCCCTGTGGTTTTAGATTTCACTCTTCTTCCATAGGTTTTTGAGATTAGGCTATATGTGTCTCTAACCCTCTTGTGCAGTGTTCCTTGTGGGGAACTTGATTCAGTAGTCACACTCTGTTGAGAGAGTGTAACTGGAATTTGGCTTGAAGTTACATTAGCAGTCTTTTGAGAGACTGAAATGGTGGTTGCACTCATCTCTCCTTCCTTATCCTTAGGGCTTCTTTGATGTTCACCCTGTCCCTCACCACTCACTACCACCTTCACACTCCCCTCAAGAGTTTTGGTAGGTTTTACAACAGGTGTCTTTTGAGAGACACTTGAGGTTTGCTTTTTAGACTGTGATTTTGGAACTCTGGATTTGGCCACTTTGGTAGGAGCCTGTTTGGTTACAACTACAGACTCCATTGTGACACTAGAAGGCAAAGAAATTTGGAGGTTGGAGATAGGGGTTTCAGAGTTAGAAATAGTTACCTGAACAATTGGTAGATATACCAATTGTACTCCTGCATTGAGGTTCATTCGAATTAGGTCACTTAAGACTCTCTTCTCCTGAACAAAACATTGGAACTTGCTATCCGGGTTAGCAATGGATAGCTTATTCTCAGAGACATGCAGTGCTAAGAGCATTAAAAATCTAGCAAAGTAGATATTCTTGCTCCTAGTTTCCTTTTTACCCAACTTTGCAGCTATCTCATACATAACTAATGTGCCAAAATTATAGAATTTATCATTTAAGAGCATATACATCATAGTTAGCATGGACTGGGTAACAGCATCAAAATTACTAATTTTGCCTGAAAAAGTTTTAATGAAGGCATCACAGAAATAGCTCCATTCTTTAACCATTTCTTTCCTAACAATTTTCCTTAAGTTTTCAGTACTAAGGGCATAATTAATAGAATTAAGCATGGCAACAATTTCAGCATCAGTAGGTACTTTCAGACAGTTATTCTCAGGCAATTTTAAACAAGCAGTTATTACATCAGAATTAACCACATAGTTTTTACCCTTTAAAGAAAAAGCAATTGTACCGTCTGTGCCATTGTACTCAGCAGATGTCCACATTTCTTCAATTACCTCGTGGATTAAGGGAGTGGTGGCAGTCATAGCATATGACAGTTTGCATTTCTTCACGAAACTCATCAAAGTGTGGTAAGCTTCTGGAGCATTCACTGTGTCAACAAAGGCCGCGAAATTGTTCTTCTCATAGGTAAACCCAGTGGAGGACATCATCTTAACAATGGGCGCCATTGATTGGACTTTGGTTACAGAGAGTTTTAGAGAAGAAGATGCAGTTAACTTTTGATATGCTTGAAAATGAATAAAAGTGAGATGTGAGAGTACAAGTCAGCCTTTTATATTTTTCAAGAATTAAAAATGAAATAATTAAAAGTAATTACTCCATTGGTCAAAAGTAACTGTCAGATAATAAATAAAAAGAGAATAAGTACAGCCATGATTAGATATACACGGTTACCAACGGTTATAAAAAAATGTATATCAACGGATATAGAATGAAAGGTTGAGATACAGTTTATCCGTTGATGACGTGGATAGCCTGTTACCCGTTGACATGCGAAAATCTAGTAATGTGTTTATACTATCAACGGATAAAAGGATATCCGTTGATAAGATAATTTTGCCTTAGACAAAATTTCTGCAGAAAATTTTTCTGAAAGTTTTAACTTTCAAGTAAATCAAAACACAATTCTAGCTTCAAAGCAGTGAAATCAAATATCACTAGGAATTATGACAAGTTAAGCATACCTAGCTCACCTACCAATCTTGTGAATGTGGATTCATCAAGAGGCTTGGTGAAGATATCTGCAAGCTGCATTTCACTTGGCACAAAGTGCATTTCTACTGTACCATTCATCACATGTTTTCTAATGAAGTGGTATTTGATGTCAATGTGTTTGGTTCTCGAATGTTGCACTGGATTCCCTGTGATGGCAATAGCACTTGTGTTGTCACAGAAAATTGGAATCTTCTCAACTTTTAGACCATAGTCAATGAGTTGGTTTCTCATCCATAGAATCTGTGCACAACAGCTTCCAGCAGCAATGTACTCAACTTCAGCTGTAGAAGTGGAGACTGAGTTTTGTTTCTTACTGAACCATGAAACAAGCCTGTTTCCTAGAAATTGACAGGAACCTGTAGTACTTTTCCTATCAACTCTGCAACCTGCATAATCTGCATCTGAATAGCCAGTTAGATCAAAACCAAGGTTTGGTGTTCCCTTGAGATACCTGAAAATTCTTTTAATAGCTATTAAGTGAGACTCTCTAGGGTCAGCTTGAAATCTAGCACAAAGACAAGTAGAAAACATTATATCAGGTCTACTAGCTGTTAGGTATAGAAGTGAACCTACCATGCCTCTATAGCTTGAGATGTCCACAGACTTTTCCTTAGTATTCAACTCAAGCTTAGTTGCAGTGGCCATAGGTGTTTTAGCAGATGTACAATCCATTAAGTCAAATTTCTTTAAGAGATCATAAATATATTTTGTTTGACTTATGAAAATGCCCTCATTAACTTGCTTTACTTGTAGGCCAAGAAAGTAAGTTAATTCACCCATCATGCTCATTTCATACCTACTTTGCATAAGTTTGGCAAACTTTTTGCAAAGCTTCTCATCTGTAGACCCAAAAATAATATCATCTACATAGATTTGAACAAGTATTGAAGAGCCATTAATATCCCTATGAAATAAGGTTTTATCTACTGTACCTCTAGTGAAGTGGTTCTCCAAAAGAAATTGAGATAAAGTGTCATACCAGGCTCTTGGTGCTTGCTTCAAACCATAAAGTGCTTTCATGAGAAGATATACATATTCTGGAAATTCTGGATCCTCAAAACCAGGAGGTTGATGGACATAGACCTCTTCTTCCAGTTCCCCATTTAGAAAAGCACTTTTGACATCCATCTGATAGACTTTGAAATTGACATGTGCTGCATAGGCTAGAAAGATTCTTATTGCCTCAAGTCTTGCCACTGGAGCAAAAGTTTCATCAAAATCTATTCCTTCTTCTTGAGAGTAGCCCTTTGCCACTAATCTAGCTTTATTCCTCACAATTATGCCATTTTCATCTGCCTTATTCTTGAGAACCCATTTAGTACCTATGACACTTCTATCATCAGGTTTGGGCACAAGTTTCCATACTTTATTTCTTTCAAATTGGTTTAGCTCTTCTTGCATTGCTAACACCCAATTTGGATCTAGAAGGGCATCTTCCACTTTCTTAGGTTCCTCTTAAGACAGGAAGCTACTGTATAGACATTCTGCTTGAGTGGCCCTTCTAGATTGGACTCTTGAATTTGATTCACCAATGATTAACTCAAATGGATGATTTCTAGTCCATTTTCTTGCAGGTGGAAGGTTTGATCTTGATGAGGTTGCTTCATTTCCATGATCATATTGATTTAGCATTGAATTTTGACCTTGAGAAACTCCCCCTGAGTTTGTTGTCCTTGCTGAATTATGAAGTTGACTGTCAATGGATGCATCATTTTGCCTGTCGACGGATGCTTGAGAATATCTGTTAACGGATGCATCTCTAATAGTGTCAACGGACGTTGCAGAATGACTGTCAACGGATGTTGCAGAGTGACTATCAATGGATGCTTCATTTTCAGTGTAAGCATCACTTCTAGTTGGTATAACAGCTCCAGGTGGATCTCTGTGGTCATGATCTTCATTTTCCTCATCATCATCATAGTACATTCTTCCTTCACCTTCATTCTCAAATTCCAACTTTTCATGGTAACCTTCATCATTTAGGCCTAGAATCTTTTGATCATCAAACACAACATGTACAGATTCCATAACAATGTTGGTTCTTAGATTGTAGACCTTGTAGGCTTTCCTTGCTGCATATCCAACGAAAATAGCTTCATCTGCCTTTGCTTCAAATTTGCCCAAGTTATCTCCATGATTCCTTAGCACAAAACACTTACATCCAAAGACATGTAGGAAAGCTAAAGTTGGTTTCTTGTTGGTTAATAACTGATAAGGAGTCATTCCTCTAGCTTGATTGACCAAGGAAATATTCTGAGTAAAGCATGCAGTGTTGACAGCTTCAGCCCAGAAATATGTTGGTAACCTTGATTCACTTAACATTGTTCTAGCTGCTTCAATGAGAGTTCTGTTTTTCCTTTCAACAACCCCATTTTGTTGAGGTGTTCTGGCAGCAGAAAACTCATGAACAATTCCATTCTCTTCACAGAAAATCTTCATTATGGAATTCTTGAATTCAGTACCATTGTCACTCCTGATTCTTTGTACTCTGTCTTCAGAACCATTGTTTAGAATTCTGAGGTGATTGATGATGATTTCACTTGCACAGTCCTTGGAGTGCAGGAAGAAGGTCCATGTGAACTTAGAAAAATCATCTACAATCACCAGACAGTATTTCTTCTTTGAAATAGACATGACATTTACTGGACCAAATAAATCCATATGCAGCAATTGAAGAGGCTTAACAATGGATGACTCTGTCTCGCTTTTGAAAGATGATTTCTTTTGTTTCCCTAATTGGCAGGCATCACACAGCCCATCTCTGACAAACTCCAATTGAGGGATTCCTCTAGCAAGATCCTTTCTTACCAAATCATTCATAACTTTAAAATTCAAATGTGACAGCTTCTTATGCCATAGCCAACTCTCATCCTTACTTGCTTTGCTGAAGAGACAAGTAATGGATTCTGAGCATGCTGAATTGAAGTCAGCTATGTAAACATTTCCTTTTCTAAAGCCTGTCAATACCACATTGTTGTCTTCCTTGGCAGAAACAACACAGGCTTCTTTTGTGAACTTTACTTCATAGTCTTTGTCACAAATCTGTCTGATACTCAGCAAGTTGTGCTTCAAACCTTCAACTAAAGCCACTTCTTCAATGATGACATTGTCTTTTGAAATCAGGCCATATCCCTTAGTATATCCTTTGCTGTCATCTCCAAAGGTAATTCTAGGGCCAGCTCCTTCCTCGAACTCTGTGAGCAGGGTTGAATCTCCTGTCATGTGCCTAGAGCATCCACTATCTAGGTACCATAGATTCCTTCTGTTTCCCTACACACATTTCAAAAAACAAATCAAGTTGATTTTGGTACCCAAGCTTCCTTGGGTCCTTTCTTGTTAGCCTTTGACTTTGCACTCTTAGCATTCTTCAACTTAGGTGTAGATGCTTGAGTGATGGGGTTTGACAAATGCTCATTAGCATGAATATTGGATGCATGCATGTGTGGAAAATTGGCATACATATTATTCATGTTAGGTATGTTCCATGACATTTGTGGCACATTCATAGATTGAAAGTAAGGATTAGACATATATGGCATGTTCACATATGGATTTGAAAAACTAGCATTTTGATACAAACCAGACATAACAGGCATTGCAGGCATACATGGCATTGGTTGAGGTACATGAACAGGAGCCTTGTTGACAATCTTGCAATTAGAAGATAGATGATTGACACTATTACAATTACTACAAGTTTTCCTAGGAGCAAACTTGTCAGAAGAGTAATTGTTTTTCTTGTTGATGCCTATCTTACCATTTCTGTTCTTTTTCTTTTTGCCCTCAATTTCTACCTTTTCATTGTCTGATTTACCAACAGCCTTTTTGTTGTGTAAATCACCTGTCTTAGCCTTCCCACTGGACTTGGTTTTGCTGCACTCACCATTAACAAAATTCTTGTTTACTGGACCATACTTGATATCCAGTTTCCTAAGTTCCTTCTTACTAACAGACTTTTTGTTAGTCGACGGATACCTCTCATCCGTTGACGGTTCATCTGTCAACGGATGATCACTATCCGTTGATTCACAAATAGTCTCTAGATCCTCAAGGCCAGGTTCTAGCTCCTTTTTCTTTTGAGTCCAGGTATCCTTCACAAATGATTTTATTCCCTGAACTTCTATTATGTTTTGAGAAATATTCCTACAACTTTGAAATTTAGCAATTATCCCTTGTTCTTTTTCAAGCTGGTCTTTTAAAATCAGTTCTCTTTTTAACACAGCTTCAAGTTCACTTTTAGCATTATTGCAATCAACTCTCATTTTCTCAAATTCTAGAAATTGAGTTTCTAGAGCAGCATTTCTATCACTTAAAAACAGATTGGTCTCTTTAATTCTATTGTTCTCTTTAGTAAGTGATTTAAGAGTAACAATTAAGTGATATAGTTCAGTAGACATTTCATCTATAACACTATTGCATTCCTCTTTGGTGAGCTCAGAGAGATTAGTAGAAAATACCTGATTGCTAGCTGAACTTGCTTCATGCTCTCCAGAATCAGCCATTAAAGCAAGGTTGACTAACTCAACATCATCATCAGAATGATTGTCATCAACAGCCCAGTCATACTCTTGGGTCAAGAATGCCTTTCCTTTCTGCCTGATAAGCTCAAAATATTTCTTCTTATAGTCAACAGCCTCAGTTGGCTTTCCCTTGTTCTCAGATCTAGGTTTCCTGCATTCACTTATCATATGACCAGCAATTCCACAATTGTAGCATTTAATTTTGGATTTATCCACATAGTTGCTTGTGGAAAAATCCTTGTTAAATGGCTTGGCCACCCCAGAGTTTCTCTTGAATTTCAGCTTAGAGAATCTCCTAGATAGAAAAGCTAAGTGCTCATCTATCTCATCCAATTCATCCTGCTGAAGAGCATTCAATTCCTCAGACACCTTTTCCTTGCTCCTGCTTGATTCTGCTCTACCTTTACAAACCTCCCTGTTTGGTGTAGAACTAGCAGTTTCTGTCCTTTCCTCCTTTTGCTCCAAGTTGGCAACAAGTACAACTGACCCACTTTTCTTTTGAGACTTCTCAATCTCTTCATCCTGCTCCATTTCCAGCTCATAGGTCTTTAAAGTTCCATAGAGCCTTTCAAGAGGAAATGTCTTGTACTCTTGAGTATTTCTTAGAGAAACAGTCATTGGCTTCCATTCCTTGGGCAGTGATCTCAGAAATTTGAGATTAGAATCTTTAACTTGATAGATTCTTCCATACAGTTTTAAACCATTTAGTAGCTTTTGAAATCTACTAAATGTATCATTCAATGTTTCTCCACTCTTAAAGTGAAAATGTTCATACTGTTGGATTAGTAGTTGCATCTTGTTTTCCCTTACCTGTTCTGTTCCTTCACACAGGGTTTGAACAATGTCCCATACTTCCTTGGCGGTAGTACAGTTAATAACATTGTCAACCATGTCTGTTTCTAGACCATTGAACAGAATATTCATGGCCTTTTTGTCTTTGTGGACTTCTGCAATATCTTCAAGACTCCACTCAGAAACAGGTTTGGGAATGAGAGTGTCAGGCACATCATCAGCCAGGCCAACTCTTGTTGCTGTCTTCATTGGAACGTGAGGACCCTTGTCAATGCAATCCACAAAACCCTCATCAATAGACGAGAGATGTAGACGCACTTTTACTTTCCAGTGAAAGTAATTTTCTCTATCAAGAACTGGAATTTTTACTCCATAATCCTTCTTAGACATGTTGGAAGTGTGTTGATCTTTAAACTTCAAATATGTTAGAAGCTTGCTCTGATACCAATTGTTATTCCCAGATTATACACTTGTATAATTGTAGAAGGGGGGGTTGAATACAATTCTTGATATTTATAAATTTCTGATAAGAACCCTAGAAATCTATACTTAGATAATTGCTTGTAAAAGATAAATGCACAAACACATAAAAATCAGGTGGTTAAATGCACCACCTGAAGCTTTTATTCGAAGAAAACTCTGTGATACAAAAGTACACAGCTTCTGTTTTTACAACTCTTTGCTCTCTAAGAATATTCAATAGAAACCCTAAGCAAGATGTATCTGTTTTCTTAACTTACAAAGAGTTGCTACACTTGGTTATAAATCCCAAGTTTTACAAGTACTACTGGAATAAGATAATACTAATCTAATTCTAGTTGACTTGCTACTACACTCCAAATACACTTGTAGCCGAAAGGTTGTCCTTGTGTTCAGACATGTCTCCTGCACCTTTCTTGTATTCATAGTGTAAATAGAATGCTTCTTTCTTCTGTGTTTCCAAAGTATGGCTGCCATACTGCTTTTTGTATCTACTATCAACCCATGTGATCTGTTAGTCAAACATGTCCTTATCAACTGCTAATCCCCAGCTAATCATAGAAGACAGTGTCAATGATTATCCGTTGATGTTGTACACTGACATCCGTTGATGATGTATTGAGCGGTATCCGTTGATCTTCAGACTTGAGCTGTATCCGTTGATAGAGTGGATTTGAGTTGTATCCGTTGATAGAGTTTTGTCTTCATCTGTTGATACACTTTCACTTAAACAGAATTACATAGCATAACTTATTTACAATTGGCTACCCTATTCTGTCTATCCGTTGATAGTCAACATGACTGTGGATAAAAACCCTATCAACTGATAACATAGAGATACTTGCAGTATGCTACAAAACCTCATCCGTTGATGAGCTACCTGTCAACGGATAGAGTTATAAATCCTCATCCGTTGACAGCTACAAAACCTTATACAATTTGATTAATTGTGAAGTTATCATCAAGTACAACATATTCCTAACAGATTTATTGGGCTCGTTTGGCTTACCTTAAAATAAGTAACTTATAGCTTAAAGTGATAAGTGTCATATAAGTAGATCAGAGCTTATAAGTCAGTAGAGTGTTTGGTAAATCAGAACTTGTAAATCAGTAGAGTGTTTGGTAAATCAGAACTTATAAGTTAATTTTTTTTTATTTTCTTCAAAATATTTGTTTTTTAATATATATCAATGGATATCAATGGATAGATCTCGATGAGTAGATACATATCAATTTTCTAATGAACGAATAAAAAATATATGATTTTGAAGATTTGAAGTATATTATATATTGCGTGTATCGAGAAATCTGAAAGTTGAATGTTAAGGATACTAAACATTTAGGGCCTGTTTGGCAAATCCGCTACCCAACTTATATGTAACTTATTTCGGGAAAAATTTCGTATTTATATACTTTTTTTAGAAAAAAATTTATATGGGGAGTTTAATATTCGTTATCTTGAAAAAATAAGTTACTTATTTCAGAAAAAAGTACATATTACCTAATTTTTTTCCAAAATAAGTAACTTATTTCTGAAAAATAAGATTTCCCAAACGGACCCTTAACTTATCAACATATAAGTGCTAGAAACGGACCTCCAGCTTATTTTGCCAAACAGTCTTTATAAGTTGGAATGGAGATTTTGCTCACATAAGTCAGCTTATTTAAGTTGCCAAACACCCACATTGTAAGTCGTAGTCAAACAGGTCTATGGTACTCTCTAACGAACCGCTCACCTCGTTAAATATAATTTTTTCTATAAAGTCGTTCTCTAGTTAAATCAAAATTTAGTTTTAACATATATTATGAATACTTGTATTATAATTTAATCCACAAAAATCGAAACCTAAAAATGAATAAAACTTATAACATCACTATCAAATTCGTCAATACGATATTTTCTAGTGATTCGTATGATTCTTCCTATAAAGCCGCTCTTTCGTTAAACTGAAATTCAACTTTAAAAGATATTATGAATATATATTATAATTTTAATCCATAAAAATCGAAACCTAAAAATTAAATAAAATTTGTAGAATAATAACAAATTATAAAAGTTAATACGATCTTTTCTAGTGAATCATTTTCTCATTAAGCATGTTTCGAGTAGTTTAAACATGTTTCGAACATCTCTTTATAGATTATAAAAGATAAATAAGAAAAAAAAATATAATTTTAGAAGATTATAAAATATTTTTACGTCCAATAAATATTTTAATTATGTTTTCGCTATAAATTCGAACTCTTCTCTTCTCTATATTCTAACACATATTCTACTTTCAATTATATGGCCTATAAATTTGAACTCTTTACTCTATGAATATGAACACCTATTCTACTTTCAATAAAACTTTTAACTAATAAGTCTTACAAACACTCATTCTACTTTCAACAGAACTTGCCCTCATGTTCCACTTCCAATAAAATTTTTCATTATATATGTTCGCTATAAATTTGAACTCTTCTTCTTTATATATTCAAACACTTATTCTCTTTCTAATATAACTTCTAATTATAGGTTTTTTCTAAAAACTCGAACTCTTATCTTTTACAAATTCGAAAACCTATTCTAATTTTAATAAAACTTTAATTTTATGCCTTACAAACAGCCATTCTACTTTCAATAGAACTTCTTATTATATGTATCTCTTATAAATTCGAACTCTTATTCTTTACAAACACTTATTCTACTTATAGTAGAACATTTAATTATGTCTTCCTTGTAAATTCGAAATTTTCTTCTCGATATATTCAAACACCTATTATGCTTCTAATATAACTTTTAATTATAAATTTTTCTATAAATTCAAACTCTTCTCCATTACAAATTCGAACACCTATTCTACTTCTAATAAAACTTCTAATTATAAGCCTTAAAAATAGCTATTTTACTTTAAATAGAATTTTTTATTATATGTATTTTTTATAAATTCGAGTTCTTCTCCTTTGCAAACACTTATTCTATTTCTAGTAGAACTTTTAATTATATGTCTTCTCTATAAATTCGAACACCTATAACAACTATTTTACTTCTAATATGCTAAAAGATATTATTTTTATTTATTAGTAATTAAAACCCTAAAATAATTAAAAAATAGATTGAGATAATATTAGGCGCCACTTAACCTCCCGCATATTCTCCTTTGTATAGAAGTAAATCAAAATAACATATATACTGAGATAAGATGATGATATATACCCAATATTTGATGTCTGGATTGTTTGTAACTGATTTTATCATTACAACAAAATTCAAAAGAAAAACAACAAAACTCCATAAAAAAATGAAGCAAATATACATGAAAATATATGCAAACCTAGACATAAATGTGCATCCATGCATAAAAAAAATAAACATAATAAAACTTTATAAAATGACAAACATGTATGCATAAAAATAATTGCAAATCTTGTTACAGTGGAACCTCGATAAATGAATATTCGATAAACGAATAAACTTGTCAAATGAATAATTTTTTCCAATCCCGACATAATAGTGACAGTGTATTTTTGATCTCGATAAATGAATAATCTCGATTAATGAATAAAAATTTTCGATCCTGAGCGTATTCATTTATCGAGGTTTAACTGTATATAAATCCATTCACGCAATAATGAAAACGAATTTTATGAATTAAAAATATGATAATGAGACGTTGGTCTCTGTTTCATGCGTGTATAAATAGGCCATAGGGAATCTTAGCTATTAATTCGAATTCTTCTTCTTCATAAATTCGAATACCTTTAAAATGTATTCTATTTCAAATATGTTATAAAAAATATTTTATTTAATTCATTTGTATTTGTAATTCTAAATTATATATTATACAAACATATATTCTACTTCTAATATAACTATTAATTATACTAGCTTAAAACCGGTGCAAAGCACGGGTTACTTTTATTTTTTTTTAAATTTACTTATAGTTTACTATATATAATATTATAAACATTACTTTTAATATTTTGGGAGAATTCGAATTTCAGACCTTTGTATATAAATAATATTTAGTATTAAATCTAAATTAATATGTTGTTGGTAGGAATCGAACCTTCAACCTTTCTATATAACATAATCTAGTATTAATTTTATATTAAAATATTGTTGGTGAGATTCGAACCTTATACCTCCAACTTTTAGTATTATTGTATCTAACGGTCATGATCTATTTGAGTTGAATATCTAACGGTTGTGAATGGGGAATAACCAAAAATAAGGGATAACCAAACTACAAATTATACCTCATTTCGCTTATTATAATATAGTATAGTATAGATAGTATAGATATCTTCTCTATAAATTCGAACTCTTTTCCTTCATAAACTCTTTATAATTCTAAAATTAAATGGTCAACAACCACATATTCTTCTTGTAGTAGAACTATTAAACTATTCTACTTGTAGTAGAACCATTAATTATATGTTTTCCCTATAAATTCGAACTATTCTCGTTCATAAACTCGAACACATAATACCTATTTTACTTCTAATAAGATAAATGATATTTTTTATTTATTAATATTTAAAATTCTAAAATTTTAGAAAATTAGAAAAACTGTATTGAACCGATATTATAAGCGCCACCTAAATGCCCGCGTATTCTCCTTTATATATATATATATATATATATATATATATATATATATATATATATATAATCCTACTCTACTGCAAACTAAAATTAACTACAAACTACAAACTAAACACTAATTCAATATTTCATTCTAATCTAATGATCAAACTAGGGGTACCCCAATACAAAAAGTGTTTAAAATAATTGGCTCCATTCAGCAAAAAAAAAATAAAAAAAATTTCATTGTTCACGTGATGACGTGGCAGTGGATTTCACTGGTTAACGGTGCTTCGCACCTTCTTGTACGGCGCTTCGCGCCTTTATCATTCTAAAGTTGTAAGGAATGGCAATCAATGGTAAAGGCAATAGACGATTGACGGGTGTGTCGAGGGCCTGCGGCCCTCATGACTACCTAACTCATCCGTTTACTGTCTTAAATGCTTCGCATTTCCACGGCAAGTTTTTTTTTTTTTTTTGGTGGATAGAGCCAATTATTTTAAGCATTTTTTGTGAAGGTACCCTTGGCGGGAACCTTAGAATAAATGAAATATAATTAATCTAGTGTTAGTTTGTAGTTTGTATTTAAGAATTGGTTTGTATTTGAGCAAAAGCCTATATATATATTTTGATATTGACTAATTCATGAAAGTGATATTTTAGAAAAATTTATTAGCAATTATAAAAACATTTACAAATAAATCTACAATCCAAAAACTACTAATTTTTACGAAAAAGAGTTGATATTATATTTTTTTAGTTAGGTTGACCATAATTACAAATATTTAATATTTGAGTTGAATTGGGTTAAAAAATCAAAATAAATAAAAATTCGCTAAAAAGATATTTTTGCAATATTTTTTATATACTTTTGCATTTCAAATTAGCAAAAAATTTCTAAAATGAAAAACTAGAAAACAGTCATCAAGGGGCTTAATAAAAGGTAAAGAACGACGTCGTAGGGAGTGGTAAGGAGATTATAAATTAGGGCATTCGAAACAAACCCTACACTCTTTGGAGGCGGAGAGAGAGAGAGAGAGAGAAGTCTATCGTCGTCGGCAGCCATGGGTAAGTTTTTTCACATTTCTTCGTATCATATCTATCTATTCTAGATCCGAAATGAATTGTATGTATATGTGTATGTATAGGTATTTCTCGTGATTCTATGCACAAGAGGCGTGCCACTGGAGGCAAAAAGAAAGCTTGGAGGAAGAAGCGAAAGTAATCTCTCTCTCTCTCTCTCTCTCTCTCTCTCTCTCTATCCCCCCTCTCTCCCCCCCCCCTCTCTCCCCCCCCCCCTCTGTGTGTATACTATGACATTTTGGTTGATTATGTTAGGTGTTTTTTGGTTGATTGTAGTATTATACTGTATGTTTGTTTGGCTGGTTCTTTGTAATCAAATAGAATAGCTGATTGATGCTTTAACTTTACAGAGTTTGTTCGATTTTGTTGATTGTTTGTAGCCTTGAGCTCGATAGAGTTAATAGTTTGTAGTGTTAGTATGGCTTGTGTTTCATTGATTTAGCACTTAAGTGGTTGAATATGATTTATTTCAGTTAATGGTTAATTTAGTGAATTAACAATATTGAAAATTTCAATTTTGTTTACAAAATGTTAAGAAAGCTGGGGATGTATACATTGTTGTACGTTGAAGAGTTAGTTATAATTATGATGAAACAGTTTACATTTGAACCTAATTTTTTACCTGCTTAGTTTTTTTTAAGAGTTGGAGATTTAAAGAAAAACTGTAGATTTTATGTAATGTTGATTTTTCATGTATAAATGTTCGATGCGAGAGATTTTTTATTGAGAAACCATGAGAAACCAACGGGCAATGACTCAAGTGCCAAGCCATGTGTAGACTGAAATGTAGGATGGTATTCTGTTGTTTTTTTCAGGCAGAAAAATTTTCTTGCAATTTTTTTTATTGAAGTTTTGATAGCTAATTTTTATTCTGACCTGACCATGCTGATTGATATGTGAGTCCTATTTGCTGGTTATATATTTTTCTTCCAGTGATATGAACAGAGACAGAAGAATGTGCTTCTATATATTTATGTGTTTGTGCTTTTAGGATGGATGGACCAACTTTTTTTTTTGGTTTCAAACTCAATTTTACCTGCTTAGTTATTTCAAGTTGTTGAATTGAGCAGCTTATATTTGAATTAGTTGAAATTATGTTGGTTATTCCAACATGGTTACTAAATTATATTGTCTTGTTAGTACTAGTTTTAATTGAAATTGACATTTAAATGACAATATATGTGAGTAAATATCATGCAAATACACTTGTGAAGGATAATGGTTCATTTCTGAATGTTTGAACCATTAGTTATTTTGGTTGATGGATCACTGTTGAATTGATCTTGGGATCTGTAGATTCTCTGGTCAAGAATCTGTTTAACACATGGTGATTCTTAGTTTGTTGATCTGCAACTTTTGTTTGATCACCTGTTTGTAGGTACGAGCTCGGAAGACAACCTGCAAACACAAAGTTGTCGAGCAACAAGACAGTTCGAAGGGTACGTGTTCGAGGTGGTAATGTCAAGTGGCGGGCGTTGAGGTTGGATACAGGTAACTACTCTTGGGGTAGTGAGGCTGTGACAAGGAAGACCAGAATTCTGGACGTGGTTTATAATGCATCCAACAATGAGTTGGTGAGGACACAGACACTTGTGAAGAGTGCAATTGTTCAGGTTGACGCTGCACCATTTAAGCAGTGGTACCTTCAACACTATGGTGTTGAGATTGGTCGCAAGAAGAAAACATCTGCTGCTGCTAAGAAAGAGGGAGAGGTATGAGATTTTATTCTTTTGTGCAATGCCTCTTTATCGATGGCTATTTTGGTTACATTTACCCTGTTTTTGTTTCATGATGCAATGAAAACTTGTGTCAGAAATACTTGTGCTTCTGATTGTAAAATACAACTGTAAGATCGAGTTCATTTTTCTTCGTAGAGCTCATTTGTTGTTGTACTCTCTTGTCCATTGTGGGATGTTAACCATTCTCTTTCATAAGGTGCTATACAACCAACTGTTTTGACGGAGCAATTTAAGCTTATAGCATTCACTAGCTAACTATTAGTATTGTTTTCTGAGTAGGATGGTGATGCTGCTACCGAGGAGGCAAAGAAGAGCAACCATGTCCAAAGAAAAATTGAAAAGCGTCAAGAGGATCGCAAGATTGACTCACATATTGAAGAGCAATTTGGAGGTGGGCGTCTTCTAGCTGCAATTTCATCGCGACCTGGCCAGTGTGGCCGTGCTGATGGGTATGAATTTTATATTCTAATGGTACCACTGCATCCCAACTTTAGGATGTACACTCGTAGCACAAGTTAGTGGCAGCAAGCCAATAGTACCCAAGAAAAAATTCTTGTGTTCTTAGTAAGAAGAAATACTTCTTACAATTACAATATGATGTTCTGCACAGCAGTTCTCTTGGCTAATTTCCTTTTCTTGACAGATACATATTGGAGGGCAAGGAGCTGGAATTCTACATGAAGAAACTCCAGAGGAAGAAAGGAAAGGGTGCTGCTGCTTAAATAATTTAATGCATTAATGGAGTTTGATTTCAAGGAGTTGTTTTTACTTTATTTGTGAACTCATGAATTGAAGGATCTATTGAGCTTGCTCAGCAAGCACTACTTTTTGATGTACCCAAGATGTTTTATATTTGAGAATTTAGTTGCATTGGTAGCTAAATGAATGAATCTGTTAGATATATACTAATGCTATGGTAATTTCTTACCAGCATATGAAAGGCCATGCATTGATAATAGCTTTGGGTTATTTTGGTTCCCCGTGCAGCGTCTGTAACATATCACAGTACAGATTATCTTTGATTATGAATGAGAAACATCATTCTTCAGAGTCACTTGCAAGTTTTAGTGGTTTTTTTCTGGAGCCAGGAATATTTTTTTTTCTAAAAGAGAATTGCTTTGCAGTTCAGATTATACAGATTGCAGATTGCTCGGTAATAGCCAATTATGGTTTGGTTTGTATACAAATGCTCATTCCTTGAAACTAAGCTTGTCATGATAAAGGAAGAAAACGAGGGAGAGATAACAAAATGGGGAGGGTAACGACAGAAAAATTTGTTTTTTCTTCGCCTAAAAATGAAAACAAACTAGAGTTGCAAGCAACTTACTGTTCTGCAGAGAAATGTTGATTAATTTAGGAAGCTCAGTCAAAGGAGGAAGTACCCCAGTTAACCGATTATCCCTGAGCTGCAGATCAAACAGGTTTAAGCATTTTGACAAGTCTGGGACAGGACCCGTAAAAGCGTTAGCAAAAAGCCAAACTTGGGACAACTGAGCCATTGAAGATAAAACATCAATAGAACCTGATAAACCAATGACCTGATTATTCAACCAAAGATTCTGGATTTCAGAACCCCCAAAAGTTTTGGGTAACACCCCAGTAAGATTATTGTAAGAAAGCCTCAGATTCTGAAAATTCGGAAAAGAATCAAAGATATCAGGAATAGTCCCGAAAATGCTTGAATTACTAGCAGCAAAAGTACTCAAATTAGTACTCTTCGACAAATAATCAGGGATTTGCCATGGGGAAAGATTTGGATTATCACAAATACTTACGGTTTGTAAATTAGGGAGACCCTTAAGAAAATCATTAGGAACTGAAGTGAAGTTGTTAGAATGAAGAAAGATTTCTTCAAGTGAGGTGAGATTAGCAAAAGAAGGTAAAGTACCAGAGAGAGTTTTCGGAGAGAGCTAGTGTTTTGAGTTGAGAGCGTTGAGAGCTCAGGTGGGAGAATGCCAGAGAGAGATTTAGAGTGAAGGTTGATGGAGGTTACTCTGTTGGAGCTGTCACACTTAATGCCAGTCCATTTGCAGTAAGATGTACCAGTCCAGCCAGTCGGAGGGGTTGTGAAGGCGGCGGATAATTTGGACATGATGGCGCTGTCATCTGCAAATGATAGAGAGAAGAGAAGAGAAACAATGAGGAGGGATAAAAGATGGTTTCTGGACGACATTGTTAGTGACAGAAGATGGGAGAGATAGCATAAGCTTTACACAGATGGAGAGATGGGCTTTCCTTTAAGCCGTGTCATGTTCTAGTTAACCTGTCGTGAGGGCACGTGAAATGCTTTTATTAAGGAGCCTAAGGAATATAAAAATAGATTAGGGAGCATGTTTATGAAATCAACAAAGTGCTGCAGAAAAGGATCATAATATTGCACGGTTTCTTAGATTGAAAAGAAAATCAAAGTTGTACAATTAGTCAAGGTTGATGTTCCTATGCCGTGCATGTAAAAATGTGGAGTATTCGAGGAAGTCTATGTAAAGGTATTTGTTAGCGCTCGATGAACAAGATGCCGAACACTGGAGAAAAGAAGGGAATTTTGATGAAACTCCTTTTTAAGGGTCTGTTAGAATTAGGAGATATTTCAGAGGGCCTGTTAAGAAATTTTCTTCTGTGCCAAGAAAGGATAGGTGCATGTATCTCTTTTTTCGACGGCTATCTTAGTTAATGTGTAAGAATGTAAGTTTTCAGTTTGTTGAAGACTATTGTACATTAAGTTGTACCTTTTGCTCGACATAATTAAGTAGTTGTTACGCTTGGAAGCTCTTAACAGTTTGCAATTAGCTTTTTTTTTTTTTTTTGAGTAAACGAACTTGCATTAAATCAAATCAGATACAAGAATATCAGAAAGGAAGTCCGGAGCAACATCACTCCACTCCCGAAAGCCTGACATAGAATGAGAAGCTCTTGCTAACAAGTGAGCAACTTCATTCGCAGACCGATGCACAAACTGCACTAGCACATTATCAAAGTGCTTAAAAGACTCGATACAATCCTTAACAATAAAATGAAAGTAAGATCTTCCTTGACCACCATTACACGCATCCGCCAAGAGCTTTGAATCCGTCTCAAATACACATCGTGAGTAACCATGTCTCTTTGTCCACGCAAGAGCCCCCTTAAGACTCATTGCCTCAGCTTCCCTGGGTTGCCATAAACCCCCTACCTGCTGGCACATAGCCTTGACAAAAGCTCCTCTTTCATCTCTGATTATGCTTCCAATGCCAATAGTGTCTGAACCACTGAACACAGCTGCGTCAACATTTATCTTCACCCACCCCTGAGGTGGTGTATGCCATTGTCGTGTGTTCGGGATGACTGTAGGTTTAAATCTGGTATTTTCAAGCTGAGCTTTTTTCCAATCTCCTAGCAGGTTCAACGCTGCCATTTTTGTACCAAACACAGACGTAGCAATCTTATTCCATACCCAGTTATTCCGCCTATTCCAAATACTCCAACACATAAGGGATATAATAACACACCGTTCGTTAGATGCATTACTAAACAACCGTTTAATCATATCCATTGCTGTCTCCTCTGGCATGACCTGTATGTATTGTGATAAATGATTAGACTCCCACACTGACCTTGCAAAGCTGCATTCGAAAAGCACATGAACCGCAGTCTCAGTCCCCATCCTACACCAGGAGCATAAACTGTCTATACTAACTCTTTTCTCTCTCAGTGCTGTTGCTGTTGGAAGGCACAAACTACAGGTTCGCCATAAAAAATGCAGAACCTTCCCTGGCAAATCAACCTCCCACACCTTTTTCCAGAACCCCGCATCAGATGTATCATATTCCCCTACCAACTTGCGATAACAGCTCTTCACAGTGAACTCCCCTTTCTCCTCAAGCATCCAAAACCATGCGTCTGGCCTTTCTGCTGTAGATAGTGGTATGCTTTTAATCAGTTTGATATCCCTGTTGTTGCAGATATCATGTAAAATTTCTTCATCCCACTTTCGCTCATTTATCTCCATTAAATTACAGACTTTTGTCTGTTGCAGTTCAGTTGGTATAGGTGTTGTCATGTACCCATTTTCTCTGCAGGGCAACCACGGGACTTTCCAAATAAATGTATCCTCACCTGTACCTATGCTTCGTCGACAGCCCTGTCTCACTGCATCTTGTGCTGCCATAATGCTCTTCCACATATAGCTAGGGTTCTTCCCCAAAGTCGCCTGGAGGAAATCTGTATTCGGGAAATATCTCGCCTTCATAATGCTGGTGGCTAATGGGTTTGAGTTGTTAATCAGCCGCCATCCTTGCTTCGCCAACATTGCAATATTGAACTGTCTCAAGTCCTTAAACCCCAATCCTCCAGCTCCTTTAACCGTAGTCAGCTTATCCCATGACTTCCATCGAATCCCTGTACTATTGTTACCTCCACCCCACCAGAACCCATTCATATGGCGTTGGATCGTACTGCAAACATCATTTGGAATTAGCAGCAAATTCATCCAGAAATTGGGAATTGTTTGTGCCGCTGTCTTCAACAAAAGACATTTTCCAGCCTTCGACAGAGTTTTATTCATCCATCCATGTAATTTCTGCTGGATCCGCTCACTTAAGAATCTGAACACCTCATTCTTCTTCCTCCCTACTGTCATTGGTAGGCCCAAGTATTTATCTGGTGTTGGCCTTGCACCCACTTGAAGGATACCACAAATTGATTCTCGTTTCACTGCTGTCGTATTCGGGCTAAACGTGATAGCTGATTTGGTATAATTAACAATTTGACCTGATAAAGCTTCGTATTTCTGTAAAATGTTCTTCATTACCCTTGCCTCTGACTCATTTGCTCGAAAGAAAAAATTACAGTCGTCGGCGAAAAGTAAGTGAGAAACTGGTGGTGCACCACGAGCTATACGACAACCATGCAACAGCCCTACTTCTTCATTTCTTCTAATGATGGAGCTAAGCCCTTCAGCACAAAGAATGTACAGGTACGGGGATATAGGATCCCCTTGCCTGATTCCTCTTTCAGGTTTAATTTCGCCAAACACTTCGCCTTGTTGAACAAAACTATACGAGACAGTTTTAATACATTTCATGAGCCTATCAATCCATACCTCACAGAAGCCAAATTTCACCAGCATTTGCTCAATAAAATTCCATTCGAGGCTATCATAGGCTTTGGAGATATCGATCTTCAATCCAGCAACCCCGTTACTTCCTTGAGTTCGACGTTTGATGTAATGGTTGATTTCAAAGGCGACTAAAGCATTGTCTGTCAGCAGTCTCCCCTCTACAAATGCACTCTGACAATTGGAAATCAAAGTTGGCAAACATCGCTTTAACCTATTTGCTAGGACTTTAGAAAGCACTCGAAACAACACATTACATAATGAAATGGGGCGTAGATCAGTCATCTTTTGAGGCTGCTTGACCTTTGGAATGAGGCAGACTAAGGTTCTGTTAAAGTCCTCTCTTAATTCCCCCGTATTAAAGAAGTCCTGGCAAAATCCCACCACGTCTCTCTCCACTATTTCCCAATAAGTCTGGTAAAAAGCCGGGTTAAGGCCGTCGTGCCCCGGAGATTTATCCGGGTGCATTGCAAAGACAGCCTGCTTAACCTCCTCACCAGCAATAGGTTGCATTAGTTCTATATTCTGCTCCTCCGAAACACTCTGTACTTTATAACCTTCCGATAAACTCCCAGTAGCTCTCGAGGATTTAAATAATTCAGAAAAGTAATCCACAATAATCTCCTGAATACCTTGTTTATCATCCTTCCAATTACCATTCTTATCCTTGAGTTTAGAGATCTGGTTATTCTTTTTTCTACTGGAAGCAAAATTGTGAAAAAATCGTGTGTTTTGGTCCCCTTCCCTTAACCAAAACTGCTTCGCCCTTTGTTTCCAATATACCTCTTGCTTTTCCAATAGCTTCAAAAACTCCCCCCGAGCCTCATTATACCTTTGAGCTCCATAATTGTCTCTACGCGATCTGAATTTTCGTAATATTCCTCTGCAATTTTTAATTTTTTGCTTCAACTCCTTTGCTTTTCCACCCCCCCACTCTTCCAACTTGAGGCAACAGTACTCTATTTTCTCCAATATGTGCCCTGTAGCTCTTGTGTTCCAGCTATCACGAACTAAATTCAGACAATCCGCCTCTCTAATCCAACTATTTTCGAACTTGAACCTCCTTCCCCTTGGCACATAAACCTGTGCATTTAATTGAAGCAACAAAGGAAGATGGTCCGATGTAGAAACCTCGCAGACCTCTATCTCCGCATTTGGGAACATATATCTCCAATCAGAATTAGCAAAACCCCTATCCAGGCGTTCTTGGACCCAAGGCGCCGTCCCTCGCGATTTCTCCCAAGTAAATTCATTACCAGTAAACCCCAAATCCACAAGACCACACTCTGTAATCGCCCTAGTAAAACCTTCCAACACACTTCTTGGTTGTGGACGCCCCCCAACCTTTTCAAAACCAAACAGCATATCGTTGAAATCCCCACAAATACACCAAGGCAGTGATGACTTCGCTTTAAGGTCCCGAATTAACTCCCATGACTCCTGGCGTCTACTTCTCTCCGGACAGCCGTAAAAACCAGTATAGCGCCACCTACCTATCTGCTCACAACTTACTTCAAAATCAATGTAGTGATTACAACTACCTTTAATCTCAACTCCACCTTCGTTTTTCCACATGAGAGCAAGACCCCCTCCATGCCCTTGAGCATCTATAGCAAAGAAACCAGCAAACTGTATTGATTTGCAAATATTACTAATTTTGTTTTTCCGAATTAAAGTTTCAGATAAGAAAACTAAACTGGGCCGTTTTTGTTGGACGATTTCTTTCAGAAACCTAACTGCTCGTGGGTTGGCCATCCCACGACAGTTCCAAAATAAGCAACTCATAATGCTAGGCGGGCCTGGTTGCCAGAGCCCGCCATTCTCAAGTTTTTTGGATCACTGCTGTTATGATGTTTGGTTGTCTGTTCAAGCCCATCTGTTTGCATATTCACAGGCCCATTTTCATTTAAATCCGTATCCGTTCCCGTACGACGCCTTTTGGGATCAGTTACAGAATCTATTTTGTCGGTACTTTCTCCCATTATCATCGTCTCATTTGAGCTCTTTCCATCAATAACTCCTTCCCCCTGATTACTTGTTGTAGTCATAATCCTTCTACTATCCCCCCCAATCTCGCTAACAACATTTTCAGGCACCTGAAATCCCGCCTCATCCCGTGTATCTCCGTTGCCGATACCCGACCCCCTAGATTTATCTCCGTTATCATCCCAGGTACTCCCCCCTTCTCCATTCCGCAGCCACCTCGACCCATTTGTATTCCTAGAGTTTCTTCCGGGTGCTCGTAACCATGCACCGTAAACTCGTTCAATCTCTTTCCCTGGGTTCGCATAAACGATATTGCAATCTCTCTCTGAGTGACCTAGCATACCACATACAAAGCAGAATGTACCCAACCTCTCGTACTTAAAATTTATCCAGCTCCACTCCCCACCTTCTCGCTTGATTTTCATACGTCTTTTCAGAGGATTAGTCACAATCATTTTTACCCTGATCCGCACATAAGCCTTCCAGGCTCCATTAAAGTTCATTGTGTCAGATTTAATATACACCCCAATATGATTACCTATGCTCTGTAATATAGTCTCCGAGATAAAACCTTGAGGGACGTCATAGACTTGTACCCATATCTCTGTATCATTCAACAGTACCTCCTTTGCCTCCTCCTGCCCAGAAACCTGTTTGTAGAGCAACATCCCCTGTTCGAAAGACCACGGTCCACCTTCCATCACTTTTTCGACGTCCATAGGATGGTAAAAGACAAACAAATATCTCCTGTCTCCAATGTCATGTATCTCAACTCCTTCTTTTGGTCGCCATAAAGATGAGAGGACAGTCTGCATTGCGCCGAAATTTATATTCTTCTCCAAGAGGAATCTGCCTACCAACACATACGTCTCCTTTTTCTGTGTGACAGCCTCCTTTGCAATAACGACGCCTCCTTCATCTCCCTCTTCAATTGCAAGCCTTGAGTATAACTCTGCTAATGATGGTTGTGACGATGCCATGAACTTGTTCAAAAGTCTGGAGTAGAAAACTAAAGTAGGAAAGTAAAGAAAACTTGTTAACAAAAACAAGACAAAACTCTCAGTTATTGAGAGACAGACACTCTCATATTGAGAGACTAAACTACCCCACACCCCTCCTAATTTAATATGAAAGAAATTCTGAAAAGCAGAAATATTCTCACGCCCACGGGTTCCAAGGAAGAGAATTTTCTAAAACCCAGAATTGAGGTATTAAACTACAGTTAGCACGATAGTGGGATGGACCAGCACGGTGACCAAAGGCACGAGGAATCTACCATCTACAGAACTCCGAGTTGCTGAGTTGACACGGTTTTCCTTTTTCTTGTTGTTCTGCATCTTTTACGTCCTGTAATGGAGTGTTGCTCTATCATCATATTGAATAGACAGACTTACCTCATTGGTTTCCCGCGGTGCTAAGACTGAGATGCAACTTCGTTAAACTTGTGAACTATGTGAAAAATGGTCTTTCTCTTAATCCAGTTAAAATCTTTGACGTAGATACAAACACCAGAGTTACAAAAAGGAAGATCGTCAATACATCCTTCTTAAGCTCCTTTGTGTTAATGCGGCTTTGCAATTAGCTTTTAGTAAATAGGGTTTACCACCATATTGAAGAACAATATGGAGGAGGGGGTCTGCTAGCTGCAGTTTCATCACAACCTGGGTAATTAATGTAAATCCTATCTGCTGGCAGTAATCTACTTTCAAGAAAGCTAACTGACATATCTCAACATAGAACTATAGAAGTGTACACTCCGAGCACAATTTGCTGGCAGCAAGCGAATAATAAGGCCAAGTAACCATCATTGTGATGTGTTTCTACAATTTACGGTGGGATGTTCACCAAACCACTTAATTTCACACGGGCCTGAGTTCTTTTTTAGACATATACATACTGGAAGACAAGGAGCTGGAATTCTACCACGTGAAGGAACTACAGTGGAAACAAGGATAGTGTTAGAATATATGA
This sequence comes from Saposhnikovia divaricata, assembly GCA_036435485.1. Classification (NCBI taxonomy): domain Eukaryota; kingdom Viridiplantae; phylum Streptophyta; class Magnoliopsida; order Apiales; family Apiaceae; genus Saposhnikovia; species Saposhnikovia divaricata. The sequence continues at coordinate 165,617,963 of CM071595.1, read as the reverse complement.
GCTATGCGGAATGTATAGGATCAGTAGAGAGGAGAGGGCATATAAACTGAAATGTGTTTATATTAGAATGTCTAGTGCAAGTATTACAAAGAAACTAAGCCTCTATTTATAGACTACAAATAAGCAATAAGGAATCATGATGTCATGGATGATGTCATTGGACTCATATTTAACACGTCCCCTCACTCGAAATCCTATCTTGGGATTGAAGAGTGGAACACTAGGAGCCCTTAAGCTTAACCTTAGCGTCCAACCAAACCCATCTTAGGAATGAAGACCCGTCTTAGGATTGATCCATCATGGGATTGACTCATCTTGGAGTTTATCGTCCATCTTGAGATTGACCCATCTTGGAGTTGACCTATCTTGGGATAATTATCTGAGAATTTTTAGCAGTGAACTGTGTATATGTATTTGTATACATACTACTACTTCTGCTGCTTTGTCGTCATGGCAGTGAAATGTGTGTATATATCTGTATATATACTACTACTTCTGATGCTTTGTCGTTATGGCAGTGAACTGTGTGTACATCTGTATATACACTACTTCTGCTGCTCCATCGGAATAACGCCCCTGAACTATTTAATTTGCAGCATCGTAATAAATTGGAGAGATACCGTAATATCAACCACTTGAATACTACATAATTAAATCTATAACATGGGGCAAACTCCTAAAATCAAAGTGATATATCTTCAAAAGATCCCGATTTTTTTTTTTTAATATTAACACTACTTTTCCTTAAGAAAATAAATGTAAAATAATAATTTTTTATCGGATCTATAATCATAAAATCACCTATTTTTTTATCCTTTTTCTTTTCTTTTTATGTTTCTTTGTTTTTTTTAATTGCTACCAGCCTGCATCTTTTTTTTTTTAGTGGATGCTTTTGCTTTGACTGCCACCAATTCTTTTGTCTTTCTTTTTCTTTCTCTTCATCTGCTCCCTGTCTTCCTTTTCCTTTTTTTTGCAGGACCAACTTCTATACTAAGCAGGCCCAATAAATTTAAAAGAACAAATACAGGCCTGCAAGCTTCTTCCCTTACAGCCCTTATTCGTTCTCCTCATTTTCCTTCCAATGAGTGAACTGTATAGATATATATATATATGTATATATTATCTCTATTACTTCTGCTGCTAATGGACAAGGAATAAGGTAACTAGTCAAACACACGAACCCACCAACTGTATAACATATATATATATAGCAGAAAATCAAACTTCTCCGATCTGAAAAATAATACCACTGTTGGAATCGGAAATCAGAGGGGAACAACTTTGTCTTCTACAACTCTGCCGGAATCTGACCGGAACTGGTCCAACGCGCCGGTGCGTGGGCGCGTTTGCCGATTTTTTTACTCTTCTGGCGGCGCGTGACGGCGCGTCTAGCGGCGGTTGGCTGCCGGACTTCTGGCCTTTTCTCGTCTGGAGCTTATCTTCACTGGTATGTTGGTTTGGTACTGTTTCGATGGACAGAAAAATAGCAGAACTGGGCAGCTTGGGCAATAGCGACTAGCAGCTTCTTGTTTACTTTGGTAGCTTGTGTTTTTCTTGAAAAACAACAAAGCTTCAGTGGAAAATACTCTCCCCTCTACTCCCGCTCTGATACCATGTTAGAATATATGAGCTATGCGGAATGTATAGGATCAGTAGAGAGGAGAGGGCACATAAACTGAAATGTGTTTATATTAGAATGTCTACTTGTCTAGTGCAAGTATTACAATGAAACTAAGCCTCTATTTATAGACTACAAATAAGCAATCATGATGTCATGGATGATGTCATTGGGCTCATATTTAACAGATAGGTTGCTGCGTTATAAAAACTTTATAGCATGAATGGAGTCTGACTTCTAGAATTTGTTCTCTTTTAATTTCTGAATACATGAATCTACGTATCAATTGATCTTTCAAAGCTAGCTCTACTTTGTGGTGTGCGATGATGTCACTTGAGCTGCATTTTCGGCAAAATAATGAATTAACTGTCACCAGCTCCATGTTCATGCATTGACAATAGCTTTTGTTATTTTTGGTCAACAACATTCATAGATTAAAATTTGCAGGTTGTTGTGCGATAACTATCTCGAATTGTTGCATGTCAAACTGTTGTGATACTATTGATACATGGACCTTCTTCCATCAAAGTAAACTGTAAAAACTAGAAGAGGGAGAAGAAAATAGGCTAAGAAATGAAATTCGTACTGACATACATGACAGGAAATATACTACTAATACAACTGTAATTTACTTAAGAATGAAAACAATCCTGATTTACAGGCAATTAGATAAAGCAAATCGATAAATAAATTAAACCACAGTCGAGCTATCAACAGATACACGAGATCAGTGAATTATTTAATAATTAATGACCAGCAGTGAGAAACTAATAATGACATGGAACTATTGGCGGATAAATACATTGGTGAATTATCTGCTGCTGGTGAAGCCCGATATTCCAATTAGCCAACACTAGTTGAACTCCATTGTTTAGCTTCTTCGTTACTTCCCTTTAACAGATAAACAATACCAAAACAACAATAGCAACACTAGCAGTCACACCTGCCAAGGGTGAACTTCCCTTTGATGCCACAGGGGTGCTAATAGGTTCTGGAGTTGAACTTGTTAGTTTGACTTGAATAGGTGGGTGGTGGGCGGCCGGCGGCGGCGGCCGGCGGCGGCGACCGGCGGCGGCGGCCGCCGGCGGCGGCCGGCGGCGGCGTCACTGTAGCCGCCGGATTTGACCACACCTAACCCACTTACCACACCTACCCCTTAGTTTATGTCTATAAATAGAGATGCATGTAAATATTGTAGAACATCTGAAAAAACCTCTGTAATCTGTTTATCCTCTCAGATCTATAAACTTATTTCTCTTCTGTATATAATCTTTCTTGCTTCCGTTATAACAAATTGGTATCAGAGCTTTGGTCGAAACTACTGCAAAATTTTTCGCCGGATTTTTTTAAGCTCGCGCGGAGTTACTGTTCATCGCCGGAGAAGGCGACACTGTTCAGGCGGAGTTACTGTTCATCGCCGGAGAAGACGACACTGTTCATCATCGGAGAAGACAACATTGTTCATACGGTACTGTTCATACGGCACTGTTCATACGGTGCTATTCATACGGTACTGTTCATACGGGACTGTTCACAGGTATTTTTCACGGGTACTGTTCACGGGCACTATTCACGGGCACTGTTCACATATACGGTTCTGGGAGAAGATGTCTGGTGGTATTAACGTTAAGGTCGACAAATTTACTGGGAGATATAGTTTCAGTCTGTGGTAAATCAAGATGCGTGCCTTGTTAAAGCAACAGGGGCTCTGGGCGCCGTTGAACACAAAACGGCTGCTTCTGGAAGCGCTGAGATGGCCAGTCTAGAAGAAAAGGCACACTCAACAATTTTTTTGTGCCTTGCAGATGATATTATTACTGAAATCGCGGAGGAGGATACCGCGTCTGGTCTGTGGTTGAAGCTTGAAAGTCTCTACATGACGAAATCTTTAACAAACAAGTTGTTGCTGAAGCAACGTCTGTTTAGTCTGCGAATGCAGGAAGGTATGCCTCTTCGAGATCACTTAGATCAATTAAACACAATTTTATTAGAATTACGTAATATTGATGTTAAAGTTGAAGATGAGGATGCTGCTTTGATTCTGTTAGTTTCCTTACCATTATCGTACGAGAACTTTGTGTAATCGTTTATTGTTGGTAAAGATACTATTTCTCTAGAAGAGGTTAGATCTTCTCTTCATTCTAGAGAGCTGCGCCATAAGGCGGTTGGTACAGGTGTAGATAATCATGCTGCTGGGTTGGTAGCTAGCGGGAGTACCGGACATGGAAAGTCGGGGAAGTATAAATCCAAGAAACCAGCTTTTAAGGGTTCGAGAGCTAATGAAGTCTGCAATTACTGTAAAGAGAAGGGACACTGGAAATCCGACTGTCCCAAGAAAAAGAAGCAACATGATGTTGCTGCAGATACTACTGCTGTAGCTGATGCTACTTCTGAAGAAGATATTGCTCTAGTTGCCATGAAGGACACGCATCACTCTGATGTGTGGATTCTTGATTCTGGAGCGTCTTATCATATATGTCCGCGCAGGGAGTGGTTTACAAGCTACGAGCGAGTAGACGGTGGCAAGATTTCTATGGCTAACAGTTTTACTTGTGAGACGGTTGGAATAGGCTCGATTAAAATTCGGAAACATGATGGTAAATTCTGCACATTGAATGATGTTAGGCATGTTCCACTTATGACAAAGAATTTGATATCTTTGAGTATGTTAGACAGCAAGGGTTTCAGTTTTCAAGGTGAAGGTGGAGTTTTACATGTCTGCAAAGGTTCTGATGTGATTCTGAAAGGTGTTAAACGTGGTACCTTGTATCTTCTTCAAGGTTCTACGTTAACAGGTTCTGTTGCTGTTGCGTCTTCGGAAATTGAAAAAGAAAACATGACCAGGTTGTGGCACATGAGGCTCGGGCATATGAGTGAAAGGGGGATGCAAATTCTGTCAAAAGCTGATCTTCTTTGTGGTCATAAGGTCACATGTCTTGAGTTCTGTGAACATTGTGTTTTTGGAAAGTTACATCGCAGCAAGTTTCCTAAAGCAACACACAGAACAAAAGGTACACTTGATTACATCCATTGTGATTGTTGGGGACCTTCCCGGGTGGAGTCTTTAGGGGGTCACAGATATTTTGTGTCAATGATCGATGATTTCTCAAGAATGACTTGGCTGTTCATCATAAAGCACAAAAGTGAAGCCTTCAAGGTTTTCAAGTAGTGGAAGGTGCTAGTGGAGAATCAAACAGGGAAGAAGATTAAGAGGCTGCGAACAGATAATGGCCTGGAATTTTGCTCGTCCGAGTTTGCAGATTTCTGCAAGAATGAGGGGATTGCTAGGCATACAGTCAGGGATACACCACAGCAGAATGGTGTAGCAGAGCGTATGAATCAGACACTTCTGGAGAGAGCTAGGTGTATGCTTTCTAACGCTGGACTAACTAGAAGATTCTGGGCAGAGGCGGTTAGTACAGCGTGTTATTTGATTAATCGTGGACCTCACACATGTATCCATCTCAAAACTTCTGTTGAGAAATGGTCCGGTAAGCCTGCTGATTACTCCAATTTTAGAGTTTTTGGTTGTACTGTTTATTATCATGTAAATGAGGGTAAATTGGAGCCACGAGCTAAAAAGGGAGTATTTGTTGGATATGGGGATGAGGTTAAAGGTTATAGAATCTGGTCTCCATCTGAAAATAGGGTTATACTGAGTAGAAATGTAGTCTTTGATGAAATTCTATGTTTAACCCTACTGTGAAGTCTACGATTGGTTCAGAAAGTGGTGGTGTTGAGAAACAGGTGGAGCAGGAAGTCACTCAAGATGAGAGTGAACCATAACAAGAAGTTCAACAACCACAGTCAGAATCAGAATCATCAGTACCAGTAGTAAATCAACACAGTTTAGCTCTTGATCGATCGAGGAGAGCTAAGTATGGAGTGCCTCCAAAGAAATATGGTTTTGAAGATATGGTGGCATATGCACTACAGGTAGCTGAAGAAGTGGACCCTAGCTCTGAAGAGCCATCCACTTACAAAGAAGCAGTGACATGTACTGAATCTACAAAATGGTTTGCTGCTATGGGAGATGAAATGGAGTCACTTAAGAAGAATAAGACTTGGGAATTAGTCAAGCAGCCTCGAGACAGAAAGATTGTTACTTGTAAATGGGTCTACAAGAAGAAGGAAGGAGAAACATCGGTTGAGGGTATCAAGTATAAAGCTCGGTTAGTAGCTCGAGGGTTCACTCAGAAAGAGGGAGTAGATTACAATGAGATTTTTTCACCAGTGGTCAGACACACTTCCATCAGGGTGCTACTAGCAATAGTTGCACATCAGAATCTGGAGCTTGAACAACTCGATGTGAAGACATCTTTTCTGCATGGAGAGCTGGAGGAGGAGATATACATGACTCATCCAGATGGTTTTCAGGTTCCTGGCAAAGAAGACTATGTGTGCAAGTTATTGAAGTCCTTGTATGGGCTAAAGCGGTCTCCGAGGCAATGGTACAAGAAATTTGATAGCTATATGATAGGTATTGGCTACACCAGGAGTCCGTATGATTATTGTGTTTATCACAGTAAGACAGCAAATGATTCTTTCATTTATCTGGTCCTGTATGTAGATGATATATTGATAGCTGCAGAGAACAAGTCTGATATTCAGAAGTTGAAAGGTTTTATAACGCCCTAGAAAATATCGTATTTGTTATTATTATTATTATTATTATTATTGTTATTATTATTATTATCATTATTATTATTATTATTATTTAATTATTTAATATTAAATGTGGATTATAGGGTGTGAATTTTTTTTTTAGATAAAATATATGTGGCATCATGTTTACATGCTTATATGATGTTGTATATGTGAAATGTGAGTGTGTATTTTTATTTGAATTTTTAGTGATTAAATCTATTTAAATGATGCATTATTGATCTTCGAAATTTTTATAAAATCATCGGAGTTATTAAAAATCATAAAATCTTTTGTAATATTATCTTTGTATAATTATTTAGTTTTTAAAATTTTTGAGTGTATTATTTTGGGTGTTTTAATAATTTAAAATGATTTTAAGAGTTTTATTGCATTTAAAGGATCTTATCTTGTAAAATTCATATTTAATTCATTTTCTATCCTAAAAATATTTTAAAAATAGCTGGGTCATTGTAATTTTATAATCTTTATTTTTAAATTTTAAATTTGATATTATACCCATTGTTCTAGTTAATTGTGATTTTTAGAATTTATTTTCTAATTTTTTCAACAAAGCAAAAATCAATATTTTACCCCCTTTTTGTTTTTTTGTTTTCCCCAATTTAAAACCCCAATCCCTAATTTAGTTTTCTTCAGTGTGTTGATTTCACGATTGTCTCTCGATCTCTCTAGAATATCTCCCCTCTTTCCCTTGAAATCTCTCTGTAACTCTCGATATTTCTCTCCCTCTTCTCTCTCTCTCTCGGGAAAAAAAAAAAAAACTCTCTCTCCCTCACCTCTCTCTCTCTCTTCATCTCTCTCGCTGGTTAACATCACTCCCTTTCCCTCGACTGTGTAAGTTAAAGCACGTGTGTGGGTGTATGTAGTTGAGCCGTGTATATGGGCGTGTATATGTGTAGAGTGCGTAAGTGCGGATTCGAAAGACGTAGACCCAAGAGGTACAGGAAAGGCAAAGGTTGAGAACTTTTGAAACTAAGCTACTAGCGAGGAAGTATTCTGTTAAGGCAAGTAACTCGAACCTTTTATTTCTGTTCAGATTCTTCATGGATTGTTGTTTAAGTTCTTATAACTTAGTGCTTTCAAGTTATCGGTCAATTCTCCTGTACTATATTGTTAATCCGTGTAAACTATTGCTTAAACCTTTGTACCTTCTCATTTACCCTCGTAGATTACTGTTTAAACTGTTGTACCTCCTTGCTAATTCTATTTCTCGTTGAACTGCAAATCTTGTGGTATAACATACCTTTTGCATAAGCTTAGACATTATTTCATATCTATTCCCTTAATTCACACCAGCATTACTATACCTTATAACCCTTGATTAATCTTTAAATCCTTAAACCTTGTTGTGTGATATACCTTTTGTACTAGCTTAAACCTTATTTCATATCCATTTCCTTAAACCACACTAGTTTAACTATTCCTTGTAATCCTTGAATTAAACTTTAAATCCCTAACCATTGTTATGTCCTCAATTAATTAATTACCATTATTGCTTATACTCCTATTTTTTTTCCCGAGCCATACCTTGTTTGATACCGCCTTGTATTACACCTCTAAAATGACAAGAGCTTGATAAACCTTTATTTTTAAATACCTGTGAATCACACTTGAACCCTACCTTGCGAACCTTATACAATTAAATGGGATTGTTTACTTGATTTTTAGTCACTTATCCTTTAAATTAAATTGAAAGTTTCCCCGCTCTGAATTATTGCATAAGAATTCTATTCATCGAAAATTGCTTTATTTTAAGGAAATTTAATTAACTATTTTAATTAGCGTAAGAGGCTAGGGTGGTCCTAGTCCAGCACTTTAATTTGGCGTAAGAGGCTAGGGTGGTCCTAGTCCAGCAACAGAGGCCAATGTGTTGCCTAATTGGGAACCCAATTTTTTTTTAAAGTCCAGAGGGACCTAGTGTCCGGTATGGGGACATTACGTGGCTGATCACCCGTATTGTCCGGTTTTAATAAAAAAAAAAACTTAATTTAATTAAAATGTTTTAAAGGTGGAAATATGCTATAAAAAGAGAATTGATTGCTCTCTCTTTCTCCTTACCTTGGAAATGGATTATAAATTGTCAAATATTGGAAGAGCTCAAAGAATGATCCCTATAATGTTATATCCATTTTTCTGTTATTGATTCCATTGTATCTATATTGTTACTTGCTGAGCATTTGGCTCACTTCTTGCTATTGTTGCTAACCCTTTTTCAGTTAAAGAAGAAAAAGATACAAATTAGAAGCAATATCGGGAGAAGAACTTGTTGTGGACCATAGACAACCTAGATTTGCTCTGCTAGAAGGCTGGACATCTGAAGATCAGTTAAGGCTTGTATAATAGTATCAGCTAGTTGTATTTAGTTGTGGAATGTATGTAGCTTTTAATTAAGGTTTTAGTGATATGTTGTAATAGTTAGTTAGTAGCTGCTTGTTTCATACCACTACCTGTTAGAGATCCGGGTTAGTAGTGGGGTGTTGTATTATGACTTAATGTCTGGTTATCAGCTTATATGTATTTAATTTTGGTTGTGGTGCCCCGATCTTGTTTTATGATCGGGAGGGCATAGTAGTATGGTTCACCTGATCGGTTAGGACAGGTTGAACAGGTGTTTATGTTTCTTAAGTAGTTGGAATTGCAGTTTTCTTTTTTATGAATTTGGTTGGGTCAAAAATACAGGTGGATAGTCCGTATTACGAATACTTCATGTCGAAATTTTCCAAAATTTCCCTGTATTAAAAATCCATTTTATCTAATTAAATCCAATAATTTATTATAAAAGTATATTTTTAGTATTGGGAAGTCGGGGCGTTACAGGTTGGTATCAGAGCTGTCAGGTTTTGGTCACTGAAACAAGCCAGGATTAGGTATAGGATAGGTGTAGGATAGGATTATAACTTTTATAGACATAGGATAGGAGCGATAGGTGTAGGTTATCATTAGGATAGTAGGTGATAGGTTTAGGATATTCTTTTATCGCTTTAGTATTTTCTTTTGCGCTATATCCTTATCACAGGTGGTGGATGTTTTTGTAGACTCATCCATTTCCCGATGCGTAATTATTTGAGTTCGACCTAGAGTAAGAACCGAGGAGTTAGTGAGCGACACTATCCGAGTTATTGCGCTTTACCAGTATTTGTACCAGTCCACGCAGAGACGTTCTTATATGTTGTTGATGATAGGGATTAATTTCAGCATTTACTTTTTGTAGTTGGATTGTTAACAGTGTATCTTAAACTCTAAAATTGTTGTGTATTTTATTCACTCTGTTGGTACCATGACCTTTGTTTTCTTATTAATTACTCATTTTTCATTATATTTTGAGTTGTCTGAATATCTCTTGTTAAAATTACTTGTTTAAGATAATACCTATGTTTCCTTGTTCCTTTACACCGTTATAACTTTTGTGATCATAGACAACTCCAAATTTCAGGATTTGTAAACCCTATTTCTGTACATATTAGCCTGTTGTTTAACAAGCTACTTGTTTCTTATCAGAATCATGCCTCCAAAGAAGAAAACACATATTGCAAATCCCGAAAACCAGAACACTGGCAATCAAAATCCAATTGACCCGACTATGACTCAAATCCTTCAACTCCTTCAACAACAAACAGCCGCTCTAGTTCAACAACGACCCGCTCACCCAATTGTGACATTTAAAACTTTTCAAGCTGTGCACCCTCCAGAGTTTAAAGGTACTATTAACCCAATAGAAGCTAGGGGATGGCTAAATGAGATGGAGAAAGCTTTTGCGTTTGTAAGGGTAGGAGAAGTTCAGAAGACAAAATATGCTAGCTATTACTTGAAAGCTGAAGCAAACTATTGGTGGGAGTCAACGAAGCTATTGGAAGGTGAAGGAGTGATTACATGGCAGAGATTCACAGAGTTATTTCTCGAGAAGTATCTCCCAAGGTATATGCAAGATCAGCTGGAGATTCAGTTTCTAGAATTAAAACTGGAAAACATGAGCGTGGTAGAATATGAGGCAAAATTCACGGAGCTAGCAAGGTTTGTTCCTGAATATATCAATACTGAGGCGAAAAAAGCTAAAGATTTCAACAAGGTCTAAAGCCATGGATACGTAGTAAGGTGGCAGTATTTCAGTTGGAGAATTATGCAATGGTGGTGGAGAAAGCTATGATTGTTGAAGGTGAAAGCGATTTGTATCAGAAGGAGAAGGCAGGAAAGAAAAGGAAGATAGAAAGTATTGAGGGAAATCAGAAACCAAAAGGTAATAATAATAATAACAAGTTCAAGCCAAGGAATGAGGGTCAGTTTGACAGGAACCGAGGTTTTCAGAAGCCAAAGAATGGAAATGGTGGTCAAGGTAGACGCTTTCAGAATACCAATCAGCAACTTGCAATCAGACCAGTTCTACCTGAATGTAAAATTTGTGGAAGCACTCAGGAGTTTGCAACAAGCCAAATGTTACATGTTTTAAGTGCAACAAGAAGGGACATTATGCGGGAGAGTGCCCGACTTTAAAACCAGGGATAACATGCTACAATTGCGGGAAAATTGGTCATATTGCTAAAGATTGTGAAGAACCAGTGCAAATAGCACATGCTTTGAGGATAGTCGGACCCCCATCGACAAATTCTTTGAGGATAGCTGGACCCCCAGCCCAGACCCAGATGTCTTCACCTAAGGCCAGAACTTTCAACATTACAATGCAGGATGACGTTCAGGAAACGGATGTTGTCGTAGGTACGCTTCCTGTGAATTTAGTAGAGGTTAAAGTTTAAATTGATTTTGGAGCTACCAAGTCTTTCTGTTCTTCTTATTTTTTTATAATACCCCATCACCTTTGATAATCAAATTATAATTCAACTGATGATGAATTTTTCAGATTCATTTAAATACATTCCTACTTTTCAGAGATACCTCTATTTTCCAGGGGAATCACTTGATTCAACATGATGCATATAAATTATTGAAACCCTTGAACTCTTTCTATTTTTCTCGAATATTTGCTATTCCTTATTCAACATTGTATATATCTAAACTTTTGAAATCTTATTGTTTCTCTCTGAATACTTAACCTTCTTTATTCAAACTGGGATGAACAACCCTATGTATGTAGGGGATTCAGAGACATCTTATCTATGTGATAGAAGTCTGGTGGGACGCCACTGATTGTGTTTGTCATGAAAGTACTGAAGGCTGGCCACCTTTTGTACTATGGCGGTTGACCTAAGTGACAAATGCAACCTGAAAATAGTTCGGTGATCATATTGATCTCTCAGTTAAATCCTTTTATAAAATTCTCATAAAAAAAAAAAAAGCTCATCTTGTACTAATACATGTTAATACTTGTCTATTCTATTGATCCCTTTTGTTATAAACCCTTGTGTCTTCAAAAAGTTATCAATGATTGAGAGTAGTAAGGATGGAGACAATGATATTTTGAGTGGTGTAAGCTACAGTTACGTTGAATGAAAATTTGATGAGTTGATTGAATCAAAAAGTAAAGGAATTGACCGTGGAGAATGGAATAATTCAAGGAAATGAGTGATAGACGTGTACTTTAATTTTATTTATTCAGCTATCGGTAAATGATTATTAGTTTTGAAAAAGGTTACTCAATAGAACAATGGGATTAAGGATGGATGGAAGTTTCTCAGTTATTCCCTCCTCGAGTAACATTGTACGTTGAAAGGGGACTAAGAATGATTGGGGAATTTCTTGATATTCTTTTTCTCAAAGTTTTATCTGGGGCAACCTGAATTATGAGTAGGAGCGTGGAAGTTGTACTATTTGCTTTCAGTCAAGACAGATTCTGTTTTAGTATTATATATATACGCGAATTATTTTTGATGATTGGGTTAGTACTTGAGTACAGGGCATAGTCCATTATACGAATAGGTCATGTCCGATTTTCGGTAGAAAAGGGATCGTCACGTGCGAGTGAGCAGTATCTAGAATTAATGAGACATACAAACCAAAGGTTCAAGTTTATGTTAGAAATTCGAAGGCCTACAAGATGAGCCTATCGATATGTGAATTGATATAAATGAATGCTAGTGTGGAAGGAATGACATGGAAATTGAAGGAGAAATGGTTGAGTAATACTGTCTATGCTTTCTTAAGACTGATTCTGAGGACAGAATCCTATTAAGGGGGGAAGGATATAACGCCCTAGAAAATATCGTATTTGTTATTATTATTATTATTATTATTATTATTGTTATTATTATTATTATCATTATTATTATTATTATTATTTAATTATTTAATATTAAATGTGGATTATAGGGTGTGAATTTTTTTTTTAGATAAAATATATGTGGCATCATGTTTACATGCTTATATGATGTTGTATATGTGAAATGTGAGTGTGTATTTTTATTTGAATTTTTAGTGATTAAATCTATTTAAATGATGCATTATTGATCTTCGAAATTTTTATAAAATCATCGGAGTTATTAAAAATCATAAAATCTTTTGTAATATTATCTTTGTATAATTATTTAGTTTTTAAAATTTTTGAGTGTATTATTTTGGGTGTTTTAATAATTTAAAATGATTTTAAGAGTTTTATTGCATTTAAAGGATCTTATCTTGTAAAATTCATATTTAATTCATTTTCTATCCTAAAAATATTTTAAAAATAGCTGGGTCATTGTAATTTTATAATCTTTATTTTTAAATTTTAAATTTGATATTATACCCATTGTTCTAGTTAATTGTGATTTTTAGAATTTATTTTCTAATTTTTTCAACAAAGCAAAAATCAATATTTTACCCCCTTTTTGTTTTTTTGTTTTCCCCAATTTAAAACCCCAATCCCTAATTTAGTTTTCTTCAGTGTGTTGATTTCACGATTGTCTCTCGATCTCTCTAGAATATCTCCCCTCTTTCCCTTGAAATCTCTCTGTAACTCTCGATATTTCTCTCCCTCTTCTCTCTCTCTCTCTCGGGAAAAAAAAAAAACTCTCTCTCCCTCACCTCTCTCTCTCTCTTCATCTCTCTCGCTGGTTAACATCACTCCCTTTCCCTCGACTGTGTAAGTTAAAGCACGTGTGTGGGTGTATGTAGTTGAGCCGTGTATATGGGCGTGTATATGTGTAGAGTGCGTAAGTGCGGATTCGAAAGACGTAGACCCAAGAGGTACAGGAAAGGCAAAGGTTGAGAACTTTTGAAACTAAGCTACTAGCGAGGAAGTATTCTGTTAAGGCAAGTAACTCGAACCTTTTATTTCTGTTCAGATTCTTCATGGATTGTTGTTTAAGTTCTTATAACTTAGTGCTTTCAAGTTATCGGTCAATTCTCCTGTACTATATTGTTAATCCGTGTAAACTATTGCTTAAACCTTTGTACCTTCTCATTTACCCTCGTAGATTACTGTTTAAACTGTTGTACCTCCTTGCTAATTCTATTTCTCGTTGAACTGCAAATCTTGTGGTATAACATACCTTTTGCATAAGCTTAGACATTATTTCATATCTATTCCCTTAATTCACACCAGCATTACTATACCTTATAACCCTTGATTAATCTTTAAATCCTTAAACCTTGTTGTGTGATATACCTTTTGTACTAGCTTAAACCTTATTTCATATCCATTTCCTTAAACCACACTAGTTTAACTATTCCTTGTAATCCTTGAATTAAACTTTAAATCCCTAACCATTGTTATGTCCTCAATTAATTAATTACCATTATTGCTTATACTCCTATTTTTTTTCCCGAGCCATACCTTGTTTGATACCGCCTTGTATTACACCTCTAAAATGACAAGAGCTTGATAAACCTTTATTTTTAAATACCTGTGAATCACACTTGAACCCTACCTTGCGAACCTTATACAATTAAATGGGATTGTTTACTTGATTTTTAGTCACTTATCCTTTAAATTAAATTGAAAGTTTCCCCGCTCTGAATTATTGCATAAGAATTCTATTCATCGAAAATTGCTTTATTTTAAGGAAATTTAATTAACTATTTTAATTAGCGTAAGAGGCTAGGGTGGTCCTAGTCCAGCACTTTAATTTGGCGTAAGAGGCTAGGGTGGTCCTAGTCCAGCAACAGAGGCCAATGTGTTGCCTAATTGGGAACCCAATTTTTTTTTAAAGTCCAGAGGGACCTAGTGTCCGGTATGGGGACATTACGTGGCTGATCACCCGTATTGTCCGGTTTTAATAAAAAAAAAAAACTTAATTTAATTAAAATGTTTTAAAGGTGGAAATATGCTATAAAAAGAGAATTGATTGCTCTCTCTTTCTCCTTACCTTGGAAATGGATTATAAATTGTCAAATATTGGAAGAGCTCAAAGAATGATCCCTATAATGTTATATCCATTTTTCTGTTATTGATTCCATTGTATCTATATTGTTACTTGCTGAGCATTTGGCTCACTTCTTGCTATTGTTGCTAACCCTTTTTCAGTTAAAGAAGAAAAAGATACAAATTAGAAGCAATATCGGGAGAAGAACTTGTTGTGGACCATAGACAGCCTAGATTTGCTCTGCTAGAAGGCTGGACATCTGAAGATCAGTTAAGGCTTGTATAATAGTATCAGCTAGTTGTATTTAGTTGTGGAATGTATGTAGCTTTTAATTAAGGTTTTAGTGATATGTTGTAATAGTTAGTTAGTAGCTGCTTGTTTCATACCACTACCTGTTAGAGATCCGGGTTAGTAGTGGGGTGTTGTATTATGACTTAATGTCTGGTTATCAGCTTATATGTATTTAATTTTGGTTGTGGTGCCCCGATCTTGTTTTATGATCGGGAGGGCATAGTAGTATGGTTCACCTGATCGGTTAGGACAGGTTGAACAGGTGTTTATGTTTCTTAAGTAGTTGGAATTGCAGTTTTCTTTTTTATGAATTTGGTTGGGTCAAAAATACAGGTGGATAGTCCGTATTACGAATACTTCATGTCGAAATTTTCCAAAATTTCCCTGTATTAAAAATCCATTTTATCTAATTAAATCCAATAATTTATTATAAAAGTATATTTTTAGTATTGGGAAGTCGGGGCGTTACAGGTTTCCTCAGTGCTGAGTTTGAAATGAAAGATTTGGGTACGGCTCGGAAAATTCTGGGAATGGAGATTTATAGGGATGGAAACAAAAGAAAGATCTTCTTGTCACAGAAGGGATACATTCAGAAGATTTTGTCAAGGTTTGGCATGTCTACAACAAAGCCTATAGATACTCCTAGTGCTGCAAATGCACATCTGTCTGTTGCTTTTGCACCTAAGTCTGCTGAGGAAAAAGAGTACATGTCTCGAGTTCCCTATGCTAGTGCAGTAGGAAGCTTGATGTATGCAATGGTCTGCACTAGACCTGATCTTGCACAGTCTGTCAGTGTTGTTAGTAGGTTCATGGTGATCCAGGCAAGGAGCATTGGCAAGCTGTGAAGAGGATTTTTCGGTACTTAAAAGGTACATCTGATGTTGGTCTCATTTATGGAGGTGATACTGAGTGTTTGGTGACAGGGTTCTCAGACTCTGATTATGCTGGAGATGTTGACAGTAGAAGGTCTATGATTGGTTATGCTTTCACTCTGGGTGGTTCGATTGCCAGTTGGAAAGCTACTCTGCAACCTACAGTGACTTTGTCTACTACAGAAGCAGAGTACATGGCATTGACAGAAGCCGCAAAAGAAGGAATCTGGTTGAAAGGATTGATCAGTGATCTAGGTCCACATCATGATCAGGCTACAGTATTTTGTGACAGTCTCAGTGCAATCTGTTTAGCCAAGGATCAAGTCCATCATGAGCGGACTAAGCACATAGATGCGAGATATCATTTTCTAAGAAGTGAGACGAGAATTAAGGTGAGAAAAGTGGGTACTGCTGATAACCCAGCTGATATGCTCACCAAGTCGGTTCCACATAGCAAGTTTCAACATTGTTTGAACTTGCTAAATGTTCGGAGTTGTTGACTGCCCTTTTGAGGGAAAAATCTGAGGTAGAAGAGTTTTATCTGGTACATCTGGCATTATTATGATGCGTCTGGTACATCTGTTATCTGTTTTTGAGAGGATTCAAGTAAAGGTGGAGTCTGTTATCTGGTACATCTGGCATTATTATGATGCATCTGGTACATCTGTTATCTGTTTTTGTGAGAGGATTCAAGTCAAGGTGAAGATTTGTTAGTTTGACTTGAATAGGTGGGTGGTGGGCGGTGGCCGGCGGCGGCGTCACTGTAGCCGCCGGATTTGACCACACCTAACCCACCTACCACACCTACCCCTTAGTTTATGTCTATAAATAGAGATGCATGTAAATTTTGTAGAACATCTGAAAAACCTCTATAATCTGTTTAGCCTCTCAGATCTATAAACTTATTTCTCTTCTGCATATAATGTTTCTTGCTTCCGTTATAACAGAACTCTATTTCGATGCCACAGGGGCACTGCTAGGAGGTGTCCCTGAATCTGATCCTGACCCAGGTTTCTTATTATCCCCGTCATCACCCTCTACATCTTGCCCAAGAAACAAATTGCCAGTCACGGTAAACTTGATAGTAGGTGTAAAATTTAGTACTGGCACACTCAAATTGTTCTACGACACATCAAGAACCACTATCTGAATTCCAATGTTGTCAAGCTCTCAGGAATAGGACCAGTAAGATCATTATAATTGAACAACAGATTTCGTGGTGAAGTAAGATTTGCCAAGGCAGGTGAAATCATACCCGAAAAATTCTGCTTGTTAAAGTTCAACACTGTTACACTTTTCTGTTGAGGATCATAAGTAACAAATTTCCATTTAGCACAAACATCATTTCCCGTCCAAGCTTTTGCAAGCAACAGAGGATACCCAAAAGCCCCCGCTACAGCAAGAAGCACATTCACCTGAGGATCACAAGGCCCAGCAGAACTCCTGCAGAAGCTATTAGTCTGCACATATCTAGTTTTCACTCCTCTTTTAAACTCCGGAATCTGACTCTGCAACTTATTTTTCTGCAGAGACACGTTGATCAATTTTGGAAGCTCAGTCAAAGGAGGAAGCACACCAGTTAATTGATTATGCCTGAGCTGCAGATCGAACAGGTTTAAGCATTTGGACAAGTCTGGGACAGGACCAGTAAAAGCATTAGCAAAAAGCCAAACTTGAGACAACCAGGCCATTGAAGATAGCACATCAATACCACCTGATAACCCAAGATATTGATTATTCAAGCAAAGAATCTGAATTATAGAACCGGCAAAAGTTTTTGGTTAAACCCCAGTAAGATTATTTTATGAAAGCCTTAGCTCTTGAAGTGTTGGGAAAGAGTCAAAGAAATCTGGAATAGACAGAGAGTTATTTGGATGAGAGCTCAGAGAGTTGTGAAAGTTCCGATGGCAGAGTGCCAGACAGAGAGTGATTTGGATGAGAGGTTAATAGCGGTTACTCTGCCATAGTTATTGCAGATAACACCGGACCATTCACAGTAAGATGTGCCAGTCCAGTCAGACAGACGATAAGGCAGCGGATTGTTTGATCATGACAGCAGTGTCATCCACAGATGATACTGAAAATAGGAGAGAAATAATGAGGATGGAAAGAATTTGTGAATGGCATTGTCGTTACTGGTAGAAGATGAGAAAGGTATCATGAATTGTATTAATGAAGTTGAGAGAGAGACTGGTTGTACGGAGATTTGAACATGGGAAGGAAAAGAGAATGTTCATTCGCTGAAGAAGGTATTGGAGGAACAGCTGGTTAACATCCTTATTCTGCATGGTCTTGAAGTTGAATAATATAATGATACTTCATAAGTACATAGTGACCAGTTGACGGTAGTGGTAGCAGTAAGGTATTGAAGAAGTACTGCAGAAATTAAAAGATATATATTATTGCAAGGTCTCTTAGGTTAATAACAATTTTTAAGAAGTTGTGAAATTTGTCAATAACCAATTCCATCCGCAGCATGTGCTATTGTGCTGGGTAGGGGTGTTCGCGGTGCGGGCGGTGCAGTTTTTTCCTCAAACCGCAAACCAAATCGCGCATGCGGTTTAGACAAATTTTCAAACCGCGATCGCACCAACGTAAAATTAAAACCACATAAACCGCACCACGAAAAATACGGGAGGTGCGGTACAGGCAGTTTACCTATTTCAAATTTTAATAATATAATATCTTAAAAATAAACAAATCCATAATAATAAAACAATAATATTTTATTATAATTATTTTATAACAAAGCAATAAATATAGGTCCAAAAAGTGTAGATTTTGAGCAGAAGTAGTATGTAGAAGGAGCACATCCCACCCACCAACACCTTGGACTCAACCTGAATCTCTTGAAAACAAGATGGAGGGGATAATTGTTAAGTCAAACATTTAAGTAACTTTTAATCCTGTTATTATTGTCCGATTGGTATAGATTATCCATAACATTTCATGAAGATATTACTAAGACGTAAGACCAGTTTTCTTCTTTTTCTACTATTAATGGCACTCAATTATCTCCGGTAAAGAAACTTGGAAATTATTTGGTATAAATTTTATCATCGTAAATTGCTGTCATGGTTGTATAAACACAATATTAAATTGTTGTCCAGGGTAAAAAAATCATATATATGTATATATTTATAAATATATTAATCCTATATAATATGCGGTGCGGTACGGTCTGAACCGCGAGAATGAAGCCCCAAACCACACCGCACCATACGATTTGGCTAAAATGCAAACCACGACCGCACCACAAAAAATTTAAACCACGGTGTGGAGTACAAAGGGATCTATGTATAGGTATTTTTCGGGAACAAAATACAAGCCACTGCAGGAAACAAGGGAATTTCGATAAACAACTCCTCTGTCAAGGGTCTGTCTGAATCAGAACAGATTTTTACGAGTGATGTGCAGTTTTAATAACATAATGAAATGATCCTATAATAGAAGATAATGGCCCCGTTTGCCTCCTTTTGTTTATGATTTATAAGTTATTTATTTCGAAAAAAATTCATATTTATATATTTTTTTTTTAGAAAAAAATGTGTATGAGGAGTTTAACATTCATTTTCTTGCAGAAATAAATTGCTTATTTAAAAAAAATACATTTTTCTTAATTTTTTTCGAAAATAAATTACTTATTTCTGAAAAATAAGATAAGCCAAACGGGACCAATGTGATGGAAGTAGAAGTTGAGGGCGTTGAGGTTGCATACAGGGAACTACTCTCCGAGTAGTGAGGCTGTGACAAGGAAGACCAGAATTTTGGATGTGATTAACAACTTACAAGACATGAAAATTATTATAAAAATTATTTCATTAGAAAGTATATTTAATCTACTTTAATATGTATTTTTCAAACTTTGCAAAAAATAAAGGAATTATGTATAAATGTTAGCCAAAATTTAATCAATTTGGGAATATCAAAAATCATAATATTATTCTGTCAAAGTTTTTAATTAACAATAATAGTGGATAACAAACCTTGATAAGTCCACCATCTGGCCCACCAAAAAACAACAAAGATATTCCCTCCGTCTCATATTGTAAGACACGGTCAAAATCTCACAAAGATTAAGAAAAAATTATTTGATTAGTTTGGTGGAAGGATTTGATTGGCTAATGTTTTAAAGTGGGTGTAATAAAAGATATAAAAGTGGGTAAAGTAGGAAAGTAGTGGGTGTAATAGTGTTTTTTTAATAAAAAAGGAGTATAAAATGGAGAAGTAGTGGATGTAATAGTGAAAAGTAGTGTTCTAAAGTAGGTTCATTATTTTTGGGACGTCCCAAAAAGGAATAAGGGTCTTATAAAATGGGACGGAGGGAGCAGCAGTTACACTAGTTGAGTACTACAAGAACTAAATTATTGCCACCCAAATTGACAGCCCAAAACTATCCGTACTCACCCTCCTTCCATAATAATGAGATACATAATCGATAATTTTTAGAACCAGACATGAACAATTTTATATAATTATTCCATAATTTTCTTACCATTTCAATCCTTGGAATTTCAGATGCACGTTTTCCTATGTACTAAAATCTCCCTCTCTTCTCATATGCATACAAAACAATTGTATCTAACTTGATCATCACATACTATCAAGATTTTATTGTGTTTTTTTGAGTGAAAAATGGCACTTGTTTCTGGAGCTCTGATTACAACTTCTTTATCTTTTGTTTCTAAATCTTGTGATAATAGAAAACATGCATTTCAATTCTTGATTTCTAGAAGCTTGCCAGTAAAAACCCCATTTTGGTTTAGAGAGAATTGTAAATTTGGTGGTGATGATGGTGTTGTTGCAGGTTCAAGTTCAAGATTTAGAGTTTCTTGCAAAGTTCAGGTTGTTTCTTGACTGCCCTTTTTGTCAAATTTTTGTTTTTACAGTTTTAGTTGCTGTTGTAATTTTATCCAAGAATTTCATAGTATTCAATGTGTTTGGTAATTGTTAAGATAATGATTCTCAAAAGCTTGAATTTTGCTCCTTAGAGTAGGGGTGGGATATTGTTGGGATCTTTACGAAAACAGCTTTCTAATGATTAGGGAAGGGATAAAGTTAGTGATAAAGTTGGAGTCTTTAAGGAAACAGCTCTCTAGAGCAGAGTAGGGGTGCGAATGAAGGCGGAGATTTTGTGATAAGAAGTTTGAGTCATGGTGATAATTCCAAAGTAGGGGAGGGATAAAGTTGGAGTCTTTACAGAAACAACTCTTTAGAGCAGAGTAGTGGTAGGGGGTGAAGCCGGAGTTTTTACGATAATAAGTATATTGAGTAGAGAAGAGGTATTGATAAAGACGGGGATTTTACGATAATAACTGTCTAGAGTAGAGAAGGCGAGGGTAAAGTTAGCGTCTTTTGTAGAGTAGGGGTGGGGTAAAGTCGAAATCGTTACTAAAATTGGAAAGAGGGCTGCATGAGGATTTAATTTCTCATCCTGTACTTAGAGTGGAATAGACACGAATGATTGGCTTTGTTAAATTACTTTATTATTTGCAAAGCTGATTTTCGAGTACCACTTTTCTAATCTAGCATGTTGTTTGGCAAGGTTTTGTTTTATATGAGTCTCTTGGTCCCATTAACCTCACTGTGAGCCCAGTTGTCTTCTTTTGTGAGATATTACACATAATTTTTCAGTAAGGAATTATATTGTCTTATGTTATCCATTTTAGCAAAATTGTATTTGTGTGTTATGATGCTAATAGTGAGCAGCCAACAGATTTTTTGATTATTTATTGAATAATTGGTTTACTATTTGTAGGCAGAGGAAATTCAACTTAGAAGGTGTTCGCCTTTTCTAGAAAGTGCATTACTGTCAGAAGATAATGTTTTATCATCTGAATGGAAAGCCATTCCGGACATATGGAGATCTTCAGCACAGAAATATGGTGATAAGGTTGCATTGGTGGACCCATATCACGATCCTCCAACAAACATGACTTATAAGCAGGTAAAATTTGCATAATAATCATGAAGTGATAATGCAATTGATAGTCTATACCAAAATTATGTACGGAGTATGTTAGATTTCAGTAGCCTTGAGTAATTAAATAAGTAAGATGTTTTTATGCTTTCAACTTTAGCAGCATTACCCATTTGGATATGTAAATCTTCGTATCGCTTCTGAGGATTTTTTTTTTTGAAAACTACCCTGTGGGGGAAATTGTATAATCATGATATTTGATCTTTCACATGGCGTTTCTTCACATGTATCCAAATGTTTATATCGGTTATATATTGTATCACTTTGTGGATGGTTTATTGGTAGCATACACATGAGGAAGTATGATTCATGTAAAATAACTGGGTTGACATTCTTGACTTGGGACTTGATAATACATGTCTTAAGAATTGTCTTAGATATAGAATACTATAATGATATAAGGCTATTGTATGTAATTTGTCCCCTTTTAAATTTCATTCGTCTATTTTCCTTTCCCCCTGTGTAAAATTGTATTGACCTAACAAATGATTGTTACTGCAATGCTTTACAGAAAAAGCAAATTTAATTGAATACATGTTCAATATTGAAAAATGCAGCTGGAGGAGGAAATCTTGGACTTTTCTGAAGGCCTCAGAGTTATAGGATTAAATCCATACGAGAAGCTTGCGCTTTTTGCGGAAAATTCATGCAGGTGGCTAGTTGCAGATCAAGGTATGCAGCTTTGAAGCTCGGGCTAATGTTACTATCTACTGATTATTTTTTTTTCTTTGACCAATAATTTTCTTATCATAATTTTCTTATCAAAATCGTGAATTCTGATTAAGTAAGCAGTGTTCAGAAAATCCTCGTGTCAAAGTTGCACCTCCTAACAAGTCTTTTCTCATATATGGTTTTGTTTTATTATCTTTTTGTGTCTTTTATATATTTCTTCATTTTTAGAATGAAAGTGGTACATTATTCTGTAATGTACCATGTACACATGATCTTAAAATTGTATATATTATTATATTACAGAAGAGAAAAAACAAGAAAGAAAGCAATGAATGGAAAAATTTAGTTTTGATGGTAGAAACATGTATGCAAGGCCAGCACTACTAAATATTTGTCCATTCTGTCTTAATATCTCAGTCTATATGCAAGTTTCTCATTCCTTTGTATTAAAGATCATCTTTATCACTTAAGGATTAAAATACCCGAAGGCCAAAAATATTTATATGGATTTTTGAATTAGTTTTAGACGTTTTTTACTTATGGAATCACCACCTCAACGACGACCTGATTTAGAAGCAGTAGATCGTCTTGACTAATTAAATGACATTGACATAAAAAATGCATCTATAACAATAATTGCTTGGTTTCAGGTTAGCACAGGTCATAATCATCTAAAATTTGGAATGTAATGTTGGTGATTTGTGGTGTAGGAGTTTGCTTATGATAGATGTTACTTTTATATGCAAGCGATTTCTGAATTTTTAAAAGTTCTCTTGTATACATTTGGCTCTAGGTATAATGGCAACCGGAGCAATCAATGTTGTGAGGGGGTCGCGATCATCAGTCGATGAGTTGTTGCAAATATACAACCATTCTGAAAGGTTATTTGGGTTGTAGACTATAGGTTCCTCTTTCTCCTCTCCAGATTGTGCTCTTATGTTTTTTTGATGTGCTAGGTCAATTTTATTTTTCCTAAGCCCTTTATGAATATTAGTGCACGCTCCCCCCTCCTTCCCCTACAGCAACAGTTGAATATATCTTTATGACATCTGTAGCTTTTTTGTTAAAATTTCTTTATTTAGTTTTACTCTTAAGCATGATCTTTGAAACTGTATGATACAATTCTTCACTTAGTTGATGTGTGGAGATTATTATTTACAGTGAACATTTACAAATTTGGTTAAACTGTCAATTTCGTCTTTCATGGTGACCACTGACCACTCTGAAAAAAGTTAACTGATGTTTAACTTCAGAGGTATTTAGTAAATTCCTAAAATCTCAAAGCAATTCATTAGAAGTCAGCAGACATCAAAGATATTATAGTATTGTATAACAGGAATTATATATGAGCTTTGTATATTTAAATTTACTGGATTCTTATTTATTTATATTTCTTAGCTGTGTTTGTTTTCTGTTGCTCACTTTTATGACAGTGTTGCGCTGACTGTGGACAATCCTGAATTATTCAACCGGATTGAAGAAGCCTTCTCTTCCAAAGCAGCTCTAAGATTTTTAATCCTACTCTGGGGGGATAAATCGTGCCTAAAAAGCAAAGTCTTTGGCAAAGTACCTGTTTACAGTTATCAAGAAATCTTACAGTTGGGTCATGAAAGTCGCATGATTTTGCTCAACTCTCATGATGCTCGTAAGTTACTTTGCATTTAGCACCAGACATTGTATAGAAGGTCCTGTTCCACTTAATCTACATAAAAAATTTTGTGATAGTAATTTTAACCTTTTGTTTTTAGTTTTCACAATCAATTGTATCAGTACAAGTTGTTGCTTTTGTAAAACATGAACGTATATAAAGAGTTGTTGGCATTCATTCTGTTTCAACATGGTCCTGTCACACATTTTTAAGCATCACAAACACAAAGTAACACTTATTTAGTGACTCTATCCCAAGTTTTCTCATGATGTATATCTTGAATATCTGTATACTGAATTTTCAGTTTATAAAGCACATCATTTGTGTTTTATTAACAAATAGGTTTGCTCTCGGTGTTACTATGCATATTTACTGAATACTCTATTTCAGGGAAACAATATGCATATGAAGCCATAAGCTCCAATGATATTGCTACATATATGTATACAAGTGGGACCACTGGTAACCCCAAAGGTGTGATGCTCACACATGCAAATATTCTACACCAGGTTAGATTTGCCACTCTCTTGGTCACAAAAATACACACATGTTTTCGGCCCTCTGGAACTTAATATGTAATTTATGGATTTGATTTTATCCTTCTTTCTAACAGCTCTTTAAGAAAAAATCTCTATTATGGAAAACAAATCAGAACTTTACTCTAAAAATACATCCTATTGAAGGGCAGGGGTGTCAACAAGTAAGAACAGACGAGTTTCTGATTGAGCATCCCGTAAAGGGGTCTCAGGCACAGGCATATAGCACTCTAGTTATTAGGTTCTAATGGATCTCTATGTCTCACAAACACACACCCACACACACACACACACAGTGCATGCATGCATGGCAGAGGCAGCCTCCAAGTCAGCTGCTGTAAGCACACAGACTCCCCCTTCCTCCAATTTAAGTAATCAGACTTCAACACTTTGTTATCATTAATTCAACTGTTATGGCATCTCATTGATGAGTTGGTTACCATAGCATAACAGCTTTGGGTGCCACGTCTTAGTTCAGATATTCCCCAAGATGTATCCCGATATATTGATATTTATGGTGCAAGACTGCAAGTACATTCTAGCCATTAGGCAATCTACCATGTAAGAACTGATGAGTAAAGAAACTTATAATACATTGTTTAAAACTTTATAGTTGAAGCATTGACTAACTTTTATATCATTGTTTGCTCCTTTGTGTCTGTATGCATGCAAATTTATTGTAGATGCACGAGAAAAGTTTGACATTGTTTTTATCAATACTTAATCTCTTTTCAATTTCAGATAAATACCTTGGGGGATATCGTGCCTGCTGTACCTGGTGATATTTTTCTTAGTATGCTTCCACCTTGGCATGCATATGAGCGTTCTTGTGAATATTTTACATTCACCCATGGGATTAAGCAAGTATACACATCAGTTAGATTCCTAAAGGTAATTTTATTTTGTCCTGTAAATTTCTGACAATGGAACTGAATGTGAAAGAATGTTGAAATAATTCTTTTTTAAAAGCCCATGATTTTTGTGGATGCTGGTGTAAATGATTTGTTGACATTTTTGTACTTTAATAGCACATAGAATGCCGAGTTTGTTGGAGTTTTTGTCTAAGACAACTCTTTACTTCCAATATTATTTTTAATGTAGGAAGATTTGCGACGACATCAGCCTCATTATATGATATCTGTTCCTTTGGTATATGACACGCTATACAGGTAAACCACTCACTCTAAAAGTTTACTGGGTGTATCTTAATGTAGTGTACGAAAATTGTCTTTCATGTAACCATGTACAAGGATTGTGCTTTCTTGTGCAAAGAGAAAGAATTTGGTTAAGGGTCTATCTGTTCTATGTGGAGAATTCTGCTACCACCATTATTCTTCCTTTCCTCTTTGATTTTTTTGTCTGTCCTGTTCTACATGGTGACCCTATGAGATGGAGTAATTTTCTCTTTATCCTTATATTGTAATTCAACTCAAAATATCTCTTTTATTAGTTTGGCATGCATGAACATGTACAGTCAATCATGATGACATGTTAGATATGTGGAATGAGCACAAACCCATAAAAATTTTTCAAGAAATCGTACCAAAAATCTACTGTATTTTGAGTTCAAACTCTCATATTAAAACAATTTGTCCATTCCTAGAGTTAGCCTTTGTCATCATATAGTAGATGTACAATATTAGGTCGTTATGTCCAAGAAAATAATTATTGAGCGTTTTTTATTTATACTCTGCTGTCTTTCTTGTTCTTTCAGCATTAACACCAATACACCATCACCTGTCTGATAACTTTTTCCTTCATTCTAACATAAAATATAGATGTTTGGATACTCAGATGTTATTTCTCTATATTTTGAAAATTATGCATGTTATTCTTTTTTCAGTTTATCATTGCTTTGAACATAATGACATTCATACTTTTTCGACATACCAGATATCTATATCATTCTTCTCATCCAGATCCATTCTCTCCTCATCTTTTATAAACTTCATCTGTATATAAATTTCAGACTGTTTTACATGATCCAGACATTCATAAGTTCTGGTAGAATCGGTTTCTACTTCTAACTTATAAGAATGTGCTGTCTCTAATTCCGTATTACACACTGCAGTGGGATTCAGAGGCAAATTTCTTCAAGCTCTGCTGTTCGTAAACTTATAGCGCTCTTATTTATAAGAACCAGTTTAGCTTACATGGCGCTCAAAAGGATTTACGAGGTTAAATTTTAAAACAGTTACTTGCTTCTTGTTTTGCTCAGAGATCTGTTAACTTTTGCAGCCTTAGGTCTGTGCACAAGCCCAGCCTATTGAAAAGGAGCTTTAGTTCCTTGTAATGAAAGATGAACTATTGCATTATAACTATGGTAAATAGTTTCCCAAGCTTCAGGTGTTAATGGTCCCCCGGTAATCTGGTACCCAACAATATTAGGCCGAGTTCAGTAAAATATTCTGTCAGGAAATTCGCTTTTATCTGCTGCTAAAATCTAGTATCTATCTGTTTAGTGCACTCCCAAGTATACATACCTCCTTCAGCATGTCAATATTTTTGTAACAAATAGAGTCCCATCCATTTTTAACCTTAATAGAAAGTTTTAAATTCCACTATCTTCTGGTGTGCTTAATATAAGGCCTTCAAATTACCAAGTTGCTAGTTATAAATTTTTCTCAACTGAATTGCATGTTAGTTAGATGTTGTTTGCTTTATTTTTTATCCTCATACATCTCGGTCTACTGTACTAATCCTTGAAAGGCACAGAGGGGAAGCAAATTTTTATCAGATTCATAATATATACTGTTTCATTACACTCAGAAATCTAATATTTCTAGTCTCTACTCTTTTTTCAAGATTAGTAGTTCACTTATCCATGTCAAACTATTATGAAATCCTGTTTTTTGTCCTTTGTGCCAAATTGGTGGGGAACAGGTTGATTTCTAATATGGCAACATACTGTTTTAATATCTTTATCTTTTTTGTAGGGAAAATGTCTAACGAAAAATCAGAAGCAGCCTTCTTACCTTGTTTCTGTTTTGGATTGTTTTTTGGCAAGGCTTATTGCTGCTATATTGTGGCCGATACATATGTTGGCAAAGAAGATCGTCTACAGCAAAATTCTGTCTGCCATTGGTCTTTCAAAGGTTTAATTTAGTGGACCATATTCATTTGACTCTTTGTGAAGTGTGAACTACTGAACACCTGCTTTTTTTTTTTTTTTCCAAGTGCAGTGCTATTACAATTATTCTCTATAAGATATCTTTCCTTTCATGTTAATAAATCTTTCATTAACAAGTTAACTTTTTTTTTTTTTTTTTTTTTCTGACCCTTCTTTAACTTTTAGTTTTACTTGTCATTAAATCCTACCTTTTTTTAAAGTGCACAATATTTGTTATTTTATATGTTGTCTAGATAAAACATGTAGATTATAGTGATATGCTACCTTTCTTCTTCAGGCTGGCATAAGTGGTGGCGGTAGTCTGCCTTCACATGTTGACAGCTTCTTTGAGGTTACAAGCTTTTGCATATTATTTAGCTAATATATAGAATCTGCGGCAACTCTTCTAAAAGTACTTTTATGTCAGGCAATTGGAATCAAAATTCAAAATGGATATGGACTGACAGAAACATCTCCAGTCGTTGCTTGTAGACATCTAAGTTGCAATGTAAGAAATGCACTATTCTTTTTCTGAATTTCTTTTGATAGCAATGGATCGCATTACAGATTCCTTAATAGGGCTTCAAACTGCAGTTGACTCTCTACAAGCAGATCCAAGTCAACCCCATTTGTCTTTTTAGACCATATAAAATTAACAGTCAACATCATCGTTATAAGTAATATCCCAGGAACAGTCTTCTAGTACAGTTACATTTCATGAGTTTGTTTCAGCAATTTCCTATGTTTATAAAGAATCATTTGACTATATATATGGTGATATTGGCCTTATCACTAAACATTTTTGACACAGTTTGTAGTGGAAAATGTGGGTATATCATGTAAAATTCTTACAGTACTAAACAGTTGCCATGGTTTATACTGCATTTCTTGTTTAGTTGAGAGATTTAAGATATTGATCTTTTATCTGTAGGAAAAGGTCCCATGATGTCGGACCCAAGTCACATGGCATATATATGCACACCCCTTTATTCTCTTCTATTCCTTTTAACCAAATCTCTTCCAAGTTTTATTCTTTACGGTTGATTTTAGTCTTTCTATTTTTTTATCGAACCACGAACCACGTGTATACCTGTATTGGCTGGTATATATAATGATGTAGTAAATTCAAACTTGAAGGTTCTTGGCTCCATTGGACGTCCACTTCGACATACAGAAATAAAAGTTGTAGATCCATTGACGGATGAAGTTCTTCCACACGGAGTAAAAGGCATCGTAAAAGCTAGAGGGCCACAAGTGATGAAGGGCTACTTTAAGGTTAGCTGAATCACCTCGCATATCATAAACTTGTGCTTATCAGTTCTAGATTGATAGTAACGTGATACAAATGTTATTATATGAGCAGAATTCCACAGTAATAATTTTTTATAGGTATATGATAAAATAATCATTTGAGATGCACAGCACAAAGTTAAAAAAAGAAATAACATAATAGTTTTCACCCCATTAAAGGAAACACAAGAAGTTCTCAAATTTGCAAAACATCTCGAAAAGCTAATTATTGTGGTCCAGGTTCATGTAGAAAGACAGAGGCAACAACCTTCACAGGTGTTTTGCTCATGACCTCACTTTATACCTCATTTTATAATTTTTAGCGAGCTCCAACATGCAACACTGTTTGTTCCTTCTCCGCGGAGAAGGATGGTTGTAGGTGATGATGGTGGCTAGTTGCAATGATAGTTATATATACAATACATGGTCACTATTCGTGGATACAGAAAAAATGATTATCACATTTTAGAATGGACTAATGGAAATAATATTTTCTCTTTTCAAACCTTGCTGGATCACATGTTTGTTTCCATAATAGCTAATTTTGAATGGATATTTATCTTCTCTAAGAAAGATGCTGATTGTCTTTGTTAATCAGAACCCATCAGGAACCAAACAAGTCCTAGATGAGGAAGGTTGGATAAACACCGGTGACATTGGTTATATTGTGCCTTACCACTCAGTAGGGCGAAGTCGTCATTCTGGAGGCATTGTTGTTCTTGAAGGACGAGCCAAGGATACAATAGTTCTCTCAACAGGTAACAATCTTTCCCATAACATGTCAGTAGGCAAGAATCTCTGGTAAAATCTCAGAGTACACGTGTAACTATTTTTTGCATCACATTTTTTAACTTTGAGCTTTCTTTTTCCAAGGATCAGAGTTAAAAATACTAATCATGTATTTGCATTTTATATTTGGATTAGAACTAAATGAGATATTGTCAAACTTCTTGATTGACTCGAAAGCGTGCATCTACGTTTAGTTTTGAGTCTTTTGACTAGAAAACTCTTGAAGATTGGACTTATCTATGTAAAATTTTACTGATTAAATGAACACTCTGGTTACCTTGGGTTCAGTAACTTTCTACACAATTATGCTTTCTTAAATGTCTATTTAATAGATTAGATGCTTTAAGCTATTTCCTTCTTCTTCTTTTTTTTTTTTTTTTTTTTTTAATATTAGTTGAATTGACGTGTTCTGGAAATAGGTGAAAATGTTGAACCAGCAGAGCTCGAGGAAGCTTCACTGAGGAGTACCCTAATTCAACAAGTTGTTGTAATTGGTCAGGTTAGATATAGTTCAGTCACTTGCATAATGTTTCGCAACCAAACCCTTGCTTAAAAATTGGAACTGACGAAAAAATATGGAATGCCAATATTTGAAATTAACTTATTTTGGTGCCCACATGCAATTTCTATTATTTTGCTTTCTGAGCAATGCCTTGTTGATGGAACTCCACCAAGGTGATATAAAATGATGTCCTATACTTACAGGATCAGCGGCGTCTTGGAGCTATAGTTGTTCCAAACAAGGAAGAGGTTATAGCCGCAGCAAGAACTTTGTCAGAAAGCGATACGCCTGAACTCAGCAAGGAAAAGATGACTAGTCTTATATATGCAGAGATAAAGAAGTGGTAAGATTTGATAGTTTTCTGGTTATGTTTTTGTACTTCAGTTGCACCTGTAGATTACACTTGGTTGATCATTTCTAGTTTTGTTTTTGAATCACAATTGCAACCACTGATTACGCATAGTTTTACGTTCCCCTGGTCATCCTTGCTATTATATATATACTCTATATTATTGAAGTAAAATTTCCTTGTTGCAGGACTGCGGAGTGCTCATTTCAGATAGGGCCAGTACTTGTCATCGATGAACCTTTTACAGTAAGTGTGCAGTGTCATAATATTCGACAAGTCATGCATAAAGTATATTAAGCAAGAATCTAACTCGATCGATCTATTAACAATGCTCTGAATTGCAGATAGATAGCGGTTTAATGACTCCAACCATGAAAATCAGGAGAGACAGAGTTGTAGCTCAGTACAAACAGCAGATAGAAAATATGTACAAATAAATTCCCTTTGGGCAAATGTAATTGTTGTATTCTTACTACTTACCAGTTACAATAGTTATAATTGTAAAAATAAATGATAGAAGGCAAGTCGGCCTAGTTAGCAATCATCCTTTTTGACAAAAATGAAATATCTTTACATTAAAAATCTTTGCAGAATAAAATGTTCTGACTAATTCAAAAGAAATTTGTGGCCTCTTAAATGCTGACCAATTCAAAAAAAGAAATTAGTGTCTTCTTGATAACTGTACATGTAATCCTGTCATCTATCCTATCTTCCCTCGGTAGCAGAGGTAAGATTCCAAGAATGCATCTAGATTTTTTTTTTTTCGAAATCGTAAACTAAAATGATTGTTTTAGAGGCTCTGAATTGGTTGCAAAGTTTGCACTATCGTCATATTACAATAGAATCAGACTCGTTGTTGGTGGTAAATGCTCTGCTTAAGAATCGCCATTATCAGCTGGAGGTGGGGAGTGTGCTAGAGGCATGTCAATCAGCTCTGTTGCGGAGAAGGGATGTTGTGGTAGTTCATGTTAGAAAGCTAGCGAACAAGGCGGCTCATTTAGTGGCTAGGATACCTTGTGAGCTTAATAGCTACAAAGTGTTTGAGTCTCCTCCATGTAATGTGTTTGAGACAATTATGTATGATTCATCTGAGTTCTAATGAAATTTCTTTGGCTTCAAAAAAAAAAAAAAAGATTGTTTTTAACCTTTATGTTTGAATATGATTTATTGAATTATAGATGCATATGATAGACAGTGGAAAAAAGATGAGATTGTCACTCATTAATACCGCAGTACATTATAAATATAAATTGAAAATTTGAAATCATGCAAGTACTAAAAATATCAAAATGCCGTATCAGAAAAGAAAAAAATCGAGGATTCGAGTCTCACCAGAATATATGTGACAATGTACCATGAAAATCCTCTCAATAGAATGTATTATGTAATCATGATTCCGTGAATCATGAATAAAACGGAATAATGGCCTTCAATATCACAATTCTAGAGTAATTGGTCCAAAGTATCAAAATTCAAAATATTGATCCTAAATATCTCACTAACACACATTATCATGTAGCATTTTTGATTTTTTTTCTTTTTTTCAGTAACGCCAGATAGTTTAGCGTTTCGGGGCTAAAAACTAAACTTGATATAGCATTTACTACACCCGTGACTTCAAGGCACGGCATTTGGGACAAATTGGAGGGGGAAACTTCACATTATGTGGCGTTTGGGGTTGGTTTTTTATATTTTTTTTGTTTTCTTCTAAATATAAAAAAATTTATTACTAAATATTCAATAAAAATTGTATTTTTAAATTTAAAAATTACAATTTTAATTAACCTTAAGGGTTCAATAATTAATTTAACCATTTGGTTATAAGTTTTTTAATATTGTTTGCAATTATATATTTAGGAGAAAAAAAAAAGTAGAAATGCATAAACGCCAACGCTAGTTGACATGGCGTCTTCACTTCAACGCTACTTTAAGTAGCGTTGGCCCTCCTTCTCTCCTCCAACACGCTACACGTTTTAGCGTTTTTTGGAAAAAAAAAAAACCTTACACGCAACTGTGCTTTAGAGTGATATTTGGGACCACTTTTTCAAATTGTGATATTTAAGGTCATTTAGTTTAAAATTATGATAGATTGGACCAACACCCAATAAAATGAAATAAAATGAGAAGATAATATTAAAAATAAAAAAGTATACCAAAATAGAGATCAAGACATTCTTAAGAGCATCTCCAATGGGAGAGACCTCTTAGGTAAAATTTGAAATTAATTACCATAAATAAGAATTATAAAGAATGTGTAAAAAAATTTATATTCTAATGGGACAAAACAGTTGTCTATAATTATAGATAATCTCTTGATGTTGGCTATATTTGTCGAATCTCTAGAGATCTGTAGTGAATTGGCACATCACTTATTTCTATATTAAATTAATATATTCCATTAATAACAACTTGAAATTAATAATATACCATTTTTAAAATATAGCCAATCATTATAGCCAATACTATCGGAACACAATGTCTTACAGGTTCGACAAATTTTACATAATCAATATTTTATGTAATTTAACCAATCATTTTTAGCTAACGCCATTGGAGATGCTCTAATATTAATATATTCAGAGGGAATCTTACATTTCGGCATTGATAAAGATAGACTTCTTGGAGTTGCTGTACTCTGCATCCAATAGTTCGATACTACCTGTCCATTTTGGCTTCAATCCTCTCTGTTTTTTTCTTTTGAATCCTCTGTTTTGTTAGGGCAAAAAAAAAAAAAATAATAAATAAATAAATCCAAAGGAATCTTACATTTAAGATAGACTTCTTGGAGTTGCTGTACTCTGTATCCAATAGTTCGATACCACTTGTCCACTTGGCTTGAATCCTCTGTTTTTTTAATCCACTCTGTTTTATCAAGAAAAAAAGGTTTACTTCATTTATATGCAATAAAACATGAATTATTAAAAGTAGTGATTTTTATAATAAATATATTTAAAGTTTATGAAGCATTAGTGTATACTTTTTTTCTTCAATTTAAAAATATTGAGAAGTAAATGAATAAATATTAAACTTTTTATATTAAAAAATTTATGACATTACTTGAAAATTTTTCTTAACCTCTTTGTGAAATAACTTAATCATGCAAGTTTAAAGTTTGGGTAGTGCTACATACCCAAATTGGATCCCAAATATGTATCCTAAATGATACTTGTCATATTTTTATTCGTGAAATTCTTATTTATGTACGAGAGGTCCATCACATGTATGATAAAATATCTAATAATATAATGAAATTTCATCATTCGGGAACCGTTTTAGGGATGATTTTGGAGACTATAATATTTCTCTTAAAATTTTAGCTGAATTACAGTAGAATCTCGATAAATGAATATTCGATGAACGAATAACCTCATCAAATGAATATTTTTTTCCGATCCTAGCATAATTGAGATAGTGTATTTTTGACTTCAATAAATGAATAATCTCGATTAATGAATAAAATTTTTCGATCCCGAATATATTCATTTATGGAGATTTAACTGTAGTACAATTTCTTCCAAATTCACAATTTAATTGATAAATAAAAGTCAAATTATGTACAATTTAATTGACATATCAAGCCGTATATGTACAATTTACATCTGTCATTACACAGCTTTTCCAGCCAGAAAAAAAGGGTTTTGTTAGAAAAGAAATTATGTTTGTATTATTATTTTTTCATGTTTGTTCAATACTTATCATGTACACTTTTTCTTGATAATTATCCTCGTTATCTTGTACATATATAGAAAATTAAATAATCGAATTTAATAAAAATAATTGAGTTTTTTAATATTTTCTGCCATAAATATTTGATTCGGTTAATTAACATTCATGCACAATCCTTAAAATTAATATCCTACTATAATTAGATAGTTTGAGATTTTATTATACTTCGCACCTGTACAAATATTTTGTATAATACTAAGAATAGAGTGTATAGACCCGTCCAAGTACATTGAAAAAAAAGAAGAAGATAATATTAAGTTGTCATATAAATCACGGCATTTACTATACGTGATTTGTGAAGTGAGTACATAGGAAGTGTGTTGTATGTGTACAGAGAAGAAGGGGTTGGACAAGGATTTGGAATTCTAGGGAGAAAAGGGAAGGTAAAGATTGTTACTTGGGTGCAGAGTTGTATAAAAAAATTGTAACTTTGTAGAGAGATTATACAGGGAGAGAGAGAGAGAGAGGAAAGATGAGTGAGGAGATTAATGGATGCTGCAAGAAGGGACCTGGGTATGCAACCCCACTTGATGCCATTTCTGGTCCTAAGGAGTCTCTTATCTATGTTACTTGCATTTATACTGGTACCCCATCTCTCTCTCTCTCTCTCTCTCTCTCTCTCTCTCTCTCTCTCTCTCTCTCTCTCTCTCTCTCTCTCACACACACACACACACACACACACACAGTTAGTCTTTAGTTTATGAACATAATCTTTTTTAGAAAACTGGTGTTAGAAAAGAGTTGCAGATTAATAGGACAGACAAATAAGGCCCACCAAGAAATTTGTGTGGATCAAACTGGTCTATATTTATGAGTTATGAATCAAAGGGGTGTCAAGAAATTTGAAAATATTTACTTTGATTTGATTTTGTGTTTTTAGGTTCTGATCTGATGGTAAGGAATGATTGTCAGCAGTTTTTACTTTGATTTGATTTTGTATAATTGTTCAAATAAAAGTTTAAACTGGAGTGTTCTTTTCAAATTGATTTGTTTTTGCAGCAAGTACTGATCTTTTGACTACTTAACTGTTAATTACATGGATTTACTAACTTACAGTATTATTCTGTCCAAGATCAGATTTCAATTTGAAATTCTTATTTTAAAGAGGAATATAGTTTTGTTTTGTATTCATATTAAATGATTGACTTTTAATAGGACTGTTCAAAAGTTAATGATTTTCTTGTAGGGTTAGTTGCATCTTAGTTAAAAGATGAATGATATACCTCTGGTTTCTCATGCACAGATTATCTGAAATTTGTGTATGCGAAATTTAGTCTTCACGAATAATCCTGGATAGCAGGTCTTAAGTTCATTGCATATTGTCCCTCTTGGTTGAAATAAGGGGAACTATTGAATCTCTACATATACTAAACACTTTGAATATGATTAGTTAAAGTTAATGTGCCATTGTGATTGTATTATGGCAGCATTATAAATTTGAACATGTTTAATGTCTTCCTGGTTTCACTTTATAGGAACAGGAAAAGAGAAGCCTGATTACCTTGGTACAGTCGATGTGGATCCTAGTTCAAAAACTTATTCCCAAGTCATCCACAGGCTTCCCATGCCTAATATAGGCGATGAACTACATCATTCTGGATGGAATTCATGCAGCTCTTGCTTTGGAGATCCCACAGCTGCTAGACGGTTTCTTGTCTTGCCTTCACTCGTGTAAGAAACTAGTTTTTTACCCCTTATTACAAACCTGTTTCAGCCTTCCTAGTTGCTACTACTGATGTTAGTATGATCTGGTTATCATGTTTAATAAGATCCACTATATCAGATGCTTTGGAGAATGAATATTAAAATGTCACAGTAATAGGTATTCTTGTTTACCATAAGTTTCAAGTAGTGAGCCTTTTGTTATTACCAGCAGTATTTCTGTAGACGGAATTAATTTTCTAAAACTCAATATATTGAAGATTTTTGAATTCATAGAAATGTGGTTGCGATTTACTCACATTGCGTATTAACTGAGATTTCATATAGAATTTTATGTTGTCTTGCTTTTCATGCATTTAAATTCCCAAATTCTCAAACTGTATCTGAGCTCAATGGTTAGATTGCCCTTAGTATTGTCTCTGAGTCCTCTATCTGCTTTCCTTTACTTTTGAGTTTTGACTACATATGTACACAATTTTTAATCATGCATTATAAAACTCATTGCATCTTCTGTCATTTCTTTCAGGTCCGGTCGCATATATGCCGTTGACACAGCAAAAGATCCACGGGCTCCAACTTTGCACAAAGCAGTTGAGCCAGAGGACATCTTGGAGAAAACTGGATTAGCTTATCCCCACACAGCTCATTGCCTTGCTACTGGTGAGATAATGGTATCATGCCTTGGAGATAAGGATGGTAATGCCAATGGACTTGGATTTCTTTTGCTCGACTCAGATTTTAATGTGAAAGGAAGGTAAAATCAATCAATAAAATTAGAAATAATTCTACCATTTGAGGACAATCCATTGTACAACAATACATGTCTAGCTCAGCTTTTGGCATTGTCATGAACTAACAAGTATTAGCTTAAATATACTGAATAATATATTGTTTTTTTTTCCTCGAATTGGCTCTTCCAGTTAAGATTAAACTGTACATTGTGCTATTCTGAAACTCAACATGCATATGTAGTGATGCCTCTTATAACATAAAAACAATCTCAAATTAAGAGTCAACATATTATATAATCAAATGGACATTTAATCATATGCTGAAAGTATCAATTTCCATTTTACTCATCAGGTGGGAAAAGGAAGGACAAAACCCACTATTTGGCTATGATTTCTGGTACCAACCAAGACACGGGGTTATGATCAGCACATCATGGGGAGCCCCAGCTGCTTTCACCAAAGGCTTCAACCTTCAACATGTTTCTGATGGTTTATATGGTCGCCATTTGCACGTCTATAGCTGGCCCGGGGGTGAAATTAAGCAGACAATTGATCTTGGGAGTGAAGGGCTTCTCCCCTTGGAGGCGAGTGTAGCAAATTTTGTCTTCTTGTTCTCATATTATTACATACCCCAACTTTATGTCAGTAATATATTCTCCCAACTCTAATATTTACTTGAATGACTAACAGTACTTATTGTAAATTGGTGAACAGATAAGATTCCTACATGACCCATCTAAGGATACAGGGTATGTTGGATGTGCTTTAACAAGCAACATGATACGCTTCTCGAAGACTGCAGATGGTTCATGGAGCCACGAGGCAAGCTTAGTTCCTTTGGATTCATTTTCCTGCTTCATTAAAATACAGAATACACAAGTTCACTAAAATAATTTTATTGACCTTTCAGGTTGCAGTATCAGTGAAATCACTGAAGGTACAGAACTGGATTCTTCCCGAGATGCCTGGACTTATAACTGACTTTCTGATTTCTCTTGATGATCGATTTCTCTACTTTGTCAACTGGCTTCACGGAGATATTAGGCAATACAATATCGAGGATCCTAAGAATCCTGTACTGGCTGGCCAAGTGTGGGTCGGAGGACTTATTCAGAAAGGAAGCTCTGTAGTTGTCGAGGCTGAAGATGGTAGCACTTACCAAGTAGAGGTTCCAGAGGTCAAGGTATGCACATTCCAATCTCATCTTGTTGAAGCAGAAGATAGATTAATTAAAGTCCTACATGGGCTTCTGTTAGTATATGACAATCCATTATTATAAAGCTCATGCATTGTTTATTACCAACTTCTTAGCAAGACACACACACACACACACACAGAGTTATTCACTACAACTTGTAATACAAATCCAGTCCAAAACACACACACACACACACACAGAGACACAGTCACACACACACACACACACACATAGACAAATACACACCTTGTGTCCTCTTTCAATATATTTTAACGAAACAAGCTATTTAGTTTCTTAATTCTTAGTAAGCCTTGCAACACCAAATTTCCCAGTCCCACCATTTGTATATGACAGTACATTATAATTGAGCTCAAGCCATTGTTTAACCATGTAATATCAAATAGTAATATTCCTCTTTTTTAATGTAGGGAAACCGATTGAGAGGGGGGCCTCAGATGATTCAGCTGAGTTTAGATGGGAAGCGGCTTTATGCCACAAACTCACTCTTCAGCCAATGGGACAAGCAGTTCTATCCGGAGGTCATAGAAAAAGGATCCCATATATTACAGATCGATGTGGACACTGAGAAGGGTGGTCTGAAGATAAACCCAGATTTTTTCGTGGACTTTGGAAAGGAACCTGATGGTCCTTCCTTGGCACATGAGATGAGATATCCTGGTGGTGACTGCACATCAGACATCTGGATATAAATTTCTTGTAACTTTTCATTAATAAGACTCAACTTATGGTTTGATTAAGACACTGTTTCACCCATGTATCTCTGATAATTGGCAGTGGATCATAATCTGCAATTTGAATTTGTTACATTTATTACATCTGTTGTCATTACATATTTTAATTCTTCTCGCAAATAATCTTCCAAACCTTGGGCACCGACCCAGCATATAGCAAGTAAACACTTGATCATACTCGGAGTAGATGTGTGACAATCGGGGATTCGAGGTCCATAATATGTTACAAGAATTTGACAGTGTTCATCAACTTTGTAGAAGAGGCGTGCTTTATGACTTCACAGGCACGGAGATACCCAGATTTTGCGAATTACTAGTAGCAAGAGATCACAGAACCCAATCATTTAATCACATTCTTAAAAGAAGAAAACCACTACAGCAGAAACTATTAGAATCTGTGTGAAAATTAGAAAATTATTGAATTCAATAACTAGAATAAAAATAAGTTCTTCACTCCATTGCACATTATGAAATGTTAGGTGGAGTGCGGTTCCTTTAGTTGTGTAGACTTCCAGTGGGTCTTCCACTACACCACTAAGTACATTTGTAATGAAACACAATTTAATAAATATCAGTACTCCCTTTTTTTATGTAAAGAAGTATGCAAAGCCACATCAACTAGTAAAAATGAAAAGAACTACTAACAATGCTCTCTGCTTCTTTCTAGTCCTTATAACTCTACTGTGCTTAACCAAACCTTTTTCAAGCATGATCGTCGCTGCAAACTCATCGTTAGATGAATCGGCTCGTGAGTTTAGCGGAAGCTTGGAGAGTTTAAATATCGCTGAAGAGATAAGCCTGAGGAGGATACTTGAAACAAAGAAGTATATTTCACCAGGAGCTTTAAAGAGAGATCAACCTGTTTGCAATGGTGGTGGTAGAGGTGAATCTTATTCCAAAAGTGATGGTTGTCTTCCTCCACAGTCTCATCCTTATAACAGAGGTTGCTCGAAATACTATCGTTGTCGTAGTGATTCATGATTTCGTATGTTAATTATCTTCACCATATATAAGCTTGACTTTGTTGTAACATCGTTTTCACATTGTTTGATGAACTGCAATTGAAAACTCGGCTATAAATTTGTTATGTGAGCATTTGGGAACTGATATGTAATTTTTTGTAATGATTTTCGGCATTTTTTAGACTATAAGAAGTTCTGTCGAAAAGGAAATAATTCACAACAAGATATCAAAACCAGGTCGCGTTGGCAATCAAAGTAATAACCGGAGACAAGGCCATCAATACTTATATCATTTATTCGTGTAGCCACTGGCATAAAGAAATGGCTTCGTATCTTCGATACATATGATCTCTTAGTTGACAGTTTAATTAAAAAAACAGCAACAAAATTTGAATGGTGGTAAGCAAACTCCTCCATCAGCAAGTTTGGCTTTGCACCACGCATCACAGCCATTTGGGAGGTCTGCACATTTTCCAAAACACTGAATCGTGTCTCTACTTGCCGATACTGAAACTTAAAAAACATTATTACGCATCAGCATGGTTGATTTCCTTGAGCTAATCGATAATATAGCAAGTTGCACTTAGTTGACTAGCTGAGAACCAGGGGATTGTGAGAACCATATGTTCTGTGTACTTTACTACGTTTTAGTATGCGGTACATTTGGTTATATGCATGTATTTTCAAATGTTTTGTGAACTTTGGTTCTCGCATTCTCCAGATTCTCACACGATACACAGTGCGTGTGTGCAAGTGTAACAAGACAAAGCATAGATGCATACCAAGCGAGAAGATAAGCAAAAGAAGTGCAATCCATATTACAAGTTTCTTAGCAATGACTGAAACACTCATGTTCTCCATTTTTGCTCTGTATGCTTCTGGAACTACTGGTGTGACCTGCAAATGGACTCCAAATACAATTTATATATCTATTTCAAATTATTGACGATTTTATACAGGGACATGATATATCATATTTTGAGGACGAAATTAAATCTCACTAAATTCTATCCTTATGAGATGTATTATCATAGGTGCATTTTTCATACATACTATTCTAATACATCTTTGCTAACATTAAGCAAACCACTTTATAATTTTAGTTGATCTTGGTTAATTTCCAGTCATTCTCCTCAATTGGAATCTACATTTTAAGTGTTATTCAGAGTGACAGTCGACCAAACTGCAATGTTGTAAATTATAATAAAAACAAGTATTTTTTTTTTTTCTATTTTTTCATCATTAACTTTAATTTAAGAAAGCATAGTATAACTAAAACATTAGATTACTGATTGCAGACTCGTCGTAAACATAAGAAGGTCGATAAATTATGGCTGTCAGTATGAATGATATATAGGAATGATAGCTTAACTAATCCAGATGCAGCAACATTTTTCAAAACATGTTCCACTCAATTTCTCTCTACTTGCAGATTAGCAACTGAGATCCATAATTTGATAAAAATCAACTGTTCTGCACTTGAACACAGATGACATAATGTTACATTTGCAGAAGTGCAAAATGTTAATTTCTCTAAATAGGCTGATAGATTACTTTGTTCATATCTACATTTCTATGTCCTTAACTGGGCTCGCTAAGAGATACTCAACGGGAATATTAACACAAACTAATAAATATTTTATGTAATATAAAATATTTTAAAAGGAGAATAAAAATTCTTCAATATTCCTTTATTAACTGTTTACAATGACATAATAATCCAGGGCCAACACAACTGATGATTATTAATACTGCAGATGATTAGTCGAGGTGGTCCTTAGGCCTAAGCGACATGAACATTGCAGCATAATGCCGGAGTCTGTGGTCACTGCTGGTGCTTGCACCATCACTGCCACCACCATTTACTGCGATAAGATTCACAAGATCACCTCTAGTCCTCTGCAAGTATCGCCTCCATGCAAATTGTATATTGACAGCAGCCCAAGACCTCCAATTAGAAGAGTAATACCTTGTTTTGTACTTAAGTTCACCCCTTAAGAATGTGTAACGGAAATGATTCGTTATATACTGAAGCTGATCAGAATCAAGACCATACGCCTCGACAGGCTCCCCACAAGAAAATGTAGCCGATGAAGGAGGGAAACGATCCACAAATGGCATACGAAGGCACCAAGGAACAAGTTCATCTCCAATGAAGCCACCAGGTTCAATCAAAGTGGTTGTTACCATGCCCTTTGTGATATTTTGACTTCTCATAACAGAACCACTTACAATGAACACCATACGCTGTACTGGTTCACCTTCTTTCAGAATCTGTGGATGCTATACATTAATAAAGAAATTACATAATGGATTGTTCAGAATGAGATAGATATTTTTGTGGATCACCTTTTCATCTTTAGAGTAGAGCATGGGTTTAACCCGGTCACAGATGTGGTCGAGGATAAGGTCATCCAAGTTGTCAAACAGCGGTACCTGCAACATCAAAAGGGAGTCTTTTATTGATATTAAATGGTACACAAATCCATCTCAGAAATTGTGCCAGGTAACAACAGTTCACAAGTCTATAGCTAGAATTAAGAATTAAACAAACTCTAGCTAGCAGAGGAGGGACTGTAAGGCCAGGAGATACCTATCACAAGAGTGGTTTAAGTAGGAGAAGGCTACAGATGCTAAGAGCCCACACTTAAATTTAATTTGCAGAAATGTTTGTTTTAACATTTTTTTGTCATAAATATGCGTTTTATGCACAAAATATATAAATGAGTACGATAAATAATGCACAAGATACATTGAATTACTTCAAATCACAGAACTTGCGCATTGCGCTATTGTAATCACGTTAAAAAAAAAAGAGTGCGCTAGCTCATTGATCAACTAATCTTGCTCTTGGAATATCTAGCATCTCTTCTTTTACATAGTAAGTTTTCTTAAGAACTTGTTTTCTGTCAGTAATAAACCAAACCAATACAATGTCTTCACATTCAGTTTCCATCAGATGATAGAGTATTATACTGAAGAGTAAATGATATATTTATGATCACTCTTCTTGGTTTCTATCTGATTATATTTCTGTCATCATTAGACTACCATATATTCCGTAAAATGGAAAGAATTTAATGTTATTTGATTATAGTGCCTAGTGTACCTTTGGATATATACTGAATTTGTTACTTAAAACAGCTCATAGACCAGGCCTAACCTTTCTCACCAAGTCCAAGCAGAGAAAACGCTTGATATCTCTTCTCAGTCCATCAGGCATATTTTTGATGAGTTTCATCTCATCTTGGCCTCCCATGGTTTTCCATCTCTCGTGTTCATAATGACGGACTCTTCGCCTCAGCTCCGATGGCAGCTGTCTCCTTCTCATCCACCACTTCATGTCTCTGTATCGCACTTGCATTTGTCTTCGTCTAGGAGTCACAGAACGAAAAAACACCTAGATATTGTTCTTTAATTAG
Source organism: Saposhnikovia divaricata (assembly GCA_036435485.1). Lineage (NCBI taxonomy): Eukaryota > Viridiplantae > Streptophyta > Magnoliopsida > Apiales > Apiaceae > Saposhnikovia > Saposhnikovia divaricata. The sequence goes on along the minus strand of CM071595.1, from coordinate 165,574,958 downwards.
TAGTCCAGTACCCAAATAATAATTAAAAATCTGTAATATTATTCTTTTACATAGTCAATACAAAGAAAGGAGAAGTCTGTTTAAATCTTGAATATGATCACCTGGATATTTCCGATTAGAGAAGTAAAGAGTGCTAAGCCTGCCAGCACCATGATTATGCTAAAAATTACTTCAACTGACTGGCTCGTAGGAGTCAAATTACTCCCCATAGTGCTATTTTACATAAGCCAAACAGAGTTAATAAGGAAAGCAAAACTAGTAACTGCGAAATTCTAAAAAGTGCCTCAATATCATTACAGAGAGACTACAGATGTGTTCTAATTATGTACCTGAGAGCCATGAGTCCCCAAAGATTGGAATAGAGAATTTTCACCATGTTAGAATTCTTAAGAATGAGAGGCAGAGCAAAAGCATAGTTGCCATAAGGAAAATCTCCGTTTTGATCCATGCAGGTTGAGAAATTGGCCTTCATGGTGGAGTTCTCTACACACGGATTTGTATAGCTACTGTAACAAATCTCACTTGGGCAAGTCCAAGCGAGTGCATTGCATTGTTTGCTTTCATGGCACTGTTTCTTTAGGCATCCTGCTATACGTTGCATCGACAGTATATACCAGAATCCCCCCGACACCTAATTTCTCCCGATACATAAAATTGTACAACATTTAGGAAGCTAGTTCCAAATCCTTAGTTAATCCACAATCAGCAGACACACTAATCATATAGTACATATGAAATAAATTTTATAAAAAGGAAGCTGCAGGCATTTTACGTACATGTGAAGCGAGGAAGTAAGCAATGAGATTGAGGATTAAACCCCACCAAGCAGTGCCAAAAATGTAGCCTGTAACTTTCTTCACTCCTCGCATTAGATAGAAGCTGTGATACAGCTTAGGAAAAAATTGGAGCAAGAAGATTATCTGAGTTATAGTCATTACATCTTCTACCTTTTCTTCTCTTAGTAGTTTTGGTAAAATTAACCAGTATATAGCCTGCAGCATTCAAACAAAATGACTAATTACATATCTTCTTCAACTTTTGCCTTAAACTTAAGCTCAAATCATCGATCTTATATTACCGACCAAGAGAGCAAGAATATATATTTACTATTCGGATGAAAATTTTCAATTTTTATTTATTACAATGATTTTCGAAATCTTAATTTGACTATCCCGTTTCTCCATTTTGGATCCTTCCATAAGTCTACATTTATTGAAAATGTCACCTAAAATTTATCCCCGGTTACTTTTAAATACTTTTAAAATTATATGATTAAATAAAATAGAGTATAATAATTTATTATGGATATAATTTAACTTTGTAATTAATTAATAAAATTATTAGTAATAATAATAGTTATTTAATAAATTATATGTTGATTAGAACTAATAATATAAAATCATTAATGTAAATTTGTTGTTGACGAGATTCGAACCTTGGATCTTTAGAAGAGTGATTTAAATATAGAATATTCCTTATTATTAGATCTAACGGCTATTATCTATTTACTAAATATCTAACGGTCATTATTCTTTTAGAAGGTTGAACCAAGTTGAACCAAACAACCAAATTATGAAATTATACCCATGTTTGCTTATTATATAATAGTATAGATATCTAAATCAAACAAAAAAAAATGTCGAAATATTTATGTGTATCAAAGTAATAGATATGATTAAGATGAGAACAGTTTTTATCTACATTCCTTTAAAAAGTACATAACAATTATTTTATTATTGTATTGTTCTGCTGTATTTTCCATGCTAATATCTGTACTCAGGGTTAGGGAGCGTGATCCTCAAAGCAATTATTCGAAAATTTATGTAGATGTCAAACCAAATCTGTCCCTCTTGATAGTTTACATTGGCAATTAACATGGAGACCAAGACAATTTTTAAAAAATAAGTAAAAAATAAGTAAAGTTAAATGAAAAGTTGGTAAAGTGGTGGGATCTATCAATATTTAATAATAAATTTGAGATAGGGGAGGAAAGTAGTGGGTGTAACAGTGTTTTTTATAATTAAATATAAGATAGTGGGGGGAAAGAGGTGGGTGTAATAGTGGAGGAAACTTACTATTTTTGGTAATGTAAATAAATGAGAGGGACGACCCAAAATAATAATGGTAAAGAAATGAGAGGAACGGAGAAAGTAAATATATTCGAATAAAAAATGAAAAAAAATTAATAATTTCAAATGTACAGGCTAAGAGATAAGATCATAAGAAGCAAAGTGTATTTAATGCTATAGAGTAAGAATCCACGTTTAAAATTTTGGGTCATCTGCGCCACTGCATGCAACTCAAAGATTACACCTGTCACCGGAATTCCAAATTTAGCAAATTTCTAGTGTCAATCTTATTCTCCGGACCCACATTTATGTTGTTGAAAATAATATATAATCTTTTCAAAATTTTAGAAATTTGAAAAATTCATCTTAAATTAAATTAGATAAAATTTATAATATGTAATTTGTAGTTAAAAATTGACTAATTTGACAACAAAAATTCAAATAAGATAGAAATGGGAGAAACAGAATAATATCACTGTTTGTAATAAACAATACTTTAAAGATTATAATACATATCTAGTAAGGTTTTTAATAAATAAAATAGAAAAAATATATGATAAAATCCAAATGTTAGATATACAAAATCCAAAAAGATTATAAATGCAAAATGTACTTACTTGAGGAACTGGAAGTATGACATACAAGTCGAACCAAAAGCCTTTAACCGATCCAACATAGTGTTTCACGACGGCGCGTGCATCCCACACCAGTTCACCGTTACCGACATTCAACGACTGTTTCGACACATAAGCCAACCTGAACTTTAGCCAAAGATTCATCACATGAAACGCATCAACGCATGTGCGCAACAAGGTGGCAACTAACAACATAGTGCCATCAATATATATGCATGGTTTTGGACCAGGGGTGGATGTTATGACAAATAAAAATAAAGGATCGATGGCTAAGGAAGCGCCACTAGCAAGCACGAAAAATCGGTTTAGCCATTTTATGTTTCGGGTTCGGGGATCGAGGACGCGGTCTGATGATTCTGGTATTGCAATGCACCTGAAAGAAATCGAAACGAGATGAATTTAATTAAATTTATCGAAATTCTCCAAAATTATCGACTACAAAGATGTGTTACTGAGATTCGATTGAAGTCGAGCTAGTGTTATTTATTACCTGTGCATGTTCAGTGTGGGTTTGGGGGGATTGTAAAATGAAGAGTGAAGCTTTGAGAAATGTAATTGAATATATTGTGTAATGTTTTTATGAGGGGTGGTCGTGGGGTAGAAAGTAGAATATGTTGATACGTGAGTTGTTTTCTTTTTCTTTTGGATTGATACGAGTTAAGTCTGTTAAGATGCTATTTTGACATAATATTTTGTTTTCTACAAATTCTTTTAAGATAGTATATACTTATTTTTAGTACTTTACATATTATGTATTTTTTTTAGGGATATTTACAAATATATATATGTTTTTAACTTTTTTTTTTTTTTTTTTACATTTTTACTATCTTTAAAATAGGGTTTCAAATGTATACTTTCAATTTTATAAATATACTACCGTCTTTGTTTTTAACTTCAATTTTTTTTTAAAAATACCATCTTCTATGAAAATACCTTTCTATATGCAACCTAATATGCAACCTAATACGCAACTTCGTTGCTATATAGGGGAGCAGATGAATTTTCGATTGCAAGTTCCAATTTTCAGTTTTCAGTTTTTAACCTTTGCAACCTCATTTGTAACTTCAGAGCGGCGCCAGCCGTGTGAGTTTTCAGTTGTCATTTTCGACCAGTTTTTTGAAATATATATATAAATTGACAATGACAACTGAAAACTGTAAATTGAAACTTTCAGTTTTCGGTTGCATATTAGGTTGCATATTAGGTTGCAACTGAAAACTTTCAGTTTTCGACCAGTTTTCGACCAGTTTTTTGAAAATGACAACTGAAAACTGTAAGTTGAAACTTTCAATTTTCGGTTGCATATTAGGTTGCATATGAGGTTGTTGCAACCTAATATGCAATTTCGATGCTATATAGGGGAGCAGACGAATTTCCAGTTTTCAGTTGCAACTTTTGCAACCTCATATGCAACTTTCAGTTTTCATTTGCAACCTTATTTGCAACCTCATTTGCAACTTCCAGTTTTCAGTTGCAACTTTTGCAACATCATTTGCAAAATTTGCAACCTCATTTGCAACTTCCAGTTTTCAGTCGCAACCTCATTTGCAACTTCCAATTTTCAGTTGCAACTTTTGCAACCTCATTTGCAACTCACACGGCGGGCGCCGCCCTGAAATTGCAAATGAGGTTGCAAAGGTTGCAAAACGTATTTTTGAAAAAAGAATTTTAAAAAAAGGTATTTTTATAAATAGTTTTAAAAGTGGTAGTATTTTTAAAAAAATAATTTGAAGGACGGGTAGTTTTGAGATTATCCCCTTTTTTTTATTCAAAGGAATCATAAGGATTGTACAAAGGGGAGGGGAAATCGAACGTCTATACTATTATATAAAAGCCGAAACATTGAAGATTTTGGTACCTGTTTTTTGGTATTTCATGAATTTACTTATTTACCCTTCATTATAAAGAAAAATAAATACACCTAAAATAAATAATAACAAAATATAATTATTGGTAATTAGTCGAGATATTACCTTTTACAAACACCTAAAAACATCCATCGTATAATATCTTTCCATCATTAACATTTCCTTTCGAATTAAAACACATTATAATTAATGGTAGTTTGTCGCTTAACATATTAATATTTTCTTTATAAATAAAACACGTTACATTTTTAATTTATAACAAATCTTACAATCATTAATATATACCCGAAAATATCACAACATATTTCTCAATTATTAATAAAATATATTAAAAATCGTAAACGTTGTTTATAATAAGGAAACATTAGTATAATCCGTAAACATGAGTATATTAAATTATATCAAATTAAAATTTAAAAAATTATTAAAAATAATGATTATATAAAAACATAATTATTATATTAAATAAAATTTATAATATAATACAAGAAACCTGTGCATTGCACGGGTTATAAGCGAGTATAATCTATTATTATATATATATATATAATACACCAACACTGGATAAATTCAAATTTTTTGAAAAAATTGTGGTTGCTGGGAATTGATCTTGGGTCTCCATGTTAATTAACAAATCTCTCTACCACTACACCACTCAATCACATATGTTCTAAATCATAAACATTATACATGGATGTGTGTGTTGTTTGAGTGAAATAAATATCTATTATTTTAATTATTGCGACACATTAACAATTTTTTGTCATGATTTTACTTTTACATTTATTGATTTGAACTATAATATATTATATCAAAATATCAATTATTGATACATAATATATGGTTTGATTATATTATAAAATTGTAATAACAATAATAATCAACATAATAATAATAATAAATTACTATATAACTATTATTCCCTTAAACAAACTAAGCACTCATCTATATATGTGTTTTCAATAATACACATGATATCTTTGTGTGTACCGCTTAAGTAGGGGCAATATTTAGCTTTATATAAAGAAAAAATATGAAATGCATAATGTATTTTTTATGAAAAATATTAAATATAAGATCAAGTCAATAATTAAAGTACTTTATTACTGATTTGAAAGCGCCAATTTACCCCTAAGTTCTTATTTATATATAGAAGCATTATTTTCAATGGTAATCGAACTTCGATCACCGAGTTAAATGGTGCATCTTCATACCATTAGACCACACATTCACATTTATTTTAAATCATACACACAATATGTATGTGTGTGATATTGATGAAATATTACTGGATTTTAAATGAGCTATGGACTATTTAATGGTTATCATTTATCGATTAAAGAATTACGTAAAATACACAATTGGGTTATAAAACGATATTATAATTAATATAATGGATATTATCTAACACTGTATTAGAATAAGAAATATTGAGGTGTTAACATAAAATGAAATTTGTATATTACTAAAAAAGATACAATAATTAGTAGTGAAACTATTTGGGTCGTAAAAATATTTGGCTTTAAAAAGATGAATCCTACAAATAACACATTACCTTTTACATACAAATTAGCCAATGTTCAATTTAAAATATGACATTTTCTAGAAAAAAAGTATCATATATTATATATTATTTATGGAGGGTACTCAATGAAAGTCAGACGGACACCGGAAGAGAGATAAAGGCAAAGAATGCTTAAAATAAAGAAATTAGAATAAAACAAATAAAAGAGTTAGAAATGTAGTTTTAAGAAGTAAAAATGCAAGACCTGAGAAGCGTTTTAGAAGATTTACGAAGTTTTTGATTGGAATCAGGACTGAAACCTACATTCTTAGAATGCAACATCTTGAAGATTATTAAGTTTCTACCTTGAATACTATTGGAGGTCCAGCTAAAAGGATGCATCATTTTTGAAGAAAGTATAGGATTGTAGGTTGTTCGCACTAAATCACGCAAGTGTACGTGGTCACAAGTAATATAGATATAAGTTGAGTTCGTTCCCACAGATATCTGGTTTTGAATTTAAATCAGTTAATGTACTTATGCAATAATGTATGATTTTTACTCACTACTAAGACAATTAATAAAGTGGGTTTTAATTAACTAAGAATTATTTAACTAATGAGAATTGTAAACGAATTACTTATATGAGAATAAACATGGGATCCTAACTTCATTAAATACTTCGCTTAGATCTGACGCCTTTAATCACTATGTGCAACGGTTATGATATCTGATCCGACAACCCGAAATAATTACACGCTACCTGTCAACATACGTATACCAAGCTACCCATACATCCACAAAAGAGATAGAAGATGAATAGACACCAATTATGTTTAGACCCTATATGCCTATAGAATTTGAAAACATAAAGGTTGAAGAACAGGTTATCCACATTGATCACATAGGGCAACATAATATATTTCTATTTATGCTACAAATCATGATGTCAATACATACATAATCCTATGCTAGCATGGCAAGTTCTAAATCTCAAGATCCACTTTCACTTCACAAGAGATTAACAATTCAATTTAGATGGTAGCTACGCATCTAAAAGCATTAAGAATAACCATACAAGGATATCAGATATTCATCACACACAGATCTTTAAAGTATCAAGATACTAAGACTCCATAAATAAATCCGTTAGAATCTCATGACAACGATTAGTTCATAATTGAACCGTTCGTCACCATGGGATTTGATGAAAACATGATATTAAACAAGATATGAATGAAAGTAATAATATTAATCAGATTAAGAGTTGAGAAAACAAATCTAAAACCCAGAGTATCGCCTAATCACAAAAGTAGATCTGGAATTCGAAGTGCTGTCACGATCTTTGGAATTTTTCTCTAAATCTGATCTTTTCTCCTTGCCTAACTCTGTGTTTTTCTAAGTTATGATATCAATTACAATGATACAATGTGTTTTTATAGGGCCTAGAAGTCTTGTCCAGCAAGAAAATACCAAAAATTACAATTTAAAATCAAATTAGGGCAAAACGAAATTTTTTTCCAACAACCCCCCCCGCGCTCTCAGCGCGCCTGATTTCGCTCTCAGCGCACCTGACTGCGCTCTCAGCGTGCCTGCACTGTTTCCTGTGCTGTCAGCGCGCTTCACTGTGCTCTCAGTGCACCTGTTCTGCAGAATTGCCAGTTTTTGCTCTCTTTTCTTCGTTTCTTCTGTTCTTTTTACAAATGCTTTCGTCATCACTTCTCTTGACTTCAAATCTTCACGCTAGCTTAATGCAAGATTCTATTCTTCATTTCATTGCACAAATCAATTCCAAAATTGACGGAATGCACCAACCCTAAATGACATTTCACAAACCTGCACAACTAACAAAAACACATCAAAACTACAACAAACTTGAGACCAAGCGAATCAATTTAAGCCGTTATGGAACGCTCCAAGTGGATATAAAATCCACTTATCACACCCCCAAACTTAAACCGATGCTTGTCCTCAAGCATAAACAACTAGACACTAACTAACTAGTTCCACTTCCGTAGGTGATCACGGTTGCATTTGGCATATGCAACAAGCCCTTTAAACCCCTAGGCAGCCCTAGTGGACGAGTAAGGTCTCGTGAGGGCCTATAACAAATGTACCCACAAAATCCATCTAACGAAACAATGCAATGCATGAATGCAACTAATATGAATGCAACGATCCCCTTCGAAATAACCAAAACCAACTAGCAAGAAAATATCTCAAAGAATGCAACTAAATCCAAATAGAGCTCGACTAAGTCCCCGTATACTAACAATACATGAACAGAAACGTGCGTGTGTGCAATGCTCATCAAATATACTCCTAAAACTAGATCGAAATCATACATGTTCTTCGCCAAGACAATCACAGGTTTATAAATAGAATAGACTGTAGAAACTTCATAACCTAGAAACCCCTCTATCGCCACTTGAGTTAGACAGAAATTGTAACGCCCCCAGATCCGGGGTCAGGAATCTGGTGGTTACGGTCTTACATCCATTCATAATACTTGACTTGAGTCCATAATAAATAAATCACATGCTGTGGCCCCACAAAATTATCACTCACACACACAACAGTTATAGTCCCAGAGATGAAATTGAAATAAGTCTTACGTTAAAGGGTTTACGAATAAAAGTTATTACAATCCCAACAGGATAACATCATAGGTTTAAAAGTTTTGCCGTTGATTACATTAATTATACATATAGTTAAACAGGAAACAAAAGCTGTCTAACTATGCTACCTCAGCAATGGCGGCTAGCATCTCAGCGGGTAGTCCGGTGGGTCGGGTAACCTGCTTGCGCCGAGTGCGCCTGACGCGAGCCATCTGTCCTAGCTGTTGTTGTGACATAATATAAACAAAGCAAGGGTGAGCGAAAGCCCACCAACAAATATATAACTGAACGATAATTTAAAACAGTTCAAAGCTATCTTTTAAACCATATGCCATGCATTTACGGAAATGATGCCAGTATAATATGAACGATGAAGTTACAAGGTAACTTAAAGTATTTGTTTGAAGAAATATCTGCTACATCAAAGTAAGCGAGATATTATTATCGTTAATAAGAAGAGGAACTTGCAAGAAAGGGTTGCAATTCCAGTTATGACTCTTTTCCAACTCTGCCAACAGTAATCATGTTGCAGGAAATAAATGAATTTGGATGATGAACCAATGATGGAGTATTCACCGCGCCCGCTGTTCCAATCTTGATGATCAGTCGAGATCGTACAGCTCAATTTAGATTTACTACCGGTAGAAGGAAGAACTGACGGCTTTACTTGTGTACCGCCTTGCTAGCTCTCCCCGGCCAACGGTTGGGCCAAGGGGATGGACCGGCGCTACTCGGCCTCTTACACGACTCCTAGTTCAAATAGAATTCATGATTCTGAATGTAACGTTCGTCCCCCTTTCCCCAAGTATAAGACTTGTTGATAAGACTCCACAAAGTAGTCGTATCTAGTTGGAAAGGAAAATTTACCAATATCTCCCAAGCTATTACTTGGTAACGGATATCAACTTGTTCCAGTAATCTTACCCCTCGAAAGATGAGAAGGTAAACAACGACTTTAATAAGTCAACAGCACCCGAGTTGCGGGTGAAGGAAATACTTTATGACCGGGAAGTCGACAAGATAAATAACATTTTTCCAAGTAAGGTTCCCTTATTATTAAAAAGATAGACTCAAAGATGAATGATGTCTGGGAACCTTTCTTGATATAAGATTAATAATAATATGACTTCGAAATATTTTCTGTAATAATCGAAGAAGATAAACCTTATCGAGGTTATTCTTAGTATGGAATAAATATTCAGAGAATATTTATTGAATTAAAATATTTTACAGAATATTTGGGAATATGAAAGAATATCTTTAATCAGAGTATTTCTCAAAATAATCCCTGAAGAGATATCAGGGGAATATTTATTGAATAAATAAATATTTAAATGAATATTCAAAACAATATTCATTAATTAATAAGACCTGAAAAGAATATTTAAGGTAATAATCATAATTAATTAGGAAATTTAAATGAATATTCAAAAGTAATATTCATTGAATGAATAATATCCTAAATGAATATCAAGTAATATTCATTTAGTAATCCAAGCCTTAAGGAATATTCGAGATAATATTCGATAATTAAATCAAGCTTCAGATGAATATTAAAATAATATTCATCAAGTATTTAATATCTTAAATGAATATTCGAAAGTAATATTTATTTAATAAAATAATAATCTAAAAGAATATCCAAATAATATTCATCTAACAGTCTCATCTTTAGAAGAATATTCGAAATAATAGTCGATAATCAATTCGACTCTGAATGAATATTGAGAAGTATTATTCGTTGAATAGTTAAATTCAAATAATTATTTGAAGTAAGGATCGTTAAAATAATTAGTCCCGAACGAATATTCAAATAATATTCGTCGCCCAAATAATAGAAAATATTTACTTAAATATTTTCTCCCGAGGTAATCTCGATATATCAAGAAATATTGACTCCCGGTCTATATTTGATGAATAAAGATGTATACGCCCTTCTATGAGGGTCTTATAATAACCGGCTTATAACTGATATATAATTATCTAGCTTATAAGCCAACAATAACATTCAGGGAACAAGTATATCAATTCAACTTGAAAGTAGGCATGCATGCAATGGCATATGTATATCAGCAATCATATATATATATATATTTATTCAATCACAACAACAGCCTAAAAGAAGGGAATTGAAACTTGCCTGGTAGTCGAGTACGGTAAGGGGTAGTGGTAGCGGGTCCCGGTTCAGCCTGGTGATCTATAAATAGCCAAGGCATTCGGAATTAATCACTTAACATATTAAACGTTAAGTTATACTTAAATCGAAACACGTTCTCGAGTCATCTCGTTATACCCCTTTTAGTGGATTACTTATTATCACTGATCCGACCCGACATTCGTTCGTTAATACGACATGTCACTGCACTTATACTTGGGACATACTTAAGTCATATGAGTTCTAAGGTTGATCGTTACGAACCAATATTTTACTCCGAGTTTTATCGCCCGTTTTCTACGCGTTTTACCAAAGTTATAAAAGAGTCGTCTTTTAGGGGTTCGTTCTCGTTTAACCTTGACTCGAACATTTTTAATAAATCGAAAAATGCTCTTTTTGACATACGGTTTTCTTTCACACCTTCCTTCTTACCCCTAGTATTTATTTACCAAGATTCGCCATGACGTTACATAGCTTACGAGGGTTCAATTTCAGTTACGAACTTTTGTTTACGGATTCGAACTACTTTTAGTAATTTAGTCATAAATCCTAAACCGTAAGTCCGTTTCACGTGATCTTTATATCAAAACGAAGCTTAGAGCATTACCTATCCTATCATGGTAGATAAGGTCTCTGGACATTAGGGGTTCAACATGGAAAATGGCATACAAAACATGGTATTGTAAAACCGGGCATTATAACGGCTGTAAATCGAATATCTATCAATTTCGAATCTTCCCATAAACATAGCATCCAACCCAAACAACATATACATGACTTATATACATGAACTGAGGCCAAGTAATGCCTTTCCGTTCATCTAAACTATTTTTAACATTTATCAAAACTACATCATATACATGCTTATAATCATGCTAATATCACATCTTATACTAAAACCCATCAAGAGCATGCAAAATCTCAAGGTAAAGCCTAGGGTTTAAAGTTGTTATACCTTCCTTGGAGTATGATCTAGCCTCACTATGCTTGGTATGATCCTTAGAAGTGCTTAAGCTTGCTAAATCAACCAAAGAAATCAAGGAAAAACAAAATTAGTTCATGAAAACACTATTCACCCTCCTCTTAAATCATTTTTTTGAAAATGGAAAAAGAAGAGATTGAAGCTAGGATTTTGAGGATATCATTTATATGAAATGTAAGTCTCACCATAAAAGTTTCAAGATCAACAAATGGTTGGAAGTTGGATTTTGAATTTGGAATTTCCAAGAAGGCCGAATGGAGTGAAATGGTGGAGAATGGAGTGTTTGCTTGGTTGCTTGTGTTTGTTCTCATCTAAAATGAATTATTGTAATGTTTGTAGATAATATCTAGCATAAAGTGGCTTTTGATAAAGTGATTTGGTCATTGCATGCATCACTTAATGGACAAGTGTTGATAGATTGTGGTAGGATGAGAGATTAGTCTTAACCAAGTGGTTTGATCTCTATATATGCTAGTTACTTGTGTAACTAACTAGTTACTAGATATTATCACTTGCACATGCATGTATCTTGCTTTCTCTGCTTGCTTCTGTGTCCGGTTATTGCTCGATTCGATTGATCGTTCGTAGGAATATTCCACGGATTTCTAGTTAGGGTTTACCGGGAATCCTCTTTAATATTAATACTTTCATTCTCCATCTTTCATTCTAACTTTCCATTATATATTCCTTTAATCCATTCGTTAAATACTTAAGGCTATCAGTGTCCAGGGAACTCTCGGAGAAAATAAAAGTGCGGTTTTTCAGAATCCGACAGCTTTTACATACACTTATTTTCCCCCTGGATTACTAATACGAACTCGGAAATCCGTTCCGAATACTTCTATATAGTGTCGTCTCATATTATTATATACTCTCACCAAAACACTATTCATTCTGTATTCTTTACTTGTTCTCTTAGGGTTGTATAATTGTCCGTATTCTCTTTCGATCGTTCCTTAACCTTTTTACGGAACTACTGGATTAATCGTTATCGATCTGGATGACATGAGAGTCTTCTCTTGCTTGAAGTTGCCATATCTTATTCCCTTAGAAGATAGATTATTCTTACCTATGTTGTCACCCTTTAGCATTCTTCAAGGCATATACATAATAAAGTCGAATTCCATTCATTCTTTCCCAATATCAATTATTACATTGTAGCCATATCCACTATTCATTCTTACATCATTAAATACATAAAAGTTTTAATTTCACCCAAAATCTGGGTTCTTACAGTCTCCCCTCCTTAAAAGGATTCCGTCCCGGAATCAGTTTGAAAACAAGTGGGGGTACTTTTCTTGCATTTCGCCTTCAAGTTCCCAGGTGGATTCTTCTACATTGTGGTTCTGCCACAAAACTCTGACTAGCTGAATGACCTTGTTTCGGAGCACTTGTTCTTTCCGGTCTATGATTTCCACAGGTTGCTCCACATAGGTCAGGTCTGGTTGCATGTCCACTTGCTCATACTCTACAATATGCTTAGCATCCGGATTATACTTCCTCAGCATCGAAACATGGAACACATTGTGCACCTGTTGTAGATTCGGGGGCAATGCGAGTTCATAAGCTAGTTCCCCAATCCGTCTCAAGATCTCAAATGGTCCAATGTATCTGGGACTCAGCTTTCCTTTCTTCCCAAATCTCATTAAACCTTTCCAAGGTGACACTTTCAAGAACACTAGGTCCCCTATCTCGTATTCCTTGCCTTTCCGAGCTAAGTCGGCATATTTCTTTTGTCGATCCTGGGCTGCTACCAACCGTCCTCTGATTAGATCTACTGCATCTTTAGTTCGTTGGACCACTTCGGGCCCGAGCATCTTCCGCTCTCCAACTTCATCCCAATACAAGGGAGATCGACATTTTCTTCCATAAAGGGCCTCATAAGGTGGCATCCCAATGCTTGAATGATAACTGTTATTATAGGAGAACTCAACCAATGGCAAGTGATCATCCCAACTCCCCTTGAAGTCTATCGCGCAGACTCTCAACATATCCTCTAGCGTTTGGATGGTCCTTTCACTTTGCCCATCTGTCTGGGGGTGGTAGGCTGTGCTCATGTTCAGTCGGGTCCCTACACACTCTTGAAAACTTCTCCAAAACCTGGAGTTAAATCTAGGATCTCGATCGGATACTATTGCGACTGGGACTCCATGTCGCGCCACTATCTCTTTTAAGTAGATGTCCACTAGTCTATCGATCGTGTACCTTTCGTTGATCGGGAGAAAGTGAGCCGATTTCGTCAGTCGATCTACAATTACCCATATGGTGTCATGATTAGCCTTGGTCCTGGGTAAACCTACTACGAAATCCATGGCTATATGTTCCCATTTCCATTCTGGAATCTCTAAGGGATGTAGAAGTCCGCTGGGTCTCTGGTGCTCTGCCTTCACTCGTTGGCAGGTCAAGCATCTGCTTACCCACTCTGCTACGTCCTTTTTCATATTGGGCCACCAGTAATACTCCTTCAAATCCCTATACATTTTAGTGCTACCGGGGTGCACTGAGTATCTTGAGTTGTGTGCCTCATTTAAAATCTCATCCTTGAGCTCCTGAACATTTGGGATCCATATCCTGTACGTGTACCTCATGATCCCTTCCTTGTCTCTTTCGCACTTAATTTCCTCCCCGGTCATTAGCTCTTCTGTGGAGTTCTTTTATTCCTCCATCATCCGTTCCTGGCACAGTCTAATCTTTTCTAGCAATGGAGGTTGGATTCTAATTTCCATCAACTTTTCTTGGCCCTCTTCAGGTAACTTAACCTCGATTTCCAACTTCTCAAAATCCTTCACTAGCTCTTTCTCTGAAGTTATCATCTTGAGCTTCTCTTTCCGACTAAGGGCGTCAGCCACCACATTGGCTTTACCCGGGTGATATCGAATTTCACAGTCGTAATCCTTGATTAACTCTAACCACCTCCTCTGGCGCATGTTAAGCTCTTTCTGAGTGAAAATGTATTTGAGGCTCTTATGATCTGTGTAAATCTCGCATTTTTCCCCATACAGGTAGTGTCTCCAAATCTTTAAGGCGAAGACTATGGCTGCTAGTTCTAGATCATGCGTGGGATATCTGACTTCATAATCCTTCAATTGCCTAGACGCATATGCTATTACCTTGCCGTGCTGCATAAGCACGCATCCCAGTCCTTTATGCGAAGCATCACTGTAAATCACGAAATCTCCTTTTCCATCAGGTAATGCCAGCACTGGGGCTGTCACCAGCCTCTTCTTTAACTCTTGGAAACTCTTCTCGCATTTCTCAGTCCATTCAAATTTCTCGGTTTTACGGGTAAGTCGAGTTAATGGAGCTGCGAGTTTCGCAAAGTCTTGGACAAATCTCCTGTAATATCTGGCCAGTCCAATGAAACTCCTCACCTCGGTTGGAGTAGTTGGCCGTTCCCAGTTTGAAACTGCTTCTATCTTGGAGGGGTCAACCAACACTCTTTCTCTATTGATCACGTGCCCTAAGAATTGTACCTCATTTTTCCAAAACTCACACTTGGAGAACTTGGCATATAACTGCTCTTTCCTGAGTATTTCTAAGGTTATCCTTAAATGTTCAGCGTGTTCTGCCTCTGTCTTTGAGTAGATGAGAATATCATCAATGAAAACTATCACGAATTGGTCCAAATATTCCTTGAACACTCTATTCATTAGGTCCATGAAGGCTGCTGGGGCGTTGGTCAATCCAAATGACATAACTAAGAACTCATAATGTCCGTATCTGGTGCGGAATGCAGTCTTCGGGATATCTTCAGGTTTGATCTTCAGTTGGTGATATCCTGTTCTCAAATCAATCTTAGAGAAGTATTCAGCTCCTCTTAGCTGGTCAAACAAATCGTCTATCCTGGGCAATGGATACTTATTCTTTATGGTTAGCTTGTTCAATTCTCTGTAGTCGATGCATAACCTCATACTTCCATCCTTTTTCTTAACAAACAACACTGGTGCGCCCCAAGGCGACACACTGGGCCTTATCATGCCCTTATCCAACAATTCCTGTAATTGTTTAGCTAGCTCTTTCATTTCTACTGGGGCTAGTCGGTACGGGGCCTTCGAAACTGGCGCCGTCCCCGGGGCTAATTCGATGGCAAACTCAATTACCCTATCAGGTGGTAGTCCAGGAAGATCTTGTGGGAACACGTCCTCGAACTCATTAACTACCAGAATGTCCTGCAATCTTGGCACTTCCTTCTGAGTATCTATAACGTAGGCTAAATAAGCCTCGTTCCCTTTTCGTAACAATCTCTTGGTTTGCGCCATGGTCAGAATTTTCTGGGTCTGTCGCATCCCCTTAAACACTATTTCTTTCTTCCCTGGGGTTTTCAACTTAACCTTTTTCCCTTTACAATCTATCTGCGCATCATTGCGAGACAACCAATCCATACCCAAAATGACATCGAATTCCCCTAGCTTAAAAGGAATTAAATCGACATAGAAGGATCGTCCTCCTATTTCTAGCTTACAATCGGGGTGAATTTGATTAACCGGTACGATTTCCTGATTAGCTATTTCTACTTGTAAGGAATCTCTTAGTTGCTGGGTTTTAAGTTTCAACTTATGCGCAAAATCTCTAGATATAAAAGACTTAGTTGCTCCTGAATCAAATAAGACATTTGCACTGACTGAATTAAGAGAAAAAGTACCTGCTATCACATCTGTGTCCCTCACGGCATCTTGTACTGACATATTGAAAGTCCTAGCAGTTGGTGGCCTATTTGAGGCAACCTTGCTTGCTCCTGATACTGCTGGTTTGCTCTTTGGGCAATCCTTCCTCATGTGCCCTCGCTGTCCACACTGGAAACAGGTTGTGCTGTTAGGGATGACCGTGGTGCAAGAGGTGGCATAATGCCCAGCTCGCCCACACTTGTAACAGTTTATCTGCTTCAGGTTGCACACCCCGGAGTGCCTCTTCCCACAAGTAGCACACAATGGCAATAGAGGTCGAGAAGGGTTGGAACGGGACATTCCTGATTGATGGCCGCCCTGGCTCACACTTACACTAGCAGATGGTTTAAACCCCACATTCCTCCCTGGTAGGGAAACCGCTCCTCGATTTAACTTGGTTGGGGGTTTTCCTCCAGCGGATCTTCCGCCCATACTAACATGCTTTCTCTTTATCCCCCCTTTCTCTCTCTCTCTCTGCATCTGATCACTACCAGCCTCCACAATGGTTGCCTTCTGCACCAAGGTGGCATAATCTGTAATCTCTAAAACAGCCACCCTATTCTGGATCCACTGTTTCAGCCCTTGTTGAAACCTGTTAGCTTTCTTCTCTTCTGTGTCTACAAACTCTGGCACAAATCTTGATAGCTCAGTAAATTTAGCCTCATAGTCAGCCACTGACATATTGTTCTGTTTCAGTTCCAAGAACTTAAGTTCCATCTGGGTTTTCATGAACTTCGGGAAGTACTTCTCCAGGAATAATTGTTTGAACCTTTCCCAGGCTATGACAGCATCAGTCTCCATGTTTTTCTTGGCTTCCCACCAATAATTGGCCTCTCCCTTTAGTAGGTAAGTAGCAAAAACCGTCTTCTGAGCCTCATTGATACTCAGAATCTCAAAAGACTTTTCCATTTCTTTGATCCAGGCCCTCGCCTCAACGGGATCAGCCGATCCATGGAACTCTGGGGGCTTAAGGGACTTAAAGGCCCTAAAGGAATTTGCCACTGAAGTGTTGTTGCTTGGTGGTGGTTGGGGGTATTGGTTCAAATTCTGCCTAAGTAGATCCATAAACTGGCCCATGGGGTTTCCGCCCTGGTTCTCCCCTTCCTGTTCTACTTCAGTTTCTCCACCCTCTATTTCCCTTTCAAATTCTTCAGAGTACAGGGGTTCATCCTCTGCTCCATACTGGGAATCTTCTTGCTCATTATAGTCCTGATCTTGTTCCTCACTACTTCCACGGTTTTCCTCGTGTTGGTTGTGACTCTCTTGGTCAGTAGATTCGCGGGGGTTAGCCCTAGTGCCCATCCGTCTTGGAGGCATTTTACTGAAAATTTGGAAAATTATACGTTAGGTTCACTTACCGGTTTTAAAGGATTTTTCCTTGCACATTTCTTTACATGATTGGGTTTTAAAATCCCACAGTTTTATATCTCATGGAAACTTAATCGAAAAGTAATACATATGCTAATAAACTCGTGATCACTTCCCAACAAAATTGTAATGACTGAAATGGAAACAAATATATACCAGGTACCGAAAAGGTACAACATCCGAGTTACAACGATAGTTTAAAGTACAACCATCCTAACAACAACAACAAGTCAAAAGTGAAATATGCTGTCTATCTGTCTAGTCTGCAAAAAGGGAAAACAAGTACAAGAAAACCATCCCTACAAAAGCCGGCACTACTATGTCCGTACATGACTAGACAACTAGACCACTGCATCACTACATCTGAAATCAGCCGCCACGACGAAACATCCTCCGAACCCTCCCCATGGCGATGCGGAAAACCTCCTCAGCCGCTGCTCTGTCTACCCTACCATGCCCATCAGTAGGCAACTGTCGCACCCTCACCCGAGCCCTCAGCTCGATGCGGGTCACAGCCCTATACCCAACTCTGTCACTGATAGTCCTCCTGCCCTGCACCCTCATCCGGGCGGCTCTCTCTGCTGCTAACTCACTCCTAGACTCCGCCAACCTGGCATCTGCCACAGACAACTCTCTATAAAGCCCGTTCACAATCAAGTTGTGAACACATACTGGGACTCCTCCTATCGGGGCATGAGGTGGGGTGGATGGCTCAGCTGGAGCGGCAGTCTCTGTCTGCTGGGGCTCTGGGGTAAGCTCCTCAAACTCGTCGGGGTAGGGGCTCACAGGTAGTGGTGGTGGGGTAGGGGCTCTCTCAACAGGGAGGAGTGGCACAAAAAGTCCAGAACTCCCTACAGCACCAACTACTGGCTCATCTATATCTCCCTCAACACCCTCATCCACCGGCACCACCTGATCCGTGGTCATGTCAGTGTCATCTCCCATAGTCCTGAACTCAGTCATAACCCAATAATCATCATCCTCAACCACTAACTCAGCATCCTGTCCTGTCTGGATCCCCTCCGGGTCCTCCTCCCCCTCAGTCTCAACAACATCTGTGTCAGCATCATCCTGGACCTCCTCAGGGTCCTCCTCCTCAGACTCGATCACATCAGTATCAGCCTCAACCTGGACCTCCTCAGCGTCCTCCTCCTCAGGCTCAGTATCCTCCTCAGGCAAGTGCTCATAGTATGGGTCCCTAGTCCGGAACATGTCCTCATCATGCTGTCTCGCAGCTGCCTCCTGGGCCGACAAGTCGCTCGCCTACACAAGACGAACTATGTTACCATCATGATACTTAAAAGTTCCCGTAAGGGTTTTAGGCGAACCTGGCAAGGGTTCTTATTATATTATTGAATTTATTATTATATAACGTCGTATCATCTCTTGGGATATATAACTCTCGCTCTGATACCATCTCTGTAACGCCCCCAGATCCGGGGTCAGGAATCTGGTGGTTACGGTCTTACATCCATTCATAATACTTGACTTGAGTCCATAATAAATAAATCACATGCTGTGGCCCCACAAAATTATCACTCACACACACAACAGTTATAGTCCCAGAGATGAAATTGAAATAAGTCTTACGTTAAAGGGTTTACGAATAAAAGTTATTACAATCCCAACAGGATAACATCATAGGTTTAAAAGTTTTGCCGTTGATTACATTAATTATACATATAGTTAAACAGGAAACAAAAGCTGTCTAACTATGCTACCTCAGCAATGGCGGCTAGCATCTCAGCGGGTAGTCCGGTGGGTCGGGTAACCTGCTTGCGCCGAGTGCGCCTGACGCGAGCCATCTGTCCTAGCTGTTGTTGTGACATAATATAAACAAAGCAAGGGTGAGCGAAAGCCCACCAACAAATATATAACTGAACGATAATTTAAAACAGTTCAAAGCTATCTTTTAAACCATATGCCATGCATTTACGGAAATGATGCCAGTATAATATGAACGATGAAGTTACAAGGTAACTTAAAGTATTTGTTTGAAGAAATATCTGCTACATCAAAGTAAGCGAGATATTATTATCGTTAATAAGAAGAGGAACTTGCAAGAAAGGGTTGCAATTCCAGTTATGACTCTTTTCCAACTCTGCCAACAGTAATCATGTTGCAGGAAATAAATGAATTTGGATGATGAACCAATGATGGAGTATTCACCGCGCCCGCTGTTCCAATCTTGATGATCAGTCGAGATCGTACAGCTCAATTTAGATTTACTACCGGTAGAAGGAAGAACTGACGGCTTTACTTGTGTACCGCCTTGCTAGCTCTCCCCGGCCAACGGTTGGGCCAAGGGGATGGACCGGCGCTACTCGGCCTCTTACACGACTCCTAGTTCAAATAGAATTCATGATTCTGAATGTAACGTTCGTCCCCCTTTCCCCAAGTATAAGACTTGTTGATAAGACTCCACAAAGTAGTCGTATCTAGTTGGAAAGGAAAATTTACCAATATCTCCCAAGCTATTACTTGGTAACGGATATCAACTTGTTCCAGTAATCTTACCCCTCGAAAGATGAGAAGGTAAACAACGACTTTAATAAGTCAACAGCACCCGAGTTGCGGGTGAAGGAAATACTTTATGACCGGGAAGTCGACAAGATAAATAACATTTTTCCAAGTAAGGTTCCCTTATTATTAAAAAGATAGACTCAAAGATGAATGATGTCTGGGAACCTTTCTTGATATAAGATTAATAATAATATGACTTCGAAATATTTTCTGTAATAATCGAAGAAGATAAACCTTATCGAGGTTATTCTTAGTATGGAATAAATATTCAGAGAATATTTATTGAATTAAAATATTTTACAGAATATTTGGGAATATGAAAGAATATCTTTAATCAGAGTATTTCTCAAAATAATCCCTGAAGAGATATCAGGGGAATATTTATTGAATAAATAAATATTTAAATGAATATTCAAAACAATATTCATTAATTAATAAGACCTGAAAAGAATATTTAAGGTAATAATCATAATTAATTAGGAAATTTAAATGAATATTCAAAAGTAATATTCATTGAATGAATAATATCCTAAATGAATATCAAGTAATATTCATTTAGTAATCCAAGCCTTAAGGAATATTCGAGATAATATTCGATAATTAAATCAAGCTTCAGATGAATATTAAAATAATATTCATCAAGTATTTAATATCTTAAATGAATATTCGAAAGTAATATTTATTTAATAAAATAATAATCTAAAAGAATATCCAAATAATATTCATCTAACAGTCTCATCTTTAGAAGAATATTCGAAATAATAGTCGATAATCAATTCGACTCTGAATGAATATTGAGAAGTATTATTCGTTGAATAGTTAAATTCAAATAATTATTTGAAGTAAGGATCGTTAAAATAATTAGTCCCGAACGAATATTCAAATAATATTCGTCGCCCAAATAATAGAAAATATTTACTTAAATATTTTCTCCCGAGGTAATCTCGATATATCAAGAAATATTGACTCCCGGTCTATATTTGATGAATAAAGATGTATACGCCCTTCTATGAGGGTCTTATAATAACCGGCTTATAACTGATATATAATTATCTAGCTTATAAGCCAACAATAACATTCAGGGAACAAGTATATCAATTCAACTTGAAAGTAGGCATGCATGCAATGGCATATGTATATCAGCAATCATATATATATATATATTTATTCAATCACAACAACAGCCTAAAAGAAGGGAATTGAAACTTGCCTGGTAGTCGAGTACGGTAAGGGGTAGTGGTAGCGGGTCCCGGTTCAGCCTGGTGATCTATAAATAGCCAAGGCATTCGGAATTAATCACTTAACATATTAAACGTTAAGTTATACTTAAATCGAAACACGTTCTCGAGTCATCTCGTTATACCCCTTTTAGTGGATTACTTATTATCACTGATCCGACCCGACATTCGTTCGTTAATACGACATGTCACTGCACTTATACTTGGGACATACTTAAGTCATATGAGTTCTAAGGTTGATCGTTACGAACCAATATTTTACTCCGAGTTTTATCGCCCGTTTTCTACGCGTTTTACCAAAGTTATAAAAGAGTCGTCTTTTAGGGGTTCGTTCTCGTTTAACCTTGACTCGAACATTTTTAATAAATCGAAAAATGCTCTTTTTGACATACGGTTTTCTTTCACACCTTCCTTCTTACCCCTAGTATTTATTTACCAAGATTCGCCATGACGTTACATAGCTTACGAGGGTTCAATTTCAGTTACGAACTTTTGTTTACGGATTCGAACTACTTTTAGTAATTTAGTCATAAATCCTAAACCGTAAGTCCGTTTCACGTGATCTTTATATCAAAACGAAGCTTAGAGCATTACCTATCCTATCATGGTAGATAAGGTCTCTGGACAGTAGGGGTTCAACATGGAAAATGGCATACAAAACATGGTATTGTAAAATCGGGCATTATAACGGCTGTAAATCGAATATCTATCAATTTCGAATCTTCCCATAAACATAGCATCCAACCCAAACAACATATACATGACTTATATACATGAACTGAGGCCAAGCAATGCCTTTCCGTTCATCTAAACTATTTTTAACATTTATCAAAACTACATCATATACATGCTTATAATCATGCTAATATCACATCTTATACTAAAACCCATCAAGAGCATGCAAAATCTCAAGGTAAAGCCTAGGGTTTAAAGTTGTTATACCTTCCTTGGAGTATGATCTAGCCTCACTATGCTTGGTATGATCCTTAGAAGTGCTTAAGCTTGCTAAATCAACCAAAGAAATCAAGGAAAAACAAAATTAGTTCATGAAAACACTATTCACCCTCCTCTTAAATCATTTTTTTGAAAATGGAAAAAGAAGAGATTGAAGCTAGGATTTTGAGGATATCATTTATATGAAATGTAAGTCTCACCATAAAAGTTTCAAGATCAACAAATGGTTGGAAGTTGGATTTTGAATTTGGAATTTCCAAGAAGGCCGAATGGAGTGAAATGGTGGAGAATGGAGTGTTTGCTTGGTTGCTTGTGTTTGTTCTCATCTAAAATGAATTATTGTAATGTTTGTAGATAATATCTAGCATAAAGTGGCTTTTGATAAAGTGATTTGGTCATTGCATGCATCACTTAATGGACAAGTGTTGATAGATTGTGGTAGGATGAGAGATTAGTCTTAACCAAGTGGTTTGATCTCTATATATGCTAGTTACTTGTGTAACTAACTAGTTACTAGATATTATCACTTGCACATGCATGTATCTTGCTTTCTCTGCTTGCTTCTGTGTCCGGTTATTGCTCGATTCGATTGATCGTTCGTAGGAATATTCCACGGATTTCTAGTTAGGGTTTACCGGGAATCCTCTTTAATATTAATACTTTCATTCTCCATCTTTCATTCTAACTTTCCATTATATATTCCTTTAATCCATTCGTTAAATACTTAAGGCTATCAGTGTCCAGGGAACTCTCGGAGAAAATAAAAGTGCGGTTTTTCAGAATCCGACAGCTTTTACATACACTTATTTTCCCCCTGGATTACTAATACGAACTCGGAAATCCGTTCCGAATACTTCTATATAGTGTCGTCTCATATTATTATATACTCTCACCAAAACACTATTCATTCTGTATTCTTTACTTGTTCTCTTAGGGTTGTATAATTGTCCGTATTCTCTTTCGATCGTTCCTTAACCTTTTTACGGAACTACTGGATTAATCGTTATCGATCTGGATGACATGAGAGTCTTCTCTTGCTTGAAGTTGCCATATCTTATTCCCTTAGAAGATAGATTATTCTTACCTATGTTGTCACCCTTTAGCATTCTTCAAGGCATATACATAATAAAGTCGAATTCCATTCATTCTTTCCCAATATCAATTATTACATTGTAGCCATATCCACTATTCATTCTTACATCATTAAATACATAAAAGTTTTAATTTCACCCAAAATCTGGGTTCTTACAGTCTCCCCTCCTTAAAAGGATTCCGTCCCGGAATCAGTTTGAAAACAAGTGGGGGTACTTTTCTTGCATTTCGCCTTCAAGTTCCCAGGTGGATTCTTCTACATTGTGGTTCTGCCACAAAACTCTGACTAGCTGAATGACCTTGTTTCGGAGCACTTGTTCTTTCCGGTCTATGATTTCCACAGGTTGCTCCACATAGGTCAGGTCTGGTTGCATGTCCACTTGCTCATACTCTACAATATGCTTAGCATCCGGATTATACTTCCTCAGCATCGAAACATGGAACACATTGTGCACCTGTTGTAGATTCGGGGGCAATGCGAGTTCATAAGCTAGTTCCCCAATCCGTCTCAAGATCTCAAATGGTCCAATGTATCTGGGACTCAGCTTTCCTTTCTTCCCAAATCTCATTAAACCTTTCCAAGGTGACACTTTCAAGAACACTAGGTCCCCTATCTCGTATTCCTTGCCTTTCCGAGCTAAGTCGGCATATTTCTTTTGTCGATCCTGGGCTGCTACCAACCGTCCTCTGATTAGATCTACTGCATCTTTAGTTCGTTGGACCACTTCGGGCCCGAGCATCTTCCGCTCTCCAACTTCATCCCAATACAAGGGAGATCGACATTTTCTTCCATAAAGGGCCTCATAAGGTGGCATCCCAATGCTTGAATGATAACTGTTATTATAGGAGAACTCAACCAATGGCAAGTGATCATCCCAACTCCCCTTGAAGTCTATCGCGCAGACTCTCAACATATCCTCTAGCGTTTGGATGGTCCTTTCACTTTGCCCATCTGTCTGGGGGTGGTAGGCTGTGCTCATGTTCAGTCGGGTCCCTACACACTCTTGAAAACTTCTCCAAAACCTGGAGTTAAATCTAGGATCTCGATCGGATACTATTGCGACTGGGACTCCATGTCGCGCCACTATCTCTTTTAAGTAGATGTCCACTAGTCTATCGATCGTGTACCTTTCGTTGATCGGGAGAAAGTGAGCCGATTTCGTCAGTCGATCTACAATTACCCATATGGTGTCATGATTAGCCTTGGTCCTGGGTAAACCTACTACGAAATCCATGGCTATATGTTCCCATTTCCATTCTGGAATCTCTAAGGGATGTAGAAGTCCGCTGGGTCTCTGGTGCTCTGCCTTCACTCGTTGGCAGGTCAAGCATCTGCTTACCCACTCTGCTACGTCCTTTTTCATATTGGGCCACCAGTAATACTCCTTCAAATCCCTATACATTTTAGTGCTACCGGGGTGCACTGAGTATCTTGAGTTGTGTGCCTCATTTAAAATCTCATCCTTGAGCTCCTGAACATTTGGGATCCATATCCTGTACGTGTACCTCATGATCCCTTCCTTGTCTCTTTCGCACTTAATTTCCTCCCCGGTCATTAGCTCTTCTGTGGAGTTCTTTTATTCCTCCATCATCCGTTCCTGGCACAGTCTAATCTTTTCTAGCAATGGAGGTTGGATTCTAATTTCCATCAACTTTTCTTGGCCCTCTTCAGGTAACTTAACCTCGATTTCCAACTTCTCAAAATCCTTCACTAGCTCTTTCTCTGAAGTTATCATCTTGAGCTTCTCTTTCCGACTAAGGGCGTCAGCCACCACATTGGCTTTACCCGGGTGATATCGAATTTCACAGTCGTAATCCTTGATTAACTCTAACCACCTCCTCTGGCGCATGTTAAGCTCTTTCTGAGTGAAAATGTATTTGAGGCTCTTATGATCTGTGTAAATCTCGCATTTTTCCCCATACAGGTAGTGTCTCCAAATCTTTAAGGCGAAGACTATGGCTGCTAGTTCTAGATCATGCGTGGGATATCTGACTTCATAATCCTTCAATTGCCTAGACGCATATGCTATTACCTTGCCGTGCTGCATAAGCACGCATCCCAGTCCTTTATGCGAAGCATCACTGTAAATCACGAAATCTCCTTTTCCATCAGGTAATGCCAGCACCGGGGCTGTCACCAGCCTCTTCTTTAACTCTTGGAAACTCTTCTCGCATTTCTCAGTCCATTCAAATTTCTCGGTTTTACGGGTAAGTCGAGTTAATGGAGCTGCGAGTTTCGCAAAGTCTTGGACAAATCTCCTGTAATATCTGGCCAGTCCAATGAAACTCCTCACCTCGGTTGGAGTAGTTGGCCGTTCCCAGTTTGAAACTGCTTCTATCTTGGAGGGGTCAACCAACACTCTTTCTCTATTGATCACGTGCCCTAAGAATTGTACCTCATTTTTCCAAAACTCACACTTGGAGAACTTGGCATATAACTGCTCTTTCCTGAGTATTTCTAAGGTTATCCTTAAATGTTCAGCGTGTTCTGCCTCTGTCTTTGAGTAGATGAGAATATCATCAATGAAAACTATCACGAATTGGTCCAAATATTCCTTGAACACTCTATTCATTAGGTCCATGAAGGCTGCTGGGGCGTTGGTCAATCCAAATGACATAACTAAGAACTCATAATGTCCGTATCTGGTGCGGAATGCAGTCTTCGGGATATCTTCAGGTTTGATCTTCAGTTGGTGATATCCTGTTCTCAAATCAATCTTAGAGAAGTATTCAGCTCCTCTTAGCTGGTCAAACAAATCGTCTATCCTGGGCAATGGATACTTATTCTTTATGGTTAGCTTGTTCAATTCTCTGTAGTCGATGCATAACCTCATACTTCCATCCTTTTTCTTAACAAACAACACTGGTGCGCCCCAAGGCGACACACTGGGCCTTATCATGCCCTTATCCAACAATTCCTGTAATTGTTTAGCTAGCTCTTTCATTTCTACTGGGGCTAGTCGGTACGGGGCCTTCGAAACTGGCGCCGTCCCCGGGGCTAATTCGATGGCAAACTCAATTACCCTATCAGGTGGTAGTCCAGGAAGATCTTGTGGGAACACGTCCTCGAACTCATTAACTACCAGAATGTCCTGCAATCTTGGCACTTCCTTCTGAGTATCTATAACGTAGGCTAAATAAGCCTCGTTCCCTTTTCGTAACAATCTCTTGGTTTGCGCCATGGTCAGAATTTTCTGGGTCTGTCGCATCCCCTTAAACACTATTTCTTTCTTCCCTGGGGTTTTCAACTTAACCTTTTTCCCTTTACAATCTATCTGCGCATCATTGCGAGACAACCAATCCATACCCAAAATGACATCGAATTCCCCTAGCTTAAAAGGAATTAAATCGACATAGAAGGATCGTCCTCCTATTTCTAGCTTACAATCGGGGTGAATTTGATTAACCGGTACGATTTCCTGATTAGCTATTTCTACTTGTAAGGAATCTCTTAGTTGCTGGGTTTTAAGTTTCAACTTATGCGCAAAATCTCTAGATATAAAAGACTTAGTTGCTCCTGAATCAAATAAGACATTTGCACTGACTGAATTAAGAGAAAAAGTACCTGCTATCACATCTGTGTCCCTCACGGCATCTTGTACTGACATATTGAAAGTCCTAGCAGTTGGTGGCCTATTTGAGGCAACCTTGCTTGCTCCTGATACTGCTGGTTTGCTCTTTGGGCAATCCTTCCTCATGTGCCCTCGCTGTCCACACTGGAAACAGGTTGTGCTGTTAGGGATGACCGTGGTGCAAGAGGTGGCATAATGCCCAGCTCGCCCACACTTGTAACAGTTTATCTGCTTCAGGTTGCACACCCCGGAGTGCCTCTTCCCACAAGTAGCACACAATGGCAATAGAGGTCGAGAAGGGTTGGAACGGGACATTCCTGATTGATGGCCGCCCTGGCTCACACTTACACTAGCAGATGGTTTAAACCCCACATTCCTCCCTGGTAGGGAAACCGCTCCTCGATTTAACTTGGTTGGGGGTTTTCCTCCAGCGGATCTTCCGCCCATACTAACATGCTTTCTCTTTATCCCCCCTTTCTCTCTCTCTCTCTGCATCTGATCACTACCAGCCTCCACAATGGTTGCCTTCTGCACCAAGGTGGCATAATCTGTAATCTCTAAAACAGCCACCCTATTCTGGATCCACTGTTTCAGCCCTTGTTGAAACCTGTTAGCTTTCTTCTCTTCTGTGTCTACAAACTCTGGCACAAATCTTGATAGCTCAGTAAATTTAGCCTCATAGTCAGCCACTGACATATTGTTCTGTTTCAGTTCCAAGAACTTAAGTTCCATCTGGGTTTTCATGAACTTCGGGAAGTACTTCTCCAGGAATAATTGTTTGAACCTTTCCCAGGCTATGACAGCATCAGTCTCCATGTTTTTCTTGGCTTCCCACCAATAATTGGCCTCTCCCTTTAGTAGGTAAGTAGCAAAAACCGTCTTCTGAGCCTCATTGATACTCAGAATCTCAAAAGACTTTTCCATTTCTTTGATCCAGGCCCTCGCCTCAACGGGATCAGCCGATCCGTGGAACTCTGGGGGCTTAAGGGACTTAAAGGCCCTAAAGGAATTTGCCACTGAAGTGTTGTTGCTTGGTGGTGGTTGGGGGTATTGGTTCAAATTCTGCCTAAGTAGATCCATAAACTGGCCCATGGGGTTTCCGCCCTGGTTCTCCCCTTCCTGTTCTACTTCAGTTTCTCCACCCTCTATTTCCCTTTCAAATTCTTCAGAGTACAGGGGTTCATCCTCTGCTCCATACTGGGAATCTTCTTGCTCATTATAGTCCTGATCTTGTTCCTCACTACTTCCACGGTTTTCCTCGTGTTGGTTGTGACTCTCTTGGTCAGTAGATTCGCGGGGGTTAGCCCTAGTGCCCATCCGTCTTGGAGGCATTTTACTGAAAATTTGGAAAATTATACGTTAGGTTCACTTACCGGTTTTAAAGGATTTTTCCTTGCACATTTCTTTACATGATTGGGTTTTAAAATCCCACAGTTTTATATCTCATGGAAACTTAATCGAAAAGTAATACATATGCTAATAAACTCGTGATCACTTCCCAACAAAATTGTAATGACTGAAATGGAAACAAATATATACCAGGTACCGAAAAGGTACAACATCCGAGTTACAACGATAGTTTAAAGTACAACCATCCTAACAACAACAACAAGTCAAAAGTGAAATATGCTGTCTATCTGTCTAGTCTGCAAAAAGGGAAAACAAGTACAAGAAAACCATCCCTACAAAAGCCGGCACTACTATGTCCGTACATGACTAGACAACTAGACCACTGCATCACTACATCTGAAATCAGCCGCCACGACGAAACATCCTCCGAACCCTCCCCATGGCGATGCGGAAAACCTCCTCAGCCGCTGCTCTGTCTACCCTACCATGCCCATCAGTAGGCAACTGTCGCACCCTCACCCGAGCCCTCAGCTCGATGCGGGTCACAGCCCTATACCCAACTCTGTCACTGATAGTCCTCCTGCCCTGCACCCTCATCCGGGCGGCTCTCTCTGCTGCTAACTCACTCCTAGACTCCGCCAACCTGGCATCTGCCACAGACAACTCTCTATAAAGCCCGTTCACAATCAAGTTGTGAACACATACTGGGACTCCTCCTATCGGGGCATGAGGTGGGGTGGATGGCTCAGCTGGAGCGGCAGTCTCTGTCTGCTGGGGCTCTGGGGTAAGCTCCTCAAACTCGTCGGGGTAGGGGCTCACAGGTAGTGGTGGTGGGGTAGGGGCTCTCTCAACAGGGAGGAGTGGCACAAAAAGTCCAGAACTCCCTACAGCACCAACTACTGGCTCATCTATATCTCCCTCAACACCCTCATCCACCGGCACCACCTGATCCGTGGTCATGTCAGTGTCATCTCCCATAGTCCTGAACTCAGTCATAACCCAATAATCATCATCCTCAACCACTAACTCAGCATCCTGTCCTGTCTGGATCCCCTCCGGGTCCTCCTCCCCCTCAGTCTCAACAACATCTGTGTCAGCATCATCCTGGACCTCCTCAGGGTCCTCCTCCTCAGACTCGATCACATCAGTATCAGCCTCAACCTGGACCTCCTCAGCGTCCTCCTCCTCAGGCTCAGTATCCTCCTCAGGCAAGTGCTCATAGTATGGGTCCCTAGTCCGGAACATGTCCTCATCATGCTGTCTCGCAGCTGCCTCCTGGGCCGACAAGTCGCCCGCCTACACAAGACGAACTATGTTACCATCATGATACTTAAAAGTTCCCGTAAGGGTTTTAGGCGAACCTGGCAAGGGTTCTTATTATATTATTGAATTTATTATTATATAACGTCGTATCATCTCTTGGGATATATAACTCTCGCTCTGATACCATCTCTGTAACGCCCCCAGATCCGGGGTCAGGAATCTGGTGGTTACGGTCTTACATCCATTCATAATACTTGACTTGAGTCCATAATAAATAAATCACATGCTGTGGCCCCACAAAATTATCACTCACACACACAACAGTTATAGTCCCAGAGATGAAATTGAAATAAGTCTTACGTTAAAGGGTTTACGAATAAAAGTTATTACAATCCCAACAGGATAACATCATAGGTTTAAAAGTTTTGCCGTTGATTACATTAATTATACATATAGTTAAACAGGAAACAAAAGCTGTCTAACTATGCTACCTCAGCAATGGCGGCTAGCATCTCAGCGGGTAGTCCGGTGGGTCGGGTAACCTGCTTGCGCCGAGTGCGCCTGACGCGAGCCATCTGTCCTAGCTGTTGTTGTGACATAATATAAACAAAGCAAGGGTGAGCGAAAGCCCACCAACAAATATATAACTGAACGATAATTTAAAACAGTTCAAAGCTATCTTTTAAACCATATGCCATGCATTTACGGAAATGATGCCAGTATAATATGAACGATGAAGTTACAAGGTAACTTAAAGTATTTGTTTGAAGAAATATCTGCTACATCAAAGTAAGCGAGATATTATTATCGTTAATAAGAAGAGGAACTTGCAAGAAAGGGTTGCAATTCCAGTTATGACTCTTTTCCAACTCTGCCAACAGTAATCATGTTGCAGGAAATAAATGAATTTGGATGATGAACCAATGATGGAGTATTCACCGCGCCCGCTGTTCCAATCTTGATGATCAGTCGAGATCGTACAGCTCAATTTAGATTTACTACCGGTAGAAGGAAGAACTGACGGCTTTACTTGTGTACCGCCTTGCTAGCTCTCCCCGGCCAACGGTTGGGCCAAGGGGATGGACCGGCGCTACTCGGCCTCTTACACGACTCCTAGTTCAAATAGAATTCATGATTCTGAATGTAACGTTCGTCCCCCTTTCCCCAAGTATAAGACTTGTTGATAAGACTCCACAAAGTAGTCGTATCTAGTTGGAAAGGAAAATTTACCAATATCTCCCAAGCTATTACTTGGTAACGGATATCAACTTGTTCCAGTAATCTTACCCCTCGAAAGATGAGAAGGTAAACAACGACTTTAATAAGTCAACAGCACCCGAGTTGCGGGTGAAGGAAATACTTTATGACCGGGAAGTCGACAAGATAAATAACATTTTTCCAAGTAAGGTTCCCTTATTATTAAAAAGATAGACTCAAAGATGAATGATGTCTGGGAACCTTTCTTGATATAAGATTAATAATAATATGACTTCGAAATATTTTCTGTAATAATCGAAGAAGATAAACCTTATCGAGGTTATTCTTAGTATGGAATAAATATTCAGAGAATATTTATTGAATTAAAATATTTTACAGAATATTTGGGAATATGAAAGAATATCTTTAATCAGAGTATTTCTCAAAATAATCCCTGAAGAGATATCAGGGGAATATTTATTGAATAAATAAATATTTAAATGAATATTCAAAACAATATTCATTAATTAATAAGACCTGAAAAGAATATTTAAGGTAATAATCATAATTAATTAGGAAATTTAAATGAATATTCAAAAGTAATATTCATTGAATGAATAATATCCTAAATGAATATCAAGTAATATTCATTTAGTAATCCAAGCCTTAAGGAATATTCGAGATAATATTCGATAATTAAATCAAGCTTCAGATGAATATTAAAATAATATTCATCAAGTATTTAATATCTTAAATGAATATTCGAAAGTAATATTTATTTAATAAAATAATAATCTAAAAGAATATCCAAATAATATTCATCTAACAGTCTCATCTTTAGAAGAATATTCGAAATAATAGTCGATAATCAATTCGACTCTGAATGAATATTGAGAAGTATTATTCGTTGAATAGTTAAATTCAAATAATTATTTGAAGTAAGGATCGTTAAAATAATTAGTCCCGAACGAATATTCAAATAATATTCGTCGCCCAAATAATAGAAAATATTTACTTAAATATTTTCTCCCGAGGTAATCTCGATATATCAAGAAATATTGACTCCCGGTCTATATTTGATGAATAAAGATGTATACGCCCTTCTATGAGGGTCTTATAATAACCGGCTTATAACTGATATATAATTATCTAGCTTATAAGCCAACAATAACATTCAGGGAACAAGTATATCAATTCAACTTGAAAGTAGGCATGCATGCAATGGCATATGTATATCAGCAATCATATATATATATTTATTCAATCACAACAACAGCCTAAAAGAAGGGAATTGAAACTTGCCTGGTAGTCGAGTACGGTAAGGGGTAGTGGTAGCGGGTCCCGGTTCAGCCTGGTGATCTATAAATAGCCAAGGCATTCGGAATTAATCACTTAACATATTAAACGTTAAGTTATACTTAAATCGAAACACGTTCTCGAGTCATCTCGTTATACCCCTTTTAGTGGATTACTTATTATCACTGATCCGACCCGACATTCGTTCGTTAATACGACATGTCACTGCACTTATACTTGGGACATACTTAAGTCATATGAGTTCTAAGGTTGATCGTTACGAACCAATATTTTACTCCGAGTTTTATCGCCCGTTTTCTACGCGTTTTACCAAAGTTATAAAAGAGTCGTCTTTTAGGGGTTCGTTCTCGTTTAACCTTGACTCGAACATTTTTAATAAATCGAAAAATGCTCTTTTTGACATACGGTTTTCTTTCACACCTTCCTTCTTACCCCTAGTATTTATTTACCAAGATTCGCCATGACGTTACATAGCTTACGAGGGTTCAATTTCAGTTACGAACTTTTGTTTACGGATTCGAACTACTTTTAGTAATTTAGTCATAAATCCTAAACCGTAAGTCCGTTTCACGTGATCTTTATATCAAAACGAAGCTTAGAGCATTACCTATCCTATCATGGTAGATAAGGTCTCTGGACAGTAGGGGTTCAACATGGAAAATGGCATACAAAACATGGTATTGTAAAATCGGGCATTATAACGGCTGTAAATCGAATATCTATCAATTTCGAATCTTCCCATAAACATAGCATCCAACCCAAACAACATATACATGACTTATATACATGAACTGAGGCCAAGCAATGCCTTTCCGTTCATCTAAACTATTTTTAACATTTATCAAAACTACATCATATTCATGCTTATAATCATGCTAATATCACATCTTATACTAAAACCCATCAAGAGCATGCAAAATCTCAAGGTAAAGCCTAGGGTTTAAAGTTGTTATACCTTCCTTGGAGTATGATCTAGCCTCACTATGCTTGGTATGATCCTTAGAAGTGCTTAAGCTTGCTAAATCAACCAAAGAAATCAAGGAAAAACAAAATTAGTTCATGAAAACACTATTCACCCTCCTCTTAAATCATTTTTTTGAAAATGGAAAAAGAAGAGATTGAAGCTAGGATTTTGAGGAGATCATTTATATGAAATGTAAGTCTCACCATAAAAGTTTCAAGATCAACAAATGGTTGGAAGTTGGATTTTGAATTTGGAATTTCCAAGAAGGCCGAATGGAGTGAAATGGTGGAGAATGGAGTGTTTTCTTGGTTGCTTGTGTTTGTTCTCATCTAAAATGAATTATTGTAATGTTTGTAGATAATATCTAGCATAAAGTGGCTTTTGATAAAGTGATTTGGTCATTGCATGCATCACTTAATGGACAAGTGTTGATAGATTGTGGTAGGATGAGAGATTAGTCTTAACCAAGTGGTTTGATCTCTATATATGCTAGTTACTTGTGTAACTAACTAGTTACTAGATATTATCACTTGCACATGCATGTATCTTGCTTTCTCTGCTTGCTTCTGTGTCCGGTTATTGCTCGATTCGATTGATCGTTCGTAGGAATATTCCACGGATTTCTAGTTAGGGTTTACCGGGAATCCTCTTTAATATTAATACTTTCATTCTCCATCTTTCATTCTAACTTTCCATTATATATTCCTTTAATCCATTCGTTAAATACTTAAGGCTATCAGTGTCCAGGGAACTTTCGGAGAAAATAAAAGTGCGGTTTTTCAGAATCCGACAGCTTTTACATACACTTATTTTCCCCCTGGATTACTAATACGAACTCGGAAATCCGTTCCGAATACTTCTATATAGTGTCGTCTCATATTATTATATACTCTCACCAAAACACTATTCATTCTGTATTCTTTACTTGTTCTCTTAGGGTTGTATAATTGTCCGTATTCTCTTTCGATCGTTCCTTAACCTTTTTACGGAACTACTGGATTAATCGTTATCGATCTGGATGACATGAGAGTCTTCTCTTGCTTGAAGTTGCCATATCTTATTCCCTTAGAAGATAGATTATTCTTACCTATGTTGTCACCCTTTAGCATTCTTCAAGGCATATACATAATAAAGTCGAATTCCATTCATTCTTTCCCAATATCAATTATTACATTGTAGCCATATCCACTATTCATTCTTACATCATTAAATACATAAAAGTTTTAATTTCACCCAAAATCTGGGTTCTTACAGAAATTCATGTTTTATTACTACAACTTCAATACATAACAATATATACAATACGCATGCTTATTTAACCGTGAAATGGATGAGACCCCTAAAGGCTTATACAATAATACCCATGTAGCGAGCGTTAGGTCAGTAGATCCCAGACTATAAAAGCCTTAGGTCACTAGGCACAAAGTCCCATCGTACTTAATTGCTCGAGTATTAAAGAGCTCACCCTGGTTAATTTTGCATCTAAACAACTCTCATTTTTTTTCTTTTTCTGATTTTTTTTCTTTTTTTTTTTTCAATGCAATCTGGAATGAGAATTCTCATTTCCAACCCTAGACTACTCATATAAATATGAGTTGGCTACAAGCCATTTGACACCTAGCCAGTATTGACAATTATTTACAATTAAGCATGAAATCCCTGTTTTTTCCCAAACTTAGACTTTAGTGTTCCTACGCTATCAAGGGAATAACGAAAATTCTAAATATAATCAAGTGATTAAATCTCAACAACCAAACAAGCATGATCTCAACCTAGCCCAAAAGCAACCTAATGAGACTGTGTAAAAATTTTGTTTCTGAAACATGCAAGTCAATTTCATAGGACTATAAATCAACCCTCTATTCATCATTACCACACTCAATTAGACATCTACCTACCAATTAGAATTAGCTCATTCTAAAGGACCATGAAATATGCATGCCATGAAAATGCAACTAAAATGGACTCACATGATATACGAAAATAAAAACAGAATGTCCTAAATGAAACTAACAAATATAATATAAACGTACATGCATGAATTACTACTAATATGCAAAATATGATATCTATATGAACACAATGACACACTAACTACTAACAATATCTAATATACACTACTTATCCCTCAAACCACCCCCAAACTGAAGATATTCAATGTCCGCATTGAATGGAAGTAAATACAAGGGATAGTAGAAAACATACCTACTCATCGGTATCATCACCCTCCTTGGGTGAATCAGGTGGAGGATACTGTGTACGAGCTCCAAAGACCGGCCACTGGACTGTAATCCCTGTAGACTGGAATGCTGTACTCAAAGCTGCCGCCATGTCCTCAGCATACTCACGGTTACTAGTATGCATAGCATCAATACGCCTATTCAGGCGTCGAAAGTGTGTATCCAATGCTGTCATGTCCACCATACCCTGAGAAGGACATGTCCTAGTAACTCTCGGTGCCCTAGGAACATGTGGCGGAGCACCCGCTCCCTGACCACCAGCACCATCTACAACATAGCCTAACCCTCTAGGATGGGGAACGCCACCCGACCATTCCACCATCCTCTCAATAGAAGCATCATCAATAGGAGCCCCGGCTGACTGCATAGGCTCATCTTCGTATCCTCTCACTCCCACAGCATTGCACATCCCCGTGATAATAGATGCATGAGGCATACTAGCTGATGAAGGACCTCCTAAAAACCGAAGAATATTCTGATTAATAAGATAATCGAGGTCAATATACTCACCCCTTAGAATGCCCCAAAGTAAAATAGCCCTCTCAACAGTCACGTCGGAAACATGCGACGTTGGTAGAATACTAGAACTAATGAATAAGAACCATACCCATGCAAACCTAGTCAATGACGAAGCCAGGAAAGTTCTCTGCTCAGTGGTGCCCGGCCTACACTTCCACACTGTGCCCGGAATAGACAACTCAGCCACAATAGCATCAAGATCAACATCCTCCCTCGTCTTCTTCACCCAATCCGTAACACCCCTATGCTTAGGTTGCTGCCCAATCAGAGTATGAATGGCATGGGGTGAATAATCCACCTTCCTTCCCGAATAATGTTTAACGGGACGGCATTGGCAAATTCACAAAAGAGAGCCCAACCCCTCTCATGAATCATAGTAACCATCTCAACATCCGTAAAAGGCAAAAACATTCTATCCCTAACAACCCTTCTAGACAATAACCGGTTATACTCCGTTTCGTCCTCTAGAGACGCAAACTTCTCCACCTAACCCCCCGACGTCGAATCTTCGTCCGAAGATGAACGAGTCCCACTACTACTACTACCAAACAACCTTTGCCTTTTAGGAGCCATAACAATGCACAATACAACTAATCAAGTAGCAAATTCCTTCCAAGAAAAACACACCACAAAAATCCCCCTTTTTGCAAGAACACAAATTTGAAATAAATACAAAGATGAGATTCGAAATTACCCAAACGAATCGTAGAGGTGTACTTGAAATGATATCTTCCTCCAAACTTGAATCAACCCTTCTTGAACTTGAATGGAATGGAGGGTTAAAGATTTGGCAATATAGAGATGGATTTGTGTGTATGTATAGGTTGAGGTTTATGATTTTAGAGAGTGTATTAGAAATAGGAGAGGATTGAGAGAGGCTAGGGTTTTGAAATAGAAGTGTAATAGGATTAGGATTTGAATTAAGGGAATAAAGATATGAGTTTTAGGGGTTTAAGAATAAGAATTTTGGTTGGGCAGTTAAGGAGTGCGCAGTCTGCGCGTGTATTGCGCAGTCAGCGCGGTAGCCTTCTGTTCTAGTGCGCTGTCAGCACGGTCAGGTGCGCTGTCAGCACAGTCACCTTCTGTATTTTTTTTTTCAAACTCTATACTCTAATCAAGTTTACAACAATGCTTGCGTTGCCTCCCAAGAAGCGCTTGTTTTACGTCAATAGCTTGACGTTCTTCTTCATTTTCAAGTTGTCGCCAAAACGGCGGAAACCTTTTCACGATGAAACGATCCTCCATAATAATGCTTCAACCGCTGTCCATTCACCTTGAAAGCATGATCAGGTGTTGTTTCATAAATTTCAATAGCCCCATGTGGAAACACCGTCTTAACAATAAATGGACCCGACCATCTTGACTTGAGCTTTCCCGAAAAAAGCTTGAGGCGAGAATTAAATAGCAAAACCTATTGACCCGGCAAAAATGCCTTTGGCATCAACCTTTAATCATGCCACCTCTTGACCTTCTCCTTATACATTTTGTTATTTTCGTAAGCTTGCTCACGAAATTCCTCAAGTTCATTCAATTGAAGCAACCGTTTTTCACCCGCCGCTTGAATATCCAAATTCAACTTCTTCAACGCCCAATATGCCTTGTGCTCTAATTCCGTCGGCAAATGACATGCTTTCCCATAAACCAACTGAAATGGAGACATACCTAGGGGTGTCTTGTAAGCTGTTCTATAAGCCCTTACAGCTTCATCCAACTTCAACGACCAATCCTTACGAGACGGATTCACCAATTTTTCCAGAATTCTCTTGATCTCCCTGTTAGAAACTTCAGCTTGACCATTAGTTTGAGGGTGATAGGTTGTAGCAACCCGATGCGTCAAATTATACTTTGCCATCAACGTAGTAAACTGACGATTACAGAAGTGTGTCCCCTCATCACTAATTATTGCAGGTGGTGTCCCGAAACGCGTGAAAATTTGCTTATGCAAGAAATTCAATACCACCTTAGCATCATTGGTCGGTAAAGCTTTCACCTCGACCCATTTAGACACGTAATCAACTGCTAGAAAGATGTACTGATTATTGCACGAAAAAACAAACGGTCCCATGAAGTCAATCCCCCATACGTCAAAAATCTCCACCTCAAGAAGCATGTTAAGAGGCATCTCGTTCCTCCTAGAAATATTGTCAACCCTTTGACAGCGATCACAATTTATCACAAACCGATGAGCATCCTTAAACAAGGTAGGCCAGTAAAAACCTGCCTGAAGAACGCGAGCTGCTGTCTTCTCTCCACCATAATGGCCACCATAAATGGTTGAGTGGTAATCTCGCAAAACACTCTCCGTCTCACTATACGGAATACATCGCCTGATCATCTGATCTGCTCCTTGCCTAAACAGAAACGGCTCATCCCAACGGTACCACTTGACATCATGTAAAAACTTCTTCCTTTGAGCACTAGAAAGATTCATTAATAAGAGTTTTGTCACGTGAATCCTTACCGTGGTCCTCCAAACGTGATAGATGATCCGCTACCTGGTTTTCCGTACCTTTCCGATCCTTGATCTCCAAATCAAATTCTTGAAGTAGAAGCACCCAATGAATCAACCGAGGTTTTGAATCCTTCTTCGAAATCAGGTAACGAATAGCTGCATGATCTGTGTAAACAATCACCTTAGTCCCAAGCAAATAAGATCTGGATTTCTCAAAAGCATAGACAACTGCTAGAAGCTCCTTCTCTGTAGTGGTGTAATTAAGTTGAGCCTCATTAAGGGTTTTACTAGCATAGTAAACCACATGAAACACGTTATTCTTCCTTTGCCCAAGCATAGCTCCCACTGCATAGTCATTTTCATCACACATTAGCTCAAAAGGTTCTTCCCAATTAGGTGCGGTAATGACAGGTGTGGTAGTCAACTTCTTCTTCAAAAGTTCAAAAGCTGCTAAGCAATCATCATCAAACTTGAAAGGAACATCCTTCTCCAACAGATTACACAAGGGTTTAGAAATTTTCGAGAAGTCTTGAATGAATCGCCTGTAGAACCCCGCATAACCAAGAAAACTGCGAATTCCCTTTACTGAGATAGGTGGAGGAAAATTCTCAATGGTCTCCACCTTAGCCTTATCCACTTCAAGCCCTTTCCTAGATACCTTGTGCCCAAGAATGATTCCTTCTTGCACCATGAAGTGACACTTTTCCCAATTAAGTACCAGATTTGTTTCCACACACCTTTTCAACACCAAGCCAAGATTATGCAAGCACTCATCAAAAGAAGTACCAAAGACTGAAAAATCATCTATAAAAACCTCCACATTCGTGCCAATCATATCTGAGAAAATAGCCATCATGCACCTTTGAAAAGTGGCAGGAGCACCACAAAGTCCGAAAGAAACTCGTCGAATAGCAAAAGTGCCAAAAGGACATGTGAATGTGGTATTCTCTTGATCTTCCCGAGCGATGCAAATCTGATTATATCCTGAATAACAATCAAGAAGACAATAATACTCATGTCTCGCCAACCTGTCTAACATCTGATCAATGAACGGAAGAGGAAAGTGATCTTTTCTCGTGGCTTTGTTCAATTTTCGATAGTCCATGCAAACTCTCCACCCCGTGACAGTCCGAGTAGGGATGAGCTCATTCTTATCATTAGCAACAACTGTCATGCCTCCTTTCTTAGGCACACACTGCACCGGGCTCACCCAAGAACTGTCTGAGATATGATGATAATGCCTGCATCCAACCACTTTAGAATTTCCTTCTTCACCACCTCTTTCATGATAGGATTAAGTCTTCGCTGATGTTCAACAGTAAGCTTAGCACCTTCCTCTAGCAGAATTTTGTGCATGCAATAAGAAGGGCTGATTCCCTTGATATCTGATATAGTCCAACCAATTGCCGACTTGAACTCTCTCAAAATTCGTAAGAGCTTATCTTCCTCACTACCTGATAGGTTAGAAGCAATAATAACAGGTAATGTAGATGCATCACCTAGAAACGCATACCTCAAGTGTTCCGGCAACGGTTTGAGTTCAAGTGTAGGAGCTTCTTCAATAGATGGTTTGAGACGCTCCGTAGAATTTTTAAGCTCGGCTAGTCCAAGAGACTCAAATGGCATATCAAACTTCCTTCTCCATGGGGCTGAATTCAATTGCTGAAGTTGCTCGGCTACTTCCTCTTCATCAAAATCAGAAACACCAACTAGAACCCTCTCTAAAGAATCTGACTTAAGCAACTGCTCAATTTCCGTAGTAACTGCAGAATCGACCAAATCCACCTTCAAGCATTCCTTTTCATCTGATGGAAATTTCATTGCATTGAACACATTAAAACAAACACTTTTTGCACCCTCATAGTAAGCTCCCCTTTTTGCACATCGATCAAAGTCTTACCCGTAGCCAAAAATGGTCTTCCCAAGATAATGGGAATCTTCTTATCTTCCTCGAAATCCAAGATAACAAAATCAGCAGGGAAGATGAGCTTATCAACTTTCACCAAGACATCCTCCACTATGCCTCTAGGATATGTAACAGATCGATCAGCCAACTGCAAAGAGATGTTAGTTGGCTTTGGCTCCGGTAGACCAAGTTGCAAGAAAACTGACAATGGCATGAGATTAATGCTAGCCCCCAAATCACACAAACACTTGCTGAAAGATAAGTTGCCAATAGTGCACGGGATAGTGAAACTCCCCGGATCTTTAAGTTTTGGAGGCAACTTTTGTTGAAGCACGGCACTGCATTCTTCCGTTAAAGCAACGGCCTCTAACTCCTCTAGCTTCAATTTACAAGAGAGAATACCTTTCATGAACTTAGCGTAGCTCGGCATCTGTTCAAGATCTTCTGCAAAAGGTATGTTAATCTGCAACTTCTTGAAAACCTCTAAAAACTTAGCAAACTGCTTATCCAACTTCTGCTTCTGTAGTCTTCTCGGATATGGCGGAGGAGGATAGATCTAATTATTCTTCAAAGATTGCTCCGGAGAAGCTTTTCCAACAGGTTCCTTGCTCTTTTCATCTTCATTAACTAACTGATCATCCTCCAAGTCAGATTTTTCAATTTCTGGTACTGCAGATTTTTCAACTTGCTGATTTTGCACTTCTTCATCCTTATTAGCTGCTGACTTAGAATCTGATGTAACCTTTCCCGATCTCAAAGTTACTGCCTTCACCTGTTCCTTGTCTCTCTGTCTGCCTGGATTAGCCTCCGTATCACTAGGAAGAGTTCCTTGAGGCCTATTGAGTAAGGCACTAGCAATCTGCCCAATCTGATTCTCCAAGGTCTTGAGAGAAACCGCCTGGATTTTAACCATTAACCTCAATTCATCCAATTCAGATTTTTCATTAGAAGTTTGACCAGCATTCCCATGAGATTGTTGCTACTGAAATCCCGGAGGTTGGAATGGTTGCCTTGGAGTATACTGCTGCTGATAACCTTGATTGAATGGCCTAGCTCCATATTGCTGATAAGGCTGCTATGGTTGTTGAGCATCTTGAATGTTGCTCCAGCTGAAATTAGGATGATTCCGGTTATTAGGATGATAAGTGGCTGGAGCTGTTTGTGAAGGTCGCTGAAAATTGCTCACAAACTGTGCTGATTCAGAAGAGATAGCACACTGATTCGTTTCATGTGCACCTGCACAAAGCTCACACACACTAGCAACCTACTAAACTCCATAGTTGGTAAGAGAATCCACCTTCATAGTCAAAGCCTTCAACTGAGCTGCAATAGCTGTAGCTGCATCAACTTCAAGAATTCCTACTACTTTGCCTTGAGATAGTGTCTGTGTAGGATTCTGATATTCACTAGCAGCCATCGTCTCAATTAGATCATAAGCTTCCTCATAGCTCTTTGCCCACAAAGCTCCACCTGAAGCTGCATCTAGCAAAGATCTTGACTGTACTCCCAACCCATTGTAGAAACCATTGATCACCATCCAGTCAGGCATTCCATGACGAGGACACTTTCTAAGCATCTCCTTGTAGTGTTCCCAAGCTTCACACAAAGATTCACCAGACTGCTGAGCAAACTGAGTAAGAGCGTTCCTGATTGCTGCAGTCTTCGCCATTGGAAAGAATTTGGTGAGAAACTTCTGAGCTAGATCCTCCCATGTATTAATAGAGCCTGCTGGTAGAGAGTGCAACCGGCCCTTAGCTTTATCCCGCAGAGAGAATGGGAAAAGCCTCAATTTGATAACATCATCCGGCACACCATTAAACTTGAAAGTGTCGCAGATCTCAATGAAGTCCCTGATGTGCATGTTAGGATCCTCCGTAGGAGCACCCCCAAACTGAACTGAGTTCTGTACCATCTGAATCGTGCCCGGCTTGATTTCGAAAGTATTTGCTGTAATAGCTGGTCTGACAATGCTAGACTGAATGTCATTGATCTTAGGCTGAGAATAATCCTTCAAAGCCTTAGCTGCTGCTGGTAAATTTGCCATCTCAACTATCGTTTCAAGTTCCTATTCGCTTTTATCTGTGACTAACTCAACGTCTTCCAGTTTACGCGACTGCGAACGTGTTCGCATACACGCTCAAGTACCTGAAACACCAAGAAGCAAACAAGATATGTAAGAAACAATCCAAGTCAGTGAACTCTAACGACCACTGATGACAAACACATAAACCAAAAATAAAACAAACACCGACGATCCCCGGCAGCGGCGCCAAAAACTTGTTCGCACTAAATCACGCAAGCGTACGTGGTCACAAGTAATATAGATATAAGTTGAGTTCGTTCCCACAGAGATCTGGTTTTGAATTTAAATCAGTTAATGTACCTATGCAACAATGTATGGTTTTTACTCACTGCTAAGACAATTAATAAAGTGGGTTTTAATTAACTAAGAATTATTTAACTAATGAGAATTGTAAACGAAATACTTTTATGAGAATAAACTTGGGATCCTAACTTCATTAAATACTTCACTTAGATCTGACGCCTTTAATCACTATGTGCAACGGTTATGATATCTGATCGGACAACACGAAATAAGTACACGCTACCTGTCAGCATACGTATACCAAACTACCCATACATCCACAAAAGAGATAGAAGATGTATAGACACCAATTATGTTTAGACCCTATATGTCTATAGAATTTGAAAACATAACGGTTGAAGAACAGGTTATCCACATTGATCACATATGGCAACATAATATATTTCTATTTATGCTACAAATCATGATGTCAAAACATACATAATCCTATGCTAGCATGGCAAGTTCTAAATCTCAAGATCTACTTTCACTTCACAAGAGATTAACAATTCAATTTAGATGTTAGCTACGCATCTAAAAGCATTAAGAATAACCATACAAGGATATCAGATATTCATTACACACAGATCTTTAAAGAATCAAGATACTAAGACTCCATAAATAAATCCGTTAGAATCCCATGACAACGATTAGTTCATAATTGAACCGTTCGTCACCATGGGATTTGATGAAAACATGATATTAAACAAGATAATAAACAAGATATGAATG
This sequence comes from Saposhnikovia divaricata, assembly GCA_036435485.1. Classification (NCBI taxonomy): domain Eukaryota; kingdom Viridiplantae; phylum Streptophyta; class Magnoliopsida; order Apiales; family Apiaceae; genus Saposhnikovia; species Saposhnikovia divaricata. The sequence goes on along the minus strand of CM071595.1, from coordinate 165,531,411 downwards.
AAAGTAATAATATTAATCGGATTAAGAGTTGAGAAAACAAATCTAAAACCCAGAGTATCGCCTAATCACAAAAGTAGATCTGGAATTCCAAGTGCTGTCACGATCTTTGGAATTTGTCTCCAAATCTGATCTTTTCTCCTTGGCTAACTCTGTGTTTTTCTAAGTTATGATATCAATTACAATGATACAATGTGTTTTTATAGGGTCTAGAAGTCTTGTCCAGCAAGAAAATACCAAAAATTACAATTTAAAATCGAATTAGGGCAAAACGAAATTTTTTTTGCAGCAACCCCCACCCCCCGCGCTCTCAGCGCGCCTGACTACGCTCTCAGCGCGCCTGCACTGTTTCCTACGCTGTCAACGCGCTTCACTGCGCTCTCAGCGCACCTGTTCTGCAGAATTGCCTGTTTTTGCTCTCTTTTCTTCGTTTCTTCTGTTTTTTTTACAAATGCTTCCGTCATCACTTCTCTTGACTTCAAATCTTCACGCTAGCTTAATGCAAGATTCTATTCTTCATTTCAGTGCACAAATCAATTCCAAAATTGACGGAATGCACCAACCCTAAACGACATTTCGCAAACCTGCACAACTAACTAAAACACATCAAAACTACAACAAACTTGAGACCAAGCGAATCAATTTAAGCCGTTATGGAACGCTCCAAGTGGATATAAAATCCACTTATCATAGGTGCTCTGAAAAATAGTCTTAATTAGACAACACTCATAGAACACTCAAATTATATTCTATGACCCATAACAAAATTAAAAACTTACATGGTTGCTATCAATATTACTCGTATTAGTTTCCAAATTACAAACTTGAACATATTTAAGTAAGTATACAATAACCACATATGCCAGTAACAAGAAGAACTCTATGAAAATCAATCACATATTTCAAACGATATTAATCATGAATAATATAATTAAAAAATACAATTTAAACTAGCGGACCGTGCCTCGCACGGATTTTAATGCTAGTATAATGTATATCTCAACATTTACCATTACATTACGACCTCATCATTAATTTATCGGATGTATGACTTTTCGTTTTCTGTCATTACTGAACGTGGATATAGGGCAAGGATGGATTCGGGGACAATATTTATTATGATTTTCTCAAGGGTGATTTTTGTAAAAAATATAGAAACGATTACTCCTTCGTTAACAAATATAGTTGTGACATTTTGTAATTAATTAAAAATCTAGATGGTAATCCGTATGAAACACGGGTATGGATCGAGTATGAGTCGTGATTATAATATTAATATTATTAAATTATCGAGAATGAAAATAATTAATAAGTATTATTTAAATATGTATTTGTAGATAATTAAATGATAAAAGTATTAAATAAATAAATAACAATTTAATTATGTATAATTATATGGAATCGAACACGAGATCAAGCTAAAAAAATTATAATAAATAATCTTGTATAATTATGTAGTTGTAAGGAATCGAAGATAATCAAATTTGATAATTTAGTACTTTAAAACATGATTTTCTATATTGATAAAGAGTATAGATTTGTAGAACATATTATTCAACATATAAACAATTTGAGTTAATTATCTATCAAAAAATAATACTCCCTCCGTCCCTCTAATTTCTTTACAGTTACTATTTTGGGTCGTCCCTCTCATTTCTTTACATTTCCATAAATAGTAAATTTTTCCACTATTACACCCACTACTTTCCCCCACTATCTCATATTTAATAATAAAAAACACTATTATACCCACTACTTTCCTCCACTATCTCAAATCTATTATTAAATATTGATAGGTGCCACCACTTTATACACTTTTCATATAACTTTACACATTTTTTATGCATTATTTTGATCTCCGTATCCCCCTCCAATATAAACAAATGAGGGGGACGGAGGGAGTATATTTTTTGTGTTAAATCTAAGAATATTTTTATATCAATGCACTTACGTAAATTAAATTAGATAAAAGATATTTCATATTTTTATATACTAATTTGATATTAATGAATCTATGTGTTTATGCATTAATTTATAAATTACGATTTTCAATCCCGATCAAAATATTTATCTTTTGACCTAATATTTAGTTGTTCGATCACCCTACCATATTTTTTCTCCTTACTAAAACCACAATCCACTTAACGATCTAGATGACATTACAGATTTTGTTTAGAAACATGTCCCAAATAACTAATTGGTAAATTTAAGTAGTTGTAATAAAATACTTATGCGGGTCTACTTAAAAAATATATTCAAATGTGACACATACAAGACAAATTCGAAACTTTTAAGATTCATAGTATTTTTGTCAATGATATGCTACTTATAAGTTACAACAACAGAAAAGGACATGCTAGTACATAAAAATCTGGTGATGAACATATTAGGCAATGGAAACTGATGAATTCGACATCTTAACTACTGGACCAACTAGACAAGCTTAGAAGATATACATTAATGGTACACAACATTTTTTTTTTTTGCCACATTGATTCTATTATTTTAATATCTGTTCTGATACATGCGGTAGGGGAGAATCGAAACTCAGTGATTCGACAAGGCATAGTCCTCATTTACCACATGAATTACACCATCACCCCACAACATTTTTATTTTGTAGCGTAGATAAAATATGAAAATTGGAAAGGAACTTGATGGCGAAGCTGACTTCTTGGCAGTTCTTAAAACTGCTAAAGATTTTAGGCAAATTGTCGAATTAGCTTTTCGTCTCTCAACAATGGAGTGTAGGTAGGGATGACAACGGGTTGGATCGGGTTGGATACCTGTGATATCCAAATCCAAACCCGAATATGAAATCCAAATCCAAACCCGATCCAAATCCAATTGGATCTGGAAATTCAAAATCCAAGCCCGATCCATCGGGTTTGGATCGGGTTCGGGTTTATCCAAACCCGAATTACATAAAAATTTCATAAAAAATAAAATTAAATTACAAATAAATATTCAGATTCCAAAAACATAAAAATAAATATGTCCAAATTACACCACTCTAAATATCACTATCTAGGGACAAAAATGAAAATACAACTGTGAATAAATATTCAGTGACAAAATGTAGACTAGCAGTAGCTCCAAACTTCTGAAATTGACACCAGTCACCACCATCTTTAACAATCAGATTCAGAATGTGTGCAGAACAGCGCATATGAAACAAACTTCCACCAGCTATAAGTGTTGAACTGTCCAACTTCTGTAATAGAACTTCAATCATGGCATCATTGGTGGTACAATTATCTACTGTGAGACAAGAAATCTTCCTATCCAAATTCCAATCCATTAAACATTCTAGTACATGTTCGGAAAGAACATCTTTGGTGTGTGGACAAGGCACATAAATAAACCTAAAAAGGAAAAAACAAAACAAGGAACAATGTCACAATAATGGAAATAAAAAGCTACTGGAAATAAAAACAACAACAATGATATACCTCAAAATGCTACTTTGTAAAGTCCATGATTCATCAATAAAATGTGCTGTGATTGCCATATATCCTTTCTTTTGGCTGCTTGCAGTCCACATGTCAGTTGTAACAGCTATCCGGCTTGTAATACTCTCCAAATATTTTGTTGTCTTCGTCTTCTCAAATTCATAAATCTGAAAAATCTCATTTTTTATTGTATTCCTACACGGCACTTTGAAGAGTGGTTGAAGTTGTGCCGAATACCTCTTAAATCCAATATGGTCCACGATACTAAGAGGATATTCATGCATAATGATCATTTTAGCAAGCTCCTTCTTCGATGCCTCATGACTGAAACTGTAAGAGGCTAATTCAGGATGATTTTTGTGAAAATTACCAGCCAATAGTTTTTGCCTTATAGTCTCTTGGGGCTTCTTGCTATGTTTCTTAATGTAGTGATTCTTCAAATGTGTTGTCCCGCTGCCCGAAGCACCTTGCATTTCACACTTACAATATTTGCAAATAGCTTTTACATCTCCATTAATAATTTTCCTATCGAAATGCAACCAAACTTCACTCATTTGCCTTCCTTTACCATTAGCAGTGTCATTATTGGCATCATCAACAACTAATATTACTTCAGGTTCACCATCAGGGGTTGAATTGCTATCTTTGCATGCTGATTGTAACTCAGGTGTTGATGAAGGTCCGGATTCAACTGGGTTCAACTCTAAATTAGGAACTTGCTCTGAAGACATGGCTGCAAAACAAAAACACAAGTATATAAAACTGTCTCGGTGCTGGTTATTTGAACATAATCACAATCGAATCGAATATATATAGAAGAACATCGAATATGGAAAATCGAATATGAATCAACACAAGTAAATCGAATATATATAGAAGAACATCGAATATGGAAAATCGAATATGAATCAACACAAGTAAATCGAAACTTACCTATAGTGTCGTGACTTCGTGAATCGTGAGTAGTGACTTCGTCTTCGTGGTCATCGCCGTGCGCCGTGCAGTCGTGCAGAGATTAGGTAAAGTGTGACTGCGCCGTGGTCATCTCTGTGACTGTGAGTCTGTGTAATTGTGTAAACTGTAATAGAGATTAGGTTTAAGACTTTAAGACTTAATTGAGTAAATGCCTAAATGGGCTGGGCTAAGTAAGTAAGTAATGGACAGGATATTTATTTATATTGAATAAATAATAAATTATATATATATATATATATATATATATATATATATATATATATATATATATATATATATATATATATATATATATATATATATATATATATATTTCGAGTTTTTTCGGGTTTCGGGTTTGGATCGGATTTTGGATTTCGGGTTTGGATCGGGTTGGATTTGGCTAATATCCAAATCCAAATCCAAACTCTTTCGGGTTTAAAAAACAAATCCAAATCCAAATCCAAAAAATCGGGTTTGGTAAGATCCAATCGGGTCGAATTGGATCGGGTATCCATCGGATCGGTTTTTTTTGCAATCCCTAAGTGTAGGACATCATGATCTCGGATTTTAAGCTCGCGAGATCGTTTAAATTTATCTCGAGCAGATGCCAAATCAGTTGTTCATATATTCTACTCTGTACCACTAATCCACAGAGATTTTAGACAAGTTGCTATTTTACATTTCCAGAGAGACTGACAGCTTGGTTGTTACTTGTTCATTTATCAATCATAAACTTCTTACGCAAGTCATCATAAACTCTTAGGTTAAAGAAATTTTCAAGTACCTCCTGACCTCCACCTATTAATTCTCACCACAATTTTTACACCACTACTTGCATATAATATAATATTATAAAATTCTTTTTTTGATTGATATATATTAAGGACATTGGGTTGTTCGGTTTCAACCCAATGTGATTGTATGAAGTTGGGTGGTCCAAGATATATATAGGTAAGATAATAATTGTATGTGTAAACAATTATTATATATGGCATGTCTTGATCACTAAGTTGGGTAATTATGTGCCAAGAATTGGAAGACTTGTATAACAAGTATGGTAAGACTTGTAGAACAAGTATGATAAGTCTTGGTGGCTAAGTTTTAGGTGGCTATATATACATAGTCAAATTGTATTTGTTTTATAGGTGAATACTTAAGAGATGTAGTTTTAGGTATTGTTTGGGAGATGCTTGAGCATTGTTGGCTCAAGTATCGGGGTTTGGGACATCGTTAAGGTGTTATTGTTTTGATGTATCATTGATTATTGATTGGATTAATAATACAAGTTTGGGGCGTGGGTGTTTCCACGTTAAATATTGTTTGTTGTTCTTGTTTTGCTTTTACTTATTGTTGATAGAAGTAGAAGTAATACTTGAATGGTGTTTGACCCGCGCTTTGGTTGATCTTGTCCATGGGTGGTCCTGACCCAGTGCGGTCGCCCAGTGCGGACTGTACCATCGCACTGGGCCCACTGGGTTCAGGGGCCCAAAAGTTTATAAAATCCAGTTTATGTGTATATATGTAACTAATTCGAGATTAAATTTTATGCATGCATTCATAGTCAACGGCCCAAACATTATAAGCAAACTATCAGTTAGTGATTGCTAGAAATTTTTTAGTAACTGCTATATTTAGTAGAGGCCCCTGTATAAATCTTCGCATATAAAAGGGAACTCTTTATTTTGTAGTTAAAATTTGATTTATAAATTTGTAAATATGTTTAAAAAATGGAAAAATACGAGAGAATATTTAATACATTATTTGGTTCTAAGGTTTTATATTTTTATTTTAGTAAAACATAAGCATCTAGTTTAGTTATGTATGATCCACTAATGTGGATTTAATTGGTTGATATTAGTGTTAATGCAGGGGCCATTGAGTTGTAACCAATCAAATTGAAACACTTATCATTTTGTGAAACTTTTTGTGAATTTTTTTGTGAAACTTTAGTATTTTCCTTACATTTATACTTGGTTGAATTTCACATTTGAAATTAAATTTTATTTTACTCTTGAAGGGCCAATATGAAGGGCCTACAATTTTTTTTTGGCACTGGGCCCCCGAAAGTTCAGGACCGGCCCTGATCTTGTCAACTGATCGATCGGTTATGTTTGTGCACTGTTTTGATAGTTTGGGAATCTCGGATTGTGTAAGTCCCCTAACCTAACACAACAAGTGCAATAACATCAAGTTGAAATCATTTTTCTTAGTAACATTTCTTAGATTTTCTACGCTGTATTCTAATTTTTATAGAATTTTGTTTTCAGCCCGTTAGAATCTGTCTATTAGATTTTAAAGATGGACAATTTTAATACTTTCTTTGTGAATGCGGCATTATAAATGTCAAAGAAGAATATCAGAACACCTTTGTTATTATTTTGTTTTAAAAGCCACTGAATCTACATCATCAATACAAAGAAAAATGACTTTGTCATATTACATGAAAGTTTAGTTAAGGTTTAACACAACAACAATCCCCTAGAAGGCAAGCCCCTCCACGCAATCCCAATTCTCTGCACAACTCATCACAATCAGCCTCCAAGTCCGCGCATTTTCCTATACATCCTCCAGCAGACCCTTTCTCGCTAATCGCAAATGCTGAAACAAACACGATTTTAAGAATAATTATTTTTTTGAATCTGATCTATACCATGTACTGCACACATTTATTGATTTATATAAAAGACTATATAAAAAAAACTGCACCATGATAGTTTTGATTTACTCTTGAATTTAAAGTTTGATATATAAATACGTACTATGGTCTGTGTATGCTTATGTGCACACATGCAACAAAAATAAAGGGCAAAGTGTATGCATATAAAACTCGTGATGAGCATCCATACCAAGCGAGACGATTAGCAGAATAAGTGAAATCCATATCACAAGTTTCTTGGCAATGAAAGTAAAACTCATGTTTTTCATATATATTTGTTGTGTCTACTAATGGATTACTAATGTGATCTGAAGTATTGACAACTATATATATATATATGGACAAACCATTTCTACCTGCTTGTGAGCTCACGTTTTGGATTGTAACTACTCAGCTACAAGTAATAACGAAAATAAGCTATAACAGCATAAAAATTTGTAACTCCATATCTGAGAGGACTGAGGATAAAGTTGACCATAAGGACTAAGGATAAAGTTGACCATATTGATTATGTTACTAGTATATTTTGGGTGTTTATGAGTTTAACTGCCAGTATATTTAGGATGTTCATGAGTTTAACTGCCAGTATATTTAGGGTGTTCATGAGTTTAACTGCCGGAACATTTTTTCACAAAACAAGCTAATATAAGATTCCTAATTCAGTCTCAAACTTCAATAGTCACTTTCACAAGTTTCTCGACTAAAAGGAATAAGATTTTACATGACTAAGAGTCTAAGATATCTGTTTTCCCCTTAGGAATCGATATTTCATCTGATGTCACCTCTTTTGTCATCATGAGAGGACAAACAAATTATTCAAAAATATTAAATATCTTTAAATGACAACAAATTATTCAAAAATATTAAATATCTTTAAATGACATTTGTTGTCGGTGAAAAATTATTGACTGTTTCCCTCCTTAACAATTCCTACAATACAATTTGTAATTTAAAAGTCGGCATTGCCATAATTTAATTTTAAATTAAATAATTTTCTTTTATTTTATTAAATTAAATAATTTTATTTTATTTTTATTTAAAAGGAATAAGATTTTACATGTCTAAGAGTCTAAGATATCTGTTTTCCCATTAGGAATCGATACAGAACTAATTTTAAATTTAATAGCTGCCATTTCATCTAATGCCACCTCTTTTGTCATCATGAGAGGACAAACAAATTATTCATATTAAATATCTTTAAATGACATTTGTTGTCGGTGAAAAATTATTGACTGTTTCCCTCCTTAACAATTCCTACAATACAATTTGCAATTTAAAAGTTGGCATTGCCATAATGAGACTACAAACAAATTATTCATGAACACTCAATATCTTTAAATGGCAAAGTGTATATAAGTACGTACTATGGTCTGTGTATGCTTATGTGTACATGCAACAAAAATAAAGGGCAAAGTGTATGCATATAAAACTCGTGATGAGCATCCATACCAAGCGAGACGATTAGCAGAATAAGTGAAATCCATATCACAAGTTTCTTGGCAATGAAATCAAAACTCATGTTTTCCATTTTTGTTCTATCTACTAATGGATTACTAATGTGATTTGAAGTATTGACAACTATATATACTGATAAACCATTTCACTCCTACCCTCATTTCTCTCTATTTGCTTGTGAGCTTAATTGTTGAAGTGTAATTACTCAACTACAGATAACGGAACTTAGCTATAACTGCAATAATTAATATTTGTAACTCTATTTGACTGAGGACAAAGTTCGGTACATTGATTATGTTGTGTTGTATTAATTAAACTAGAAAGTAAACTAGAAAGTAAATTGCAAAGTGGTGGCTGAATTTTACCGCCATTTACATATTGATGACCGTAATTTGAAATTTGCAATATGTTGGCCATACATTGCTTTTGCGTTTCAAAAGCGTGGCTGCAGACCACTTTTTTGAACTATTTTTTATCAAAAAAGTGGCCCTTAGCCACTCTTTGGAAATGTAAAAGCAATGTCCAACCAATATATTGCAAATTTCAAATTTCGGCTACTAAAATGCAAATTTGAATTAAATTCAGCCAGAACTCTGTTATTGTTAGTATATTTTGGGTGTTAATGAGTTTAACGACCAGAACGTTTCTCATTTATATCTGACACAAAAGAAGCTGATATAGGGGTCTGAATATTCACTTTCACGTGTTTCTCGACTAAAAGGAATCGGATTTCACACGACTAAGATAAATCGAATCTATTTTTATTTAAAAACATGAAGTTCAATTCAAAACTCAGAAGTAAGAATTTAGTTTTAAATTTTTTTACATTGATCAAAAACTTTAGTAGCTTATACATGTTCGAATGCCATCATGACATAAATTTGTCTTTCGAAGAATCAAAGTTTTAAATCTTTTTGTGGAGCATCTTATACAATGCCAAGGGCCAAAGGCTAGTTCAAAATAATCAGATGCTGCCGTGCTGTTGATTGTACAATGTGCGAAAATAGTATGTGTTTATGTTGTGATTCTTTTTGCGTTATATGTATATCAAAGTTTTGCTTCCAGAATCAATTAAACTAAATGTATAGCAGAACTGATATTAGCTAAGATTATTGCATTTTGTTTTCTGTTGTAGGTATATACTTATCTTATTTCTCTTGTATGCAAAACATAGAATCTGTCAAGTGAATGCAATAGTATGAACGGAGGACTAAGCTTGTAACTACATTGTTTTACAAATATTTAGCAAGTTTCTTCTAAACCACATCTGATAACTATTCTTGAACAAACTGTTAAGGCCTTTAAGTACACATTTACCAGTCATAGACTTATAACGCTGATCATTATAAACTGGGAGATTAAAAAAAAAATTAGTACTCAAGTGCAACATTGATAATCACATGATCACAGAGATTATGAGATGACAAAACAAGTTATTCATAAACACTAAATATTTATAAATGACACTTATTGTTAGGAAAATCTATTTCCCCCTTAAAAATCGGTGCATAACCATTTTACATTTTATCTGATGCCACCTCTTTTGCCATCATGAGATGACAAACAAATTATTCATAAACACTAAATATCTTTAAGTGACATCTGTTATCGGTGAGAAATTCGTGTTGATTTCCCTCTTAAAGAATTCGTACAATACATAATTATAATTTAATAGTGGTCATTTCATCTAACACCACCTCTTTAGCCATAATGAGGCGACAAACAAATTATTCATAAACAATAAATATCTTTAAATGACATCTATTGTCGGTAAGATTTAGAAACTCTGTTCTCCCCTTAAGCCACTACACCATAGATGACTTTACACGACATTTTTACATGGTGTTGCCGTCTGAAAAAGTGATGCCGTAGTTATTTTCATCCTTACCTATTACAACACCGAGTATTTGTGTTAGCCTAGACATTATAAGTGTTGGCGTAGATGTTGTATAATGTATTTTGAACTAGAATGAATGGTATTTTTTTGGCATCCCATAATCCGGGGTACAGATTTGGGGCCACTAACCATAATCCACACAACACATACCTGGACATAAACATAATATAATAATAAAATACCCCTGATCCAAGATCACATACAGGTTATGGTATGAAACAACTATTGAATTAAATTAATACAATCCAAACTCCGAGTAAAATTGATATACAAATTACTAACAACTAAGTCCATCTATTGAACTAATTAACCAACCTCTAACAAAGCTCAAGTCACTACCCGAACAAGTCAACAACTCGAACATCACCTCTCGCTGTAGGAACAAGACTACTCATCTGACCACAAGGTCCACTCATCTCGTCTCTATAAACTGGAAAAATAAAACAACAGTGCAAGAGTGAGCCAACAGTGCTCATCAAGTATAAATGTGTATAATTATCAAGAACAGTATTAAGTTTTGATCAACAAGAACAACATCATAGGCTTTAAAGGAATCAGACTTTAAACAATTCAAACTCAATGTATAGATTAGAATTGGATTTTTATATATTTAAAAAAAAATAGCGGAGTTAGGCGGCTGATCAGTCCCGCACTAACCCCGGACAATGCACACAGCAAAGTCCCTGTAAATGGATCCACGGCACACATTGGCCTCAATTATTCATGACCACAATATGGTCCGACCTTACGGTCCAAAAACATTTTAATCACGACCACGATAGGGTCCGACCTTTCGGTCAAAACATTTAATCACGACCACGATAGGGTCCGACCTTACGGTCAAAACATTCCAATTCTATCTCAAACTCATGAGGTGTCGGAACAATCGACAACCTTACCACAACAACTAACTGGGAAACTCACGTTCCAGAACAATAATTCATAATTAAGAATCACTGATGAAATATCAACATCAACCAGTATCAACAAGATCAACCCAACAACAAGGGTAAATAAAGAATAATAATATCAATAGGTGTCGACGAGTTCGACACGATAAAATGGGTGATAAATAAAGAACAATAATCTCAAAGGTATCGACAAGTTCGATACGAATAATTTGGGGCCATATCATCATTAGATTTATTAAAGAAAGAATTCACTTGAACAAGAAGTGAAAGGAAATACTTGCCTGTCAACCAGCGCTAAACTCGTATAACAATTGATCATCTCACTCTACTTTAGCTTTCCCTTTATCTATTTGACTGGACTCGAGATTTTTCTTCGTCCCTCTTACTCGGCTCTAGATTTTCCTTTGTCCCTCTTACTCGGCTCTATAATAATTATAGCACATTAATATAGCTGACTATCATATTCTATTTTAAACACCTCTCATAATCACATCAAGTACAAAACAGAGCATTTAAGACTCACTAGTATTTAATCCACATAATTCACATAGTACATAACCACATAATTTCGCAAAACAGCTCAACTAACTCACTTTGATAATTAACCGAACTCAAGATATATTTTTAAAACAATCTTCAAGCTTGGTTTTCGAATAAAACCCAACTCAGAATATTTAAAAGTATTTTTAAAACATTTTCAAAATTTTTAAACAATTTCCTACTATTTTTAAATCATTTTTAAAACAGAAGACAGATTAATTAATAATTAAATAACTCTAATTAAATTAATTAAAATCAACTAATAACTAATTAATAAAATTATCTAATAAATGATCCCATTCATCAAATAATTAAATTAATTATATTATTATTTGAAATTAATTAACATAATTCAAAGTATTAAATCTTAATTATTTTTGAATCAAAACAAATAAATAAATGACTTTCAAAACCAAGTAATTAAATAAATAATTCAGAAATAATCTGAATTTTAAAAATATATATTTTTTGAAAATAAAATTCAGATCTCTAAATCAAATTATTAAAGTAAAAACAATTTGGTAAAGGAAAAATAAATTACCCTTCAAAGTAAAAAGGTATATCTCTTTAAGGGTAAATTGTAAAAAGGTTAAAATCACTTTTAACATTTACCCAACCAGTAAAATGGATCAACCTAACCTGCAAAAATAAAAAAATTAAAGAGCTTGAAGAACTCCCCTACTTTCCCCAGTTTCCGGAGACCGTGCCCAGTTCCCGGCCTGCTAGTACTGTTCCGGCGACCTCCTTTTTTACTCATTACACAAGCTTTTGATACCAAACAAACACAAAACAGACACCTAATCGTTTGGACACAACAACACAACAATTGTACCAGTATTCGAACAAAAATGAACCAAGCAGAAGGGAAAAAAATCCGGTGAGATCGAAGCTCTTCCGGCGACTTCTTCTTCTTCACCAATAATACACCATAATTAACGATTCTAGTATCAAAACGATCCACTTCGCCTCACAAATTCAACCCCCATATTCACATACACGTATCATTTCCAGATAATCATAAAAATCGAATCAAAATTCGACCAAAAAAAAACTTAACTCGTTTCGACCAATCCAGACATAAACACACCAATTAATTGTATCAATCAACTGCCAATAACCTCAGGAAGCTTTATCAATCATTAAATCAACTGAAAAATCAACATAATAGAAAGCCCCAAATTCTCATCCAAGAACCCTAGAAAATTTGAAATTAAAAAAATAAAATTCATATAAATTCGAGAAGTTACCATTTTATGATTCTGGTTGCAGATTATGAATTTGCAAATTGAGGGCTTCGTTTTGAGTACTCGCACGCTGAAATCGGATTCCAGAATAGCCTTCAAATTGAGGTTTGATCTTGAAGAACATTTAAGAAAATATAATTTTGAAAATATTTTAATATTTGAAAAATAATCTCCTTAATTTTGATTGGCCAGCTGGGATAGAGATCTGGGCTGAAAAAGTAGTATCTGGATTGGTCCAGATAAAGTTACGAAAAATTATTTTGTTCCCGAAATGCTCGGAACCCTAATTAAATTTTAATCGGTCCCGAAAGTACAAATTAAACCAATTACGGGTCCGACTCGAACGAAAATATTTGGACAAAAAATAACGAATCGATTACTAAAGATTTTTAAGACTCGTAAAACGAATAAAATACGAGTTTCGAATATTTTGAGATTTATCTGACGATTGTTGATACGAAAATGATTTTAAATCGAAGCCCCAGGGATTTTGAAAACGACATTTAAAGGATAAGGATGAACTAAAAGTTAAAGATAATTATCCCGGAGTCTAATTGTTGTGGAATAAAAACTAGGTTATTAGATTGCGTCTAGGGTTTGGTTGTATTTAATACTAAGGTGTGTGAGCTTCGTGCTTTAATGGCTGCTCTTGTGCTCGCGGTTGAATCTGCCTTCACAAGATGCCTACGTACTTTGATGAATATCAAAGATCAAGCCAGAAAACGTAGTTCTAGGGTAAGGGGTCTGACCCTTTATATAGGCTGAGAAGCCTGAGACTTAAAGTAGGGTTAGGAGACTTGGTGGGTAAGTCAGCCTTGAGGAAGGTTCTAGACTCCTACCTTGTAGGAGTTTGTTTCCTTGTATGACTATGTGCATTGATGGCTACTCTTTGAAGAGATAATATCCTTATTCAGATCTTATCGTTGAGTTGTCAATCATCCTTAAATATTAATTACGAAATTAATATTTAATTATGGTTTGGGCCTCATTAATGGGCTTCGTATTTGGACCAATCTAGGTCTAATTGATGCAATATTAATTGTGTCTTTGGGGCTTATTCTTAGCCCATATCATTTGCCCCCAAACAAACTTCTAGGAAAACTGATCAGGTTTTCCTTGAAGTTTTAACGGCCTTTTCCGAGACTCGGGTCAGGGTTCATAATTATACACTAGTGTTTCACGAGTATCGTCTTAATGCAAAGTGTGGAGCGACCTACACATTTACAACGATTTGCCTAATTCGAGGCTAAGCAATTAATTTTCTTGTAACTTTTGTTACTGAATTTTTGCCCATCCAACTCAAGGAATTATCCATAAAACTCCTCGTATTTTTCATAGTTATCCTAATTTTTAGGATTTGTACAGTACCCACAGGTATTTTCCTTATTTTTATCGAAATTTCCGCGTTCGCAAGGATTTTTTGCAAAAAGAATCAATATTTAAGACAATTTTCGACCAGGACTTACCTTTCTCGACCAGGATTTTTGATCAGAAATTTGACCAGGATTCTGGTCGAAATAAGGCCTTCAAAATTTCCTGATCGAAAGGTTTTTCGACCAGGATTCCTGGTCATTTCGACCAGGATTCTGGTCGAAATAAGGGTCCAATTTTGATATGCTCGAATAGATTTTCGATCAGGATTCCTGGTCGTTTCGACCAGGATCTTGGTCGAAATAATCATCAAAATTTTTCTTGGTCGAAGGCATTTTCGATTAGGATTCCTGGTCGTTTCGACCAGGATCTTGATCGAAATAAGGGCCCCAAAATGGCTTGGCCGAAGGACTTTTTGTTAACTCGAATAACTTGTAGAAGGGGGGGTTGAATACAAGTTATGTAATCGTGTCTGATTTTTACTTGATTAGATAAACAAGAACAAACGAATAAATCAAACTGTTTGTATTAATAAAATCAAATACAAACTCTACCAAAGGTGTACAATACCTTTAGCAGCTTGCTCTCAATACAAATCTCTCTCTGTTTGTTTCGAACTCTCGAATACAAACCTTATACTCACGAACGAACTTACGAACTCTTTTTACAATGATATAGAGAGAGTATTTATAATGCTACCTATCAACTAATAACAGAAAGTAATAATTAATACATGGTAATCTTCTGCCATCCAGTTGATAGTTTCCAACAATGCTTTGATTCTTTTCTTCATGCACACTTATTTCCATCTTCTGAATACAAGATCCTAAAGTATAGCACTTTCCAATTCTGCAGCTTCGATACAGTCAGTGTAAGAACCCCAAATTTTGGATATAATTAAAACTTTTTATTATGTACTGAGGTAATGGTGAATAGTGATTATGACTACGATGTAACCATTGAGATAATGAATGAAAGGAATAGATTTGGATTCAAATGTTTATATGCCATGAATAATACTATTGGTTGACACTTTAGATAAGAATTATCTATCTCCTAGGGAATTGAGATTTGATAATTCTAAAGGAGAAGATTATTCTTATGTCATCCAAATCGATATCTGTTATTGGTCCAGTGGGTCCGTAAAAAGGTTAAGGAACGATCGAAAGAGATCAGGGACAATTGTACAACCCTAAGAGAATAAGTAAAGAATAAAGAATGAATAGTGATTTTGGTGGATTTAGGAATATTATTAGACGACGCTATATAGAAGTACCCGGAACGAAATTCTGAGTTCGTATTAGTGATCCAGGGGGAAAAAGAGTGTATGTAAAAGCTGTCGGATTCTGAAAAACAACACTTTTATTTTCCACGAGGTTTCCCTGGACACTGAAAGACTTAAGGAATTATTGAAGGGATTTAAGGAAAATAGGTTCAAGAATTATTAAAGAGAATGGAGAATGATGGTGTAAATATTATTACGGTTTTCGGTAAAACCCTAACTAGAAACGACTGAATTATTCGTTCGAACGATCAATGAATTGAGCAATAAACGGACAAAGAAACAAGCAGAGGACCAAGAGGTGTGATGAGCTATTGGAAGGTGACATAATCACTTTATGCTAGATAAGATCAATGGAACCAAACTAGTTGCATTACTAACTAGCACCATTAGAAAATCAATTAGTACTTAGCATCTCTTTACCATTCCACCACTTAAACATCAACACATACTCATCCAAAGACATCACCCCTTGCATCATCACTTTATTAAAGTGGCTTTAGGATGAGATATTATCTAAGCAAAGTCACTTTATTGCATTATTATCAAAACAAATCAACCAAGCAATTCTTTCTCTTCCAAGGAGCCATTCAGCTTTTCTTATAATTCAAGAATCAAACCCTCTTCCAACCATTATTTGATCTTGTAATTTTTAAGGTGAGTTCTATATTTCAAGAAACTAATCTCCTAGAAATTTCAAGTCCAAACTCCTTTGTTTCCATTTTCAAATAAATCATTTACAAGGAGGGTGAATAGTGTTCTTCAAGAACTAATCTTGTTTTCTTTGATTTTTATGGTTGATTTAGCTAGCTTAAGGCCACTCAAGGATCATACAAAGCTTAGTGAGGCTAGAACATACTCCAAGGAAGGTAGACCTCTTGAAACCCTAGCATTTGATTTGAGATTTATATATGTTTTTGATGGGTTTAGCTTTGTATGATTATAGTGGTGATTATAGGCATGATTATGTAGTTAGTTATGTGATTTAAGAAGCATGATGATTATGATGGTAAAGTAGATGTTCTTGGACAGATTTGGGATGAGAAATATGTATTTGAATTGTATTGGTGCCCGGTGTGGCTTGGTTGTGTTGTTACGATTTTTAGAACGTCCGATTTATAGCCGTCGTAATGTCGAATTTTTGTTAACACTTAAAAACCAAGCATGGCAGTTAATGTTGATTCCTGACCTTGATAATATTATGACTGTTTCTTGTAGATCTCGAGCCATAGATCGTTTTGGCGCGAGAATCGAGACATTCCGACTTATGGTTTAGGAGTTATGGTCAAATTACTAAAAGTAGTTCGAAACCGTAAACGAGAATTCGTAACTTAAATTGAACCCTCGTAAAATACGTAAGTCAGTGGAAAATCTTGGTAATTAAATACTAGAAGTAAAAAGGAAGGTGTGAGAGAAAACCTCATGTGAAACGGATCGTTTTCCGATTTTATAAAAATGTTTGAATCGAAGTTAAACGCGAAGAACCCCTAAAAAATCCGCTTGGTTATAACTTTGGTAAAACACTTAGAAAACGAACGATAAAACTCGAGGTATAATCTCGGTTCGTAATCGATCGACTTTAGAACTTATACGACTTAAGTATATACCGAGTGTGGGTATGATGACATGTCGTAATAACGAACAAATGTCGGATCGTAGCGGTAATAAAAAAAGTTACACAAAAAGGTGTATAACGAGATAATTCGAAAACGTGTTTCGATTTAAGTGAAGTTTATACCTAGACTTTTAAAAGGTGTTAAGTGGTTAATCTCGAATGTTCTGATTGTTTATAGATCATCGAGCAGACCCAGGACATGCTATCTCCACCCACACCCGATTACTAGGCAAGTGTTCAAAACTTTGAACCTGTTGTTGTGATAATATATATATGTGATTGCCATTTTACATATGCCATAGCATGCATGCCTATTGTCAAATTATATTATGATACCTGTTCCCTGAATTGATATTGACTTATAAACTAGATACGAATTATCAGTTATAAGCCGGATTATTTTGATAAGACCCTTAGCGAAGGGCATATGATATTCATTCTTAAATATAGACCGGGAGTCGGTATTTTGAGATATAGTTAGTCGTGGAAACCCGGAGGAATTCCAACGACAGATTATTATTTATCTGAGGAATGTTATTATTAAACGTTATTTATATTTCCATAAAGTATCAATTACTTGGAAATCTTTCGAGGAATGTTATTCGAGTATTATCTCAGTCGAGAGATATTAAATGAATGTTAGTTTCGAATATTCATTTAGAGTTGATTATTTAATGAATATTATTTTGATATTCATTAGAATGTTATTTAATAAATGAATATTACTTTCGAATATTCATTTAAGGTCTATGTACTTATGGAATATTATTTTAAAATATTCATTGGAAGTTCTAATTACTTAAGGGATATTATTTCGAATATTCCTTTAAAGTTTTGATTACTAAATGAATATTATTTGGATATTCATTTAGAAGATTATTTATTAAAAATTTAAAGTTTGACTCATTTATTGAATATTATTTTAAATACTTATTGGAGTATAATTATTAATGAATATTCATTTAAGGAGTGATTTATTTAGTAAATAATTCTATATAATCATTCGAGGATTACTTACGAGCAATATTATGATTTAATAATATTCCGTAATTATTATTGAGTTAATAAATATTCTTGGAATATTTATTTAATTCTTTTAAATTCTTTTTAAAATGATTTATATTATTTGGAGATTATCTTTCACCTCCAAATATTATGTAAAATATTTCGGAGTCTTTTTACGACTATTTTATCAAGGAAAGGTTCCCAACTCTTTTTATTTTTCATTTAAATCTATCTTAAAAGGATTTAAATGCTCGCTCAAACTTCCATATTATAGGGGAACCTACTTGAGCAATGTTATTTATCTTGTTGACTTCCCGGTCATAAATCTTGTAAAACTATTCATTTCACTCGCAATGTGGTTGCTGTTTATCAATTGAATCTTTGTGTAACCTTCTCATCATTCGAGGGGTAAGTGTTAGCACAAAATTACGCAAGCGCACGTAGTCACAAGTAATATAATTAAAGTTCGTTCCACAGAGATCTGGTTAAGTTTAATCAGTAAATATGCCTATGCAATAATGTTTGGTTTTAATCCACTACTAAGACAAATAACAATTTTGGTATTGATTAAATAAATTAAACTAGGATGCAAATATTAAACTAAGAATTAAATTAACTAATGAGATTGAATTCGAATTACTAATATGAGAATAAACATGGGATCCTAACTTCATTAAATACTTCCCTTAGATCTGACGCTTTTAATCTCTATATGCAATGATTTTGATATCTGATCGGATAACACGAAACAAGTATACGCTACCTGTCAGCAGACGCATACCAAACTAAACATACATCCACAAAAGAGATAGAAATGAATAGACACCAATTATGCTTAGACCCTATATGTCTATAGAATTTGAAAACATAACGGTTGAAGAACAGGTTATCCATTAAGATCACATAGGGTAGTATAAGTATTTTCATCTCACACCACGAATCATATTGATAAACAATTATGAACCTATGCTAGCATGGCAAGTTCTAAATCTCAAGATCCACTTTCACTTCACAAGAGATTAACAATTCAATTTAGATGTTAGCTACGCATCTAAAAGCATTAAGATTAACCATACGAGGATATCAATTTCACATCACACACAGATCTTTACAACATCAAGATACTAAGTTCCATAAATAAATCCATTAGAATCCCATGACAACGATTAGCCCATAATTGAACTGTTCATCGTCATGGGAATTGATGAAAACATGATAATTAACAAGATATGAAAGAAAGAAGCAATAATATTAATAAAAACAAGAGTTGAGAGAACAAATCTATAATCCAAAGTATACAAAAGATGAAGTAGATCTAGATCTTTGCTTGTCACCGAGCTTGAATCCTTCTCCACTTTTCTCTCTTGCCGTTCTACGTTGCAATAATAAAAATCTGATACAAATTACATGGTAGGATGTATTTAAATAGACTCTAGAAGTCTTGCCCAATAAGCAATTACCTTCTATTACAATTAGAATTCGATTAAGGTGCCAAAAGCTGCCCAAAATACAATTAGAATTAGAAAAAGGGCAAAACTGGAATTTTCTGCATGGCTTATCATTGACCACGTGCGCGATTTTATTCAGCACGTCCCCTGCACCTGCTATCTATCTCAAGTTGTAGAAAATCTCTCAAGCTTCGCGTGAGCTGTAAGATCGCTGAAAACGGACTTCTAGAACTCCAGATATGGCCAAAACAGTGTAGACTGCGCAACCTTCCCGGAAAATCCGAATTTAAATCAATTAACCCTCCAAACACGATAGAAGCAACACCCATAATCGACATTCTTGTAAGTCTGCACAACTAAGCAAAACACATCAAAACTACAATAAACTTGAGGCCAAGTCAATCAATTTAAGCCAAATTTAAGCGATCCAAGTGGATATAAAATCCACTTATCACACCCCCAAACTTAAACCGATGCTTGTCCTCAAGCATAAACAATTACAACTAACTAACTAACTAGTACCACTTCCGTAGGTGATCACGGTTGCATTTGGCATATGCAACAAGCCCTTTCAACCCCTAGGCAGCCCTAATGGACGAGTAAGGTCTCGTGAGGGCCTTTAGCGAATGAACCCACAAAATCCATTTAACCTAATGCAATGCAATGCATGAATGCAACTAATATGAAAAATGCAACGATCCCCTTCAAACTAACCAAAACCAACGAGCAAGCAAATATCTTAGAGAATGCAACCAAATCCAAATAGAGCTCGATTAAGTTCCCGTATACTAACAATACATGAACAGAAACGTGCGTGTGTGCAATGCTCATCAGAAATACTCCCAAAACTAGGTCAAAAATCATACATGCTCTTCGTCAAGACAATCACAGGTTTATAAATAGAATAGACTGTAAACACTTCATAACCTAAGAACACCTCCATCCTTAACCAAGGTAGACAGAAATTCATGCTTTATTACTAACTACTACGACACATATATACAATCATGCTTATTTAACCGTGCAATGGATGAGACCCCGAAAGGCTTATACAATAATACCCATGTAGCGAGCGTTGGGTTAGTGGATCCCAGACTATAAAAGCCTTAGGTCACTAGGCACAAAGTCCCCTAGAACTTAATTACTCGAGTATTAAAGAGCTCACCCTAGTTAATTTTGCATATAAACAATTGACACTTTTGACTCCCTTTTTTTTTCTTCTTTTCTTTTTTTTTCTGTTTTTTTTTCTTCTTTTTTTTCTATGCAATCTGGAATGAGAATTCTCAATTCCAACCCTAGACTACTCATATAAATATGAGCCGGCTACTAGCCATTTGACGCCTAGCCATTATTGACAATTAAGCATGAAATCCCTGTTTTCCCCCAAACTTAGACTTAAGTGTTCTAGGCCATCAAGGGAATAACGAAAATTCTAAATATAAACAAGTGATTAAATCTCAAAACATCCAAACAAGCATGATCTCAACCTACCCCAAAAGCACCCAATGAGACTGTGTAATTAGTTTTGTTACTGAAACACATAAGTCAATTTCATAGAAACTATAAGTCAACCCTCTATTCATCATTACCACACTCAATTAGACACCTACCTACCAATCAGAATTAGCTCGTCTTAAGGGATCATGAAATATGCATGCCATGAAATGCAACTAATATGAACTCACATGGTATACGAAACAAAAACAGAATGCCCTACATGAAACAAACATAATTAATACGAACATAACATGAATGAATTACTACTAAGCATGCAAAACATGATATCCTACATGAACACATAATACAACAACAACTACTAATCCCTCAAACCACCCCCAAACTTAAAATATTCAATGTCCGCATTGAATGGAAGTAAATACGAGGGATAACAGAAAACATACCTGCTCGTCGCCATCGTCATCCTCGTCACTCTCCTCACCCTCGTCGGATGAATCAAGTGGAGGATACGGAGTCCGAGCTCCAAATAGAGGTCACTGAACAGCAGTACCTGGCGACTGACAAGCTGCATCCAAAGCTACGGCCATGTCCTCAGAATACTGGCGACTGCTAACATGCATAGCATCCAACCGCCTAGTCATTCGACGAAAATAAGTATCAAAGACTGACATATCCACCATACGCCGCTGAGGTTCTGCCATCGCCACTCCCGGTGCCCTAGGAACATGTGGCGGAGCGCCCGCTCCCTGACCACCAGCATCACAAACTATAAAGCCTAGACCCCTAAGATGAGGAATGCCGCCCGACCACTCCCCCATCCGGTCAATAGTAACATCATTAATGGAAGACATAGGTTTATGCACCGGCTCACCTTTGTACTGATAGAGTGTATTTTATATATACTTTATAGGATTTTATTCCCGCATTTACGGTGCTTTTGCGAATAATCGTGAGTATTTAATTAGGTTTTGATGAGTTTGTCGCAGGAAATTAAGAATTGCCAAGTTGGAAGGAGTTAAATGATTTTTAATGAATTTATGGAGATTTTTAGCTCAAAAAGAAATTACTTTAGGAATTACGAGAAGAGAAGATGAATTTGTGGAGTGAAAATCAGGAAATCCAGGAGAGTTAAGGCACTATAGCGCAAGGGTTGCAAGAATGTTGAATAAGGGTGCAATTGTCGTCAATTTTGGAGATGAATTCGAGCTTAAGAATGAACAATGGAGTCTTGTTGTGAGCCACCATGAAGGTTCCAAGGCAAGGAATTGAAGTATGGAAGCTCATGCAAAAGGAACGGAAGAAAAAGCTTAAAAATCGAAGAAAAATCAATTTTCGCAGATCGGGACCAAGCCGGGAGCCTAATTGGCACCCCAGAGCTGTTTTATGCAGATTGAGCTGGCGCCTCAGGCGCCCAACCGGCGCTCTTGCGCTGCGGGGGTGCTGGGAAAAATCAGTCAGAATTTCTGATTCTTGTTTTGGCCATATCTTGAGTTCTAGAAGTCCGTTTGAGGCCCGTAAGTAGTCCACGCGAAGATAACGAGATTCTCTATCATTCTAAGGTAGTCCAGAGGTCCAATTACGTTGGGAACGTTCCAGAAAATCTGAAGAAAAGGCAGCTACGAATTTTCCTTTAAAATAGAATCAGTTTAGGGAACGTAATTTTATTATAATTCTGTTTTGGTATTTCCTTGTAGGATAAAACTTCTAGGGCCTATAAAAACACATTATATCATTGTAATATCATATCATCACATAGATATATATATCATATCATTGTAACACGCAGTTTTTAGGGATTTTTCTGGAGAACTATTATTTTCCTTGAAGATCAAAGATTAAAGGTTTTTTCTATATTCTTATAATTATGAGTTCTTCTATTAATTCATGTGTTTTGATTTCTTCCTTAATTATGTGTAACTAAATCTCTAATCTGAGGATTGGGTAGTACTCCTTGGTATTCATGTATGTTTAATTATCTGTGATTTTCTTGCTTTGCTGATCTGTTATTGAGGGCTTACTACAAGTAGGGGAGTCATGAACCTTTGATTGGATTTTAGGAATTGTGATAACTTGGAAGAGGAGTTGCAATTTTAGTACACGATTTAACAGACATAACTCGAATATTTGATTGGAAGATTAATAGGAGAGTTGTGAGACTTATAATTCTTGGTGCGTAATAGTTTATGATTGTACTTTGATTGTATCACGGAAGTGACAATAAAGGTGTAGTTGTAGACACTATATTGTATCTTGGAAGAGAACATTATAACCTTAGAAGAATTGTTTTCAGCAGAGTAAGAACGTAGATGTCACATAGATATTGAATGTGCATTGAAACCAAGTGAAGAACCCCAGTTCTTGGATTGTTTTCCTCATATATTTTATTCTCGATTGATAATTAGTCTAATTTAGTTTATAAACAAACCAAACATTCTTCTACACTTCTAAATTGTGAGAGATAGGATACTTGAACTTGATATTACATTCAGTCCTTCCCTGCGAACGAACAACAAAAATACTATTAACATGTACCATTTCACTTTCGAAGCATCGCACAAGTACGCAATGATAGAAGCATAAGTAATACTAGCCGACGAATTACTTCCCAAATACCGAAGAATAGCTTGATTAATAAGATACCCAAGGTCTACATACTCACCTCTGAGAATACCCCATAGCAGAATAGCTCTCTCAACAGTAACATTGGTCACATGGGATGATGGAAGGATACTAGAACTGATGAAGTAGAACCATGCCCGTGCGAACTTAGACAATGACGCCGCCGGAAAAGTCCTCTTCTCGGTGGTACCCACTCTACACTTCCACTCCGTACCCAGAATACATAGCTCACCAATGATAGCATCAAGAACAACATCATCCCTAGTCTTTTCCCCCCAATCCGTAGCACCTCTAGGTTTAGGCGGTTGCCTAATCAAAGTACGAATCGCACGAGGCGAATAATCCACCTTCTGGCCCCTAACAACCGTGGAGTTATTCCTTGCTATCGAAGCATTAGCATAAAACTCCCTAACCACATTCAATGGGGCATCATTAGCAAACTCACAAAAGAAAGTCCAACCCCGCTCACTAATCATAGTCACCATCTCCGCATTATTACGTGGCACAAGCCTCCTTTCCTGAATAACCCCCTTGGCAACTAACCTACCATACTCCGCTTTGGCATCCTCATTCACAAATTTTTCCACTCCATCTCCCACAACATCATTCTCATCCAAAGATGGACGAGCACTACTACTACTACCCACTAAACGTGGTCTCTTAGGAGCCATAATCAACAAATATCAAGCAAAGAACAACAATCTCCAAACAATTCACCAAACAAATACCCCCCAAATTACACACTTCAAGAACCCTAATTTGCAAAATTCACAAATTCAAATAAAAGATGAGAGAAAATATTACCCAATTGAATCAAAGAGGTGAAATTGCTAGATAAATCCCCAAAACTTCGAATTTGATTCCCCTTTTGCACTATGAATGGATGAAAGTTGAGAAGTTTGGGTTATATAGAAGGGTTTGTGTATGTATGGGTGTATGTATATGTAGGAGATGTAAATAATAAAGATGAAATTATATGTAGTATATGATTGGGGTTTGTTTAGGATTGAATTTAAGCTAGAATAGGAGTTGGGGATGATAGTGGTAAGAATTGGAGATGAATTAGGATATAGAATAAGAGAATGGGTAAAAGGAGTGAAGAAATGGATGTTTAAAGGCTTAAAAACGTACGAATGAAGGAGAAAAGGGCGCTGCTTGCGCGCTGGCGCTTGTTGCGCGTGTTCAATCTGCGTGACAGGGCTGTTGGCGCTGCGACGCTAGTTGCGCAGTCACGATCTGCGTTATAGGGCGCTGCTTGCGCGCTGGCGCAAGATGCGCGGTCCTGGTCTGCGTTACCTGGCGCTGTCAGCCTTGTGGCGCAGTTTGCTTGGTACCGTACTGAAATTTTGATTGTTTTTTTTCAATACTCACAACATTCTTTTTTTTTTCTGAAAGAAAGTAACTATACAACAAAATACATGAGCGTGGGTTGCCTCCCACGAAGTGCTCTTTTAATGTCAATAGCTTGACATTCTTTTCCGGATTCAAGTCGACGCCAAAATGGCGGAAACCTTCTCGCGTTCAAACGATCCTCCATAATAATGCTTCAACCGTTGTCCATTTACTTTGAAAGCATGATCCGGTGTTGTTTCATAAATCTCAATAGTTCCATGTGGATACACCGTCTTAACAATAAATGGACCTGACCACCTCGACTTGAGTTTTCTCGGAAAAAGCTTGAGGCGAGAATTAAATAGCAACACCTGTTGACCTGGCAAAAATGCTTTTGGTACCAACCTTTTATCATGCCACCTCTTAACCTTCTCCTTATACATCTTGTTATTTTCGTAAGCTTGCTCACGAAATTCCTCAAGTTCATTCAACTGAAGCAACCGTTTTGAATCCGCAGCCGTGATATCTAAATTCAATTTCTTCAACGCCCAATATGCTTTATGTTCCAACTCTACAGGCAAATGACATGCTTTCCCATAAACTAACTGAAACGGAGACATACCTAGAGGAGTTTTATAGGCAGTTCTGTACGCCCATACAGCTTCATCCAACTTCAATGACCAATCCTTACGAGACGGATTCACCACTTTCTCTAGAATTCTCTTGATCTCCCTATTAGAAACTTCAGCTTGGCCATTCGTTTAAGGGTGATAAGCAGTGGCAACACGATGCGTCACATTATATTTTGCCATCAACGTAGTAAACTGGCGATTGCAAAAGAGAGTTCCCTCATCACTTATTATAGCACGTGGAGTTCCGAAACGCGTAAAAATTTTCTTATGCAAGAAATTCAATACCACCTTTGCATCATTGGTCGGCAACGCCTTAACCTCGACCCATTTAGACACGTAATCCACAGCTAGCAAGATGTACTGATTGTTGCATGAAGAAACAAAAGGTCCCATGAAGTCAATCCCCCAGACATCAAAGATCTCCACCTCAAGAAGCATGTTAAGAGGCATCTCGTTCCTTCTAGAAATATTGCTAACCTTTTGACAACGATCACATCTCAACACGAACTGATGAGCATCCTTAAACAAGGAAGGCCAATAGAAACCTGCTTGAAGCACACGAGCCGCTATCTTTTCTCCGCCATAATGACCACCATAAACAGTTGAGTGGCAATCTCGCAACACACCCTCCGTCTCACTATACGGAATACAACGTCTGATCATCTGATCTGCTCCTTGTCTAAACAGAAACGGTTCATCCCAATGGTACCACTTCACATCATGTAGAAACTTCTTCCTTTGAGCACTCGAAAGATCTGGAGGAATAACATTGCTAACCAAATAGTTCACATAATCTGCAAACCATGGCTCTTCATCTTGCACTGCAAAAAGCTGCTCATTTGGAAAAGATTCATTAATAAGAGATTTGTTGTTCAATTCCTTACCATGGTCCTCTAAGCGTGAGAGATGATCCGCTACTTGATTTTCCGTGCCTTTCCTATCCTTGATTTCCACATCAAATTCTTGCAAAAGAAGCACCCAACGAATCAATCTAGGCTTTGAATCCTTCTTCGACATGAGATATCGAATAGCAGCATGATCCGTGTACACAGTCACCTTCGTACCAAGCAAATAAGACCTGAATTTCTCGAAACCATAGACAACTGCCAGCAACTCCTTCTCCGTAGTAGTGTAGTTCAGCTGTGCATCATTGAGGGTTTTACTAGCATAGTAAACCACATGAAAAATTCTATCCTTCCTTTGACCAAGCACAGCTCCAACAGCATAGTCACTAGCATCACACATAAGTTCAAACGGTTCCTCCCAATTAGGTACGGTAATGACTGGTGTAGTAGTCAACTTCTTCTTCAAGAGCTCAAAAGCTGCAAGACACTCATCATCAAACTTGAAAGGAACATCCTTCTCCAAGAGATTGCACAAGGGTTTAGAAATTTTTGAGAAGTCTTTGATGAATCGCCGATAGAAACCCGCATGACCAAGAAAACTGCGAATTCCTTTAACAGAGATAGGTGGAGGAAGATTTTCGATTGTTTCCACCTTAGCCCTATCCACCTCAAGTCCTCTACCAGATACCTTGTGCCCAAGAATAATTCCCTCTCGCACCATGAAGTGACACTTCTCCCAATTAAGCACCAAGTTAGTCTCCACACAACGTTTCAAAACCAAGCCAAGATTATGCAAGCACTCGTCATATGAAGTACCAAAAACTGAGAAATCATCCATAAAAGCCTCCACATTCGAGCCAATCATGTCTGAGAAAATAGCCATCATGCACCTTTGAAAAGTGGCGGGAGCACCACAAAGTCCGAAAGAAACCCGTCGGAAAGCAAAGGTACCAAAAAGACATGTGAATGTGGTCTTCTCTTGATCTTCCGGAGCAATGCAAATCTGATTGTAGCCTGAATAACCATCAAGGAGGCAATAATACTCATGTCCCGCCAACCTGTCTAGCATCTGATCAATGAATGGTAGAGGAAAGTGATCTTTTCTCGTGGCTTTGTTGAGCTTCCTATAGTCCATGCAAACTCTCCACCCCGTGATTGTTCGAGTAGGGATGAGCTCATTCTTTTCATTAGCGACAACTGTCATGCCTCCTTTCTTTGGCACACATTGAACCGGGCTCACCCAAGAACTGTCTGAGATAGGATATATAATACCCGCATCAAGCCACTTTAGAATTTCCTTCTTCACCACCTCTTTCATAATCGGATTAAGTCTCCGCTGATGCTCAATAGTAGGCTTAGCTCCCTCCTCTAGAAGAATTTTGTGCATGCAATAAGAAGGGCTGATTCCCTTGATATCTGCTATAGTCCAACCAATTGCTGACTTGAATTCCCTCAAAATTCACAAAAGCTTTTCTTCCGCACTAGCTGACAAGTTAGAGGCAATAATAACAGGTAATGTAGATGCATCACCAAGAAAAACATACCTCAAGTGTTCCGGAAGTGGTTTGAGTTCAAGTGTGGGAGCTTCCTCAATAGATGGTTTCAGGCGCCCCTCCGAATTTTTAAGTTCTCCTAACCCAAGAGATTCAAAAGGCAAATCAAATCTCCTTTTCCAAGGGGCTGAATTTAACTGCTGAAGTTGCTCGGCTATTTCCTCATCTTCAAAATCAGAGTCACCAACTAAAACTTTTTCCAAAGAATCTGACTTAAGCAACTTCTCCATTTCCATAATAACTGCAGAATCAACCCAATCCACCTTCAAACATTCTTCTTCATCTGAGGGTAATTTCATTTCATTAAAGACATTAAAAGTGACATTCTGGTCTTGCACCCTCATGGTGAGCTCCCCTTTCTGCACATCAATCAAAGTCTTTCCTGTAGCCAAGAATGGTCTTCCCAAGATTATGGGAATCTTCTTATCTTCCTCGAAATCCAAGATAACAAAATCAGCAGGAAATATGAGTTTGTCAACTTTCACCAACACATCCTCCACTATGCCTCTAGGATATGTAACTGAACGATCAGCCAACTGCAAAGAGATGTTGGTAGGCTTTGGTTCCGGTAGACCAAGTTGCATATAGACTGACAAGGGCATGAGATTGATGCTAGCTCCCAAGTCACACAAGCACTTCGCAAAAGACAAATTACCAATAGTGCATGGAATAGTAAAGCTACCAGGATCCTTTAGTTTTGGAGGCAATTTCTGTTGCAGCACAGCACTGCACTCTTCCGTTAGAGCAACGGTCTCTAATTCCTCGAGCTTCAACTTACGAGAAAGAATACCCTTCATGAAATTGGCATAGCTCGGCATCTGTTCAAGAGCTTCGGCAAAGGGAATGTTATTCTGCAACTTTTTGAACACCTCTAAGAACTTAGCAAATTTCTTATCCAACTGCTGCTTCTGGAGTCTTCTAGGATAAGGAGGAGGAGGATAGATTTGAGTGTTCTTTGTAGACTGCTCCACAGAATTTTTAACAGGTTCCTTGCTCTTCTCTACTTCACAACCTTGCTGATCAGCCACCAAATCAGATTGAGCAATTTCGGGCACTGCAGATTTTTCAACCTGCTGATTCTGAACATCTTCATCTTCTTCAGCTGCTGATTTAGGGCCTGCTATAACTTTTCCCGATCTCAAAGTCACAGACTTCACCTGTTATTTGTTATCCCTCCTACCTGGATTTGTTTCCGTATCACTAGGAAGAGTTCCTTGTTGCCTAACAAGTAAGGCACTTTCAATCTGTCCCACCTGGGTTTCCAAGACCTTTTGAGAAACTTGCAGGTTCTTCACCATCATCCACAAATCATCCCTTTCTGGTTTTTCATTAGATGATTGCCCCGCATGAGCCTGGGGCTGTTGCTGCTGAAATCCCGGAGTCTGATATGATTGCCTTGGAGCATACTACTGCTGGAAACCTTGATTGAATGGCCTTGCTTGCTGCCCCTGAAACTGCTGATAGGGTTGCTGAGGTTGTTGAGCACCTTGGTTGTTGCTCCAGCTGAAGTTAGGATGATTCCTGTTGCTTGGATGATAGGTGGCTGGTACTGGTGCAGCAGGTCTCTGAAAATTACTTACGAATTGTGCTGATTCAGAAGAGATAGCACACTGATTCGTCTCATGTACGCCCGCACATAGCTCACAAATACTAGCAACCTGCTGAACTCCATAATTAGTAAGAGAATCCACCTTCATCGTAAAAGCCTTCAACTGAGCTGCAACAGCTAAAGCTGTGTCAACTTCAAGAACACCTGCTACCTTACCTTGAGAAAGCCTCTGTGTTGGATTTTGATATTCATTAGCAGCCATCATCTCAATTAAATCATAAGCTTCCTCATAGCTCTTAGCCCACAGAGCTCCATCTGATGCTGCGTCTAGCAAAGGCCTAGACTATGCTCCCAACCCATTGTAGAAACCATTAATAACCATCCAATCAGGCATGCCATGATGAGGACACTTTCGTAGCATCTCCTTATAACGTTCCCAAGCCTCACACAAAGACTCGCCAGATTGCTGTTGAAATTGAGTTAACTGGTTCCTTATTGCTGCAGTTTTCGCCATAGGGAAGAATTTAGTAAGAAACTTCTGAGCAAGATCATCCCATGTAGTAATGGAACCAGCTGGTAGAGAGTGTAACCATCCCTTAGCCTTATCCCTTAAGGAGAATGGGAAAATCCTCAACTTGATAGCATTATCCGACACACCATTGAATTTGAAAGTGTCGCAGATCTCGATAAAGTCCCGGATGTGCATGTTAGGATCCTCTATCGAAGCACCCCAAAACTGAACCGAATTCTGCACCATCTGAATTGTGCTCGGCTTGATCTCAAAGTTATTCACTGCAATAGCTGGCCTGACAATACTAGATTGTATGTCAGTAATCTTCGTCTGCGAATAGTCCTTCAAAGCCTTGACTGCTGCTGGTAAATCTGCCATCTCGTTTACTGCTGCAAGTTCTTCTTCTGCCAGTTTTTCCTTACGAGCCTGCAAACGTGCTCGCATACACGTTCAAGTACCTGAAAACACAATGAAACAAACAACTAAGTAAGAAATTCGAGTCAATGAACGCTAAAGACCACTGATGACAAGCACATAAACTAAACAAAACACCGATGATCCCCGGCAGCAGCGCCAAAAACTTGTTAGCACAAAATTACGCAAGCGCACGTAGTCACAAGTAATATAATTAAAGTTCGTTCCACAGAGATCTGGTTAAGTTTAATCAGTAAATATGCCTATGCAACAATGTTTGGTTTTAATCCACTGCTAAGACAAATAACAATTTTGGTATTGATTAACTAAATTAAACTAGGATGCAAATATTAAACTAAGAATTAAATTAACTAATGAGATTGAATTCGAATTACTAATATGAGAATAAACATGGGATCCTAACTTCATTAAATACTTCCCTTAGATCTGACGCTTTTAATCTCTATATGCAATGATTTCGATATCTGATCGGATAACACGAAACAAGTATACGCTACCTGTCATCATACGCATACCAAACTAAACATACATCCACAAAAGAGATAGAAGATGAATAGACACCAATTATGCTTAGACCCTATATGTCTATAGAATTTGAAAACATAACGGTTGAAGAACAGGTTATCCATTAAGATCACATAGGGTAGTATAAGTATTTTCATCTCACACCACGAATCATATTGATAAACAATTATGAACCTATGCTAGCATGGCAAGTTCTAAATCTCAAGATCCACTTTCACTTCACAAGAGATTAACAATTCAATTTAGATGTTAGCTACGCATCTAAAAGCATTAAGATTAACCATACGAGGATATCAATTTCACATCACACACAGATCTTTACAACATCAAGATACTAAGTTCCATAAATAAATCCATTAGAATCCCATGACAACGATTAGCCCATAATTGAACTGTTCATCGTCATGGGAATTGATGAAAACATGATAATTAACAAGATATGAAAGAAAGAAGCAATAATATTAATAAAAACAAGAGTTGAGAGAACAAATCTATAATCCAAAGTATACAAAAGATGAAGTAGATCTGGATCTTTGCTTGTCACCGAGCTTGAATCCTTCTCCACTTTTTTCTCTTGCCGTTCTACGTTGCAATAATAAAAATCTGATACAAATTACATGGTAGGATGTGTTTAAATAGACTCTAGAAGTCTTGCCCAATAAGCAATTACCTTCTATTACAATTAGAATTCGATTAAGGTGCCAAAAGCTGCCCAAAATACAATTAGAATTAGAAAAAGGGCAAAACTGGAATTTTCTGCATGGCTTATCATTGACCACGTGCGCGATTTTATTCAGCACGTCCCCTGCACCTGCTATCTATCCCAAGTTGTAGAAAATCTCTCAAGCTTCGCGTGAGCTGTAAGATCGCTGAAAAAATACTTCAAGAACTCCAGATATGGCCAAAATAGTGTAGACTGCGCAACCTTCCCGGAAAATCCGAATTTAAATCAATTAACCCTCCAAACACGATAGAAGCAACACCCATAATCGACATTCTTGTAAGTCTGCACAACTAAGCAAAACACATCAAAACTACAATAAACTTGAGGCCAAGTCAATCAATTTAAGCCGAATTTAAGCGATCCAAGTGGATATAAAATCCACTTATCAGTAAGATTATTGGAACAAGATGGTATCCTCTAACAAGCAGCAGCTTGGGAGATAAGATGTTGAATTTTCCTTTCCAACTAGATACGACTACTTTGTGGAGTCTTATCAACAAGTATTATACTTGGGGAAAGGGGGACGAACTTTGCGTTCAGAGTCATGAATTTCTTTTCGAACTTGGAGTCGTGTAAGAGGCCGAGTAGCGCCGGTCCATCCCCTTTGGCCCAACCGTTGGCCGGGGAGAGCTAGTAGGGCGGTAGACAAGTAAAGACGTCAGTTCTCTCTTCTACCGGTAGTAAATCTAAATTGAGCTGTACAATCTGCGACTGATCATCGTAAGATTGGCAGTGGGCGCGGTGAATACTCCAGCATAAGTTCATCATTCAAATTCTTTTATTTTTCTGCAACATTATCATTGTTGGCAGTATTGGAAAAGTATTTATAATTGGAATTGCAATATTTTCCTACAAGTTCCTCTTTTATGATAAATGATAATATCTGGCTTATCTTTGACATAGCAGATATTCCCACCTACATATGCATTTTGAGCTACCTCGTAACTTCATCGTTCATGTTATTCTGGCATCATTTCCGTAAATGCATGACATATGGTTTGAAAGATACTTTTGAACTATTATATATTATCATTCAGTTATATATTATTGTTGGTGGGCTATTGCTCACCCTTGCTTTATTATTATATCACAACAACAGCTAGACCAGATGACACGCACAAGGCGCACTCGACGCTGACAAGGACGATGAGACTACCAGAGCCGAAGAGAAAGCTATTGGTAGGATAGATTTAGTTTTTCAGTACCAAGTATATGGTCCAGTATGACTTATGCAAATGGATGGCAAAGAGTATGTATTCATATTGAAATTCTTTTGGATTGTAAGAACTCATAATGTGTTTAATAAAATTTGGTTGTTACTCTGATTTCATCTCTGGGACTATAACGGGTGTGTTTTATATTGTTGTGTTGGGTCATAAAGATGTAATTTATTGTATGTTGAAGTAAGTTCAAGTATTGTGGACAGAATTGGAGACCGTAACGACCGGATCCCGGACCCCGGATCTGGGGGTGTTACAGAAGTGGTATCAGAGCGTACGTTATAAACCCCAGAGATGAGGCGACGTTAAAACAATAAATTCACTAAGATAATAAGAACTCTTGCCAAGTTCATAGTTGGACTACTTAATGTAGTGATGACATATAAAACCCTAATGGGAACTCTTAAGTATCATGATAGTAACTTAGTTCGATATCGTATCGACGAGTAAGACAACAGACCTTGAGGCATACGAGCAGCAGCGCGATGACGCTTTATATGCTGAAGATCAGCGGGTAAATTCGATGGAGTACCCTATTGGAGACCCGGAAGAGGTTCCAGCAGATAAGGAAAATCCTGTTAGGATAAGGAGCTTACCCTTGAGGAATGAGGGCTGCAGCCAGAAAGACTGTGATGATTAAGGTACGGTGCTCAGAAAAGTGAGCATAAAGAATTGAGCTATTAGCAAGAGAACTGAAGATTCATGTTGGATTCGTAGCCGGACTACTGGATGTAGTACCAGCAAATAAGACGGATTGGAAGAATTACTTGAGATCTTATACGAGAATAGATGAGAATCCCTAGAGACTTTCATATTAACGAAGAAAGAGCTAGAGGGATGTATGATTATCAAAGACATCGATATAGGACGAGGAGCAGAGTCCCTAGGAATAGTTAAGAAGGAGGCAGTAAGTGCCATATCATTTGACAAATGAATTAGTATGAATATTGTCAGTAATAATTCTCCATGAGAAGGCAGATGTCGTAGGTTGTAATTTATAGAACCAAATTGAGGTTGATGAAGTTGTTTCATTCAGGGAAATGTTCATTTTAGGAATGAATCAGTTAGAAAGTAAAGGCATTGGGGAGTGACATCATGATTGGATAAAGTTATATAAGGAAGTAGTAAGCAAGACAACGATCTCAGAACCTAACGGAAGATAAGACCAGTGAGTCGAGATGAACTCGTAATGAGACTACTGCCAGAGACTGAGTATAGGGTTAATTTCAACTCAGTAAAATGATGAACCAGAAATGTTAGATGCATGTGATTCAGAGGAATATTAAATTCTTTCTTTGAATGGATTATAGTAGTTACCTTAAGTTTACTCCGATGCGGAGTTATAATGGATCAAGTAATACGATCAGCAGTTAAAGAGAAAAATGTGAGAAAATCTTCCTGGAGCTAAAAGATGAAATTGGTAATGACCAAGAGTTGGCATTGCTTAATGGAAAAAGGAGACTTTGTGCTTCCAACGACGTTTCGCATAAAGGATTAGGATGTGTGCTTACGCAGCACGACAAAGTACTTGCGGAGGCATTTGGACAGCACGGTTCACCAGGTTCGGATGGCCCTAGTAGTGCCAATTTTGTGGAACAACCAACTTCGACGGTAATGTTCCTTGATAAGCGTGCATTTAATCCTAATATTGTCCCTATATTTAAGTTATTTTGCATTGATTTGGATTTCTATTTAATAAATTCTAATGTTTTATTGTAGGTATCAAGGAGTTATAATAAAGAAAGGCTTGGAGATTAAATAGAAGGAATTGGATATTTATTTGATTAAAATTCGGATTTTCCGGGTAGCTTGCGCAGTCTGCACTGTTTGGGCCATATCTGGAGTTCTACAAGTCCGATTCTGACGATTCAACAGCCCACGGAAAGCTTATGAGAAGGGCTTTATTTCTGAAGTGGATTTGTATTTAAAATCCAGCCGAATCAGCCCAGAATCTGAGTCAAAAAGTCAACTACGAATTTCTTCTTCTTGGAATTCAATTTTGATTGGGAATTTTCCTTGTATTTGTATTAAATAATTAAAAATATTTTTTTAAAAGATAATATAGGATATACATCAGACCTAATTGGATATAGACACAAGGTATGAGAGATAGAGGCACAGGCAAGAGAGAAAAGAAGAAGCTTGGAAGATAGAGATTCAACCATTATTTGTTTTCTTCTTCTTTTTGTTCAGAATTCTCTCCTTAACTTTGTAATCATGTTTATGTGCTATCAATTCTTGGATGTTTTTGAGATCTTTGTTATGAACTAATCTTATAAAGTTGGGATTTTTATGGAACCCTAGCATGGGATTATTGGTGTTTTGCTAAAGAGTATTTTATGCAGTTCTGCAATTTATTCATTCAAGTGTTTTTCATGCTAAAACTTGCTATTGTCTGATCAACCTTAGTGGGTTAATGAGTTAATTATAATACCGAGAGGGTTATGGTTAATTGACATAAGACCTGAGTGGTGCATGCTTATATATCTTTGGATTATAATATTGTTGCGGTATAGACATATATTGTAACCGTGCATAGTTTTATAAATTGGTGCTTAATTACATTCTGAAGAGTAAATTGGCATAGACTTATGTTAGTTTATTTGATAGGAATTATACCATAGTGACTTCGAGAGAAACCTATGGCCATTGAATTCTAGCTAGTAAGTTGTGAATTTGCTAAGTGCTCTGCAACTTTATTACTGATTTTCACATGTTAGGGGGAAGTAATTATCCTGACTTATCTTCTCATATTTGGAACTCGTTAAAGTCTCTTCTCTAGTTTAAATTAGTTGGTTATTTAGTTCTTATAAATAGTTTAGTTATAAAATCAACAATTAATATTTTTGTTCGATAACTGAATTGTTAGATATAACTTGCGATTGATACGATTTTACAGTCCTTGAGGAACGAAATCTGGTATTTACTACTGTATTACTTGCTTGCGATTGTGTACACTTGCACATATAGATTTTTACGCAACAAGTTTTTGGCGCCGCTGCCGGGGACTGTTATAGTGTTTAATTACGAAGTTAATTTTCTTGCAGTTTGGTTTTTGTTACTTCTGTGCTAACATGAGTAATATTTGTTTCTTATCAGGTCTCTTTGTTTATGAACGAAGAATCTTCAGGATTATTTGCCTTTGATCCTGAAATTGAACGAACTTTCAAAGCAAGAAGAAGAGTGCAACGCGGACTTAAAGAAGCGAACCTAGTTATGGGTGATGAGACTGCTAATAATCGGAATGTGGCACCTAATGTTCAAAATGGTATGATGGTGTTAGATGATCGAGATAGTGCCATTCGGCAGTACGGGAAACCTCGTGTTGGTGAGTTAAACTCAGGGATTGTCAACCTTGATATTCAAGAAACACAATTTGAGTTGAAGCTAGTTATGTTCCAGATGTTGCAGACTGTAGGTCAATTCAGTGGGATGTCTAATGAGGATCCTCATCTTCACCTTCGGTTGTTTGTTGAGGTCTATGATTCTTTCAAACTTTCTGGAGTCACAAATGATGCTTTGAGATTGAAGTTGTTCCCATATTCTGTGAGAGACATGGCTAGAGATTGGTTGAATTCATTGCCACCAGGTTCTGTGGCTAATTGGAATGATTTGGCAGAAAAATTTCTTATGAAGTATTTTCCTCCCACTAAGAATGCAAAGCTTCGTAATGAAATTAATTCTTTTCAGCAGATGGACGATGAATCTTTATATGAGGCATGGGAGAGATTCAAGGCATTATTGAGAAAATGCCCACATCATGGTCTTCTTCATTAAATTCAGATGGAGACATTCTATAATGGTCTCAATACTCAGACAAAGTTGGTGGTAGATGCATCTACAAATGGAGCTCTGTTAGCCAAATCTTATAATCAGGCATATGAGATTCTTGAGACAATTGCAACAAATAATCATCAGTGGATAACTAATAGGGCTCAAGCTGGGAAAAAAGTAGCTGGAATTTATGAGGTTGATGCGGTAACTTCAATGAGAGCTCAAATGTCATCCATTGAGAATATGCTCAAGAACTTGACGACGGGAGGTAATCAATCTATAGGGCAATCGGTGAATCCACAGGTTAATCAAATCAAGAATGTTTCATGTGCGTATTGTGGTGAAGAGCATACTTATGATAGCTGTCCTTTGAATCCCGAATCTGTCTATTATGTGGGAAATCAAAATAAGGGTGGCCCTTATTCAAACACCTACAATCAATCATGGAGGCAACATCCTAACTTTTCTTGGAACAATCAAGGGGCTCCTTCTGGAACTTCATCAAATACCTTTAGGCCCAATTGTCCGCCTGGATTTTCTCAACAAGCTCAACAACAATTGCCTCAACAAACATCTTAATCTAGTTCTCTTGAAAATATGCTTAAAGCATACATGGCAAGTAATGATGCTCTCATCCAAAGTCAAGCAGCATCACTGAGAAATTTGGAGAATCAAGTTGGACAACTAGCCAATGAGCTGAGGAGTCGGCCACGTGGCTCTCTCCCTAGTGACATTGAAAAGCCTAGGGATGTTGGGAATGAGCACTGCAAAGCCATGACATTGAAGAGCGGGAAAGTTTTGGAGAATGCTATATCTAAGTCCAAAGAAGGTGATTCCTCTACAACTGAAAGTGAGGAGAAAAATTCAGAAAATAATGGTGTTCAGACTTCTAAGGTGGTTCCGACACTCCAACCACAACCACCATTCCCTCAACGGTTTCAAAAGTAGAAGCAAGATGTTCAGTTTAAGAAATTTCTAGATGTTCTGAAACAACTTCACATCAATATTCCACTTGTAGAAGCTCTTAAGCAAATGCCCAACTATGTGAAATTCATGAAGGACATTCTTACAAAGAATCGAAGGTTGGGAGAGTTTGAAACTATAGCTCTAACACAAGAGTGTAGCTCATTTTTGCAGAATAAATTACCACCAAAGATGAAAGATCCAGGGAGTTTCACCATTCCTTGCACTATTGGAAATTCTTATTGTGGTATGGCATTTTATGATTTGGGAGCTAGTATAAACTTGATGCCTATGTCTGTGTTCAGGAAATTGGGAATTGGAGAAGTTCGGCCTACAACTGTCACTCTTCAACTAGCAGATAGATCTCTTGCTCATCCTGAAGGAAAGATTGAAGATGTTTTGGTCAAGGTGGACAAATTCATCTTTCCTGCTGATTTTATTGTCTTGGATTATGAAGCAGATCGGGAAGTCCCCATTATCTTGGGTAGGCCATTTCTTGCTACTGGAAGAACATTAATTGATGTACAAAATGGGGAGCTAACGATGAGGGTTCAAGATGAAAAGGTGACTTTCAATGTTTTCAAGGCTATGAAATATTCTAATGATGTAGAATATTGTTCAGTAGTCACTTTGGTTGATGATCTAGTTTCTGAAAAACTAGAGTATAATTCTTCTCATGACCCTTTGGAGCAATTGATTCTCAATGTATCTGAAGATGAAGTTGATGATGTTGATCTTTTAGCTTGGTTGGAAGCTAATTCACATGGTACAAGAACTAGAGGCCGTTTTGAGTCACTGGAGTTATCATCAAGGGAATTCAAGATACAAAACCATCCATTGTCGAACCACCAGAGTTAGAATTGAAAGCTCTTCCTTCTCATTTGAAGTATGCTTATTTGGGACCTTCTTCTACTTTGCCAGTTATTGTCTCTGTTGAATTGTCAAGTGCTAAGGAAGATCAAATGTTGGAAATTCTTAAGAAGCACAAGAAAGCTATTGGGTGGACTATTGCGGATATTCGAGGTATTATCCCTTCTATTTGTATGCATAAAATTTTTTTGGAAGATGGTTCTAAGGGATCTATTGAAGGCCAACGTAGATTGAATCCCATCATGAAAGAGGTGGTAAAGAAAGAGATTATCAAATGGCTTGATGCAGGAATCATTTATCCAATTTCAGATAGCTCATGGGTTAGTCCTGTTCAGTGTGTGCCGAAGAAGGGTGGACTCACAGTGATTAAGAATGAAGTCAATGAGTTGATTCCGACCAGAACAGTTACGGGTTGGAGAATTTGCATTGATTATCGAAAGTTGAACAAGGCCACTAGGAAGGATCACTTTCCATTGCCCTTTGTTGACCAAATGCTGGACAGACTTGCTGAAAGAGAGTACTATTGTTTTCTTTATGGGTACTCTGGTTATAATCAAATAACTGTAGCTCTAGAAGATCAGCACAAAACTACATTCACATGTCCTTCTGGTACTTTTGCCTTTCGAAGAGTTTCATTTGGGTTGTGTAATGCTCCTCCAACTTTTCAAAGATGTATGATGGCTATCTTTTCTGACATGGTTGGTGAATTTCTAGAGGTGTTCATGGATTATTTCTCTGTGTTTGGAGATTCTTTTAAGGCTTAATGGCCTTTTAGCCCTCAAAGTTTTCACTGATATACCCATCAGCCCTCAATATTTCAAAACGTTCCTTTTAACCCTCGAAGTATCCATAAAGGTCCTAATAACCCTTAAACCGGTATAAAAAATAAAAAATAAAAAAATGGTATAACTCAGATGGGCAAAAGAGACATTTCACAAACCGATACCGAGGGTTAAAAGGTATACTTTAGATACTTTGGGGGTTAAAAGATATACTTTAGATACTTTGCGGGTTAAAAGGTATAACTCGTACAAATGCATCAAAGGAAAGCTGAGATGGGTAGGCATTCAGATGCTTTTATTGCCTTACCTAGTTAGTATGAAGCCTACTGCAACTTTCTTACTACAAGTCTAAGAAAATGATCAAATGAGTATGGTCTCTTGTGATTTAATTTTACTAGTCCTAGCCACAAATCAATCAGCCGTCTCAAGCTTTTATTCTTTGTCCGTCCATTCTACTCCCTACCCTATAGGCATAATACATTCCCGTCAGACACATTTTGGAAATAAATAAATAAAATAAAGAAATAACTGATAGTCTACTCGAAGAAGATAAAACAGTTTTTTATTTCATCTACTTCTGTATTGTTGTGCTATTATTATCTTCCCCATCTGCACCCTACTGAAATAATTAAGTTTTGTGAGATGAGCATATATAAATGTATTATATTATATAATATGTATTTGATCGTTGCCACTTTCTCTATGATTCAATGCTACTATTACTGAACCATGTATTTATCTATGTTAAAGTTACTTATTTTACTGAACCATGTGAATTTCTATACGGATGAAAGTTCTTTAGTTACTGAACCATGTGAATTTCTCTACGGATGATAGAACTTTAGTTACTGAACCATGTGAATTTCTCTACGGATGATAGTTCTTTAGTAATATTTTGATATTTTTGTGTATGTTACTATGTTAAAAGGCAGAAAAGGATGTGAACAACTAAAGCTGGAATTATACTTGTATACTAGCCTACTAAATGATCAATTTTGACCCCTCTATGTCAAACCTCAAGACTTGTAATTATGAAAGCACTAGCAGTACAAAGCTTATCTGTCACTAATGTTTGGTCGAAAGTTATCCCTTTTTTATTTTTGCTAATTCAAAAGTCGTAATTCTTAATGCGAAAATAATTGGTTCAATATCATGCAAGGAAATTGATATAAAGAAATATTTTTTTTTCTTTTTGAATTTTAATGCTACTGTCAATCGCGAAGTGTAGTGGGTACTCATTTTCAGTTTTTCAAGGACTCTCTCATGGTCCTGAATTTGCAATGGTCAGTTTACACTGGAGGCATAGCCTGGAAAATATAATTATGCATATGCAGCTACAACCTACAAGATTATGCCTCTGAGACAACAGAGGATGGGGGCAATATGCAATAAATAACATGTCCTGAATAATGAAAGTGCTGGTCCAACTTAGTAGCAAACTTTTATTTTGATCAAGTAGTTAAAAGTATTAAAAATACTTGGCTAGGGTTAATTTTCCAGTTGACAGTAAATAAAGAATTTGAGCAGAGTAGACCTTGTAATCGTAGAGAATGACAATAGGGATTCTTGCTCGAGAACACATGCAGGCATATTGCATATTTAAATTGTTAAAAATTTTGTATTTGAACCATCATTTCTTACTCATGATCAGAGAGTGTAAAAATAGAGTGGTGAATGATTATGTTACTTGGAAATTCTTGACTGTTCATATAAATACAGGGCATTTAAAGTAGATAGTTTCGTGTACATGCAGGTGGTTATGGCACTCTAGAGGAGCTACTTGAAGTTATAACCTGGGCGCAACTTGGCATCCATGACAAACCGGTACTTTCTGCAGTTGGATGGTTTGTTAAGGAGTAATTGTCTAAGAGGTTGCTTCATCTAAAAGGTTAAGTTTGTATTGTTTGACATTTTGGCACGTGGGGTTGCTCAATGTGGAATGCTAGCCCGTTCCATAAAAAAAATTGGAATAACTTCATTTGTACGAGTTATACCTTTTAACCCCCAAAGTATCTAAAGTATACCTTTTAACCCCCAAAGTATCTAAAGTATACCTTTTAACCCTCGGTATCGGTTTGTGAAATGTCTCTTTTGCCCATCCGAGTTATATTTTTATTTTTTATTTTTTTGTACCGGTTTAAGGGTTATTAGGACCTTTATGTATACTTCGAGGGTTAAAAGGAACGTTTTGAAATATTGAGGGCTGATGGGTATATCAGTGGAAACTTTAAGGGTTAAAAGGTCATTAAGCCTTCTTTTAATGATTGTCTACGTAACTTGGGTAAGGTGTTAAAAAGATGCGAGGAAACTAATCTTGTACTCAACTGGGAAAAGTGTCACTTCATGGTGAAGGAGGGCATCGTATTGGGTCATAAAGTTTCAAGGAAGGGACTCGAAGTTGATAGGGCGAAAATTGAAGTAATTGAGAAGCTACCTCCTCCTACTTCCGTCAAGAATATTCGAAGTTTTCTTGGGCATGCAGGTTTCTACAGACGGTTCATTAAAGACTTCTTAAAAATTTCTAAGCCACTTTGCAAGTTATTGGAGAATGATACTCCTTTTCAGTTTGATGGACCATGTTTGAAGGCTTTCGAGGAATTAAAGCAGTGGTTAATTTCAGCACCTATCATGATTGCACCAGATTGGAGCTTGCCCTTTGAATTAATGTGTAATGCTAGTGATTATGCAGTGGGTGCGGTAATGGGTCAAAGAAAGAACAAGGTATTTCATCCTATCTACTATGCGAGTCGCACTTTGACTGGAGCTCAGTTGAATTACACGGTGACTGAAAAAGAACTTCTTGTTGTTGTGTTTGCCTTTGACAAGTTTCGCTCTTATCTTGTGGGCACTAAAGTGGTTGTCTTCACTGATCATTCAGCCATAAAATATTTAATCACCAAGAAGGATGCAAAACCACGGTTGATTAGATGGGTTCTTCTGCTTCAAGAGCTTGATATTGAGATACAAGACAGAAAAGGTGTTGAAAATCAAGTAGCTGATCATTTATCAAGAATGGAGTACAATGAGGAATCTAGCACTTTGATTCCTATTAAAGAAACATTTCCAGATGAACAGATGTTTCAGGTACAACTCTCTAATGTTACTCCTTGGTTTGCTGATTTTGCTAATTATTTAGCTACTGGGTTAATGCCACTGAACTTATCAAGTCAACAAAGAAAGAAATTCTCGCATGATGTGAAATCTTATTTTTGGGATGAGCCTTATTTGTTCAAGCAAGGTGCAGACCAAATTATTAGAAGACGTGTTGCTGAATTTGAGGTGCAAGGTATTCTTTTCCATTGTCATTCATTTCCCTCTGGTGGACAACGCACTGCTGCAAAGGTATTGCAATCTGGTTTCTTTTGGCCCTCTCTGTTGAAGGATGCTCATGCATATGTTGTTAGATGTGATCGTTGTCAAAAGGTTGGTAATATCTCGAGAAGAAGTGAGATGCCCTTGACTAATATTCTTGAAGTAGAGTTGTTTGATGTGTGGGGCATTGATTTCATGGGTCCATTCCCTCCTTCTTTCAAAAATGAATACATCTTAGTGGCTGTTGATTATGTTTCTAAAGGGGTGGAAGCTGCTGCCTATCCCACTAATGATGCAAAAGTTGTCATCAAGTTCTTAGACAGGCATATCTTTACTCGCTTCGGAACCCCAAGGGTTATAATCAGTGATGAAGGTACACACTTTGTGAATAAATTGTTGGCTAGTACTTTAGCTAAGTATAATGTGAGACACAAGGTAGCCACCGCCTATCATCCTCAAACTAATGGGCAAGCTGAGTTGTCTAACAGAGAAATTAAGAATGTTCTTGAGAAAGTGGTGAATTCGAGTCGAGAGGATTGGTCTACAAGGTTAGACGAGGCTCTTTGGGCCTATCGTACTGCGTACAAAACTCCTTTGGGTATGTCTCCATATCGGTTGGTTTTTGGAAAGGCATGTCATCTACCGGTTGAGCTTGAACATAAGGCTTATTGGGCTCTCAAAAATCTAAATCTTGACATGCAACTTGTTGGTGAAAAGAGATTGTTGCAACTTGATGAGTTGGATGAGCTACGATTTTTCTCCTACGAGAATACTAAGCTTTACAAGGAGAAGAGAAAAAAAATGGCATGATAAAAACATTCAATCTCGTGTGTTTGAAGTA
Organism: Saposhnikovia divaricata; assembly: GCA_036435485.1. NCBI lineage: Eukaryota > Viridiplantae > Streptophyta > Magnoliopsida > Apiales > Apiaceae > Saposhnikovia > Saposhnikovia divaricata. Next base: position 165,487,636 of record CM071595.1, on the reverse strand, counting down.
GGGCAACAGGTCTTATTATTCAATTAAAGACTGAAATTATTTCCAGGCAAGCTGAAATCTAGATGGTCCGGATCTTTCACAATTGTGAAAGTACATTCCTATGGAGCTGTGGAATTACGTGATAATCAAGGGGGTGAATTTCAGGTCAATGGACAACGACTGAAGCATTATTGGGGAGGTGAGGTGAGGTTGTACGTGATAAAGCCTCACTTGATTTGGTAGAGCCTTGAAAAAAAATGATGTCTAGCCAAAGACATTAAAGAAAAGCGCTTCTTGGGAGGCAACCCATGATTTTGTATGGTTAGTAAATTTTTATTTCATTTTTTTTTTGTGTATTTATTTTTAGGTTAGATATTTTTGTTTTTTGTTTTTTATTTTTTTTACTCCCATAAGATGCCTTGATGAATTTATTGAAGTGTTTCAGGTTAAAGATAATTAATTTAAGACACTTTGTGTTTTATTTGATTTTTTTTTTTGGTGGAAATGATTTTGAAAAAAAAGGGAGAGAATTGAGTTTGTGAAAGAAGAAAAATGATGCAGAGGAATTTTATGTTCGGTGTGCAATTTCTGGAACAGCCGTGCGAATCTGAGAAAAAAAAAATCATGAACAGAAGAAGTCTGCTGCCCATGCGAAATAATGTGGGTCGTGCAAATGTTTCTGTCTCGTATGCTGCTGGGCGTGTGATTTCTATGGTGCCCGTGTTTAATTATCTGTTTTTGCACTTCAAATTCAAGCGCTGATTTTCATCCCACGCGCTTATGCGCGCTTGAACTTGTACTCACTCCTGAACCTGCCAGGGTCATCTAAAAAAAAAATTTTGGAGGAATAAAAATTTTGCATGGCGAGCAACAGAGAATTTGGCATGGTGAGCACAAGAATTGTATGGTGTGCAATTAAAATTTCATATTTAACAGAAAATGACGGACATGCGGATATTGTGAAGGGCGTGCAATTGTTTCCGTTCAATACACAATTTTTGTGCAATTGTTTCACGCGCGCGCAACTAGTATGCATGCCTGGTTCGCACCTTCTTGCGTCAACATCAGATGCTCTCACCAAATGTGGGGAGGGGTTTCCAAGATTAAAAAAAAATTAAAAAAAATTAGGACATTAATAATTTTATTTTTAGGATAATTCTTTTTTCTTTCTTAGTTTTTTTAGGACATTAGATATATATTTTTTTTAGATTTTATTTTAGGATTGTTAAAAAAAATAGAAAAACACAAAAAAAATTAGAAAAACTTAAAAATTTGATTGCCTTGTCAATATAGCATGTTAATAAGGATAAGTACACACCATGTAGGCTAATTTTTCGCGTGTCATATGTATGTTTCCTTAGCGTAAAATACCTTATACATGATGTTGTTTTGTACGTGCTTGCGAAAATTAAAAAAAAAAACTTGAATGTACGTCACTGTCAATTTTGATGAGTATGGCATGCTATCACCATGTGAGATCTTGAGCATTAATTTGTGATTGATATATCTTTTATCAATCTATTTTTTTTTGTGGTGGGATATTCGTCATTGCATGTGTTGCTCTAGAACTTGCTTTAGACCAGGTCGTGCATATATTGATATTGTGTATTGTGTAAAAATGATAAAGGCACTAGGATTAACCGTATTGTCCAAACAGTACCCTTAAAAATAATCCTTAGTGAGCACCCTTGAGCCTATATCCTTTTTCTTTCGTATATCACCATCTAAATCTTGAGCTTATTTATTTCTTCTTGTCTTGATTGACTAGTAGAGCATTGTGATGTATAGATGAGATTGGTAAAATATTAAGTGTGGGGATATCTTTGTTATTGTGTGAATTTTGGGTTGGAATTGATTTGATTTGGCTATTCCTCCTTCATGACACCTCAATAAAGTCAATCGAATCAATAAAAAAAAGGAGGAAGCGAGAAAAGAAAAAAAATAGAGTGAAAAAAAAAATGAAAAAAAATGAAAAAAGAAAAAAAGAGAGTAAATGTTCAATGGTTCTTACAATGTGAAATTTATGAGTTTACATTTGTATGTGGGATGACATCTCAAGGTTAGTTTCATGTTGAGTGTTTCAAGTATATATGAACATTATGCTCTATTAGTTGTCAAGTTTAGCCACTTGTTAGCCTATTTCTTTGATTTCCTACCCCGCACCTAAGCCTCGTTACAACCCTTGACGAAGACCTTTTCATTTATACGAACACAAAGTCTAGAGATTTTGGTGGACAAGCAAGCTTATGGTAGCACAGTTGCACCTAAACACGTGTGTGATTTGAGTGTTTGTGAGGTTATTTTCCATCTTAAGCATGCTATTTTCTTGTTGATTTAGACTTTGATGTTATTCTTGATATTTTAGTCTTTTGAGACTATGTATGCGTGCTTGAATAGTTGTGTTGGTGTGTAAAATTGAGCAATCGCATTATATGACATCTAAGAGCTATTACATGATTAAGTTTGCATGTGTGGAGTGCTTTGATATATTTCATGCTTGAGACTTGGCAGTCAGAATAAAAATTAGGAATTTTGTGGGTAAATTAACTACAAACCCTCACGAGACCTTACTCGTCCACTTGGGCTACCTTGGGGTTTAAAGGGCTTGTTGCATATGCCAAATGCAATCGTGATCACCTATGGAAGTGGTATTAGTTAGTTAGGATTTAGTTTTTTCTTTCTTCTTTGCCCGAGGACGTGCAAGATGCTAAGTGTAGGGATGTGATAAGCGTGCATTTAATCCTAATATTGTCCCTATATTTAAGTTATTTTGCATTGATTTGGATTTCTATTTAATAAATTCTAATGTTTTATTGTAGGTATCAAGGAGTTATAATAAATGAAGGCTTGGAGATTAAATAGAAGGAATTGGATATTTATTTGATTAAAATTCGGATTTTCCGGGTAGCTTACGCAGTCTGCACTGTTTGGGCCATATCTGGAGTTCTACAAGTCCGATTCTGACGATTCAACAGCCCACGGAAAGCTTATGAGAAGGGCTTTATTTCTGAAGTGGTCTTGTATTTAAAATCCAGCCGAATCAGCCCAGAATCTGAGTCAAAAAGTCAACTACGAATTTCTTCTTCTTGGAATTCAATTTTGATTGGGAATTTTCCTTGTATTTGTATTAAATAATTAAAAACATTTTTTTTAAAAGACAATATAGGATATACATCAGACCTAATTGGATATAGACACAAGGTACGAGAGATAGAGGCACAGGCAAGAGAGAAAAGAAGAAGCTTGGAAGATAGAGATTCAACCATTGAAGACGTTCAATTGGATTTGTTTTCTTCTTCTTTTTGTTCAGAATTCTCTCCTTAACTTTGTAATAATGTTTATGTGCTATCAATTCTTGGATGTTTTTGAGATCTTTGTTATGAACTAATCTTATAAAGTTGGGATTTTTATGGAACCCTAGCATGGGATTATTGGTGTTTTGCAGTTCTGCAATTTATTCATTCAAGTGTTTTTCATGCTAAAACTTGCTATTGTCTGATCAACCTTAGTGAGTTAATTATAATACCGAGAGGGTTATGGTTAATTGACATAAGACTTGAGTGGTGCATGCTTATATATCTTTGGATTATAATATTGTTGCGGTATAGACATATATTGTAACCGTGCATAGTTTTATGAATTGGTGCTTAATTACATTCTGAAGAGTAAATTGGCATAGACATATGTTAGTTTATTTGATAGGAATTATACCATAGTGATTTCGAGAGAAACCTATGGCCATTGAATTCTAGCTAATAAGTTGTGAATTTGCTAAGTGCTCTGCAACTTTATTACTGATTTTCACATGTTAGGGGGAAGTAATTATCCTGACTTATCTTCTCATATTTGGAACTCGTTAAAGTCTCTTCTCTAGTTTAAATTAGTTGGTTATTTAGTTCTTATAAATATTTTAGTAATAAAAATCAACAATCAATATTTTTGTTCGATAACTGAATTGTTAGATATAACTTGCGATTGATACGATTTTACAGTCCTTGAGGAACGAAATCTGGTATTTACTACTGTATTACTTGCTTGCGATTGTGTACACTTGCACATATAGATTTTTACGCTACATTCCTTCTGAGATTAGTGGTCAGGTAGACTGACATTTGGTAATATTGAATCTCAGAACGTATAGGTATCAGGACGTTGTGACAGGTTTCAGTTTGAAACTGTTGATTCCCTTCTAAGGGATGTATATAATTGATTCCTCTCCAGTGGTTAAACTTCCAATCTGATGACTATTATTTCGTAAATTAGGACTGCTTATGGTTCTACCTGCTTGGAGGTTCATAGAACTATTCTTCAGGTTTCGAAACTGGTCTCCTTAATGTTACCAGTGGATGGATAGATTGACCAAAATTTCCGTAATTCTGGGAAGAACTTCAACGAATTTTGGCAAACCTTGTCTTTCTGATTATCAGAGAACATCATTGAAAAAAATGGAAACTGGAGCGAACCCTGTGGATTGGGTAAGGTTGCTGTCATATGGGTTAGTAGACAGATCCTGAGTATTACAATCGATGGTAGAGATAAAATGATGAAGTGAGATTGGACGGAAACAGGAAATGTAAGTAAGAAACCAGCCGGACTGAGAAACTCCGGGATTGACTTAAGTGAAAAGGCTGTTATGCCAGGAATGGTAAGCTTGCATGGCATGTGGGATTGATAAGAATAGTTGAAGAGATAAAAGTAGAGGAAAGGTGACCGGAGACGGTGCCGAGTAGTCGATTAAGACTTATATGGAGTAAAGTTTTGGAAAGGTAGAAAGGTATCAAAGAAGAAGGCACTATGCCGAAAATTGCTAGAAAAGTAATGCTATTAGTCAGCCCCTAAAATCATATATTTTTATTTTAGTGTGGCCAGTTGAGGCCAAGTCACAAAGGATTATCAAGTGACTAGACCAGCAATGAAAGGACAAAGCAGGGTTGCTTCTAAGTAAGCACTGACTGCAAGGGCTTCTAATATAAAGGAAACATTAATGAGATGGTAGGAATCTTCTACTGAACCCTTTGCAACCCATGTTTTGATTGGGAATTTACCAGACTTTTTTTTTTGGAATGGGGTCACCCGTACTAAAGTGATTCATGTGTATATGATTGTCCAAGATTACGAGTAAAAATAGAAGTATAGTGACTTGAGATGTTTGATGTTAGGGTATTATAAATACCATGAATATATTATGACTAAGGCAAGTACCTTTGAGAAGAACGATAAGTACTAAGAGATTCACGTTGAACTCGACCAATATCTTCGAAAACATCCTTGCTACCATTACCAAGTTCTGTAAGAGAGCAGGTAGGCATACGTTACCTTTTGGAAGGCCAAAGAGGCTGGAAACTATCTGAAAGTAGAGGTTAGCATTAAGCCACCGATCGATTATCAAAGGAGAATGATGGAAAAGAGACCCTTATTAAGGATACATGATCTGATTGCCAATTATAGGATGCAAGAATTCCTTGGCAGTTGAATTAAGGATAGAATATACATAAATTAAGACAAACCCTGGGGAATGCACAAGGGATGGCATTAACCCTAATAAAGACATTGTGAATTCAGATGATATTAGTTGGATTTGCTAAGGCAACAATGACCTGTAAGGATTATAAAAAAAAAAGAGCTCTGGAAAGAACATGAATAGAATTATTAGAAAATTGATCAATGATGTTTGGATATACCCTGTACCTAGAAAATACAGGAGGACTGATGAGGACGACCTAAGAAACCTTACAAGGAAAAAGTTAACATTCTGAGTTTCAAAATAGAAGCTTGGTAGAGAATGTAAGACAAATAACAATAATTCCAGATGAGGCATGTATGAAACCATGATGAGGTATGGATGGAACCAAAGAAGGTTGAGATTATCCTAGAACAAGAAAGAACTAAGAAAACAAATATCGTAGATATGATTGAGGGTAACTTTAATAAAGTTCCCATGGGAAGGTGGAAGCAATGACTTATGGAAAAAGACTGATAGTTATATTTTTTTTCCTTCAGCAGAGCTTAAGGGAGAATGCTTTCGCCCAACAGTGATGAGAATGAGGTAGAAAAATTTGAGTTGGAAGGTATCCAGAGAACATGGATTACAAGAAATTATTATTATCAGGAAAGGCCAATGAGGTGGCCGACAGTCTAAGTATAGAGGAATAATTACAAATGTTCATACCAAAGAAACAGAATGATATTTGGAAGGACCTTGAAGGTCATATCGGAGTGGAGGAAATTACATTCCTTCTGATGACTGTGCAAGAATCGACGGTAATAATAGTTTAAGTAAAGATTAGATTCCCAATATCGTCTTAAGCAAACTACACACCTTAGAAGGTCCCGTTTTGAGGCAAATCAGGACCATGATACAAAATTGACGAAGTAAACCATTAAGTTTCCAGTCTTTTATGGAAGATGCATGAGTGATAGTTTCATCAATCGGACATAGCTGCGATGCTTGAAACTCTTCTGCAATTTTATCTACTTCATGTAATATCTACATTAAGTTCAGGAAGTGTTCCTTATGGATAAGGAATAGTGATTACTTTGTCTCCCTAAAGGATTTGAAATCCGTATGGTTGGCTATTAACGCCCTACGTAAACAACAAGCGATGATGATTCTTCGAAGAAAGTAGATGACAATGTAAAGATAAAGAAAGTGCTGCTATTGATAAGCTAAATGGCATGTTGATGAATGACAAGCAAGTTTGTGTTAGTGTACTTCTGCACAAACAAAATAGAGAATATGAGGTTGACGATTCATGATGCTAAATGTATTCCCGTAGAAAGAATTAAGGGCAGTTGAGCCCGAGATTTGTTGGGCCATCTGAGAGTTTAAAAGTGTTCGGAAGGTGGCATTCGAGCCAGCTCTACCTCCAAAACTTATAGCATGATCGTAACACGTTTCTTGTGGCAAGGCTACACCAGTAAAATGCAGATGCTCGATAGATGATAAGAGTACGAGTAGGTAGATATACGACCTGGTCTGACTTACGAAGAACAACCTGTGGAAAATCACGGATAGAAAAGAACAAGTGATGAGAAACAAGGTTGGCAGAAGTAGATTATATTGAATCAAAGTTAAAGGGATCGGCCAAATTCATTTCGAAGAGTTTAAATTGGAATAACGTGATGATTATAGAGTAAATGTGACGGAATACCGATAAGGAGGTACCAAGTGCAAAAGGTGTCTCAATAAAGAGATGAAGGTGAAAGTAAATAACAGAAGTAAATAAGAATCAGATAATAAGAAGGATGTGATTGATAAAGAAAAGATTGGGAAAGCAACTATGGAATATGAAGCAAGGAATGTTATGAATGGATTAATAAATGGGTTTTCTGATGAATTCTCGGGATGACAACCTGATAGTGTTAATATTATAGATATGAAAAAGCTAGTAGCGTGACATGGAATGTCAGTAACAATGATGTCAAGCGAGAAACCTAAGATTTAACCTGAGAGGTTGAAAGATTTTCCAAAAGTGTTGCTAAGGTTGAACCAGAGTATAGGTCCATAGAATAATGGACAAAGCAGCAAGATATGTTGACACGTGAAATTGCGATCAAATGGTATTGGATATAATCATGATTATTTTCTTCTCTGATGAACCTCTATAGTTCAGAGGTAAATTCTGAGTATGATATTTTACAATCATGAAAACTTTCTATAATCCTTTATGTAAGAACCCCAAATTTTGGATATAATTAAAACTTTTTATTAAGTAATGATAAAATGAAGAACAATGATTGTAATGAATGGATATTGCTTTGGACAATGATCCTGATGCATTGGTATATTGTCAGAATAGAGTAATTCGATGGTTGAGGACCTAGATAAGAATAATCTACCATCCAGGAAGGAGCTAATGGATCCTTGAAGGGAAATGAGTACGTGCATAGTGTTTCCCATACGTGCATAGTATTTCCCGTACGTGCATAGTGTTTCCTGTACGTGCATAGTAATTTGGTGGATGAATAGTGATTTTGTAAGTTGGAAAACTTTTCACGCCACCCTATGTACGGGACGTGATATGGATGTTTCGAAGTCATATTAGTAATACGCGGAGGAAATAAGTGAATGCAGAGACGATCGGAATTCAGAAATTCCAAATTCTTTTTCGGTATAATATTTGACCGGACAGTGGATTAAATATTATTATAATCCAAGAATTGAGATATTAACTTTGAGGATTTGATATTTTGGGATGTTATTATATTTGATTTAAGAATGAAGGTAGGAAACCACTGAGGCAATGAAACAAGCGTTCTAGAAACCGCTAAAACGTTATAACGAGATTAATCAATAAAGCGAACGAATCCTAGATTACGGATTAAGTTCGTATCGAGATTAAATATCATACATGGTCATCACGAGGATTATATTAAGGATTGGGGAAGGTATTATGAATATCGAGAAATTTCCCGGTAAACCCTAGAGGTGAAACTACTTAGTTATTCGTCCGAACGATCAATGAATTGAGCAATAATCGGACAAAGAAACAAGCTGAGAACCAAGAGACAACCATGTGCAAGTGGATGAGATCACCACCATGGCATCATCACTTTATTAAGGTAGCTTTATGAAGATATTATCTAAGCTAAGTTAGCTTCTTCAAGAAGCTTGTTTTTCTACCAAACTAGAGGGGGCAACTTGCATTTGTGTCAAACAAATATCTTCCTAAATAATTCACTCATCCTTATCCCTTCTTCATCACAATAATGCAAGGAACCAAGAAAGTTTCATACATACAAGTATCATTGGAGACAAACTAAACTAGTTAGCATGAGGGTGTAACATAAGGCACCAATACATGTCCACATGGAAGCAAATCCTTAACCAAGCCTTAACCCATCAACTAGACTATAGTTAGCCAAACAAATATCTTGTTTTAATGATCACTTTATGCAATCAACCAAGCAAAACAACTCCACTTCTCTCATCCATGGAGCATTCGAATTTTTCAAGAAATTCAAAGGAAGAAATCAAGCTTCCACTCCTTGTTTGATCTCCAAATTTTTATCCTAGATCCTATATTTCATAAAAATGATACCATAGAAATCTTAGCCTCAAAATCCAATGTTTCCATTTTCAATAAAATCATCAAAGTAGAGGGTGAATAGTAACCTCAAGAACAAAACTCTTGGATCTTGATTTTGGTGAATGATTCAAGCTACATGGAGGCTATACAAGGACCATACAAGGATTATTAGGGCTTGTAAACTCTCTAAGGAAGGTATAACTCTTAAGAACCATGGATCTCATTTTGAGTTTTTAGCATGTTCTTGATGATTTGGCTTAGTTATGATTATGGTAACATTATAAGCATGCTTGGTTAATGATTTAGTGATTTAAGTAGCATAATGATTATTATGGTAAAGCATGATGTTCTTGGGCTTGCTGAGATGAGAATCATGTATAAATGATGTATGGATGCCCGGTGTGGCTTGGCTTGATTGTTGTGAATTTTAGAACGTCCGATTTATAGCCGTCGTAATGCCCGATTTTTGTTAACCTTAAGAAATCGTGGTTGAAAGTAGCCATAAGTCACTGTCCAGTTTCATGTTCTGCCATGGCAAGATAGATCATGTTATAAGCTTCGTTTTGATATAAAGATCATGTGAAACGGACTTACGGTTTAGGAATTATGGCCGATTCACTAAAAGTCGTTCGAAACCGTAAGTACGAGTTCGTTATTAAAATTGAACCCTCGTAAAATATGTAAAGTCATGACGAATCTTGGTAAATAAATACTAGGGGTAAGAAGGAAGGTGTGAAAGAAAACCGTATGTCAAAAAGAGCATTTTTCGATTTATTAAAAATGTTCGAGTCAAGGTTAAACGCGAACGAACCCCTAAAAGACAACTCTTTTATAACTTCGGTAAAACACTTAGAAAACGGGCGATAAAACTCGGAGTATAATATTGGTTCGTAACGATCAACCTTAGAACTCATATGACTTAAGTATGTCCCAAGTATAAGTGCAGTGACATGTCGTATTAACGAACGAATGTCGGGTCGGATCAGTGATGATAAGTAATCCACAAAAAGGGGTATAAAGAGATAACTCGAGAACGTGTTTCGATTTAAGTATAACTTAACTTTTAAGATGTTAAGTGATTAATCCCGAATGTCTTGGCTATTTATAGATCACCAAGCTGACCCGGGACCCGCTACCACTACCCCTTACCGTACTCGACTACCAGGCAAGTTTCAATTCCCTTCTTTTAGGCTGTTGTTGTGATTGAATATATATATATATATATATATATATATATATATATATATATATATATATATATATATATATATATATATGATTGCTGATATACATATGCCATTGCATGCATGCCTACTTTCAAGTTGAATTGATATACTTGTTCCCTGAATGTTATTGTTGGCTTATAAGCTAGATAGTTATATATCAGTTATAAGCCGGTTATTGTAAGACCCTCATAGAAGGGCGTATACATCTTATTAATCAAATATAGACCGGGAGTCAATATTCCTTGATATATCGAGATTACCTCGGAGGAAAATATTTAAGTAAATATTTTCTATTATTTGGGTGACGGATATTATTTGAATATTCGTTCGAGACTAATTATTTTAACGATCCTTACTTCAAATAATTATTTGAACGTAACTATTCAACGAATAATATTTCTCAATATTCATTCAGAGTCGAATTGATTATCGACTATTATTTCGAATATTCTTCTAAAGATGAGACTACTAAATGAATATTATTTGGATATTCTTTTAGAATATTATTTTATTAAATAAATATTACTTTTGAATATTCATTTAAGATATTAAATACTTGATGAATATTATTTTAATATTCATCTGAAGCTTGATTTAATTATCGAATATTATCTCGAATATTCCTGAAGGCTTGGATTACTAAATGAATATTACTTGATATTCATTTAGGATATTAATCATTAAATGAATATTACTTTTGAATATTCATCTAAATTCCTAATTAATTATGAATATTACCTTAAATATTATTTTCAGGTCTTATTAATTAATGAATATTGTTTTGAATATTCATTTAAATATTTATTTATTCAATAAATATTCTCCTGATATTTCTTCAGGGATTATTTTGAGAAATACTCTGATTAAAGATATTCTTTCATATTCCCAAATATTCTTTAAATATTTTAACTCAATAAATATTCTCTGAATATTTATTCCATACTTACAATAATCTCGATAAGGTTTATCTTCTTCGATTATTACGAAAAAATATCTCGGAGTCATATTATTATTAATCTTATATCAAGAAAGGTTCTCAGACATCATTCTTCTTTGAGTCTATCTCCTGAATAATAAGGGAACCTTACTTGGAAAATGTTATTTATCTTGTCGACTTCCCGGTCATAAAGTATTCCCTTCATCCGCAACTCGGGTGCTGTGACTTATTAAGTCGTTGCTTACCTTCTCATCTTTCGAGGGGTAAGATTACTGGAACAAGTTGATATCCGTTACCAAGTAATAGCTTGGGAGTTATTGGTAAATTTTCCTTTCCAGCTAGATACGACTACTTTGTGGAGTCTTATCAACAAGTATTATACTTGGGGAAAGGGGGACGAACGTTACATTCAGAATCATGAATTCTATTTGAACTAGGAGCCGTGTAAGAGGCCGAGTAGCGCCGGTCCATCCCCTTTGGCCCAACCGTTGGCCGGGGAGAGCTAGTAAGGCGGTATACAAGTAAAGCCGTCAGTTCTTCCTTCTACCGGTAGTAAATCTAAATTGAGCTGTACGATCTCGACTGATCATCAAGATTGGAACAGCGGGCGCGGTGAATACTCCATCATTGGTTCATCATCCAAATTTATTTATTTCCTGCAACATGATTACTGTTGGCAGAGTTGGAAAAGTGTCATAACTGGAATTGCAACCTTTTCTTGCAAGTTCCTCTTCTTAATAACAATAAGAATATCTCGCTTACTTTGATGTAGCAGATATTTCTACAAACAAATACTTTAAGTTACCTTGTAACTTCATCGTTCATATTATACTGGCATCATTTCCGTAAATGCATGGAATATGATTTGAAAGATACTTTTGAACTGTTATACATTATCGTTCAGTTATATATTATTGTTGGTGGGCTATTGCTCACCCTTGCTTTATTTTTATATCACAACAACAGCTAGACCAGATGACTCGCACAAGGCGCACTCGACGCGGGCGAGGACGATGAGACTACCAGAGCTGAAGAAGAAGCTATTGGTAGGATATATTTATTCTTTCAGTACAAAGAATATAGTCTAGTATGACTTATGTAAATGGATGGCAAAGAGTATGTATTTATATTGAAATTCTTTTGGATTGTCAGAACTCATAATGTGATTAATAAAAATTGGATTGTTACTCTGATTTCATCTCTGGGACTATAACGGGTGTGTTTTATATTGTTGTGTTGGGTTATAGAGACGTAATTTTTTTTATGTTAAGGAAAGTTCAATTATTGTGGACAGAATTGGAAACCGTAACCACCGGATCCCGGACCCCGGATCTGGGGGTGTTACAGAAGTGGTATCAGAGCGTACGTTATAAACCCCAGAGATGAGGTGACGTTAAAACAATAAATTCAATAAGATAATAAGAACTCTTGCCAAGTTCATAGTCGGACTACTTAATGTAGTGATGACATATAAAACCCTTATGGGAACTCGTAAGTATAATGATAGTAACTTAGCTCGATATCGTATCGACGAGTAAGGCGACTGACCTTGAGGCATACGAGCAACAGCGCGATGATGCTTTATATGCTGAAGATCAGCGGGTAATTCGATGGAGTACCCTACTGGAGACCCGGAAGAGGTTCCAGCAGATAAGGAAAATCCTGTTAGGATAAGGAGCTTACCCTTGGGTAATGAGGGTCGCAGCCAGAATGACTGTGATGATTAAGATATGGTGCTCAGAAAAGTGAGTATAAAGAACCGAGATATTATTAAGAGATCTGAAGATGCATGTTGAATTCATAGCCGGACTACCAGATGTAGTACCAGCAAGAAAGAAGGATTGGAAGAATTACTTGAGATCTTATACGGAAATAGATGAGAATCCTTAGAGATTTTCATCTTAACAAAGAAAGAGCTAGAGGGATGTATGATTATCAAAGACATCGATTTAGGGCGAGGAGCAGAGTCCCTAGGAATAGTTGAGAAGGAGGCAGTAAGTGCCATATCATTTGATAAATGAATTAGTATGAATATGGTCAGTAATAATTCACCATGAGAAGGCAGGTGTCGTAGGTTGTAAATTATGGAACCAAATTGAGGTTAATAAGGTGGTTTTATTAAGGAAAATGTTCATTTTATGAATGAATCATTTAGAAAGTAAAGACATTGGGAAGTGATAGCATGATTGGGTAAAGTTATATAAGGAAGTAGTAAGCAAGACAATGATCTCAGAACCTACCGGAAGATAAGACCAGTGAGTCAAGATGAACTCGTAATGAGACTATTGCCAGAGACTGAGTATAGAGTTAATTCAACTCAGTTAAATGATGAACCAGAAACGTTAGATGCATGTGATTCAGAGGAATATTAAATTCCTTCTTCTCTTTGAATGGATTATAGTAGTACCTTAAGTTTATTCCGATGCGGAATTATAATAGATCAAGTAATATGATCAGTAGTTAAAGAGAAAAATGTGAGAAAATCTTCCTGGAGCTAAAAGGTGAAATTGGTAATGACCAAGAGCTGGCATTGCTTAATGGAAAAAGGAGACTTTGTGCTTCCAATGACGCTTCGCATAATGGGTTAGGTAGACCGACATTTTGTAGTATTGAATATCAGGACGTTGTGACAGGTTTCAGTTTGAAACTATTGATTCCCTTCTAAGGGATGGATATAATTGATTCCTCTCCAGTGGGTAAACTTCTAATCTGATGATGATTATTTCGTTAACTATGACTGCGTATGATTCCACCTGCTTGGAGGTTCATAGAACTATTCTTCAGGTTTCGAAACTGGTCTCCTTAATGTTACCAGTAGGTGAGTAGATTGATCAAAATTTCCCTGAGTCTGGAAAGGAATTCGGTGAATTTTGGCAAACCTTGTCTTTCTGATTATCAGGGAATGTGATGGAAGAGAGTAAAAATTGGAGCAAACCCTGTGATTTGGGTAAGGATGCTGTAAAATGGGTTAGTAAACGGACCCTGAGCATTACGATCGACGGTAGTGATAAAATGATGAAGTGAGAATGGACGAAAACAGGAAATGTAAGTAAGAAATTAGCCAGACGGAGAAACTCCGGGATTGACTTAAGTGAAAAGGCAGTTATGCCAGGAATGGTAAGCTTGCGTGGCAAGCGGGATTGATAAGAATAGTTGAAAAGATAAAAGTGGAGGAAAGGTGACCGGAGACGGTGCCGAGTAGTCGATTAAGACTTATATGGAGTAAAGTTTTGGAAAGGTAGAAAGGTATCAAAGAAGAAGGCACTATGCCGGCAATTGCTAGAAAAGTAATGCTATTAGCCAACCCCTAAAATCATATATATTTTTTATTTTAGTGTGGCCAGTTGAGGCCAAGTCACAAAGGATTATCGAGTGACTAGACCAGCAATGAAAGGAAACATTAATGAGATCGTTTGAATCTTCTGCCGAACAACCCATGTTTTGATTGGGAATTCACTAGACCTTTTTGGGATGGGGTCACCCGTACTAAAGTGACTCATGTGTATATGGTTGTCCAAGATTTTGAGTAAAATGGAAGTATAGTGACTTGAGATGCATGATGTTAGGGTATCATGAATACCATGAACATATTACGACTAAGGGAAGTAAACAACGAAGGTTTATGAAGAGAGTATAGAAATGGTCAGAGATGGATCAGTATGCTGTAGAAATTTTGTCTAAGGCAAGTACATTTGAGAAGAACGATAAGTACTAAGAGATTCACGTTGAACTCGACCAATATTTTCCAAAACATCTTTGCTGCCATTACCAAGTTTTGTAAGAGAGGAGATAGGCATACGTTGCCTTTTTGGAAGGCCCAATAGGCTGACAACTATCTGAAAGAAGAGGGTGGCATTAAGCCACCGATAGATTATCAAATGAGAATGATTGAAAAGAGACCTTTATTAAGGATACATGATCTGATTGCCAATTATAAGATGCAAGAATTCATTGGCAGTTGAATTAAGGATAGGATATCAATAAATTAAGACAAACCCTGGGGAATGCACAAGGGGTGGCATTAACCCTAATAACGACATTATGACTTCAGATGATATGAGCTGGACTTGCTAAGGCAACAATGACCGGTAAGGATTATTAAAAAGAGTTCTGGAAAGAACATAGATAGAATTATTAGAGTATTGATCAATGACATTTTGATATACCCGGTACCCAGAAAATACCGGAGGAATGATAAGGATGGCCTATGAAACCTTACAAGGAAAAAGGTAATATTCCGAACTTCAAAATGGAAGTTTGGTAAGGAATGTATGACATCGTAACAATAATGCCAGAGGAGGCATGTATGAAACCCTGAGGAAGTATGGATTGAACCTATAAAGGTTGAGATTATCCTAAGATAAGGAAAGAACTAAGAAAAGAAGTATCCTAAGTAGGATTGGGAATAAAACGTGATAAAGTTCCCACGGGTAGGTGGAAGCAATGACTTTTGGAGAAAGACTGATAAATATTTTTTTTCTCCATCAGCAGAGCATAAGGGAGAATGCTTTCACCCAACAATGATGGGAATGAGGTAGAAATGTTTGAATTGGAATATATCCAGAGAACAAGGATTACCAGAAATTATTATTATCAGGAAAGGCCAATGAGGTGGCCGACAGTCTAAGTATAAAGGAATAATTACAAATGTTCATACCGAAGAAACAAAATGATATTGGAAAGACCTTGAAGGTCATATTGGAGTGGAGGAAGTTACATTCCTTTTGATGATTGTGCAAGAATCGAAGGTAATAATAGTTTAAGTGAAGATTCGATTCCTGATGAAGTCTTAAGCATATTACGTACCTTAGAAGGTCCCGTTTTGAGGCAAACCAGGACCATGGTACAAAATTGATGAAGTAAACCGTTAAGTTTCCAGTCTTTTATGGAAGATGCATAAGTGATAGTTTCATCAACCGGACCTAGCTGCGATACTTGAAACTCTTCTGCAATTCTATCTACTTCATGTTATATCTACATCAAGTTTAGGAAGTGTTTCTTATGGATAAGGAATAGTGATTACTTTGTCTCCCTAAGGGATTTGAAACTCGTAGGGTTAGCTATTAATGCACTACGTAAACAACAAGCGATGGTGATTCTTCTAAGAAAGTAGATGACAATGTAAAGATAAAGAAAGTGCTGCCATTGATTAACTAAATGGCATGTTGATGAATGACAAACAAGTTTATGTTAGTGTACTTCTGCGCAAACAAGATAGAGAATACGAGGTTGATGATTCATGATGTTAGAGATATTCCCATGGAAAGAATTAATGAGACTTGGAGGGAAGGGCGGTTGAGCCCGAGACTTATTGGGCCACCTGAGAGTTTAAAGTGTTCGAACGGCGGTATTCGAGCCAGCCTTACCCCCAAAACTTATAGCACGGTCATAACGGGTTTTCATGTGGCCAGGCTACGCCAGTAAAATGCAGATGTTCAACAGATGATATGAGTACGAGCATGTAGAATATACGACCTGGTCTGACTTACGAAAGACAACCTGTGG
This sequence comes from Saposhnikovia divaricata, assembly GCA_036435485.1. Lineage (NCBI taxonomy): Eukaryota > Viridiplantae > Streptophyta > Magnoliopsida > Apiales > Apiaceae > Saposhnikovia > Saposhnikovia divaricata. The sequence continues at coordinate 165,470,960 of CM071595.1, read as the reverse complement.
AAAACCACGGATAGAAAAGAACAAGTGATGAGAAACAAGGTTGGCAGAAGTAGATTATATGAATCTAAGTTAAAGGGATCGGGCCAGATTCATTTCGGAAAGTTTAAATTGGAATAACGTGATGATTATAGAATAAATGAGACGGAATACCGATAAAGAGGTACCAAGTGCAAAAAGGTGTCTCAATAAAGGGGTGAAGGTGAAAGTAAATAATAGAAATGAGTAAGAATCAGATAATAAGAAGGATGTGATTGATAAAGAAAAGGCTGGGAAAGCAACTATGGAATGAGAAGCAAGGAATGTTATGAATGGGTTTCTAATGAATTCTCAGGATGACAACCTGATAGTGTCAATATTATAGTTATGAAAAAGCTAGTAACATGATATGGGATGTCAGTAATAATGATGTCAAGTGAGAAATCTAAGATTTAACCTGAAAGGTTGAAGGATTTCCCGAATGTGAGTATCGCTAAGATTGAACAAGAGTATTTGTCCATAGAATAATGACAAAGCAGCAAGATATGTTGATACGTGAGATTGCGATCAAATAGTATTGGATATAATTATGATTAATTTCTTCTTTGATAAACCTCTATAGTTCAGAGGTAAAGTCCGAGTATGATATTCTACAATCATGAAAACTTTCTATAATCCTTTAGAACTCTTTTCTCTTCTTCTCTCTTATTCATCTTCTTTATGAATTGAGAAGAACAACCCTTTTAGGAGGGGAGGTACTGCTACGTGACTATCTGTCTATGTGATAGAAGTCTAAGTGGAATGCCATGACTTGTTTAATTGCTTGTCAAGTACTAAAGGCTGGCCCCCTTCTGTACTAACTATGCAATATAACAAATGTTCAATTGATCATAGTGATCTCTCAATAAATCTTTCAACTTCTCTATAATGATCGAGATTGCGAAGATTAAAGCAATCACGAAATGCACAGTACGAGCGAGGTTACCTCCGAATTCGTAGGGTGATAGTGATACCAATGTTACTGCAGGTATCAATAAGGATAAGACTGAGTAAGAGTATAACCCGGATAGTGAGTTGTACGAAAAGTAGCAACGTTGATGGAAAAAGGATACAGTATGGATTGTAGCACTAGAAGATGTGCTGAGGAAGGGTAGAACGACTAAGAATTGACCGGGAAGCTAAAAAGGGAACGACAGGCAAACGACTCTTTGCTTCCTACCTGATTCCGGGACGGAATCCTTTTAAGGAGGGGAGACTGTAAGAACCCCAAATTTTGGATATAATTAAAACTTTTTATTAAGTAATGATAAAATGAAGAACAATGATTGTAATGAATGGATATTGCTTTGGACAATGATCCTGATGCATTGGTATATTGTCAGAATAGAGTAATTCGATGGTTGAGGACCTAGATAAGAATAATCTACCATCCAGGAAGGAGCTAATGGATCCTTGAAGGGAAATGAGTACGTGCATAGTGTTTCCCATACGTGCATAGTATTTCCCGTACGTGCATAGTGTTTCCCGTACGTGCATAGTGTTTCCTGTACGTGCATAGTAATTTGGTGGATGAATAGTGATTTTGTAAGTTGGAAAACTTTTCACGCCACCCTATGTACGGGACGTGATATGGATGTTTCGAAGTCATATTAGTAATACGCGGAGGAAATAAGTGAATGCAGAGACGATCGGAATTCAGAAATTCCAAATTCTTTTTCGGTATAATATTTGACCGGACAGTGGATTAAATATTATTATAATCCAAGAATTGAGATATTAACTTTGAGGATTTGATATTTTGGGATGTTATTATATTTGATTTAAGAATGAAGGTAGGAAACCACTGAGGCAGTGAAACAAGCGTTCTAGAAACCGCTAAAACGTTATAACGAGATTAATCAATAAAGCGAACGAATCCTAGATTACGGATTAAGTTCGTATCGAGATTAAATATCATACATGGTCATCACGAGGATTATATTAAGGATTGGGGAAGGTATTATGAATATCGAGAAATTTCCCGGTAAACCCTAGAGGTGAAACTACTTAATTATTCGTCCGAACGATCAATGAATTGAGCAATAACCGGACAAAGAAACAAGCTGAGAACCAAGAGACAACCATGTGCAAGTGGATGAGATCACCACCATGGCATCATCACTTTATTAAGGTAGCTTTATGAAGATATTATCTAAGCTAAGTTAGCTTCTTCAAGAAGCTTGTTTTTCTACCAAACTAGAGGGGGCAACTTGCATTTGTGTCAAACAAATATCTTCCTAAATAATTCACTCATCCTTATCCCTTCTTCATCACAATAATGCAAGGAACCAAGCAAGTTTCATACATACAAGTATCATTGGAGACAAACTAAACTAGTTAGCATGAGGGTGTAACATAAGGCACCAATACATGTCCACATGGAAGCAAATCCTTAACCAAGCGTTAACCCATCAACTAGACTATAGTTAGCCAAACAAATATCTTGTTTTAATGATCACTTTATGCAATCAACCAAGCAAAACAACTCCACTTCTCTCATCCATGGAGCATTCGAATTTTTCAAGAAATTCAAAGGAAGAAATCAAGCTTCCACTCCTTGTTTGATCTCCAAATTTTTATCCTAGATCCTATATTTCATAAAAATGATACCCTAGAAATCTTAGCCTCAAAATCCAATGTTTCCATTTTCAATAAAATCATCAAAGTAGAGGGTGAATAGTAACCTCAAGAACAAAACTCTTGGATCTTGATTTTGGTGAATGATTCAAGCTACATGGAGGCTATACAAGGACCATACAAGGATTATTAGGGCTTGTAAACTCTCTAAGGAAGTTATAACTCTTAAGAACCATGGATCTCATTTTGAGTTTTTAGCATGTTCTTGATGATTTGGCTTAGTTATGATTATGGTAACATTATAAGCATGCTTGGTTAATGATTTAGTGATTTAAGTAGCATAATGATTATTATGGTAAAGCATGATGTTCTTGGGCTTGCTGAGATGAGAATCATGTATAAATGATGTATGGATGCCCGGTGTGGCTTGGCTTGATTGTTGTGAATTTTAGAACGTCCGATTTATAGCCGTCGTAATGCCCGATTTTTGTTAACCTTAAGAAATCGTGGTTGAAAGTAGCCATAAGTCACTGTCCAGTTTGATGTTCTGCCATGGCAAGATAGATCATGTTATAAGCTTCGTTTTGATATAAAGATCATGTGAAACGGACTTACGGTTTAGGAATTATGGCCGATTCACTAAAAGTCGTTCGAAACCGTAAGTACGAGTTCGTTATTAAAATTGAACCCTCGTAAAATATGTAAAGTCATGACGAATCTTGGTAAATAAATACTAGGGGTAAGAAGGAAGGTGTGAAAGAAAACCGTATGTCAAAAAGAGCATTTTTCGATTTATTAAAAATGTTCGAGTCAAGGTTAAACGCGAACGAACCCCTAAAAGACAACTCTTTTATAACTTCGGTAAAACACTTAGAAAACGGGCGATAAAACTCGGAGTATAATATTGGTTCGTAACGATCAACCTTAGAACTCATATGACTTAAGTATGTCCCAAGTATAAGTGCAGTGACATGTCGTATTAACGAACGAATGTCGGGTCGGATCAGTGATGATAAGTAATCCACAAAAAGGGGTATAAAGAGATAACTCGAGAACGTGTTTCGATTTAATTATAACTTAACTTTTAAGATGTTAAGTGATTAATCCCGAATGTCTTGGCTATTTATAGATCACCAAGCTGATCCGGGACCCGCTACCACTACCCCTTACCGTACTCGACTACCAGGCAAGTTTCAATTCCCTTCTTTTAGGCTGTTGTTGTGATTGAATATATATATATATATATATATATGATTGCTGATATACATATGCCATTGCATGCATGCCTACTTTCAAGTTGAATTGATATACTTGTTCCCTGAATGTTATTGTTGGCTTATAAGCTAGATAGTTATATATCAGTTATAAGCCGGTTATTGTAAGACCCTCATAGAAGGGCGTATACATCTTATTAATCAAATATAGACCGGGAGTCAATATTCCTTGATATATCGAGATTACCTCGGAGGAAAATATTTAAGTAAATATTTTCTATTATTTGGGTGACGGATATTATTTGAATATTCGTTCGAGACTAATTATTTTAACGATCCTTACTTCAAATAATTATTTGAACGTAACTATTCAACGAATAATATTTCTCAATATTCATTCAGAGTCGAATTGATTATCGACTATTATTTCGAATATTCTTCTAAAGATGAGACTACTAAATGAATATTATTTGGATATTCTTTTAGAATATTATTTTATTAAATAAATATTACTTTTGAATATTCATTTAAGATATTAAATACTTGATGAATATTATTTTAATATTCATCTGAAGCTTGATTTAATTATCGAATATTATCTCGAATATTCCTGAAGGCTTGGATTACTAAATGAATATTACTTGATATTCATTTAGGATATTATTCATTAAATGAATATTACTTTTGAATATTCATCTAAATTCCTAATTAATTATGAATATTACCTTAAATATTCTTTTCAGGTCTTATTAATTAATGAATATTGTTTTGAATATTCATTTAAATATTTATTTATTCAATAAATATTCTCCTGATATTTCTTCAGGGATTATTTTGAGAAATACTCTGATTAAAGATATTCTTTCATATTCCCAAATATTCTTTAAATATTTTAACTCAATAAATATTCTCTGAATATTTATTCCATACTTACAATAATCTCGATAAGGTTTATCTTCTTCGATTATTACGAAAAAATATCTCGGAGTCATATTATTATTAATCTTATATCAAGAAAGGTTCTCAGACATCATTCTTCTTTGAGTCTATCTCCTGAATAATAAGGGAACCTTACTTGGAAAATGTTATTTATCTTGTCGACTTCCCGGTCATAAAGTATTCCCTTCATCCGCAACTCGGGTGCTGTGACTTATTAAGTCGTTGCTTACCTTCTCATCTTTCGAGGGGTAAGATTACTGGAACAAGTTGATATCCGTTACCAAGTAATAGCTTGGGAGTTATTGGTAAATTTTCCTTTCCAGCTAGATACGACTACTTTGTGGAGTCTTATCAACAAGTATTATACTTGGGGAAAGGGGGACGAACGTTACATTCAGAATCATGAATTCTATTTGAACTAGGAGTCGTGTAAGAGGCCGAGTAGCGCCGGTCCATCCCCTTTGGCCCAACCGTTGGCCGGGGAGAGCTAGTAAGGCGGTATACAAGTAAAGCCGTCAGTTCTTCCTTCTACCGGTAGTAAATCTAAATTGAGCTGTACGATCTCGACTGATCATCAAGATTGGAACAGCGGGCGCGGTGAATACTCCATCATTGGTTCATCATCCAAATTTATTTATTTCCTGCAACATGATTACTGTTGGCAGAGTTGGAAAAGTGTCATAACTGGAATTGCAACCTTTTCTTGCAAGTTCCTCTTCTTAATAACAATAAGAATATCTCGCTTACTTTGATGTAGCAGATATTTCTACAAACAAATACTTTAAGTTACCTTGTAACTTCATCGTTCATATTATACTGGCATCATTTCCGTAAATGCATGGAATATGATTTGAAAGATACTTTTGAACTGTTATACATTATCGTTCAGTTATATATTATTGTTGGTGGGCTATTGCTCACCCTTGCTTTATTTTTATATCACAACAACAGCTAGACCAGATGACTCGCACAAGGCGCACTCGACGCGGGCGAGGACGATGAGACTACCAGAGCTGAAGAAGAAGCTATTGGTAGGATATATTTATTCTTTCAGTACCAAGAATATAGTCTAGTATGACTTATGTAAATGGATGGCAAAGTGTATGTATTTATATTGAAATTCTTTTGGATTGTCAGAACTCATAATGTGATTAATAAAAATTGGATTGTTACTCTGATTTCATCTCTGGGACTATAACGGGTGTGTTTTATATTGTTGTGTTGGGTTATAGAGACGTAATTTATTTTATGTTAAGGAAAGTTCAATTATTGTGGACAGAATTGGAAACCGTAACCACCGGATCCCGGACCCCGGATCTGGGGGTGTTACACTTTAGAATTCTTTTCTTTTCTTCTCTCTTATTCATCTTCTTTATGAATTGAGAAGAACAACCCTTTAAGGAGGGGAGGTACTGCTACGTGACTATCTGTCTATGTGATAGAAGTCTAAGTGGACTACCATAACTTGTTTAATTGCATGTCAAGTACTAAAGGCTGGCCCCCTTCTATACTAACTATGCAATATAACAAATGTTCTTTGATCATAGTGATCTCTCAATAAATCTTTCCACTTCTCTATATTGATCGAGATTGCGAAGATTAAAGTGATCAGGAAATGCACCGTACGAGCGAGGTTACCTCCGAATTCGCAGTATGATAGTGATACCAATGTTACTGCAGGTATCAATAAGGATAAGATTGAGTAAGAGCATAACCCGGATAGTGTGTGGTACGAAAACTAGCAACGTTGATGGAAAAAGGATAAAGTATGGATTGTAGCACGAGAAGATGTGCTGAGAATGGGTAGAACGACTAAGAATTGACTGGGAAGCTAAAAAGTGAACGACAGGCAAACGACTCTTTGCTTCCTACCTGATTCCGGGACGGAATCCTTTTAAGGAGAGGAGACGGTAAGAACCCCAAATTTTGGATATTATTAAAGCTTTTTATTATGTACTGAGGTAATGGTGAATAGTGATTACGACTACGATGTAACGATTGAGATAATGAATGAAAGGAATAGATTTGGATTCAAATGTTTATATGCCATGAAGAATACTATTGGTTGACACTTTAGATAAGAATTATCTATCTCCTAGGGAATTGAGATTTGATAATTCTAAAGGAGAAGATTATTCTTATGTCATCCAAATCTGTTAGGCCGAATACACAATTATAATCAACTAAATATGAGAGAATAACAATAAGTTCTTAAAAGACTTTAAAAACTGTTTTGAATTAACTCCTCTCTCAGTGATGTAAAATATCACAGAGAGCTGCTTAGGTTACAATGAAAGATATTGTATTACACGATCGATACCATTCTAGGATTAACCTAACTGTATTTATAAAGATATACAGCTACATACAATCGATAATTGATTCTCCTATAAATCAGCTATACAAATATTATCAATTATGATTGCTACACGTCTTTCTAGTCAACACGACTTCCTTTGACAACTATCCAATCTTCAAAGATATCGCTTCCATAATTATCTTCAATAATTCTGTTACTGACCAGCAAACGCTTCTGTTCAACAGAGTTTAGCTGCTTCCTCTTGTCAGCGTATAGCAAACTCTGTTGAGCTTCCAACTGTCAGAGTTTAACTAAACTCTGACTGCTTCCTATTTCAAGTTAAAACACTGTTTTTCCCTGTAAAACTTAAACACTGATATTAACCATATCAATTATATTTAACAATCTCCCCCAACTTGTTCATTAGTAAAAATGCACAAGTTAACAGTAATTGATGATGTCAAAACAATTTTATACAAACACAGTGTTTATTCAAATAAGCAGAGTTTAAACTTGACTTAACAAAAATCTACAGAAAACAAGAAAATTCTTACAGACTTCAATCTCTAATCTCCTCAAGATCTGGTGTTGTTCTGAGATAATCTATGAGCAATCTTCTCTCTGCATTTTCAAGTTCAATCTTCATAGCTTCCTTAATCTCTCTCAACTGAGGATCACTCTCATCAGTATGATAAATAGCAGATCTTAGATCGTAGATTTTGTTCCTCCTCATCTCATTTCCCAGTCTGATAAATTTTACTTCCTCTGACTGTGAGTTGAAATCAAGAACTGTGATTCCCAGATCAGTCTTCAGCTTTGCAGTACCCTTCTTCATTTCAATGAGATTTCCATTCCAGTCTCTGTACTTAGGAAAATATCTGCTGTTATACTTCATTCCTCTAATTGCCAAATTTTGAAGCATTTTCTGTTTGATCACATTTGCAACTGATTGAGTCCATCGATTATTCACCTTGAAAAGATACAGAACATGTTCTAATTTTTCCCAATATTTTAAACCAATATCATGCTCACCAATTTTAAATACTGTCCCATCAGCCATAAAGTATAAAAGAAAATCTTTCTTTAAACTCTTCTGATAAACTAACTGTACTGATTCCAGTCTGTCCAAACTCTCTTGAGTGACACCACGACCTGGAACAGCCAGTGAAGAAGGATCTCTAGGACCAGTATGTTGCCTTTTATCTCTGTGTGAGCCTAGGCCAGCTTTATTGTTTCCAATCTTACCAGAAAAGGCTCTTCCATCAGTAAAATCCATAGGAGCTCCAGATACTAGATTTGGATCATGAAGTGTTCCTTTTCCAAAGACTGACTTCAACTGAGAAGATAGAGGTTTAGACACAACTTGTGTAGCAACAGAGATTGTGTTTTCTTTCATCTGTACAACTTGTGTAGAAACAGAGGTTGTACTTGCCTTCTTGCTGTGAATAGCCTTTATCCACAAGTCTGACCTTATTTCTTGTAACAACTCCATCACTGTCAGTTTTGTTTCTGAAAACCCATCTAGTACCAACAACATATCTATTCTTTGGTCTAGGTACAAGGGTCCATACTTCATTTCTCTCAAATTCATTTAACTTCTCCTGCATTGCTGTTATCCAGTCAGCATCTTGAAGAGCTTCTTCCACTTTCTTTTGTTCAGATTTGGACAGAAATGCATGAAACAGACATTCATTTGTTGTAGCACTTCTTGTCCTGACTTTTGCATCTGGATCTCCAATTATTAAATCAGGTGTATGAGATTTTGTCCATTTCCTAGCTGAAGGTAAATGACTTCTGTCAACAGTTGATCCTCCCCCTTGATCAATGTTCTCCTGATTATCTTGATGCCTTCCTTCATTCTCTGAGACTCCCCCTGAATTTGATCGCTCAGAGTTTGAACTGTCAGACTTTGGACTTTCGGATTTTGAGTCATCAGAGTTTGAGTTTGATCCAGATTTTTCAGTTGACTCGCTATCAGAATTTGAGTCATCACTATGATCATGCTCCCCCTCAACTGGTTCTCCTCTTTGTTCTGGCTGTACTATTTCTTCTGTGTGTACCAGTAGAGGTTCAGAGTTTGCATCAACAGAGTTTGTTGGACTGGTTTCATCAGAGTTTATTTCATCAGAGATTAGATCTTCATTTTCGAAATGCAACTGATCATGTTCATCAACATCTTCAAGTCCAGTGATTTTCTTGTCATCAAATGACACATGAATAGATTCCATAATCACTTTTGTTCTCAGATTATAAACCCTGAATGCCTTGGTTGACACTGGATAGCCAACAAAAATTCCTTCATCTGCTTTCAACTCAAATTTGGTCAACAGTTCAGGATGAATTTTCAACACAAAGCATTTGCACCCAAAAATATGAAAATATTTCAGGTTTGGCTTCTTTTCCCTCACCATCTCATATGGTGTTTTTCCATGCTTGTTGATCAGTGTGGCATTTTGAGTAAAACAGGCAGTTTGAACTGCTTCTGCCCATAAATAGGTTGGCAATTTTGCTTCATCAAGCATAGTTCTGGCAGCTTCTATCAAGGTTCTGTTCTTTCTCTCAACTACACCATTTTGTTGTGGTGTACCAGGTGCAGAAAACTCTTGCTTCAATCCTCTGTTCTTGCAGAATTCTTCCATTGTTGTATTTCTGAATTCAGTTCCATTATCACTTCTGATTATCTTGACTTTGTGTTTTGATCTTTTTTTCCAGTAGCTTTACATGCTCCATTAGAGTTAATGCAGTTTCATCCTTCTTTGCTAGAAAATACACCCAAGTGTATCTGGTATATTCATCAACAATGACTAGAGCATATTTCTTCCTTCCAATTGACAAGACATTCACTGGTCCAAAGAGATCAACATGTAGAAGATGATATGGATTAACAATTGAAGATTCAGACTTGCTTTTGAAAGAGGTCTTCCTCTGTTTGGCCTTTTGACATGAATCACAAAGACCATCAACATTTAACAAAGACTTTGGAAGTCCTCTAACAAGATCTTTTCTTATCAGCTCATTGATGTTGTTCAGATTCAAATGAGAGAGTTTCTTATTCCACTTCCAACTCTCTTCATTTGACATTCTTGTTGACAGGCACATATTTTTTCCATCAGAGTTTGTCAACAAGCTTGCTTCATAGATATTGTTGCACCTTTGTCCAACTAAAACAACTTTCCCTGTGGTTTTGCTGATAACCTCACAGTATTCAGGTTGAAAATCTACATGAAAACCTCTGTCACAGATTTGACTCACAGATAGCAGATCATGCTTGAGTCCTGGAACCAGAGCTACATTTGTGATGATGACACTTCCAAGATTGATTTTGCCATATCCCAGAGTATGTACTATGTTGCCATCTCCATAGGAAACTTTTGGGCCAGCCTTCTCCACATACTCTGATAGCAGGGCTTTATTTCCAGTCATGTGTCCTGAACATCCACTGTCCACGACTAGGATACTCTCCCTGATGCCCTGCAATCACAAACAATTACTGAAGATTAGATTTAATGATCCAGACTTGCTTGGATCCTTTGGCTTTCTTAATTTTGTTAGCTTTAGCAGCGGAATTTACACTATCAGAGTTTAAGCTAACTTTATCAGAGTTTACACTTGCAGAATTAACCCTAACCCATTTCAGATTAGGTTTCAGTTCATAGTAATTATGATAAATAGCATGATAATTTCTGCAAGTATAAATAGAATGCCAAGTGCTTCCACAGTGTTTGCATAAAGTCTGTGGTCTAGTTCTAACATTATCTTTCTTTACTTCAGACTTGGAAGGTAAAGAATTAATGTTTTTGTTCTTTCTGCAAAAACTAGCAAGATGGTTAGTGCTACCACAGTTATGACATGTCTTTCTTGGAGCTAAAGTAGCAAGCATTGGATAATTACCTTGAGTGATGCCTACTTTACCATTTCTTTTCTTTCTAGACACTTTCTGTTTCTTAACAGATTTTAACTCCTTAAGTTTATGCTTAAGTTGTTTATCTGTCATTAAACCAATATTAACCTGTTTAACACTAGTTTTTACTGGTTCTTTATTAACAGCTTCTTTTCCACCTTCAAACCTAGGTTCACTTATTTCATTAACAAATGTTCCAAATTTCTTAGGTGGAAGAGGTGGTCTAATCTTGACTGTATTCTGATACCTAAGTTCATCTTCCTCAGAATAACCTAGACCTACAGTGTCAGATTGAAAAACTTCTTGAGTGTCTTTTCCAGAATGAGTCCAAGTTTTAATAATGTGATTTGCCTTCTCCAATTCAGATTCTAGTTGTTTATACTTACTTAACAACTCTTGTTCAAGATAGACAACATCATCTCTCTCCTTTTGAACTTGCTGCATGTTAGCATGTTTCTCTTCTACAACCTTATTTCTCTCTTTGAGTTCAGAATTCTCAGTTTTGATTATCTCATTCTCTAAAGTCTGGTCCCTATAACTGATATGCAAGCCTTAACATATATTCTTAATTCAGTTATATCATCAGTATTATAAGCATAGGTAGTTAAAGGTACCTTGTTTTCAGAATCTTCAGCTTCATCAATAGTAGTAGCCATGAGGCATAGTTCACATCCTCATCTGAGTCAGAGGTATCTGCCCAATCTCTGCCTTTAGTGAAGAGTGCCTTCTAAGTTTTACCCTTCTTGCACTCAGGAGCATAGTGACCCATCTCCTTACACTTGTAGCATTGAATCTCAAACTTGTCTCTTTTCCCGGATTCGGTACCCCTTTTCTCAGATTTGCTAAAATTCTTCCTGTCAGACTTTGAATTATTCTTGGAGAATCTCTTCCCTTTCGTAAAGTTCTTGAATCCCATCTTCTTGAAGGTCTTTACCATCAAAGCAGCCATTTGCATCATTTCCTCATCATCTTCAGAATCAGACGATCCATCTGTGTTTGAGTCAACATCAGAGTTTGATGACTCACTTTCAGAAAGAATGACCAAAGCTTTTCCTTCTGCCTTCTTCCTTGATGCTTCCTTCTTTGAGGGTTTTTCTTCAACTCTTAGAGCAACAGACTTTGACTTTCTGCCTGATCTTCTGCTTCTCTGTTCCATTTCCATTTCATGAGTCTTGAGCAACCCATAGATCTCATCAATATCAGTATCAGCCAGATCATAGTTGTCTCTAATAGTGGTTGTCTTAACATCCCACTTTTCAAGTAGAGAAAGAAGAAACTTGAGATTTGAATCTTCTAAATCATATTCTTTATTAACCAGTGACAGATCATTAAGTAGCTTCCAGAATCTATCAAAGGTTTCTGTCATTGATTCTTCAGATTTAGCCTCAAAGTGTTCATACTCCTGTGTGAGTATGTTCCTTCTATTCTTCTTGATTGCAGCAGTTCCCTGACATCTAACCTCTAGGGCATCCCAGATCTCTTTTGCAGTTTTACAATCGATCATTTTGTTAGACATAACATTATCCAATGAACTATGAAGCAGATGTCTATGTTGGAACAATCAGATCTTGGCACTGCGATTTTTGATACAATAAATTAACGAGTACGAATAGAAAAGTCACCTTGTTAACGGTTGATTCCACGCTCTTCTATTGTATTCCCAAATTCCCTTGAGCGAAGTGTGGCCTTCGTCTTCTCAAGTTATCCTCTCTTCTTGCTCCTTGGTGGCTACAATATTTTTCTTAACCCCCTTTAGCAAGAAGAGAATAAGAATATATATAGGCTACAATAGGGATCATGGACAATTAGGTTGGGCCTTCTAATTACATCTTGGGCATAGCCAAATGTAATTAAATATTAATTCAATCCACTAAAGAATTAATATTTGCACTACCTTTCCCAATACCGTAATTTAATTAATTAATTCGGTTCCAATATTATTTGCTTATTAAATTCCCCATGTTTAAAATATCGCATGTCCATTAATTAAATAAATTACTGATAATTCATTTAATTAATATCTTTTATCCTTGATCATCCACTCAACCTTTATTTAATTATGCCGGAATAAATCCACCTGCAGGGTTTCACATAATTAAATCTTTTTTGAGCTTTCAAGGGGACATCATTAACCCGAATATTATCAGGACATGGATTCCTTCAATAAATAATATCCACCATATATATTATTCCATCACCCAAAATATAATGAAATAAATCAAAAGAATTATTTCATATATAAATCAAAGCATGTAAATAATATACACGTGTCAATTACTATATCTGGATTAAGAACCTAAGCATTAATAATAACATAGAATCTTAGTTCACCTTCTTAATCAATATAAGGGAACAATTCTAAATTTGATCCTGTTCAATACACACAAAGTATACTAGTATTATTTATTAGTCAATATAAACTAATCTAAATAATACAGCCATTCCAGTGGATTGTCTAACACCACCTGTGCTGTGAACCATATTATATTATATAAACCGTATTTAATAATCTAATATTCTGTATCCCATTTGATACTAGATTATTCACAATATATAATATTTAGACAACATGTAAACATTTAAATGATTCTCAATAAAATAGGCCAGAAATAAACGTATATACTTCAAATAAATATTTTCAGTATACACCAACAATCTCCCACTTATACTCAAAATATTCTATGAGTATATCAGTGTTTATTTAATCCACTATTACTCACAAAACTACTTTATAACCAAATATCCGACTCCTATCTTTCTGGAAATCTGAATTGGTATACCCTATAGGAAACAAATCTGAGGCCTTGTAAATTAACATATACTCCTTAGTCCTTCTCAGGTACTTGAGTATAGTTTTTTACTGCACTCCAATGTTCCTGACCTGGGTTCGACTGATATCTACTAACCATGCCTACAGCAAAGCAGATGTCAGGCCTCGTACATAACATAGCATACATTAAGCTTCCACATGCCCAAGCATAGGGAACTGCTTTTACACTCTCTATCTCCTTAAGTGTCGACAGACACTGATCCTTTGATATAGCAACTCCTTTCTTGAAAGGTAAGAAACCCCTCTTGGAGTTTTACATGTTAAAACGAGCCAATACCTCTTCAATGTATGGCTCTTGAGACAAAGCCAACATCCTTTTCTGGCGATCCCTTATTACTTTGATCCCAAGGATGTATGCCGCTTCACTCCAATCCTTCATTTCTTATTGTTTGAACAACTATGATAACATCTTAATATTATTTACAATGAGCAAAATGTCATCTACATATAGTACCAGAAAAACCACTGCATTACCCTCACTTCTCTTATACACGCACGATTCGCTTGGACTTTGATCAAATCCATATGACTGGACTGCCTGATCAAAACGAATATTCCAGTCCCTAGAAGCTTGTTTTAGTCCATAAATAGACCTCTTAAGCTTACAAACAAGATGCTCTTGGCCTTCCTTAATGAATCCTTTTGGTTGTTGCATATAGATGGTTTCCTCAAGACTTCCATTAAGGAAAGCTGTCTTGACATCCATTTGCCAAATCTCATAATCGAGATGAGCTGCTATATATAAAAGAATCCGGATCGACTTAAGCATAACAACCGGCGAAAAGGTTTCCTCATAATCGATCCCTTCTTTCTGAGTATACCCTTTCGCAACAAGTCGTGCTTTCCAGGCTTTCACCTTTTTGTCAGATCCTCTTTTCTTCTTGTAGATCCACATACATCCAATGGGTTTTACACCTTTAGGTGGTTCCACGAGCTCCCAAAATTGATTGGAATACATAGATTCCATCTCAGATTCCATTACCTTTTGCAATAGATCTGCATCTTTATCTAGAATTGCCTCTTTGTATGTCCTGGGATCCTCATCATGTTCTCCAGAGACCAAGTCCGAGGACTCTCCCAAAAACATGAATCTATCTGGTTGTTGAACAACCCCCCCCACTACGATAAGGCACTAGTGCAGTATTAGTGTTAAGTTGTGCATTTTCTTGTGGCTGTTCTACTTGTACTATTGGCACTTGGGGATTATCTGTCCCTCCCACTAGTTCCTCTAAAACGATACTACTCATGGGTTTATAGTTCATTATATAGTCTTCTTCTAAGAATCTAGCATTGGTGCTAACAATGATATCTCGATCCCTAGGACTATAAAATGAATAACCTTTCGTTCCCATGGGATAGCCTACAAACAGCCTTACTTCTGTACGAGATTCTAACTTGGTCGCGTTCTTGTTCAGCACATGTGCTGGACAACCCCAAATCCGAATATGTCTTAGACTTGGTTTGCTACTAGTCCACAATTCTATTGGAGTCTTGGGAACCGACTTAGAAGGTACTAAGTTCAGAAGGTAAGCCGCTGTTTCTATAGCATATCCCCAGAACGACTTGGGTAAATCTGAATAACTCATCATCGATCTAACACTCTCTAAAAAAGTCCGATTCCTTCTCTCTGCTACACCATTCTGCTGAGGTGTGCCAGGTGCAGACAACTGGGATGCAATCCCATTTTCTGATAAATATTCCCTAAATTCTCCAAGCAAGTATTCGCCACCACGATCTGATCGTAGTGACTTGATACATTTTCCAAGATGTCCCTTCTACGCACTTGCTTTGTACTCTTTGAATTTTTCAAAGCATTCAGACTTACGGCGCAACAAATAAATGTACCCATATCTAGAATAATCGTCAATGAAAGTGACAAAATACTCATAACCTCCTCTTGCTTGGATACTCATAGGTCCACATAAATCAGTATGAACCAATTCTAACACTTCTTTAGCTCTATTCCCCTTTGCTTTAAAAGGTCTATTAGTCATCTTACCTTCCAAGCAGGATTCACAAACTGGAAATGGCTCTACTGCCAACGAGCCTAATGGCCCATCTACTACCAGTCTTTGAATCCTCCTCAAGTTAATATGACCTAATCGTAAGTGCCAAAGATATGTTTGGTTCAATTCAGAAGGTTTCTTTCTTTTATTTGAGCTAGAAAGAATGTTATTAGTTTCCTTATGTTACAGCATTGGTGGGATAGGATTAATAATATATAAATTGTCTTGCAATGTACCAGAACATGTAACTCGTTTATTCATCATAATAGAAACATTACGATCCAAACAAACATTATAACCATCCATGGCAAGTTTAGAAACCGAAATTAAATTCCTTCTAAACGAAGGTACATAAAGACAATTGTTCAAAACCAAAATCCTATCATCGCCAAAAGATAATGTAATTATTCCAACTGCAACTACTGCTACTTTCGTAGCATCTCCCATGAACACATATATCTCGCCATCTCTAAGCATTCTGGATTGCTGGAACTCCTGCATAGAGTTACAAACATGGTCAGTGGCTCCTGTATCTACACACCAAGTGCTCGTAGATATAGCCGCTATATATGTTTCTGTAACTAGAGAAAGAGACATACCAGTATTGTTTGTCTTCTTAGGAAGAGGACAATCCTGTTTCCAGTGACCTGACTGCTTGCACCTGAAGCACTTGCCCTTAGGCTTTTTCACTGCACCTTGAACTCCCACTGCATTAGCAACCTTTCCAGCTTTCTGTGTCTGAACCTTTTTCTTCTTCTTGCCTTTCGGCTTAGAGGAAGAAGCTTTCTCAGCCACATTCACTTGAACATTCTGCTTAAAGAGTCCTTCAGCTGCCTGAAGTTCTGTCAGAAGTTCCGTGAGACTATACATCCTTTTGTTCATGGTGTAATTCAAGCGGAACTGCTCAAAACTTTTGGGCAGACTCATAAGGATGATATCGATCTGGGTTTCATCAGCCTTAACCCACCGCTTATAATACTCCTTCTCACTTTCAGGAGCATCTTCAGCAGGCTGATCTGGCTTGGGTTCATAAGTGCAAAATTTGTACTCCTCAGCAGTCAACACTATGTCCAAGTTACGTTTCCATTCAATATAGTTTGGTCCGGTAAGTTTGTTATCCTTAAGTATGGTGAATAGTGGATTAAAGCCCATAATGATCTAATCCTGAGAATCATACATGTAAACACATAATTAGAGGTTTGCATAAATCCTAAAACCTATTGGTTTCCCCTAACAATAAATTAAAATTAATGCACTAATATTTAAACACCATAAGTATCTGGTACGCCACGATGGGTGACATATATACCACTTAAATTCGTTTAAATATTACTCCGGTCCTATTACTAAATAATACGCCACGTTAGGGTGGACTATATATTATTATTCATAGCTAAGTGTATACCATTATCAAATCTTAAATTAATAATAATAAGACCGGGTGCCACCATTAAATATTTCAACTCAATAATCGATAATAGGATAATTCCCAGATCGGGGGGAGCATTGTCAAGAGGCGTCATTTAAGACCCCTTTCTAGACAGAATCATCCTTTCTCTCAATATCGAATATCTATATTCAATCATTGGTACCCTACAAATTAATCGAATTCTATGAAACTTGGTACGCCACGATGGGTGGCATGTATACCTTTCAATATTCGTAATTAATTTAGGAAGTTTGTTCTAGTAATATCCATAACACTACCTGACACCATAAATCATACACCACGATGGGTGGCATGTATATAATTTATATTCGTCTCGGTGTTAAATTACATACAAACAATAATGGAGACCATGAGATTTAATTCCTAATTAATTCCCTCACCCACTTAGAATTTTTATTTAAAATTGAGGAATTTTATCTAGATGCATCGCCCTATGTCATTTTTTCGAGGTCTACATGTTATAAAAATAACAATACAAAGAACACATAACATAGCAGCATGCATCATAAAATTAAAGCAATAAATTAAATTAATGTCCATGTCGTCCTAATTATGTTAAATATGTAATAAAAAATTACACATATAATTAACAACAAACATAATAATTATTTAATGCAATAATTAAAATTAAATAGCGGAATTAAAAATTAAAACAATAATTAAATCCACTATTATGGCCCATTAAACAATTTCAGCAGGCCTAGAAAATTTTCTGCAAATCTGCAAACTGCAACAGCCGCCAGCCGCCAAACTGCTACAGTACCCGGCTTGCTACAGTACCCGGTTTGCTACAGTACCCGGTTTGCTACAGTACCGGTTTGCTACAGTAACTGCTACAGTACCGGTTTGCTACAGTACCATGATAATTTTCTGCTAATGTTCTGCCGAATTCAGTTCTGAATATTAACACCAACAGCTAGCGCAGTGGAATAATTTTGATCTCCGTTTTGATTTTCGATCGCACATAATTGTTACAAAATACCCGGATTTTTACATAATCCATCAAACAATTACATACAAAACAGATCTAATACAAAACTAAATATCACGATCAACCCTCGTGATTTAAAACCACGATAAACCACGTGGAAACCAAAAACAAAAAAAATTAACCACGATTAAACCACGTGGGATCCAAACACATAATTAAAATTACATGGCCATAATAGTGGATACTAAACAACCTGCAAAAGATTATTATCCAAGCACACCACTATACACATGCATATATAATTACGACATGGACATCGTATCAAAAATCGCAGAACCATTGAACCAGGCTCTTGATACCAATTGTTGGAACAATCAGATCTTGGCACTGCGATTTTTGATACAATAAATTAACGAGTACGAATAGAAAAGTCAACTTGTTAACGGTTGATTCCACGCTCTTCTATTGTATTCCCAAATTCCCTTGAGCGAACTGTGGCCTTCGTCTTCTCAAGTTATCCTCTCTTCTTGCTCCTTGGTGGCTACAATATTTTTCTTAACCCCCTTTAGCAAGAAGAGAATAAGAATATATATAGGCTACAATAGGGATCATGGACAATTAGGTTGGGCCTTCTAATTACATCTTGGGCATAGCCCAATGTAATTAAATATTAATTCAATCCACTAAAGAATTAATATTTGCACTACCTTTCCCAATACCGTAATTTAATTAATTAATTCGGTTCCAATATTATTTGCTTATTAAATTCCCAATGTTTAAAATATCGCATGTCCATTAATTAAATAAATTACTGATAATTCATTTAATTAATATCTTTTATCCTTGATCATCCACTCAACCTTTATTTAATTATGCCGGAATAAATCCACCTGCAGGGTTTCACATAATTAAATCTTTTTTGAGCTTTCAAGGGGACATCACTAACCCAAATATTATCAGGACATGGATTCCTTCAATAAATAATATCCACCATATATATTATTCCATCACCCAAAATATAATGAAATAAATCAAAAGAATTATTTCATATATAAATCAAAGCATGTAAATAATATACACGTGTCAATTACTATATCTGGATTAAGAACCTAAGCATTAATAATAACATAGAATCTTAGTTCACCTTCTTAATCAGTATAAGGGAACAATTCTAAATTTGATCCTGTTCATTACACACAAAGTATACTAGTGGATTGTCTAACACCACCTGTGCTGTGAACCATATTATATTATATAAACCGTATTTAATAATCTAATATTCTGTATCCCATTTGATACTAGATTATTCACAATATATAATATTTAGACAACATGTAAACATTTAAATGATTCTCAATAAAATAGGCCAGAAATTATATACTTCAAATAAATATTTTCAGTATACACCAACAGTCTAACCTTTGCATCCTTAGCAATGGATGAAATGTCCTCAGGAGTCAAATCTTTCTTCTCCTTTGGAATAGATTTAGCTTCCTGTCAAGCAGTAAGAACAGATAATTTTGTAGGCTTATGAGGGCCTTCATAAATTCTGTCAAGATATTCTGGATCTGTAGCCTCCAGAAACATAGCCATTTTCACTTTCCAGGTTGAGTATTCTGCTGGCTTGAGAATAGGAACCCTGATTGTCCCATATCGGCTCACAGTTGCAGGTTGAGCCTTCTCAGCACTAGAGCCTGTTGTTGGAGGAGGAATTTCTGCCATTGATTATAGTTGTGTGTGTGTGGATCTTAAACTGTATTAAATTAACAGATTAAGCTCTGATACCAATTGTTAGGCCGAATACACAATTATAATCAACTAAATATGAGAGAATAACAATAAGTTCTTAAAAGACTTTAAAAACTGTTTTGAATTAACTCCTCTCTCAGTGATGTAAAATATCACAGAGAGCTGCTTAGGTTACAATGAAAGATATTGTATTACACGATCGATACCCTTCTAGGATTAACCTAACTGTATTTATAAAGATATACAGCTACATACAATCGATAATTGCTTCTCCTATAAATCAGCTATACAAATATTATCAGTTATGATTGCTACACGTCTTTCTAGTCAACACGACTTCCTTTGACAGCTATCCAATCTTCAAAGATATCGCTTCCATAATTATCTTCAATAATTCTGTTATTGACCAGCAAATGCTTCTGTTCAACAGAGTTTAGCTGCTTCCTATTTTCAGCGTATAGCAAACTCTGTTGAGCTTCCAACTGTCAGAGTTTAACTAAACTCTGACTGCTTCCTGTTTCAAGTTAAAACTCTGTTTTTCCCTGTAAAACTTAAACACTGATATTAACCATATCAATTATATTTAACAATATTAGCCATATCAATTATATTTAACAAAATCGATATCTGTTATTGGTCCAGTGTGTAATAACCCTAACTTTTAGAATGCTACAGTGCCTGAATAAATAGTAATTTTGAGGATTTAGGGAAATGGTATGTAAGTACTCTATAATAGAAACAGAAAATGAATAATCGAAAACCATATTAGTGATGTACTATGAAAATAAGTGACTCGAAACGATGACGGATTTCAGAGATTCCTGAGTATGGATTTTAAGATGTTTGATTTCAATTGAGCACTATTGTATTTGATATTAAGGAGTATGGAGATTTAACAAGGATTATTTATATCGGGAAATTATATGAAATTAAGTTAAGCCAAGGAATGAGCAAACCAAAGAAATGTCAAGGGAATTTGAAATTTTAAACGATTTCGAAACCACTTGGAGAATGAGGTATATTCGAAACGAATCGCAATTAGGCGAGTATGGAAACAAAATAACCAAGATTAGTAATATAACAAGGTTACATACCACATCATTATTTACCAAGATTATTAGCATTTTACTTAGAAAATCAAAGATGAGATTATTATATCATCCAAGTGACATCATTGGTGACATCACTTTCCACTAACACTAGATTATGGACAAATTAGTAACTTCACATGAGGGAATTATCTATCAACTTCACTAAGTTTCTATAAAACTCTAGAACACTCAATATTTAGCTAGATAATATCACAATAATGCATTGTAGACAAGATAAGATCAAAACAAAGCAAGAGAAATCCATTACTCTCCATTTCTCTCAAACTGCCCAGCAAGAACAAGGAGGAAAGAAAATTTCATATCTCCATTTGTATCCATGATAAAATCACCAAATTTTAACCCAAGCCTCTCCACTCCATGGGCAATATTCGCTCCAAATTTCATAGCAATCCAAGTAGTGTAGCCTAGGCAAATAACCTCCCCAAGTTGATGAAGCAAACTGTCCAGATTGTTGACAGTTTCTGGGATGATTTTCAAACAGCCATATCTCCTTCATTACTCAATGTAATTTTGTGTTCTTTATATGTTTGGAAAGCTGGTTAGATGCTCTACAACTTTCCTTTAGAAGCCTCGTCCAGAAAACCTAGGTAAGGGCCTCGTTTTTCATGATCTTTCAGTCGGGTTCTAATAACTCCGAATTACTAACTTTGTTTTCTTCAATTCTTTTGATCATCCAAGCTTACCCAAGGCTATACAAGGACTATACAAGGTTTAGAAAGCTATTACACACATCAAGGAAGGTAACCATCTTTGGAAACCCTAGAGTTTACTTTGAGTTTATTGGTTTAGTGAGTTATAAAGCTTTGATGCATGTTTAGGACCTTAGATTTATGATTGGGCTTGATTGATTGTCACAAATGGTATCCTAGTAGCATAGGCAGTGGATACCCTTTTTTGAATGTTAAATTTGAGGTATGAGTTGTTTGGAGTGGATGGTATGATATTTGGAGTATTTGGATTTTTGGATTATTCGATTTATAGCCGTCGTAATGACGAATTGTTGTTGAGGCTTAAAACAGTAGGTATCCGAGACATATACCCTCTGTAAATGTTGAACCACTGCCTGGAACTTGTAGATCTTGTTTCATAGATCATTTTGGCGAAAGCCTTGTAGCATTTTGATTTACGGTTTAGGAGAAATGGCCAAATTCGTAAAAGTGGTTCGATCGCATAAGTGCTAAGTTCATGACTTCAATTGATCCCCTTAATGGTATGATATTGGTGGTGAATCGAGTTTATTAAATACTAGATATCATAAGGTGTATGTGTACGAAGGAATCACCTCGAAAGAGTAAACGGTTGATTTTATAGAAAAGTTTAAGCCGAGGTCGCGTAAGTGAAAACTACTGAAAACCGAGAAAACGTAATTGTGTCAACTTTGAGGCTATAATTACCATACCTAAACATCTCTAAACGTTATGAAATTTTGGGACAATATAGTAGGGGGAATAGAGAGTCAAACCCCACTGACCTTGTGTCAAAATTCAAAATTTACAATTTATGAGAAATTTTACAGTCATGTGTGGTTAATAAGGAAATGGTGAAAAACACTGAAACTTTCATGGAGTCTAAAAATGGATAATTTCTTGGAACTTGTGGTCTATAAAGGGTATGTTAAACTTATATATGTGTCAAGGGTGTTATTATATATATATTTAAAGGTTAATTGGTTAAGTGGAATATATTCTGATGGTGATCCTTTTCGTTTCTATAGATACTCGAGACGAGCACCGGATCATACTTTTTGGGATTAGAGATCGAGGCAAGATTTCTTCTATCTTTACTTTGAAAAATTATTTATCTTCAAAGAAAAAATGATTTCATGGAATATATATATGTGATTCTTTTATTATTATATTGTTAAGGATTTGTTTTCCTGATTTTGGAAATTAAAGGGAGATGTATATGAATATGAGTTTGGATATGGATTAAAGGGAGCAAGATTTCTTTTATCCTTATTTTGATAAACTGTTTATGTTCAAAGGAAATGGTTTTGGTGGATAATATATGAATCTTATATGATGAGATGATTAGGGATATATTCCCTCTTTACTGAGATTTTTGAATATGGATACGAATATGGATAGAGCGAATATACTTTATGTTTGAAAGGGATATGAAAGAATGGTATCAGTTTTTATCTAGGGTTATATGGTTTATAATATTCTTTTAAAGATAATCTTTAAACATTTATGATTTAATAAATATTATTTGATTATTATTTAATACTTTTAAAATAGTTAAAATATTTTGTATATAAGAGCATATTTGACTTTATTAAATACGGGGGGTTGAATACAAACTATGTCGTTTAATCGAATTTGCTCTTTTCTTGAAATATTAAATCAAGAACAAATTGATGCGGAATAAAACGAATACCGATATTCAAGTTAAATATAAAATTTATATTAACTTGATGGAGTGTCTAAATACACGGGTACTCCACATGGTTTAATAACCATAGTAATGAGTTCAGTGGTTGGATAGTTTTTTAGGTATTTCTTATGTTTGTTTGTTTCAATCTTTTAGGTTGATCATTTATTTCCTCCTCTATGGCTTGTCATAGAGCAAGGGTGAATCCCTCTTCTTTTTCTCTTCTTCTAATATATAACCAATTTAGCAAAAAAAATAAAAAATACACGGGTACAAATTACAATGGTTTGATGACCAACTAATTATTACAAATTCTATAGAAAATTCGACATGAACTTTTCTATATTTGTAATAAAAAGATCGAATGCTAAAAGCAATTCGAGAGATAAGTTCTAGGAGTAAAAACTTGCTAGATAGTTCCAACGTTACAAGTAAACAATTTCTATCGGTTCAGATTTAACAATACAGCTCAGAAATAATTTACAGGATTTTATTTGAAGCTCAGGAACTATTTCTCTTGGTCTCTTCTTTTTCTCTCTTCCATCTGTGTTGAAGAAGATGAAGTGGTGAAGATTTTTGTTGTTGTTTAAAAGCAGCCGCCTTGGTTAATTTATATAAAATCTAACAAACTGATCTCCTGCCTCTTTTTAAGATATTAACACTTGAAAGACAATCGTCAAGACAATCAGAACTTCCAAGACATTAATTTTGTACTGCCAAGACAATAGGCAATACAATCGGCAAGACAATCTGCTTCCACCAAGACAACCGGCAAGACAATCAATTTCTGAGATATTTGTCTTGCTTTATCAATAATTATCAATCTGTCGGAAGCTTTTTCTTTTTATCATTATCAAGACAATCTGATTTGAACTGTCAAGACAATAGTCAAGACAATCAAATAAGATTTTTATTCTTCTTTTTTAAAGCTGTTGGAAATAATGATCACCAAGACAATCGGCAAGACAATTGCTTTACTGATTTCCTACTTCAAGACAATCGGCAAGACAATCAGAGATTGTCTTGCTAATTCATTTTTTCAGTTTTAAATTAAACTGATTAATAAATAATCATTTCAATTTAAACTTACTTAAATAATAATTATTGAGATTTAATTAATTTAATTAACAAATTAATTCTTGATGAATTAATTTATTAATTAAATTGACTACTTGATTTAAATTAATTAAAGAAGAATAATTATATATCCTTGGATTGTCTTAATTCTTTTCTAAATCACTGAAAGTAATAAAGGAATACCACTGAATATTCTGTTGACGCTACATGTACTGTCTGGTTCATGAACGACTAACTCCAATGGATGTTCTTCATTTAGACTATAAGATGTGATTCTTTTTCTCTTCTCATTTCTCTTGATTGTCCTTTGATAATTATATTAATTCCAACTTAATTACCCTTTTAATTAATTTACATAATAAATTAATTCTGATAGAATTAATTCATCAAATAAATCAACCAAATGATTTAATCAATTAAGAGAGAATTAATACACCTCCTTGACAGCATAACCCTTATGTTCTTCCATGTCTTGATAAATCTGATCCTCCACAAAGATTATTCCTTAGCCAGTCCACTTGATAATAAAATCATTGTCGTTAATGAATTTAACACTTCTGTTGCTTGCACAATGATTTTTCTTTTACCAGTCTTGATAGCTTGAACCACTGAAGTTAATGACGAATAACCACTGTTTAATGTTGACACTCGATGCACGGTCTGGTTCATGAGTGACTAACCGCAATGACTGTTCTTCATATATTGACTTTAAAGTTGTGGTTCATGTCTTCTTTTTCTTCACTCTTTTTCAAACCTTTATAATCTGTATTCTGCCACTGTAGGAACCTCTTGTCACTATAAATGGAAACCACTGTCTTGATTACTCCACTGATGCTTATACCTCAAAACGGTAGATTGACTTTGTCTTCTTTCTTTTGACAGATAATACAATCTGAGATTCCTTGTGACAGTATATGTACTATTTACTATTACAATCTTGTTTAAGTTGAGTTGTATCCTCGAAATACAAATAGGCTACATCATATGCCTTTCAATCTCCCCCTATTTGTTTGTTAGACAATAACAAGCAAATACCTAGAGGATAACTCAACTACAAACAAGAAGAAGACAAAGCATTAAAGAACTATAGTAAATAATACATTAAAAAAAATTTCTGGTTTAGATATAACATTTCCAGAATCTCAGTAGATGGAATGATAGATGATTGTTCCTCTGGCAATGAACTGATCTTCATTAAGTAACTCATCTTCATTTCTTGACATATCTGCCTGATAACCCTTTATATTTAATATTGAACATTATCAGCAGATACTTGGGAATTCTTCAGTGGTAAAGAATATGACTTTTCAACCACATACTGAAGAATTCTTCTTTGTCGTTTCATACTTCTCTCCTTCCTTATGTCTCCCTACCTAAGGTGATATGTTACTTCCTTATAACGGTGAATACTCCTTATCTCCCCTGACAAGGTGAATAAATCTATCTCCCCCTGACAAGGTGAATACTCCCCCATTCTAAGGTATATATTTTATTTTTTTTTATATATCTCTCCCCCTTAGATAGAACATCTCCCTCTCACTAAGGTAAGCTTATAATCTCCCCCTTAGTTGAGTATCTCTTACTAAGGCAATCTTTGAGTATATCTTCTTCAAAATATCTCTCCCCCTTAGTTGAGTAATCCTCCAAGCATTCAATTATAGCAAACATCCAATTAAATTAGATGATACCATATTTTCAATTATAACTCACCTCTTACCTTTATTACAACAGATTCTTCATACATCTAACATTGACTGCTGGAATAAAGTAAAGAAGCTTTGCTTGTGTTGAAGGATTTTTATGAAGACTTCTAGAATAGAAGTATGTAGACTGATGCCCTGGCTGACAGGCGAATTTCAATAAACTCATCATTTTAAAATAATGAATCCAGAGACTGTTTTAGTGCCATTTTCAGCTATGCATCCTTTTGGGAGAATGCAGGCGAGCTTACAGATACCTCAAGTTATATACATCTATTCTCCTTGAGAGGTAGAGCTGTGGGTTTACTATCCCTCACATCCTTATTTGCTGCATCAAGTGCAGTTACTCCCTTAATGACCTCTAGTCAAATAAGTTACTTCCACTTCAGGGGCAAGTTAGGATGTGTTTAGATTTGGATTTATAGTCCGGGATAGAAGTTGTTGGGTTTACAACCTCATTACTTAAAATGTGAGAAAACTTCCACTAGGAGCTGAACCTGCATCACATAGCAATAGAGCAATATAGAGATATAATGCATTTACATCATACCATAACATTGTGTGAAAACATATGCATTATATCCAATGAGAGAATTAATGTACAATTGTGACTTCAAAAAGTTTTACAATATAAGCAATCACAACTGTAGAAAAAATTGAGTTTTTCTTTTAAAAACTGTTAATGTGCAAGAGTTTGTATTTATGCATAAAACAATGTATTATAATGTCTTTTAATGAAAACTAGATCGTTTTATTTTTAAAAGACACAAACTCTTGACTTCGCAGTAATTTAGAAAGAAAGATTTTCTTTAAGTGCTTATTATGTATAGAGAACTTTAACACAAAAGTTAGTGAAAAGACTCATACAAGCACTGAATGTAGTTTAGGTAACAAAGATTACCAAGTACATAAGTACAGATAACCAATGTCTCTCCTTTGGCACTTCATTACTTAGCACAACATAAACTAAGTAATTGATTGATGGATGTAAAATATTCTAAGAACTATCATATGTATAAAGTGGTGTATAACCAGAATTAAAGAATTTAGTTTTGAAAAAATCTTCACCACTTCAAAATATGATAGGACACCGAATGTAACTTTAAGTCTCACTTACTTAAAAAGTTGAACACCTTAATTTATACTAACACTAATGATTTATAGATAAGACACATTTACTCGGAATAAATCCTAAGTAATATCATCAGAGATAATATATACATCACAATTAGTTTGCAATAAAGTATCAGAACAACTATCAATTGTCAGTAAACAAATATTTTACTATTTGATACCAACTG
This sequence comes from Saposhnikovia divaricata, assembly GCA_036435485.1. Classification (NCBI taxonomy): domain Eukaryota; kingdom Viridiplantae; phylum Streptophyta; class Magnoliopsida; order Apiales; family Apiaceae; genus Saposhnikovia; species Saposhnikovia divaricata. Next base: position 165,443,486 of record CM071595.1, on the reverse strand, counting down.
CTAGTATTTATCAAATACTTTAAAATGCAAGTAATTGTGTTTATGATTACTTTACCAAAATTAAATTATGAGCAAATAAACCATTGAATTGCTTCACGTCATAATTTAACTAGAATATAAATAATCACTGCTAAATACTAAATATTCAATGATACCAATTGTTTGATAAATTCAATCTATTGTAAGATAAATTCAATTTAGTGAAGATTGAATTGTTACATTGAGTACCAATTGACAGAATGAATATTAGTATTTAACTATTTAAAAACATCATTCACTGATATTCATAAGTACGAGGAACTAGTTAACAAGAAATACACAAGCTCTTAAGATATAACATTTCAAACTTATGACTTCAAGGCAACTCCTCGATAATAACAATTGTTAACTCCTAACAACTGTTTACTGGTAGACAACCTTGGTTCTATAAATAAGACTCGATTACCAAAGCTGTCTTGTCTGCAATCTTAGAAATGATATTCTAAGTCCTATACACCTTGATTGAAGACCAATACAGATTAGGTCCAAATTAGTTATGTTGTTTATTTATTTTAATAAATATGAGGTACAGAGCAAATACTAAATTGAATTGCTTTAGATTCTATAACTTATATTAGTCAAAGTAAATAATTAAATAAATAAATACTAAATCTCTATGAGTTAGATTTTAGCATTTAAGTATTTTATTATCCTGAAATAATCACCACTAAAATATATTACAATTATACACATGGAAATCATTCAACAGATAATTCTCAGCGTGAGGTCTGGATGTAAATAAGTTCACAAGTCCTTTCGATACAGACAATTGAATACTTGTGAGCTTACTTAAGAATTACTTAAAAGATGGGATTTATAAATCATATAGCATTAATAAAATCCCAAGTTTACAAACCAATCTTGAAAAATTAATTTCATCAAGTGATTTAGTAAACATGTCTGCAAGTTAATCCTAATAAAGACATGCTCTCGAAATAATTGATACCTTATGCAAGTTGATTAGTCCTTGAGTGTTCCACAGAGTTGTTGGAGATGAATTTGATTCCTTGTGTTCTCCTGCTTTCATACAACTCATTTGATCTGTCTCTATGTAGCAAAACATGTCAGAACTGATGTCTCTAGGGTACCAACTCTGCAGATTTGGGTCCAACTTAAGACATCTGAAAATCAATTGTAATAACTACAAGAATAGATGCTCAAGAATCCACTATGAACTATGCACAATTGCATAATTGAGAATAAAATATGTGTGTAAGTGATCTAATAGCAATTGAATAAGATAATGAGCTGATGATTCCTCTATAGCCTGATTAGGTCCTAATTAGTAGATCCTGAACTTATTGGGTCAAATATCTCTAGGGTACCATTTCCTTGGATTTGGGTCCATCTTAAGATTTTTGATTACCAACTTGTTAGGTCCAAACTAATAAGTCAAAAGCCAGCTATAGTGGTGTGTTGGCATGTAGTCTTGACAGGTCTAGAATCTTCTGAACAGAAACAAAAGATCCTGGACTTACTTTTATTATCATCATTCTTTTGGCTTACTTGTGCTCCAAATAGAATTATTATTTTGGCTTGCCTGAGCTCCTAAAAGGATTCTTCTATTGGCTTGCATGAAGTAATTTAAAAGAATTGAAACTTTACCAACATCAAAACAGCAAATATCTTGATCTCAATTTATAGTTAGTAGACCAACATATAATATAATCAAGATATCATTGCACATATATATCATTTATGTTTGTGCCTAAAGATGTAGAGAGTTCTATAAATGTGACACCAATTGTTAAAAGAAACCAACTGTTAAAGATTGATACCAAATATTAAATTATAGTTAGGGTGTCATACCATGTCTTTCATGCTTGCTTGAGTGATGATACCAGTTCATACTAACCTGTAGAGATCTTTCATTATCTCACCAACTAGGAGTGTACTTGTTCACATTCCTCTAGCATCAAGATTCAGTAGGTCCAGATGTCCATTATGATCATGAATGTACAACAGGTGCCTGATATCCTCAAGTCTTCTCAATAGTGCTTCTTATCAGATATACTGTCTTATCAAATTGTAACCTAGCATCCAGTTTGGCTTTGTCCCTCATAACAATGCCTTGAGATCATCCAGGTAGACTTCTGGTTATCCTTGTACTAAATACAGCCTTGTTGTTTGGTCTAGATACCAGCTTCCCTTCAATCTGCCTTTTGTACTGATTGAGATCATCTTGCATTGCAATCACTCAACTTGGATCTTTCAGAGCTTTTGTAGCTTTCTTAGTTTCTTCTAAAAGAAAACTAAAGAAATAATCATTAGTACTTGAAGCTCTATTAGTCTTTTACTTCCACCATTAGAAACACTAAGAACTAGGACAAAGAATTAATTGAGCCAACATTCTTTGTCTTGGCAGACATGTTCTCATAGTGTCCTTTGACTTTCAGTGTGGTGTTGAGTTGACTAGATGATCCTTCTTTTGCTCCCCCTAAGCTGTTGCTGGGTTTACATGAAGATTCTCAATGTTGACATTGCTTGGATCTGAATCATCAATACCATTGACAGCTGGGAGCTAGAAGTCGTTGAACATCACTAAGACTTTCAATCACCTTCTGTTGATTAATAACAATCACCCTGTAGGCTGTTGACTCCACTGAGTAACCAAGGAAATTAACCTCTTGAGCATTAGCTGATTGCTAGGATGCTCACTTTCATTTAACATTGCAAAACAATTTCCTTCATGCTTGTGGGGTCTACCTATATTCCTTACTGATAAGGGTTTAATCATGTCAGTAGCAAACTATTGACTTCTTTAGCATTAATACTCTTGAAGGTGCAGAAATCATCCAGAACACTAATTGATAGGTCCTGTAATCTGGTCTCCAAGTTGTCATAGTCAATTTTGGTTCCTGACACTCTTTTAGATGTGATCAATCACCATCAGTGGTGTCTTGTCTTTAGATTGTCTGAACAACAACTTGTTTCTTGAGAGAAGTCATTAGTCATCATCACTAAGGTATATATTTCATTGATGTAGAAATTCTGTGTGATGCTTCTTTGACTTCTCTTTATGACATGCCTCATAATTTTATTTTATTTTAATTCCAGATGAGGTAGTCTCCTTTACTGATTCGATTTCCAGGAAAGAATCTCTTGATATGACATTCAGGTGAGAGAGCTCCTTATGTCATAGCTGAACTCTTGTCTGATGAAGCTTTAGATTTGACCTTGTTGACTTCACCTTTGACTGAGATTCCATGTCAGCTACAGATAAGTTCTCTTTCCTTAATCCTCGAACAATAGGCTCTTCATCTTATAAAAGATGCTTTATTACTGACAACATTCCTTAGCTATTGAATATCCTTGACCCTAGATCATACCCTTGCTGTTGTCTCCAAGGGATAAACCACTTGGCCTGTCTTCACATTCACATTTGATAGCAGGGTTCTTTCTTCGATGATATGCTTTGAATAAATAAATAATAATGCATAATCGATTAACCTGTTAAGCCCTACATTCACAAATGGATAAAAAGTTCTTGGTACCCAAATTGTTTAATTGGGTCCAAATGGATTAGAGATTTCTCTTTCATTAGAGTTAACAACAGTTTTAACCTTAACATGCTCATTCTTATCTTTGACTGACAATTTCTCCTTTTTAATGTCATTGACAAAATATTCACTGAGCAAGGAGAATAATGGTTCCTTCCTAACATAAGGAGGACTAGCAGTCTGTACCTTATTGTAATTCTTAAACATGATTTTTCTATGATCAATGCAAATACTAGGAAATGCATTTATGACATTTGAAATAAGCAGGCATGATAATAAGAATACATTGCATACATTCAGCATTAAAACATTGCAGATAAGAATTATGCAAATTAGGCATGTTATGCATTTTAGAAAATTCAGTACTATCTACTTTAACCTATGTACACTTGTGTAACAGGTAGCAAGTAGATTTATAGATATTCAATAATTTTCTAAACATGCATGGAATAGAAGAATTAACAATTAATCACTAATTCTATCCAATCCATTCCTATTGTTATATTATATTATATAATCTCTATTACCTAAGTCAGTTTTACAAATGACTTGATGTTCTACTGACACCCTAGGTAATTATTCCATCTTTTAAACTTTTTAAACCTTAACAAACAATTCAGAATGAATAAGCAAATCTTGTTCTACTGGGGATCCTGAAACTAGCTTAAGCAGAGGTCGTATATGCTTGACATATATCATTTAAGAATTGAGAGATATTGTCTAAGGAACACTTCTAACTCACTATTGCAATTAATTAAATTCAACAAATATTCATACACATAATAAGATCTTCTAACCAAAGATATAATAATTAAAAACTAAGATCTTAACATGCTTTGAATTTCTGAGAATTACATATTACACTAGTTCGAAGAATTGATACCTGAGACATGTGAGGTGAATCATCTTCAGAGATTGCTATGAAGTTAAGATATTAATTATGCTCTTCTCATCATCATCTGATCCATCCCAACTCTTTTCTTCAGCAAGATATGTTCTGCACTGATGCTTCTGTTTCATCTCATTTAATGAATCCCTATTCATCCTTGTCTGTCAGAATTCTGTACCATGTTGCACACCTTGATAGTTACTTATCACATAAAACTTTTCATAACTGCGACTATCATGTTTTGTTCTTTCCACCAACTCAGTCTTGTAGCCACCTCTTGAACTGTATCCTGAAGAGTTTCTGCTTCGGAATAGATAGGCTTAATTCCTGGATTAAACATTTGTACTCTTTCTAAATTAGTGTTTACACAATATCACGCAAGCGTACGTGGTCAAAAGTAATACAGATAGAAGTCAAGTTCGTTCCCACAGAGATCTTAGGTTTCAATTCAGTTTTGTACCTATGCAACAATGTATGGTTATTATGCACTGCTAAGACAATTAACAATATTAAGTTTTTACTAACTATAATTAACTAGGATGCAAATTAACAAACTAAAAATTACTAACTAATGAGAATTAAAATTTAATTACTTATATGCGAGAAACACATGGAATTCTAACTTCATCATCTACTTCACTTAGGGTTGATGCCTTTAATCAATACATACGATGGTTTTGATATCTGATCGGATAACACGAAACAAGTAAAAGCTACCTCTCGGTATACTAATACCAAACTATGCATGCATCCACAAAAGAGATAGAAGATGGGTAGACACCAATTATGTTTAGACCCTATATCTCTATAGAATTTGAAAACATAAAGGTTGAAGCACAAGTTATCCACATAGATCACATAGGGTAGCATCATATCTCTATGTATGCCACAAATCATGATAATATAATCAACCTATCCTATGCTAGCATGGCAAGTTCTAAATCTCAAGATCCACTCTCGTTTCGCAAGAGATTAACAAATTAGATGTTCATGACTCATCTAAACACATGAAACACAACCATACGAGGATATCAAATATACATCACACATAAATCTTTAAAGCAATCAAACTACTAAGCTACATAGATAAATCTGTTAGAATCCCATGACAACGATTAGCTCATATCGAACCGCTCGTCATCATGGGATCTGATGAAACCATGATAGAAGACAAGATATGAAAGAAAGTAATAATATTAATTAAAAAGAGTTGAGAAAACAAATCTATGATACAAAAGATGAAGTAGATCTAGATTCGTTGCTTGTCACGAGCGTTGAATCTTTCTCCCCTTTTCTCCCTTGCAGATCTAAGCTATATTATGTACAAAATATCTAATTGTCTAATTCTCTAATTTTACAAGGGGTTGGATGTGTTTATATAGGCACTCCAAGTCTTACCCGGCAAGAAATTGCCTTCTATTACAATTAGAATTGGATTTAGGTACCAAAAACTGCCCAAAATACAATTAGAACTTGAAAAGGGCAAAACACTAAATTCCTGCTCCCATCAGTCTGCTTGTCGCGCAACCTGTGACCACCACACGCAACTTGCGCGAATCCTGTCCTAAGTTGTATAAAATCTTCCAGGCTTCGCGTGGATAGCTTACGGACCTCAAACGGACTTATAGAACTCCAGATATGGCCAAAACAGTGTAGACTGCGCAACCTTCCCGGAAAATCCGAATTTTAAACAATTAATCCTCCAAACACGATAGAAGCATCAACCATAATCGATATTCTTGCAAATCTGCACAACTAAGCAAAACACATTAAAACTACAATAAATTTGAGTCCAAGACAATCAATTTAAGCCGAATTGAAGCGATCCAAGTGGATATAAATCCACTTATCACACCCCCAAACTTAAACCGATGCTTGTCCTCAAGCATAAACAAACAATTACAACTAACTAACTAACTAGTACCACTTCTGTAGGTGATCACGATTGCATTTGGCATATGCAACAAGCCCTTTAAACCCCTAGGCAGCCCCAGTGGACGAGTAAGGTCTCGTGAGGGCCTATAGCGAATGTACCCACAAAATCCATTTAACCTAATGCAATGCAATGCATGAATGCAACTAGAATGAAAATGCAACGATCCCCTTCAAACTAACCAAAACCAACTAGCAAGCAAATATCTTAGAGAATGCAACTAAATCCAAATAGAGCTCGACCAAGTTCCCGTATACTAACAATACATGAACAGAAACGTGCGTGTGTGCAATGCTCATCAGAAATACTCATAAAACTAGGTCAAAAATCATACATGCTCTTCGTCAAGACAATCACAGGTTTATAAATAGAATAGACTGTAGACATTTCATAACCTAAGAACACATCCATCCTTATCCAAGGTAGATAAGAATTCATGCTTTATTACTAACTACTACGACACATATATACAAGCATGCTTATTTAACCATGCAATGGATGAGACCCCAAAAGGCTTATACAATAATACCCATGTAGCGAGCGTTAGGTTAGTGGATCCCAGACTATAAAAACCTTAGGTCACTAGGCACAAAGTCCCCGCGAACTTAATAGCTCGAGTATTAAAGAGCTCACCCTAGTTAATTTTGCATTTAACAATTGAAACTTTTGACTCTTTTTTTTTCTTTTTTTTCTGCTTTTTTTCTATGCAATCTGGAATGAGAATTCTCAATTCCAACCCTAGACTACTCATATAAATATGAGCCGACTACTAGCCATTTGACATCTTGCAATTATTGACAATTATTTACAATTAAGCATGAAATCCCTGTTGTCCCCCAAACTTAGACTTAAGTGCTCCTACACTATCAAGGGAATAACGAAAATTCTAAATATAAACAAGTGATTAAATATCAAAACATCCAAACAAGCATGACCCTAACCTAGCCCAAAAGCACCCAATGAGACTGTGTAATTAGTTTTGTTTCTGAAACACATAAGTCAATTTCATAGAAACTATAAGTCAACCCTCTATTCATCATTACCACACTCAATTAGACACCTACCTACCAATCAGAATTAGCTCGTTCTAAGGGATCATGAAATATGCATGCCATGAAATGCAACTAATATTAACTCACATGGTATACGAAAAATAAAAACAGAATGCCCTATATGAAACAAACATAATTAATACGAACATATATGCATAATTTACTACTACTAATATGCAAAGCATGAAATCCTACATGAACAAATAATACAACTACTAATCCCTCAAACCACCCCCAAACTTAAAATATTCAATGTCCTCATTGAATGGAAGTAAATACAAGGGAAAGTAGAAAACATACCTAACCAGCTGAGTCATCACCCTCCTCGAATGAATCTGGTGGAGGATAATGCGTACGAGCTCCATAGACTGGCCACTTCCCAAATAAAAAGAATACTATAAAACCCCCAATTACAAGAACACAAATTTGTAATAAAAATAAGATTAGAGAAAAAGATTTACCCACACTACAAGAAAACAGTCAATAGACATCACCCCTTTAACATCGGTTACATTGGTGGCCGATGTTAAAGGGGTATTTTACATCTGTTTTATTAGAACCGATGTTAAAATAGTTTGTAGACATCAGTTGTAGTTAAAACCGATGTCTCAACCATTTTTTAGAAAAATAAAAAAACACGCGAATGTTTCTTTCCCCCACTTTCCCCCTTACTTAAAAACATTTTCCCAGTTTATTTTTTTCATTTCCCCCCTTAAGACATTTTGTTTCCCCGCTCCTCAAACTCAAACTCACTCACCATTTCCTCAAACTAATTTCAAACCCCTAATTCACTCACTCACAAACTCACTCAAGAACCCTATTTCGAACGCCTAAATTCAAACCCTAGCGTACAAACCTCCAAATTCAAGCCCTAGATTTCAAAACCTCCATTGTCGAATCCCAATTAGGTCGAACCCGAGCTTTCGATTTTTGTTAATTGGTTGCAGAGGATGCTTTAAATTGGCGGATTGTGCAATAATCTTTCTCTCTCCCCTTCCTTGAATTTTTCTAATATGTTCTCGATTTATTGTTTACAGTTCCAATTGGTTCAATTAATCTAATTGATTGTGTGTCTGATTCAATTGGCATAATCGTGAAGCATAGCAGCAACTTTCATTGACAATGAAGCAAATAAGCTTGGCGTTGTTGTCGACTAATGAGAAGTCCAATTTTTCAATTGGCGTTAGCAGTGATTCACCTCATTTATTGTAATACTCTCTCTCTCTCTCTCTCTCTCTCTCTCTCTCTCTCTCTCTCTCTCTCTCTCTCTCTCTCTCCCCCTCCCTCCCTCCCTCCCTCCCTCTCTCTCGCTTCATTTTGCATATAATTTTGTTTTTGAATTAAGTGAAGTTATTGAATTAGGTGTCAATGAGTGATTAGATTTTTTTGATGTAGTTTCTCTGATATTTTGTAAGGTTTAATTTGACTTTGTAATTTAGTTGTTTACGAAGTAGACTGACACTGTTGTATATGTGATTCGATCATTTGAATGGATTTCTGCTTATGTATACACTATATATACAATTTAGTTAGATTGTGACCACTTGATTTGAGTTTATGTTTTGAATTATTTGAAGGTGTAAATGATTTCGCAGCTTGGTCAAACTACTATCACCCGTTGTATGATTTGATTGACTCTATTAATGTCCAAATTCTGATGCATTGTAGGTATTCCAAGATTTCTGATGACTAGGACTGTAGCATTTCTTTTATTTAAATTATAGTAGCAATTACACGTTGGGGAGAGCAGTCACTTTGTGGTTGATTTTAATTTAGTTATCTGATTTTGAGGTTCACAAAGAATTCTCCTCATTTACTTATTAATGTAAATTAAATTGTAGTCATGTAGAACTAAAAGTTATTTATACGAACTACTGGTATCAGATTGCAATCATAAGCAATACAAAAGCATTATGGACCAGAATCAGATGTATGGAATGCAGGAGTTATATTGTACATCTTACTGAGTGGAGTCCCCCCTTTTGGGCAGGTAACTCTTATTAGCATTTCTGATAGTGCCAAGGATTTTATACATAAAATGCTTGATAGAAATCCGAAGAAGAGGCTAAGTGCACACGAAGTGTTATGTAAGTCTTTTTTCCATGCCAGAGCAGGGCATGTTTCTTAAAGTATGTTGCCAATAACTAGATGTTCTAATTTTAAATATCTATGAGTTGATGTAGTGGATTTTGTTTTCTTGTCCCCCTTCCCCCCTTTTGACAGGTCACCCTTGGATTGTTGATGATAGGATTGCCCCAGATAAGCCTCTTGATTCAGCAGTGCTCTCACGCTTGAAGCAGTTCTCTGTGATGAACAATCTTAAAAAGATGGCTTTGCGAGTAAGATAATATTGTATTAACTTCTCATCCAAACTTAAGAAGATTCTCTACACTCATGTTTTACTAGATATGCTTAGCACTTAGCAGATGGCAATTATATATCTCCTTAATCCTGATTGGCCTTGAGACAAAATTCAAATTTAGTTTGTTCTACCATAGCTGTATATGTTCATGCTAGCATCAAAACACCTTACTGTTTGCGACAAGATCTATAACTTTATTGAATGCAAAGAACTTAAAAGAAAATAGTTTCCAATTGTATTCCAGCATTTCCAGCACAACTGTTTCTTGAATTAGCGAGTACACGTGAATTTTCTGCTATTACAAACTTTCCTGATCTACTTGCATTAGTGTGCTTAATTAATACCTGTTCTAAAGCCAGCAATGAAAATATCAAAGTGAGTATGATAATTTACTATGATGATTTTAAATGGTAGTATAATACAACTAAGTATGCTGGTTCCTGTTAGTAAAATTCACTTGAAAAGTTGGAAGCTTTTACGATGGTAGTTATAAACAGAATATTTAATGAATTAGAAAAGCCTGCCTGTCATTAATCTGCATATATTATCGGTATGAAAAATGAGGAGGGTCTTTAAGCCTTGAAAGTAGTGAGTTTTTATTTTTTGATGCATAGATGTTCACGTGCCTGATTCACTTGACTCTTTTTTGTGAAAGATTAGATGCACCTCTACTATAATATATGTAGTTTTGATATGGATGCCTTCTTGATTATGTATTTGGCAGAGGCTTCTAGGACAAAAAAGTTATATTCATCATCGGCACAGATGAGCATGGGGAAAAGATCGCTACTGCTGCTGCTGCCAGCGGTTCCAGTCCAAGTGAACACTGTGATGTTGTTTCCCAAGCTTACAAGGAGTTATGGAAAGACGTAATCTTCTTTATAAACAGTTCCTGTCTTGATAAAGTAACAATCTTGATGTTTAAACTTAATTGCTGTAACATTACTCTTGATGTCTTTCCTCTGGATGTTATTACAGTTAGACATAGCTTATGATAAATTTATTCGAACAACCGAGTCCAAGCATGAAGCTATAGTGAAAGAATTTTACTCCAAGGTTCTAACGAGTGGTGACATATACCGGGCCTGATTATGAAGGCCTCTATTGTGTCAACTGTGAGGACTACAAGGTGATATAATATTGTACAGTGATTTTTGTAGTTTTAATTTGGACATATAACTTGTCAAAGTGGTTTAGCCGTATAGGAAAAGTGGTAGGTATAGCCGTAAAGGAAAAGCCATCAATGTGGTCTCTGTACCTGTTCTAAAGCTAATGCTTTGCTTATTACTATAGTTCATAATTCTAACATGTCTAAGTATTGCGCATTGCTGTCACTAGTAGGCTGCCTCCAAATTGTTAATATTATTAGAGGAAAACATTAATATAAATTATCATTCTTATTTTGGTAGGTACCGGAAAAGCCAGCAACATGGTTTCTGTACTAGTTCTCAGGTTGATGTTTTGCCTGTTACTTTTAGTTCATAATTCTAACATGTCTAAGTACTGTGCATTTCTCATCTTCATATTTTTTATTGATATCTGTTGAGATTATCAAATCATTATGCTGACGAAAAGCTCAATGTACAACTTCAGTCGTAGGTGCAATGTGCATGAGAATATTCAGTTCTATAACTGGAAGATATTGGTTTTTTCAAAAGAAACTTGAAAGGTGTAGCCATATGGTTAAACTTATAAATCTAAATTTTGAATCCTTGTTTTATATTTAAGCCAGAGGTTCATTTTCCAAAACGATTAACAAATATGTTACTGCCAAATATTTGGTCAATACTTTGCATTTGCTGATAACCTCTTTATGTTTGTCATCATACAGCTTCCCCAAGACCAATGTGTTGTGGCTGCAGTATTTGGTGGATATTTTGCTACTGAAAAAAACATTTGTAAGTCCTCTGGTCTGCTTTAAACATCTAGGCACTTTTCATAAAATATTTATAATTTTTGATGAAATCACTAAATTGGAAGAGAATTTTTTGAAACTGCCAGCCTTCTCAAATGACTTGTACCTGCCATATCAAAGAGAAATGAAAACTAAAGTGGCGCTCAATATTACATATACTTGTACACGATAATATATGTTTCCTTATGTGTTTTAGCTAGAAGTCTAGAATACAGAAGTTCAGTTCTATAAACCTCCAGGTGCCATATGTATTATCATAAATAATGTTAGTGTTAAATTATATGACAGGATCGAAGTTCAAAAGATGAGAGAGAATTGTGATCCTTAAAAAAGAGGCTGACAATGCAACCCTTTCTTTAAAGAAGCAACTGCAGAAATTGTATGTTGACAATGCTCTCTGAATGAAGAAGTGAGATCAGTCTTTTCTGTGTTAGTCTTAAGCTTATTAGACAGCATCTACAGCAACAACAGCGGGTTTATCTTCGTAATGTGGTTTATCTTTGTAGCTCTTCCTCATTTAGACAAGTGTAGTAGCTCCTGTCATCATTGTATATGTGGTTTCTCATTTAGACAAGTGTAGAAGTGGCTTATTATGCTTTTGGGTGAATGTTTTGTATTGCTAACTTTGGTGGTATATAAATCTATTTGAATGCAATGCTGATTTTGGTAAATTTTTGGGCACATAATTATGCAAATATAACACATCACGTTGTTATTGAAAAAATGATGTTAAAATAAAGAACATACATCACTTTTGAAAGCAAAACTGATGCTCCTACAAAAAACAGACATCAATTTGAGCCTTTAACACATCACCTAAAAACTGTTGTCTAATTTAGCAATTTCATGGATCTTTTTTACATCGGTTACGAACCGATATGGTATACCATTTATAACATCAGTTTTCTATTAAAAACCGATGTAGTATACAATTTACAACATCGGTTCTATCTAAAACCGATGTAGTACATGAGTTGAGACATCCGTTCTGTTTTAGAAACTGATGTTATTGATAACTATTTACATCGGTTTATAATTGATGTAATAAGTTCTTTTTAACATCGGCCCAGAACCGATGTAAAACACATGGACTTTTAACAACACCCACCTAGACATCGGTTTTGAAACTTTTTTACATCGGCCCAGAACTGATGTCTATTGACTTTTTTCTAGTAGTGCCAATACGAATCGAAGAGGTGAACTTGCACTTAAACTTCCCCCAAACTTGAATCCTGAAGCCTTGAAATTGATTGTAGTGAAATATAATTGGAATGGGGTAGGATTTGTGTGTATATATAGAGGTTTAATTGTGTAGATCTGGGAAAGAAATATAAAATAGGAGATGGATTGGGAGTAATTTGGAATTAATATTGGAATAGGATTATGATTTTTGGTAGAGAAAAAAAAAAAAAAAATTGGAGAAAGAATTTTTTATATATATATATATACTAAACGCACATACACAGGGAAAAGAAAATAGACCTGGACAGGAAACTGGAGGCAGGGTCGCCATGTTGGCGCTGTTTCAACACATTTTTTTTAAACAACTAACATACACGGACAAGGGACAACAAACCTGGACAGAAATTTGTTGAAGACGCGTCGCGGTCATGGCGCAGGGAATTTTCTGTTTCAATTTTTTTTTTTTTTGAATACAACAATTTTTTTTTTTCACAACACTCTTTTTTTTTTCTTCCTACACTAATGCATGGGTTGCCTCCCACGAAGTGCTTCTTTAACGTCAATAGCTTGACGTTACTTCCAAGCCTCCATTAAGGATGATAATAGTTTGCCTGGTCCTCTCTTCGCGAGACTTCATCGTCATCACGACGGCACACTTTCTTCCCCTTCTCCTCGCTTGGGCTATTCGTATAACAAATATGTCCTGTTCCAATGCCTTCTTCTGTTGACCCAAAATCTGTCAATTTGTAGAACAACACACCTTCGCGGGCTTCGGTTGAATATAATGGAGGAGGATAAATGTAAGTTGCTGAAGCCTTTTGTTCCTCAAAAGGAACTTCCTCCATTGGCTCTAATGCGCTACCTCCATCTTTATAATCTGAGACAAGTATAAGACCTGAATCTTTCCCATGATAATCAACCTCTTGGAACGCACATACCAATTCTTGAAATTTTCATAGCTCATCCGTGTCCTCTTGGTACGCACATACCAATTCTTGAAATTTCTGCAACTCATCAGTGTCTGTCCCTAATTGTGCCCTTTCCAAATCATCCACCTCACTAGCTTGATCAAATTCCTCACATGGCTTGTGAACGCTCACCTCACCTTGGAATTTGTCTCCTTCGATTAAGCATGCAGTACCTTGCTCCAAGTCACCGTTATTTTCTGGAATTGCCTCTAATATGCATTGTTGTTTCTCTTGTTCCAAGGCACTCAAAATTTGAGCAAGTAGTGTCCCCATAGATTTGGTAGACTCCTCATAACTCTTTGCAAGCATCCTAATCTCCTCCATAACATCAACCTCATCTGACTGAAAAGTAGGAGTAGGTTGCTGATGTTGAAACTCTTCACTTCCAAAGAAATATGACATATCTGGAACATCTTGCTGGTACTGTTGAGGATGGTATTGAAAATATGGTTGTTCCTCATAAGTGACATATGGATCAACTCCTTTGTAGTAACAATATTGTGAGGGATCATGAACGCCAAAACACCGCTCACATTGATAAGGCATGGATGTCCTCGAATATGCCCACCATGGCAACTCCTCGCATGCCATCTTCAAAAACTCAAGTACCTGAACGCAACGAACTAAACAAGATAGTTAAGAAAAAAAAATCTGAGTAAGTGAACTCTAACGACCACTATTGACAAGCACATAAACCAAAAATAAAACACCGATGATCCCCGGCAGCAGCGCCAGCGGCGCCAAAAACTTGTTTACACAATATCACGCAAGCGTACGTGGTCACAAGTAATACAGATAGAAGTCAAGTTCGTTCCCACAGAGATCTTAGGTTTCAATTCAGTTTTGTACCTATGCAACAATGTATGGTTATTATACACTGCTAAGACAATTAACAATATTAAGTTTTTACTAACTATAATTAACTAGGATGCAAATTAACAAACTAAAAATTACTAACTAATGAGAATTAAAATTTAATTACTTATATGCGAGAAACACATGGATTTCTAACTTCATCATCTACTTCACTTAGAGTTGATGCCTTTAATCAATACATACGATGGTTTTGATATCTGATCTGATAACACGAAACAAGTAAAAGCTACCTCTCGGTATACTAATACCAAACTACGCATGCATCCACAAAAGAGATAGAAGATGGGTAGACACCAATTATGTTTAGACCTTATATCTCTATAGAATTTGAAAACATAAAGGTTGAAGCACAAGTTATCCACATAGATCACATAGGGTAGCATCATATCTCTATGTATGCCACAAATCATGATAATATTATCAACTTATCCTATGCTAGCATGGCAAGTTCTAAATCTCAAGATCCACTCTCGTTTCGCAAGAGATTAACAAATTAGATGTTCATGACTCATCTAAACACATGAAACACAACCATATGAGGATATCAAATATACATCACACATAAATCTTTAAAGCAATCAAACTACTAAGCTACATAGATAAATCTGTTAGAATCCCATGACAACGATTAACTCATATCGAACCGCTCGTCATCATGGGATCTGATGAAACCATGATAGAAGACAAGATATGAAAGAAAGTAATAATATTAATAAAACAAGAGTTGAGAAAACAAATCTATGATACAAAAGATGAAATAGATCTAGATCCGTTGCTTGTCACGAGCGTTGAATCTTTCTCCCCTTTTCTCCCTTACAGATCTAAGCTATATTATGTACAAAATATCTAATTGTCTAATTCTCTAATTTTACAAGGGGTTGGATGTGTTTATATAGGCACTCCAAGTCTTGCCCAGCAAGAAATTGCCTTTTATTACAATTAGAATTCGATTTAGGTACCAAAAACTGCCGAAAATACAATTAGAACTTGAAAAGGGCAAAATAGTAAATTCCTGCTCCCATCAGTCTGCTTGTCGCGCAACCTGCGCCCACCACACGCAAATTGTGCACGCGAATCCTGTCCTAAGTTGTAGAAAATCTTCCAGGCTTCGCGTGGACAGCTTACGGGCCTCAAACGGACTTATAGAACTCCAGATATGGCCAAAACAGTGTAGACTGCGCAACCTTCCCGGAAAATCCGAATTTTAATCAATTAATCCTCCAAACACGATAGAAGCATCAACCATAATCGATATTCTTGCAAATCTGCACAACTAAGTAAAACAAATCAAAACTACAATAAACTTGAGTCCAAGACAATCAATTTAAGCCGAATTGAAGCGATCCAAGTGGATATAAATCCACTTATCAATTAGTAACTCTTCATGTATGTTCTGAGGTTCCATCATTAATTCCTGACTGAGATGTCTAGCTGTCTAGTTCATTCTCAAACCTCCTTGATTCCACTTTTCTAAAATCTCTATTGATTCCTTGAAAGATATTTCTTGGTACAATTCACTAAGTGTAGTAGATGTTACATTGGAGCAATCCACTTAGTGTTTGTATATCACAGAATCAATAGACTTAATTCAAATCTTCAAGAAAAATTCTATCCACTAAAACCTCTTCCATTCCTGCTTCTGAAAAACCAGTGAATTCTATGGATATAACTTTGAGGAGCTTCCATAAATTTTTCTTCAGTAGGTAGAAATTAATTTCATTGAAAAATGCATTTTCTTCAAAAGATTCAAATCATCTTTGACAATTCGGAGGAATCTTCAACTAACAACCTTCTTAGAACTATTGGCTTAGAATAAATTCAAAATATTTAAAATTCAAAAACTTCAAGGACTCGAAAATTTTTGAGAAATAAAAAATCTGAAAGTAAGTTCAAATTAATTAAAATTCAAAATTAGAGTCAAATTAATTAAGAATCAAAAAATCTCAAGAAATGATAATTTTTAAGAGTTAAAGAATCCGAAAATAAATTCAATTTATTTAAAATTTGAAATTATCAAGAATTAAAATTTTTGAAAATTAAACAATTTGAAAATAAACTCAAGTTGTTTAAAAATCAAAATTTCCAAGAATTAATCATTTCAAGAATTAGAAAATTCGAATATAAGTTCAAATTATTTAAAGATCAAAAATCTCAAAAATGAATATTTTTGAAGGTTAAAGAATTCGAAAATAGAGGAGTTGACTTTTTGGTCTAATACCGGATTTAATTTTGTATGGGTCAACAAACTCGAAATCCAATTGGAGGACCACAAAAATACGGATCTTGATTTGTGCGTCAATCAAAAAGCTCTGATGCCAATTGTTAGGTCCAAAATAGTTTGTAGAAAGGGGGTTGAATACAAACTATGTCGTTTAATCGAATTTGCTCTTTTCTTAAAATATTAAATCAACAGCAAATTGATGCGGAATAAAACGAATACCGATATTCAAGTTAAATATAAAATTTATATTAACTTGATGGGGTGTGTCTAAATACACGGGTACAAATTACAATGGTTTGATGACCAACTAATTATTACAAATTCTATAGAAAATTCGACATGAACTTTTCTATATTTGTAATAAAAAGATCGAATGCTAAAAGCAATTCGAGAGATAAGTTCTAGGAGTAAAAACTCGCTAGATAGTTCCAACGTTACAAGTAAACAATTTCTATCGGTTCAGATTTAACGATACAGCTCAGAAATAATTTACAGGAATTTATTTGAAGCTCAGGAACTATTTCTCTTGGTCTCTTCTTTTTCTCTCTTCAGTCTGTGTTGAAGAAGATGAAGTGGTGAAGATTTTTGTTGTTGTTTAAAAGCAGCCGCCTTGGTTAATTTATATAAAATCAAACAAACTGATCTCCTGCCTCTTTTTAAGATATTAACACTTGAAAGACAATCGGCAAGACAATCAGAACTTCCAAGACATTAATTTTGTACTGCCAAGACAATAGGCAATACAATCGGCAAGACAATCTGCTTCCACCAAAACAATCGGCAAGATAATCAATTTCTGAGATATTTGTCTTGCTTTATCAATAATTATCAATCTGTCGGAAGCTTTTTCTTTTTGATCATTATAAAGACAATCTGATTTGAACTGTCAAGACAATAGTCAAGACAATCAAATAAGATTTTTATTCTCCTTTTTTAAAGCTGTTGGAAATAATGATCAGCAAGACAATCAGCAAGACAATCTGAGATTGTCTTGCTTTACTGATTTCCTACTTCAAGACAATCGGCAAGACAATCAGAGATTGTCTTGCTAATTCATTTTTTCAGTTTTAAATTAAACTGATTAATAAATAATCATTTCAATTTAAACTTACTTAAATAATAATTATTCAGATTTAATTAATTTAAATAATTAATTTAATTACCGAAATAATTCTTGATGAATTAATTTATTAATTAAATTGACTACTTGATTTAAATTAATTAAAGAAGAATAATTATATATCCTTGGATTGTCTTAATTCTTTTCTGAATCACTGAAAGTAATAAAGGAATACCATTGAATATTCTGTTGACGCTCCATGTACTGTCTGGTTCATGAACGACTAACTCCAATGGATGTTCTTCATTTAGACTATAAGATGTGATTCTTTTTCTCTTCTCATTTCTCTTGATTGTCCTTTGATAATTATATTAATTCCAACTTAATTACCCTTTTAATTAATTTACATAATAAATTAATTCTGATAGAATTAATTCATCAAATAAAGCAACCAAATGATTTAATCAATTAAGAGAGAATTAATACACCTCCTTGACAGCATAACCCTTGTGTTCTTCCATGTCTTGATAAATCTGATCCTCCACAAAGATTATTCCTTAGCCAGTCCACTTGATAATAAAATCATTGTGGTTAATGAATTTAACACTTCTGTTGCTTGCACAATGATTTTCTCTTTTACCAGTCTTGATAGCTTGAACCACTGAAGTTAATGACGAATAACCACTGTTTAATGTTGATACTCGATGCACGGTCTGGTTCATGAGTGACTAACCGCAATGACTGTTCTTCATATATTGACTTTAAAGTTGTGGTTCATGTCTTCCTTTTCTTCACTCTTTTTCAAACCTTTATAATCTGTATTCTACCACTGTAGGAACCTCTTGTCACTATAAATATAAACCACTGTCTTGATTACTCCACTGATGCTTGATCAACTGAATGAACTTCTTCAAGTGTAGTATACCTCAAAACGGTAGATTGACTTTGTCTTCTTTCTTTTGACAGATAATACAATCTGAGATTCCTTGTGACAGTATATGTACTATTTACTATTACAATCTTGTTTAAGTTGAGTTGTATCCTCGAAATACAAATAGGCTACATCATATGCCTTTCAGCGTAAGAGGGTGTGTGAGAGTGGCACAGTCCGGCACCCAATATGGGATTTCAACAATAAGCATAAGAGGCTGTGTGCGGCACAGTCCAGCACTCAATATTTATTACGGCCCAAAAGTTGCCGAAGAAGGATGTAGCAGGTAGCCTTCCTCCAGGGTTGATTACCAGGTGGGATCATCCCTTCTACTAGTAGAAAACAGTGAGCAGGTACAGTCAGGCGACTGATCATCGTCCTACGTATCTGGCGCTAGCAGAATCCCCAAAACTTTTAAAGAAAGAATTGATAATGGTTTCAGATTTGCATTTTGAAAAAAGAAATGGTATGAAATTATGGAATTATTTTTATGGATTGAAGAGAAACTGATTTTATATTATTTTTATATAGTTGTTGTATAAAAGGTAATGGAAAGATTATATTGAGAGATTTATTTCAAATGTTATATTATCTTGAGACATTATACTGAGAGGTGGTATTGATTATTATCTGGTGATAGAAGAGAAACTGATATTATATGGTTTTATATTTCTTTTCTTATGAAAATAAATAGATGGTGTATTTAATAAATAAAAATTAATTCTTTTCTTAAAGATTATGATGGGTCTTCTGTTTATATATACATATATAAGTTTTCCCTTGATACTAGTTTACAAATTTATCTTGCTGAGCTATTATAGCTCACTCTTGCTATTTATTTATATAACAGCTAAATCAGGTGCCGAAACGTCGCAGTACAACCCGGAAGAGGGTAAAGGGGAAGTCTACCTTATGAGAAAGTATCGACATCTGTTCTCAAGGTAGTATATACTTATTTATGGGTATAATAGATGGTATTCTGGGATTGTAACAAAAGTTTATCTTTAACTGCTATCATTAATGGATGTTGTTCTCTGAGCATGTGACTGGTGTGTGATGATATTAGTGTGGGGTCATTTGTGTGAGTATTAAATAGTATAAAAAAAAGACCAAGAGATATTGTTAATAAATGGAAATTGGAGTATGATGGCCCGGATTCCTGACCCGGATCTGGGGCTGTCACAATTTGGTATCAGAGCATAGAGTCATATTGCTCAAGAACAAAAGTGATAATAATATACACATATAGATATATATGTAATGATATAAAATATGAACTCACATCGAGTTCAAGGGTGGTTTATCGAATGAAGCTTTTATTCTAAGTAGGGATTATAATTTTATAGATTATTACTAATAAAAGTTTATGTTTTAGTATAGGGAGAGGAGATTGGTGAGCCAAAGTTAAGGGTATTTAAAGTCTTCTTGTGTTTAAGGGAGTTTGAAGAAATATTGTAAGTGGATTGGTGAACAGACACTAATCGTTTCGATTGTTTGTAGAGGTGAAAGGGTGAAACTGAGGTTGGTCGGTAAAGCCAAGATATACCTTAAGGACCAAGACAGACTGAGACATTCCAAGATTGACTTAAAAGAAAAGGTTATTATGCCAAAAATGTTAAGTTTATGTAGCACACGGGATTGATATGAGAAAGGGAATATTTGATGTATCGGGAAGTGTACATTAGACAACCTCTGAGTATACAAGGCATGTTAAAATATACAATTAAGGAGTATAGTTTGAAGGGTCTTAATACCAGAGCAGTGTCAGGTCAAGACGATCAATATTACGAAAGTATATCGATTAGAAGTTGTGTTCTATTATGGATCAAGGCAGAGAGTATCGAGGCAAGTCACGACTAAGTAAATGAAGATAATTGGGAATAGCAGACGATAGGTTAAGGCTACATGGTGAATGCCAAATTTAAGAAATTTTGGAGGGTACGCAGTCTAAGATATAAATAGTATTTGAGGAAAACCTTCCATTATTGGGATTTTCAATTGGGTAGAGGCTATTAACAGTACCTATTTTCAAGCTCCTAAAGCCTTGCTAAATTATATTATTGAATTTCAAATTTTCCTCTACTAATGGGTAATTATTCATTAAGTGCCTGTATCTTTAAAAAAAAAAACTTTCTGGTACCCTTGGGGATGTGTTTCAAAATTTTATTTTATCTATCTTATTCAAAATATTCCTCTAAGATTATTTTCGGAAGATGGTATTGATCATTTTGGATTTAAAATTTTCTTTGTATTTTTACTACAACTAAGAGGAACAATCCTATATGTATACACAAGGACGATCTGTCTGTGTGATTGAAAGTTGGAGGGGACGCCCTCACTTGTGTGACATACGGGTTTTTCCATCATATTGATTTCCGAAATATTCTTTTGTTTTGAATAAGAGCTATTTAAAACTCTTAATCTTATAAATTGTTGTGGGACCCTTGCTTGTTTTTGGGTTCGTTTCAATTCAAAGTCTCTTAAATTCTATTAATTGTTTTGAATATAAAAGATTTCATTAATGGATGGAAGCAATGTTTATAGTATACGTGATTACATAAGGAAACTTGAGATTCCAAGGGAAATTTCAATAAGAGATAATTAGAGCTAGAAGCGTTTTAATATAAGAGAGGAAATAATTTCGTGAGAAGAAATAGGTATATTGATGATTAGTAAGAAAAAAAAAGAGAAGAATATGAGGAATTTAAGGCATAATTGAGATTTACTATTGAGAGTAAGGTGTATTTTGAGGATAGAGTCAGAATAAGGATAAACAAAGGAAGTGGGGATAATTAATGAAGGATTCGAGGTGCAATAACTATTAGTGAGGGAAGGCCAATATTGTGACTAATACCCTAAGTAGCAGAGAGAGATTAAAGATGTTAAGTATTCAAAGGATTAATCCAAAAGGTGTGAATGAGTAAAACTTGAGGTAAAGATTTTGATGAGAATAATAAAGGGAAATTTCAGAGGTGGAGTAGATAGTATATCATGAAGGAACTAAGGTGGATCAGTAAGATGTAAAGAGCGTATGGTGAACAATAGACATATGGGATAAGGTATCCGGAGGAAATTGCAGGTACGCTCTAATTTAACTATTTAAGTGTAAATGTTTGGTTAGGGATCGACAAAGTCAATGAATGGTGTAGGTAGGTTGACAATCTAGATAAGGAAAATCAATATCTGTTAAGGGTCAGAGAACTCTATAAAAAGGAGATTAAGAGTATTGGGGAAAGTGCGAGAATATTTTTCAAGGATGAAAGGAAAGTATATGTTTGTATAAGTACAAACAGGAAATATATATTATAAATAATATTTTCTTACAATTGTTTCAAGGAATATTATTATAACTTATTTTCTGGAAAATTTTACAGAGGTGATATATACAAATGTTGGAGTATTAATATTTTATGTCATGTTAGGGATCAAAACATAGTTAAACAATAGTGAGGTACACTACCATTCAGAGAAGGCCAATGTGGTGGCCGATACCTTTAGGAAAAAGAGGAAGGAGAGATGAGATAATATAAAATGACGGAATGCAGGAGAAGGTTGGTAAGGAAAAGATAGTGAAAGTACTGCTATTGATAAGCTAAATGGCATGTTGATGAATGACAAGCAAATGTATGTTGGTGTATTTCTGTACAAACAAGATAGAGATATTTAAGGAGAAACTAAAGGATGGAGGAAGTAATATGCGAATTAGAAGGTGTAATGTGAGAAAGGTATTCGGCAATATCTTCAACGTGATTTCGGGACGGAATCCTTTTAAGGGGGGAAGACTGTAATAACCCTAACTTTTAGAATGCTATAGTGCCTGAATAAATAGTAATTCTGAGGATTTAGGGAAATAGTATGTAAGTACTCTATAATAGAAACAGAAAATGAATAATCGGAAACCATATTAGTGATGTACTATGAAAATAAGTGACTCGAAACGATGACGGATTTCAGAGATTCCTGAGTATGGATTTTAAGATGTTTGATTTCAATTGAGCACTATTGTATTTGATATTAAGGAGTATGGAGATTTAACAAGGATTATTTATATTAGGAAATTATATGAAATTAAGTTAAGCCAAGGAATGAGAAAACAAATGAAATGTCAAGGGAATTTGGAATTTTAAACGATTTCGAAACCACTTGGATAATGAGGTATATTCGAAACGAATCGCAATTAGGCGAGTATGGAAACAAAATAACCAAGATTATTAATATAACAAGGATACATACAACATTATTATTTATCAAGATTATTAGCATTTTACTTAGAAAATCAAAGATTAGATTATTAGATCATCCAAGTGACATCATTGGTGACATCACTTTCCACTAACACTTGATTATGGACAAATTAGTAACTTCACATGGGGGAATTATCTATCAACTTCACTAAGTTTCTATAAAACTCTAGAACACTCAAGATTTAGCTAGATAATATCACAATAATGCATTGTAGACAAGATAAGATCAAAACAAAGCAAGAGAAATCCATTACTCTCCATTTCTCTCAAACTGCCCGGCAAGAACAAGGAGGAAAGAAAATTTCATATCTCCATTGCTATCCATGATAAAATCACCAAATTTTAACCCAAGCCTCTCCACTCCATGGGCAATATTCGCTCCAAATTTCATAGCAATCCAAGTAGTGTAGCCTAGGCAAATAACCTCCCCAAGTTGATGAAGCAAACTGTCCAGATTGTTCACAGTTTCTGGGATGATTTTCAAACAGCCATATCTCCTTCATTACACAATGGAATTTTGTGTTCTTTATATGGTTGGAAATCTGGTTAGATGCTCTACAACTTTCCTTTAGAAGCCTCGTCCAGAAAACCTAGGTAAGGGCCTCGTTTTTCATGATCTTTCAGTCGGGTTCTAATAACTCCGAATTACTAACTTTGTTTTCTTCAATTCTTTTGATCATCCAAGCTTACCCAAGGCAATACAAGGACTATACAAGGTTTGGAACGCTATTACACACATCAAGGAAGGTAACCATCTTTGGAAACCCTAGCTTTTACTTTGAGTTTAGTGGTTTAGTGAGTTATAAAGCTTTGATGCATGTTTAGGACCTTAGATTTATGATTGGGCTTGATTGATTGTCACAAATGGTATCCTAGTAGCATAGGCAGTGGATACCCTTTGTTGAATGTTAAATTTGAGGTATGATTTTTTTGGAGTGGATGGTATGATATTTGGAGTATTTGGATTTTTGGATTATTCGATTTATAGCCGTCGTAATGACGAATTGTTGTTGAGGTTTAAAACAGTTGGCACCCGAGACACATACCCTCAGTAAATGTTGAACCACTGCCTAGAACTTGTAGATCTTGTTTCATAGATCATTTTGGCGAAAGCCTTGTAGCATTTTGATTTACAGTTTAGGAGAAATGGCCAAATTCGTAAAAGTGGTTCGATCGCATAAGTGCTAAGTTCATGACTTCAATTGAACCCCTTAATGGTATGATTTTGGTGGCGAATCGAGTTTATTAAATACTAGATATCATAAGGTGTATGCGTGCGAAGGAATCACCTCGAAAGAGTAAACGGTTGATTTTATAGAAAAGTTTAAGCCGAGATCGCGTAAGTGAAAATCACTGAAAACCGAGAAAACGTAATTGTGTCAACTTTGAGGCTATAATTACCATACTCAAACATCTTTAAAAGTTATAAAATTTTGGGACAATATAGTAGGGTGAATAGAGAGTCAACCCCCACTGACCTTGTGTCAAAATTCGAAATTTACAATTTATGAGAAATTTTACAGTCATGTGTGATTAATAAGGAAATGGTGAAAAACACTGAAACTTTCATGGAGTATAAAAATGGATAAGTTCTTGGAACTTGTGGTCTATAAAGGGTACGTTAAACTTAGTGTCAAGGGTGTTATTATATATATATTTAATGGTTAAGTGGAATATATTCTGATGGTGATCCTTTTCGTTTCTATAGATACTCGAGACGAGCACCAGATCATACTTTTTGGGATTAGAGATCGAGGCAAGATTTCTTCTATCTTTACTTTGAAAAATTATTTATCTTCAAAGGAAAAATGATTTCATGGAATATATATGTGATTCTATTATTATTATATTGTTAAGGATTTGTTTTCCTGATTTTGGAAATTAAAGGGAGATGTATATGAATATGAGTATGGATTAAAGGGAGCAAGATTTCTTTTATCCTTATTCTGATAAACTATTTATGTTCAAAGGAAATGGTTTTGGTGGATAATATATGAATCTTATATGATGAGATGATTAGGGATATATTCCCTCTTTACTGAGATTTTTGAATGTGGATACGAATATGGATAGAGCGAATATACTTTATGTTTTAAAGGGATATGAAAGAATGGTATCAGTTGTTATCTAGGGTTATATGGTTTATAATATTCTTTTAAAGATAATCTTTAAACATTTGTGATTTAATAAATATTTTTGATTATTATTTAATACTTTTAAAATAGTTAAAATATTTTGTATATAAGAGCATATTTGACTTTATTAAATACGGAGGAGATGTCTGAATTATAATCAAAGTAAAATGATATATGAGAATGGAAATGATACGTGTGAATGATATATGATATATGTGAATGGAAATGGAAACGGAAAAATGAAAAATGTGGAATGGTGTTTTATAAATGGAATAATGATTTGACAAATAGGGGGATTGCAACAGAAAGCGTAAGAGGCTGTGTGGGAGTGGCACAGTCCGGCACCCAATATGGGATTTCAACAGTCCAGCACTCAATATTTATTACGGCCCAAGAGTTTCCGAAGGAGGATGTAGCAGGTAGCCTTCCTCCAGGGTTGATTACCAGGTGGGATCATCCCTTCTACTAGTAGAAAACAGAGAGCAAGTACGGTCAGGCGACTGATCATCGTCCTATGTATCTGGCGCTAGCAGAATCCCCAAAACTTTTAAAGAAAGAATTGATAATGGTTTCAGATTTGCATTTTGAAAAATGAAATGGTATGAAATTATGGAATTATTTTTATGAATTGAAGAGAAACTGATTTTATATTATTTTTATATAGTTGTTGTATAAAAGGTAATGGAAAGATTATATTGAGAGATTTATTTCAAATGTTATATTATCTTGAGACATTATACTGAGAGGTGGTATTGATTATTATCTGGTGATAGAAGAGAAACTGATATTATATGGTTTTATATTTCTTTTCTTATGAAAATAAATAGATGGTGTATTTAATAAATAAAAATTAATTCTTTTCTTAAAGATTATGATGGGTCTTCTGTTTATATATAAATATATAAGTTTTCCTTTGATACTAGTTTACAAATTTATCTTGCTGAGCTATTATAGCTCACTCTTGCTATTTATTTATATAACAGCTAAATCAGGTGCCGAAACGTCGCAGTACAACGCGGAAGAGGGTAAAGGGGAAGTCTACCTTATGAGAAAGTATCGACATCTGTTCTCAAGGTAGTATATACTTATTTATGGGTATAATAGATGGTATTCTGGGATTGTAACAAAAGTTTATCTTTAACTGCTATCATTAATGGATGTTGTTCTTTGAGCATATGACTGGTGTGTGATGATATTAGTGTGGGGTCATTTGTGTGAGTATTAAATAGTATAAAAAAAAAGACCAAGAGATATTGTTAATAAATGGAAATTGGAGTATGATGGCCCGGATTCCTGACCCCGGATCTGGGGCTATCACACAGTGGGTCCGTAAAAAGGTTAAGGAATGATCGAAAGAGATCAGGGACAATTGTACAACCCTAAAAGAATAAGTAAAGAATAAAGAATGAATAGTGATTTTGGTGGATTTAGGAATATTATTAGACGACGCTATATAGAAGTACCCGGAACGAAATTCTGAGTTCGTATTAGTGATCTAGGGGGAAAAAGAGTGTATGTAAAAGCTGTCGGATTCTGAAAAACAACACTTTTATATTCCCCTAGGTTTCCCTGGACACTGAAAGACTTAAGGAATTATTGAAGGGATTTAAGGAAAATAGGTTCAAGAATTATTAAAGAGAATGGAGAATGATGGTGTAAATATTATTACGGTTTTCGGTAAAACCCTAACTAGAAACGATTGAGTTATTCGTTCGAACGATTAATGAATTGAGCAATAAACGGACAAAGAAACAAGCAGAGGACCAAGAGGTGTGATGAGCTAGTGGAGGGTGACATAATCACTTTATGCTAGATAAGATCAATGGAACCAAACTAGTTGCATTACTAACTAGCACCATTAGAAAATCAATTAGTACTTAGCATCTCTTTACCATTCCACCACTTAAACATCAACACATACTCATCCAAAGATATCACCCCTTGCAACATCACTTTATTAAAGTGGCTTTAGGATGAGATATTATCTAAGAAAAGTCACTTTATTGCATTATTATCAAAACAAATCAACCAAGCAATTCTTTCTCTTCCAAGGAGCCATTCGGCTTTTCTTATAATTCAAGAGTCAAAAACCCTCTTCCAACCATCATTTGATCTTTTAATTTTTAAGGTGAGTTCTATATTTCAAGAAACTATTCTCCTAGAAATTTCAAGTCCAAACTCCTTTGTTTCCATTTTCAAATAAATCATTTATAAGGAGGGTGAATAGTGTTCTTCAAGAACTAATCTTGTTTTCTTTGATTTTTATGGTTGATTTATCTAGCTTAAGGCCACTCAAGGATCATACAAAGCTTAGTGAGGCTAGAACATACTCCAAGGAAGGTAGAACTCTTGAAACCCTAGCATTTGATTTGAGATTTATATATGTTTTTGATGGGTTTAGCTTTGTATGATTATAGTGGTGATTATAGGCATGATTATGTAGTTAGTTATGTGATTTAAGAAGCATGATGATTATGATGGTAAAGTAGATGTTCTTGGACAGATTTGGGATGAGAAATATGTATGTGAATTGTATTGGTGCCCGGTGTGGCTTGGTTGTGTTGTTACGATTTTTAGAACGTCCGATTTATAGCCGTCGTAATGCCGAATTTTTGTTAACACCTAAAAACCAAGCATGGAAGTTAATGTAGATTCCTGACCTTGATAATATTATGACTTGTCCTTGTAGATCTCGATCCATAGATCATTTTGCCGTGAGAATCGAGACATTCCGACTTATGGTTTAGGAGTTATGGTCAAATTACTATAAGTAGTTCGAAACCGTAAACGAGAATTCGTAACTGAAATTGAACCCTCGTAAAATACGTAAGTCAGTGGCAAATCTTGGTAATTAAATACTAGAAGTAAAAAGGAAGGTGTGAGAGAAAACCTCATGTGAAACGGATCGTTTCCGATTTTATAAAAATGTTTGAATCGAAGTTAAACGTGAACGAACCCCTAAAAACCCGCTTGGTTATAACTTTGGTAAAACACTTAGAAAACGAACGATAAAACTCGAGGTATAATCTCGGTTCGTAATCGATCGACTTTAGAACTTATACGACTTAAGTATATACTGAGTGTGGGTATGATGACATGTCGTAATAGCGAACAAATGTCGGATCGTAGCGGTAATAAAAAGAGTTACACTAAAAGGTGTATAACGAGATAATTCGAAAACGTGTTTCGATTTAAGTGAAGTTTATACCTAGACTTTTAAAAGGTTTTAAGTGGTTAATCTCGAATGTTCTGATTGTTTATAGATCATCGAGCAGACCCATGACACGCTATCTCCACCCACACCCGATTACCAGGCAAGTGTTCAAAACTTTGAACCTGTTGTTGTGATAATATATATATATATATATATATATATATATATATATATGTGATTGCCATTTTACATATGCCATAGCATGCATGCCTATTGTCAAATTATATTATGATACCTGTTCCCTGAATTGATATTGGCTTATAGACTAGATACAAATTATCAGTTATAAGCCGGATTGTTTTGATAAGACCCTTAGCGAAGGGCATATGATATTCATTCTTAAATATAGACCGGGAGTCGGTATTTTGAGATATAGATAGTCGTGAAAACCCGGAGGGATTCCAACAACAGATTATTATTTATCTGAGGAATGTTATTATTGAACGTTATTTATATTTCCATAAAGTATCAATTACTTGAAAATCTTTCGAGGAATGTTATTCGAGTATTATCTCAGTCGAGAGATATTATATGAATGTTAGTTTCGAATATTCATTTAGAGTTGATTATTTAATGAATATTATTTTGATATTCATTAGAATGTTATTTAATAAATGAATATTACTTTCGAATATTCATTTAAGGTCTATGTACTTAAGGAATATTATTTTAAAATATTCATTAGAAGTTCTAATTACTTAAGGGATATTATTTCGAATATTCCTTTAAAGTTTTGATTAATAAATGAATATTATTTGGATATTCATTTAGAAGATTATTTATTAAAAGAATATTATTTTCAAATATTCATTTAAAGTTTGACTCATTTATTGAATATTATTTTAAATACTTATTGGAGTCTAATTATTAATGAATATTATTTTGAATATTCATTTAAGGAGTGATTTATTTAGTAAATAATTCTATATATTCATTCGAGGATTACTTACGAGCAATATTATGATTTAATAATATTCCGTAATTATTATTGAGTTAATAAATATTCTTGGAATATTTATTTAATTCTTTTAAATTCTTTTTAAAATGATTTATATTATTTGGAGATTATCTTTCACCTCCAAATATTATGTAAAATATTTCGGAATCTTTTTACGACTATTTTATCAAGGAAAGGTTCCCAACTCTTTTTATTTTTCATTTAAATCTATCTTAAAAGGATTTAAATGCTCGTTCAAACTTCCATATTATAGGGGAACCTACTTGAGCAATGTTATTTATCTTGTTGACTTCCCTGTCATAAATCTTGTAAAACTATTCATTTCACTCGCAACGTGGTTGCTGTTTATCAATTGAATCTTTGAGTAACCTTCTCATCATTCGAGGGGTAAGATTATTGGAACAAGATGGTATCCTCTAACAAGCAGCAGCTTGGGAGATAAGATGTTGAATTTTCCTTTCCAACTAGATACGACTACTTTGTGGAGTCTTATCAACAAGTATTATACTTGGGGAAAGGGGGACGAACTTTTGCGTTCAGAGTCATCAATTTATTTTTGAACTTGAGGTCGTGTAAGAGGCCGAGTAGCGCCGGTCCATCCCCTTTGGCCCAACCGTTGGCCGGGGAGAGCTAGTAGGGCGGTAGACAAGTAAAGCCGTCAGTTCTTCCTTCTACCGGTAGTAAATCTAAATTGAGCTGTACAATCTGCGACTGATCATCGTAAGATTGGCAGTGGGCGCGGTGAATACTCCATCATAAGTTCATCATTCAAATTCTTTTATTTTTCTGCAACATTATCATTGTTGGCAGTATTGGAAAAGTATTCATAATTGGAATTGCAATATTTTCCTACAAGTTCCTCTTTTATGATAAATGATAATATCTTGCTTATCTTTGACATAACAGATATTCCCACCTATATATGCATTTTGAGTTATCTCGTAACTTCATCGTTCATGTTATTCTGGCATCATTTCCGTAAATGCATGGCATATGGTTTGAAAGATACTTTTGAACTGTTATATATTATCATTCAGTTATATATTATTGTTGGTGGGCTATTGCTCACCCTTGCTTTATTATTATATCACAACAACAGCTAGACCAGATGACTCGCACAAGGCGCACTCGACGCTGACAAGGACGATGAGACTACCAGAGCCGAAGAGAAAGCTATTGGTAGGATAGATTTAGTCTTTCAGTACCAAGTATATGGTCTAGTATGACTTATGCAAATGGATGGCAAAGAGTATGTATTCATATTGAAATACTTTTGGATTGTAAGAACTCATAATGTGTTTAATAAAATTTGGTTGTTACTCTGATTTCATCTCTGGGACTATAACGGGTGTGTTTTATATTGTTGTGTTGGGTCATAAAGATGTAATTTATTGTATGTTGAAGTAAATTCAAGTATTGTGGACAGAATTGGAGACCGTAACGACTGGATCCCGGACCCCGGATCTGGGGGTGTTACAGTCAGGGTCTGTCATAGTCCCTGAAAACTCTTAGTCCGTGACTTCAGTCTCTGGTCAAGTACTGTTCACCATTTCTGTAGATCTTGAAGAACTGATATCTCCTTAATTAAATGCTAAACCCTTTATAAGATCAAGGTATTACAAGAAGTGTTATGTCATTCTATTCTACACATCACAACTCATGAATTTATTCCTAACAATCTCCCCCTATTTATGCTTTATAACATGAAACATAAATCTGAGTTGTTGATGTCAAAACCTCTAACAATGCAACTAGAATAGAATATACATGAATTTATTATTTACATGAAGTTGAGTCACACAAGTACCTCAATTACTCAATATGCCTTAATTCTTCTGAACTGTGAATTATCTTTGAGAAATTCTTCAAGCAGAGCATCTTCAGTTTTGGCTAAGACTTCACCAACACTCGGTTTCAGATCTAACATGTCACCATTATCAATAATGATTTGATAATGCAGAGCATTTAACTTGTTTGTCCTGTATCTGAAGTGATTAAGATTTTCAATAGAAACAGAATCATACTTCCCTTCCATAGCTTGATAAAAGACAAAAGATCCCCCGTCATCAACATTGATCTTTAATGACTTATACTCAATCTCTTTGTCTTTACCATCATCATCAACATAATGTAGCTTGAAAAGTGGTACATTCTCCTTCTTTGCTCCATACAATCTCTTCAACAATTTATAAATTTCACCAGTCCAGTGCATAAGTGATGCATTATAGTTCTGAGTAACTTCAGCATTTTTGTGTAACAAGAATCGAACATGTGATAACTCTTCTTCTTTCTTGTGATATAAAAACATAGACAAATCCATCCACCTCACTCTACCATCAGATAAGAAGTATACAAGAAAAACTTCTGTTTCTTCTTTATCAACCATTCCTCTTCTTTTATCATATTCTTGATATGTCTTCACTCTCTGAACAAGCTGTGCAGAAATCAACTTATTAAGATGTCATTGAGTCATATTTTCACCGAACTCGTCCAAGAGTGAATGAGGATCAGCCTGTAGCTTTGTAACATCTGTGGTATGCTTTCCAATCTCACTATGACCAAGTCCAGTCCTTTTTCTAGGAATTAGAGATTGTAAGTTTTGACTCATAGTCCAGTAAGATGGTTCCTTTGATCTTGAATGAACTTGCTTCTCAACACCAGAAGAAGTAGATTGAACATCTTGTGATTTCATCACTTCCTCCTGTGTAAATCCTACATTCTTCAAATTTATAGTAGTCCCTGAGACTACATCTTTTACAACTTGTTCCTGTAGAAGAATTGATGCAGTATCTGGTACTTGAAGAGTTTTAGCTTTCTTTGTTACAGACTCTGACTGTCCAGAAACTTGCTTGTCTTTAGATCTCGACTGAGTAGATCTACCAGTATCAGTGCCTGTACCAACTTTACTTTTTCCTCTCCCAACATTGTGACCACCACTGCCACCACCATCACCCTTATCCTTCTATAAGACTTGTCTTCAGAAGCATCAGCCTTGCAAGTATCTCTGATGACTATTCCTTTTCGGTTCCTCTTAATTGTTTTTATCTCCCCCTTTTTGACATCAGCAACATGTACTCCAAGAGTTTCAGTGAGAGAACAAATAAGATTCATCAAAATAGCCTGATTTTCCATGATAGTGACCTGGTTATCCTCTAATATCTGAAGTTGATGTTGAACATCTGTTTGAGTTTTTTGAACACCTTCAATAAGTGTCTTGTGCTTATAAAGATTGACTTCTATGTCGGAAGATACAAATTTCATAGAATCATTGGTAGCTTGAATTGCAGTATCAATACATGCAACTTGAGTAGCAAGAGCTTGAACAGACCGATTTACAGAAGAAAGATCAGCATCCGAAATTCTATGAGAATCAACAAGAAACTCACTTTTATAATTGAATTCAGCAATTCCCTTAGCATGAGCTAATGCTGTAGGATCTAATACTTCATCTGGATAGATTCCTTACTTGTTAAAGAATTCCAGTTTGTCCTTAGCTCTAGTTCTCTCAATGTTACCAATGTGTGTGATAAGTGTGAAAAAGTCAGGATCAGTAACAAATTGACTATGAACAACTTCAGTAGGAAAATCTTGATCCCAATAAGTAAATGTCTCCTTTTCTTCAGATTCAGCATCAGAATGAGTAGAAGTAGTATCATCAATCTTATTTTTGAAATCAAGATGCAAACGTGTAGCTTTCTCAAGAGCATGTTCTCTGTCATTTGCTTGAAGCAGTTGAATAAACGTGAAATTCAGAGAATCAAGACCCAGATCATGAGCTTCTACTAGATTAGTAGGCCACAGTTGATCAAAATAACCAAAGGAAGGGTCTTTAACCTTTGCAGATGATGTTGCCTGTGAATCAAGAACTACAGATGTAGAATGATATTCAAGTAAAGGTACTTGAGTAGAATGACTTACAGCTGCAACTGGAGTATTTGAAACTGAAGTAAAAGGTACTATTGCTAAATTTCCAACAACACTCTGTTAGATATAATTGATGTAATGTTTCAGTGTTTAAGTGTAACAGTGATATATCAGAGTTTAACTGGAAGGAAGTCAGATTTTAGTAAAGTCTGACTGACGGAAGCTGGACAGAGTTTAGTAAAGTCTGTCTGGAAGCAGCGCGTATAGAGTCAACAGAAGATATTAGAGATCAATTGAAGATTGATATGGAAGCGAGATCTTTGGAGACTGGATAGCTATCAAAGAGATCGAGTTGACTTAGGAGACGTGTGACATCTGTAATTGATATCATTGTATAGCTGATTATTAGGAATATCAATTAGAGATTGTATCGAAGCTGTATATTTTATAAATACAGTTAGGTTAACCCTAGAAGGGTATCGTGCATCGAACTATCTTTATTGTAACCTAGCAGCTCTTTGTGATAGTTTACATCACGAAGAGGGTTTTTAATATCAGAAGATTTAAAGTGCATAATCATCTTACTTGTTAAACTCTCATACGAATTTGATTATTAATTGTGTATTCGGCCTAACAAGTGGTATCAGAGCCAATCTGTTACTTTATTACAGGTTAAGATCCAAACACAATGATAATCATGCCAGCAATTCCTCCACCAACATCTACTAGTTCTGAAAAGGCTCCTACTACTGTGTGTCGTTATGAACCAATCAGGGTCCCTATTCTCAAGCCATCAGAGTATGCCATGTGGAAGGTCAAGATGACTATGTTTCTGGAGGCTACAGATCCAGAATATCTTGACAGGATTTATGAAGGCCCTCACAATCCTACAAAGCTATCTGTTGCAACTGCTGGTGAAGAAGCTAAAATAGTTCCAAAGGAAAAGAAGGACATGACTCCTGAAGATCTATCATCAATTGCTAAGGATGCGAAGGTTAGGCATTTACTGCATAGTGCTTTAGACAATGTTATGTCTAACAAAATGATTAACTGCACCACTGCAAAAGAGATCTGGGATGCTCTTGAAGTCAGATGTCAAGGAACTGCTGCTATTAAGAAGAATAGGAGAAACATACTCACACAAGAGTATGAGCACTTTGAGGCTAAACCTGAAGAGACCATGACAGAAACATTTGATAGATTCTGTAAATTGATTAATGATCTTTCATTGGTCAACAAAGAGTATGATCTAGAAGACTCAAATCTCAAGTTTCTTCTTTCTCTACCTGAAAAGTGGGATGTGAAAACAACCACTATTAGAGACAACTATGAACTTGCTGAAACAGAGATTGATGAAATCTATGGGCTGCTCAAAACTCATGAATTGGAAATGGAGCAGAGAAACAGGAGATCAAGCAGGAAGGCAAAGTCTGTTGCTCTTAAGGTTGAAGAGAAGCCTCAGAAGAAAGAGGCATCAAGAAGGAAAATGAAAGGAAAAGCTTTGGTCATACACTCAGAAAGTGAATCATCAAACTCTGATTGTGATTCAAACTCTTCTGAATCATCTGACTCTGAGGATGATGAAGAAGAAATGAGAAAAATGGCTGTGTTGATGGTGAAAACCTTCAAGAAAATGGGTTTCAAGAATTTCAAGAAAAGGAAAAGGTTTTCTAGAGAATCAAATGAAGACAGAAAAAGCTTCAGGAAGTCTGAAAGAAAAGAGACCAAGTCTGGGAAGAAGGATAAGTCTGAAATTCAATGCTACCAGTGTAAGGAGATGGGTCACTATGCTCCTGAGTGCAAGAAGGGTAAAACTGGAAAGGTACATATCACAAAAGGCAGAGATTGGGCAGACACTTCAGATTCTGATGAAGAAATTAACTATGCTCTCATGGCTACTACTGAATCAGAAACTACTGAAAATCAGGTACCTCTAACTACCTATGCTTATAATATTGATGACATTTCTCAATTAAGAATTTATCTTAAGTCATTGCATATAAGTTATAGGGATCAGACTTTAGAGAATGAGAGGATAAAGTCTGAAAATTCTGAACTTAAGGTTAGAAATAAACTTGTTGAAGAAAAACTTGAAAATATGCAACAAGTTCAGAAAGAGAGAGATGATGCTGTTTCTATAGAACAGGATTTGCTTCAGAAATATAAACAACTAGAATCTGAGTTGGAGGAAGCAAATAAGAAAATTAGGACTTGGACTAATTCTGGAAAGGACACTCAACAGATTTTTCAAACAGACACTGTTGGTCTAGGTTATAATCAGGGAGATGAACTAAGATTTCAAAATCAAGTTAAAATCAGACCTCATTTTGTACATGGAGCCAGTAAATTTTTGTCTGATAATGAAAAAGAAGCTGTTAAAAATGAACCAGTAAAAACTAGTGTTAAACAGGTTAATATTGGTTCAATGACAGATAAAAAACTCAAACATAAACTGAAGGAGTTAAAATCTGTTAAGAAACAGAGAGTGTCAAATAATAATAGAAATGGAAAAGTAGGCATCACTTCGGGAAATAAACCAATGCTTGCTAGTTATGCTCCAAGAAAGACATGTCATAACTGTGGTAGTACTAAGCATCTTGCAAATTTCTGCAGGAAAAACAAAAATATAAATTCTTTACCTTCCAAGTCTGAGGTAAAGAAGGATTTTGCTAGAACTAAGCCACAGACTTTATGCACACACTGTGGAAGCACTTGGCATTCCATTTATACTTGCAGACAGTATCATGCTATCTATCATAATTACTATGAACTTAAACCCAATCTGAAATGGGTTAAAGTTAATACTGCAAGTGTAAACTCTGATACTGTTAGCTCAAACTCTGATAATGTTAATTCCGCTGCTAAAGCTAACAAAGTTAAGAATGTCAAAGGATCCAAGCAAGTCTGGATCCTTAAATCTAATCCTCAGTAATTGCTTGTGATTGTATGGCAACAGGGAGGCAACCCTAGTTGTGGACAGTGGATGTTCAGGACACATGACTGGAAATAAAGCCCTGCTATCAGACTATGAGGAGAAGGCTGGCCCAAAAGTTTCCTATGGTGATGGCAATGTAGGAAGAACATTGGGATATGGCAATATTAATCTTGGAAATGTCATCATCAACAATGTAGCTCATGTCCCAGGACTCAAGCATGACTTGCTATCTGTGAGTCAAATCTGTGACAAGGGATATCATGTAGATTTTCAACCTGAATATTGTGAAGTTATCAGCAAATCTACAGGAAAGGTTGTTCTAGTTGGACATAGGCAAAACAACATTTATGAAATCAAGCTCTTAATAGACTCTGTTGGAAAAGCTGTTTGCCTGTCTACAAGAATGTCTAGTGAAGAGAGTTGGAAGTGGCACAAGAAACTCTCACATTTGAACTTGAACAACATCAATGAATTGATCAGAAAGGAATTTGTAAGAGGACTCCCAAAGGCTCTGTTAAATGTTGATGGCCTATGTGATTCATGTCAAAAGGCCAAGCAAAGGAAGTCATCTTTCAAGAGCAAGACAGAATTTTCAATCACTGATCCTTATCATCTTCTGCACGTTGATCTCTTTGGTCCAGTAAATGTTATGTCTATAGCAAGAAAGAAATATGCTTTAGTCATTGTTGATGAATACACTAGATTCACTTGGGTGTATTTTCTAGCAAAGAAGGATGAAACTACATTAACTCTGATGGAGCATGTGAAGCTTCTGGACAAAGGATCAAGTAACAAAGTCAGAATCATCAGAAGTGATAATGGAACTGAGTTCAGAAATGCAACAGTGGAAGAATTCTGCAAGGACAATGGAGTGAAGCAAGAATTTTCAGCACCTGGTACACCACAACAAAATGGTGTAGTTGAAAGGAAAAATAGAACCTTGATTGAAGCTGCCAGAACTATGCTTGATGAAACAAAATTGCCAACTTATTTCTGGGCAGAAGCTGTTCAAACTGCTTGTTTTACTCAAAATGCTACACTGATCAATAAGCATGGAAAGACACCATATGAGATGGTGAAGAAAAAGAAGCCTAACCTGAAATACTTTCATATTTTCGGGTGCAAATGCTTTGTTTTGAAGACTCATCCTGAACAGTTGACCAAGTTTGAGCTAAAGGCAGATGAAGGAATTTTTATTGGCTATCCACTGTCAACAAAGGCATTCAGAGTTTACAATCTGAGAACTAAAGTGATCATGGAATCTATACATGTGTCTTTTGATGACAAGAAGATAACTGGACTTAAAGACAAAGATGAATATGATCAACTGAACTTTGAAAATGAAGATTTAAACTCTGTTGAAGTAAACTCTGATCAAACTATTCTGACAGACTCTGTTGAAACAAACTCTGAACCTCTACTGGTAAACACTGGAGAAACTTCTCAGCCACAACAAAGGGAAGAACCAGTTGAGGGGGAGCATGATCAAGATGACGACTCAAACATTGATACTGAGTCAACTGAAAAATCTGGATCAAACTCTGATGATTCAAACTCTGAAAATTCAAATTCTGACTCTGGGCAGTCAAGTTCAGGGGGAGTCTCAGAAAATGAAGAAAGCCTACAACAAAATCAGGAGAGCATGGATCAAGGGGGAGGATCACATGCTGACAGAAGTCATTTGCCTTCTGCTAGGAAATGGACTAAATCACATACACCTGATTTGATAATTGGTGATCCAGATGCAAAAGTGAAAACAAGAAGTGCCACTGCAAGTGAATGTTTGTTTCATGCATTCTTGTCTAAAAATGAACCAAAGAAAGTGGGAGAAGCTCTTCAAGATGCTGACTGGATAACAGCAATGCAAGAAGAGTTGAATGAATTTGAAAGGAATGAAGTTTGGACCCTTGTACCAAGACCAAAGAACAGATCTATTGTTGGTACTAAATGTGTTTTCAGAAACAAGACTGACAGTGAAGGTGTTATCACAAGGAACAAGGCTAGACTGGTAGCAAAAGGCTATTCACAGCAGGAAGGAATAGACTATGATGAAACATTTGCTCCAGTTGCAAGATTGGAGGCAATCAGAATTTTTCTAGCATATGCCTCTCACAAGAAATTCAAAGTGTTCCAGATGGATTTGAAAAGTGCTTTTCTGAATGGGAAGCTTGAAGAAGAAGTGTTTGTTGAACAACCACCAGGATTTGTGGACCCAAAATATCCAGACCATGTCTACAGTTTGGATAAAGCACTCTATGGACTTAAGCAAGCACCAAGGGCATGGTATGAAACTCTGGCTCAATTTCTCTTAGAAAGTGGATTCAACAGAGGTACTATTGACAAAACTCTGTTTTATTTCAAATCTGGGAGTGACTTGCTGTTAGTTCAGATATATGTTGATGACATTATCTTTGGGTCTACTAATGATAAACTCTGTAAGAAGTTCGCCAAGATCATGTAGTCCAGATATCAAATGAGCATGATGGGAGAGCTTAGTTATTTTCTAGGCCTACAGGTGAAACAAACAGATGATGGTATCTTCATTAATCAAGCAAAATATACCAGAAATCTTCTCAAGAAATTTGGTATGCTTGACTGTTCATCTGCATCAACTCCCATGGCAACAGCAACTAAATTGGACAAAGACACAGGAGTTTCAGTGGATATGACAAACTACAGGGGAATGATAGGATCTCTTCTTTACTTGACAGCTAGTAGGCCTGACATCATGTATGCAACCTGTCTTTGTGCAAGGTTTCAGGCAGATCCTAGAGAGCCACATCTGACAGCTGTGAAAAGAATCTTCAAGTATCTCAAGGGCACCATATCATTAGGTCTGTGGTACCCCAGAGAATCAGATTTCAAGATAGACAGAAAGAGCACTAGTGGAAGTTGTCAATTTCTTGGTGACACACTTGTCTCTTGGTACAGCAAGAAACAGAAATCAATTTCTACATCTACAGCTGAAGCAGAGTATATTGTAGCTGGTAGCTGTTGTGCACAGATCTTGTGGATGAAGAATCAATTGCTGGATTATGGATTGAGGTACAGTAAGATTCCTATTTACTGTGATAATCAAAGATCTATTGCTATGACAGGTAATCCAATACATCATTCAATGACCAAGCACATCAGCATAAGGTACCATTTCATCAGAGAACATGTGGAAGAAGGGAATATTGAATTACATTTTGTGTCTACAGAACAACAGCTTGCAGATATTTTCACCAAACCATTGAGTGAAGCTACATTTACAAGACTGGTCAATGAACTAGGAATGGTCTCTGGTTCTGACTAGGAATGTTGGTTAGATTCAAATTTTACTTATGTAATGTGTTGCTCATATTTCCTTGATTTGTTAAGTGCTAAGTGATCTCTGTTGATTAAACTCTGTTATGCATACTCTGTTAACATGTTTTTCCTTAAACACTGACAAACTCTGTCAAACTCTATCAACATGCCTGTATGTCATACACTGTTAATAAGTTTGATAAACTCTGTGAACTCTGAGTTGATTTTTGTCTGAATGAAAACACCAATGAAGAAATATGTATGAAGCATGATTCTCGGCATTTAATCATGAATCTTTCTGAGTTATTGTGATCTAATCTTAGATTGTGTAGAAAGTTAACACAGCATGATACTGGTTCATATTTATAGCATCTCTTAGTTTATTTTGTCCTAAACTCTGAGTCTATAAATACTGTGTGCATTGCCTTTCATGAATTACTACTGATGTTGATGAACTCTAAACTCTGTTAGTTATACTCTGGTAGATTAAAATGATTACTGCAATACCCCAAAGAAAATATATATAGGTTGCTATACTCCTTTGAGATTATGTTGGAGACTAGGATGACCCAGGAACTTATTGGTATATAATATGTGCTAAAATTCTCTGATTTTTGGTGACTAGTCAAAGACTAGGATGACCCAGGAACATATCAAAATGATAAGGGCTAAAATTTTTGAATTTTTGGTGACTATCTCCAACCTCTAATTATTGGAATGAATAAAAAAAATAGCAATAGAGGGGGTATAAAATAAATTAAATGTTACTGTATATAGATTGATTACTACAGAGTTTAGCTTTCATCATACAGTCAGTGTTTACTATGAGAGTTTGTGCATCCAGTGTTTATTGATTTACTTTATGGATTTTATGAAAAATTAGATGCTCTAAAAATTTATTTAGTAAACTCTGCTTCACACACACATATTTTCACAACTGTGCAATTTTTGAAAGGGTTTCGGTGATAAAGTTGGAGAATTGACAAACGCTGTTGATTTGTAGTTAGTACTCTGAGGTAAATTTTCATTTGGACAATTTGAAAATTTTGGAGTAAATAGTGCTTTTGACAACTGTTAATAAGTGTATTGTGTTAAAGTGTCTTGGGAATAGGAAAGAGAATACAGCGGTGATAATTGCTATTTTTACTACGCATCATTAATTGATCCACTGTATGTATACTTCAAGTAATCCCTAATTGTTCTGTTCCTGATTTAATTGTGGTTATTGTTGATGAATTTGTTACTTATATGATTACTTTAATTATTTTTCATTTTCTTTGATTTAATTCTTTGAAGAACAATTCATAAACATAAAATTTGCAGAACACATTGAATAAATCAGAGAAATAGGATTCTTCATTAATAATAAGAAAGAGATTACATGCAAGTATTACATATTTTTGTTCTTTCTATCTACTAATCCATTCAACAGGAAAATAAAAAGTAAAGTCCAAACCACTCCATTGTTAGCAGCCATCCCAGATCCCATCTTTGCCACTTTGTTTGGGTGGAAGTTGAAGGGATAAGGTTATTTTTGCTGACATATTCATTAACAATGGTTGGTGGTGTTGGATGAGGATGCCTTAGAGGAAAGCCATATTACTGTTTCTTGAAGAGCAGCATCGATGTCGATCACTCTTGTAGGCTTTTCTCTCTCGATTCTTGAAGACTGGCATCCATCTGCAGCCACAGAGTTTCAAGCTGCCTTTCCCAGTCAAAGGCATCAAACTCTTCACGAGTATAACTGAAGATATCTCTGTTCTCTACAAGATGGAGATTCTTTTCCTTGATGGTAAATTTTGACATTGTTTAACGGTGTGTTGTGTGAAGGGTTTTTGATTTTCAGGAGAGAATGAAAGATGAAAGGGATAGTGAACAAATCTCTAGGCGTTAAATAGA
This sequence comes from Saposhnikovia divaricata, assembly GCA_036435485.1. Taxonomy (NCBI): domain Eukaryota; kingdom Viridiplantae; phylum Streptophyta; class Magnoliopsida; order Apiales; family Apiaceae; genus Saposhnikovia; species Saposhnikovia divaricata. The sequence continues at coordinate 165,402,018 of CM071595.1, read as the reverse complement.
GATGGGTAAGACGCTTCGTATTCTAAAACGCTTTGTATTCTGGTTTTAAATGGTCCCAGGTATTTTAAGAGAGTGTTATTTGATTTTTTTTAAAAAATCAAATATTTTATTGTTATATTCACAAATACACTTCTTAAAATTACGATCACATGTATTTCACTCACCCATTATTGTGTCCCACTCACCCATTATTGTGTCCCACTCACACATTAATCTAGGAACTGTTGAATGTTTGAATACATAAACGATTGAGTTTTAATTTTTAATTACAACTCTAATTACTTTTGTGTACAAACGATTGTGTTTTACTTTCACTCACTCACTTTTACATCTCACAGTTCTCTCAGTTTTCACTTGCGCATTTTCGCAAACACCTTTCCTACATACATTTTTCTTTGTGATTTCTTGCCCATTTATTGATTCAATGGCTTCTAAACCATTCACTGTTCTTGGTCTACGTTTTGTCCCTACCAATTATGCAGCCCCACTCAATCATGAATGTGTTCCAGAAGCGTTTCATCTTATGCAGAATTTCTTGAGAGACTCAGAGATTGGACAAGCTCTGGTCGAACCTAGTACTCTCTCTGCATCTCAGATTGCCACTTTTTGGCAAAACTCGGTCTATGTGGATGGAGGAGAGAATGGGACTCCAAACATCATCTTCACTCATGAAGAACAAGAGTTTGTGATTACTCCACAAACTGTCAGAGAAACGATGGGGTTTGATACACACACCTCTTATGCTTATGTTGCTGAACCTCAATTGAGATAGATGCTACAGGAGATAGGCTACATGGATTCTCTTGACAAGCTTGGCAGTGTAAAGAGGCATAATCTCAGGAAGGAATGGAATTTTTTCTTCGATTGCATTACAAGGACATTCCAGAAGAAGGTCACTAACTGGGATGCTATTCCAATGGATAGTCTACAAATCGGGTATTCTCTACTTTATGGCAGCAATTTTGATTTTGGTAGATATGTTCTAATGAATTTAGGTGATAAACTGTCAGAGTCTACTACAGTTTATTTTGCTCGATTTTGTCAAATGCTATTCACTGCTTGTGTATCTGGTTTAGAGATTGCTGAAACTGATGAAATTCAGCCTTTTAGAATCAACGAGATAATATTCTCTGATATGACTAATAAGGATGCTGGTAAAGAAAACCTACCTGCTTTAGTTCTACCACTTGCTTTGCAGAATTTTCTCAACCAACCTCAAGACCAACCACAACCTGAACCACAACCTGAACCACTAAACACTGATAATACTCAAACCCTAAACACTGAACCACCTACATCACCTACCCATACTGTACCTACTCAACAACCCCCATCACCAATCACAAACACTGCTTCAACCCAAAACCCTCAATCTCCAGTCACAAAATAATCTTCACACACTCCACAAATACACTCTGAACCATCACAATCTCAACCACAACCACAGCCTAAAGCAAAAAGAGGCAGAGTAAAGCAATCAGCAGCAACCACTGAAAGACATGCAAGAGTTAAGAAGACAATAGAGACAAATATCAAAGCAAAACAGACATCTCCTGGAGCTGTTTATGCTAGAAGAAAGATTCAAAGAGCAAAGAGACCTAAATCACCCTCTGTGGTGGCAGAATCTAGTAAAGAGGATTCAGATGAAGTGCCTCTAGCTAAGAGAAGAAAACTAGTAATCTCTGATTCTGATGATGAAAATGTTGAAGCTCCAGAGGTGGTTTCACAGCAAACACCTACTGTTGAGACTGAAAAAGATAAAATGCCTGCAGAGGTTGAAATGCCTGCAGAGGTTGAAATGCCTGCAGAGGACAAAATGCCTGCAGAAGAGGATACTAGAGATGGCTTTTCTCCAATGGATGATATTCTTGATTCATTCATGCCATTCTCTGATCCTATCTCATCTATTTTTGCTCAATCTGAAGCAACTGGTGCAGCTGATCAACCTACAGTTGTCCTTTCTGAAACTGCAGCATCACATACAGAGTTACTCTCAGATGCTCACCAGACTGTTGAAGGAGGAGATGAGATTGATCAAGCAACAAAGGCTACCTCTCAGCCTATGTCTGTTGATGACAAAAATGTAAACTCTGTTGCTGAGCCTGAGCAACATGAAGAAAATCTTGACAAGGCTGCAGAAGAAATTGCAGAAACTGTGGCTGACAATGCTCAGCACAGTGTTTTACTTGAAGATGAACATACTAAAGCTGCAAGTGATGAACTTGAAGGTGAAAGAAGTGCAAACTCTGATTCTTTTCTGAGTGCACCAGTGCAAACAGACAATAAACATACCTCTTTCACTCAACCTTGTAAGTCTCATGAAATTGAGAAAGCAAAACTTGCACAATTTGCTGCTGACTGGTACAAAGAGGATTGCATTTTTCCAAGAGGGAGAGCAGCTAATTTTGTTAAGCAAACTGCTGATACTATCTCCAATCCAGAGATTCTTTCTTGCTTAAAAGCAACTGTAGTTCAAGTCAAGACTCTGGATGGTAGATTTGGTGAAACTACAAAGGCAATCACTAACTTGAGGACTGAGATCGTGACTAGAGAAATGAAAATGGAAAGAGAGTCTAAACTCATGAATACCAAATTTTCTAAAGCCCAAGACAATCTCTTTGCCAGGCTGGGTAAAGTTGAAGAAAATCAGTCTGCTTTGTCTGTTAAAATGGATTCCATTGCAAACTCTTTGGAGTTGCTAACCTCCATCCTGATTCCTGATGATGTCAAAAAGGGGGAGAAAGTTGCAAAAACTGCTTGCAAACAACTTCAATCCTTTGAGAGGAAGGATGATGCTGCAGATGGAGGTGGATCTGACAGAACCAAAAGAACAATTACAAGGTCTAAAGTAAACTCTGTAAACTCTGTTAAAGCAAACACTGTAAACTCTGCTAAAGCAAACACTGCTGAAGGTCCACAGAATGATACAGAGTTAGCTGCAAACATGTTTCTTGAAGAACATGGAAATGATGTCACTCTAGAAGATGTGAAGGCTGAAGAGCTAAGGATTAAAGCTGAACATGAGAAAAAGCTTAAATCTGGAAAATTCAAGAAGAAAGATGAAAAGGCATCGAGACCTGTTATTAAAGGCATTAAGATCAATGAAAATGTCAATGCTGATCAGAGATTGTCTCATTCAAGAAAGCCAACAGCAGATGAGGCTAGATTGAAGCTTAAAGAAAAAGTTGTTGAAGTTGATAAGAGTTCAAAGAAGTTAAAGCAAGTTACAACCTCTGTTTCTACACATGTTGTACAAACTACTCTTCCAATTCATGGTTTTGTGAGACCAACTATTCCTGAGAATACTGAGAAAGTTCAAGGAGGTGATATTTTTCAAAGCAGAGCAATGATTGCTAAGCAACCTCATGATTTGGCTGGTTTAGGATCACACAGAGAAAGAACTTTGAATATTACTCCTAGAGATCATTCATCACTGGCTGCTCCAGACAAGGGTGTCCTTCAAATTAATTTGGACAAGCTGGAATCAGTACAGTTGATTCATCAAAGAAGTCTAAATAAAGACTTTCTGCTGTATTTCATGGAGGATGGGACTGTTTACAAAGTTGGAGACCATGATATTCATTTGAAAATGTATGAAGAACTGCAGTATGTCTTACATATTTTCAAGGTGAATAACAGTCGTACTTACCGAGCTGCAGAAGTGCTTAGATACCAGATGGAAAGATCAAAGATGATTTGTGGAATTAAAGACAAGTCTGAATATGTGCCAAAGTACTTAGATTACAAAGGAAGAATGGTTGAAATGAAGAGAAACAGTGCTAAGCTGAGAATCAGAAAAGTCATACTTTATCAGACTTGGAAATGAAATGAAGAAGAACAGCATCTATGATTTGAGATCAGCTATTTATCAGACAGATGGTACAGATTCTAAGCTTCGAGAGATCAAGCTACAGATGGAAAGAGCACTTGAAGTTGCAGAAGAGAGATTGCTAACAGAGTATTTGAGGACAGCATGGGATGTTGAAAGGATTAAGTAATTTATGCTCTGTAAGTTTTTCATATTTTCTGTAATTTTGATAAGTATCAGTTTAAACTCTGTTTAGTTGTTAAACACTGTATATGATTATTTGTTTTTGACATCATCAATTATCTATTAACTTGTGCATTTTTTCTAATGAACAAGTTGGGGGAGATTGTTAGATATAATTGATGTAATGTTTCAGTGTTTAAGTGTAACAGTGATATATCAGAGTTTAACTGGAAGGAAGTCAGAGTTTAGTAAAGTCTGACTAACGGAAGCTGGACAGAGTTTAGTAAAGTCTGTCTGGAAGCAGCGCATACAGAGTCAACAGAAGATATTAGAGATCAATTGAAGATTGATATGGAAGCGAGATCTTTGGAGACTGGATAGCTATCAAAGAGATCGAGTTGACTTAGGAGACGTGTGACAATCTGTAATTGATATCATTGTATAGCTGATTATTAGGAATATCAATTAGAGATTGTATCGAAGCTGTATATTTTATAAATACAGTTAGGTTAACCCTAGAAGGGTATCGTGCATCGAACTATCTTTATTGTAACCTAGCAGCTCTTTGTGATAGTTTACATCACGAAGAGGGTTTTAAATATCAGAAGATTTAAAGTGCATAATCATCTTACTTGTTAAACTCTCATACGAATTTGATTATTAATTGTGTATTCGGCCTAACACACTCACATCCTGACCTACACCAGTATCCTGTGTATTAACAGTTGCAGACTCTTACTCCTCCATAGAGTGATCAGCTTCTGCAAATGTCTCAATCCTAGCTGAGATTGGTAACATATTCAGAGGGACACTAGGATCATGAGGAAAATCTTCTGTCACATTCTGAGAAAGTGACTCCCTCAGCATCTACAAGCCTTTATTAATATTGATGTGCTCTAACTTCAGGCTTTGAATTTGCTTGGCTAAGTCCTGTTTCTCATACATCTTTATGAAAGAATAAGTACCAGCATCCATACCAAGATTTTCAGACCAAGATTCAGGAAATACTTGATCCCAGAAATCAAAAGATTGTATCCTAGTTTTCTCTCCCTCACTATGGAGTTGATCATCCATACCCTCATTCTCACTTTGACTTACTAAAGCCAACTCTCTTTCTACCTCTCCTTTTGCCTGGTTAGGAGCCAACCTCTCAATTTGTGGATCTATGTCCATCTTTTCAAGTGTATCACTCAAATTTAGATAAGTGCTCTCATGACCTACAGAAAAATAGGGGTTAAGAGAAGTTGTTATACCAGAACTCACATGGAGAGAGGGTTCCTCATATGGCAAGGGGCTTGAGGTTTTCTCCATGGAGTGAGCTGCTACAGTCTCTGAACCCTCACAAACATCTACTGTCTTTTCAGAGACTACAGGCTCCAGTATACCACTTTCAGGGTCTACACTAGACTCTGATGTCTTCAGTAAAACTTCATTAGACACCGTAGTTAGTATGTCACTATCTTTAAGTGTTGTTTGCTGAGACTCACCTTCAAGGTGGATAGACTCTGACTGAACAATATTTGTTTGATCTTCAGGAAAATCAATCAAAGTCATTCCTCCTATATCATAGGGTATCTCACCTGCAGTTTCAGTCATCACAGAAGACCTTTCAGCATCAGCAATCACAATTCCTGAGTCATCCAACCTCTGACTAGATGGTTCTTGTGTTGCAGTGACTGTGATCTGATCTATCCTACTATCCACCACTGGTGCAATAGTATCTTCTGTTGACTGCATTCCACTATCTACTACCTCCTTTTGTTCACCTTGAGCTGGAGCATCTTCAACAATGAAATCCTTGTGAAACAAGTACGTGTGAAGTGACTGAAGTGCACCATGCTTAGAAAGTCCAAACTTCTTTCTCAATTCTCCTCTGATTGATTAATAGAAATACATCATCATAAGATCAAGTCTTTGACATAAAATTCCATATTCTTGAGGATGAGAAAGTTTGGGTACTCTCTATATTAGAAAGTCTAGAACAGGCCTGGAAAGCTTGACTTTGATAGAAATAAGCTTCATAGCCATCCTGTATGTCAAAGTGGTTTCCCAACTTGAATCAATATCAAGGCCTCTTGTGTCAGATTCTGACTTGGATACAGCTTTATGCTTAGAGACCTGCAAAATGTTAGTTGGACTAGACTCTGTATGTGTAGATGACAATTGAATCTTTGTCCTTGTTCTCCTAATATAGTGAGCAACAGATTTATCTTGAGAAGACTCAAGAGGTGCAGACTCAGTGGTGATCTTGGGTTGAGATCTTTTTTCAATAGACACAACCTTTTGAGAGACTATACCTAGTAACTGTTTTCCTTTTTTAAGAACTACAGTCTTTTGGGAGACTGCAGCCTGGCTGTGACTAGGTCCTTCACCTCTTTCACCTAGCTTAGAAAGTTGAATTGCAGCCTTCAATTCTTCTCTCTCAGCAAGAGGTATATCATCACCTTCACTACTAGAACTAGGAGCTACATATCTTCTCTTCTTTACAACTGATGCCTTTTGAGAAACACCAGAGGTTGGTTTCTTTGAAACAATAGGCTATGGATCAAAATTTGGTTCTTGAAATGTTTCAGAGACTGTGATGTCTTGGGTTACTTGGGTAGACACAGGGGGGTCCTCCTCCAATTGAGGTTCCTGAATCATTTCACCACCAAAGAAAGAAGAATTATAGAGAGTAGGAAGATGAGTTCTTAGAAGTACTTGAACATGATTTGGATAATGCATTGCAGGTAATTCCTCTGAATTCTTCTCACTATCCTTCTTTGTAATATCAGAAATAAAAAATTTGTTGTACATAAGAAGGAACACAATGTTGTCTACCAAACCTGGTATTAGCATTAGGAATAAAATGGTTGATAAATAATTGCATAAATCTATGATAATAAACCATATTCCTTCCATTTTTATTAGAACCAAGTTTGATACTCATCTGATTCAATTAAATGTGACCAATGTTAATTACTCTGTTATAAAGCAAACTATATCCAATGTGAGAAGTAACAGAAGTAATTTGTTCAAAAGAACTACATTTACCAGTAAAGCATTTAGCCAATTGATCAAAGAAGAAAGACCATTCTTTTCTAAGAAAAGGTCTCCTTAACTGGCTCATGTTATCTAGAGGTCCACTATATCCTAGTGAAGATAACATAGTTCTAATATCATCATCAGATGGTTCACTAACATAAGGCACATTAACAGGTAAGTGAAGTACTGAATTGACAACAGATTCAGTAATATCAAAAGAATCTTGTCCTAGGTTTAGAACAATCTTACCAGGTTGACCCTGAACAGGATCAACTACCACAGCATTCTCCCAAGCTTGTGAAACAGTAGCTTGATTAATCACTGGAGATGCTGTCAGTGCATAACGCAAAGGTCCAATTGCCATAAAATCCATCACTGGGTGAAAATCAGTTGATACCCCTTCCTTATTGGTGATTGCAGCAACATGGTTGTTTGTCATAAAGTCGAAGTCACCAAACTTGAAAGCAACTGACTTGGGTAATCTTCTTTGAGCAGCCATTGATTTTGAATCTGAGAAAAACTTGAGAAATCTTTGAAACTGATTAGAGATTTTGAGAGCTTGAATCAGTTTTTGCTTTAGAAAATTCAAATATGAAGAAATCAATAACAATCAGAGTCTCAAAATAATAATATACTCAAAATTCCTTCAGACCCACTAATCCACATCCACACGTAGATTGACAGGTGGCAGTCCCTGAAAAAGTGTAATTATCCACGATTTTTGGAAATAAAATCCAAAATTGATTTTAATTAAAATTAGGGTTTAATTTGAATTTGAACCGATTTTCAGAGACTAAAATGGAGTTACATATGTGGCATGTCAGATATTTTTTTGAAAATAAACACCAATAATCCAAGCAAAATATTTTTATTAGATTTTAAAGTATCCTGGAAATATGAGAAGTTCAGTCACGCGTGAAGTAATAATGATATAGCTGCATTGGAATACTTCAAAAGACTGTCCAGCTTCTCACGAATTTTTATATAATAACCTGGTGTCATTTGCCTTACTCCATTCTAAAGACCACTCAAACACTCTCTGCAAAAGACACAAAGAGCTTTCCAAACACAATGGCTTTTAACCTAGATATTCACATGAACCCTAACTTTCGATTCCTCTTTTCTGAGAAGTTGCTCTCATTCAAGTCGGTTCTTACCGCTTGAAATTGCTCAGAGAAGAAATTCAAGAGCAGATGTACTCAGCATCCCCCAAATTGATTTTGGCATATCTGGAGAGTTGACGAATTGATTGTGGAAGATTCATGGAAGAGACAACTCCAGCAGCCACAACATTAGACAAGAACAATATTAGTAGTCATTGTTAGGCAAAAAGAAAAATTGTATTTCATTTCCATGTATGTAATGCTTTTGATTAATGAAAATACAAGCTTTTCTTTTGATCTATCTTGTCTATTTCTTGTTTATTGAAGTCATTTATGAGTATGAATATGTTGAATTATCAAAACATGCAAAAATCATTTAGAACGAGACAACTAAGTAATTCAGAACCTAAATTACTAAGTCAGAGACTAAGAATTCAGAGTCTAGTACTTAATGACTTGTTTAGTCATACTATAATTTATCAAGACAAAATGTTATTAACTTCATAGTCTAAATGACGAATATAGATACTGATATGAATATCAAATCTATAAGCTAAACAACATACCTTGCTACTTATGCAGATGTTAAAGATCTAGAAATTTAACATTCCTAACTCACTAACCAATTTAATGAATGTAGACTCATCAAGTGGTTTGGTTAGGATATCTGCAAGCTGTTTGTCAATAGGAATAAAATGAAGTTCCACAATACCATTCTCAATATGTTCTCTAATAAAATGATATCTGACATCAATGTGCTTAGTCCTTGAATGTTGAACTGGATTCTCTGCAATTTTGATAGCACTAGTATGATCACAAAACATAGGAATATTACTAAGTGTCATACCATAATCCATCAACTGATTTCTTATCCAAAGGAGTTAAGCATAACAACTGCCTGCTGCAATGTACTCAGCTTTTGCAGTTGAGGTTGAGACATATTGTTGCTTCTTGCTTGCCCAAGAAATCAATCTGTTTCCCAAGAATTGACATGTACCTGTTGTGCTTTTCCTATCTATTTTACACCCTGTATAATCAGAGTCTGAATAGCCAATTAGGGAGAAATCAGATTCTCTAGGATACCACAAACCAAGGTTTGGAGTTCCTTTGAGATACCTAAAAATTCTCTTTACAGCAATTAAATGAGATTCCTTAGGATCACTTTGGAATCTAGCACATAAACAGGTAGAAAACATTATATCTGGTCTACTTGCAGTTAAGTATAATAATGAACCTATTGTTTGCACAAAATTACGCAAGCGTACGTGGTCACAAGTAATATATAAGGTAAAGTCCAAATTCGTTCCCACAGGGATCAGGTTATGGTTCTTTTCAGCTAATGTGCCCATTCAACAATGTATGATCTTAATTCACTGCCAAGACAATTAATAAATTGAGGTTTTTAATTATCTAAAAACTAATTAACTAATGAGAATTAAATCTGACTTACTGATAAGAATAAAAACATGGGATCCTAACTTCATTATCTACTTCACTTAGAGTCGCAGCCTTTAATCAATACATGTGATGGTTTTGATATCTGATCGGACAACACGAAACAAGTACACGCTACCTCTCAGTATACGTATACCATACTACCCATACATCCACAAAAGAGATAGAAGATTAATAGACACCAATTATGCTTAGACCCTATATGTCTATAGAATTTGAAAACATAACGGTTGAAGAACAAGTGTTATTCCCAGATTACACACTTGTATAATTGTAGAAGGGGGGGTTGAATACAATTCTTGATATTTATAAATTTCTGATAAGAACTCCAGAAATCTATAATTAGATAATTGCTGTAGAAAGATTAATGCACAAACACATAAAAATTAGGTGGTTAAATGCACCACCTGAAGCTTTTATTCGAAGAAAACTCTTTGATACAAAAGTACACAGCTTCTGTTTTACAACTCTTTGCTTTCGAAGAATATTCAATAGAAACCCTAAGCAAAATGTATCTATTTTCTTAGTCTACAAAGAGTGGCTACACTTGGTTATATGATAAGTGGATTTTATATCCACTTGGATCGCTTAATTTCGGCTTAAATTGATTGTCTTGGGCTCAAGTTGTTGTAGATTTGATGTGTTTTGCTTAGTTGTGCAGGATTACGAGAATGTTGACTAAGGTGGATGCTTTTATAATTTTTTGGGAATTAATTGATTAAAATTCGGATTTTCGAGAAGGGTTGCACAGTTTACACTGTTTTGGCCATATCTTGAGTTCTAGAAGTCCGTTTTAGGCCCGTAAGCAGTCCACGCGAAGATAACGAGATTTCCTATCATTCTAAGATAGTCCAGAGGTCCAATTACGTGGGGAACGTTCCAGTAAATCTGAAGAAAAGTCAGCCACGAATTTTCCTTACAAAACATAATCAAATTAGGAAACGTATCTTGCAGAAATTCTATTATAATTCTGTTTTGTATTTTCTTGCTGGGCAAGACTTGTAGTGCCTATATAAACACATCATACCATTGTAATAGGGATAGACATATTATTAGTTATTATTATTATTGTAACATAGCTTAGATCTGCAAGGGGGAAAAGGAGAGAAGGATTCAACGCTAGTGACAAGCAACGGATCTAGATCTACTTCAGCCTTTGTGTTATTCTGGATTATAGATTTGTTTTCTTAACTCTTTGTTTATTAATATAATTACTTCTTTTATTCATATCTTGTTTTATATCATGTTTTCATCAAATCCCATGACGATGAACGGTTCAATTATGAGCTAATCGTTGTCATGGGATTCTAACGGAGTTATCTATGTAGCTTAGTAGTTTATATGCTTTAAAGATTTATGTGTGGTGAATTCTTGATATCCTCGTATGGTTGTGTTTCATGTATTTAGATGCGTCGCGAACATCTAATTTGTTAATCTCTTGCTAAACGAGAGTGGATCTTGAGATTTAGAACTTGCCATGCTAGCATAGGATAGGTTGATGTTTTAACATCATGATTTGTGGCGTAAATAGAGATATTATGCTGCCCTATGTGATCTAAGTGGATAACTTGTGCTTAAACCTTTATGTTTTCAAATTCTATAGAGATATAGGGTCTAAACATAATTGGTGTCTACCCATCTTCTATCTCTTTTGTGGATGCATGCGTAGTTTGGTATTAGTATACCGAGAGGTAGCTTTTACTTATTTCGTGTTGTCCGATCAGATATCAAAACCATCACATGTATTGATTAAAGGCTGCGACTCTAAGTGAAGTAGATAATGAAGTTAGAATTCCATGTTTATTCCCATATAAGTAATTTGATTTTAGATCTCATTAGCTAGTTAATTCTTAAATTGCATATTAGTTAAATTTAGTTAAATAAAATCTCAATTAATTACTTGTCTTAGCAGTGAATTAAGATCATACATTGTTGAATAGGTGCATTTACTGAAAAGAACCATAACCTGATCCCTGTGGGAACGAATTTGGACTTAACCTTATATATTACTTGTGACCACGTACGCTTGCGTGATTTTGTGTTAACATTATAAATCCCAAGTTTTACAAGTACTACTGGAATAAGATAATATTAATCTAATTCTAGTTGACTTGCTACTACACTCCAAATACACATGTAGCCGAAAGGTTGTCCTTGTGATCAGACATGTCTCCTGCACCTTTCTTGTATTCATAGTGTAAACGGAATGCTTCTTTCTTCTGTGTTTCCAAAGTATGGCTGCCATACTGCTTTTTGTATCTACTATCAACCCATGTGATCTGTCAGTCAAACATGTCCTTATCAACTGCTAATCCCCAGCTTATCATAGAAGACAGTGTCAATGATTATCCGTTGATATTGAGACTTGAGCTGTATCCGTTGATAGAGTGGATTTGAGTTGTATCCGTTGATAGAGTGGATTTGAGTTGTATCCGTTGATAGAGTTTTGTCTTCATCTGTTGATACACTTTCACTTAGACAGAATTACATAGCATACCTTATTTACAATTGGCTACCCTATTCTGCCTATCCGTTGATGGTCAACATGACTGTGGATAAAAACACTATCAACTGATAACATAGAGATACTGCAGTATGCTACAAAACCTCATCCGTTGATGAGCTACCTGTCAACGGATAGAGTTATAAATCCTCATCCGTTGACAGCTACAAAACCTTATACAATTTGATTGATTGTGAAGTTATCATCAAGTACAACATATTCCTAACAATCTCCCCCAATTTATACTTGATGGCAATAAAGCATAAATTCAGGACCTTGATGATAACAAAACATTCCTAAAGATATATATATATATATATATATATATATATATATATATATATAACAATGCAAAAATTGTATTAAGCTACAAAAATTAAAAACTGAAAGTTTGAGAAATTTACAGAGAAGTGCTCCTCTAGACTGAGCAGATTAAGACTGTTTCTTTTCTCTTGTTGGCATCACCCTTGATTTTCCTTCTTTGGCAGAGTGGGACTCAATCTGCATTTGGAGTTGCCTATAGAAGGCATCTTCTTCATCAACCTTTGGATTTAGCTTTTGTTGTAACCATCTCAGGTATTGAGAACTAGCCTTTGATAGTTGGTCTTCTAACCTGAAGAATCTCCTGTTACCATCTTCATCCCTGAACTCCATCATCCAGAAGGGTTGAAGGTTGATTTTCTGTCCATTGTATGGGATCTTCATCTTCCTTGGTAGACTTGATGGTGAGTTCCATTCCCTCCTTATCTATTCTATTCTGTCCAGTATCTCCCCTTTTGCTATCTTGGAGAACCCTGTGTATCTCTTGATTGCAGAGAACACTTTGGTTAAGGTCAGATAATTTTCTCCAAGAACCCTCTGTAGTGGCCATGTCCTTTCCTTTCCTCCCTTGTATACAAAGACCAATCTCTCAGGCAAATGCTTATATTTGTCAATTCCTCTTACTTCTGACAATTCATCCAGATAAAGATTCATGCCAGAATATTCTTCAATATCTGCCTGATAGATAAAATCATCCTTGTTTTCCAAGATTGGCTGCCTGACAATAGCAGGTACCCTAGCAACTTGAATTGGTTCCTTTGAAGGTTGCTTCCTTGGTATCCTTTTCTTCTGTATAGGCTTCTGTTGAGTCTTCAGCAAGAATGATGGAACCTCAATGGAGTCAAGATTCATTGGTTCCTCTTTAGGTATTATAGGATCACCATGGAAATTCACAGCTGGGTTGAATACTTTTACAGAAATAGGTTGTGATGAGCCAACTGTCTCCTTGCTTTCAATTTCTGGAGAGACAGGCCTCCTTGCCTTTGATTTCATTCTCTTAGATTTGGATTTGGGTACTGATTTCACTTTCCTTTTGGATTTGGGGACTTCCTCAGGTTCCCTCATTTCATCCTCTACCTCATCCATTAACTCCTGAGCCAGCCTGGCTTGCTTCTCATCTGAGTTTTCATATTGATTTTCTTCACTTGGATGAGCTTCCCTGAGAAGTCTGGAGGTCTCCTCTCTTTTTGCTTCAACAAATCTAGGATGGCTGTTGGATATGTTTAAGACTTTTCCATTCCTTATTATTACAGCCATCCATTCTCTTACACTTCTATTGGCATTTTCCTTGAACTCCTTAATTTTCTTTCCCATTAGCTTTCCTTCATCATCCTTGGGAAATGGAAAGTCCAATTGTAACTTGTTCTTCCCATTTGCCTTTGGTGGAGAGTAGGCTCTGGTTTTGATGTATGGTTCAAATTCTTTGACATAAGAAGGTTCAGCATCATAGAAAGTAGGAGCTACAATCTCTGGAGTGAGCACCTTCAGAATTGTAGTTGATATTGTTGGAGCTGAGGACTGAGTAGAGAACAGATTTGATACAACTGATTCATTGATCATCCTTTCTGTTCTCATCATTCTTTCATTGGCCTCCTTGTTGATCTTTTCTAAGACCTCTATTCTAGCTTGCCTTTCACCATCTGAGATTTCTGATAGGTCAGGAATCACAGGAAAAGCCTTTTGTTTCTTCACAGGGGAAGCCTCTATAGTAAATTCTTTTGGATTGACCACTATCATTGGCTGTTGCTCCCCCTCACTTTGTGTTATCTTGCTACTGGAAGCTGGAATTTGAATTTGACTAGAAGTGGCTACAACCTCTTCTACCTTTTTCTCCCCATTTTTGTTAGCATCAAGGGCTGGAGATGAGACTGCAAGCAACCTTTCCAGTAGCTCAGTCTGTTTGGCTTGATTTGCAATGAGTGTCTGCATTTGAGATTCCATACCATCCACTCTGGAGGAGAGATGCTGAACAGATTTTGCCAGGATATCTTCCTTCAATAGTTTGCTAGTCAGCACCTTCTGAGTGGTAGTAGGGGCTAGTGCCTCAATCCTGGCATCTAGTTCCACTTTCATTTCTCTAATTGCAGTTTGGACCTCCTCCTGTTGAGTTCTTTGAATGACCATGTGCATTTTCTGAAGTTTCAGGGAGTCCATTATTTGCTGAAGGACAGCCTTTCTCTGTGGATCTGCATTTTGGTGCTCAGCCCTAGCAGATTGATATTGCTTCACAATCTCCACATTGAAGTCACCAGCCACAGTGGTAGTAGAAATAGCCAGTCTGGAGTATCACCCACATTGACTTCTTCATCATTTGCTGTGCTGTCACTATCATCATTGCCAAACTCTTCACTGTCAGCATTGGAAGACAGAGTTGTCAAAGCATCCTTTGCTCTTTGTAGAGATTGTGAGGTGTGCACTAGGTGCATTACCTCCTCTGCCTCCACATTGCCCTGTTGTGCCATGACTTAATAGGCAGAAACAGGATGAGTAAAGGTTTCAGGATCCAAAGAGATGGAGTCAATGATTGACTGATATTCTTGTCGAAATTCCATCTCTTTAGAAGCTTCATTAACCTCCATTAACTCACTCGCAATGGCTGAATCTTCCTGCCTTATTTCTCCTGTAGTCCCTTCTTTCCTCTCATCTCTATGTTCTTGCATCAGGGGCTCCCCCTGGCTCACACCTCTCACATCCTCACCTTCACCTACTAAGGTGGAACTCTCTTGCTCTCCTTTTGCCTGACCTGAAGAAATGGTCAGCCTCTCATTATTTTCCTCTCCTTTTGCCTGCTCACAAGGCAGCCTCTCACTCCCTTCCCTCAATCCTAGAAGTGTTTCAACTACTGAGAACTCCTCCATACTTGACACAGGAATGTCAGATATAGCAGTGGTAGAGTGAGTTATCAACGGATAAGGGATATCCGTTGATAGAGTAGTTATAGCTATCAACGGATGGCTAGCCAGAGGCACATCCGTTGATGGAGAAACACTTGTCAACGGATGAAGGATATCCGTTGATGAAGGAATGATAATATCCGTTGAAGTGAAAACCAACACTGAATCTGTGGAGATTGATTTTAAAGATGAGGCCACAGATGTTGTTGTGAATTCAGGAATGGAAGGTTGATGGCCCAACAAATCATCTAAAAGATGATGACCACCAATTGCAGAGTGGGGCTTCTCCAAGAATCTTAAAGATGGAGAATCAGGAATTGATGTAGATATCATATCCACATCCAGAGATGGAGTTGGTGATGGTGGATTGTAATGTGTGTCGATTTGAAGGTTAAGATTAAGGGGCTGTGACTCCACATTTATTGAAGTCACATCAAACTGAATTTGAGAAGGTACAGTTTGCTGTACTGTGTGTGCACCCTGTGCTTCCATTATGGTTTTAGATTTTACTCTTCTTTCATAGGTTTTTGAGGGAGAGCTAGTGTCCCTTACCCTTTTGTGCAGAGTTGCTGTAGAACTAGTAGTCACACCCTGTTGAGAGGATGTAACTTGGGCTTGGCTATTTGGTGCACTTTCCTCACCCACCTTATTCTTAGGGCTTGCACCCTGTCCCTCACCACTCACTACCTCCTTCACACTCCCCTCAAGAGTTGTGGTAGTTTTTGCAACAGGTGCTTTTTGAGAAACACCTGAGGTTTGTCTCTTAGATTTTGGTTTGGAAACTTTTGTTTTAGTCACTTGGGTAGGAGCCTGTTTGGTCACTACTACAGACTCCATTGTGACTGAGGAAGGCAAAGAAATTTGGGGGTTAGAGATAGGAGTTTCAAGGTTAGAAAGAGTTACCTGAACAATTGGTAGGTATACCAATTGTACCTCTGCATTGGAGTTCATTGGAATTAAATCACTTAAGACTCTCTTCTCCTGAACAAAACATGTGAACTTGCTATCCGGGTTAGCAATGGATAGCTTATTCTCATATACATGCAGTGCTAAGAGCATAAAAAATCTAGCAAAATAGATATTCTTGCCCCTAGTTTCCTTTTTACCTAATTTTGCTGCTATCTCATACATGACTAGTGTGCCAAAGTTATAGAATTTATCAGTCAGAAGCATACACAGCATAACTAGCATGGAATGGGTAACAGCATCAAAGTTACTAATTTTGCCTGAAAAAGTTTTAATGAAGGCATCACAAAAATAACTCCATTCTTTAACCATCCCTTTCCTAGCAATTTTTCATAAATTATCAGTACTAAGGGCATAATTTATTGAATTAAGCATGGCAACTATTTCAGCATCACTGGGTACTTTCAGACAGTTATTCTCAGGCAATTTTAAACAAGCAGTTATCACATCAGAGTTAACTACATAGTTTTTACCCTTTAGAGAAAAAGCAATTGTACCATCTGTGCCATTGTACTCAGCAGATGCCCACACCTCTTCGATTACTTCGTGGATTAGAGGAGTGGTGGCAGTCATAGCATACGAAAGTTTACAATTCTTCACAAAATTCATCATGGTGTGATAAGCTTCTGGGGCATTCACTGTATCGACATAGGCAGCGAAATTGTTCTTCTCATAGGTGAACCCAGTGGAAGACATCATCTTAACAATAGGCGCCATTGAAGAGTTTGAACTTTTGTTGCAGAGAGTTTTTGTGAAGAAGAAGATGCAGTTTACTTAAGAGAATCTTGAAAGTCGATAAAAGTGAGATGTGAGAGCACAAGACAGCCTTTTATACTTTTCAAGAATTGAAAATGAAATAATTAAAAGTAATTACTCATTGGTCAAAAGTAACTGTCAAATAATAAAAGAAAATAAATATAACTAGTCATATATAGATACACGTTTACCAACGGTTATATTTAAAAGAAAATATGTATATCAACGGATATGGATTGAACGGTTGAGAAACAGTTTATCCGTTGATGACGTGGATAAGCTGTTATCCGTTGATATACAAAAATCTAGGAATGTGTTTATGCTATCAACGGATAAAGGATATCCGTTGATAAGATAATTTTGCCTTGGACAAAATTTCTAAAGACAAAAAATTTTCTGAGAGTTTTTAATTCTCAAGAAAATCAAAACACATTCTTAGCTGCAATGCAGTGAAATCAAATATCACTAGGAATTATGACAAGTTAAGCATACCTAGCTCACCTACCAATCTAGTGAATGTGGATTCATCAAGAGGCTTGGTGAAGATATCTGCAAGCTGCATTTCACTTGGCACAAAGTGCATTTCTACTGTACCATTCATCACATGTTCTCTAATGAAGTGGTATTTGATGTCAATGTGCTTGGTTCTCGAATGTTGCACTGGATTCCCTGTGATGGCAATAGCACTTGTGTTGTCACAGAAAATTGGAATCTTCTCAACTTTTAGACCATAGTCAATGAGTTGATTTCTCATCCATAGAATCTGTGCACAACAGCTTCCAGCAGCAATGTACTCAGCTTCAGCTGTAGAAGTGGAGACTGAGTTTTGTTTCTTACTGAACCATGAAACAAGCCTGTTTCCTAGAAATTGACAGGAACCTGTAGTACTTTCCCTATCAACTCTGCAACCTGCATAATCTGCATCTGAATAGCCAGTTAGATCAAAACCAGATTCTCTTGGGTACCAAATGCCAAGGTTTGGTGTTCCCTTGAGATACCTGAAGATTCTTTTAATAGCTATTAAGTGAGACTCTCTAGGGTCAGCTTGAAATCTAGCACAAAGACAAGTAGAAAACATTATATCAGGTCTACTAGCTGTTAGGTATAGAAGTGAACCTACCATGCCTCTATAGCTTGAGATGTCCACAGACTTTTCCTTAGAATTCAACTCAAGCTTAGTTGCAGTGGCCATAGGTGTTTTTGCAGATGTACAATCCATTAAGTCAAATTTCTTTAAGAGATCATAAATATATTTTGTTTGACTTATGAAAATGCCCTCATTAACTTGCTTTACTTGTAGGCCAAGAAAGTAAGTTAATTCACCCATCATGCTCATTTCATACCTACTTTGCATAAGTTTGGCAAACCTTTTGCAAAGCTTCTCATCTGTAGACCCAAAAATAATATCATCTACATAGATTTGAACAAGTATTGAAGAGCCATTAATATTCCTATGAAATAAGGTTTTATCTACTGTACCTCTAGTGAAGTGGTTCTCCAAAAGAAATTGAGATAAAGTGTCATACCAGGCTCTTGGTGCTTGCTTCAAACCATAAAGTGCTTTCATGAGAAGATATACATATTCTGGAAATTCTGGATCCTCAAAGCCAGGAGGTTGATGGACATAGACCTCTTCTTCCAGTTCCCCATTTAGAAAGGCACTTTTGACATCCATCTGATAGACTTTGAAATTGGCATGTGCTGCATAGGCTAGAAAGATTCTTATTGCCTCAAGTCTTGCCACTGGAGCAAAAGTTTCATCAAAATCTATTCCTTCTTCTTGAGAGTAGCCTTTTGCCACTAATCTAGCTTTATTCCTCACAATTATGCCATTTTCATCTGTCTTATTCTTGAGAACCCATTTAGTACCTATGACACTTCTATCATCAGGTTTGGGCACAAGTTTCCATACTTTATTTCTTTCAAATTGGTTTAGCTCTTCTTGCATTGCTAACACCCAATCTGGATCTAGAAGGGCATCTTCCACTTTCTTAGGTTCCTCTTGAGACAGGAAGCTACTGTATAGACATTCTGCTTGAGTGGCCCTTCTAGTTTGGACTCTTGAATTTGATTCACCAATAATTAACTCAAATGGATGATATCTAGTCCATTTTCTTGCAGGTGGAAGGTTTGATCTTGATGAGGTTGCTTCATTTCCATGAGCATGATCATGTTGATTTAGCATTGAATTTTGACCTTGAGAAACTCCCCCTGAGTTTGTTGTCCTTGCTGAATTATGAAGTTGACTGTCAATGGATGCATCATTTTGCTTGTCGACGGATGCTTGAGAATCTCTGTCAACGGATGCATCTCTAATAATGTCAACGGATGTTGCAGAATGACTGTCAACGGATGCTTCATTTTTAGTGTAAGCATCACTTCTAGTTGGTATAACAGCTCTAGGTGGATCTTTGTGGTCATGATCTTCATTGTCCTCATCATCATCATAGTACATTCTTCCTTCACCTTCATTCTCAAATTCCAACTTTTCATGGGAACCTTCATCATTTAGGCCTAGAATCTTTTGATCATCAAACACAACATGTACAGATTCCATAACAATGTTGGTTCTTAGATTGTAGACCTTGTAGGCTTTCCCTGCTGCATATCCAACGAAAATAGCTTCATCTGCCTTTGCTTCAAATTTGCCCAAGTTATCTCCGTGATTCCTTAGCACAAACCACTTACATCCAAAAACATGTAGGAAAGCTAAAGTTGGTTTCTTGTTGGTTAATAACTGATAAGGGGCCATTCCTCTAGCTTGATTGACCAAGGAAATATTCTGAGTAAAGCATGCAGTGTTGACAGCTTCAGCCCAGAAATATGTTGGTAACCTTGATTCACTTAACATTGTTCTAGCTGCTTCAATGAGAGTTCTGTTTTTCCTTTCAACAACCCCATTTTGTTTAGGTGTTCTGGCAGCAGAAAACTCATGGACAATTCCATTCTCTTCACAGAAAATCTTCATTGTGGAATTCTTGAATTCTGTACCATTGTCACTCCTGATTCTTTGTACTCTGTCTTCAGAACCATTGTTTAGTATTCTGAGGTGATTGATGATGATTTCACTTGCACAATCCTTGGAGTGCAGGAAGAAGGTCCATGTGAACTTAGAAAAATTATCTACAATCACCAGACAGTATTTCTTCTTTGAAATTGACATGACATTTACTGGACCAAATAAGTCCATATGCAGCAATTGAAGAGGTTTAACAATGGATGACTCTGTCTTGCTTTTGAAGGATGATTTCTTTTGTTTCCCTAATTGGCAGGCATCACACAGTCCATCTCTGACAAACTCCAATTGAGGGATTCCTCTAGCAAGATCCTTTCTTACCAAATCATTCATAACTTTAAAATTCAAATGTGACAGCTTCTTATGCCATAGCCAACTCTCATCCTTACTTGCTTTGCTGAAGAGACAAGTAATGGATTCTGAGCATGCTGAATTGAAGTCAGCTATGTAAACATTTCCTTTTCTAAAGCCTGTCAATACCACATTGTTGTCTTCCTTGGCAGAAACAACACAGGCTTTTTTTGTGAACTTTACTTCATAGTCTTTGTCACAAATCTGACTGACACTCAGCAAATTGTGCTTCAAACCTTCAACTAAAGCCACTTCTTCAATGATGACATTGTCTTTTGAAATCAGGCCATATCCCTTAGTATATCCTTTGCTGTCATCTCCAAAGGTAATTCTAGGGCCAGCTCCTTCCTTGAACTCTGTGAGCAGGGTTGAATCTCCTGTCATGTGCCTAGAGCATCCACTGTCTAGGTACCATAGATTCCTTCTGTTTCCCTGCACACATTTGAAAAACAAATCAAGTTGATTTTGGTACCCAAGCTTCCTTGGGTCCTTTCTTGTTATCCTTTGACTTTGCACTCTTAGCATTCTTCAACTTAGGTGTAGATGCTTGAGTGATGGGGTTTGACAAATGCTCATTTGCATGAATATTTGATGCATGCATGTGTGGAAAATTGGCATACATATTATTCATGTTAGGTATGTTCCATGACATTTGTGGCACATTCATAGATTGAAAGTAAGGATTAGGCACATATGGCATGTTCACATATGGATTTGAAAAACTAGCATTTTGATACAGACCAGGCATAACAGGCATTGCAGGCATACATGGCATTGGTTGAGGTACATGAACAGGAGCCTTGTTGACAATCTTGCAATTAGAAGATAGATGATTGACACTATTACAATTACTACAAGTTTTCCTAGGAGCAAACTTGTCAGGAGAGTAATTGTTTTTCTTGTTGATGCCTGTCTTACCATTTCTGTTCTTTTTCTTTTTATCCTCAATTTCTACCTTTTCATTATCTGATTTACCAACAGCCTTTTTGTTGTGTAAATCACCTGCCTTAGCCTTCCCACTGGATTTGGTTTTGTTGCACTCACCACTAACAAAATTCTTGTTGACTGGACCATACTTGATATCCAGCTTCCTGAGTTCCTTCTTACTAACAAACTTTTTGTTAGTCGACGGATACCTCTCATCCGTTGACGGTTCATCTGTCAACGGATGATCACTATCCGTTGATTCACAAATAGTCTCTAGATCCTCAAGGCCAGGTTCTAGCTCCTTTTTCTTTTGAGTCCAGGTATCCTTCACAAACGATTCTATTCCCTGAACTTCTATTATGTTTTGAGAAATATTCCTACAACTTTGAAATTTAGCAATTATCCTTTGTTCTTTTTCAAGCTGGTCTTTTAAAATCAGTTCTCTTTTTAACACGGCTTCAAGTTCACTTTTAGCATTATTGCAATCAACTCTCATTTTCTCAAATTCTAGAAATTGAGTTTCTAGAGCAGCATTTCTATCACTTAAAAACAAATTAGACTCTTTAATCCTATTATTCTCTTTAGTAAGTGATTTAAGAGTAACACTTAAGTGATATAGTTCAGTAGACATTTCATCTATAACACTATTGCATTCCTCTTTGGTGAGCTCAGAGAGATTAGTAGAAAATACCTGATTGCTAGCTGAACTTGCTTCCTGCTCTCCAGAATCAGCCATTAAGGCAAGGTTGACTAACTCAACATCATCATCAGAATGATTGTCATCAACAGCCCAGTCATACTCTTGGATCAAGAATGCCTTTCCTTTCTGCCTGAGAAGATCAAAATATTTCTTCTTATAATCAACAGTCTCAGTTGACTTTCCCTTGTTCTCAGATCTAGGTTTCCTGCATTCACTTATCATGTGACCAGCAATTCCACAATTGTAGCATTTAATTTTGGATTTATCCACATAGTTGCTTGTGGAAAAATCCTTGTTAAATTGCTTGGCCACCCCAGAGTTTCTCTTGAATTTCAGCTTAGAGAATCTCCTAGATAGAAAAGCTAAGTGCTCATCTATCTCATCCAATTCATCCTGCTGAAGAACATTCAATTCCTTAGACACCTTTTCCTTGCTCCTGCTTGATTCTGCTCTACCTTTACAAACCTCCCTGTTTGGTGTAGAACTAGCAGTTTCTGTCCTTTCCTCCTTTTGCTCCAAGTTGGCAACAAGTGCAACTGACCCACTTTTCTTTTGAGACTTCTCTATCTCTTCATCCTGCTCCATTTCCAGCTCATGGGTTTTTAAAGTTCCATAGAGCCTTTCAAGAGTAAATGTCTTGTACTCTTGAGTGTTTCTTAGAGAAACAGTCATTGGCTTCCATTCCTTGGGTAGTGATCTCAGAAATTTGAGATTAGAATCTTTAACTTGATAGATTCTTCCATAAAGTTTCAAACCATTTAGTAGCTTTTGAAATCTACTAAATGTATCATTCAATGTTTCTCCACTCTTAAAGTGAAAATGTTCATACTGTTGGATTAATAGTTGCATCTTGTTTTCCCTTACCTGTTCTGTTCCTTCACAAAGGGTTTGAACAGTGTCCCATACTTCCTTGGCGATAGTACAGTTATTAGCATTGTCAACCATGTCTGTTTCTAGACCATTGAACAGAATATTCATGGTCTTTTTGTCTTTGTGGACTTCTGTAATATCTTCAAGACTTCACTCAGAAACAGGTTTGGGAATGAGAGTGTCAGGCACACCTTCAGCCGGGCCAAGTCTTGTTGCAGTCTTCATTGGAACGTGAGGACCCTTGTCAATTCAATCCACAAAACCCTCATCAATAGACGAGAGATGTAGACGCATTTTTACTTTCCAGTGAAAGTAATTTTCTCTATCAAGAACTGGAATCTTTACTCCATAATCATTCTTAGACATGTTGGAAGTGTGTTGATCTTTAAACTTCAAATATGTTAGAAGCTTGCTCTGATACCAATTGTTATTCCCAGATTACACACTTGTATAATTGTAGAAGGGGGGTTGAATACAATTCTTGATATTTATAAATTTCTGATAAGAACTCTAGAAATCTATACTTAGATAATTGCTGTACAATGATTAATGCACAAACACATAAAAATCAGGTGGTTAAATGCACCACCTGAAGCTTTTATTCGAAGAAAACTCTATGATACAAAAGTACACAGCTTCTGTTTTACAACTCTTTGCTTTCTAAGAATATTCAATAGAAACCCTAAGCAAAATGTATCTGTTTTCTTAGTCTACAAAGAGTGGCTACACTTGGTTATAAATCCCAAGTTTTACAAGTACTACTGGAATAAGATAATATTAATCTAATTCTAGTTGACTTGCTACTACACTCCAAATACACATGTAGCCGAAAGGTTGTCCTTGTGATCAGACATGTCTCCTGCACCTTTCATGTATTCATAGTGTAAACGGAATGCTTCTTTCTTCTGTGTTTCCAAAGTATAGCTGCCATACTACTTTTTGTATCTACTATCAACCCATGTGATCTGTCAGTCAAACATGTCCTTATCAGCTGCTAATCCCCAGCTTATCATAGAAGACAGTGTCAATGATTATCCGTTGATATTGAGACTTGAGCTGTATCCGTTGATAGAGTGGATTTGAGTTGTATCCGTTGATAGAGTGGATTTGAGTTGTATCCGTTGATAGAGTTTTGTCTTCATCTGTTGATACACTTTCACTTAGACAGAATTACATAGCATAGCTTATTTACAATTGGCTACCCTATTCTGCCTATCCGTTGATGGTCAACATGACTGTGGATAAAAACACTATCAACTGATAACATAGAGATACTGCAGTATGCTACAAAACCTCATCCGTTGATGAGCTACCTGTCAACGGATAAAGTTATAAATCCTCATCCGTTGACAGCTACAAAACCTTATACAATTTGATTGATTGTGAAGTTATCATCAAGTACAACATATTCCTAACAACAAGTTATCCATAAAGATCACACAGGGCAATATAAGTATTCTCATCTCATACTACGAATCATGTTGATAAACAATCATGAACCTATGCTAGCATGGCAAGTTCTAAATCTCAAGATCCACTTTCACTTCACAAGAGATTAACAAATTAGATGTTCGCGACGCATCTAAATACATGAAACACAACCATACGAGGATATCAAGAATTCACCACACATAAATATTTAAGGCATACAAACTACTAAGCTACATAGATAACTCCGTTAGAATCCCATGACAACAATTAGCTCATTATTGAACCGTTCATCGTCATGGGATTTGATGAAAACGTGATATAAAACAAAATATGAATAAAAGAAGTAAATATATTAATAAACAAAGAGTTAAGAAAACAAATCTAGAATCCAAAATAACACAAAAGATGAAGTAGATCTGAATCCGTTGCTTGTCACGGGCGTTGAATCCTTCTCTCCTTTTCTCCCTTGCAGATTTAAGCTATGATACAAAAATAATAACTAATAATATGTCTATATCTATTACAATGGTATGATGTGTTTAAATAGGCTCTAAAAGTCTTCCCCAGCAATAAAATATAAAAACAGAATTATAATGGAATTTCTGCAAGATACGTTTCCTAAATTGATTCTGTTTTTAAGGAAAATTCGTGGCTGACTTTTCTTCAGATTTTCTGGAACGTTCCAAACGTAATTGGACCTCTGGACCACCTTAGAATGATAGAGAATCTCGTTATCTTTGCGTGGACTGCTTACGGGCCTCAAACGGACTTCTAGAACTAAAGATATAGCCACAACAGTGTAGACTGCGCAACCCTTTTCAGAAATTTGAATTTTAATCAATTAATTCCCCAAAAATTATAGAAGCATCCACCTTAGTCAACATTCTCGTAATTCTGCACAACTAAGCAAAACACATCAAAACTACAATAAACTTGAGTCCAAGACAATCAATTTAAGCCGATATGGAACGCTCCAAGTGGATATAAATCCACTTATCACCTATCATGCCTCTATAGCTAGTGTTATCAACACTCTTTCCCTTAGGATCAGAGTCTAGCTTAGTGGCTGTTGCCATGGGTGTTTTTACAGCTGAACAATCTTGAAAGTCAAACCTTTTTAAAAGATCTTTGATATACTTTGACTGATTAATGAAAATATCAGTCTCATTCTGTTTGACCTGCAAACCAAAAAAGTAGTTTAGTTCACCCATCATGCTCATTTGATACTTAGACTGCATAAGCTTGCTAAACTTAGCACACAACTTTTCATTAGTGAAACCAAATATGATGTCATCAACATAAACTTGAACTAAAAGCAAATCACTTTTCACCTTTCTAAAGAATAGAGTTTTGTCAATTGTACCTCTTGTGAAGCCATTTTCAAGAAGAAATTTAGACAACGTCTCATACCATGCTCTTGGTGCTTGCTTTAGTCCATAGAGTGCCTTGTCAAGTTTGTAGACATGATTTGGAAAATTTGGATCAACAAAACCAGGTGGTTGCTCCAAATATATTCCTCATCAAGCTTGCCATTTAGAAAAGCACTCTTTACATCCATCTAGTATACCTTGAACTTTAAATGAGCTGCAAATGCAAGAAACATCCTGATTGCTTCCAATCTTGCTATAGGGGCAAAGGTTTCATCATAATCAATTCCTTCCTCCTGAGAGTATACCTTGGCCACCAGTCTTGCTTTATTTCTTACAATCATACCATATTCATCTAGCTTGTTTCTGAAAACCCATTTTGCAGCAACAATAGATCTGTCTTTAGGTCTTTGTACTAATTTCCAGACTTTGTTTCTCTCAAATTCATTTAGTTCTTCCTGCATTGCAATTACCCAATCAGGATCCTGTAGGGCTTCTTCAACCTTCTTAGGTTCATTCTTTGAGAGAAAACAACTATACAAACATTCATTTTGAATTGATCTTCTAGTTCAAACACCACTATTTGGATCACCAATAATCAAATCTTAAGTATGATCCCTTGTCCATTTTCTAACAGGTGGTAGATTACTCCTGCTAGACTCTCCCCCTATGTTAGTGGTATCGCTTGTAGAAGAGTGTTCATTTGCTTCAAAAGCTCCCCTTGATCAGTAGAATCAATAAACTTCATACTATTACTAGTACTTGAACTTTCTCCATTAGTCCCTGAAGAATTAGTCCCTGATGAAGTAGACTCTAAATGATTGGTCTGCTCCTGACTAGTACTATGTTCTCCTTGATTGATTTGCTCCCCCTCAACAACAGCATTCCTTTGAGAAGCAATAGAGATTTCTTCTGGAGAACCTTCATCATCACTGGAGAAAATCTCAGAATCCTTAAGATTTTCAAATTCCAATTTGTCATGGCTTTCATCAGTTTGCAGAATTCCGAATTTCTTGTCATCAAATGCAACATGAATTGATTCCACGACAATGTGAGTTCTGAGATTATAAACTTTGAAGGCCTTTGATGCTGAATATCCTAGAAATATTGCTTCATCCGATTTGGCTTCAAACTTTCCAAGTTGTTCTGGATGAACTTTCAGGACATAGCATTTGCATCCAAAGATGTAAGTATTTTACACTTGGCTTCTTTCCTTTGATCATCTCATAGGGAGTCTTTCCATGACTATTTATCAAGGTGCAATTTTGAGTAAAACATGCAATGTTGATAGCTTCTGCCCAGAGATAGGTTGGAAGCTTTGCATCTGCAAGCATGGTTCTTGCTGCCTCTATGAGAGTTCTGTTCTTTCTTTCTACTACACCATTCTGATGAGGTGTTCCAAGTGCAGAAAACTGTTGAGTGATTACATTGTCTACACAATACTCCTCCATTGTAGAATTCTTGAATTCTGTACCATTGTCACTCCTAAGTACTTTGACTTTGTACTAAGAGCTATTCTGAATATTCTTGACAAGTTCAATAATTTGCTGAGGAGCTTCATCCTTTTTATGTAGAGAGAATATCCATGTGAACCTTGTGTAATCATCCACTATAACTAGAGCATATCTTTTCTTGCTGATAGACATAATGTTTACTGGACCAAATAAATCAAGATGCAGCATGTGAAATGGTTCAGTAATTGAATTTTCTGTCATGCTCTTGAAAGTGGTTCTTCTTTGTTTTCCAAGCTGACAAGCATCACAAAGTCCATCTTGCACATAATTTGCCTGAGGTAGGCCTCTCACTAGATTGTGCTTATCAAGTTGATTAAGCTTCTTGAAATTAAGATGTGAGAGTTTCTTGTGCCAATTCCAGCTTTCATCATTTGATGCCTTGCTATAAAGACATCTGACAATTCCTTTAGATTTGTCACTCAAGCTGGCTTCATAAATGTTACCATGTTTCTGACCAGTTAGAACAATGTCTCTATTCTTCATATTCAAGATTTTGCATCCTTCACTGTCAAAGATTGATTGGTAACCATTATCACCCAGTTGACTTATGCTTAAAAGTGCGTGTTTTAAGCCTTCAACCAGTGTTACGTTTTCTATGATAACATTCCCCAAAACAATTGAGCCATATCCCAGAGTTTCTCCTTTGTTGCCATCTTCAAAAGATATTACTGGGCTAGCTTTCTTCTCAAACTTTATAAGCAGGGACTTCTTTCCAGTCATATGTCCAGAGCATCCACTGTCCAAGATAATTGAATGCTTCCTTCATGTGCCCTGCAAACAAAAAAGTAATTAGTTAGAAATTTTTAGGACCCAACTTTGATTGGATCCTTTCTTACTAACTTTAGAAACAACAGGCTTTGAAGATTTTTCTTTTGATTTACCTGTTGTAGAGTCAACCTTAGACTCTGATTTCACAAACTGTTTGTGACTAGGAGTTTCAGATTTTAGAGAATAATAGTCATAATACAGTTCATGATATTCCTTACACATATAAATGGAATGAAGTAAACTACCACAATGATAACAAGCTTTTTGTGGTTGGTATTGAATTTTTTGAGTCTTGGGGAATCTAGACTCAGTTTTCCAAGATGGTTTTTGATTGCAGTCTAGGGCAAAATGATTATGATTTCCACACTTATAGCATTTCTTCCTAGGTGCATCAGGTACATTCTTGTAATTATTATCTTTGTTAATGCCTTCTTTTCCATTCCTATTTCTTTTGGTCATGCTAGAATCTGAAAGACCTTCTAGTCTCTGTTTCAGCTGAGACTTAGACAGAAAGCCTATATTAACATTCTTAGGTTTATCTAACACTTTACTATCTGAATTATTGTTGTCAATTCTCTTGTGCACAACTGGGGTACTACTCGAATCAACAAATTTAACATGTTTAGGTTCAGAAACTATCTTCTTACCTTCAGATTTAGATGTGCTAGCATCTACTTTTCTATCATCAATGACAATAGCTACTTCATTAGCCTTGTCAAAACCTAAGCCATTAACCTTACCAAGATTCTGATTGTTAATAATGTCATGAGTCTTCTTGCAAGAGGTATTCCATGTGTGAAACCTATCTCTCTCTTCCTCTAGTTCTTTTCTGACATAGTCATAAGCCTCAAGAATAACACTATAATCATGCTTAGCTTTATAAGAATCTAACCTATAATGTTCCATTTGAGTTAACTCAGATTCAAGAATATTATTTCTATCAACTAATTCATCATTCTTAATCTTAAGTTCATCTCTTTCACTAGTAAGAATTCTGAAATTAGTCATTAGATTTTTAAATTCAGCATGGATAGATCTAATATCTTCAGAGTCTAAGCTATCAAATGAATCAAGAGAGTAAAGTGATACCTTAACAGAAGATGGAGAAGTTTTCTTTGGAGATCCAGGTTTGTCTGAAGTATTTGCCATCAATGCAATGTTGTCATAATCCAATTCATCTTTAGAATCACTGGAATCTGCCCAATCCTTCTGTGTGACCATGAGTGCATTACCCTTTCCTGAATTCCTATGCTTCTTACACTCACTAGCAAAGTGTCCAAGCTCGCTGCAGTTAAAGCATTTGATCTTTGCCTTATCAAGCTTGATAATTGTACTTTTGCCCTTGTCATTCTTCTTCTCCTCTTTCTTTTGAAAAGGTCTTTTGCTAAATCTTTTCCTGTTGAATCTTCCTTTCTTGAAAGCTTTAGCAAACATAGCAAAGAGTTCCTGCATCTCTGATTCAGAATCACTGTTGTCAGGGTCTATATCTGTAGTCTCTGGCTCAGAACTTTATTTGCTTTTCTTATTTCTTTAGTCCTTTACAGTAGGCTCAACATTTTGTTCTTCTGGAAGCTTCTTTGATTCAGATTGAGCAGTAAGTGCAACAGTTTTCATCTTTCCTTCACCTCTGCTCTTCTTCTGCTGCCTGTCCAGTTCATAAGCCCTCAATTTTCCATAAACTTCCTCTAATCTCACTTTAGCATCCTTAAGAACGTTTTCCTTGTCCTTATCTTACCATTCAGATTTAGGCTTCTCTGCCGTGTGCTCTGGAACTACTTTTCCTTCGACAGTTGCTTGAGGAACAACCTTTGTTGGAACAAAAGGTCCATCTCTTATCCTATCAAGATAATCAGGGTCTGTTGCTTCCAGGTGATGCAACATCTTCACTTCCCATAGAGTGTATTCGTTTCTCTTGAGCATGGGGTCTTAGTATTACCATTCTTGTAACCTTGTAACCAGACATGATTGCAGATCTTTATGATTATTCGAAATCAACCTGCTCTGATACCAATTGTTAACTCGAATAACTTGTAGAAGGGGGGTTGAATACAATTTATGTAATCGTGTCTGATTTTTACTTGATTAGATGAACAAGAACAAACGAATAAATCAAACTGTTTGTATTAATAAAATCAAATACAAACTCTACCATAGGTGTACAATACCTTTAGCAGCTGCTCTCAATACAAATCTCCCTCTGTTTGTTTCGAACTCTCGAATACAAACCTTATACTCATGAACGAACTTACGAACTCTTTTTACAATGATATAGAGAGAGTATTTATAATGCTACCTATCAACTAATAACAAAAGGTAATAATTAATACATGGTAATCTTTTGTCGTCCAGTTGATAGTTTCCAACAATGCTTTGATTCTTTTCTTCATGCACACTTCTTTCCATCTTCTGAATACAAGATCCTAAAGAATAGCACTTTCCAATTCTGCAGCTTCGATACAGTCAGGGTCTGTCATAGTCCCTGAAAACTCTTAGTCCGTGACTTCAGTCTCTAGTCGAGTACTGTTCACCATTTTTACAGATCTTGAAGAACTGATATCTCCTTAATCAAATGCTAAACCCTTTATAAGATCAGGGTATTACAAGAAGTGTTATGTCATTCTATTCTACACATCACAACTCATGAATTTATTCCTAACACTTTTCGACCAGGATTCTTGGTCTTTTCGACCAGAAACTTGGTCGAAATAAAGGCCTCAAAATGGCTTGGTCGAATGACTTTTCGACCAGGATTCCTGGTCATTTCGACCAGAAACTTGGTCGAATCTTGGACCTTGGATTATTGGGCTTTTTCTTAGCGGGCCTTTATTTTTGGCCTTCGAGGCTTAATTTATATTTTCTGGAATGTACATATTTTTATAAAAATACCCTCTTTCCTTTTTAATGGGCTTGGCCACATGGCTGTAATGGGCCTGTTCGGACCTTTTTTGGCCTAAGTTCCAGATCCTTCGATAGGGTTTAGGAATTCGAAGAATTTTAGAAATATCTTTGATATATATATGTATGTATGTATGTATGTATATATGTATATATATATATATATATATATCTCTTCAAAATATCTTCTTGTGGAACGTTCCAGAATTGGGCCTTGTCAATTTGGGCCGGTTCCATAGGCCTTCAACAGGTCAATATTGAAATTTTAACTGGTCACTGTAGGTTTTTTGACCGTTTGAAAGAATTTTAACCGGTTGGATAATTCTATATAAGAGTGATAGTGGAGAGTTCATTTCTCACACTCTCATTTCTCACTCTGAGCTCTCAATTTTTAGCTAAGTAATCTCTCTTAAGTTCTGCTCGAAGTTTTCTCGGCTAACATCGGCCTTCTTCTCCGGTCATCCTCTCCGGTCATCTTCTTTACCACCTCTCTCTAGGGTTTCAAGCGGCCATTAATGGAGGATAAAGCCAAAGCTCGCCTTGCGAAGATGAACTCAGCTTCTTCCAAAGGTACCATCACCATCCGTTCTCCTTACATGTCCCTTTTAGATATGTTAAATGAACGTGGGGATGATTATCCTTCCTTAGCCGAATTCGATGCATATGATTGTTGTAGTTCATATCACGATATTGAAGAGATTGTTAGGTATAATAAGTTGTATAAAATTAAAAAAACCTTATAAAGTTGTTCCAGCTGGGCCAGGTGACAGGCCATGTCATTGGCGGCCCAATGCTTTATGTGTCTATAGAGAGAGAGAGAGTTTAATAGCTGGTCTTCGCTTTCCTTTTCATGATTTCATTCCCCGTCTTTTAGCTGACCTTCAGATCAACCCCTGCCAACTCCTGCCAAATGCGTGGAGAATAATTTTATGCTTTATGGTTTTGTGTCTTAGACAAAACCTTACTCTGTCAGTCCCCCTCTTTCGTAAAATCTTTCAAGTTTATAATAGTCCAGCTAAGTACCCTGCCTGGGTTTATATTAAACTTCGCCCCAAGGTGACTGCTATTTTTAACGGTAAGTCTATACCTGACAACAACACCGGCTGGAAAAATGATTTTGCATACTTAGAATGGGAACGTGGTGATTGGGGCACCATCTTTAGGAGGGCATTTTCAAATGTCACAGATGGGAGTGCTAAGGGGATTGTTCTCAGTATTGAGGATCAGGCTTCATTCGAGACTTTGACCAAGGGTGATGGTGATTCTATAACCTTTCAGAGCCTTATAAATGAAGAATCCCTGAGGGCAGTAGGCCTCTCACATGTTTCTGAACGGGGTAACTTTCTTTCTTACCTTTGTCTTTTATTTTCATTTGACTTATTCAAATTTGTTTCTGTTTACATTTTTCAGTTGCGAGGATGATTGTGGAGGCTGCCCCTTCTGCAGATGACGAGACCTCTAGGATGGCTCGAGTAAATAGGAATACTGATCCCCGTGATAAGGCAGTTGAGCCTGCATTCTTGCGTCCTCACAAGATTCACAAGGGGGATTTGAAGTATGGTGACATAGCTGGCCTGGAAGGAAGTTCCCAGGTTAACGTTCAATCTACTGTGTTCAGGCCCTCTTGGGGTTTCAGGAAGCGAGATAGCATTGTGGGCTTTACCAAACATGCTATGGATTGGTCACTTAACTCAATCACCCCTCCGGATTACAAATATTTATTCATGAATGGAGGCATTGGGGAGTCAGAAGCGCTTGGTTCTCAGGCTCTTGCTGCTGTAAGCCTCAAACCTTGCCTTTTCAAAATTTTTAGATTCCTTGCTTTCCTTTTGCATTATCACTTTGTTCTTCTGTGTAGGCTAACGTCCACTTCCAAAGCTTACTCCATCAAGCCAAGGGTTGGAAGGAGAAGGCCAAGGGATTTGAAACTGAGTCCCAAAAGAGGAGTCTTCATATCCACCAGCTAGAGGAGCAGCTAAAGAAGAAAGATGAAGAGATGGTTAGGCTTCATGCAGAGCTGGTTGCACTAAAAGATAACAGGGAAAAGCTGATCGATGATTATCTAGATTCAGCTGAGTACAATACTCTCATGGACCAGCATGATGTGATGCTTTTTCCTGGTCAGTTTACTGAGGGGTGGAATAAGGCTATTGAGGCGGTTCTTAGACAACATTCATGCTTATTCTTGCCTTCCGCCTTTCCAAGCCCTCATCCTCCTAGCACATTAGTTGCGGAGCCAGGTTCTAGCGAGGAGCTTTTTGGGGAGGGTGATGCTCTGGTCAGGGAGCATGTTGCTGTTGCAACTTTAGATCCTGAGCATCCCCTTATTCGAGATGAAGCTGCTGATTCTGCTGCAGATGACTCCTCTACAGCTACTAGCTCTGATGATCATTCTCATGTCAAGGAGGCCCCTAAGGCCTCTTGAGCTTATTTGCTGTATCTTCTGTTTATTTGAACCCTTGGTTTTTGTAAATTAACTTAACAGCCTTCGGGGTTTTATCCGTGTAACCCTTAACTTAACTATTTATGTAGCTAGTTTCTTTTGCTTTCATATTCTTGTCGACTGCTTATAACCTGTTCCTTGAACCAATTATGGAAAAGATACTTAACCAGAAGACAATCAAGAACAAGAAGTCACAAAGAAATCAACACTAAATGAAGACAAGGTAATTGATACAATTCAACATGTTAACTATGATCAAGCCAAGAAGAAATCATTGAGAGAAGTTCAAGTCAAAGTTGTTCATGCCTCAGTGATTTGAAAAGCCAAGAATCAAGATCATAACTATCAGTATCAATAAGACTAATTGATTTCAAGTGAACAAGAAGGAAAGCAAATATTGGAAAGCCACATTTCTAATTGGATATGGTAATTTATTCAAGAAGCAAAAAAACACTATCAAGACTAGTCACTTATGAACCAGACCAGTGCATCAAGTGTCGGGACATTGATAGCAAGTTTATGTCAGTAATAAAGATCCATGTTCAAGAGCTTGGTGAAGAATAAAGAAGACATGAAGATATCACAAGTTCAAGATGTGCATTGAAGTTTCAAGTTGAAGACCAGAATATTTTCTAAGTACTAAATATTCTAGATGACCAAGTAGAAGTTTCTAAGTAGAAGTTTTACTTAGAAATTCGAGATGGCTAAGTAGAAATTCTCAAGTAGAAGTTCTACTTAGAGTGCAGCTTCAACATGACACATGGCATCTTCTGATTGGCAGATTTCCAAGCTTTCAAGATAAGGCAAGATTTATGTGGACATCATTGGGCCACGTATATCTTAGTCTTTGAAGACTACAGGACATAGATTACATGTAGTATAAATAGAAGTACTTGTGTAATGTTTTAGTAAGTGAGCAATTCTTGAGAGAAACACTTGTAAAAGAGAGAGAGTGCATTCAGAAAGCTTAGTATCATTCACTTCTCTCTGAACTTCTGTTATACTTTGTAATGAATGTTGTAGCAACCACTTCAAGTTATATATAAGACATATATTCCTTGAATCTGTGTGTTCGTTTATTGCATCGTATTTATTGCTTCTCATATTTGAAAAGTTGTATTCACCCCCCCCTCTACAACACATTTGGACCTAACAATTGGTATCAGAGCTATATGTTTAACTTACAAAACATAGATCCTTGTGTTTAGTAGAAGAATCGTGAGTTTTCATTTTCTAGATCTACTTTTCATTTTCTCGAAAAGTGTGCTTTAATTCGTTGGTAGTGAAAACTCATCCGAAAAATTATTTAAATACTCCAGGTGTGATTATTTAGCTTGGGTGTATTTTAATTAATTTTTGTGAATTAATCTGGGTACTTTCATATTTGGTGTTCTTGAGTGTTCATCATCTGTTCTTATCAAAGAAGACAACCCAACAACTTTTTGATCTCCTTTTCAAACAGATAAATAGTAAAAGAATAAAAAGGTGTTTTTGGACTTTTTGATTTGCATTATTCACGGCCGAAAGTGAAACAAGACATACTCAGTACCTAGCACGTGGGTTAGGTGAGTAAAGCATCAAAAGTCAAAAGGTGTTAAAGAGATAATATTGTTTATTCAATATTAAAGTAATCTGCAGAAAAATTATTCTAAGGACAAAAGTTCTACATAGAATTTCTACTTGAGATTTTCTACATAGAATTTCGACTTGGACAATTTCTACTTAGTGAAGTTCGACTTGAGCAAAATTTCTACTTAGAGAAATTTCGACTTAGGCAAAAGTTCTACATATAATTTCTACATAGCCTAGTCTTGGGTACTTAGAAACTTTTAGTGACCAGAATTGAAATGGCTCCTAAAAATGCATTCAAGATCCCAATGTTCAACCGAGATCACTATGAAGAATGGGTTTTCAGAATGAGACTCTATCTAGAGACTGTTAACCCTGAATATCTGGAAGTCCTTGACAAGGGTAAATTTGTTCCTATGGTGGTTATTCCTGCGCATACGGAAGGAGGGGTGGTTATAGCACCTCGGTCTGAGCCTAAGAAGGCCTCGGAGTTTTCACATGCTGACAAGGAGCAAATAGCTTGTGATACTGTCGTACGACAAACCTTGATGGAATCTCTTGATCATGAAATGTTCAACATAGTCAAAGGTTTGACTACAGCAAAGAAGATTTGGGACAAGATAGAAGTTGTCATGGAAGGATCTGCAGAGGTTAGAAGTAACAAGACACTCATACTCAAGATGGAGTATGACACCTTCAGAATACGAAAAGGAGAAGGCATAACAGACGTCTATCTACGATTCAGTCAGTTGGTATTGGATTTGAATCTGAGAGGTGTAACTCTCCCCATGGTTGAGACTAATACGAGATATCTGAGGAACCAGCCAAAGAGCATTGGACATAGGGTCTACGCAATAAGAGAGACCAGAGATTTGCATACAACTTCTCTGGAAGAGTATTATGGAATATTAAAGACCTATGAGCTGGAAACACTTCAAGATCAAGCATGGGACAATGATTCAAAAGGAAAAGAAACTGCATCAGGATTAGTTGCTGATGAGGAAGAGTCTAAGAAGGCAATGGTTACAGCAAAGCCTAAATCATCACTTGCACCACATCAAGTTGATAATGATGACGAGTGCACATCTAACAGTGATGATGACTACTACACCCAAGAAGAGCTGGACAACATGGACGATAGTGTCGTGGCATACATGGCAAGGAAGTTCAGCAACATGAGATTCAGAAAGAGCAACCGACCACAGAGAAATTCTTCATCTTTCTATCGGGCTGCTAAGGGTGGTGGTAGTTCGTCAGGCTACCAAGGTAAAGGCAAGAATACCAGCTACAAATCTCCTTTGGATTTCAAAATGAAGTTCAAATGCTATAATTGTGGTGAAGTTGGACATTTTGCCTCAGACTGCAAAAAGCCTAAACAGACTTATCCAAAAGAGACATATGAAGCCCTCAAAAGCAAGTATGAATCGCTGGTGAAGGAAAGACATGGAAAACGAGCTTTATTGGTGACAGAAGGAAGAGCTTGGGATGATTCAGATGAGGAAGATGTTACTCATGTAGCAAACTTTGCCCTCATGGCTGAGACATCAGAGGAACCAGAGGTACCAGTTCTGACTCTTAAAGTAGAAATGTCTATTGATGATTATAAGGAACAGAACGGGGCTCTTAGTGAAGAGATCTATATGTTGTGCAAAAGCCTAGACTCTTCTCAAAAGGAACAGAAAACACTTGTTGCCAAATGCAGAATGCTTGAGGCAAAAGTGGAAGAGCTAGAGGCTGCTTGCACTGTAGATACTTCCCTAAGAGACTTTATTAAATCTCTGGAACACAAGCTCGTCCTTAAGGAAGAAGTAGAAGCATGTCTTAGGAACAATCTAGCTGAGTTAGAAACAAAATGCGAAGCTTACAAACTAGCTGCTAGTAAAGTGTATGTAGATAATGACACATTTAAGAGGATAACTGGAGTAGGTGTAGGACTTGATTATTCTGATCTTCCTAAGAAAGAAGGAAAGAGACCTATTGACCCTAGTTCCAGTGATCTTAAAAAGGAAACACCTAGCATTCTTAAATCTGTTGTCAAACCTATGTACAAACACCTTGTTCCTAGAATAGAAGAACAAGAGACTGAATTGATAGCTAGATATGAGATTGAGATGGAAGATCGCCAGAAAGTACAACCTATAACTCCTATCAAACAAGTTAAAATCAATTTCCCTAGAGATGAATCTAGACTAGGATTAGGAGCTAAGGCTGTTAAACAACAAGGAAAGAAAGAAAAAGGCATAAAAGAGGTTAAGGCTGAACGAATAAAGAAAGCATGTTATCACTGTAAATCTACTGAACATCTTTCTTATGCATGTAAAGCTAACATAAATGTTCCTGCTGCACATGCCATGCCTACCACACATACAATGAATAATCTGCATCAGAATCATGCACAGTGTGGTCAACCTAATTGTATGCCATGCACTTTTAACATCATGCAAACTTTTGTGCATTTAATGAATGCATCTAGCCAGTCATGCTCAAATACTGTTGCTAGTTCAAACATCAAGAAAAAGCATGTGAGAGCCAAGACTGTCAGTCCTCCTAAAGTTAGGAGTGACAAACCTTCTCCTAAGACTGACAAATCTGTCAAGTCTGAGAAAGGAAAGGAGATAGTCGAAAGCTCTAGTAATGTTAAGAAAAGTGCATCTCCTGTTGTTAAATCTGTTGATTCTCGATCTTATCGAAAAGCCGGGCCCAATCAAAGTTGGGTTCCGAAGAATGTCTAACCAATCTGTCATTGCAGGGCGTTAAGCAGAATAGAAATAAAGTTATATGGGTGCTAGACAGTGGAGCATCGAGGCATATGACTGGAAACAAGTCCCTGCTTACAGAGTTGGTTATGAAGGCTGGCCCTTATGTTACCTTTGGAGATGACAGCATAGGTGTGACTAAGGGATATGGCAAACTGAAGACTGGCAATGTCATCATAGAAGATATTTCCTATGTTGAGGGACTGAAGCACAATCTGTTGAGTATCAGTCAATTCTGTGACAAAGGTTACGAAATTGTCTTCAACAAGAAAGGTGTATCAATCACTCACATCAAGGAAGGCTCACTGGCTTTGAGAGGAGTTCGAAAGGCAGATCTTTTTGTTGCAGACATGGATTCAGCAAATCAGAATGAGGTCACCTCTTTCTACAGCAAAGCCTCAGATGATGAAAGCTGGTTATGGCACAAAAAGCTATCTCACTTAAACTTCAAAACGATGAATGCTCTCGCGAGGCGAGAACTGGTGAGAGATCTACCTCAAATGGAGTTCGCTCCGAAAGGACTCTGTGAAGCTTGTGAAATGGGAAAGTCGAAGCGAGCATCGCATAAAAGCAAAGAAATTTCTAGTATTACTGAGCCTCTGCAACTTCTTCATATGGATTTGTTTGGCCCAGTGAATGTCCTATCTTTGTCTAGGAAAAGATATGCATTGGTAATCGTGGATGACTTCTCCAAGTATACATG
Organism: Saposhnikovia divaricata; assembly: GCA_036435485.1. Lineage (NCBI taxonomy): Eukaryota > Viridiplantae > Streptophyta > Magnoliopsida > Apiales > Apiaceae > Saposhnikovia > Saposhnikovia divaricata. The sequence continues at coordinate 165,363,695 of CM071595.1, read as the reverse complement.
GGTATTGTTCGCAATGACGAAAGACGAAGTACCTTTCTTAATCATTGATCACATCACTCAAATTGAGAATGTTTCAACACTTACTGTGAAGACGATTAGATCAGACAATGGCACTGAATTCAAAAACGCAGTGCTGAATGACTTCTGTGTATCTAAAGGAATACGTCGTCAGTATTCAGCCCCGAGAACTCCACAGCAAAATGGAGTAGTTGTAAGGAAGAATAGAACCTTGGTTGAAGCAGCAAGAACTTTGTTGTATGATTCAAAACTTCCTTTGTACTTCTGGGCCGAAGCAGTGAGTACCGCTTGTTACACTCAAAATAGAACCTTGATTATAAAAGATAAAGAAAAGACACCATGTGAATTAATGAACAACAAAAGACCAACAATCAAATACTTTCATGTCTTTGGAGCAAAATGCTATGTACTTATAGATGATGAAAATCTAGGCAAGTTTGCAGCAAAAGCTCGTGAAGGAATCTTTGTTGGTTATTCCACAGATGTGGTGGCAGCTTATAGAGTGTTCTTAGTGAATGATCGAAAAGTGACTGAAAGTTACAACGTCAGATTCGACGATACCAAACTCTCATCAATTTCAAGAGATTCTAGTGAACCTGAGTCCCTAAAATTTCAGAATCTGGACTTAGAAGATCTTGAAGATGAACCTGAGTTGGTTGTTCCATTAAATGTTCCAAGTGTACGTGAAGAACCTGAGTCTAGTGAACAAGCTAATTCTACAAGATCAGAAGAGACTTCTTCAGTACGAACCGGCAATAACTCAGGGGGAGTAAATAGCAGCTCAAGGACAACTGTTCAAGGCTCGAGACGAGTTGACAGTAGTTCTGTAGGAGCTGGCACTAACTCAGGGGGAGTTAGTGAGAATAATCAAAGTAGTCAGCACCATAACTCTGAAAGTCAAGCTGAATCATCAAGACAATTTCCAGGAGAACGGGTATGGAATAGAGATCATCCGTTTGAATTAATTATTGGTGATCCAGATGCTGGTGTGACTACTAGAAGAACTGCAAGAGCTGACCTGGCTAATATTTCCTTATATTCTGGGTTCTTATCCAAGCTTGAACCTAAAGAAATAGAAGAAGCTCTTGGTGATGCTGATTGGGTGATTGCAATGCAAGAGGAACTCAATCAGTTTGAAAGGCAGAAAGTTTGGAAACTGGTACCCCGACCAAAGAACATATCAGTAATTGGAGCTAGGTGGGTATTCAGAAATAAACTGGATGAAAACGGACTTGTAACACGAAACAAGGCTCGTTTGGTTGCAAAAGGTTATTCCCAGCGAGAAGGAATTGATTATGATGAAACCTATGCACCAGTTGCAAGACTTGAGGCAGTCAGGATGTTCTTGGCATTTGCAGCACATAAGAACTTCAAGGTTTTCCAGATGGATGTGAAAAGTGCCTTCCTGAATGGAGAGTTAGAAGAAGAAGTGTATGTGGAATAGCCGCCTGGCTTCGTTGATCCAGAACATGTAGATTTTGTGTATCTTCTCTTCAAATCTGTCTATGGCCTCAAGCAATCCCCAAGGCGATGGTATGAAACCCTATCCTTATTCTTAATTGAAAATGGTTTTACTAGGGGAGTAATTGATAAAACATTGTTCTACAAAAATGTAAGAAATGACTTAATACTTGTTCAAGTCTATGTGGACGATATTATTTTTGGGTCATCAAATGAGCGCTTGTGCGAGAAATTTGCCAAGCTAATACAGGAAAAATATGAGATGAGCATGATGGGAGAGCTGTCCTTCTTCCTTGGATTACAGATCAGTCAGAGAAAAGATGGTATCTTTATCTGTCAATCCAAGTACGTCAGAGATTTACTCAAAAAGTACAATCTAGAAGATGCATCATATAACACCCCCAGATCCGGGGTCCGGGATCCGGTGGTTACGGTTTCCAATTCTGTCCACAACAATTGAACTTTCCTTAACATAAAATAAATTACGTCTCTATAACCCAACACAACAATATAAAACACACCCGTTATAGTCCCAGAGATGAAATCAGAGTAACAATCAAATTTTTATTAATCACATTATGAGTTCTTACAATCCAAAAGAATTTAAATATAAATACATAGTCTTTGCCATCCATTTACATAAGTCATACTAGACCACATTCTTGGTACTGAAAGAATAAATATACCCTACTAATAGCTTCTTCTTCAGCTCTGGTAGTCTCATCGTCCTCGCCCGCGTCGAGTGCGCCTTGTGCGAGTCATCTGGTCTAGCTGTTGTTGTGATATAATAATAAAGCAAGGGTGAGCAATAGCCCACCAACAATAATATATAACTGAACGATAATGTATAACAGTTCAAAAGTATCTTTCAAACCATATGCCATGCATTTACGGAAATGATGCCAGTATAATATGAACGATGAAGTTACAAGGTAACTTAAAGTATTTTTTTGTAGAAATATCTGCTACATCAAAGTAAGCGAGATATTCTTATTGTTATTAAGAAGAGGAACTTGCAAGAAAAGGTTGCAATTCCAGTTATGACCCTTTTCCAACTCTGCCAACATTAATCATGTTGCAGGAAATAAATAAATTTGGATGATGAACCAATGATGGAGTATTCACCGCGCCCGCTGTTCCAATCTTGATGATCAGTCGAGATCGTACATCTCAATTTAGATTTACTACCGGTAGAAGGAAGAACTGACGGCTTTACTTGTATACCGCCTTACTAGCTCTCCCCGGCCAACGGTTGGGCCAAAGGGGATGGACCGGCGCTACTCGGCCTCTTACACGACTCCTAGTTCAAATAGAATTCATGATTCTAAATGTAACATTCGTCCCCCTTTCCCCAAGTATAATACTTGTTGATAAGACTCCACAAAGTAGTCGTATCTAGTTGGAAAGGAAAATTTACCAATAACTCCCAAGCTATTACTTGGTAACGGATATCAACTTGTTCCAGTAATCTTACCCCTCGAAAGATGAGAAGGTAAGCAACGACTTAATAAGTCAACAGCACCCGAGTTACGGGTGAAGGGAATACTTTATGACCGGGAAGTCGACAAGATAAAATAACATTTTCCAAGTAAGGTTCCCTTATTATTAAGGAGATAGACTCAAAGAAGAATGATGTCTGAGAACCTTTCTTGATATAAGATTAATAATAATATGACTCCGAGATATTTTCTGTAATAATCGAAGAAGATAAACCTTATCGAGATTATTCTAAGTATGGAATAAATATTCAGAGAATATTTATTGAGTTAAAATATTTAAAGAATATTTGGGAATATGAAAGAATATCTTCAATCAGAGTATTTCTCAAAATAATCCCCGAAGAAATATCAGGAGAATATTTATTGAATAAATAAATATTTAAATGAATACTCAAAACAATATTCATTAATTAATAAGACCTGAAAAGAATATTTAAGGTAATATTCATAATTAATTAGGAATTTAAATGAATATTCAAAGTAATATTTATTTAATGAATAATATCCTAAATGAATATCAAGTAATATTCATTTAGTAATCCAAGCCTTAAGGAATATTCGAGATAATATTCGATAATTAAATCAAGCTTCAGATGAATATTAAAATAATATTCATCAAGTATTCAATATCTTAAATGAATATTCAAAAGTAATATTTATTTCATAAAATAATATTCTAAAAGAATATCCAAATAATATTCATTTAGTAGTCTCATCTTTAGAAGAATATTCGAAATAATAATCGATGATCAATTCGACTCTGAATGAATATTGAGAAATATTATTCGTTGAATAGTTACGTTCAAATAATTATTTGAAGTAAGGATCGTTAAAATAATTAGTCTCGAACGAATATTCAAATAATATTCGTCGCCCAAATAATAGAAAATATTTACTTAAATATTTTCCTCCGAGGTAATCTCGATATATCAAGGAATATTGACTCCCGGTCTATTTTTGATTAATAAGATGTATACGCCCTTCTATGAGGGTCTTACAATAACCGGCTTATAACTGATATATAACTATCTAGCTTATAAGCCAACAATAACATTCAGGGAACAAGTTTATCAATTCAACTTGAAAGTAGGCATGCATGCAATGGCATATGTATATCAGCAATCATATATATATATTTATTCAATCACAACAACAGCCTAAAAGAAGGGAATTGAAACTTGCCTGGTAGTCGAGTACGGTAAGGGGTAGTGGTAGCGGGTCCCGGTTCAGCTTGGTGATCTATAAATAGCCAAGGCATTCGGGATTAATCACTTAACATATTAAAAGTTAAGTTATACTTAATTCGAAACACGTTCTCGAGTTATCTCGTTATACCCCTTTTAGTGGATTACTTTTATCACTGATCCGACCCGACATTCGTTCGTTAATACGACATGTCATTGTACTTATACTTGGGACATACTTAAGTCATATGAGTTCTAAAGTCGATCGTTACGAACCAATACTATACTCCGAGTTTTATCGCCCGTTTTCTAAGTGTTTTACCGAAGTTATAAAAGAGTCGTCTTTTAGGGGTTCGTTCGCGTTTAACCTCGACTCGAACATTTTTAATAAATCAAAAAATGATCCTTTTGACATACGGTTTTCTTTCACGCCTTCCTTTTTACCTCTAGTATTTATTTACCAAGATTTTCCATAACGTTACATAGTTTACGAGGGTTCAATTACAGTTACGAACTTTCGTTTACGGATTCGAACTACATTTAGTAATTTGGTCATAAATCCTAAACCGTAAGTCCGTTTCACGTGATCTTTATATAAAAAACGAAGCTTAGAACATTACCTATCTTATCATGGCAGATAAGGTCTCTGGACAGTAGGGGTTCGACATGGAAAATGGCATACAAAACATGGTATTGCAAAATCGGGCATTATAACGGCTGTAAATCGAATATCTACCAATTTCGAATCTTCCCATAAACATAGTATCCAACCCAAACAACATATACATGACTTATATACATGAACTGAGGCCAAGCAATGCCTTTCCATTCATCTAGCTATTTACATCATTAATCCAAAATCCATACATAATCATGCTTATAATCTTAACATAACCATAACTAAGTTATAACTATCATAAACATGCTTAAATCTCAAACAAGGGTTAGGGTTTCAAGAGCTTTATACCTTCCTTGGAGTGTGTAAAGACCTTGCTAAGCTTTGCATAGTCCTTGTATACCCATAACCAAGCTTAGATCATCCTAGAAATCAAGAAAATCAAGAGTTGTTCTTGAAAATCACTATTCACCCTAGTCTTTGATGATTTATTTGAAAATGGAAACAAGAGAGTTTGGCTTTGAAATTTTTAGGGGATCACTTTTAGGAAATTTAAGACTCACCATAATTTTTACAAGATCAAGAGATGGTGGGAAGAGGGGTTTTGATTTTGGAATTAAGGGTATGGCCGAATGGAATTTTCAAGGGGGGGAGAGTTGCTTGGTTTGTTTTGTTTTAATCTCATCCATTCTCATCTATTATCAAGATAATATCTTGTATAAATTCACTTTATTAAAGTGATGAGGTGTTGGATGAGGAAATACCATGACAAGTGTTGAAAATATGGGGGTTTTAGCCTAACTACATGGTTGCCTTGCTAAGTACTTAGTTGCATTCTCTAGGGTGCTAGTTCCTTGATTCTAGTTTGGTTACTAGATATTTTATACTAGTAGCTTGCACAAGACTCTTGCTTCCTCTGCTTGTTTCTGTGTCCGGTTATTTCCCGTTTCGATTGATCGTTCGTAGGAATATTTCACGGATTTCTAATTAGGGTTTACCGGGAATCCTTTTTAATATTAATACTTTCATTCTCCATCTTTCATTCTAACTTTCCAATTTATATTCCTTAAATCCATTCGTTAAATACTTAAGGCTATCAGTGTCCAGGGAACTCTCGGAGAAAATAGAAGTGCGGTTTTTCAGAATCCGACAGCTTTTACATACACTTATTTTCCCCCTGGATCACTAATACGAACTCGGAAATCCGTTCCGAATGCTTCTATATAGTGTCGTCTCATATTATTATATACTCCCACCAAAACACTATTCATTCTGTATTCTTTACTTGTTCTCTTAGGGTGGTACAATTGTCCGTATTCTCTTTCGATCGTTCCTTATCCTTTTTACGGAACTACTGGATTAATCGTTACCGATCTGGATGACATGAGAATATTCTCCTGCTTGAAATTGCCATATCTTATTCCCTTAGAAGATAGATTATTCTTACCTATGTTGTTACCCTTTAGCATTCTTCAAGACATAGAAATAATAAAGTCGAATTCCATTCATTCTTTCCAAATATCAATTATTACATTGTAGCCATAACCACTCCTCAGTGGTTTCCTACCTTCATTCTTAAATCAAATATAATAACATCCCAAAATATCAAATCCTCAAAGTTAATATCTCAATTCTTGGATTATAATAATATTTAATCCACTGTCCGGTCAAATATTATACCGAAAAGAATTTGGAATTTCTGAATTCCGATCGTCTCTGCATTCACTTATTTCCTCCGCGTATTACTAATATGACTTCGAAACATCCATATCACGTCCCGTACATAGGGTGGAGTGAAAAGTTTTCCAACTTACAAAATCACTATTCATCCACCAAATTACTATGCACGTACAGGAAACACTATGCACGTACGGGAAATACTATGCACGTATGGGAAACACTATGCACGTACTCATTTCCCTTCAAGGATCCATTAGCTCCTTCCTGGATGGTAGATTATTCTTATCTAGGTCCTCAACCATCGAATTACTCTATTCTGACAATATACCAATGCATCAGGATCATTGTCCAAAGCAATATCCATTCATTACAATCATTATTCTTTAAAACCACCATTCATTAGAGTTGGTGACCTTGTTGTCGGAATCATTGTTCCTCATTTTATCATTACTTAATAAAAAGTTTTAATTATATCCAAAATTTGGGGTTCTTACAGTCCCCCCTCCTTAAAAGGATTCCGTCCCGGAATCAGGTAGGAAGCAAAGAGTCGTTTGCATGCCGTTCACTCTTTAGCTTCCCGGTCAATTCTTAGTCGTTCTACCCTTCCTCAGCACATCTTCTAGTGCTACAATTCATACTTTATCCTTTTTCCATCAACGTTGCTACTTTTCGTACAACTCAGTATCCGGGTTATACTCTTACTCAGTCTTATCCTTATTGATACCTGCAGTAACATTGGTATCACTATCACCCTACGATTCGGAGGTAACCTCGCTCGTACTGTGCATTTCCTGATCGCTTTAATCTTCGCAATCTCGATCAATTTAGAGAAGTGGAAAGATTTATTGAGAGATCGCTATGATCAATTGAACATTTGTTATATTGCATAGTTAGTACAGAAGGGGGCCAGCCTTTAGTACTTGACAAGCAATTAAACAAGTCATGGCATTCCACTTAGACTTCTATCACATAGACAGATTGTCACGTAGCAGTACCTCCCCTCCTAAAAGGGTTGTTCTTCTCAATTCATAAAGAAGATGAATAAGAGAGAAGAAGAGAAAAGAGTTCTAAAGGATTATAGAAAGCTTTCATGATTGTAGAATATCATACTCAGAATTTACCTCTGAACTATAGAGGTTTATCAAAGAAGAAATTAATCATAATTATATCCAATACTATTTGATCGCAATCTCACGTGTCAACATATCTTGCTGCTTTGTCCATTATTCTATGGACAAATACTCTTGTTCAATCTTAGCGATACTCACATTCGGGAAATCCTTCAACCTTTCAGGTTAAATCTTAGATTTCTCCCTTGACATCATTATTACTGACATCCCATATCATGTTACTAGCTTTTTCATAACTATAATATTGACACTATCAGGTTGTCATCCTGAGAATTCATTAGAAAACCCATTCATAACATTCCTTGCTTCTCATTCCATAGTTGCTTCCCCAGCCTTTTCTTTATCAATCACATCCTTCTTATTAGCTGATTCTTACTCATTTCTATTATTTACTTTCACCTTCACCTCTTTATTGAGACACCTTTTTGCACTTGGTACCTCCTTATCGGTATTCCGTCTCATTTATTCTATAATCATCACGTTATTTCAATTTAAACTTTCCGAAATGAATCTGGCCCGATTCCTTTA